>CM062515.1:10616635-15616635 GCA_031439585.1 Pterocarpus macrocarpus
GATTTGAATATGCTCTTGTTCTGGATGGTTTGGTTCTAAGCAGTCAAATGGTTGGCCCTTTAAAAAGGCGTAATGAGGAGGCTAACATTCCTCTTGGGCCTGTTTTGCAAGTTCATTCTCCCCCTCATACCAGCATGCGAGAATTGGACTTTGGGGAGCTAACCAACAGTGGCCCAGCTTATCCACCTAGTTTTGAAGATTATATTGGTGTGGTTGGACCTTCTAATCGAGCTCTATTGCAACGCATATCAAATGAAAATTTAGGGTGCAAGAATTCTTTGGAGGAGGGTATAGAAGCCGATCAGAGCTATGAGGAATCTTATTACTCTATCTCTAATTCGGTAGAGAAGGTTCTCCAAACCCCTACTTAGAATTAGTATAAACTTTATGGAGAAAGGATAATGAAGTAGTGGTGCCGAATGAAGCGGACCTTGTGGATGTGCAGATTTCATGGGATATAGGAAAGACTTTGGGGCTTCAGGTTAGCAACAAAAAGGCTATGATTGCTACATTAGCTAAGGTTCAATTGTGTCAGGATTTTGTTCTACCAAAGAAAATGGGTCTCCCCAGGAAGAAAAAGGTCATACTAAGGATTGAGGGGTCATGTTTGTGGTTTGCTTGTTTTGGTAGGGTGGCTGGGGTTGTTTGCTGTTAGTGTTGTCTTGGTCTTATTGATACTCTACTGTGCATCGATTAATTTGGTAGGGTTGGTTGTTGTTCTGCTTGCTTTGGTTGCGTGGTTGGAGTTTGTTGGCTTGGCATGCTGGTTTGGCCTTCTGATGATTTGTGTCCTGCTATGTGTTTGATTCTTCCTTCGTTGGCTTTTGTGCTATTTTGGCTTCTTTGTGTGGGCTGAGCTTTCCCGGATGTTTTTTGCTTGGTGTTTTGTAGGTTGGGGTTACTTGTATGGTCTTCTGATTTTTTCTTTTTGTTTGTGTGTCGTTGCTTCGTGCTTTTGGTTCTATTTCTGTTTACTCCTCTCTCTTGTGGAGAGTTTTGAGCACCTTTTGATCTATTCCAAAAAAAAAAATCTCACTTCTTCAAACCCAAATAATTGAGGGAAAAGAAAAGCACTGCAATTGTATGTAATATTTTAACAAGCAAATTTTATAGATGACATATTGATTTTCTTAAAAATAAATGTGTACCATAAAATGTTATAAAAAGTTATATGGAAAAAAACTAACATTGAATAGGCAAAATTAATATATTATACTAAAATGTCATAAAAATTATACGAAAAAAACTAAAATTGAATAGCTGAAATTAATATATTATATTTTTAAGGACTAAAAGATATTATGATTTTGGTTTTTTTTTTGGTCAAAAAAGCTTCTTTGATTAAGAATCAAAGGCAAAATCTGATAGTATAGAAATTGGCATAACAAAAATTGTTGACACAAAAAAATTAAGCCTAGGAAATTAACTAAAGTACTATATAGCTTTAGTAGACACCTTAGAGTTAGAGGTGCTCAAAATCAATCCAAACCGAATTAAAACTGAAAATCGATTCAAAAAAATCGAAAACCGATTAAAACCGAAATAAATCGATTTTGATTGGTTTGTATTTTATAAAAATCGATCGGTTCGGTATAGTTTTCGATTTGAGCTTCTAAAACCAAACTAAACCAAACTGATAATATATTACACATTAATAATTATTTATGTATATGAAATATATTACATATCATATATTACTTATCTATATCTATACTTTTATAAATATACATGTAAGTATATTCTATAATATTTTAATACTAAAATTATTCAAATATTTTTATCATATAATAACTTAATATTTTATATTTACAATTATCTACTAATTCTTTCAATTTACTCAACATGAAATTTACTTTTTTATACTTTATAAAACTTTTTAATAAAAAATCGAAAATTGAATCAATCCAAACCGAATTGCAAACACCCCTACTCAAAACATGGACGCATTCACATCACACTACAGATATCCATTAACGCAAAAAGTAAGTACATTAGATTTCAGATCTATCTAAGGCATCCTAATACTAATATGCCTAGGCTGTATAGAAACTAAATATTACAATCGTAACTTTTTAGAGTTGAGGTGCTAAACACAACAACATCTTGCTTCACAAACATTGTGGTAGTCAAGTTTTCATACTAGTAGCCGCTCCATGGTACATATTAGATCACCAAAACCTTCGAAGATAACTATATGTTGTAGAAAGAGGCTTACTACCTCAAAAAAATCTCAACCAACATCCACTAATAGAGGTTGTTGATCCATTATTGCCACAAGCACAATCTTCCGATCCAAGAGATAGTTGCAACTACAAGACTCCAAACATGAGTCTTTGATTCAAACATTCTACCATGAAAAAAACTCACTGGATATAAAGATGAAACACACCATGAACCAGGAAAAGGGTGGGCAACAAAAGAATAGGGAAAAAAAACCCTAGAAGCTAAAAAGAAAGGAGATGACCAACCCCATGAGATGGTGGCCCCCTTAAATGGAGAAAAGGAAGGCGAAGTGTGAGGCGATGCCTCTTTAGGGTTCCTAATGTGACGGAGAGAAAAAAAGAGTGGAATGATTATGGTTTTTTTTTTTTTTTTTGGGTCGTAACACACACACAAGGTTCCAATTCTCATAATCAAATCCGGGTGTAGAGGTTATGAGGCACATATATAAACCGCTTGTCTCAAGCCTCGTCTGTCAAACGGTGATGGGTTTGGTCGATAAATATTAATCTGTTTGTTTTTGGTCGTGAAATCGTGCATGTTTTATACAAAAGTAAGCATAGGCCCAATATTTGCCAAGCCAGCCCCAAATTTCTAAATCCAATAGATCCAATAGTATGACGAAATCCCACTTGATAGCTTGCATGACCAGTCTGACCAAAAAAAGATTGCATGACCAGTACATTGTTGGCCCAGCCAATATTTTCGGCTGCAGAGTCAAGCTCCATTGATTGACCCAAGAAAAAATGCAAAAAGCTCCATTGGATGTTGAGCTTTTTATTAAAAGAAAAACTTTAATGCCTAATAAATCTCTGTGTGTGTGTGTGTGTGAGGCGTTGATTTAGTGATATATTTATCCATCTCTTTGCCAAGCCACCCCCAAATTTCTAAATCCAATGGATCCAATAGTATGACGAAATCCCACTTGATAGCTTGCATGACCAGTCTGACCAAAAAAAGGGTTGCACGACCAGTACATTGTTGACCCAGCAAATATTTTCGGCTGCAGAGTCAAGCTCCATTGATTGAGCCAAGAAAAAATGCAAAAAGCTCCATTGGATGTTGAGCTTTTTTTTAAAAGAAAAACTTTAATGCCTAATAAATCTGTGTGCGTGTGTGTACGTGTGTATGTGAGGTGTTGATTTAGTGATATATTTATCCATCTCTCATTAGCTGTATTTGAATTTGATATTGGATAGAATCTAGTTTGTGGTATATGAATCCTCCCTCCCTTCCTGTAGAAGTGTGCATGCGTTGATTAAAAATAAAATAAAATTTTCTCTCCGTCCCTTTTGATGTGGAAATGCATCTGATCCATCCATCTAATTAATTCACCCTAATAAATCTCTTGTAATCGTATGGCTGCTGCAGGTAAACAGTCATCCGTCTAATCAATTTTTTGAACTCGAACACGTTCTCCATGTTGATAAGTGGGTTATCTCATCCAATGTTTTAATGAAACTTGACACAAAAGTTGAATTTGCCTTTAAATTGTTCAGCAGCTTTCTGATGATGGCTCAAACCAAAGCTTCTCCCAATTTGACAGATCATAAGTTTAATGGCGCACGAGTCAGGTGAAAAGGGTGGCCAACGGCTAAGCCTTTGATTGGATAAGAAGAGAAAATGAGAAGAAAGAAAATTAAAAAAAATAAAAAAAAAATTAAGAAAAAAATATAATTTTTTTTATATGTTTAGATGAAGTAAAAATAAAAAAAAAGAAAATAAGAGTTATATTAAAATGATATATATATTTTTATTATAAAAATATATAAATATGGTATTTTAATTAAATTTTTAAACACTTTTTATAAATTGAATAAATAAATAATTTTATGATATTATCAATAAAAAAATTTATTTATTAACATTGAAATTATAAATATTATTTTAAAATTATTTATTTAAATAATAATAAATATAACATAAATTTTTAAATAATATCAATTATTAAGGTTGTAGTGGGTATAATCATAATTTAACTTATTTTTTGGTCTACCAACACTTTTCTGTGCAAAGATGAAGAGAAAATCTTACATGTGGGTCTCACGTATTTTGTTTTCTCTTCCCCCCACTTTTCACTCAATCCAAACAGGGGAACTCGACTTCCAATGCATTTTCTTTTCTTGCGGTTTTTCATCCTCCCAATTTCTTTTAAACCAAACAGAGGGTATAGAGGAGAATCCTCTGCCCAGCACAACGCATTGCTCATAGTTGACGAAGTCATTCAATTTTTGTACCATGTCATCTCATGTTCTTCTCTTTTTTGGGTCAATATGCCATGTTCTAATTGAGTTGGTATATATTGACTTGTTAGTCCGATCAATTTTGGTTCTTCGGACGACCAAAAATATTCTAAAACTATGGAAGGTAGCAAAGTTAACATTGGCTTCTTTGGATGCGAACAATTCCTTATATAATAAAAAGGGGTTGTACTTGGATTTCTATTCTTTTTATTTTTTCAATTAATTCATCATATGCGACCACGACATGTGGGTCAATGGCCCTGGTCATCTTGGCTTCTTGGTTAACAAAATTTTGACTGGACTTGTTCCGGCTCGCTTCATGTTGGCTTTGTTGGTCAACTGCTGATTGGGAAACAGAACATGCCATGCTACGCGCTTCACAATCCCATGCCATGATAATATAGTAGCATAATTTATACAATAACAATATTAGTTAGCTTGCAACCACGTTGAATCCAGTTAAATTTTATCTCATTTAAAGTTTACCGTTCGAGCATGGGCTAAAACTAAAGCCTCTTCTTTGGCATTGTGGATTAACAAATGAACTGTAACCCTTTTTCATCAAAGTGCTGGGCAGATGGTACCAAAATGCTCCATTTATTTTTATTTTTGCACAGGAAATGTTGGATGCACCTGTGCGCCATGTTAAGAACATGAAAGACTCAGTTATTATAGAATAAAATCAGCCAAATTTTGTGCACTTCTTTGATGTTTCATGTTTGGTTGAGCTGGAGGCCTTTAGTTTCTGGTTTGGACCCTAGAAAATTCGTGTGAACTTTCACAATTGAAAATGTCAAGATAATTCATCGAACCATAATGTGAAGTGCCTTGTCGGTTTCCTCAGAATCGACTTCCACTTCCTCCTTTTCCTATGCTCCAAATAGGATAATATTGAAATATGACTCCTTAGTACATGTTTAGTTTTATTTTTTTAGAAATGATTTTAGATAAAATTAATTTTATTAGAATTAATTTTAAGGTAAAATGATTTATAGCAAAAAACTTTTAGCATCACTAGAATCAATTTTGAATGGCCAAAATTGATTTTGATCAAATTTTGGTTTGTTTGGTTATATATTTATAGAATCAATTCTTGTCTTTAGAATTGATTCTGGGAGAAGTGGTAATTTTTTATTTTATGTCAGAATCACTTTTAGAGGAACTATCAAACATAAATTACTTTATCTCAAAATTAATTCTATTCAAATCAATTATATAAAATTAATTTTCTATAAAATCAATTTTACAAAAATAGAACTAAATACGCTATTATATTTAATAGTTTCTCTAAAAGTGATTCTGACAAAAAATAAAAAAATTTTACTTCTTCTAGAATTAATTCTAAAAGTAACAATTGATTTTGAGATTATAGAATTGATTTTGAAGGATTTTTTTACTAAGTTGAAAGATTGAGCCTCCACGGCTCCCGAAAGAACCGCTAGTGGAAGAGACCGGAGTTGTTGTTCAAAAAGCATTCAATATGTTGCACGAAGATATGTCATTTTCTTGTAACCTCCAGCATCGTTGTCATGACAAATGATTTCTAGATGAGTAGCCTAAACTTCGACGCTCCTTTGTTGCAACCAGTAATCACAGATTTTGCTCTTAATTGGCTAGCTTAATTACTATTTTACAAGTACTTAAATGAGATTATAAGGAAGCAATTAAAATATGGTTTTAACCTTTTGTTTTTTAGGAAAAAAGTTTAGATTAAGAAGCCTTTTGTTTTTTAGAAAAAAAATTTAGATTAAGAAAAAGATTTGCTCTCAATTTAGAATCAAGGCATTCTCTCTAGATTTATCAAGCGCTTATAAAAGTATTTGCATATCACCCACTAAAGAGAAAACTTAAAAGTCAAAACTAAATCATAATAATATATGAGTAAAAGATCGATTAAGTGAGCCAATTCCCTATTGGTGATTTAAACCTTTTTCAAATAGTAATAATACTTAAACAAGAGAAAATCACAAACTTTAAAATCATTTTTCTTACTTTTAAAATTTTTAAATATATAAAAATTCAGGTCAAGAGAAAAATTTATCCTAATACAAAGTCAAATATATCTCTAAAATTGTTGAATGCCTTACCAAACATTTATAAAAATATTTATAAAATAAAAAATTAGAAATTAAACTTAAGTTATGACAAAACATTAATAAAAAAATTGTGAGCAATTCTAGTTAGCTTTTCTTTTTCACATTTTTCTCCATCAATAGCTCATATTTCTCCAAGTGAGTCTGTTAACAATTTTTTTATACATAACATTAATTTCCTTTCGAATATAGGAAGGAAAAGAGAGGTAAAAAGGATATATTCTCCCCATGGCCCCCTGAGAGGAGGTCGATGTACTCAATTTTTTTTTTTAATCTTGGATGAGAATATTCTCATAGGCATTATTTTGAGATTAATTCTGTAATTTCACTGATATTATTGTAATTAAAACGTCCTTTTAATAGTTGACTTTTTACAGGTTTGAATCCTAATCCTCTCTAAGAGATTGCAATTTGCTTTCCACAATTCTCAACCCAATTATGAAATATGTTACATTAATAATGTCATGTTTAATGCAGGATTGGTGATTTTATTGTAAGTATTACTTTTTCAATTAATTAGATTTGAGCCAAGTCAATCTACTAAAGTGATAAATTCCTCTCAATACTATTGTTCTCCTTTTTTTTTTTTACCCAAAATAATAAGATTTACATCCAATAATTTATTTAAAGAAAATAAATATTAGATTATTTGAACCAACTAACATTGGTTGTAATATATTGATTTTAAAATAAAATAATTGTTATATATTAAAATTTTAGTATTAAAATAAGTAAATTAGTTACTTAAAAATCTCATAATATAAATAGTGTGATTATAAAATGGTATACAAGTAAAACATAATATTTAAGTCATTAATCGGTTGAAATTTCACTTTAATAATCCCTAAAAATAGGCTTTTGCCTTACGTTTTCTTCCTTATATATTTTGGCACTTTTTCCCCCCTCATTAGTTGCAAATATATATTTAAAAAATAGATGGCCAAATATCAAATATTTTAATTAATAATTTACGTGCATCTAGGACCAATACACTCATACCAAAAGAAATGAAACAGGATCTGGTAAGAGAAAAAGTAAATTCTGCTCTATTTCAAAGGTATCTCTTGATATCGTACCATAAAAAAAATTATATCTTTATGACAAGAATAATGCTTTTTACACGTTTCATGGTAACATGATCTTGCATTTATATCATGTAATATAATTTAAATGTGCAAAAAAAATTAATGCGTCCTTTAGTCACTAGATAATAAATTTTGTACACGTGATGTGTATATTTACCATCATTTACTAACTTTTTACAATAAAATTTCCTTATTTTTTCTCCTATAAAAAAGTTTTTTTCCTATACATAAAAACTCAAGATAGATAAAACTCCTCCTTATTCTAAAATCAAGACATACATTAATTTTATTTAAAAATTATAATGAAATTATAAATTATTCATTAAAAATTTGTCAAATTTAAACATTATATTTTTTTTATCTAAACTAGAGAAATTATTTTTTATATGAGATTTTTATAAAAAAATTTGATAAATATTATATTTTTTTGTAAAATTAAAAAAATATTTTTATTTTTTATAATTTTTTCTCTTTCCCCTCTCTTCTTCTCTTTTCTTTTCCTTCTCTCTCCTCTCTCTTTCTTTCCTCTGTCTCTTCTTCTTTTCTGTGTCCCACGCTCTCTTTTTCTCTCTTACACACACATGCGCGTACAACACACACAACACAAAAAAGGAAAATGAAATCCGGCGTGCTTATCCGGATTTCAAATTTTTTTAATTAAAATAATAAAATCTGATTGATAATAAATTGAATCTCCTTTTTTTCTCTCATTATTTATATTAAAATAATAAAATTTGATTAAAAATATATCAAATTTCAAATTTTTTTATTAAAAATAATGAAATTCGTCTGACAATAAATCAGATTCTTTTCAAAATTTTATATTTTTCAAATTTTACTAAAAATTTCATATATTTCCAATAAATCATTCTAAATATCATATAAAAAAAAATCACCCTCTAAACTACTTATATTTAGAATTTTTGAAATTTTGATTAATTTAGTTCAAATTATATATTGATATATTATAGAGATAAAATTCTTCCAATTAACTTAGTTTATTTGTAGCACCTAAATTTAAAATCTTACATAAAAAAATATAAATAATAAATTACTTCAATTACTCTCACTTATTAAGTCTATTAAAAGAGATTAATTTTTTATAATATGATGAATTATAATTCAAATAGATGTCCATATTTAATCATGGATTGTACCTCGAACAGAGTCATCTCTGATAAACGATGCCTATGAGAAATAAAAAGCAAATTACTCCAATCAACCAAATCTTAAACTGTGTGATGATGAGAGGTTGGGATTAACAAGAAAGCACATCATTTCCTTAAAAGTTAGAGTGTCGTAAAAACTCATTCCGAATAAATCGGGCATAATTCGCGAATATCTCTTGGCCTTTTTTGTGAATGAATGCGACCCTCTGGATACGTTCTTAAATTTTGTCTTGATTCCCCACTTGATATGCGTGCGGAGCTCAAACTCCAAAAACGGCACATAAATACACACAGCACGCCGCAACACAGCCACAAACACATACATTGGACCGTTCTTTGGTTTTCCGTTTCAGTTTTGTGGCTCACACAAACAACCTGTGCCATCCAAATTCCCATGTCCAAATCTTAGCTCCAAAATATCTCTTCCTTAACCCCTTTTGATTCCAAAAGCTCACAATCGTTATCCACTTGACAATCACGCACATAAGCACTAGCTGCTATAGGTTTCACTGACACCTCAGCTTGCTCCACAGAATATAGGAGGCTGATCTCGAATTCGCGGAAAGATCTCCTTTTGACGAAAACCCAGGTTTGCTTTTCAACAAACGGCTTAGAGTTGCAATCTTTGGGGTCCCATTTGCTGTAATTTTGTGTTCAATTGTTCTGTGTTTTTTCGCTCAGGTTTTGTGTTTTTGCGGGTCAACATGGAGATCGACAGAGCAATTAGGGAGTGTGACGATCGAAGGCTTCAGACCAAGTACGACAACGCCACCTATGTTATTCAGAGAGCTTTGGCTTTGTATTCGTAAGTGCTTTCTTCTACGGCTGTGAGCTGGGATATGTTGATTTATTGGGTTGTTATCTCAGACTTTTCTGTGAGCCGGGCTTGAATTTTGTGTATAGGGAACTAGATTCAATTTGCTCGTTTTTGGTTGGTTAGTATGAATTGGAAGAGGAAAAGAATGTCATGTACTGTTGAGTTGATTTTTGTAGTTCTTTTTAGCTAGAAAGATGAATACACTCAATGTGGATGGCTGCTTGATTTATGTCTGATCCAATTGTTCAAATTCTGGGGTAATGTTGAATTTCCTCCCTTGATAGAGGCAAGCTTTTTGAAAATGTTTTGAGTCTGTTGTCTTGAAGATAGTTACCAGAAATTCCATATAAACAAAGATGTAATGAATGACAGACTGTCTGCACACGTAGTTCTGCTAGGTCCAAGTTAGTGGAAGAGATGTATAAGTCATGCTTGTGTTAATTTATAAAAGAAAATGATTATTTTAAATACATTGTAATATATGAATTTTCATGACTTTCAGTCTCCTATTAATGTGAGTCTACTGATGTCTTCATGTACTAATGTATTTCTTCCCACAGAATTGAGGAGGTTGCCTTCAGTTTCAATGGTGGAAAGGATTCAACGGTAAGTTTTAATGTGTGTAATATTTTGACACCCATCAGTATCCATGAGCTCATTGATGGTGACATTAAACTTTGGCATGCAGGTTTTGTTACATCTGCTCAGGGCTGGCTATTTCTTGCATAAAGGGGGGCAAAATAGTGCCAATGGCGATCTAAAAGATTTTCCAATTCGAACAATATATTTTGAGAGTCCTTGTGCTTTCCCAGAAATCAACTCATTTACTTATGATACAGCTGCCACGTGAGTGAAGCTTCCTCTTCCTTTTTACTTTTGATTTTCTTTAAATTGTCATTGCGGTGTAGATAACATGGAAAGTGATCTTTTCTTCCCTTCTTTCTATTATTCTTGTATTATTTTAAATTGAGGCTTGTTCTACAGTGAAGGATGCAGAGACTAATGATTTTTTATTGAGCAGCTATGGTTTGCAAATTGACACCATTCGCTTAGATTTCAAGTCTGGTTTGGAGGCTTTGCTAATGGAGAAGCCAATTCGAGCTATTTTCCTTGGAGTTCGTATTGGAGACCCTACTGCGGTATCCCTATTTCTTCACCATGGGATGTCTTTTTTTTTTTTTTTGGTTTTACAGTATATATTCTGTGCCTTCTGTTCTCCCTAAACTCCATGCTGTTTTTTATGCAAGGTTATCAAAAGTGAGATTTTACTCAGGTGCTTGAGGCTCTGTAAAAACAAAATTTAGAAGCAATATGCAAAAGTGAAGATTTACATGCATACTATATACAAATATCCTTCAAAAAACTATACACACATACTATTCATGGACATATTTTATAAGCAAAAATTAAGCTACACACTCAATAAGCTCCAATGTTGTAAGTGTAAAGCATTACATTACACGTCATGATAACTTCAAAATGTTCCTAGAATGCAGTAGCATTGTCACTAATCTCATTAATCCCAACATTGCATCTTTTTACACTTTAAACCAAGATTTACTATGGTTTTATGAAAATAGGAATTTCAAATATTCTATTTATATGTGTGCCCTCCAATCTTGCAGGTTGGCCAAGAACAATTCTCCCCTAGTTCACCTGGGTGGCCACCTTTTATGAGAGTGAATCCCATTTTGGATTGGTCATACAGGTTTGGTCCTTTGTTATAGGCTGTTTCTCCTTGCTGCTTTATATTAAGTAAAACCTATATTTGGTGCTGCTTAGTTTCTTTTAAATTTATTTGGATGACTGAACACAATAAAGATCTGGAAAAAATTTTGTTCTCTTTTAACCACATTTGTGGTTGGTGCTAACTTGTCCAAGAACCCTTTCATTTGACCATAAGTTTTGCACTGACAGGGTCTGCCATCGCATATTTATTATTGGTGGATAAGATGGTTAATGTTACTAAAACAATGGTACTACAGATAAAAAGTAGAGATGAAGATCTGTGGTTATTAGTTGTATGAGTAGTGCTACTAATAGGTAGAACACCTCTTACCTATTTCCAAACCTATTTTTGAGCACCCATTTTCATCTACATATCTAAACTGGCCCTTTTTGAAGACAGTCATACAGTATTTCTGGATTCTGGTTAATTCTTGTCGTTGGTACAATTTGTCATAGATGTTTAATGTTTTGGCATTACACAGACTTTCATATTTGGTTAACATATACATGAATAGCTAGGGAAAACTGGAAAGCCTCAGTAAAAGCTGAAGGGAAGGCTGTTGATAAAAAGACTTTGCAATGGTGTTGTTTGTCCCATGTAGTTGGTCCCACCTAGTGGGATAAAACTTGTTTGTTGTTATATTTTTATAGCTTGCACTACATATATATATTTTCAGTAATCAGAACTTTTCAAAGGGTAAAATTTTTTATTTCTGTTCATTCTTTAATTTTAACTTTGTGTTACCCTAAAGATCTGACAACTTTCATCTTTCATCTTAGAAAGTAGCTTGATACATCAGGGAAATCATTTGATTACCTTCCTTCAATTTGCATGTTAATTTGATAGCACTACACTTGGAAATATATCTTGTTTGTTCTTTTCTGTTATTGTTTATGTCGATGCTTTTGGAATGTGATAATGTTACTTCTAGTTGTGGTATTGACTTGCTTATATTTCTATGTAGAGATGTGTGGGCCTTCCTTTTAACTTGCAAGGTGAACTATTGCAGCCTTTATGATCAAGGGTAATACTCAGTATATATGCTGGACCTTATTGTTGGATTTAATATATCTGTCTGCCATAGTTTTTCCTGTTTGATTAACTTGTTTTCCCCCCAGAATACGTACATGGGAGAATAATTGGATGGTGCCCATAAATTTGCCCTATCTTTTGGTCTTAATGAAAAGACTTCACTAAATAACCTAACTGGCTATTTTATGCAACGTTAATAACTGCTTCATCATATTCACATTACGTTCTTGTTATTTGTGTACATTCAAGGAAATTTTTTGTGATTATTACTTTTATGTTTGTGCAGTTATACTTCAATTGGGAGCATATATGACACTGTTCCCAACTCATTATTATCCATTAGTGATTCTTCCAATAAATTTAAACCAGCATATTTACTTGCTGATGGAAGACTAGAGAGGGCAGGGAGGGTTAAAAGGTTATCTTCTTCTACTTGTGGACAACTTCCTGCTGATAGCAATGGCCTGACTAGTCTAGATTTGCATAAGAACAGAATGCTCACAGCTTCCATAATTGCAGTGGGAGATGAGATTCTGTAAGTACCATGCTGTGCAGTGATTATTTTTTTATGATCTTTTTGTCAACTATTTTGTTGATGTTCTCCATTTGTTTACTCTGTTCCATAGCTCAGGTTTGGCACTGTTGAGGATCAGTTGGGACCTAGTTTGTGTAGGAAGCTGCATTCCATTGGTTGGTCTGTGTTGCAACTTTCTGTTGTACACAACAATGTGAGTTCATTTCTATATAAGTGCTACTCGTATGTATACGAGCTGTTCTGCTTTGCAGGCGTCAGCACAGCACCTGAAGGTGCTACTATGACTCTTTGGATAATGAATCACATGTAAACCCTCATATAGGCGTTGTTCACCTAACTATGAGTTTATGACATGTCCTTTTGTACCAGATAGATTCTGTGGCCGAAGAAGTTGAGCGAAAGAAATCTACAAGTGATATGGTAAATATACTAATGCATAGAATGTTACATGTATGGCATTTCTTGATGATGAAATGATAGTTCTGGTTATTCATCTGGCCTGTTTCTTGTAGGTTTTTATATATGGAGGTGTAGGTCCACTGCATTCAGATGTTACCTTAGCAGGCATTGCAAAAGCTTTTGGTGTTCGTTTGGTGCGTTGCTTCCTTCCTTCAGTTGTTGTATTTGTCAGTTTGAGGCCACTATATTGATTTTCTAGATATGTTGCATCCACCCCACATATCTTATTTGTCCTTTAGTAGTGTGCCATTCTTGAAATATGAAGTTTGACTTTAGTCAAGCTTATGCTGGCATGACTGACCAAGGCCTGTATATGGGCGTACAGGCATAGCTTCCATTGGTAATTGCTTTTGGTTTATCATAGTAACTCCATATCAGTTGGTGATTTGCTATTGATGTAGGCTCCTGATGAAGAATTTGAAGAATATCTCAGGCATATTATTGGTGATCAGTGTATTGGTGACCGGAATGAGGTAATTTTGAGTGGAAAAGCTAGATTTTTTGTTTTTTGGAGGGAGGGTGTTTTTTAAGGTTTCTCCTCGCATTTTGACTGTAAGATGAATCCTTGCTTGGGGTGCTGAGGTTGCCTCTCTCCACAGCTGCTTTCCTGTGGGCTCTAATTCCCTACATTGCATAGGCCCATCAACTGCTAGTTATTAATCACTTATTAAACAAGAAAAAATAGTTATTTATCTTTATGATTTTAGTTATAGTTCATTGTGTTGTCATTGAAGAAGGGATCTGTTTGATTTCAGTTTTTCTAATAAGTAGAATGGGAGGGTGAGAAATATAACATTTTCTAATATGGCTGTACTATAAATTAGGAATGTACTGAACAATTTGTTTCTTTGGTGTGCACTTTCCTGTGGCCTATGACCTTCTCACTCATGCTCACACAGATGGCAAGATCATAACATTTTATCAAGGTCCGATCATTAACACCACAGCGAGAAAGTCCCCCTGGCCTGTTTATATTTTTGGAATATGCCTGAAAATTTTATTAACTATTAGTTTATTGTGCTTTATCTAGGGACCCAGTGAAAATCTTGATCTGTTACTTACAGAAGCAGAATCGAATATAATAAGAGAACCTGAAGGCATCGTCACCTATTGATTGCAATATGTTAGAACCCCAAACATAAATATGACTACCCCTGCCCCTATCATTGGTAATGTTACCCCAAGTAATGTTGTTTCACCGTATGCTAAGGTCTATAGTAGAAAGCACAGAAAGAGAGAGATTGACACGGGCAAGGCATGTGGCCAAGAGGGGTTGGGAGAGGCTTGTAACTAACTTTGCCTAGCTGGCAAGGTTAGTGGGGAGGGGACCGCTTTGTTAATTACAGTATGGGAAGAGGAAGGAAATATATGGGGAAGGGAGAGTGCTGAGGGGGGCAGCTCAGAAAGTGGGAATAGAATAGAATCCAGGAGGGTGCTAGGTCTCTCGAATACCTAGCTGGTTCTCATATACTTTTGTTTTCTTCGTGTGAATAATACATACTGCAGAAGGAGGGGGAGAGCAAGTACTACACTGGTATTGCTCTTCTTCTTAGAATTTCATACAGTTTTTCCTCTTTAATTGACTTACCTGATATCAGTTCTTACAACTGGTATCAGAGCACTCGATCTTGGGAGCTCTGTGAATGGTCACCACGCGAGCTGCCATGGAGGCTAGGTTGGATGATGTGGAGCGCAGGTTGGTCGAGATGCAGGAAGAGAATGTGCGTGCCATGGCGAATCTAACGACGACCCTAGCTCGTCAGATTGAACAAATCAGACGTGATCGAAGCTCAAGTGGGTCACAAAGTTGGGACAGCGATCGGCGCCGCCGGAACCATCATCGCCGGCGGGGGACAGGTCGTCGCGGCGAGTGGGAGAGAGGGGACGACTCACGCTCGCAGCAAGATGAGGAGTCACCGGAAGGGAGTGAAGACGACAATGACCAGTCTGAGGGGAGATGGAACGGAGACAGACGACCACGGAGGGTGGAGGTGAGTCGGAAAATGGATCTCCCCATTTTTTCCGGCGAAGACGCGTATGGGTGGCTTGTGCGAGCAGAACGCTACTTTCGGGTGGCTCAAGTCAGTCTTCGTGACAGACTCGATTTGGTGTTGATGGCCATGGAGGGTGAAGCGTTGACGTGGTATGAGTGGTGGGAGGAGCAGACTGAGTTCCATTCATGGCGGAGGTTTAAGGAAGACTTGCTCCGACGATTTCAACCAGGAGAGGCTCAGAACCCCGTGGGGCCGTTGTTGGACGTGAAACAAACGGGGTCCGTGATGCAGTATCGGAGGGAGTTCAAGCTAGTTGCGAGAACCAAGAAGAACATAGACCCCGAGATACTCATGTGCATCTTCATGAATGGACTTCAGAAAGAGGTGAGAGCAGAAATGACAGTAGGGGAGTTCCGTAACTTGACAGCGATGATGAATTGTGCTCTTGAAATAGAGCAGAGAAATTTAGCTTGGGTGGAAGCTGGAGTGTACCCAGGGGTAAAGGGTGCAGGTGGACCTTCAAGGAATTCAAGCTCATTTCGAACCCAACCTCTAATCAGAGACAATGCTGGAAGTGCTCAAGGGAGTGGATTGAAGAGTAACATTGGCACAGACCCTACTAGACACCAAGGTGGGGAGCGGAATAACTTGGGTGGGGCCCGCAGGAATGGGATGAGCCGCAGCGGCAGTGTTAATGGGCCGCCGGAAAGCAGAACAAGTGGTATTAGGAGGCTCTCCAATGAAGAATGGCAGGAGAGGCAGAGGAAAGGGCTGTGTTTCCGCTGTGGGGACAAGTGGAACCCCGAACACATTTGCCAACTACGCCATCACCAGTTCATTCTGATGGAGGAAGGAGCGGAAGGGGACCTGGGAGGTGAAGACGGGGAAACACCCATAGAAGAAGAGCTGGAGGCAGAATTAAGGGAGCTGCAATTATCTTCACTTAGCTACTGGGGGCTAACTTCGAACAAGTCTTTCAAGGTTTGGGGGAAGATTCAAGGGGAGCAAGTGATAGTGCTAGTAGATTCAGGAGCCACTGCAAATTTTATTTCTGCCGAGGTGGTAGAGAAGTTACAGCTGCCAATGGATAAAGTGAAGGGATTCAAGGTGGAGGTGGGTAATGGAGCCATTGAAGAAGGGGTTGGAATATGTAGGGGAGTAGAGCTGCTAGTGCAAGGCATAAGGATTATCCAAAACTTTTTTGTCTTGGAATTAGGCAGACCTGAAGTGGTGTTGGGGGTGGATTGGCTGGTTGGCTTGGGAAATTTCGTAGGGAATTACAAGAACATGACACTAAGTTGGGTGGAAAAGGGGAGCCGTGTATTACTGAGGGAGGATCCTACTTTATGCAAGAGCAAGACGTCTTGGAAAGTAGCTTTGAAGGCTCTCAAAGCTGGGGGGGAAGGTTATTTAGTAACCCTAGTGCAGGCTGAAACAGCAAGGGAAGAAAATTCTGAATTATCAGAAGGGGTACAGAACTTATTGGCTGAATATGAAGACCTTTTCCGGCCTCCCACAGGCTTGCCGCCAGCTAGGGAGCAAGATCACGCCATAGCGTTGAAGGAAGGAGCTCAAATTCCCCATGTCCGCCCTTACAGGTATCCTCATTACCAGAAAACTGAAATTGAGAAGATCATAGATGAAATGCTGCAATCCGAAATTATAAGGCCTAGTACTAGCCCTTTTTCTAGCCCGGTGATTCTAGTAAAGAAAAAAGATGGAGGATGGCGTTTTTGTGTGGATTATAGGACCTTAAACAAGATTACCATCCCCGATAAATTCCCAATCCTTGTTATTGATGAGCTACTAGATGAGTTAGGAGATGCAAGCATTTTCTCTAAATTGGATTTGAAATCTGGTTATCACCAGATTAGGATGAAGAGTGAAGACATCCCAAAAACAGCCTTTAGAACACACGAAGGGCACTATGAGTTCCTAGTTATGCCGTTTGGACTCACAAATGCTCCCTCAACCTTCCAAGCCCTCTTGAACAAGGTTTTGAAACCTTTCTTGAGGAAATTTGTTCTAGTATTTTTTGATGACATCTTAATATATAGCCCAAGTCTTGAGTTGCATCTTACACACCTTCAGAAGATTTTTGAGGTCTTGAGGATTCATGAACTGTATGTCAACAAGAAAAAGTGCTGTTTTGAGCAACCACAGGTGGAATATTTGGGGCACATTATCTCGGGAGAAGGAGTGGCTGCTGACCCAAAAAAGATTCAGGATATGGTGGATTGGCCTACACCTACGGACTTAAAGGGCCTTAGAGGATTCTTGGGGTTGACCGGGTACTATAGGAGGTTTGTGGGGAACTATGGGAAGATTGCCTGGCCACTAACCCAACTCCTTAAGAAAGACAACTTCAAGTGGGGAGAGGAGGCTCAGATGGCTTTTGAGAGGTTGAAGAAAGCTATGACCTCATTACCTGTGATGGCTGTCCCCTCCTTCACCAAGCAATTTGTGATTGAAACTGATGCATCCGGTAAGGGACTTGGTGCTGTTTTGATGCAAGAGGGGAGACCCATCGCATATATGAGCCATGTTCTATCTGAGAGAGCCCAAAACAAGTCCATTTATGAGAGAGAATTAATGGCCATAGTGTTGGCAGTGCAGAAGTGGCGTCATTACCTGTTAGGACAGCATTTTGTGGTACATACAGACCAGAAGAGTCTGAAATATTTGCTGGATCAGAGGGTTGTGGGTGAAGACTAGCAGAAATGGGTGACAAAACTCCTTGGGTATGACTTCGAGATCAAGTATAAGGCGGGGAATGAGAATCGGGTGGCTGATGCACTATCAAGGAAGCTTCAATATTCTGCCATTTCCATTGTCAGTGTTGCTGATTGGGCTGACTTAGAAGAGGAAGTTCAAGCAGATGTAAGGCTGCGGGATATTATTCAGGATTTGCTGCAAGGACATGACTCTCATCCGGGGTTCGAATTGCGGAAAGGGAGATTGTACTATAAGGGAAGGTTGGTACTTGCTAAACAATCAAAGAAAATTCCTCAGATCTTGCAGGAATTCCATGACTCTAGCACTGGGGGTCATTCAGGTTTCTTCAGAACCTACAAGAGAATTTCGGGCTTGTTGTATTGGGAGGGCATGAAATCCTGCATACAGAAATATATCAAAGAGTGCGAGGTCTGTCAAAGAAATAAACATCAAACTCTTTCACCTGCAGGGCTATTGCAGCCGCTTCCAATTCCGGCCAATACCTGGACGGATGTGACCATGGATTTTATAGGTGGGCTGCCTAAGGCGCAGGGAGTGGATACAATCATGGTGGTGGTTGATAGGATGACAAAATACGCCCATTTCTGCCCTCTAACCCATCCTTATACTGCTAAGGAGGTGGCTACCATTTTTGTTAATGAAGTGGTTCGCCTTCATGGGTTTCCAAGTTAGATTATCTCAAATCGGGACCGAGTGTTTATGAGCAACTTTTGGACAGATCTCTTCAGGATGGCGGGGACTAAACTGAAATTTAGCTCCGCGTATCATCCTCAAACGGATGGGCAAAGTGAAGCGGTCAATAAGTGTCTTGAAACTTATCTCCGCTGTTTTACAGGTTCTAAACCTCGACAGTGGCCTAAGTGGCTTCCTTGGGCTGAGTATTGGTACAATACCAATTACCACGGAGCTATTCGCATGACCCCCTTCAAGGCACTTTATGGAAGGGACCCTCCTATACTTTTAAAAGGTGGTAAGGAATCCACAGTTGAGGAGGTGCATATGCTAATGGAGGAACGTAATCAAATGTTGGATGAGTTGAAATTCCGATTGGAAAGGGCTCAGAATCGAATGAAGTATTATGCAGACCTCAAGAGAAGAGAGGTGGAATTTGAAGTGGGGGACAAGGTATACTTGAAGCTGCAGCCTTATAGGCTCCAAACACTTGCCAAAAGGGTCAACCAAAAGTTAAGCCCGAGATACTATGGACCATATGAGATTGTGGAGAAGATAGGACCTGTTGCATACAAGCTGAAGCTTCCAAATGACTCTAGAGTGCACCCTGTCTTTCACGTATCCTTGCTGAAGAAATGTGTTTCTCCAAATGTGCAGCCTCAACTGCTCCCAGCTATTCTATCAGAAGGGTGGGAACTTCAGGTACAACCGGAAAAGGTTCTTGACGTCCGCACCAACTCAGCAGATCAGCTGGAAGTCTTGATTAAGTGGCAAGCTTTACCAGATTTTGAAAATTCCTGGGAGCTGGCAGTAGACATTCAGAAGATGTTCCCTTCTTTCCACCTTGAGGACAAGGTGGATTTTGAAGGGGGGGTGTTGTTAGAACCCCAAACATAAATATGACTACCCCTGCCCCTATCATTGGTAATGTTACCCCAAGTAATGTTGTTTCGCCGTATGCTAAGGTCTATAGTAGAAAGCACAGAAAGAGAGAGATTGACATGGGCAAGGCATGTGGCCAAGAGGGGTTGGGAGAGGCTTGTAACTAACTTTGCCTAGCTGGCAAGGTTAGTGGGGGAGGGGGACTGCTTTGTTAATTCTGTTATGGGAAGAGGAGGGAAATATATGGGGAAGGGAGAGTGCTGAGGGGGGCAGCTCAGAAAGTGGGAATAGAATAGAATCTAGGAGGGTGCTAGGTCTCTCGAATACCTAGCTGGTTCTCATATACTTTTGTTTTCTTCGTGTGAATAATACATACTGCAGAAGGAGGGGGAGAGCAAGTACTACACTAGTATTGCTCTTCTTCTTAGAATTTCATACAGTTTTTCCTCTTTAATTGACTTACCCGATATCAGTTCTTACACAATATTTCTCCTTTTTTGTCTGAAATACTGCACACCCAGACTTGGCTTGCAGTACATAATATACTTCTGTGTGATGACAGTTGTAGTATGATATTGATCAATATTGATCCATCTTTGCCTTTCACCTTTCAGATGGCTCAATTGCCTGAGGGCATAACCGAATTATTGCATCATGACAAGTTGTCTGTGCCCTTGGTATGTCTTTGGAAGTTCATTAATGAAAATTATGTTTCCTTGTATTTATGTCATTTGCCAGAAGTTCAATTTCAAATCTAGGAGAAACAGACAAAAGTTTTTATTTGTATTTATTTGTTTTGACTAACTGCAGTATTTATATAATGAAAAAGCTTGAAGGGATACTCGTTTTAACTGTTTGAGATAATATCTTTTTGTTGCAGATCAAGTGCCAAAATGTAATAGTTCTTAGTGCGACAAATGTTTTGGAGCTGGAAAAGGAGTGGGACTGTTTGATTGAATTAACGAAATCTAGTGATCTGCTAACATTACTGGAACCATATGTATCAAAGCAAGTGACAACAAATCTGTCAGATGTATGTGTTAAATTTCATTTCCTAAGTCATCATGATACATCTAGCATGATTTCATGCCATTCAGCTTGAAGTTATTTGATATTGTTTGAACTTATATATATTTACAGACACACAATGCCTGCTTTTGCTTAAATTTCACTTGTAATGCATGTGCTTAAGCTTTATTATGTGAACTGTCCATCCGGTGAGATTCTCATGATGTGTTCTGCATATATCTTAGACCCAACCACAACCCTTTTTCTTCTCCCTTTATATTTGTAATGGAAAAAAAGAAAGAAAAACTTTTTGAAAAAGCTTTCAACGCATCCCATATCCCTTTTTTTTTCCAAAAAGATTCCAAATTATTATTATTTTTATCTAGAAGTGCATTTTTTTGGAATTGTCATCCAACAAGTATATTTATTTTCATTGTGAAAGGCATATCTTCTGTTCTGTAAATGAGAATGAGTTGTTCTTTGATTAATTAGCCAAATATCCCTACCCCCCCAAAACCTCTCTTTTTTTTTTTCTCAAAATATTTTTTTTTATCTTAAGTTTACAGCATATGATTTTGCTTGCATGTACTACAAATGATCCAAGTGCAAAAGATGTGTACAGTAGTTGAACTCTTTTTTAATTGAGATATTTAACAGTAGCAGTAGGATGTAATTTATTCTGATGAGACAGTATGCAACATTAGCATGCTGCATGTGACTTTGTTTCCCTTTAACTCTCCTGCTGTCTGGGCTCATCGAATCTCATGTTGGGATATCTAAACTGCAGGTCGAAATTGCTCAACCTCTATCAAAGCTCTGTCTTGAATTTCCAGACCTTTATGTTGGTATGATATTTATGAAAATAATGTGATATTTGGCTGCATATAACTCATCATGCATTTCTCCTTTTTATGTTTAACCGTGTTTTTTCTTTGCAACATCAAGGATGTTACCGCATGAGCAGATATGGATCTCTCATAATAAGTCTCAAAGGAAAGGTACAATGAAACTTCCATGTTCTGCAGCCAGAAAAAAAGAATGAGAAACTTCCATATTATAGTCTTTGTTTTAAGAAAGAAATGTATATTTGGCATATACCAGCCCTTCTAATTTTGTTACAGGGCCAAGCACGCCTTGAGTCTGCTATAAAAGCGTTAGACAAGAAGTTTCAACCTGGTGCTTTCAAGGAGATGAAGTAGGATGATATTCTACATGCCATAGTCCATTGCTCTTGGATCTGAACAGAATGAAAAGATTTTTGTGGTTGGGATCATATCATGCCCATATTTGGAATCTACAAATATGTGAATCGTTGGGATACAGATGGACTTGGAAAAAGGAAAAAAAATGGTTCGAAGGTGCTGCTGTCTTGGTAGAAGAAATAACAATGGTATAAATAGGTGGCTGAAGCTTCAATTCTATTGTGATAGAGAATGGAAATCACAGTTTAACTCCTTCAAAGGGGCTTGGACTACCAATTGATTATTATTCACATTATTAGATTATCTCGATTTACAGCACTAGCATACAAACAGACAGGCTTTTTCATTGGAAATTCACCTTTTAAACCTTTAATCTAGCAGCGGTAATGACATCAACTTTGGCTGCTATTTACCTGACTTTGACGTTGAATGAAGTATACTTGCTCTATACTTGGCGAGAAGCAAGTCCATTTGTTGTATGAACCTCATTCCAACATTTTTTAAACCATTCAATACCGAGATGTGGCCTGCCCGGTGGCATAACGTGTTTATTGTGTGCTGGAAGAGACCCGAGCATAAAGTAATGCTAAATCCAGGGAAGGGATCCCTTCTCAAGTATAATTTTTACATGATCAAGTTATGTAGGATATTTGATAGAAAAAAATAAATGGTGGAAGATTATATATAATTTGGTCATATCAGAATTACACGTGGGAGAATTCATTTCCACTATGGCACGGTTTTGTACTTTTCTCTTTATTTTTTTTCTGGGACATGCCGTACTTTCGCTTAATTTGTTGGATTCTGCTATCTTCCGCTCTAGCATAGAAACGACAATGCTTGATATTGGTCATGATTAAAAATTCTATGGCTCTTATTAAGAGTTTAATTGGTATGTATTGATAATGTAAAATAGTTTTACACTATCAATTAATAGAAATATTAGAAAGTGAAAAATCATAATAAATATTTTATTATAATAAATAATTATTTATATGAGTTAATATTTTTTATTATTTTTATTGATTAATAATATAAAATTATTTTATATTATCAATATATTTAAATTAAATTCTCTTATTAATTATTAAAAAACAATGAAAATTAAATTTATTTACACCATTAAGTGAAAGTTGCAACGCACTAGCAATCCAGTTTTTAATATAAAATATTGAATTTTTTTTTTATTTTCTTTGTGGGGGGGAAGAAATCAATAGTTGAATATTATAATATGTTTAGAGGTGCCATCCGCAACGCTTCTTGTTAATAATTGTGCACTATGCATTTTATTATCTGATGGCCATAATGCGAGGGTGTATTGATAACTCTTTTACTTGTGTTGTACGTTAAAAAGTCTTATTTTTTCTCCACTCACAAGCAACTGCACAATCTTAATGGCTTCTCACTCATCACTCTCCACCTCCAACAACCCCATCTCTCTACTACTCACCCCCCGGTGCCAGCCCACGGCCATCGTGCAGCCTTAGCTTCTTGAACGCCGAGAAATCGCATAGTGGGAAATGGATGTGCACGTCCACATGTTCCTTGTTCATGGTGAGTACCATCTCCCTCTCCTTGCCGCAGCATGAGCTCACCATGTCGTCCATGAAGTTTAGCAATCCCGACGAGCTCACCATCGTCGATTTCTCTGCCACGAACCGGTCGAGATCCTCGATGAACACGATCGATTTGGGCGTCGTTTGGAAGAGGAGTAGTTTTAGATTCGAATAGCTGGGAACCTTGGAAAGGTCGATGTTGTAGACGTCATAATAGAGGAACTTGGCCATAGCGGTGATGAAGCTCAATTTTTGGGCACCGGAGGAGATGGGGAAGAGAAAAATGAAAAAATTTATAATATATTACAAATAATTGGTGTATCAATACCCATGCAAATTTTGGACCTTAACATTAAAAGTGCGTGATGCACCACTTTTAATGGTGTACATATTAAAATGCGCCATGTTTAGGAGAATTATTCCTTAACGATGATATAAGGTTAAAGTCCAAATAATTATCCGAGGAAATATATACATATTAAAGCACTAAACCAAGATCATTGAGTTGATTACCAGCGAGACTGAATTTGACAAAGAATTGCATTAAAATAGGATCACTCATATGTTGATTACGGCAATGCAGTTCTACATGGTATCGATCTATTTTAATTGGATAGTATAGATTGATTATGCATAAGTTATTTATTGTGGTGCCAATTAAGGAAAGAAAATTATCCCGGTATAGAGCTATGCTAATCCATATTAATTAATAATTTTGGAGGTTCGATTTTCTATTATTCTATTTGATATCGATATATTTTCATCTTGCAGCATTATTATTGTATTTTTGTTGACCAAAAAACAAAACCCCGTGAAAAAGGAAGTTTATAGAACTAGTTATTGTAACATACAAAAGAAAAAAATTATAAGATTCAATACAACATTAAATCAGATTCCAAAATTCTTATATAAATAATTATTGAGATTAATTTGCATGCTTATACTATTAGTGCACAAAAATTAAATCTAATATTTTTTTTATCATATTTTAAAGAGGAGATTAATTTTGATGAATTATCAATATAAAAGAATTTTACAGTATTATTAGATTATACTTCTATTTATAAGATTTTTAAAATAATTAATAATTAAATCAAATACTTTACCATAATAATAATAAATAATTAAATATTTATATAGAATTTTATTATATTAATAATATATCAAAATTAAATCTTTAAAAAATATTAATTACAAATTTAATTTTTAAATACTGATAATATAAAATAATTTTATATTATTAATTAATAGAATTTGAAAAAATAAAATAAAATAATAATAAATAATTATCCATCATAATTCTTCATTTTTTTTTCTGAAATTATATATATTTACAAATAATGCATAGAACTTGAACTCAAAAGCTTGGTAAGGGATAGAAGCGAAGAGGAGAGAGCATGGTGGTAGGGTAGTGGTGATAAGATAGAAGTTGGCGTTCCAAAAGAAAGAAACAAAGATGGAGGGTGGCAGCGGTAGCAAGGAAGGCGATAAGGCAAAGAAAGGGTTGGAAGGCACTGGCTTAGATTTACCCATCAGCCGTCACAAAAACTTGAAAAGCGCTTCCAGCGACGACGACCTCTCCGACATTCTCCTCGACATCAAATCCTCCAAAACTCCCGTAACCTAACCACCTCTTCCTAGTTCCAATAACCTACTTCCCCCCCCCCCTTTCTTTCTTCCTTCGTTTTTTTTCTTTTCCATTTTTCCTTATTGGGTTCTACATAATTTCTTATGGGGGATATATGTTTGATTTGATTCTTGTTACAAAATTTTTTGCAGGCTGTTATTAATTATGGTGCTTCTTGGTATGTTGCCTTCTTCTCCCAGTGTGTACTCTATCCGAATTATTTTCAGCTTGTTTGATCACCAGGTGTTCGATGCTGGAACTCTTTTTGAATATGTGACTTCAATGGAAAGTCCGAAACGCATAGTTGCAGTGAACTAGCTCCATTTCGCGTTGAAATTTGAGTTACATGATGGTCGGAAATTTACAGTTTGTTTGGATTTGGATGGGTGGAATTGAAGATAATAGATATCATTATAGTAGTGGTTAAGAAACAATATAATGAAAAACAACACGGAGTGAAAGGAAAAGCAAGGGGCATCTTATAGCATTTACCCTCTTTTGTATTAAAATTGTTTCTAGTTTGTTGTTAGATTAGTGTATGAAATTGAAATAGAAAGGCATTATTAAAATTCTCACTGATATTGTTTCCTGGTTTTGCAGGTGTCGCGTGTGCAGCCAAATCCTTCCTGCATTCTGTAGATTGAGCAATAATTTCCCGAAACTTTCCTTCATCTACGCAGATATTGATGAATGCCCGGAAACAACTCAACACATTCGATATACCCCGACTTTTCAATTTTATCGAGATGGTGAAAAGGTGGATGAGATGTATGGTGCTGGGGAAGAGAGGCTGCATGATCGCTTGTGGTTGCACTCTTGACGACACTACATTTTCTTGTAAGAGTGAAATAGCATGCTTGCAATTTCTCAATACATGTGACATTGTCAATCATCAACAATTCAGTGAATGTCAGATTAAACCTAGTATTTCACGTCTCCATTGGAAACTACTACCATAGGAAACTGTCTTTTATGAGGTAAACAATTTCATATATTGACCAAAAATAAAATCAAGTAGATAACATTCTAAGTTTACACCAACCACACGAGATTGGTTGCAAAACAATCAATAGCAGACAGGACCAAAGAACCGGCAACAGGAAAGAAGTTTAAATTGTAAAACCAGAAACAAAAGAGGTAGCTAATGCTGCATGCTCCTATTGTTCTAACGTATCCACCTAAGAAAAATCTGTACTCTCACTTCCCATCCAAGCTGTGAAACGTATCTTCAATAAGAGGTACGCATTGAAGCTCCTTTTATTTTCTTTTACCCAAAATCTGAAAGATGGCTACGATGATAACCACCTGTAGCAATGTCATGGCTGGCTATCTCATCAAGCCTTGGGCTTGAGCATCTTCACGGTCTCCCAAGTGAAATCAGGATCATCACGTCCAAAATGCCCATACGCAGCAGTCTTCTGGTACCTGAAGTTGCCTCCTCTCACGAGGTCAAGATTGATGGCAATCATTCCTGGCCTAAAGTCAAAATTCTCCTTGATCAGAGCCAAGATGTCCTTGTCTGGAATCTTTCCTGTTTTGTAGGTGTCTACAAAAACGGACAGTGGCTCTGGGACTCCAATTGCATAGGAAACCTGCACAATACAACGTCGGGCCAGCCCTGAAGCTACCACACTTTTTGCTGCCTGCCTGACGATGTATGCACCACTCCTATCGACCTTGGTTGGGTCCTTGCCGGAGAAGGCACCTCCACCATGAGCACCCCAACCACCGTAGGTGTCAATAATGATCTTCCGGCCAGTGAGTCCTGCATCTCCATGGGGTCCACCAATCACAAACCGACCAGAAGGGTTGAGGTGGAAGATAGTCTTATCATCAAGGTATTCAGCTGGGATAACAGGTTTTATTACATGCTCCTTCAAATCTTTGGCTATCTGTTCGTTTGTGACAGTTTCATCGTGTTGTGTTGAGATGAGGACTGTGTGCACGCGAATAGGGATCATGGCTCCATTATCATTCTGGTACTCAACAGTAACCTGGGTTTTGCCATCAGGTCTCAGCCATGGGCATGTTTTATTCTTTCTGACTTCAGTGAGCTTGGCACCAAGTTTAGTAGCAAGCACATGAGTAAGAGGCATTAGCTCAGGTGTTTCATCTGTGGCATAGCCAAACATGTGGCCTTGGTCACCAGCTCCAATTTCCTCTGGCTTTTTGGTCATGTGACCATGAACTCCTTGGGCAATATCAGGGCTCTGTTGCTCAATGTTGACAAGAACTTTGCAGTTGTCAGCATCAAGACCAACATCAGCTGACACGAACCCAATGCCTCTGCAAGTGTCTCGAACTATTTTCTCATAATTCACATTTGCCTTGGTTGTGATCTCACCAAAGACCATAACCATGTTGGTTTTTGTACAGGTCTCACAGGCAACCTTGCTCTCTGGGTCTTGCTCCAAGCAAGCATCGAGGATGGCATCTGAAACCTGGTCACAGATCTTGTCTGGGTGCCCTTCGTTTACAGATTCTGAGGTGAAGAGGAAGGTATCCATATCTGGCATTCAAAAAAAGGAAAAAGGGTGTTGAGGGGAGAAAAGATATGTTAAATTCTGTTTTTGTGGAGAAGCTATAAAACAATAATCAAGAGAATACAAATGTACATTCCATTGCATGAACCCAATAATCTTGGCTTTATTATAAAGTAGAAAAAATTTAGTCTCACGACATAGATCAAATTTTCTTGACAGCTCCTATATGTTTTAATTGAATTGGTATTACTTTTAAAAGTACATAAGAAGTTGTCATCCATGATTAGCTCGCTGTCATGCAAGGATGATGGTAGATAACTTGTTATGCAAAATCATTGAATTGTACGTAGATCTGCGCTGAAAAAGAGAGTTGATGTGACTATTGGCAGATCCATAGTTGAATCTTCATGATGGATTGATGGTTAGGCTAATGATTCAAAAAGGAAGTGTTACAACACAGCCAAGTCTTATTTTACTAGGTGGTTAGCTACATAGCTACATGATCAATCAACGACGTAGAAATGAAGTGTTAGTTTTAGTTTTTTCTCATTTGATTATTTTTTGGGTCTTTTGAGTGTGAGAAAGTCGTATTTGCAAAAGCTTATTCAGACAAACAAATCTGAAACCGCATAACCGATCTCTCAATTCTCTTCTCCTATAGAATTGGCATTTTCTTTTATTACTTGACCGTTCCAAACATAACCAAACAAAAACACAAACACCACAAACAGAGAACAAAAATGGCATATAGATCTGCAAGTGCTGCAACAAACAAGAGCCATATATATACCAGATCCAGAAAACGATAAATGTAAAATAGATCCACATCGACATCGGCAATACACTAATAATTCGGCGCACATTGAAAACAAACACAAAAAGAACTACAGAACGAAATAACAAGGACCAGAAAAAACACATTCAATTTATCATATAACAACAACAGTTGAGCGCTAGATCTAAACCAAGACGCAAAATACGCAAGTTGTAAGAAGCAGGAATTGAAATTTTGGATCGAAGATCTCATAACTACAAATGCTGCTAGAACCATTAGTAGGAATTCTGAATTTCGATGAGCAAAAGATTAAACTGCGTGAAACGTGAAAGAGAAAGAGATATGCACCTTTGTGCTGCGTTGAGGAGTAGGAGGAACGAGAAATGCGAGGAAATCAAAGAGGAAGGAAAACGAAGGCGAGTATTGCTTTATATAGACAGACATGCAATCACAGAGAGAGAAACTACGCGAAGGACTCGCTCTCTTTTCTTCCCCGCTCTTTTTTTTTATTTTTTTATTTACCCTTTTAGTTTTAATTAATCTCACTCCTCACTCTTCGTGCTTTTTTTTTGTTTTTTTTTAGTAGTAAAGTCAGTAAATAATTAATTATTAACTTCAATTAATTTCTTACATGAATGTGAATCAACCGTTTTCGTTTTCTGGGCTTTGTTTATTGGATTGCTATTATTTGGATATCACTTTTGTGTACACTATTCAGATTTAAATACCTAAAGAATTACATGTAAATAATTAATAATTTTGGTTGTATCTATAATGAATTTGTGTATAAAAAATACATGAAATCATTAGTTAATAATTGTTAATTTCAATTAGAGTTTAATTTTTATATACCGATAGGATAAAAAATTTGTCAACCAATAAAAATATAAGATAATACCAAATCATATTAGATAATTATGTACTATATTATCTATCATGATTTGATATTTTATTATATTTCTATTAATTAATAATATAAAATTATTTTATATTATCCATGCATAAAAATTTATCTCTTTCAATTATGTTACTAGTAATGTTATATTTATTATTAGTTACATTATTATATTTATCATTTTCACAATAAGCATAATTAAAATTATCAGTTATTTAAGTCACTACAACTAAGTTAATGGTGAGAAATTTTGATATTTTACGTGAAGTTATAAATTCAAATATCAATTAAGCCATCGGAAATAATCTAATGATAAAAAATTTTGGTAATTTATATGAGATTTTAAATCCAAATTTTATTACGATTTATAGGAAAAAAAAATTCAAATGTCAATACCATCAACAAAATCTTTAAATTATTTATATATTAATCTTTAAATAATTGTACCGAAAAAAAAACTTTAAATACTTAAATAATGTCTAAAACTTTAGCAGGGCAGGAGAGATCTGGGTCCTAACAATTGTATCCTATTGTGACTTGAGAGGTAGCTTTACCATATCCAATTATCCATACGGGCCACCAATTAAATTGGCATTACGTTGCTGCTGATTTAGTCTTCCGGCGTCTGAGAATGTAGCTCCATGATCTTCTCCGATTATGACTTTCAGCCACAAGCATCTCCTTAACTAAGGGGACTTGACACAATTAACTTTTTTTTTTTTTTTTTCACTCCTTTGGTTTTCTCGCTCTCCAAGTTTATACAAGTTTTAATTTGATTCCTTGGTTTCCATTAGCCTTTTCAGTGGCACAATTAAATTTTTAATCGTTTGGCCTGTTAATTTATTAAATCTAATTGTCCCAATTTAAAAATTTAAATGATATCTTTATTGCAATCGATATCAGAACGAGCAAATTAAAAACTCTGCATAAAATTAGAGGCAAGTCGTTTTTCTCACAACTCATTCTTCACCGGCAGCATTGCTAGCAAAAAGTTGGTCGTACTTTGTCACCAATGCTAGTGAAAAACTATTGCTACCAATCTTGTCATATTTGCCTTGCATGTTCCTCAATATTAGCATGTTTAGTTTTTCTTTTGAAAAATCGTAAAAGAGAAAATTTTTTGCCTAAGCCATAATTTGAGACTTTTAAAAAGAAAACCAAACATGCTATATACCATATACTGTACAGTTATAGCCAGCATATATATGTTAGAATTCTGGTACGAACACAGATCAAGGCACATGCCTCAAATTTGCTTCATATATTCATATGTAAAGAAGCTACACGAGCTGGCTAGCTGGCCTCTAGCGTCTCTGCACGATATGTTTGTCTAGGTACTAACTTTTAACTACTACTTTTACAAATTGCACTGAAAAATCAGAAACTACGACTACAATCATGACAATAACTAAACTGTCTTACTATGCAATAATTGTATTTAAGAGTTAAAACGCATGGCCAATACTCCCTTAGTCCCACGTTCATCCTGAGATGTAAAACAAAATTATTAAAAGAGAGCTTTACATTCTGTTAATCAGAGTTCCAGATTGGAAGTTAAGAACCATATGCAGGAAATGATACATACCATAACTACATTAATAATTGCTCAAGATAACAGGGCGATGTCGTTAGAAGTTGTAATTAGGAACCGATGTCCAATTGAAGCCCAAGGACGGCATGAATAAAGGAAAGTGTCATTATACCACTACCTAAGATACTATGAATATTCATCAGTGCGGGATTTTTCCTGCATATCATTCAAGTGATAAAAGGAACAGGTGAAAAAGCTAATGGGCTGTAGCTCAAGTGGCTTCTTTGTGCCGGGGAGTTGTTAGCGTTGGATCCGGGTTCGATACTCATATATCCATTCTATCTCCTTCTCTATCCCTTTAGATACATTAGGAGCTCTTTAGAACCATAAAAAAGGATTAACGGGTGAAGAATGGTAACATGAACAAGTTCATATGATAGGAGGGGAGAGAGAATTAATTTAGTTTACTTGTTTTTGATAATGTTCTTAACAACAAGACCGTGACTGAATAGTTATTTGCATATGTACTCCCTTAACACTGTCTGTATTCATTTATCAACTTACTTTTTAATTAATTAATACACAAATTTTCACATTTATTTTTTCTTCAATTAAACGTGTAAGACACTGAGAATTGGATATGTGCAATTCAAGTAATATGTGTTAGAAATTAAACCAAATTTATTCAAGAAGCCACTTCTTAAAGAAGAATTTCACTTGAGCAATTTAAGTAATACGTGTTAGAAATCAAACCAAATTTATTCAAGAAGCCACTTCTTAAAGAAGAATTTCACTTAAATTTGCAACTCTTAATTACCTTGTCCTGAATTGCAAACTTTGAATTCTACAGTTGCAAAGTACGACTTTAGTAACAAAATTCAACTTGATTTTGAACTCTACAAATAGTTGTCAAATTGGATTTTTCTTTATTTATTATTAACTTTGCATATTTTATTGTATAATTTTGCCTATAAATAAGTTACCCCATATAACATTGTATTACAAGTGAAATGAAACACTTCTCTCTCTCTATGTTATGTGAGTGAATTAGTGTGGGAGAGAAAACATCCGGGCTTGTTGAATGCTGAGATCAACACCACCAATAGAAGCAGAAACCGTAGCCATTTGTGAAATGGAAATGCTAATGTAGGGAGTTTAGAAGAAACAATGTGGTCACAATATTTCATTAATCTAGTGTTGAGGGTATACTTTACAAGTTTTAAGAATGAATGGACCTTACCGTGGACCGTGGTGCAAATGTTCCTTGGTAGAAGGTAGGGATGTAAGCCGATTGGATTTATCCAATGAACTTGAAGATCTAAACTAAACCAATGGAATTGGTTCAGATCGGTTCGAGTAATCGGTTCATTTTCAAGGTGGAACCAAACCTAACCTATTATTATTAGTTCGGTTTCGAATTTATGATTTTTCAATCCGATTCCAATCAACTAATTTCTTTTTTTAAAATTTCTAATATTCCAAAGTTTTGCAGTTAAGTTTCTAGTAACAGTCATTTTTTATCATTTTGTTAATATTTATTTAAGAAATTTATCTATTTACATCATTTTTAAGTATATCATAATCAACTTTACATTATTGTTAGTTGTTATAAAAAAAAATTTAAAAATATAATTTTTTATTTTTTATTTCAATCTGATGACCCGAACCAAACCGACCCGATCTTAATCAGATTGATTTGGTTCGAATTTATTGGAAAAAAATTTAAAGTTCAAACTAAATCAATCCAATTAAATTTGATTGGTTTGGATTTATTTTTTATTCAAAATCAATCTAGACCAACCTATTTAAACCCCTAGTAGAAGGGATGCCATTGCCCTTCGCCGCATTCCACATGATCCAAATATAAATGTTAGAGCCCACTAAAATAATTGAGGTTGGGGCTAAGCACTTGGGCTCCCGGCCCAACCCTGGCCAATGGCATAATGGGATTAATGGCATTCAAGCATTCAACATAATATTAATATTCTATCGACCTGACCAACCAATAAATAATAATAATAAGCATTATAATATTCTGTGCGTTACTGCCATCACCATTTAATATTGTGTTTGTGTGTATATAAGTCTTACAATAAGATTTATATTAATTTAACAATGAAGTTCTACACTTTTTCTTTACGACTAATATTTAGAATTCACTAAGATCCTGTTTGAGTGAACAATTTAGTTATAAGCGCTCTTATGTAAAAAACACTTCTTATAAAAGGATTTGTATAAAAAATACTATCTCTGGTGTATAATAGTTATCAATTTAGATAAAAAAAATTTGTTTATAATAGTTATCATTTTCACATATCAATGTAATATTTATTGTTAATTTTTTAATTTCATCCTTTATCTTCATTGGTTGAAAGAGGTGACTACTTTGCATCATATAATGATATCATACTTTCTACTATACAATAAGATTTAATAAAGATATTTTAGTAAACTTATATTATAATTATTTATTGATTTTAAATTTTTTAATTTGTGTAAAAATAGTCAAATTTATAATTATTATGAACCAAAAATAATAACTTATAAATAAATTATTTTATATTTGGATATACAGTAATATAGTGTTTATTTTAGTTTATAGTACTTGTTCTTAAAAAGTTGTGCTGGAAATTGTTTTGAGAAGTTAAATATTTTAATTTCTCAAAAATCACTAAAAATAACTTTTCAAAATGTTATAAGTTGTGTAACAATTTGATTGTCCAAATGGGTATAAAGTGATTTTTGAATACTAAAAAATAAAAAAAAAGTCATATATAGTGCTATCGAAATATATTTTAAATCCTAATTAATCTAATTTAAATTAGGTTGACTCAATATTAGCACAAAACACTTTAGTATTATTTTTTTAATATTTAATTTAAAATAAATAAATAAATTTTAAATTATTTGAACTAATCAATCAAACATTGTTTAAATTCTTAACAGAGTATAAGTTTGGATTAAATTTTATATTTAATAATTTATAATCAGAAGTTTTTTAAAATATATTTTTACAATTAATCTACCCCAAACACCTGTTCAAGAAAACAAAAACCCTTGCTGTAAAAAGTAAAACCATTTTTTTGGTTATAGTACATCAATAATTCAATAGTGAAGTTCTCGTTGTACGGAAAACTTAATTCAATATAAGTCTAATCACTTAATTGCAGCCCCCCGCCGACCCCGCCTTCACCGGCCTCATTCATCGTTACACACGTGCATCACGCTGGCCTTGATTCATCACAAGTTCCACAACTCTCGTCCTTATGCCTATGGAGTTTTTACGAACCTTGTCCCTATTCTGTTTCAAGCTTATTATTCTTTGGTATACGCCGATAATGATTGTCCGATTGTTTAAACGAAATACATAAATTGAGTATTAAAATGTCTTCATTCTACTACAAAGTACAAATACCACTAAATCAAATTTATTACAATCGGAAATAGGGTGTGTGTCATTTGATCCTGTCCTCTCTGTCATCTGTTTCATCTAAATATTACACTAACAACAACAAATTCTTGAAGCAAAATTACTCTCCCTCTTGTATAATCAACATATGTCTAATTTTTGTGCACCTTGTCATGCCTATAGAAATTGACGTACAAAAATTCCCCGACAATGTGTTTATAGTTTATATTATGAATTATATGCTATTCGAACCTATAGAGTAATACAACCTACAGTTTATATTATGAATTATGAATTGGAGATTTATTTATGTATAGTTAGTTATTTTCTATTATTCTCTAGTTAGTTATGGTCTTTTTGTTCAGTTAGTTAGTTAGTTAGTTGTATGGCAATTATGCCACTTGTATATAAGCTAATGTTCACTTGTAAAAATGTTTTGAGTCATTTTCTAGTATCAATAATTCCAAATTCATCACTTTCGTTCTCTTTGTCTCACGAACTCTCACTTTTTCTGTTACTTCTCTTTTCTTCTCATGATACAAAATTTTTTTATGGTATCAAAGCCTCCTCTATCGGGGGGCTCTGCTGCGCTATTGGTATCACTCTGATCAAGCTTCATTGCGAGTTCGGTTACAGAGGTTTTAGAGATTTCTTGTGTAAGAAGACACTATAATGGCAGCAAATCATCTACAAAACGCGATTCCCATGGTCAATGAAGAACAAACTCCTCCTCCCTTCGCTTCTGCTCCGGCGATGGATGAAGAACAGATGCGAATGGCTATGGAAGCCATAGCGGCGATGAGTGGCTTGCAGGCTCTAGCCACGAACCTGAATTCAGTGACAAGTGTGTTGACGGATCCATGAGTCCGTGTTTCTTGCACCCTAACGAGAGCCCAGGGCTAGCATTGGTCTCCACACCTATCATAGAGAGCAATTATCACTCTTGGTCTTAGGCCATGACTATGGCATTGGAGTCCAAGAATTAGATAGGGTTCATTGATGGCAGTCTTCAAGAACCCGCACTCGGTGACCTTCTGCGTTTAGTATGGTAAAGGAACAACACTTTTGTTCGATCTTGGATTGTTCGTAGCCTAAGTACCAAGATCGCACAAAGTGTTTTTCTTTGCTAAGAAAGCTTCTAATCTTTGGGCGGAGCTAAGGCAATGTTTCTGTCAAGGTAATCATATGAAATTAGCCGATTTGAATGAAGAGCTCTATTCTTTGAAACAAAGTACCCCATGTCACTAGCTTCTTTACTCAATTAAAAAAGATTTGGGGTGAGATTGAAGAATTTAGGCCCATCAACCCGTGTGTGTACGATCTCTAATGTATGTGTAAGGCATATAGAGAACAAGACTTCATTATGAGGTTCTTAAAAGGGTTAAATGACAAGTTCTCAAATGTGCGCTCTCAGGTTCTGTTAATGGACCCTCTGCCCCCTATCAACAAAGTTTTTAGCTTGGTGGTTGAATAGGAAAGGCAACTACTCACTGAAAACATGGAGGAATCCAAATTACTAGTTGTTGGAAATGGTAATTTGGGGACATGTTGCACCCTAGCAAATGCACAAAAAAAACATGCCAAGGGAAAGCAGTCTGCAAAGGGTCAACAAAACTCATCAAAGATGTGCAGCCACTATAGGAAAAGTGGCCACACAGTTGATACATGCTTCAAGAAGCATGGTCTCCCTCCTAATTTCAAGAAGGGACATGGCCCGGCTGCAAATTATGTATCCTCTGGTGCTAGTGATGGAGAAGATCAAGGTAGTGAGGAGACTCAACCAGTTTCGAACTTCAATTTGACTAAGGAGCAGTGTCAGGCTTACTTGCACTTCTCCAGCAGTCTCAGATTTCCACTACACCCTCAAATACTAGATTAGCCACCACACACACCATAAACCAGATTTTCTCTATTCCCTCCCCCCCAGATGTGTTAGGTACACACATTGCACTTAGTCTAGGATCTCACAGCCATTGTTGGATCTTAGACTCAGGTGCAACTGATCACATATGCAGCACCTAATCTCTATTCCATAACTATCAAACCATTCCTCCCATTTTTATTAAATTGCCTAATGGTTCACGAGTTACTGCTAATATTTCTGGCACTGTGATATTTTCAAATTCTTTCTTTTTAACCAATGTCCTTTACTTACCTGGTTTTTCCTTTAACCTAGTTTCCATTGCAAAATTAACCTCATCCTTAAATTGTTTCCTCAAATTTACTAACAGTGCTTGTGAAATCCAGGATTCAAACACACTAAAGATGATTGGATTCACTGAGATAAGTGATGGTTTGTATGTGCTTGGAAATCCCATCATAAGCTCCTCACCTGTTGTAAATTCTGTCTTTGATATACCTGCGAATGTTTGGCACCTTAGATTAGGTCATGTACCAGCTGAAAAATTGACTTTGTTACACAAATTGTTTCCATACATTTCCATTCCAAAATGTAATGACAGTTATGAGATTTGTCTCATTGCAATACAAAGAAAACTCCCTTTTCCCACTAGTCATATTAAATTTGTTGCTGCATTTGACTTACTACCTATTGATATATGGGACCCTAACTCTACTATTTCCATGCACGATCATAGATACCATCTCACTATAATAGATGACTACACTAGACACACTTGGATCTTTTTTATGAAACATAAATCTGATACTACAAATTGCCTAATTTCATTCATTAACTTGGTAAAAACTCAATTCAACACCAGGATAAAATCCATCAGGTCTGACAATGGACCCCAGTTCAACCTTACTTCATTTGTTCAATCTAAAGGCATTTTTCATCAAAGGTCATGTATGGAAACTCCACATCAAAATGGAGTGGTGGAACGAAAACACCAACACATCATGAACACTGCACAAGCCTTATGTTTTTAGTCAAATTTACCTAACATTCTTTGAATCTATGCAATGGCTCATGCTGTTTTTTTTATCAATAGGTTACCAAGCAAGGCCTTAAAAGGTAAAATCCCTTTTGAGTTACTTCATGGCAAACCTCTTGATTTAAGTTTTCTAAGGTCTTTTGGGTGTCAATGCTTTGCATCTACACTTATTGCTAATAGAAAAAAGTTTGACCCTAAAGCTAGGAAAGGAGTTTACCTAGGCCATAGGGTAGGTATCAAAGGTTTTTTGGTTTATGATTTACAGTCACGAGACATCATAGTTTCTAGAAATGTCATTTTTCATGAAAATGTATGTCCACTCAACATTAACATTGATGACACCAGAGTTAACCTCAACTCAGATCTTTATGTAACACCAAGTCTGCTACTAGCACCAGATCCATATGACATGGGCTATGAGTCAGTAACCAGAATTCTCCCTCACTCTAATCCTAGTCCTCCTACTTCATCTAGTCCCATTATACTTCCCAGTTTATCACCTCCACAGCCAAAAAGCACACACATTGCACCTCATAATGTTACTATTCCTCATCCCACGAACTCAGACAATGCAATTGTTCCCAGAAAATCCCAAAGAACCAAAAAACCTCCCTCTTATCTCAAGGATTTCCATTGTACATTAGCTTCCACTTCCTTAGCAGAACATTCTTCTTCAGCAGTGTTGTATCCAATCAACAACCATTTATCTTACTCGAAAATCTCAACTTCTCATAAGAACTATATCTGCAATATCTCAACCATAGAAGAATTGAAATCCTTTAACCAAGCAGTGTTGTCTGAGAATTGGAGAAGAGCTATGGATGCTGAAATATCTGCTCTTAATCAAACTAGAACTTAGGAGTTTGTTGATCTCCTACCCAGAAAAAGAACAATAGGATGCAAGTAGGTTTATAAGGTAAAGCTCAAAGCTAATAGGAGTATTGAAAGGTATAAGGCAAGGTTAATTACCAAGGGTTTCACTCAAACTGAAGGCATCAATTTTTTAGAGACATTCTCACCAGTGGCTAAGCTTAGCACTGTGAGATTGCTATTAGCCTTAGCTGCTAATCAAGGTTGGTTGCGAACAACTAGATGTGAATAATGCCTTCTTACATGGGGATCTCAATGAGGAGGTTTATATGGCTATCCCACCTAAACCTGGTCAAGTTTGCAGGCTTAGAAAGTCTTTGTATGGATTAAGGCAAACAAGTAGCCAATGGTATGAAAAATTTTCTCAGGTGCTTCTATCACTTAGCTACAAACAATCCCAGGCTGATCATTCACTATTTGTCAAGTCAGCCTATCCCAACTCTTTTACTGCTTTACTTATCTATGTAGATAACATGATATTATCAGGAAATGATCCCACTGAAATCAGTTCTATTAAGAGGAAATTAGATGAGTTGTTCAAGATCAAGGACCTTGGCCCTCTCAAGTTTTTCCTCAGGTTTGAGGTGGCAAGAAGTTCTAAAGGGATTTTACTGTGCCAAAGGAAATATACCCTTGAATTACTGGCAGATACAAGTTTATTGGCTTGCAAACTTACATCCACTCCAATGACTACTATTGTTAAGTTAGTGAAAGATGACGGCCACCCACATGAAGATTTTGGCTCTTATAGAAGGTTGGTAGGACAACTACTATACCTGACAAATACTATACCAGATATATGTTTTGCTATGACTTACCTCAGTTAATTCCTCTCAAACCCTATGTGCTCACACCACCAAGCTGCACTAGAATTCTCGGGTACCTGAAAAACTCCCCTGGACATGGTCTGTTTTTTCCTTCTAATGGAAATCTGTAAATTAAGGCGTTTAGTGACTCTAACTGGGCTACTTGCCTAGAGTCTAGGAGGTCCATCATTGGATATTGTGTATACCTTGGCCAATCACTCATATCCTGGAAGTCTAAGAAGCAGCATACTGTTTGTTGTAGCTCTTCAGAAGCTGAATATCGAGCTCTAGCAACTATTACCTGTGAAGTATAGTGGCTAACATACCTACTTCAAGATCTTTGCATTTCCTTCACCTCACCAGCTTTGATCTACTGTGACAACCACTTAGCACTTCATCTGGCTGCCAATCTAACCTTCCACGAAAGAACCAAGCATATAGAGTTGGATTGCCATGTGGTTAAGGAAAAGGTTAAAGATGGCCTCATCCAACTTCTACTCATATGTTCCCAATCACAAATTGTTGATCTGTGCACCAAGGCTTTACCCCCAAAGAACTTTCTTCACCTGGATTCCAAGCTAGGCATGATTGACATCCATGCTCCAGCTTGAGGGGGGCTCTTGGAGATTTATTTATGTACAGTTAGTTATTTTTTGTTATTCTCTAGTTAGTTATTGTTTGTTAGTTCAGTTAGTTAGTTTGTATGGCAATCATGCCACCTGTATATAAGCTAATGATCACTTGCAAAAACGCTTGAGTCATTTTCTGATATTAGTAATTCCAAATTCATCACCTTCATTCTCTCTATCTCACAAACTCTCACTTTCTCTGTTACTTCTCTTTTCTTCTCATGATACAGAATTCCTTTAGCACCCACACTGGAAATGTCCCTTAATGCTATTGTTACATATATATATATATATATAGTTAGTTAGTTTTGATGTATTAATAATATAACTGTCATATAATCATATATTATTATATTAACAAACATATTTGGTTCTAATACCTATTATTTTATAAAAATTATGCATATAAGAGGATTTGATTAAACGATAATATAAAATTTTTTTATGCTATTAGTACATTAAAATTAAATCCTATTTATAATACTTGCACTTTTTGTTAAAAATATACCCCTATATTAGAGAAAATTTTTGATATATTGTCAGTATAAAAGAGTTTTATATTATCATTCAATTATATGTCATCATATATGAGATTTTTGAGATAATGGATGTAAAAATTAAATATTTTTATTGATATAAAAATATATATTTAAGCACCTAAATAAAATATTTTATCAGTGCATAAAAATTAAATTTTATATATTAACACTTTCATTAAATTGAAATATAAAATTCTTGATATTTTATTTTAAACTACATATGACATGCGTAATTTAATATTAATAACTTGTTACTAAACAATTGATATATAAAATAATTACCGTCAAAAAAGATATATAAAATAATTAAGAAAATGCACCGGTAGGTAATAGGATGAACAACTAACGGTAATCAATTTGAACGTAGATCCATCACATCACTTCAATACCAGAAAGAGCAAAGGCAACTAATTGTATTTCGTTATGCATGACGACTTTCATTAGCTTGCCTAACTTACCTGCCGCTGATTGTACAGACATGAAATCCCTGAGATAAGGGTCAAGGCCAAGGGGAAGGGGCGATAACCAGTTAAGCGCGCGCGCGTGTATCGAGTTATGATAATGCTTCTCTAGAGCAGTTATAGAAGAATGTACGGACTTCCTTCTTATCAACACAAACCGGTATTCATAAATATAAATAAATACTTTTTCTATCTTTTTTAGAATTTAATTTGTCACTCTAATTATATGTATGAAAATTAAAGAATTTAAAATTAAGATTTATTATAAAACATATTTATTATAATATTCAAGTTTAATTTTTAAAATTTAAATAATTTATTTTATTAATCTTATATTATATTTCTTAATTAATATTGTATTTAAAATAGTGTAAAAAGTAAAACTAAAAAAATTAATAATAAATTTCAAGTATTCTATTATCCAGATATATGTGAAATTTTTATCATAAGTGTAATATCTATATATTAATAGTATAAAATAATTTTATATTAATTAATTAATAAAATTTTAAGAATTTATCAAATTATAATGGATTACTATCCACCATAATAACCATTTATTATGATTTGATAAATTCTTAAAATTCTATTAATTAACTATATAAAATTATTTTATATTGATAGTACATAAAAATTAAACTCTTATATTATATACCAAGACTACTTTTGTTTATAATAATATGAAAGTTGAATTTAAACATCATTTTCTAGGAGAGTTGTTATTTATACGTAAAAAATTAGGCATCTCCTGAATAACTTTGAAGGAGATAGATAGAAATATATCTAGTCCTAAATAGTGGTGAGTGTTAAGAGAGTAAGATCAAAACTCCTAGTCTATCGCTCTCTAAAATATCCATGCATGAAATGCTTAGATTTTTATGTACAAATATAATTTTTTATTGTATCAATGAATAAAGGAATATTGTTATTTGTATATAAGTTTCATGAGCACTATCTTAACATTTGGAGAATCGTGTATTAATAATTAGATATTTCAATTATGTCATTAATGAATTTGTCTATGAAAAATCATGAGTAAATCTAGTAAAAATGTTTCTATCTATAATTAATTATCTTACTAAATTTTTAGTAAAATAATGTAAATTTTGATGCATTAGCATGTGATTCTCCACCACAAATTCACTAATAACATAACTGAAATTGTGAATTATTAATCCACAAATCATTAAATGTTAAATTAATATATGCATAACTTATGTGAAAAAGCATTATACATCAACAAATGTCTATGGATAACCCATGGCTGTCATTTTTTATTTTCTCTAGCCGTCGGTCCCACACCACAAAGCAAGAATATTTTTGGAATCTGCAACATCACAAATAACTTTTGATTTGTCGCTTCTTGGCGTATTATTTTAAATGAAGAATACAACAAGACTGAGAAAAACACCCAGAGTTTGTTTTATGATGAAACCTAACTTGGCTACCTTTTTTTTCATCAGAGACTTATGAACCAACTTTTTGCGTTTGCGGGTCAAGCGACTTGCTGTTCCCGATCGTTGAGAATACTTTACTATATATCCTTTCTCCAAAAACAAGAGGCTTTCTGGGTAGTTCCATCACTTTGGCACATCTGTAATGCATCATTACTTTTTTTATATATTATTATAACAACTTTTACCTTTTTAATGTATAGCTATACGACCAATCAACCTCACGATAGCTTGAGATTAATCACGTAGTATATAAAGTCTTATCCGTGTCCTCTCTTCTTTCCCATTAAGAATCAGGTTTTTTTTTTTTTTTTTCTATTTTGGGTTTTTTTTTTGTTTTTTGTGGGTGGGTGGTTTGTTTTTTTGATGGTGGTGGTCGCAGTGATTTTTTTTGTTTTTGGGGGGGGTGGGCGGCGGTACGGAGGGATTTGCTTCCTTCCAAACATTGAAAAATAAGAAGATGAAAACCAAGGTTTACTAATATATTTACAGATGAGTGAAGTTAAGTATCTTTTGTAACCAAAAGCACTTACGTGTTTATTGTGATAGTATTTAAATCTAAATAAGTGTACAAAATACCGTAATATTTTAAATGTTCACTTAATTTACACCTTGGTGTTGCATATATAAGATGCTTCGAAGTCCAAGGATTTTACTTTGTGTGCTTTATATATATATATATATATATATATATATATATATATATATATATATATATATATATATTTGGATTAGGATCAAGTCACATCATTATAACTTTAAATATAGTTACACTACTTATAACTTTCTATAGGATATATTTTTTATCGATCCAACTATTAAATTATAATTACCTATAATAAAGATTATTTGTGCCAAATTTCACCAAAATTGAATATCAATAAGAGTGTAATCGAAGAACTCTTATTTATGTACATTGTAAATATATATATTACATGGATTTTGAAGTATAAAAGAAGTATATTAAACAATTTTTTATTAACATAAAATTTTATAGAAATGATCTATAAAATATAAATTTCTAATTCAATAGCGAATTTTGTAAAAAAATTACACCAACAAAAAGTTATTCACTAGTATAATAATTGTTTAAAGTTATACCGATATAACTTGATCATAATCCTCTATATATATATATATATATATATATGCTGGATTATCTTTTTTTATTATTAAAAAAACACGGCCATACCTTACATTACATTATCCAATATACGTACAATTTTATGGTCTAGTTTACACCAAGGGTAGCCTTCCACACAATCAATATTAGAAGCTTGAAACTTAAGAGTCGCATGTTTTGTTAGGTAAGATGGCAGGCATATGTCCATAAAATACATGTAAAGTTTTGGTATTTTTGGAGTAAACGCTCATAAATAGTCAAAAGATAATCAATATATATATTAAAATGGCTTAACAATTCAAATTTAACGTCAAGTTAGGGTTTGTTTGGTGTAACTTTTGGGAGAAGATCTTTTAAAAGAAGGTCTTTTGAAAGAAGGCCTTTTAGAGGAATTACTTTTAAAAGAATGATTTTTGTTTGGTTTGAGTATGTCAAAAGTAAGTTTAGGAGAATGAGTTTTGTTTGGATAGGATAAAGTAAAATTACTTTTGGTTGTTGATGTGAGAGTAATAGTAAGATTACTTTTCAAAAGGCCTTTTTCTAAAATGAAAAGTAACTTCAAAGATACTTCTTCCAAGCGCTTTTTCGTGGCGCTTTTGGAAGAAGTTACAACAAACGCTACCATTTACTGCACAAAGTCATTTTCCTTCTCCTAGAAGGCCTTCTGGCCGCTGCAAACTGCATTCCAAACGGGCCCTTAGCCTTTTACAAAATTCATATATCAAAAAGTATATTGAAGAATCAAATTAATTAATGTCAAATTACATTGAATGGTCACCTTGATATACATTTTTATTGGATGGTCAAAATAAATTGTCACACTGTTGTTTTATATAATTTTAAAAAACTGGGGTTGCCAGATCATGAGAATCCTTCATTCAAGTGCTCTGGCTTCTACTTCTCAACTTTTTCATTTTCTTAGTTGATTAAGTTCTGGGTCAACTTTATGATATTTCACTATTTCTTCAAGGATGTTATTGATTAATTAATTATTTTTCTTTTACGTTTTATGAAGAAAATTGAAAGAAGTGAGAGAAAAAGCTACACTTCGTTTACATTTTACTTGTTCATTTATCTAATCTCTAACCTTCTTTAAAGTGTAAAATAAATGTATACCTTTCTTTACCTATACTAATAAAAATGAAAGAAAAGGGGTTGCAAATTTTGCATCTGAACAACAAGAATTGAAGGCAACTAGTATAGATAATTACGATTTACAAAGTTAAGGAAATACTATCTTGAAAACATAGAACTTTTGGACTATAAGGACGGTCAAAATTAACCTCCTAGCTGCTGCAAGTGGAAGTTGGGCTGCATGGAAAAGCCAGCAGCATAGTACCACGACACATACACGCCAACACACACATATACACAAAAAAGCAAGGGTGTCTCGATCTAATTGACACATTTTTCTCAGAAGTCTAGTCCTGGGACGATAATTTTATTGCAATATAAGTGGGGCCTCTGCTAGGGTGAATTATTATAACATTATAAGTAGAAAGTCTCTGCCTCTTTTTTTAGGCTTTCACCATCAGGAAGCAAAGTCATGTGTATGGGTCGCCACACTAACGTAATATATTATCCTTCACAATTACTTGTAGCATGAATTAACCACATGGTTTTAAGTGTCATATTCATCACTATGTAAATGAAAAATTAGTTTCATAATTAAAAATCAATATAGAGTATCTCAGTTGATCAATTACGCTTCTTATTGGCAGACTTTTACCTAGAGAGTAGGTATTTACAATTATTAAGGGCAACTGACTAAGCTGAAGCAGCCGACAGCTGATTTTACACCTAAATAATATGGGAATATCTCATGATATTACTTAAAACAAACGAGATTAATAACACTTTTAAATATGTAATAATATAAGTAAATGATTGTGTACATATATGTAGAGTTATATATATATATATATATATAAAGAGGACTATTAATCTCAATATTTTTATGTGGAGGTTAACAACTTCCATATTTTATTTTGGACGAAAAAACATATTCCTTTCTTTTATGAATCAACTTAAAATTTTGGATAAATTTATAATTTTACTTCATCCACGTTAATTTCAGCTTGAACTCTTTCTCTCTCCTATTAATTTAAAAAATAATTACATTAAACATATGATATTTTTGTACTAAAATAAATTAAAAGATATTCTTTTATTTATGTACTAAACACATAATATTTCAGAAGTAACTATTTAATTAAAAGATATATATTTTTTGCACTACAATGAATTAAAAACATTTTTTACTTGTGGAAATTTATCTATGTTACCGGAGATGTCAGTTTCTATTTTTTTTTATTACATATTAGAAATTATTCTCCATTTATCAAATGATGCTTAATACTATTATTATTTAGCGGAAAAAATTAGTGCAAAACAATCATTAATATTAATTAACACGATAAAATGGATAGCTACTAATATGATTTTCATTTTCACACATATATATATCATTTTATTTTTGTACGCACTCACTTTACGCCAGTTCCTTACAAAATTGAGAAAAAATAACAAAATCACTAAAGCATTAAGATAGTATTTGGTTTATTTTTTATTTTCATCTTTTAATATTATAGAATATGCCTTATAATCACCGTAAAATGGGATAAAACAAACTTTTTTAACTTTATTAAATTGGTAAAAGAATATATTTTTATTAATTTTTTAGTGCAAAAAAGAATATCTTTTAATTAAATAGTCACTTCTAACAAAAATATTATATGTATTTAATATATATAATATTTTTTAAATTAATAGGAGATAGAAAGAATTCAAGCTATAATTAATATGAATGATGTAAAATTACAAATTTATCCAAAATTTTAAGTAGATTTATAAAGGAAAGGAATGTGTTTTTTTGTTCAAAACAAAATGTGGAACTTGTTAACCTCCACCTGAAGGAAAAACAAATTAAGATAAACACATGGTATCCCACTTATTGCTCTACTTATTTATTTATTTTTTTTGCACTGCTCTATACCCTTTTTATGAGTTTTGTCATATTTTCTTAAAACATCTTTTTAATAATTCTCTTAATATTCAATAAAGAAAATATTAACTAAAAAAATAAATATATTTAATATTTTTTAATTTAACAATCAGAAATATTATCAAAAAAATGTTTTAAGAGGATTTAGTATTTTTGTCTTTTTATTACACACCATCCTGTGTAACTTTTCCGGTTTTAAATATTTACTAAAATTCTGGTGCTTGTGTGTGTGCTCACTTATTCCAGCTGTTTATATATAAAACAAAGGGGAAAAAAAAATTTTATCTGCAAAGGGAAAAATATTATTACCCAAAAAAGGAAAACATAAATTAAGAAAATTAGTATTTTGTAACGATAAAATGCATCATACACTTCTGACGGATGAAACCAAGTCAAACTGAATTTAACGCATAAGTTGAAAATCCATAAAATTTTGGTTTTTCGAAATTTAGAACTTCACAAGTTGTGAAAAGACTTCTGCAGCACCCCAAGCTGGGTCATTAATAACATCTTGTCTATGATGAACATTGACAAGTTTATCGTTTTGGATTGATTCGTTGTGTGAAATCTCCATTAACATTATGTGATTGTCAAGAGAATTAATTGCTTGCCAAGACCTTGAAAAGATCAACTTTTGGAACATTCGAGTGATTTAATCTTGCTATTTAGTTATTCAGCTAAATGAAAAATAATAATTCTCTCGTTTTAATATATCTATCAATTTGGATAACTTGATATATTCTTAAATCAATATATCTGAATATAATTATAACTAATTTAATGAGCCATTATCACAATTTCACAGTTTGAATAAATTCATATTTACATGTGCATGACTTAATCTTTGAGACAAGCATATGACTACTTGCAGATCAACCAAGCAGATTCCATCGATTATCTTGCATATTCAGCTAAATGAAAAACAATAAGGTGCTGGTCTAAGTAGATAGGCTCATACCTCTTAGGCATGTAGTGTTGGGTTTGATTCTAAAATTCGTGTGTATTGAAAAAAATGTTGTATGAAGAGTTTTTGGCTTAAGTGTTTGACCATTTTTTTGGAGATTAATCTCTTACCTATTTAATGAAAAATACTCTGAAATTTTTTTTTTAAAGTTATTCAGCTAAATGAATGGAAAAATACTTAACACTTGCATACTATTTTTTTGGCCATTTTTGGGATATCGTTGATTTAGTATAAACAAAAGTAAATTAATTTCTATGTGGATAATCGTTTTACACTGTCTTAATATCTTATAAAATACCTCCATGTGAATGTCATTCACTGCTCGTTTACATGTAAATCTTATATATTTTGAAAAGAAAAATGACATATCTAAATTAAAATCCAACATCTGTAGGAGTAGTTAAATACTTGTATAAAACTGATCAAATATATCTATAAGGATTGTATATAAGCTTGAACCAACATTTGTAGGAGTAGCTAAATACTTGTTCCTTATAAGCAAAATGTCGGATTTGAATTTTGTGAATAAAATAATTAACATTAAAAGAATTTTATTTCTATAATATACTAATTCGACTCAGTTAAAGAAACCAATTCGTGATGAAATATGAGTGAAAGATTGATTAGTGGTGCATTTGTTTATGATGATTTTGGCAAAAAAAATATTTTTTTATTAAAAAAATTAATTTTCATATATTTAGATAATTTTATAAAAATACTCAGAATATTAAAAAAATTTATTTTTAATTTTTTCAGTTATATATAAAATTTAAGTTTCATAATTACCTTTTAAAAAAATTTAAATAAATGCACCCTAGATAAGCTAATTTCTCCATTGACACACCTCATAATTATAAAATAACAATTTAATTTAAAAATAAATATGTTAGACTTTATAATAGCAAGAAAAATTTATGTACTTTTTTTTTAATCTTCGTGTAAACTTTTAAATTGAGTGAATCTTATAAAATATAAAAAGAAGTCAAATTTTAATTCATTGTTAATATAGAAAACTATATTAAAAAAAACCTTATTAGTTGAGGAAATTTTGAATCTTCACACAATTATTTTAAATTATATTCCAAATTTAGCCATCTTCATAGGATATATTATTTTCCAATATATTTTTTGATACTCATAATGAGTTAACCTAATTCAAATTAGAGCACTCGAATTCTAGTAAACTTTAATTATTGGCGATTTAGATGGAAAAAAAATATAAAACAATTATCTTTCTTTTTATTGTCAGTATTTCATAAAAGGTAGATGGAGTACTATTCTTGTATATAAGACTTTATTTTATTAAAATTAAGTTTTCATATGTAATCTTTTGATATGGGGGTGCATTTTGTATTTGAAAAATACTAAATAGTGAGAATTTTATTGTTAGAATTTTTACATGATCGATGAGATACTATTTATAACTTTTGAATGTATGAGTGATTTTCATTCTTTTATTTTATTTAACCACTCTCTTTCAATTTTGACCAATGCGAACAACAATTATCACTATTCAACATTACTTTTTATATTTTTAAAAATGAATTTATCTTAACATTATTTCTTTAATATTGATTATTAACACAAATATCATAATAGTTTAAAAAAAAATGTCATATATATTCTGAAGTGTGAAACTCAAAAGTGATTGTTGTATAGTGGAATGGATTGCGACCCTAAACGACTTTACTTACAATGTTAGGGATTTAAAATTATGTGAATAATTATTAAAAAAAAAAACAGAAGTGTTATATATATATATATATAAACTAAGAACTTTGTAACTTAATGGCAGTAGACTCTTTTTTTAAAAAAAAAATCCTGATAATTTTCATTTTAATTTTTTAATTTAATTATTGTGCGCATCATGTGATCCTTAATTAAATTAATATTTTAAAATTCAGTAAAATATTAAAATTATTTAATGTCTAAAAACACGGCTCATTTACTACTATACTCAACTATATCAAAATTGTCTAGTCTAGTTGTAATATTGTACGTAGATTTATCCCAAGTTTGTCATATATGGATTGTGAATTTATTTCATCCACACACCCTAGCATTCGATAAACAGATAAATTATCCAAATTGCATTAATCAAGTATTAAAAAAAAAAAACAAGATTGAGTTGAGAGATCAATGAGCAGTGCAGCGTGACAAGAAACAGCATATAATTGGACCTCCAACTTGACAATAGTTTACTTAAAACTTGGCCCATCGCTTGAAAATGTGCACCAAATAGACCATCGTTTTCGTGGAAATATTTTTTACACGTTACAACAAGGAGCAGACTTTGGATGCTTCAAATTGTTGTGATGGAAGGAAAGGTAGGCAGTGACCAAGTTAAACTCCGCCCCCCCCCCCCCCCCCCCTTTTTTTTTCTCCCTTTGACAAGGGCCCCTATATAATGGTGATAGAAACTTCTGTAAGTTAATCATTCATACGGTTCTTAGAAACTGATAAGACACTTGAAGTTACACAGCCTGTTTCCCTTTGACTTCTGCTATTTCTTCTCTGAAAAGAAAAAAAAAAAAAATCTCTAGGTGCCCCCCCATCCAGCTATCTATATACTCTTGAGGACCCTTTAACTTCCTGAGACTCACTGCAGAAATCAAGGACAGTGTGTGTGTGCGAGAGAGAGAGAGATGGGAAGAGCCCCTTGTTGTGACAAGGCAAATGTAAAGAAGGGGCCATGGTCTCCTGAAGAAGATGCAAAGTTAAAGGAGTACATAGAGAAACATGGGACTGGAGGGAATTGGATTGCCCTCCCACAAAAAGTTGGTAAGTAACATGGACATGATCATATGAAAGTCATATTACACTCTTTTAAGCTAATGATGGTGTGCTAATATGCAGGGATCGTACCTGTTATGCTTTTGTTTTGTGTTCCTGATTGGTTTTGTTTCTTGCAGGTTTGAAAAGATGTGGCAAGAGCTGTAGGCTAAGATGGCTTAACTATCTTAGACCAAACATTAAGCATGGGGAGTTTTCTGAAGCAGAAGATACAATAATCTGCAGCCTCTTTGCTACCATTGGAAGCAGGTAGCTTTCATTTCACTTTATTTCCATATCCACTTTCATTTTCAGTAGTACTCATATATATATATATATATATATATATATCAGAAACTTCCATAAATCATGAAAACCATAGAGTTAATTTCTAATTGAAGAAAGAGTCAGATGGATAGATTATTTTCACTTTTTAGGAAATAGATTATTTACAGACGATATGTACCTTGTTTTTACATCTTGTGCATCACCTTATGCATTCCACATTTAGACCTTCTATGAGTGCTGGAGTATCACTCAGAAACGTTTCTTACTGTGGAAATCATTTTCACTGAGTGCAGGTGGTCAATAATAGCATCTCAGTTGCCAGGGAGAACAGATAATGATATAAAGAACTACTGGAACACCAAGCTTAAGAAGAAAATGATGGCCATGAATCCATCAGTACATAGGAAGCCTCACCAAGTCACCCTCTTATCCATGCTTCAAAATTCAACATCATCCTCATCCTCATCATCATCTTCTCCATTATCATTTAGGGAAAGTTACAGCTCCTACTACCACCCTCATGGGTCTAATTTCAATGCCTCTGGACCCTATTCATACTCATCAAGTCTTTTGAGTGGAAATTCCTCTACTTCTGCTTCTGCTAATTCCAATTTCCAAGCTCAAGAAAGTTTTATGGCTCACACTCAGAATTGCCAATTCAAAGATATCAACAGCATCTTCATGCTTGGGGGTGAAGCTACTAGTTGCAGCTCTTCTGATGGTAGCTGCAGTAATCAGATGAGTCATGTCATGGAGCCAGACTTCGGATATGGAGGAAGGGGTGGAACTTTGGTTGATCAGATAGGTGCGGCAAATTGTATCTACAGTGAGGTGGAGGATACTCAGAAGTTGATGCTCTCCGATGCTGGTGGTAATGTTAGTGGGTGGACAGAGAAACAAAGTGGATTATGGGGAGAAAATCCATTGGATTATGGTCTAGAAGAAATCAAACACCTAATAAGCACTACTAGTACTTGCAACAAATTTTTGTTTGATGACAAGAAGACAGAAGAAAGGGTCATGTACTACTGATGCTGACCGAGTGTAACATGCTGAAAGAAGATTTGAAGGGGGCAACAAAAGGGGATGTGTAGAAGATTCAGATTTGGACTGAGTTTGTGGCTTTGTGGGAAGGGGTTTTTAGTATGAATGCTAATGAAACATTACTTACACATACCTTATCTCACATTTGTACAGCTTTGATTATTGAATTTCTGCACACTTATATTATAAGAGATGTGTACCAAACATTAGTATTTTACTAGTCGAAAGAACCACTTTCTTTTTTCGGAAATTACTTGGTAAAATTTTCCTTGTTCATTTACTTGGCCGAGATAACACCACCAGTTAAACCATAAAGATGTCCTAAAGAAATGAAGAAATAATTGAGTATCTTCCAAACGGCAAAAAGAGGGCTGCAGCATAATACTATTATTCGTGTATCCAATGCATTTTTAATATTATATTTAACATGTCTTTTTTCTTTCTTTTTAGAAAAATTTCAATCATGGACCTAAAAGCATAAAGATCAAAGTGTATAATCTTATCAATTACGTACTATATAAAAATAATTATTATTTTCTTCTTATAAATTTTGAATTTTTGAATTAGAATACCTGATGCTCAATCATTGAGGGATTCCTTCAAAAACTATGATCATAACTTTTTAAAGTTGAGTTCTAGTTATAACTAAGTTTGAATATGTAAGTCACCTTCCTTTCGCCAATGTTGGTCATTGTATATTTTATTCCTCGGCTTTTTTGGGAACTGCTTCCATAACTCAGGTACAGGTCCTGCGTATCCGATTAGGACAAGAGAGACCACTCAGTACAAACGAGACTAGAAGTACACAAAAGAAATACCAGAAGCATCATGTAGTAGTTCTTTCCGAATTTAATTGCGGGACGTTTTCTAAATTGAAGGGCAAGAACTGTGATAAATATGTCATATCACAAAATCTAGCAAAACTATATATTATCAGAAGAAAATTAAATTACGGGGGTTACCGTAAGCATGTGAAACTTGCTTCAATAATGATGATGATGATACATGGGATCGCATTATTGGGGCATGGCCAATCTATAAGCGGCAATTATGGGATGACTATGGGAAATTTATTTATATTTTTTTAAAAAAAAAACGTTTTAGATTCGAAAAAAACTACATAATTAAGTTAGGAGCAGCGAGCATGCGGCATATTATCGTGAGGTTTTTCATATTTTTATGGTTTGATTACCAACGTAAGACAATACATCATCCCAATTAAATTATTTTTTAAAAGCCATTGGATTAGGACTTGCAAGCAATACGGGGTATAAATCTTAATTTGGAGGTGAGTTAATTATAAACAAATCCAACTAGGGGAACAGAGATTTTAAAGATGGTATTTAATTAAAGCATGCATACATGATTCAACTGATAAAAGAATCGCTGCGGAAGATGAGTCCAAAAGGCTTGAAAAATGTATGATCTTAAGATAATGATGCCTTAGATATGCCATTGGTTGGTAGACTGTTTGGAGGAGAAAATAGATTAGTTTAGTTTTCCAATGGAAATAACAGATAGAAAAAGTAGAAGATAAATACGCATTGACCCCTTCGCCATTTTGTTTGCTTGCCCCTGAGAGACTATAGGCTAACAATATTTGGCAGCTATAGGTATTATATGGTTAAGATGTAAAATTATTTATGTATTTTTATTTAATAATTTAAATTTTTAAAAAAAGTGATTTATAATATAATATTAGAGATTTTATGATTGTATGAAAAAATATATTTAAATATAAAATTATTTATATATTTTTATAATTTATTTAATAATTTAAATTTTTGGAAGAGATAGTTGATATCACATATATCATAATAGAGAATAAAAAATCAAAATATCAGATACGTGTCTGAAAGCAATTGGAACTAGGCTTTTCTAGGAATGCCTTTCCTAGTGGAGTCTAAATGCCGAAAACGCCACCATATGTCTAACAAATTTCCAGAATGACTGGTATGATGCTTTCTCTCATGTGATTTGGCTTTGCCAAATGCTTTTCAGTTTCACATTTCTTCGAACACAAGGAGAAAGAAGTATTCAAAGAGTTTGACTTCTAGATATCTGTTTTAAAAGAAGAGCTAGCCAATCAGCAAATATGTGACATGTCATTTACACCCCCGGCCCGAAGAAAATTGTGACAATGTCGGTATGTGGTTACTGGTGCGTGCTATGTTCTATTCATCTATTGACCGCCATTACAATGATTTGATCTTTGAGTTAGTTCATGGCGCAGGTCAAACATTACCTAGTAATGAATTGTTCGCATAAGCAATGAAGAAAATCATGTTCTTATAAAGATAAATTATTGACCTTTTTAGTTTCAGCTGGTGCATATACCACACAAGTAAGTATATGCGCGAGAAGAAAATATTATTTATATATCCTGTACATTTTCGGAGACAAAAAGAGTGGGAAATTGATGAAAATAAATTGTGAAAAATATTTAATTATTTTTCATGCTATATAAGTGAAGGTTTACATTAATATAATCACAAAACAGTTTTCAAATAACCGTCTTTATATCATAAATCTAAAGATAGATAGATAGATAGATAGAAGGTAATAATAATGATAATAATAATAATATTTATATATTTATTTATCCACCGGTGGTCTATACCATATATAAAAAGAATTTAACAAAAAGTTTGAAAGAAGGCAAGTGGTCGGTGTGAGTGATACATAAAAAATTTGAAAAAAAGGAAAATTTCATCCACTATAAAATAATAGATGCTTAATTAAGTTCAAAATTTAAAAATTTAAACTCCCTTTTAAATAGAAAAAAGAAATATATATTTTTTAAATTAATTTACTAGTATTCTGAATCTATCGGATGATAATTATTCTACCTCAAGGTGGATCCATCTACCATGACATATTGTATGGGCAGAAGCTGTGATGCTATAAAATATCAGGCTGCCAAGAAGGTTAAAAATGTAAAGTTAAAATAAAGAAATCAACCCTAATATTTTTCTTATTGAATTTTTACAATAACTGTACTTGATTAACTACGTATAATTTTTTAATTAATTAAGTGTATTTTATCATTGGTGTGATAATATTAATTGTTATTGCATTAATCACAAAGAACATATAATTAATCATAACTTTATATATCATTAATAACTTATATTATTGTAAATATTTAGTTTTGATATTTTGTAAGTATAAAATTTTTTTTATACAAATATTCAATCATATATAATAATTATTTTAAAAGTTACATATATAATTACTTATGATTAGTTAATAGTATGAAATACTTTACACTATTATTATTCTTTTAATCGCAAAACACATATTATTAATTAAAAATTTATACATTATTAATCATTGCAAAATGGGTATAACAAAAGTAGTGTGAAATCAATAATTTCCAACAGAAATAGAAAGTGCGGCTTATGAAAAGTTGTAGGGAGAAAGAAAAGCCCAAAGACTCTTAAGAGTTCCAAATTGCAGGACTTCTCCATTATGAAACCAAGAGGTTATCCATGGACGACTTGAAGAGTTAGAGGCTACGAAGCACAGAGAGAGATATGAGATATGGATGCGATATGACATGGATATGAAAATAATATAGTGTTTAAAAATTATAAGATACGATATGGTTATAGTATAATATATAAAATTAGTAAAAAAGTAATATAAAAATATAAATTTTAAATTAAAATACAAGAATAATGATTTAAATATTAGTATAAATTTTTGTAAATATATTAAAATATATTTATTTTATTGATTACTTTAAAATTTTTATTTAACTAGGAATAAAAATATCAAAAAAATAAAATAAAATATTTAAAATATAATTAAAAATATTTAAAAGTATATGTGAAGTATCCGACACGATACGTATCGGATATGAATATGACGGCTATTTTAAAGTATCCATGTAACATAGGTTGGAGGTGATAGGCTGCCACCCTCAGCGGCCTATGAAGATTGCCATTACTTGGCATAGCTTTCCCGGTAAAGTCATCTCAACAAGGATGAGTGGAGGTCAAAATAAGGTGTCCGGAAGATCATGAATATAACGATACTTATATAAATAAACTTATATCCACACATCTTTCATATATTTTCAGGCAAGTCACTAACAAACATGTATAACTTTTCAGATTTGTCCAGATTGTACACAAAGGTAACATAAATCATTCCATGCAATTTTCGTTTGTCGCCGGTAGATCAAATCAAATGGATATAGATCATCTTAATTAAAAATTTCACATAATAAGATCATATATTACATTTTACTATTAATTAGATATTTTTATAAATTCTATATTTGACCCCACATTCTTAATTAATAATAAAAATTAATACATAACCTTATCATATCAAATTTTCAATTGAAAGTAACCACTTCCCAAACCAAATTGTCCATGAAGGACTAACAATGTCAAAGTTTTCCGCCCGTCGGTGCTCCCAGAAAGCCAGTTTCGTGTATTCAAGTGTTAAATAGTCTCAATGACAGACTAACAAAGTTGCAGAAATAAATTCGAGTATTGACTATTGTGGCGGTGGTCCAAAATGGCAAAAACTAATCTCTCGGAGAGTATAATTCACACCCTCTTTCCCCACAAAAAATAATAGCGTAGACATTAAAAAAAAAAAAAAAGAAATCTAAATTTTTCAGGAGTTAACAGTTGATAGACAATTTAATTGCCCTCCCCAACATTGGTGTAAAGGTTGATTCTTATACCGTGTTATTTGTCTTTTCTTCAAGTCCAAAGCACTTTTTGCTTAGGAAAAAAGATTGTCAAAGTCGACGTAAGTTTTCTCATGCCCGATTGGCGGTTATGATTAATTAGTTTAACTGTTTATTATGTTATTCTACAGTGATTGGTCATAATGAGAATATGATGTAACTTAATAGCAAAATAAATCCTCTTAATTGAAAATCTCATGTAATTTTGTCATGTATTGATTTTTACTATTGATCAGGAAGATGGAGCAAAACATGGCACCTATAAAAATATCTAATCAATAGTAAAAATTAACACATAATAAGGTCATATGAGATTTTTAATTGAGAGGATCTATTACCAACTTAATAGACTTTCAAGAAAATTTTTTACTTAATTACAACTCTTATTCTAATTACCTGAATAGATAATGGTTAAGACTTGAGAAATAGCTTAACTATTCACTTAGTCATTTAGTTTTGTTTTGATGGCATTCTGCTTTACCAAGAAAAAATAATAATAATAATAATAATAAAATACACATAACATATATTTTTTTAATTTGTTCATAGAATATATACCATAACATAGTTGATTATCATGTTGTCGCTTGTGAAATCAAACGCTAGTTTATGAACTCCAGCCCAGTCATCTTTTGAGCAATGCGATACCTCAGACATCAAAATTTATTTTCGTTCGTTAATAGAACAAAAAAGCTAAAGAGTACAGAATCTACGTATCAGTATTTTTCGTTAAATAACTTACAAAAATATATACAAAATTGTCTTGTTTTGCGTTTTGACCACAACCGATTTTCTCTCTCAGGGGAGTGTTTGGTTGGGAATAAAAATGGGTGAAATTTTCTATATATGAGCTCCATGTGTATATCTTGTCTAACATTTTACTCCCCGTGATTGGCTAGATAATTTTCGTAACACTCGCACGGAGGCCATACTCTTGAAAGGACAAGATTTCCCTACACGCGCGCGCGCACACACCAGCTTATTCCGTAAGAAATAGTATGTAGTCGCAAGGTGTGCGATATGCACCTAATATTTCAGATCAATTTGAATCTCGATAAGAGACTGCAAGTAACTAGCATTTCTATCAACAATGCTATTTAGCACGAAGTTTTCGTGCCAGTGTAAGGAAAGCTTTGATCTACCACCACATATGGAAATGCTTGACAAGTGTTCATGTTATGGTTCTGGTCTCTGCCGTGAGGAAATAGTTTTGTCTAGAGTCACCGCATAATGCAGACGTTAAACATGCATTCAAATCTTGTGTTGTGTGTCCATTTCCTGTCCTCAAGCTTGTCCACCAAATCAAAATTTGACAACTATGCAATACAACACACTTCCTTTCTGAGTCGTATTAACTTCTCTTTTACTTGACATCTTTTGTTCTCGCTTTGTTGTAAACTTTTAATTAAGAAGACAGCTTGGGGATTGGAAATGGAGACAAAGGAATTCAAGTCATCAAACATATAAACTTCAATTTAACAAATACAAATGTTTTTTTGTGGGGGTCAATATATAAATATAAACATATAAACTTTAGTTTAATGCTTGTGTAACATAGCATGTGAAGGGTGGCTTGTGGGCTGGGTGTGTTTGCTTGTGCATCGTTGTTCTGCTTGGTTGTAGACAGTGCGGGCTTTCAACATTGGGCTGAGAAAGAACAGATTGGTCCTAATCTACTCATTTACCTTAACTAAATGGACTAGCACGGGCTTTTTTCTCTGGAAATTGAGACCATTCAGTAATCTCATTAGAAGAATGTTTCTTAGATGCTAATCTTGGGCTCTTTGTTGTACTTCGGTGCTAATGGGCCTTGTTAGTGAGTGTCCTATTTTTGGGCCCAGTGTGATGTACCCAGTTGTTCTTTGAGATTGCGAAATGAAATATTCACATCACAAAAAAAAAGAAGAAGAATGGCATTTAGCTAATACATGGTTGCCACATCTTTTGGAACATCTAAGTTTCATAAATAATAATAATAATTAATATAATTGAGATAAATCTTATAAAAAATATTTGCAACAAATTATATACTTTATAATTCTAAGCACGAGTGTGCGCCTCAGTTCTCACGCCCTCCGACAAAAAGGTCGAAAAAGTACAAATTCTGTGGATTATATACTTAGTGTTAAGCTGGAGGCTTCATGGTTTATGCGCTGGTTTCACGATCTAAAACTAAAAGGAAATAATATTCCATCATCATATAATAAAGATATATAGCAAAAAAAAGCTAGCTGTATTCTAGTGTAGTCAGAGGAATAAATTCTCACCAAAGCTAAAGAGCCTGGTGTAATGTTGGTGGGAGAAGCATAATATTTACGTTTACACCGATGAAAGGAAGAGTGATAGACAAGGCACGTTTCCAAATAGGCCTTCTCACGCCATCATACTCTGACAATTTGGAACAACACTCCTTGGCTTCTCTCACCATTATTATGAAACATTCTCCACAATGTCCAGCCAATACCATGCATGGCAGAATAAGCAGACCAAACAACACATACATACGGGAACACGGGGATGTGTCTCTAACAAGCCATCTCAGAAGAGTGTCCCTTCTTTTGGTTGTCTGTCTCTTAGCTTACGCTTAACTTTTAATGCATAATTGCATAGAGCCACAGAGAACGCCACATTCTTCTTGTGCATTTATTGCCCTTCTTTTCTCTTCATGGTCCTCTTTCTCTCCATTGCTTGGGCAAGAAGTATCTATCCTCTGCTACTCGGCATTAATGTGCAATATTTGTCTGATACTGGACTTTTATGATGCTCACCCGCTTTTTATCTCAGAGAAGAGAGATTTTTGACACTCGCAAGTTTCATTCATACGACAATAATTTTGAGTGATATGATCTTTTAATAAATATAATCGCTATTGGTTTAAGTGGTTTGGTTAAGTTTTGTGTTTGTATCCCGTGAATGAAAATAATAATACTAATAATGATAATGATAGGAAAGTTTTACTATCAACAAATTGACTCAACTTGAATCAATAAATTTTAGATACTAATAGTTTATTAAAAAAAAATCTTTATTTCGCCCTTTAATCTTGATGCAAGTTTTGGGTTGTCAAACGAATGGGCTTAAATGAAACCATCCCTTTTTACAAGCCCAGAGCCTTTTATTATTCCAGCTATGAGAGGGCCGCCAATCAGTCAATGCCTTATCAAAATCATACCAAACCAGTTGGGAAAAAAAAAGAGAGTTTGCTTGGGGTTGGGGATAATTTGTCTTCTTATTAGGCGTAGAGGCCTTTTCTTTTTGGCAACTCACAATAATCTCTTGCAGATATGTCTGTTGCAATTTAAATTGATACCTAAATAATTTTCATTTCTCCACCAAGCCCTCTTGTATTTTTCCATGTAGCCAGTGAGTTCAAGTTGAAAATGGCCCTGGTTAAGATACAAGTTGATTTCTAAAGCCAGCAATGAGGCACCGAGTGATCTAAAATCAGGGTGCACGGACACATTTCCCCACCCAACTTAAGATTTTGACATGAGATACTATCTCGCCACATCCCTGAGGCTTCTATGGTCCAATAATTCAGCTTAGCACATGCACCTTCTTTTCCATCCCTTTTTCTTTCCTTTCAGTTAGCCAATTGGGAAAAACTTTGTTCACCCCATGACCCAATTCTATTCATCTTTTCAAGTCTTGGCCCCGCCGATTAATTGTCAATCCTATCCTACTTTATAACTAACTTGTTCTATGTACCACCTACTTCTACTTCTCTTTGACTTGTGTGCCTGCCATTTATCCTTTTCAAAAACACCAAAATTTTGGACATTTCACTCTCTCCATCCGAGTGACATTATATTCATGAATCACGATGCAGTAACTCTTTAACTAATTCAGCCGAAAAATGCCTAACTTCTTTTCCTCGATAACTAACCAAACATGACTTATTTTATGATAAAAAGGAAAAGCTACTTACGATCTGGTCCATTCTGAGTTGTTGGAGAAACCTAACCAGTTAGGAATTTTCAGTCTTGTTAAGTAAGTAATTGCATCTGGTTAGGAGGGCCATTTTCATTCAGTTCCCGCATTGACCCTAGCTTTGGCATAACACCACAGTTTTTAACAAATAAGAAAAGCTACTCAACTTTTCCTCCATGGTTAATTCATATGCTTTAATCTGGTTCACTTCAGTTGCTATCGGAAAGTGACTCAGAAAACCCAAATGTTGAGACAAGCCCTTCCATTATAAGGATTCTGCAAGGCTGCAATCTTATCAAGATTTTTCTGGTGCTAATCAACTCAAAAGTACTAGACTCGTCCATTTCTTATATCAATTATGTTTTTTCTGTTCTAAAACATCATTTTCACATCAACGCCTTTGTTCCCATAAGCCATAATCAAATATCTCCCACATCTAGTTATCAACCCCCGATTTCTTTCTTTGTTCCTGTTGTGTGACATGAATTTGAACCAAATCATGGGTTGTAAGTCGCACATGACCGCCAAATTCAAGGGGTGAGCCTTGTTTTTCTTGTTGAATGATTTTGATAGCTAGCTAGTAATGTTGCATGCATCTCCCTACTTTTGTATGACCGTATAGACAAGAAAGGCATTGGAGAAAGGAAATAAATTTATTAATATGATCGTCAATTTCTTGCTACTGCTATTCTTTAATGTAATAAAAAGCAATTGAAGTATGATAGTGATATGACTTTCAAAAAAAAGGTGGGGCTACAAATTATACAGAAAACTCATTCAAAAGGAAAGAAAATCCCAAATAAGAAATAGTTTTCTCTTCCTGGGTAAGATAATAGCCTAGAAGGACATTTCAGTAAAAAAAAAGCCTCGTAAAATATCATAAATATGCATGAAGATGAAGACATTATCATATGAGAAATATTTTTTAAATCTATGGAGAGATAGATACCTTAGACACCTAGAAAGAGAAGAGAGAAAAAAAATTATAAAAGAAAGTGAAAAGAGTGAAATAATTAATAAAAAAAATAGAGAGAGAGTATTGGAATGTTCATATTTTTTTATATATAAATAATATAGCTCTTATCATATATGTACTACATGCAAAATCAATTACCTTATTTTTCACTTTTCATAACCCTACTAATTTTCTCGTAATAACTAGACTCATCAATCATAATATCATATCACAAAGAGATTCTTTGGTCTATTATAAGTAATGAGGGTTGATATAATTGATAAGGAAAAGGCTCGAATTCTATAAAGACCCAAGTTTGAATGTTGCTACCAATATAAGGATCCAATTGATCGACGACATCGTAAATTCCTATAAGTGTTTTCTGAGTCTGTAAGGTGTGTCATGGTCTTAGTGGGATGATCGATGCCGAACCTATTAAACTCTTATTCATTAGAAAAAAAATTGTAAGTAAATAGGTATCTTTTACATACTTATGAAGGAAGAAGATATAGACGAAGATCTGCAAAAGATTTGTAGCCAAAGTAAATCTTTAATTAACGGAAGACAACCAAGCTAAAGGGGATAAAAATAAAGGCATCGGTGCATGTACGTGCATCGGAAGCACACAAATGCGTTCCTTTGTGGCACCCAGCAGAGCAAGGTGGCCCACTCTTAACAGAAAGAGGGCTCCATCGTACAATCAAATTTGGGTTCCCTGTGATGCTTTGATCAAAAGTAAACAGGAACTTACATCAATGCTCATTCATTTAGGGCGTTTGTGTGCACGTCTAAAACGAACAAGTCAGTCATATATCAAATTCACATCAAATTTATAAAAGAGTTTAATTAGTATGTACTAAAAATATAAAATAATTTTATATTATCAATTAATAAAAATAAGAGAAAGTAAAAAATTATGATGGGTCTCTTATTATAATGGATAGTTATTTATATGAGTTGACGCTTTTTATTATTTCTATTGATTGATAATATAAAACTATTTTACACTATCAATGTATTTAAATTAAATTATTTATAAAATGCTTTGATAATATATAATTACATAATAGTATAGAATATTTATAAAATGAAAATGAGGTTAAAAATTAGCTTAAAAGAAATATAACCAGTAACAATACATTACAGCAAAATAATAGCATTGTTCACAATTAAGAAAGCAGTAATAATGAATGAAAGTTGACACAACACATATGAAAAGAGCATGCAAATAACAAAGTGGAGGGCTCCTTGGCATAGAGGGTGGGAGAGGCCGGGTGTGCTTGATATATAGTTTGTAAATCATTGATTGGTATAACAGAAAAATATGTTTTCCACTTTTATCCTAATCATAGTTTGAGACTAAAAATTATATTGAGATGTAATTTAACATAATTTCAATAAATAATGGGAGATGATCAACTTATACCAGTGTAAGTTAAACTCAATTCTTACATTGTTATTGAATAATTTTTTGTTGAAGAAATTTTCTACAAAATTAACCGTTAGATTAAAGTTCATATATTATATATTTATAAAATTTTATATTAATCTGAAATTGTTTAATACACTTTTATATATATATTTAAATCAACGTAATGTATACTTCTTAAATGTATGTAAAAAGAAATTATTTGATCACATTCTTATTAATATACAATTTTTTTAAAATTTGGCACAAATGATCTATATAATATGTAGTTATAATTCAATAATTGGATTGATAAGAATTATATTTTATAAAAAATTATTAAAGGTATAAGCATGCCAACTCTTATACTAGTGTCAATGGATCCCTCCTCATTTATCATACACATTTCTTTTGTCCACTTATCATATATGTTAAAATGAGTTAAAAAATCAATTTATATTCTTCAAATCATAATTTAGGTTTTCTTAACGGTAAACCAAACATGCAAACAAAGGTAAAATAACTATGCTCAATGTTTCCAGGAGAAAATAAATGTTTAAGTCTTATAGCTAGACGCCAGTTACAAAAAACACTAACTCATATTGTTTATATTTAAAGAAATTAGTTTCACATTAATTAAAAAATTGTATAAATTTCTTTTTTCATTAAAAAAAAATGTTTCCAACGCAACGGGTTATACTTGACGTTAAAGAATATACGAATTGTGTGTATATATGATGACAACTAAACAGCCAGTCACACTCTACGTTTTTAGTGCTAAGCTTTCAAATACATATTTATTACTTGGTCACACAGTTAGGTGTCAATTCAATTTTTGAAGCGAATTGAATCCACAATTATAATAAACTAGATTGAGGCGCAGCTTATAAAGTAGAGGAATAGTTTAGTAAATATGACAAAAATAATTAGAAATGAAATGACTATGTAATAAAATGAAAATTATTTATTTATGATAAAGTGAAAGTCTAACAATATAAGAAAAAATATATTTATAACTTTTATGGTCATACGCAATAAATTGAAACTATATAGATGTTTAATAGTCAAAATTTTCCATCATTTTTATATCATTTTTGCATTTATTTTTGTTTAGTGTTATACCCTTTTTTGCACTTGTTTCCATTTTTTATTTAGGTTGCTTGTAGTTTGTGTTTCTTTAATGTATTTGTCTTGAAGCTTTGAATTAAGATTGACTTTTCATTTGATATTGATATATGTTTTATTTACACTAATGCATTTCCTCTTCTTTTATAGATAATCTCTACATTCAATAATATTGCATAATTTATTGTTTGTGATACTTTTCGATTGAGCTTTATATGGACATGAGCTCTCATATGGATATTGTTGTTGGTAAGTGTGATTCTAGAATTATGTTAAGGAAAATATTAGAGCCATATTTGTTTACTGAATGCGAGGCAATTATATCTGTCATGTGTTATTATTTGATTGTGTAATTTTGGAACAATAAAGATATGAATTGTATTTGGAGGCATGTTACTTGATTAATTTGTTTCAAGAACAATTGAGATCCCAAGATATTGTTTGGGACAAAAGTCTTCATGACAACATAGTTTTGGAACCCTTCTTAATATTGTGATTAGTCATCTTTATTTCAAAAATAAGTGTGTGATTGCAGAAACTTTGTAATTTTGATAGTTGCTTTTAGAGTTATTTTTGTATCCTTTCTCTATATTTGTTACTTGTAGTAGTTATATTCAAATTCCTTATGGTGTAAACTTTCCTTCTTGTGACATACAATTAAAGTATGAAACCGAATTTTTTCACATTGTTGCTTGTAAAGGAGTTTCCCATGTAGTTGTGTTAGTGAATGGAAAAAGCATGAGCAAAGTGACAAAGTTATTGTTAATGTTATTGAAGTAATTTGTTTAATCTTATTGTTATTAATTTTTGGTTTAAGTAGGTTTTTTTTTTTTTTTTTTGAGAAAATTGTTGATTAAGTAAGTTTTGAATATTCAATTATAATTTGTTGTAGTAAGTTATTTTTATATCCTTTATTTATTCCTTTCACCTATCTATATCTGTCACCACTTGTAGCAGTTATTTTCAAATTCTTTGTTATGTAATGTTTTCTTTCTTGTAACATACGATTAAGATGTGAAATAAAATTTTTCCTCACTGTTGCTTGTAAAGGAGTTCCCCGTGAAATTATATTAGAGAATGGACAAAGTTTTAGTAAAGTGAGAAAGTTGTTATTAATGTTATTGAGACAACTTATTTAATCTTATTGTTACCAATTTTGGGTTTAAGTAGGTGTTCTTTTTTTTATAATATTATAATTTGTTGTACTAAAATGTTGCAAGAGTCAAATAATATGATTTTAAAGATGAGTAAGACTATAGTAATTGGAAAGAATATTTATGGTAGTGGGGTGAATTTGTACATAAATGAGCAATTATGATAGTAGAGTGGGTATGTGGCTACATAAAAAATAAGGACTAAATGAGAGAATGAGAACTTCAATGATATGCTGATGTAGCAACATCATAGTGCTTGAATTGTCAATAGTAGAGGTTAGGTCTTAACTTTTGTATATTATAAATAGATAGATAGATAGATATGTTATATTGGTCTTTAATTGTAACTTTCGAGAAAAAATTAAAAAAAAAGCTTTTGCCCTAAAAGTCAAACAAAAATAAATTAAACCATACAATACGAATAAGTAAAAGGAAGAAAAAGAATGAAAATGGAATTATAAATTAGAAAAGTAACTAGAGAAGAGAAAAATGGAGAGAAAGTGAAAAAGTTGAATGAATTGAGAATGAAAGTTGGTGAATTGTATTGATACCGAATCAGTGTTTATGTACATCAGTTAGAGAGGGAAGTTGAGTAGGTTGGGGGTAACTAATTATATCTATTAGACAACTCATTGTAAGAAAACTAACAACTAATCTAACTAACTCATAAGTTATGTATACATCATGTAGGTAATACCTTTGCGTAAGCTGAGGAATGTAAATTCATCATTCCCAACTTGGAGCAATTATGAAAGAAATTAGTTAGAGGTAAAGCCTTAGTGAAGATATTTGTGGTTTGGTCAGAGTCAAGCACTGGCAGGAGATGAATGACACCAGTTTGAGCCTTTTCTCTTATAATGTGGCAGTCAATTTCGATGTATTTAGTTCGTTTATGGAAACTGGGATTGGCAGCTATGTGAAAAGCCGATTGATTGTCACAATATATTAGAGTGGCAGTGAAAGGAGATAAAGACAAGTCCTTGAGAAGAAAATATAGCCATTAGACCTCATAAGTAGTGGCTACTAAGGCTCTATATTCTGTCTCAAATGAAGACTTAGCCACAATGGATTGCTTTTTACATTTCTAGGATATGAGAGCATCACCAAGGAAAGTGCAATAGCTAGTTATGGACTTCCTAGAGTCAGCACAACCTACCTAGTCTGAATCTTAAAAAGTTGATACTTTGAGATTATTCTTGGTAGGTTAGAAAAGACCTTGCCTCGCTATAGATTTTAGGTATCTCAAGACCTTGAGTGCAGCTCCATGATTACGAGTTACAGGATTAAAAATAAATTGACTCAACTGTTGCACAAGGAAGGTAATATCAAGTCTAGATGTAGTAAGATAGACTAATCTGCTAACCAATCTCTTGTATATAGCAAGAACAACAAAGGGTTCTCCTTTGGTTTGAGAAAGAAAGCTTACAATAGTAATCCATGGGGATAGATGAGAGTTCGCAAGCAAGTAAGCCAAAATCAGATAGTAACTCCAAAGTGCATCTTCTTTGAGAAAGATGAATGCCCTTAGAAGACCTAGCAATTTCCAGTCTTAGGAAGTATTTGAGAGTTCCTAGATCCTTGATGGTGAAGGTTGAATCAAAGAAACTCTTGATTTGTTCAATCTCTTACAGATCAATACCCGAAAGGATGATGTCGTCCACATAAACAAGAATGGTTGTGAAGGAAAAGTCATGCTTTTTTGTGAACAAGGAGTGATCTGAAGAAGATTAAGTATAATCATAATTGATGAAAGATGAAGATAACTTAGAATACCATTGACGGCTAGCCTGTTTAAGGCTATATAGAGACTTGGTGAGCTTACAAACCATCCCTATAGGAGCTATTACGCCTAGAGGAACTTCCATGTACACTGCTTCACAGAGGTCCCCATGCAAAAATGCAATGTTTACATCCAATTGGTGTAAATACCAATTGGAGGCAGCAACAATGGCTGATAAGGTGTGAATAGTGGTCATCTTTACTACAGAAGAAAAGGTATCTAGGTAATCAACACCCTTTTGTTAAGTGTAGCCCTTGGCTACTAAACGTGCCTTATACCTTTCAATAGAGCTATCAGCCTTGTATTTGATCCAATAAACCCACTTACACCCAATTGGAATTTTACTAGCAGGAAGTGATGTCAACATCCACGTATGATTGTAAGAGCTTGGAACTCAGAGTTCATGGCCTGAATCCAACAATCTTGGGAAAAGGCTTGCTTGTATGTTTTAGGTTTAGTTTGAAAGAAGAAGGATAGGGAGAAGTGTTCATGCTGTGGGCTGAATTTATCATATGACAAGTAGTTAGAAAGAAGATAAAGAGTGCCTGAATTAGATTGGATAGCTGAAGTATTGAGGAGATTGCAATGGTAATCCTACAAGTAAGTTGGCCTTGTTCTAATTGGTGAAGATTTTTTGATTTGTAATGGATTTTGTGAGGGAATATTGGGATTGGGAGATGTAGTGGAGTGTGTGATATCATTAGAATTGTGAGAAGAAGAAGGAATGATGTGGTGTGGTGAAACAAAATTAGGAATTGTGCATTTCAAGCATAATGGATCATCATATTTTGTAGTGAGGGAAAATTGAGGGAGAAAAGCATTGGACACAGTAGTTGATGATGATAATGTGTTAAAAGGAAAAGTAGTTTCATAAAAATGAACATCTCTAGACAAAAATAGTTCTCTAGATGATAGATCATAAAGCAAGAATCCTTTGGTTCTAGGACTAAAGCTAAGGAAAACATACTTTTGAGATCTATAATCAAATTTCAATCCATGGACTTGTATTGTGGAAGCATAACAAAGGCACCTAAAAACTCTCAATTGAGACAAATCAGGTAGTTGTTGAAAAAGGATTTCATAGGGGCTTTTGTTATGTAGCACTCTAGAAGGGACTCGATTAATCAAGTGCAGAGAGTGTTCTACAGCAAATGACTATAAAAATTTTGGAATTTTTGCTTGAAAAATGATGGCTCTTGCCACATTCAAAATTTGTTGGTGCTTTCTTTCCATCAATCCATTTTGTTGTAGTGTTTCAACACATGATGTTTGATGCATCACTCCTTTAGATTCATAAAAATCATGCATTCTGAATTCTAGGCCATTATTTGATCGAGTTTCTTTATTTTTGTGCCAAATTGGGTTTGAACAAAGTTGAAAAATGACATGATGTGCTATCGTGTGTCAAATTTGTTTTTAAGAAAATAGATCCAAGTATGTCTAGTGAAGTCATCAACAATTGTCATAAATATTTATAAACTTGCAAGGAAACAACATTAAAAGACCCCAAATATCAACATGAATCAATTCAAAAGGGCAAAGGTGTTATTAGTATTGTTAGGAAATGTTAATCGTTTCTGCTTTGCAAAATGACTTGAATCACAAGCAACAACTTTATTACATGGAATTGAAGAATGCTATTTATGTAAAAGAGTTTGGATATCAAAAGGAACATGGCCTAGCTTAGAGTACCATGTATCAAATATAGAACTAGAAGTATTAACATGAACATTATTATGAGGGAATCTTGGCCAAGGTACTGCAGGATCAACTAGATAGTATAGTCCACTTTGTGCTCTAGCTTGTCCAATCTTCTTCAATGAATTCTCTTCCTAGATCAAACATTTGTCATTCTAAAAAAATTAGTTGGCAGTTTAGTGTACTGATGAGTTTAGTAATTGATATTAAATTGAAGGTAACTTTTGGTATATAAAGGACATCAATTAAGAAAAAGGAAGGAGAAAAATGTATACTGCTCGAAAATGAAGTAGTAACAGTAGAACCATTTGGTAGGTTAATGTATATGGATTTTATGGATTTAATCATTGAAAAAGGTTGCAAGTAGCAGCAAATATGATCAGTGGCCCTAGTGTCTAAAAGCCATTGACCAGTATTTGTGCTAACATGTAAAATTGTATCTAAGGTTAAAGGATTATATTGGTTTGAGGTAGAAACTTGATTGGAAGTGTAGGATTTTGATTATTGGAGTAAGGCCATTAATTCTTTGTATTGCTCAACAGTTATCACAAGCTCTGGACCCCTTGGCACCTCCTGAGGTTGCTCTTGCTAAGTGTAGATGAAATTTAACTCAAACTGCATACAATTGGCAATAGCTACTACCCTTGGATTCTTAAACTTGAATCTTGATGGAAAACTATGCTTCTTATAGCAAATGTCCACGGTGTGTCCTTTTTTGCCATAATGAGTACAGGTCTTGCCATAATTGGGGTTTTGTGATTTTGCATAGCTATATTTTTGCCCTTGCATTGATTACCTTTTCATCATGACTGTTGTCTTGAACATTAACAATTAGCTTGGAACTATTGCCAAGGGAAAGTTGGCATTCTTGTTGAACAATGATTGAAAACAACTCATTGAGATTAAGGAAAGGTTTCATCATGCAGATTTAGGACTTGAGATTAAAAAATGATCAGCAAGACCTTTCAAGAAACAAAGGATTTCCCCTAGTTCTCTTTGTTTCTTGATTGTGACATACGTGGTGTAATTACAAGAATGACCACATGAACATAGGGGAAGAAGATTATGCTTAACAAATTCATCCAAAGAAGCTTGAATTCATTGAAATAGGATCTCACCGTGTGATCTCCTCACTTAATGGAGTGAATCTCTTCTTGCAACTAAGCCACGTGCAACACATCATGTTGAGAAAATCAAAGATTTAGTTCATTTCAAACATCCACAGCCTGATCGAACTAATAACACCTTTTTGCAATATCTGGTGATACGCTCGAGAAATCCATGAAAGCAACATTGTGTTGTATCATTCCCAAGCTTCATAGGTTGGATTGTCTTCATTAAGGACAGGAATGGATCCATCCAAGAACTTCATCTTCTTCTTGCATACGAGTGCGATGCGCATAGACCTGCTCCATGAATGATAGTTGTTCTCATTGAGAACAGAAGATACAAGAACCAAGGCCGGGTTTTTGTTGGGATGAAGATAGTAGGGGCTCGATCGATCATTGTTGAGATTTGCGATGGAGGAGAAGCCCTTGGGATCCCCCATGGATGATTCTTGATTAAAGTCCATGAATGCGGAAGTGTAGCAGCAGAGCCCTCTATGAAGGCGCTGATACCATATCAGAAAAGTAACCAAAGAAGAGAAAAATAGAGAGAAAGTGAAAGAGTTGAATGAATTGAGGATGAAAACTGGTGAATTGTATTGATATTGAATCAATGTTTATATACATGAGTTAGAGAGCGAAGTTGAGTAGGTTAGGGGTAACTAATTACAGTTGTCAAGTAGCTAATTGTAGGAAAACTAACAACTAATCTAACTAACTAATAAGTTATGTATACATCATGTGGGTAATATTCTAGTTAGTTAACATACGTCTTATATCCTAAAATTTACCTACATCAGTTTTACCATACCAACTTTCTTCCATTAACATTTTTCTTAAATGCATTTGGATTTTGATTGATCTATTTACTTCTAAGTGCCATAAAATTTCCCACTATGATTGAGATTTGTATTCTAAAACATGAGTATTGTCAAATCTTGAGTTATTTGCATAGATTACTATTGCATATTCCAGCCTACATCTTGGATAGAGTACTAGGGTGGACCAAACATAGTCGGTTGGAAGAATATATTAGTGAATATAAGTATATAAGAGAGTACAGGCTTCTTGTAAACATATCTCCCACTTGTGAGATAATGGATTTATGAAGGGTCAGTTGGCGAGACCATTTAACTTATGACAACATAACTAATCTGTGACTAATCATAAAGTGCGATTATCAATAATGCTTAGTTACTACAAGTTTGGTATTTAGGGGTGTGGACCTTTAGTCTTCACTAAAGACCAAATGAGCCGGAAAGTTAGTCCAATCCATGGCAGAATAAAATAGTATTACATTCATATGTTAGGGAGCTATGACAAAAAAGAAATCACAAATGATTTATCCATTAGTAGTTTAAAATAAATTATTGATAGTGTAGTTTAAAATATAGGAGAAGTAAAAGTTAAAATAAAACTTAAAGATAGTGTAATTTTAAATTCACATTTAACAAGCAAAAAGATGAGAAGGAATTGAGAGAAAATAAAAGAACGAAATAGTGAAACGGATGAAAGGTCATGGGCCCTAAAGCATGGAATGGAGGATGCAGGGTTTCGCACATGCATGATCCCTACCATCAACACATGGAAACCGAAACCAACTGCCACTACGAAACAAATTATTTTTCATCATTAAAACGCACAACACTAGCACCCACCCTTTTTGTCATTGAAGTCACTAAAAGGTCAACTTACATCAACCCAGTTGTATATATGGATCCATTCATATCTCCACTAGCCTTTTTCGACTACACCCAAGGAGGCAAGGACCCTTCCATATGGGTTTTCCCTACCTTTTGTCGTGTTCAAATTATTTTGTCCCTCTGGCCTCACCTCACTAAGCAATGGCAAGCATTAACAAAATCACTTTTTTTTTTTCCTGGTAAAATTGACCCTTGGTTTGTTTTACTCCAACCTTTTTCACTTTATCTCAGCAGTTTCCTTTAAGAAACCCTCCTTCACCTCACGAAGACACAATTAGATTTGTAGTACTCTCTTTCAACATTTATAAGTATATTAGATTTTTTTTTTTTAATGATGAGATATTCTTATAAATTTTGTCTATTTGAATCACCCATAACACTAATTCTCATTTAATTATAGGAATATAAGAGTTATCTCTAAGAGTTGCCTTTATAGGATTTGAACTCATCTTTCTCCATAGTCATCAAAATTGTTCATTATCTCAATCAATTCTTTATAAGTTATAAATATCCAGAATTAGAAAATATTGAAATTGCCAACGATATATTAGCTCAGCTAATCTGATTGAACATTAACTCAAAAACTTTAGATTTAAGTCCTTGTAGTCTTATTTTTTTTTTTTTCGGACATGGGGTCCTAGTAGTCTTCTACTGACAAAAAAAAAAAATTATCAATAAAATAACTTTTCATGCCCCTAAACTTTTACTATAATTTGAACCTAACTTGTCAATTTCAATTCGCACAATCAGTTACTTTATTCATTAACTAAGTTTGAGAACAAACTTTAAAATTTACTTATTTTCAGCAATTAAAGTTAATCCATGACATATTTTCTTTGTCTACTGAATTTATGATCACCATAAAAAAAAAAACTAATTTTATTATCACCATAAATAAAAGATGAAAACGTTGTCCATATTTCCATCAAAGAAAAAGAAAACGATGTCCATATTAATTATCATAACTATTCTTTCTTTATTAGAACAATAACTACTGACGTGACTTTAAATTGGAAGGACAGACATGTGCTGCAGTCCAAAATAAAGCAATTTAAATCTTAAACAACCGCTTAAAATGAAACAACTGTACCTATAGGGATTGAATAAGATGCCTGAGCCATGTGGATTCAACATTTTTAATGTCCCAAACCCGCCTTATGAAAAACATAAAAAAATGGGAAGATATATTGTGGACACACCACTTTAGGGCCAGTGAATCTACTTCTCAATGATTTTCCTTTTAATTTTTTTCCCTTTTTTTTTTAAAAAAAAAGCTTCGTTAATCGTTATATGTGAGTTTTTCTGCCGTTAAGGATACCTGTTACAGAAAGAAAAGGAAGAACTTTCTTTGATTCTTCTAAGTAGGAACCCACTAAAGCATGTGTGGAGGGTGGAGTAATTGAAAAACAAATCAAAAGCCTAATGACAAGGGAGTGGCCTTCTGGAAACAATGATAGAGTACATAATACAGAACAATGTTGTGTACGATTTGCATTAGTATATGACCTTATCATAACCATGCTGAAAAAATATGTTGTTGTTACACCCACTAAAGGGAAGAGCTGAGCTGAAACTGATTCGTACTTTGACACGAAGCATTTGCAAATCCTGACAAGTGAAGGGAAATGAGTTGGTAATAATGTGTATCTCTCTTTTTGTAAATGCAATTTCTTTAATTATTGTATCTACTTTATCGTGTGTTTGGCAGCTACAAGGTATAGAAGAGCATGGAAGGTTCAATATCTTAGTGTGATCAAGATCTTTGAATCTCACTTTAAATTACTCCTTTTTCAGTGAGCCGTTGGCGGGTTTATATCATGAGGCAGCTCACAACAAGCTGGAATATTCCTTTACTTGCTTGATTAATTAATTGCTTCTTTTTAGTGATAGTGAATTGAAATTGCATGGCATTGCATTATTTTTATTAGGATCAAATTATTGTTGCTATAAAATTAAATTGATTGACAAGCAAGGGTGCTCAAACTCAGACCAAATTAAAAAATTGACTGAAAAATCAAAAATCAATTAAAATTAAATAAGTTTAGTTATTAATGCAATAAAAACTCATTTATGAGTTTATCTTCTACGACTACTGTGGCATTTAGTGATGAAAAAAGTACCAAACCCGGATTATTTTTCTGAAAAAGAATAGCTAGAGATGGAAATAGATTATTGCATGTGAAAACTTTACATAACTCAATTATATGTATAGTTTTTATTAGATTAAATCTCTCATATATTCTTTACTTGGCGTCACCTTTTTGATAATGGTAAAACTTACACATGATTAGATCATCTCTTTTTTGTTTCTCACATGGTAAATCTTACTCACCTTTGGGATAATCTTGTGTTTTTTGTTTCTTAGCTCATGTACCCACAAAAAAAAAGGATCATCTCTTTATATGAAAGGTGTGTACTCATTATACAAACAAACAATTCTTTCACCCATTTTAATGGCATACTTATAATTTTATATAACAAAATTTATATCAATTTGTATTTATTTTATTTCTATATACTTTATCAACCTTACCTTTATTTTGCAAATGGAGTAGGAGTCATTGGATTAAGGGTGTTTTGGTTATTTTGTTACATAATTTTAATATTTATATTCATTTATTTTTTATTTACTTGACTTTATTTCCATTAACTTTATTTAGTGTAATGTATAATAGTCATTAGATTAAGGATATATTTGTCTTAATAAAAAATATTTAATAATAAATAAAAATTTATAATAAATAATACTTAGTATAAAATAACTATTAAAAATGATTTTAGAATATATTAATAAATAATTATTAATTATAGAAATATATAAATAATATTAAGTCATACATAATATTTAATATAAATTATAGTTATATATAATAAAAATATAAAAGATTTAAAATAATTACAATTAATTAATAAATATTTACTGATAATATGTATTTTTAAACTTAAAATTAAATAATTAATAAAAATTATCATTTTGATATCATATTTTTTCTTTTCATATAATATGATGAAAAGTACATGAAAAAATATTAAAATATATAAAAGAAAGAGATCGAGCATTATATATTTGTTATTTTTTATATTTTGTGAAAATAAAGAATAATTCTTTAAAAATATTGAAATGAATATTTAAAAATAATATTTTTAATTTATAATTAAATTATTAAATAATAATTTTTATTTTTTGTTGAATTTTTCTTATAATTTGAATTATTTGTGATAGCAATAGGATAATATTATATTATATGATATAATATCTTATATAATGTCATACTAATAGAATTAAAATTTTAACAACATAGTCATATATTCTACAATTTTACTGAAGTTAATATTATTTTTGCTAAATGTACTACTGAAATTATGCTAATTCATAGCCATATGCTCTATAATTTTACTACTTTTTGCTAGGAGTTTAGTTTTTGCAATTTTAAGTTTAACTTTTACTATCATCTATTTTATTGGTTATAATTTAATATGTTCAAACATTTTACAAAATGCTTGATGTCAAAGGCCATAAATAATAACACGTGCAATTTGTTCATATAGAAAATTCTTTTTTCCTCCTGGATGAAGTATTCAGGTGTTTTAGTCCTTAGATTTGAAAAGAAATAAGAGAAAGAATAAACGGAAAAAAAAAAAGAAATAAATGATTAAGATACCATATAATAATTTAATTTAAATATACTGACAATATAAAATAGTTTTACACTGTCAGCCAATAGAAATAGTGGAAAGTGCCGACCTATATAAATAACCACTCATTATAATGAAGGACCCACTATGATTTCTCACTTTCTCCTTTTTTTATTGGTTGATAGTGTAAAACTATTTTACACTATCAATGTATATTAATTAAACTCAATTTATAAAGGTAAACAGGACATAAGTTTTAGATATCTAATACGTATATTATAATATTAATTTTTATCTTTTATATATATATATATATATATATACAAAATTATCGTATATATAATAATAATAATAATAATAATAATAATAATAATTCTCATGCTAATTATGACTATAATGATATATGATGATAAATGTTAGATTACATTTTAAATTTAATACTAATAGATAATAAGTTATAACGAATAAATTATTAAAATCTAATAATCATTACTGGAGATAAAAAAAAAAAAAAAAAAGAAATATTCGCCAATCCATCAGACGGGAGCAAATATAGTATCATATGAAATACTTAAAAAATCCATTCCTCCTAGAGACTAAAAATGCTATTGATTATTTATAACTCAAAGGAAGATAATTCTTCTATGTTACATAGTTGCGGGTATGGTATTGGTATTGGGTATGAATACGAGTATTGGATACGAAAATTTTGCAAAAATCAAGATACGGATATATGGGTATAATTATTTATATAAAAAATATAAAATCATAAACGATATAGTAACTAAATCATAAAATAAATGTAATTTTTATAACAAAAATCCTAGAGTACAAATCCTTGTCGTACCAAGCAGAGAAAAAAAATACGAACTAATACGGCATTGATAGATTGGCTATTGTTTTTCTATTCAGTTACCTGCATGTATGGTTATACTTCTCTCCATCTGTATTTTTTGATTTCGCAACTTTCATATTTGTGCTACATAGAAGCACTCTTTTCATAATGTTCAAGTGAAAAAAAATATCTAAAGAGAAATAATATTTAAAGATATAAAGTAGTAGTTTAATTGTAAATCAAGTAGTTTAATTGCAAAATTTGATATTGGCTTAAATATATTTTTGGTCCCTATGAAATTAGCAAGTTCTGGTTTTGGTCTTATAAAAGATTTATTTTGATTTTGATCCAAACATTTTCAAAAGTTTTGGTTTTAATTCCTATTATTAGTCTATCTCTATTAAGTGATGATATAGATAACGGAGAGTCACGTCACCCTTCCCACATGGTAGCTTAAATATGATATTAGTCTCTATATCCCTATTTTTCCCTCCCTGCATTATTGTTCCCTAGATTTTGCTTTTGTTATATCATGTGATTTTGTTTTTTTGGTCTATTAGTGTGTAAATTAAGTGTGGATTAGACTTGGAATGTTTCCTTTTTTTTTTTCTAGTATTAGGAGAAGTTAGCATGGAAACTCCTTTGTCAATGGGGGCACTAGAAGGCAGGGGAACCGGAGAGGTGGGACTGGAGCTAAAGGTGGAAGAGTAGAAAGAGGTTTTAACGGAGGCAAGCTAATGGTAAAAACTAAAATCAAAACTTTTAGAAATATTTAGATAAAAACTTAAAAAAAGAAAAAAAAATTAAGGATTAATATCATATTTAAGCTGCCACGTGGAAATGGTGATGTGACTGTTTGTCATCCACGTTATCATTTAATGGACGCAAACTAACGGTAGGGACTAAAATAAAAACTTTCGAAAACTTTTAAATCAAAATCAAAAATACTTTTTTATAGGGAGCAAAACTGAAACTCACTAATTTTATAGAGATAAAAAAATATATTTAAGCCTTTGATATTTTATAAGAATTAATTTATATTTAGGTAACATTGGCCTACTATAACGTTTGGCCAACAAGTACTTATAAGTACTCAACAAGTCCCGGTGTCAGATACGTATTCGGTACAAGGATAGCAGTTATTTAGGAATACCCGTGCTTCATAGTAATTGTTAATTCTAACCTGGATTTTACCCTACTAACTATCTTGTTTGTCATTAGGGAATATATGTAGTCAAAAGTTTTGATTTATTATACAAGTCAAAGAAGTAAACTCTGATAATTATAATTTACTTCAATAAAAAATAGATTTAATTTGAATATATTGTTAGTGTAAAAAATTTTACACAGACATCCAATCATATATTGCCACATCAGCAAAAATTTTTGATATAACCGCCCACTACTTGAATGGTCATACAAATAGAAGGTTTTGATTGGATGATAGTGTAAAAATATTTTATACTGTCAGTACACCCCAATTAAACTCATAAAAAATTACGCTCCTGCGTATATATGCATATAGCCTTGTCACTAGGTTGTCCATGCATGTCTGTTGGTAGAAATTTGCCTACAAAATCCAAATCTTGCTGATAAGATTTGCCACCCACAATTGCTTGGAATATGATATTATTTGCCATTATTAGGTCGCGCTTCCATCAAAGAAAGGGTTAATAATGAATTATTAAAGCCAAAAGTTGCCTCTGATTTGAGGGAATTGATAATTCAGTCACTAGGTTACCAAAACGAGAGGTTTAGAAAGTCATGGATGGCAGTTGAGAATTTGGACAACACTCTTGTGAAACGACCAGGTTGGGAACTTGGGATTTTCAAACAGCTCTACTTGTCAACTCTCGGGAAACTGTTGGATGTGAAATCGTTGGCAAATGGCTATTCTACAAGAACAATAGCAGGAGACAGAGGAAAAAAATATTACACCAGAAACGAGGTTCATGTCTTGTCTCAGTTGAAAATGATAAGCAAACAAATTTAATTTCCTTCGGTGGGAAACATTCAAATTAAACAAATTCATATGCAGGTATTTCTTTAATTTAGATAGAAAGGCAAAGCCAAATTTGTATATTCTAAATATGGATGAGTCTAGACTCACGTATTGCCTCTCCAAACCTTCAAGATCAAGGAAGGTTGTTTAGTTCGGTTCGATCCCTCCCTGGCATTTTACTATTTTACTTTAAATCCTAACAGGAGTCTTTCTATTTTCCTTAAAAAAATTCTTTTCACTTTTGAAGTCAAACTTAATTAAGAATTTTTTATAGTAATACATTTTTAAAAATTAATTATTTCTAGTACTCAAATTCTTTTCCCCTTGTAAACTCAGCAGACCAACTATGAACCTTTACACGTTGGCAATTATACAGTCCCTAAGGTGAAGCCGACCCTACATACAAATGCAAGCATATTTTATGCCCTTTCAGACATTATCTTAATTTGTACAGTAATTTGTCCCAAGTCGGCCCCAAGCCTTCAACACTGATTTGCGCTGCTCAAGAAATGGGAAAGCTCTGCCAAAGTTGGCTTGCCCAACACTCCTACCGTTTCTTAACTTGGAGCTCATTGATAGTTTCCATCAACCTAAATTATATATATAACCTCTTCAATCATGATTCCTACATCTTCATAATCCTCGGACCACTAGATAAGGATATGTGCTTTTTTAGTTATTTTTATTTGCCCAAAAACAAAAATATCTATGGCATTTATCCCAAACACAAATACCCATGGCTATACTACAATTACATCTACTCATATTGCCCACCATCCTTTTTATTTTTGGGCAGTAGATGTTAACAAAGGGTATGAAACTGCAGGAAATAGGAGGTGGGTCCATGAGCACTATTGTCGCAAGTTCATTTGTTAGGATGCCAATGGAACCATCTTGTGGTAGAAGCTGCATATGCAACGCATGAAGTCAGCAATACTTAATCATTAAGATCACATGATCTCTTTATGGTTTAATATACAAACAAAATTATGCACAGCTAAACACAAGAAAGACAATGGAGTGACAAAATTGGTGTCGCTAATCACCACTTTTAAGAGAAGTATTTGAGTGGATACTCGAGTATTTGTTGTATTTGATATTACGGTTAAACTTTAATCCTTTTAACCTATGGCCACAAGAATGGGAAACTTATTGTGGACATCCGTTAGGCTTTATCAACCATGATAATTTACCTCTCCCTGAGAGACACATTTGTTTTCTCTTTTTGACCTTTTTTATTCAATACTGTCATTCTCTCTCCCCGAATTTGGCTTTTTATAACCGAATAAATTATCATTGTGCTGTGAAACTTAATCGTTAATTGCGCTTTCCTTGTGAAAGTTTGATCACCGACCCCTTTTTCTTTACACCTATTCACCTAGCTAATCTTTAACAAACAATTAATGAAGGTGGTTACTTTGGTGCCCTTGAAATTGGAAGGGTATAGAAATCCTTCTTAATTGGTATCACTTAAATTGAGACATGTATTTATTTAATATCATATTAGTAATTAATGGTCAAATATCTTTTAAAGCCCAACATTTATATTTTTCTTACATTTTAATCCCAAATACTAGCTAAATTTGATTTTCCAATTTTATACTCAAACCTGATTTTGTCTTTTCGGCCATTTTATTATTGTGCATTTAAAAAAAGTATCCATAATATTTTAACTTATTTCATAATAAACAATTTCAATATTACAACTTTTTATTTAATGTACTAATTCATCATGTGTTTAAATAAAAATGATGAATGTTTTTTCATATAAGGTTTTGTTTTTTATTTAGTTTATAAAATTATATTATATTATATTATATATATATATATATATATATATATATATATATATATATATATATATATATATATTTAAGAAATAAGTTTTATAAGTTATAGGCAAAGATTTTTGTGGGAAAAAAAAAATAAAGGAGACAGATGGTCATCTTCTTTCTTGGTCTGCTGTGTTAAATGACCCATTTTGTAGAAAATGGGTTGTATAAACTTGAATTTAATTTTTTCATTTTAACATCATTTTTTTAAAATCCAAAGCTTAGGTTCTTTTGAATATTGATTTAGAAATGTTTTACATGGGGATGAAAAACAAGTAAATGTTGAGATCTGGAAATCTTTTTCAAGCTGTTGCCTCCATTGCTGCATATTGCTAAAGCTTCCGATTATACTTGTTTTATCCATTGCATATTATTGGTTTAATATCAAAATTGTTTCAGAATTTGTTCAAGCAGTTTATTTAAATACATATGAGTAAAAAAAGAAACAAATGAATATGCAAAATATAAGTTCTAATATTCTATCGGGTTTGAACTCCCGTGTATATCACCATGGCCAATAATTAAAAATCAATTAAGAGATTTTAGTATAAAATTGGAAAATTAAATTTAACTAATATTTGGGGGTTAAAGTGTAGGAAAATATAAATGTTGGGCTTAAAAAATATCTATTATTGATATAGCATTAAATAAATACATGTCTCAATTTAAATGATTTCAATTAGGAAGGGTTTTTGTACCCTTTCAATTTTAAGGGTACCAGAGTAACCACCATTAATGAAAGTTTATTTGGCTTTAGCCTCTATTTTATTTCATTCTCATTGGATATTGGACTACTTGTTTAAAAGGCAGGGCCACGCCTCTATCATCAAGCCCTTATTTTATTTCTTTAGTTTTGTAAGGCTCAAGACAAGGGATTGATTGATGAAATTGCTCTCAAAGTGGAATTCCTCACCATAGTATCTTATGTTTTCCTTCTGTTTTTATTTGTCCTACAAATCCAAGCTCTCAGGGATTTTCATCCTATCTCTTAGTAGGGCCAAATCACATAATAATCCTCAATTTAGAGTTGAGACATTATCATATTTCATTTTTCGGTTTTCATGTTATCCTGTGATTTAGGGCAATCAAATGTTATATGGACTATTCTCATATAGGGCGATTGTACAAAGTCCCTGGTTTCTTTCTTACTACTAAAACGGAGAATATTTTACTAAGATAAATGGCAAGAGAAAGGGTTACTGGAAGTTGGAAGTACAGTGTCTTGAAAAATGCATATCCGCAAAATAAGTTACTACCTCAATTTGGAAATAATTATCCCTTTAAAAATTTTATTTTTTCACAAATAACTGTCATGTTAAAAAATTTAGATAATATTAATTTTTTTTTCAATTATACTCATATTAAATGGAGGTGAAAAAAATGGAAAAAAGATAAGAGAAAAAGAGAATTAAATAAGAATAATTTTGTAAAATATATCTAAATTTTTTTAACATTGAAACTCTTTTAATTATTTTCTTAATTCACATACGCATTTAAAATTGAACAATTATTTCCACACAAACAGTAGTATAGGACAACTTATGTGTTTTTATGACTATTCATTAGGGGGAAAAATCATATCTCGTCATAATCAAGTTGGTAAGTTTAGATTGTACAAAGGCCTGAAATTTAATTCTTACCGGTTAATGTGAGTATTGTTATAATTCTTGCACCAAAAACGTTTGTTACATTATGAAAGAAGAGAAAATTGAGAGGAGAAATAAATACGAAAGGGTGAAATTCAAACAACTACTTCAATTTTATTACTCCCTCTATTTCAAAATAAATGTTACTTTGATTAAAAATGGTATATTTTCAAATTAATATATCTTAATACAACTAGCTGTGTAACTTAGCTTTTAAAATTTCAATTATTGTCATGTATTTCTATACTTGACATAAATGTAGAAGTGATTATTTTCTATGATTGGATTATTAAAATTGTTTGGATTTAAAAATAACAAATGTAATTTTGATACATTGCCGTTGTAAAGTTCTTTTATATAATCATTCAATCATATATAATTATATTATTAAAAGTATTTCATTCTTCTCTTAACTATGTACATAAAAAATAATATACAAGATAAGATATGATTTATTGATAATGTGAAGCATTTTATAATAATAGTGTTTTAAAATTATTTTCTAAAATAAATTCTACCATAAAAGTACTATTAAGAAACCACAAAATCTATGATTAATCTTCTTTTAAATTTACCTAATAAATTATACGGGCGAACAGGGTAACTTGTTGCAAGCCATTTATGCATGCAGTGCATGGAGCTGGCAACAACTGGTTAAAAGCCCAAAGAAGTGTGTGTCAGAAGTGACTTTCTCCATTTGCAGTTTACGATTTTTCCCATTTGACTTTCATATATGTACTTATTCCCACGTTAAGAGCAGCGGTGGTTAGCTTCAGCCATCAGTCCCCTCCCCTACATTAATCACATTGATGCAGTTTTTCAACTCTCATTTGTAAAATATTATTATAACATGTATGCATTGAGTTGAGTCAAGCATATAGATGCCATATTCATAAATGTGTATGCATTGTAAAATTTTCTTGAGGGGGCACAAACATTTTACACTTTAAGCCAATAAATTTCTCATTTGTAAAATAATACTAATGTGGTTGGTCCTTTCATTTTCATTGGGGATGAAGTGCACTGTCTTGTTTCAGATGACAGAAGCCAGTAATTAGGAAATGTTTAAGGCTCTAAAACACTAACATTCTCCGTTCTGGTAACTGTACGATCTTGTCTTAGGTCAAAACATGCTAAGTAAAAACATAAGAGACAAGACCATTTTGCTAAAAGCATATATACAACAAACCATTTCATTTAAATTGAAACTTGAAATCATTTTTATTTCCCAGCGAAAAAAAAAAAAAAAGAAACCATTTCAATTCATCACAAACAGATGGCAATTGCCCTATTTTACAAAGGCTATTTTTCAGGGTCGACAATTGCCAGTGGATGGAGGGTTGCCTGCACTTGCCAGAACAGAACGCTGTCTTAAGCGAAGACTGTGCGGGAAGCGTGAAAAGGGAGAAAGAAAAGAAAGACTGATCCAACCTACACCTTTTTTCTTTTTTCTGCTACATATAGAATAATAAGCTCAGATACTACTATTTTTCACGACCCAAAAAAAAAAAGATACTATTATTTTTCAATTATTATTTTCCTTCGTTTTCATGTCTATTATGAAAAAACTGCTATGGTTTAAATTATTATACTGGTCTAAGTAAAAATATTTGAAGTCATAATCTATTTCTAATGCGATTAACTACTATTTTAAATATATTGATCTAGTTGTTAACATAATACTACTGACTATAATAAAAAAACCAAGAAAAATCCAAAACCTCAAGGAATTTAACAGTGTCAGAACTTCAGGAACGTTATTGTTTTTAAGCTAAAAAAAGGAGCTGACCTGCTGTTGTTGCTGATCTTAATTAAACCCAAAGCGTGAAGTAAGAGCCTGCATTATTACAGTCTCTGATGAAGTAGACATTAATTTAGTGTTTTGATATGCTTAAAATATGAGTAATTGTTCTAATATTTTAATTGAACCCTGATTAGAGATGTATGCCCCTAAACAAATCATTCAATTCGCTGTCCTTTTCACTAAAGAATCAAAATTTTGGAGGAATCCCCAGATTCGTAGAGGATTGCCTGACAATTTTGTTGATCGTACGTTGGTTTCTTCAGCTTCAGTACATAAGATTCCTAAAATGTTTCAAGGTTTTAATGTTTGATGGAAATTTAGATATGGATGCTGGTTTAGCTAGTGGCATATGTTGGTTTTAATTAAATTTATCAGTCAAACTCACTTTTAAATGACTTCTCAAGATATAGATAAGATTAAAAAGAGTGATAACATATATAACACAGTCATTTTATTAAAAAAATTTTTCACACACAGTCAAACCAAAATTGACGCTATTGTGAAAATGTTTTCTCTTGGAAAATAAGACCGTTCTTTTATAGAAAGTACTTTTGTTTTTCATTTTTAGTTTTGGGGGTAGAGGAGACCGGCGTACAAAGAGGAGACAAAAGTATAAGGCAAAGTCCTGGCTTGGGATTGCGACAAGTTAAATTCCCTTTAAGGCCCTTTCTTATATTTTATTTATTTTTAACTTTGAGCAAATTAACTTCAAGTAGAAGCCAAAGCAAAAGAATAGAAGAAATCGATAGTCATTTTAAATATTCCATTAAGAATAAAATAAAGGATTCGGTTAAAAGGATATTTTTATAATTATAGTGGTTTTGTTTTTATTATGACTTTGATCGAATCTATTCCAGTCAAAAATTCATCTTCAAGTTTTCACACAGTGTTTTCTGTCAGGTGGAAAATCGAAGCACTCTCTCTCTCTCTCTCTCTCTCTCTCTCTCTCGTCCAAGCTTTCAAACTTTTTGTGTGGAGTGTAGGTTGTCACTTCTCACAATGTGTCACTTTCGGTGTTTTTTACAGAAGAAGCAAACTGAACATTAACCCACTTAACAGTAGATGTGGCCACTTGCCACTCTTGACTCTTACAAGATAATAGGAGTGAGCGAGCGAGTTAATGTGCAACGAGCAAGCAACACACCAACAACAAGAAGGAGGAATGGAGAATAAAAAGGAGTGAAATTAAGACACAAACAACAACCCATCACACACACACACACACACACACACACATAAAATAAACAAGAGAGAAAGAAAGAAAGATTGAGAGGGATGAGAGAAGATGGGAGCACAAAACAAAATATTAGAGTAGTAGAGTAGAGTATAGTTAGAGTGAGAGATAATAAAGGAGGAGGAGGAGGGGGTGGTGGGAATTCGTGCGTAAAAGGTAAAGGGAATTTAAGAAATGTCATCACAAGATTCTGTAGAGATAAAGACGATTGAGCAGTGGAAATGGTCCGAAATGCAAGGCCTTGAGCTTGTCTCTGATGCTCCCATTTCACACCAATATAAAGCCAACACACCAACAACACAAGAGGAGGAGGGTGCTGCTAGTGCTCAGGATAATAGAGCCACCAAAATGGACACCTATGAAGAACCCAACAATGATGATGCTACTTCTGCTACTTCTGGTGTTGCTAATGGTAGTAGTAGTGGGGGGGAGAAGGCTGAGAGTGTTCCTTCTGTTGGGTTTGGTGAGCTTTTCAGATTCGCTGATGGGTTGGACTACATTCTCATGGCAATTGGAACCGCTGGGGCAATTGTCCACGGTTGTTCTCTGCCACTCTTTCTTCGCTTCTTCGCGGATCTTGTCAATTCTTTTGGCTCCAATGCTAACAACGTCGACAAGATGACCCAGGAAGTGGTGAAGGTATAACACTATAACATAAACTCAGCTCAAAGTTCATTGCTTTTTGTGACTGAGATTTGGGTGTGAATGCTTTTGCAGTATGCATTTTACTTCTTGGTGGTGGGTGCTGCTATATGGGCATCTTCATGGGCAGGTGAGTTTCAATTCCCTCAACTCCTTTAGCTTTCTGCTATTGGAATTTTGGTTATTTCGTTTTCCATCTTTTGGAGTTGAGTATGAAAGAGGTTGGAGTTTTTTGCAGAGATATCGTGTTGGATGTGGACGGGGGAGCGGCAGTCAACAAAGATGAGGATCAAGTACCTGGAAGTTGCTTTGAGCCAGGACATTCAGTTCTTTGATACTGAGGTTCGATCATCCGATGTTGTCTTTGCCATCAACACTGATGCTGTCATGGTCCAAGATGCCATCAGCGAGAAGGTGAAGCACAACCCACTAGAGAATTGAAACTCTTTTTTGTGTCATTAGATTAGACTAGTGTTTAATTTGGTTATTGTTGTGTGCTTCATGTGCAGTTGGGAAACTTCATTCACTACATGGCCACATTTGTTTCTGGTTTTGTTGTTGGTTTCACTGCTGTGTGGCAATTGGCACTGGTCACCCTTGCTGTTGTCCCTATGATAGCTGTGATCGGAGCCATTCACACCACCACGCTGGCCAAGCTCTCCGGCAAAAGCCAGGAAGCTCTCTCTCAAGCTGGCAACATTGTGGAACAGGTAAGAGGCCTTGTTTCCCAAATTTCAAGTTTCTATGAGTAGTAGGGAGCAAAATTTCGACGTTTTGAGAGCACTTAGCATTCATGTTGAGCTAAACTGCAGACGGTTGTGCAAATTCGAGTAGTGCTGGCCTTTGTTGGGGAGTCTCGAGCATTGCAGGCCTACTCGTCAGCCTTGAAGGTTGCACAGAAGATTGGCTACAAAACTGGGTTTGCAAAGGGAATGGGATTGGGTGCCACTTACTTTGTTGTTTTCTGCTGTTATGCACTTCTGCTATGGTATGGAGGCTATCTGGTTAGGCATCACTACACCAATGGAGGGCTCGCCATTGCCACTATGTTTGCCGTTATGATCGGTGGATTGTGAGTACTTCATTCTTTTATTTTAGCAAACCTTAGTGAGTAAATTGTTTAACCCTTTTGAGAATTTGATCACACGCAGGGGTTTGGGCCAGTCTGCACCAAGCATGGCTGCGTTTACAAAAGCCAGAATTGCTGCTGCAAAAATTTTCCGCATAATTGATCATAAGCCTGGTATAGATAGAAACAGTGAATCTGGCTTGGAGCTAGAGACTGTAACTGGACTTGTAGAGCTGAAAAATGTGGACTTTTCATACCCGTCAAGGCCGGAGGCTCAGATCCTCAACAATTTCTCCTTGAGTGTGCCTGCTGGCAAGACCATAGCCTTGGTAGGCAGCAGTGGCTCTGGCAAGAGCACTGTGGTTTCCCTCATTGAAAGATTTTATGACCCAACTTCAGGTAGGCATTGAGCTTTGATGGATTTGAAAATTCCAGTTTTTAGTTTGCTTTTTTCAAGTGTGAAGTTGAACTTGTTTATTTGAAATTTGAGATTGAAGTTATGCTGGTTCTAGTTACATTGTTGAGCAACTTTGTGCAGGACAAGTTTTGCTAGATGGGCACGACATTAAAACATTGAAGCTTAGATGGCTGAGGCAGCAGATAGGACTAGTGAGCCAAGAGCCTGCATTATTTGCTACCACAATTAGAGAAAATATACTATTGGGCAGGCCTGAAGCAGACCAGGTTGAGATTGAAGAAGCTGCCAGGGTCGCTAATGCCCATTCTTTCATCATCAAACTTCCTGAAGGCTATGAAACCCAGGTAAGTCAGCATCGAAAATATTTCATGAAAATGGCTCCAGTGAATGCTTGTTTGTGATTGTGGTTTATTACAGCCATCTGACGACCATGTTGAAGCACTCCCATCATTAGATTTGAATATAATTCATGGAACTATTGGATTGTTTCCATGGTTAGGGTCACTTCAGTGTTTAAATAAAATATACTTGGCAAAATAGAACAAAAGTGGATAACAAAAACATAAATGATTTATTCCACTATTATTGAAGTTGGCGAGTAACTTCATACAGGAACAGGGTAATGTCTTGACAATTTATTTGGTCAACAAGCAAAAACCTTTTATTTTTTCCTAATATGAAATTTGTTTAGAAATCAAAACCAGGAAATGCTTGTTCATGCATTGCATCTGAAAAAGACTGAGAGGGTAACATGCTTCAGTCAAAAATGTACATCTTCATGCTTAAATAAGGACTAGACAAACAACTGTGCTGGAAATGCCCAGAATATAACAGAAATAATGAAGAGCACCAAAATAATTCTTCTCCTTCAATTGTCTAGCCTCCATAAGAATAGATAATATTCTGTATAGGACTCTTAAACTAATTTTGAACGACGGAAGGAATCATATATTATATAATTTAATGATGATGGCACAGAAACTGCTAATAGATTCAAGACAACTGTAGTCATATTCTAATTTAATTGAGAATAGGTTCGCTCCCCATCTGGAATGTTAGAAGACCCTTCAAAAATGATAATTTGCTAAACCATTATTTGATCAACCAAAAAATTATTTTGCAATGGCAGGTTGGAGAGAGAGGACTGCAACTCTCAGGAGGACAAAAACAGAGAATAGCAATTGCACGGGCTATGCTGAAAAACCCAGCAATTCTTCTCCTAGATGAGGCAACAAGTGCATTGGACTCTGAGTCAGAAAAGCTGGTGCAAGAAGCCCTTGATCGGTTCATGATTGGCAGAACAACTCTTGTAATTGCTCATCGCCTCTCCACTATACGCAAAGCTGACCTCGTAGCTGTACTTCAGCAAGGAAGTGTTTCTGAAATTGGAACTCATGATGAGCTCTTTTCCAAAGGTGAAAATGGAGTCTATGCCAAGCTTATAAAGATGCAGGAGATGGCACATGAAACTGCTATGAATAATGGCAGAAAGAGTAGTGCAAGGTAGTTTTCACTGATGTACTAATCTTCATTGTCCCTGAGAGTTTATTCATCTTATAGCTATTAGATATCTTAAGTTGAGGATATATCATCCCATGACAAATTTTCATTTGCAGGCCTTCGAGTGCCAGAAACTCTGTAAGCTCACCCATAATTGCTCGGAATTCTTCTTATGGCCGGTCACCATACTCTCGCAGGCTGTCTGATTTCTCCACATCTGATTTTAGTCTGTCCCTTGATGCATCGCATCCAAATTACAGGCTTGAAAAGCTTGCTTTCAAAGAGCAAGCCAGTTCCTTCTGGCGACTTGCAAAAATGAACTCTCCTGAATGGCTTTATGCTTTAATTGGCTCTATAGGCTCCGTTGTTTGTGGATCCCTTAGTGCATTCTTTGCTTATGTTCTTAGTGCTGTCCTCAGTGTCTATTACCATCCAAGCCACAGACACATGATCAGTGAAATAGATAAGTACTGCTATTTGTTGATTGGGCTTTCATCAGCTGCACTTCTTTTCAATACATTGCAACACTCTTTCTGGGATATTGTTGGGGAAAATCTTACAAAACGAGTGAGGGAGAAAATGCTGACAGCGGTGCTCAAAAATGAAATGGCATGGTTCGATCAGGAGGAAAATGAGAGTGCCAGGATTGCTGCTAGGCTCGCTCTTGATGCCAACAATGTTAGATCAGCCATTGGAGATCGAATTTCAGTAATTGTGCAGAACACTGCACTTATGTTAGTTGCCTGTACTGCAGGGTTTGTGTTGCAGTGGCGCCTTGCCCTTGTCCTCGTAGCTGTCTTCCCTGTTGTTGTTGCAGCCACTGTTTTGCAGGTTTTATTTTTAACATTCCTTTTGTGCATGCGTTGTAATTCAATTTTATGTTTTCATTTGTATTAATCTTTATTGCTTTGAGTTTTGTGCAGAAAATGTTCATGACTGGTTTCTCTGGTGACCTGGAAGCTGCTCATGCCAAGGCCACACAGCTAGCAGGAGAGGCTATAGCCAATGTAAGGACCGTTGCAGCCTTCAACTCAGAAACAAAAATTGTTGGCCTTTTCACTTCCAACCTCGAAGCCCCACTACAGCGGTGCTTTTGGAAGGGACAAATTTCTGGAAGTGGATATGGGATAGCTCAGTTTGCACTTTATGCTTCCTATGCACTCGGTCTTTGGTATGCTTCTTGGCTTGTGAAGCATGGGATCTCTGATTTCTCCAAAACAATCCGAGTTTTTATGGTCCTCATGGTCTCTGCTAATGGTGCTGCTGAAACTCTAACACTAGCTCCTGACTTCATCAAGGGAGGTCGAGCCATGAGGTCAGTCTTTGATCTCCTTGACCGTAGAACTGAAATTGAGCCAGATGATCCAGATGCTACACCTGTCCCTGATCGACTTCGTGGTGAAGTTGAACTTAAGCATGTAGACTTCTCTTATCCCACGCGCCCAGACATGCCAGTGTTTCGTGACCTCAGCCTTCGTGCCAGGGCTGGCAAAACTCTTGCCCTTGTAGGACCTAGCGGCTGTGGTAAGAGCTCAGTCCTTGCACTTATACAGAGATTCTATGATCCATCATCTGGCCGGGTCATGATTGATGGAAAGGACATCAGGAAATACAATCTCAAGTCCCTAAGAAGGCACATTGCTGTGGTGCCTCAGGAGCCTTGCCTGTTTGCTACTACTATTTATGAAAACATTGCTTATGGACATGACTCAGCTACTGAAGCTGAGATAATTGAGGCTGCAACTCTTGCCAATGCCCACAAGTTCATATCTTCATTGCCAGATGGATACAAAACATTTGCTGGGGAGAGAGGAGTTCAGCTATCTGGGGGACAAAAGCAAAGAATAGCGGTTGCGCGGGCTTTCTTGAGGAAGGCTGAGCTTATGCTTCTTGATGAGGCAACAAGTGCACTTGATGCTGAATCTGAGAGGTCTGTTCAGGAGGCTCTAGACCGTGCCTGCTCAGGAAAAACAACTATCATTGTTGCACACAGGCTATCAACTATCAGGAATGCCAATCTGATTGCTGTGATTGATGATGGGAAAGTAGCAGAACAAGGCTCTCATTCACAGTTGTTGAAAAATTACCCTGATGGGATTTATGGGCGCATGATTCAATTACAAAGGTTCACACACAGCCAAGTCATTGAGATGGCCTCAAGTTCAAGTTCTTCAACAAAACCAAAAGATGATGGAAGAGAAGGCTAGCCGTTCAAAAGACATTTCCAGCTACACGAGTATATGTCATATACCCATTATAATTATTGGCATTTTTGTTTTGACCGTAGTATAGTTTGTGTATCATCCCTATCCCTCTCTTTTCCCCTCTTATTCAAGAATGTATGTTCTTGTCTTTGTGAATCTTACTAAGGAAATGACAAAGACGAATACACGAACTAGATTGAAATGGATGAACAGATGCTCATCCTTATGAATTTATTTTAGTCCTCCTTTTTGCTTCTTGTTAGTCACCTTTGCTCTAAAGAATCAACAATGCCAATGAGTCAAGCCCTCCTCTCATCATCTGTCATGATGGGCAATAAACGAGTGCTAATGCTACTCCATTAGGCTGCACCATAAGAAGACTTGGGTAATTATTAAATGTGCTTATAGTCATCCAAATTGAATTTCTTTACAATAAAAGTGTATTTTGTTGAGATAATCCAAAATATAAGGTGGGTCTCATACGTATATAGCTAATGACTTAATGCGCAATTTATTAGGTGTAATATGAACTGTACTTAACACAATATTTTGTATGATAAGTTCTACTAACAAACAAGGACTGAAAGCGTTTGGTGAGGCAGTGAATGGTCCAATTAAAATTTCTATCACTTTCCAGCACTGATGGGGCAGTAATGGTGACGGTGGCTATGAATGCGGGCTTGGGGACTCTAGCACTTTAGCCTCATTGACTATTTCAGACACATCACAATCAGATATTCAACATGATGCATGATCCCCTCATGGCAACTCAAAAAGCTTATGGTCCTGACCCCAATAGGGTGCAGGTGCATATGCCGGGGCATGTAGGGGACAAACAAATATCGGGTTAAAAAAAATCACATGATGATGGCACCAAAACGTGCATGACTTTGAAGTTTGAAGTAGATAACAACTGGAAGAAATTGGAAGAATGATCTAAATGTGGGAAGAGTTTGTGGACAAGGGTGGGAGAGAAAAATGAAGTACGGCACGGGAAAATGACTGAAAAGGGGTGTGTGCATGATGCTTAGGTAGGTGCTATTTGTAATGGGGACCAAACCTTGGTCACTTTGTCCAAAAGAAAAGTAAGGAAATGAAACAGCAACATATGATGTTTGAATGAAAGTGGCTCCGTGGTGGGGATAACATTCTAGTTCATTGTACGGTAACGAGCCTCGGTTCATGTTGATGTGAACTCGTTAAGCACAATTTTGGGGACATCAACCTTGTGCTATGACCCTTGATAATAGTTCAATGATCAAGATATTATATGCACATTTCAGCCAACAAAATAATGGCCAAAAGATTAAAAAGCCAACAATATAGACAACTTGTTATAACCAAAAGGAGCACCCGATGAGAGTAGTCATTATTAATATCTCCTTTTGCGGATGCTCAACCTAATGTAATCTGATCCAAACTTCAGATGCAAGCGATATTTTGTGGAGCACTCAAGCATTCACATTATTATCCAGGCTCCCACTTCTGTGCGCTTGACAGTCCAAGTGCTTAGTCACAACTTAGCATAAGATGGTGGAGATTTTTGAAATGTATCGATATATCAATCACCTATAATATATTATAGTAATATATTAATTTTAAAAAAATTAAAAAATATGATTAAATATATTTTAGAAATTAATTTTTATATATTAATAATATAAAATTATATTATAATATAAAATAATTTTACATTATCAATGTAATATTACACTAATAGATAGTATAAAATTATATTGATAGAGTAAAATTATATTAATAAAATTTTTATAATTTTTAAAAATTAATTTCTATGCAATAATAGTATAAAATTACATTGACAGTATAAAATAATTTTATATTGTCAGTGTAAAATTACACTGATAGAATAAAATTACACTAATAAAATTTTTTGATTACACTAATAGTATTAAATTATTTTATACTGTCAGTATAATTTTATACTATCAGTGTATGATAATTAATTTTTAAAATATATTTAATTATACTTTTAAATTTTCTTAAAAGTAGATATTATTACAGTGTATCATAGGTGATTAGTATATCGATGCATCTCATAATTTCACCATCAAATTGCAAGGTGCACCACGTTACTTCACTAACAAAATACACCGTAGAATGCGCCTATTATCCATTGGGTGAAGTTGACATGCTCCGAATCTTTTGTGCCGGGTCTCGTGATGCGTTAGCCTGTCAAATGGGCTTTGTATACATGAATCTGAAAGGACGCAAATAACATATGGTAGACTATTTAGCTTTCACACCCAAGTGGGACAAGTAATAGGGGTTTGGGCAAGGTTTGTACCCAAAAAGCAAAGATATGGGTAAGGTTAACACTTGTTTGATGTAATTGCCAGTTGCACGTAAGAAGTTGGTATAGTGGTCAAGTTGTTGGCCTTGCAAAAAATGCATATCAAAGGGTTGTGTGTTCGATCGCTAGGGGTAGAGACCCTAATGGTAGTGTGTGTCAGTTGGGTGCATGAGTAACCAAAAAAAAAGATATTGCTACCTACTCTTCGAGAGGCACCTTCACATTTAGGGATGGTAAAAAAATCAGCCAAAGCAGGTATTCGTGAGAATTACTTGTGATGAAGATAAGGACAGGGACAAATTTAATCCCTATAGAGACGAGGGAAAAATCTCCGTGCCTAGAGAGACCCGTTAAATCCTTGTTAACTTGAATTTACTTAAATGCTCTAATATATATAAATACATAATTTTAAAAAAAAAATTTGGTCATAATATTAATATTTGTCATTTGGATATTTCTAATTATCTTTTAATAAATTTGTATCATGTATTTTATTTTTAATTTAAATTGTATTGTGTTGAATAATGTTATAATGAATTATGAATATTTATTAATATTTTATTTAAATTTAAGAGTATTTTATTTTGATTTTTCACTTTTTTTAGATTTTTAAAATTTGTTTATATAAAACCATGGATATCCGCGACGATTTGAATCTCTGCGGGGAATGGAGAACAAGGATTTGTGACGAGGATGGAGGGCAAAATACTAAATGGAGATATGAGGTGGGGGGCATATCACTACTCCCATAAATACCCATTACCATCCCTATTCACATTTCAAGTCGTTGTAGGCAAATTTCACTATATATTTGATGGGGCTATCTAAAATGCTCTTATTGGTCAAGGGTGCATTATGCACTTTATGAACTGACAGTTAAGATCAAATGGTGTATCAATATATCAATTACCTGTTATATATTGTAACAAGTTTAAAATTTATCTATATGATTATAAAATTAAATAATTTATTTGTATGATCCTAAAATGAAATAAAATTTTTTGAGGATATTCTAAGATCATGTAAATAAATTTAGTCACTTTTAAAATATATTTAACCACAATTTTATGGCCTAGGTGAAATTGAAAAATTACTACATTATATTACAAGTGATTAATATATTGATGCTCCCTTAAATTTCATACACTAAATTACAAGATACATGGTGCACCTTTACTTAACAAGATGCACCATAGCATCTGCCATATTTGATTGTTAAGTCTCACATAGTATAGGCTAAATATCCTCCTCTGTTAAGTTCGCTTTTAAGACGAAATTAAACCTACAAGGTTAAGAATTAGTAATTGGCGGATAAATATTCAACCTCATTTTTTTTTATAAGAATTCTTAAATTCTCCTGTTTTTGTAATTTTTTTAAACAGCTCTGTAAATACTTGTTTAGCACGGAAACATAATCTAGTCCAAAATAATAGTAATCTAGTCCAAAATAATAGTTCACCATGGATGAAAACCCACTTGCTCGCCAAATTTTGCCTTGGCCATTCGGTAGTGAAGTTAGATGCCACCCGGTAACCAACATGAGCCAAATACGAGAATCAAACCAAATGCAACCGCTCCGGCCCGAAAAAAAAAAAAAATGAGAACCAAATGCAATCGCTAAAGCATTGGCTGGGCTCGGATTAAGAACAAAGACGTTACCCCTCACCAGGACTTGCTTGCCTGTGAACATTGTACATGAAACAGGCTTAATAGAGATTTCAAGAGAAAACTAACTACTGTTTACCCAAAAAACCGAACAGATAGGGATTTTCTACTGTACTTTTATAGAAATAAGGGTATTGGTATTTTTTATATTTAATATCTGTAATTTAACCACAAATTTTATATATCTTAATTATAAATAAAATGAGTTTAATTGATATGTACTGACAGTGTAAAATAGTTTTACACTGTCAATCAATAGAAATAGTAAAAAATAAGAAATCATGGTAAATCCCTCATTATAATGGATGGTTATTTGTTTGAGTTGACATTTTTCATGATTTCTATTGGCTCGTAGTGTAAAACTATTTTATACTATCAATGTATTTAAATTAAATTCAAATAATTTTTTTTGAAAAAATTTAATAATTTTTTTGTATATTGAAGATAATCAAATTTGAATCTAAAGCCTAATACAAATTATCCAAACCTTTCGCCACTATACCACTTTTAGTGGATTAAAAATTTAATAATTTGAGTTAGTAGAACATATAGAAAATTCTTAACAATAAATAATTAAAAGATATTGATACCTTTGAATTTTATAAAGATATTGGAAAAACCTCTAAATAAATAAATAATATTGAGAAAATGAAAATCTTGTCTTCATTGACACAATGCCGTCAGCTTCTAAGACAACATACAAATAGCTTTGGCTTTTGTTACGCTATGTGTGCCACACCCACCGCTTCAGCGAATTCGGCATCAAGTTGTGCTTTACACTGCACAAATAAGCAGTAATATCAAATATAAGAAACAATATCTTCCACTCTAATAACAACTATATTAAACAGGGGAAAAAACCCAACATCTATATAGACAAAATATTTCCGATTCAATTATGCCTACATTGAACTAGGAGGAATAGGTTCAAATAGAAGTTCAGTACACTAAAGTGGGTCGTAGAACTTCAGATTTAAAATCAAAATGCATTAAATTCTGATGTAATGGGAACCAGTCTGTGGCGACTGCACCTCAATAGAACTTTGGAGTCATGATCCAATTCCCCAACAAAGTAGCACCGACGTGACAAGCAGATTTGTAAATTGAACCAAGCTATTCATGGTTTATTTGTATCCGGCCAAGAGAAAGAAGGCTTGAGTATTTGGACGTTGGGCTTGTTGGCCTTGCTAAGAACCTCAGACCAAAAAGAAAACCTTGCTAAGAACCGAGTTATTAATAAAATAAAAAATTTTCAAGGGTGAAAGCAAATACTTATTTTATTAAATAACTTTTAAATTTAATTTAAATACACTAACAATATAAAACAATTTTACACTGTCAGCCAATAGAAATAGTGGAAAATACCAACTCATACAAATAATCACCAATTATAATGAAGGATCCACCATGATTTCTCACTTTCCCCTATTTCTATTAGTTGACAGTGTAAAACTATTTTATATCGTCAGTACATACCAATTAAACTCATAATTTTTTATAAACATTAAATTTCATTAATTCAACCGTTGACCTTAAAATTTCCATCAAGTAAATCAAGTATATAAAATCACATATAATTTAAAAATGATTTGATACTTCATTATCCCATTTCATTTTAACTTTTCAAATATAAATAAACATCAACTATTAGATTATATATCTATTAATGTTCAATTTTTTATAAAATTTAATATAATTGATCATCAAAATAATACCACATAATTCAACGGTTAATTAATTCAATGTTTATAAAAAGCCATTTAATGAAGAAAATATGCAGGACTTATCCCTAAAGTAGATAGACCTCTTCCTACATTTTAAATATATTTCTCCATTAGAGGTGAACACAATAGTTTTAGTACAAGTGTTCATAATTTTGGAGGCATGTTTTGATTTTCAGTTGGAATGAGTGTTTTGCACAACTTAAATTTTTTTGTAACAAGAAAAATTGGAAGGGAAAATGCATAAGTTTCTTTTATTTTTAATAGTTTCTTCGTGATGTATATTATAGCTGCTTCCTTTTTTTGACGGGTATATTATAGCTTAATTTGTACTAGATAATTACATATAATTTACTAACGGAGAAATTCAAAAATAATCTCAAGTGATGACGAAATATAGATAAAAAAAAATACAACCAAGGCAAGCAGGGTTGGCTTCCCCTCCCAATTTTGAAGCGATCCTTACCCCTTAAAATTATCATCGAGATGCCAATTGATGCAAAATTTCAGATATGTGCTACTATACACTGATGCATATGTTGATCTCCCATATCCACACAAATCTAGAACCAAAAAAATGCAAAAAACTTCGAACATGTGCGCCAAGTCGCCATGTTCCTGTCACTATGATGATGGTCAAAGCCTTGAAACGGTCTACATATTTCTACGCAGGACAATCCAAGCATTTAGTAGAAATAACACTGGCACTACCATATTTGATAGAAATCTACATTTTCTATTTTGCTTTTGCTGGAGTGCTGATCAATCACGTCTTACCAGCGTGCAGGCCAACCATGATAGCATCAAGCATTTAATGACTTGAAATCACATACATGAATGGTGTGACAAATATAAGAACTATCACATCTCATTCCCAGTTAACGCTGGCATTAAATACGTGTTCCGAGAACATAAAACATGAAAACAAAATCATCAGATAAAAGCTTGGTTATTATATACTTCCTTACAATATATGCAGTCTTGCTAATTATGGTTATATACTTCCACATTCTGATATGCCCAAAGTGGAAATTTAACGGACACATCCTGAAACAATAAAAGCTTCCCTTACAACTAATACAATTACATGCGACCAACATACGACAATTAGGACCCAAAAATCAAGGACAACACCTCAACTTAATCATGCATCCTGATAAATATATTGATAAAGTCAAATAATTTTGCTCAACATACTAGAGTCACCAGCAGAACAAGAATGAACGAGAAAAGGGATAGATGGGGCTAACCATTCCCTAGCTTGCATCAACAACTTACGAAAATACAGTCCACCCATTATTCTTGACCAACCAATACTTCATGCATTGAACAGGAGAAATACAATCTTTAAGCAAGAAAATATGAAACTTTTTGAGGGCGTTACACAGCAGGGAGCAAGCGCTAGGACAGTAGGATGCAACACAAGGGAAGGTAGCACCGGCAGCATCCTCCAAGATGATACACCACAACCCCTGAAAGGGTTAGAGAAAACGTGCAGACCCAATCTATAGAAAGGTTCTGTGCATAATTTTCCATCCACTCCCAAAGCAGAAAAATATGATCTTTCCCACATTCAATGCAAAGGAATTTGCAATTCAAGATAAAACTAAAGCCTGTGTATATGAAATAATGAAAAAGGAGTAAATAAAATCACGAAGCGCAGGACAACAGAAAGAGGACAACCACACTTATTGTTCCCAGAGAACACTGGCCTGTTTGCTTGATGCTTATGACCAAGTGTTAAATTGCTAACAGATGGGAAAAATAATGTTACTAGAGTTGGAGAATCAGATTTAATTGATGTGCAAAGCCAGAACTACTGTCCCTTCCAAACTATGATAATATTAATTTCCTTTACGCAAAAAACAAGCAGTTTCACTAGTTTGCCGTCCAACAAGCATCACTATATCATAAAAACTGCAAGCTAATGCTCCCTGCAAGACATACAGCAGTTTATGTAGAACAACCAAACTAATCTGGAAACATTTCAGTCCGCACTGGGAATACATGTAAAGGCATACGCATAGCTACATTGAGGATACATATGTGCCTTTGACAACTGAAATAAAATCTAAATATAGGCCGAACCGTGGAACACTGACAGATAAAAATAGTGGAGAGAATGAGATAGAATCAGATAATGTAAACCAAAGATGCAGACAGGCAGGACCAAATCAAGATATGGACATTACAAAATCTTCTGAAGCTCAGTTGTGTGTTAAGTGTACCAAAAGTATCAGTACTTGCATATACAAAAGGCAAATAAGTTTCTTTGATTGATTTCTCACAACAACAGCAAGTCCTGGAAGAATAATTGACCACTATGTATAAAACCACCTATGAGCCTTTACCAAAAAGCTTGAGCTTTTGAGATAGTTGGTTCTCGATATGGTATCAAAGCCTCTGTGACCAAGTAGCCAGGACTTACAAATTTGATTTGCTGCCCCATTTTTCTAAATGAAAAAGTTGAATTTTTTTTTTTTGTTTGGTAATATGTTTTAAGCCCAAATGGCTCTAATGTAAGGGGGCATGTTAGATATAAAATCCCTTATTGGTCCATAATAGCTCTATTAAGGTATAAAATCATTCATATGTCTCTAGCCAAAAGCTTAAGCTTTTGGGAGGGGTCATGGTATGATATTAGAGCTTCTATAACCAAGTAGTCTAGAGTTCGATCCTAGTTTGCTCTCATTCTTCTAAATAAAAGTTAAGTTACAATACAAGGTAAGATGGATCTATGCATAGTTCACGCTTCAAGCCTAATTGAGTCTTTTGTGTGAGGAGGTTTATTAAGGTATAAAATCATTCATGTGCCTCTACTCAACAGGTTAAACTAATGGGAAAGATGGTTCATGATTTAGCATCAGACCCTATACAGTTGTTGTTATTGAGTCACTCTCAGATGTCTAGTCCTGCAAATTTCACACTCCAGATGTCCAGTCCTAAGCACCAAAGGGAGGTGTGTTAAGTCCTACATTGCTTAACAAGCTCCAAACACAGGAAACAAGATACTTCCTATGTCTATTGCTCCACAGGTACCATTCCACATATACCAATTATGAACACAATAAATAAACATATAATTCTCTAAACACAGAAACAACCTTATGTAAACCTATCTACCCTGCAGACTCAAAACACTACAAATATTTCATTACTTTTATTATCCCTGAAACGAAATATTAACTGAGTTATTCATCTTTTTCCCTATTTCAATCTCTAACGCTGAAACTGAATCAGCTGAACAGAATGGAGGTAGAAACCATGTAAATGTGTCTCTCCTTTTCACTAGTTTACCACCCAACAAGTGTAAATAAATAGTAAAATCTGCATGCCGATGCTCTTTGCAAGAGCAAGTCACACGCAAATGAAGTTTATATGTCAAGAGCCAATGCCAAGGTTGTGCTAGAGTCCTAACAGCATAATTGACTCAATAATTAGACACGAACAACATACTTCCTTTATTTATTGCTCCACAGCTACCATCATGCATAGCAAAGACTTATGCCAGAACTGAAATTAATAGCTTGTCTAAAAGCAGAAAAACCATATGCAACCTACCTTGTAGACTAAGACACTTTGAAGTCTAATTAATTACTCTTGCAACAGAAATGAAATATTAAGTGGGTAATTAATATTTTATTCCAACCTCAATTGCAGAAGCCAAAAGGGTTTAGCAGCATGAAGGTAGCAACCATGGAAATGTACATTCCCCCTTTCCACATACAATTCATTGATAAGGAAACCGACACTAAACCTGAAGTGCACATATTGTCCACATTGCACTTGAGTGCACGCAAAATTTGAAGAAATTTTGATAAATCCAAAGAACTGTAACGTGTTGCAGAATAAATACACGCTATCTGAGTCAGACATCATAATCTGTCATTTTTATTTGGTTGATTTTCCTATGATGGCCATTTATTAGCATTCTGCTTCAGGTCATTTGTATTAAACCAGAGAGAATAAACCAGCTAAACTCTGGGATTAATGTAAACCAGTTTCAACCATAAGATATCTACAAAGGAAAGTGGATCTCTTTGGGTACTTTTACGGAATGGCTCCAACTTTTCAACTGGCCTCACTGAATTCCAGTCTTGACGAATCAATGAGTTTAGCCCTTCCCTCTTTTCTATCAGAACAATGGAAAATAAAAGAAATCATAGTACGTTACAAAAATATCCCTGACTTAAGTAACAAAAGAACATTAGACAAATTAATCTCTAAAAGGAAAAGGAAAGTCTAGAGAAACTATAATTAAATACAGGAAGTGAAAGAAAAGGATGACAGCCATTTAATATCTAGTAAGGAATTTATTGAAGAAAAGAAGGAAACCTTGCTTTCTTTATCTGCCAAATGTTTCGAAAGGAGATTATACGCTCCTTACTACAAAATTATACCTTTAGACGTTGGCGTCAAGAAACTACTAAACTTTAATATAAAATACAAGTGCAAACCCTCTTCTTTTATATGTATCACTTTGCAACAGTCGTCACTTTTCTGATAAGGGTTCATCTCCATCCTTCCTCTACTTCATTCCCACTTCCTCTTCTTACCTCTTGTATGCTATCATGCAAAGTGTTTCTTTTTAATAAGAGAATAAATTATTGGAAAGATATGTGAGAAAGTACAAAATGGAGGGGAAAACATATATCTTCCTAAGTAGAAAAATGAAGATAAATAAGCTAGCAGAAGAAGCACATAAATGCATCAAAAGATTTTGGCAGAAATAGAAATGATATGTTTTTATGGCAATATGCAAACAAGTGCCCGCCTCTTCAATAATGAAAGCTAATTTCCTTGACAATATTAACTTTGTTAATATCAGTACTACTTCATAAACTCAGGAAATGTAAGAACTATAGCTTTTCAAACATTAGTACTACATAAACTGGGGAAATGTAAGAATCCTTCTATAGCTTTCCATAACGTAGAGGAACTATACACCAACAATCAAGCTTCACCCAATAGGAGGGGTTGGATCAACAAACCATGGGGCTCTATCAAAATTCGAAAACCAAAATTTCAGTAGAATCATTTAGAGCAAGAGCATATTTACGAATAGAATTTTGTCAATTTGCTTTGTGATTAATCTGTATGGGCCAGATCCGTGAAAGAATTTAAAGTATTTTGCAGTGAACTATGAGTTTAAAAGTACTTTAAATTCTTTGGCCAATCTTTCTATAGCAAAGTAATCACAAAAGCATACCAAATCAAATCAACAAAGTTTTATATGACTAAGTATACTCCTGATCACAAAAAGAACAGAAACAGCATAAAAAGATAAAGAGAAGAAAAGAGAACATTAATTTCACAACAAAAGACAGTATCTAAGCCTTAGTAAAGTACCAACAATGCCAGCATGATTATGTTGGCTTTTATCTAATACTTACTCACAATATAACACAATCTCCTAAATTAGATAGAACTAAACAAGCAGCTATTACACTGATAAAAATCATTGACAGTAAAACTCTTCATCACATTGTCGGCAAGAAAAGACATATCCAGCTATCAATTAGCTATGTTGCAACACCACTGCTTGCATGAACAACATGTCTCACAAAAGGAAGAGCTCTCCCCTTAATAGCTCACTCATTACACTACATTCTTCCACCTAAACCTCAATGCATGTCCTCATCTTCCTCCCTTGCATTTCCATCCTATTTAAAGTAAAGGTTTCATCCCCAACACACACCACACCCACTTGATCACCTGCCTTCAACAAGTCACTTAACCATTAACAATTGCCTCAGCCCCCAAGCGTCCTTCTCTTTAGCCTCAATATTCCTTCATAAGCACAAGTCCAGAAACCATGAAAAACCTAATCTTTGAGGAGCCTGAAGTCGGGGATCCAGAATATGCTTCAAGCAGTCTGCGCTATGCCTGGCAATCAATATGAACCCCAGTGATAATACCACTCCTGAAACTAGCAGTCATACTGTGCTCAGCAATGTCAATCATGCTATTTGTTGAAAGAGTAGGCATGGGTGCTGTAATTTTGATTGTCAAAGTGCTGAGGAAGAAAAAATACACCAAGTACAACTTGGATGCCATGAAACAAAACCTTGAGAAAAGCAAAAGATACCCCATGGTGTTGATCCAGATACCTATGTATAATGAGAAGGAGGTAACCTTGCTTTTTAATTGGGAAACCTTGCACAATTCAAATTTTTAGTATGTCATACTCGTACGATATCTATGCATACTTGCCATTTAATAATCCCCTTACTCCTAGTTTCTTGTTTTTATTCATTCGTTGTCTTTTTTGCTATTTTGTGCACTCTTTGATTTTATCAACAAAATCTAGCATCTTTTAAAGAACCTTGACTAAGGGCATCCTTTCAGACTGTAATTATTTCAATATATTTTCAACATCTGTACAACAATACAAATCATTTTCACAATTAATGATGCTGAGATATAACCATGGCCGCATATCATTAAGTAATAAATCTCAGCTAACTGACAAAGTACAGGAACACACAAGTTGGATGTTTTTGTCCGAACTAGGGATGTGCAATAAAAGAGATACAGTATTGTTGGTAATTATTAAAAGACAGATGAATTACCTCAGCCAAAACAATTCAATTTTTGCTTCCAGGTCTACAGGCTTTCCATTGGAGCAGTATGTGGGCTTTCATGGCCAGCTGACAGGTTCATAGTTCAGGTTCTTGATGATTCGACAAATGAAGTCTTAAGGGTATCTGATTAATACAGTAAAGGTTCATTGCAGATCCCATGTATATGTGTGAGAATCAACAGTAACAATGTGTTTACAAGCATGCAGGAATTGGTCGAAATGGAGTGCAAAAAGTAGATACAGAAAGGTGGCAATGTCAAGTATGAAACAAGGAGAAATCGGAATGGTTACAAGGCAGGTGCTCTAAAAGAGGGTTTGGAGAAGCAGTATGCTGAGGATTGCGAGTTTGTAGCAATATTTGATGCAGATTTCCAACCAGATGCAGATTTTCTATGGAATACAATTCCTTATCTGCTTGAAAACCCAAAGTTAGGATTGGTTCAGGCAAGGTGGAAATTTGGTCAGTATCTATGAAAACCACCTTGTTAAATTGTTGCAGCCACATCAGCGTGGCAGCATGCATTCTTAATGACTCCAGTAAATCAGAAATTTTTAAATTCTTTTATGTATGCACAGTGAACTCAGAAGAATGTATGATGACGCAGCTTCAAGAGATGTCACTCAATTATCACTTTAGTGTTGAACAGGAAGTGGGCTCTTCAACATACTCATTCTTTGGGTTCAATGGTAAGTTAAAGCTCAGTAGACTAAATTCAGACAATCACATTAGCATATCAGCTTATTCAAACTTCCTCTGTAAAATATAGGAACAGCAGGAGTTTGGCGGATACAAGCAACAAAAGATGCTGGGGGATGGAAAGACCGAACTACAGTGGAAGATATGGAGCTTGCAGTAAGGGCAAGCCTGAAGGGCTGGGAATTCGTCTTTGTCAGTGATGTAAAAGTAAGTTATCCATTTCTTATCTAGTTCCTTGATACAATATCATGTTCTAAATCTGAAAAACCCAGGAGGATTGTTGCTGCTTGCTAGGTAAAAAGTGAACTGCCAAGTACATTTAAAGCATACCGATATCAGCAGCACAGGTGGCCATGTGGTCCAGCTAATCTCTTTAAGAAAATGACCAAGGAAATCCTTCTTTGCAAAGTAAGTAAGCTTTAATTTTCACATCAACAGCTAAAAAATTAATCAATTCCTTGTAGAATCAATACATATAAAATCTTATACTGATTGAAACCTATATGTATCATCCAGAGGGTATCACTTTTGAAGAGGCTTCATCTTATCTATGCCTTCTTCTTTGTGAGGAAGATAGTCGCACACTGGGTCACATTTTTCTTTTACTGCATAGTTATACCAGCCTGTGTAGTAATTCCAGAAGTCACTCTCAAAAAGCAGATTGCCATATACATTCCAGCAACCATTACAATTCTAAATGCATTGTCCACCCCAAGGTAACTGGTTTATGACAGTAGTGTAGAATTTATTGTGTCCTCAGTTATCTTAATTATTCTATATTCGCGTATATATGGGACAGATCCATACATCTGCTAGCACTCTGGATACTCTTTGAGAATGTTATGTCACTCCATCAAACTAAAGCAGCAATTATAGGACTCTTAGAAGCAAACCGTGTCAATGAATGGGTTGTGACAGAGAAGCTTGGAAATACCCTGAAACAGAGGAACAATGCTAGGCCATCAAGACCTTCAAGGTTTCCATTTCAAATTATAGAAAGGTACCCGCTATCTTGCAGCTAGTTTGTCTAAATAAAGCAATCTATTCGACTGACATGACAAATTGCTATTGAATCCATCTTCACAGTTACAGACAGGAAAAATTTATTCAAGCACTGAAAACTAAACTTAAAATTGCAGGAAAAAGAGCAACAGGAATACAACCATAATATTTAAATCTCTCTTTTTTTATAACATTTTGCATTTAAGGATAACGTAGTAGATAACATTAGACTGCAAGGTAAAGAATGCAATGATAAGATCTGACTATTACTCCATACTAACTCATATGATACATAATTATGACCCTCTACTTTCATCAACAGGATCCACCCATTGGAGATTATAGTGGGGATGTATATGCTTCACTGTGCAATCTATGACCTGCTATTTGGACACAACCATTTCTTTGTCTATCTGTTGTTGCAGGCGGGGGCATTCTTTACAATGGGATTTGGGCAAGTGGGAACATTTGTCCCCAACTAAAGCTTAAAAGCAATGATCAAACCACCAGTGCATCGGCTGGTACTGTGTCTGTTTCCCAAACTAGCAACGTCCTGTCATCCATAAGCATAGAATTTACGAGAATAGCTACAACTACCTACCTAGTAGAACCAATCCACGTGGTGCCAGGGGCCCTTTACACCTATGCATACCAAGCAGAATAAAAGTGTATGTAATATATGTCAATATCATGAAGCTTAAATTAGTCTATTCTATGCTCAACATAAGTAATATATTCATTAACAAATAAAGTAGTGGAACACCTTCTGAGGTTTGTTTCTCTTCTAAAACCAGCTTAAACTCATGACCAGCAGAGGACGGAGATAAGTGTCATCACACCAAAGCATTAAAATAAAAATAAAAGATAATATAAATTTGAAATTATCTATCTAGTTACTGGATGTTCAAGTTCCAGCATGACGTAAAAAAGGCACATCCTACCATCCACATTCTCACGAGAGAATGAAGAAAAACCCTTTAGGCTACACGAAAAGGAGGAATCAAGATAAATATGACTACAGTGGACTACCTTCCAATTTCAAGGTAAATGAACATTTACTCATCTAAAGAAAATAATAATAATAATAAAAAAAGCATTCTACTCATATCACCCACTCTTTCAATGATGCTTTTCCTCAAAATATAAATGCATTCATAAAGAGCAGAAAGACACACAGCTTCGCCCACATGCTACATCACAACATTGTCAGTAAGTTCGTAACCTGCTAGCAAATTATTTCACTTCAATCTTTCTGCTGCTACAACCCTAGTTAAAGACATTTCCAACTATGTCGATGATACGACTGACAGCTTTCCTGCTGACTGACATTAGATTTCAGATTTCAGTATAGTTAACAAACAAAACATGAACCTTTACAATTCTTTTCTCATAGAGGCATGCAGAAGCATTCACCATAACTACCATAAAAAACTTCAACAAGCTTAATTGTTTGTCCTAATTGGTGGAAATTGAAGCTTCAATCATTCAACGTCATATACTTTGCATATTATTTGCCCATGACAATCTTTTTTTTTTTTTCCTTCCCCTCCTAATAAAAGTTGCCTGCTACATTCCTGAGCATGTTGATTCATCATATGCCAAGATTTGTCAATTTTTACTGAACCAACCCTACTGCATGATGCTCCTACCCGACCACATTTAGTAATTTGGAATAAAAAGCACTTAATAGAGTCATAGAACTCACCACTCACGAGGATCATGGGAAGCATAAAAAGAAGATTCTAGACAAATAAAAAACAAAATCTGGAAAAGCAAATACTAAACTAAACCATTAGCATTTTCACTTCCTCTGAATGAAACAAAAATAATAAAGGCAGATTTCACATGGAATGCCTTTCTAAACTTTGAGAGAGATAAGACCAACTCTTCAAAAATTGAAGACCAGAAATAATAAGAAATTGACAATATCATCATAACCAAATGGATCACCTTTATTGAATAAAGCAGCATTCTAGATCTGAAAGTAAATTGATTTTACTAACAATGAACCTCTACGGCAAGCATCTTTAGTATGCTAACTGTAAGTTGAAAAGATCTGTAATCAAACGAGTCATTCAATTCAAGATTTCACATGAAAATTCCCTTATTGATCTATCCTTGCTATGGCCTTATATACAGCCATTAAAAAAAACAATTAGGGCATGTCCTACTTCTTTCAAAATATATAAATAAATAAATATATGTGTGTGTATTCAAGTTAGTTCATGACTAAATATTAGTCATTAATTACTAAAGGGTATAAATACTGATACCAAAAATGAGAGAGAGAGAGAGAGATGTTTGGTATGGCTGAAGAACTTGCTTGGATAAAATGTAAATATAAACAGAGGTACAAGATTTCGCATATGCACGTGCATAGATGTGTGCGTGCACATGAATGGGCAAGTGTGTGTATACATACATAAACAAGTACTCACATAGGAATAGGGTAGAAAATTCAACGTAAATGAGACTACCATTAATGAAGCCAAAATACATAACCAGAAAAAAGAAGGGAGGGAAAAAATCAACATCTGATTTACTTTAGATCATCCAGTTTAACCTCATACTGTTCACCAGTAGAGAGAATTTTGACACGAACCATACCCCTTTGCCACTCAGAACTCCCCACTAATACCAGCCGCTGAGCATTTGTTCGGGCTGCTCGCTTAAAAACCCTAGAAGGTGGAGGAATAAATAGGAAGAATTATATCTCATATCAGAAGACTTTATAACATGCAAGTATGCTTTAATAAAAGGAAAGGAGAAAAATAAGGCATGAAGTTTATACCACTTAAGTGGTTTGCTTTCCAAAACCAAGTCAACACTCTGTCCCTTTTCTCTGAGATCATTAGCAACCATAGCAGCAGCACCTTGAAGATCTTCATCCAAGGCACACACAATGTAATCCAATTGCAAGCTGAGCTCTGGTAGCAGACCCTTCTCTCTAAGCAACTGTTAAAAAGAAAAAAGAGGTCAAGAATAGTTTAAAAAGGAGAAATAGGAATAAACAAAAGTACTGAGGCTAAAATTAACAATATCAATTCACAGCAGAGATCAGCATTAACAAAGAAAATCAGCATTAGTGACTGTAAAGCAATAAGCTAGATATTAGAGTGCCCCCATAATTGTACTGCACATAAGGAAGGGATTTCCTGCATAGACTGAAGCATCTCAATAGATGCATACTACCTTCAACTACCGATGAAAGTCTCTTATACGAAATGGAAACTAAAAAAAGATAGGGAAAAGGACGATGAATAACATGATTTTGATGAAGTACTATTATCTTTAACTAAAAGTAAAAGAAGTAAATCTTCAACTGAAGCATAGTTTTTTATTTTGGGTCCATCATACAAAATAATGGAGAAATAAAGAGAGATGTAAAACATAGGATTCAAGCTGAGTGGAAAAAATGGATGAATGCTTCGGGTGTTATTTGTGATATTAAAAAAAAAAAGAAGAAAAAAAGAAAAAAGAGTATCACTAAGTTTAAGTGAAAATCTTCTCATTACAGCATGATAAAAGAGAAAAGAGACAGAACACACATAGACAAAGTCAAAAACACCAAAGAACAACGTACATAGCGCACTGCCATAAAGGCATCTCCAAAGAGGCTTTTCAAAAAGGAACTACTCTATATAAGAAACGAGAAAGCAAATCAACGAACTTTAAGAAAAAAATCTTGGCTCAAGATTCCCAAGACCTCCTCTCAAGACTAGATAACAAAGTAACAGTATCTAGTAAAAGAATTTACAAAGATTCTTTGTCATTCTCTCAGCACTATAAAGACCCAAAGGAATTTCTGTCACATTGAAGCTGCAAAAGAATGGATTTCTAGTTGAACATTGTATTCTAAGTTCTAACCAATCCACAACACATCAATATTTTACACGAATGGCCTTCTTTAAAATATCTTATCTTCTTTGCTCCCAAAACCTCTAGCATGCTGCAGAAACTACTCGAAATTCCCTGTACAAACCCACATCACTACAAGTTGTGCAACTTAGAATCAGAAACAGAATATTATTGCTGTCAGAGCTTTTAAAGCAATTACATCACATCAAAAGATATGGCTTTCTAGAGAACTGTAGATAATAAATTACATAGTTTCTCATAATTTGCTTCCTGCACCTAGTCCTAAACTTAAAAAGAAAGTGTCAGTGAGGGTCTGAGTGAGGCAGCAAGGAATTCATGAAAAAGCACAAGAGGGTTTATTGTGCACAATATGGTGGTTTCCCATTTCTCTTACTACTTGAAAGTTATAGACTTACTTCCACTATTACTGCATCACCAAATCCAAAGCCACAAGCAGCAATGTCATCAGCACCAAAAGTTGAGAACAAATGATCATAACGGCCACCACCACAGATAGCTCGCAGCTTTCCTTCCCGGTCAAAACCCTACTGAAGAATTTAATCATTTGAAAGATGGAAGATAAAACAGCCAATTTGTACCATAGCTACAAATGAACACAACAATAAGAACTATTGCAATCAACAAAACCATCACTTTTTGTTAATGTGTAACCAGAAAGCACAGTGAAAAATGCAACTTCATTGCAGCAAAATATAGCCAGTAGAACTTTGGCACACCTGCAAGCATTAGAAACATAACTGTTTTGTTCTCTCTCTCTCTCTCTTTTTTAATATGAAATAAAGAAATCATTAACAGGAGAAAAAATACAGAGTGCAAGGATAGGATTCCATATAAACATTTTATCTTCTTGGATATCATAAAATAATGGTATCACTAAGGATCTTACATGCCACAGCGACTTGCTCCATGAATTTGCAAATATCATGCTCTTTGCCTCCATGCCAGATGAGTAGATATGAATTTAATAGTATGTCAGGAAGAACTAAAAAGCATTCTTTTAATGTCTTCAAGCCAATGAAAAATTTCTTTAAACCAAGGATATGGTTTTATCATGCATTTCAGCCTTTATTTGCCAAACTCAATTATGCATGTGTACAAAGCCACTATATCTGAAGAGTATAAATTTTAAAACATAAGCCCTAAGAAACCTCTCAACATTTGAATGAACCATATTTATGCATAGGAGAGGCAATATACACACAAGAATTTAGTCCAAGAAGGTCATTAATAATCCAAGTATCCATATTATATAGACAGTAACATCTAATTAGTATTAACCATCAATAAAATCTAACCTCAAATACAATGCCAGTGTAGTAAGCAAGGCCACGAACAACTGATGCATCAAATTGAATCCATTCAGAGTAACCAAACTTTTCAGCAATTGAGAATAGCTGTTTCAGATCAGCAACTGATTCTCCACTGCTTCCAAGCCTCTCTGAGTACAACCAAATTTAGATTTCATACCAGTGAACTTTATGGCTTCAAGATAAAGGCAAAGCAAGTAGAATTTATTTAATCTAACAAGACAGATATGATTTGCAACCAAAAAAAACAACAAAGGAAGAAGAATTAAAAGAAAACCTAGGTAGAAGCATAAATGATGCAAAGTAGCACATCAATAATAATAAGAAATGAAGTCAAACTCCAGGAGACTCTATCAAGCTAACCAAGTTTCCAAAGTCTCATCCAGGATATTCTGGGAAAATGAATGTTCCATTGGAAAAAGAAACAAATGAAAGACATTCTCTAAGAGCAAGAATGATTTTTAATTGAGTAAATGCCATGAACAGGGAAATGATATATTGAGCATCAAAGGCTCGCACCTAGATTCTAAAATTCAGAAACCTGCTCTCAAGCACAAAGCTAGCATTGACTACAAAATATACAATTTTCAGGAAATGTCATACTATTAGAAAATTTTAGAATAAATTAACTCCAAAAGTTGAACCTTCCAACTCTGTCAATGACTTTACAGAAAGGACTTGCAATAGCTCCTGGACAGCCTCTTGTGATATACCAGCAGCCTTCAACTCTTTCTGTACCTCGTCAACTGGAATTTTCTCAATCTATACAAAATAAAAAATAATGAATTTTTTTTTAACTTGAAAACAAGTTGCTTTAACATCAAGATTGTACATTATCTATAGTAGACAAGGAAAAATGCCACAAAATGAAATTTCAGTCGCCGCAAGACAGAGGTGAATTAAAAGTAGGTAAAATCATATGGATCCAAAAAGAACGAACAAAGGATACCCACTCCATAGGACAGCTTAGACCAAAAAATCATGATTAAGAAAATCTGCATTAAAATCTTGATGATAAAAAGTTACCTGCACAAGATATCAGGTGCAGTGAGAATGCCATGTTAGTTGTGATAGTTATGGAGATAGAGATGGCAAGGGTGGTGGAGGCAGAGGCTTTCATGATGTTAATTGTGATAGCAGTTGTGGCATCAACGACAATGACTGATGCGGTAATAGTGAAGGTGGTGGAAGTGGTTGCAAACTCGATATTTTTATGAGTATGACATGGGACAGCTTTCATGAGGCAAAAAGCTATTCCAGAATTAGTTTCTCAGACCTAAGATAAATTAAATCTCATGAGAACTTATGTTTTGTGGGAATATTAACTAGTTTCTGGTACATTTTATTCCAGCATAAAACTTTAATTTCCAATATCAGGCTTCCCATCCCAGAATTTCTTAAAATTATATCTTCTATATGACACTTTGAGCATCACAATCTAATGGATTCAAATGTCAAGTGACTTCAAGAATATTACTGCAGGTGACTTCATTCATATCCTAGTTACAACTTTGTAATGATACTCCAGGGCGTAATATATGTTACACACCATGCATATATATACTAATCGACCATTGTTTTCCATTTCTCTCTTTCTCTTCTTCTTTTCTTTTTTTTTTTTTAGATCTTGGTATTTAACTGTTGGTTTTGTTAGGGTAAATATCTTTGCATTAGTCTGTTTATGACTCTCATGATAGCTGGCCCATGATAGAGTGAGCTGTTATGTTTCTTGAGATTGTGAGTTGGAGATAAATCATGTGGCAACTCTTGACAAAAGCGATGAGAAGAGGAATGGCTATTTCACTCTACATTCTGCAAACATAGTTTATGCAATGCAGTTTGTCAAAACAAAAAAGTTTGACTGGTGGTCCGCTGGTAGATAGTCCACAAGAAAATAATTATATCTCTTGGCGATTAATTTAAGAGAAAACAACTTGTTCAGACAAGGTGAGATTTTTCTCAAATTAATATTTGGAAAGAATTTAATATCGTACAAGTTTCTGGTGTATCAGGATTGAGTTTGTGTATTCCTTGTGAATTGTGTTTGGTGATGAAGAATACGCTTTATCAATAAAAGTAAGGCCCGGCTATAGAAATTTGGTGACTTTGATGTTGACTTCAGCCATTGCGTTCTACATAAACCTATGCACTTGTAATCTCCTTTTGCATAGTGAATCTATTCTTAGACAATGTTCTTTACCTTTAGAAGCAGCCAAGAAAAGGGCGAACCACAATCATCTTAGATCATTCCAATTAATATCACATTATATTGCTTGTTATTCACAACTATAAGAAAAAATACAAGCTATAACGATCCCCTTCACCCCATTTGTTTCTCAAGAACAAATAATGATCAGGAATCTCAATACCATCAAACAATTAGAAAAATAAAATAAAACAAAATAGCAACAATATGCATAACTCACTTTGTCAATAATGACGCAGACCTTGCCAAATAAATTTTCAGGTATGGAATAACACTTTAATACTTCTTGTAGAACCTGCAAATCAAGGAGATAAACAACAGAGTGTAAGGCAATCTTAAAACCAAAGCAATACCTAGAGTCACATGAATATGTAAAAATGTAAGAACTAAACACTTTTTATTGCAGACTGTGATTACCCACAAAGGTGAAACAAACTACATGAAGAAACTGAAATTACCACGACGATGACAATTCACAACATATTCTAACTTAATCTCATGATTACAAGAATAGAAGGAAAGCGTACACCGAAAAGAATCCTTAATAACAACCACAGCAAGGGCTTGCATTGTAACATGGTACAGAAGTATAGGGTATACATCTATTATACTCCTAAGTCTTAATAAACAAAGCCAAGTCAATTTAACAAAGCTTCGACAATACATCATGTTCGAACTGCCCTTAACACACATCCAATAAATTTACCTTTCCATGACTCTTCAATTGCAAATCTAGCATATATAGATAGATTTTTCTATTACATCATTTAATATATAATCCACCTTAAAAAGTTAATGTATTAACATTCATGTTTCTAAATTGAAGCCTATTATGAACCATCTCTCCCAAAAGCATAAACTGCTAGGTAGAGATACATGAATGGTTTTATATCTTAACACACCCCCTCACGCAAGAGCCTGTTTGGATTTGAAGCGCAGATTTTGCATAAGCCCACCCTACCTTGTGCTGAAATTTAACTTTTATTTAGAAATGGGGGCAAACAAGGATCAGACTCTAGACATCTTAGTTATAAAAGATCTGATACCATTTCATGAACCATCTCTCCCAAAAGCTTAAACTATTGAGTAGAGTCACATGAATGATTTTATATCTTAACAAAGCCAAAAACACCAACTAGAAAAACAAGCACAAAAGTTGAAAAGAAAGAAAGGTACAATACAAACAGAACTATGGAAGGAAACTAGGTCCATCATTCATACAGTACAGGGAAAATGAAATCTGAACCTTTCGGCTGGAAACTTTAAATCCAACATCTGATTCTGTAATTCCTATTCGCTTGAATAAAGTGACAATAGAAGCTATCAGCTCCGCTTCGGCCTACGATATAAAAAGAAAGCATGGTGACAAAATGCATACAAAAGATCACACTCCAATGCATTCAATAATATCATTAGCACCATCATTCAAAATTATAATGTACATCATGTGAACCAACCATGAAAAATCACCCAAGGAACATGTCAAATAGATACTACAAATAACAAAAAAACACATCTCACGACTTTATTACAAGGAACATTCAGACAATTTCATTATTTCATGAAACAGTTCCATGCTTTCGGGATCAAGTGTGCATAGCAGGCAGCACATACCATAACACCAGGAACACCAATGATGTCCATGTTCCACTGGTAATGCTCACGACGGCGCCCCCTTGTCATTCTCTCATACCGCCAGCATTGTCCAACAGTGAACCACTTCAATGGTAGTGACACAGACTTCCTGGGAAGAAAAAGGACAAATATAAAGATGAGAATTTGCCATCCACATACAAAGATCCTCAGTTGCTATACAGGTCAAATTGTAATTTTTCATGCATAGACTTGACATCAAAACTACAAACATAGGGAATCCCAACATGATCACATCAAGATGAATTTTACCCTTTCTGTATCACCAGCCTTGCCAAAGAAGGAGTAAGTTCTGGCCTCAATGCAACACGACGATTACCCCGGTCTTCGAAACAGTAAAGCTGCACAATTGAAATGCATATATTTTCATATTCTACCAAAACTCCTTGGTCCACTTTCCTTCTCTTCTCTTTTAATGTAATTTACTTTTCTTCACAAAAGATATTTTCTAACCACATTACAAGCATGCTGTTTGTGTGCCGCAATAGCAATCAAAGCACAAACCAAAGCACCACAGGGAGACCATTGCTGCCTCTCTCACACTCACACAATCATCAATCATACATCCAATGCTTCACAGTTCACACATACCTAAAGGGAAAGAGTTACCTGGTCCTTAATCTCCTCCCCTGCTTTCCTAGTGAACAATGCCTCCGACTCAAGCACCGGAAAATCAACTTCCTCAAATCCATACAGCCGCGAAACCTAATCCTCATAACAACGCCACAAAAAAATCCATTAACTAAGATTCTAAGAAACATCCAAAACACTAGAATCAAACCGAATCATGCATAGGCATAGCATAGCATTGAAGCTTTTTACATATAACCTAAGCGCAAATCACACGCGCACCTCTTTGAAATGGTTGAAGAGCCAGTTGCGCAAGCGCATGTCCTCGGGCGGGAAATCGCGCGTGCCTTTGGGAGGGTTCACGTCGACCTTCTGCACGTCACCGGTGACTACAGGACCGGGAGATAACGCCCCGGACCTGCCGCTGGGAGACTCGGTTTCCGCCGCCGGAGAGACAGAAGAGTGGAGTCTGGTGGCGGAGAGCTTGCTGCCATTGAGAGCGAGAGGCGAAGAGGAGAGCTGGTAAGTGAGGGAACGGAAGATAGGGTTGAAGTAGGAATTGAGGCGTGGCTGAAGGATGAGGTACGAGCTAGAAAATGGAGTTGCGGGCATGGCGGAGAAGCCTGGTGGAAGAGAAAGCACGCACACGCACCCACACGCACGCACTCTCGCTCGCTCGCGCCGTTGGATAAGGGTTCGGATGTTAGTGGGCCTTTTGGGCTCACATGTAAGTTGGGCCTCAAATTCCTCATTCACTCTTCTCGATAATGTAGTAGGCCCGATTTGTAGTTCCTTACAAGTCCAAGCATGCAGATGCCAAACCATTGACACAAACATTATGTACAGGCCAAAAAATGGGAAAAAAAACACTATAAGAAAAAGGAGACCTGCAATTTTGTCTTTAAAAAGCTATCAGATTCATTTTTGAAATAGAAAATATATACAATTTAGTTCCTGAATTCAATCACATTAAAACAAATTAGTCCCTCTAGGGGGCCAATTCTGTCAACTTCGGGAAGCAAGTTGTATATGTTTCGTTATAATATGGTTAAATTGAATAATCAAATTGTATGTATTTTCTATTATAGAGATGAATTTGTTACACCCTAAAATTTCAAGGATGAAATTATAGTTTTTGTCAAAAAAAAAACGAAACAATTGTATCACTTTCCATATAATATTTTTGATAAGATTACTAAGTATTTTTATATATTTTAATGGAAATAATTCTTATTCGATCGCCAGAACATGAAGATTAAGTGATGTCTTTGCAAAAATTATTTTCTTTGGATTAGATTTTTTATATAATTGTCAGTTATATGATTCGTTCCAAATTTTATATTTTCTTACTCTAGCTAACATATTTGTTATTGGTGCCAGTACTATTATTTTATCGATATTTTTCCATGAGAACAATGGAAATATATAGTTGAGCTAATAGAGGTAAATTGAAGTGATTGCTTGTAGAACAGAAACAGATGTATTGAACCAGTTATTTTGCAAGAGATGCAGTGAAATGCAAATGAAAATGCGTAAGCCACACTCAAATTAGATTAGCAAACCGAAAAAGAAAATGCATTTGGATGGGACATGGGAACACATGGTGGTGATACGTTTGGCATGGATGGGTGTGTGTATAGCATTGCAGGAAATAAAGAAAGAATTGAATTTAAATGTACTGACAGTGTAAAATAGTTTTACACTATCAACCAATAGAAATAGTAGAAAGTAACAACTCATATAAATAATCACCCATTATAATGAGGGACCCACCATGATTTCTCACTTTTTTTTATTTCTATTGGTTGACAGTATAAAATTATTTTACATTATCAGTGCATACCAATTAAATTCATAAAAAAAATAGAAAACAGTGACTCCTACCATGAGTTACTGCATAACATGAGCTGCAAGGAGCATCGTTTAATTCGAATGCATTATAAAGAAATAAGAGTAAACTCCAACATAGTCCCTATCAATTTTTATATCAGATAAATTAGTTCCTAACGAAAATAAATTTGTAAATTGATCTCTAATATTTTAAAAATCGAATAATTTAATCCCTTATAGTGTTTAATGAAGTAATTTGATGAAGAAACTAAATTGTCTGATTTTTGAAAAATTAAGAACTAATTTGTTAATTTATTTTTATTAGTAACTAATCTATCTGATATAAAAATTGATAGGAACCATTTTAAAAGTTTATTAAAAAAAATAATTAGTTCTGTAAACAGTAAATATCTCTATCGCTTCCGACTAGTTCAAGAGGAATATCACAATTTAAGATTTGGGAAACATGGTTATATTTTATGATATATGTTAACCGTCCAAGGCATGCACCATACCACACAAGAGGAATGGATGTAACGCGTCCACAGGACCAAAGAAATTGACGCCTGTTACACATTTTTGTTGCATGCAAGGTAGAGAGAAACCGATAGGAAGGGGTCCTGTGTGTTTGTATTCATCTCAATCACTGTGGACATGTTAAACACGGTTTCCTCGAAGTGTCGTTTGGTCTATTGCCATTCAGAAATTTATGACACATTCTTGGTGGGTCTCTCCAAACTCATGTCCTATTCTGCTAACTCCTTTTCTAGACAAATTTCAATCGTCCTCCATATCATCTCGTGTGTGACACATGACCTCCCCGGAAAGCCACAAGTCTCGTTGTGTTTTATCCTACCATCTGGGTCCATTATATTCTGTAGTGTTGCTCTTAGTAATCTTGTTCCATTCTTTAAGTTTCGAGGTGTAGACATTTTTTCTTCGAACGTTTTTAACTAGATTTTAGTAGTTAAATTATATAGTATTCATTAATTTAGATAAAAATCCTTCATTAATAATTAGGCAATACACTTTTACTTTTGAAGAAAAAACTAAGTATTCAAAATTTACTGATTTCAATTAATTCTAACTCAAATTGAGTTGAAATTCTTCTAATATTAATTTTTTTAACCCACAAAACTTAAAAGTAAAATTTCACTCAAGAAGAATAAATATTGAATCACTTAATCTTATCAAATGTTATTTGAACACAATCCACCAAAAATATCTCCATCAAGGGATGCAATATTAATTTGTTAACTAGGCATGTCCGTGATTACCCTGGAAAAAATAGCACCTTTCGTTATCACAATAGAATGATAGATCTTCCATTTCAATGGTGCATCTTCCTCAGATTTGATTCCAAAATACGATCATGAGGGGCAGTTCCCTTCCATACAAGCTACTACTCTATATGGGCATCGGACTTTGTCATCTTCCTAAGTTTCCTCATGTGATAATCGAAGTCTTGAAAGTGGAGTAATTAGTGGGCGTTTACAATTGGAACTAAGATATATGCTAAGCTCACCAATGTCTTAGGCGTCATGATTAAGTCAAATCCAAATTCTAAATTCTCGATATTGCACGTGAACCTTGCCTTTCATACTATGGCTAATTGGCTAATTAGTTATATATGGAGGGCAGAGTATTCTGTAGGAGGTTGCATTAAAAATATCAAACACAAAGCTATAGGTTGTCAATAGATCTTTTCATGTCCGTGGCTTGATCTAATTGATATGATCATTATTGCAGAGTATGAATTTGGCACGAAATTAGTACGCTGATTGTCCTAATCATTCCATATAAAAACGTAACGGCGGAAGATAATTAACATTTCACGTCCCTTCTAGTGACTAGCGTATGGCTGATATGTAATTGTCTCAAAGCCACAATACACACAAAAATCGCGTTATGGAGATGACATGTGACATTGAAGATCGGACGAGCCTGCCCCAGAAATTGACGATCTGAATTGGAACCTGGCTAAGTGGTCCTTTAGGTGTAGCTCATGCTTTTGAAAAATTTCAGCATTTCAAGGTGTTGTATATATACGCCCATCTCACGCGGAGTCAGGAATATCACGCTGCGAGGGCTTGGAGGCCATCGATACACTCGAAGAATTGATTACCAAGACGTCACTGACTATGAAGATAGTGTATGTCTTTCTCAAAATGTGAAACGTACAAATGTTTTCAACATCGTTTATAGCTGGTGAGTAAAACGTGAATTTAACTACTTTGAAACAAAACTCTGAAAAATAAATTAAACTCAGTTGCGGCCTTCATCTATACACGCAAGGTTAATATATAAATACACACGTCTGAATTTTAAGAACATTTAATACACATGAAAGGATAAGGTGTTCAAGTATATAACCTTATGTTAGCATTGATTAATTAATGGTAAAAATAAAAGGTAGTATAATAGAAAAAAAAATTAATTTTGATATATTATCAATTAAAAAGAGGTTTATATTGTTAACCAATTACATGTTATCATATATGAAACTTTTAAGATAGTGGGTGTGAGAGTTAAATATCTTATTAATATGATAATATATGATTAGATATCTATATAAAATATTTTTATATTGACAGTATATTAAAATTAAATTTATGAAAAAAACAGACTTTGGTACTAACGTTTATTTGATTCAAATGGTTCAACATTTATTATTCTTAAACAAAGTTTCATATTCAAGTATTGTAAATGGAAAAAAAATTAGTACTGGAGTAGCTTGACTAACCCAACTTGAAACGGACTAGTGATTTCGGTACTAGTGGTTAGACCAAGAAAAATCTGGCCCTTGCTATTCATATCAAACAATATATAATAATGAGTTTGAATTTTGTTTGTAACTCTAAATTATAATTTACACAAAAGTTATAAAAAAATTATTGCTCAACTTACAATATAGAATTTTACAAAGGAAAAAAAAATGCAAACAAACACTCTACAAGTAGTTCGATTTTAGCTAGGTCTAGGATACTTACCAAGATGGGTGCTTTCTTTTTTTTTTTTTTTCTTAATATATATCGGTAGTATTAAGGTTTGAAACTGTAATTTTATATATATTATCCAAACTCCTTACCACTAACTCATTTTTATTGGCTTTGGGATGTTACCTATTATCCTTGAGTAGTGTTATTTATATTTAATTATAAGACTTATTTTAAGAGATACACTAAGATATTCCTTAATCGTTAGTTGAATTGGGAGTTTTTCCCAACCAATGATTAAGAAACACCTTAATAGACCAAAAATACTTTTTGAATAGACCAAAAATCCTAACTCAATTTGACAAAAAAAATAGACTGAAGGTAGTAATATTTTAGATGCTTCTATAAGTACTTTTAACAATACTACACATTAAAATATTTGAGTTTTTTTTAACAAAAAAGTACTAACCAAAAGTTTTTTAAATGATCAAAGCCCAAATGCTTGTTTGTGACCAATAATATGTTTGGATTTTCATTTGGAAACACCGGAAAATACTTTATTCTTAAGTTCCGTTTGGTTTATATTTTCTTAAAATTGCTTTTAAAATAATTGAAGTCGAAAAAAATGATTTTAAAAAAATAGGCTTTGAAATAATTGATTTATATTTAGGAATTATGTTCAAAAAGCGAGCTTAGAAGAAGTGTTTTTGTTTAAAATGATAAAGTAAAATTACCATTAAAAAATAATTATTAAAATAGGAATTTTGATATTTTAAAGTGAGTGTTCTTGTAAAATAAGAAAGTAAAAAATTAATTACTCTTGAATCAATAACTTTTATTACGTATAGATTCTACTAAATGATCTAAGAGTAGTTAATCTCTCACTTTTTTACTTTACAATGACACTCACTTTAGAGGATCTTATTTCTTTAATAATTGTGTTTGTATTTTTCTACAATGCAAAAGGAAAAGCTAGAATGAGCAGTTTTGCCTAAAATTGATTCTATTCACCACGTATCGCTTATTCCAAAAGCAAAAATGTAACCAAACACAATAACTTCTATATAACTCAATTTATTTTAACACCATTGAGCTTTCCAAGGGTAATCAAAGAGGCACTTATAACTTTTGGCCAGACCATAATTTTGTAGTTCTAAACGAAACCAAACATGCTAGAAGTAAGATTCCTATACGATCAAGCTCCAAACATACTTACATTTGACTGAGACGCATCTCCAATTACACATACTAAGTCAACTCAAACTCGAACTCAACCTAGGTGATCATCAACATCCACTTGTTACTAGTTAAATGGGTCACTGCCAATTCATTTGTCCTAATGGCTTATTTCGAATCAAAATAAAGCTACTGTATTTTTTTGAGTATTTCAATAATAGATGCGTACAATATATACAGAGTGCAAGGGCAACAAACTCCTATAATTTCTGCAAGAAATCCTCCTAACTGACTGCCCCTAATATATCTTGATTTTGATATCCTAAATATATACATGATCTCCTAAAGAATCAGCAAATAGATAATTACGTGCTAATTACATGATCATGTGAGATTTGTTCTCTCAATACTCCCCCTCAAGTTGGCGCATGAGGATCCTGAATGCCCAACTTGCTCGACAGAAAATCAAATTGTTGCTTGTTGAGAGCTTTGGTCAAGATATCTGCAAGTTGATTGTAAGTTCGGACATGCATTGTGACAATATTACCATCCTAGATCTCATCGTGAATGTAGTGATAGTCTACCTCAATATGCGTAGTGCGTTCATGAAACGCCGGGTTAGCTGCAGTATGAATGGCTGCTTGACTGTCACAAAAGAGTCACATGGGCTAAGGATGAGACACCAGTAAATCAAGCAAGAGAGCTTTAAGCCACTTCAACTCACAAGTTGTGGTCGCCATAGATCTATACTCAGCTTCTGCAAATGAACGAGAGACAGTAGCTTGCTTTTTGGTCTTCCAGGATATAGGAGATTTTCCTAAAAACACAAAATACCCTGTTAAGGAGCGCCGAGTAAGAGGGCAACTTGCCTAGTCTGAATCACAATAGGCATATAGCTTCAAATCACTATCAGATCGAAGAAAGATCCCCTGGCCTGGATTGCTTTTCAAATAACGAACTACCCGTGTTGCAGCCTCCCAATGCTCCTGTCGAGGACATTGTATGAACTGAGCTAAGATATGAACAGAGTAGCTAAGTTCAGGCCGAGAAATAGTCAAATAGATGAGCCTCCCAACTAGCCTGCGATATCGCTCTGGATCCACTAAAATAGTGCCATTAGCAAGGGCCAACCCATGATTTTGTTCGAGAGGAAGGCTAGCTGGTTTGGCCCGTAATAATCCTGTTTATGATATGATGTCCAAAGCATACTTTCGCTAACATAAAAAAATCCCTTGAGGTCCTCTAGCTACCTCAAGGCCTAAAATATATTTCAAATTCCCAAGGTCTTTCATGTAGAAGCATGTGCTAAGATACTGTTTGAAACACTCAATCACACCTCCATTGTTTCCTGCAATGATGAGTTCATCAACATACACAAGAACACTCAAGATCACATCTCCACGATGATATGTGAACAATGAGTAATCTGCACGAGACTGTCGGAACCCATATTCCTTCAACGCAGCAGCAAGTTTAGCAAACCAATTTCGCGGTGCTTGTCGTAACCCATAAAGTGACCTTCGGAGTTTGCACACTTTCTTAGAATCTCCACTAGAATAGCCAGGAGGTAGTTGCATATAAACTTCCTCATCCAAATCACCATGCAAAAAGGCATTATGAACATCCATCTGATGCAATATCCATGATCGAGCAGCTGCCACGGCCAATAAAGTCCGAACCGTGACCATCTTTGCAATCGGTGCAAAAGTCTCATTATAGTCAATGCCTTCTTTCTGATTATCTCCTCGAACAACTAGCCATGTCTTGTGACGCTCAATAGTGCCATCCGATTTGTATTTAATCTTATACACCCACTTGCATCCAATAGCCTTCTTTCCAGGTGGTAGTGTTGCCAACTTCCAGGTGCCATTTCTTTTTAGTGCATCTATTTCTTGCTTCATAGCATTACGCCACAAAGGATCTCGAACAGCCTCATAGAATCGAGATGGCTCATACCCAGAAGTGACTGCTGCAAGAAATTGTCTATGGCTCATAGAAAAATTATTGCAAGTCACATAGTGTGCAATAGGATATAACGTACCTGAGGATTGTGACGGTGGGTGTGACGCGGGAGTGGGGTCACTAGTGCAACTCACAGTGTGGCATATATAATCGTTGAGTTTGCTCGGTGGGCGTCATTCCCTGTGACCACGTCCAAGTTGTTCATTCAAGTGGGATGTTGACACAGAATCCTCACTTGACTGTCTTGGGGTTGTAATCACATCCTGCGCATTCCCAACATTTTCTTCAATGTTTTCTGCTCCCCATTACTTCAAGCATACCCATGTTAGATTCATCAATGAGAGGAGGGCCAGCATTCCACAAGGTTTATGTGGAAAGGTGACAGACATTTTGCACATTAGAAAGATTACTCAGGAAAGGAAACTCATTTTCACAAAACACAACATCACGAGATTCAAAATACTTTCCATTATCTAAATTGTAGAGACGCCACCCTTTTTTTCCATAAGGATAGCCCACAAAAACACATTTTTTACTTCGATCACCAAACTTGTCCTTTTGTCGAGGTCAGTTGTGTGCATAGCATAGACACCCAAAAGTGCGAATATGAGAATAAGTGGGAGTTTGACCAAACAAGATTTCATAGGGGCTTTTACCTTTATGTATAGTGGATGGGGTACGATTGATCAAGTACCCTGCAGTGAGGACACATTCACCCCAAAATTCAATGGGTAGATTTGCCTAAAAACGGAGAGCTCGAGCAACATTTAAAATATGCCTATGTTTTCTTTCAACACGCCCATTCTGTTGCGGAGTGTCAACCATGGATGTTTGATGAATCATTCCTTATTCAACAAAATAGCCTTTCAAGACTCTGAATTCAGTACCATTATCACTTCTCACAATCTTAACTTTTATGTTAAATTGGGTAACCACCATAGTGCAAAAATTTTTAAGAGTGCTCCCAACTTCACTCTTTTCCACTAATAAATATATCCACACGGCACGAGAGAAATCATCTACAATAGTCCAAAAATAAGAAGCACCACAAGAAGAGTGAACACGATAAGGCCCCCACACATCATAGTGTATTAAATCAAAAGGCTCATTGGCTTTATTCTGGCTAGGAATAAAAATATCTCTTGTTTGTTTAGCTCTTAAACAAATATCACAAACTTGCTCATGTTTATCTTTCTCAACAACATGAACACAAGGAAGCAAACTAACTATTTGACTTGAAGGATGACCCATACGCCTATGCCACATGGTAAAAGAATCAACCCACTTGTTTTGCATGTCTACACAAAGGTCACTGCACGAAAATGATAGACCCCATTCCTTTGTTCACCCACACCAATCACTGTCATCGAAGTGCGATCCTGTATCACACATAATTTGTTAGAAAAAGTGACTGCACAGTTTGAGTCATGTATCAACTGGGAGACAGAAATAAGATTGCAAGCTAAGTTAGGCACATATAACACATTGTTCAAGGCTAGGCCTTTTCCAAAATTTATTGTTCCTTCCTTTTCCGCTATGGTATTTCTTCCATCAAGCAACCCAACAGGACAAGGTGAGACATCAATTAATTTTGTCAACAAGTTTATGTCACCTGTCATATGATTTGAAGCTCCCGTATCTAGCAACCAAGAATTTTTCACTTGATTACCAGTGAGTTTCTCGGTGGATGACGTGGGTTTGTGGCTATTAAGAATGTTCATCAGTGCTGCCCATTGATCGTTGCTCAGCCCGGGGAAAGATCCACGCTCATCTGCAACTCCCCCTGTCTGCATGCCTTCTGCACTATGAGTTTGTTGCACCTGTGCGGCATTGGCAACTTGTGTCTCTCTACCTCGGCCTATGCCCTTGCTGCGTGTGCCACGGTTTCCATGTCCTGCACCTCTTCCATTTTTGCTAGAGTTCCACCAATCTGGATATCTAATTATTTGAAAACAATCATTGGCTTCGTGACCATGCTTTCCACAATTGGTGCATGTCCCTCAGTCACCTCCTCGATTCTGCCCATATTTTGCGTGATGTGTGGTTTGGATTGCAAAGCTAACGGCATCAGTTCGTTCATCTCGCATACGTGTCAAAGACTTATGTGTTTCTTCAGTCATGACCATCGCATATACTCGATTTATATTGGGCAACGGTGACATACTTAGGATGTTTGAATGCATTGTTCCGAATATGGCATCGTCAAGACCCATTAAGAATTGATGGACCTTCTCATTCTCCCGCTGTTGTGCTAATTCTTGTGCCGCACCGCACATACACCCAGCACAACTACATGTCGGGTTCTTCATGTAACTGGCCAGCACTTCCCACATTGTTTTTAACTTCCCATAGTAGGCTGCCACGTTCTGCCCAGATTGCTTGCAATTGGCAATGTCAGTTTTCAGTTGGTGAATCCTCACATCATTGCCAATAGAGAACCGTTCCTTCAAATCGTTCCATAGATCTTTTACATTCTCCAAATAAGAGAGAATAGCTCAAGGATGGATCAATGGTATTGAATATGCATCCCACCAGCATCGCATTCATCGCCAACCAGTCTTCGAGCTCGGATGAATCGTTTGTCGGCTTCAAAATTTTCTTGTTGAGAAATGCAAGTTTCTTCTTGGCGCGGAAGGCGTTACGCATTGCCTTTGACCATTCATCATAGTTATCTCCTTTGAGTTGCATCGGTGTAAATGATACCCGGATTGTCTCCTGGGGTAAGATAATAAGGAGAGGTTGGATCAATCATCAGTGCCTTCTTCTGTTCGTGACCAGAAGCATTAGTGTTCTTCTTTTTAGAATCAAAAGTATCATTGCTTCCATTTTCACCACTTACAGCCATGATGTCTCATGCAGCACAGCGGAGGTTGACCTAGCTCTGATGCCAAATCAAAATAAAGCTGCTGTATTTTTCTAAGTATTTCAATAACAGATACGTACAATATATACAGAGTGCAAGGGCAATAAACTCCTATAATTTCTGCAAGAAATCCTTCTAACCGACTGCCCCTAATATATCCTGATTTTGATATCCTAAATATATACATGATCGCCTAAAGAATCAGCAAATAGACGATTAAGTGCTAATTACATGATCACGTGAGATTTGTTCTCTCAATATTTCGCTTGGTAAATTTGACGGTTAGTTATAATATTATTGTTGATTTATCATAATTCACGAGTGTCAGCTGCGTCACACGAGGGGATACATTAGCACTTGGAGAATTGTGGGGGCAGAAATGGCCGAATGTTCTTTTGACATAATAAAGGGTAGGACTCATCAGGAGGAGTGGGCAAATTGGGATATGAACACGTGGGTACAGTTATGAGAAAATGAAATAACACAAGGCTCACATAACCGGCACGGTCCACATGCTTTCTTTAACTGCAAGTTGTTATTAAAACTCGAGTAAACTGAAGTCCTATTACAGTTACCGGTGAACAATTCTTAGGTGTCATGTTGTCGGGTGCTGCGGAATTTACTAGATGGTCCTGGTCTTTTACTCCCTGGTTTTTCTCAAACCATGCGTCCCAATTCTCAACCCAACGGTAACGGATATAATTTATCCTACCATTCCGTTTTTCACCGGATTCTACGGGCGCTCAAGGGTCACTGGCTTCACTTGTGTTGCAATTATGCCTGAAAGCCAAGGGCAAATCGGTCACTTCGCTGTGAAGTCGGGGTCCGTTGCGTTCAAAGTCACGATGGCGTCGTTTCTCGACAACCTTGAGTCTAACCCTGCGGCAGCCCACATACGCGCAGACCTTCGAACGCACATGCACGTGCTCCTCGTATGGTTTCTCAAAACATTGACGTCGTATATTCCTCCATACAAAAAATAAAAAATAAAAAATAAAAATCCATGCCACATCAATATCATTATGTATGCTATGCACATACATACATAACCCATCCATGTTCATGATTCATGATCCAACTCTGACGTAACCACTAACCTGCCTACCCATCCTCACTCCCTTGACCCCTCTCTTTATATATATATTGGTGCCGTTGCCTCCTTTTTCAGATTCCACCCTTCAAAATTAACAGCCATCAAAAGCAATTCCTATTTCTTAGTTCCCAACCTTTTGAAAAAACCACCCCTAATAGTGTGCCACATGGGAGAGGTTAGTTTCAATTCCATTTCTTGTTTTCACTTAAAGACCAGGTTCTTCACTCCATCACAGTAATCCCCACTTTTCAGCACATCTCAAAAGTTTCGAGATTTAAATTCAATCAATTTCATATTCTGCTCCCTCTCACTGGCTCGTTTTGTTTTTGGCAGCAAACAGAGCAGGCGAAGAATGAGGCAGAGAAGAAGCCCGAGGGAGGAGGAGAAGCGAAGAAAAACGACGGTCCCTCCCCTGTCGTTTTGAAGCTGGAAATGCATTGCGAGGGATGCGTCAAGAAGATCAAACGCGCCGTTCGCCACATCGACGGTACGTAACTACTCACCCACTCACTCCCTCAGATCCCTGATTCATATTGATTTAGATTTTTCCCTCTTCTAAATTATCAAAACTCCTTAGGCCCTAATTGACGGGGTTGGTTGTTGTGGATTTCAGGTGTGGAGGACGTTAAGGCCGACATCTCCGCTAACAAACTAACCGTCATCGGAAAAGTGGACCCTGCCACCGTTCGAGACAAACTGGCCAACAAAACCAAGAAGAAAGTTGAGCTCCTTTCCCCTCAGCCCAAGAAAGACGCCGCCGGCGACAAACCAACAGAGAAGAAGCCCGAAGAGAAAAAGCCCGAGGACAAAAAGCCCGAAGAAAAAAAGCCCAAAGAGGTAAATATAAATTAATTTAATTTAATTTCCTCACCTTAGTCAATACGGTCAGCACTCAAGAAACAGAGCGCAAATTTCATCGCAATTGAAAAGCGAGTCGTAGCTGGACTCGTAATGTTTCCGTGATGATCGTGTTGATTAGCGTGACTCGTTCATCCACACGGACACGGCTTTGTTTCTGAATTTCGCTTGATTTTACTAACCACACGTCCTCTCTATTAATTAATTTATTTGTGGTTTGGTTTAGAGTACGGTGGTGTTGAAGATCAGGTTGCACTGTGACGGTTGCATTCAGAAAATTCGCAAGATTATCCTCAAGATCAAAGGTTAGCTATACCCCTATATTGACCTAAATTTTTTAATCCTCCAAGTATCTATACTTAATTTACAACTATTTTACTTAATTAAAACCTTAATTTTATAAAGTTGATGCCCGGTGGCCGTGTGATACGATATTGGAGCCCACACGTCTGTATAGAATAAAATCGTACTAGCATTTTAATTAATTAGTATTAATTATTAATTAATTAAGGTGGTGGTTAAAGTGGCTAACATGGTGTTGTGACGTGTTGAGCAGGAGTTGAATCGGTGAACATTGAGGGAGGAAAGGATTTGGTGACGGTGAAGGGAACGATGGAGGTAAAGGAAATGGTGCCGTACCTAAACGAGAAGCTGAAGCGGAACGTGGAGGTGGTCCCGCCCAAGAAAGAAGATGACAAAAAAGACAAAGAAGGAGGAGAAAAGAAAGAAAATAAGCAAGGTGGTGGCGGTGATGATAAAAAAGAGGGTGGCGAAGGAGGCGGTGCCAAGAAGGCGGAGGAGGGTGGAGCCAAGGCGGTAGAGGTTAACAAAATGGAGCACTACGGATACGGATACGGATACCCACCTCCTCCCATGTATTGGTACGATCCTGGTCAAAGCAGCACCAGCTATGCAATGGAGGTTCACCCACCAGGTACAGGTTACCCAAATCAAGGGTATGCTTACGGTTATGGAGAGCATAATGGGTATGTGAACCAAGGGTACCCCGTAGAACCACCCCCTTATTACTTGCATCCTCATTATCCTCCTCCGCAGATGTTCAGCGATGAGAATCCCAATGCTTGTTCCATCATGTGATTGGAGAGCCATGGAGAGAATTTCGCAATTTTAAAGAAGTTATTTTTGTTTTAATTTGATGTATACACTGTCGCTGTATACACATAGTATAGCATAGCAGGCTGTAAATAACAATTGTTATATATATAACTTGAGGGAGAGGGTTAATTCTATGTAGTAATAATAATAATCAATGTAAAAAATTTTAGAATATGGTAGAGGTAGAACTTTGCTTTTACCGCATAGGAACAGTGACGTACAGGTAGAAAAGCATGGTGGTACGGCCGGCCGGCCGGCTGAAAAATGCGGTTCTGATAAATTTAACGTGGAAAAAATGGAGTAGTTGTTCTTTTTGTTTGTTCTGTTTCTAATTTTGTGTTGTGGGCTATTATAGAGACTAACACAGGTCATTTTCGAGCTACTTTTGAAGTAGTCGTAATAAATTTTGCAGATCTTGTCAGAGTTTTATTGTTTAGTGTTGTTGAGAAGGGAGAACCTATGGTTTAACTCCAAATTGCTATGCCCAGTTGGAAAGAGTTCTTAGCTTTGTCTCGTTTGACAGAATTTTTGTGGGATTCGTACCTAACAATAAAGTTAGTTGTTAATTTCACTTCCTCTATTTTAAATAATATATTTAAACATTAATATATTTAAATATTAAAATTAATAGATATATTAAAATAAAAGGGGTATCAAATTGTGATAATCACATAGTTGAAAATCACATGTATTTCCTGTTGAGTGTTGACAATTGCCAGCAAACAGGGCAACAAACAGAAATCAAATTTTTAAATAATTATCATATTACACTGTATTTCTAGATGTTGCGGGTTTTATGTGGTACCCCGGTAGTGATAAAGGAATTACTAAAATTTCACCCAAAAATGAAAAAAAAAATACTAAAATAATTTAATTGAATGTTATTAAACTACTTTATATTACATCCATAAGATTTCTGCCATTGATCTAGAATATTACATGTAACTATATAAATTAGTATGGATGTTATCTAACAATAGTAAGGATTGCAATTAAAGAATGAATGATAGATACCAACTCTTGAATTTACCTGGCATCACTGTATTTTGTTCACGTATAGTCAACTGCCTCCCAAAATCTTGTTCAACATTGTTTAAGATTCTCATCTCACTTATCAACTTAGATTGCAAATTAGGATCTGCATAGGCATACCTCTCAATGACATCCCTCTCAATGACATCAAGAAGGCCAAATGTTGTGGCCATGTGCTTTTCAAATTCTTCAAAATTGAACTGACAAGTTGAATTTAATCAACAACCAATAGCATGAAGATTTTTGCAAAACTACGAATCCCAACAATTATCTAAGATTTTCAAGTAATGCTCCATCTTTCTCTTTTTTTTTTTTTTTTGAAATCTCCTCACCATCTCTTCTCTAGCTTTATAGATAGCTTGATAAAGAAAACCCATGGTAGACTCATCTTCACTATCGACAATACACAACACATGAACAAGTAACTCAGTAAGTTTAACAATATCAGTACACTATTTCCAAAAATTAGAATCCAAAACTTGATCCACAAATCTTTTAGCCTTGGCTTCTTTGGCATAAGTTGAGCTTGTCCATTCTCTAGAAGTTACCATGGCTCTTAATATATCCTTTTGAGCCAAAATACCTTGTAATGTAATGAAGATAGTGGCAAAGCGAGTTGGAGTTGGGCGAAGTATTTCTCTTCCACCTGTATGCTTTCTCATCAAATATTATGGATGTCAATGATTATATATGTATTTGGTAATCTTTGAAACATGTGACACAATCTCACTTACTTCCTCCAACTTCCCAATATCCTGCAATATCAAATTGACACAATCAGCAGCACATGGTGACCAATATAGTTTAGGAAACTTAGCCTCCAATAACCTCCCAGCAGCAACATAATTTGTAGCATTATTAGCCACTATATGAACAACATTTTCAGGGCCAACATATAACACACATCTCTAAAAAGCTTATACAAGAAATCTTCAATTTTTGAAGCATGGGAAGCATCAACTGACTGTAGGAAAACAGTCCCTTTAGGACAATAAACCAAAAAATTAATCAAAGTTCACCTATAACGATCAGTCCATCCATCTACCATAATAGTACATCTAATTTGCTTCCAAATTTCGTGATAACCCTCAATCATTTTTTTTCACATCTTTAATCAACTTATTTAACAAATAACCACAAACTCTATAAAAGTTTGGCCCTTTATACCTTGCACCCATGCTAGCAATAGCATCAATCATAGGTTGATAATAGGCTGAATTAAGTGCATTAAATGGCACAGAAGCATCAATCATCCACTTTGCAATGGCAATATCTCACTTCTCCATCACTTCTTTACTTTGTAATACTCTTTTTAAGGTCAACTGAGTTCCAAGCATTATTCTAGGACTAAAATAAGAACCTATTTTAGTGACTCTTTTTCCTTTCTGAGATGCAAAAGATGCAAGCCTTGATGGATTAAACATCTTATTCAGTTCTTGCACTTCATTCAGTTCATTGTCACCCATTCCCACATGTTCTTCATTACATGCATTACTTTCTCCATAATCTTCTTGCACTTTTCTTTTTTCGCTCCTACATTTATTAATACTTTGTTTCATTTGATATTTAATATCTATTGACACCTTCTTACATATTTCAACTTGTCCTTTTTCTCCAACCAAATAACTCTTGAATCGATTGATGCCACCTACCCTTATAATCTTATCACAATAAAGACATAATATAACAATTTTTCCATTCTTCCCAACAAGTTGCTTGCAATGCCACCAGGTTGGATCTATTTTTCCCCTATTGTTATTCTTTCTAGAAGATAAATCTTGAGTAGATGCTTCTTGGGATGATGGTGTTTGTGATGAAGGTATTTGACTAGAAAACATCTCTAACCAAAATAAAATAAAAGCACAATTAAATGTTAAAAAAAAAACAATCTCTGTAAAACACAAAACACACACCAAGTTGTCAAACAAAATATAAACAAAAAAAAAAAAGATTGCAATTGAATCAACCCCCACCAACATTCATATCTCATATCTCACAAATATAGTACAAGCCCAAACTATCAAACCAACTCAGATCAACACAAAGGGATCAACAGGGAAGAAAAACTAAACCAAAGCAAACGGGTTATGGCAGATAAGGAAGAAAAAGAATAATAATTGGTGGATGGCGGAAGCACTAATAGGGAAGAAAAACCACATACAAGCGATGGCGGATGGCGGTGAATAGGCGGACTATCGGCAGCGACACAACTGGGGTGTTCCTACTTCTTCCTCTACATTATGTGGCCAGGGCTGGGCTGGGGTTCCTCTTCTCCCTTTCTCTGTTTGTGACTTTGCATTCTGCTCTCTCTCTCTCTCTCTCTCTCTCTCTTTGTGTGTTTCTAATTAGAGTTGAGTCAAGGTTTGTGTTTTATTTTTTCCACTAAAGCAGAACGACATCCTTCTTTTTTAAAAAAAGATGGAACAAGCATCACCCTGCCGATTTACTCAAATTGGATCAGGTCATTGGTTTTCAGGATAATCGGCCGAGTCACACCTGGTTGGTCCAGTTATATAGCAAGGTTGTTCCAATAAGCAACTCGAACCAGTTAGGGCATCGATTCACCGGTTTTCCAGTTGAACCGGCCGGATCAAGTCGGGTTTCACAACTATGGCACCAACATTGATGACAAATATGATATGAAAAAACGGTTAACGATATACATTAATAAAATCTCAATTTTAATTTTTTTTATTTATTTTTATTACAGTCTATATGGGAGGATATTTTATCGGAATTTTTTTAATATAGAGGGCATTCATTTTTTACTACTCATTCCCATAATATTTATTTGCGTTAAAAAAGTTTCAATTCTAATAGCAATGCTTTTGTAACTCATTTATTAATGAATTTGTGCAAATTTCAAATGTGCTCAAAGATGTTTATGAATTACAAAAAAATAAGATGATGATTATGCATTATTTATAAGTAGAGTTGGATGACAAAATTCAGTAAAATCATTTTATTTATTATCTTTTGATATTTTCATAACAACATATATTCTTACTGTTATTTTATATTTTTATCAAAATTGTTTAAGATTAATTATGTACAAATTTGTTGTCCTAAATAACTATTTTATTCTCTAGCTGATACATAACTCTTTTTTTTTTATCTGGATATATAACTTTATTTTTTATAGTGTTTAAGGATTTAAATATATTCCTTGCATTTTAAACAGTTATGTTCGTAAAAATATATATATATATATATATATATATATATATATATATATATATATATATATATATATATATATATATATATATTAAAGTATGACTCGTTTACGTTCTTATTTTAAATATATATTTATATGTAGCTAATGGCTAATGTGGTAAGTATATGGTAAGAAATTTCTTTTGTTGTTCCTATGACATTCAAGAATCTGTCGACAAAAAAGGTTTTGCAAAATCCAAAATGATGTGTTCGATATTAGAGAAATGAAAAAAAGGGTCATAATAGTGAAAGCGAAGGGTGAACTATAACTCAGGGATGGTTGGGAGAACATGAGGTTGTGATCCAATACGGCATCCACCTGCTATATTGTGCAGAGATCGACGGTGTATGGCGGTGATTTCTGTTTGCTCAGAGGGAGAGACAGCCAGACAGTGAGACAGACAGGCTCAAGAGGTGGTTGCATACGGTACAATCTAATTAGAACGCGTACGCCATGCAAATTGGCACAATAAACGTACAGATTAAAATATATATGATCTAATTGTGCAAAAAAAAAAAAGGTTTTTTCTTACACCTAATTCTTATATCATTCCTTACACCTTTTTTTCCTAAAGAAAAGATAAAAAGAAATAAAATTTTTCAATAAATAGTCATTTTTCACTTCTTTGAAAAAAAAGAGAATTTTAAGAAAAAATAATTATTTATTCAAATTGGTTTTTTTTTCCAGTCAAAATAAGTTACAATTTTATAAAAGCTTACTAAAAAAGCTTACAATTATTTCTATAAAAAAAATTTAAAACGAATATAAAATGAGTGCAAAGAAAAGATTGCGAGAAAAATTATATGTGATAAGTAAAAGATGTTATTTGAATTGTTTTTAAATACATAGTATATTACGCTAGTCAAACTCGGAGGAGGTAAACCGGATTCACCAATAATGCTCATATGTGCAGTACAAAAGAAACCAAGACCTCATTCATTTGTAGTACACACTCAACAACTCGAAAACGAGGGGGGCCTTCTAATCTTTGTCATGATATGAAGGTAGGAATCTTGCTGTAGAACTAACAATGCCTCGAAAGTCCAAAGCAGCATATAATAATAATATATAGCCATATTTTCTTTTGAGAAATCCTCTGATGATTTTGAATAGCTCAGCTTCATTCAAGTCCCAACCTTACATAGCCCTTAAGATTCTTTACAAGACATTATCTCACGACTCACGCACCCTTCTCATATTTTAAATAATTATTTGATATATAAGTTTTTATCACTCAAACAAGAAATTACTTAACAGACGACAACCGTCTTATATACTTCCTAGTTATTATTGATTGGAACTTTTAAATTTTCAGATAAAATCAAACATTACATCTTTTTTACATATCTTAATCTATTACAAAAGTTATCAATGAAATTAAGAAAAAAAAATCATCAACAGCGAAATTTAAATTAAGAATTTGGGTCAATTTTAATTATGGGAGAGAGATTTGAAATTTACATTTAAACTAAAGAAAGAGCTAGCTATCCAGATAATTAATATTTTGGAGAAATATTATTCGGTATAAAATAGATTTTGCATGATTTTTGTACAAATAGTGTAGAGATGGAGAATTTCTTCTTATTATCTCTCTTCTCTGTTTTTCTCTCACGTGATTTTTATTCTATGTCAGTATATCGTATTAAGCTATATGTCACCTCTCTTTTTGTCTCTCTGTCGTAAAATTGGTTTTTGCACTAAAAAGCAGTGCTAATATTTTTGTGAAGTTAAAATTGCAGTTAAATATATAAATTATTAAATTAATTCGAAGAAATATTTAGTTTGTTAAGATATCATGTACTCAATAGTCAATACATGTAAGAATATTACTCTCATGGTCTTCAACCCGCAGAACTTAAGATGTTAATGCGAGAATGTGAAAAAGAGTTACATATACGACTTGAACTTCTTGGTTCATTTGTGGTCCTGGTGCATTAATAATATGGAGGTTTTGCTCAATCAGTTCTGTCTCTTGCACGTTTTTCTTCTTCATGAATGATCGACCCTATAGATCCATAGCTTTTATGAGAGTCCAGTGCCAACTTTCTATCAATGGAACGCCGAGGGTTGAAGGTTGTTGTTAATCATTATAAGACATTGCACCAAAGGAAAGAAGACATTTAAGAAGATTTTCAGTGCATGTGCATCCATTTCCATTTTTATAATATTTTAGAATCGCTAATTAATAGTTGACAGCAATTTCAGATATGAAGTCGCCAACTATATACTAAGACACAGATATTACTCCTATTAAATCTTGCACATAAATCCCATAAAAAAAAAACCTACACATAAATTAATAATTTTTTCCTAGCTAGACTTTTCTCTTTTTTCTTTGGATATGTCATTATAGGTATGCTTCTCAAAAAAAAAAAAAAAATATTGGCTAAGATGTTACTAGAAACGCAGAAGACATGCATCATAGAGAAAATTAGAGTGAAGGAATGAAAACTAGCTTAGATAGACATAGGGGTGTCAAAAAAACTCACACCCGTGGATATCCGCGGGTAATATGTGCAATGGGGTGGGTATGGGGGGAAGATTTTGCCCCCACGGATAACGGGGACTGGGATTTTAAATATTTGCATGTTAAATGGGGTGGGGGCGGGGATCATTATCCCCATACCTGCGGGTACCCGCCATGAAATTACTATTTTATTCTTAAATTATTAATTTAGTTAAACTAATATTATTGTTATTTAAATTGATTAGACTAAGATTTAAATTTATAAGTTAAATTTATTTGTATTTATTATTATATTAGACTAATGATTGAATTATTATTATATGTTTATTTTTATGTTAAGTATTTTAAGTTGTTAGAATTTAAATTATAAAATTGGATTATTATACTTATATTTTATTTATTTTATGTGTTTATTTTTATTTTAAGTATATTAAATTGTTATAATTGTAATTGTTAAATTAGATTATTATTTATGATTATTTTAAATATTTTATGATATTAAAATTTTTATATTTAATTTAAATTTTTGATATTCTAACGAGTATCTATGGATATCCACGGATACCTATAAACTCGCAAATAAATAAAAAATGAATACCTGCACGGATATGGAGCAGAAGACGGGAGCGAGTATTTACTTGCAGGACGGGGGACAGGGGCCTATCCCCCGCGCCGCCCCGCCTCGTTGACATCCCTAGATAGACACAATCTACCACAAACACTTTATTAAATATCGAATATGGGTAAAGTTATGTGAATCATGATAAAAGTACATCTGGAACGATGTAGTTATCTAACCCATCTGATCGGTCTAGTCCGATCAAGCTTAATATACTGATTGGTATCTAAACGAACTTCTGATTATTAAAGACCCCTTAAATAGTTATGAACGAGTCATTTATCTACCTGGAGTAATAATTAGCTGTTCAGCCTTTATCATTTTGAAACCGCCAACCGATAACTCCTATATGAATCTCTTCTTGGTGCCAGACGAAACACGTCTCAATATGGTCTCTAGCATCTATAGCACTTGAGACCCACAATTTATCATTCAGTTGGTTGATCTGTTTGCTCCACAAATTTGACGGGAAAAATATATCAATCATCAAGAATATTTTTATACATGTTAAATAATAATTTGAGCATCTAAAAGAGATGATGTAGGTAGATATTTACCTAAGAATTTATAATGTGTTCAATAACTTAAATATTATTTAGTGGGAGTAAACTAATATTATGTATTACCTTTTAGATTGGATAATATTGTTATATGAGTTGTCATAGACTGAAGTTATTTTAGACTTCAATCAACAATAATCACATCATAGTGCATAAATAAATATATATATTTCTGGCTTGTCCTAACATACCCTCTACGAAAAAGAAAAATATTTAAAAAAGAAATATCAATGTGTTCATGAGTAGGGCAACTTCATAAGGCCTTTTCTAAGAAATCATATAAAGATGCCTTATGGTGAAGAGTTCTTGTCTGAACCGGATCAGTTTTGCTCCATAAAATTTTAAAGTTAATCGCAGGTACGTAGGATATCAAGGTATGGTTCCTCTACACCATTTACACAATCAAAAAGATTCAATAAGTTCAATTCACATATCTAGGATACATATTATTACGTGCAATAAAATTATTCATAATGATCCCTTAAAAAATTGATATAAGTACAATTCGAACACATGATCATATGTCTATTTACAAATTGCTCATCAAATGCTTGTCCACCACTAAATCATAGTTCCTCGAGCACTCATAATTTCCTTGCTCATACATTTAAAAAAAAAACTAAAAAAATTTGTTAACTATTCAAGTAAACTAACTAAATTTATTTTATCGAAAAAATTGTATTATTTTTATATATCTAACACACGCCGCATCCAGTTGAGGCGTGAAAGGATCATCAGCATGCCGGCCCTTATTCGTATATAAAGTCTAAAATATTCTTCAAGCTAATCAACAGGTACAGTTTATTACGCAAACAGAAGAACACGACTCTTTTAATTTATTGTTCTCCTCCGAATTAGATTAGTATTACTAATTAGATGAAAGCTGAGAGGCGGAACAGGTTTGCTCTGTTGTGCGTTGACTACTTGAGTATGGAGCTTAGTTTGAGTAATAATTTCAAAAATGCAAATTACGAACATTAAGCTAAAGTATACGTAGCAAGTAGCAACTATGCGTATGCCTATAATGGCTAAGCTTCCCGCCAAAAGCTACACTCCGTGCTAGGGCTTTTCCTTTTCTTTGTTACTCTTACGTCTACTATATATATAAATATATATTATTGAGATTTGTTTATTAGAAATCCTTTCGGCTTTAACAATTTAATAAGAATTAGCGCAAAAATTAAAATAAGATCAACACAAGAAAGATAGTTGAATAATCCAAATTAGGTTTCCTATGCCCTGGGGCAACATGAAAATAAAGGAATTTTAAAAAGGTTCCATTAAACAAACGACAATAAATTCATATACATATATATACAGTTTATACAGAATACGCATAGTACATATGATTTCGGGGAGGTTTCAAATCCCGCTTTTACAGAAAGACAAGCAGTGCAAACCATACATTTTATTTTGGGATAAATGCACCAACTAATTATTTCAAGGGGGGACATCTTTTATATCACGTCATTATATATGCTCATGATTAATGGTGCTTTTAGCTACATATGTAATTAGGGAAAATAGAAGAATGCTCACGATAGTTGACTTAGTAATATATTTTATTGTATAAAAGTTACAAGGAAAATAAAGCTGAATTAACACTATACTATGTTTAGCTTTCAGTAACATTTAAAAAAACATTATTAAAATTATGAAAAATGTTATTAAAACTTTTTAGTAATATTTTTATATGATTTAGTAACATTTTTCAAATGTTACTAAATCTCAATTATGTTGTAGTGCAATTATTTGCATATAAATAAAAAAAAGTAAGTGCGTATTTAGTTTTAGAAAATATTTTCTATTTTTAAAATTAATTGCAAAATATTACCTTATTACTAATGGCTACTCGTTCTGCACGGGGTTAGGGTCATACAGGGCGGGCGGCTCCACCTTGTTTACAAGGGGGCGATGGCTTCCCCCAAAAATTTTACTTTTTTGTAAGTATTTTATTTTTTTCATTTGATCCCTTCAAAATTTTTTACTTGATTAATTTTTATAAACACTTTTTATTTAATTAAATATTTAAATATTATAATAAACAAAATATTATATATATATATATATATATATATATATATATATATATTTATATTATTTTTTACATAAAATTAACCATTAAATATTAGCTCCTCCTATAAAAATGGTGTAACTTCACCCTAAGACTCATAGGGATACTTCTGTTGTTGACCTTTGGCAGAACACATTTCACCACATGGTTTCAATTGCAGTTTGGTCCAAGGGTCATGCTACGGTGAAGATGGATTTTTCCATCTTTACGTGAAGATGTGATATGGGTGTTATCAATAAGTGATATGTGGTAGAGGTGTATTGATACATCAATCATCTATAATGTACTGTAGTAATATCTAATTTTAAGAAAATTTAAAAATATAATTAAATATATTTTAAAAATTAATTATCATATACTGATAGTATAAAATTATACTGATAATATAAAATAATTTTATATTATCAATATAATCAAAAAATTTTATCAGTGTAATTTTAATTATCATACGTTGACAGTGTAAAATTACACTGGTAGTATAAAATAATTTTACACTGTCAGTGTAATCAAAAAATTTTATCAGTATAATTTTAATTATCATACACTGACAGTATAAAAGTACACTGATAGTATAAAATAATTTTATACTGTCAGTGTAATCAAAAAATTTTATCAATATATTCAGTGTAAAATTATTTTATATTACCAGTGTAATTTTATATTGTTAGTGTATGATAATTAAAATTATACTGATAAAATTTTTTGATTACACTGACAGTGTAAAATTAGTTTATAGTGCCAGTATAATTTTATGTGAAATTACACTGATAAAATTTTTTGATTACACTGACAGTGTAAAATTATTTTATACTGCCAGTATAATTTTATACTGTCAGTGTATGATAATTAAAATTACACTGATAAAATTTTTTGATTATATTAATAATATAAAATTATTTTATATTATCAGTATAATTTTATACTATCAGTATATGATAATTAATTTTTAAAATATATTTAATTATATTTTTAAACTTTCTTAAAATTAGATATTACTGTAGTACATTATAAATGATTGGTGTATCAATACACCTCTGCCACATATCACTTATTGGTGACACCCACATCACATATTCACATGAAGATGGAAAAATCCATCTTCACATTAGAATGACCCGTTTAAGTTTATCCTTGCATATATAGTCAAAAATTGAATAGTAAAATTAATGGCCTATTATTATTCAATTGAGAAAGTTTAGCAGTTACTTAGTTGTAGTTCAAATGATTAGAGGAGAGAGAATATTTGAATAAAATATTAAATTAGATATAGTAATAGAGTTTAATGCACTATTAATATAAAAAAATTTTATAATATTATTCAGTCATATATTTTTATTTATAAAATTATTAAAATAATAAATAATTGAGTTAAATATTTTTATTAATATAATAATATATTATTTGATATTTATATAACACTTTTTTATATTAACACTATATCAATATTAAATTTATAATAATTAATTTATTTATTATAAGGGTTTATCTAACTAATGCGTTAAGAATATTTTAACAAATTATTAAATTAAATATAGTAATAACTCTTTAATTAGTTTACTATAAGAGTTTATCCAATTAGTGTCCGAAAGCACTAGTTAAAGAATAAAAAGAACAAAGTTTTAATTGTAAAAGTAAGTATTGAAAGTGGGCCAAGGATTCGTTGAGCCGGTTATATTTTGGATTAATGTTAATCTTACCAGTATTAACCGTTTGATCAAGTATTTTAAATTTGGACGGCCAATATTCGACCTGTGTTTTTAAGTAATGCGGTTACTTTTTAATGCCTCTGGTGTTAATATCTGCAGGTGAATCCCTTTCCTTCCTTGAGCGGATGGGTTGCAGCTTTGGCTCCGGTGGTTGTCGATGTGTTTCGGGTGAGCAGGGGTAGTATTCCAACAATGGCATGTTACCAATCTAGGATGGGCTCATCAAAGAACCTAATGGAAACAAGTTCAATGTACCAAACTTAAAATTTTCAGCATATACCAACCAGCCAGACTGCAGCAATAGTTGAACCACATTTTTTTATTCAAGAAAATGCATTCTTTAGTGGCAAATATATCATTTTTTTCACACTATAAAAAATTTCATTACATATGTGAGTTCCTTATATTCCATCACTGGTGCTTCAACAAACAACAGTTATTCCATCATTATCCAAAATATAAAATCATGTTTGTATTGATATAACTAGCAGCAAGAACAATAGGCCTACAAGAATCAATAATTAGAACATTGTAAGAAAATTAACTTCATCTTATACCAATTCATCAACCATTAACCTTTTCCAAAAAAAAAAAAAGAAAAAAAAAACAATTTTGACTTTTCTATTGAGCTACTTTTTGGTTTTCAGATCCCCAAGCTAAAGCGACAGTCCACTAGCTAACATCCTCTCGCCCTAGGAGGGGGGCTCATAAAGGCCCTGTGCAGCCTGACAAAGCTCTCTTTCTTCCAATACGCACACGTAATGCGATTGCTACCATCGAATCTATGACTACACCAACCACTCCATCGATCTCTCAGCACAAAATGTAAAACCCTTAAAACCCTTAATCGATTGCTCAGGCATAAATGGGATTGCTCCGGCGGAGATAGGGAAATAAAATAAGACTCTGATTGCAAATAAAATACTAGCTGACCTCTTTTGCAAACACAATTGGGGGTTGTTTTGTAATTTTTTTGGTGGGATTAACGTTATTTCAATATATGAGATTACTAATGACACCTTTGCCTAAAAATTATTAGAACTTTATACTTTTGATTCTTTAACCAATGTCCTAAAGATATTGATGAGCAAAACCCTTAATATAAAAACACTATAATCATCTCAATTTTCAACCACATGGATAAGACTTTAAATTCTTAATTGAATTTTCCTCGCCAAAAGTCCTGCATCAAGTTCAAGTGCAAGCTTTGTTGATTAGTCACGAAATTAAGATCAATTCCACCATCCATAATTAATGCGGTGCGCATACTTGACATTTTACTAAAACTTAAGCAAAGTCCCCACAATAAAAAGTACTCCCACCAATTAATGATCATCACATGGAAGAGGGCATCCCATGACTATTTCGAAACCATTACATTTTGATACCTTCCAAAGCTCTGTGTTGGATTTTCTCCATTTGTCACCGTCACCCTTGTCCAGGGCAAAGAGACACATCCTTAGTAAGAAAGTTCCACGAAGCTGCATGTCACCGCCAATTAGGGCCTTTCTTTCTTCCAATTACCCACACAGTACAATAAGCTTAGTAGTAAGGTATGCTTTCAGCTTTCACGTTTCCAACTTGGAATGGAAAAATGACACAATTGACAATCTTCCAATTCCACCGACGGCTTGGTGACTGGCTGAGTCACTCTAACCATTCTCCATTGGTGCGGTTGCGTTCAGCGTCAGCTCGTGTGTCATGGCTTGCAAATCAATGCTTGTAGTGGGCCTATATCCTCTATAAGCCCATCCAACTCAACCCATTGGTTTCTCAATTTTAAAATAAATATTTTTATTTTATTATTTTCCTTTACTTTAACTGGAAAAATGATCTAAAGGTAGGTTATGGTTATGACCACAATTAGGCCACGTGAGCTTTTGAGGGGTCTCAGCGTCAGACAGCACAGTGGTTAGTGCTGGACCCCGTTCTTCACTGGCCTAAGCAATTAGGTGAATATAATTGAATATAAACATTTAAGATGAACGAATTTACGAACTAGCTAGTGTAATTGAAAATGGGGTTTAGAAACTATTAGGAGTAATATAGCACTGAGAGATTTAGGTAATTTGTATATGATTTTAGTTTAAATCTTATTATTATTTATATATATAAAAAAAAACGGGATTTAGCTAGAAACCAAAATTTCGTTTTGATAACATCACAGCTGCCATTTCGGGATTCATCACACCCACATATTTTAGTTTTCTCTTTTAATTGCGCGCACCACTTACTTTTTAATATATCAGCTCAAAATATTAAACGTGTAAAGTTAAATTGTGCAAATTAAATTGCACTCATCGCATCTATGCATTAATAGTATTCAAGTTATAAGGTGTGTGGAATGAAGCAAAGGTTTATTGTGTGTTTTCGACTATCACGATTCGCGACACCAGGTAGAACAACTCATCGGTCATCAAACGTAGCTGAGGAATCCGCTTTGACCATCGGATGTGAACCTTTTAAATCCTTTGAGCTTTCTCTATCATGGGATGGTGATCATTTTGGAAGGTAATAACTCGATCGAATGATAATAGGAAAACATCTTAAGGTGATGAAATGCTAAATACAAACATTAAGAATTTCAGAATAAAATAAGACTAATTAACCGATGTACGTACGAAGGTTATCGCATATTTTTTCAACGATATTGTATTTTAATGCCTTGTCTTTTACGTATAATTTATTTTTATCTGCACAATCTTCTGTGAATAAATTACCTTATCTTATGTAGCCGAAAAAAGAAAAAGAAAAAGAAACTCTATCTTTACCGTTTAATATGATAGCAATTTCTGAGATCAATATAATAATTATATACGGAGTACGTAGTTTATTCATTCACATACCACTGTCATCTAATTAGCATGGATTTGAACTTTGGCAAGTGAATCATACAAATATACGAATATTACAACAATATTATTTGATGGGAAAGTTTTGTGCAAAAGTTGTTACAATTATCTAATAAACAAATTTAATTTGGATTAAAAAAAAGAGTAAAGTTAAAAAGTTAAAAAATAAACAAAATTCCTTCATTTTTCTCTTTGTGGGTCATTTCACCAAAATATATTCATACCGCATTCACATTTTTTTCTTCTACTGCAATTATAGTTTCCATCACCATTCTCTTCGAAACCAACTTCCGGGGAGGGTTTTGTCATGGTGATAGTTAATCACAAACAAAATCGTAACACACGATTAGGTGCATCCACCCCCAATTTAAGTTTTCATACTTTTGGTGCATAACATTGTCGCTTCTTAAAAGTTAAAAAAAGTACATCTAACGATGTTGGGTAAAAACCTAAATTGTTAACTTACAAATAGATTTCATTTGCATCTTTTATTGGTAGATATAAAATTCATAACTAATACCAAAATGTATAAAAAATATGAATAAGAAAGATGCGATATATGCGTGCATGTTTGAAATAATTATTAAATAATTCAAGTGTGTAAAGCTAATTGTTTGTTAAATAGGGGTTTTATCTTTATGAAAAATAAGTATATGTTAAACAGTTGTTTTAATAGGAACACGAAAAGAAAAAAAATATGAATAGTATCATATATATGTAGGAATAAGTTACATAGACCTCCCCTCCCTTGAAATTAGATGATATTACATGCGACACCCATTGATTTACAAAAATATATATTTATCTCTCCTAAAATTTGGGTGATATTACACTCAATATCTTTATATTTTACAAAATGAAATATTACTTACCCTTATTTGAACATGACACTAAGTGCCTCCTATAAGAGAGTCAGTGTAGATATGATAAATCGAAAAATATCATATATAATATTATCTAACTTTATGAAAAGTCAATGTAATTTATCCTATATATAATAGAAGAATTGCATTTCAACTCAAAAATAATTGGTTGTAGTGCAAAATAATATGCAACTCCAGACAAACTTTACCTACATATAATATCAGAGGTTCAAATACTGAAGTCATCATTTGAAGGGTGCTTTACCTAATAACACACCTCTAGTCTAAAATTGCATGAATAAATGCTAGACAAATAACAATAATAATAATAATAATAATAATAACAGTACCAGCAGTAGCAGTAGAAGATTTTCAACTTTATTTGTAATAATAATTATTGAGAGATTGCATTGCAAAAGTTGAAGAGACATAAAAAAAATCTTTTGAAAATTGTACATAGTGTAATTAATGTTATTTATGATAAATTTAATTTTCTTTTATTGATAAACTTAAGCATTTTAAGATGAAGGGAAAAATATATTTTATCTCCTGATGCATAATTTATGTGCACTTTACCTCCTTATATTTAAAAATATATAATTCGACACTCGGACATTTCCAAATTATGCAAGTAAAACCTTCTATTAACTCTGCTATTAAATATCACTGTTAGTGATCATGTGCTATCAAGGTTAAAAAAAATTGGACTGGGCATTGGACCAGTCATGGCACTGGTTCAAAAGTTCAAAGATTTAAAGATCTAACTGATTTAATCAGAGGTTCAACTGGGATATAGTAATATATATTAAAGTGCAAAAAACTATAATGTAATGAATACAAAATAACATTGTTCAAAGATCTATCAAAGTAAACATAATCCAAATCTCTCTAAAGTAAACATAATTATTTATATTTGCATGCTTCCTTCTTCTTTTTTTTTTATTTAAAAAATCAAACTAGTAAATTGCTGAAACTGGTCCGGTTCACACTGATTCAACAATTCATCCCGATTTTGACCAGATTTTAAAGTTGCAGATTTAAGGATATGACTGGACTGGCCTGGTTTCGGTTGTTGGTTTGACTGGCTGCTCCGATCCGATTTTCTCTTCCTTGTGTGTCATTGACCTCGGAATTCACTCACATGACCTAATAAATTTATAAATGTGGAAATAAGGAAGAAGTGAATTATCTATTAAAATTAGAACTTGGAAACTGGGACAAGGAAGAAGTGAATCCTCTTATGTTAAGTGAAACATTGAACTTAGAAACTGAAAACTGGAAACTCATACTATTAAACTCAAAACTTATATTTAACATCAGAATTAACAAAAAGCTTCATTTACATAGTTTGAAAAAGTCAAGTTATTGAATTGCATATTTTTAAATATTAAGGAATATAGTACACATAAATTATATTTCAGGGGGTAAAATATAATTTTCTCTAATATGAATTACGTTAAAGTTGTATATAATGTATTCATAGTATTTTTCTAGCTATTCGCATATCAAAGTACTTCTAAAGGAAAATGAAGTCTTATCCGACCAAGTTACTATTGATGCAAGTTTATTAAAATGTTTTTTTTTAATTAACAATTTGCAAAGAGAAAATATAGCCCAACGGATACTGTAATTGGTTGAAATATGATCTGCTGGAAACCAATTCGCAAATTTTACATCAAAGGTAGGTTTTTTTTCCTCCTTTTTTTTTTTTGTGTGTTGTGTTTTTTTTTTTTTTTTTGTGTGCGGCGAATACAAAAAGGTCCTTATAAAGATAGGCGGTGTCTTAAATGCACCGCATAAAGTATGGTACGTGATGCACCTTGTGTCCACCTGTGTGTTGATTTGATCTCAGCTATCTGTTGAAGTTAAGTAAATATTGGATGGTGGGGATTGTTGCTGGCTTTACATGCCTATGTTCGCTTCAATGATGCCTACGACGTGAGCTCAGCACCAGTGACTATGCCTTCGTCTCCGGCATTGATTTCTAACCCGGCTTCTGGTCATCGACGACAACTATGCCTCCCATCGTCTACCACTACGGCTTCTAGACTACTAGGACACACTCTACAGCCACTCCTAACACCGGTTCTGCAAGGAATGCTACATCTATGGCACCGTCAACTTCATCTTTGACAAGTGGGGAAGTGCTAGATGCGAGATTGCTAGTGGAGATGCGCATAGGGGTTCAAAGCGGCGTAGAGGAGTGGGTCGCAAGGTACGACAGTGAGCTCTACGGGTTGCATCAAGGGATTGCACATGACAGAGAGTGGAGCTCTTCCGGTGTATGACCACCTTATTCCCTTTGGATTAGCACAAGCTTGCCAAGCTATGGAGTCATTGCATCTTCGAACAACTTGAATGTTCTCTGCCCACGTTGTGTTATGTGGAAAGCAAAATGGAATTAATAAATTGAGCATGATTTGAAGGGGTAAAGGAAGAAAGAAGTAGGAGTGTGAGAGGGGTTTAGGATTGGTTGGATTGTAGTTGTGGTTTTACGATTCATGGTGGAGGAGGAGTTGAGGTGAGATTGGTCAGTTTGTGGAGAGAGAGATAGTGGCAAAGTGGGTGTTGAAAAGCACATTGCTGGGTTTATTTACCCACATTTGGAGGAATATTTAACTACACTTTTCAAATGCATCTAAAAGCAAGTGCAGCTTGCACTAGCAGGTGCATCATGCACCTTAGTTTGTAAGGTGCATTGCATCACGCACCATAAAGATAAGGATTGGATGACTTGTGATCCTTCCACTGCGCCCACTGGTTTGAACGTGAGTTTTTCTGTTGATACAGCGCGGGAATTATATTTACTACAAAATAGTTTCTTTTTTATTTCTTTTCTCGTATTTACTAATTATTTCCCCCCTATTTATTATAGTTAGAAAACCATAACAAATTTGTTCTTTAAAAACTTGAAGTTATAAGCTCCTCACTTTTTTTTTTTTTTTTTTTTTTTTTTTATGGTTCTGACTGAAAATTTTTGCAATGTTGCATTAGGAATAGCCTATCTTTTAATTACGTAAACTCGGTGGCATCACTGTTTGTTCCCATTAATTTGAATTCCCAACTTCTATTGTTAATATTTAAAAAGAAGAGTTGCTTACAAAATAATCGTGGTTTAGGTGATCAAAACACACATTATTTACATTCATTGTACAGTGAATGCTACAACACCGATTTTTTGGTGCAATCAGCTCCCCAAGATGATGACACGAAGATTTTCATAAAATGTCTGTTTTTGGGGATGACCTATTTTATGATGCAGTTAACAATAAGTTAAAAGCTGGCGATAACGATGTGGACTGAAAAAGAGGATTTTAACAACAGCATTTTAACGAAATACAGAGACAAAACTGAGACCATTTTTTCTGTTGTTGAGATTTGAGAATGGAGAGAGGAAGGTGAGCTATGAGAGTGAGGTCCCCACTTCTGACTCAGCCGTGATTGTGACACGCAGGAAAAATGTCGGCTTCTTCTAGATCATTTCATGGGCTGTTTGTATGCAGGACATGATGACATCCATGCCCATAGAGGTTTCTAATGACATATATAGGATGCATCATGAATCATGTGCAACAATAGCATACACTATATCGCTTCATATTTTTATATTTTTACCATTTAATTATAACAATCTCTTGTTTACACTATATAATTATATCTTTACACTTTTATCGTTTAATCATAACAACACCTTTTTTAATCATTTCCTACACTGTAATTTTATTACATAAACATGAGAGTCGCATGTTACTACAGTGCTACAAAATTGGATTGTTAACGTTGGGAAGGTTTGAGTCCGAAAAAGGTTTATTCAGGATTTGGAATGTTCTGGGTAAAGGTGAAAGGCAAAGGAGTAAAAGAACTTCTTAAAGAGGTGGGGCATGGAGTAGAAGTGGTCGCAGTGACTATTTTTTATTTTTATTTTTTACTCATAAAAAAACTGAGTTAATGGCAGCCACCACCAGAGAAGATTGGGCTTTGCTGGGTCCAAATCCAAGTCAGCAACACATGGCGCCGTGTTGGAGTTTGAATTTGCAGGCCAAGAGTGGACTTCACTACTCTAACACGTCTCTTCCCTCAACTGATTATTAAATTACGACTTCCTTAAACTTTGTTTGGTGGTTTTGTTATATTTTGAATTTTCACCCCTTGTCTGCTCGTTTTGCTTGATCTCAAATTCTCAATCACGTGGAATTCTACCATATCCCATGCAGTTGGAATAATCTTAAGTGATATGATGTAGAATGTTAATTCACTTGTATACGCGATTAATTACATCTACTTCATGAATGAGTTGATTAAGTAAGCAGTTAATTTAATTTTCGATTAATTTTAAATAAGTAAGTCACTTCAATTTAACAATAAATAAAAAATATGGTGCCCTACTCGCGTATGTATTGGGAGGCACCAATGTACTGCAACAGTCAGAGTTCTGTTCACATATATTGGATGTCTCATTCCCCAGACTGATGTAGTTTTGTTTTTTGGCCAACCCAAAAAAAAAAAGAGTTCTGTTCACATATATTGGATGTCTAATCGAGATTTTTCTTTTTTTATCTCAAGAATTTTATTAGTCAACATGTCATTGGTGTTATATGCAAAATTAATAATTACTATGAGGAGTAAATGAGTAACTTGGAAACTACATATTTGATAAAAAACAAAAATTGATCTGGTTATAAGGGGGAAAAAAATAAAACTTTTAAAAACCATAATTTATATTCAAAAACTTTAAAAAAAAAATTCAAGTTATAAATTTTTATTAACTCTTTTTTCGGTACACTTTTTCCCCTTATTTCCTGTCAAAATGACAACTGATTTTACTCTTCGTCGCATTATATTTTCTCTTTCATTGACAATCTCCGTTGTGCAGGCCTAAGTCAAAGTGTGAAATTGAGAATTGTTCATAAAGGGCCCAATACTATTCTTGGTCGCTCAAAATGATTCATCCAACTTCGGCCACAATTCAATCTCCATTCATTGAATATACCGAAATATGTCTGATTTTATGGGCTTGATTTGACGACTTCTTGGTTTTCAGGTGAAAAATAGCTCCAATGATCTGTTCCATGTTTTGACATTTTTGGGCAGTGTGGATAAGATTTGGAATTGGGATCCCAAATTTTCAACGTTTTCCATTTTCCCCGGTTGAATGTTCAATGATTTGAAGACCAAGAATTGTATACCTAGCCTTGGAGTTGGAACATACCAATGTGTAACCGTTTTGTATTGTAAGCTAGAATTAATAATGATGTCACCTACGTAGAAGACAAAGGGAATGAATGGATAAACCTTGTACTCGTAGCAAGCAACTAGAGAAATAAAATGAAACGTTTTTTTTTTTTCCTGAGGGTTACATTTGAGAATGTCAGACAAGAAAAAAGGATATTTTCTTTTGGTTTTTGGACATAAAGAACCTTCTACTTAAACCTTTTATAAAATAATAATAAATCTCTTTAAGACCAGATAAACTTGTGTTTGCAGTTCAGTTCAAATGAAAAATATATTTTCCGTAAATATAAAAAATGGTCGCTCAAATTTCTTGAATGGATGTAGTTACATAAACTAGGAGCGTTTGTTTTAAATTTTGAAAAAAGTGATTTTGAAATTAAAATTTTATATATAATTAAAAAATTTAAAATAATTTTTGTAAAAATTTTGATTATTTTTAATAATTTATTCAAATATATTAAAAGTGATTTTTTTAATAAAAAAGTAATTTTTTTTAAAAAAAAATCTTATCCAAATGCATCCTAAATTTTATGAATGTTTTTAGCTATTTGAAATGTGAAAGAGAAGATGAACAATATCATGAGACAGACTTTAAAAGGGGTAAAAGTAAAAGTAAAAATAAATAACTTTTTTAATGTTTGCAATATAGCATTGCACATTAACTTGTATAAGTAATTTATGTTGACGTCATAGTTGATACCCAATGGAGAGTAGGAATTCGATGGATGGGAGATGTCAACTATTCCTTCTGAGTTATAATATCTATCATCTTAAGTAAATTTTTTTTTTAATTTATATGTTATTTTTATATTTTTATAAAAAATTTATTATAAAATTTTCAATTATACTCTTCTTGCAATTTTAAACACAATAAATAATAAAATATTAATATAATATATTAGTTATTAAATAAAAATATTTTAATAAATATCTTTACAATCAATTTTTAATTTTAAAATTTTTAATACTCATACAAATGATTAAAATGATAAATATTATAAGTCGGAGAGAACATTTTATAAAAATGACAATTTCTTCGGTCGAATGTATAGGGCAGAGACATGAGGATGAACATTTATTTGTCATCCCATCTGCACTGTCTTCTTTTGCTTATTGGCCATCCTATCTGCAGTATCTTCTGTCATCCACAGACCATAGCACTTTTTGTTTTTGGGTCAAATCCATAGAACTTTTATTTAATACTATACTGACCCAAAGCCCAGTCCCAATAATAATGATCGAAGGCTGTAAATCAGGCTATCTGGGATTTGTTCTTAGCAGATATAAAATAGGCCCATGGACTGAAGACGTGCCAAATCGATAGCCGTAAGGTCCAATACCAAGTGGCCGAATCCGACAAAGAATCTGGGATATGTCATGCACCTTGGAAACAAATACAAGAATGAACAGTTTGTAAAGCCCAATATAACTTGGCCATTTGTTGTTTCATATGCGGTCATACATCTGAACCCCCCAAGGGAAAAAAAATGTGGTCATGCCAACCAACACCTAGCTGCAGAGAATTGTTTTTATTGAATTGTTTAGTAGAAATTAACACCACATATGTGGCTATTTGCGAATGTCAACGAGTGAACTAACCACCGGCGAATTGAAGAGTTAGGTAACCTGGGCTTCTTAAGGATAAAAGCCTTTTTTTTTTGGGAGGGGGGTGTGCAAGAGTGAAAGAAAGCAAATCTTAATTAAAGATATAAATTTGAATATTAAGAAAATAATTCTTATTAAAAAAAAAACTACAAAATTTGTCCTTTAAAAATGAGCCAAATGTAGGAGAATACTTGGTCATCTTAAAAGCAAAAAATTGTCAAGGCGTTAGAAACAAGGGTGCAACCTCCAAAGAAAAACAAGGGAGATTTCCACTTGCGCACTTCATACAATCAATGCAATTATAATGATGGAGTGGAAAGAGTGGAACCACTATTTTTGTGAAGCACCACAGTAGCTGATAAGCGTAGCAAGTTGGAATTATGCTAGTGGTGCTTCTAGATTCCCCCTTTTCCTTCATCCTCACCATCATTCTCCTCATCTTCTTCTTGCGTTTCGCCCTCGTCTTCGTCTTCCTCCTTCTCCTCTTCCTTCTATGCGCCAACCTTGTTCACCTCCTTTTCGATATTCTCTCCTTCTGATCATGCTCACCCCTCCTTCAATTTCCCACCAAAACGGTGCGCTCCATCTTTCTTACTGGTTAATTATTCACCCCTAGTTGTATAATCACGAATTCAGGATTATGATTTTTTGTTATATGAGTGGTTTCTTGTTTGTTTGGTATGTGCAGGAGATGCGGTGGTCACAGCACTCACCCGACCACAAAGTTTGAGGTCAAACTTTCTATTTTATCAATTTGTGTTATTAAAAGAAAAATTATTGTTCCCAACTCCCTTAAGCTAGTATCTATGTGCACTCTTTGGTATTCCAGCGTAAACCATGCTTCTATTTAACTATCTAAACCATCGCGTGGGTTATTGTAATCCTACTTGGAAAGTATTCATTCCCCTAACATATTATTGTGATCAACTAGAACATAAGTGGTTATAAGGGGTGGATTGTTGTGTTGGCTTCTCAATTATGGATATTATTATTTGTGAATTCATGATTATATTTGTGCGCGCGGAACGTCCCCGATCAGCATGATCTCTCCGTTAATAACTATGCAAGCATAGAATTGATGTACCCTTTCGACATCTCGGTGGGTTCTCAATTGGTGGAAAGTTCAATTTAACTTATTACCTCTTGCTCTGCAATTTGATCTTAATTAAGCACGTTCTACCATAAGTCCCAACTCCCAAGCCAATTTTCCCACAGATGCTACCTGAAAAGAAACCAAAATATTTCACTAATTTTAATCTTTTAGTTATTCGGGGATTAGTTTCTGGGATAGTGAAGTGCGACAACAGGAAGATTCCCTGCCTGGCACCCCCTTAATTAAAATTGGGGGGTATTCAGGAATGAGTTTTTCATACCATCTTTCATATACATTTTGTTCTGAATTTTTCTCATTTTGGGATATATTTGGTATAAGAGTAAAAATATGAAGTAAAATTTATGGATGAGTTCCATATATAATTTTATACAAGAAGCTCCCATAAAATTTTAATCTCCATTTTTACCCCATAACAATCACATCTTAATCGTATTCTAATTGTGCACCTCAAATATCTTCTGATGGGTCTCCAGAAAACTTCCAAGATCTTTATTACCATTTGAAAAATTTTATCCTAAGGCACTCTCCTTCCACCCCTTCACCCTTCCAAAAATGAAAAAGAAAACAAACAAAATTGGATGGGATGCAGCTGGATTGAAAGTATACCGGTGATGCCATCTTTGTAGTACTTTTTTTTTTTTCTCTAATGTACACATACATCAAGTACTTGACAGGATCTTTTTCATTTTTGCCAGATTAGGGATCATGTAAAACCAGTTTCCTATTCAGTTATTCTGGACACCGTGATCAGATTTCATTTTAGGTTTAGTATATGTTATTTTATTAAGCTTCTATTATATAAATATAGGGTCTATAAGGGATTTTTCTTTTTCCTGTTCGAACACTGCCCTTCTGCCCTGATTCTGATTCTGGTTTCTAAATCTTCTTTGACAAGATGAGGAAAGTTTGAAAAGGTAATTAAAAGGTTTTACGCTTTACACTACAATTTACATCACGAAAGAAATGACTTGTCTAAAAGTGATTGGATATTCAGTATCGCTTCGTACAAAAATGAATAATTGATACATATTTAACACCTCATACTTAGAAACACTTATAATAAAGTTGGTGGGATAAAAAATAAGTGAATATATATTTTTGAATATAGTTGATAGGGTTCAACTTTATTCCCTACATATAATGTATTAAATTTGTACCTTAAAAATTATTTAGTGTCCAACTTGTCACCATCCCAAATCACTTATGATTGCATCAAAAGGGGAAAAAAAATCATCATAATGTGAGAATTCTGGGCACCCTCTTCGGCAGAAGAAGGAAGCAACATCATTGGGTGTGCCTTTAAATTAGAGTTTGCGAACTTGTTTTTAAATCAACTTGATTTTAATTAAAAGTTAATTTATTATGCATAATGTTGTTTATATTTGAGAACCTTCATCTCAACTATAAGTTTGACGAAATAAACGTTATTAAATGATATTGATTAAAATTGCTTTTTATTGTGTAATTATAAAAAGCTATATGTTTTATATTTCAATAAGCTAACATCAATTTTTAAACAAAAATTGTGAATGATAAAAAAAATTCAAGAACTTGTTATCCAAAAGTAAAGTTGAAATCTCTCACCACAAAACAACAAATTTTTGTTTTAGTAATGCTATTTGGCACGATGGGATTTTTGAGCAAAGAGTACGAATGATTGTTTTAACCAATCAGAAATGAGAAAAAATAAAAAGAAGAGAGAGAAAAGAAGGTATAAGGCAGAAATTATGATTTATGGGTGATTGGCCAATAGAGAGTTTTCATAGTGAATAGTAAAGTTATGAAAGTTGACTTTTTCATAAGGATTAGTAAAGTTATGAAAGTTGACTTTCGTACAAAAAGAAAAGCATTTTCCTTTTTTCCCCAATTTGAGCACAAATTTACAGTAAAATTTCACAAATTGAAAATTTACCAAACAAGTTCAGCTACGCCAAAATCTCGTTTGAAATCACCAAACTCGTATTTGAACTTGTTGAACGCCAATCCAAAACACAATTCTTGTTCTTGTGCATTGCAACAGTGAGCTATCAAAAGAAGTTTGGGTGTTTTGGAGTTTTTGTTACTGTATTGACTGTGGTGGCTTCTTAAATTAAAGAGGACATATTATTTCACTGACAGAGAAGTCTCTATGTTTGGATTAGGAAAGAAATTATATGAGGGAAAAAAATAAAAGGAAAGAAGATGAAGAGAAAAAAAAAATAGATAGAAAAGGGTAATTTTTTTAATATATTTGAAAAAAGAGAAAATGAGTGAAAAAATAATAATTATTGTATAAAAAATTAAGGTAAAAATATAAAAATAATTTTTCTTTTTTAATTTCTCTTCCTATCACCATTCTCTCATTCCTTTCTCTTTTGGCTACACACACTTTTTCACCTCTTGTATAATTTTCTCTCTAACAAGTAGCTGTCAAAATGGGCTTGATTAGATTAAATTAGTTTCAAGGTTGCAAAATACTACTCCAGCCTACTCCTATTTGGGCTACAAACTGGATATTGAGTCAACCTACTAATTTTTTAAATATAATAAATATATTTTTGATACAATTAAAAAAATAAATTTAAAGTCAAAAGGAATATCTTATTATTATTTTATGGTTAATGTGAAAAATCAATAAACAAAGGTATACATTTTTTTTCAATATTAGACTTAGTAGTTTTACTTGATGCAAAAATAAAATGATAATTTTTTATTATATTTATTTTTCTTGATATATTTAAATTTCTTTAAATAAAGAAATGAGCCAAATAACTCAAATTCAAATAATAATAATTTATATTTTTTTTTCTCTTATTTTCACCCAAACCAACCAAAGGGTAGTTTGCAGGAGGCACTCTATGGTTCATACTCCACATCATTAATGATGTTGGGTAAATTTTCAAAGCTTCTCCTCCACCATAAAAAACTGAAAGGAGCACTTTGTGATATTTCTAGTACACCTAGTTGCGTCTGTATTCTAGCAATAAAGTTCGAAAGTAGCAATAAATAAGCTGGGTTATATGGAAGAATAAAAGATTCAAGATTTAGATTTTCACGGATGTGAATATATTATAAGCAATGTGAATGTTAATTGAAGACTAAAAAACAAAAATAAGAATAAACAAAAAAAAAGGGCTAATGGTTTGTATGTGGCTTATAGATTTAAATATGGGTTTAGTGGTATGATATATCGAAAATATTGGGTTTTAAATTTAATTACATGGATATGGTAATGGTGTTTCACAATTCGCCATGCTGGAGATAGAAAAATGCTGTTACACAATTTGCCGCTGCATATATATGAATGTGGCATATTTAAAAACTATTATAACACATAATTCTACTTTGAGGGGGGCGAAATGTGAGGGGAAAAATTATGTGACACATTTCGCCCCCCTAAGTGTAGAAATTTGAGACAACAAAGTTATTTTGACATTGGCAGTGCTGACACAAAACAATGGTCAAAATGTTCAACGGTCATAAGCTCAATGGCTCTGAGTTTCAATTATATATACCCTTCTCATTTTACGATTGCTCCCATATTTTTTCTTCATTTTTGCTGTTTTTCCTTGCTCCATTCTTGCCATTCTCCCATTCAATTGTTGCTGTTCTGTTCTGCTTTTAGTTATGAGAGTGAAAAATAATACAAGAAAAGTGAGAGAAAATTATGGATAACAGTTTAAATGTTACTGTTATTGCACATTTTAATGGTTTCGTTATTAAAAATACAGAGGAAGGTATGATATTTATATCTAACAAGCTACTTATTATTTTCATTCCTCAAACCATATCATTTGAGGAACTAAATATTGTACTTTGTTAAGGCATAAATATGAACACTCCAAAGAGAATGGTGAGAATTAGATATAAGTGTGTGATCTCAATCTTAATGACAAAATACAGCAACTTGCACAGCAACATGATTGCTTGAATTTATTATTGAATCACGACATTGATTACAGCGGCTCATCCTTACAGTCTTGTTCTGTTCTTCTTGATCATACACCAAATCAAATCACACTTTCAAAATTATTTTTCTCACTCTGGCACCACCATCAAAATTGAACCACTTCAAAAACACAAAATCTTTCAAAATGAGATTAAATAAAAGCACAAAAAAGCTTCAAAATCTTTCTTCCTTATTCTAGTTAAAGAAAAATCTCACAACCTTCTTATGATTTAACGCTTCAAAAACACAACGCCTCCCCTCATCAAACGAAGCACTCTGCAACACTAACACCCTTCCCTTCACTTATAGCGCTTCCAGTCCAACTACTAATAGTAGTCAATATTCTTTTACTGTGCATCCTTATACATTTCTGCTCCAGTCCAACCTCTTTGCAAAGAGTATGACCAATATGTCAGTGAAATAGAAATTCTTTTACTGCCTGCAACAACACACCTGGTTCCTATTTCAACCCATGCGTGTACTATTTGTGTGCATGTGTGACTGTTCATTGCTTTTTTGTGGTGAAAAACTTGGCTAACGTGACTCCACTGCAAGGCATGATATCACTGTTGCTGTTGTTGCAGGATTCGTCGTGCTAGAGGGCGAAAAAGGCTGGCTAATTTGACTTCCATGCAGTAGGCATGAAGTTACTATTCGAGGTCTTAGACATTTTGCCCTGTAGCAGGGCAAAATGCTTGCAATCTGCAGGTTTTTTTTTTTTTTTTCTAGTGGTACATGTCTCACATTTCGCCTTACAAGAAGTAAATTTTGCTCCAATAATTATTCTCATAGATTACTACTTATTGCAGGGTGAAATCTCTTCATTTTTCCCACGTTTATGTAATTATACAAATAATTCCATATAATCATATTTTCATCTTATAATTCCCATATTAAAAATTAAAAGCCTTTGTATGTGTGGTTGAAATGACTGCTTCTTTATTGCTTCCTCCTTCGTAACTTTTCAAAAGGTTATACCACTGTAACTGTTGTCCCAGTAATTCTTGGGGTTCCTGGGATGCGATATAACTTATATTTATAGTCAATAATAAAATTTTAGATAAAAATATAAATTAATGATAAATTATATCTTAAAATATTATTTTATTATTAATTATAAGTATTTTTATGTTTATTTAAAATTTTCTTTAACATTATTGCCTACCTTCATCAGAGTACTGTACACAACTTTTTTTTTTTTATTTAATAAAAGTACCTAATTTATGCAAAATCAATCTCATCGTGAACCAAAAGCTGAAATATACACAACTTCCTATAATTGTAGTTTTTTTTTTTAATTCTTATAAAAGCACATTAATTTTTTTCGTGAACCCACATAAAATTCAACAAGCCTTTAAATTAGTAATTTTTTGTATATTAAAAAGTGTTAACCACTACCCCCCGCGGGGGAAAAGTCGTTCACCTTACATTATTACAAGAAGCAATAAATAAAAGAAAAAAGGCAAATGGTAAAAAATAAAAAAGTCATACATGGATAAATGTCAATAATATTTATAATAATCTGTATGGTTTATACAGTTTGAGATCCTTCAGGAAAGAAATCTTGTTACTCGTCGCTGTCATGATAGTGATGCAATTGTGACTTGCTGCATCCTGCATCCACTATTGTCAAAGCAGACGGCTGCAAGCAATAATCGAGGACATTCTTGGGTGGGAGAGAAAAATATTTATGCATGTTTCAACGCAGAAGCCACATTAATTATTCTTTATTCTCTGTCATATAGTATTTGCTCACTTCAGTTAATTTTTTTTTTTTTTTGGCTTTCAAAATATTTGCTCACATGCGTGGTCTATGTTGAATTTTGTGTTCCTTTTTATTTATTTGTAAGAAACTATAAACTGAAGATGTGATTGTTTTATTTGGTTAGTATTTATTGTTGGAATGATCAATCATAAAGAAAGTGACTCAGTTATAGATTTTGGCATGAACAAAAATTGACTTTGAGGGGGAAACCAATATTTTTTGTTTTTAAAAAAATCTACAAGAATACTGCAAAGTTAATTTTAACAAGTGAGATCTATTTTTTAAAAAAAAATCCACGTAATTATACTTAAAAGTAGTTAATTTCATTAATTATATCTTAATAAGTTTGAAATTCAACATATCAATTTATTTATAATAATTTTTTTATTGTAATTGCTATATGATAAACTCTTTTACAAATATAAACCAAAGAAATCCTTACTTTTACACTAAATATATTGAAAATAATTACTTTTATAGAAGATATGACTATATATATATATATATATATATATATATAAGAGCAGTACTATTCAATAGAAAATGTTCAATATTATGAGAAGTATAAGGTAATTATTCAATGGAATAAATAGTTAAAATTACTTTTACTTAAAGTTAATAAACATATCCCATTATTCTAATAAATTTTTTTAACAAATTTAATTTATTGTGTAATATTTTTGTTTCTTAAACTACACGTCTGTATTAATGGCCCCCCAAAAAACCTGTCTCGTCCATATGTCTTTGTCTCCTTAGAATTCTTGCAAACCAGCTAAATAATCATCATTTTAGAGTCCATGTTACCATTGTTCATGGATGTCACAATTTGAAATGACTAGAGAGTATATAAGTACCTAGTAAAATTCTAAGTGTATGCATATAGCTAGAAAAAGTTGATGATATATTCCATTAAATACTCGACACTTTAGCAATGGCAATTAAAATATCGTTATAATAAAAGATAGTAATGTTTTACAAAATTAAAGTAAATCAAAGCACAACATTTTTCTTGCTCCGACAACAACTAAGAATCTTCCTAGTACCTATCGTCTAGTCCCACTATAGTACATGTTTTCTCTCTTGCATGTAGTGAGTTGAAAGATGATGCATCAAGCACGCAGCTAGCTTCGTCCCCAAAATGGGAGAAACAGTGACATTTACCATTAATGAAAACTCACATGCTATTGTCCCCACGCCTCCTATGCTTATCCACCGGAATTCCATTATCACCTCCCCACATTCATCTTACGCTCACACAAGTCAGTATATATATTCCAGCATTGCATGTAAGAGTTTTCAATAGAAACTTATTCAGGTTACTATTTGTTATAATCTTGACACATGGGTAAAACAACTAGTCCTAGGGGATTGTGGAAGGGAAGCTTTGGAGTACTGTTCCCTATGAAGAAGGAACTGCAAATCACCTTGTTCTCACGTCAAAAAGGAGTGAAGCAGGGCCATTTTGTGGTGATTGCAACCGAAGGGTGGAGACCAGAGCGATTCTTCATTGAATTGGGGTACTTGGATCACCCTGACTTTGTGAAGTTGTTAAAGCAGGCTGAAGAGGAGTACGGGTTCTCCCAGGTGGGAGCACTTGCAATTCCTTGCGAACCAGTTGATTTGAAGAGAATCATTGGAAGAAAAAAGTACAGAAATAATTAAAGCGGGGTGCTAATTTTTAGGTTAATTAAAGGGATAATTAAGAGTTGCATGACCTTAATTTCCTGTTGTCTTTTCTGTTGTTGTTTTGGTTACCTTCCCTTGAAAGGTATACTTCTTTGTGTTTTGTAATGTTTAGGGTGGCCACAGAGTCTTGCATTAAGTCATTTATTTTGATGCTTTATTCATGACTGTAAGTCTAATTAACTAGTAATTTAACTTATTTGGGGCAAGAAGGCCATATTAGCATCTGGTTATATTATCAATCTAGCACCAGTGGGGATGGCTACTTGTAAGAATGGTTATGATTTGTGAATACTGAAGGATGGGCTATACTTTCATTTTTGCCATGGTTTGGATGTGTAGTTAACTATATTTTTTAAATCATATATTAAAATAAATAGGAAATAATAGGAGTAGTTATGAAACAAATTGTGTTAAAAGTAAGCGGTAATAAACGAATTTGAATTTAAAAAAAAATTGTAAATTATATGCTTTTTCCATTTGTTTTTACGAGAAGGGGAAATACTTTCTAAATATATTAAAACCCACTGGCACTTGACACTCCTGGTGTTTTCTTACCCCGCCATATGATCTACTCAGTTTTTCTTTTTCTTTTACATTTTTTTATCACACACTCTCTCTTTGGGTGGCTGTGAATAGGTCAGGCGGCCGGGGTACGTGTAACACTCCGCTAAGAGAAGTGCTAATTGTACACTAGAATTGTGTTTATGTGAATTAAGTACCTTAAAAATGATGGATGAAAATTAATCTTTTCTCCCCAAATAGATAATCGAAAATAGCGCATTACATTCGGTTGCCTTATTATCTTGTAACTGTTCACACTTGGACTGTGTGCATTGTCACCAGCGTGGAGAATTTGATGAGAAGATCAAATTCACAAAAATTGACACTTTCATGTCTAAAACATGTGCATGCTACGTATGTGATCAACTCAAAAGACCAAGATTCACAAAACTGAGACCTCCCCCCTCAAATCGTGTCCATGGTCACGAACGTGGTCTACTCATAAGACCGAAGTCTACAAAAACCAGTTCAACGAATTGCACATCACTATATATTTACTGTCCATTTTTGACCTTATATATTACCGGTTCGATTCTTGAAGTATTGCATGCTCCTTTTGGTTGACAGAAACTCTAGACAGATAGAGGATTTTGATCCTGAAAACAGAACCTGTTATCCCCATGAAAGTGGAACGAAATCAAAGTGAATGAGTAAACTTATAATAAACTGTTTGACTCTTCAATTTCTTTCTTTCTTTTTTTTTTTTTGGGTATATGTTCAATTTTTATCAATTTCTTCTTATATACTGCTAGTGATGTTTGGTTATAGTAAAAATATGTTGAAAGAGATGAATTTTACCTGTAATATTAAAAATTTAATCTTGAAATAATCACTTTTGTAGAATGATTTAATCTTAATTATATCTAATTGCTAAGCTAAAAATTGCAAATATAATGTATGTATAAAAAATACTCCATATGCGAAGAGGTTATAACTTTTCGGAGTAGAATTAATGTGATGCTTAAGTTAGTGGAGGGCAATGCCAATATATAATAGGATATGGATGAGTACCCCCTAGTTACGTGTAAGTACCACATACTTAAACGATTGCTTACGTTTTCTATTTTTAAAAAATGGACATAAATCAATGGTTCTCCTATAGGAATATGAATCACATGTAGTGCCTATCCAATCTAAGGTGATCGCTACACGACGGAGCTTAATACTTGCTTAATAATTGGTCTAAGGTAATGACACCCCTCCAGAATAATCAATTATCTTTTTCACACCTTCTTGTGTTTTGTTCATCCACAAACAGTGTCAGGTCATGTGAAAAGGACTTGATCAATGATAGGTAATAGCACGCATGCTTTCAAAGTCTTCTATATATGAGCGCAGATTCCAGTCTCTTTCCCCAGGGCAGAGTAAAGGAGGGACATGAGAGCAGTTACAGATGATATGGACATAAAGTGGCGCTTCCAAATGAAGTATGCGACAACCGACATCTTATTTTGCTATTAGCTAGGGACCCCGTGCAAGCTGAGACAGATGCAAGGGTGTGGTACACAAATTTGTTTCATGTCATGATTGTGCGTTTTACATGTACAAGATTATTATTTGCTTGCCTCTGATCTTTCACTGATAAGAATGATGATGCATGTAGCGTATATATATATATATATTTCTGTTATGTTAATTTACTCTAGTTGTATAAGTTTCAATAACAATTCACGCAACACACTAACATCTAATGAGGCTAAGGGAGTAAAACCAATATCGCACGACACACTAAAGCCTGAGGCTGAAACGACCAGTTGTGCGATTTCAAGTCTCGTACGTCTCTTTATCTCTTTTATCCACTCCTTCTAAAGGTGCACAAGGATAGCGGAAGCAAATATATAGGGACTGAAAGTTTAACTGCGATGGAATACAAAATTTAGTGTGTGTATATATATATATATAACGTTACCTCAACTGATGAAAATTTACTCAGAAAATAAGATAATTGATAAAATAAGAACTTGATTTCAAATCGGTTTTGTTGAATGTATTTGAAAAACTTACTCTAGCTAGGCAGCTGATAAGGAATTTAATTTGTAGCTCAATTGCTAGTGACTCGAGTTTTAGATGATGTTAATGAGAAACTTAGCCATTCACAAAGCAGTTTTCATCCTTCCTTAGTTGGAGACTAATATCTGCCACGTAATTTAGAAAACAAATATAATTTATCGTAGCTAGCTAACCCTTTCATCGTTTGACGTCATCAATCACCACTGCTTTGTGCATCCCACATTGTCTCTGAGTTTCTGTTATGGACGAAACAGTTTCCAATATTGACGCCCCGCCGGCCAAATTAAGGGACCAAAACCGTGACTGATGAAGCTCGGGGGTGGCAATGGGGCGGGTTTGGACAAATTTTAACTCAATTTGAATCCATTTTGCACTCTATTAAACAACCCTTAATGTCTATTATTTCTTTTAAATATTTAAAAAGTTATTTTAAATTTCTTTTTAGATGAAAATTATTTTAAAATTTAATTTATATTTAAGATATTTTGAGATAGAGGTAAAAATAAAGTAAATATTTTTATAAATTAGCTTTATATAAATAATTACATATTAAATTAATTTATAAAATTTTTATCTTTATTTTTATTTTTATAGCAAAAACATCCTTAAAGTAATAAAAATATTTAAAAAAATCTTATATACATAAATTATATATAATAAATATATCTTAAAATTCATATTATATATATATAGGGTGCTGGTAAGGTAGAGGCAGATTTCTCATAAACCCGAACTCGATCTTACCTATACCCAAACCCACCCTGTGCCCACCCACACTGCTACGAGGCGGGTTCAAAACCCGACTCAATTGGGTTGGGTGGGTGAGTATTTACGGATCGAATTATAATTGCCTCGGCTGGATGAAGCTGTTAAAGAAGTTATAGAAGAAGAAACAAATGCTGAGGCCATCAAGTCCGAATTTTCTCTCATTTGACGCATTCAAAATGCTACCACTAACATCATGCCATCATGGTACGAGGTTTTTAAATTGAATCACATATTAGGCAGGATTGTTAATACCGTACAAGGAAGGAAGGCAAATACCTTATACCGAAAATAAAAGGAAATACAAACATGTATATGAGTGGTAATTGATCATTAGGTTGATTGATTGATCGATCAATCGATCGATCGATCGGTAGGTAATCTATATCTATATGATAATTAATTATATAAAAGAGGGTTTATCCAAAAAAGGAAATGCGTTCATGTCTCTTTTAGATACATCATTTCCCGCCCAAAATTTTCATTGGTCCACTTGGCTAATTTTATTATTTATATATCATTTCATTGATTTTTAAATTTTAATTACATTTAATAAATTTGAGAGCATTTTTGGTTTTTTACTAACTAATTATGGTTCAATGACTGATTCAAAATAAAAATTATTTCCTCAATTGATGCAATTAGGTTCAAACTGATTCCTTTCATAGTTTCATTTCAATTTATGTTTGCCAATCATTTTTTATGAGTTGACATTTTTTTTATAAAGATTTCAAGCATTTTTTGGCCGATTCTGAAAACTTTTTGGTTATATCTAAATTTAAAACATGAGATGATTTCGCTTATTCCATAGAAGCATGAGAAAACATGATATCATTATTCTAATTATGGAAACTTGATTAAAACGTACTATCTCTAAACTTGATACATTTGAATATTATGGAAACATGTTAAACGGTATTCAAACATATCATTATTCAAAAAATATCAACTTATCATGCGGTACATTAATTTCGTATTTTGGCTTCTAAAACGTTAAAATTTTCCAGATTTATTACTCGGTTATCAAAACATTTTGTCCTTGCCTGAAAAATACTCATTCATGTACTTTACTTGTTTCATGTGGGTATTTTCATTCTTTCTTTTCTCTTTCCTTTTTCTATTCATGCTGGGATCTTTGTTCTCTCTATAATGAAATATCATTGATTCTTTCCTCTGTTCTTTCTTTTTCCTTTCTTTTTTTTTTTTAAAAAAAGTTGTTCCATTATCTGATATTTGTTTCTATTTAACATCAGTTTGTTCATTTTTTATTTTTTGGTGCAGATATAAAAAAAGTTCTGGGCAAATTTCTCTTTTCTTTTGATTTCTATGTGTATGTTTTCTTTTCTTTCTTTGTTTTCTTTATTCTATCGTTTTATTGTATAATTTTTGTTTGGGTCTTCACTTTACTTGTCTGAAGGTTAGATAGCAAATTCAAACCGCATTCTTTTTAGATAGCGGTTTAATGTCTTATTTTCCTTTTTATTCGTTAGGAATGCATGTGTATAGTTCTCTATTTTGTACTTAGAGTGTACAATGGATAATGTTTGTTACCGATTTTATGGATCTAAGTCTTTTCAATTATATGACTGCCAATTTCGAGGTACGTATGCACTCTTTATGTAAAGGATAACGATAAGGGAACGTACAAAATCACGACGTATATAGAAAAAGTAAGAAAAGTAACAAAAATGTTTGGATGACTGACCCCACATGACCATTGTTCTTTTTGTCCGAAAAATTACTTGTGTATTGTATAAAGTTATCAGCATTTTCAGCAAAGTTATCAGTTACCAACGTTTTGGCCAAAGTTATTAGCGTATTCTACAGAGTTATCAATGTTTTCAGCAAAATATTGGTAACTGATAACTTTGCTTAAAATGCTAATAACTTTACTAAAAATACTGGTAATTTTGCCCAAAATACTAGTAATTTTGCTGAAAATGATAGTAACTCTATACGATACGTTGATAACTTTATTGAAAATACTGGTAACTTTATATAATACACTGGAAATGCTATCTAAAATGCTGGCAATTTTGTGGAAAATGCTGATAACTAGATAATATAGTAGTAACTTTGCTGAAAACGCTAATAACTTTGTTGAAAATGTTGATAACTCTATATAATATACTGGTAATTTTGCCCAAAATATTGGTAACTTTATTGAAAACGCTAATAACTCTATTCAATACGTTGGTAACTTTCTGGACAAAAAGAACCTGGACAAAAATAATGATAATAATGATCATATGGGACAGTCATCCAAACATTTTTGTCATGTTCCTCACTTTTTCTGTATGTGTCGCTATTTTATGTGTCCCCTTATCATTTTTTTTTATGTGAAGATTTCCTTTAGTCTTCTTTGGTAATATTTATTGTTTTAGTGGTTTTATCTTTGACGATTTAATATGTGTTCGTTTTGTTATGCTTTTCTGATGTGATAACAAAGGTTCCAACCTTTTAGTCCTATCACTAAATCGAATTGTGGAAAACTTTTATCTTTGAAACAGATGCTTAGTGTTCCTTCATTTTCTTCTTTTTTATTTTTATTTTTTTTATTTTTTACGTACTTTTTTTGTTATTATTTTGCTTTTTTTCTGCAGAAGATTTGGTGAAGGGTCCACATTTTGCATTCAAGGTAATATTTTTTCTTCTTCTCTTTTTTTCGTCCAATTGCAAGTAATGTCATAAACTTCCAATTCCATTATATACATGTTGCAAAAGCAATTTCTCTGCTTTTGTCCTCTGTGGTTTCATTATTCCGGTTGATTTCTTGCTCGGCATAACATGTCGTGCAGAAAGTGTAGTGCTATGGATTATTTTCTACACATAATTATCGATTAGCTAGCTATCGATTATCACAAAGATTCCAGAGTATGGCCATGCATTTCATCAAGGGCAAGTAATCGTGCAAGTAATAGTGCCTATTCATATAAAAAACATAAGTAACAATGCCTATTCAAATTTTTTGGTATATTATCGGCAATTAAATTTAAATTTAGGATTTAATGCTAACTATTTAAATTTCTTATCACTAGATCAATTTTAGTGACTTTACCTATTCAAATTTTGAATACATTAATTGTAGTTAATTATCTATTTTTATTACCTTTTCCTATTAAAAAAAGAAATCCTGTGATTGGTAATCATTATTAATTTAATTTAATTCTAATCGGAATAATAGTTGGTATAATAGATGTATATACACCAATCAGCAAATGAATTAAGAAATCATAATTGATAATTATTGTTATATTAATTCTAAAGTTATTCTTAATCAATCAATATTAAATTAGTGTAGAAAAGGTCAGATAACGTCTGACCAACATTTACTAATAAAATGAATTAAATGTTAAATTAGTGTAGAAAAGGTAACGTCATTATTAAATTAAATTTACACATTTATTGCATTGTGGATTCCGAGGGAGCAAACGAGTGGTTGGATAGAGTAAACATTTTTTTTTATTATTAATGGATAGAATAAACATTAACCAAGGAAATTACTATTAAATTTTAAATTTGATTTGGATGCATAACCGACAAAAAGAATATCTGTATTTTGAAATTTTGATTTGTGTGTTTTACTTAGATATTGTATATGGTACTTAGATATTGAAAAATTTTCATGGTTTAATCTAATAATCTCTATTATACTTATTCTGATGTTAATTATATTTCCACCTTTATAAAATTATAACTTTTACAATTATATTTTTCATTACTTTTAATAAAATATTTATCAAATTTTATTTTATTTGATTATTAAATTGAGCATAACAATTTCTTAAAATTCGTGCATAATAAATGTGATATAATATGATATATCCTCTTTTATAAATAATTGCAAAATACTAATTCCATTTTCTCCTTTATAAATTTACAATTTTGGCAGTGTTTTTTCTCATTCACTTTCAGCGAGATATTTATCTGTTTTTTTTTTATTTACTTGATTATTAAATTAATTATATTAATTTCTTATAATTTTCACATAATAAATGTGATATGATATGATAAATCTTATTTTATCATTGATTGCAAAATTATTGCAAGCAAATTTGTCATCGATTAATCTCGATTATACTAAATGTATAATTAATTCTTTTTTCGCCATTATAAATTATAGTTCTTTACAATAATTTCTTAAAATTAGCACATAATAAATTTGATATTATATGATAATATTTTTTTTATTCACTTTCAGTTACATATTAGTCAGATTTATTTTATCTCACTAATATTGATATCATAAATAGGTGATATCGAATGTTTATATTGTACAGGTAATACAAACATATAAATTATATGCATAACGAGCAACATATCTTATAATTATTAACAATTTAAATTAAATTTAAATTAATAAATTATATTTATATATTTTTAATGTTATAATAATTATTTTTTTAAAGTGGATAAGATAATGATGCTCGTGTGACACTTCTTTTTTCAAATCTTACCATACTCCTATTATATATTTATATTTTACAACTGTATCTATTAGATTAGATAATTTAAGTTTTGATTGGAAATATTATTTAAAAAACCTTAAACGAATAATCCTAAGCATATACATTGTGTGAAAGATGCCTAGGATATTCATTACAAGAGTAATGACTTACTTACCTTATAATTATTGTCAATTTATAATAAATAAAAAATAATAATTTAATATATATTTGCATAACTGAAAAATTCAGATGTAGAATGATTTTATATTGGCACCTAAAATGGGTGATACTAAACATATACAATGTATGGGATATACCAAAAGTGTTCATTACATAAGTAGTGACTTACTTCTTTATAATTATCGTCACAAATTAGTATATACGTTCATATTAAAATTTTATATAAGACAATTATACTTGCATTATAAAAAAATTTATATATAGAACAATTTTCTAATATTGATACCTAAAACACAATGATACTAAATATACACATCGGATAGGAAAGTCAAAGATGTTCATTATACGAGTAGTAACATATATACTTTATAATTATTATCAATTTATAATAAATAAAAACTAATAAGTTAATATATGTTCATATTAAAATTTTATTTAAGACAATAATACTTAAATGACAAAAAAACTTATACATAAAGTTTCTTACTAATATTGATATATAAGACATGTGATATTGAGTATATATATTGCATGAGAGATGTAAAAGATGTTAACTATATGAGTAATGACTTACCTATCTTATAATTATTATTAGCTTATAATAAATAAAAATTAATATATATATATATATATATATATGCACTATCAGTGTGTGTGCGCATGCGCTTATATTTAAATTTTGTTTAAGATAATGATACTTACATGATAAAAAAAGTTAGACATAGAACATTTTTCTTACTAATATTGATGTCTAAAATGAATAAATAATTTAGTGTATTAACATGATGTTATTAGGCAGATGATGTGTAACGCCCGAAAAATTTTATCATTTTTAACTTAGTTGTTAGGTTTTTAGCGAATAATTGGGATTAATTGGAATTCGATTAAGTATTTACCCAAAGCCAATTAAGTAACATTTAGAAGGATTAACTTTGATGGAATTAGAATAGGAACATAGGAAACCTTATAGGATTTTTCTAAAAACCGGTTTATCGATTTAAAAAGAAATCGGCAAGATTTCGGTATTTTAAACTGTCGGAATTGGATCAATAGAAATTATACTATGAGAACCCTAGGATGGATGGCCAAGATTTAGCCAAAACATCCCTACAAGTGGCGCCTCAATCAGCCATGAAGAAGGGCAGCCAGCCAAATTTGAAGGAGAGATAAAATCCACCAATCATATGATAGCTTCTCTCCAAAGTTTTTAAATTTTTCCTTTCCTACCCCTTTGCATTTTCGGCCATCAAAAGGGGCAGAACACTCATTCTTTTTCTTCTATTCACACTCATCTTCACTCCATCTTCATCAGCCCTTCAAGCTTCATCAAGGGTTTCTTCAATCCAAGACACCAATCGAACAAGATCTCACCTTAGAAAGGTAGGAATTCAATATAACTTCTTGTTTTTTTTTTAATTAGGCTGATTGGAACTCCACTTTCTTGTATGATTCTGATATTATCTTGAGTGATGATGATGAGTTAAGGTTGATTTTGCATGTATGTTATGATTAGAATAGCAATTGGAATGAAAGAACTTGAAATTTGAAAGAAGCTAGGAGCTGTTGGCTAAAAACCATATGGCGTCTGTATGTTCATCTTATACGGAAAAAAAATCTAGCCATCAATACTTGATGAATCTATTTTTATATGAATCTAGACATCTAGGGATTTCCAACCATATAAAATATGAGGCCATTGGATTAGTATAGAATTAGTTATGAATTTTTGAAGTTTGACCTAGAAATTTGGATTCTCATCTGGGCAATATGAGTTGAGAAGGGTGTAATTCACATTAGACAACTCTAAATTGAGTGAAACTAATGCTATTTGAAAGCTAACATGTAAGGAAACATCCCATAAAAATTTTAGAGTCAGATTCATTGCCATTTATTCCCAGCACATCAATGAAGTTGCCTTAAGTTCAAATCGGGTTGGAACAGGATAGTCCAGTAGGGTCAATTTATGGGGCTTATATCTCAAGATATACTTATGCAAATGATATGAAACTTATTTCATTTAAAAGCTTGTTTTGTTAGCTTTAATTTGGTATAAGTTTCGTATGATTTAACCTAGATTCCTATTTTTAGTGAATTTTCACTTATAAGGGTGTAATTCTGGCTAAATGTAGGGCAGTCTAAGGTAAAATACAAATAACTTGAGCTATACAAATCAAAATGAGATGGGACCAAAAGGGTTGGAAACTAGACACATAGAGCTATAACATATCCAAAATTTAGGTTTAAATTAGTTGAATGGGAGTAAAGGTGAATTTTTCAAAATTCAGGTAGAAGAGGATAGAGTGAGCAGAAAGCTCTGTTGATATTCCTGTTGATTTTGACATACCATATGATCGATATTGTGGTTATAAGTTTGCTGTCCCATATTGATTTGAATGCTTGATTGGTTTTACTGGTAGCTTGGCACTATTCATAGGGAAGCAAAGATGATCCATCATGCTGCCGAATTTCCGGCAGAAATTAGAGATAATTCTAAATGTTGGTATGTTAATATTGTTATACGACGTGTATGAATACCATGCAAGTATTATCATTTGAGAATAAGGTATGAAGCCTATGTATTTATGAATCTATGATAAAAGATTTGATGATGAGCTCATATTTCGAAGGAACGTGACATGGCGATCATGCTCTGATGGGGTATGATATAGTGATCATGCTCAGAAATGTGGCATAATGATCCCACATCCTAAGGAATGTGACATGACGATCACATCCCGATAGAGTATGATATGGTGATCATACTTTGGGATGTGGCAGGATGAACATATTCTTAAGGAGTGCGACATAGTGATCGTACTCTGGAATATGTATAACAAATAAAGGAAGATAAATGAAGAAAAGAAAATTATGTGTATCTGCAAAAATTCAAGTACAAGTAAAGGCATATGCAGATTTTATGTTTTCAGCATATTAGTGGTATTATATTTTAATACGTTTCAGTTATTATTCATAGTATTTGTATTGGCTCACAAAAATAACAAGTATATGAATAAAATGGACTCTGATTCGAACAATATGTTTTCGAACTATAAAATTAAACAGTTTATATAACATGTCCACCTTTTTCATAATACATCGAAGTAGCTGGAGATAATAACGATGACACGGTATGAAATTTCTTAATGAATCCTACTGAGAATTTAAAATTTTTACTCTTGTTTCTGTGTTATCTCCAAATAGTCCGAGAAATTTCAAAGACGGCTGAAATTACTGTTAGATAAGGTTTGCTCAGATAACAGTAATAACTCCAGGGTGTGATAGTATAATTTAAGCATAGTACTGTACAGAGAATGATGTTACATGATGACTTTGAATGCTTTTGTGAATAATTTACATTTTGGAGCAACTGCTAAAATGAAACAATGACAATAGAATTAGTTGGTATTATATTTGGTCCATGGTAATTTGACTTATTTATTGTGTTTGCAAGAATGATTTAGAATATGCATCAGGATTCAATTATTGTTATCAAAATCAAATTACTATCATTCAGCTTCTTCTATTTATATAGTCAACAATTATTGATATTATTTTGATGATGCATAATTTCACTATGTTTAATCTTTAGATATTTGTTTTGCTAAATTATTTACACAAGAAAATTATACAAAATTAATACATTCCAATTCGATTCAATTATATATATATATTTATATATATATATATATATATATATATATATATTAAGTTTTAAAAAAGTGCTATTTAAGTATGGGTTTTCTTAAGGTCTTTTAATATACCACTTTGTCCGTACATTTATAAGTGATCCATTTCAAAAGGTTGTTCTAAATTATTTGTCATTTAAAAATATTTAAAAAGTATTCATTAATTTTTTTAGGCTTAATTTGTCTTCAATTTCATTATTTCAATTAAGATCTAATAACTATAATTAATTGGGAGAGAGCAAGAATACTTTAGTAAAATTAAAGGTGTATTTGGTTTATCTTATTTTGATAAAAAATTATTTTTTAATTAAAAAAGTCATTTTTATAGAAATTTTTTATTTTCACTTCTATTTATAAACTTAAAAAAATATGTTTTTAGTTTTTGAATAAAAATTGAAATAAATAACTTATTTAAAATGTAATTTTTTTAATAGTTAAAAAATTATTTTGTTTGTCCAAAAAATGAAAAAGAAATGCATCATTTATCTTTCTATATTTGAATTTATTCAATGAAATCTTTAATTCTTATATAAAGACCTTAAAAGACACTTACAAAATTAAATAATATTTATTGCTCGTTACTTCTTCTATTTTAGTAAAATGCATGTTAAGAAACTTAAAATTAAAGTTTAATTATGATTTTTTTATTATATTTTACTCAATTTTAAACATTTAATTTACTCTATTAATATCAAATGCATTTAAAATATTGTGAAAAGTAAAATTAAAAATTAACTATACATTTTTCATTTATATATGAAAATGACAAATAATATAGACAAATGATTTTCTCTTAAAAAGTCAACTAAAATATAGACTAGAGAGATCTTTTTTGTCTTTAATGTATCTTTTACAGATATTCCTGTAAGATTAATTCTTCAAATATTATCATAATTAACAGGCCTCCAAAATTATCTTCTTGATAGTTTGAATATTGATCCTTTTCTAATGAGGATAGCTTGTCTATCAATGTGCCAAACCCTTGTTAATAGACCAAAGAGAGTATTAGTTATTTAAAACATATTACATATGGATTCCAAATTTTAAAATTAAAAATTTTAAAATTTTGTTGTTTATTTATAAAAATACGGGGGTACCATTAGCTTTTTGTGCATTCGGCATTCATAAGTTCATATTGCTTATCCTGCCATCTTTTGAGCCACTTTGCATGCCTCCAGTTGCAGACTTTGCCTTCACATAATTAGCGATACAACTATGACAAAAAATAAAGAGGAAAAATAAAGTTTTTCAAGTGATATATGAACACGTTGAAAATTGAAAATTCTCTTACCGACATTCATAGGATGTACGAACACCGTCAAGAAAACTTTGATTTGTTGTATCGCCAATGAAGATGAACAGATTGTCCCCCTAGCAAATGTAATCCATATGATTTTCACACTTGACATCAGTTTTATTTGACCAAACAAGAAGAAAAATTGTGTTTTCGTTGATGTTTGTTAGTTATATAATTATAAGCATACCGGCACTTCAACAAGTATATTCGTACAGATTTTTAAAATATATGAAAGTCATAGAGACAGCAAATTAGGTCTAAAAGGATAGAGAACTTTGGCTGCAAGGCAATTCTCATTCTCAATTATGGACAGTACTACACACACACACACACATTTATTTATTATATAATAATATGTGATAGTCATAGAGACAGCAAATTATGCCTAAAAGGATAGAGTATTCTTTGGCTGCTATAACAAAGTCCCGCGTATAAAGATTTAAGTTTGAGAGGGAAGAAAAGACGCGTCAAAGGTTGCATTAAATGTTTATGTCCCCGCAACAACACGGAGTGGATATGGCTGGCTCCACCTTATTGAATAATGAGCGAAACTTCGTGTGTGTTTCCCCATTTCCAATCCCATTCAAGCTCGCTTTAATATAAAATCCACACACACTCTAAATCTACGTACTAGCTAGTACTGAAAGTTCCAAATTATTTCAACTCACTGAACCAAAGTATTGTCATTGTCTATCAAGTATATATAATATATTGAAGAACTAGATCGCACCAATATGGAGGTTAGAAGGAAAATGCTCAAGTCTTTGATCACGAAGGTAGTGAATGGTCTTGCATTCTTGGCACAGAGTAGAGCTCACCATCATGCAATTTGCGACATTGATGATGAGAGTGAAGGGGCAAGTGCAGTGCCAGAAGATGTCAGAGAAGGACATTTTGCGGTTATAGCAATGCAGGGTGAAGAAAGGAAGAGGTTCATCGTTGAGTTAGAATACTTAACGGATCCTGCATTCTTGAGGCTTCTGGAGAAGGCTAGGGAAGAGTATGGCTTTGGACAGAAAGGTGCTCTTGCTGTCCCCTGCACGCCCCAAGAACTTCAGAAGATTATAGAAAATCGGCGAGTGGACAATGCCACCACGTAACACTTCCGTCACAATTCAGCATTGATTTAATTATATACACACGCACAGATTCATATTCTTTTTTCTTGTTTTGGTAAACATATATATATATATCATTCCTGTTTTTGCATAGGTAGACATCTGAATAGCGATAGTTCTACCTATTGCCAAATTGTTCGTCATTGTGACAACTTCCAGAAATATGACAGAAGCAAAAGGGATACACAAGTGGTATTATGGTCTGTATGTATAGTGACTGTCGTTTTTCACATATTGCTATACATGAACAGGCAGATTAGTTTTTACTTTTGACAATGCTTAGATAAAATAAGAAAGCTATTATATGTTATGGAAAACGAGTTAACATGACTATGTTCAAGCTTATTTTCATGTATACATGTGCTTTATTCATGTGCATAATTACTACAATGGAATTGGAATATTTTTTGTTTGGGCACAAATCTATCTTAGGCATACCCCCATACCCCCATACCCCCATGAAGTGGCACCCCCATGAAGTGGCACCACAAGAGTGTGGAACACACCTCATGTAAATGTGCCTAAGATAAATTTGTGTCTATGCAAGAATTGCATGTGAAAATGATGGAGGTAGCGTGCATACGATATTCTTTATTTAAACAAAGTCTATATATATGTAATAAGAATGATTTTTTTTTAAGTGAGAGATCGATGAGAAGAAAATTATGGCTCAAATTTAAATATCAATTTAAAATCTCCCATAACTATTCACTACAAACCTACTCCAATTCACTGTCTAGCCCAGTCCATCTCCTTCACTTTTCTTCCAACCACGAGATCAGCACCATCTCTGCCAGCTTCCTCTAAACCTTCCCTCCACCCTCTCGCACTTCACTCACTCCTCCCTCAAATTCCTCCTAACATCCTCCACCGTGAGCCCATATGATACCAAGTTCCCCCAAAGTGTGGTTGACTGGACCAACCTTAGTTAGGTGTGTACGGTAGAATCAGGTGGGGCACGGTGGTGGGTGAGGCACAACATTTTGAACAATAAGGAAAGAACCATGGAATTGGAGGTTGGGTTAAGGAAAGGGAGCCTGGAAGGAGAGAAGGTGGGAGTGATGAGAGAGAGAGGGGGGGGGGAAGGGGTGGGGATAAAGTCGCGTATTTTTTCTAATTTGGGATTGTTTAGCCATATAATTTGATCAAAAGGCCAATGAATCCTTTCATTTTTAATTTTTATATAATTTTATTATATATGAGTTTTTACTATTAATTTAAATGGTAGAATTTAGATCTTACATATGATCATTTGAAATTTTAATATGAAAATATTCATTCTCGTTAACTGTATTATGGATATATAGATAGATAGATAAATAAAAAAGACCGTGTCACTATATTTAAATCAGGAGGCATAACAATTACAGTTCAGAAAATACTATCACTTATGGTAAAAAGAAAAACGAATTTTGCTTACATTATGTAATATAACTAGCTAGTGGTATACATGCTTTCAAGAGACAAGAAGATGTTGATGTACCCAGAAAAATGCTGATGTTGTTATAATGATCATATAACTAATATGATTAAGTGTTCAATTCTTTCTGTTGGCATTATTTACGGGGAAATGGCTTTTGTATATAGTTTTATTGACATAGTTTTAGACACCCCGTTGTAAATGGGTGGAAAAATTTAAAATAAATAATTTTAAAAAAATTGAGTATTTTAAACCATTAATATAATAGAATGTCTAAAGATATGTCTAAAAGTGGAATATTGTCGGTGACCATTCATCCAGATGATATATTAATTATCGCCACTTACGTTCCATTCATTCCGATTGCCGTATCACATGCAATGGTTTCCTCTTACGCGTAAACAAACTATATTGGAGTTTTGGTCTCATCTGTTACTCTTAACTCTTTTCTTTTCTTTTTTTTTGGGTCTATATTGCTCTCAATGTGTTGTCATTTGCATGTAACCAGAGTCAGAAAGAATAGGATTAACCAAATTCGAAATGCTAACATGATAAAATTTTGATTAGTTTACAAACAATTATGGGCCTAAAATATGTAAATTGAAAGTTGATGAATAAATTATTCGAATTCTAAAATAAAGAATATAATATATACCAGAAGAGTTAACACACTTGATAGAAAAGTCAAAAGCTTCATATAATGATCAGTAAAACTGGAATTAGTTACCATAATCCACAATGATATTTGCCTTTTTTTTTTCTTGGCCTTTTGGAGAGCTCAATCTTACAGAAAGCATCAAAAAGAGGAAAAAAGGGATGCACATATACGTTTAAATACTGTGCTTCTAAGTAATATATAATCATTGCATTATATAAGGTTGTTATGCAGAAAGAACGGATCTAAGTTTGGCGGTCTATATTGTCACATGGTGAACAAGTCTCTGTGTGCGTTGCTTGGTTTCTTGAACCTTAACAGTGCCAAAAGCAAAACGGTAGTTAAATCTAAAATCCCCTGCAACGTTAAAACCAAAAGAGAAAACATAAATATTGTAAAATTATATATGAACAGTTGAACTATACTTTTAGCCGACACAAAAGGTAAATGCACGGATGAGCTCTCACACACCCTGGCGGTGACGTGATCGGGAAAGTCCCCACGGTTAAGTGAAAACAATATGGAGAAATATCAAGGTCCCTTAACTTGACAATAGGCATCACAATTATTCTAATAGATAAGATGAAATATGTTGTAAAATAAATGAAAATATAAAAATGAGTAAAGACTTAAATTAGACTTTGACGAAAATATCACCAGACGAATTCGTCTGCGAGAATGAAAAGCTTTAGCATAATTTCTGAGAATTAAAAATATGAGTCAAATTAATCATTTTTATGGATTAATATATCCTGTTGAAAACACTTTTTAAGGACTAATTTATTCATAAAAAGAACTAATCTGATTTATATTTTTTAATTTTCAAAAATTATGCCAGAGGTTTTCATTTGTTAGGGATGAATTTATCTCTAATAATATTTTTATTGGAGACTAATTTAGATGTTTACTGTATAAAAATAGTCCTAGTTGAGTTCTATACATTATATTTAGAAAATCTCCAACACAAAATGTGATCCTTCAGTTTAAATTTCAAATCAGGATACATATTTTTTTCTCTTATAAATTATGGAGAACTTGACTTTTAAGTCCATTTATTTAAAGAATAAATTTCTTAGTCATTTGTTTATTTTTTCTTAGTCATTTAATCTGTATAGTACTCGCCTACTAAATTAACTTGATTATCAAAAATAAAAAGTGGATTGGACCAATACTTAATCGTAGACAACCGAATCCACCGAGATAGAATGAGCTTGAAGATAATCAATGAATCTTAATTATTCATTAAATAATTATAATAGATTTTTTTTGTTACACTATCTAATCTTAAGATTTGGATTCTCTAAATTGATTTCTCTTGTAAAATGAAAAAATGAATTATAATTCACCATTAGATCATTTGGTGAAATTCACACAAAATGCAATATATTGAATTATAGATTAATAACATCTCATTTTTTCACTTTACAAGATATCTCACTTTACAAGATCTAAATTTTGGCAACTCTTATAAAAACCTTTCTCACGAGTAATAGCCTCTATTAAGAGACCTCGGAAACGAGTTATACTTTGCCTGTCGATTGCTCAAAGTTTATCTAGGAACAAAAAATATAGTTAAGCTAAACTAAGGGTATGTTTGGAAGGGGTGGCAAGTGAGAGAGTGGTCATAGAGAATGAAATGGTCAAATTTAAGTGAATTGTATTTGGAAACAATTTAAGAGTAGGGAGTAGAATGGCAAAGGTTGTCCCTCCTTAGCCACTCAAAACCTCCAAATTTTGTACTTTCAAAGGGGTTCAAGGACGAATTGTCACACATTTTTCTTCCTCTCCTCCATTAAACTTATAAAATATCCAAACATGAAAAAGAGATAATCTATTCCACTCCACTCCTTACCTTTCTGTCCTATTTCATTACAAGTCACTCATTTTTATCATTTATAAAACTCTCAAACATAGCCTAAATCACATATGAGACAAAAATAGCCCTAAATTAGCCAAAAAATAAGGTTCTTTTGGTTCCAATATAATTTTTTTTTTTGAAAAAAAAAATAGACCGTGTCTAAGAATTTTGATCAATCAAACATCAGTGTGGTCACAATTTCATTTTCAACTAAACAAAACATTGAAGTCGGATGTTACACCAAATAAAAAGGCTGAAGCTGGATTTATAAACTTAATTTTTGGTATAAAATAGCTGATAGGAAAGTTGAGCAGATTATGACTTGGAGGGAAAGGATAAGAAGTGCTTGATCCGTACGAAAGTCCCGTGTACAGGGTACATATCAACTGTCTACACGACTCAAAATGGGAAAATTCTTAAACATTTCATGGATTAAATGCTTTTTCGTATTCCACATAAATATTAACTATATAATAGTTAAAAGTAAGAAAGAGAAAATATAGTAAAAAATTAAATTTATGATTATAAGATATTGTATAGCGTATGGATTTCTTTCTCTGTGGTGGAGACTAAAACTTCTTTTGTTGTATTAACTGACATGACATGTTTTTAGGCAGAGGTTGCGGTGGGCTATTTTTAGTTATGGTCTAAATTGGTGATTAATTGATGTTAAGTTTATGTTATTAAATTTTGATTTTATGATTAAAATTTTATATTTTTAATAGTATTTAGAATCTTATTTCATATCCATAGAAATTTTATATTTAAAATTATAAAATTATATTATGATCCTATTTTAATTTAAGCAGACAGGATCAATGACTTAATATTGTTAAAAATAGGTTAAAATGACTACCATATCATATTATATCATATCATATATCTATATCTTAAAGTAATATTATGATTTTTTATATTCTTGATACCAAAAATTTCAATTTAATATTTTTTATTTTTATCTTTTTTCAATACTTGCATTAAATAGTTACACAACCAATTTTAGGTTTTTCCACTCATTCATTAATAGTCATTTTCCTTTCTCAAAACAAAAATTTTCAATTTTAAAATAATTTATGCCTTTACAAAATATTTTTTGGTTAGAAATCAAATTTGTTTTTTTTTTACAAAATTAAATACATTTTCAATCAAATAAATTTGATATGTTTGATGAGATTTTTTATTTGATATAATTAGCATATTGATTTAAAATATATATATATATATATATTTAAAAAATTTAATATATATTAATGGCTTAAAATTTTATTAGATATTTGTATAATTTTTTGGGTGCTGATTATGAGTTAATTAAAAATTATTAACTTTACTTTTAAAATTAAAATTTTGCCTCACTCACTACTTTTTTTCATCAATGTTCACCCATTACCAACTTGGACCAAAACTAGAGATGGTCCACCACCACAGACACTGCCCATGTTTCTACACCAACAGGCAAGGCCTAGTTCCACACTGCCCCTAAAGAAATTTCATGTATGCTTCTCCATCTCATTTTCTCACTATACATTAATACATACCCACATTCTACTCAAAATCAAGAAACTGCAAGCTCGAAAGAATTGACATCTTCAAAATCGCTGAACCGGTATATATTACATCCTATCAAGAAGAAATTAGTTAGATTGTACATCACAAATTTTCAATATGCTTTGGTCATCCATGATCAGCAAGATATTTTTATACATGAAGATCGACCGGAAGTATCAACTACGGTCTACGGTGCCAGACGATGTTAATTTAAGGACATTTGATATCTTTTTTCCTTTTTTTTTTTTAACTGCAAGAGATTAAGGCAGTTTTAATTTCCAGTCACAAGCTCAACATGCATGTTGCAATATTCTTTATAATTTTTGGCTAGCTAAATATGATGGTATCGAGAAACTCCTAAACATTTTATCTATTGTATTTCTTTCTAGTTACTTTTATTATAATAATTTCATAAATTATTCTCAATGAATAATTTGTTATGTAATTAATTAAGATAATCTCTTTTAATCAAAGGTAGTTGGCCGCAGTAAAAGTGAACTGCAATCCCGGGTGAACTTATATACAACTTTTGGATTTCAAATCTTAGAATCTTCACTTTAAGATCTGAAATTGCATAAGCAATTATTAAGACAAAAAATTAAGAAACTCTCATTCAATAACATATTATAGTGTTGTTTAATGCTACCTCAAAAAATTAACTATTAGGTGAAATTACATGAGTAACGTGGCTAGGTGATTTGATCTCTTAATCCGGTGTCGTGAATTTGAGTCTGGGAATGAAAAAATTTTCGATAGGACACCCAAAGTCCTCTCTAAAACCTTTATGAGTCGAGTCAGATTAGTTAAATTTCTGGTAATTTGACTAACCGGCAAGTATCACCAAAAAAAAAAAAAAAAAGAAACTGAAATTAGATGCAATTGATATATTTAACTCGACCAGCAGACCTAGAAATTACAGAGCGCGAGCTTATGGAATAGAAGGGAGTTACATGAATATGAATCTGAAAAACTAGATCAAGAATTTCATACCTCAAGAAAATACCAAAATGACTTTTAAAAGACACCATCAAGGAACGATGAAGAAGGAATATTTCAGCTCACGCAATAACAAGTACATTGAAGAAATTAAATATAATTGACTAGATGTTGTCACATTGCCACCTGACACTTCTCCCATTTTATGCAGTACAGTACTTCTCCCATTACAGTACACGAGCTTGAGCGCTGTCACGTAACTTCTTCTGCTTGGCCCTTCATATATTGAGTGCGCAAAAATACCATTTACGGGCTGATATGGGAGAAATATTCTGTCAAATACTATACTGTTGTATAGATGGATCTATGTATATATGCACTATGTAGTCACATGCTTCGCCTCAGGCCCCCAGGCCCCGTACTTATAAATAAAAGCGTTTTTCTGTAGACCCCATTCACATTGCTGATAATGATAACTTAATAAACAACAATTTGCCAATGACACTGTTGTTAACTTCAGGCAGAAAAAGTGCAAACACTGATATTTACGGGTCACAAAGCATCACATGCCAATGCTTCCTCTTCCCTTTAAGTTCAACAATTCGGATGTTGACCCTATATCGGCATATGATATTCAAGTCTACGTTTAAATGCACAGTGCAATTTGCACTTGCATGTGAAAACCTGAGAGAGAACAGTTATTCAAACTTCAGTTGATCTAAATATAATACTAGATAACAGTATTCTATATCAAAGAATAGACACTTAATGATTAGAAGCTTTGTACGAAGTAAATTTTCAATAATTAAACTTAGTGATATGAACAAGAAGATAAAATAAGTAAAACATCTTGGAAGAAACGAAAAGTGTTGTCCTTATATATCTTTCAATTGTGTGAGAAAAGGAAAAAATAATAATAATAATACCACTTCAACCGAAATTATGGCAAGAAAAAAAAAATATTCCATTGCAAATGATAAGTTGAAGTACGTTTTCAAATCCAATACACTTATTCCACCGTTTCCGGGGTAGGAGGAGTAATTAAGAAATACAGCAAGAACTAAGACAATCAGATTCAGAAGGTATGAACAGTTGAAGTGATCTGACACTAATACCTGCCGACACAGTAACAAACCGTCAATCTGTCCTCTCCAGGAATTCCTTATATAAGGCAAGAAATAAAAATCAAAAGAATTGTTTGTACAAGTTTCCCGTAACAAATCTAACTGCATTCAGGGACTTTGTGCTTTATTCAAAAGTTGTTTTCTTTCAGAAACATTCTAGTCCATGAAAATTTGGATTGAAAGATGACTCCTAAATCATGAAGAATGTTTTGAAAATGAAATTAGTCTGGATATTACAATGCCTAAATATCCATATTATTGTAGGCCAAAAATATCTGGCTAATGAAAGCTTTCACTTTATAACAGAAAACCAAGTTGTTGGATGTGTTGATCAACAATGTATTATTATGACAACAGCAAGTGCTAGGCAGAAGAGCTGCCCCGCGTTTGAGAAGGAAGACAATGACCCGTCAAATATTTGCATTTAATACCATGTACAGCATTTTTTGTATTTAGGTAAGTACGCCATGTATAGATAGAGAAGAAATGCTTGGAGAGGAAGTTTTAATCTTTGACATGTAAATTAATTTTATATATTTATCATCCATCTCTTAACAATTGTCCTTTTAAAGATTTGAACCTTGATTTTTTTTTTTTATTGATAGTGCAGTTTATTTGTCACTACAACAGGCCCTTGTTGCTTGGATGTTTGCAAATCAAAGTTCGGTATATGTAACTTTGTGCTAATAAAAATAAGATATATTTATAATATGATTAACATAATTTAGCATATGTTAAAAATTAACTTACATGCCTTTGCTATAAAGTTCCCACCCCAAGAGTTATTCTGTATAGCTATATATATTTCCATTAGACTAGCCAGTAGTCCCACCCCTACGGTCTAGGAAACTTCATGTATGTTTCCCCATGTTCTCGAGTCTCAATATAAATAGCCAAACTCAGATATAGAAACCGCTAGCTCTAAATTAGGCCTTCAAGCTCTTTAAAAGTTCACTATCCTACCAAGAATTAGAGTACTAAACTATAGACTTCAAGATGGTTAGGTCATTTGTTTGGAAGATACAAAAGAGTCTCTCACTCTTTGTACCTAGAAATCCTGCACTAAGACAAATCAATGAAGATCAAGTGGAAGCAGCAACTGGGGTGCCAGATGATGTTATGGAAGGACATTTTGCTGTTCTTGCCATCAAGGGTGAAGAAACCAAAAGGTTCATTGTTGAGTTAGACTACTTGACTGATCCTGCTTTCTTGGGACTTCTGGAACAGGCTAGGGAGGAGTATGGTTTCAGGCAGAAGGGTGCTCTTGCTGTCCCTTGCCTGCCTCAAGAGTTACAGAAGATTCTAGATGAGAGGAGAGCACAAAGTTCCAAATTTGGAGGGTGGGGTACTAACTACTAATGATCTTCCTATGATAAATAAGCTACTGTGAAGTTTTAATTTCTAGTCACAAGGTCTTTATTCTGCAGCATGAAGATGCATATGAAGATTATTTGTTATATTCTTTAGTTAGCCAGTTAATTATAATTATTTCTTGCAATTAATAAACTCCGAAAAGAAAATGTTGGTTTTCTTTGGTTTAGGTCATCTGTGGATGGGAGCAACATGTTTCGGATTCTTTCTATCCAGACAGAGTCAAATGTATCAAAGTCCTCAGCAGAGTTCTGAAGCAGAAACATTGCTGTTGGTGACATTGTGAGCTTTTTGAGCATCTGATCCCATGCTGGAAAAGGATCCTATATTTGTGGGGGGAAAAAATAAAACAAAAAAATGCAGAACATCCCTTGCTAGAACGAATTATTGTAAGATATGTTAGAAGTAATAATTAATTAGAAAAATGAAGAGTCGTGCATGTGTCTAATTGTTGTGGTTGTATGGCATTATGAACCATTTCATTTGTTAAATGATGTATCCACCCTACCTTTAATTAGTATAATTAGGAGACTCTAGCCTTGTATCAAATATGCCAAAAAATCATGTGAAAAAAAAATGGCAAAAAATAATAATTATCCATCTCCATAGATTTCCTCTGTGTCTCTCTCTAGAAAGATAATATTGTGTTGGGACTTGGGATTACTCCATCAAACTTAGCAAGAAAGGGATTGACATTGTGCCAAACTAAGCTCTATTAAGAATAAGATGGTAATGGCATATACTGTACTGAACATACTCAGGTGCTAGATAGCCCTAGTGAATAAACTTGATACAAAAGCCTTCACAAACAAGTTTATCAGAAAAGCAGAAACGGTTCATCTATGCTTTTGATATCCAGTGTAGGCCTGCTTCCTACATATGCTGTACCACTTCAGTAATCATGTTAGGAGTGTTTCCATTAGCAGCACAATCATCCTTATTGTCTAGAAAAAAGCCAGACAAATAGAATTTTTGCCAGAAATTATATACCAGAATAATATGACATCATTGATAATCTTTAGATAAGTAAGTGAATCTTGCCATTACATTTAATCCAATCATCATCATGTATTCTGTCAAAAATTCTGGTTAAAATATTCTGGCTATACAGCATTGCTGTATTGTCTATTATTCAGACTTCATTCTGCCCTCCAGGTTAAATAATATCCACCTAATTAAGCTAGAATATTATTCCATAATTTTGAACAAATAAGTTATACACACTAGTCATTTTATTTGTAATAGCTAGGTACTTAATTAGGATGATGATGTCACTATCAGAGCTTGCAATATCGGGGCATGGCATGGGGCAGGAATGGAGATCCTACTTATCTGAGTTTTCGAATTTTATGATTTGTTGCATATATGCATGGTACATATACAATTTTAGTATTATTCTGAACATAGCTGCCTTGGTCATGCAATGATGGACCATCGGCCCCATTACGAATGTAAAAAGAGCTTAAAGACCATAATACTCAAAATGCATCCACCAAATATACTTTTTATCTGGTGAGAATGATGGGACTTATGATTGCTGGTTGTCGCATTCCAAAGGTTGTCACAACAGCGATGATATTAGTTGAACATTAAAATTCAACAATTCTTTTATATAAATATACTATATATTTATTTCACTTTTGATACACACTTGTCCTGATATTTACTTACATTCACTTAATATATCGTGTTTATACTATGTCTGCATAGCATAGATTGAAAAAAAAAAAAAATTCCAAATTTGCTTTAGAGTAGAAGGTTAAATCTTCTTTAGTAGCTTTATTGTCACATAGCATTAGCCATCGGCATGGAGATCAAAAGTAAAGTGAGGGTGATAGTGGTACATTCAATTTTTAAATATGTATGAAGGGAGAACCACTGATTTGACTCCCAAAAGATTTAAATACTGATAATTTAGTTTTTAAAAATTGTTTTATTAATTTGCAGTACTCCAATAATAAATTTTATTATTACTAATGTATTTTATTAATATTAACAAAAGATATTTTAGGGACTAATTTGTTAGTGCATTAATTGTTTAGGGATTAATTTGTTAGTACATTCATTATTAAGATACCACAGGAGAAAATAATATCTTTTGGGGGTTAATTGTCAGCAATTTGATTTTTCGGAGGCCAAATTGGTAGTTCTTCCTATGTATGAATGTTTTCATTAAGAATATGTCATTATGCTAGAGGACCACCAATTTGGCCTCCGAAAGATCAAAATATTGATAACTTAGTCCCCAAAAGATATTTTATGAGTCCGTAGATTCTAATGATAAATTCTATTGTTATTAATGAGCTTTACTAGTGTTAATAAAAGATATTTCAGGGACTAATTTGTTAGCAAATTAATTCTTTTAGGGATTAATTTGTCGATGCATTAATATTTTAGGGGTTAATTTGTCAACTCATTCATTATTGGGATACCACGAGAGAAAATAATATCTTTTGGGGCTAAATTATTAGCGTTTTAATCTTTTGGGGACTAAATTGATGATTCTTCCATCATTATGCCCTTTACATTTGGGATACCATCAAAGAATTGAAATCAAACTAGCTAAGGTTTGTCTAAATTATGTTTATGTGTAAAAATTACAACATTTTCCTCTTTATCAATTTCTTTTCATTTTTTTCATTAATGCATAAAATTTTTTGGAAAAAAATATATATCTTAAAAAAATGAATTACATACATTTTCTTATTTAAATAAGAGTTTAATTAATATGCATTGAATTTTTCACTGTCATCCAATCAAATATTTGTGTTTGTAAGATTTTTAAGATACTAGGTGGTTAAGTAAAATATTTTTGTTGATTTGATAATACAAAATTAGATATCTTTGTAAAAAAATTTTATACTGATAGTGCATAAAAATTAAATATTTTAAATATAAACATATTTTCCATCCCCTTTTTATCTGAAATTATACATACCTGCTTTTTAATTTTTATATATCAGATCAGACAACTATCAAAAGTTTAAACAAAATAGATGTTAGCATAAATATTAGAAAATTTATAACAGATCTAATCCTATGATTTAATTTTATTAATTTTTTTGCGAAAAGACTAGATGTTTGTATGAGATGTCTCATGTCACGCACTGACCTCTTGAACTAAAACTGAAAAGAAACCTATCCTCATTACGCAGAACGTTATGGTAATTTTTGATCTAGAGCATTATACTTGCCTGTTATCTATTTGATGAAACGTCACACTCAGTATTTTGCCTGAAAAAATATGCATGATGTGTACCTGGTAGACCATCATGTGAAGGCATGAAGCCTCTTAGAACAAAAAGATTAATGAATGATACAACATACAAGCCGAAAGGATAGTTCATCAAAATAATATAGAAGGATAGAGCGACATTACGAAATGGCTCGAGAAAGATGAATGAATAACTCTTCACATGGTATTTTAGCATTTTCAAAATAAATTTCACTTTGGAAATTTCTCCACTTGTCCGGTGTAAAAAAGGAGGATATAGTATGGAATCCATAAGTAGCATATTGATATTTTTTAAAAGTAAACGCTAAGATTAGTTTTCTAAAAATATACGTGATATCACGTCAACCTTTATAAATTTTAGACTTCAACTTGATCTCTACTTGTCCAATGTAAAAAAGGAGGAAATAGAATGGAATCCATAAGTCGCATATTGATATTTTTGTTTAAATAAACGCTAAGATTAGTTTTCTGAAAATATACATGATATCAAGTCAATTTTTATAAATATTAGACTTCAATCTGATCTCTACTTGTCCAGATAAAAAAAGAGGAAATAGAATGGAATCCATAGCATATTCAATTTTTTTTTTTTTAAGTAAACGCTAAGATTAGTTTTCTAAAAATATAGATGATATCAAGTCAACTTTTATAAATTTTAGTCCTTAATTGATAGTTTTTTTTTTTTTTTTTGTGATGGATCAAATTGATGTAAAAAAATATGTTTGAAGGACTAATTTAATGTCCTGCATACCCTTTGAAGAACAGTTTAAATATTTACTCGAATTTTACACATTAAAAATCAAAGGTCAAATTTTTATGAGATTAATTTTAATATATTGTTATTATAAAATATTTTACTCAGTTAATCAATTATATAATATCATATGTATGACTCTTGAGGCATTTATTATAAAGAAACACTTTTAATGACATAACATTAGATTATTGAATGTTTATATGAGAAAAAAAACACTTTTACACTAATAATATATTAAAATTACATCCAATTTTTATTAAAGTGCAAGCTAAATATGATGGTATCCACAAACTTATAAACATTTTATCTATTTATTTCTTTCTGTTACTTTTATTATAATGATTTCATAAACTATTCATAATGAATAATAATACAATGTAATTAAGATAATCTCTTTTAATCAAAGATAGTTAACCGCAATAGAACTGTACCGTGATTCTACACAAATTTTACCTGCAGCGTAGCAATTACTATGGCCGGTAAAAAAAAAAAAAAAACCTCTTTTCGAAACCTCATTTGATTAGTGTAGCGTTAGCGTTGTTTAATGCTACCTCAAGAAATTAACGATTAGTTGAAAATAAATGCAACTGATATATTTAACTCGACCGGCTGACCTAGAAATTAAAGAGCACAGGCTTATGGGAAAGAAGGGAGTTACATGAATATGAATCTGAAAAAACTAGATCAAGAGTTTTCTACCTCAGAAAATACCAAAATGACTTTTAAAAGACACCATCACATTTAGCTAGCCAAAAATTAACTCGACACTTCAGGAAATCATTTATGTAAGTATGGTTAAAGTGCAAGCTACATCTTCTTAAATGACTCAACTAATAACATCAAGTCAAAATTACCAGGGCAAGTGGGCAGTACAGAAATATAATAGTATATGATAGTATAAGCTACAAAAGGAAACTGCTAAAACTCATACATCAACCAACAGTATTATCAAATGCACATCCAAATTCTAGAATTTTTGAGAAAAATATTTTTCTTCCTCATATGTGGGATGAAGACACTTGATCCAAAAGTCATCATTGTCTCAGCTTCACATCCATTTCCACAGGAAAGACCTTGCCTCGGTGGTTGAAGATCATGAAGTCTAGGTTGGCAGGTAAAGAAACAATCCTGCAGCCAAGGAGACAAACTCTTGTGATTGAGGTCCAAATAATTCATAACAAGTGAGATTTGTCAGCAGCGTCAGACACTATACAAAGTTACATCCCTCAATTACGAGCACAGCACAACCAAAGGCAGAAAATAAGAAACTTTTGCAAACATACGATTCCTTTGATTAAGGATAAATATATGAAGGCTAAATTAAAGCATATTAATATGTTGAGTATGGTGATCAACAGTTGATCCTCTGAAGCATGAATAAAGTCTTGCACAGGAACAGAAAATATTTTCCTAGTCCCTTTTCATGTTGACGAATAATGTCAATAATGAGCATATTTGCCAAAACCAGCTGCCTATTATCTACGGACAGATTATGAACGAAAAATCTGACAGAAGTAACTTAAAGGACTCAGAGAAAATTAATGACCCTTGCCAATACAATGAATACATATCAATGATTATTTCGTCCAGATCATCCATCCTCACCATACAAGAATTTCCATTCTAAACCATCAACTACATATAGCATAATAGGAAACCATGGATTTGCTTGGTATAGATAAGACGGGAAAAGTTGATTTTGAATACTTTAGCTCTTAACTTCCCTAAGATAATGCATAAGGTGGAAGTAAAACTTTTTCCATTCATCTTAACATAAAGACCTACTCTATTTCTATTATAGTTTCAGTCCTCTCTAGCAAGTATGGTCTAAGACGACATTACCTAGTACCTATAAATAAAACAACAGAATTGGATCAAGGTAGACCAAGCTTAAACTCAATAACAGGCAACTCAACTATAACAAAACCTAACTGATGTAGAGATGCTATTCCAGTTTTAGTTTCATCACATGTTCAACTCTATTTACATCCCTCTTATCATCTAGACCTTCTCTATTCCCAGGCCCTATTACTTTCTCTATTTCCATTCCTCCACTATCACAGTGCTCTCTGGCAACTAAAGCCTCAAAACAGAACATGACCAATAACTGACAGAACTTTTATCAATATAGCAAACAGAAGAGCAACATTTGCCAAGTATATAGTTCACACTTCCCAGATGTCAACAGGTTTCATCCCAGTGTCAAGGAATTATACTATAGCTTTTCTCGGAAACAAATGCTAGCAACTTCTGAATTGTGAGTTCTTTGAGGTTACAATAACCACTACTAGGCTGTAACTAATAATTAGCTAATCTTTAGGACAGCAAAATGAAATTAACCACCAACTTAAAAGTCAGAAGAATCTAGCATTTCAAACTGATAAAGAAGGAGTTACCTGTTCTCTTCAGAGTGTGGGTGTATGGACAGAAACTTCCCTGGCACAGTCAATGCAGCCCACATACAAAGCACTAGTCCAAGAGACAGCTCAACCACCACCTGCATCCCCAAAAGCTCTTAGATGCATAAACACCAACATAAATTCAATCAAAAACCTAGCTTTGCAAATCAGAAACAGTGATTAGAGAAGAATAATTACATCGAATGGAGGCCCGGAAAACTCTTCCTCCGTGATCTTCAACAGACCCCTATCTGCAACCAAATCAGACCCGGCTTTAGATGCGATTGGAAAAAAATCATGGACCTAACGTTACGGCAAATTTGAAATACAGAATGAATATTTGGGGATACATTGGATGGTTGAGTAAGCGGCGTGAAAAAGAATCAGAAGCCCGAGGACTCCGACAGCAAAACCTAGACCCATGTTTGGAGCGCGATGTAGATCTACTTTGATGATTGTATTGTTGGACGGCAACAACCGTACAAAGCTCCGAGGTTTGGAGGATGTGTGGATCGCCGGACGCAAAACCTCGGAGAAGCAAGGGTGCCTGTCTCAGTCTGAGGCTGGTGTCTATGACTACGCAGGCTACTCCAATTAGCAAACTGGCCAACCACATACACCAAATTGCAATTTTACCCACGCCGTATGCATCGGAAAATCTGTTTAAAATTTGGATTTAATTCCTATACTCTATCAAGCGTGATTAGTTTGGGTTAAAAGTATGCTGTAAAATTTGTGACTTTATATGTAATTAAATTAAATAACTAAGATAGTATTTAGTATATACAAATAATTTAACTAGTAATTCATATTACTACATTTGGTATATAAAAAAAAATTAGTACGTAATATGCCTTTTATCAATATTATAATGATAATAATAATTATTAATTAGTTAATTAAAAAATATATGAAAATTTAATTATTAATTATTAATTATGATTATAATAATTAATATTATTTTAAATAATAATAATAATAATAATAAAAGAATTATCACAATAATAATAACACATATTACTTTAAAAATCTGAATTGTTAACGATATTATCCAACTAAATAAAGTAATATTGTGAGTTCACATAATTTAATTAAATATTATCAATAATCCAGATATATTATCTCACAGCAATCGCTAGCTAAGTAATAAGGAGGTGAAAAACTTGACTCAAGTTTTATATTTTTAAAAGTATGCAATAAGTATATGATTGCTTTGTTCAATAATGTGAAGAATTTTATTTCAAATAAAAATGGTTGATATATAACATAATTTAGATAATCGTACTATGCATTATGCTTAAAAAGATAATGACCATCAACTAATAAAATGAACAATCTTGATGTAGTTAAAATAAAAAAGTTCTCCAACAAAGTTAAAAATATATTAAGCATCTCCAAAGAATTTGGATATCTATTATTTATCTATTCTCATATAATTAAGGATAGAGTGGGGTTTGTCCTCACCACCTCAAATCCTCCCTACCCTTGTTCCTAATTCCCATCGTAGAGAGTTTTCTTCTCCCATCTCTATTTCTCACCTCCTTGAAGGTCTTTATAGGATTCCCAAACTTAAGTTAAAAAAAAAGAGAAACACATGATAAAGGAGAGTCACCAGATTTGAAACACATCCAAACTCCAAACTTAAAAAAAATAAAGGAAAAACACATCACAGAGGAAGGCCACTAGATTTAAAATACATCCATATCTAAAACACATTTAGACTCCATAGCATCATCTTCTTGCGACAGCAAAATTGAGGGAGCAAGTCAATGCCGGAGCTATCACCAGCTGTGGTGAGCTCGCTATTGCAATTGTTGATGGCAAAGTAAATGTTGCGCTATTTGTTAAGGAAGCGCGAGTATGGTGTTTAGCAGAACTTGAATGCATGATGGGGCGATCTTTGGCAAAGAGGATATAGGACAATGTGATCTACATTAGAGCTCGAGTGAGGTTGTTGGTGTTACTGGCTGTAATGAGCTTACAGCCACAAATGGTCACTAATAGAGCAAATTTGGGGGCTATTGTGTAAATTTGGTTTCGAGGGAGAAAGTCTCAAGCTCCATATGAGATAGTGAAATGATAAGGTAAGGTAGTGAAATAATGGGGTTTGAGTGGGTAAATTTGGCAATTTATTTATTTATTTTTTTAAATTAAAATCCTCTAAAATGAGAATTTTTATAAAGTGAGATGTTGTCTACCTTTCAATCAATAATTTATGGATTTGGATTATCTGAAGTGAGGAAGTTTATAAAATGAGAAATTGAGGGGCTAATAATACTGGGATTAATAACTTCCATTGTGAATGAGACCCATTAAATAATCGAAGGATTGTTAATACCTCACTTTCTCATTTTATAAATTTTTTTACTTTAGAGGATCCAAATTCATAATTTTTATTATGTATGAGCTCTATTAAATAATCTAAAAAATGGATAATATTGTACTTACTTATTTTATAAATATTCTCATTTTAAAGAATTTAAATTACTATTTTTAAATAATTTTTTAAAAGTAATATAATAATAAAAATTATCAATAATATATATATATATATATATATATATATATATATATATATATATATATATATATATATATATATATATATAGTTTAATATTTTTACACATATAAAGACCTCGCAGTGCTAGAAATTTGATCTCCGTCCCCATTCTAAACTTATCTAGTTATACACAAATTTTTCTCACGTAATCTTTTTTTTTTTCTCCTATTTGGGTGCCCCCAGGTGCCATCGACGCCTAACAATACTTGACATGCGATTTCACCACTTGAGCTATTGCTCATCCGCCACCAAACTTCATTGTAATCAAGAACCAAAAAACCAAAAGCAATGAAGCATTAATATTTTACATGATATAATTTTTGAATTGGGAAGCGTATCATCATAAAAGTCCGATCTTTTCTTGGATAAGTCAATGAAGCAAGCATACAAGTTGGATTCCATAAGTTACTAGGAAGTAAAACCAAAAATAAATAAATAAACAAGTAAATTTAATTTTTATATATTAATAATATAAAATTTTAAAAATTTTAAGATTTGCTATGTTGTAATAGATGATTATAATAGTGGGTAGTTACCATCCTAAATTTGCAAATCTTTGAATTTCTACTTAAAAATTAAACCAAAACAAAAAAGGGAATTTCTTTGCTAACAAGAAACGTAGCTAGCCCACTTATAAATACCAGCACGCCAAACTCCTCCATTCTCGCTCACGCTCAGATCCATACGTCTCTATAGATTCATTCCTTTGCAGAGAGAGAACAAGCACAGCAAACAAAAACACCTTCTTCTTGGACGATGGCAAACCAACCTGAATCCTCTGATCCGTACGTCTTTCTCATTCCTTAGATCTCACTTACTGCGTTCGTTGCTTTCGTGTTTCGATCTCGATTTCTTGGTCGGAATCTGATTGTGCCCCCTGTGTTGAGTTTTGCAGGAAGGGAACCAAGAGGGATTTCAGCACAGCGATTTTGGAGCGGAAGAAGGCGCCGAATCGGCTGGTTGTTGACGAGGCCGTCAACGACGACAACTCCGTCGTGGCGCTTCACCCGGAGACCATGGAGAAGCTCCAGCTCTTCCGCGGCGACACCATCTTGATCAAGGTATTGCTGCTTCTTTTTTTTTTTTCCTTTGTTTTTTCAATTAATTTTTATCTCACTTTGGCGCAATTGATGTTTTTTTCCCCATACCTTTGTGTGTCCGGTTGCAGGAGAATTAGGTTTTTTGGGTTGTGATTAAAGACTAAAAATGTGTTTTTTATATGGGTTTGCCAGGGTTAAGAATTGGGCTAGGGGGTTAAAATCTGTTTGAATTTATTTGTTCATAGAAACAGCTAATTTTGTTATTTTATGTGTAAGATTGAGATTCCCTTTTACCTCCAGTGATGTTATAGTATTATTAGGGTTTTGGCACTAGGGAAAGTAGAAAGCTTGTAAGCTTGACGCATTTGCTGTACTTTCAAGTTTGTTTGCATGGTATACCAGGTGTAATTTGTCTCATGAGGGGTAGGGTAGAGAGAGAACAGTGCTGATTATTGTGAATTGACAGGGAGAACATTCTGTGCCAAATGTTTTAACTTGCTATAGCTTGCTATGCAAAATCCTATGCTAATATTTTGCTGAAGTGGAAGTTGGCTTGAAAATGGGACCATTTTGTATTAAACATTTTGTGCTATTATCGTTTTTGTTATTATTATTATTTTAGCTGAAGCTTGAGTTGTTTTATTCCTTACATGTATAAGGATAACTTGTTCCCTATTTAATCATCATGCTTCGTTGCTGCTTTTGACCTTCAGGGAAAGAAAAGGAGAGACACAATCTGTATTGCACTTGCTGATGACACATGTGAGGAACCAAAAATAAGAATGAACAAGGTTGTGAGAAACAACCTTAGGGTTAGGCTCGGAGATGTTGTTTCGGTGCATCAATGTGCTGATGTCAAATATGGAAAGCGAGTCCACATTCTTCCTGTGGATGACACTGTTGAAGGGGTTACAGGGAATATCTTTGATGCCTACTTAAAACGTGAGTAACTACTTTGTTGTGTTTGGTGGACACTATAAAGTTTTTTTTTTTTTTTTGGGGGGGGGGGTGGTGTCTCTTCTTGATCTTATGTCTACCATACATATTTCTACTTGTCTTTAGTCATCATTAGCCTTTCTGTCTGATTAGGGAAGGGTTGAAAATGAAAAATAATAATTCATTTTATCATATCTAGTGATAACATTTTTTTCCCTCTTTTGGCGATAAAATCTGTTTTAATGCATTGCTTATTATCTAAAGTAATAAGTAATAACTCAACTGTATTTTGACAGAATACATTTTTTTTTTCAGATAGATACTATTTTGATTTTTCAAACATTACACCACTACCTATTAGGTCAAAGTAAAACTGTTAAAACCACACTAAGCATCGGTTTCTTTGAGAATTATTACCAGCAAAGTTGTTGAAGTTAAATGGCAGCGGGACATAGTAGAACTTTTGCCCTTTTTCCCCCCTATTGCTATCAACTCTTCTCACTGACATGTAAGCTTGTTTCATTCTAATTTATCTTGAATACTAAGTTCACTTTTGCATTTGCAGCTTATTTCCTGGAGGCATATCGGCCAGTGAGGAAGGGTGATTTCTTCCTTGTGAGAGGGGGGATGAGAAGTATAGAATTCAAGGTTATTGAAACTGACCCTTCTGAGTACTGTGTTGTTGCCCCAGACACTGAGATCTTCTGTGAAGGGGAACCTGTTAAGAGGGAAGATGAGAATCGATTAGATGAGGTTGGTTATGATGATGTCGGTGGTGTAAGAAAGCAGATGGCACAGATTCGGGAACTGGTGGAATTGCCACTGAGGCACCCACAGTTATTCAAGTCTATTGGTGTTAAGCCACCAAAAGGAATTCTGCTGTATGGACCTCCTGGGTCTGGCAAGACTTTAATTGCTCGAGCAGTCGCAAATGAAACTGGAGCCTTCTTTTTCTGCATCAATGGCCCTGAGATCATGTCAAAACTGGCTGGTGAGAGTGAAAGCAATCTGAGGAAGGCATTTGAGGAAGCTGAGAAGAATGCACCATCCATCATATTCATTGATGAGATAGATTCAATAGCTCCAAAGAGGGAGAAGACTCATGGTGAAGTTGAGAGGAGGATTGTCTCCCAGCTCTTGACCCTCATGGATGGGCTTAAATCACGTGCACACGTAATTGTTATTGGAGCCACAAATCGTCCCAATAGCATTGACCCTGCTCTTAGGAGGTTTGGAAGGTTTGATCGGGAGATAGATATTGGTGTTCCAGATGAAGTTGGGCGTCTTGAGGTTCTACGAATTCATACAAAGAATATGAAGCTTGCTGAAGATGTAATACTGAAATTCATTTCTCCCTAAGTTATGGTTTGATTTAAATGCTCCAAATTCTGAAAGAAATTTGTTCATTGGGTCATTTGCAGGTTGATTTAGAGAGGATTGCTAAGGATACCCATGGATATGTTGGTGCTGATCTAGCTGCTTTGTGTACTGAAGCTGCACTTCAGTGCATCAGGGAGAAAATGGATGTGATTGATTTGGAAGATGAGTCAATTGATGCTGAGATATTGAACTCTATGGCTGTAACAAATGAGCATTTCCAGACTGCTCTTGGATCAAGCAATCCTTCTGCTCTTCGTGAAACAGTAAGTATATAGCAGCGGTTTTAGAATTTTTTTTTTTGTTAATATCAAATGTTAAGCTTCCTGTTCTCTTGTTCTCACTGTCTTGGCTACCACCTTCTGTGATTACACCTTCCTTTAAATTTTGCTAATGAACCAGGTTGTTGAAGTGCCCAATGTCAGCTGGGAAGATATTGGTGGTCTTGAAAATGTTAAGAGAGAACTCCAAGAGGTAACTGCAGCTCTTCCATTTAATCACATTGCTGCACTTGTTTCCTTTCATCTGCCTCTGGATTTTAATGCTGCTCACTTTTGCAGACTGTTCAATACCCAGTGGAACACCCTGAAAAATTCGAGAAGTTTGGAATGTCACCTTCAAAGGGGGTTCTTTTCTACGGTCCTCCTGGGTGTGGTAAAACCCTTTTGGCCAAAGCTATTGCCAATGAATGTCAAGCAAACTTCATCAGTGTCAAGGGTCCAGAGCTCCTTACAATGTGGTTTGGAGAAAGTGAAGCTAACGTGAGGGAAATTTTTGACAAGGCTCGGGGTTCTGCTCCATGTGTCCTATTCTTTGATGAACTTGACTCTATCGCAACTCAGGTTTGTATCAATTGAGGTTTCTAAGTTATAATTTGGACTTTAGGCAAAACTTATTGGTTTATGGAACATTTTGGTCTTCATTATAAGTATATTGAATGTAGAAGATTACTGTGCCTTTAGAAAACTATTATCATATTTTATGGTCACCTTCCCAAATCTTTTCTTTGCTTTATCTTGCAGAGAGGTAGCAGTGTTGGAGATGCTGGTGGTGCTGCTGACAGGGTTTTGAACCAACTTCTTACAGAAATGGATGGGATGTCAGCAAAGAAAACTGTGTTCATCATTGGGGCCACTAATCGACCAGACATTATAGACCCTGCCCTTCTACGTCCAGGCCGTCTAGACCAGTTGATTTATATCCCTCTTCCAGATGAGGATTCCCGTCATCAGATATTTAAAGCTTGCTTGAGAAAATCCCCAGTCTCAAAAGATGTTGACCTTAGGGCTCTTGCAAAGTATACTCAAGGCTTTAGTGGTGCTGATATTACTGAGATTTGCCAGCGTGCATGCAAGTATGCTATAAGAGAGAACATTGAGAAGGTACAGTTCTGGGCACCTATTTCTATATATTCTATTTACCAAGTCCCTAGACAACTATAGAACTTATTCTGAGATTGGATTCCTTATATGATTTTTTATTTTATTTTTTCTTATTTCGAGTTCTCTTGGCAGGACATTGAGAGAGAAAGGAGGAGAAGAGAGAACCCTGAGGCAATGGAAGAGGATGTTGAAGATGAAGTAGCAGAAATCAAGGCAGCTCACTTTGAGGAATCTATGAAGTATGCACGAAGGAGTGTAAGTGATGCTGACATTCGCAAGTACCAGGCATTTGCCCAAACATTGCAGCAGTCAAGAGGGTTTGGAACTGAGTTCAGGTTTGCAGATACTAGCTCTGGTGGTGCTGCAGCTGCATCTGACCCGTTTGCAGCTGCTGGTGGAGCTGATGAAGATGATCTTTACAGTTAGGTCAACTTGTACGTTTGTTTTCATTCATGAATGCCAGTGCTATCTTATTTATGTACTTCCCATTGTCTATGAAGTCTCTTAGGCTTTCTTTGGATTATTGTTGTCATTTCCTGGTAACAGGCATTGGTTCATATGGCAAGCATTTTTTTGTGCTAGCCCCTTCAAAATTTGGAGAGAATTAGACAATTAGTTCGAAGCTTGTTGTATAACTCTGAAACTATTGTGCTCAGTTCTCAAGTGCCAACACCTTATATAAACAAAATTTGACACATTTACACCTCATATTTGTCTCTGCAAATTTTTATATTTCACGGAAACATGTTCACATAGCATTGTGGATAGTCTGAAATGATATTTGTCTGTCTGTTTTGTCTTAAATTACATACATCGTTGAAAAGATATTTATGCACATAAAGTGAGGACCTGAATTTTTTATGCATGGTTGGAATTACAGCACATTCCAACTGTCTCTGTCCCACCTGATTCTATCTTCAACTAAGAAATTTGTACAAGAAATTCTTGCCTTTCTTTTACGTATAAAAACATATAAATTTCTTTCAAAATCCTCTCGAGCGGGAACGATCATTATCAATCACAATGCTGGTTTTGTCAGGCACTGCCTTTTTACTGTAGCCAAGTGGCCAAGGGACCTTCCCAGCTCTTTGCACTAGTGAAGCAGGGTGGACTCGCAGACACATTGTGAAGTTTATGTGAATAGCAGTGAGGGGAATTTTGGATAATTGTCAGTACGATCCAGTTTTGGTCAATGCGTTATTTACTAACCACGTTTTTTAATTTGCCTGTTGCATGTGGCAATATATGAGTTGATCTCGGTTACGACTTATTATATTAATGTCCATCAATCATGTCATAGCAATTGTATGGTCATTGCGTTTCGAAACTCACTTGCAATGAAGCTACAGAAACATTGGCATTCATCAACATTTAGCTTCCTGACCAATCACTGTCCCAACGACCAACAGAAACTTTACTATTTTAGTTAAGGCAGATAAACATGTGATGTGGGCCATAATGCTCCCCAAGTATATGATTAATTGAGGATTGAAGATGAATCAAAAGCAAAAATAAAATGAGGATTGAAGTTCCAAGCTGCTGCGACGAAATGGGAAAACCTGCTTTTGGGCCCCTTGTGGCGCTGGTTAGAAAGCTTGTGCGCAGCTAAGATTTCTGGTTTGAAAGCAGGTTATGTTATACATCAATGCAACAGTAATCTTGAATTTGAATAACTCACCCATTGGAAGGAATCCACCACAACTAAGCCGTCAGATTCTATGATTTTCATAAGTTGCTCCCATGATCTTTACCCCGAATATTGGACAGTGGGCACATTATTTGCAGCCATGCCAAGCTCATGCACTTTCACCTAGACGACTGAAATCATTTGCTCTCATTTTGGACTGTTCAATTATATACTCCTAAAGTTAACTCGAGACCTCAGCACATCATTTGTGTAAGTACGGTTAATATGCAAGCTATCTCTTCATAAATGACTCAAGTAATAACATCATGTCAAAATTACTATGGCAAGTGGCCAGTACAGATATCTTAGTATAAGCTACAAAAGGAAACTGCAAAAACTCATACATCAACCAACACTATTATCAAATGCACATCCAAATTCTAAAATTTTTCGGAGAAAATGTTTTTCTTCCTCATATGAGGGGCGAAGGCACTTGATCCAAAAGTCATCATTGTCTCAGCTTCACATCCATTTTCACAGGAAAGACCTTGCCTCGGTGGTTGAAGATCATGAAGTCTAGGTTGGCAGGTGAAGAAACAATCCTGCACCCAAGGAGACAAACTCTTGTGATTGAGATCCAAATAATTCATAATAAGTGAGATTTGTCAGAAGCGTCAGACTCTAGATTACAAAGTTATATCCCTCAACTATGAGCACAGCATAACCAGAGGCTGCAGAAATAAGAAACTTTTGCAAACATAAAATCCTTTGACTAAGGTTAAATATATTAGGTTTAAATTCCTTTCCCTAACAGTAAATATATGAAGGTTAAATTAAAGCATATTAATTTGTGGAAGTATGGTGATCAACAGTTGATCCACTGAAGCATGAATAAACTCTTGCAAAGGAACAGTTAAATTTTCTCCTTGTCCTTTTTCTTTTTGATGAATAATGTCAATAGTGAGCATATTTGTCAAACCCCCAGCAGCCTTTCATCAACTGACAGATTATGAACAAAGACTCTGACAGACTTAAATGGCTTATAGCAAATTAAAGGATCCTTGCCACAATCTATCTATACATATAATAATTCAGAACCATAAATTGGAAATTTTTGACAAGTGTTATTTAATTATATATTTGTACAAAAATTATTTTTTTGAAAATTACTACTAATAATGAAAAGTTTCCACCAAAAACTTAAATAAAATAAAATTTAATTTTAAAATTTAAATTATATCCACTATCCCACTAAGGTATTAATGTTGTTGATAAGGAAATAAGTTGTTTCCCACACCATCCAATCAAATCTATCTATACATATAATAATTCAGAACCATAATCTGAAAATTTTTGACAAGTGCCATTCAATTAGATATTTATACAAAAATTATTTTTTTGAAAATTACTAATAATGGAAAGTTTCCACCAATAACTTAAATAAATAAAATTTAATTTTAAAATTTAAATTCTATCCACTGTCCCACTAAGATATTAATGTTGTTGATAAGGAAATAAGTTGTTTCCCACACCATCCACCATCCAATCAAATTGAGCATCTTGCATATTTCTTCAATGCAAATCATTTATTGCAAATCATTTATTTTGAAAATAAATTATTTATTATTTATGTTATCGGTGTTACCAACTTCTACTCATTACTCATTCATGCATATGATTTGGAAAATAAATTGCTTCTTCATTTGGTTTCTCCCTGACTAATGATTTGAGAAAGTATCTTGGTGTTCCCTTACATCATCAAAGAGCTACTGCTAACTCTTTCAATCATGTTACCGAGAAGCTTATGCAACGTTTGAGTTCTTGGAAGGCTTCTTCTTTATCTATAGTTGGCTGTTTAGTTCTTTGTAAATTAGTTATCTTAGCTCTTCCTTCTTATCAAATGCAAAGTTCCTTGCTTCCTAATAAGATCTGTGACAATATTAATAGTGTTTGTCAAAGTTTCCTTTGGGGATCTACCCCGGCTACATAGAAACTTCATTTGGTTTCTTGGAGTAATGTTTGCCAACCTAAATTAGCTGGGGGTCTTGGTTTAAGGCTAGCTCGGGCTGTAAACTCTGCTTTTCTTAGCAAACTTGGTTGGGGGCTGATTCACAAAAGAGATGAGTTGTGGGTACAAGTTCTAAGGAGTAAATATAAGTGTGAAATTGATTTAATTCCACAGGTTCAGTGCCATGCCAATTGTTCTATCTCTGGAAAGGAATTTGTTCAACTTGGCCTGTGGTTCAAGATAATCTTAGTTAGAGGTTGGGTAATGGCAATTCTATTAGTTTTTGGTAGGATAAGTGGATTCTTTCTTGTTGCAGGTTGAGAGATCATCTCCTTCAGCCTGTTCTTGCACATTTGGATAATGTTAGGGTCAAGGATTTAGTCTTGAATTCGGGTGGTTGGGACTGGAATTCTTTTCAACATTTATTACCATCAAGAATTTGCTCTCTGATTGCACGCTTTCCTCCTCCTTCTCATCAAGCTGGTGCGGACTCTTTAGTTTGGGACCCTAGTGGTGATAGTGATTTTAGTGTAAAATCAGCTTTTGTGAAGATTGCTCAATGGCAATTCGCTACCTCTGATCCTCTTTTCAATAGTATTTGGAATTGGCATGGTTTAGAGAGGATCAAACTTTTTCTTTGGCTTGTAGCGCATAATTCTCTACACACAAATGTTTTTCATGTCTTCCGTCTTATGGCTTCTTCTTTTTGTCCAGGTATAATGAGGACCTTGATGAATCTATCCTTCATGCTTGCGTGATTGTTCAGTTTTAGGTGATTTTTGGCGGATAATTCTCTCAGAAGATAAGTGGCCTGCTTTTTTCAATGCTAATCTTTGGACATGGCTGATAGACAACTTGCAGAATATGGAGTTGGTTAATGGTCATATCTAGAATCAAGTTTTTGGTTCGACTACCCACTTTCTTTGGTGCATTAGGAATGAAGACGTGTTCCAGCATTCTACTCCATGTGATGTGGACTTAATGCAACATTTTTGGGTGTGTTTCAACCGGATCAAGCTGCATGAAAGTTTGATTAATAATGTGTCTATTCCTTAAAGGAAACACTTGTCTTACATTAGCTAGCAATCTCCTCCTGAGACTTGGTTGAAAGTTAATAGTGATGGATCAGTTTAGTTTTCCGGAGGAGCAACTTGTGGGAGGTGATGAGGGATGTGGCTCGCCATTTCATTCATGCTTTTTCAGTTAATATTAGTCGCTGTCCAGTTGTGATAACAGAATTGTGGGGTGCTATGCATGCTCTGGAGTTAGCTTGGGCTTTTGATTTTCATCAAATCATCTTAGAGATGGATTCTTCTAGTGCTATTTCATTATTGCATTCATGTAGTAGATCCAACCACCCTTATTCAAGTCTTATTGACAAGGTTAAGCAAATTATTGACAAGAATTAGATTGTGAGGATTGTGCATGTGTATCGTGAAGCAAATTGTGCTGCGTATCTTATGGCTTCTAAGGGTCATTCTCTTCCCTTGGGTCTTCATGTGTATTGTATTTCTTCGATGGACCTTAGAGCAGTTTTGGATGAGGATTGTAGGGGTGTTGCTTTATCCCGTTTAATTAGGTAGTTTTCTTTTGTGTCTGGGCTTTTGCCCTGTTTACCCACCAAAAAAAAGAAATGATACCCACTAATATGCAAACCCATTTATTCACGATTTTTGACCTTTGTGATGATAGGTAGAAATTGTTACTATCACAATTGAAGTGGAGAGTTAGACAAACGGGAAATTAAAAGCTTTATATTAATGTTATATCATTTGGTAAATCTATAAATTAGTAATCATATTACATGAAATGGGTACAATCACCGATGACAAATTGTGCTATATATATCATATTAAAAGTTTTATATTAATGTTATATCATTTAGTAAATCTATAAATTAGGGAAGCGTTTCAAGTGTACCATGATACACTTGAAATAGTAGTGTACCTGTTATTATGAACTATGTAGATGCAGCAAGAACCTATGTCACAGTGAAGATTGCACATGAGTAGTTTGTGATAAGCAGCAAAAATTGAAGAGTATAGGTGGGGATTCAGTTTTCAAGTTAATGCATTTAAAAGTAGATATTGTGTATTGTGGAATGACCATAATGGGTAGCATAGGGACTGGGTAGCAACAGTGCATACCGAGTGGAAGCTGTGCACAAGGCTAACTAAAATTTAGAGTAAATAACCGTTTTGGTTCTAAAATTTTGTTATTGACATCAATTTTGTCTTGAAAAAATTTTTGACATCAAGCTTGATAAGAGGATGGCTTTGCTGGTCTTTTTCATTCATGAGGTGGAAGCCTTCGTTGCTCTAATATAGTCTTTAGGAGTAAACATATGTAGTAGGATAAAATTAAGTTGGATACACCCATATTGAGGTGGTGATGTAAACGTAGGCCTTGGTGCTATGAGGACAAGAAAAAGTTCCTGCTGTGTTAGCTACATTTTGTTCAGTTTAATATTGCAAGCCTGAGTTTCTAGTTGTGCAAACAGATTTATCAAAGTGAATTTAATTGTTTCTAGTTGATGATGATGATGATGATGATGATGATAATGATGCGGAGTTTATAATGTATAACCCAGCCAAGAAATGAGTAACGGACCTTAGTGAATTTAATAGCGAAATCAAATTGATGCCAAATTTTAAAATATTAGAATTAAATTGATATCAAAAAAATTTTTAGGACTAAATTGATGTCAATTATAAAATTCTAAGACCAAAAAAATTATTTACTTTGACATTTAATTACCCATGTGCTCCAAAAAAAAAGGTTGAAGCATCTATTTTATAATTTGTACTATATTTGATTATATGTTAATTTTTGGGTCAACATTTCAAGGAGTTGGGCCTCGACTTGGTCTCTTGACCACGTCGCACAAAAAAAAAAAAAAATAAGTAGTAGATAATATATGTATTGAAAAAAATTAGGGGATATTGTATTAAAAAATTATTGGAGCTATTTATGGGAATCATAGACATGTTATTAATTTAGGGGTATAATAATCTTTTTACATCTACAAAAGTGTTTTTTCCTCGCCAATCACTGGGTAATAATCGATACACTACTATTTCAATTGTACCTTAGTACGCTTGAAATGCTTCCATAAATTAGTAATCATATTACATGATGGGTACAATCACCAATGACAAATTGTGCTCTTATAGCATGGGGTACTCTTCAATCTAGACACGCCTAAAAAAAAAAAATCATATTACATGAAAATTGTGAGTCTCTATCTCCTTATAATCATGAAACTAAATTATGCATTCTTTTTATTTAAAATTACTTTATTAGAAAGCTAAAGAAAAAGAGGAAAAAAAATAGTAAGCTAATATCCTTATAAAATAAATTATATTTTTAACTTTATAAAACAAATTATATTTTTTAATAATGATTTATTATACAAAATTTTTAAGTGGAACGTCTTATTAAAATTACTTTCCTACAAAATTAATTAAAGGGAGAGTGAGGAGAAATAAATTTATTTTTTTTAGTTGTTCAATTAGCATATAATAATTGGAAGTGCATATTCTTATAAAACAAATTGCATTTTTAATAAATAGTTGTATATGACGTACTTATTTTGATTTTTTATTTAAAATTATTTTATTAGAAAGCTAATGAAAAAGAAGGGAGAGAAAAACAAAATGAATTTTGGTAAGTATATTTTTAGTAGTCCACGACTAAAAATTTGTCAAAAATCGACGAACTTTCCATCAGTAAAATTAAATACATTGTTGACGTGTGAATTTACCGACAAAAAATTATTCTCTTCGTAAAAACGTTAATAAACGTTCGCACCATATTGTGCCAAACTATTATCGACGAAAAACCTGTTGATAAATTATAATTATTATTTTTAATTTAATTAGAAATATGTATACATATTACAAACTAAATTTTTGTCGATAAATTAGAAATAATTTAGCATTTTTTTTATTTTTTATCATTAGAAATTTATATTTTTATATTACTGACAAATTATTTGTTAGTATTTGAAAATTTGGTTAAACTGCCATTGATTGTTTCTGTTCCATATTACCGATGGAATTGCCGTCAATAATATTCATTTAATAAAACGATTCATTTCGTTGTAATATTACTGATAGAAAATCTATTGGTAAAAAAAATACAGATCATTAAAATGTACGCCCGCTTCTTCTTCTTCCTCATTTCCTTCTTCCTTCTCTCTCTCTTCGCTCTCTCACTCCCTCTCGTCTCCATAGCTTCTTTTGTCATTTCACCACTGCTAGAGCCTCCATTTCGCGATCGAAGACTGTCATTGCATTCTTAGTATGTTTTTTAACATTTTAATCGGTTTAATTTTTTAATTTAGCATTTTTTTTAATTCTATTTCTTTACTTAAAGTTTTATGTTTCTTAGTTAATTAATTGATTTATTTTGTTATTTTGAATTGTTAAAGATCTTGTTTTAAGCACTTGGATCACTTCCATTTTGGTGCTTTCGTGTTATTTAAGCTCCGTGGTTGTTTAGGTATGTATAATGTACTTTATCTTTTAACTTTATGTTTTTTGAAGTATTAGAGATTTAAATTTTCTAAGATAAAATTATAGGATATAATTGCATGATTGGGAGAATGCTTAGAGTTCCTTCCTATTATTGTAATTGTGTGTTGTGATGTTATGCACTCTAGAACAGTTTTTAGAATTAATTTTAGAATGCTATGATTATGTAATTAATTTTTATTGTGTTATGGTATTGAAATGTTAAATTAGTTTTTGTGGATGCTACTAATTTAAAGGAAGACACTGCCCAAATTTTTTTGGTCATTTAAAATATTTTTAGAATTAAATAATTATTATTATGCTAAGTGTGTTATGCCTTTATTTAGTTAACACATGTCTTATATTTTCAATTTTGTGTATATTATACAGATCATTTATGGCAGGACGAACCCCTGGTTCTAGACGAGGTAGGAGTAGACTGAAGAAGCATAATCTACCCCCCGCACCCATGCCTCACCCACCACCTCCACTATGCTTGCATCCACCATTCCCGTCGGTAATACCTCCTGCGTCCCTTTTGGTCCACATACCCAAGAGTTTGTAATTAATAATTTTTTTAATTTCTTCTACAATTAAAACCAAAAAAATAAGATTCTTTATTTAAATAAAAAATTAATTTATTTACAATAATATTCATTAACTATTAAAAAAATAAATAATCATTAACAAAAAAAATATTTATTTTGCCGACAGATTTTATGTTAGTATTTATTAACAGTTTGTTGCTATAATACTGTTAGTGACACTTTTTAATGTTATTATTACTGATGTATTTTTGTTTTTACTGACGAATATCTTCCGATGGAAAAGTTAGAAATTTACTAATAGATATGTTTTTCCGTTGGTAATATTAGTATTTTTTTATTACCGACGAATTTTTTATGTTGGTTAATTTGTCGATAAAATTAATACTAACTGAGTTTTTTTGGTTTTCTGTCGATAATTGACATGTTTCTAGTAGTGGTCCCTATAAATATAGATCATTTTAGATTTAGTCCCTTTAAAATTTTTCTTCAGCTTTTGATCCCTCTTTCAGCATTGCTAAGTGGAAATATTTATAAGAATTAAAAGATTTTCTTAAAATATTTATAAAGACCAAAAATAAAACTTTCAATATTTATAAGGACTAAATGTAAATTTAAAATACTTATAGCAACCAAAATTTATAATTAATAACATGGACAAAAAACATAATATTGAAAAAAAAAAGAGGGATTAAGACTCAAAATTATTTTTTAAAAGGACTAAAACCAAAATAACCAATATTTATAGGAATTAAAAATATATTTTAAGTCATGAATTTTCTTGAGTTCTTTGATCTTCACTTAAACATTGGCAATAGATATGCTTATAAAAGGAATTACACTTTCAATAATGAGTTATATGAAATATTTTTATGAATTCTTTTTCTTTCAAATTTTTGTTCTATGAGGCTAAAGAAACGATGGAGATATAGGGAAAAAGAATTTTTTTAGTTGTTCAATCTTCACTTAGAAATAGGAAGTGAATATCAAGTGAATATCTGTCATGAATTACATTTTTAATAATGAATTGTTATACAGAACATTTTCTTATAATTTTTGTTTCAAAATTACTTTACCAGGTACTAGAGAAAGAGTTGATGGAACTTGAATGATTTTTTTTTTTTGAATTGTTCTATCATCGCTTAAAGTCACTTTACAAAAGAGCTTATGTGAATTTCAATTTCAATAATTGATTGTTGAACAAGAGATTTCTGTGAAACTCTTTAAAGTCATTTTACTAAAAGGCTGAAGAAAGAGGAGGGGAGGGAAAAGGAATTAATTTTTTTGGGTTGTATAATCATCACTTATAAATTAGATATAGATATTGTTATAAAACAAAATATACTTTTAATAATAAGTGATTATATGAAATTGTTCAAAACAACTTTTTCTAAAAAAATTACATTATTTAGAGGTTCAAAAAAGTATAGAAGCACGTAAATGGAGTAATTTTTTTTTCCAATCTTACTTAAAATTTGAAAGTAGATATCCTTATAAAATAAATTATATTTTATTGTCTAAAATACATCTATGAAATTTTTCTTTCAAATTACAAAATGAAAGGGAAAGGGACAATTTATTTATTTTTCAAGTTGTTCACTTCTTAGGGGAAAAGTTGATTTTGAATACTTTAGCTTTTAGCTTCCAACCGAAATTGCATAAGGCGAAAATAAAACTCTTTTCCATTCATCTTAAACATAAAAACCTACTTTGTTTCCATTTGTGTATAGGATTTATTAATATACACTGTTAGTGTAAAATTCTTTTACACTAACATCTAATTAAGTGCTGTTATATAAATAAAAATAGTTAATTCTCATACTCATTACTTTAAAAAGAAATCATGTTTACCTATATGATAGCACATAATTAAATGTCAATGTTAAAAAATTTTACACTTACATCACATACCAATGAATCTATTGTGTATATAGCTCCAGCCTCTATCAAGTATGGTCTAAGACAAGATTACCTACAAATAAAACAACAGGATTGGATCAAGGCAGACCAAGCTTAAACTTAAGGCGCCATCTACAGTGCTCTTAGCTGGTCAAGGAACATGGTGTATTTTGCAATCCAATGGTGAGATTATGAGGTGCATCGATGCACCAATCACCTATGATGCACTGTAATAATATCTAATTTTAAGAAAATTTAAAAATATAATTAAATATATTTTAAAAATTAATTATCATACACTGACAGTATAAAATTATACTAATAGTATAAAATAATTTTATACTATTAGTGTAATAAAAAAATTTTATCAGTGTAATTTTATTTTGATAGTATAAAATTATTTTATACTATTAATATAATTTTACACTATCAAACAGATAAAATTATACTGATAAAATTTTTATAATTTTTAGAAATTAATTTTTATTATATACTGATAGTGTAAAATTACATTAATAGTATAAAATAATTTTATATTATCAGTGTAAAATTATATTGATAGAGTAAAATTATACTGATAAAATTTTTTTATTATACTAATAGTATAAAATTATTTTATAGTATCAATATAATTTTATACTATCAGTATATGATAATTAATTTTTAAAATATATTTAATTATATTTTTAAATTTTCTTAAAATTAGATATTATTATAGTACATCATAGATAATTGGTGCATCAATGCACCTCACAATCTCACCGTCAGATTGCAAGGTGCATAATGCACCTTTGACCAGCGATGAGCATCGCAGTCGACGCCTAAACTTAATAGCCGTTAGACCCACAATTGTAGGAAATTTCTGTTATTTAAGGGAATGAAACGAGCATCGAAAACTTTACAGACATAATCCTTCTCCTCAATTTACTCTCAATTCGTACTTTCCTTTGTCACCGAATTGATTTCTCCCCATCAAATCCTGATTATTAGCCCAGAGTTTCTGGGAAACAATTCCCTTTCCCTGATTCTCTCAATCATCATATCAAACTGCTATTCATTCTCCTGATTCTCTAGCCATCACTGTATCAGAACCCCGAGGACTCCGACAACGAAACCTAGACCCGTGTTCGGAGCGCGATGTATATCTTCTTTGATGATTGTATTGTCTTGTTGGGCGGCGACAAACACAGAAAGCTCCGACGTTTGGAGGATGCGTGGATCGCCGGACGCAGAACCTCGGAGAAGCAAGGGTGCCTGTCTCTGTCCAGTGTCCATGACTACCCAAGTCTACTCCGATTAGCCAACAGGCCAACCACATACATCAAATTGCAATTTTACCCACATACCCAAACATGGTAAATACTCAACGTATACGAGCCTGTTTGGTTTATAATTGCAGAGTAATTCAACGTGTATGGTTTTTTTTTTTTTTTGTAATTAAAAATATTTTTGAGGGGAGTATTTTGAAATTATTTTTTATTTTTTAAAAAATACTTTCGTGATATAATTTTATTATTATCCTCATATTAATAATTAAAATTATTTTATTTTATTTTATTTAAATAATAATTATTTTTTTAAATTTATTTTTGACATACTTAAATTAAAAATAAATCAATTATTTTTACAGTAATTATTCTAAAAATAATTTTTTTAATTAATTTTTTTTAAAAATAATTCTTCCAAAAATTAAATCAAACATATCCTAACAAGATAACTTGTTGCAATCATATCTTTACTATTAATTTTTTACATTGATAACTTTTCACTCTTCAAAAGTAATTTGATCAATGGGAAAGATACAAATACAATCAGGTCGTATTCATTTTTAACATGAGATAATTCTTATCCAAAAATAAATATTACTCCCTTTGTTTTATAATAATGATAATAAAAATTAATAATCGTTTAATTTAACATATAGATTATAAAAATAATTTAATAACTTTAATTTTTTTTAAAAATAAAATATTCTTTAATTTATTGAAAAGGCATATTATATAATATGTTGTAGAGATAATAAAGTGGGCCAATCTGTTTCGCTCAATCCCAACCGGCCAATAACCCTTCCAAAATGGTGTGGGGTGGATTGGGCTAACTCACTTTAGTAATATGTGTTGCCATGTCAACCCACCCCATTTTATGATAGATTGATCTGTTAAAAAAGTTAAAATAAACATGTATTAATGAGTTAAGCTATCTTAAAACTTTTATAAAAGTAATTAAAAATTCTTTCTTTCTTTTTATGAGAATTAAGAAATTTTCACTTAAATACAATGAGATAATATCTATATAAGCTTAAAAAAATTTTAAATTACATAATTTACACTCAAATTCAAGCACAATAAAAATAATGAATCATTTAACAAATATATTTTTCACAAATCATTACCATAATAGACTAATAAGAAATCTCCACAAATTAACTATAATAAACCTATAAAAAAAAGTCCACAAAGCATAATCAACAACAACAACAACATAATATAAAGTCCAATATTACATATTACATAAATATTAGCCAAATATGTTATTTTACTTTAAAAAAAAAAAAACTCCAACTAGCGAGCCAAACCCCCCTCTCCCGGCCTTGCCTCGCCTTAACCCCAAGTTTAGCAAAGCAACTTAGACGGATTGAAAAATTTTAGTGTGTTGAATATAATAATCCAACCCACCTTTTATATGGGTTAACCTAGTAGTTTCAATCAATTTTGCCGTCTCTAGTATGTCGATAAAGCAGTTGTAAGAGTATGAAATATTTACAATTAATGAAAATAACTTAGATAAGGACAAAACTAATATAAAATAATTATATTTTATTGAAATTTTAAAATGACAATTAATATGAAAAAAAAGTGTTTCTAAAATGACTATTATTTTAAAACGAAAGTCGTAAGATACATATTGGTCAAGATACGAATATAATAAATATATTGTATATATTTATACTTGTCAAAAAATAAATATATTGTATATATTTCTATGAGAAATGTTTTATTTAGTGTAATGTATAATAAAAAAAAAACTCATATATGTTATTCTAAATTGAAATTATAGGTTTAGTTTTGTTATTTACACCTCTAAATTTGAGACTAATCATGTTTCAGGACTTAGCTAAATTATATTGAACAAGTTTACAACCACTTATAACAAGTTTGGATTAGATTTTAGCCACCTCAAACACTTGTTACGATAAAATTTTAACAAAACAAGTCACAAATTCATTTCCCAAAACGCCTGCTCGTGTTGGAGATTATCTAAGGCTGTTAACTACTGCTTCCATTTTATTTTAATTGTCTTTTAAGGTTTCGCACTAGAATTAAGAAAAGCAATTAATAGTTTTAGGCATGTGTTTTATGCTGCTTAGATCTCGTTTTGATTGGCTTTTTTCTTTAAAATAATTTATAAAAAAGTGTTTTTCATAAGATTTTAAGGATGTTTTGATATAATTTAAAAAAAAAAAGTGCTTGTAATTAAAAAGTTGATATACCAAAATCTTTTTTAAAATTAGTAATATCTAACTTCTAAAAGAAATAAAAGTAAAAGTAATTTTTAATAAAATTATTTTTAAAAATATCTTTCATCTTTATTAATAATTATAATCCATATCCTCTTCTTTTGATCCCTTATCAAATCTTAGGTAGTGTTTGGTATAGGATAATCTATCTTAATTACAAGTAATGTTTAATTAAATTACTTGGGCCTACAACATTATCTTGTTTAGTTGGATAACATTGCTAGTAATCCAGATTTTCAAGGTAATGTGGATTACTACCAATCTGGTCATGTAAATTGACCCCTTAAAAGATAATAATATGGATTACTACCAATGTGGCAATCCTTCCATTATTATTATTGTTGTTGTTGTTGTTTTTATTGTTATTATTAAAAATAATATTAATTATTAACAATAAATAATAAATATTTATTATTATTAATTATATTAATAATTAATTAACTAATTATTAAAAAATAATAATTAATAATATTATTAATTATTGTTATTATTATTTAATAATTATTTTTAATAATAATGATTAATAATTAATTAATTATTATAATCATAATTAATAATTAAAATTTCTCATTCTTATTAATTAATTAATAATAATAATAATAATAATAATTAACTATTTATTATTATTATTATTATTATTATTATTATTATATTGGTTTAATACATATATTACCTAGTAATCTTTTTAATATACCAAACATGGTAATGTGAATTGCCACTTATAATACTTATGTATACCAAACACTGCATTTAATATTACCAATAATTTAAAAGGTGGTAATCTTTGTAACTGATAATCTATATTATTGGTAATCTTAATAGGTAATGTACCAAACGTTACCTTTGTTATTCCTTATCTTTTTGAATTTTTTTTAATAATTTAGATATAAAAAAACATTTTTAATTTTTTATTCAAATAGATTTATAAGTATTTTTAATAATTAAAAATACTTCTCAAATAATTTATCTAATATAAAATAAATTTTTTGTTAAACAATAAAGTTTTACTAAAAAAGTTTAAAAAAAATCTTTTTTTTTTAAACTCATCCAAATACACCCTTAGTGGCTGGCTGCTAGCCATGTCTCAGCTTTGGTACAACATTATGTAAAAAGATAATGTTCATTAACTAATCAAATGAACAATCTTGTTCCACTTATAATCAAAAGGAGTTCTCCAAAAACCCCTAAAATATATTAAGCATCTTCAAAGAGTTTGAATCCCATATAATCTTACCCTTTTTTTTCTCCTAATTTGGCTTTCCATAAGTATTTGGAGATAATCCCACTTGAATATTTAAAATTCTATAGGGGATATGACTCTTTCAACATTAGTTATTCTATATTTATGGCTCAAATATGAGATTACTAGTTAAGAAAAAAGAATATCTACCACTTTAATTGACCGTGTGTTGGTCTCATATAATTTTATCTAGTTATATATAGATTGTTCTCAAGTAACTCCATTATTATCAAGAACCAAAAACAAAACCAATAAAGCATTTTGTTTGGTTTCTATTTTTGTTTTCTGTGTTTTATATTTTCATAGTTTTATAATGGAAATAATAAAAATAGGAAATATGATTTTTTTAATGAGAAAAATATGATTTTATTAGTTTTACTATTTTCATAGTTTATTTTACAAAATTCTAAAAATAGGAATTACAAGAAATAAAAATAAAAAAGGTCCTGAAACTTATTTGTCAACGAGAGTTGGTTCACCTGATTAGTATTTTGCCTATGTATCACTATGACTTAAGTTTGATAATCAGGCATCTCAAATTGGTAGGTAATTTATAAGCACTTTTATAAATGTTCAATGAGTTTAGAGATATATCTTGACGTTTAATGGGACAAATCTTTCTCTTAGTTATTTTTTTTTGTTAAAAAAAGTAATAATATTTTACATGATAAAATTTTTGAATAAGGAAGCGTATCTTTTGTTCACATAGGTCCGAATTTTTCTTGGATGAATCAACGAAGCAAGCATCCGAGTTGGATTCCATAAGTTAATAAAAAGTAAAAAGAAAAAAATACAAAAGGGGATTTCTTTGCTAACAAGGAACATGGCTAACTCGCGTATAAATATCGGCACACCAAGCTTCCCCTCTCTCTCTTACGCTCAGATCCATACGTCTCTGTAGTTTCATTCCTCTGCGGAGAGAAAACAAACTCAGCAAACAAACACACCTTCTTCTTGGACGATGGCGAACCAACCTGAATCCTCTGATCCGTACGTATTTCTCATTCCTCAGATCTCACTCACTGCGTTCGTTGCTTTCTTGTTTCGATCTCGATTTCTTGATCGGAATCTGATTGTGCCCCCTGTGTTGAGTTTTGCAGGAAGGGAACGAAGAGGGATTTCAGCACGGCGATTTTGGAGCGGAAGAAGGCGCCGAATCGGCTGGTTGTTGACGAGGCCGTCAACGACGACAACTCCGTCGTGGCGCTTCACCCGGAGACCATGGAGAAGCTACAGCTCTTCCGCGGCGACACCATCTTGATCAAGGTATTGCTGCTTCTTTTATTTATTTTTTATTTTTTATTTTTTTCAATTAATTTTTGTCTCACTTTCGCGCGAGTTTTTTTGAATTAATTTGCAGGACAATTAGGTTTTTTGGTTGTGATTAAAGAATAAAAATGTGTTTTTTTGTTAGGGTTTTCTGGGGTGATAGGAATTGGGCGTTTGGGGGGGGGGGTTTAAAATCTATTTGAATTTGTTCATAGAAGTAGCTAATTTTGATATTTTATGTGTAAGATTGAGGTTCACTTGTACTTCCGGAGTTCGAGTTATGTTATAGTGTTATTAGGGTTTTGGCATTAGGGAAAGTAGAAAGCTTGTTAGCTTGACGTCAAGTTCATATATGGTGCAATTTGTATCCTGACAAAAGGAGAGAGAGAGAGTGGGGTGGGGGGGACGGTGCTGATTATTTTGAATTGACAGAAAGAACATTATGTGCTAAATGTTTTAACGTGCAATGCAAAAACCTTTGTGAATATTTTCCGAAGTGGAAGTTGGCTTGATCATTCTGTACTGAATATGTTGTGCTATTATAATTTCTGTGATGCTTTTTTTAAATGGAAGTTTGAGTTGTTTTCTTCCTTCCCTGTGTAAGAATAACTGGTTCCATTATTTAATCATTATGTTTCTTTGCTGCTTTTGGTCTTCAGGGAAAGAAAAGGAGGGATACAATCTGTATTGCACTTGCTGATGACACATGTGAGGAACCGAAAATAAGAATGAACAAGGTTGTGAGAAACAACCTTAGGGTTAGGCTCGGAGATGTTGTTTCCGTGCATCAATGTGCTGATGTCAAATATGGAAAGCGAGTTCACATTCTTCCTGTGGATGACACCATTGAAGGGGTAACAGGGAATCTCTTTGATGCCTACTTAAAACGTGAGTTACTACTTTGTTGTGTTTTGTTGACGCTGTTGAGTTTTTTTTAATTTTTTTTTGGGGGGGGGGGTCTTATTGAATTTATATCTACCATACACATTGGAACATCATCCGTGTTTCTGCCTGATTAGGGAAGGCTTGAAAATAAAAATGGTAATTCATTTGATCATATCTAGTGATAACATTTTTTTTTCTTTCTCTTGGTTATAAAATTTGTTTTAATGCAGTGCTTGTTATCTAAAGTAATAACTCAACTGATTTCAAAAGAATACATTTTGGAGACAGATACTTTGATTTCTCAAACATTACACCACTACCTATTAGGACAAAAGTAAAACTGTTAAATGCCAGTGAATACTTGGTTGCATAGAAGGAATTGCCATTATCCCAATCAATGATCCCTGTATAGTTGCTTCCTTGTGCCATGGTAGGTTCAAAACAATGAGTTTTTAATGAATTCATTTATATACATGATAAATGATTGTAAATCTTGAGTTGTTGCACAGTGTCTATGCTTACCAGATAGATGAAGAGAGTATTCTCTTTTTATGAAATACAGGATTGGTTTTTTTGAGATTTATTACCAGCAAGTTGTTGAAGTTAAGTGGCAGCAGGACATAGTAGAACTTCTGCCCTGCTATTTTTTTTTTTTTTTGGGGTTACATTGCTATCCACTCTGCTCATCGACATGTAAGCTTGTTGCATCCTAATTTATTATGAATACTAAATTCACTTATACTTTTGCAGCTTATTTCTTGGAGGCATATCGGCCAGTGAGGAAGGGTGATCTTTTCCTTGTGAGAGGGGGGATGAGAAGTGTAGAATTCAAGGTTATTGAAACTGACCCTTCTGAGTACTGTGTTGTTGCCCCAGACACTGAAATCTTCTGTGAAGGGGAACCTGTTAAAAGGGAAGATGAGAATCGATTAGATGAGGTTGGTTATGATGATGTCGGTGGTGTAAGAAAGCAGATGGCTCAGATCAGGGAACTAGTGGAACTGCCACTGAGGCACCCGCAGTTATTCAAGTCTATTGGTGTTAAGCCACCAAAAGGAATTTTGCTGTATGGACCTCCTGGGTCTGGCAAGACTTTAATTGCTCGAGCAGTCGCAAATGAAACTGGAGCCTTCTTTTTCTGCATCAATGGCCCAGAGATCATGTCAAAACTGGCTGGCGAGAGTGAAAGCAATCTGAGGAAGGCATTTGAGGAAGCAGAGAAGAATGCACCATCCATCATCTTCATTGATGAGATAGATTCAATAGCTCCAAAGAGAGAGAAGACTCATGGTGAAGTTGAGAGGAGGATTGTTTCCCAACTCTTGACCCTCATGGATGGGCTTAAATCGCGTGCACACGTAATTGTTATTGGAGCCACAAATCGCCCCAATAGCATTGACCCTGCTCTTAGGAGGTTTGGAAGGTTTGATCGGGAGATAGATATTGGTGTTCCAGATGAAGTTGGGCGTCTTGAGGTTCTACGAATTCATACAAAGAATATGAAGCTTGCTGAAGATGTAATACTGAAAGTCATTTCTCCATAAGTTATGGTTTGATTTAAATGCTCTGAATTCTGAAAGAAATTTGTTCATTGGATGATTTGCAGGTTGATTTAGAGAGGATTGCTAAGGATACCCACGGATATGTTGGTGCTGATCTAGCTGCTTTGTGTACTGAAGCTGCACTTCAGTGCATTAGAGAGAAAATGGATGTGATTGATTTGGAAGATGAGTCAATTGATGCTGAGATATTGAACTCCATGGCTGTAACAAATGAGCATTTCCACACTGCTCTTGGATCAAGCAATCCTTCTGCTCTCCGTGAAACAGTAAGTATATAGTCAGCAGTTTTAGGACTTTCTTCTATCAAATGTTAAGCTTCCTGTTCTGTTGTTCTCACTGTTTTGGCTACCACCTTTTGTGACTACACCCTCCTTCGCTTGGTGTATCTATAACCTAAATTTTGCTAATGAACCAGGTTGTTGAAGTGCCCAATGTCAGCTGGGAAGATATTGGTGGTCTTGAAAACGTGAAGAGAGAACTCCAAGAGGTAACCGCAGCTCTTCCGTTTAATCACATTGCTGCGCTTGTTTCCTTTCATCTGCCTCTGGATTTTAATGCTGTTCACTTTTGCAGACTGTTCAATACCCAGTGGAGCACCCTGAAAAGTTTGAGAAGTTTGGAATGTCACCTTCAAAGGGGGTTCTTTTCTACGGTCCTCCTGGGTGTGGTAAAACCCTTTTGGCAAAAGCTATTGCCAATGAATGTCAAGCAAACTTCATCAGTGTCAAGGGTCCAGAGCTACTCACAATGTGGTTCGGAGAAAGTGAAGCTAATGTGAGGGAAATTTTTGACAAGGCTCGGGGTTCTGCTCCATGTGTCCTATTCTTTGATGAACTTGACTCTATCGCAACTCAGGTTTGTACCAATTGATGTTTCTAAGTTAGTAAGTTATAATTTGGACTTAAGGCAAAACTTATTGGTTTATGGAACATTTTGGTCTTCATTATAAATATATTGAATAGAGATGATTACTGTGCCTTTAGACAACTATTATCATATTTTTTGTGGTTACCTTCTCAAATCTTTTCTTTGCTTTATCTTGCAGAGAGGTAGCAGTGTTGGAGATGCTGGTGGTGCTGCTGACCGGGTTTTGAACCAACTTCTTACAGAAATGGATGGAATGTCAGCAAAGAAGACTGTGTTCATCATTGGGGCCACCAATCGACCAGACATTATAGACCCTGCTCTTCTACGTCCAGGCCGTCTAGACCAGTTGATTTATATCCCTCTCCCAGATGAGGATTCCCGTCATCAGATTTTTAAAGCTTGCTTGAGAAAATCCCCAGTCTCGAAAGATGTTGACCTTAGAGCTCTTGCAAAGTATACTCAAGGCTTTAGTGGTGCTGATATTACTGAGATTTGCCAGCGTGCATGCAAGTATGCCATAAGAGAGAACATAGAGAAGGTACAGTTCTGGGCACCTATTTCTCTATATTCTATTTACCAAGTCCCTAGGCAACTATAGAAATTATTCTGAGATTGGATTCATTGTAAGATTTTTTTTCCCCCTCTTCTATTTTGAATTCTCTTGGCAGGACATTGAGAGAGAAAGGAGGAGAAGAGAGAACCCTGAGGCAATGGAAGAGGATGTTGAAGATGAGGTAGCGGAAATCAAGGCAGCTCATTTTGAGGAATCCATGAAGTATGCACGAAGGAGTGTAAGTGATGCTGACATTCGCAAGTACCAGGCATTTGCCCAAACATTGCAACAGTCAAGAGGGTTTGGAACTGAGTTCAGGTTTGCAGATTCTAGCTCTGGCGGCGCTGCTGCTGCGTCTGACCCGTTTGTAGCTGCTGGTGGAGCTGATGAAGATGATCTTTACAGTTAGGTCAACTTGTACGTTTGTTTTTATTCATGAATGCCAGTGCTATATTATTTATGTACTTCCCATTGTCATGGAGTCTCTTAGGCTTTCTTTGGATTATGTTGTCATTTCTTGGTAAAAGGCATTGGTTCATATGGGCAGCACTTTTTGTACGGGCCCCTTCAAAATTTGGAAAGAATTAGTTCGAAGTTCATTGTATAAGCCCACATCTTCTGAAACTATCGTGCTCAGTTCCTAACTGTCAACACCTTATATAAACAAAATTTCACACAAATTTGCACCTCATATTTGTGGGTCTTTTTTCTTGAATATGGGATCTGATTATTATATGTAGTGATATATGGGAATTGGGGGAATTTTACAAGAATATGAGATTTAAATGAAATTGAAAACTTTGATTTTTGTTCAATAGAATTTTATATTAAACTGAAATTGGAATTTCCAATTTCAGTTTCGTAAAAAATTTTTAAATAGAAATCGAATTTTTTTTATTTCAGTTTAATAAAAAGTTTTAAAGAGAAATTGGAATTTTTTATTTGATTACAAACAAAAATATTAAAATATTTTTATAACAAAATGTAATTTTTGATTTCATTAAAATATTTTAAAACAAAGAATGGAATTTTTGATTTAACACATCCATATGGACGTGTTTGATTTTATTTATGAGAAAAGGTCTTTTAAAATAAGAATTTTTTAAAAAATTATTTTTAAAAGAATGATTATTTGGTTTGAACAAATTAAAAGTTAGTTTAGAAAAATGATTTTTGTTTGAATATAATAAAGTAAAATTATTTTTGGTTGTTGATGTAAAAGTAATAGTAAAATTTTTTTTTGAAAGATTTTTTTATAAAATAAAAAATAATTTTAAAAATACTTTTTTAAAAATATCTTTTAAAATTTTAAAAAATCTTTTAAAAATATTTTTAATATAATTAAATATATTAATTATTATATATTTTAGTTTTTTGCCCTCCAAAAGAATAATCCAACGGATATATACGCGAAATGTATAGTTCACATAGCGTCGTTGATAGTCTGAAGTGATATTTGTGTGTCCGTTTTGTCTCAAGTAACATACATCGTTGACAATTACGATTCTCCTTTATAACATGCAAAAATCTGACTTATTCGCGTAACTACGGTCATTATGTTTACATGTGCCACCCCATGGCTGTTGGAGCTTGTTCCTAGAGAATCTTGCCGTGTTTCACTGGTATTTTTGTGAGCCCTTCCTTGTCACTTTAGCAACAATCAAATCGTCACATGAAAAAGGATGTAACCTATTCAAGTCTTGGATTATTTTGAATTTTGTTTAATTGCCGGAAGGTTTGTGTACTTTCAGTTAAACATACTATTAAACATATTATTTTTTGACATCCGCTATATATTGTCAAATTCCAATCTGCATTACTTGTTCGTGGTTTGTGTTGGAATAGAACAATTCAGCAGTCCCAATTGAAAAACTGATCTCCCGATTCTAGTTCCCTATCGTTATTCATGATACGATTTGAGTTCTAACATTGTTGAATTGTGTGTTTTTGGTGAGACTATGAGGTATCTTTATAAGATTAATTTTAGCTCCACGGCAGAAGCATAAGGGTTAATGGGTTATGCAATCTTTCTACCATATTTGCGTTCTTGGTATTTGAATGTTGAAGTGTGTGTTTTGATTAAAAATCAAATCAATCAAAAAAGTGTACATAAGAACCATCTGAGCAGAAATTGGGATGTCAAACTTCGCCTTTTGTGGGATAGCAATGTGCTGTAACAGTCAAAATCAAAATTTTTAAACTAATTTTGAGAGTAAAACGATGTTTGGGAAACGTTTCTAAAAGCAACTTTGATTTAATTTGATTTGTCAATTTATCTTTCTGTTGGAGTTAATTTATTTACTTGTCCCTGTTAGAGTTAACCTATTTACACAAAATACAAGCTTTTTTATTTTTTTTTGCCCCTCTGAGTCAATGGTTTAATTGTTGATATAGTATACCATAACACACTATAGTATTATCTAATCTATATGGTCAATCTCATTTAGCAAGACAAAATTTGATTGTTGCTGTAATGAAAAATACCATTTCGTACGAAAACTTTTCATTAAAACATTATGAATATATGTGGCATAATGGTAATGAATGAAGGATTTGGGTAGTGTTTGCAAATGTTTTGACCGAACTCATTTCATCTCATATTTTCTAGTCAAATTTGTATAATTTTCTTTATACCGAATAGCAATTAAGCAATATATATAACCAGAAGATTATAACCAAAAATTTTGCCAAAAATCATGGTAGTAGTTAGATGAAATGAAATGATGAAATCCACTTACTCATCCAAAGGTTAGTAACAATACCATATCATTCTGACAACAAAATTCTAGTAAAAATTCTGGTTTTCTAGTATTTTCCATAGCAATCTTAGTTGATAATTCTACTCGCACTATAAATATCACCCATCATCACCCAATTACTTTTGATAATTATTTTCAACCAAAGAAATGAATAATCTAACACGAGCACAGTATATAAAATATAACTACCATTACAATAAGAACACATAATTTCGTAAAATTTTCTTAACAAAACTTTTCAACTGTTAAATCATTTTTCTTCTACATACCATCCAACACGCTAAATTTATTCATTCATAACTAATTTTAACAAATTCATTATTCTAAAAGTAAACTTTCCTAAAATTAAGTATGTAGACTACATTTTACTCAAAATAACTTCTACGAATTACCCCAAATAATTACACATGGCCATGCTTATTATGATTATAAATCTTAGTCATTATGTTTTCATGTTTTGGCTGAAGCAAAGGTTAGTCTCAAGACAGTCAATTATCCTCGAGGAGATTTTTTTTTTGGGTCCTAGAGAAAAGTTGTACATGTTTTTTTTGTTTGTTTGTTTGTTTGTTACTTACAAAGTTTGCCAGAGCCCCTCGGCCATTGTCTGTTTGTTAAAAACATGTATGACTTATTTTTTGGTGGAAAATCATGAATGACTTATTTTATTCTGAATTCTGATGGGCCTGGGAATAACCTCGAGCCTCAAGTGATAATTCATTGCCCAAAAGCAAATCTGCCCAACATTTTTCATTTCTTGGCCCAGTCCTAACAATCTCCTTTTTATGTTTCCGGGTTTTATTGCCCAAATAAAGGCTTGATTTCTATTCAAAATCTCTCTGTGGTGAAATGTCTTAAGAAACATATTTACATGGTGAAAATATAATTCTTCTTCAACATGCAATGATAAAGAATATGTACAACATTTTTACAAAACACTTTCGTGTTCTATGTCCTTTTCCTTTGATATATTCCGTTCATATTGGTCTCATCCGTTATTTGAAAAGCACCGTGCACTTATGATTAAGCCTAAAAGGTTAAGGAAAATAAAAAAGGTGCAAAAACTGTCATATTCAGTTATTCACATCACACCCTAGTGAGTTAATGACTAGAGCACTTATTTTGAGTCAAATTGAGCAGCATTACATGGTCATTGGTGGGACTTGGACAACATCAACACAAGTCAAGGTTTGGTATATATGCAGGAGAAACAGGGTTCATGTTCCACAATGGAAAGCAAGCCACGAGTTCGTAGTCCTAGTAGGGGTTGGTGTGACAAAGAGAAAGAGAGAGAGAGAGAGAGGGAGAGAGAGAGAGAGAGAAGGGGGGGGTGGCATCTATTTCTATGCCAAAGACATGATTTGAGGCAAAGATTGTTATGACTAGAGACATGATTTGGGCCAAAGATTGTTGTGGCCACAGACATGATTTGAACCAAGGATAGTTGGTACTTATACACACTGACTAGACTAAATAGCTTTTTTGAGAGGCAGTCTCACATGGAAACTCCATTGTAATGGGTCCTCAGTCACTTTTTACACATATGATGATAAGGTAATTTGGTTTTCTCTGTGTTTCTCAATCACGTCACAATTTTAATTGAAACTTTTGTGCGACAAAGTCAAGTCATGACACACTTATTTTCTCTTTGAATACATGTATAGACGTATATAAAAAATTTTAAAATAAATATATGCATGTTTATTAATAAATGTTTAACGCAACGTTAGAAAAAGATGTATTGGTTTAAGAGAGAGAGTGGGGAACAGAATAATGTCTAAGTGAATTTATTCATGATGGTCCAGCTTATTAGGTTCATAGTACCCTATAGCAGCCAACAAACTATATCTTGTTCATGAACGATGAGACAGCCAGTACTTCAGTCACGAGGCAACACTTAATTATGCGAACAATAAGCCACGTTTCAAGTAATGAACTTGTGCAACAATTAGAATCATAATTAAGTAAAAGTTTAGAACTATCAAAAAGTGCAGCTTAGGTACGTATTTCCTTAAGAACAAACAAGCTATCTTGTCCATGAAAGATGAGGAAGCCAGAAATTTCAGTTACACGGCAAGGCTTAATTATGCCAACTGTCAGCAACATAGATTTAAGGAACAAAACTGGTTAATAATTAGGCTCGTATATAAAGCAAAAGTTCTATCAAACTCTTGGAAAAGCGTTGTACGTGTTGACGAGAATTAGTAATTTAGTACCATATCTCTATGATTATTAATGTTTAATTTCTTTTTCTTTAACTATTCGAAGCTTGCCCACTAGCCACTAAGGCATTGCCTTTATTTGGATTAGGAAACTTCAAATAAGAACTCAGATGTTCCAGTTAGAGATATAAAGTCGCACAAGAAATAACATTTTCAATTATAATGTGAGGCGAAGACAGATCCAATTTTGTGATTGAAGGGGACAATGTTGGTTGGAATTCATCTGGTGCATTAGTGGCACAATAATTGGTGAGAAACACATCAAATCATATCATATACCGTAAAATAATAATGGAGAGAGCAACATCATATCATACACGCAGATAACAATTATGCCATCGAGGAAAGAGGGGTATGCCCTTGTACCCTCCATCAATTTTCTTCACCTTCCTCACCTCGCCTTCCTTTTTCCTTTGCCATTGCTCAATTTCAGGATACAGATCTAAAGGGAGATCATTTATCTATATTATGATATTTCAAACAATAGCTAGAATTTACTTGAAATACAGACTGAGTTAAATTCAATTTTGAATTTTTTAGAGAGAAGCTTTATTCAAATATGAAATGTCTGATGGTATGATTATATTTTTTATTTTAAATATTTAATTAAATATAATTTTGAATTAAGAGTGACTAATTTAGGAACTGCAATATGAATAAAAGTAAAAATGTAATCATATATAGAGCACCTTCATAAAAATATTGACATGATGAATTTTTTCTCCATTTTTCTCAATCACACAATAAATTAAAATGCTAAAATTATTAAAACAACTGAGACAATCTATAAATTATGAAAATTCTTTAGGTGGATACTTTGAATAAGAAGTTAAAATAAATAAAATTATAGTATATAAACACGAAATTCTTATATGTTTTTGAAGTAGAAAATTTTTCTTATTCTAACTCCTTCATTGTTTAACATATTAGATTTAGAAAATAAATAATGGAGGCTTACTCAACTAAAGTCTTGGAAAGCGTATATACTAGTAAAAGAAAATATGGTAGAATCAAAAAAGGAAAAGAAAGAAAAGATACTTACGGCTGAAAAAGAGGCTATACACTGCAGTAAAAAGGTTTAAAATTACGGGTCGACTGCGATGCTCTTCGCGGTCAAAGGTGCATTATGCACATTGTGACTGTAACATATCTAATGGATTAGATTTGTGAGGTATATCGATATATTAATTATCTATGATATACTGTAGTAATATATTAATTTTAAAAAAATTAAAAAATATAATTAAATATATTTTAAAAATTAATTTTTATACACTGATAATATAAAATTATATTAATAATATAAAATTATGCACATTGTGACTATAACATATCTAATGGATTAGATTTGTGAGGTATATCAATATATTAATTATCTATGATATACTGTAGTAATATATTAATTTTAAAAAAATTAAAAAATATGATTAAATATATTTTAAAAATTAATTTTTATACACTGATAATATAAAATTATATTGATAATATAAAATAATTTTATATTATCAATATAATATTATACTGGTAGAAGTGTAAAATTATATTAATAGAATAAAATTATACTGATAAAATTTTTATAATTTTTAGAAATTAATTTTTATACACTAATAATATAAAATTATATTAATAATATAAAATAATTTTATACTATCAATATAAAATTACATTGATAGAGTAAAATTATATTGATAAAATTTTTTAATTACATTAATAAGGTAAAATTATTTTATATTGTCAATATAATTTTATATTATTAGTATATGATAATTAATTTTTAAAGTATATTTAATTATATTTTTAAATTTTCTTAAAATTAAATATTATTATAGTGCATCATAGGTGATTGGTGCATTGATGTACCTCACAATCTCACCATCAAATTGCAAGGAGCACCATGCTCCTTGACCGGCAAAAAACACTGTAGATGACGCCTAAAATTACTAGCACTTAGTTGATTTTATAGGTGGGTAAACAGGTTAGCCCGGTACGCGACGTACATCGCATAGATTCGCGAGTCCACGGGTTGGTCTGCACTGCATGCTAATCCTTTTTTTTTTTTTTGTGGCTTTTTCTCCTTTTATTTGTGCCTTAAAAAGTTGAATTTGTAAAAGTTGAAGTCCTAAAATTCAAATCTAAGTTAATAAGGTTACAAAGTGCTGGTTTTGCCACTAAGCTACAGCCAAAGTTGTTTATAAGTGGTTTATTATGAGAGTAAGAGAAATAAATCTGAGTCGTATAATTATACATGGATAATCAAGATTTAAAGTTGTTTAAAAGTCACATAATCACTTAAAAAATGACTTTATATTTTAATTTTGACTATTCATATAATATTCAATGGTCAAAAGTTGCTCCTCATATATATATAGTGGGTTGGAGGCTTAGCCCATAGGTTAAGCGAAGTGGGCCAAGAAATTCAAGAATTTATGGGTTAGGAAAATACCTGTCATAACTTGTGCCGGTTGCAGGTTAAACGGACTAACCCGCGGATCGTAGCTCGTATACCCAGCTCTAGTTTATTCAAATCGTTCGACATTTATTCTCCTTAATAAAGATTTCAGGCTCGAGTTTTGTGAATAGAATAAATTAGTGTTAGGAGAGCTTTATCCCATAATGAATCAACTCGATTCGAATAAGATTAATTAGAGTCCAATAAATTTTTTAAATACTAGTGGTTTATATAAAAAAAAAATTAAAATTTAAAAATTAGAATCATTATACTTGTTATTGTTTTTGGTACATATACTTGTTATTCTTTGATGTAGAATAAAATAAAAGAGTTCAAGTATAGTAAAAAGTAGATTATGTAGATCTACCTTTGTATCAGAATATATTTCACAGAAAGTTTTGTTATATTTTTAAAGAAAAGATAAAATTTAGAGCCAAAATAATGTTAGGCCTAATGAAATCGTCGACTATAAATCACTAGCCTCATTAATATTTTATTGTCAAACGCTATTCATGTCATTCTTGAATCTTACATGTTAAAAAATGGAAGTAGCATATTATAGCTGAATATAATTAAGTGTTCATTTTGACGTAAAAATGCAAAATGTTTATTTTAATGCCTGGTCATTTTCTTTAATAAAGGGTCTACTACATGAATGCATTCTTTTGCTGTTCTCAATAAATATTTTATTGAATAGTAGTTCTTGTACTTCTAGGAAGGATACGAGGTGATTATGCGCCAATTGGAAATATACTCAATTTTATTCTGGTTATAACTAAGATATTTTTAATAGGTTTTAAATTTTTGTGTTGTATACATTAAAAAAAATATATTTTTGTATTGTAAATTAATTAACGTGAAAATTCAATTTGAAAATTGAGCTAATGAATTATGAGTATACCTCATGTTTGAGAATTACTACTATGTTTTGATCGTAAACAACTAATGAGACACATAAAATTTAATTATCAAATAAATTTAATTTTTGATATACCCTAAATATAAAATATTTTTATACAATCATTTAATTATATATAATCATATTATTAAAATTATTTAAATTTTATTATAATTACTTTAAAAAATATATTAAACAAATGATGTAACTGATGAATATATATAATCATATTATTAAAATTATTTAAATTTTATTATAATTACTTTAAAAAATATATTAAACAAATGATGTAACTGATGAATAAAATAAAAATATTTTATATTAACTTTTTATTAGAATTTTTTAATTGAACTTTATTTCGTAGTAAAACAAAATGTGTACTATCTGCGCTGCAAAACATATAAAAATATACACTAGAGATAAGTTTGTCAAGACATTATACTATATTTGATAAGATTCGACCGCATTTTTTGACAAAAACACTAGGGCATAAGTAAGATCAAAGGGAGCCTGGGGTCTGGGTGTTCACACATCAAGGTTGCTTTGCCTTTGGTGGCAGTGGCAGTGGCAGTGGCAGCAAGCATGATCACTGGGATTCACACTTTCACTTGACAAAAACAAAAAAGGGATCGGAAGTTATGGCAGCACTGACAAGTGGTTGGAGAAGATAACCTAAAAATAGGTAAAGAATAAATAAAATGAAAAGGGTAAAGGCATTGAATGATGGGGTTGTGTGGTTGTGTAAGTTGGTAACTGGTGCAGTACATTTTGGTTTCATGGGCAGCCGCACGTGTGTCTCCACGTGGGAAGTTGCGAGAGGATGGTACAGAGGAACAGAGGGAGTTTTTTCACTTGAATTTTAGGTAAGAGTTATGTTCTTTGTTATATTTATATTGATAATTATGTCAATTTGTATTTTATTTATTATTAAATATGATTTATATTTAATACAATATATGCATATATAAACATTGTTGTTTGATTGCAACACAGGGGGTAACAGTCCCACATTTCAAAGTTGTCAGGAATGCACGTGTATGCCTCGAATCAATCGCTACCACCAAAGCAGGCCCCCCCAATTCATATTGTCTACGTAGCAACAGTGAGCTGCAATCGCTATTACTCAAGTCATACTTTGCAGTTGTTTTCCTTGACCACTGCTTCTCTATTTATTAACCCTTTTGAATAATTAATGCTTTGACTCTAGATACTGGTTCACTTCGGTCTTTTGTTTTTTTTTTTTTTACAAAAGAAAAGTACCGTGCAGTAGGAGACATTACTAATGTGGTAACTTTTTGATATTATGAGTCTATGACTATAACTTTGTTTATTTTAAGATCTGGTCGGTATAAGATAAAAATTAGGGTTAAATTGTTATGAAATAATTTTTTATATAAAAATAATTTTATATGTAATTTTATATATAAAATTATTTTATAATAATTTTTTTTATTTTTATTTTTATATCAAATACATCTCTAATATAACATTTTAAAGAAGTAATATATAGTAGTATTTATTTTAGGATATGTTTAAGATAAAAATAAAAATAAAAATAAAATTATCAAATAGTCTCATGTATAATTTTGTATATATAACACTGCTCCATGAAATTTTTTTCTCTTTTTTTTATTTTCATACCAAACACAACTCTTAACAAAAGTAAGTGCATACATGCACATGTAAAATATTATTCAAATATAACTATATAAGTTTATAAAAGTAAATGAGATTATATATATATATATATATACACTTTTGATAATTATAATTATTAAAGTCAATTATTTTTATTAATATAATAATATATAATTACATTTTAAAAAATTTAAAATTAAATCAAAATAAAGCAGAGAAGCTCTCCATTTTCTTAACATAACTGAATAACATAAATTTTTGAAATTCAAAAGTTTCTATTCTTTATTTTCTTCTCTTCGTCTAATATAAGGTTACATGCTATCCTATACTTGAAGTCTTGAACTCTAAGTACTCCGAGGCGATGCAATAAGGAAAACTCAGAAGGAAATAGCAGTTTACGTTTCAGAGACATGAAGAGATCAAATTCAATTTGACTTTTAACTTGTGGTGAAATGTATGAAGAGACAATTTGTAAAATACAAACAAATGATAAAAGAAATGTCCAAGGTAATATTTTATATTTGTAGATGCATATTTAATTAATTTCCTAACTATTAATTTAGATAATGATATATTTGAAATTCGCATTCTTTATCTAGATTATATCACTGTTTTTTGGTGTTGAGATATATCAATTTGATGAAACAAAAATGTATATTATGTCAATATCAACAAGAAATTATTTAAAATAAAAACAACATACGATGGCATAGCATCTAGCTGTCATAATTAATTTCTGAACTATAGTGAATTTTTTAAAATGTTATGAAATAGTCAAAACATATGAAAGTTTCAGTACATCCTTAATACTCTATATTTTCACCTTATTAGATTTTTTTTTCCCCTTTTGCAATTAGGTTCACTGGTGGCCAACGTTGCCAGCTGTGAGGTGTTTTTTTTTTTTGTGGTTTTTTGTTTTTGTTGTAGGGAGTCGAAGTTTTTTTATTTTCTTTTAAATATAGTTAAATATTTAAGGCAGGAGAAGATTTTACATACTAGCGGTGCACGTGCACTGTATGAGTCCAATCGTTGTACATGACAGTAGACACAGTACTGCTCGTAGAATTTTACATTTGAGGCGTGTTTGTTTGTGATATTTTGGGTAAAAATTTATTTTTAATTTTTTATAAAAATTAAATAAATAGTTTTAAAAAATTAATTTTTAATTTTTTTAATTATATATATATATATATATATAATTTAAGTTTTAAAATTATTTTTTTTAAATTAGAAATAAAATACGTTTATTTCAATTTTTTAAAAAAATGATTATAAAATTTAAATTTTAAATATAACTAAAAAAAAGTTAAAAATATGTTTTTTTAAAAAAATTAATTATTTTTAAAAAATTATCTAAATATATGAAAATTAGTTTTTTTAATAAAAAATAATTTTTTGTCTAAAAAAAATCACAACCAACACACCCTAAGACCGAATTGAGGTCACTACTTTTGAATATACTGATCTTGAACTCTTAAATCGTATTGACCAAAATTATTTTGAATAATACAAACAGAAGTTGAAGCTTGAATTGGTAATCCACTTTAACAAGTTGTTATCCAATATCCAAACAAAACATGCACAAGTAGAGTGCACGATGGATGTACTTGAAAAGATCGGTGGGAAGGGGGAAGGAAAACCATGCTTGCACATCATTTCATTTACATTATTTTTATATTAATTAATAACGTAAAATTTTAGATCATAATGTGTATCACTTATTAATCAAATCGATATTATTATTAACTGGCATAAGATTGATTTTTGATACGCAGACATTGGTGTTGGGAGAATTTGTTCTGCCATATTTCTTATTAATATAATTACATCATACAAAGAGAGATAAATATATACAAATAAAGATTTCATCAAAGTGCACTTGTAGGGAGGGGTAACCATAAATGTTTCATCCCCGAAATTGTGACAGAAATTTTTTCACAATTTTGTCTACCAAAAAAAATACACACAAATAATTAAATTAGATTTCACATATTTTAATATTTTATCAATTTATATAAAGTATTTTATCTTTTTCCTCTTCATGAACAAAATTTAGGTTGACAAAAAAGTTCATCTCATTCTAAGTTAGGGTATATCTCTAAATTTATCAAATGCTTACATATAACCTACTAATAAAAAAACTTTAAAAATTAAACTAAAGTCATAATAATATATAAACAAAATGTTAAGTAGTTAATTGTTATAGATCTAAGCCCAAGGAAAAGTCCAACCAAAACACAAGTTTATTGGATAAGAGAGACCCTTAAATTTAAGTACTACATTTGGATGGTTGGCTCGAGACTTGTAAAATTGTCACCTCATTAAAAGTAGAAAACTATGGCAGTAGTCATTAGTATTTTGAGTGATTTACTTTGCCTTTTCAAATAAGTCTTTTCTAAGTCACTTATTTCTTATGTTACTCTTTTCGTGTGTCTACCTCTCATCGAAAACACTAATACTACATACTCAAGTTCAATTCCAAAAGACACCTATTGAATTAAAAAATCCCTAAACTTAAGTACCATACTTAATTAACACGACTTTCTGACATGAGACTTGTAACACAAGCCAGCTTCATTAACTTCAAAGTGCTTTATCTATAACTTTATTCACATGAGTTATTCACTTGAATAATAAATATGAGAATATCCCTTCTCAAGCTTTGATGGAGAAACCATGAAAGGAAATTAAGCAATTAGTGATTGGTAATGTGAAGAGTTGAAGGGTAGAGGAGGAAATGGAGTGAGTGGTTGGGTGGGACCTGAGGCATGTAAAAGGTTAGGAAAGGAGAGAAAGTGGGGAGCCCAGTGAGCAGGGCAGTGAAGAGAGGGCCGCACGAGGGTCAGGGGAGCAGCGTGGCATAGCACCCGCAACACACATCACACGCCCCTTTCTCTTCTCATTATGATTCTTGCTGTCGGTTCACAACCTCATTTCTGGTCCCACCACACCCCATCACTCATCCCGTCCCCCCCCCCCCCCCCCAACCCCTACTATGCCCTATGCTCTTGCTAGCATAGTAACTAGTGTGTCAATTGTCATCATCTTTTAATCACTTGAGCACATCAACTACTTTATTCTAAATCAAGAACTTCCACCTACGTTAATGGCAATGGATGTTAGCTCACCTAAAGTAGTCTTTTACTCATGTTTCATCAAAGTTTAGTTTCTAAATTGTTTCCTAAATAAGTCATTACTAGATATTAGTATGAACACTCACCGAGTTCTGTAATAAGTACTTTCATCCATCATAATTCCATTGAACTTCTTTATTTCAAAGTCTTCACGTTCCGCAGTTAGGAGCAATAGATACTTAGTTCCCTGTACTCACTGTAATATGCCTTTTTGTTGAAGGGAAAATATACTTGTAACAATTTGGTGAGGTACTTATTCACCCTAAATCATTTAAGAGTATGGTGAAACTATGGAGTGTGAATGTAAATTTGTGTAAGTATTTGGGCAAGACTAATACTTAGTCTTAGATGATCGGACTCCTAAAGTCTAATGAGATAAAAGGAACATACCTCTTTAATATCAAGCGTCTCATAACTGAATGCTACTAATAGTCGCATTAATTTGGACAATTAAATAAACTTAATGACCGATTTTTTATAATCCCCCCCCCCCCACCTTCTTTTTTTTAAAGTTTGCAATATCTACTGTTCATCCTAGCTAGATGTTTAATTATGCATCATATACAGGTTCATATGGAAATTTCGACGAGGAACAGAAGTTCTCTAATCTCTCTCTAGTCGATAAAGAAAAGCTAATGATTTGAGAAAGCAACCACACATAAAGTTGGTGTCATGCTGAGTCACTCCTTCCTATTTCTCCCCAAATTGGCCAACCATGTGCTTCTGGATTACTCAGTTTTCACCCATGTAAAATCGAATCAAATCTTTATTGCCATAACTTTTTAACCTTGTCGTTTCTTGTGTTACCAAGTCTAGCAGTTACTGTGTACATAACATAACAAAACATATTCATTAATTTCAACTTGCGGTTGAATTTTCTTTTGTTGCTTGGATCCAAACATTTAACCAATAGATAGTGTGGGATTTGAGGACACAAAATATTATAGAAAAAGTTCAAAAGGGATGGACCCAAGAAAATAAATTTAAATTGAGGGCTGATCTTGTCTGATGTTTCCTTAGCACGAGGACCATTGTGATTAGATTGTTTGAAAATTGACTAATCATATTTGATTTTGAAGGCGTGGTATGCATGATGATTTGTACATAAAAAAGTGACAACATCTATCCCACTATTTTTAATGCTTATTGAATTTTGAAGCTCTCTGTCCTGCTCACACTGGATCAGCAAGTGCCAAGTTGCAAACTTTTTTCATTTTAATTTTCATATCATTTGAAAGCTTAGCAATGCCAGATAAAGGAAGAATTGAGTAGCCACATGGTTTCTTCCTATTTTCTTTTATAGTAAAGTCAATATATTTGTGAAGACACCTACAATAATGTCAATTTTAATTAAAGTATGAGACAATAACATTTTTATTTTCTTCTGGAGTTTAATTTCTACTAAGTCACTACTCTTTCGTCCGTGAGAACTACGTGTGAACACTATGCATATAAGAGAAACTCAGATCAGAGGGGCCAAGAAGCAAGGGCTGGAAGTTAGGACACTAATTAATTGTAAGGATACCCACCTGAGAAAAAGGGGTCTCTGTGAGTATAAAAAAGCCAATGTTACTTTATGCACCATAATTCTGCCTGATGAACTAAAAAGATATGGGGTCTCAACAAACAAAGAAACTATCATTAAATATAATTTTAGAACTCAGAATCTCATCGATCATTTAGACCATCAGTGAAGCCTTTGCTTTTCATCTTAGCATTATTACTTGGAGCTGAAAAAAAAGGTAAAAAAAAAAAAAAAACTCTTTAAGACTTGAAGGAACTGATGCAGAAAGATGCTGATGCATGTAGTTTTAAGTACCCTAATGAAATAAACCTCAAATAACATCTATGTATGTTTATGGAGACTCTTGACATCTGAATAAAGAAGATCTACTTAATAATTCTGAAAGTTGAAACAGATCTAACCTGTTTCACATGTTAGCTGCACATAATTACACACACAATGTAGTTCTATAAGAAAAAAAAGTAACAATTTCTAGTATGGCATAGTACCCCCTTTATGTTTACAATCTTATAATGATATAGAGAAGAAAAAAAAAAAAAGATGATACTGAGCCAACCAAGCTTTATGTGAATGAGCTAGCTCCTTGTTCTTGCTGCCTCAACATCTCAGTGCTCCCCACGCTCATGCCAACACAAAAGCATGGCTATGCAACGGCGCAGAATGTAGAATTTTGCACGCTGCTTCTTGACCACGTCACTGCACTTCTCGCCAAAAGACTTGCAAGGATCACAAGCTTCTTGTTGTTGCTGCTGCTGCTGCTGCTGCTGCTGCTGACTGTTTTGGTTTGTGTTGCTTTCCTTCACTGCCATGACACCAATGATTTTTCTGCCGAGTTTGTGTACTGCTCCTGATTTGCCACCATACAGCAGTAAAACTAGTGGTAGAAAACATGGTAGCTTCTGCTTACACTAGGTATTTATATAGCAAAAGCAGACATCTATTTGGGTAGGGGGAGCGAGTAATTCTGGGTCGTCTAGATCAAGTATGGACTGTTACTATTGAAATCCACCAGTTGTCAGAAGCATATGAAAATAGAATGGGCCAAGGTTGCTATATATTTTACCCTCCTAGGTACTATATTTCAGTCAGACCCAAAAACAGGCACTCAAGTATTCAAACTTGGTTACAGATTTCTTAAAGAAATTAAGATTATGGATTAAATTGGTACTAGTTAATTAGTTTCTTCCAATGTCAAAGCTAAAGTTGTTGTTTTTCTTCGTTGGGAGGGAGAAGGGTAAGTTTAAACTTAAAAGGGGAAGTTCTTATTGTTCTCTTGAAGTATGCTCAAAATTTTTCTTTGGAAATATCATGTGCAAGACAAGCATATAATGTTAAATTCGAACAATAATATACCCCTTATGTTACCAGTTGTAAGTAAGAACTCTTGGAATCAAAGGCTAATTGTTCATTCAGTACCAACACTTTTGCCTACTTGGAAGGATACAACTGCTGGCCCAGCCGATGTGTATGCCTTACATATGCAATAAAATGGACAGAGCTAGCGGAAACTGCATATTTAGAGTGCCTATGTAAACCCCTAGGGGTTGTTTTTTGTTCTTAGAATCTAGTGGATATAGGCATAATAGACTTTTTCCTTTTTTCACCTTGCTGCAACATTGTTTGTGGAAACAGTGGCATGAAATTCCCATTGATGAAAGTATATGTATGGTCACGCTTGCAAGTTGTAACATAATGTCTAATGCGTGCAGAGCCGTTCATCTTTTGGCATCTTCAAATTCCCTTCTATCTTCTTCTACTAATCTCATTACATAAAGTGAGAAAGATACAAGTTTTACGAACATAATTATTGCTTCATTTGGGTCAGTGTGCTCCTTTGCAAGCATGCAGCATACCCCTAAAATCATATGAAAAAGCAAAAATAAATAAATAAATAAATTGAAGACCCTTTGTGAGTGTTCACCGGTTGATAGGTATATACTCCGATTAAGAAACTTGCATGCAATTTTCTGTTTTTGCCAAAGCGATAATGGTGATGGTGGGGTGGAACTTGACAAGAAAGTCAGATGCACAAGTTGAGGTTTCTGTTTTGTTTCGTGATGTTAACATCTTAATTAAGCAGAGGTCCCCTTCACGGGACATGTCTTGGGCTAAGCCTTGTCTTGGATCACCTTTCTTGGCTTTGAGGATACCTTTTTCTATGAGTGGTCTTCATATAGCATAATAATCTGAATTAAACTTTATGATCACCCCCATGATTTGAAAAGGTTTGTAAATTTCCCCTTTTAAGGATTTAAAGGTAAGTCCTAGTTCTTGTTGAAGGTACAAGAAATTAGCCAAGCAGTGCTATTTGCAAACCACTTGTACCTCTCCCTTCACATGCATCATTTTGTCGTTTTAAGTGTCACATACATCACGTATTATCTTATGTCAAATCAATGATTAACAAAAGATTGATGCTATTCAGTACAAATAGCAATGTCACGAATACAGTGCAAAGTGATTTGAAACTAATCCTCTTATACCACTATTTGCAAAAATGTATGAAAATTGATACGTAAACATTTCCCTTAACAAAATAAAGCAGAAGAGGGTGTAATTAGTGGTGTGCTGCTTGTGCATATATCATTTCTCACTTACAAGTTACTAAAAATTGTTATGCTTGCTTGTCTTATAAGAAAAATGCTTTTTGGCAAACAACTGGTTCACAAGTGGCGTGCAAGAATCTGCTTAGTATAAAAAAATTTTAAGTCGATTTAGTTAAAGTTTAGATAAGTCTAGTATATGGTAAATTCTACCAAATACACAGGTAGATCTGCAAATAGCATATCTTTCCTGATTCGCCTGCAAAAGCAAACTCAACTTGTCCCAAAAGTGGATTGGGCCTCTATGTTCCACGATGAAGTTAACAACACAATGCTGGGCTTGGACAAGATCCAAAACATTAGCCTAGTGAAATTTAGCACTTTTTTTTTTATATTGGGAGAAGATAGGCAAGATGTTTTTTAATAAAATTAAAAAATATCATTTATTCGTACAAGAAGTTCAAACACTGAACCGAGGAATGTTGTCCGGGAATAAATTGTCTAGTCACCTTTTTTTTTTGGGTTAATTTAGGGTGTATTTATTTAGGATTTTTTTAGCAAAAAATTATTTTTTTATTCAAAAAATTAGTTTTCATATATTTAGATAATTTTTTAAAAATAATCAGAATATTAAAAATATCCATTTTCAGTTTTTTTTGTAGAAATTGAAAAGAATAGTTTCTGAAAAAAAATAATTTTTAGTTTTTTCAGCTATATATAAATAGTGTGTTTGTTTGAAATTTTTTTTGACAAAAAATCAGTTTTTTCATCAAAAAAATCAATTTTTGTATGTTTGGGTAATTTTTTAAAAATAATTAGAATCTAAAAAAAATCTATTTTCAATTTTTTTATAGAAGTTGAAAAAAGTAATTTTTTAAAAAAAAAATCAACTTTTAACTTTTTTAATTATATATAAATTTAATTTTCAAAATTATTTTTTTTAAAAATTAAAATAAATACACCTAAAATTAAACTTTAAAATTATTTTTTTAATAGCTGAAATAAACACTTCTACATAGCACCTTTAAAAGTAGAAGCATGCCACCATATATATATATAGAGAGAGAGAGAGAGAGAGAGAGAGAGAGAGAGAGCAAAGAATTGTTTCCTCGTGGGACTAACTATCCAACATCATCTATTCTTCCATCTCTCTCCGTCCCATTTTTTACACACTATTAAAGCTCCACATTTTTCACTATGAGCTCCCTTTTCTTTCACATATAATACACGTCGTTTCATAAACAACTACATAAAATCAAATGAGATATAAATATCAAAATAGTTTAAAACAACACGTTTTGTGACTACGTGGTATTTTGGCTTCTCAATGTTCACAAACTACACCAGCTACGTTTGCCGTCAACAACCCGCAAATTAATGCAGCTCACATCCCAATATTCCCAACGTGGTCGAGAAGAAAGAGCTCCCTGGTTTGTTGAATATTTTTTTCATGCATGGGATGTTGAATTAGCTTGATCGGCACAAAATTTTAAAAAATATTCTTACGTAGATATGATTTTTAATGTAACTAAAAAACGACTTTACCTGACATTCACAAACTTTCATCATACTTACCTTCCTCGTGAGGCATTGAAAATCTTAACCAAGTCCAATAAGCTGCTGCTCCTGCTGCCATAGGTATTGTTTGGGAGATTTAAAAATAAAGGAAGCGAATGGCTAATAATAAAATGAGAAAAAGAGGCAAAAGAATAAAATGAACAAATATATATTACTCTCTTGTTTGATTGTATAATGGAAGAAGGGAAAGATTTATATTGAAAAATTATTTCATTCCCTCCTATCCCTCAATTTGAAGGAACAAAAAAAAAAAAAAAGAGTTTTAAGTGGTAAAAATATAACACCTAATCTTCGTTAACCATTCCATTCTATCCTCTAAAATTGCTTCCAAATACACTTCACTTAAATTTGGCTATTCCATTCCTTAAAACTCAATCACTTGCCACTCTCCCAAACATAGCCATAGTCGTTGTTGAGGGGACAACAATTGAAGGCGTCGTATAGCGACTACGGACTTGTTTGAAATTGTTTTTATTTTTAAGTTTTTTAAAACTATTTTTAAAAATAAGTTTGAGTTCAATTTTAAAAAACAAAAAAAATAAAAAAATTTATTTGATAACTCTACTCTCAAAACAATTTTTTAATGATAAAAAATAAAAAATCTGTTTGGCTGATTGTTTTTAAAAACAAGTTTTAAGAGTAATAAAACAACAAACTTGTTTGACAAAAAATTTCTTAAAAATAGCAAACATATAATAGCATAATTTATTATAATAATAAATTTGTCTCAACAAATGTCTTAATACAACTTGATATATTTTCATATTTATAAATCTATTTATATGCTATGCATTATATTCTTGTTGCCACATCTAATTTGCAATTTGGTCACGCTGCCTTGCTATTTGCCTTGCAGCTTCATCAGTTAATCTTACTGTGTTGTCATTATTGAAATTCATCTCCAAATCTGTGTTGCCATTTGCCTATGACTCCTAATGAAGCAAAACATCAAGCATAAACACGAAACAGTCCAAAACAGTCCAAACCAAATAACCAAATTAGCTAAACCATCAGTCCAAACCAAATTACCAAATCAACTAATATTAATCCAATACGGTCCAAACCAAATTACTGACTAGCCAATATCAGTCTAGCATTGTCCAAACCAGATTACCAAATTAATTAATATCAGTCCAACTAAGTCCAAATCAAATTATCAATCAAAACAAATTACCAATCCAAATAATTACTAATCTGCCAATATCAGTCCAAAATTGTCCAAACCAAATTACCAAATCAATTAATATCAGTCCAACACAATCCAAATCAAATTATCAATCCAAATCTAAATCCAGGATAGAGAACGAAATGAAAAAGGAGAGTGGTGGCTAGGCTAGCGACGGAGAAGGAAGGGGAGAAGACATGGTGGCTTGGAAGGCGGATCCTTATGATCCGAATGGAAAAATGAAAGAAGGTTGCTGGGCTAGCGATGGAGAAGAAACGGAAGAAGGAAATGGTGGCTGGGATGGCAGATCCGAACGAACCCAAACGGAAAAACGAAAGAAGGTGGCTCGGCTAGCGACGGAGAACGAAGGGAAGAAGGAAATGGTGGTTGGGATGGCCGATCTAAACAAATCCGAATGGAAAAAATGAAAGAAGGTGGCTCGGCTGGCAGCGAAGAAGGAAGGGAAGAAGGAAATGGCAGCTTCCATGGTGGATGGCGAGGATCTCGAACCCAAGAAGCAAGTTAACGGCAGAGTAGGAAGGGAAGAAGGAAATGGTGGCCAGGACAGCAGATTTCAAGGATTTCGAATGGAAAAAGGAGAGGAAGGTGGCTGAGCGGGCCAGCAGAGAAGGAAAGGAAGAAGGAGAAAGGGAAAGGGTAGCTGGGCGGGTCAGTGGAGAAGGAGGGTAAGAAGGAGAAAGGGAAAGGATGGAGATAGAGACAGGGGAAAGGAGAAAGAGAAAGGAAAACAATAAAATCGAGTAATTTCAAAATTGCCACCACTAAATTTTGTATTCTCAAAACAAAAAATTGGAAAACATGTGAAACTTGTTTTTTGTTTTCTGTTTTTAAAAACCAAATTCTGTTTTTTGTTTCATAAAACAGCTGACAAAAAATTCCTCTTCAAACAAATTTTTACTTTTTTGTTTTTAAAAATCAAAAACTGCTTTAAAAAACAGTTATCAAGCAGGCCCTACATCTAGATGGAGTTGCAATCAAATGTGTTATTATTTTCAGAAATATTCTTTTTATTCATTAATAAATTTCAAAATTGTTATTGTATATACTTACTTTCCTGAGAACAATGTTTGTTATCGTTAAGACCAATGAAATTTGTTAATAAATAAACAAAGTTACATGAAAAATAATACATCTGTTATCGTCACTTAAATTAAAACCCTTAGATTAAAATGATAAATTTGCTGTCTCTTTAAACTTTGGTTAAGCAGCCTTTTAGTAAAGTAAATCATGAAATGAACACCAATTGTATGCGTGTGTGCATCAACCATACTTTTTTCTAGTTCCAGGATTTTCATTTTTCAACAGCCCAGGCACTGGTTACCCAGGTTCATCCTCAATTACCATGGCTCAGTGCCAAGTTTTTCCTTCAAAAGCACAATCTAGTTACTGCTTTTGTACCTAGCCATGAAAAAAACTCACAGCCAAGTAAAAGATGAACTGCATAACCTTGGTGTCTACACAACTAGTATCACTATACAAGCAAGTCCACGTATGCATGAAGTCCTTGACTGACAAGGCACTGCTTGAGCTTCTTCAATGCTCGGCTCTCCAGCTGTCGGACCCTCTCCTTAGTCAAACCAAATACATTTCCAATTTCTTGCAAAGATTTCTCATGGCCATCCTCAATACCAAATCTTAGCCTGATTATCCTCCTTTCTTTCGGGCTTAAGACACTTAGGAGGTTGCGCACATGCCTCCTCATAAGCTGTTTTTCAACACTCAAACCTGGTATCTCAATTGCAGTGTCAGCAGTAATCTCCTGCATTTATAAGAAAATGGTCATTAATTCTTATGCTTGGAACAGTAGCAATAGTATTTAGCAGAGGGTCCATTCTGACCATACTAGTCCTCCAACATTAGGAGACAAGCTTAACAGAAATTTACATCAAAGCAGTATGATAACTACTAACATACAATCTCAAAACAATCATAGGAAAACATACATTTTGGATTTCTTAGTTATTAGATTTCAACAAATTTGTTTTTACAATTATTGGCACTAGCAAAATACTTGGTACACATACTTTCCAATTTAAGATGGAAAGATGAATAACCTTCAGCTGTACACTTTCTAAATATTGATAGAGAGCTTTCCATTTCAGTTTCATTTTATAGATCTAAGAAACTATATCATAGCAAGGGGAAAATCATATTTACTTGAAAGCCCTACCTGGTAAGTTGTATCTTGGTCTGCCCACACAGTTTGCTGCATTGAAAGTGGAATTCTTGCAGCAAATAGCAAACTTTCAAACTTTTCTACGGTAATTCCCACCCTTTCTGCTAATTCTTCTTTGGTGGGGCGAAGATTTCCTTCTTGAATGAATAGTTTCTTTGCTTCCATGACCTTGCCCAAAAGGGTGTATAAACTCTCCTGGAGAAAATACACTGGTTCCGTGTTACAGATGAATAAAATTGATGTTTGCTTTATAAATAACAAAGATACGACTGAAAATAAAATGAGTAATGCAATTGCAACATCTTTTTTTTTTTTTTTGTTAAACTATTATTACTATTTGTCAACAGAAAACAAATTCATGAATACTGACATTTCAGAAGGAGGTGGCTTAATTTTAGCTAACTACAATGTAAAGAAATCAACAAATTGTTTTTACCGGCAGACGGATTGTCCTGGAATGTAGAAATATGGCCTTCCTTATTGTTTGCCTTATCCACCAGTATGCATAAGTACCAAACCGGCAACCAACTTGGGGTTTAAACCTTTCAACACTCTTCATAAGACCCATACTTCCCTCCTATAACAGCACCACAAAAGAAATGTAAATGATGTAGATGCTAATTATGTTATTCAGATAATGATTGCAACACTTCTAAAAAGAAATCATAGTGACCCTTTAACTGAAGCTCTATCTCCTCAATTGCAGCCCCAACTTTAGCCGAACATTTATTTTTAGGTTTCTTCTTTGTCCAGAAATAATGTAGAACACATACATATAAATAGAATTAACAGACACTTCTAATTTCTGAGGCTACCTGCAATAAGTCCTGAAGACTGAGACCACGGCCCTGATAATGTTTAGCAATATGAACTACCATCCGCAAATTGGCATTAATCAGCTTTTCTCTGCTTCTGTTACCACAATGGAGTTGTGTCTGCAGGGCATGACAGCTAAGACCCAAACCATCAGCCCATTCAGCCAAAGTTGGTTCCCGTCCAAACTGAGATTGAAGCCTGATCTTTACTTCTTCCAATCTCAACAAATCCTGCTACATATTCTTCCACATTAAAGCAAACAAATATCTTGAATAGCGCATACCATGCATAAAGTAATATGGAATACTGAGTGACACCTGTAGCTGAGCAAACAATTGAGACTCTTCTTCATGGGTCAAAAGTTGCTTTGTTTCAGGACCCCACAAGAACAAGCGCAGGGGGTCATTTTGATCAAAACCTTCTTTTATCTTTTTTTCTACATGTAACCTTCCTTGTACATCTGACTTTCTTGCAAGATAACTTTCTTCGTCCAGAATTTTTGACTTTGGTGCTTTTCTTTGTTTAGATCTTCTTTCTAGAAGCCGTCTTGACCTCACAATATTACTCTTTCCAAGTGAAGAGTCAGCCACACTTGTGGAGGCCAGGCTGAATGGCATATTTTAGGTATTATTCTCAAAACAAATTATCCTATAAATGGGAAAAATGAATTAAGGATGTCAGAGTCAGCCACAAAGATAGAACTAACCCAAGAGCAAGTGGATCATCATCAACATCAGCTTTGATTGATTCCAGCTCTTCAGCTATTGAAGCTGCTTGTTTTGAGGCAGACAAAGCTTGCCTAGCAAGAGAAACTGCATTAAATTGCAGACCATCTGCAGGCCTCTCTGACTCAACAGTAACACGCTGCAGAGGTGAAGAAGCACCAATTTCCCCTGTTGGTGAGGAAGTCAATCTGCAACAGACCGTACATGCACCCAATAAGGAAACAACTTTGGATGGCAAAAATTCAAATCAGCAATTAAAAATGATAAAATTAACACAAGAGTACAATTCAATTTATCTTACATGTTCTGCAAATGAGACCAGAGTTGCAACTGCCGCCTAAAGTCATGCACTAACTGATCTGCATTGCCAACATCATCCTTTTCTTGAACTGAGCCCATATGCATCTGACTTGTATTTAATGTTACCTTTCGTAAAACAAAGGGGAGATTAATTGATAACATGTACAAGAAATGGGATCACTACATACAACAAAACTAGAAATTGGTCTGGTAGACATATAAAGGATATGTGAACTTGAAGAAGACTCAGTTTGATGAAGTTGGTCTATGAACATATTTTGAACCTGGGAGGTCTTGTCTTCCTTATAAATCTGTAGTAGAGGCCTATACTCATCACGCTGCTCTTGTAAAAGAACAGAGGTAGGAAAATGCTGGGCTGCAAAACTAGAAGACCAAGAAGCAACTACAGGAGAAGCTTGTTCATGAAGCATCAAAACTGCAGGTGGCAACACCTTTTCAACTCAGACAAAAGGTTGAGAAAAAAGAGAAAAGAAACTAAGAGTGCATTTGATTTGTGAAAATATTTCCTGTTTTCATTTTCTGAAAAGGATTTTCATTTTCAAATTTTCTGAATTTAGGAAACATAGACGAGAAATTGAAAATCCACAAATTTGCAAAGAGAATTAAAAAGAACAGGGATAACATAAATAGTGCACAGCATGAATTAAAACTATAAAAATGGGATGAATGGAAGGATAATTGTGAAAATGAGCAGAGTATCTTGGCATAGACAATAGCTTGTTACACTATGAAGCACGAATGCTTCAAAATAGTCGTCATGTCTATACCAAATACGTATTGTATCAGATACTTCGCGGATACTTTCAGAGAGTCCTAATTATATTTTGCAAGTTTTTGCCTTTTTTTTCCATTGAATTTTTATACCTATATATAAATGGAAATTATATAACAATAAAACATATAAGTGCATTTTATTATATTTAGAATAATTTATACTAGCATTGAAATCATTATTTCTCTTTTTAATTTAAGATTTACGCTTCTATATTAATTTCAATTAATTTTATATATTATATTATAGCCGTGTTGTATTCTATAATTTTTAAATATTGTCATATCCCATTATCTGTAACATATTGTTTCTGCATGCGTGCTTCTTAGTTGTTACCTTACTGATTTTCCATCTCTAAAATACCTTGTGCTCCAAAGATGACACTCATTTTTATCAATTATCCTAATGACGAAGTTGCTTACACACACACACACACACACACACAAAAGCACTGAATTTATATAGCTACCCCTTCCTAATAGTTTCCTTTTCTTGTTCTTGGATGAAAAATGGGGGTCCAATTTCAACTGGTGCTACCGAATTTCGGGGCTTGTGAGAGGAAACGAGCCCAAACCCAAGCTCACCTTCCTACTCAAATATAAATTATTATACAGCAAAGTATGAAGGAAATTTAGGGAAGCTAGAATGTAAAATAAGCAGTAGCAACTAGGAAGTGCACCTGAAGTGGAAGAAGATGAGACAAGAGTTCTTGGAGGAAACGGTGGACTCGTACAAAACATTGTCCTAGCAGATTCCATGCCTCAGTTACTACTATATTCTCTACATACACCCTACAACTACAACATAAATTGTTGACTAGCTTCCACACAGCAATTACAGACAGATAGGTAGAATATCGATTATATTTAGGGAGATGGGAATAATGGGATAGAGCGGTGAAAGCGAACCGAAGGCTTCTTACAAAGAAAAAAGATCTTGCATAAGGAAAGAGATCATCATCCTTCACGCATGCCAACCAATGCTTACCGGTGAGTGGGTCACCAGTTTTATGTCGGCTTCTTGAGGCCCAATTGCAACTTATTGCAATAAGCCCAATCTCCTGTTGCTTTCGGTTTCTACGTCATAAGTCCGTGAGGATGAGGATGGGCCCGGCCTGTCGATCAGACCATGTAGTATTTTCATCTTTACAAAACATTTCGACCAAAGAAAAAAATATTTAAAACTTCAATTTAATTGTTCAAAAAACTTCAATTCAAAATTATTGATGTTTTCAGACCCAGAAAAAAATGTTGATATTTTAGAACACTCAAACAAATGAATAAAGACAATAAAAACAATGACGATCAAATACCATAATTAAAGATAAAAGTAAATGAAAACTTTAGTATTAATAATATATTTTGATCCCCGTTTGGGCATCTAAGAATCGATTTTGGATTACGAAAATCAATTCTAATCCATTTGATAATATTTGGTTTAATGGGATCAAAATTAATTCTTAATTTTAGAAATTATTTTAGGAGAAGTGAAAATTTTTTACTTTTTGTCAGAATTATTTTTAGAAGAACTATTAAATATAAATTACTTTACCTTAAAATCAATTCTAACCAAATCAATTTCAATAAAATTAATTCTATTTAAAATCAATTCTACAAAAATAGAACCAAAATAATTTCTTTCTCTACATTTAATTTGATTTGACATCAAAGTTTACAATTAAACTAAAACATAGATAAAGAAAACAATTTCACTCAAGCAATGCATTATTTAATAAAAAAAAATTATGAAATGCATTGTAAATTGGAAATAGCAAAGGAGGGTTTTATCATTTAGTGAATATTGTTGTGGTTGCATTAATTTTAGGAAAAAACCTCATTTTCATCTTTGATGAAAATTGTAATAAATAAATTAGTTTTTTAAAATTTAAAAATTCAACAATAAGTTTTTACTATTCAAAAAACGGAATAAGTTAATCCCTCTTATCAATTTTGCATAAATTTTAAGGACTTCTTTGTCTTCTTTTTCTTATCACTAAGAATCAAATTTGGGTATGTAATTTTTTTTAAGGACTAATTTACCCTCAAAATTATTTATTGAATAACAATAAATTTACATAGGAACTAACTTTTTATTCTTTTTTTTTAAATGAAAAAAGATTATTAAATTTTTAAATTCTAGAATAAATAACCATTTTACCCTAAAATTTTAGGATTGACATTTATTTAATCTTAAAAAAAGTTACTTCAATTTAATCCTAATATTATAAAATTTAACATAAATTTGGACTAACACTCAAATTCCACCAACGGAGTTAAGTCAGAAAAATTTTAAAAGTTGGAAAAAAAACATAAAAGAAATTACAGAAACCCACTCCACAACAAAAATCACACAACCTCTTTCACTGTTCATCATTGAGCCCTCTTCTTCCTCATGCAAGTTCTTCCGCCAATCCACCCAGCCACAACCAAAGAAGTAGAAGCACGAGTTGTCATATTGATGTGGGATCCTGACGGTCCATCCAAAGGAGTAGAAGAAGCATGAGTCAGGTTAAAGAGTAGCAGGTTTGCCATATTGACGGACTGAGAGAACTTGTGATTGACTTTAACATTGGAAAATCATTCAAATCTCTGGCTTGGGCAGCTACTCGATCGACATAGAGAATGACATCTAGAGGAAACTTTTTCATATACCACTTTATAGATGACAATATATATGTCTATTGAAAGCTTGCTCCTTCATAGAGGTCCTGAGACCAGGTGTATCAACGATTCTAATTTGAACTCCATCTATAGTTCCAGAAACCTCCTTCATGGAGGTTGTGGTAGTGATAGTGGTTGGGACAGCTCGCCGATAACCGCCGCGGCTCACCAGAGTTGGGGTGGTTGGGTGGGTCGCGCAGTGTTGCTTCTTAATCGTTGCTGGATGCTCGACGCTGGTCGATGAGTGGTAGTTAGGTGGATTGGTGGAGGAACCTGCACGAGGGAGAAGAGGGATTGATGATGATGACCAATGACAGGTTGTGTAATTTTTGTGGAGTAGTTTTTTAATTTTTCTTACTTAATTCCGTTAGTAGAGTGAGGGGATTTGAGTATCAGTAGCATGTTTGGTAACTTGTGAAACAGTTTTTTTTTATAAAAAAAACTATTTAAAAAAATTAATCATATTTAATTTAAAAAATAAAATAAATTATAATCTAAAATTAATAATTTTAAATTAAAAAATAATTTATAAGTATAAATAATTTTTTAGAATTTATAATTATAAACAGAAGTTAATTATTTCAGAATTGTTATATTTTTATTAAATTAATCTTAAATAACAAATATTATAGAATATAAATAATTATTTTATATTTTTTTAATAATTTTATTATATAAAAATAATTTTTTTCATATAATCTAAATAAAATAGATTATTTTAAAATTATTTTTTAGTTAAATATTTAAATATAAATTAATTTTTATATAAATGATTATATAAATAAATGATTGTTAAAATAATTTTAATATTACAATTTTTTTAAATATATATTAGATCATATTAATGTTAAATTTTAAAATATTAAAATTAAATTGATATTAATTATAAAATTTTAAGATTAAAAAGATTATTTAATTTTATATTTTTAAATATTAATTTATCTCAAAATTTTTTATTTGAAATCAAAATGAGTTTTTTTGTTTTTGTCTAATTTTAAAATAATGTTGTCGTTGAAGTACAAGTTCCAAGAGCGGTCAATGTCTGAGGTCGTCAGTTGACTCACCAAATTTGAGATAAACAACCTCAACTCCGCCCCCCTCTCGGGCCCCACCTTCCCTTTGCCTTGCCTTTTCTCTTTCACCCTTTTCTAAGCAGAAAAATCATATTTGAGCCCTTTCAGTGATCGATCAGTCATTGAATCTTATGCCAAATGAAGTGTTTTTTATTTCTTGATATTCTAGTGTTGCACAGTGACTAATATTACATATACGAATGTAGTTAGTATTTTTAAATTTCCATAAATTCTTGTTATTAGTCCTACGCAGCAGTATTTGAGAGAGAAATGAAAATGACAGATAGCTAGATTTCTTAATTATTACTATGTCAGAACAAAATTTAAAATCTTATGTCCTGGATTTTTATTTTTGTTGTATTATAGCGGAGAACAAAAAAATATCAAACATAAATTTTTATGTAATTAACTTCTTATATCTTTATGAGTGACATAATCAAATATGAATATATAACAATAAAGAAAATAATTAAAAAATAAATAGAAAATAAAATGTGTGTTAATACATATGTATCTATGTAAGATTATCCTGCAATAATGTGACGTGCAGATTTGAAAACGATAGAATCAATCCTAGTTCATTTAACTCAAAACCCTCTCGGTTACTTCTCTCCGAACACCAAAAAACTTCATATTCAAAAATCTTCATATTCTTCAACTCAGAAAACCCTACTCATTCACTCTCTCACTCTCTCTCTCTCTCTCTCGTAATGTCACCATGAGTTCAGAAGTGGTCCTTCACAGATTTCAACAATCAGAACGCAAACCACCGCCCGCCGCCGACTCCAACCGCAAGGTGCGCGACGCATTATCCACCTCGCGCTCCACCAAGGACCGCCACACCAAGGTCAACGGCCGGGGCCGCCGCGTCCGCATGCCGCTCCTCTGCGCCGCCCGCATCTTCCAGCTCACCCGCGAGCTCGGCCACCGCTCGGAAGGAGAGACCATCGAGTGGCTCCTCCGCCAGGCCGAGCCCTCCATCATCGCCGCCACCGGCTCCGGCACAGTTCCAGCCGCCCCCGTCTCCACCACCGCCGCTGTTGTCGCCTCCTCCGCCCCCTCCGTTTCTTGCCGCGTCCAGGCCGCTCCGGCGGTTAGCGGCGGCCAAGGGATGTTCACGATGGCCCTCGCGCAGCCGCAGCTGAGCTGCCGGCTGGACCTGTGCCAGCCGCCGGGAATGGAGTCCGCAGCGGCGGCGAATGGGTTCCGGCACATGCCGTTTACGGCGTTGTTGTTGCAACCGACGTCGACGGAGGAGGCGGAATATACGCAGCAGGATGAAGAGACTCTTAGGAAACAATAATAATAAGAGTATGTCCCACTATGTTTCTAGGACTAGTGTTAAGTATGTTTTGGTTTTAGTGTTTGGTTTTGTTTTTTTGTCATTTTTAACTTTAAAGTTTAAGATTAGAGTATTAGACCGTGGAACAGGGTTGTGCTTAGTTACGACAGAAGAAGAAGATGGTGGAAGAAAAGGTGTACATACACATTAGTAGCAATCGTGTATGATGTGAAGGATCCTTGATATATATGATTATGATTATTGCTTGCTTGTATTATTACTTGCCTGTATATATATATATATATATATATATATATATATATATATATATATATATATATGTGTATATGAATACTTTGTGGGGTTCCGATCCGAATATGAACAAAATTTGGAGTTGGACACACCATTGATTAGTGATATAGCTGGGAGAAGACCCTTTCTTCTTCATTTCGAACACAATCAAATATCTTGCCGAAAGATATTAGATATATGATATGATGAGCAAGTGCAAGTTGCAGACCTTTTATGCAGATATCACTTGTATCCACAGTTTTTTTGAAAAAAAAGTAAAAATAAATTAAAAAAACAATTGAGGTTGAGGACAAAGTCTACCCCAGTCTACGGACAGGGATAAGGCTGGAAGTGAGTGTTGCTAGCTTGTGAGTTATCTCTGGTTCAATTGATTAATAGCTCAATAAACTAAATTTATAATCTCATAAATCAAGTTTAAGCTAGTGATTTAAACTTGTTTATTAAATAAAGCAATTTGAAACTTTCTTATATTCATTCATTAACTCAGTGAAATTTTACATATGTGTGTGTGTGTGTATGTGTGTTCATATAAATAAAATTATATTTTGTTATTGTTGTTGAAAGTATATTCTTATCACTAAATATCCTAAACTTATTAAGCCAAAAGATTTAATTTATATTTTACTTAAGTTATCCCATTAAGTTTGAGTAACTCGTGAGTTAACTGAAATTCGAAGAGCTTGTGGTGAGCTGAGTTCAAGCTTAAAAATTACGCTCACTTTGATTTTGATCTCAAGTTCAAATTGTGCATAATATTAATGAGCTGAACTTGAGTTATACCAAGTTTGGCTTGGCTCACTTCTAACCCTAGACAGGAGACATCTTATGGTTATAGAGCATTAATCAAAGCAGTTATATATCATATCCTGAAGAACTTTAAAATTTGACTTAAGATAGGATGTGACAGTTAAGTAAATCAATTTTGTATTTTTTTTAAGTAATTAGCATTTGAAGTATGTCAAATTCTAATTAATTTAACTTAAGTTAATTTAATATTCTATGAGAATAAAGTTATATTAACATTATCTTTTTATTTATAAAATTTGAATTTAAAATTTTATTTAATACCTTAGTTACGATTAACCATTACAGATTTGGATCATCTAAAGTGAACATATTTATAAAATAAGAAAGTAAGGGGTTCATCACCGTTTGATCAATAACTTCTATCATGTGTGGATCCTATCCATTGATCTAAGAGTAATTAACCATTTTCTTTCTCACTTTGCAAACATACTCACTTTAAAATATCTAAATCCAACAATTACTTATCCAAAATGTTGTTTGTACTAATTTTAGATTTATATCCACAACCGTGCATGACAAAATATTTGTATTATGCTCGAAGCAACCGAAAGTTGTTGACTGGAGTGCTTCTGGATTGTGCATGAATGGGGCCCTAAACTTACCTATTTGGTTTTGGGAAGAAAAGGAAGATTAATTACTGTAATGAGAAAATTAATAATTGCAGTATACGTATTAAAAGATATACAAGTGCTTAAAATTTTCTCTTTTAATTTTTTTAATTAAACCCTCAATATCAAAAATTTATTAGATTCAAATTAATTTAGAAAGAGTCAAGTTCGGATAAAGTTTTTTAAATACTAGTTCTTTTCATTTACAAAAGTTGAACTTAAGATTTATTTAATAAGAATAGTGTCAACACTTAACCATGTGCAGCTTAATCTTTCAATTTTAACCTTTCACTTTTTCATTGAGGATATGTAAAGTGGCAAATGCATAACAATATAAATTCGTGCTGAAATTAATTTACCAAGGAGAAAATTCAATTCAAGGATACTGCAAATGCAAAAATAGATGAACAAGCCATAAGTATAATTTACATATAGATGTTACTTTCACATAAATTGCCCTAACTTTACAAGTTTGTGAAAACAATAAAACCAATATATATATATATATAAAGAGTTTTCTTTTTTCTCCTTTACTCTTTAAAAAAAAATTGTAAAAGCAAAAAATGTACTTCTATATTAACAAAAATTTTTGACTCAACTATCTATTAATTTAAAAATTTTGCAAACAAAAATATATAATTAAATAATAATATAAAACTCTTTTCCAATAATAGTACAATACAATACAAAATTATTCATATGAAAAAGCGATGGAAAAATAACATTAATCTTATGACTTACGACGCTACACATCGTTCCACAGTGACGGTAATTTCCACAGTCGAGATGCATTGATACAGTATCCATTTACTTGGCAATTTTAGACTCTGAAAGAATTTTTGTCCGTGTCAATATGGCATAATTTATTCCAGTGACAACAATAATACGTTGAATGATTCATATTAATAATTGGATTTAATTTTGATGCCATGCTTGCACCATTGAAAATATTTCACCAGAAACAACCACTTGAAAAGTTGGACTCTTTCAATGTTATATCAGCACACCATTAAGTTTTAAAACTTTTTAATGGCTTCCAAAAACCTATTTAAGCGTCCAAACTGATCAACATGGAAACGGACTAGTAATCAACCATCTATCTGATTCATTTTAATGTTTAATCCTTTATGTATAAAAATTATTTTGGTTTCTTCCACAAAGCATCCAAAATGCCACTGGCATGCAACTGTGTCAGCATACCCAGATTTATAATTCTTTTTAAAAAAAAGAAAATCAAATTAATTATAAAAAAAATGACCAGCCAAGATATTGGGTATAAATTAATTCTTGAACATGGAAAATTGTAATAATGGTCCAAAATGGATGTGCTCTCTAGGCCAGCCAAGACTCTAATGCTTACTCCCAAAGTTCCACCACCGTTTCTTCCTTCTCGATTCATTTGAAGGGATATCTGTCAGTAGAATAATACACACAAGATAAGCCAAACCAATACCCAATATTTGCAAAGTTAAATAAATAAATAAATAAATAAAACCTCCACATATCTAAAATACAGGGGGAAAACAATGGAAATTTAGCCAAACATGGAGAAGTTTACTCTATCAATTCTATTAAATTCCAATCTACTGATTGAAACCATTAGCATTTAGCAAGCTTGTTTCTGAAATGAAAAATTTGTGAAAAGTACCTCCTTGAGGGTAGATGGAGTTGTAATGTACCTCTGCCCAAAAACTCAGGAAAATCACTGCAATAAAAGGTCACGTTAGCCAAGGTGATTATATAATAGAACGAAAAACAAATATCCCAAAACAATTAGCAGAGGGGAAAAACAGCCTCCACTTGGCCTCAGCTCGAGAAAATTGGGCCAGGGCCTAATAATAAGATAGATCCTATCCTCAGCCCCATCATGAAGACAACCAACCTCCTTTTGGCTTCTCAAAATGAGGAAGAATCTCTATGCAACAGGTGTCCTTGAAAGAAGTCATCACAAATATTCTCACATCAAACTGAAGGAAAAAAGGGGAAAAAAATCAAGGGTATTAATATAAGTGAAAAGTCATATAATTGCATAACTAATTCCAAATATTAATCTAGACTTGGCAATGTCATCATCACAAGAAACAGAAAGGGTATAGCTGTTGAAAATCTGATATAGAGAGAATTTGAAGGGGGAGAGGTTAGCAAACTCTGTCAGACAACAATGCCTCAAAAATTTGATATATCCACACTTTAAATTCCAGATTTTATTTTTTTAATATTAAGAGTTAAGACTATTTATTAACACCCTTGTAATATGAAGGGTATGACAGTTAAAACTATTGCAATACGCGACAATTGATCCATTTTATTTATAAGAGGACACACCACACCACAGCCAAATTCAATCACCCCACTCTGTAGAATTATAAATGATGACTGTAACAAAATAATGGTTAATCACAATGCAAAGAACCAAACTTGAAACTTTCGAGCCAAGGCTTGGGAAATTAAATGGTCATCCTATGAATTAGTAAAAACATTTTGTCACACAGCAAATGAAAGAATAATTGGACAAGTGCTGAAAAAAAGTTATGTGGAAAAGTAATTAAGTTGCGAAAGCCATACCGAGTCTGCAGCTGCTTGAAGCGTGACATGATCACCCCATTCTCCACTCCTTCATATACAATGAAAGTAAAGGGGATAATGGTTGGCCAAAAAGAAATTACCAACACATACACATGTATGCAGAGACACGCACACACACAGAGCGACAGAGAGGGAGAGGGATTATGTTACCTAGACATCTTCTCCAAATAGTCACCATATTCCATGGGAACATAGCCATCATAAATCTCTGGATTAGATTTGAGCTGGTTAAGAAAACCAATAATCAGAATTCAACAATAATTGCAGAAAAGTAAGGATAGCAAAAAAAATATCCACTCAACAACAAACCTGATTCACAACTTGCTGTCTAACAAACTTGTGATGATCAGGTGCATGAAACAATTGATCAGATAGTGCACGGAACTGGGGAGCAATAAACATAAAATAAGCATATAAAATTTGCTCTAAATATACTAGGCTACAGCAGAAAAATATAAACAATTATTATGTGATTAGGAAAGTCTTCTAGGTTAAGTTAACTAAGCAGTTACGTATAGCTCACCCAACGTCGAGGCAATAAACACCTTTGGTTACTCCAAATCTCAGGCCTGTATACTTGCGTATTACAAGGGTCAAAATGGAAAATGGAGATGAACAATAGGAGCAAACCTAATTTTAAGGAACTAATTGGAGGAGGGAAACTAGGAAATAATGGCAGAATACTAAAACTCAGATCCCAGAAATCTTGAAAAATGAGTTCAGAATGCAAAAGGCTGACTCCAACTTGAAAATTTTGAGACTTTTCTCATCAGATAATAATAATTTATATTTTTCAACGGTTATGATTTTTTTATTTTTTGATAAAATTCAACGGATATGACATAAATTAACGAAATATACTCAGCCCCTGTGGGACAAACAGAAAATTAGAAGGGAGTGAGTATTAGAAGCAACAAACCTGACAATTACCATCACCTTGTACCTTGTGCTCCACAAAGTCATACAACTGCAATCTATTTAAAAAATTGCAAAGCTTAAGTTGGCATGTTGATTGTATGTCTGATAAAAGAAATTGTACACAATAAATAATTCTTTCAACTTGACTAATTTATTCACGAATTAATAAAGGACAAAACAACCCACAATGAAGCCCATTTGTCACGATAGCTTACACTTAAATGGTACCAAGAAAAAGAAATGGTGTGACAACAAAAAACAAAAACAAAGGACATAGCAATCATTCACCAGGCAAAAACAATACACAAATCGTAGTAGCAAGAATATCAAGTTTCTCAGATGAATAAAAATGTTTATGACTAATACCTATCCAGAAGCCTTTGATGATCTGAAGTTGCTTCATCAATTGAAGGAATTTCTCCATTAATTTTTGGTACATGCTAGAAAACAGTGGGGAAAGGCAATTTAAGCACCACAGTCCAATACATAAGTCATACAAATGATCAAAAGAAATGAACTTTATAAAAATTACAATACATATGAAAGGCTGTAAGTTGAATATAAAGGGACGAAATTCATTGTTTAAAAAAATAAAAGAAAGAAAAAAAAAATAACAGATAGCAATTGTAAAACTGGGTGCTTGGAGAAACCACAGTGGTAGAAAATTAAAGAATTTCAGTTTCTATTGTGTTAAACCGCCCAAAAAAATGACCACCATATCAGAGTGGATGGTTTAAACCAGAAGCTGGTTCATTCATCACTGTGCATAAAAATTGATGAACTTTTGGAATAAATCTTTACTTAAAATTAAGAGGGAGGAGGGGAGGGGGGGGGACAATGATTCACTACAATTATCAATTAATTTAGTAAGATGAAAATGTAGCCCAGATAGAAAACAATCACTAGAAGTTGAACAAAGCATAACATGGTGAATTAGCTGTTTGGTACCTAAATGACCATAAGGATGCTAAATATCTATTTATTGCTTCAATAGCTGATCCGAAAAAGAATCTACAGAAGCAGATGAGGCTAAACATACAGGAATTGGTATCATCTGACTCAGTCTCCTCCCTACTTCATCATCAAGTGGATTATCATCAGTCAGCTCAAATGAGTACTCCCCTGTTTCACAAGGACTAGAACATGAACTAGAAGGTTCTGCATCATCAACTTCTTCTTGAGCATAATCATGATCTGCATGTGTAAAATATTTGATTGAATTAACCAACAAACAGTAAAAATGATAAATCGAAAAATATAAACAACAAAAAAGCAGTTTGTGACTTTAATGATACCTCCTGAACAATAGTTCACCATTGAAGAGTTATGCCAATCATATGCAGGCTGAGTCTCAGAAGCATGGAATTGTTCTTCACCTCCCTGTACATACCTTGAACATTCAGCAATCTCTAGCTGTGAAAACTCTTCTTGAAGAGTACGTGCAATGATCTCATCATTCTCTACATGGTTACAATCGTTATCATAATGGCTATGGAAGTAGTGTCCATTATAGATGTCACAAGCATCATGCTGACTCATGTCGCCATAGTATCCATGACCATAACAAGGGTCACCATCAAGGATATTAAGACCCCACTGAAGAACATCTGAATGCTCATATAAACCCATCTCTAAATATTAAACTTGACAAGGAATCCAAAATCTTTTTCAGACAATGTTGAAATCAATCCACACCAGCAAGAATAGACCTGCAAAAGTAACCTGTAGATTAAGAGATTGGAGCATCATATGCAGCTAAGGCAATGACATATACAGCTAATTTGGTAGAGATCATAACATGGAATACAGTTGTAAGGCCAGGCATGGTATTTCAAAGTGCATTGCCAAAGACCTAAATTGGAGGCTTCCTCAGATATAGATGTAAAAAAAACTGTTGGAAAAAAAAAAATGCAACTTGTCCCTCTGGTGTCATTAACAAACTCAATATCAGAAATGTATATCGGAAATGTTCACAATTCTGTCATGTAAATTTTATCATATAAACATTCACATGCCCAGTTTCTGATACTTGATGTTTGAGACTTTTTTCGCTTTCCTGTGTTTCCATGCTTGAAAATTGAAACATAATATGTCCATCCACATTAAATTTTGACAAGCTGAGACTCTGCGCCAACATTCACCAACACAATCCACATGGGCAGAAGAGGCTACCCTTCAGACACGGGAGTGAACCAAAACAATAACCAAGCGGGTATACTACACTCTGAGTCCGCAACCCGACCCCTCTTTTCCCTTATTATTAAAGAACCCAAGTGAAAGCATTCTCCATTCTACTCCAATAAGAAGCTACTAATTTGAATTTGTTAAAAATTTGTAAAAGTATATGATATGACAATTGGTTTCAACTTTCAAAACCACTCAATATTTTATGTGTCAATAATCATCAAAGGAAACGCCCACTTTGCTCTCTCCTTTTAGAGAGTACGAATTAAAATGCTCCTCCTCCAGGGATCTTATGCGCAACACACACAAGCAGAAACCATCAAGCATCAACTTCCACTTCATTGGTTTTGAGATCAAACTAGCTATTACCCTCGAGATTACCACTTACACCAATCCAAAAACAAACCCCAACACAGAAATGTTCCACATGAAAAGTTTCCAACTTCGAAAGCAAACAACAACTGATCCAACAGCATGCAGATAACAAAACATTGCAAAGGGAACCCCAAAAAAAAGTTAAAAAAAAAAAACAGAACTTGAACAGCAGAACCAAATTAACTAAGCAGAGAAAGGAAAAGGTCAAGAACTCCCCAACCTTCGATTCAGCAACAACTCAATTCAGAAATGAAGAAGAAGAAGAAGAAGAGGAGGAGGATAGAAGAAAAGGGGTCGCAGTTGTTGTTGTTTTTGTGTTGAGGAAATCACTGTGTAGCGTGTACATAGGGAAGGTACAAATGCAATTGATGCATTCAATTGAATGTTTATGTTACGAATGAATGAGAAGAAATTTTTTTAAAAAAATAATAATAATAAATGGGAAATTGAAAAAGGCGCACTTACGCCGTTACAGTTCGAACACCTTTGTGTTGATTGTGTTTTAAGCGGCAGCAATAAAACAAGTGCTTAATCCTAAATCCTTGAAATCTCCGAATGGTTTTTGTTTCCTTCGGAGTCTTAAATTAATCTTGCACTAATGACCGTTGATTTAAGGGGTGGGGTTGGGTTTGGATCGGATCTGAGAGGGCAGGGTGTGGAAGCGACGGTTCAGATCGGTTGCTCAGTGGAGAAGCCAGAGAACCAACGCCTCTGATTGGTGCAGGATTCTCACAAATTGGCTGCTTTTAAAACAAAATAATAAAAAGTACCAAAATAATAATAATAATAATAATAATAATAAAATAATGAAAATTGAATATTATGGTCTTTTTCTTTTCTTTTTTTTGGTTGTCCTTTTAGTTTCATGAAAGGTCAGCTTTCCATTAAAAGAGCAGAAAACCAGCACATCGGTTTCATGCTTTTGCTTTGTATCATGACTTAGTACGTAGGTTGTCCTTTGTTACCTTTTTTTTTTTTTTTATTGGGAGTAATGGTTGTGTTTATCTTACCGGTTATTCATTAGCGCTATCTTTGGAAATTCCTTAGGTGAGAAGAAGAGGGAGGAGGGATTGACGAAGAGTTGCTTTCACTCATTCGATTGTTTATTTGTTTAGATGCGTAAGTGAAACGAGTTCCAATTCCATTCATTGAGAATTAAACGGGAGAAATAAGAAACCTTTTTCTTATTTGATTTAAATGTATAATTTTTAACTTAAAACTAAAAAAGAGATTAATTTATATGTATTAATAATATAAAATAATTTTATATTATTAATTAATGTAAATAAAAAATAATAATAAATTATGATAAATTTTTTATTATAATTGATAATTATTTATATATAAGTTGATATTTTTTAATATTTTTATTAGTTATATTATGAATCTATATAAATTAAACTTATAAAAAAAACTATAAAAATAACTTGATTAAAAAGTTGTTTTCTGTCAAAATTAAATAAATAAAAGCAAATATATGCTTAACCGCCTTTCCTCTTATTATTTCCTTCTCCTATTCTCTAGTACAAAAAAAGTCTCGATGTCTCGTCCAAAAAAAGAAAAAGTCTTAATGATCGCTTGTAGAATTCAAACTCTTTTTTATATCACATTTTCTATGGATTTCGCTTTCTAATGAAAAAGATTCTTCCTATTTGTCTTGAGGTCTGCATTGGCGGGCCGTATATCCCAATTGTTGCATACCAAATTCATTGTCATTCAAAAGTTAAGTTTTTCAAAACTTCGGTCATGTTAAGGTTGGAATTAATATTATGATTTGATTTTATATTGTTCCAAGTTTCCACATATAGTTATGATGATTTAAATATGAAATGAAATAAAACAAAATAAAAAACATGACAATCCAAGTAGTAACGCATGCGGTTTAGCATGTAATCCCAAGAATCTGACTCATCAATGATGAATATTCAACAATGAATTATTATTATTGACGGATATCCTCAAAACTAAAGTGTTTGCCAATTTGGTATGCTTCCATCAACTTTCAAGATTTGTTGTTTTATTATTTAATCGCAGGGAGTTTTTATTGTATTACTGTAATAGTGTAGAGTAATCAATAGTATCGTGTTTTTGTGTGACTCTCTACCCAAGAGGCATTGGTGATGAGACTAAGACAATTTTGCAGCTAATAAGCTTTTTCAAATAATTATCTTTTATATAGTTTGAACGGTATCTTCTAGTTTGTTAAAGAGTAATTTATTTATTATTGCACTTAATTTTTTTTTTTTTTTATAAACATCGGGGCTTCAAGCCCAAAGGAACTACAACAAAACAACATGAGTATAGCTATACCAAAAGGAATCTGCTAAAAGATCCAAAAAAATAAGCCAAGGCTCTATCGAAGAAACTAATCCCAATTGGGATTCTATGACCATACTTGGCAAGACTATCAGTACATCTATTAGCTTTCCTAAAAGAATGATTGATCTCCACATTCCAATCTTTCCTAATCAGATTCCTCACCGCATAAACTAAAGAGCTATAAGTATAAGTAGGGATGGAAATAGGTCAAGCGGCCTGTTAGGGGCCTATGACCTGGCCTCTATTTAGCCTGGCCTGGCCTGGCTTATTTAAAAATAGAATAATGCTCAAGCCTGTTTTAAAGTCTGTTTTTCTTATCAGGCCAGACCCAGGCTCAACATAAAGACTATCAAGCCTGATAGGCCGGCCTGGGCTACACTTTACTATTATCAGGCCTGACAGGCCCATACCTTCTTACAAGTAAAAATCTATTAGCCACTTTACTTACCACTACACCATCACTCTCTCTTAGTTATAATATACATATTTTATAACTTTATATTTTCATATTATCTCAATCTCATTCAAAACAATTAAACAAAACAAACCCTATTCTTTCCACTCCATATGGTCATTACCCTTTCCTTCATTCTTCACCGTGCGGCTTCCACATTCTGGGCTTGGCTTTTCTTCTGGGCCGCACCACCGCATCGGCTGCCTGCTTCGCTCCTCAGACGCTCGCTTCAGCAATGGCTGTCCCGCCAGTAAGCCTACAATCGCGTCACTGGAGGCCGGAGCTACTGCAAGCCTACAACCGCATAGCCAAAGCCTGCCAGACCGGATCTCCTTGTCTTCTTTGGTTTTGGATCTGTTTTAAGTATGTCTCAAGCCTCAACTCTTACTCACATTATAGATTGCTACTATGATTGAGTTTGTATTTTATGGAAATATACATCAATGGTAACATTTTGAATCAGATTGCTATTCTAGTTTTATAGTGTTTTTTTTTTTTTTTTTCTAAAACCCAAATTGCTATTGATTTCTATAGTTCTTTCTTATGCTTTATTATGCTTGCGGTATTCTTAATCAATAATCAATATTTATGGTGGGGTTGGTGGAGGATGCTTCTTTTCAGTTTCTATGCATGTGCTATTTGAATTTCCTTTGAAGCAATTCAATTTCAGTCCTTTAGTCATCAACCCGTGTTGTCTATTCATTTCAACAAGAAGGGTAAAAATAAAAAATGGCATATTGAGTTTTGCAGAGCTGAAGAATTTGAGCTAGCTATTGGATGTCTGATTGGACATTGGAAGTTCAAATTATTTTTTTTTTACTTGTTTCCTTTCTTTAAGGTTTGGTTGATTCTGGTATGTGAACAAGATGGTAACATTATTTGATCATTGTTATACATATGCAATGGATTGGATATTGAAATCTGCTTACCATCTTTCTTGCTTTTTCATATTGTTTTCAGAAGAGCATAACCACGGATTTTTATTTCAAATTTGGCATATAGCAAGCTTTTTGATAAGCCATAGTTGTGGAGTATCCTTCTCTTTTATTTAATTTATATATCATCACCCCACCCCACCTCCCTCTTCTTTTTTCCATTTTCTGTCTCCAACTATTGAGGATTAGAGAAATTGGGAAAATTGTGATTCCCACATGAAAACATGATCATCGTTGATGGAGGTATGGTCTTTATATTTCATGATCTGTGCATAGCTTTAGGTGTTGTCTATTTCTTGCTAGTGCTAACAAACAGTACCGAATTTTATATTACAGGTCTAGTTAATGTCATCTAACTTTGAGAGTGAAACAATGTCATCTACTTCTGCTTCTCCCAATGCTAATGAGGTTAGTCAACCAACACCAATGCCAACAGATTCAAGTCAACAAACTAATAATCAAAATGATGGTGATGATAGTGTCATCAAGAAGAAGAGGCGGAAACCTCACCAATTTGGGATGATTTTGATCAAGTTGAAAGTTCTGAAAGGGTAAAAGTTGTTTGCAAGTATTGCAAACATGTATTCTCTTACTCAGGAAAGGGAGCTAGCACTGTGCATCTCTGGAGACATTCCAAAGTTTGCTTACAAAGGAGGTTACATCTTGCTTCACAACAGAAACAACCCACCATTCCATTTCAACCTTCCAATTTGAGTATTAATCCATTTGTGACCCCGGGTGCTAGATATTCTAATGAGAAGATGAGACAAATAATTGCTACTGCAATCATGGTACATGAGCATCCTTTTAACATTGTTGAGGATGAAGTTTGGATGTGAGGCTTTCAGTATGCAAATTCTAAATTCCAAAAGATTTCTCGCAAAACAGCTAGAAGTGATTGCTTAGCTATTTATGAGGCAGAGAAGAAACAATTGAAGGTCTTGTTACAAAGTGTGAGCAAGATCAGTTTGACTACTGATATGTGGAGATCAAGTCACCAAGTAGCTGAATACATGGTTATCATGGGGCACTTTATTGATGCAGGATGGAATATTCAAAAAAGAGTTTTAAGTTTTGTGAAAGTGCTTGCTCCAAGATGTGGAATTGATGTGGCAGATGTTATTTTCAAGTGTTTGAAGCTTAGGGGATTGAAAATAAGGTGTTTTCAGTGTCAGTTGATAATGCTTCCTATAATGATTCATATCTAAGGGCTCTTAAGGATAGCATATCGGATAGTAGTTCATTACCTGCTGATGGTAGCTTGTTTCATGTCAGATGTTGTGCACACATTTTAAACTTGTTGGTGCAAGATTGCCTTGGTAAAATTAAGGACATTATTTATTATGTTCGTGAGAGTGTCAAGTATATCAACTATAATGATTCGAGGCTAAAAGCATTTTGTGATATTGTTGAGCAAAAACGTTTGAAAGAGAAGAAGCTCATCATTGATTGTCCAACAAGGTGGAATTCTACATATAAGATGTTATCTGCTGCATTGAAGTTCAAGAGTGTCTTTCCTGCTTATAAGGAATGAGAGCCACACTACAACTATGCACCATCAGAAGAGGATTGGAAGAAAGTTGAGAAGATTTGTAAACTTCTAGAGGTGTTCAATTTGGCCACTCATGTCATTTCAGGTAGTGATTACCCTACTGCAAATTTGTATCTTCCTGAAGTTTGGAGAGTGAAACAAGTAATTGACAATGCCATAGAGGATGATGATTTCTTCATGAGACATAGCAATTTCAATGAAGGAAAAGTTTGACAAATATTGGGGGAAATGCAATATGGTAATGGCCCTTGCAAGCATTTTGGATCCTAGATGCAAATTACATGTTATTAATTATTGCTTTCCTTTGATTTATAAACCTGATTATGTGGCTTCAGAGAATGTGGATAAAGTGATGAAATGTTTGCAATTAATGTATGATGAGTATGCTGACAAGTATAGGAGAGAGACAACTACTAGTCAGGAAGTTGACATTAGTGGCAACAATTCTGCCTCCAATGTGACTAGTTCTATAGTTAATGAATTTGACCAAATCATGAGCATTGTTCGTGAAAAGCAAGCAATCCCTCCAATGAAATCAGAATTGGAACTTTACCTTAAGGAGGGTGTTTACATTCCTGAGGGTAGTTCTAGCTCCTTTAGTGCCTTGGAATGGTGGAAAAACAATAGCCTCAAGTATAAGATTTTATCTAAAATGACTATTGATGTATTAGCTATTCCTATTTCAACAGTGGCATCAGAGTCCACATTTAGTGCTGGAGGAAGAGTTAAAGATGAATATCGTTCCAGATTAAATGAAGACTCAATTGAAGTACTTATTTATGGTGGGGCTTCGCAACAAGTATGGTTTAAAGAAAAAAACCAAAGGTACATTTTCCATTGTTTAGATATTATCTTTTTCTTATAGTTATTATTTGTTAAATTGTGCTATGATCTAATGATATATTTGATTTCTTATTCTTTAAGGTGTTCGAGCAAGAAGAAGAAATTACATTGAAGATTTGATACTTTGCTCAGAGAGATCAACTTCACTTTGTCTTGGTTTGAATTGTTATGTGTTGTTGTATTTGGATAATTTGGATTTTAGATATTGTCTTGAATAATTTGGTATCTTTAGCTAACTTGTTAAATTAGTATTTTGGATAACTGGACTAAATTGTTATATTTTATATATTGGAAGTAGTTTGATTTTATCATTATCGATAGGTACATAGTTGTTTAGTGGCCTTTCTAGATATATTTGTAGGTCTGGCCTGTTTTGAGGCCTGTATGAAAGGCGGTCTATTTGAGATGCAAGGCCTAATTACAGACAAAAGCCTGGTTTTTGACCTGTTTAATGCTTTGACCTATTGGCCTGTATAAAGTGTTCTAAATTACAGGCTTTATAAACAGGTCGCAGGCCAGGCCAAGCTGTTGAATAGGCCAGGCTTAGGCCAAGAATGAAACCTATAATAGGCCACAGGCCAAGCTCAGGCCATTTTGTTACTATACAGGCCTGGCCTATTAAGGCGAAAGCCTGGCCTGGTCTGGCCTGTTTCCATCCCTAAGTATAAGTCTCAAGAACACCATACATAACTAGATAATACACACAAGTTGAATCTGTTTCAAGATTAACATTCCTATGATCCATGTTGTAGCTAATAAAAAGATCCTAAAATATACCCCATAACTCTGCCATAGTTATAGTGCAGGATCCTAGATTTACCGACCAAGCTGCCAAAAACTTTCCTTCACGATTCCTTATGATTCCACCACAAGAAGCTTCCATGGTGTTCCTAAGAATTGAGCCATCTATATTGATCTTGATCCAAAGCTCTAGAGGGGGTTTAACCAAAGAAACCATAGGGATTTTGCTCCTAGCTGTCCTCCTTAGCTCAAGACATTGATTGTAGTCCTTGGCCAGTTTAAGAATCCTACAAGCAATAAAGGCATGAGCATTTTTACAACCTTCAAAGATAAATAAATTTCTGCTGTACCAAAGGAGGCAACAGGCTGTAGAAAAAACAATGGGCCATTCAATCCTTTGGCATTTTCGAGTTTCATCAAGAAGATTTTCCTCCAACAAAATTTTTAAAGGTTGTCGGAAAAATGAATTCTTGATCAAACTATTACTGATGCTTTTCTACATGTCTTTTGCAATTTCACAATCACCGAGAATGTGGAGCGTTGTTTTAGAATAAATACCACAATTTGGACATAAATCATTAGCACTTAACCCTTTTTTCATTCTAGAGACATTAGTAAGGAGGGCATCTTTAACAACCAACTATAGAAAAATTTTCAGTCTCTGTGGAGCTCTGATCTTCCACATTACTTAATCTTTGTTAGTATCAAAAGTATAATTTTTTATTTTGCATAATTTTTTTTATTTGAAAAATTTAAGAGAAAAAAAAGGTTCTTCTCAAATACAATTTATTTTAAAATTTTATGAATGTTTTTTTGGTTTTTCACAGTATCCCCTCACCTGATAATAGAGAAACTAATTTTTTGAGGTATAGTAATGAAGACCCCTTTCAACAGAATTTTTTTTTTATATATATAAATTTCAAAATCAAATCTAAAACTATATGTTTAGAGGGCCCAAACACTTTCTACTCGATCAACATATTATTGTTAAAGCTCCATAAATGCTTATAAATGACCAACTAATAAAAAAAATTAAAAATTAAACTTAAGTCGGAGTAAAGTACAATAAAAAGAAAAGTAATAAAATGATTTAAATGAGCTACGCTTGTGCATAATTCTTATCGTGTCCCAATTAGTCAAATATTACTTCTATTCCTGTCATTCTCAATCTCTTCTACTTTACGATTTTGCCGCTTTTTCCAGCCCTATTTGTCCTTCAAAGCAAGAAGTCCTCGCATGCACCATTAAGAGAGGAAAAATGCTTGCAATCCTAACGTCAAAGTTGATGTTTAATCTAATTCAAGGGATTGCACTCAAGACACACTTAATAATTAACAAGTATGAAAGAATCACATTCACACTTGCAATGACATGGCATAGGCCTAGAATTGATGCAAAATTGACAGTGTTTTTTGTCACAGTTCATGCACTCAATCTATCAAATTGACAATTAATTTGCTATCTAAAATCTATATACTTTAGATACCTAACATCTATACGTATACAAGCTAAATGTGCACAAAACCAGTAACTTCTCATCGCCGACTTATTTTTTGTTAATTTAATTATCTTGCACAGATATAAGATGATTTAGCTTAAGAGCTTATTAAGGAATGTGTTTGGTTACAATTTTGTATAAAAACTTTATAATTTTGCATATATTCAACTCATGATAAAAATAAGGCGCAACATTTTATATTAAAAAAAGTGCATAAGCAGAAGCATTAATGGCAATTGGATCAAAATTAAACCCAAATCATAATTATCCGTTCATTTTGTGCATCTGATGTAGGACTCTGCAAAACTTCTAAGGTACAACATACACACACAGATTAATTTAAATTACAGGTTACAACTGAACTATTTTACGGACCCAATCACTTCAGTGATTAATTTTCAGCAGTACGGTTTCCCCAGGAACAGCAACAAACAGATGCGTCAGGTTCGGCGAATAGAATTTAGCTCCTCTAAAATGCAATTTGCACTTTAGAGAGTTAGGTGCATAACCATAGTCATTAATAAGAAAATTAATGACTTAAAATTTTGCAAGATATATGTACAATAATCCTTCGATTTTCTTATCAATAACTATAATTGTGCACTTAACTCCCTAAAGTGCAAGAGCACTTCAAAAGAACAAAATCCCAGCCGGTATACCTACATCATATCCATAGAAACCAATTGTCTTCCCCGAAATTCATAAATCATTCCTCTTACATTGTTGATAGTGTCCCCGAAAATTTCCTATAATAACTTGTGGGAAATATGCATGAGTTCTTCTTTGCTTATCATAAAGAAGCTTTGTTTCCAACTAAGGCTTGATGGGCTAAAGCTACAATAATCAACACGATCTTACAAGCTTTGGTCTAAACATCCTAACAAACCAATTGCTTTCCCCAGATTTCATATCCATGGTCCTTTTCTTGTTATTTGTTTCAGTGTACTGGGAAGCTTTCACTGTTGTTGCCACACTCTTCAAGGGTAACTGTGGACTAGCACCACGTGAAGATTCTACTAACCCATTCACCATTTCCAATACCTCGCTCATTTTGGGGCGATTCTTCGGGTTTTTAACCAGGCATCGGTTAGCTATTATGGCAAGTTTCTGTGCTGGCTTCAAGACTTGCTTCTTGTCAAGTCTTGGATCCAATATTAGTTGAAATTTCTTCCCATCTGCTAGGTATGGCCTTATCCATTCTAACAGCTTCTGCTCAACCTTGGGGCGATTTCGATCTATAGGGCGCCTGCCAGTAATGAGTTCATAAAGGAAGACACCGTAGCTCCACACATCATTCTTTGATGTAAGACGTCCAGTTTGGACATATTCAGGAGCTGCATATCCCATTGTTCCTACAACCTGATGAACATAAATAGGTATATGAACACAGGTAGTATATTGGATCACTGAATTCCACTACCTCACAATTAATATATTGTTCCTACAACCTATTTGGACAATATGCTGCAGACTCTAACAATAAAAGGGGTACCCAAAAGATGGGGTGATTTAATCATCCATGTGCCCATGTTGACATAACAGTGATTAAACAAAAACAGAAACTTGGATTAAGTTTTCATGGTCAAGAAATGAACCCATTTTCTTAACATACGTTTGACTTTAACACATGGGTGTCAAAAGGCACCAGGACAGTCCTTATGATTTCCTGTACCAAATCATGATCCAGACAAGAACATATTTGACATGATCATTTATTCAGCCCCATTAAATCATCAGCACTTTTACCTCATGCTTAGGTTGAATTCACTTCATCATGTAAATATTCAATTGAAAAGAAAGTAATTACCTATCTGGATATGTTAACAATATCTATTTAAATAATCATAGATTAATAAACACAAGCATACCGCTGTTGAGACATGAGTTAGTCCATCTGATGGTCCCAATCTCGCTAACCCAAAGTCTGATAGCTTTGCATTCCACTTTTCGTCCAGAAGGATATTTGATGATTTGAAATCTCTGAAAATTATCTAAAATATTGTGGAGACAGTTAGCATGGTATTAATCAACTGCACCAAAGATTTGAATAGCAGATAAAATATGTTAAAAGCATTCAAATTTAGCTCCTCCAAGCTTCCTTCTCTTTTTCTTTTGGGAAGTGGGATATTTAAATGTGTAGAAAAACAAATTTCTAGACAAGGCTTGATTAAATTGAATAGGAACTTAGGAAAGTAATGCTGTGCATACTGCTATACCTGGAAATCCATTTCCTCATGCAGGTATGTTAGTCCTCGAGCTGCATCTTGGGCTATTTTCATTCTCCTACTCCACGAAAGGGGAGTCTCTGATCGATGAGACAAATGGTGTTCCACACTTCTGTTTGGCATGTATTCATAAATCAGAAGCCGCTGGATTCCTCTTTCATCATCATCAGCACAGTATCCCACTAGTTTCACAAGATTGGGATGCTCAACAACGCCCAAAACATTCACTTCTGTAACCCATTCCCTATGGCCCTACAAGCCAATAGTAAAGGAACAAAATTAATCTAGAGGGAAAAACATGCACAAAACATTATAACATATAAATTCCTATCTTTTGTAGCAATCAGAACATCTTACTTGACAACAAAAATCTAAAAGCTTCAACTAAGGTTAACAAAATGTAACAGTTTGAAAGTTTTACGCCAAGAAGAACTTAAGTATGGGAAGATGAGGTAAATTTTCTGACTTTTGGCCATGTTTACATGAAGGCATTTATGTGACAATTCAAAGTAAGTTTTATGACAATATACTCATTATAACTTGCATTATGATATTAAAACTATTAGTGTATACAACTGGGCAAAGTAACATACACAAGTGCATGGCAACACCTCATCACATTTTGCTAAGAGATACCTCCTGATATTAGAGAAGCAACTAAATTTTTATGACTTTCAATAGGAAAAAACATAAGGCAAACCCTTACCTGCACCCCCCTTTTACTAAGTTGTTTCACAGCAACTTCAATTTTGCTGGATGGGTCCTCTACACTCTTGATCAATCCATGGTAGACACACCCGAACCCGCCCTCTCCAATCATAACAGAGCGACTGAAATTCTTTGTGGCTGTTCTCAGTTCAGATACAGTGAACACTCGAAGGTTGCTAGGTCTTTGGGACAAACTAGGAGTGGTATTCCTCCTGAGGGAGTCTGAGCTGCCATTGTCTGAGACATCCTGAGAATTTAGTTCAGAACCAGTCCTTCTAACCTCAGCCTCAACACATGTGGAAGTGTCTGACCGACCTGACATCGACTGCAAGCCTTTTGGTTCATCCTTTTTCTCTCCATAGTGGAATGAAAAACACATCATTGCGATTGATTTGACTGCATTTTCAGAAGGAACAAGGAATATTGAGAAACACAAATCCATTGAAAAACAAGACGGCATCTAAAATGAAATTCATAGATGAAATGAAGACTTCTCAAATTACTTAATAAAAAAGAAAGCCTTGCATCAAATAACAGTATCATCAAACAACTTCAGAAGCAGCCTTAGCAGCCTAATTCCCCCTGTCAACAACTCTAATTTCAGCAAACCGAATTATATTTTCAACTAATGAAATCTCTCTTCCCCAACAAAAGCTAAACAAGTCAACGGAATTAAGAGAACCAATCCTAATCTAGGAAGTCCAATTTAAACTACAAAAAGTTGCAAAATTGGTAACAGAAACTAATTTTTGTTTTGAGAACCAAAGTCAAGAACAGCATTTTGTCTCCGAATTTCCCATCCACAGGTGTAATCCGAAAGAAAATGTGCCCAGAAACGTTTATATATCTTCTGGGTCATCCAGGACCAACTGAAAGCCTAATTTATACAAAAAAGAAAAGGAAAATTAAAAAATAAAAAATAAAAAATAAAAAGGAGAGATTTGAGGTTGGAACTCACCTGTGGTGCAAATGGAAACTTTTTGATCTAATAAAGTTCCGATGTTGTGAGCTCAAGGAATGACGAATTTCCCTTTTGAGCAAGATTCTTGGAGGACCCTCTTAACCCATTGCCTCAAAAAGTTGAGACTTTGAGTTTGAGACTGAACAGAAAGAAAGACTCCAAAGTTCAGGAGAGGAAGAGAAGTCCCCACACGGCAGCTTTTAGGTCTGGTCACCCAAAAAGTCTAGGGAGGAAGCCAAGATCAAGGGAAGAAAGAGAGCCCCATGGGGTTTATTAAGGGGTGGAAAAATGAGTGCAATGTGAATAGGGCACGTCTTGTTTTGGTTTAGTCCAAGTAAGCATTGCAAGCGTAAAAGATACGGCAGAAACAGCTTATGCTATGTCATGGTAACCGTGTTAACTGTTTTAAGGTTAATGAACGCTATGTTGTGTGTGGCCATTGGTCTAGCATCGCCAAAGTCAAGGTCGCAAAATTGGCTCATTGGTTTGGTTCCTTGGTGGAGGGACAAAACACTGTGGTGTGTGTTGGTTGTTGGTGTAGTAAATAAAGTGAAGAGCTGAATAGGATGCAAATTTCTTGAGATGATGCAGTATTATTTTTTTTTTTTCTTTCTTTTTTAGTGTGATTAACTCAAATCAAAGGCAAAGGTTAAACAAGACGGTAGAATGAACCTATTCTTCTGATGATCAATAGTTATTTTATATATGTTTGGACTATTTGAATTATTCTTAAAATGAATTCTCAATTAATTGCATAAACATAAAGGTTATAAAGTTTCTGCATAAAGATTGTTCCTTACTCAAACTCGCATCTTATCTTATTCTTAAAAAGTTAAAATTATTTACTATCATAACCTAAGCGACCGACTGACAAGGAACGAAAGTAAGCATAACATGGTGAACCTTCCTCCACGTTACCGACAGTTGACTCGGCTTGTTCCATGTTCCACGTTGCCGGTCCAGTCCTAGAAATTGACCAACTCCACACTAGAGGAAATTAAATTACCTTCCCCATAAATTAAGGAGCGTAAAGCACCTAGGATGTACGGTTGATGTAGGCCATCCATTTTAGTTAAGCTGTAATATATGGTTGGGATTTGTCGGTGACAGCCTGTTTCACGTTGAGGTGTTTGAATTTCTATTTCTATTTTTATAATAAAATAAGAGTTTAATTTAAATATATTAATAATATAAAATAATTTTATATTATTAATTAATAAAAATAAAAAATAATAAATTATAATAAATTTTTTTATTATAATAGATAATTAAATATATAAATTAATATTTTTATTATTTCTATTAACTTATATTATTTCTATTAACTTATATTATAAAATTATTTTATATCACCCATCTATTTAAATTAAATTTATAAAATAAACGTAAATCATAAAAGAAATAAAATAAAATTAAACGTTGCCGTTTATGAGGTATTCCCCCTTCCCGCACTTTCGCTACCCGATCGACCACCACATCCTCGTTATTCCCCGGTCAGTGCATTGCCGCCGATTCCAAATCGACCCCCCTCCACACAAATCATTAGCTCAGAGTCATTCGCCACTTTCTCGCAATCCCTTCCTTAGGAGTTGGCTCCGAAGAAACCCATGGGGGCGGAGGTCACGCCCTCCCTGCAGGGACTACGCGAGTGCTGCTCTTGTAGATAAAAAAATAATAAAAAATACATAAAAGCCAATTTCGTGGAACTTTCTTCCACTTTGCTAAGCATAAGCTCAGGCATGCCTCTTATGTAGCAATTACACATGTTTCAAATTGAGGATGGAATGAACTTTGATTCCAAAGCACACCTACTCATAGCACACTGGCTTCTCCAAAACCACTAGATTCCTGCCTCCGATTTTTCCAAATCTTTAGCAGTTTCCATTATTTTGTAAATTTGGCATTCTATTGTGCTTTCTTATTTATAAGAACCACCTGATCACCCCATATTCTCACTCAAATAGAAATCTTACTAGAGTGCTCTTCAATCTTCACCAAGCACATCACTATTCTCAGCTTTAGTTATTTTCTCGCAGGGAGGCACTTAGGATTGCGAACAAGATGGTTGTGCAATGATGAATCAGCGTTAGATAACAAATGAATGATACAATGCATTAGAAGCTTCAACTACGGGAAGCAAGTGTAGCACCCTCAAAGAATTACAGAAACGATGCAACAATGGAACTTGAATATTAAGCAACTGAATCAACAAAACAAATAACAATCTATGTAGATCAAAACCAAATATTGGAACTAAAATAAAATGCAGAACAAGCAAACAAGTCAACATGTAATGTCTTAAGGAAGTATATATATATATATATATATATATTGCAGAGGGAGAAGGGTCCAAAGAAGAAGCGAATTTCTCCTGCGACTCCCGCACCCGTGCACCAGCATCGCCCCCGAAAATGCCGATGGGGAAGACTGCCAGCAAACTTTGTGCCCGTTTAGTTCTCCATTTATAATTCCTAGAAGGCCTTCTAGGAGAAGGAAAATAACTTTGTATAGTAAATGGTAGTATTTGGTTTAATTTCTTTTAAAGAGCCTTAGAAGGCCCTTTGGAAGAAGTATCTTTAGGATTACTTTTTATTCTAAAAAAAGACCTTTTGAAAAGAAATTTTATTATTATTCTCATATCAATAACCAAAAGTAATTTTACTTTATCCTATCAAAATAAAACTCATTCTTCTAAAAAGCCTTTTAACATATTTAAATCAAACAAAAATCATTTTTTTAAAAGTACTTCTTCTAAAAGGCCTTCTTTTAAAAGATCTTCTTTCAAAAGACCTTCTCCCAAAAGTTAAACCAAACGGATCCTCTCCCATCGAAGACCGGCGACCTCTCCCACGCTGGCGTGCTTGTCACTGTCCTTGTCTCCATCTCGTTGAAGTTTGTCAACTGTGGCAAGTAAGCCTCGCCGTGGAGTCATCGCCGTTGGCGGCGGTCGATTTGGAGTCCATTTGGGGCAGATGCGTGAGTGACGTGGTGATGCTACCAAACGGCAATGTTTGGACATAAATTAGTAACCGACTATAAAGGGCATTTACTTCAAATGACCAATTGTGAATCACATTAAGAGAAGGGTAGTATATGGTACATCAAAGCATCTTATTTTTTAAAGTGCACGGCAGCAAACATTTATAGTACAAGGTAATATCAATTAATTTCATTTTTTTTTACTCTTAAATTTCATGCTCAACATTTTTCATGTGTTATTGCAATGTTTGAAAAGTTCTAAGCAATGATTTCGGTCAAAATTATATAATTTTAAAATTCTAAAAATTAAACTAAACATGTTAATTGTGTCAATTGTGATTTGTTTGGGATTTTGGTACAAACGAAATTGTGGTGTTTGAAATGCTCCAAGTTTTAATGTGTGTTTGATTTTATTTTTATAGAATTAATTCTAAACAGAATTGATTTTATTAGAATTAATTTGGTTATAATTGACTTTGAGGTAAAGTGATTTATGTTTGGTAATTTCTCTAAAAGTAATTCTGATAAAAAATAAAAAATTTTCACTTCTCTCAGAATTAATTCTAGAGACAATAATTAATTTTGATTTTGTTAAACTAAACATCATCAAAATAGATTATAATTAATCTTGGTGAGGCAAAATTAATTCTTAAATGGCCAAACGGGCATCCAAACACATTATTAGCCGTTGGATGCCTTTTCTTTTTATTTTTAGATCAACATCCTTTCCTAATTTTAAAATTTTGATAAAAGTACAACAACTGTCTTAAGATTTTAAAATAATAATAATAATAATAATAATAAATTCTAAACTTATAAAAAATAAATACTCCACTTAATTATCAAATATATATAAATAATTAAATAAAAATAATCTTATTATATATTAAATAAATATTATAGCAAAAAATACAAAATAAATATATTTTAATGATAATTTAATAAAAGGCTAATTTTTAAAATTTTTGAATAATTATCATTAAATATTCTTATATATGTATTTTTTTTAAAAAAATACATCTTTTAATATCGATTATATCCCTTAAAGAATAAATGAATTATTGGTAGTATAGCTATTATATTAATTATATTTAAATAAGTTATGATATGAGACTTGTTAAACTAATTTTTTTTTATGTAAGTGCTGAATTTATTAAAATCCAAAATCATTAGTCAACAAATGGGTAAGCTCATTCGGGGGGTTTTTCAACCAAATATCAATCTCCCCATTTATAGCCATGTGAGCCAAATAATCAGCAACTCTATTATATTTCCTAAGAATAAAATCACTATTAAAAGTAAAAAATCAAGATGCATACATTACAACATATCTAAGAGTAGATCCATTGTAAGATAAATCATCCTCACCTTGGATACCATTATTGACATTCTTTGCTTTGAAAATTGTGCCCCAAGCAAACTTGAGACTTTTCCTTGCTGCCAAAAGTCCTGCTCTATGCGGATTTGAATGAGAGATTCTTTGCTCCATCATAGAATGTAAGTATGGTATTACATTTCTCAATCTCTATTCTTGATTTCTTTTCTCTTTCCTATTCTCTCTTTTCTCTCATCTACAGCCAACGATAAAAATTGAAAAGTGAAGTACAATACTTACACTCTATAGTAGAGTAAAGAATTTCTTGATCTGAACACTCTTCAATCTTCACAGATCTTCCAGCCATGAATAATCCTCATGAATCACATATTACAACTCCAATGACAGCTGCATTTTGCTCTATCGAAATTGTTGCATCAACATTAATTTCATGGCAATCTTGTGGTGGTGGTTGCCATCCAAGTCCAACTTGGGAAGTCGTTGAGAGCAAGCCAGAAGGGATAGACTCCTCACAAAACGTGTTGAAACTCTGGACAGCAATCACAGCATTCCTACCAACTTCTATTGTTAAACTAATTACTAATTGATATTATTAAACGAGTTTAATTGGTATGTATTGATAGTGTAAAATAATTTTATACTGTAAATTAATAGAAATAGTGAAAAATGAGAAATTATGGTGGACTCCTCATTATAATAGGTGATTATTTGTAGGGTCATGCTACGGTGAAGATGGGTTTTTCCATCTTCACGTGAAGATGTGACGTGGGTGTCACAAATGAGTGACATGTGGCAGAGGTGTATTGATACATCAATCATCTATGATGTACTGTAGTAATATCTAATTTTAAAAAAATTGAAAAATATAATTAAATATATTTTAAAAATTAATTATCATACACTGACAGTATAAAATTATACTGATAATATAAAATAATTTTATATTATCAGTGTAATCAAAAAATTTTATCAGTGTAATTTTAATTATCATGCACTGACAGTGTAAAATTACACTGGCAGTATAAAATAATTTTACACTATCAATGTAATCAAAAAATTTTATCAGTGTAATTTTAATTATCATACTGACAAAGGTAAAATTACATCGACAAGATATAAAATAATTTTATTATGTAATCAAAAAATTTTATTAATGTATTCAATGTAAAATTATTTTATATTACCAGTGTAATTTTACATTGTCAGTGTATGATAATTAAAATTATACTGATAAAATTTTTTTATTACACAGACAGTGTAAAATTAGTTGTAAAATTATTTTATATTATCAATGTAATTTTACACTATCAGTGTATGATAATTAAAATTACACTGATAAAATTTTTGATTACACTGACAATGTAAAATTATTTTATATTATCAGTATAATTTTATATTGTCAGTGTATGATAATTAATTATTAAAATATATTTAATTATATTTTTAAATTTTTTTAAAATTAGATATTACTACAGTACATCATAGGTGATTGGTGTATCAATACACCTCTGCTACATGTCACTTATTTGTGACACCCACGTCACATCTTCACGTGAAGATGGAAAAACCCATCTTCACCATAGCATGACCCTTATTTGTATGAGTTGATACTTTTTACTATTTTTATTGACTGATAATATAAAATTATTTTATATTGTCAATACATTTAAATTAAATTTTTATTAAAAAAAGAAAAGTTAATTGTATCAGCACACAATTTGACGCACTCTTATATTCTTCCCTCCCCATGTAGTTTTCCACTTTTTTTTTCTTTTTTTTTTCTAATTTGTTCTCCCCTCCCTCTTTCTCGGAGTGGATGAATGCATCAGGCTTGCGTACCAAAAATAGGGCTCTATTAAAAAATAATTCTAAAGAAGATTTTATTGTTACAACAATACTAAAGAATTAGTATCATAATATCTTAGTGAAGATTAAATTTTTATAATATTAGTATAAGATAATTCATAAGAATTTAATTTTAATATACTGTTAATATAAATAAATAAATATATTTTGATAATAATTTAATAAAATATCTTTTTATAAAACTCATAAACAATTATCCTTAAATTTTTTTAAAATACATCTCTTCACTTGGTTATATGATTTAAAAAATAAATTAATTTGTTAGTGTTTCTAATATATGAATTATGTTTAAATTATAAGTTACAATAGTATATGTAAATAACTTCAAAATATATGAAACATGAGACTTGCTAAACTAATTAGTATGTTAACATTGTTGAAAAGCTATTCTTTAAAAAATCTTATTGTTGTGATAGTATTAAAAAATTAGTCTCATAGTAATAAGATATGTTAGCCAACATTAAATCTTTATAATATTAATTTAAGATAATCACAAGAAATTGATTTTAATATATTATCTACATAAAAATAAAATTAAAATAAAGTCAACGTAAGTATATTTTTATAGTTATTTAGGGTGTGTATGTTTCCTCTCTTTTTTTTTTTGACAAAAAGTTCACTTTTTTAATTAAAAAATCACTTTGCACATGTCTGAAAAAACTCTTTAAAATCATCAGAATTAAAAAAAAATATTTTTAATTTTTTAATTATATAAAAAATTTAAGTTTTATAATCACTTTTCTTAAAAGTTGAAACAAATGTATCCTTAATCATGTACATTGTAGCATATAATAATATTATTTAAAATTTTAATTATTAACATATTATTTAGATAGAAGACAAATAAAATAAAGATAAGACTAAACTAGCAATTTAGTCTCTAAAAAATACACGTAATATTAATTTAGTCCTTAAAAGATACGTATGATATCACTTTGACTCCTAAAAGATGCATGGCATCAAATAAGTTCATGATTATAGAAAATGAGAGATCAAATAAATGTTATATGTATCTTTTAGGGATTAAACTAATATAAAATTTCTTTCAAGAATTAAATTAATGTCATGTGTATCTTTCAGAGACTAAATTGATGTAAAAAATCTTTCAAGGACTAAACTGATCTCATTTGAATCATTGAGGGACCAAATTGTTAATTTAATCTAAACATAATATTATTTAGGTAAATAGAAATAGTGGAGTGTGAATAATACTTGGGTGAGAAAAACTTAAAGTAATACTTAATACAAGTAAAATTAAATTAGAAAATTATTCAAAATCATAAATGGTTCAAAAAAGAGGGACGTGAGTTTTTTGTTCAAGACAAAATGTAAAATTTGCTAACCTTATAGGAGTTAGTATTCTCCACATATAAATACTATCATTAGTTTTGCTTTTTATCTACATTATTTACATATATTATTACAAATTATTTAAATATAATTAATATATTAAATGCAACAATAATAAAAAATTATTTTTTAAGGGATATAACCCACGTGGAGATATGTATTTTTTAAGAAATACATATATATTATAAATTAGATTTTTAATGATAATTGTTTTCAAGTTTTATGAAAAAATTAATATTTTATTAAATTATTATTAAAATATATTTATTTAACATATAATAATATTTTTAGACAATGGAATGGAGTATCCTTTTTATATAAGTCTGGAGTTTAGTGTCTTTTCTAGAGACTTCAAGAGAATCGTTGTAATTTTTGGATTTTCAGCAATGAAACCTCCACCATGTCATAGCACAATATTCCTTTCTTTAATATCTTAGTGATTTTTTTCTTTATTTCCAAAAAAATGTTGAAATTTAATTGATATATATTATGAGTGTCCTTACCAAAAAAGATATATATCCTGAGTGTACAACAATTTATACTAATGATGTACTTATGAGTTTGATAAACACGAGTACATTGTCGAATATCAATATAAAATTCTTTTTTATAGCGCACATAAAAAAAACCTTATTTTATAGTGACAGCATATATTAATTAAAGTCTTATTTTTTATAATGAAATAATAAATAAATAAATAATTCAGTTAATTTATTTCATATAATAAATATAACCAATATGTACTTAAATATCTGTCAAATATTTAGCTATCAGCTCTTAAATGAAAAAAAAGTCATTTTAGTATAATTTAATTCTAGAAATGGAATTGGTCATTAATTATAAAACGCGCGTATTATAATTTGATACCATTTTTTAACAAATTTATTTATTTTTTCAATGTCTAACCTAAAAGTTAAAAAACATCACAGTATGATAAATTTATAAATAAAAAAGAAGAATGCTTATAGCAAGAAAATCATTTATTCTTTTACACTCCGACAATAACTTGTTTTGTTATAATTTGTATTATTTAAATAATTCTTTGAAAAAAATGTAACGCCTAAAATAAATCAATTGCCATAATAAGTCAATTGAAAAATAATTGAAAATAATAGTTTTAAAAAATCCTTGTATCAAGTGTAAAATATGAATGGGGTTTCTTTTGATTTTCATAATTGTTCAATTCCTATGTCTTTAATGAAAAAAAAGAAGTTTCATACTTGTACAAGAAAGTATTCAAATAAGGTGAGTTCCTCGTTATCCACTAATATAGTATTTTGCATAATTCCATATATATATAGTATCTACTGCCCTTTTTTATGTTCAACCAAAAGAGAAAAATAAAATCTTTAAATAGCAATATGAAAATGATTAGGATTGAGTTGAGTGTGACATGCACTATATCTAGGATCAAAGAAAGAAAATAATTATAGTTCCATGGCCATAATGGTGTGCAGCTAGCACGTTTTCCTCTTAAAAATGCAAGCCAATTAAGTTTTGAGAGCTCTTGACACTAAATCAAAGGCACCAATGCACATCCTTCAATCTAGCCTTCCATTTCTCTCGGCCATTTCTTCATCCAAAAACAAAGGACCCTTTTCACTTTGACCCAAACACCACCAATGAACAAAAGTGGAAAACGAACAAAAACTTTCTCACTCCCTCTCTCTGCATGCATTCAATTCCTTTGACCCTTCATCCTCCTCCTTCTGCCACCTTTTCCGATTCCTGCATTCCTTTTTTCTCAGAGAAGAATCAAAGGCTGTCTTGTGCGGCTGCATGCATGTTGTTTAACAATATTGATGCCATGGTTACTTACCATGCATCTTTCTAGTTAATGCACATTCACGTGCTCGTTTCACGCCAATTAATTATTCTTCAGTAGCTAACTCCTGCATGCATGGTCTTGCTTGACTTGGGGGGCTTCAAATTATGAAGATGAATGGAATGAGGAACAATGTCTCATCATGTGTCTCTCGCGTTTTACTCTTGTCCTCTTTTGTTTTGTTGTGTTTTCTACCACGTGTTCAATGTGCGGACTCGGATGGTTCTTTGGCATCGTTTTACACTGAAGAAATCTACAAGGAACTTGAAGGTCTTACCACGGCTTTAACAAGGGACATCCAGACAGAATTAGGCTTCTGCATAAAGGATGTGTGCGTCATATATGTTCATATTGTTGCCTTCTCTTATATATAGTTACTTAGTCACATTTGTCGTAGCTAGTTATTGACCATGCAGTTTCCCATCTTTCAGGAAGAAAGATTGGAAGGAAGCCTTTGATTTTAAGGGTAACTTGGATTTTGTGGATAACTGTGTTAAGGAGAAAGGTACGAGCTCTCATATGTTTCGACATTTTAGTTTCATTTATGCAAGTTATATGGATTCTGAAGCTTGGAGTATTTCGTAATAGCTTGTCAGTCTCTGGATGATAAAAAAAGTGAAAAGAAGATCTTGTGTATAAAGATTTTATCTTAGAAGTGTTTGAAGAATTTTCATTTAAAACTTCATCTCTTAAAGAAAAGGACTTGGTTGCCTGTCTAGAGGTTCATATTGTTTACCTTATGCCACTAACTTGCCCAACTTTAGCGGAATTTCCTGATGGAGATTGTTATATATCCGCTACCAATATTGGTTTTTGATCCCTTTAAACAAAGTCTTGAATTTTGAGTCTTGTAAATGGAAAAAAGTTAGCACTATGAGAGCTTTACCCCAATAATGGGCCAACCTCGTTCGAACCAGATTAATTAGAGTATAATGGACTTTCAAATACTAATGGTCCACACCCAAAAAGATTACTATACATCCACTCTCCAATGCCAATGGCATATTTTTGTGGTGTCAAGGAATTTGAACTCTTAGGCTGAGGAACATCATGGCATATATGGATTATTGCTTTGTTCTTTTCTTGAGCTTTTTTTTAATTTTATTTTTCAGTTGAAGCAAATTCATGTCATTCATTCTATACTAGTTCTTAAATATACAATAACAACAACTAAACCTTATTTCACTAAGTGGGGTTGGCTACACAAATCAAACAACCCCATAGTATTTATCATAGTTCATATTTATTATAGTAGGTCCTAAGTATAATGTGATTTAATTGACAGGAGATTTCAGAGATCGAATGTGTACAACCGCTGAAATAAGGTACTACTTTCGTAGTTTCTTCCAACAGGGGTCAGCTGCCAATTATGTAAAACCTAACAAGAATTGCAATTTGACTTCATGGGTTCCTGGTTGTGAACCTGGTTGGAGTTGTAGTGCGGGCCAAAGCATTGACCTCAAAAAGGATGCAAGGGAAATTCCTTATAGAGTTAAGAACTGTCAACCTTGTTGTGAGGGGTTTTTCTGCCCCGAGGGATTGACTTGCATGATAAGTAAGTATGTGATGCCTTTAAGATTTTACCTTTAATGAGGATAACCTTATGTTAGTTATTTAGTTTAACTTTGGTTTGTCGTCTATGCATTCATCAGCTACTCTTTTCCAATGTGGATCTCTTTTATTTATTTATTTTTGTTCATCTTCTGTTAAATTGATCACTTTTCTTGACAATTTAAAGGAGAAGTATATTTGTTTCATATCATAAATATGTACCCCAAACAGGTTGCAATGTATCAGGATACACGTATACTTAATTAATTAAACCCGTTGTTTCTAACACAGATGCCTGGGCTAGAGATATACAGGGTTATCTCATCAGACAATGATCTAGAGAATAATCAAAGATGTAAAGTGGATAATGATTGTAAAATGAGAAAAAAGAAAAAAGTCTGAGAGTAAGGGAAAATGGATTACAGGAAACATTTGTTGCAGACCTGAAGTTCGTGGAACTTTGAAGTTTGAACTAGCACATATTGCCTAGCTGATTACAAGCTTGTTTAGATTGCGTGGTTTGAAGAAAATTTATACCAAATGTCAAGGTTTATGAACAATGATGCATGTGATGTGAGTCTGTCTGTTCAGAGCATAGTAATTAAATGTTAATCTTGTGCTTGAACTTTTTGCATATTTTTTATCACGAGGGTCATGTTTTCAGCGGAACAATTATGTGAACAACATCATTCTAAAATGTCTTATTGAGCCCTATGATAGAGCCATTATTTGCTCTTCCTGATTAAAGCATGAAACAGAAATCATATTTGGGCTAAATATGATTTGTGAAAATAAAACTTCTCTCTTGTCAACTGGAGGCCAAGTTTTAAGTCTATTAATGCAAATGCAGATGCAATATTATTTTCTTTAGAATTGCTTTTGATAGTGATCGCGTTAACTTTATACTACGCGGAAGACAATTTTTATTTTAGTTAAAATCTCTGGAATGTCTTTAGTGGATGAAAAGTAGCTTCTATATTACAATGTATTTAACTTTTTCTGATTTTCCTCTCAATGAAGCTTGCCCTCTTGGTTCTTATTGTCCACTTGCAATACTAAACGAAACAACTGGAGTATGTGATCCGTAAGTTCTAATGTTGTCCTTGATTTTTCTCAATCGTTGTTTATGCTTAGCCACAATATATTCATCACTTAAAAATGAGACACCCGAGTAGCTCAGTTGAATAGAATTTATAGGTTCAAGTCAAGGTGATGACACTTTGCCACTTTGATGTTTGAAAAAAATTAAAATAAAATAAATTTTGCAGATATAGCTACCAGATACCTCCAGGAGAAAAGAATCATACTTGTGGTGGTGCTGACATTTGGGCTAGTGTTGTGAACAATAGTGATGTCTTCTGTTCTCCAGGATCATACTGCCCAACTACAACACAAGAAGTTTCTTGCGATAAGGGGTACTAACTTATCCCAGGCCTTTTTTTTTTTTTTTTCTGTTCTTACCTGAATTGCATAAATTTGTTTTGCTGCAAAAGATTCTACAACTCCATTATTACATATTGCTACTTTACCTGTCAATTGCATGCACCTAATGCTGATTACTGAGAATCCATACTCACTGATATCCTTAACGTTCTTCAATTTCAGATATTATTGCAGGATGGGTTCAACTCATCAAAATCGTGAGTCTAATCTCTTTGGTCAAATTTATGGCATTATGTGTGCACTTCAATATGGCATCATATGATTGGATGTTTTTTTTTTTTTTCTTTGTCAACGTGGGTTGATGCATGACAGCATAATTGACATGATAGAATTAGCAAGATTATGTAGTTATCTACTAGTAATTGGATTTTACTTTTTTGTCCAGTTACAAGCTCTTCTTTGTTTTCTGAGAATGGAAGACATCAAATGAAAATCTTGCTTTGTATTGTTCATTTTTTGCAGCATGCTCCAAGTTGAGTAGCTGTAATCCAAACACAGCGAACCAAAATATGCATGCTTATGGCGCTTTGATTATTGTAAGTAGATTTCAATCAAGTATTGGATGAAGGTCATCTTTGAGTTCCTCTCCATTTATTTTGCTTCAATGGCTATGCAACACTGAAAGCTGTCATTCATTCTTGGTATTTTTTTTCCTCCTGTAGGTGGGCTTGAGTACGCTCCTGATCTTCATTTATAACTGTTCTGACCAAGTTCTAGCCACCCGAGAAAGAAGGCAAGCAAAATCCAGGGAAGCTGCAGCAAGGCATGTAAGAGAAACTGCACAAGCTCGTGAGAGGTGGAAAATGGCAAAAGATATTGCTAAGAAGCGCACAATGGATCAGTTGTCCCGCACCTTCTCACGCAGAAAGTCACAAAGGCAACCAGATCTTCCAGATACTTCAAGCACAACCGAGCAGGCCTCTGCAGCTTCAAAAGCCAAAAAGAAGGAACCTAGCAGCCTCACGAAGATGATGAATTCCATTGAGAACGATCCTAACAGCCCTGAAGGATTTGATATGCAGATTGGAGATAAAAACATCAAAAAGCAGATGCCAAAGGGAAAACAGTTGCATACACACAGCCAGATTTTGCGGTATGCTTATGGCCAGCTTGAGAAGGAGAAAGCTCAGCAAGAAAAGAACAAGAACTTGACTTTCTCAGGAGTGATCTCCATGGCCACTGAAGGCGAGGAGGTAAGGACAAGGCCTGTGATTGAGGTAGCTTTCAAAGATCTAACTCTCACTTTGAAAGGGAAGAACAAGCATCTGCTGAGGTGTGTGACTGGCAAGCTCATGCCTGGTCGGGTGTCAGCTGTCATGGGACCCTCAGGTGCTGGGAAGACCACATTCCTTTCAGCCCTGGTAGGAAAAGCAAGGGGGTGCAATATAACAGGCGAAATTCTAATTAATGGAAAAGCTGAATCCATTCACTCCTATAAGAAAATTACTGGTTTTGTGCCACAAGATGATATTGTGCATGGGAACTTGACCGTGGAGGAAAATCTTCGTTTCAGTGCAAGATGCAGGTATCTGATTTGCCTTGCAAAACTTACGTAATTTTGTTATATTGAATACTTGAGAGTTGAGATGCATGAATTGCTTTTGTTATTGCTTATTACTTATATATAATTCATTTGTTATATTGAATGCTTGACATGAAAACTTGTTCTCATGAGAGGTGCAATGTAAATTCCTAGTTATTTTGAGTTAACAAGTTGATTAATCAAGTGCTTTAATTTTCTCTGAATTTTGGTATATTACTTTTAGTTTCTACCGCCATCTAATTGTTTGCTTTATTTCGATGGCTGTTTCTCAATAATGGAGACTGTCTGCGGACATGCCAAAACCAGATAAGGTTCTGATTGTTGAAAGAGTAATTGAGTCCTTGGGACTCCAGCCAGTGAGGGATTCTCTAGTTGGGACGGTAGAGAAGCGAGGCATATCAGGAGGGCAAAGAAAACGTGTGAATGTAGGGCTGGAGATGGTGATGGAGCCTTCCTTATTAATCTTAGACGAGCCTACAACTGGCCTGGACAGTGCATCTTCTAGTTTACTGCTTAAGGCCCTCCGACGTGAAGCTCTTGAAGGAGTGAACATTTGTATGGTACTTCACCAACCGAGGTAATATGTTTCCTTTCCTCTCTCCCCCCTTACCAGTTTTATTTCTAGTCAAGTACACTTTCGCCTGATCCATATCATAAAGATTCGACAAAGTTTTAATTTGACTTAGTTGTTGTTGTACACTTATAATTAACAACCTGCTAAAGTTAACATATTCAAGAGAGCAAATGATACATTCTTGAGCTTCTTTACATCCTCAATTTCTTCTTTGCCTTTTTGTATTCTTATTATGCTGTTCAAATATTCCAGCATATACCCATTTTCATTTCTTACTTTGACTTTGTTGTGATGCAGCTATACTTTGTTCAGAATGTTTGATGATATAATATTTCTAGCCAAAGGTGGCCTTACGGCATATCATGGTCCTGTAAAAAAGGTAGAAGAATACTTTGCTGGCATTGGAATCCCTGTGCCAGACCGTGTGAATCCTCCAGACCATTTCATTGACATTCTGGAAGGTTTAGTGAAACCAAGTTCAGGTGTAACTCATGAACAACTTCCTGTCAGATGGATGCTTCATAATGGATATGCAGTGCCACCAGATATGCTTCATTTTGTTGATGAAATTGCGGCATCTTCCGCTGGCTCGAATGTGATTGCCACAAGTCAGTCATTAAAGGTTGCTGAGGAAGCTGCCGAGCCATCCTTTTTCTCAGAGTTTTGGGAGGATCTGAAGAGTAATGTTCGGATCCAAAGAGATCAAATTGAGGCAATCTTCTCGAGAACCAAGGACTTATCTGACCGGAGAACTCCTAGTGTAGGCCGGCAGTATAGATACTTTCTTGGCCGGTACGAATTCCTATGAATTAGTGCACAAAAGTTTGCTCATAAAGCCAAATAACCAATATAGCTGAACTTCCAGATTCTTCATTTTTCTGATCAAGCTTTGCTGTTATGTCTTCTGATAAGAAATAAATTTAGACAAATGTAATGCATAGCTTAGCAAGTACATATCAATGTGTGCACATATATTTATGTAGATATATGGATGTAAAATGTAGAATTTTCAGTATGCAAATTAATATTTTCTTTAGTATGGTCTTTGCTGAAAAATAATTCACAGCTCATTTTGAAGTAGTTGTTTATCCGTGTACGATTGTTATGGGTCATTTACTATGTCCACTAGATTGATTACTTATTAGTCAAGTTCATCTCCTTTCAGGGTTGGTAAGCAGCGGCTGCGAGAAGCTAAACTACAAGCAGTAGACTATCTCCTTCTACTAGTTGCTGGTGCTATCTTGGGAACTCTTACTAAAGTGAATGATGAAACATTTGGGTCCCTTGGCTATACATTTACAATCATTGCTGTCTGTAAGTTTGAAAGCTCCTGAATCTCATTTTACTAATTCTAAAATGAAATCTATTCTTTTCCTTTTTCAGGGTGGTGATTTTAATGTAAACTTTAAAACGGTTATCATTGTACAAAAACTTTATGCTAAAAACTCTCTACAAAGAAGGAAAATCTTAAGTTTGTTTTAGTTGTCACTTGATGAAGCTTTCCGTTTTGTCTCTTCCCTAATACATTTTGCATATTTGCAGCTCTACTTTGCAAGATTGGAGCTCTAAGATCATTTTCTCAAGATAAGTTACAATACTGGAGGGAGAGTGCAGCTGGGATCAGCAGTCTGGCTCATTTTCTGTCCAAAGACACAATTGATCTTTTCAACACAATCATCAAACCTGTGGTTTATCTATCCATGTTCTATTTCTTTAGCAATCCCAGGTCAAGCTTTCCAAGTAACTATGCAGTATTGCTTTGTCTGGTGTACTGTGTGACCGGCATGGCTTATGCATTAGCCATTTACTTCGCTCCTGGTCCTGCACAGTTGGTATGGATCATGTCAATTAACACACCTAATGCATCTAAACATTTTGTTACATGGCGTTGCTTATAATAACTTGCACTTGTATCTTTTTTCTCCTTTTCTTTCTGTGTCACTGGTAGTGGTCAGTGCTTCTTCCTGTGGTTATGACTCTCATTGCAAACCAACGAAAGGATTCAACACTGATGAAGATCCTAATGAAATTTTGCTACCCAAAATGGGCTTTGGAGGCCTTTGTCATTGCAAACGCTGAAAGGTCTATTTTAAACCATTGACTTCTCTTTCCTCTTCCTATTGTGACATATAAAAACTTCCATGCCGGGCTAGCAACATATTATATAATTGGAAAAAAAGGGCTGGTTCATGAATGAAAGAACATCTTAATGAAATATTTAATTTATGCTATAATGTCCAGTGCGATTTAACATGAACAGAACTAGGCGACTCATAGTCATACTTTTTATTGAATTGTTATATTTAACATGGGATGTTCTTGTTGATCTGCTATTTACTAGCTTAGGTAAAAAACTATAGGAAAATGATAAACGTCACGATCCGATTTTCGTGAAACGACGTATGAAACATAGATTGATGGAAACTTTTCTGTGTTTTGATCCAAAATAATTTTTTGCTCTCCTATTTTGACATTTTGACCCAACCATGATTGGTTTAAAACCATTCGTAATACCAAGTACGAAAGTTAATTCGTACCCAATAGCAGTACTGAAAACTATATTACAACTGATATGAAATGTACAATTTTCTTTTTACTAACTGCTCTTTACTCTGCATTGCCCATGCCATCAAATTGATTCTACTTTGAATTTTTTTTTTTTTTTTGCCATAGAAAAGTTTCAATGTGGTGGTTTTCTCAGGTACACTGGAGTGTGGCTGATAACTCGCTGTGGTTCACTGATGGCCAAAGGCTATGATCTTGGTGATTGGGCTATTTGTCTAATTGCCCTCGTTTTATATGGCATAATTGCCCGAGTTGTGGCCTTCATTTGTCTAGTTATTTCCCAGAAGAAGTGATTTAGGATGTGATACTACTTCCACTGTGATCATAGTGTACATTACAAATCATATTGTGTCATTGCAACTAGGGATAGTTTCCAATTTTTCCACTAGTATATATGTAATGCAAGATTCAGCCAATTAAGTGAAATTAGCAGTATAGGTGTCATTACCATTTAGGTTCTTAGGTAAACATTTTGTATTATTAGTTTTTATTTATGTATGAGTAAATTTTACTCTATTCTTCTCCTTTTTATTGGATAAACAAGTAGTGTGTGAATAAATTTCTTGCAGCAAAAGATACAGTTTAGTGCTTTTCTCTAATATAGTCATTGAGAGCACATTCAATTGTTCAACAATTCATTTTACATAACATGTTTGATTTTGTTTTTGGAGAAGTACAAATTTACCACTTGAAAATTTTTGCTTAGACTTGTGATATGTCTTGACTTTGAATTACAGCTCTTTTTCTCTAAACTTCCTGACACATGTAGAATCAAAGACAAATAATCAGGTTTCAACTCAAATTTAAAATTTGGTTATATGTCTATTAATAATGTGGCCATTTATCATAAAACAATGTTTATCTTAAGAACTGTGCGAAACGCAACAAAGTAATGATATGAAAGAGGTGGCCAAATAATAAATTAAAGAAAAAAGAAATTTAAACACTTCATCGTAATTTATGACTAAGTGTGTGTTTGATACGTTAAAAGTAAATTTTTATGGATTAGCTTCATGTATAAAAATAGGAAGTGCATAAAATATAAAAGATATAAGTTTAATTGGTATGCACTGATAGCGTAAAACTGTTTCATACTGTTAATCAATAGAAATAGGGGAAAGTGAAAAATTATGGTAGATCCCTCATTATAATGGGTAGTTATTTGTGTGAGTTGGTATTTTCCATCATTTCTATTGGCTAACAGTATAAAATTATTTTATATTGTCAATATATTTAAATTAAATTCAAAAGATATTACATTTTTTATTTGTGTGTAATTTCACTAACTGTACTTTTGCACCAAACAATATTTTTTCTTTTTCATTTCCGAAATTGTTTTACTTGGACTTGTTTGTTTTAACAAATAAAAGAGATTAATTTATATGCATCGATATTAACGAATAAGTGACAAATTATATTGAATAATTATCATTTATGATAATTATTCACCATAATTTGTTATTTTTTATAATTCTATTAGTTAATAATATAAAATATTTTTATATTATCAATATATAAAAATTAATCTCAAAAGAAAATGATAAATACCATGAGCGTTACAGTTGATGTGGATTGGTTTTACACAATATATAATATATCATATATATTATTTGAACATTTTAATTTAGTTACCAAATCAACATCTAGTGAATTGTATGAAAAAAAAAAAAGAAATTTTTAGTTACATAAATATTGAATTGATATAATACTTTTTAATAACATTTTTTATTTATTATCATTTAACACCACATTCAATAATTATATAACTAAAATTCAATTATTTATATATAATTTACCGTATCTTGATCTAAGTATCTAAAATTTGTGTTAAAAAAATATTTCTCTTTGTCATATAGAAAATGTATTGTGATTGTGGTTTTAAATTTATCATTTTTCAATGTCATTGAAAATTTTTCATTAAAATGAATTTTATTTTTATTTTTTAAAAATGATAACAATGATGTTTTTTCTATTATATTTCTTCATAAATCCATCTGCTCTATTCAACGCAAAACATATAAGCACATTTCCGGGAGACAAAGCAACAAGGATAGAAACTGGACTGAGTATACTTATATATATTATTATATATACAATTTTTTTGTTTAAAAAAAAAAATGCCCTTTTCAAGCGGTATTAATATTATAACATTGCCATTCGCATTGCCGCCACTTGCCCCCACATAGGAACACTTGTAAAGCTTAACAATTTCGTCAAAGAAGAAAGAAAAAGTAAAAAACCATGCAATTTATAAAACCAGCGTTTCGAAACGCCTGCTACGGCTACTGCTACGCCATCTTCTCCCGCTCCTTAAACCCTAACACCTTCGTCCTCGTTTCGCTACCCACCTCGCCGTTTCTGAGACTGGAAACGTTTCGCACTTCGTCACCTGTTTCCTGCTTCTCCTCCTCCACGATGGCCGAAGGCGGCGACTCCTATTCGCTGGAAAAGCAGTTCGAGGCGTTCAGGTCTCAGCTGGAGGAATCTGGAACCCTGCGTGAGCGAATTCGAAATGTCGTTTCGGAGATTGAGTCAACCACTAGGCTCATGTACGCTAGTCTCCTCCTCGTTCACCAGTCTCGCCCCACTCCCGGTACCAAAAAAAAAAAAAAAAGCTTGCTTTTTGGTTGAACCCCATTGGTTTTTTCTATTTGCTTTCTTGCCCCAGTCTGGGGTTTCTGTTTGTGTAAATGGGTTTGTTTATAAAGGTTTGGAAGTTCAATAGAAAGCATCAAAATCGAATCTTGTCTTCGGCATTTTTGAGGTTTAGTCAGCAATTTGCATTTTTGGGATGTAGTGTGGACAATTTTTTGTTGTCTATTATTGCATGTTGTTGTGGTTTGAGACAACTCAGCAAGTAATTCAATCTATGTTGAATTTGGATTATTTATAGCTTCTTTTTTACTGGCAATTTTTTTTTTTTCGCATTTTTCTCATGGGTATTTGGTTTTGCCATTCGAACAGAGCTTTTAGAGAAGGCCAAGTCTCAGATTGATGTGCTAAAGGAGCAGTACGAGCAACTTGCTGAGATTCTCGGAGGATGCCCTGGGCAGTACTATAGGTGATTGAAGTTTAGAGGAACTCATTTGCTTGTCCATTTCCTGTTTCGATAGTGTCTTTTTGCGGGCTGTGACCTATCTTTGTTTTCCATATAATATAGGTATCATGGTGATTGGAGGAGTGAGACACAGACTGTAGTTTCGCTGCTTACTTTTATGCACTGGCTTGAAACAGGAAGCCTTCTCGAGCACAAAGAAGCTGAGGAGAAACTTGGGTGTATGTCTTAAAACTCGTCTTCCCTGTTACTTATTGACATGTCAGTAGATGATTAATGTTTGTTTAATTCTTCAGGCAGGTATGCATGCATATGTTGACATCATTGCTTATTGAATCCATTATGAAGTCCTAAGTTTGTAAGCACTAGGGGAATGTGGGGCTCAAATTGCTCTCTTTTGGAAAATAAGCTGCTGCATGCCATGCTGGTTGAGTTTCATCTTTAGGCTATCTTACTTCTGAGAAGGGGGAAGGAAAAAAATGAAAGGAATTTTTTGGAAGTTAATACACAGTTTGCAGTTGATGCTATACTTATGTAAATTTTGTTGTGTTCTTCATCTGAATGTACAATTACTGTCATTTGTGACTCAGATTAAGTGGTGTAGAAATGAAGTCTGTTTTTTAGCCACAATGTTAACTTCAACTTTATGCTCATTCCTAGACAGTATGAGATTTATAAGTTCTTTATGTTTCTTGTTAACAACCTTGCAGTGGATAGTTCGGAGTTTGGTCTAGATGTTGAAGACTACCTAATAGGTGAGTGTTCTAAGTCTTTACTTGCATTGATTGTTTGTTTCTGCATAATGATCATTAGTTGCGATGAATATGATCCTCTTCTTGCAGGTTAGTGTTTTTGGATATAGCTTCTTTTCCGTTAGTAGTGACCAATTTAAATATGATTATTGACTGAAGAAAATGGATGTATTAATTAGAGTAGTTGGGCTTTGGGATAAAGGAGCAAAATAAACAAATGTTATGCTTTACATATTTAGTCATTAGGGCTTACAGAATATGTTTAGAATTTTTTATTCTTAATCTTTGCACTCTTTAATGTAAACATGTCAACAAAAATCCTGTAACCTCACATCTCCAACTTTTGATTTTGGCCAATAGGTCCTTTTTTTGTCAATCATAGATGATTCTACTGTCGATTAAGATTTCACAATTTTGCCACATATGATGATATATACATTTTTTTCATGCAGGTGTTTGTTTTATGTCTAATGAATTGGTAAGAACTATTTTCCTCTTAACTGTTAGTCTGGAACATATCTACTTGTGTAAAATGGAGAAGTGGTGTTTTTAACCTTTTGGTCAAGAGGAATGAAGGCTAGAGAGGCATGCGAGTATATTGATTATCAAATTACTTGTTATGTTGAAAAAAGCATTGAATACAGTTTCACCCAGTTTTGCCATATATTTGACATACAGCCAAGGTATGTGGTGAATCAAGTGACAGCTGGGGACTATGATTGTCCAAGGAAGGTCCTAAAGTTCTTAACAGATCTCCATGCTGCATTCCGGATGCTTAATCTTCGAAATGATTTTCTTCGGAAGAAGTTTGATGGTATGCTGTTACTTCTACCTTGTTCTATATACATTATTTCTTTTGTTTCCTGTCGTCACTCCGTTGCTGATACCAGATAATATTGTTATCACTGCATTCTCAATGTTCTAAACTTCTAATAAACATCATCTTTAAGATTGGTTGTTAGAGACCCCAAATATGGTAAGGTTTATGTACGTAAGAAGAGAGGAAGGGTGGGCCACCATCAGGCCCATAAGGAGGGGAAAACAACAAACTAGTAATCTGTTAGAGGGTGAGTAGGAGAGAGAATGAGCGGAATTTGGGGAGGAAGTTGGTTATACAAATTGTTGGGGGGGGGGGTAGTGTCAGGCATTGAGAACTTGAGAATAGGAAGTTAGAGGCTGAAGGGCTTCTCTATGCCCAGGATTTGTTCTTTCTTGTATTTCCCATACTGTTACATTGTTAATGCCATACTTCTATCCTGATTTGGGCTGAGATTCACATTGAAGCTCAGACCCCTATTATTCATAATTCTTGCTCTTCCCTTCTACCTAGCTAATACCAATGTAACAACTGGTATCAGAGCCTTCGATTCTGAAGAGCTCTATGGATGGTCCACACACGCACTGCTGCAATGGAGCGCTTGTTGCACGTGGAACGAGGTCAGGAATAGCTGTGACAGGTGCTTACAGCTCTTTCCACCCAGATCGGGGAAGTACTACGTGATCGGAATTCAAATCACATGCACCCAGAGAGTCTTGTTCATGGGGCTTAGCACCAACCTCGAGCTCAAGGGGCAAGGCGCCATGAACCGGTTTGCATGCATGCTTAGACTCCTCGGCGAAGCTCGATGCCGCCAGAAACGGAGTGGGACGCCGAACACGACAATCGACGGCGACATCTAGACCGAAAAATTGAGCTTCCACTATTCTCAAGTGAGGATGCATACGGTTGGCTGGCTTGGGTGGAGCGTTTCTTCTGCATTAATGAGGTGGAAGACTATGATAAGATGGATTTGGTCCTTGTAGCGATGGAAGGTGAGGCACTGGTTTGGTACTAGTGGTGGGAGGAAAAGTACCCTTCCTTACTTGGCGTGAGTTTAAAGAGGATCTAATGAAGCGGTTTCTACCGGGGGTTGCCTGGAACCTGTACAGTCTGCTATTGAGGGTCAAGCACACGAGCTCGGTCTTGCAATATCAGCATGAGTTTGAGCTCGCAGCAAATACAATATTTGCAACTTCAGACCAGCAGCAAATACAGGAGCCGGAACCAATTTCCCAAGAACTGTAACAACTGTTACAAGAGTTTTCTACTGTTTTTTAGGCCCCTCAAGGCTTGCCACCTTCAAGTGATTGTGACCATGCTATTGTTTTAAAGGAGGGTGCTAACATTTGGCCATATAGATATCCTCATTACCAGAAGAATGAGATCTAGAAGATTGAGGATGAAATATTGCGTGCTGGAATTATCCAACCAAGTGTGAGTCCTTTTAGTAGTCCTGTAATTCTCGTGAAAAAGAAAGGTGGGGGATGGCATTTTTGTGTGTACTACAGGGTTTTAAACAAAGTAACAGTGGTTGATAAACTCCCTATTGCTGTGATTGTGGAGCTTTTGGATGAGTTGGGGGGTGGTAGGGTGTTTACTAAGCTCGACCTCAAATCTGGTTATCACTAGATTAGGATGAGGGAAGAAGATGTGGCTAAGACAGCCTTTAGGACCCATGAGGGTCACTATGGATTTTTGGTTATGCCATTCGGCTTAACCAATGCACCCTCCACATTTCAAGGGTTAATGAATTGCATTTTGAGACCTTTCTTGAGGCGATTTGTGTTGGTTTTCTTTGATGACATATTGATCTACAGCCCTGATATGGTACAACACATTGATCACTTGAGACAGGTTCTGGTACTGTTGAGTCAGCATTACTTGTTTGTCAATTTTAAGAAATGCAGTTTCGGCAAGAGTGAATTGGAGTATCTTGGGCATATCATCTCTAGTTCTGGGGTGGCTGTAGACCCTACAAAGGTTGATGCAATGCTAACATGGTCTATTATTCCCAAGGATCTCAAGAGCTTGAAGGGGTTCTTGGGACTTACAAATTACTATAGGTGTTGTGTAAGGGGGTATGGTGGGCTTGCTGCTCCACTCACACAATTACTCAAGAAGGGTTGTTTTACTTGGGGGGTCGAAGCTCAAGTTGCCTTTGAAACTTTGAAGAAGGCAATGATGGATCTATCGATTCTAGCTATCCCAAACCTTGAACAGCTGTTTATCACTGAATCTGATGCCTCCGGGACGAGTGTCGGGGCTGTTTTGGTGCAGAACAGTTGACCCTTGGCTTTCATGAGGAAGGTTTTGTCCGAGTGTGCCCAAAGAAATCCGCTTATGGCAATTCAACAATGGCGCCATTACTTGTTAGGAAGGCATTTTGAGGTGCACATGGACCAGAATAGTCTTAAATATTTGCTGGACTAGAGATTGATGGGTGAAGATCAGCATAAATGGGTTTTCAAGTTACTAGGATACGATTTTGAAGTGAATTACAAACCAGGGAAATTCAATGGTGCTACTGAGGCATTGTCCAGAAGAATTTAATTTGTTGCAATTTCGTCAGTGCAGTTTTTTGATTGGGATGGGATTGAGGATGAGTTGTTGGCTGATGACAAATTGACGAAGGTGCTGCAGGATTTGGTTGACACACCAAATAGCCACCATGGTTTTGAGCTATGGCAGGGCAGGTTGCTCTGGAAGGGGCACTTGGTTTTGGCTAAGCACTCACCTAGAATTCCTTCAATCCTAAAGAAATTCCATGGTACTGCAGCGGGTGGGCACTTCGGGTACTTTCGAACTTACAAACGAATCTCAGCCTTAGTATTTTGGGAAGGGATGAAGAAGGACATTTAGCAGTATGTGCAAGCATGTGAAACTTGCCAACGGAACAAGTACGATACTCTACCACCTGCTGGTTTACCTCAGCCCCTAGCCGTACATACTGCTACATGGACCGATTTGTCCATGGATTTCCTTGGGGATCTACCTAAGGCTGAGGGAGTAGACACGATCTTAGTGGTGGTGGATAGGCTGTCCAAATATGCCCACTTTCCGGCTTTAGCCCATCCATGCACAGCCAAGGGTATTGCTGAATTGTTTGTTAAGGAAATTGTATGGCTACATGGCTTTCCTAAGTCCATTGTGACAGATAGAAGATCATTTATTCATGAGTCAGTTTTGGACAGAGTTGTTTAAAGCTGCTGGGACTAAGCTGGGTTACTCCACCGCTTAGCATCCTCAATCCAATGGTCAAACGGAAGTGGTTAACAGGTGTTTGAGCACATATCTGAGATGCTTTGCTGGGGTGAGATCCAAGTCTTGGCCTCAATGGCTTCCTTGGGCTAAATATTGGTGTAATACGAACTACCATGCTTCCACTAAGATTACTCCTTTTAAGGCGCTCTATGGCCAAGATCCTCCTCCATTGCGTAGTGGGGATGTATCCTCTAGTGGTGAGGATGTGAACCAGTTATTGCATGAGAGAACTGTAATGCTGGATGAGCTTAAGGAACAATTGGTGAGAGCTCAAAACAGAATGAAGACTTAGGTTGACAAGCATAGAAGGTAGGTGAATCTAGTGGTGGGAGAAAAGGTATTCCTGAAGATTCAACCTTACAAGCTTCAGTTCTTGGCTAGAAGGCAGAATCAGAAGCTGAGCCCTCACTATTATGGGCCATTTGAGGTGCTGGAGAGGATTGGGGAGGTAGCATATCGGCTGCAGTTGCCTTCCAACTCCAACATCCACGCCGTTTTCCATGTGTCCCTGCTGAAACGATGTATCTCTCCAACTGCTGTTAGTCAGCAGGGGCTGAAATGCCTCACAGATGGGTGGGAATTGAAGGTTTTTCCTGAAGCCATACTTGACACTAAGGTGAATCCAGCAGGTGAAGAGGAAGTCTTAGGTGAAGAGGAAGTCTTTGTCAAGTGGGCCAAACTGCCCGATTTTGAGAGTTCATGGGAACTGAAGACTGCTGTCCAGCAAAGTTTCCCTGACTTCCAACTTGGTGACAACGTGGAACTTCAAGGGGGGTATTGTTAGAGACCCCAAATATGGTAAGGTTTATGTATGTAAGAAGAGAGGAAGGGTGGGCCACCATCAGGCCCATGAGGAGGGGAGAACAACAAACTAGTAATCTGTTAAGAGACCCCAAATATGGTAAGGTTTATGTACGTAAGAGGAGAGGAAGGGTGGGCCACCATCAGGCCCATGAGGAGGGGAAAACAACAAACTAGTAATCTGTTAGAGGGTGAGTAGGAGAGAGAATGAGTGGAATTTGGGGAGGAAGTTGGTTATACAGATTGTTGGGGGAGGGGGGTAGTGTCCGGCATTGAGAATCTGAAAATAGGAAGTTAGAGGCCGAAAGGCTCCTCTATGCCCAGGATTTGTTCTTTCTTGTATTTTCCATACTGTTATATTGTTAATACCATACTTCTATATTGATTTGGGCTGAGATTCACGTTGATACCATACTTCTATACTGAATTGGGCTGAGATTCACGTAATTCTTTCTCTTCCGTTCTACCTAGCTGATACCAGTGTAACATTGGTCTATTAACTATAACGACATTAACATCACAGACGGTCTTCCTTTACTAGAATCTGGCATCCGTCCACTTACCCAGTAAAGAAGAGTAATATGCACCTATTGTAGCTTAACACTCCTTTTGTGTATACCTGTTTGTGTGTGTTCTGTTTTCCCTTTTTCATATCCAAGAGGCAGGATTAACTGCAATTTATTTCTTTTGCATTCACTTAGTAAATATTCTCTTTCCACCATTGCCAGGCATGAAGTATGACCTAAGAAGAGTGGAAGAAGTTTACTATGATGTTAAGATTCGGGGTTTGACACCCAATGGTGAGTCAGTTGGACATCAAGGAGTTGAAGGACAATCTTAAGTAGTAATTTCTGCACCCACCCAAAACAAAAACCTCGGTACATGGAGAGTGACTTGTGACTACTATTTAACCTTTGAAGACTTGGTAAACTTGGCTTTCTGTTAACTCAGCTGTAACTAGAGTTCCGTTTCTAATGGCTACTAAAGGAAGTAAAGGTTTTTTTGTCGGGGATACAATTCAGGCTTAGTTTGGTAGTGCTTTTCGAAGGGGTGTTCTGACTTATGAAAAATATAAGTTAATTTTTTCTGTTTGATAAACTGAAAAGTTGAAGTGTTTTTGCTCCTGGCTTTTGAGAGCCAGGGGGTGCTCTTGGGAGCCCTCATGGAATGTTTTTCGGAGCTGTTTTATGCTCTCTAAAATTTAAAAAACTAATATAACCTTATTATATTTAATGGCATTAAAAATAGAAATTATTCTCTTTAATATTTATAATTATTGTAGTTATTTTAGATATTAAGAGTAATTTTATCAAACACTATTTTTGTGATCTTCTGCTTATAGAGAGTAATTTTTATATTATTTTATCAAATAATATTATTATGATTTTTTGAGAGCAGCTTTTAGAGAGCTGAGAGAGTTCAGCAACTTTTAAAAAGTCACAGTAATACCAAATCAAATCTCAGTTCTTTTCTGTGGCACAGACTCGTTCAAAGCCATTGTGGTAACTGGGAACCCTCTATTCCTTACTTTCAAGATCTTTTATATTCAAAATACAGTAAGTTAAAGGTCCTCAAAGCTTTTGGTAAGTTGAACGCGAATTTATAATTAAGGTTAGATTTGTTAGTAAAATTATATACAAGATTGATTAATTCGTGAATTTTCACTCTTATATCAAACTCACTGACCCCTAAAATTAATCTCACTCCATGAGAATACCAGTTTTTCACGTGATTTAATTGTACCATTCAATATAAATTAAATGTTTAGATTAGAATATTCATATAAATTTCAACAAATAACATCTTTTACTTATATATTAAATTTAATTAATATTTAATATAAATATCGATTCGATCGCAAGCCAGTAGCTAGTTTGAAGCCCAGAACTCATAAGTTGTAGATTTTGATCAATGAGAATATCGAATGAAATAAGAAGCAAGGTTAATTCCTTTCTTTGTATAAGCAACACTGTTTCCTCCATGCATAAAGCAACAAACGGCGAATACAAGGCACAATAATAAGCAAGTTCTTTTATATTTATTGTAAACAACATTAAGCTAGTTCGTTAGACAGTTCCATACACACGAATAATACGACTAGATCCAGAACCTTGCAGCACGTATGCCTAGTCAACAATATATTCGCGTAACCATGGACTATACTGTCACTGGCAGTAAATAATTAAGCTTACCAACTTACAAGCACGAAAAAAGAACCCTATTATTTATGGCAACCCATAGACATAGTATCATCACATGCTGCCTATGCTTGTTATGCACATCCTGTAGATCTCATGCACGAACTATCCTGTGCTTGAGCTTGCCATCTTCGTGAGAAGTTCCATCCCCATTGTTGTAGTTTACTTTAGGCATGTCATGATTGTTTGCACTTTTAACAATGCTCTTTGGGTTATTGGTGTTGAGCTTCCCTCTTTCACTGCCTTCTATCACTTTCCCCTTTGTAACATGGTTTCGTTGCTCTTGGCCATATATCCCACCAACCCCTGAGGCCCTTGTCTCTACCAAGAGAGAGGTCATCACTATGATTGCGAGAAACAATGCTATGAGCTTCATCTTGAAGCACTTCACCTTATTTGCTTTCTACAGATACAAATGAAGGCTGGCATATATTATATAGAGAGAACTAGCTTATGCTCTATGGATGACAGTGTTATATTAAATGATTTTGGGTTTGCCAAAATAATGATAAGGGAAAGTGGGTTTTCATAAAACTTCACTTTGATTTTATTTTTCAAACTCGTGCAATGACAATCAAGGCAAATCTTGTTTAACGATAAGCATGGGGAAGAATAATAGTATAATATTACCTTTTACAAGTGAAATTATTTGCCGAGGTTTCTTGTGTGACTTTTTCTCTACGGGGGTCGAATCAGATAATGGGAATCTTTTGGCAGTTTATGGCTCAATCTCACTGGTTCTGTGGACTCTTTTTCTGTCTTTGTTTATGATACAAAAAGGCAGTAGTGGCTTAAGATTTGTTGTTCTTTTTCCTTTTAATAATGTGCTCTTGAAGTGCTGGGTGCAGTGTCTGATTAATAATTTTCGTTTATTCTTTTTGGTATAAGTAATCAGCATCCAAATTCTATTAAGAGTGAGAGTAATATTATTTTAAAGTAGCCACCTCGTATTTGGGGTTGGCATACCGTCCATCTATCATTGGATGGTGTGTGACCCTTACTTGAATTGGATCCCACACCCATCTAATGGTAGATGGATAGTATGTCGGCCCAAGGTACGAAATGGGTCATACTTGTCGGAGTTAATTTCAGAAATTTGCTATCATTTAGCTACTTTTATGTGATCCATGCTTACTGTTTTTTATGGTTTTATATACAAACAATGTCTTTATGTTCCCACCCTTTGTTTTTCACGCTCCTTTTTCCAAAACAAGCTTCACGTTTTGGCCTTTTATTTTCTCATTTTGCCATGACACATGACCAATAAGACGATTCCAAGATTCTTCTCCAGAAAGAGAGGGGGGGGGGGGGGGGAAGGAAGGAGAGATATATTAGTTGATTTTAAATATAATATATGATCATTATGTGTTTTTTTCCCCCTCAAACGGGGATGTAATATCACAATGAATTTTGTAAGTTTAATCAAACAATAATACTATATTTTAAATTAAGTAAACTAACGAAAAAATTTCTACTATGCCATGATATGCATTTTTTTATCTAATTGAAAAAATGTAACCACTGATCTGTTAGTCTTATCATATTAGCACTACTATTATGCTAAAAGCAAAATTTGTAATGTTTATAAAACCAAGCAAGGATATTGTTAAGCTTTCTTTTCAATTATCTATGCCTCACATGTTATGCTTAACTATGCGGATTTAAACTTTAGCCTACACGGATTTTGGCTCCTTTTAAGTGATGTGAACTAAAGCTCGGCTAATTTAGTTGGATAAGTGGTTGATTTCATATTTTTTTAATAAATAATTAAATAATTTGGATAAAGAACATTCAATAATGATATGTAGATAAGAAATTAAGCTTTTAACAAATTTTTGTTGATTTTTTATAAGTATCACTTATTAGAAGCAATCCTATACAAAGTACGGTTAGACATAAAATATAAACACTTCTTTTTATTGAAATTCAAACTATAATTTATTATACGCGACTTACCTCTTTTTTTGGTTCTTTACTATTACAATCAATTGGGCCAAACATTTTATAGAAGTTCACAAAGGCGCAAACAAGCACTTTGCAGCACGTTCTTTCTCAAGGCCTCAAAAGATTAAAAACAAAAACTTTTGTTAGTATACAGAAAACAAACAACTCATAATCTACAATTCGGATTGCGTTGGTCTGCCACTCAATTTGGAAGGGTATCATTGTTGGGCCAGACTTGGACTGAGGCCCTTGGAGAAGGTATTCTATGTGGACCTGGCCCCCAATGGATATACTTTCGAAGACAAGATATGGTGTTGCATCCCAGAAAAAAAAAAAAAGATTTACAAGTGTCAAAACCATATATTGCATTCACTAACTAACAGTATAAATTTATTTTGAATTTAATTGGAGTGCATTGACAGTGTAAAATTTTTTTATACTATTATCCAATCAAAACATTCCATTTGCATGACCATTCAAGTAGTGGGTGGTTATATCAAAGACTTTTGCTGATGTGGTAATATATGATTGGATGTCTGTGTAAAAATTTTTTACACTGATAGTGTATTCAAATTAAATTCATTTATTTTTAGTCAACAATTTATCATTATATTTAACATTTATATAATAAAAATTTGCACTTATTTAAATTACAATCACTATATATCAATTTAAGTATATATACATTATGGACAAAAAAACCATTTTTAGTGATTGATGGTCAAAGATAATAGCCATTTTATAACCAAAAAATGGATACAATGGAACTTAATAAAACATAAGCTAAGACCAAGATAATAACCAATTATTATTAGAAGCTTTAAACAATACACATAAGAATATGGACAATTATACATCGAGAGAATCTTAACTGTGTTTGAGAGCATGAAATTTTTTTTTACTTTGAATAATTCAATATTCAATACTTTAACAATTACATTAAAAATAGAGTTTAATTGGTATGTACTGACAATATAAAATAGTTTTATACTGTCAATCAATAGAAATAGGAAAAAGTGAGAAATCATAGTGGATCCCTCATTATAATATGGATGGTTATTTGTATGAGTTAACACTTTCCACCATTTCAATTGGCTGACAGTGTAAAACTATTTTACACTATTAATGTATTTAAATTAAATTCTTAAAAATATAGTTAAAATAAGAGACAATAATCCATACACTAATATAAAGGGGATTCCCCTTTGTTGGTGTCCAATTTTTTTATCCAATTTTACCATTATTTTTATGCTTTTTAACAACTTAATATAAGGTTAATAAACTAAAACCACACATAATCACACTATCACTACATGAATACAACCAGTTTTTTAAACTTCCTTTGCCCACTACCATCAGTTTTTTTAACTTCCCCTACCGCTATCCAAAGTTTAACTGCTATTTCCCTTTATCTTCTTTATTCTTTTTCCATTTTGCAATGCCCTTCTTTCCCATTCTTTCATTTTGCAAGAAGAATTGTATCTGTTCGTGCCTCTCCATTCACCTTTTTTTACTGCCATGACTCACGAGGAAAATTGTGGACAAAATACTCATTTTGATTCTTAATAAAAATTTTGGAAGACAAATTAATCTCTCAAAATTTGAAAGTCTACAAATCGTCCCTTATCATTTAAAAAAAGGAACATATTAATTCCTCCATATAAATTTGTACTGACAAAAAATCTATACAAAATTTGTATGAATGGATTAATATGTCCCTTTTTTTTAATGGTAAGGGATTATTTGTAGACTTTCAAATCTTAAAAGACTACAAATTTATTTGGATTGACTTTTTTCAAGAAAAAAAGTATTTATTTTTTTTAAAAAAATACTTTTATAAGTTTTTATAGATATTTGGATACAATTTTTTAAAAAAAGTGCTTCAAATCAATTTATCATTTTTTTAAAAGTTAAGAATACCTAACTTCTAAAAAAATAGAAGCAGAAGTAATTTTTAATAAAATTACCTTCCAAAAATATATTTTATTTTTAATTAAAATTTAATATATATCATTTATTTCTTATTTTTTATCAAATCTTACTTCTTTTTATTTTTTTTGAATATTTTTTATAATTTGACTATAAAAATAAGTATTTTTGATCTTTTATATTCAAACATATTTATAAATATTTTTAATAATTAAAAGTACTTTTTATATATTTATTTAAATATAAAATAATTTTTTGAAAAAATTAAAACTATTAAAAAAATTTAAATAAAAAAAGTCATTTTTTTAAAAAATTTATCCAAACGGACACTTGTTTACAAAATTTTCGACTGAGACAAAATCGGGTGTTTTGTCAAAATTGTGTGAGCCCGCGCATCTAACACGAGGCCTAGAAGAGGGACGCTGCGGCATTCTGCAAACTTCCCTACGTCTCCGAGAAGACAAAGAGCGTCGTGTTGGGTGAGCCCACCAGCCTCTTAAGCAACGACGATGATATGGTTCTCAACAGCGCCCCATGAGGCACAGAATCTGTTGGTGGGGTTCAGATGGTAGCGCGTGCCTTTTTTTATATTTTTGATTTTTTTTCTCTCTCTCGAGAAAGTGAAGTGCATAGGAATGTCTCCCTCTGATTTCATAATATAAATTTTCAATCTTATTTTAAAAGCCATTCTTTTTACATTATGAGAAAAACCACTAGCATGAAACACGAGAAATCAAGGTTGCCATGGATTAAGAAATTGCAAATATGATTAAGTGAATACAACCGTAACAAATGCATCATAGAATTAGAAAATAGAGAAAGATGGCAATTGAAAATAATTGTATGGAAATTGAAAATAGTTGTAATTAATATATACACATTTTAAGCATGATTTTTTTTATATATTATTTATTTTTACGTTGTTGAATATATATATATATATATATATATATATATATATATATATATATATATATATATATATATATATATATATATATCAAGAGACTAATTTATATACACTGATAATATAAAATAATTTTATATTATTTGTCAATAAAAATATTAAAAAATAATAAATTATAGTAGACCTCTTATTATAGTAAGTAATTACTTATATGAATTTATACTTTTTAATATTTTTATTAATTAATTATATAAAATTATTTTATATTATCAGTATATGCAAATTAAACTCTTATGTTAATAAAAAAAAAATGCAAATTGACGGGCATGATAGTCTAGTAACCCATAAAATTAAAATATTACTATTGAATGGTTCTGAGTAAATTTTTTTCTTAAATTAAGGATTTTTTTTCTTTTACATCATGCTACATATATACTTCTATAGCAAAGATATGCTTGTCATATATCTCTAATGAAGAGTAACGGTATAAGGTATTAATGGAAAGTAACAGCTTAAGGTTTGAATGATCCATGTGAAAAGCAGTTAATTCTTAATAGCAGTCAAATATCACCTAAAATCTCAAAGGTATCATTAGGTATGGCAAAAAAATCCACCCCCATAATGAGGCAAGAATAGGGGGAAGATTTTGCTTATATGGATAATGAGCATGTGGATTTTAAATACTTGTATATTAAACAGGGCAACGGTGATGATCATTATCACTATATTTGCAGGTATTCGATATAAAATTATTATTTTACTCTTAAATTATTAACTTAGTTAGGCTAATGTTGTTATTATTCTTTAAATTGATTGAACTAAGATTTAAATTTAAAAGTTGGATTTATTCATACTAATTATGTGTTGGACTAATGGTTGAATTATTATTATATTTTTATTTTTATTTTAAGTATTTTAAGTTGTTGGAATTTAGATCGTAGAATTAGATTATTGTACTTATTTTGTATTTATTTTATATGTTTTTTTTTATTTTATGTATTTTAAATTGTTAAAATTTGGATTATGGAATTGGATTACTATTTATACTTATTTTAAGTATTTTATGATATTAAAAAAATTTTATTTAATTTAATTTTTGCAAATTTTTAACATTCTAACAAATATTCGTGGATATTGACAGGTACCTGTGTAGATATGGAGTGGGGGGCGGAGGGCTATCCCCCGCCTCGCCTCCACCTCGTTGACATCCCTTGGTATCACTATACTTGTATTCCAATTATTTTAAATAATTTGTTATTTTATTAGAAAAATAAGTAGGCAAAGATAGGTAAGGTATGGATTCGAAAATTTTGTTGATAGGATGTGGTGTGATTTTTAAAATTCATGGAGTGTGTTAGGGGCAAGTTTTGAGAGTTTTGTTAAAGTGCAAGGTGGGTTCTAAGTAGGTTTAAACCCGTATTCTACCCTACTATTGTCATCCCTAATTCACAATTATATAAAATACTAAAATTAAGTGTTATAACACAATCAAGTGATCAGATTTGTAGAACACAAAATCATTAATATACAATATAAGACAACATTAAAATTGAGCAAAGCAAGTTAAAGAAAAGTAAACATAAAACAACAATCAAATATTAAAAAACAGATTTCATAATATCAAACACATCATGCAATAGAAAAAAAAGTAAAGGAACAAATATGAATTATATATTAGGAGTGTGGGTAAAATAGGGGTAGGTCCACATCAGCCTTACCTTGCTCTATCTTTCTATAGATAAGAATTTAAACTCATGTCACATGGATTGGGTAGAACTGGATACCGTGCAAGTAAGGTATATATTGTTATCTCTACTTACATAATTAAAATTTACACTTATTTAAATTGTGGATCACCTAATTTAAATGTCTAAGTAACTATCTTCAAATAATGGAACTGAAAAAGATTAAGTGGGACTCGATATGCACTCTTTATGTCGATCTCACATACTAATTTTTCTTTCTTTAAAACTGCACCAGTAATGCATTTCAATTACAGGAGGTCTACATTCACCATAGCCAAACATCTAAATACCAGGACTTTAGCAGCAACAAAATCCGAGAAGTAACATATTCTCACTCAAAAAGTTACCTTCACCATAGGTAATCCTCTCCACTTTTGTTATGATGATCACAAGGATTTGTGTACTCGGCCAGATCAAGAGTGAATTCTCTGGACTCCGGGGAAGTAGTATCAATGGAACTCCTTCAATTTCCATCTTGTCATGCATCCCAGCATGTAAAACCAAGAGGAATGTCACTGCATTATAAACACTTTCACCCCTGAAACCAGATTAATTAAGATACTGATGTGGGCAGTGGTAATGGTGCATTTATCTAGTAAGTTCACTAAGTCATAATTAGTACCAATTTGTAAGAAGAAAAATAATTTCGACTTCATGATGAAAGAGATTATCAAGTGCTTAGCCACAACAAAGCATATTTATGTAATGGATATATGATTTGTCAAATACCATAACAGCAGCAGCAGCAGAATGCTAATTGTTAAATACGGTGTTCAATTATTGTAGCTGCTTAAATTCTGAAGAAAAGTTCCATCTCAAGGAGGGTATATTATAGCCAATATTATTACATAAATATACCCTCTAGGGCTAGGATAAAACAAGCGAATACTTGCATAGTACGTCATAATCTTCTCTCTCTATCACTTCCTTCTCTTCACATTACAACAACAAATGCTTCATTAATGATAAAGTTGACTTTGGTTGATGCCACTAGCCTTGTTAAAAAGTCACAAATTTATACATTACTCAATAGGGAAGCTATTTTCATGGAGAAAAAAGGGAGCTGGATAACGAACCTTTCCCCATTTACATGCGTGAAGTCGAAGAACTACATGTTTCCATTACACTCAGGAGTTCAGCTTCTTCAGGCTTATGGAACTCCTCTTTTGTTGGGAGCCCAATCCTCACTTAAGCTAACGTTGTTCGTAAAGAAGTCCATTTAGAAACTTTAAATCATATTGAATTGCATGATTTTACTGAAATGAATGGAAGTTACATTAAATGAATTAAGTTTCTATTGTTTATATGCACATGAACTAACTACTCCTCACAACAGAGAATAACTAACTATTATAGAAGGAATAACATCTCCCTAATAAACCATAAGTTTCATATATATTGAGATTTTCACACACTAATAATTTCTAATCAACAACTGCACCAATCAAGTCAATTTAGAAGTTAATTCTACCATTAATAATTCAACCGCTTAAGAGCATACATATTTGTACTGTTATATAAAAAATGGATAAAATTGTTAAAAAAAAAAAAACCCATTAACTCTCAGTATATACACTTTAAAAGTATCTGGTCGTTGCTACAAATCACTAACTCATTTAATCCCCTCTTAATTTTAGTTTATTTTTCATAAAAATAAATGAAAATTCATTTTAAAATTTATACTAAAAAAATGTGATGCTTCTATAATAGAAATATACTAACATATACAAAATGCAGCCTGATTATCTATGCTCTTGACAGAAGAGACACAACATAGACTCGTAGAGTTACTGAACGGATAATTCGTTAATAATCTATATATATGCAACATACATAGCAAAGAAAGAAAACAGGGATAGAAGATATGGCAATTCAATTATTACAACATATGATTAGCGTCAGCCAAGGATTGAAGAATTAAGATAGATGCATGAACAAAAGAATCTTCAAACCAAAAGATGACTTTTACACATGGAGGCTCGAGAATATGAATAGAATAAAAACCAAATTCCAATTCAAAACCCTATTATTCCGAGTGAAGAATTGACGAATGTCATGTCATCTCCTACCCCAAACCGGCCTTAGGGTATTACCAAGGAATTTGAGCGTGGCGATGAAGAAAGGAAAACGAGACAAACAATTTAGTTGTAGGGCCAATTTGGTAAGGGGGAAAAATAAGAGAGAAAACTTCATGGATTTTTTTTTCTTGATCGAATAAAATTTCACAGATTAAATTATATAAATCTTATTTATGAAATTTTATTCTTATTTTTACTCTGTACCAAACTTATTTTAGCATCATTATTATTTTTTAAGTACATGACCATCATTATTTAGGGTACACGACTTTTTTTTGTTTTTTGTTTTTTTTGGGGGGGGGGGTTGAAATGTGTGTACAATTTTATCTTCATTCAGTGATGAAAGTAGATCGACAACGTTTATCTGTTATATTAATTTTACACACACGTGCAGATTCATAAGTTGGCCAAGCTATCGAAGCTAGTTGTGGATAAGATGCACTGAATGCTATCACCCTTCAAGACTGATAATAATTATTTTATCATTTTCTACATATATATATATATATATATATCACAGTTCATATCAGATCTCCAGAAATATCAATCTAGTCCTGGTAAACAAATGTGCACATAGACTAGAATCTTGGCAGCATGGTGATCTGGACCATGTTGGTTATACAGGGATCTGTGTTCTTCAGCCCTCACATTCAGTGTTAAATATGATATAGAAGAAGCATAGTTTTGCGACTTCAATTTAAAAACAACTAAATTAAAGTTAGTATTTGATTTAAGAGTTGAAGGCGGTGGATTAAGGTTACTAAATTTGCTAAGTTCAATGAACCTTTTGGATTGATCATAAGTGATATATGTGATTCACTAAAGGGCCAACAACCAGAGAAATTGCGAGTTTATTGGGACCTTTGCCAAGTTGCAATACCAAAATTAGAGCACTGACTTAAGGCATGTTTGGATTGCAGTTTCCATCTATCAAAGAGCTTTTTAGGAGAAGAAAAATAATTTTATATGATAAATAGTAGTATTTGATTTAACTTTTTATTTTTTAGAAGATTTTTTAAAATTTTAAAAGATCTTTTGGAAGAAGTATCTTTGAGGTTACTTTTCATTCTAGAAAAAAATTTTTTAAAAAGGAATCTTACTATTACTCTCACATTAACAACCAAAAGTAATTTTACTTTATCGTATTTAAATAAAACTCATTTTCCTGAATTTATTTTTGATATATTCAAACCAAATAAAAATTATTCTTTTAAAAATAATTTCTCTAAAAAATCTTCTTTTAAAAGATTTTTTTTAAAAAAATCTTCTCTCAAAAATTAAATCAAACGGATGACTTTTTCTTCTTTCACAATGATATTGGTAAATTAATTTCTGATCCACTACTTTTACGCTCAAAAGAATTATGTATTACGTACTCCTTTCTGTCATTTTTATATGTCATTTGAGAAAAAAAAAATATTTTTTATTTTATTAGTCATTTTTATATATTAATAAAAAAATGTTATTATTGATATTTTAATTTGATTATTTACATAATTTTAAGCACAGTACTAATTAATACATATAGTGAAACATTAATAAAATAAGTTAACTAGGTATAAAAAAAATTGAGTAAGGGTATTTTGATTAAAATGTTTCATGATTAAATCTTGATTTTAGATTTATTAATTATTGTGCATATGATTCAAATGACAAATAAAAAGAACCAGGGAGAGTAATAATTAAAAATTTTAATTACATTACTAGCAAGTATGTTTATAAAAAGCTATGTGTCAATAATTATGAATTTAAGTTATCTCACACATAAATTTGATAAAAATAATAACAATAACGTAATTAAAACATTCAATCGAATGTCATTATTGTTTTCTTGCCTTTTCCTTCAGCTTTGACTTACATTTCATTTTTCTTCATTCTACTTTTTCATAATTGGCTGTTTAAGTGCTTGTTTGGATTGAGTCTATATGTCAGTTGGCATTGCTTAAAATCAAATTAGATAGAATTGATCTTGTTTGGCTTGTTTTTAACTTTGGAAAAAGTTGATGTGTGTTTATTAGAATTGATTTCTATCAAAGGTGGTAGTAATGGCTTTTACTTTTGCGTTGTTCCAACACAAAGGGGCAAATTACCTCTGTACCCACTTTTACATTGGGCAAACACAAAAAGACAAATTTTCACAACCCTTTTTGGTAATTATATTAAAAAACAATTTTATTTTATCATTTTTAAACTTAGCTATTTCTCACAAGCCCACTTTTTAATATCATTCCTAAACATAAATAAATTCTTTCGAAATCAATTCATTTAAAATCATTTTTTAATTTTAATTATTTTAAACGTAATTCTACCAAAATTTAATTCAAATGCATCCGTAATCAAGGGTCTAGGTAACATAAAATCACAAATAGATTGCCATGTATTACATGTAGACATTACATAGATTTGCTTGACACAGTTTGACAAGGCTGCAGATGCTAGGTCTTAAATTGCCATCAAATTCAGCAAAGATGTAAGAACAAGACCAATGGAGAAACCACAAGAACGAAAATGACCAGCGACTGTATATATAAAATATTAATATAATTATTTTGGGTTTTGGCAACTTCACCCTTTTCTTTTTTTATGTTAGTGAAAATTAGCAATTTTTATCGTATTATGATTTGATTAAAATATTATTTTTTATTTATTAAATAATTTTATTTTTAGGAGTATTATTATAAGTTATTATTTATTATGATAAAAATAAATCCAAAAAAATATTTTTTTAGAAAAGAGAAAAAAATTTTGAATTTATTTTTATTAAAGTAAATGATAAATTAAAATAATATCCTCAAAAATAAATTATTTAATAATAAATAATATGGCATTTTTGTCAAATTATAATATAATAGAGATTATTAACTTTCATCAATATAAAAAGAAAAGGGAAGAAATTAGTAAAATTTGATTATTTTATTTATTTTTATAGATCAAGAAGATGGAAAATGATATAAATAAAAAAATTAATTTTAATATATTATTGATATAAAAATATTTAATTATAAATTATCATTATATTAATAAAAATATTTGAATAAATTATTTATTATTTAAAAATTTTAATCAAAATTAATCTGAAAAAAAAGCCATCGAAACGAGAACTCTCTTCTTTTTTTTTTTTTTTTTAATAGAGCTTTGTGGCTTCTTTCAGGTCACTTTCTCTCTCTTCAGCATGGCCTTCAAGCCCCACCCAATAATTTCCTTTTCCAACTTTTCTTTCTTTGCTTCTCCCAGAACGTCTCCCTCTTTCTCTCTCATCATGTCCTATGCATAAATAATGTTGCATTATATACATTAACAATAATTATAATAATCATCTATCTTCATACGGATGGTGATGGTGCTGTAGGAGTGTGTGAGATCTACTTCGCAGAGAGAGTGAAAGAAAAGAAGAGAAGCAGAGAACAAGGTACAAGACTTTCTTCCTTCAGAACCCTAACTCTATTCGCTGATGTAAAGCCACTCGTCATCATCAATCATCGTCCTTGAAATTCGTGCAAATGTTTCCGTCCTTCTTCTTCTTCCACCTGCTGCATCAGATCCACGCCAACGTTTTCGTTTCCTTCTGTTATCTTTTTTTAATTCAGCTTTTCCACTGTAGGGTTTTACCCCCTCTCTTTTTCTTTTTTTTTTTTCCTTCAACTTTCTTTTTCCTTTTTCATTATTTTTTAAAATTTTTTTGCACTGAATTTATGTTCTGTGATTCTGTACGATGATCTAATTTTTGTTTTTAATTGCTTTTACTTTGCTTGGATGCTGTGAGATTTGTTGCTTTGATTCTCAGGATTGTTAAGGCGGTTTCTTATTTGGGGGCAAATCCTGCATATAGATTTGGTTGTCCTTTTTTGTTTTTGGTTACTATTTGCTTGGGGTCAAAGCGCATTAGCGCTATTTTGTGACTTGCATTTTTTGAGCCTTGATTGTAATCTAATCGTGGTGATGATGTTCTCCTCAGTGATGTGTGTATCCTCTACTTTACCTGTTCTGTTGTCTTTTTTTTTTTTTTAATTACGGTACTAATGTTGTTAGTTTAATCAATTTGATGCAGGATTCAATAAGTTTGAGGAGCAAGTGATTGGATTTGGCAGGGGATCCTTTTTTTGTGACGTTTGGCGTGAATTGGATTGACTTTCAGTCATGTTGAGGAGATGAATGAAATAGTTAGTTGGGGTGTTGTAAAAATATTTTTGTGAAGGTATTTGGGTTGACTTGATCGAGAACATAAGATTTGTATCCGATGATTAGAGTTAATGGTTGAATATTATAGGCTGGAGGCTGGCGGCTGGCATACACAGATGTGCTATGTGGTTAATTGTTTGCAAGTCCTTCTGTCAGCTGGCTAGTTGTAGTTTATATGTGAAGTAGCTAACACATTGATGATTGCCATGTAATAGATGAAATCTTTTGGTGGTATGAATGTGGAAAAGTTGCGGTTATACAATTATCCAAGGCTCATTGACAGTTTTAGCTACTTCAAAGTGTTCCTCTGAGTATCATCTTTTTCCAGTAGCCTTATTGTTGGTGGTACAATATCAAAGAGTAAAATGGAAGCAGAGACATTGAGTAATAACCACCAGCCTGGCTTCCTTCACCGGTCACTTCCTGCCATCATACCTGTACTTTTGATTTCAATAGGATATGTTGACCCTGGAAAGTGGGTGGCAACTGTTGAAGGTGGTGCACGGTTTGGGTTTGATCTGTCGGCTTTTATGCTTATTTTCAATTTTGCTGCTATCTTCTGTCAGTACATATCTGCAAGGATTGGTGTAATCACAGGAAAAGATCTTGCTCAGGTATCCTGTCTTCCACTTTGGGGATTTACACAATTATACTGGGATGTAGTACCGTTTTTATATTTGAAAAGCTTCTGCACACTGCACTGCTTTTTATCCCAAAATGGATTACTGTTCTATTTGATTTTTGAACAATTTATTAGTTTTGTTTTGTGCTTTTTAGTGTAACACCTTGCTGTTTACCCCCTGTCAAATATGTGGTTGCACATTAGGAAATTTAAAGATGGAAGGTTGTTGAAAAGAAGTGACTTATCAAAAGGAAATGAACCCAAAAAAGATAATGTGTTTCCTCCACCGATTCTTTTTAGTTTCCACCTTCTCCAAAACAAACTTTACATGAGCAAGCTCACACATGCATGCTTACTTGAGCAAGCTCAGATTATGCAGACAATTACTGTACATTTTATGTAGACTAACTTCGCTTCCTTTCCTCAAAAGATTTGCAGCGATGAGTATGATACATGGACATGCATGCTCCTTGGAATTCAAGCAGAACTGTCAGTGATTATGCTAGACCTTAACATGGTAATATGCTTACTCTTGATTAACCTTCATGATTTGGCTAGCTTGTCAGCAGTGAATTTGATTTACATGTGTTTAATCTGTTATAGACATTATCAAACTTGTTTTGACTTGAAGCTATTTTTTTACCTGTTTTGCAAGATCTTGGGCATGGCACAAGGATTAAATCTCATTTTTGGGTGGGACTTGTTCACTTGTGTCTTTTTAACTGCCACTGGTGCTGTTTTTCATCTACTTCTTGCTGTCCTCCTTGTAAGTATTATTCCTTGCGTATTCACCAACCTTCGTCGATCAACACTATACTTATTATTTTTGCTTTGTACAGGACATCGAGAAGGCAAAGATCCTAGCCCAGTTTGTGGCAGGCTTTGTATTGCTTTCCTTTGTACTTGGAGTACTTATCAATCGACCAGAAATTCCGTTATCCATGAATGGATTACTAACAAAGTTGAGTGGGGAGAGTGCACTTGTGCTAATGAGTCTTTTGGGAGCAACTCTTGTACCTCACAACTTTTACCTTCATTCCTCAGTTGTACAGGTATTATTTACTCTTGTTTTTGCGTGCTTCTGGATATATTTGCACCTCTTGTTCTGCTTATTCATGAATATGAAATGTCTGCCTCTTGCAATATGTTAGTAGGCCTGCATGGACTGTTGCCTCACTGCTGGAGGTTTCGTGTCTTTAATAAATCTTATGCTTAAGGAGAGAAGGACTTTGAGCAGTGCTGGTCATTAATTTAACTTGGTTTTGTATACCTGTGACAAAATACTTGCATTTTGAGTCATTTTTTACTGTCTCACAACTGTTACATAATCAGATCATCGTGTTATCTAATGAAGTTTTGAATATTATATGGTCAAAATTTGAACATTTGCTAATTTGAATGGTCAAAACCAAAACATGCTTTGAGTGCTCTTGTCTCAAGCTGCATAAGCAAATTGTGGTGTTCTTTTGGTTGTCTCATGTATGGTTTCATTAATGGCTTATTTCGTTTTAAGTTCCTGCCACTTAAGGTTTGCAAGTGTTTATGAAGGGAAATAAGGGCAACTGTGCTAGTGCTTTAGATTGATACTTTGATTTTACATGCTTGGAAGTTGGCTCATTGGCAGTCATGAAGCAGGAATTGGCCTAAAATGTGATTTCATGCACAAAACAAAATTAGCGTTCTTTACCACTAGATATTGTTCTTGCGCTAGAAGTATCATTCACTAATAAACTCGTCAATTGACTTTAATTTTTTGGATTAGTACCCATGATCTAATTCTGGACAGGGGGGCCCATTTCTAACAATAGGCACATTAACTGATAGTTTCTCTTCAATAATGTTGCTATCGGAGCCGATGATTCATGCAAACAAGGTTATTTACATGGGAGCCTCTTTACAGAGGGTTTTGAGCAGATTGTTTTATTGTACATTTTGATCCATCCTTATCATTGACCTTATTATGAGGATGTTCATCATTGATGTCTTAGATAAGGAAGGTATAAAATGAAGTTATTGCTTTGTACACTTTAATTGGGAATAAAAAAAATTGTTTTACTAATTTGCAAAGCATTGGTCTTCTGTACGTACTGTGTATGCATACAGAATTTAGCTGTAGTTCCCCAATAGGTTTCTTATAAGTTATAAGCCATCTCCCAGTCCCCTGGTCAAAGTAGAGCTTTCTTAATGAAGTTGTGTTTATGTGACTTGTGTGCACCATGGGGAAAAATATTGCAATCATGTTCGATGTCATATTGGTAGCAGTTTTGAGTTTTGTTGATCAGAATTTTCATTTGCTTTTTCGCAGTGGCATCAGGGACCAACAAACATTTCTAAGGATGCCTTGTGTCATAACCATTTTTGGGCCATCTTATGTGTCTTCAGTGCTCTTTATTTGGTAAATAATGCAGTGATGAGCACCTCAGCAAATGAGTTCTACATTCCGGGCCTTGTTTTGCTTACTTTTCAGGATGCATTATCACCAATGGAGCAGGTCTCTTTTACTCTATAATTGGTTTGCTTCAGAATATTTACTTACAGCATTCTGTTACATACACATTCTTAACAAATATAATTCGAATATTCTTGTTGCAGGTGTTACGTAGCCCAGCAGCTCTGCTTGTTTTTTTGCTCATTTTGTTTCTTGCAAACCAAACCACAGCATTAACTTGGGGATTAGGGGGAGAAGTAGTGGTGCATGGTTTCTTAAAATTGGATATTCCAGGTTGGCTTCATTATGCTACAATTAGAGTGATTGCTGTTCTGCCTGCGCTTTATTGTGTTTGGAGTTCAGGAGCTGAAGGGATGTATTGGCTACTTATATTCACTCAGGTTTTGGTAGCTCTGCAACTTCCATCTTCTGTGATCCCCCTTTTTCGAGTTGCTATGTCTAGATCGATAATGGGTGTACAAAAGATTTCTCAGTTTGTGGAACTTTTGGCACTGATCATATTTATTGTGATGCTTGGCTTGAATATTGTCTTTGTGGTAGAAATGATATTTGGCAGTAGTGATTGGGTGGGTGATTTGAGATGGAATGTGGGGAGTGGTGTGTCTTTCTCATATTTTGTTCTTCTTACCACTGCTTTTGTATCATTATGTTTCATGATTTGGTTAGCTGCCACACCTTTAAGATCTGCCGGTGTCCAATTAGATGCTAAGGCATGGAAATGGGATACGCCAGAGACTGTGCCAAATCCAACAGTTGATGGTGAAGAATCATATTTATCTGGAGCAAGGTATCATGGAGATGTATCTGCTCAGTTGAAGGAGCCACCACCAGCTCCAGCAAGGACCTCAGATTACTCAGATGTATTGGTTGCAACTTTCCATCCTAATCTGCCTGAAACTATAATGGAGCCTGATCCCAATGTGACTGCTGTAAGGGAGAGTCATTCTATTACGTCATTTTCTTGTTCCCCTACATCTCTTACTAAGGAATCAGCTTCCACATCAGAGTCAGAGGCAGTATCAACTGTATTTAATGAGACTTCTGATTCTAGAATGGAAGACACCAAAACTATGAAAATGGAAACTAGTGCCCCAGTTGAGAAGGAAGTTGAGGGAGATTCAAATGCTGAAAGGGATGATGATGATGGAGACTCATGGGAAACTGAAGAATCATCCAAAGTGGTCTCAGCAAGTGCCCCATCTTCAACATCAGATGGCCCTGCGTCATTCAGGAGTCTTAGTGGGAAGAGCGATGAAGGTGGGAATAGCATTGGAAGTCTTTCAAGATTAGCAGGCTTAGGGCGTGCTGCGAGGCGTCAGCTAGCTGCTATTCTTGATGAATTCTGGGGGCAACTTTATGATTTCCACGGGCAAGCAACCCCGGAAGCAAAGGCCAAGAAACTTGATGTTTTGCTAGGGGTGGGATCAGATTCAAGACTCACTGGTTCCTTGCAGAGCATGGATTCATGTGGAAAGGAATATTCTGACTATTTAGTATCTGTTGGAAGTAGAGGATCTGACACTTTACTCAACTCAGGTCCATATGACACTTACAAGCAGCCTAGGATGCAAAGTAATTTGGAGTCTTCATATGGTCTTCAAAGGAGTTCTTCCTCAATGCGTGCAAATCCCATCCAGTTATTAGATGCATATGTACAGAACTCCAGCCACAATCTCCTTGATTCTGGTGAGAGACGCTATTCGAGTGTGCGTAGTTTGCCATCATCTGAGGCTTGGGATTATCAGCCGGCAACCATACATGGCTATCAAGCTGCATCCTATCTTAACCGGGTTAGTAAAGGCAGAAATTCAGATAACTTAAATAGTCCGATGGAATTGTCACCACTGAAAGCCTCCATAGGTAATACAAATTACAGGGATTCCCATGCATTTGCTTTGAGGAAAAAGTTGCATAATGGTTTAGGTGTAGGCCAACCCCCAGGGTTCCAAAACGTAGCTGCCTCTAGAAATTGCCAATCGCAATATGAGAGGGCCTATTATGATTTTTGCTCTTCTGGACCTTCAGAGAATACAGTCAGTTCAGTTAATACTAAGAAGTACCACAGTTTGCCGGACATTTCGGGATACACCATCCCCCACAAGGCTGGTTATGTATCTGATAAGAATGTTCCGTGGGATGGTTCTGTTGGATATGGATCTTCTGCAAGCAGGACATCTTATGAACCATCACTATATTCAAATTCTGGATCAAGAGCAGGAGCTCCTTTGGCCTTTGATGCACTGTCTCCATCAAAAGTTTATACAGAGGCACTCTCTTCACAGTTGAGTTCTGGTTTTGATACTGCATCCCTCTGGTCTAGACAGCCTTTTGAGCAGTTTGGTGTAGCTGATAAAATTCATCATGTTGCAATGGAAGGTGGAAGTAGGCCTAATGCAATTGCTCAAGAGACTACTACATTTGTGGATATAGAGGGGAAACTTATTCAGTCTTTTAGACGTTGCATTGTGTGCCTCTTAAAATTGGAGGGGTCTGATTGGTTGTTTAGACAGAATGATGGAATCGATGAGGATCTGATTGATCGTGTAGCTGCAAGGGAGAAATTTGTTTATGAAGTTGAGACTAGAGAAATGAATCAGGCCAACCATATGGGTGAAACTCATTATTTTTCTTCTGATAGGAAGTCTGGTTCTTCAGTGAAGAATAACGAGGCAAATTCCTCTAGTTTGTTGGTGTACTCGGTTCCTAACTGTGGGGAGGGATGTATATGGAGATCAGGATTAATAATAAGCTTTGGTGTGTGGTGTATCCACCGTATTCTTGATCTCTCACTTATGGAAAGCCGACCAGAGCTTTGGGGAAAATACACCTACGTTCTCAATCGCCTTCAGGTAAATGTCTTGCCGAGTTTGCTGTCTCTTCTTAAGTAATCAGAATCTCTATATTTCAGCTGCTTTCTTCATTCACATTTAAAGGTGGATGCTAGTCGTTGGGGTGCTGCCCGTTTCACACACACACACACACACACACACACACACACCCACACCCCCAAAAAAAAAAAAAAAAGAAACAGGAAAAAAAAAAAAAGAAACGCATATATTGTTTGTATTATTCTTAAGTGGTATTCCATTGTTGTTGATCAATCACATGGAGAAATTGCTTCTACATGTTATGCATTTATCACTCGTCAATGTAGACTAGCCTACCCATTAGCAGACATTAGAATATGGGTGTTCTTTGCATGCCCTCATCTCCCGGCAGTGCTACCAGCTTTTAGCATTTTCTTTTCATGTCTTCACTGTTACCTTTAGATTTCTCCATTTCACTTACTTCATCTTTTTTGTGGGGCCTTTATGAACAGGGTGTTATTGATCCCGCATTTTCGAAGCCTCGCAGTCCTTTGGCCCCATGCTTTTGCCTTCAAGTTCCCATGACGCATCAACAAAAGTCAAGCCCCCCTCTTTCTAATGGGATGATGCTGCCCCCAACTGCAAAACCAGGCCGGGGAAAATGCACATCAGCTTCAACGTTGCTTGACCTGATCAAGGATGTCGAGATGGCGATCTCTTGTAGGAAAGGACGAACAGGAACTGCAGCCGGTGATGTGGCTTTCCCAAGAGGGAAGGAAAACTTGGCGTCTGTTCTCAAACGGTACAAGCGAAGGTTATCCAACAAACCCGTTGGCACAAATGAAGGAGCTGGTTCACGCAAGATCCCTACCTCAGCGCCATACAACTTATAGCATTTTGCATTTAGCAAAAGCAGTGTTCCATTCCTTGGGCTGTTTTATATTGTATAGCTGCTCATGCTCTAAAGATCAAGAAGTGCTCTATCTCCGTGTATCAAAATCCTTGCAGCAGATTTTATCCTTGTAATGTTACATACACATAGGGCAAGAATTGTTATATGTAATTGCGGCAAAATCAAAGTGGTTAGATGGAAAATTAGTTCCACCATTTTGTTTGTTCTTCGTTACGTCATTTAGCAAGTGGATACATGGGGGGGAAACAAAAAGCAATTTTTTACGCAAATATCCCATTTTGCTGTATAAACACTGAATTTTGTTGGATCTAAAGTTTTCATGACTTAGATAAGGTCCATAAAAACTTTATTGAAGTTCAAAATTGACTGATACTTCATCCCGATTTATCTTCAATTCAGTATGTGATAGTAAATTAGTGAGTGATAGTATCACATAAAATCTGATCCTTGAACTGATAAAGTTGCATTTTACAGAAAGTTATCAAAGTGGTTAAATGATACAAGACTTATCAACATATTAAGTGGATTGATACGAGGAAGGTGGTTTTCTTGGCTTAATGTTGGCAAGTTTAGATGTTGTCTGGTTTTTTGGACTTAGCTTAGATGTTGTATAAAGGGCTCAAGCTTTGTCAATGATAACGCTCAATGGAAAGGGCTAAAATAATGAGATAAAGATTGCAGCTAAACTTAAATATTTATCACTTTGATGTTCATTAATTTTTTCTTTTTAAACATCCATTATTTTTATGTCTTTCTTTCTTTCGTATTGTGCATTCACAATAAGTCAAAAAAATAAATATAAATAATATTTTTCTAATGGGAATTAATATTAATATATAATTGAGATAATAATTGGATATTTTTGAAACACGTGTATTATTCTTGATGAGGCTCCATTATTTGACTATGGACTTAAATGGAGATTATAATAGTAATATTGGCTTCTAAATTTTATTACCATGATATGGGAAAGAGCAGAGAGAATTCACCGTGGTGGGTGGGGGAATTGGTTGTTACACAATTCGCCCCACCGTAGGTAGAAATATGATCAATTAAAAAATATTTTCTGCATGAAATTCTACATAAAAGGGGGGGGGGGGGGGGAATGTGAGACACCGTTTATGTTAGACATTTCACCTCCCTGCAAGTAGGAACATGAAAAAAAAAATTATTTACAATTCCTACTTGCAGCATAGCGAATCCTGATTGACTTCCAACATTCAAAATTTCAACAGTCGAAAGCTATAACGGCTCTCAGCTAATTTCGGTTTTATATATATACCCCCTTTCCATCGAAGCTTATGCGAGTTATCATAGATTGTGCTTGCGTTCTCGTTATCTTTTGTTTCTTCATTGTTATTATTATCTTTTTCTCCATTTTTGTTGCTCCCTTTCTTGCTCTGTTTCCTTCGAAATTAGAGTGAATTAATATAAGTGAGAGAAAATTATGAATAACAGTGAAAATATTACTGTTATTATATATTTTAATGGCTCTGTCATTAAAAATATAGAAAAAGATATGATATTTATGTTTGGCGAGCCGCATATCATTTTCGTTCCTCAAACCATATCGTTTGAGGAACAAAATGCTATTATTTGTCAAGGCATAAATACTAGCACTCCTAAGAGAGTGGTGAGAATTAGATATCGGTGTCCGATCTCAAATCTCGATGATAAAATACAGTTTCAACCAATTAAAATAAGTAGTGACAGATAGATGCAAATAATATTTAGAATGTATAGGTAGTATTTGTAGCACATTACTGCTATTGAACTATATGTCGATTTTGAAGAAATTGTTGCTGAAGTTGGTCAAGCAAGTTTGTATTATAGTGAAAATGTTTAAAATGCATATCTCGCCAGGTGACACGAAGACACTGTCCCCGGTTCATATCAAGTGAGTCATAGAATAATTTATTAAATTTTTTATTTCAAAGTTAGTCATGTAAATAATTTCTTTATTATAGTGTAATTTATTTATTAATTATGTAGTAATCTCATTAATAGTTTTGTGGAATTAAATTTCTATCTTGATCAATATAATATCTGTATTATTTTAGGTAATACCATTAAATAATTTTTGTTTTAGTACTATGTTGCTCAAATCGATACCAATTCTTATCCGACTAGATTACATGACTACAATACTATTCCAAGTTCATATCCAGTAAGTCTAATTTACTAGTTAGATGTAAGTAATTGAATTAAATATGTTAATTTTACATAAAAATTGAAAATTTAGTTTATCATTTTAATTAATTGTTTATCTTTAATTTAATTTAATTTTTATTTTTATCATTCAATTACATTTTTATGTTAATTCTATAAGCTTGTGTTATTTTAGTTAATATTTTTCAATAATTTTTGTTTCAGTATCATGTTGTTTAAACTGGTACCAGTTCTTATCCAACTAGGCAGTATGACTATAACACTGCTCCTAGTGCACATCCAGTAAGTCATGTGATACATTATTAAGAAAACCTTACTTAATACTTTAATTAATTATGTATAATAAGCTTATTTAACATAATTATTAGAATATATATAAATGTTAAAGTATTTTTTTTCAAAATTTTCTCAACATGATAATATCTCAATATGATTAATTATCTAATACTAATTAATTATTTTAATTAATTATTTATCTTTAATTAAATTAAGTTTTATGTTGATTAATATAATATATGTGTTAATTTACTTACTTAATTCTTTTTAGTCTAACATCAATGTGAAGCTGAGCCTAGCCCATTTCCAGTAATATGTGCAGAGTGCATGGTTGACAACAGTGAAGGTGAACATGATGCCGAATACTCTAAAGTAGAGCTTGAAAGTGGCGGTGATGATATTGATGACGAGGGTGGACCAAACACAGCAATAACAACTCAACATGGAGAGAATACTCAACCTTTCATGTGAGCTTTACATCTTGAGGCTATGCTTGCTTCTGAGTTTCCAAAGTATACGAATATGGTTAGTGGTTATTCTACTAATGGTGAATTTCATGTTGGAATGATATTCAGCAATCAAGAGGCTATAGTACAAACAGTTAAGAACTACAACATATTTAGATAAGTGCATTACAAAGTACATGAGTCAAAACCGTTGACTTTTTATTGTAAGTGCAAACACTTTGACTCCAGGTGTCAATAGCTTATTAGGGTTAGTTTAAAAAAGAACCAAGACATTTGGGAGGTCAGGAAATACAATAGCCCGCACATATGCACTTCAACAATGCTTTCTCAGGATCACACCAAATTGGATTCTGATATGATTGCACAATATATAAAACCTATGGTAAGAGTTGACCCATCTTTAAAAGTAAAGAATGTGATTGCAGAGATCCAAAATCGGTATGAATACTTGACAACATATCGGAAAGCATGGATGGTGAAGAAAAGGCAATTGAAAGAGTTTATGGTAGTTGGGAAAGTTCGTATGAAGAATTACCCAAATGGCTGAGAGCAATGTGTTATTTTGATCGACATGCACATGTTGAGTTCAAAGCTATGCCGACCTACCATGAAACTGAGCTGGTGCCGAACACTCGAATATTTAAGTGGGTGTTTTGGACTTTTGGTCCTTACAGAAGAGCTTTCAGATACTATAAACCATTAGTGCAAATTGATAGGAACATTTACATGGGCAATACAAAGGGATTTTATTAATTGCAGTTGCACAGGATGACAACCAAAATATATTGCCTATTGCTTTTGCAATTGTCGAGGATGAGATCGCAGATGCGTGGTTTTTTTTCCTAAGCCATTTACACAGATATGTAGTGATCGAGGATGGGGTTGACATTATTCTTGATCGGCACAAGTCAATCAAAGCAGCAATAAGATAAAGCCAAGGTCAGTGGGAAGTTTTGAGAGCATTTCACTTGTACTGCACTAGACATATTGTAGCCAACTTTTTAAGAAGATTCAAGAAGCCATACTTGCATTGACTTGTTGTGAGCATAGGTAACTTATATTCTGTTTGTATTGTAAATGCATTTTTTTTTTAATATCTATTGACCAGATTCTATTTTGCAGGGTATTCGAGGATGGAACGTGAATTTAATCATCATTATGGATAGATACACCAACATGGTGAGGTATATATTAGTTTGCTCAACGAAATCCCACAAGAAAAGTGGGTTCAAGCTTTTGATGGTGGGCATAGGTACGGGCATATGACCACAAACCTAGTGGAGTGCGTCAATTTTGTGTTAAAAGGCGCTCGCAATCTTCCCATTACAGCCTTGGTTCGAGCAACATACTTTTGGTTGGCTGAGTTGTTTGCAACCAAAGGACGGGAGGCACTTGCTCGAAAAGATGTAGGATTTATTTTCTCGTATGCCCTCACGACACGGTTGCAAGAAATCGAGCAAGTAGCTGATAATATGCGTGTCATGTAGTTTTCAAGGCAGAATCAAATTTTCCATGTTCAAGACCTAACAAATGGGGATGAATTCAGTGTTGATCTAATTTGAAGGTATTGTGACTACGGCGATTTCCAGATTGATCGCTACCCATGCCATCATGTAATTGCATGGTATGCCAATCAAAACATTGATTGGCAAGTGTATGTCGATAGTGTTTATAGTATGGAGCATGTTTGCCAAGTGTACGACAAAGAGTTTCGGGTTGTGAGGAATCGAAGTACATGGCCACTATATAATGGTTCGGTGATTCGTTCTAACCCTCAGTTAAAGTAATATGAAAAGTCAGCCAAGATCAACCTATTTTGTAAACAAAATGGATATGCGTGAGATGTAAGGACCAAAATAGTGTGGTATATACCATGGTGTAAGACATAGCTGCAGACAATGTCCACTTAGACCTGGAGCTAATTAGCACTGAGCACTAAATTGTTCTTGTTTGAATATTTGTTGGTTAATGTAATTTGGAATTCTAGTAATTTAAACTTCTAGTTATTGGCTCATTTTTCTTTTCTTTTTTTTTTGCCTATCAATTGACACTCCTTCATATTTGCTTCTAATTCTTTTGTTCCTTATTTTCCTAATTCTTACTATATTGGATTGGATTAGATTATATTGTATTAAATCAAATTTCAAATATAATTTTCAAAACCATTCTCATCCAATTGATTATAAAAATCATGATAATTTATTAAAATAGCCTCTTAACAATTTAAATTGCTATCTTCCTAAAATAAATGCCATTTACTATAAAATTGTTAAACACTTAAATTTTGTAGTTCTAATCTTTTATAATAAGAAATTGGTAATCTTTTAATCTTTTTATACATAGTAAAAGTTGAAATTTTTTTCATCAAAAATTGATCAAATAAAAAACAAAATTCGAACTAACTCTTGTTCTTGGCTCTTGAGAGTTATAAATGCTAATAAAGTCATCGGATATTTTCATGTCATGTTCAAATTTACATGCCCTGAAAGTTCAATACAAATTACATATTTGACTGAAGTATATATAACAATAAAAATGATTTAATTAATTATAAATCAAACTACAGGAGAAAAAAAAAATACAAATCAAACTACTTAGGTATTTTGTCCTTTTTCTTTTTATGGCTAAGGGCACCATCTCTACTAGCCTCTAATAAGATTACATAAGATACGTAGAAACCTATTGGCTCTTTTTTTTTTGTGTGTCTTTTTGTTTCTAATTCTTATTTTTCTTAATACCCTTAACTAAGATTAAAGTTCACTATATTGGATTGGATTGGATTAGGTCAAATTTCAATTTTAATTTTTAAAACCATTCTCATCCAATTTAGGGTACATTTGTTTCAATTTAAAAAAAGAAAATTTTTGAAGTTTAAATTTTATATATAGTTGAAAAAATTAAAAACTGATTTTTTTTAGAAGTTATTCTTTTTAGATTCTACAAAAAAATTGAAAATAGATTTTTTAAAACTGACTATTTTTAAAAAATTATCCAAAAATATGAAAAATTAATTTTTTTTCTATGAAAAAAGTGATTTTTTGTTAAGAAAATCCCAAAAAAACACACCCTTAATTTAAATTGATTAATACTATATAATATTTTTTATTATTAAATTTATACTCTATTTTTATTTATTTATTTATCATTTTTCTTTTTATGGGTTAAATTACTTTTAATTTATAATATTTTAAAGTTGAAATTTTTTTATCATAAACTAATCAAATCAATTTAATTTAGTTTAATAAAAATTGATTTGTATTATATCAAAAATAAAATTTGAACTATCAAAATTGAATTTAAAATCAATATGATTTTAGGGATATTTTAAGGAGGAAAATGTAATATCATTTTAGGGGCATTTTTCTTAAATTATGTAGTGATGAGAAATTAAAATTAATTGAATGGCGATGTTTTTAGTAAAGAAAAAAACTTAGGTCAAGTTTCTTGTATTTATTTAATTCATCTATTAAATCAAAAAATGGCATATGAATATTTTTTTTTTAGATAAGTATATACTTTAAATTTTTTAATTACTTATTTTAAAATATTTTTTTTTTGAGAATTGATTGAAATAAATATAATAAACTTGATATAAGTTTTATCCTTTAATAAAATAATAAATGTATCTAGAAAAAAAAAAATGAAACTATCCTGCACCCTCACTTTGATGACCACTCTAATCCACCCTCTTATTTTCTTTTCCCCTGCTGACACTCCCTCTCCCCCTTTCACGCTCATCTCTTTGCTGTGGCTGCGTTACACGTTTAATTGGTAATAGAAAAAAATAAGAAATTATAATAAATTTTTTATTATAATAGATAATTATTTATATAAATTAAAATTTTTTTATTATTTTTATTAATTTATAATATAAAATTATTTTATATTATTAATTTATTTCAATTAAATTTTTATATAAATAATTTTATATTATAATATTTTTATCCCATAATTCTCGTATAAAAAAATAAGAAGCCTCTTGACGAGAGCCCCTAGCACGTGTATTAAATTTTTCAAAGTAAATATTTACTTACTGAGTGACCGATCGAGTCCCTGTACCTTACAAATTGTTAATTGCAACGTTGTGTGCCTCGTGGTGCATGAATGGCGAAATCACCTTTTGTACAGGTAAGAGTTGATCTGCCTGTAATCAATCATCAATTCATCAGCCAATATCCAAACCTGAAAGCAAACCCATGTTCAGGGTATCAATGACCATGATTCATGATGAATAAATTATTATTTTCCATAAAAAATAAAACTAACTTACGGCTTAAAACAACGAGACATCGAGTTTGTTTATACGTTTCCACGTGTCCAACCACATTGGTGCGACGCGTGTTGATACGTCTCACCTGCAACACGCGGTTGCTTGCTCCCTATCTTCTGACTTACGTTATGCCATGCCAGCTTTATCCACCTAATCAGATAGCATCTTTCTTTATTATTTTTTCTTCCTTCCATTCTCTCTCTTTCCTTCTAAAATCAAAAAAGCATTCTCTGTTAATTAAGTGCCTGCTATACCTACCTTCCCATTCCCTCTTCCATCCTAGTGTGGCAGTCAGTGCTTCCTCCAATAAACAGGTACGCAGTTAACAATTTCCTAATTCAATTTCTTTCCTTCATTTCATCAACCTTCCAATTTTTAACTCTCATAAATCCCCAGCAATTTACATCTGTTTGTGGTAATTTGTAAATTATCAACTTATTTGGAGATATTCAAAATTTATTTTCTTAAAAATATTTTTTAATCTTTGCCACAAAGTTCCTCTGTAAGTCTATATTGTTTCAGTTCAATGCTGCTTTCTATTTAAATAAAGGGAACAACTAGTATCATCGAATGCTATAATTAAATGTGTATCTCTATGTTTCATCATTAATTGTTGTGAGATGTTAGTTCTGAGGAATGGAGGTGGCATGGCGTAGGTATAAATAGAAATTCAATTAAGGAACAAAAAGGTCAAGTTGGGAGTTGACAATAATGGGGTTCGTGCTGGTGGTATCTTTGCCCTTGATATTGTTCATCTTGATATTGGCTTTGGCATGTTATCTATTGGGTAGGGCCAAGGGTCGTCGACAAGCGTATGGCTACCCACAGCAATATGGGCCACCCACCCCTCCACCTCAGGTCCAAACTCAGCCCCAAGGTAAGCAACCGGAGCCCTAAAACTATTGCTATTCTACTCACTGTTATTGGCAACTTGCAGGGGTTTGGTCATCCTTAATAGTGTTGTGCAATTTGGCGTTTGAAAACTGCTGTGCAATGATCGTTATGTACCTAATAGTTAATGAAAAAACTAATGCGATGGAATATATATTATTATGAGTCATGGTATTTAGCAGGAAACTTTTGTGGTACAAGCTAATTCGTAAATGTTCTTGTATTTAGTTTTGTAAACATCGTTTTAGGGACAAATATGATTTGTGACCTAAACACCGGTTGGTGTATGTCAGTATGAGACTAAATTTTTTCTTTTTGTCTCTTTCTTTTTGTAATTTTTTTTAATATTCTTATTTAATGTTTGAATGATTAATGAGATTTAATTTAAAAGTAATGCTACACAGTTCAGAAAAATATTGTCAGAATTTTTTGACAAAATTTATGGTAGTTATCGATTAAAAAAAAGTGGTATAACCTTCTACTTATTCATTTAAGAATAAATAAGCATATTATGTTATTTTGTCAACTAAATTCTGATAAAATTTTTTGTTGTCGAGCATTTTTTTGGGTTTGATTAGCACTTATAAATGGTTTCATACAATGACTAAAAAAGGTAAAAAAAAAAAATCGTAGTAAGCATCATTCCTCTACTACTATTCATGACTCAATCCTGATTGAAATCTTAATAAGGCACTGAAATTTGTTTCCCCATTAATGGATATGTATGGTTGGTAACTAATGCTTTCAAAAAGAAATTAGATGAGTAGGTGCTTATGGACATCATATCCCGTCAGTAATCTTGAATTCGTGGATGGGTAATTGAAATTCTGAAAGGCTCCAGCACGTGCCACTGCTAAACCGAAGCGAGAATTACGATTTGATTCACATGTCATTTATTCATCTTCTTTTCAGTTTGATTCTCTAATTAAACTCAATGTTTTCTCTTTTGATTGCAATCTATGCTTAACTTAGTCCTAGGATAAATTTTTATTGAAGCTAAAGTGGGTATACACTGACCCAGCTGATCCATGCGCGTGATCCGATCCACTATTTAGTTATTAATTAAATACGCTCTATTATTAGTTCAGAGATTATTTTAATGCATTGTAGCATAAAAATACTTTATATTATTAATTAATCAAATCTTATTATATATAAGACTTTTAAGGAAGTTATTGTGAAAGTCAAACATAATTGGATGACTATATAAAAAAATTATATACAGTCAATTTATCAAAATTAACTTCACTAATTAAATCTACCAATCTAATGTGCTTGTATCTCACAATGATATGAGTTCGATTTCACTTTCCATATGAGAGTTTTGTTGATTGGCAATCTCTAATGACAGATCTTAGTTCAAATGGCTTCCCAAATTTTTTTTTTAAATGTTTATATATATATATAAATATATATATATATATATATATATATATATAAATTTTATTTGATAAATATGTTTAAGTCTGAAAATGCCACCTTACATAAACGATACTACTTTATATTAATAGGCTTCTTTTCAAAAATAAAAAAAAATCATATCACAATTAAGCATTATTTTAGAATAAATTTTTTTAATAATAAATAAATAATTATAAGAGTTAAATAGCAAATTTATTGATCAAGCAATAGATTTGTTAACTTTAAGTTTTGCTTTTAAATGTAAATTAATTCAATTACAAGTAAAAGCAGATCTTTAAAACTATTTATTACAAGCAGAAGCTTATTATTTTACAATAATAATATTTTTACCATAATACACTAAGCATTATTATAAAATATAAAAAAAATTATATCATACCCCTTTTATTAATTTTTTATACAAAAGCAATTATTTTTATACAATTCAAATAAAATACATTACTTTAAAATTACTTTTAAGTTATCCAAATATAAAATTAATTTTCAAATAATCAATTATAAAAAAATAATTATACTTATAATCAATTATTGAAATAATTTTAATTGCATAATTAATATAATACGCACCAGCATTTGTATGATTGTTGATAAATATTATCCTATGGACTTTAATGAATAAGAGAAAATTAATCTGCCTTATTCAGCAATTTATTCTTAACACTTGTCAACAATCAAAATTGAAGAATTTATCAAGTGTTCATGAATTATATAGATATATTTGGTAGAATTAAAAAAAAAATTTACTATTTATTTAATAGATTGATCTATCTTATCTTAACTTTTCCAACTTCTTTGACCCCCCAAAGAATTTTTTCAAGCTCTGTTATTAGCGATCTCATAAGTTTTCTATAAGTACTCTTTAAATCTGGGGCTTGCGCCCTAACCTTGGTTAGATGATCGATGCCAAGTCCACCTAAACTTTTGTATAATTGAAAAAACAAAAAAAAAAAACTAATATGCTCTTTAATCTATTTGATTTAGTTTCAACTAGTATATATTTTGGAAAAGAATTTGCAACAAACTACTCACAAAGGGTAGGAAGCAAGCAACATTGATCCCTTAAAAAGGAAATGTGAGTTCAAATTTTAGAGCACAAATTTTATGCGAAACAAAGATTAATAATATGAGTAAACCTAATATATAAAGATACCTTGTGCTTTTTTGAAAATTACAGCAGACCAAACGAGTTTGTTTTGTTTTTGCCTATTACTTATTTGAGAAGTTGCGCTGCATACGTACTCTTTAAGTGGTTGTCATATCCGTATTGAGTATCCACCTAGTACGAGTATTTATTAGGTACTCGTAGGTACTTATTGGTCTGGTGTTACAATAAACAGGTGTTACCTATGAGTATGTTCGGGAATTGACGTGTTGGTGGTGTAGTTTGGATCAGTTTTAGGTAAAAAATTTATCTAATTTAAATAATAAAATATATAATAATTTGGATTGAATAAATTTAATTAATTTTTTATTAAAAAAATCAAGTATAAAATATTATAAATAAAAAATAATTTAATAAAATAAATCAATAAAAATAAAAATAAAAATAATTCATGTAATATGTATAATATGATATTTAAATAAAAATGACATACAAATATAAAAAAATTATATGATAAATTAAAATTATTATAAGTAAAAGTATACAATTAAAAACAAAAAATTATATTAGATAATATTATTCGGTTTGGATATGATTGGATTGGTTTGGAAAATTCAATCCGAAATCCAATCCAATCTAAGCAGTTTGCCAAAAATAAGATCCAATACAATCCAAACTTTTGTAATTTTGATCAATTTTCGGTTTGGATTGGATTGGTTTAGCGATTTTGATTGGATTTGATTGGATTTGAACACTCCTATTTTGGAACTTGTAAAAACAACTTTTTTTAAGAAAAAAAATTGTTTTTGAAAAATCTATTATGTTTGGTAAACTAAAGTTAATAGATTATAATTAAAACTAACAATTTTAAGTTAAAAAATAGCTTATAATTATAAATAATATTTTAAAATTTTTTATTATAAGTAGAAGCTGATTATTTTAGAATTGTTATATTTTTACGAAATTGACCCAAAGTATCAAATATTATATAATATAAATAATTATTTTATACTCTTTTTAATAATTCTATCATATAAAAGTAACTTCTTTCATGTAATTCAAACAAGATAAGTTATCTTAAAATAACTTTTTAGCTGAAATATCCAAACCTAAACTCTAAACACTAAGTATCTAAATATAAATTAATTATCAGATAATTGATTATATAAAAAATATAATTATAAACATAAGTGATTATTAAAATAATTTTAATTTTATAGCTTTTCCTAATATATACTAAATATAAATTAGTTTTTATAAAACATCAAATTTTGCAATTAAACTATGAGATTAATTTTGATATACTGTCAGTATAAAAGAATTTTACACTATTATCTAATCACAATATTCTATTTGTATGATTTTTAAGATAATAAATGATCGAGTCAAATGTTTTTACTTATGTGATAATATATAATTAGATATCTATTATATTGATAATACATCAAATTAAATTCTTGCTTGGTTCCTTTTTAGATGAAACAAACATCTATTTTATTTCTTTAAATCTTGCGTCTCTTTAGATATTTTTGTTTGCACATTATAAAAATTATATTTATTTTATGATTAATTACTTTACTGTTTATAATTTTATATTTTTATATAATATATCATTTTGTACTCTTACCATACTTGTACCTGGTACTAGTACCATACTTGTATCCACGCAATTCATTTTTATTAGTATTCTATATCTTATTAGTATCCGAGGCTGCAATTCTTGCTCGGTCGAAGCTTGTTGCTATATATACATTCTGCGATTTGCTCTCATCTAACTTTTTCTAATTGATTCACACATGAGTATGACGAGAACAGTTGAATGTTCTTTTATGTAAATGTATTTAGTGTCCCGTTTTTGGCTCGGGCTCTGGTGCATCGGCTAATTTTAGTCATGTGATGCACCTTTATTTAACCATACTTTTGAAGCGTGGCTAAATATGTATATTTAGAGTGCGGTTAAATGTATCCAAACTTATTAGGACATTTTTAGAATGGTCCAGTCAAGAAACTGGACACTGATGATTCACTTTTTGTTCAGATCACTAGCAGGTTTTTTGTTTATGCAAGGACCAAATAAACCACTTCTGAAGGCTAATTTACAAGCCTGACATCCACCCCACCTTGTTCCTACTTGTGTCCGTGGGAAGACATATTTTTGATAAATGTTTGTTGCTTAAAAATAAAAAATTAATATAACTGTTTAAATATTTATTATATATTATTAAATGTATGTTAACTATCATTAATTATTATTTATATTAATTTGGATAGTTATTTTTATATTAGACATTATATTTAAAGTTTTTATTTATTATTAAATATTTTAATTAAAAATATTGCTTTCATTTATATATTTTTTATTATTTCTTGTTATTTATTTACTAATTATTTTTATTTTAATAAAAACATATAAAAAATTAAAAAAAATTTATACATAAAAAGCTAATCAATCATAATTTGATCTCTCTAAATTTAATTAAGTTATCCATTATTTTGATATATAAAAAGGCTATGATTGATATATAAGCTTTACTATACATAATGCCTAAATATTTATAGGTTGTATTTTTTTTTTTTTGCCATAATCTTTATATATTGTTTAAATATTAGGTTGACCCAATTATTAATTAGGTTATTCCTGGATCAGATTTGGATTCAACGAAATCATCTAGCCACAAAATTGGATCAAGTTTCAGTCCAATTTAACCTAGCTCAACTTGTCATATACCACTACTTGAAACAAGTAGCATGGCATTCTTACATTAGATATTCTATAACCATAATTTTCAACCCCGTTAATTCCTTCTGTTGTACAATTTTTCTGTATAACTAATCCCTTATATGCTAATATTACATAGAACTGAATAATACAATTTTGCAAGTTAATACGTTTGAATAGAGAAAGCAAAACAGCATAATGCTTTTTTTTTCTGTTGAAAAATTAAGAAAATTTTATCGTCACCTTTTTCAACTACACCATGATTAATCAAACTTTTGTAGCACAATGTTCATTAACAGTTTTTTCCTTCGTAGAATAATTCAACTATTCTTTTGCAACTTTGCTAAATGATTCACGAAATTCATGGCATATTACACGACTAACCATTAAAAAATATTTTAATTAAGATTTTTTTACACAAAGTTTCCTTCATCCACTTATAGTTTATATATTAACTAAGATTTTATAAAATATAAATTTTTATAAGTTCAATACAGCCAACTTTTTGTAGATATACTTACAAATATAAACTCGACTAATGACACTGTACCGACTTCATATGTAATACAACTGAAAAAAAAAAAAAAATCAACAGACAAACAATCAACTCATGGTTTGACTTGGAATCTGACACGTTTATATTTTTGGAATATAAAAAAATTTTGTTTGCTTCAAATGCTTTGCAGTATGTTGGCGCAATGGGCGGAGCGGCCCAAAGCAGCACCGTGTACTTTTGTGTCATTTGGCGAATGCTAAAATTTTCAATCCGAGCATGATTTACTCAGTAACCAGCAGTCTACCCATGGGGCTAAAGTGTCTGTTACTACTTGAGATTTGTCACAGACCATCCATGCCGTTACATTAACTTTATTAATATCTGAATAGCCACAATTCTTTGGATCATCAGCGTCTAAATTTATGATTGGATCATTATAAAACTGTCCAACTTATTAGGTGCATGGTAGAATCTGCCTCTATTTTCTATTGCTCGTTCGCTCGTGATGATGGGAAAAGTCGGCACAATGTCTGCAAATAATTGCATATCATTTCTGTTTTGACATGAGTATAGCTTTTGAAAGGGGTAATGATACTATAATATAATTGTTGTAAATCCTATATATAGCAAGATTTTAATTATTTAAATATATTTTATAATTATAATATATAAATATTATAAAAATTACTGATTAATATATTATTATGTGTTAAATTTATCATAAATTCAAATCTATACTATTATTTTTCTTTTAAAAGTGGTTGAGCAACCAAATCAATGAACCAGAGCATTTTCCTCTGTTGTTAAGAAATGGACAAAGCACTTTTTTTATTTATTTTTTTACCTTCTTGTAATAGATTTTTCATTATGGGCAGACTGAAAGCATAGTGCTGCTAACACAATAACTTTCTTCTATAGACTATTCTGTCCATGTAACACATTGCATGATAGCAATCTCTTAATTTTTCTCTCCTACAAAGAAAGATATGGTTTGGCAGATATATATATTTTTTTAGAATGTATTTGATGAGAGTAAAAATGGGAGGATAAGTTTTTATGAATCATACTCATTTGAATTTTATGCATAAATAAGATGCATAAAATGTTATCCCCTATTTTTACCCCAAAATCAAACATACCCTTAAAGTGGACCTTCCACACACTGAACTTAGACTAAGTTAACCATTCATATGAGCTCATAATAGTATACATTAACTATATTATAAAAAAAAAGTAGCATATATTAACTATTTGAGTTGTTTTCTACAAAAATATATATGTCCCGGCCCTAGTCGGCGCTTAGGGAATGTCATTCGCCAACAAGTCTATGGAAGAATTTTACTAAAAAATGGACAGAGTTTCTCCTAAAAATTGGATGTTTCCCAAAATACAAAAAGCTCCAGATACAAACCAAGAATATACAGACCAGCCACAAATCTAAATTATCAATAATATTTAAAATACAAACTCAAAACAACAAGCATTCTCATAATGCCCTCATAATTCGTAACATGCAAAACATATATAAGGATAGATACTCTTTTCAAACAAAACCTATTACAATTATATATAGATCTATTACAACGGAAGCTAAACCCTGCCTGTAGGTCATGGAGCATAACTAGAAATATTTACATATAATTACTCAACTATACATGAATCCAAATATATAAACAACCAGAAGGCCCACACTGATTGCATCAAGTTCACAAAGCTTTTATACCTTTAATTTACTGAGACAAGTCAGTTACAGCTCATACCTAACTCTGAAATAGAGGGAAAGTGAGGAGTGAGTCAAATAGACTCAGTGAGAGATAATATACTTATAACGGGGAGTGGGATAAGTGCAAGCACGAGTTTTTATTAAAATAATTATAATTAATTGATGATACTCTCATAAAAGATTTGTATATAGATATACATATACATACACAAAAGATATTCCAGATCAAACATGTTGCCTGAAACCAAAACATGGTAAAGCAAAAAATAACATAAAATTCTTAATAAAAAGTCATCCTTAACAAATTAGTACTTCCAACAATTGATAAATTAAGTACATTTAAATATGGAGTTAAAATTAGTTTTAAAAATAAAATAAAACAAAACAAATTCTAAAGTTTAGAAAGGGAGGTCTCAATTACATAGTCAGAATGTAATGCGATGCACGCCTTACCAACAAAGGCCCCTAAAGATTTACAAGAGATGATATCTCACCGCAGGTCTTATCTTTGAAGGATCGACAAATAAAGCCGGACATGTGGCCATCACGCCGGGCTAGCAACACCCTGCCAGCTGGGTTAGCTAAACCAAGGTGTGCCTAGGGCTAACGTTTACTGTCATTAGCATACAGTTCTGTTAAAGATCCCTCCCAAAAAAAACCATTTATCCAAAGCTCAAAGAAAATTTTTAAACAACTTTATTTTAGAAATCAAATTCATCAAAGTCTTAAAACTCCTATAATATTAAAATCCAATATAGTCCCCAAGCATATCAAATTTAGAATCTAGCATACAGGTTCCAAACCTTTTCAATCAAGCCAATAATATTAAGTTTAAAATTAGTTTACCGAAATCAATTTCAAAACTTATGATACCAAAATCTGTAAACTTCTAGTGTCCGAGTTCATCATATCAAAACAACATGTCAGTTCCAAAGCAATTAGATATTCGGTTTCCAAACATCAATTGATAACAATACAGGAAATTCTTAAACTAAAACGGAGTATCGGAGAGTAAATTTCTCAAAATACTTGTCCCACTTGCGGATGCACAGAATTAATAACATAATAATACTATAAGCAATTTTAAAGATCCAATTAGAAGACAAGCAACTGTCAAAACATATATTTAGGAAAATAGGAAAAACAAAAAATAAATTATAAATATACTATCACTCACAGTACTAAGCCAAGAAGAGAAGGTCCAAGTCTCTTGTGCCACGGAATTAACGATTGATCCTCTCGGTATCTATCGCTATAAATAATATGATGTTATATAAAAGGGAAGTTTATTAAAAGGAAAAGGAACGAAATAAAAAGATAACAAGTAAATGTTGAATTTGAGCCTCTAAATCTTCCTATCGCACATCAAGAACAACAACGGTGAGACATATAAAATCTATAATAGAAATCATGACACACACACACACACACGATTACAAGATTTGCTTAAGTAGCATTTATGAACAAAGAAAGCAAACAAGGAAACATATTGTTTGAGCCAATCACTGGTTTATAAAACTATATTAACTTTATTTATTTATTTTTTATATTCAATTTCTAGTTGTATAAGTCCTTAAGCATAAACCTTATGTTAGCACTTAGCAACCGTAAATTTCGACCAAAAGAAACATTGCAATAGCCAAAAAGGAGGTTTAAGAATTATATATATATATATATATATATATATATATATATATATTACTTGACTCATCAAAATTTCAAGTGTTAAATCAATTCTAATCCAAGCATTTCATAATTAGGATAACCAAAACCCAAATTTCTACTTTTTCTTTGCATCAACAAAGGAAGCTAAATGCTATATTTTCATCAGAAATAATTGACATCAACAAAAAAGTCCACCGGAAGCTATTTGCTTCAGTCCGCACACATTCTAGATATTTCGTTCCCTGACCACTATCACAACGTGCTCGAAGGGCGCCGTGATGAGAGGCAACAACAAATATTGAAAAATAATCTCAATGGAGTTGCCACCAATTTTTATTATGGGAAAAATTGGAAAAACCTTTTGAATTTGCAAAACGGGTCTTTTTAAAGATATTGGATTTGGAAGTCTATTTATGCATAGAGAGGGATGAAAACTTAATTTCATTGCACCCCTAATACATCCATTTTATAACGGTTACCCTAGAGTTTGTTATGTAAATTAATTAATAACCTTAATAATATTTATTTTTTCTTTTAAAATAAAATAATTTATTTACAAAAGAAAAGCAAAACAAAACTAATGTAGTGATTATTTACAAAAGAACATAAAAGCAAAATTGATATACCAATTATTTACAAAATAGAAGAAAAAATAAATTAAAATGATAATTATTTACTAAGCAAAAATAACACAATAAAGGCAAAATTAATGTAACAATTATTTATAAAAAAAGAAGGAAAAAAATATGATAATTATTTATAATAGGAAAGAAGAGCAAAGTTGATGTGATAATTATTTCTAAAAAGAAAAAAAAATTAATACACAATTATTCACAAAAAAAAGTAAATTAATATTATAGTCATTTAAAGAGTTAAAATTGAAAGAACAAATTTTAAGAAAATTTAATTTTGATTTGACAAAGATTAACCGCTCCTACATATCCTCTGGTGGAATGAGGAATTTAAAATCACGTAGTTCTTGTAGAAAATAATTGTGGATTGGATTGATTTTATTTATGAAAAAATTTTATTTGAAAAAGGGAAAGAAAACAAATCCACTCTTACACAGGGTTTAGGATAGCATGAGCTATACAATAAGTCCTTATAATTCACATAACATTTAAGAATGGCCACGCCATACATCAATATTAGGGATTGTCGCGTGTATTTTGAAGATTTGAAAAAAAAGTGTCCATATTATTTGAGTAAAAAGAGGATTTATTTTGTATATATTTACAAGAAATAAAATCACAAGTTAAAAGATAAAAAAAAAAAGGAAGAAGGTAATGACCAAAAAACAAAAGAAAAAAAGAAAAAGCCAACGTTATTTGAAAAAAAAAAAGTAAAACGTTGGAAAATGAAAAACAAAATGAGGCACACCGATGTTCCAACATAATGGCGATCTACCATAGGTAAAGCCCTTGCCAATCCAAAACGAGCCGCGAACTCCAGAATTTATACGGCGACTACGATGAACAAAGATGATGATGATTTGTTTTGGCAGTAATATATGGGTGATGGCGAGGCGGTGCTTGAGCAAAAAGAGAGGGTGGTATTTTTTGTGGCAAGCTTGAGGTGATGATGGTGATTTGACGTTTCATCATGCGCTTTGGGTGAGAGATATTGGAAATAATTGGTGTGTAGTGTGTACACTGAATGTTAAAATATAACCATGAATGAGAACGTGAATAAAACAATACCTTTGCCTAACCCCCAAAACTTGATTGTGTCCTAACCTGTTACTTTAGTGCTCAAGCCTCTCTATCAATTTTTGCGTTCTTTCTCTCCTCCCCCCTTTGCACATAAATCACAAATTTTTGCTCTTATTCTCTCCTGCCGTTGCCCAAAGACCCCCCTTTCTGAATTGCTTGCTCTATTTATATTTGTTGGAGGGATTAATTGCCATTAAGCCTGATTGATTCTAATTGAAATTTTGCCTTAATGATAATTGACAGATTTGATCTGATTTGGATACAAATGCCAAAATTGATTGTGCCCAAAATTAAGAGATACTAGCCAGATTTTGTTCCCATTTATTCTGATTTGATTTTGATTTTTCTTTTCTTCTTTTCTCTTTTTTTTTTAATTTTCTCTTTCTTCTTCTTATTTTTTTTTGGTTAAAATATTTTATGATTGGGCTATCCTCTTATTTTAAAATGGGTTAGCTTTCTTTTCCTTTCTTCTTCTCTTCTCTTCTTTTATTTTTTGTTTTTTTTTTTTTTAGTCTCGGACAAGATATGATGTTCACAACCACCTTATCAATTAAACTACTCACCTAAATTTCAATTTTATCTCTATTTCTTAGCTCTAAAATCAACCCTTTACACTCAAGGATTTTGAATAAAACTGACCAGCATTAAGAGAATTAAACCAACCAAATAACACAATTAACAATCAGGTATTCAATCCTATCATCCATTAACTAAATTTATGAATCAGAGGGAAATTAAAACAAGCAAATAGGAAGGTATTCAAACTTGATTCTACAACAACTAAATAAGGAAAATAAGAACAACTTACCCAAGAATTGTGGGTTTTGGAAGAAGCAAGCCACCTCCCCTCTACTCGGAGCACCGCAGACAGAGAAGAAGAATGCGAACAACCTGCGACAGAGCGAGGAGCTGGTCCGTGGCGGTAAGAGGGGTAGAACCAGGCCGAGGAAGAAGAAAAATCGTGGCAAAGAAAGAAGCAGAACCCCAGCGGAGAGAGACAACACCGCAGCAAAGAAACAGAACCACGACGATGAAAAGGGCATGGACCAGCAGTGGAGTGAAGAGCAGAATCAAGGGGGGAGAAGGAAGAAGCGGAGAGAAGGCACGGAGAGAGAGAGAGAGAGAGAGAGAGAGATGAGCTAGGGAGAGATCGACAAGGTGGTGGTGGTTCGGTGGAGCAAGGGAATTCAATAAGGAAGAGGAAGAGAGAGGGAATGGTGAGGAATTGAGAGTGAGGGATCATGAGAGGAAGAGAATGAAAGAAAGTGAGAGTTGGTGAGAACCAGAAGGTTCTCGTAGAAAGGGGAGGGAGAAGAGATAAGAGGTTAACATGCATCTTATCACTTAAGGTCTAGGTAGTCTTGCCTTCTTTCTTTTTTCTTTTTTTTCCATCTTTAAAATAATACTCTCCTAATTTGAATTAAATTCATCTATCCTCATATAATTTAAAATGATTAGAGATATGTTCTAATGACTTAAGCCATGTAAAATGAAAAAAAAATTCTGTTACTAATATTTCATTTTTAACCAATATTTTTATTTTTTATTAGGATATTACAATATATACATGCTTTTTATAGTTTTTCTTTACTATTTTATAAACGTTTTTCTTTATTATTCTAAGTTTACTTTTTTGATAACTTCACTCACTCGATAAACTCAAGTGAAAATTCATACAGGATTAGAGTATGTAATTCGTATTATAGTTATTATACTGTGTAAGAAAAAGTCCATTAATGTGACCATTCAGCATGGGTGCTGTGAATTTTTTGAATTTTGGTGCTGGGATAGCTTTTTTCTTGTCCTATTTTTTGGTTAGCTATTAGTTTGGTTGTACAGATCCAAAGGGTACAGATACATAGGATGTAGTTTTTTGTTGTTTTGTTTTGTATTTTTTTTTTTTTTTGCATCCTTACTGTATTTGAATGATGTACTGATTTGTTCTTAGCTCCCCCTTTCCTTGAGGGATGTTGAGCATCATCCTAGCTATCCAAAAAAAGAAAGTGACAATTCAACATTCTGTACAACATAATTGAGATTTAATAACATTATTATAAAAATGTATTGCTAAAATTTTTTAGTAACATAACTTATATATAACACTTGAAAGAATGTTATTAAAGAATTTTAACAACATTTTCTTATACAATTAGAAATTTTTTTAAATGTTATAATTTTAATAAATATTACTATAAATTAAACATATAGATGTGTATTGTCAATAATAATAGTAAGAGTTTAATTAGTATGTACTAACAGTGTAAAATAATTTTGCACTGTGAGAAATTATGGTGGATCTCTCATTATAATCGATGGTTATTTGTATGAATTGGTACTTTTTATTATTTTTATTGACTGACAGTATAAAATTGTTTTATACTGTCAATACATTTAAATTAAATTCTAATAGTAATAATAATAATAATAATAATAAAATCCATTCCGTTAATAATATATGCGATTGTGGCTGCGTGCTCATTTATTTTAATAATTCCAAATTAAGATTGAAAACTAATTATTTCCTTCGGGTTAATAAGTGTATATGTATATGTGTTAACAACTACTGGACTTGTAAATTTTGAAAAGATCATGATCCTTCATTCTTCTGCGGGAAGAAAGAAAACCTAATCGAAGTGTGTGAAAGGAACCAATTATGGTCCCACGATGAAAGTCCCACAACCACAGGCTTGTTCCTTTCTTCTTCCAAAGACGAATCTTAAGCATGAAAATTTCTAAGATATGGTTTGAGAAAATGTTATTTTTCTTGTAATTTTTTTTTGGGGGGGTTCAAATTATAGTTTTGGAGTTTTAAAACAGAAATCCAAACTGGCTAAGATGATTTAAATCAGTTATAAAGAGAAAAAAAATGGACAATATAAATAACTAATTATATTATTTGTTACTTGTGTCTATCACTCAATGTTAATTTCACCCAACATTGAATTGAAAACTTCCAGTATTTCAGTTCCTCCGAAGACACTGACTTTAATTTCTGTTTGCTTTCTTTTTTATCCTTTGTTTCATCCAGCACCCAAAAAAAAAAAAAAAAAGGAAGACATTGCATTAGGCTATTCATTAAAGACAAAAATGCATTTGTTAGAATTCGGGTTGGGCTTGTCAGGTGCAGCGGTGCTACTCCTGTGTTCTTTATGCAAAAAGCATATATAAACATTCACATTGTGAGTTTCTTAGAAAGATCAAATTTTGGGAATCAAGGGGGGTCAATGGGTTATGAACATATGTTCAAATCGATCAAGAAAAGCGAAAAGACAAAGTCAATGAAAGAAGGAGGAAGGAAAGGATTAAAAAGAGGCGAGGTCTTTCGTGCAACAAACTTTCAAGTTGCATAATGTAACTTGTCAATCTAATGGGTGAGATTTGATGGCGTATCGGTATATTAATTATTTATAATATATGGTAATAATTTCTAAAATTTATCTATATAATCTAAAATTAAATAAAATTTTATTTGTGTGATCTTAAAATTAAACAAAATTTTTGGAGAGATATTTTATGATCACATAAATAAGTTTGAATTATTTTTAAAATAATTGTGATACACTATAGTAATTCTTAAATTCGTTTATGTGATCTTGAAATTAAATAAAATTTTATTTGTATAATCCTAAAATTAAACAAATATTTCTAGGGATATTTTAGGATTACAAAGATAAATTTTAGTTATCTTTAAAATATATTTAATTACAATTATGAAGTTTTACTAAAAATTAAAATTTACTATAATACACTATAAGTGTTTGATGTATGGATACACTTTCAAATCACATCTATTCATCATATTGCACTTTTACAAGGTATATGATGCCCCTTGTAAGTAATGGGTACTATAGCATTTGCCGTAAAAAGATTATTAAAACCAGAGTTATGTTATGTATATATATTTTTTAGAATATTATACCAATTTATACATCATTTATTATTAGATAAGGTGTGAACTTAATCTAAATAAAATCCATATTATATCTAATAAAAGATAAAATATAAGTCAGCATAATGGGCTACACAAAATATGTAAACATAACATTTCTCTTAAAATCATATATAACATTAGCACCACATCTAATTGGCTCTATATGAAAAGAATTGTATTATATAAACATAATTTACACTATACACCGTATCAACTCATACACCACTTATAAAATTAGTCTAAATAAGACCCACACAAATTATGCACATTCTCATCTGCAAAACTCATAACTTTTAATTTGAAGATTAATATCATTGCCTAAAAGCATTGATGCTGGCTAAAATGTAGGCCATGTTTTGATTGGATCGCTACCTTCTTGTCCACGTATTCTTTATTAGCTCATGATGCGAACATCTTTACACCTACCGCACTGCGTTTGGCAAAATCCAACAACCACGCGTGGGTGGGTGATATATAGATTACAAGTCACAACCCCAAGACATAGCAACCAGTCGTACGCTACTAATTGATCTCCCTCTCTATTTAATTACCGTTTAATTTATGCATTGCAGTGTTTTTTTTTTTTTTTATTTGTTACCGTACGGAATAAATTGATAGGGACGTGTGTAGGACTTTGTTGGATTTCGAGTTATTGCATGTTATACAATTTACCAATCTCGTTATTTAAGAGTCGACATTTGTAAAAGTAATATAAGCAGTGAATTGGCATATGGATTTTGGGTGTTGCTAAAATAGTATTTAAATTAAGATGATCTTTAAATTTTATTTATTGAATTTTTATATAATATTTTTTATATAATAAAATAATTATTGATAAATTTTTTTTATAGATGAAATTCAAGAATCATCTTAATCAATAACTTATCAAAGATTATATTAAAACGTACCATAGATTTTACTATATGATTTTAATTGACAAACTAACAATTTATATTATTTGACATGGTAATTTGTGATCACCTCTTGTTCAAGTTGTCCACGTAAAGCTAATTACTAGAAATAAGTATACATTCACTAATATAAATTTAATTTATTACTTCTTATATTTAATGAATTGAAGTAGTGGTGAATAATGTAATTTTATATAATAATTCATGTACCTAATAATGATAATTTGTAATTGTGACTAAAAATGTGACTGTATGTAGTAATTTATATACTAAAATTAAAATAACAAAATATTGGTAGCGGATAAAAGAAAGATGAAAAAATATAACTTTAATAGTTTATATTGCATAAATCGATGTCTAATTTTTCACGTCAAAAACAATAATAATATATCTTGGGATCGTATTTTATGATGCTCAAATAAAAGTTTTAAAATTATATTTAAAAATAATTCTTTTCAATTTATTTTTTACGACATAATCTAAAATGGACAATGAGTAACATCCAACTTAGTAATTATTTAATAGAATTGAGATTATTCCAATTCAAATGGATTTTAAGCTCAAATAAAGCAACAATGCATACGTGATAAAACCATACTCCACAGTCCCAATACTAATCAGTACACTTCAATAGCTCAGCACTTCTATTGGGTGGCATGAACTGACAAGATTAATTTGCAGTACAACTGTATGACTAAATAAATTTTTTTTAATGATAAAAATTTACGTATTTACATTTTTTTTTTTTTTTTGCTTTAAGTGCTGAATACGTGTTATATAAATATGAACAATCGATAAAATAAGAAAATATTAAAATATGTAAACGAATATCATTTAATCAGTAAATTAAAGAAAGAACTGATGATGCAGACTAAATCTTCTTACCTTTGAAATATTGAATTGCTTTGTTTTAAATAAATTTATGAGTTTAATTTGTTGTATCTTATTAAACGAGTTTGATTAAATGGTGATCTTTTAGTATTAAAATCACTGAATTTAAAACTGGCTTTTCAAACAAATATCCATGTGCTGGTTGATTTCCTGTGGATTAATATGACTTGTTCAAACTCGCCTCAAAATATCCTAGTGCAAACCATGGCAATTTTCTTCAAACACCACGATTAGTTTGGAAAAACCTTATCATAAATTCCGGAACAATAACAAAAACACAGCGACATTCTAACTTTTTGTTTTGTTGATTACTCCTAGTAATTACACCTATGTTAGGCGAGCAACCCAGTAGATATCGATCATCTATGTTTATTCTTCAATGTTCATCACCATTCGCAAGAATGGGACTCCAAGAGATCCAACTCCATAATGGTAAAATCCATTAATTTTCGCATCCGTTGTATATGAGACATTAAAACATCTATACCATTGGCAAGAGCCCAAAGGTAATATTCATTTATACTTTTTAGTGTAGAAGAAAAACTTTACATTAAAATGTAGAAGTAATTTTTTCTACCTGCATAAATTTTCGCCTCTTTCGACGAAGGGAAGGAAGACATAAATGGAGATGTCCTTCAGTTGACCATTTGGTCGCATTGAAAATTTCCGTTCAGCTAGCGTTTTTGGCCATCTGTTTCCTACCTTCATTATTATATAGCCATTTTTGTTTTTGGTCAAATAGCGTTTGGGTCAACAAAGTTACGCGCGTTTTTTTCTTTAAATAAAGACGGAAGAATGTACAAAATCGATGGCATAGCATCGTGCTTTCTCGAAGTCACTCCACTCGTAAACCATTCTTAATTCAGGTGACTCAAGTCACTGTGGAAATTAGTTAAAGAGGGAGTCAAGGTTAAGCAGTGTAGAAAGCAATTAAGGGACAATAGTGGGCTAGTGGATAATGTAGATTCCACTGCAATTTTTTATTTCAAGAAAAATCCTAAAGATGACAAAAATATTTTTATGAAGACCTACAATAATTAACGTGGCAGATATTTAAGTCAAAAACCATTTTTCAATTTTTTTTCCACTTCTGTATTTACCTTTATCATGATTAGTTTATAAACTCATTTATTACTTTTTTAACAAAAATATTATTAGTAGCAATAATAGAACTTCTGTCTTTAAATTAAAGAAAAGCTATAGAGTAAGATATATTATTTCGTCTCTCAGATGTAATTTTTATCTTTTATCGTATAACAACTTCAATAAACTTATTATAAACGTCTTTTATATAATTTGATCACTTATAAATTCAAATCGTGAAACGTCTACATGCTTTGCATAAAAGAAAGAAAAAATAGCACTTTGAGTGGCAAGGGATTAATTTTATACATTGTCAACTAATTATAAAATTTTTTTTATAACTTTTAAGATAATTATTTTAAAAATAAAATATTTTTAATAATAAATAATATATGATTGAATGATTAATTATCAACAAAATGATTGAATGATAGAAAAAACACTTTTATATTGATAATATGAATTTAATTTTAATATATTATTAATGTAAAAAAATTTTATATAGTTATCCAATCATGTATTGTCATATTAATTATTTTTAATTAATTAATAGGATAAAAAATATAAGATGCAAAAATAATTTTTAATTTAAGATTATAATTTTAATTAATTAAATTCGTTACTTTTAACTGCAGCATTTTTATCAGATACTAAATCAATATTTGAATTGACTAAAAGTTTAGTATAACGTAGGGAGTTATATAATTTCTCATGAATTTTCACGTGGAATTGTGGTAACTCATACTATATATTAACTATAGCTCGCAACTACGATTTTAAAAAGGCATTAAGTGACTTATTGGCCATGACTTATTGACTATGGCTCAGTCGGAGGCCTAGACTCAGAAACGTTGTTTTTATTCTCATATGAATTCTTTAATATACTAATGTTATTATATATTCAAGACACGTGCATAGAAAATTTCACAGCCAATGCCTCGCGGCTTTGAGCATCAATTTCTAACTCACTGAAAATATATTGCACAGAAATAATCTATTTAATAATAAATGTTCTAAATTGAATATTTCTAAACTTCATCAAGTTGATGTTAATTAAGAAGGAGTCGGGGAGATATGTATTAAATTCATTAAGAGATAATTTTTAAAATATAATAAATCTGACATCATATATTAACCTCAAAATCTTAAAACATTAAATTTGCGAGTCTTTCTCCATGTATTGATCTTATTTAATTTAAATTTTATAAAGATGAGATTTTGTAACTCGCTTTATTTGTTTATTTTTTTTTCAAATGTAAGTTATAATATTAATATGTTATCATTCGAAAAGCCTTTTTTAAATATTCATAAGATTATCAGCTAAAAACCATACTCACCAAGTAACTTCATAGTCCTTTAACCACCGTGTGCAGTACTTGCGTCAATCTAATTATTAAATTTGACACCAATCATTAAATCTTATAGAGTTGAAAAGGTTTGTATTCAATAATGGACTCAATTAAATGAAGAGCGATAATAATAAGCATAACATAATGATTTAATATAAAACTTGTAGATATTGGACCTGTTTGATTAAGATTTTGGGATAAATATTTTTTTAAAAATAAAATTAGAAGTAGAAGTAGAAATAAAAATAGAAAGAGAAAATTATTTTATGTTTTGATTTAATTGTGGAAGTACTTTTTATAAAAATTAGAAGTGTTAAACTATTTAGATGTGATAAAATAAAAGTATTTTTTTTCTTATAAAATTATAATTTTGGTAGATAGAAAGTGATATTTTAAAGAAAAAATTAAAGATATAATGATAAAAATGTAAAAAATTAATGGGTTCAAAATTTAAGGATCATTTTTTCTATTATTTCTATTTTTTAAGAGAAGGAACTCTTTATCTGTTTCTAAAAAAAAATAGAAAAATTGATTATTTTTTATTTTTATTTTTTTTGAAAAGTACAAATAAATAATATTAGAAATATTTTTTTAAATTTTTGAAAAAAAATATTTCTTTTCTCTGGAGAAGCACAAATAAACAGGATCATTAAGTCATAAATCTTATTTATGCCACCCCCATCTATTTTGTATTTTATTAAGATAAAATGTCACGTGGCATACTGATATCTAATTTATATTTAGTACGTGACTCCAATTGAGAATGAGTGCAAGAAAATATCATGATGTTAATAAACTTTAAATTTCATAACACTTGCTGTGGATGTTTCGCTGCATTGAGTGAAGATTGCGACGTTACGAGCATAATGGAGGCGTGATACACATTTGAGATAGATGTGACAGTAAGTGTGGCAAGTGGCAACAACCTCGAAAATCAGTTGTGTCTGTGTAGTACGCTAAGTAGAACATATGCATGGAATGGAATCTTACTGGCTATAGGCTAGTTTCTCTGCGTACCACATATAATTGGACTTTCTTATTAGAACTCTAACCTTTCATTGGATGACGGGTCAGCGTTCAAACGAGGTGGCTGATCTTTATATTCAAGCCCCTTTTCTTCTAATATCTTATTTAATTTGACGCCAGAAAAGAACATACTTACGAAATCGTGCGGTGGACTATAGACCCACAAAAAATAAATAAATAAAATATGTTGAGCACCGAGAAGTTTTTAGGGGCGCGCTTTAAAAGAAAAAGTCATATTATGCATTTGAGCCTGCGTACAATGCAATCGGCTATACCTACTGTCAGGAGCTCCTGTATGTGATCCACACTTTTCTTGTCTTGATTTTATACACAAACAATGTCTATATGTTCCCACCCTTTATTTTTCCCGCGCCTTTTTGCAAAACAAGCTTCTCATTTTGGGCTTTTATTTTCTCATTTTGCCATGACAAATGACCTATGAGAGTAGGTTTTTTCGATTGTTTATTGTATTTTTATAAGATTTTTAGTGTTTTATGGTGTTTAAGAAATAATTAGTGAATTATGGTAAATTTGATTTAACAGTATAGAAAAATTGCAATACATCAGTACGATGTATCCAAATCGCAACACATTACCACAATTTTGGATGTATGAAAATTGTGGTGATATGTAGCAATGTGGATATGTCTATCAGAAATAATTCATACATATGTACGTCTCTTGTACAATTATCAAGTGTCTCGTATAATTATCAATTCTCTGTCTTACATGCAAATAGAAACTCTCAGTCTGAATTCTCTTTATAAATTGCAAAGAAGCTAATCTACAAATATAGACATATGCTCAATAGTAAAAAATCTTGAAAGAGTTGAGTCTTTGTGTATATCAAGAGTGAATGTGAGAAGGAGATAAGTTAGGCTTGAGATTAAGTAGTGAAAGTTTGTAAAAATTAAAAAAGAGTAAAGAGTCAGTGAGTTGATATAAATGAAAAAAAAAATATTTTGTTAAAAAAATAGCAGATAAGACAATTATAGATGAAAATAATATTTTAGAAAAGATTCACAATAAAGGAGTAATATTTGTTTATTATTATTATATTTATTTTATTCTACTTATTATTGTTGTTGTTATTATGATATAAGATATAATGTATGCTCTATATTTGTCTTTTGATGAAAATCCTGCATATCAAAAATATATCAAAAATATATATGTATTTTATTTTGTTTAGGTGTTACTTTATGTAACTTTATGTATTAGTAGTATTCTTTTATTTATGCCTCTTAATTTTTTTAATGAAAATTATAACGGAAAATTAGAATATTGCTATCTCGAGTGTTGAATTTGGAGCAACTAGCATTGAAATGTGAAAAGTGTTTACAGTATTTTAATAATAAATATTTTTTAAATAAAATAATTTATTGAAACTCAATTGTAAATTTAGACAGAGACTTACCTGTTTATTTGGTAAAATGCTACTTGGATATATAATAGAGTTGCAACCAAACATAGGCGTTGATTATAATATAATAAGCGACTCATCTATAATACATCATTGAAAGTCTTTGTGGTTTTATTTTGTGGTTTTTTGATGTATCAAAATTATAATTAAAGTTTAAATAAAAAAAATATCATTTATCCATAACATCAATTCGGGCAATTACTTTAGTAATAAATGGTTTTGCACGTATAGATGTTTAAAAAAAAATTGACACGTGATATATATATATATATATATGTGTGTGTGTGTGTGTGTGTGTGTGTGTGTGTGTGTGTTACATCAATTTAATTGACCTCATTTTATTTGTATTTTTATTTTGGTAAGAACAATTAATTAATTCAAAGTCACCCAATAATTGATATAAAATTTGTAAATAATAAAATCTGCATGCTTCGGGTATTACTTAGTGGATTAGTAGTATTCTTTTATTTATACCTCTAATTATTCTATTTTTGTGAAAATTGTAACAAAAAGTTAGAATATTGATACCTTGAGTATTGAATTTGGAGAAACTACCATAAAAAATACATAACTACTTATGGAATCCTCGATTGTTGACTATTTCTATGATGGACTACCTAAAAATAAATGACGAACAAATTAGTGCGTTGATTGAACGCTGGAGGCCAGAAACGCACATATTTCACTTTTCAATCGGTGAGTGTACGGTTACATTAGAAGACGTGGCACCTCAACTTGGGATACGTATCGATAATTGACTTGTTATTGGATTCATATCTTTTAATAAAGAAAGAACTGGAAATTTATGCCAGAGTCTTCTTAATGTTAGGTCTGATGCGAGTGACATTCACCAATCGTTAATTAGACTGAGTTGATTGTATGACCAATTTTGTGAAGACAGACTAGATGCCCTTAGGCCAGATGTACCTAATGAAACATTACAATACTTTACTCGTCCCTATCTACTCCGGCTATTGGGAATGCGGCTTATACCAGATAAGATTACATCTATGGTCAATTGCAAATTTCTCTTGTTACTTGAAAATTTGCAAGTGATCGACGACATTAGCTAGGGTTTGGCATGCCTCATTGCATTTTATTGAAATTTATGCTGTGCAACGCGCTATGATTGTGTTGAAATTGGTGGCTGCTTGCAGTTATTACAGCCATAAACATGGCATTGACTTCCATTCTTGGCTCCTATTTCTAATAATTTCCCACTGCATTTTCCTCTAACTTCTAGGTAGAGTTATTATAATTTAATAATTTTTTTTACAGTTTGTTATTACTAAATGTGTATCTAATTAATGTAATATTCCACATGTTGATAAACACATCATTTTCGCCAGAATTTCCATTTAGGCACGTGGGCAATATAAGGCTACGTATAGATTTAATGGCACACAATGAGGTAGTGATCAAAAAAATTGTAGAGATTATTATAACAATTTATATAGTTGTTGAGACTGATGTAATTTCCTTTTATAATGCAATTTTAGTGGCAACCATACTATCGGTTAGGCATTGATAGGATTATTCGGCACCTCTTGGCAGATGGGCGGCCACTGTGGTCAACTACTTGTCCACTCATTTGCTTTGAGATAACTGAGTAGCACTCAGCTGGCTGTGTAATACATCAGTTTGGTATAGAACAAGAAATCTCTAGTAAGTTGACAAACCTACTAGGACATCATAATAAAGATTTGATGGGAGCACAAGACACTAATTGGATAGAAAAGTATGCAGAGTATTTGCAGCATTGAAACCACAGATAGCAGCACATATTACACATGGGCATCCCTTTGATGATCTCTCTCCATTTCACTATTATTGGAATTGGTATATTCAATTTGCTATGGGTCTTGTCACTCGAAGGCCTGCTGCAAGACCCACGACAACGGGAGTTACCTCCAAGGCAGGAGCATGGCCAGGTTCCGCAGTAGCCACCTCCGTAGTATCCTTCATATGCCCAGGTACCTCAATATCATGCTGAGATACACCCATGACCCTCGCAGTATCTTCCTTATGTCGAAGTACCTCAATATGTAGCAAAGATGCACCCGCCACCCCTGCAGTATTCTCCTTATGTCGAAGTACCACAATATGCAGCCGAGATGCACCTGTCACCTCCTTAGTATCCTCCTTATGACCACATGCCTTTGGCACTATGGCAGTATACTCCTTATAGCCACATGCCCTCACCTCCACCCTAGTACCTGTACAGTTACAGATAATAAAATATTATATTATTATTAAAATATAATAAAAATAATAGTAAATAACTATTCTAATAATTAGGTTATATGCATTTAAAATAAATCAACAGATAAAACAAATAGAACATATTCAATTAATAATTTATAAGACTAAATAGACTAACCTTTTTTTCTTTTAAACTTCAAATATTTTTAATTTAAATCCACTTTTTGCTTTCTTTTTACTTCTTTTCTTCTCTCTTGATTATTATAAAATATATAATGTTTATTCTTAAAAATACATTACATATAAAATAAGAAAAAGAATTAAAGTTAATTCTTTAACATTAAAAATAAATAATCATACTTTTCACTTTCTCCTTTTTATTTCAATAATGACATGAACTACACTCCTCTAACTATAAATAGGTTAAAAAAAAATTCTAATTAAAGAATAGATATATCATATGTACATAGACATAATAGGGGATAAGATAAGAGAAAGATGGTTAAAATTATCCTTTTCTAGTAATTGATTAAGATAGAAACTAGTTAGGTAAAGTAAAAATAGGAATGGATGAATTTTGATTAAATTCCGGGGTGTTTGGGCCTCGAACCTGGCATGCAACGAAAGAAACATTAGAGCATTATCGACAAGGCTAGCAAGCTTTTCTATTCAGGATACATATACAAAAATATATATAGGGTTTTTAAAATTTTTGAGGGGGCGATAGGGCCCCTGCTCGCCTCCCTTTAACTTCATCTCGGATTTGGCAGTACTCTTAGCTACTTAATTCGCTGGAGAGAGTCTTCCCTTTCTATGGGATTTACGCTTTAGAAGAATTATTCTAGAGAGAGATGCTAATGTGATCTATGACAAGATCAATGAGGATTTTTTGGACATATATATCCCACAATGGAGTAATCCTCCAAGATATCTGGATGTATGCTTCTTGGTTTAATCAATTTAGTAGTCAAGCTAATCTTAGAAATTCTAATAACGTAGCGAACCTTTTGGCTCTTGATAGTTGATACCAATAGTATAATGTTATATGTACATAGCTATTCTTGTACTCTGTGTTGACATATCATCCATCCAATGGTGGATGGGTGGTATGTTAGCAAGGAATATGAGGATGGCTATGTTCAAAAACCATTTCTCATACAAATATGGGTTTCTACTGGTGCTTGAATTCAAGATCCACTCAACTCTTTTCTACATCTTTTACAAGCTGAAAAGCTCACTTAATGGATTTTATTCACATAATAATAATAATAATAATAATAATAATGTATAGCTTTTCAATACTTATTAATACAGATAAATATTTAGTCAAACATTTTTTTTATTGAAGTTTCTATATTAATCTTTAGAAAGTATACTTTTCATCAATTTAATATAATATAATATAAAATAATTTTAGCATTCCAATTCCTCAAAATTCATATTCCCAATTTGTTAGTATTCTATCCAAATTATAAAAGTGAATAATATATAGCTTAACTTAATATAGATGGACTAAACGATAAAATTGATGAGTAAAGCCTAATTTATATCCCTTACATTTAGCAAAGATTTCAATTTTATCCCTATTTTTTTTTTTTTTTGTTCTATTTATATCCCTAACATTTCACAAATATTTCAATATTGCTATTCCTGCAAATGTTGTCTAAATTGCTGACAAAAAATGATAACGTATTTGTAGGAATGACAATGAAAAATGTTAGAGATATAAATAGAATATTGGACTTTTCTTTTGTTAGGGTTATAAATAGAACATTAGGGTTTTGTTGTCTAAATATTTTCTTCCCCAACTCCTATCTTCTTCTTTTTCCTATGTTCTCTTCTCTGTTACTCTTCTACCACCATTATGCCTTTTCTACTCTCAGCTACACAACCTTCCTTACTCCTTTCAACCCCACTTCACCACCATAACAACACTCCATGTGTTTTTCTTGGTACAAGGCTTCAGGTAGAGGCACCCCACAGTAAAGGCGGGCAGATCTGCCTTAGCTCGGGCATGAAAGGTGGTGCGGCAGGATCGGTTTGACCTTGCGATAGCAGAGAACAATGGTGGTTGCATGATAGTGAGGTGATTTCCAGCTACGACTCTTGATGGTAGTGGTGGAGCAAAATGATGAGGGACGAAGGTGGTGGTGGTAGGTCGCAAGGGTGGCTAATGGCAGTAACTCACTTATTCTTTTTTTTTTCCTGTGTTTTTTTTCTAACTAATGCATGTTGATATTGGGTTTTGTTTTGTGTTGTTTCTTTGGCTTGTGAGCTTGATGTAGATGGTGGTAGGTGATCTGGATTTTGGTTTCGAGGGAGTAAGGGAGGTTGTACAGTTGAGAGTAGAAAAGACATGATAGTGGTGGAAAAGTAGTAGAGAAGAGAACATAGGAAGAAAAAGAAGAAGAAGAAAGAAGGTGGGAAAGAAGAGAGTTGGGGGAAGAAAATCATAATATTCTATTTATGTCCATAATGTTTCATAAATGGATCAGTCATCATTTTCCATCAGTAATTTGGACGGCGTCTACGGCAATAGTAACATTAAAATATTTGTGAAATGTGAAAGACATAAATAGAACAAAAAAAAAAAAAATATTTTAGAGACAAAATTAAAATCGTCACTAAATTTAACAAACATAAATAAGGCTTTATCCAATATTAATTAAGAGTTTGATCATCAAAATTTAATAAATTGATAAAACTAATCTTTGATTGAATGAATCAATGATAATTATGTTTTAAAGATTAAAATAATGTTTTAATTCATTTCTTATTCCCACTTAATATAATTAATATGTTAGGCAAGGTACACTTCATGGTTATACTAGAAGTAATTCTCGTTCATTGCATGGATTTATTTTTCTTTTTTATAAATTCTTTTAATAAGAATTTTAAAAAAGAAGTTATCACAGCATTTGAAAGTTATACATGGTAAGAAAATATGAAAATTTTAAAATTATTTTAAACAATAAAATGGATCAAAATTTAAAAAATAATTATATTACGAGAGCTCATATTAAATAATTCATTATAGACAACTTTTTTTTTGTATAACTATTATACTTTTCATCCTCCTTAAATACAAAAACTCTCAACTTTTTTGTTGAGATTATTCTTGACAATGTAAAAATATAATATTTATAATAAAATATTTAGCAAATATAGCCTCATATAGTTCAATAATTGGTCTTAACTTTTGTTTATTATTATTATTTTATATCACACTTTTATTGGGAATTATTTTATTCTTAAAATAAAAAATCACTTTGAGTCCTTTATTGACAAAACTATTCATCGTATGACAAATTTTGCTCCGACATTGTTTTATATAATTATTTTTGCTTCTATTATTTATTTTTCTAAGTGCAAAAATTCCTAATACCAAATTTAAACCTTAAGGAGCATAATTGACTTTTTCTTTTCTTGTTGCAAGTAATGGTTTGGGAATTTAGTTTAAAGTATTAAAAATTTCACTCAATATATAAGCTCTTGTTTAATTATATTATTAATTGCTTTATCAATATTATATGAGCTTATGTGTTGTTTTATTAGACTTCAATCACATAAAATATGTAATAATTGATTTCAACAATAGGATTATTTAAGGAGTGAATATTGCTATTTTTGAGATATTCTTCATTCTATATGCTTTGATGTAAACTTTGATATGTGCCATTAATAATTTGTTTTATTGTATCATCAATTAGCTTAAGTAGATATTATCTTAGTATTATACGTTGAAATTTCTTCTCTTACTCTAGCATATTATATTATATTATTTGATTGCCAATATTAGTATTAATATCTATAGATAATTTTATTTAATAAAATGGTCATTAGTAAAGAAGACTATACACTAAAAAAAAATCTAAACAAAAATATTTGTAAATAATATTAAAAATAAAATAGAATTATAAAAATATTTTATTAATAAAATTTATTATTTATATAAATATAAAACAGAATCAAATATAGTAACACAACAATTTTTTTTATCATTTGTATTATATTAATTGAAATCAGTATGATTTATTAGTATCAAACAATATTATTTGGTGTAATGTTTATTATATTTACAAAATTTATTTTAATATTGATCATCAAATAATTTATTTTATATTTTATTATTAAATATCTTTATTGTTTTAGAATTTGAGTAGCCAAACATACACTTATTATAATTTTTAACTATTATAAATATGTATAACTTATAGTTATCCTTAATTTATTACACTCATTTTTTTATAATATAAATTTTTAATTACACATTATAATAAATGCAACCTTCAAGTGAATTTTACTATATATATATATATATATATAGAGAGAGAGAGAGAGAGAGAGAGAGAATTGAAAATTATAAAATAAAAGCATCATATTAAATAAGTTTACATTGTCTTATGTGTGCACAAAACATTATCAGATCGAGCAGAATAACTTATGGTCCGATTTAGTTATATTATTTGATGTCCCAATCCCAACTAGAAATTGAACAACTGGTTATTTTAAATTTTGTAATATTACTATTCACTATTTGTTTACTGGAATTATTTTACAATTTTTATCAGGAGGTTATATCATAATGAAAATATTATATACTTAAAAAATATTAAATCCTTTGCCTTAAGACTCATAAAGGCAGATTTAGTTGAATTTAATTATAATTATAAATTTCTTACATTATTAGTCATGTACTATTATTTTCCCTATCAAAAAAATTAACTATATTATTTTGGTATAATTTATAAAATAATTACTATAAAAAAGAATTTTAATAACATAATGATAAAATAATCTGAGATTAATTTCTATATATTATCTGTAATCTCTAATCCTGTAATACTATATATATAAAAATAGTTTTTTTTTTGAGGTAGTAGACATTAAAATCAACTACTTTTATCTATATGATAATATATAATAAATATCAATATAAAAGAATTGAGTTTAATTTGGATATATTGAAGTTTACATTGTCATCCAATCAAAATCTTCTATTTGTATGATCATTCAAGTAGTAGGTGATTATATTAAAGAGTTTTGTTGATATGGTAATCTATGATTGAATGTCTGTATAAAAAAATTTTATACTAATAATGTGTTTAAATTAAATCCAAAAGAATTTTACACCAATACTGCATAAAAATTAAACTCAAATAATTTTTACAATAACATTATATCAAAATTAAAATTCAATTTACTTCTAAATAGATAAGTGAGCATTTTAACCATTTTTACGTAGGCGTGACGCTTACAGTCCAATCATTACATTGCTCACCACCATCACCATTCACCAACCACTTCACCTGTTTTTTGGTCCATTCCGCGACACAGCACCACCTACGTATTCCAATACAGTGATACTACGATTCCACGTTGCATGATCACGGCCGTTCGATAGTAGATACAGTCATACGGTCGTAATTAATTTTCAACCAACCCCCTTGTGCTGCTCGTGGCTCGCTGCCGTCCCTCACGCCCACCTACCCAACACCAAAGCACGATTCAACACCAACACGCACAAAAAAATAAAATGAGGACCATAATAACAAGTAAAATAATACTAATAATAATAGTCCCAATCCCCATAAAACCAACACATGGTTTCCGATCAGAAAAGTCTCCAGCCCACGTTCTATATAATGCCCAATCACTCCTCCTCCATCTCTCAGGAAATCAACAACCTCTCCAAAGATTTCCCATATTCTCTCTCTCTCTTTCTCTCTCTCTCTCTCTCTTACAAAACTTAGAGCTTCATTTTCTCTCTTTGCATTTCCACCTAAGGGTTACAGATAATATATAGTTCTCATTAAAATGGAACCAATCACTATGACCAACGGCCATCACCACCACCAGAACCACAATGACTCATTCTGCTTGGCTAGCACTACCAGCACCACCACTATTGGCAGTGACCCATTGAATTGGGGTGTGGCGGCGGAGTCAATGAAGGGGAGCCACCTGGATGAGGTGAAGCGCATGGTGGCGGAGTACCGGAAGCCGGTGGTGCGGCTCGGCGGCGAGACGCTGACGATATCTCAGGTGGCGGCCATCGCGGCGCACGACCAAGGGGTGAAAGTGGAGCTGTCGGAGTCGGCGAGGGCGGGCGTTAAGGCGAGCAGCGATTGGGTGATGAACAGCATGGACAACGGCACTGACAGTTACGGTGTCACCACCGGGTTCGGTGCCACGTCACACCGCCGAACCAAACAAGGTGGTGCTCTCCAGAAAGAGCTCATCAGGTATATACATAACATAACCTCTGTCAACTCAACGTGTATGTGGTTTGTGTTGTTCATTACACTGTTGTGATGTTGCACTCTGTTCAATCCAACCATGTAATCTTTTTTCATGAGTGGGCACTGCTTGGTTACCTAATTTAAACTACATGTTGAAGAATTATCGCCTAACGCCGGTTTAGAGGACTTAAAACTATATTCGTGATTCATAGAGTTTCATAATTCAGGATGATCAATAGATTTCTCCCACTACAACAGTGAAAATAGAAGCAAGCATCTCCGTACATATATTTATTAAAAAGTGACTCTGTTCTATTCAACGTGTGTCACAACAGCAAATTTTGGCCTATGAGCACATTTTGTAATACTAAGCTTAAAAAGTGTACCTATAAGCTATGGCGGTGATTAAAAATCTTAAATAAATATATATGAAGAAATAATTTGGGCATCTTTTATTAAGAAAAAATGTTATATTATGTTATATTATTTGATGTTTAAAATTATTATTATTATATTAAAATTTAAGTGAAAGTTAATAATTAATTTTAAAATTAAAACACTAAGTATTAAATAATATAAAATAATATTTATTTTTATTCTCAGAACGTGTGAAAAAAAAAATTAAAGATACAAATGAGTTGGCTTTTCTTAATACTGAAACTAAGTATTTAATCTCCTTACCCAAAAAAAAAATGGTATTTAATCTTCGTTAAAAAAGTGTCGGTTGCTTGGAATGAATAAAATAGTTAAATTAAATGCATTATTTTTTTTAAAAAAATTGTTAATATTTTGTCAATAAAAAAACATGTGTTACATCTATAAAATATTTTTTTGAAATATGTGCTATCTTATAATTTATTGATGATATCATTTTTTTATGCTAATAATTGATGAAAATCAAATTCAAAAGTTATCGGAAATGTGAGATCTTAGGCTTAATTGTTTATTTGGGGGGAAACAAACAAGCATGAATAGGAATAATAATAAAAGAAGACTAAAAAAAACAAAAAATCTTGTCCACGCTCTGCACGTACCCACTGGCGAAAGTACTGAGTTGAAATGGTCGAGTGGACCAAGTTAACTGATTTTTGGGGGGCATGACAACTAGCCACACACTAGTGGTTTTGCACGTGACGTGGGGTAGGTGATTGCATTATTTGTGTATTTACCATCCCAACACCTAGTCCTCACAATGTTTGACCCACGTTTCTTCCACATCATATAATTTCCCCACAGTTCTAATGTTTTATTTCAAGTTTGACGGCTTTGAAAAAATTCCTTACGTAACTAACACAATCATAAGCTGGAAAATGATTATCGCACTGTCAAAATGATTATTATTTATCTTTTCGAAAATTAAAATGATATAGAAACTGTTAGACAACAAAATTGATTTAAGCATATGCTTTCACTTAGATGGATTTAGTTGATGGTAAACAATTGCAGACAAAAATTCCTAATTCTCATTCTCATTCTTCAGGTTTTTGAATGCTGGAATATTTGGGAACGGCACAGAATCATGCCACACATTGCCACACTCTGCAACCAGAGCAGCCATGCTAGTGAGAATCAACACACTTCTCCAGGGTTACTCAGGCATTAGATTTGAAATCTTGGAAGCCATCACAAAGCTCCTAAACAACAACATCACCCCATGTTTGCCACTCCGTGGCACAATCACAGCTTCTGGGGACCTTGTCCCACTTTCATACATTGCCGGTTTGCTAACTGGCAGGCCCAATTCCAAAGCTGTTGGGCCCTCCGGAGAGGTACTCAATGCTAAAGAAGCTTTCCAATTGGCTGGAATCAACTCTGAGTTCTTTGAATTACAGCCCAAGGAAGGCCTTGCCCTTGTTAATGGCACTGCCGTTGGTTCTGGCTTGGCCTCTATAGTGCTTTTTGAGGCTAACGTACTAGCTGTGCTGTCTGAAGTTCTCTCAGCTATTTTTGCTGAAGTGATGCAAGGGAAGCCTGAATTCACTGATCATTTGACTCATAAGCTTAAGCACCACCCTGGTCAAATTGAGGCTGCTGCTATCATGGAGCACATTTTGGATGGTAGTTCTTACATGAAAGCAGCTAAGAAGTTGCATGAGATGGATCCCTTGCAGAAGCCAAAACAAGATCGTTATGCACTTAGAACTTCACCACAATGGCTTGGTCCTTTGGTTGAAGTAATAAGATTCTCAACCAAGTCAATTGAGAGAGAGATTAACTCTGTGAATGACAACCCTTTGATTGATGTCTCTAGGAATAAGGCCTTGCATGGTGGTAACTTCCAGGGAACACCTATTGGAGTCTCCATGGATAACACACGTTTGGCTCTTGCATCAATTGGTAAACTCATGTTTGCTCAGTTCTCTGAGCTTGTCAATGATTTTTACAACAATGGGTTGCCTTCGAATCTTTCTGCCAGTAGGAACCCCAGCTTGGATTATGGTTTCAAGGGAGCTGAAATAGCCATGGCTTCTTACTGTTCTGAGCTCCAATACCTTGCAAATCCAGTGACAAGCCATGTACAAAGTGCTGAGCAGCACAACCAGGATGTGAACTCTTTGGGTTTGATTTCTTCTAGGAAAACAAACGAAGCTGTTGAGATCCTGAAGCTCATGTCTTCTACTTTCTTGATTGCACTTTGCCAAGCAATTGACTTGAGGCATTTGGAGGAGAATTTGAAGAACACGGTCAAGAACACTGTAAGCCTGGTTGCCAAGAGGACTCTTACCACAGGTGTCAATGGGGAGCTCCATCCTTCAAGATTCTGTGAGAAAGATTTGCTGAAAGTGGTTGATAGGGAGCATGTGTTTGCCTATATTGATGAACCTTGCAGTGCTACATACCCATTGATGCAAAAGCTAAGGCAAGTGCTTGTGGACCATGCGTTGGCAAATGCAGACAATGAGAAGAACTTGAACACATCAATCTTTCAGAAGATTGCAACATTTGAGGATGAGTTGAAGGCCCTCTTGCCAAAGGATGTTGAAAGTGCAAGGCTTGCATATGAGAGTGGGAACTCACCAATTCCAAACAAGATCAAGGAATGCAGATCATACCCACTGTACAAGTTTGTGAGAGAGGAGTTGGGAACTGGGTTGCTCACTGGAGAAAAGGTCAGGTCACCGGGTGAAGAGTGTGAGAAGCTGTTCACAGCAATGTGCCAGGGCAAAATCATTGATCCTCTTCTGGAATGCCTTGGGGAGTGGAATGGTGCTCCTCTTCCAATTTGTTAGTTCATCAACCAGTTACTTTTGGAAAAAGGTTTCTTTGTATCTTTGTATGTGCGGTGATAATCATTTGGTTTGTCAATTATTTGGCAAATCAAGATGGAAAGCTTCATCTTAGATTCCCTTATGTCAAGAGGAACTTGTAATTTAGTACTGTAAGAGAATTCAGTTGTTTGCCATATGCCCATATCTTTGGGTGCCAATTTATGAAGATGTTTTTTTCTTGAAAATCTTTTACCGTATACTATGCAAGGAAAAGTATAAATTATAATATTGATAATTATATAAGTACTCATATTCTATGAAAATTTAAATCGTTAATTTCTTTTTGTCTGAATATCAGACGCGTACGTTAATTGTCTAGGTGCACTATAGTTATCACTTCAAGCAACAGACTCTGTTGCTCGACCCTGATTCCTGAAACACTACAAGTTGCGAAGGATTTTTTTTTTTTTTGACGGTGAAGATGGCAAAAAACTGGGGAGAGTGATGATTGAATATCTGATAATCAAATTTATCATTCAGATTGGCCTCGGCGATTATCCACTTTTACAAACTATTGCTTTTGCTTTGATCTATTAATTGCACGTCGCATGAGCTTTTTGTGGTAGACTGGTAATTATAAAGATAAAATTACCCTACAAAAACAGGTGATGAGAAAATAGAGAGCAATATGACATATAAATAATAAATCAGAATAAGAACAATTTCTTATTCTTAAAACACACACAAAAAATTTATATAGAGCAAGCGTCGGCAGTAGTAGTAAATAGGAATATAACAACTCAACCTAATTAGAATTTAATAATTAATAAAGCATAATTTACTGAATAATAACAATATATAATTTATTATTATTTAGGCTTTTTATATAAATTTTATTTTATAAACATAATTATAAATCTTTAATATTAAATTCATAAAATTTAAGCTTAATCTATTCATACAATTAAGATTAAATTTAAATATAATATTTATTTAAATAAATAAACTTAATCAAGCATTTAATAAAGTAAGCTAAAATAATTCACGAATATATGGATTTCCTACCACCACTCCACTAGTTTGTTGTGATGTATGGGCTGTGACTTGTGAGGTTTGAAAGGGGAGCTTGGGAAGATGGTGGATGCTGTGTGGCGAAGACTACGACTTTCTCATCTGGCTGTTACCGTTACCATTACGAGTCTGATCCCCGGCAATGGTGTTGGCCCTGAAATCGCTCACTCCGTCAAAGATGTTCGTCTTAACTTTCGTTATGTATGTTTCATGTTATGCATAATCTTAAGAATTGAGTTTAATTAGGTAAAAGAGTTTTACACTGTTATCGAATCAGATGGTTGTGTTTGTAAAACTTAGTGAGTGAACAAGTCAAACACTTTTGTTAATATGGCAATACATAATTGGATGTTTATGTACACTAACAGTATATATAAATTAAATCCTTGATTTATTTTGTTGTGTATAATGTAATGTTCTTTCAATTACTAATTAGGTTCCGACCAGCTGAAGTTCCAATAGAGAATGGGAAAAGCACGCCGTTGGGGATACATTGACCCAAGAACGCGGAGCTTTATAACACGGGAAAGTTTGGAATCAGTAAGGCAACATGGGGTTGGCTTGAAATGGCCTATGTCCATTCCTATTGGAAAAGGGCATATTCGTTAAACCTTAGTCTTAAAAATAACTTAACTTGTTTGGCATTTGCCAATGTTCAACCTTGCAACAGCCTTCCTGGCTGCAAAACTCCCTATGATAATGTAAATCTTATAACTATTCATGAATATGCGGAATGGTATATGGTGGACTTAAACTTCTGGTAAGTTTCCCATTAAATTATGTTACATACTATCATGGAACTTCTGATTGCCATAATTTTGCGCGACCCCTTTTTGGGTTGATAGAGTGCTGAGTATGCTTTTCACTATGCCAAGACACATGAAAGAGAGAGGGTGTCTGCTATACACAAAGCCAATATTAACTTATGATCTTTCCCTCAAGCTCCATCATTGTGCATAAATTTTTGGCTTTAATTTTGAATTGTTTTCACTTTTTTTAGTGCTGCCGTGAGGCTGGGGAGAAGCATCCTGAGATAAAAGTACGACTAATTAAGTAGTGCAGCATGATGGTATGAGGTCTCCATATTAGAATCTATTGGTTCTATATTTATTTATTTATTTACGACGTCCACTATCTTGAATGCAACTACTGACACAATCTACCATGTGAGACTACACTACACTAACTCTAATTTGGTACAAACAACAAAGTACATATCAGCAGGTGAGGCAGGCATGTGATAATTTGAAACCAAATTCATCAGAAGAGGGAACTTGCTGTGTACACTGATGTTGCCATTGAATTAACGTGGTGGCAATTCCCGTTCTGGTATTCCGCTACATCCACGTGGCCTAAGAGGCATTGAATAAGATGAGGAGGTAGCTGCAGAGGCTCCAAGAGGTGGTGCTGGGGTCAGTGAATCACAGCCATCATGATGATTTCTGTGGGACTGAATCGTGGGATTAACATGTGGTCTAATTGGGGTGAGTTTTGACAAGGGTGGGCGAATCATCGGCGGAGGCGCCATACATTGTTCAAGTCTTTGAGCAGGCATATGAGTAGGATGGTGCCTTGATACGTGAGTGCTTGAGGAGCTTATCGGTACTGCAGAGGGAAAGCCTGAGCAGGTAAATCTATTAAGAATTGTATATGCACGAAAGAGCAATAATAGAGGGCATGCATAGGCACTTTCATCACAAAAATATACATGTGACTAAATCTCATTGCACTATACTAATTTGTTGACCGAATACACAGCATGCCAAATATAGATCATAATTCCTGTATCGTTGTGAATTTGAACTATCAGTAAAAGGTAAAAGAGGAACTATTAAACAAAAGCAGAGAGAGAAGGAAAACAAATACATAATGAAACAATGGCCCTGCTGGTCAACAACTTTAATGTCTACAAAATAATCACGTAGGATGTCTATGTTTCCAAACCTCCAGATTATCTAACGAGTCATGAGTACATATCACAACAGAAAGACCAGTGGTAAATGTAGATTTTGCGAAAAAGTAGGGTGCAAAATCGACATGAACATATAGGCTCTAAGCCAACTACAAATTCTAACGCACCTTGCCCAATAGCACACCACCTTCCAAAGTCTATCAGCTCTTAACTAAAATATTGGTGATTATTTACCATCATCAGTGAAGCAGTTTATTTCACCAAAAGTGCTTTTCATGATTGTAATACTAATCTCTCTTCCTTAATTTTGGAAGAGAGCCTAATTTAGACACCTGAAAAGAATTATGTTCGAGTTTTAAAACAAGTGGTCCATAAGCTAGAATGAGTCCATCAAAATGTCCAATTAACATCTAAATCTAGATTTGAATGGAGAACTTGGACTTCGGAATCTTCCTGATAGATTCGTGATTACTCACCTCAAATCAGTACTGCAGATAAATATCTAAGGAGAGAAACAGATGAGACAAGCCCTTAACTGTTCATACATGCTCCTAACGTGTTTCTTTTCTTCCGTCCCCAACAACCACTGGTGTCAATTGTCAAATCGTAAGTGTGTAGTTAACATACTAAATGACCCTGACAGACTTAACAACACACCAGAATATCAGCAAACAAGTGAACCTTAAGCACAATGCATACCTTGTTCTATCCACACAAATCTTTCTCTTTTGCATTTCTCATGATTGTGGTTCACAACCTTGGCCAACAACTTATTCTTAAGAACTCTTTCATAATTTGTGTCAAGTTCCTTTTTATCCAGTGCTGCTGCATCATTGAGATTCCGAAGCAACATTCTGTACTTTTCAACCAACTTTTCAGCCTCCTTTTTGTAGTCAGATTGAGCTGCAATAACTGGTTGACAAAGAAACTAAAAGTAAGCTAGAAATAGCAGGCCTTAGGTTCCGATAAGGAATATTTGAGAAAGATTTCTAAAGAGCTTGAGAGAAATTGCTCGTAGCCCCCACCGATTTTTTATATCCCAAATTCATATAATCCGGTCCATTAATTATGGTGATTGATACACCTGTTGGCTTAATTACAAACAGAATATACGAAATTTACTAACAAATCAAATCATACAAATCAGATCTTAACAGCAAGAATATTAAAAAAGAAGGAAAAAAAAAAAAAAGAGAAAGGAAGAAAGAAAGAAATGGATTGTTGCACATACTTTTTCTTTATGAATCTTGTGAGCTTCTTCAGTCGCCTTTTGTATTCTCTCCATTTCAATTTGCAGTGGGTCTGGTCATGCAACATGGGGCATTTCAGAAGTGACAGAGTGAGCTTGAAAAGTATCACTGTTTGTATATCCAGGACTAGCAATAATTTGAGGAGCATGTGTTGTATTTACAGGTGAAACAAAGAAAGAGTTGCCTGGTTCAACTGGGTCATTTGATGCTTGAAATATTACTTCATCATCGTGAAGGTTGTAAATGTCAGAAAAATATTCATCTAGATTCAAGACTTCGCTAAGTGAACAGTTCTCCAAAAAAGATGAAATAGCCTCAGGCAAGCCTCCTGGAAGGTACAAGTAGCAGGTGTAAAGATTATCAAGAAACAACATAAAGATTGTCAAGTAACACTAAAGAATAGCAATGAAAGGCTTTCTTGAACAGAAGTTGCCAACCTGAGGCAGTGGCCTCAAATTTGCATTTGATGGTTGCATAAATGGTAAGGTAGTCCCAGCAAGATTCGAAGTAGCTGACTCACCACGTACAGGACTATTGGAAGTTACAGTGTTTGTCTCAACACTATCAAGTTGTATAGGATGAGTTGACATATTGATGATAAAATTATTACCACCAGCAACCACTTCATTCACTAAAATTTGAGAGTCTTCTGAAACTTTGCTATCAATCTGTCTTTCTAAAGAACCTGCTGCAGGGTTGCCATTTTGAGGATGAGGAGCATTATTTGAATTAGGAATTTAGGATGTGTTTGTTCTAAATTTCTTTGACAAGAAATGATTTTTCAACTATTTAAAAAAAAATACTTTCCATATAAATTACTCATTTTAGTTAAAAGTTAAAAATAATTTTTTCTTCAGCTTTTGAGTAAAAGCTAAAATAAATCATTTTTATAAAATTGATTTTTTGAGTTAAAAAAATCACTTTTCCTATCAACTAATCACACTCTTATTCTGGTGCTTAAGGAATGAAACTGCAGCTGGTGTTGAGGTCATAGCATTCATTCTGCCATTTTCTGCATTAGATTCCACGTAGTAGTAAAAATAATTAACAAGTACCTAATACCTATTAATTTGCTAGTATGTGCATTTTTTTTTTCGAGTTTAGTAGAATAATAATAATGATAAAATAACAATCTCAGTAGACATAAATAAGAGAAATAACTGAGTGTCTCTGACTCGCAGTCACATGCATAGCGAGCGTGAGTCGGGTTAAATGGTAGGGAAAAATATTAGGGCTGAACGACCCATTGCATATTAAGCCAAATATGGAAAATCTATTGAGGGCCTCGTATAGTGAGACCAATAATGTAATTGCCTAGTCTGATCTACGCAGATTGTGGGTATTCGGCTACCACTGACTCATATTTTTCTTATTTATATAATTAAATTTTAAAAATACTAACTTCCAATAAATTTTTGATTTATTGGCATTAAATACTATTAAATAATTTTTAACTGAGAAATTTAAAATTAATTATCATTTAACATAGATTAATGTCACTTTTAAAACGATATTAGATCAACTTAAAAAAATTTATAAATTTAATAATTAATTTTGATATTTTTGAGTCTACAAGACAACTGGCTCATTATAGGTTAGTTTACATGGAGTCACTAAATTGTGAAGATGATAAAATGGATTGGACCTGCTGAATTGACTCACACAACCCATAATTTTTAGCAAGGTGGGGTTGATATTTTCAATTTACAAAAAAATTTCAACCCGTATAACACACTTTACTTGACCCGCAAGTTAAAGCGGGACTAGGCAAGTTTCGCCTGCGGGTCACTTTTTTTTTTTTCATTTTTTTTCCCATGCAACACACAATATTTGGGCCCTTTTTGGCCCATGCACACATACCTCCATCTTTAAAGAATTAGTTATACATTACCCAAAAAAAAAATCAATTATGAGTGACTTTTGAGTCTTACTCTATGTCCCTATGAGTGTGAGAGAGTGAGAGAGAGTAAACCCTAACCCTTTCTCTCATCTACCTATATCATTGATCTTTTCTTAATTCTTTTTTCTCAGTGGTGCTCCTCCAAACTAAACTCCCAATTTTCATATTTGTTTCAAAAATCTAACACTAACAAAAAGAGACACCTAGACAAATGCAAGGTGAGCAGAGAACTTCCCAGCAGCGACTTAAGGAGCGATTTATGCTATTTTAAGTTGATAGGGTAGCATTTGATGTCTAGGATATTTTCCAGTAGGATATTGATAAATTAGGCAATTAGGATTTTTTTTTTTAAGTTTGTATAGATGTTATTTTGTTGTATTTAATTAAAAATTCCTTTATTTTTTTTTTAAAATGGATGAATTAATTCATGTATAAAAAATTATTTTCTATTTTTTTGACAGACCAACTCACCAACCTGTGCAAAAATGGGACAAATTGACATATTTAACCCAATTTACTAAAGCAGGTTGGCCCACCTTGTCCTGCTTGAAGCTTGACTTGCAGAGCGACGAGTGAAATGAGGCGGGTTGGTCCGTTTGCGATTACTACTAAATTGGGTTGGGCTATGCTTGGTTAAAATATAAAATTTAGCCATTATGAAGTAAAATCACCATAAATACATAAATGCCCAAAATCTTAACCCACAAATTAAACTATAGTATTCTTATAATAACTTCACTTCTTCATATCTAGCCCATTGCCTTTATTAATTTCTCTTATTATCATTTTAATTTTTCATAGTTATAGCTATATTTTTTATTTTTAGTTTTTAAGGTGCTAACAGTTGTCTAAGTATTATTTCAAGTTCTGAGAATGAAAAAAATCCTCGATGAGAGTTCTCTACTCTCTGCAAAGACCTTCGTTGGGTTGGGTTGCATTAGTTGGGTTTCTGATAATAGAGCTCGGATACCGGTAATTCCCTTAAGGCAAAAAAATAGTTGTCTTACTGATATTTCACTGACTCATAACTTGCTACAAAACAACAAAGTACATATCAGCAGTTGATACTTTCAAATTCATTAAAGCAGGGAACCTACTATATACATCCAGCCAGGCTATTTTTCCGGGTTATTCTAAGTATCACTGATATAGCCGTTGAATTAATGTGGCGGCAATTGCTGTTCTGGTATTCCACTACATCAATTTGGCATGATAGGAATTGAATAAGATGAGGCATCTGTAGAGTCTCCAAGAGGCAGGGCTGGGCCCAGTGAATCACTGCCATCATGAAGATTTCTGTAGGACTGAATCATGGGATTAATGCATGCTCTAACTGGACTGATTTCTGGAGTGGCTGTTGAAGTATTAACCACCTCCATTGGAGTAAACAAGGTTGGGTGCATCATGGGTGGGCCTGCCATGCATTGTTCGAGTCTTTGAGCATTTTTCATTCATCTATGGGGAGAAATAGATGAAACAAGCCCATAAATGTTCATTCATCTTCCTACTGTGATTCTATTCTTCCATCCCAACAATCAGCAACCACTAACAACACACCAGGATGTCAACAAACAAGTGAACCTTAAGAACAATGCATACCTAGTTCTGTGCATCGAACTGCATCATTGTGGATCCAAACCTCGGCCAACACTTTATTCTTAAGAACTATTGCATAATGTGTGTCAAGTTCCTTTTTCGTTAGTGCTACTTCATCATTGAGATTCTGAAACAACAATCTGTGCTTTTCACCCAACTTTTCAACCTCCTTTTCGTAGTCAGATTCGAACTGCAATAACTAGTTGACATAGAAACTAAAAGTAAGCTGGAAATAGCAAGCCTTAGATTCCGTAGAGTAATATTTGACTATTTGAGAAAGATTTCTGAAGAGCTTGAGAGAAATTACTCTCAGCCCACACTGATTTTATATCCAAAATTGATACACCCATTTATAGCAAGCATCTATTGCCTTAATTACAAAACAGAATGTAGAAAATTAGTAAATTACTAACAAATCAAGTCATACAAATTAAATCAGATCTTATCAATAGGAGTATTAAAAAAAAAATAAAGAAAGAAATGGATTGTTGAACATACTTTTGCTCATGGGTCTTGGAAGCTTCTTCAGTCGCTTTTTTGATTACTTGCTGTGCGTCCATGCATGCAACATGGGGCATTTTAGACATGACACAGGAAGCTTGAAAAGAGTCACTGTTCATATATCCAATATTAGTAATAATGTGAGGAACACGTGTTGCATTTACATTCATTGGCTCACTAGTGGAGGGTTGCTGTGTCACGGGTGAAACAAAAGGAGAGTTAACTGGTTCAGATGGGTCATTTGATGCTTGAAATATTACTTTAGCCTGGGGAAGGTTGCAAATGTCACAAAAATATTCGTCTAGAGGCAAGACTTCACTAACTGAACTGTTCTCCAGAAAAGATGGAATAGCCTCCTGGAAGATGCAAGTAGCAGGTGTGAACCCGTTTGATGAAGATAAAGATTATCAAGAAACAACATAAAGTTTATCAAGTAACAGTAAAGAATATAGCAGCAAAAGGCTCTCTTGAACAAAATTTACCAACCTTAGGCAATGGCCGCAAATTTGCATTGGATAGTTGCATAAATGGTAAGGTAGTCTCAGCAAAATCCGAAGCAGTTGAATCACCACGTACAGGACTCACTACAATGTAACACCGTTTGACCTAGCCTTCTAGGAACAACAACACTATTGCAAGTTAATGTTGGAGATAGTAGAGTGGATATTAATATTTTAGTTGTTTAAATAAAGAGTAATGATAGGGGTACTTATTTTTCAAGGGACATTATGCCGATTCATACCCTATCTACCATTACATGGGCTGTGGGTCTTATTCGAGTGGGATCCACACCCCATCCAATGGTGAATGGGATGTGAGAGGGTACGATGTCCTATAGAAAATGAGTACACCAAATATTACTCTTTAAATAAACTTAAAAAAGGCAATAGGTAAAACAACGTAGCATAGAAAGGAATGAATGTACCATAAAAGGGTGTGCATGCAATGTGTGGTTTTTGTTGGTTTTTGGAAATACAAACATTAAGTATGTTGTCAAAAAAAGATGAAAAGATATGTATGTATTGTTTATTAAGTATGTTGTTTCCAAAAGCTAAATCGAAGGAGTTATATGCAATTGTAACAAATAAATATTTTGGTGTAACAAGTTTCCAACAAAATGCAATGAGGTAAGATTATGCAACCCCTCGTATGCACGGATGAGACGCAATGGGATTGGGTAGGATGAGTTGTGCATTCACTTAGATTGGGTCATTAGGGATGGATATGCATGTTGAAGAGTGGGGCCATGCCCCTAACAAAATTTGAATTGTTTTAATAATTATATAAATATATTTTTTACCTTCAATTTTTTTTATTAAGTTTGACCCCATATTAATATAAAAAAAAAGTAATTGAAAGAAGTTAACTTACTTTCTATTTTTTACTTCACCTATTACTTTACTTATTCAAACTCTAAATGACACAAAATAATACGTTATAGCTCAGCTCACTTTTATTCCTTTAATACCACGTAATCCTTGCCTTATTACTTAAATTTTCTAATTCGTCACTATGGGTTATGAATGAAGCATTTTATATATAAAGGCGTTTTAGGAGTTCATTTTAGGCAAAGTGAGATTTTAATCTTAACCAAAACACACATATAAGGGTAATTTAAGTTTAAAACATTCTCGAGATCTACAAGTCTAACAAGAGAAATGATATGTGAACATATAAATTCAAGACACACTGCCTAGGACTCATTGCTCGCAGTGTGTGTGATACATACGAAAAGAGAAGTAAAAAAAGGTGGGGTTGAAATCCTATGGTTAAGTAGTGAGTCCCGGGCAGTGTGTCTTGAATTTGTATGTGCTAGAATTTTTTGGATTTCGGCTTCTGTTGATTGGTGGATTTTTTTACTTTATAAACATGGATTGAGTGGATAGCTTGATTGTTCATTAGAAACCCATGTTATTATTAAGTGATCCGTTATGGGTTTCATATTCACCATGTGATATTGGGCTTCGGCTTAATAATAAATATGCTGGAAGGTGCAAAGACTCAATGTAACCTAGGTCTTTGATGGATAGAATTAGGGTGCTGTATATGCATACTGTGGATAGGATCCCTCTTCTCGTTTTGACACACTTGACAGCTATCGTTCCATTGATATGGCCATCTAGAAGGGAAGGAGATAGAGCGGTTCTCTTGTACCTTGCATATGCATTTGCATACATTTTCTTTTGCAACAGGATTCTTAGATGGGTGTTCCTCATTAATAGAAATTTGATAGGAATGCAATGTTATTAATTGATATTCCTATATCACTGGTGTTCTAGATTTGTAGTATAGATCCAGTAAAATATTACATATGATATCAGAACGAGGTAAATTAGGTAGGGGTGTTCGTAGTCAGTTTCGGTTCGCTTTTGGATGAAAAACCAACCAAACCAAATCAATTGGTTGATACAAAATATCAACCAATCGGTTCTATTTTTCTTAGCCAATCAAACCAAACCGAATCTAATTCAGTTTGGTTCAGTTGATTTTGGGTTTCTAGCCTTAAAAAAAAAAAAAAAAAAACTTAAACTTTCCTACTCCACCGCAAAACAAACCCAAACCAGATAATCAAAACTTGCAATTTGTAACATTCTCACATAAACCAATGAAAATCAGAATGTTAAACACAACAATCATAATACAAGCACAAATTTATCAAACCCAAAATAGAATCTCACACATTGCATGAATAAATCAAAGCCCAAAAACATTATATCTCAAATATTGAGGATAATGTGTTCACAAATCAAAAACCAAAACTAAAAGAAAAATACACATTAAAGTTCAAAATTTAAATTTAAAAAAAAAAAGCAAAACGGGAAAATATGTTGTTGTGGAAAGATTCAAATCACCATCTTATCCTTCACAGTCCATTGAAGTGAAAAAATAAGACACGACAACGAAGGTCGAAGAGGCACGACACAACGCGATAGAAGAGGAATGCCATTGCCATCAACAAAGTGGAAGGCTGTCAACGTGGCAAGTAGTTGAATAGTAGAGGTGAAAAGTAGAGATAATAAGATGGGCTCAACTTGTCGGATTGGCCTGCTAAACCCGCAAAAATGGCAAGTTGGGTTGATATATTGAACCCGCAAAAAATTTGAACTCTCCTAACCTGCGGATTTAGGCAGGGCGGGGCATGTTGAATCTGCGGGCTGATTTTTTTTTTTCAAGGCTGGTTTGAGTTTTTTAATATTGCAACATGAACTTTTTTGTTTTTCCTAATCTCGTGCCCCATCACCTAAGCCCACTTCAACAGACTCACACTACTCTCACAGCCACACACACTTGCTTGTCTTTTATTTGAGTTTGACTATGTAGTAGCGAAGCACAGAATATGTGCACTGACGACTCTGAAGTGACGTTTTCAATTTGGTCTCATTTTTACACTTGCTTCCAGCATCACACACGACAATAACCTCACTATTGTGAGTGAGACCTATCTTTACTAAATCATATTATATTATATTATATTACATTATATGTATATATAAACATAGACTATAACCAAACTATCTATCCGGAATCTTATTAGATCCTAATAATCAAGTTGGTAGCTCTCATGGCAATTTTAATATCTATGAAAATTGTTTGTTCATAGTCTTAGAGTTTAATGTAGGAGCATAAATTAGATAGGATATTTTTCTATAAGATTTTAGATAGGATTTTTTCTTTAAAGATTTTTGGCAGGACAACCCGTCATTAAATGGGACAGGCTAGGAGGTTGAGCTCATTTTCCTAAAGTAGCCCATCTCGTTTTTGGTGGGTCAGGGTAGGCTGGCCCACTTTGCCATTGTTGTGAAGAGTAGAGAAGGCTGGCACTGCCATGGGTCGCATCACGCTGCTACGCTCAAGAAAAGAGTAACAACACTGTTGTAGGTAGGTTAGAGATTATTGTTTTTGGTGAGTAAGAGAGTTTGAGAGATGTTGAGATGGAGAGATGGACTAATAAAGTGGATATTCTAAAGATGGTGGGATAGCCTAAAGGAGTGGAGATGGTGAGATGAGAGGAGCCTCTGATGGTGAATTGGTGATGGGTAGGTGTGGTGCTAACAGCAAGGAAGGGGATGGAATTGTGGAAGTAAGGATTTAGGGTTTTTATGGGTTGGGCTTGGGGCCATGTAGGCAATAAGAATACAACATGAACATATGCGCCGACCAAGAAAAAAAAAGAGATATTAGTTTAGTTCGGTTCGATCCGGTTTTCAATTTTGGAACCGAAAATTGAATCAAACCAATCGATTTTTGCAGAAAAAAAAAACAAAAAACCATTTTTTTTTATTTTCAATCGATTTTTGGTTTGGTTTTTTTGGTATTTTTCGGTTTGGTTTAGTAATAAACACCCCTCATATTGGGATTAGAATCCAATTGAGAAAATTTTCAAATTGTTTTAAATTGAAAATTTCTCTGAAATTTATTTGGGATAATTTTTAAATTAATTTGAAATGAGAATTAATGATTTGCAAAATCCTTTTCGATCTAGAATATATGTTCTAATTGGATCGATTAAATTTTTGCATTGAAAATAATTTTGAATTAGATTTGTGTTTCAGTTCAAATACATAGCATTTTTAAAGTAGGTGTTGTGGCTGAATGTTTGCTTAAAAAAGAAAGATATAACTATTGCTATCTGCAATTGTATAACAGTTGAGGGGAAAAATGTTGAATTTTCAAGTGTAATGATGAAGTTCCACGTTAATTAGGAATGGACTAAGTGAAGACTATATAACGTTAAAAATCTCCCAAAATTTTAGGTTTCCCCTAACTGCTCTAATAAGTAATATTAGAACTAATGTTTGGGTTGGGACAAATGTTCTAAAATGGTAGTTGGTTAGTGTTTAAGTTTTGTCTTAACCCAGGAAATGTCTACCATGGTTCCCTGTGAATATACAAAAAGGCTTTTATTGAGGGAAAGTGTACAAATATTGAGAGTCACACTTGAGAGGGAGAGTTATAATAGTCATGATTAATTTACATTATTTTATATAGGAATTAAGGGTAAATTGTGCCAGATATTTAATTTGGTTGAATAAAATTTCATTTATATCATAGTTTCCATTGCACGGTATAATGTTCTATTTGTCTTAATAAAATTCTTTTATGGTAATTATTAATTATTATTGCTTTTATCACACTAGGTTGTTTGTTAAATGCAAGGAGAAGGAAAGCTATCTTATTGTTATCATGTAATTTTAGAAAACATGAATAAATAATTAGTATGACTAATGAATTAGTCAGCATAATATATGATGGATTGCAAGGTAGTATATTTATTAGGTTAATGGAATAATTCATGGAAATTGTCAAATACTCTTAGCCTTGGTTTAATTGACGTGTTAACTCTCTATGTTAATTAAATTGTAGTCCAATGCTTATTATTTTGATTTGCGTATATATATATATATATATATATATATATATATATATATATATATATATATATATATATATATATATAAAAGTTTACTTTTGTGCAAATTAGTATTCACTACTTGAGTAACATGATTTTATGAAGAGTACTTCATGGTGTATTTCTTGAAAAATATGTTTTAGGGAAATTCATGTATGAAAGTTAAAAATGGTTTAGTGGACTGAATTGTTATTCTTGTTTTGGAGCCCTTTTCCTAATTTGGATGCTTATCACCACAATGACTCATTCATGAAGTTAGTGGAGCTACTTGTTGATTCGAGGATGGTTTTGTTACTTAGACTAATTAGTGCATTGACCCATCCACAGGTTTTATTTATGAGTTGGTTCAAATAGTATGAAAAGTTAGAATTATTTGATGGTGAAAATTCTTTTATCCACGTGTATTGAATTTTCTAAAACTGTCATGTATGATATATTCTCCGCTCACAAACGAGTTTATATTTTAATTTAAATCTCTGTTACGGTGACTATTGTCACTAATTATTGTTCATTGAATCAATTAGAAGTTGATTACGTTTATTTTCAACTTCATATTGCTTTGCCCTTAATAAAGTAATTAGATTACAGTGTTGCAAACTTTGACTGAGTTTTTAAAAGGATGGAAATTGCATATAGCAATGGTGTTTGGACATGATGGATATGTAAGTTTATCCATGAAATTATAGTTGAATTCGTATTTAAGGGAATTTTTTTTTTTGAAGAAAATGTTGATTATTTTAATGTTGGTAGCTATGGTATGTGTTGTCCATTTTGTCCACAGGTGATTGTACAATCGTATGCCTAATCTTCCATTAAAATTATGACTATGCCCAAAATTAATTATATTCTTGTAATTGCATAAGGTTGGTGGGAGCCAATTGTTTGATTCTATTTCCATGCTATATATATATATATTTTCAATAATCTTTGATAGTCAGCATTATGATGGCTATGTTTTGTTGCTGTTAATGTTATTTAACAGTAGAGCTATGATAACTTGATTGAAATGACATGCTTAGACGTTGGTAGTTTATGTCTTTTAATATGATTGTTCAATAGAAGCTGATGAAATTGTGATTGCATTGGATTTGTGTGATTGGGCCCTCATGAACATATTAGCATTGAGGAGGTGCTTGCTAACCCCCTAACTAAGGGATTTGGGCCTATGGTGTTTATGAAACATGTTGAGTATATAGATCTTGTAAGGTCTATTGATGTATTTGGTCAGTAGGAGTTGTATTGTTGATCTAATTATATTGGACTTATGTAATTTGGTTGATGAATTTATGCACATGTTATAAATTTGGTTTTGGTGCTATTTGTATATCCTAAGATATGATGTTTTCTTGAGAAGATACAATAAGGATCCATACATAATAACATTAAGGATCAATTTGAGCGCTCACATTATTGTAATGCTACAACGTGTATATCTACATCTTGCACACTCATGGTTGTTGATTATTGTTGATGAGGTTATTGATTATTGGTTGTGTGATCATAGGAGAACTAGACTCATTATAGTCTATTATAGACTCGTATAGTCTATTATTTGCTTATAATTCTTAGCTAATAGCCTTGTCGATTAGAGTGATCTGATATATGGTGAATTATTTTTCAGGTTATAGTTTGTGGCCACAATTGTTTAACCTAAGAGTCATTTTTGAAATATTTTAGAAATTGAATAAAATCCAATCAATATTGTGCAAGTGTGAGAATGTTGGAATTTTATGAGTTCGGGCTACCTTTGATTGGTGGATTTTTTTATTTTATAAAAATAAGTTGAGTGGATAGCCTGATTGTTCACTAAAAACTCATTTTATTATTAAGTGATTCGTTGTGGGTTTCATATTCACCATGGGATATTGGGCTTAGGCTTAATGATAAGTATGTTGGAGGATGTAGAGGTCTATTGTAACCTATGTCTTTGATGGATTGAATTAGGATATTATATATTTATACTATGGGCAGGATCCCTAATCTAGTTTTGACACTCTTAACGGCTATTGCTCAATTGATATGACCATCTAGAAGAGAACGGGAACGAGTAGGTTCTCCTGTACTTTGTGTATGCATGTGCTTATGTTTTCTTTTGCAGTAGGATTTGTAGATGGATATTCCTCAACAATAGAAATTTGATAGGTATGCAATATTATTAATCCATATTACTATATCATTGGTGTTCTAGGTTTCTAATATAGATCCGGTAAAATTTTACAGAATGCTGACATATCATTTCTCGTCTAAAAATTGCACCATATGTTCAACACTTGACATACTCATAGAATTCTCACCAGCAGCCACTTCATTTCATATGACTGCATTTATATCTTTTGCATCTGCAACATGGTGAGGGAGGTATTGCACTTCCTGAGCTATACATGGTTCAGCGCGATGCTGCTGGAAAGATGAGCTTTAGAAAGCATTTTTCAACCATATATCATCTCTTCTCAACGGTTTCACCTTGTTAGTGCTTGTTTCATTCGTTTGCCCTCTAAAGCTCTTTGTAAGGCATTGAATAAAACTAATAGCTCAAGCTTTTGAAGCCTTCCTGATCAAGAGTTGAAACATTATTAGACAATTGTTGTGGCTGTTTGAAACACTATTACATTATTGTAGATTATAGATATACACAAGATCTTAAATCTTATATAAAGTGGTGCATGTCCCAAAAATATTAAGGAAAAAATGTTTCTAAATTGCCGAGGTAGAGATAACACCTGGAACAACATTACATGAAAGAGTTGAAGCTCTACCAAAATCTGAGTTTCTTGAATACTGAATAGTCCTTTAATGTTACCAAAACACATTTTTGTGCATTGGTTGGCCCACATGGGCTAGACAGTGGAAACCGAACAATGGGTTACAAAATTGAAATCATGTAAATAAGGAGTTATAAGAAATAATTTTAATTAATATAAAATTACTAGTAGTAATTTTAGTATAGATAAAAATCTTATTTATGTTCTTCATATCTTACAATAATTTCAATTTAGTATCAAATTTTTTTATTCTATTTATGTTTCTAATATTTTTAAAATATTTTAATCTTTTCTTGCTAATAGACAACATCCAAATTATAAACGAAAAAAAATTTATATTAAGGTCAAAAATTTTGATGTTATTGATATCCAAACATCACTAATAGATATTGTTTGCAATCAATTTTTCAAAGAAAAGATTTAAATATGAATTTTAGTAAGAGAAAGATTAATTAAGTATTAAAGAGGTTTAAATTAAAAATAAAAATTTTTATATTTGACAAAAATATGAGAAAAAATTATGATAATTCAAATAAATAATAAATATATCATCGCTAATATTATAACCTGACCTTCATATCAATTTCTTTTATTTATAATTTGAATATCGAAAAAATAAAATTAAAATATTTTAAAAATATTAAAAACATAAATAAAACAAAAAAAAAAACAGATTTTTGGGCCTAAATTAAAATCGCCATAAGAAACCTAGTGAGACTGTACACGTCTGATAATATAATCGTTAGTTTTAAAGTTTGTTTTGTCTTTTATGATAGTATCTTCACTCAAGCTGCTTTTTTTAAACAGCGTTTTTCCTGAAGAGCATGATTACTGCAGCTTAACGCAAATCTCATCTAAATGTGTGGCCCAACAATCAAAGCCAAGCAATATGGGCAAACATCGCCTCGAATATTCGCTCCTCAATGCAGTTTAGTAGCAGTGGAAGGGTTTGTCAACAGTACAGCCAAAAAAAGCAGCACATGATTTTTCAGCCATCTTGTTTATCACTTCATTGACCTGCGCTGGCTGTTATTTCTTTTAGTTTAAATCTTTGAAATTTTCATTGAAAATTGCGTCTGAGACAATTGGTTTACAATAATGGTATATAGTTAAAAACATATAATTAAAATCTTCATCAGAAACCATAGTAATTATTATATTAAATAAATTGATACAACTCTCTTTTTTTTCCGTCATATCATTCTAGCTCTCTAGCATTTGTGATTAGTTTAAACATGCTAACGCCTTGATTAAATCCTACTATTCACATTTTTGTTTACTCCAAGCCGTTCAAAAAATATGGTTTTTTTTTTACTAAAATAAAATAAATATTAATTTTCTAAATACCCCAAATAATTTTTAAATTGTCCTAAAATCTGAGACAAATAGGCCTAAGTTGAGCCAATTTCCATTTAATTTTTTTCTATAAAATGACTCCCCCATTCAGATGGTCTAAATCATTTTCATTTGTTCATGAGTGTTTTTAAGTGAAAAAATATCTAAGAAATCTTTTATACTTATTCACTATAATGGTAAAATTACAAATACAATAGATAAAATACAATATGAAAGAAGTTAGGACAATCGAATCAGAAGCAAATAACTTAAGTGGTGTACAAGTTGCCCATCGTGGGAGAATGTATGCGCAGATGTGATGTGCAACCATCTCGTCAAATTCATCAATATCCAAAGTAGAAAATACACTCCTAAACTAAGTGAGTTTAACAATGCACCATTGCATATTTGCCTTCTCTGGCACCACCCCAAGCAGATCCCTGCAGAAGCTCCATATATCATGATTTAGATGAGTCTCCCAATTAGATGTGTAGCTGCTAACTGGCTCTCTATCCACACGCAATCCTAGTTGAAATGTGACATCTTGAAGCATCACAGTGCACTCTCCACACAACAAATGGAAGCTATTTTTCCGGGTGCCACCACTTGTCGAGCAAGTGCATTAATGCGCTATCATAATCGAAATACAATATGTTTGCAACATACCACAAACCCACCTACTCCAAGTAATTCTACATCAATGAATGTGGTGCCAGTACAAAGGAGCCCAAACGCCTATCCTGCAACACTCGATCAGGCTATACTATACAAAGGCAAATTTATGCTCAAACTCAAATTCAAATTAAGGGTACATTTGTTTCAATTTTTTAAAAAAATAATTTTAAAGCTTAAATTTCATATACAACTGAAAAAAGCTGAAAACTGATTTTTTTCAGAAGCTATTTTTTTTAACTTCTACAAAAAAGTTGAAAACAGATATTTTTGAGATTCTCATTATTTTTAAAAAATTATCCAACGATACCAAATTGATTTTTTCGATGAAAAAAGTGATTTGTTGCCAAAAAAATCTCAAACAAACACACCCTAAAACTTGAATTCAGGCTCAGACACAAATTCAAATTCAAACTTAAATTTCATATTCAAATTAATTAATTCAAATTCACACTCAAATTCAAATCTAGCTCTATATTCAAAATTCATATTCGAATTCGAAATTCAAATTCAAATTAACATTCAGATTCATATTCAAATACAAATTTAAATGCAAATTCATATTGTACCTAATTAATCTAATCTAATCTAACTACCAATACTAACTAAAAAAAAATTACCTTTGGATTAACGATATGCATGGTAACATCCAGACGACGTAAATCATGCTTGATATCCTTAAATCTGCAACACAATTATAATAACAAGAATTAGTAATTATATTAATACTTTATAGCTAAAATTATAAAATTTTCTAACTAGATATTTTTACCTTTTTCTTCTTTCATTCCCTCTCACCACTTTTTCTTATCTCTCTTTACCCCCTTTCTCTTTCTAGCACTAACAATACAACCCTTCTCTCTCTAACATTGCAAGGAAACCGATCTACTTAAGCCAATATTTATAGGGGACAAAAAGCATGTAAATCGACCCACCCTAAGCCGATTTATGTACAAATTTTACTGTACATAAATCGACCTAATATAGGCAAATTTGACTCACCAAATTTTATAACAATTTGGAAATTATTGTTCAATTAGGGTATTTAGAAAATTAATATTTTTAATTTTATTTTAGAAATAAGAGACTTATTTCTAAATACCCTAAATGCGGTGTGTGTGTGTGTGTGTGTGTGTGAGAGAGAGAGAGAGAGAAAGGAAAAAGTGGTGAGAGGGGAGAAATGAAGACAAAGATAAAAAATATCTAATTAAAAAATTTTATATTTTTAACTATAAAGTATTAATATTGTTACTAATGCTTATTATTATAACCGTGTTGTATATATTAGAATATGGAGCATGATTTATGTTGTTTGGATGCAACGGTACATATTGTTAGAAGACATAATCTCAAAGTTTTTTTTTTTTTTTTTAATTAGCATTGATAGTTATATTAGATTAGATTAATTAGGTACAATATGAATTTGCATTTGCATTTGAATTTGAATTTGAGTGTAAATTTGACTTAATTCATCTAAATTTGAACTCGAAATTTAAGTTTGAATTTGAATTTGAAATTTGAGTCTTAATCTAAATTTGAATTTGAATTTTGAATTTAAATCTAAAATTGAATCTGAATTTCGATTTCAAATTTGAATTTGAAGTTGAATTTGAATTGGAATGAGTTTTGAATTTAAATTTCAATATGAATTTGCGTCTAGGTCTGAATTCAAGTTTTAATTTGAATCTGAGTTTGAATATAAATTTGACTTTGTATGGTATAACTTGATCGAGTGTTGCAGGATAAGCATTAGGGCTTTTTTCGTACTGGCATCACATCAACTTATGCATAATTACTTGGAATAAGCAGGTTTGGGGTATGTTGTGAACATCGCCGAATTTCGAATATGACAATGCATTAATTAGTGCACTTGTCGAGCGATGGCGCCCGGAGACACACCTTCTGTTTGCTGTACGGAGAGTGTATTGTGATGCTTCAAGATGTCGCATTCCAACTATGATTGCGTGTGGATAAAGAGCCAATTAACGGATATATATCTAACTAGGAGACTCATTTGAATCGTGATATACAGAGCTTCTATAGGGAGCGGCTTGGGATGGTGCCAAAGGAGACAAATATGCAAGGGTGCACTATGGAGAGTGGTGTCGTACGATTTGGGGTGGTGTTGTACGGAGAGTGCATCATGATGTTTCAAGATATTGCCTTCCAACTATGATTGCGTGTGGAGGATGAAGAGCTAATTAGCGAATGCATATCTAACTAGGAGACTCATCTTAATCGTGATATATGGAGCTTTTGCAGAGAGTGGCTTGGGGTGGTGCCAAAGGAGACAGATATACAAGGATGCACTATCAAACTCACCTAGTTCAGGAATGCATTTCCTACTTTGGATGTCAATGCATCTAACGAGACGATTGCACGTCACACGCACGAATACATTCTACTGCAATTGGCAACCTGTACACCACTTGAGTTATTTGCTTCCGATTCAATTGTCTTGACTTCCTCAATATTGTGTTTTGCAACTCTACATGAGTGACAAACAAAGAAACACTTCACCAACTAAATTTTGATTGCGGAATATTGCTCCCCCTATCGTGTTTGTAATTTCACCATTATGGTGAATAAGTATAGAAGTTCTCAAACATTTTTCTTTCAGAAACACTCACCAAAACAAATGAAAATGATCTCGACCATCTAAATGGGAGAGCGATCTTAGAAAAAAAGCAATTAAATAGAAATCGGCTTAGGCTGGACCAATTTGCAATTGCATAGAAATTGACCCATCCTAAGACAATTTATGTACATTAAAATTTGTGCATAAATTGACTTACGGTGGACCGAATTCTATGCAATTGCAAATCAACCCCACCTTGGCCGATTTGTTTCACCCCAATTTTAGGACAATTTAGAAATTATTGTTCATTTAGGGTATTTAGGAATTAATATTTTTTAAGTTTTATTTTAGAAAAGAAAAACCTTGTTTCTTGTATTCTTTTTCATTTATTTACATTTTATAACCTTTGACCTACTATCAAATATGTAGTAGTATCAGTTGTCTTCCTATGACCACCCCTCCGGCCCCACCCAAACAATCCGTCAAGATTCCTACAAAGTCTACTATCTTGAAGGCTAACTACTAACACCTTACCAGATGGCTACACCTAACTCAATTTTTTGGTACAAACAACAAAGTACACATCAGCAGGTGAGGCAAGCTATAATTTGATACCAAATTCACCAAAGGAGGGAACTTACTCTACATCCAGCCAGGATATTTACCTGGTTGTTCTATGTATCACTGACATTGCAATTGAATTAAAATGGTGGCAATTGCTGTTCTGGTATTCCACTATATGGATTTGGCATGAGTGGCATTGAATAAGAAGACACAGCCGTAGAGGCTCCAAGAGGTGGGTTTGGGGTCAGTGAATCATAGCCATCATGAAGATTTATGTAGGACTGAATCATGGGATTAATGAATGCTCTAACTGGGCTGTGATTTCTGAGTGGCTGTTGAGGTATTATCCATTGGAGTAAACAAGGTTGGGTGAATCACGGGTGGACCTGCCATACATTGATCAAGTCTTTGAGCAGGCATAAGAGGGGCATGGTGTCTTGGAACATGAGTACTCGAGGAGCTAGGTATTGCCACTGCAGAGGAAAAGCCTAATCAGTAGGAGGATATATTGGGAGTTGCATATGCATGGAACATCAATAATAGAAGGCATGCATAGGTACATTCATCACAAGAATATACATTTGACTAAAGCTCATTACATTAGACTAATTTGTTGACTGAATACACAACATGCTAAATATAAAGAACATAATTCCCGTTATATTTGTGAATTTGAATTTTCAAGAAACGCAAAGAGGAATAATAAACAAAGACAGAGAAAGAGAGAAAACAAGTACCTAATGGAACAATGGCTTTGCTAGTCAACAACTTCAGTGTCTACATAATAACCCCGTGGGATGTCTACATTTCAGATTAATTAACGTGTCATGAACACATATCAAGACGGAAAGACCAGTGGTAAGTGTAGATTTTAGGAAAAAGTAGGGTGCAAAATCATGAGAATCTGAAATTATAAGAATGTGCAAAGAGGCCCTACGTCTCAATGAAAAGAACGGCAGAGGCCCTTGCTAGCATTGTGCCTTGCCAAATAGCCCCTTCCTAAATGATCGGTGATTACTTACCACCACAAATGAAGCAGTTTATTTCATCAAAGGTGCTATTCATGATTGTAATACTAATCTCTCTTCCTTATTTTGGAAGAGAGCCTAATTTAGACAAGATAGAAGAGCTTGGACATTGAATTCTTCTGATAGAAGTAATTACTGACCTCAAATTAGTACTGCAGATAAAGATCTAAGGAGAGAGAGAGACTAAACAAACAATTAAATGTTCATTCATCTTCGTAATGTGTTTCTATTCTTCCGTACTCAACAACCACTGATGCCAAATGATGAGTGGACAACTAACAGACTAAATGACCGCCGACAGACTTAACAACACACCAGGATTTCAACAAACAAATGAACCTTAATTACAATGCATAACTTGTTCTGTGCATTGATACCACCACCAGTGAAGCAGTTTATTTCATCAAATGTGCTTTTCATGATTGTAATACTAATCTCTCTTCGTTATTTTGGAAGAGAGCCTACTTTAGGGACAAGAAGAGAATTATGTTCTTGCCTTAAAACAAGTGGTCCATAAGCTAGAATGAGGCCGTCAAGATGTCTAATTAACATCTAAATCTAAATAGGAGAACTTGGACTTCGGATTCTTCCTGATAGAAGATTGGTGATTACTCACATCAAATCATTAATGCAGATAAATATCTAAGGCGAGAAATAGATGAGACAAGACCTTAGATGTTCATTCATCCTCCTAATGTGTTTCTTTTCTTCTGTTCCCAACGACAACTGACATCAATTGTCAGATGATAAGTGTGTAATTAACATACTAAATGACCCTGACAGACTTAATAACACACCAGGATATCAAGAAACAAGTGAACCTTAAGCACAATGCATACCTTGTTCTGTGAATTGAACTGCTTCACTTTTCCATTTCTCATGATTGTGGATCAAAACCTCGGCCAACAACTTATTCTCCAGAACTATTTCATAATATGCGTCAAGTTCCTTTTTTTGTAATGCTACTGCATTATCGGCATCCTGAAGCAACATTCCATACTTCTCAACCAACTTTTCAACCTCCTTTCCATAGTCAGATTCGAGCTGCAATAACTGGTCGACAGAGAAATTAGAAGTAAGCTGGAAATAGCAGCCCTAGATTCCAAAGAGGAATACTAGAAAGAGATTTCTAAAGAGCCTGAGAGAAATTGCTCTCATCTCACACTGATTTTATATCCAAAATTGATACGAAGTCCAATCCCTTAATTATAGTATAGGGATTGATACACGTATTTACAGCAAGCATATATTGTCTTAGTTAACAGAGATGGATTGTTGCACATACTTTTTGCTGTCGTATCTTGGAAGCTTCTTCAGTCACCTTTTCTATTCTCTCCATTTCAATTTGCAGTGGGTCTGGGCATGCAACATGGGGCATTTCAGACGTGACATAGTGAGCTTGAAAAGGATCACTGTTTGTATATCCAGGACTAGTAATAACGTGAGGAACATGGTTACCTGGTTCAACTGGGTCATTTGATGCTTGCAATGTTACTTCAGCCTCGTGAAGGTTGCAAATGTGACAAAAATATTCATCTAGAGGCAAGAATTCACTAACTGAACTGTTCTCTAAAAATGATGGAATAGCAGGCATTGCCTCCTGGAAGATACAAGTAGCAGGTGTGAACCCTTTTAATGAAGATGAAGATTATCAAGAAACACAAAAGAATAGCAGCAAAAGGCAGCTTGAACAAAGATTACCAACCTGAGGCAATGACAGTAAATTTGCATTTGATGGTTGCATAAATGGTAAGTTAGTCTCAGCAAAATCCGAAGTAGTTGACTCACCACGTACAGGACTCACTACACTGTAACACTGGCTGACCTCAGGAACAGCAGCAGTATTGCAAGTTAAAGTGTTTGTCTCAACACTACTAAGTTGTACAGGATGAGTTGACATATTCATAAAATTGTCAACTGCAACCACTTCAGTCACATCTATTTGATAGTCTTCAGAAACTTTGCCATCAATCTGTCTTTCCAAAGAACCTGTGGCAGGGTTGACATTATGAGGATCATTACTTGAATTAGAGACTTTTTTACTCTTATGCTCAAGGAATGAATATTTGGCTGGTATTGAGGTCATAGCATTCATGCTGTCATCTTCTGCATCAGATTCCACAGTGATAGCATCTGCTTCAACAGGCAAACTGCCAGATGTCTTTTGAGATGGACAACTTTCATTAGCTGTAATTCTGATGTGAAAATTTTCTGTATAAGTCTGGTCATTTGTAGCTAGCACTGTTGTGGGAGATTTTCTTTGAAGATCATATCTATTTGTGTCAGATTCCACAGGATCTGAAACATGAGGACCCTGAAAACCCTTTTGCATCTCCCCCACCAAATCTTTCAACCCGGGTGTCTTGCAGTCTGATGTACATTTCTCAACACAAAGTCCATCTTGTAAACAACTTGAAAAATCCTTCTTAAATTTCCGCAGTGTAGAGTAAACATAAGTTACTTCCTCGCCCTTGCAATCGAAGTTCAAGTACACTTTCGCAAGTACAAGTGAATCCTTCCTATCAATCTTGTGTTTCAACAAAGAAGCAGCAATCCAACACTTGGGAGGGAAAAAAGAAAAAAACATTTCCATAAACAACTATGATATAATGCTTATAGACAAATTTTATTTCATACACATGCATTATCCAAGAATGTAGATACTCACATAAACAACAGCATGCATAGACAAAAAAAATGAGCAAACCAAAACACGTTTTGCAACAGAATGACCACAACAGGGGTCTTGAGCTCAAATGTGATTTTTGACCAACCATACACTATAATATGAAGCAAAAAAGAAAAAGAAAGAAAGAATATTTATTTTCATTGAATGGTCATTTGTTAACACTAAGTGACTAACAAATAAACATAAAAAGTTATAAAACACTTAATTAGAAAGAAATTTATTGGCTATTGATTTTTATAGAGCAGTTATTTGTTACTACTGAATAGTTAATAATGTAAATAACGTTCTATTTTATACATGAAATTAATCAAAAAATTTTGAGCGGTTATTTCTTTTTGTTGAGAGGTCATTTTTACCAGTAAGTTATTAGCATTGTAAAAAGAACCTATTTGATACATGAAATTAGTCAAAAGATATCACAATGATTCATCCAGAATCTAAACAAACATGTGAGCAGCTACTTATGTCGTTTAATATAAAAGAGAGCAGATACTGACCACAGATATTTCAAATGCCTGCATGGTAGAAACTTCTTGGCAATTAACATTGTAACATTCAAATATGTGCTCAAGAATCCTCATGCCAACAGCCTTGACATTTTTCTGTATATGAAATCAAATGATCAGGTCAGCTGTCTTTATTTTTCAAAAATATTCTTTCATTATTAAAATATAATCTTTATAGTTAAATTATTAAAATATGTCAGCTGTTAGATAGATAATGTAACCAATGATAATCGGTGTTTTAGAAGCCCAGTAATAATGCAAATTATCCTTGTTCAAATTTTTTTCCTTCTATTAAGATCTCTTCTGTCATTGATAAAAGGTCTAAACAAGATTTTGGTTCCTATAATTTCCACAAAGTCGGGTTTCGGCCCCCTATATACTTTTTTTTTGTGGTTTTTTTTTTGTTTTTTGGGGGCTGGTTTATCAATCCCTGTATCTGGACTCAGCTGGGTCTTGGCCCCCAAGAGACCAATACATCAATAAGTGGAAACTATGGGATTAGTCATTAACAGAAAATAGGGACTAATACCATAATGAGTAGAAATTATACAGACTAAAACCCAAATGAGTGGAAAATATAGGGATTGTGTTAGGAACCTGGCCATAGGAGATAGAAATAAAAGGAAATTGTTGTATTGATTCACTGGAGAAGAATGATATCAGTGTGATATCAGTCTCCTAAAAAGATACAATGGTTTCTAGGTATTAGAGAGACCTAGAACTCTCCCAATTCCAAGTCTGCCCAATTCTGAGATACCCCCCTCAGCATCTCTCCCCTTGCCTATATTATTTCCCACCTCTCCTCCAACAGATTCAGGATATTCTCTCTCCTTTGCCTAGCTGGCAGTTAGTTACAAAAACCCCCCCATCCTTGCCTTTACTACATGCCCTATATACATCAGCTCTCTTTCTATTACTTCTAATATATACTATTAATAACAGCATTAATATCAATATTAGGAGTCCTAACAATACTCCCCCCTGAAGAATCACCTTGTCCTCAAGGTGATGTAGCTAGAGAAAAACAATAATGCTGAAAAATAAAGGGCTTCCTCTGAGGTCCCAAATCTTGACAAAGATGGAGTAAAATATGATTGCAGTGTGGCAATGTCCTCCTGGATCCCAAGGGTCTGATCCCAGTCCAACCTCCAGCCTATCTTGATTGTTAGAAAATAGCGGCAAATAACTTTCCTGTTCACTAAGTAAAACAGCCTGCCTACCTTCAAAACCATTGATTATAACAGCACCATCTACTTCGAGACCTCCAATGTTTCCTATTGTATATTCCATTAAAAAGGTCCTTAAGAGCATCACATGTACAATTTTAAAGATATCTTCAGCCTGTTGCTTAGGTACTTCCCTATCTGTGAAAGCATTCTCAGCATCCAAACCTTCTGCAGCTTTAATGAGATCAATACTTTTGTCCCATCCTGGAGGTCCTTTAACCCGTAATAGGCCCAACCTTATCCCAGGGATAGGATCTAACATCTCTAAGTAATGTGGTTGTTTAATGGCTAATTGTCCCTGTTTCCTTTGAACACTGAAAACACCTGTCAACAGAAGCATTAGGGGACACATGGTAGAGATCCTCTCAGCAATAACAGGCCCCTCAACACACTCAGGTCTTGCTATAATTAAGTCCGAACTTGAACCCACTCTTCCAACAGTCAAGACAACATAAATCCCCCATTTCTCAGCTTGTAGTTCAACAGTAATCATCAGTGCTAGACAAACAGTGCATCCATATTGTGTCTTAGGAGCTGAACCAATATCTAAGCAAGGCCATAACAGCACTGTTTCAATCATCCTTCTGAGTGTATTCATTGAAGGATGAGAAAAAGACACCCAGCCTCTGACCATACGGGATGCGCAAATTGAGAAATAACAGGCCTTTATCTTCATTGCATAGTTATTATCAATAGCCTGTTCTAATCTGAAGTGAAGAACTGGGAGCAAAAACTCTTTAGCAGCGGGTCGATGCTTAAGAGAATAATGAATTGACCCTACTGTTCTATTGCTTGCATAATCAGCTTTCTTTCTTACAACTAGAGCATATGCATATTCACTTGCTGAGAAAAGCAAACAGGGAGCTACCTCAAGACCGTGAAAACCTTCCAAATGATGCTGACATTTGAAGGGCTGTCAACGTCCTCGGATCCAATATTTAAGTCATGAGTTTTGGTGGCCCTCCATATCTTTTCTTCATGGCACCACAGTACGTGCTCTCCCTTATCAATCGATTCACTTTGATGTTGCTATCACTGTTGTAGGGTCTTGGGCTACCTGTGGAAGTTGCTAAACCCATCAAATCAGGGCCCACATACCTGCGTTCTGGTTGCCCCAATTTATGTTCATCTAAATTTAAACAATTTCTCATTGAAGCCCAATTCTTCTTTGCAATGTGGGCCTCACTAGAAAATGGGCTAATGAAATAAAATTTCCAGCTCAAGACTCGCCCCATCATTCTCCCTAACCCTTTGGGCTTGATCCATTGGGTCTAATTTTTGACCCGATACCTGGAATGCTCCACTTCTTCTTTTGTTGTCCCTTCTTCCACCAATTCCACGATCGATCGCTCAGGCCACCATTTCATTTACGACATATCCAGCTGCGATGGTCGACACTACCTTGAGATCGTGGACTCAGAGGTGGTCGTCGGCCCTGCTCGGGAAAACCAGATCCCGACCTCAGTGATATACTCATGGATCCTCTGTCTCTTCCCTCTCGTGTAGCCGCTGGTGGGGGCTTGTTCGGTAGTCATCGCTACCGTAACTACCAATGCGACCCACGAACTGCGGTGGTTCTCTGTGGGAGGTTGGTCAACATGCATGAAGGCTCCATCTCTGGCCACACCTCTCCCACTACGGCCATTGCGGCCTCTTGTCCAGTGGTTCCGCGGCGGAAGCGGTCGCGATTGGTTCCGGCCATGAGAGTCTAGCCCGTTTTCTCACCTCCCCGCTTACCGTGAGCTTTACTCCTTCGCTTGCCAGGCTTGACACTCCGCTGACCCACTGAAAGCACCAATAGAATCGCCATGTTCATCCGGTAGAATCATCATCCCTTCATCTCTATGAATCTCCTTCCACACTCCCAACCTCATTAACTCCTCCAACTCTTCTTTCCTCTCTACGTTGTTATGAAGCTCGGGGTAAACTACCATCTTGGTCCTTAAGCCAACATCAGTAATCACCAATGCTTCGATCCGTGTGACGCCCAAATTTTCCCCAATCGCTCTTCTTCTTCCCCCTTTGACCTCCACCATGACCTTCCGACTTCTAGCTTCTCCAACACAAGGTCACCCCTCACCTCTACTTTTTGAGATTCTTCCTCGGAGTTACTAAGATCTTCCCTTTGTCATCATCTTCTTCCTCGCTCTTCCTCCTCATCTAGCATGCTTTCGAAAAAAATATGAACATTAGGAGCCCAATCGTCCATGGATGATCTCCTCCTTCTCCTCCACCACCAAGCTTCATCATCCTCCCAAACCGTAGTCGACGCTTTGTGTTGTCTTTTTCTCAAAGATCCTATCAATTTCTTTCAACCTCCGCCTAATCCTTTTCATGCGCTTTCTCCCAACTCGACTACGATGCGCACTGGCATGGATCTCCGCACAGGCTCCCAAGATCGAGCTCATACCATTTGTTAGAACCCGCCATGGAGATAGAAATAAAAGGAAATTGTTGTATTGATTCATTTGGAGAAGAATGATATCAGTGTGATATCATCTCTAAAAAGATACAATGGTTTCTAGGTATTAGAGAGACCCAGAACTCTCCCAATTCCAAGTCTGCCCACCTCGAGATACCCCTCAGGCATCTCTCCTTGCCTATATTATTTCCCACCTCTCTCCTCCAATGTATTCAGGATATTCTCTCTCCTTTGCCTAGTCAGCTTAGTTACAAAAACCCCCCCATCCTTGCCTTTACTACATGCCCTATATACATCAGCTCTCTTTCTATTACTTCTAATATATACTATTAATAACAGCATTAATATCAATATTAGGAGTCCTAACAGATTGCCTTAGCAGTATAGACCAATATCCAAAATAAAAATCATAGGGAACAAAACTTAAATGGGTGGAAACTAAAGGGCCTGAAGTATGTATCCAAGCAAAGGTTACTGAAGTATGTATGGAGACCCTACCGGAAGTTGTAGCACATCACAAAGACCTGCTAAATCTGGCTTTGGCAAGAACTCAGTGCTCTTTGGCATGTCAGTCAGTTTCTTTGGTTCCGGAGATTTATCATTTATTGCAGCTAGTCTTGTGATTTCACCAGTCAAAGGATCCTGAGACAAGTCATCCTTATTACCTGTAGGCATGAAAAAGAATCATCAGCAGCGTGTACATTTTAGCACCCCCAATCCCCCCCCCCCCCCCCCAAAAAAAAAAAGAAAGAAAACTTTTGAAAAAATTAATGATTTGTAAGAAAACGTGTGACACAAAGAAATAAACAAATGACTTGAAGAAATTCAGCAGTACCAGTCATTTTGCCTGCCTTATAGACAGTACTTAGCTTCTTGTTCTTCAAACTTTTTTTAAAATATTTGGAATCAACAATATCCTTAGACTCTTCCCTCCTCTTCGCATCAATAATATCCTTCGACACCTTTCTAGCTTTAAGATCAACAACATGGTTTGACACTTTTCCCCTCTTTGTATCAGCAGTATCCTTGGACACTTTGCTCCTCTTGGGATCAACATTATCTTCCGACACTTTCTTCCTTTTGGGATCAACATTATCCTCAGACACTTTCCGCTTCTTTCTTATAATGGCATCATTTTCACATTCAGATTCTTGTCGTAAGTGATCAAAATGGTTGACTGTTTTCCTGATCCTTTGAGAAGAAAGAGACAAAAATTTCCATTTAGGACGCCTTCCTTCAAGGAGATTACTCCAGGAAAAGACATTCAAGCCATTGTCCAATTTCTTCACTACTCTTTCTCCTTGCAATAAAATGTTCCTTGCATATTCCCCACCTTTCTGCTCTACTTTCGCTATAAAGGACCATCCATGATGATCAATGTCACCACTGCCACAAGCCAATAGGGTTGATAATTCACAGATTACATCACTTAGAATCGACTGATCAGAGGAGATGTTTCGAGCTAAGACTGAGGTGCCACTATCATGTAAGTCATCAAGCTTATTGAATAGATAGGAGGCTCCCCATCTGAGCAGGGTGTGACAGGTACTGTGGTTAATCAACTGGATATCACTATCAAGAGTTATACCCTCTTTTGCAAGCATTAAAACCTTTTCTTCAACCGTGAAAGATGAGAACAATCTGAAAACTGTTAACTGTTCAAACTGTGAGCTGATAGACATCCTTTGTAAGGCTCTTAGATCATTTTGTGGGTCCCAATCACTGTCAAATAATATAACAGTATCCACTGAGGAAAGCTTAACACTAGGAAGACAGGCACGGCTTTCCAACAAGAAGACAAATTTTCCACTATCTCTGTCATTAAAAGTGTCTAGAGCAGCTTGCTTCTTTGAGGGGATATACCCTCTAGCATATCGTACATAACAATCTTTACCAAATCTCTGACAGAGAACATCATCCAAAATATCTCCAATTGATCCTGAACCACTAGTTGACTGCAGTTTTAAAAATTAATATAAAAAAAGAAAGGCAGAAAGAAAGAACTAAATGAATCCTTGGGAAGCTAAAAAAAATCATAACAGTAAACAACCAATGTGATGGAGTTTTGATAAGTACTTGACAGGCACTATAAAAAATAACTAAAAGAAGCCAGAAAATTCATACCTTCACCAGGTGAATATAAAGAAAGAGACACTAGTTCCGTATTCATAACAATTCAGCAAGGAAACAAGGCAAACAAAGTACTGGGATGGCCGAAGTGTATGAGACATGGCTTCAAGTTTGTGCATTTCATGGATATCAGATCACATATAAAAGACAAAGCAATGCTACTAAAGTATCTGACATTACTTTTAATTTTAAATCACTTTTTGAAATTCCAGTGACAAGAGGTCAACTGATTGAAATAAAAGAAATAACAAGAAAGCAAGGGACTTGAATAGATGATTACCTGAAATAATATTACCACTCTTAACCCTCGGCTTCTTGCTTCCATAAGCATTTTTTCAAGAAGTTGCAGTTTTCCACTTGCTTTTATCCCAGTATTCAAATGCTCTTCAACGGGAAGACCTCTGTTGACAGAATTGTGCAGTAACTGGTCCAAGAGATAAGGGTGGTTGCAGCACTGTATATATCAACCATACATGGATGAATCATTAAGCAGTTCTATTGAAAATGCATTTGGTGCTATAGATTTTGTAAAAGTTGAAGAAATGATATCATGAAAGGAAACATTTAATTATTGGTTGACAACCAAAAATGTGTCATATACAAGGTTTCAGCTAATTTGAAATTATTGTTTCACTTCATGTCTACCTTCCTTGTTGAGATAATAAGGCCATGGAGGGCATCAACTGAGACAGACTTTTGGGCTGAACATAGCAACCTTGAGTTAGATAGCAGCATTGAACAATACTGCTCAAGCTGCAAACTGGAAAGCTGGGCAGGAACCCAATACTCTGCAAACCTAGTGAACCCTGTTTTGCATTTAAATGCAACATATTGTTCCAATTGGCTTTTCAAATTGGAAATACTATCAGAGAAGTCAGCCTCTGTTTGAGCAATATTTAACACATGATGTCCAGACTTGAGGAAGGAAAGCAGTTTGATATAATCAGCTCGATCTTCCTGAAAATCCATTGGGAAAGATGTCAATGTGATGCAAAAATATCAATAGCAAACACAAGAAGTATACCTTGATTTGTCCGCTAACAACCAGAAGCCTCATCTCAGCTGCCAGAATCTTGATATTGTCAAGGTGTTCTAAAATTCTAGATCGCTGGCATTCATCAATTATTATTGCTTCCCATTGAATGCATTGTAGAGTATTTAAGTCCTGCATATCACATTAAAATATGACAAGCACAAAAGAAAATTAATAATTTTATCAATGAAACTTTTGTAGAACATGTAAAAACTAAAATTGTTTCTGGAAAGTCATTTATCAGATGAAGTTGTAAGATATAAGAGTTTACCTCAATGATAACATCAGACGATGATAACAATATTTGAAATAAGATGCCACCATCATCATTATAAAACTCTAAGGCCCTGATGCTACTCCGTACATCTTTGTTTCCCTTGTAAACGACAAGATTGGCAGATGGTGCCAAATGTAAGAACTCTCTTTCCCATACCGAGAGAGCAGCAGAAGTTGAGATGATGAGAAAAGGCCTTGTCACCTTACAATGCAAAGATAATATAAACAAAATCACCTTCATAACCCGCTCCTGCAAATGTAGTTCAGCGATAAATCATTCTAAAACATTTGATATCGCAATTTTCTTAAAACATTTGGTTGATTTTAGAATATTTTCACATGCACATATTATACACAATACCTTCAAACCCTAGAAAGCATACTATATTAATTTACTATGTTGCGCAAATACTTCAAAATAGCCGTCGTATCCGTATCTGTATCCAATATGTGTCGGATACTTTACACATACTTTTGGTTATATTTTAAAAAATTTTGGTTTTTTTGGGGCATTTTAGTACCTATATAAATGGAAATCCTAAACCAATCAATAAAATAATGCATTTTAGCATGTTTACAAGAATTTATGCTAATATTCAAATCATTATTCCTCTACTTTAATTTAAGATTTATGTTTTTATGTTAATTTTTTACTTTTATATGTCATACTATAGCCGTATTGTCTTATAATTTTTAAACACTATTGTATCCTCGTATCCGTATTGTATCGCATTTGTATCTCATATCTATATTCGTGCACCATAGTTAATTTATCCAAAACTAAAGATCATATGTCCTTATGAGGCTCTTCCAAAGATGTATGTATGTTTGTTGAGTTTCAGCCTTCAGGAATCTGAGTGATCATTGTCATTTATTCTAAAACTGCAAAGGCTTGGTGCATATTGATGAACTTTTGATAGTGGGTTTGTGAAGTGGAAGGAGAGAAGGTTTTACGGAAGCCTGTGATATTTTCTATGCTTCATAATAAAAAACCAGGAGGCATGCTTTTATATGAGAGAAAAAGTAAAATATCAAGGGGTATGCTCAGTTTTTGGAATAGTTTGTCTGCCATAGGATAATACAAGTCCATGGCTCCGTGCAGCTTCCCCAAAGGGTTCAGCTCATGGTTTTCCTCAAGACTCAAGAGGTGCCACTTACAGATTATTCAGATGCTCAGAAGGAACTGCTTTAATTTTTATGGTTGACTGTATCATTTTATTTTCCTTTGACTTCACAGACGACTTCCTGCCCTGCTTTCTCACCTTACTGTTTCTCACAGAAGCAATTTTTTGCTTCTTTTTTTTTCCCCTCTTGGAAAAACCAAACAGATGCAATGAAGAGAAACATTAAGAGCAGCCTGCTTATTTTTATATCCACATTATTCAGATAAGGTACTCAAACAGCACAAGTTTAATTTAATTACAGATTATCTAAAGACGTGACAAACTAAATATAGAAAACAAGGATGTTATGTAAGAACAAAACAAGAGGATAAAAAGAATAAAAAATGACCTGGTCAATCTTATCGTCTACAACAAGAGCACTCTGACCTTTGTGCCAACACAAGCGAAGCTTGTTCACATAACTCAAATGCTGGTTATAAGATCCCGGGGAATCACCAGATGGCAGCATTGATAATTCAGCAAAGGAAGCTTTTCTCTCCTACAGCACCAAGTAAACTGCTTGTTAGAGTATCATACTCATAGTATAAATACAGGACACATTTCATACAAGCTATAAAGAGCTACTTTTAGCCCAACAAGAAGTCAAGAGATTTTGCCTTTGTGTATTGAAAGTATCCATCTCATACATGAGTGTAACTCTGATAAATGAGTTAAAATAATGTGTCCCCAAACCCCAATTACATGATTTATTCCACCTTGACATGTTATCAGTGAAGAATTATTTAACTCAAAAGGAAATGAACATCTGGCATTAGGAAGCAACAATTTCAGACTAGTGAATTTTACTTTTACTAGAATTCATATTGCCATCCCTGCCATTGACTATGGAAATAGTTGTTAAGCAAAAGAACCTTCATATTCCTTTCTTTTACATTGTAACCACTCAATTTTCTTGACTTCTACCCCAGTAAACCTCAGCTGAGTTGAACAAAGCTACAGAAATCTTCATATCATAGAAAAATACAGCAAACTGAAGCCACTTCCACACTTCACAAATCATTAGATTATGAAATCTCATTTAATTTAAGCTACAACTACATCTATCAAGAGTTAAAAAATACTTTCAGTTGAATGCATCCGGGAAAACCAGTTTAGATTGAGATCAAGCTTTGCCACAAAGTAAAAGACATTCTGTTTCCGTACATCTATGGTGGTTTTCTCTTTTTCCAGAGTTGTATGAAAGAATTGCAGTTCTTTCATTAGTAATGTCATAGATAGCATCCCAAGAATGGTCTGAGTAAATTTATTTGAATGTTAAAACTTTTAAAAAGATGACACTACAATAGACAATAACAGTAGATCCTTGATGTTTAGTCAAATACAAAGAAGCACCTCATTAGCTTCAAAAGGATTTGAAAGTCTATCTGTCCTCTTTCGACCACTTTCGTAATCTTTTATGAGTTTCGTGCCTTCAAATGACGTCATAAATGAAGCATCATCTAACTCCCATGTAACATGATCATAACCAAGACCAGTCCACTTTACAAGCCACTCATAACGACCAATTGAATCATTGTTATCATGCCCACCAACATGTTCGTCATTTTGCTTTGGTAATACAATTGCCCTTTTTAGCAGCAAGCGGTGAGGTATACTCCACTCTCTTTTCCACCTGATAACCTATTATTTTGGCATTCAAGAAATTTATTATGGATACTTCCAAAGAAAGTACTAAAAAAAGGTATTGCTTATCCTTTCTAAGAAAATCAAGAGTACTCAACCTGATGTTTCCTCTTAAACTTTGCCAAAAGCTTTGGCGCCTCAAGAAGCATTTGTGTTTCTAGAATCCAGCGGTTGTGAGCATGAGCAAGGCCCTGATACTTGACAAAGTACTCCCTTTCCATCACTAGCAACAAATTAATAAATTATTATTACCAATAAATAAACCTATTATCTAATATATTTTCCATGAAAAACAAAGGTAGGTGAAACATAATAGGAAAATTTGGGGAAAAAGAAATGCCACAAATTCTGATTGACCATACCTTTATTTTCTGAAACCACTTCTCTAGAATCCAAGATGGATTCCACCCCTTCAGAAATAGAATGCACACCAAGGTCTAGCTTTTTCTTAACACACCAGAGACAATGCCAAAACCCCATAGGGATATAATTGAGAGGAGGATCCAAACAAGAGGGGTGGTACCTCGTTTGACATCCTTTTCCACAGCAGCACCTAAAATATAGTTCAACATCAACAAACAACAGCAAATAACAATAAAAGAATATGTCCCACTACGAAATGCCAAAGTCAAATTGAAATAAATATATTCCAAAAACATTTTCCATTATTTAATATAAAGAAAAGTAGCAGGGGGGGGGGGAATCTAATCACTCTCTATATTATTCTCCTGGAATCAGGAAGTATATCTGAAAGAAAACAACAATGGAAATAACCAGAGTAGAGGTTTGTGTATTATTCACACTCTAAGCTAAGAGCAATGAATCTCTAGCTTAGGGAAGAGAAGAACATATAGAAATATGCAAGAAGTTGAGAGAAACATCCTGAGCACTCAGCAGCTCAACTCTCCAAGAGCAATCCTAATTCATGCCTACCTCCACTCTCTCACACCCTCCAGCCTATGTAACAGAATCCCCTCCCAAGGCCTCACTCGCGCCCTCACTTGCTGACTCAGCAAGTTTGTTAGGCTAAGTTGATCTTACAACGTGCATTCCCCCCTCATTTCCTAATTTACCCCTATATTTCCTCCTTCTATACACCTTAATCCCTCCATGTGGCATCAGGTCTCTTACATGACTCCCCCCTTGAACTACCACCTTGTCCTCAAGGTGGAAAGAGGGAAAACTCAGTTTGATGTCTGCTGCATTCTCCCAAGAGCTTTCAAATTCTGGCATGTCTTCCCATTGAATCAGAACCTCCAATTCCCCTTGTGCATCAGTCCTCACAGCTAGGACCTTGGAGGGTTTAACTCTCAGCTCCCAATCCTCTGCTAGCCCGGAAGGTAACAGCTGGCTAATGACATCCAGAGTGGGGCATTTTTTAATAATGAAACATGAAAAATCGGGTACACCATGGAATCCGGAGGCAGTTTCAACTTGTAAGCTACTGCCCCAATTCTCTCTAACACCTCGAATGGGCCATAAAAACGTGGGCTTAACTTCTGGTTGATTCTTGTTGCTAGGGACTTCAATCTATATGGCTGTATCTTCAAGTAAACCGAATCTCCTACAGCAAATTCAACCTCCTTCTTTTGTCCGCTTGTCCCTTGATCCTATTCTGAGCCTTAGTTAACTGCCATTTCAACTCATCTAGGATCTAATTTCTTTACTGCAGCAGCAAATTTACCTCCTCAATGGGGGAGGGAGCTATGTCTCCTTTGATGAGAGTTGGAGGATCCCTCCCATACAATGCCTTGAAGGGTGTAGTTTGCCTAGATGCACTATAATTAGTGTTAAACAAGATTTCTGCCCAGCTTAACCACTTACTCCATTGTTTTGGTTTGGTACTCACAAAGCATCTTAAGTATGTCTCTAAACATTTGTTTACCACCTCCGTTTGCCCATCAATTTGGGGGTGGTAAGCTGAACTATATTTCACCTTGGTTCCCACTTGTCTAAATAGGTCAGACCAGAAGGTACTCATAAAAACTCGATCTCTATCAGAAACTATAGTCGCGGGGAACCCGTGAAGCCTCTCCACTTCTTTGACAAAGCTGTTGGCCACTTCCTTTGCTGTATAGGGGTGTGAAATCCCTACAAAGGGGGCATACTTTGTTAGCCGATCCACTACCACCAAAATGGTATCTAATCCATTGGATTTTGGGAGGCCACCAATGAAATCCATGGAAATATCTTGCCAAACTTGAGTGGGAATAGGGAGAGGTTGGAGCAGCCCAGCTGGAGATAGAGTTAGATGCTTATTTCTTTGGCATATGTCACAGTTTTGTACAAACTGTTGGATGGACTTCTTCATCCCTTCCCACCTTAGCAACCCCGCTATCTTCTTGTAGGTTCGAAAGAATCCAGAGTGTCCCCCCGTAGCTATGTTGTGAAACTCATGAAGGATTAAAGGAATTCTTGGTGATCCTTTGGGAATTACCAGCTTCTCCTTATAATAAAGCCTCCCTCCTTCGAGTTGAAACCCTTCCAAACTGTCCCCCCCCCCCATGTAACAAAGACTGCATAATCGCTCCCAACTTGCTGTCCCCTTGAATTTCTTCTTCCAAACCCTCCCAGTCATAGAAGGTTACTGAAGATAAGGCACTGTAGTACATCCTGCGAGACAAAGCATCTGCTACCCTGTTTTCTTTTCCAGCCTTGTATCTAATTTCAAAATCAAATCCAAGGAGCTTAGCCACCCATTTCTGCTGTTCCCCTCCCATCATTTTCGGATCAACTAGGAATTTTAAGCTCTTTTGGTCGATATGCACCATAAACTTCCTTCCGAGTAAATAATGCCTCCACTTTTGTATAGCTATCACAATAGCTATGAGTTCCCTTTCATAAACTGATTTAAGTTGGGCCCTGTCCGATAAAGTTTGACTCATGAAAGCCACTAGTTTGCCATCTTGCATCAGCACCGCCCCAATCCCCTTCCCGGAGGCATCCATTTCTATCACAAATTCCCTATCAAACCGTGGGACAACAAGGACAGGGAGAGTTGTCATCGCTCGTTTTAGCCCCTCAAAGGCTACTTGAGCATCTTTAGTCCATTGGAAATTATTCTCTTTCAATAGTTGTGTCAAAGGCCAAGTCATCTTACCATACCCTTTAACAAATCTCCGATAATAACCTGTGAGGCCTAGAAAACCTCTCAAACTCTCCAAATCTGTGGGTGTGGGTGTGGGCCACGTAACCATGGCATCAATTTTCTTGGGGTCAGCTTCAACACTCTCCGCAGAAATTAAATGGCCTAAATATTCCAGCTTGCCCTGCTCAAAATTGCACTTCTTCTTATTGATGTACAAGCTGTTTCCCCTTAATAACTCCCAACACCTTTCTTAAATGCTCCCTGTGCTCCTCCACTGATTTGCTGTAAACTAGTATGTCATCAAAGAAAACCAGTACAAACTTCCTCAAATATGGTTTCAGTACCTTATACATTAATGCCTGGAAGGTTGAAGGTACATTAGTTAAGCCGAACTGCATGACAAGGAACTCATAGTGTCCCTCATGGGTCCAGAATGCTGTCTTCTTCACATCCCTTTCTCTCATACGTATTTGATGGTACCCGGACTTGAGGTCAAGTTTGGAAAACACCCTAGCCCCTCCCAACTCATCTAGCAACTCATCAATCACAAGAATTGGGAATTTGTTAGGTATTGTAATTTTATTCAATGCCCTATAATCTACACAAAATCTCCACCATCCATCCTTCTTTTTAACTAGGATTACTGGGCTAGAGTACGGGTTTATGCTAGGTCTAATAATTCCCGCACTCAACATCTCCTCAATAATAGTATCAATCTCATTTTTTTGGAAATACGAATATCTATAGGGCCTTACATGTGGTATTGTAGTACCTTCTTTGAGATTAATGGCATGATCCATCCCCTTCTTGGGGAGTAATCCTTGGGCCAGCTGGCAAAGATCCTGGAATTCCTTGAAAAGTTTTTGTGTTTCTGCTGATACCTGTATCCCCATGGCAGGTTCTGGCTCTCCACTTGCTGGGGTAATGAAATACCCTTCCCCATCAGCCTTAAGGGCCTTCAGAGTGGCTTTCCAAGAGGCCTTAGCTTTGCTCAGTGCGGGGTCCCTTGTAACACCCTTTCCTTGCCATTTTCCTTCCACCTCATGGTCAATTCTTGGAAATTGGCAGAAATCCACCCCAACCCTGAAAGCCATTCCATCCCTAACACCATATCAACACCCCCTAACTCCATCAGGAAAAAAGGTTGCAAGATGTGGATACCCTGCACTTCAATGTCAACACCTCTACATATCCCCTGTCCCTTCTCCTTTTGACCCGAGCCCACTTCCACCAAGTATTGGGGTGTGTTGTCCACTTTAAGATTTAACTAGTGGACTAAACCTTTGGAAATGAAGTTATTAGTAGCTCCTATATCCACTAGAATAATCACCTCCCTGCCCCCCAAACCACCTTTCATATTAAAAGATTTATTTGACGTCAGCCCCTTGAGACTATTGAGGGAGATTTAGAGTGTTTTCAACTTTACTTCCAACTCGTCTTCTTCCTCATATGAAGCTTGCTCGCCCTGGGAGTCCTCATCAGATCCCTCCACCAGCACTAACTTATAGTTCTTCAATTTGCAAACGTGGTCAAGGCCCCACCTCTCTCCACATTTAAAGCAAAGCCCCCTTTTACTACGTTCTTGTAGTTCAGTTTAGGAGAGCCTCTTCCCCATTCCACCTACCTTCCCTCCTTCCACATACTCAGAAAATCTCGGGCCCACCCCCTCCTTGGTCACCCCATTGACTCTCGATACTGACGACGCCACCTTGGGGACCAAAGGTGGGCGCTGGGAGCTAGAACCCTTCTCCCAAGGGTGAACATTGCTCCCCTTCCATTCCCTATTTCTGTCTTCTAGCATCAGAGCCTTATCCTTAATTGCAGCCAAGGACTCAAGCTCCAAGCTCTTCACCTCAGCCTGAATCTCATTCTTAAGGCCATTGACAAAAATGCTTTTCATAATCTCCCTATCAACGTCCTTCAGAGGAACCAAAATCCTTTCAAATTGCTCAATGTACTCCATAACGGACCCATTCTGCTTCACCTTCAGTAAGGGTCCGTACGAGTCATTCACCACTCTTGGCTAAAAATGCCGTAAAACAGTGTCGCGGAATTGTCGCCACGTCGGAAAAGCAACTTGTTCCTCCCAGGCTTGGTACCAATGCAATGCTCTGCCCTCCATCGCGACAAGCACAAGCTCAATATCGCCAAAGATTCCGTTGACAGCGTAGTAACGTTCAATGTGCACGAGCCATCCAAGCACATCATCGCCGAAGAAAATCGGAAGTTCCATCTTTTGTTCGTGCTCACGCCGGCGAGGCAGTGGACTGTCGCGTTCATAGTTGGGTGGTCGACTACCCCACGACGACCCATCCTTGTTACGCAAAGGACTCCTCTCGGAATGGGGGGAGCGATGCATTTCACAATGGGGGGAGCGATGCATTTCACGATGTTGAGGTCACTCATTGCGTCGCTCTCTGCAAAAGGGAGAGTGGTGTTGATCCCCTCCCCTTCTAGAACCCCCAAACCATCGATCCTCCATCGTCACCCTGTGGGGCTCACGCCGTGGAGGAGACCAACCCCGAGGTTGGGTGCGATCGTGTCCTCTCAAAAGCTACACTATCTCGTCCATCCTTCAGTCCAAGTCTGCCACTCTGTCGTCCATTGCAATGTCCCTAAAAGGTTGCGCAGCTCCAGGAAAGGGCTCTGATACCAATTTGAAAGAAAACAACAATGGAAATAACCAAAGCAGAGGTTTGTGTATTATTCACACTCTAAGCTAAGAGCAATGAATCTCTAGCTTAGGGAAGAGAAGAACGTATAGAAATATGCAAGAAGTTGAGAGAAAAATCCTGAGCACTCAGCAGCTCAACTCTCCAAGAGCAATCCTAATTCATGCCTACCTCCACTCTCTCACACCCTCCAGTCTATGTAACAGAATCCCCTCCTAGGGCCTCACTCGCGCCCTCACTTGCTAACTCAACAAGTTTGTTAGGTTGAGTTGATCCTACAACGTGCATTCCCCCCTCATTTCGTAATTTACCCCTATATTTCCTCCTTCTATACACCTTAATCCCGCCATGTGGTATCAGGTCTCTTACAATATCCAAAAAAATAATTGAAGTATAGAGGTGCTTTTCATGGTACTAGATATCCTTTTTATAAAAAGAATAAAATATTTGAGAAATAAGACCCAAAAAAAATAAAATCTGGATCCAGTGAGATAATGAAATCCTAAACATAAAAAGAAAAGAAAACAACAAAAAGCTAGAGGCTCAGAAATGCATCAGATTTGTCCAGTGTTTGCATAATATTAACAGCATGGTAGTTAAAATCGCGATCCAAATCGTAAGATCGGACGATTTCACAATCTTACCTCCCCTACCCGATCCCGATCTCACCCAGGAACGCGTTAGCTCGGCTCGCCGGCGCAGATCGCGTGCAAGCTCGTAAATCGGTGGGATGGCGGTTTTTGCGATCCTCTGATCCTCCATGTAGCGAGGCAATGACCTATTTCCCTTCAACCCTTGGCCCATTGGTTTCGCTTGCCTAAACTCACGAGGTACTTCATTCTTCGATTCTCGACGACTTCTCCGGCTCCCACTTTCTTACGATTCTCTAAAACCTCCTCCTCTCGCCCGATCTCTCTTTGCTCTGTTCCAAGTTCGAACTCTCCATCTCCTCAACGATCCTCTCTGTCTCACTCTCTCTCTCGTCGCCACAGCGGTTGCTCGCCGCCACGTGATTCGCCTTGGCCGTCCGCCGATTCACGCAGTAGGTCTGCACGTAGTGTTTCTTGAGCCAGCGTCTGCCTGCTTCTCACGGCCTTCAAGTTACGCCTCCTTCTTTCGTTGGTTACGTGCTTCTACCGGCCTTCGAGTTCGCCTCCCTCTTTCATTGGTTACGTGCTTCAATCTTTCTCCTTTGTTGGTCTTGTCCTCCTTTAGTTCGGTGTTTGTATTTGTTGCCTTGTTGGTATTCTTGTTGGTCTCGATTCTTGATAGAAAAATGGAGTCTAGTGGAGCCGCTAGTGAGTAACTTGAGTAGGACACCTTCCCAATCTGAAAGTGGTAGCATTGTTGGGCCTAGGAGTCAAAGTGGAGGGGAAAGAAAAAACAACCTAAGAATCTTCTTTGGAAATAGAAGTGATGTGGGATGGTGTAAGAGCACAGTAGTCATAGAGAAGGAATGAACTGAAAACACTTATATATTGAATTGTTTAAAGTGAATCAAGGTGGAAACGACCTCCTGGATGATGAATGGACAAGGAAATGGAGAATCTGACAAAAAAGAAAGGGTTTGGCTCTTGTAGAGGCCAAAACTCTCCCAATGTAGCACTTAGAGAGGCCTGACTCTCCCGATTCTCTCTTCCCACTAATTTCCGACCTCCTACTCTCTCACCCCCTACATATAAGGCTCTCTATCCCACACCGTGAATCCTCCCTCCTTCAATTTCTATGCCCATTTCCTGCCAAATGCGTTACAATTGTGCTACCCACTTCTTGCCTAATTCTCTCTATCTATTTCCTAATTTGCCCTTTCTTCCAAGCACTCTGTAAAGTGTGGGTTCCTAACAATACTCCCTTGAAAAAAAATCACCTTGTCCTCGAGGTGATGATTTGGAATCCAATATAATATTTGCCGCTGGATCCCAAATCTTGAAACATAAGGGAGAAAATATGCTTGAAGAGTAGTAATCTCCTCCAGGCCCAAGGAGTGATCCAAGTCCTCGAGAATTTGTAGATCTTTCCCATATAGATAGGTAGTGAACCCTCCAGGAACTTTCAGCATTTGACTATGATTTGCACTTGGAAGGAATTTTTGGGAAAACAATAGTGGAACACTAGAAACCACAGCTACTACATTTTCATCCTTCTTGTTAGTATGGCGAATTGATTCCATAAGCATGAAATACTTACATTAATCTCTGCTATCTATAGGTGAGACTTCTAAGGTGCATAAGTCTTGTAAAAACTTGGGAAGCACAACATCCGTAAGATATAGATTAACTTCCTTCACATTACCTTCACCAATGTTACCATTTCCATTGGGTTCCCATCGGTTTGAATCACATTAAAGACATTAGGATTAAAGACAATTTCACATGTTGGACGATCGAGGCTTCATCGGATGCAAATGTTACTTCACGACTTCCCCTGTTCTCCTTCCTTCCATAATGAAACATGAATTCTGATTGGATTAAAGACTCCTCTGGTAGTAGCGATTTATAAGCAGCTGACTCTTGCGCTCTCAATCATTTCATCCGGTCCATAATAGCAAGGGCTCAATTTACGGATTGGTTCGTTGGGCTAAAGTCTTGATCCTACACAGTAGTCTAGGATTATCTCACAGTGACCCCTTCCAACCCCAATCGAACTTCCGTTGTGAAATTGCCTTTTCTGTTGGTGATCGAGAATGACCGAAGCCTCAGTAATAAGATCCTGGATAACAAGCCAACCACTCATGAACAATTAAAATGTTTGATAAAAGAGACAGTTGATTGATTATGCCCTGAGCTATCTGCAAATTCCGGTTACTCGCACTTTCGATCCCTAACGATAACAATGAAATACTTGAGATATGCTCCAAATTCTTCATCGAGCAGTGGTAAAATTGATATACGCTATAGGGCCAATCAACATACATATGATCTCTCCTTGTTGAGCAATTTTCTTTGGAATCCCAGAAACAAATGACTGAATATTAGCTATGCAAGTCCAGGCTCCAGTGGTTCCATCTTGGATTTGCAAACCTTAACACCATGAGATTTGCGGTTAGATTCCTTGCTTTGGAAGATGATCAATCTTGTGTCTTTGCTTTTCCTCAGACTTAGAGAAGAGTTTTCTTGACCTGGGAAGAGAGAGTGAATCAGCGGTGCTTCCAACTACAAAGCGAGAGAAGGATGCACGACTAAAGGAAATGGTCAAGGCCTTGCACGCCCGATTTTAAAGGTTGGATCAACAATGCGCTGAATTTGGTTAACCCAATTATTCCTTCCAAGACTTGGTCTTCATCTTCACTTAAGTGGACCTGGCCCAATGAGTTAAAAGAAAGACTTAGCCATGTCTCATTTGCTTTCCTTATGAAGTTTTGTACGTTGTAACCTTTTTGGGCCTGGCCCATTAGGGTATCAGTTGGTCCCAGGTTCTGAAATGCCATCCCTGCCCCTCCTCCCTTCTCCCTTCTTACGCCACAGGTGGGAAGAATGGAGTTGCCGCCACTTCTCTCCGCCCCTTCATGATGGTTGTCCAGGCGGCCATCGGGTGAAGATTCCGGTCTGGCTGGTCTAGTGGTTTCGGTGGCTCATGCGGTTCTGGCGATTCTAGTGGCAGTCGATCAACGTTCGCGCAGCTGGTGGCGAGAGAACGTTGCGCAACCACCCACCTTGCCTGAACCTTTGCCGTCCTCATCCCCGCCCTCTCAGATCGCGCCTGCACTGCTGCTGGATCCGGTGGTTTTGGTGGTGGGAGCTTGGTCGCTAATGAACCATGTGCCTCCATGGACAATATCAAGTGCAGTGGTTAGGTGGTGGAAGTTGGGTCAGAAGGTCCCAACACCCAAACGCATGCGGGTCCGGCGGTTTTGGCGACATAGGTGGTCCCGACGACTCCAAAGACGAGCTTCGGGTTCTCGCTATCCACAGGCGTGCAAACTCCTCTCCTTCATTGGGTGGTTAGTCTGCGTGCTCACAGTGGACAGAGCACCTTTCTCTTCCACTGCTTCATATTTTACTTCCACCGATTCACCCGCTTTATCTTCCACCTTGAAATCCTCAGAAACTGAGTCCTCAAAGTGAAGTTCTATGGGCGGCACTCCCGCTTCCTCTTCTTCCCTTGTTCATCCTCCGCTTCCTCCTCCTCCTCTTCATCTTCAACCTCTTTCTCTCATCCGGCATGCTTTGAAAAACACGAACATTAGGAGCCCAATCTTCCATGGAGGATCTCCTCCTTCTCCTCCACCACCCAGTGTCATCGCTCCCTGCCGTGGTTGGCGTGCTGTGTTGTCTTTCTCAAAGACATCCTATCAATTTCTTTCATCCTCGCCTAATCCTTTCATGCGCTTCTCGGCTTCGACTCGACTGATCTGCAAAGTGGCATGGTTTACGTGGCTCCCAAGATCGGGAGCTCGATGCAGTGTAAGAAACCCGGTAGTCATAGAGAAGGAATGAAGCTGGAAAACACTTATATATTGAATTGTTTAAAATTTGAATCCAAGGTGAAATGCCTCTGGATGATGAATGGACAAGGAAATGGAGAATCTGACAAAAGAAAGGTTTGGCTCTTGTAGAGGCCAAAACTCTCCCAATGTAGCACTTAGAGAGGCCACATTCTCTCTATTCCCAGCTAATTTCTGACCTCTCACTCTCTCACACCCTACATATAAGGCTCTATCCATGGTGAATCCTCCCTCATTCAATTTCTATGCATTTCGGCCATACGTTAATTGTGCCTCCATCTTGCCTAATTCTCTCTATATCTATTTCCTAATTTGCCCTTTCTTCCAAGCACTCTGTAAAGTGTGGGTTCCTAACAGATGGAGCCATGGGATTTCTGTTGATGGAGATCCAAGAAAAATACAATGTAAATATTGTGAGAAAATCATAACAGGGGGAATTTATAGATTGAAACATCATTTGGCCGAACACAAAGGATGTTGGGCCCTGTTTTTGTTAGTAGAGGCGATTAAGAATGAAATGTGAATATTGTTGTTGGTTTGCAACAAAACCTGATCAAGAGAAGGTTGAAGAAAGAGCACCAATGAAGATAGTGAAAAAGAAAGGAAAAAGTGGAGACACAAGGAAATATTTTCAAGAAAAGATGTGTTAGCTCTCAAGCAACCATAAACAACATGTTTAAGAAGAATTTGAGGGAGGAAGCATGTCAGGAAATTGCTTCTTTCTTTTACAACAATGCCATTTCCTTCAATGTCTCTAGAAGTGAAGTGTATACAAGGATGTTTGAAACGGATGCAAGGCATGGATTAGGATTTAAGCCACCATCCTACCATGAATTTGAGGAGAATATTTAAGCAAAGGTAGATTTGACTATGGAATCGTTGGAGGAGCATAGAGCTTATTGGAAGAAAGCAGGATGCACAATTATGAGAGATGGTTGACTGGATAAAAGAAAGCTGAACCATATTGAATTTCTTAGTAAATAGTCCTAAGGGGACAGTTTTTTTGAAGTCTATTGATGCCACCCATATTTCTAAAACAGCTGATAAGATATTTAAAATGATAGATGATGTGGTTGAGGAGGTTGGAGAGGAGAATGTTGTGTCCAAGTTGTCACGGATAATGCAAATAACTACAAGGCTGCTGGAGAGATGTTGATGGAAAAAGAAAGAAGCTCTATTGGACCCTTATGCGACACATTGTATTGATCTAATGTTGGAGGACTTTGAGAAAAACTGGATCTTCACAAAGACACAATTTATAAGTGGAAGAAAGATTACTACTTACATCTATTCTAGGACATCTCTTATTTCCTTATTGCAACACCACACCAAAGGAAAAGATTTGGTGAGGCCGGGCATGACTTCGTTTGCAACATCTTACCTTACTTTGGGTTGCCTCCACGAGAAAAAAGGGGCATTGATAAGAATGTTCACTTAGATCAATGGAAGTCTAGTAAGTTTGCAAAGACAAAGGATGGGAAGATGATTGAAAATGTGGTGTTGGATAGGGATGTTTTGGAGAGACATTGTGATATGCTTGAGGCTGCTTATCCTCTTCTTCATGTGCTTCGTATGGTTGATTAGGATGAGAAGCCAGCCATGGGGTATATTTATGAAGAGATGGATCGTGCAAAGGAGAAAATTCAAAGTGCCTTCCAAGGTGTCCAAAGAGGTAAACTATTGTTTATAATTAATGAATGCATTATGCATAATCACATTTAGCTTAAATTAGAATGTTATAGTGTTTGTTTAGTAGCTAATCCAATTTTTTTAATTTTTAGTTATAAGCCTTTATGGGACATTATTGATGAAAGATGGGATAATCGACTTCATAGGCCCTTGCATGCGGGCTATTACTTGAACCTCAATTGCATTATGCCCCTGGGTTCAAGATTGATTATGAAGTCAAAAAGAGGCCTTTATGATTGTATGGAAAGGATTGTGGGAGACACAAATGAGATGATTACTAAAATTGATGCTCAACTTGAGGATTTCAAAGAATCAAGTAAAGTTTTTTGGTAGAGAAGTAGCCAGAAGGCCCTTAATACCAAAAAACCCGACTCAATGGTGGGATTCTTATGGGGATGAGCATCCAGAGCTTCAAAATTTGCAATTAATTGTGTTGAGTTTGACATGTAACTCATCTGGATGTGGCTAATCGAGTGCCTTTGAGATGGTAAATGTTTAATATGATTTGTATTTTACTTTTAGAATTAGTTGCCCATTGGTTGATGATTGCTTTTATTTTCTATTTTCTTTAAGGTCCATACAAAGAGGAGAAATCGTTTGAAGCAAAAACAATGAATGATGTTGTGTTTGTGATGGCCAACTCAAGATTGGCTAAGAAGAAGCAAGAAAAGAAAGCATCATGATTTTGAGTGTAGCCTTGATGAGTTGAATTCGATGAAGAGTGGATTGTTGATGAAAGAAGAAGATGTGTTAGAAAATTTGGAAGATTTGGACATTCCAAATGATCTTGTGGCCCAAGGAGGTGGTAGTGGAAGTGTTGCCCTAAAGATGATTTGGCAATTCTGATCTTGATGATGATGATTTTGATGAACTCATTGGAGGATGGCAATGAAGATATAGATCATATAGAAGATGAAGAATATGATGACCATGGCCTAAATGATTTGCTTTAGATATTCTTCTATTTGTAGTTGTAACTTTCAAACTTGTGGCTATTATATTTTGTGTTATGATTTGTGGTCTTATAGACTTCTTGTGGTTATGTAATACTTGGATTATGGGTTATGCAACTTTGTCCATTTTTATTTGAAGTTTAATTATGTTAAATATGGTTATTTTACTTATTTATGATATGTTATATGCTAATATATTTTTATGAATGTAGTTATTTATTTTTGGTAGGATCTTACGATTCGTGTTACGATCCCACAATTTACGATTTTACATCCCCCTTCCGATCCTATATAGGATCTCGATTTTAACTACCTTGATTAATAGAACTCCTCTTCAAGCACCATGAGCAGAACACAGAGGAGAAGTCAAAAACACAACCCTGTCCCATTACAAACATTAGGGCACAGAGACACCCTTGCAACTACAAGCATTTCTCTTCAACCAAATTCACCATAGAACTGCAAAAGCTGCACAATATAACAAAACCCTGGCGCCCTATTCTTGTCAAAACCTTTAAAGTGTATCATAAGAAACTGTTGCAAGGTGAAAGGACATACCCAATGCCAACTGTCAGAAACTTGAAATAAATCCCTTTTCTAAGCCTTCAGTTACTACAAGCTGGAAGTAACTGACAAGTCTGATGTCATTGTCTGAAAATGCTAATAGGTTTATTACCACATAAGTCTTTTGTCTCCATAGAAAAGTGGGGGTAGGCAGAGGCAAGAAGAACCAATACAGGGTTTTTCAAATTTGGTCAAAGACAATTTAGTAAAGTCTCTAATAGGAACTGGACCAGATTTGACGTAAGAAATGGAATTTTATAGATAAACTCTCTTCCCTAATCTCTATGGTTCTGAATCAGTGAGTACAGACTCAAGAGAAGGAAATACAGGAATTACAAGAGTAGCAGAATTAGAGTCACTACTATAATCTCACTCTACATTCAAGAGTCCTGTGGCTCTCCCAAGCTTCTCCTTTCTTCCAAAACGAACATCTCCCTAACACTCTCCTTCACTTTAATTGTTTAATGATTAATTTCTTGGATAGCCTTCCTATTCCCACTATAAAACACAATTAAATCTAAGTATAGCACACGAACATCATTTATTAGCAAGTGCTTCATGTTGACCAGAAGTGCCTAATAGATTATCAAAACCCCAACATGACTGAAATATTAGAAATCAGAGATTCAACAGTGTCATCATCAAAGGATAGAAGATAGCATTGGATATTACACCAAAAAATCCAACAAGTGATGGAGCATGTACAAGCAGGTTGCCATCACGTTAAATAATAATAATAATAATATAATTAAAAAAAAGAGAGAGAATGTAGAAGGACTTAATCCAACAAGTGAAATAAGATGCATATAACTAAGCCCCAACACTAAAGCAGCTTCTAAGAGGGAACTAATTTATGCAACATGACATAGATAAAAATTGTGTGGTCTCAAGTGTCCTTGAAGTCTCAGGGGTTGATCAATTTGTGCTCTTATAATCATGATTTGCATGCAAAAAATAAGGTAAAGCAGAAATCACAGAAGAAAAAGCAGGAAACGGATATTTCAATGTAGCAAAACATTTATGAGGGAGGAAGACCATAAAAAGGTGAAAAACGCTGAAATCTGAAAACAAAGAGCTGAAATCAAGAAACTCACAAGAGTACTCCACCACGCAAGCACTTGTAACATACAAGTTCTCTGCCATCTTTTTTATCTTTTACATGAGCACCTGGCTGTGCATTACCTTTATATTCTTCAGACAATTCCTTGCCACACCTTGAATTGGAATCCCCTCCATCCTAGAAGATGCATAAGTTCAAATCAATATAGCCACTTACGAATAAATGTCTACATAGACTGCTATACTTGATTCCAAAACAAAGATGGACATCTAAACTCATCGTATATCATCATGAGAATACTTTGTACATTTAGATGTAATTAAAAGAAACTATAACAAGTACTATACATTTTCATTCTCATGCCAATAAAAGACCTTTTGAGAGCCTCAAATTGCAATTCAAACAGGCTCTCAGCAGCTTGAGAATAAGTAATTTTTTAGATTTTAAAAAGTCAACCTGAATCACAAAACCTACAGCTTTTGTAGCATTCATGTTGCAAAGTGCAAACAGTCCTGTTCCCCAGAGTATTAATAGTTGCAGATGCCAGATCACGAACCACCTGAAGTATAAAAGGGGAAGAAAAGTCTATTGTAAAAAGTATGACCTTGAAAAGGAAAGCCAAATCTCAAATCATGTTCTCCTGACCTCGTTTCCTTAGAGATAAAATACAATCCATTTGAATCATCAACATCATAAGAACTTCCTGAAAGTCATTTGCTCATTTTGATAAGGTCATGAAAATAGCCTATGAGACCTCAATAAGCTAATACTAAGTTCTTATAAATTTATTTAAGCACTTAGAACAAATCATCAATTCTCTTCTCTTCTGATAAAAAAGAATTCATCTATACACCTAAAAAAGTCATGGAGAAATAATAGGTCTACAAAAGTACAAAGGGCTGTCAGCAAGTCTGTCTGGAGACTCATCCCAAGCAGTGCCGGAGTAATCACTGGGGACTTTTGGCCCAAAAATACAACAGAAATTTCAACCATCTAACTGCAAAATATCACAGACCAAAAAAAAAAAAGCAAAAGAAAAGAAAAATGCAGCAGCTACTTAAATATCACATGATTTCCCAGCAACCAGACAGAACAATGAACTTGAAAAAAAAAGAACCTTTTGTCTGTAAATAATAAAACTAATGGTTTTAAATTGCGGCCATAATGGCAATCTTGGAAGTTTCAGCCACTGCATTGCAGCCGTAATAGACCACATTTTTTAGCAATTTCTTTAATTGCAATGCAGCCATAATCAGCAGCATTTTTTTTTTTTTGTGCAATTTCTTTAATTGCAACAAAGCTGCATTTGCTGAATCTTTTTTATAAATTTCTCTATTCGAAATGCAGCTGTAATGAGCTGCATTCTTTTGCAATTTCTCTAATGGCAACAAAGTAGAACCTCATTTTAAGTGGTTTGAACATGTATAGGGAAAATCTACAAAATTCCCAACAAAGGTAAAAAGAGACTTAGAAAAACCACATGTGAAAGTTGAAACTATCAAAAGAGATTTAGATTTTAATGGTTTGAACATTTCATGATTCATGACATAGCACTATGATGTCGTGTGGTCCATATAGCCAACCACATTTAGTGGAACTATGCTTAGTCGTTGCTGTTGCTCTCTAATCGCAACGCAACTGCATACAAGAAAGCAATTTCAAACCATCACAGTAGCATTTCAAGCCATGCAGTAGTCACTGACAGGTTTTGGTGCAGAAAACAACAGAGATTTTGCCTATCATACTAAAATGAAAGAGGGGGAGAAAAGGAGTGTAGTTTACAATGGCATACAAAGAGTCTGCCACCTCTTATGAGCAACCAAAAAGAACAATGAGCAACCCCAAAAACCTCTAACAAGGGATCGGTGCAGGCTCCAAACTTTGAAGAAGATAATTGTTAGAACAATCTCTTAGTGGTAAAAGTACCAAGGGGTTAGCTTCATAGCAATGTCTATGAAAATACCCTCATAAAGAAAAAGAGAGAAAAACCCCAAAAAACCCTATGTCTCTTCTTAGGAGTTTAGAAAACATTAAGAATAAAAAAGGCGGGCAGAGGAACAACACGAGGAGGCAGGCATCTAAGTCAAAGGTGACAAAGCAACAAGAGAAAAAAAAAAAAAAAAAAAAAAGGGACCATGGCTACAACGTTACCTTATCCTCACAGTGACTGAAATCACTGTGGCTACCTCCAGGCCTTTGGCAACACAGGAGGACGAAAAAGCAGCTTTACTGAAAAGTAGCTTTTATAGTCACAAAAATTTATTTAAAAGTTGTTGGTTAAGCAAACTGAAATTAGGAGCTAATTTCACCTACAATGTCAAGAGTTCCAACCAGTTTAGGGACCCTGTATTACTGATTCGAGGTTGCTATACTGATCGCTTTCCATATACGAAATTCTTTACCCAAAGAAACCAGTGAAGGCGGTGAGCTTGCTATTGACGCTACAACCACAAATGGAAAATAATAAACAGTCATCTTAATATAGATTTTATGGTGAATTCTATATATAATAATTGATATGTGCCGATTCTGTCAACTAATAGGAATAGAGAAAAGTGAAAAATTATGGTAAATTTTTCATTTTAATAAATAATTATTTATGTAAATTAATATTTTTTATTATTTTTATTAATTAATAATATAAAATTATTTTATATTATCAATATATTTAAATTAAATTTATATTTTAATCAATCAACATATAATTTAAAATTATAAATATATAAATATTATAAAATTATTAATTGATATATTATACTATATAATATTTATTATAAATTTAAGTTTATATTAATATTTTTTAATAATAAATTCACAATTTTGCAATACAAAAAATTTCTCCCAAATTCTATAAATGTTAATGTCAATGTAACACCCTCAAATGGCTCAAATAAATTAAGAAAAATTATATTGATCTCATCCATTGAAAATATATTTGTCTCCTTCTAAATTTTAAATTTACATTTATCTCCCTCACCTTTAAATAATTTTGAAAATTTCTATATTACTCTCAACATTTGGTTCCCCAACCCAAACAGCATTCCCCGACCCAAACAACAACCATTGACCACCCGTCACTTAACCTTCGCCCCTCAACACTGGGAGATGCACTATTGCATCGAACCACCACCATCACAACCCAACAATATTAACCCCCTTTTTGTCGCTCACCTCCACCGTGCCACTACCGATGGCCATGGCCGTTGCCGCTGCTACACCCATAATAACCCAGATCCACCACCCTTAACAATCCAGAGGACAAAGTTGAAGACTCATGAGCCAAATAGCACCATGCCCTTTCTTCATTAGCATTTTTGCTTACCTTGTGATGTTTAAGAAAAGGCTTGGCTCACCTATCTTACCCCTATTCCGGTTGTCACCGGGGGGTCATCATTGCCAGCAGGTAAGTGAAATATACAAAATTGTGATATTTTTCCCCTTTTTTGTTGTGGGATTTTAAGTTATTGTGATTTTGATTCAATTTAATTACTCTGAATATTTTCAAATTTAGTGTAGTTTTTTATTAGGTTTAGTAGAGATTGAAGTGGCATTTATTAAAAATTGAATAAACAAGCAACGGTATAAAAATTATTTTATGAGTCTCATTGTAATACTTATAAATAAGTATGAAAGGTAAGCGGGTTTTTTTTTTCAAAAATAAAATTAAAAAAATATTAATTTCCTAAATATCCTACATGAACAATAATTTCCAAATTGTTCTAAAATCCAAGTGCTAGACAAATTGGTTTAGGCTGGACCGATTTACAATTGCATAGAAATCGACCTACCCTAAGCCGATTTATGTAAAAATATTAATGTACATAAATTGGCCTAGGGTGGGCCAATTTCTACTCAATTGCAAATGAGCCCGGTCTAGGCCGATTTCCATGCTTTTTGTCAACTATAAATATCAGTTTGGGTAGGCCAATTTCCTTGTAATGTTAGAGAGAGAAGAATTGCGTTGTTAATGCTAAAGAGAGAGAGAAAGAGAGAGAGTTAAAGAGAAATAGGAAAAAGTGGTGAAAGTGAAGGAAAGAAGAAGAAGGGAAAGGTAAAAATATCTAGTTAAAAATTTTTATATTTTTAGTTGTGAAGTATTAATATAGTTATTAATTCTTGTTTTATAACTGTGTTACAAATCTAAGAATATGGAGCATGATATATGTCATCTGGATGCTACTATGTATATTGCTGGAGGACTTAATTTGAAGGTAATTTTTTTTTTTTTTAGTTAGTATTGTTAGTTAGATTATAGTATATTAGTTAGGTATAATATGAATTTGCATTTGAATTTGTATTTGAATCTAAATTTGAATGTTAATTTGAATTTGAATCTAAATCTAAATCTAAATCTAAATCTGATTTTGAATTTGAATTTTGAATTCGAATATGAATTTTGAGTATAAAGCAGGATTTGGATTTGAATATGAATCTGAATCAAATTTGAATTTGAATTTAAATTTGAATTTTGAATCTGAAGCTAAATTTGAGTTTGAATTTGCATTCGAGTGTGAATTTGAAATTGAATTCAAATTCAAATTTGAATTTGAGTTTCAATTTGAATTGGGATTTGAAATTTGAGTCTTAATATGAATATGAATTTTGAATCTAAATCTGAATATGAAGTTGAATCTGAATTTGATTTTAAATTTAAATTTCGAATTCGAATTTGAATCTGGAGTTGAATTTGAATTTGAATTTGAGCATGAATTTAAACTTGAATTTGAATTGGAACTGGAATTTGAATTTGCATTTGAGTCTAAATTCAAGTTTTAACTTGAATATGAGTTTAAATATAAATTTGACTTTGTATGATACAGCCTGCTCAAGTGTTGTAGGATGGGTGTCAGGGCTCCTCCGTACCAGCACCACATCCACTAATGCAGTATTACTTGGAGCAGACATGTTTGTGGTATGCTACGAACATACCATATTTCGAATATGACAGCGCATTGATTAATGCGCTTGTCAAGCGATGGTATCCAGAGGCACACATCTTCCATTTGCTATACAAAAAGTGCATTATGATGCTTCAAGATGTCGTATTCCAACTGAGATTGCATGTGGATGGAGAGCCAATTAGCAAATGCAAACTGTCATAACGTACTCGGAGGATGCTATGACGAGAGGCAACAAAAGAATTGAAAAATAATTCAATGAAATTGTCACCAATTTTTATTATGAAAAAAAGTGGAAAAACTTTTTAATTTTGCAAAAATTGGTCTCTTTAAAAGATTGAATTTGGGAGTTTCTTTATGCATAGGAAAGGGTGGAAACTTAACCCCACTACATCCCTTTTATATCCGTTTTATAACGGTTACCCTAAAAGCTTATTATACAAATTAATTAATAACTTTAATAATATTTATTTTTTTCCTTAAAAATATAATAATTATTTACAAAAGAAAAATAAAGCAAGATTAGTATAATAATTATTTAAAAAAAGAAAAACAAAATTAATTATTTACACAAGAAAAGAGAAGCAAAATTAATATAACAATTATTTAAAAAAAAGAAAGAAAAGTGAAATTAATATGATGTTTACAAAAAGAAAGCACAATTTAAAAAAAAATAATTTTGGCTTGACTTGCACTCCTACGTATCCTCTAGTGTAATGAAGAATTCGAAGCCACATACTTCTTGCAGAAAATAATTGTGTGTCTATTGATTCTTATCCATGAAAAGATTTTGACAATATTTTATTTGAAACAAAATCCACTCTTACATAGGATTCAAATTAGCACTAGGCTACTCGATAAATTTTTACGATTTAAAGAGCGATGAAGATAGCACTCGCTACTCAATCAACCTTAATGACCATTTTACGGATTAAAAATAATTGTGAAAAGACTTTTTATTTTTCAGTTTTATCTTTTCACCTTTTTTTAAAGGAAGAAGTTAAACAATTGATTTGAAAAAAAAAAAACGATCATGAGATAATTTAAGAGATAAAAGGAAGCTCAAACATTTTTGTATTTCTATCATTTTCCTTATTCATTTCTCTTTTATTAAAAAAGAGACAACAAATCATGCAAAAGAATAAAATAAGAATGATTCAGCACACCCCAAAAAAAAAAAAGAGAGAAAGAAAGGTCCAAAACATCACACACAAAAAAGGAGCAAAAGATTCGAAAATAAAAGGAGAAAGGTTGTAAAAGTAAAACACAAAATAATACTAATAATAATAAAAATAAAACAATTGAAAACCCAAAACTAACTGAACTTAGGAAAGGATTGTGCAACTATTACCAACACAAACATGTCACCGTGGCGTAGAGTAGTGGTGACTGAGCAGATTCGTGCTAGCTTGGGTGGCTTACGGTGGTCTTCGCGGACCAATGGGGGGTGCGGTTGTCTAGGTAGTTGATGTTGATGTTGAGTGTCACACTGGAGACGAAGGTTGATGGAGGTGTTGACGCAACTGATGCGGTGGTTGTTTGGCTATGTTGAGGTGATGAGAGTTGTGGTTGTGAAGGTGGTTACAATGGCTATGAAAGAGTGAAGGATAGTTGAAGGTACGAGGATAGTGCGAGGTGGCTACTGTGATGATGATGTCCTGCTTAGTTTAGTGATGAGGATGATGGCAACCGTATAGTTTAAAGGTGGTTGCAAAGGTTAGAGCAGCTAAGGTTGCTACGGGTGGCTGGGTTCGATTATGGTGTGCAGTGATGGTAGTGAAGGTGATGGTGGTATATAGCAAAGAAGGTCGTGGTTAACAAAGGATGTGGGTGAGGGGTTAAAGCTGTCAGAGGTTTTTTACTGATTATTGTTGATGGGCTCTGCAATTGTTGATGCTTGATGCCTATTTATAGATACTTGGGGAATGAATATCATTAATGACACAATAATTTAAATTGATGCTAATTGTGATATTTAATTTGATTGACACTGATTAAAACCATTAAAAGATACTAATTAACATAAATTGACTAATTAAGAGATGCTGATTGACACAAATTGACAAATTAAGATATGTTAATTGACACTAATTGACAAATTAAGATATGCTTGATGGACACTAATTTACACTAATTGACACTAAATGGATGTGATTTAAGGCAATTCTAATTTTTTTTATTTTTATATTTATTAATTTTTGGACTAAGATGCTACTTAGACTTAGGCCAAAAGATAAGGCTTTATTTTTCTTATTTTCTTATTTTTGAAAAATGATTCGGATAAAATATGGTGTTTACACACATCTGACTGGGAGACTCATCTGAATCATGATATACGGAGCTTTTGTAGAGAGTTGGTTGGAGTGGTCCCAGAGCAGATAGATATGCAAGGATGCACTATTAAACTCACTTGGTTCAAGAGTGCATTTCCTATTTTGGATGTCAATGCATCTAACGAGATAGTTGCACATCACACCCGCGCGTACATTGTACTGTTGCTCAGTGGGTATTTGATGCCAGATGTATTAGCCTCCAGGGTTAGTCTAAAGTGGCCACCTCTTCTCTATGACTTCAATGAAGCTAGGAGGCTTACCTCTTCTCCATGACTTCAATGAAGCTAAGAGGCTTAATTAGGGCTCTACAGTGTTGGCAACCTTGTATTGCTAACTATGTCGTAGTGTGAAGTACAATGTGATGAATATTTATGGGTGTCTACCCCTTCTATAATCATGGGCATGGTATAGAATACCAACATTGTGTCCTTGAGGTATATACTAAGTCATGTTTCCTTTAGCTGGGAGGTAATTTTTAGTAAAAGTAATCCATTTTTCTTTATCATTTTCCATTTATGAGATTACTAATTCTTATTTTTTTTAGGTAGGAAGGATATCAATGTTCATCTGACTTGGAGGAAGGTCGACTTACTCATTATAGGGAGGCTATTGACGCCATCGATGTTACAAGGTTAAGCTGTGCAGAGTGACTATTAACTCCTGAATTGAGAGTATATTTTGTATGACATCTAATTCATGATTGTTATATATTGTAGTTTCGGTGAATGCCTTAGAATGATAAAGAAAAATTGATTACTTTTACGAAAAGTTGCCTCCCAACTAAAGAAAACATGAGTCGATATTTGCCTCGAAGGCGCAATGTTGGTATTCTATACCATACCCATGATTACAGAAAGGCCAGGTACCTAAAAATATTTGTCACATTGTACTTCACACTGCGACATAATTGGCGATACAGGGTTGCCAACACTACAAAGTCCTAACTAAGCCTTCGAGATTGGCTGAAGTCACTGAGAAGAGGTAGCCACTTTAGACTAACCCTAGAGGCTGACACATTTGGCATCAAATACCTACTAAGTAACCATAGAATGTACGCACGGGAGTGACATGCAACCATCTCGTCAGATGCATTGACATCTAAAGTAGGAAATGCACTCCTAAACAGGTGAGTTTAACAATCCATCCTTGTATATCTATCTCCTCTAATACCACCCCAAGCAACTCCCTATATCACGATTCAAATGAGTCTCCCAGTTAGATGTCCATGCACTAACTAGCTTTTCATCCACACGCAATCCCAATTGGAATATGATATCTTGAAATGTCACGGTGCACTTACCGTATAGCAAATGGAAAATGTGTGTCTCCGACTGTCACTACTCGACAAGTGCACTAATCAATGCATTATCCTATTCAAAATACAGTATGTTTGCAACATACCACAAACCCACCTGCTCCAAGTAATTCTGCATCAATGGATATAATGCCGATATGGAGGACCCCTAATGCCGGCTTTTTTATGTATTTAAAATAAATAAAAATATTATTTATGGATATCCCCTATTTTAACTTTTTTTACCAAAATGTCCTATTTGTGACATAGTGGTGAATTCGATCCAGCTTGGATCGAATTTATAACTGTTCAAATTTTTTTGAAATACAAAGAATTCGATCTAGAGTGGGTAGAATTCAACACTAACCTAAACCGTAACCCTAACCCTAAATCGCTCTTAATCCCACCTTCCTATATAAACATTATGACGAATTGAAATTGAGCACTGAGAGTTTTCTGAATTTTCTAGGAGAGAATTCAAAGTATTTTGTGAGAAGTTTTGCAAAAAAATTACTGAGAGAATTAAAAAAAAAGGTGTGAGAAAATGGCTGAGAGTTATATACTTGTGCATCATAGTGGTGAAATTATAAACACAGAGAAGAAGGTGTAACAGTTCGCAGCCAAAATCCTCAATGTATAGCTGTGCGTCCAATTATAAGTCTTTTAGAGCTACAAAATATCATTTTGCAGAAGTTAGGGGAGGTGGGGAAAAAGCAAATCATACAGGTTTTTTATCGGGTTCCTATGGCTATTAGAAAAGGTGTGCTTAACGAAGTTGGCAACTAAATTATTACAATAAATTAATCAAATTAAATTGTAACTAAATTAACCTCTTTTAAACTAATCTAATACTAAATTAAACATCTAAATTTTTTTCATTACAAACATAAAAATAAAACTATAATAATAAAATTAACTAAAAATTTAAACAAAATTCTAAATTATAATTTAAAATTACCTGAATATCAAGATTCGCTGAAATATGACCTATCTTATCATATCGATATAGATAATTACCTTCCATATTTGCAGAGTAATATTACTTAGGAAAATATTTCTCACTCTCACTCTTACTCTAACTCTAACTCTATATCTTTTACATTCGATCAGTTCTGGATCGATTTCGAATTTATAGGGGCATAAACAGTGTTGAATTCGATCGAGGGTGGGTAGAATTCAACACTATTCACCTGAATAGTGTTGAATTCTACCTACCCTCGATCGAATTCTTTGTATTTTAGAAAAATTTGAACAGTTATAAATTCAATCCAGGCTGGATTGAATTCACTACTATCTCACAAATAGGATATTTTGATAAAAAAAAGTTGAAATAGGGGATATTTATAAATAATTTTTTTATTTTAAATACGTAAAAAAGCCCCCTAATGCCTATCCCACAGCACTCAATCAGGTTGTACCATACAAAGTCGAAGTGGATTAGAATCCTCTAAAGTGAGCATCTTTATAAAGTGAGAAAATAAGGAATTAACCACCTTTGGATCATTTAATGGGACCCATATATGATGGAAGTTAATGAACTAAGAGTGGTTAACCTTTCACTTTATAAGAATACTCACTTTAAAGGATCCAAATCTAGTCAGATTTATATTCAAACTCATTCAAATTGAAACTTCAATTCAGACGCAGACGCAACTTCAAATTCAGATTCAAATTCGAAATTCAAATTCCAATTCCAATACAAATTCAAGTTCAAATTCACACTAAAATTCAAAATCAAATTCTGATTCAGATTCAAATTAAGACTTAAATTTCAAATCCAAATTCATATTCACACTCAAATTCAAATTCAGTTTCAGATTTAGATTCGAAATTCAAATTTAAATTCAAGTTCATATTCAAATTTAGATTCAGACTTAAATTTCAAATTCAAGTTCAAATTCAAATTCTAATTCAGTTTCAGTTTCAGATTTAAATTCGAATTCGAAATTCAAATTCAAATTCAAATCCAGCTTTATATTCAAAATTCATATTCGAATTCAAAATTTAGATTCAAATTCATATTTGAATTCAAATTCAAATTAATATTCAAATTTAGATTCAAATACGAATTCATATTGTACCTAACTAATCTAATCTAGTCTAACTATCAATGCTAGCTTAAAAAAAAAAAAAAAAACCTTCAGATTAAGTCTTCCAACAATATACACTATAGGATCTAGACGACATAAATCACACTCTATATTCTTAGATCTGCAACACAATTATAATTACAAGAATTAATAATTATATTAATACTTCATAGTTGAAAATATAAAATTTATTAACTAGATAATTTTACCTTTCTCTTCTTCTTTCCTTCCCTTTCACCACTTTTTCCTATCTCTCCCTACCCCCTCTCTCTCTCCCCCTCTCTCTAACACTAACAACACAATCCTTCTCTTTTTAACATTGTAAGGAAATCAACCTACCCAGGTTGATATTTATCGCTGATGGAAAGCATGGAAATATAGGTTGGGCCGATTTGCAATCGTATAGAAATTGGCCCACATTAAGCTAATTTGTCTCACACCTAGATTTTGGGACAATTTGGAAATTATTATTAATTTAGGGTATTTAGGAAATTAATATTTTTTATTTTATTTTTGAAAAAAAAAATCAACATAAGTGTAAGTTTAAAATGTAGAAAGGAAAAATGTATTTTCAATAAATCTTACATGAAGTCAATATATTTTCCCTAATAAATTATTAACTTTAAAAGCTATAAAAAAAAAATCATAGGAAAACAAACTGGTAAGTGCTGAAAGAGCAATGGTGTGGGGCAATAGCATGCTGCCACGTAGTGCAGATGGGGATGCACAGCCTGAAGTGGCTTCAGCAAGGGTGGGCAAAACGTCACTTTCGTTTTAATTTTTAATCCCGCAAATTTTTTGTGTTTTAAAAAAATGGATTTAACTAAATTGCATAATTTGTAGCATCGTATGCATTAATTTATGTTTAACGGCTTGAGTTGACAGTTGAATTAAACACGAACTGCACAAACACTAGCGGAAGCCGAGAAGAGCCAACAATTTAATTAACAGGAGTATGATGACACTACATTTTAGAGTTTAATCAAGATTTGGTCTGGGGTTTTCAATTCACAAGTTGAAATGAAAGAAAAAAAGAGAACATAGAATGATGAGCAATAGATTGACTTAATTTACTTATTTATAGTATTTTTTGATATATTTTTCTTTCTTTTTTTGTGGTGGTTAGAAAATTTATGGTGAGAGGAGGGTATTCTACTCCAAAATAAAAAAACCTATAAGTCAAAAAATACTTACAGAGGAACTTATATTTATCTCACCCCAAGAAGCAAGGAAAGACTTGAATTGGCCATTTGTCAGATATGAGATCCTGTCTTACTCCACTTGGCCAATACCTTATGGTTATGTTTTTTTTTAATTAAAAAATAAAATAAAATAAAAAGATTAATTTTAATATAGTATCAATATAAAAAAATTATATTATTATCTAATTATATATTTTTATTTATAAAATTTTTAAAATAATAAATAACTAAATTAATTATTTTTACTATTATAAAACATTTTTATAGTAACAATTCGTTAAAATTAAATTCATTAATAAAAACAAATATTATAACGTAGCGCACTCTACCGGGATGCAATTTATGAGGATTGACACATTAAGCACCTTGCGTAAGGGCAACGCACGCGCAAATTTCTTGGCCAAGCTAGGAGCGGGTAGTTCAGCTGGGTTTCATTAATGGGATACTACGCCCACTGGGATGGAGCATTTGTCGACGGTTAATGGCTTGGATGTTCAAGTCAGCAGCCTTGTCCCTGTTGCTTTCTTTTAGTTCAGTTGTACCCAAAAAATAAGTATAAAAGAAAGAAAAAGATGCAACAAAGTTATATTTTTTTAATAGAATAAAAATTTACTAATCCTATATAAAAGTTATACTATAAAGAAATGGAATGTTACAATTATATTATTTAATGAGGTTTTCTTATGTAAGTTTAGTTAGGTGTTTGACAATTGACCAAAAAAAAAAAAAAACTAGATATGTGAGTAAAATAAAGTCGAAGTTCTAAAACTAGTGTAGGGCCTATGCACTATTCTGTGTAGTATATTTTCAAATGGATATATAAATATTTAAATAATTAAATATTCAATTAAGATTAGAATTGCATATGATTTGGATATTATAAATAATGATGTAAATCACAACACACGTGGAGGGTAGAAGGTAATTAAAAAATTTATTGAATAATGTTCGAAGATGAATCACCGGATCTTGGAAATGAGGTGCTTTGAATTGAAGATGGAACTTCTAAGTAGCTGTTCACAGCGGTGGTTTGGGAGTAGGTTGAATCCTACAATAAGAAGAAGTAGGGGTACCTATAAGGACTTCGATGCTCAAGTCAGTGAATGTAAGAGGTACAAGTTTAAGAGAGTAGGTTCATATTTGATTTGAGAATGTGTTCTCTTATTTATAGAGGAAGTTTGACAACAACGATTGTTAACGTATTTTCAAGATTCTTAGGTAACGGCCTCGTATTTGTAATGACTTTGTGTGCATTGCTAAATATGAGTTCATGCGTTACTGAATCTGGGTTTAATGCTCAAGTAACCGAAATGGCATTAGTTATATTGTCTTCAATGATCTTCGATTTGGGCCTTTGGCCTTAGGAAGATCAGGCCTTAATAAGCTATCATCACTATTGGGCCCTTGGGTTTAGTCCGAAATAGTGCCCCTAACTCGGGTTCTAAGGTGATAATTTCATATACCAAGTTTCTTCAAGTTTGTCAACTCCTAATTTTGTCCTCAAAAAATGTTCAATTGCCTTGCGTTTAATCTGAATTTTTCCTAGGGATGTGTCCTTTTCTTTTTGACATATGGTCATGTCGCAAGTCATGTCTTGTTACCGCAAGGAGACATATGGCTTTTGGCACCTCGTTTCGTGTGCCCTCATCGTTCAAATTAGGGTGTTTTCTCCACTTTGCCCTCAATTCTATAGGGTGAAAAGACATGATTTGCCGCTAGCAACATTTGGAGTTCGCGGCAGAGGGGCTTATGTATCTCTTTAAATACCTCTCTCTTTTCCTTTTCCTCACTTTTCTGTTTTTGCCCAAATTTGCTGTGAACGTTTGAGAGAGTTTCAAAAGGGTTAAGGGATAGCATACGTTCTCAAAGTATTCTCAAGGTTTATCATCCTCCTCAAGCCTTTTGTATCTCCCCTGCTTCTAGAGGTGTGCCTTATTCCTTTGCTTGGTTTTCGCATTTGCACTTTATCTTCTAGAAGAAATGTGGCTCTATGGTGGTGGGTTTGGCTTCCCATCGCCTTATTTTTGCCATTTTGTGTTGTAAGGAGTAATTACTGCCCTTGGCTTTTCATTTTCTTTTTCTCTATTGCTCACTGGTGGCCTGATTTGTCTTTGATTTTTGTTTTTCTGAGTTTGATTTTCTGATTTGGTAACCTGGAGGTGGTTATCCTATGTAGGTTTGCCCTAATGGCAAGGAAACAATCTCTCATATTCTTGTCTTCAATTGATTGGATATACAAATGGGTAGATCCCGATCTAGGGATCCTTTCGAGGGCTAGTTTCGAGTTTCTAAGGTCGTTGAGGGAAGAGCACTTGATCACACTAGAAGGCAAATATGAAGAGGAATAAGTCTTGGAGGCACCACATGTTAACAAAAAGGTCTGCTACATCAATCACGGAAAAGATCCGAATTGGATGTGGATGTATGATGTCCTGATCTCCAAATTCGGTGTCCACATTCCCTTTACTTATTTTCAGTTCACTATTTTGGAATGAATTGAGGCCGCTCCTTCCCAACTTCATCCAAATAGTTAGGTAATGATCCGAGGTTTCGAGATCATATGCCAATACCTCGAGGTTCCACGTACTCCAAACGCGTTCTTTTATCTCTTTACTCTAATTCATCCAAGTGGCGGGGGTTTAACCACTGGCTGGCTATCTTTTTGAGCTCATGCAAATTGGAAAATATTTCTATTGTATGAAGAATCCTTTCATCACTTCAAGTCATTTTACTTCAAGGTGTTTGGAGTTCCAAAAACAATTATATTTTGGGAAACCTTGGAAGGGGAATTAAGAATTAATTGCTTTTAGAATGAGAACTTCGAGATTCTCCGAGTAAATAAGGATGACCCTGCATTTGAGGAGTGAGCTGTAGTGGACTTCTTCCTGACAATTTTTGGGGAAGAGCATCCAAATTTAAAATGTATTGTTGGTGTGGACGCCAAGGTTGTTAAAAGTTATCTAAGTTAATACTGTTTTGCTAAATTATTCTTTTACATCCTATTTTGTATGCATGAATAACTTTTGTTTTCCTTTTGCAAAAAAAATGGCTCCAAAGTCTACCTTGGCCGAATTCTGATGTCTCATCCTCAAGAGGCCGCATGAAGGAGATGGAAGCAACAGTCCCAAATCTAGTGGTTCTAGGGACTTAAAATTTACATCGGCTCCAAAATCTTCTACTCTTGAGGTCCACCCTCCAGTTTGTTCTGCTCCTAAGGTCCACTTTCCAAAGCAACAAAAAAGGAAAAAAGTGGCCAAGGAGAAAAAAATTATTCAAGTGGACCCTGAAGATTCTTCGACTTTGGGGAACAAGTCGAAAATCAATGTGTTGGCAAAAGACTTTCCTTATCCAAAGTTTATGGATAAAGAACTAATGACATCAATCTGCCTTGAACAACTTTGGGGTGATGACAAAGGCTTGGTGGAAAAGTTCCAATGGGCTGGTGATATACTGCTAAAGTCAGTGGCATTATTCAAGTACTCGGAGCTCGTCATTTCTTCTAGCGTCCGGGCTATCCAAGCAGTGAAAAACTTGGAGGAAAAAGTTACCTTTCTCCAAAATGAAAAGCTAGCCTTGGAGAAGATAAAACAAGATTTGAGCTCCAAGGTTGATGAATTGAAGAGGGTGGTGCGGTTGAAGGACTAGCAGCTAGAGGAGATGCAGTCAAAAGACTAACAATTAGAGGTGTCAACAATCCGGATATCGGAGCTTAAAAAAGCCAATGCTGACTCTTCAGAGGTGGTCTCCAAGCTAAAGGCCGAAATTGAATACATAAAGCAACAATAGGAGAAATCGACCTTTGAAATTAAAGAGCATATCCTGGTTCAGTGCCAAGTTATTTGTCTAGAGGCTGATTTTGGAGAGGTCGTCCCTGATGACAATCTGACTAACCCTGCAATTGAATCTTGAAATTGTTCCCTTTTTAATTTTCTTTGTAATCTTTTTGTGCCTTCCCATGGACTTCTTGTATTTGACTTCCCCCGATTTTCGAGTTTATCAATGAAGTTAACTCTAACAATTGTACGTGCCTTTTCTTTTTCGCTTAAGTTAAATAACTTAAAGGGAATAATAGCGACATTTCAATTATTTTTGCAAACCATTTAAAGAATCACCCAACGTTAATAAAAGGAACCTGGTTTTCCCGAACTAGTTATAACCGAGTTAGACTATCCGAGGTTCTTAAATAATCTGGTTTTAATCCCACCAAAGTTTAAAATTGAAGGAATTTTAATTTCACTTAAGTTAAACTCAGGGGTTTTAATAGGTCCAAGGTAAAAACCTGAACTTATTCTGAGGTAACAATAGACCTGGATTTAAGACATTTAGGATTTTCCAAGTTCGCACAAGACTGTTTTGATACCTCGAATTCATGTAGTCCTCGAGGTGTTGGACCTAGGCATTATGTGTTTTTCTACTAAGGACTGCTCAATCCTTTAGGATTACACAGTAATGCATAATAATGAACATGATGAACACAATAATGAACATGAAGATATGATCTTATTGATAACTAGTGGATAAAACCAAGTGGCAAAGTATAAAGGTACCCCTTGGCCGATGAAAGTCTCTCATTGTTAAAACCTCCTCAAGAAAAATCCATTGGGGAAAAAACCTTAGATAGGAAAAAGAGTACGTCGACCTGGGACGGTTTATTATACATAAAATTTCTTCAGGTTTGAGCTATTCCACGACCTCGGAACCTCGAATCCAAATACTCGAAAGCTTATATGCCCCTTTTCCTAAAACTTCAATGACCCGATAAGGACCTTCCCAATTTGTAGCTAGTTTCCCTTACCTCAAGGTTGGTGGTCTGATGTTAGCACATCAGAGTAGTAAGTCTCCTTCTTCAAACATACGAGGAACAACCGCAGAATTATATCTCTTTGCGATTCTTTGTTTTAGTGCTTTCTTTCGGATGTGTGCCACCTCCCTAGCCTTATTAGAAAGATCGATTTCGTCTTTTAGTGCATTAAAACTCCTAGATCGGAAGATAACTCTTGGACTTGGTTCTTCATCCTCAACCGAGATCATGGCATCAACCTAGTAGGTGAGCTTAATAGGGGTTTCTCCCATAGTTGATTGGGATGCTATTCAATATGACTATAACACACTTTCGAGTTCGTCAACTTATGCTTATTTCCTGTCATCAATTCTTTTCTTTAATCCTCGGAGTATAACTTTGTTGGCCGTCTTAACTTGTCCATTTGCTTGGAGATGTTCAACCGAGGTGAAGTGATGTTTGACATTATAACTTGCAAGAAAACCTCGGAATTTCTGGTTTGTGAATTAGGTGCCGTTGTCTGTCACTATAAATTCAGGCAATCCAAATCGAGTGAAAATATTCCTCCATACAAATTTCTGAGCTTGTACTGCCGTGATAGAGGATAGTGGCTCCGCTTCTATCCATTTAGTGAAGTAACTAATAGCTACGATCAAACACTTCACTTGTCCTAAAGCAAGGGGAAATAAACCTAAAAGGTCGATTCTCGATTTGGAGAATGGTTACAGGGACATTATCATTGAAAGCTCTGTAGTTAGTGCTATATGGAAATGGGCGTGTTGGCACTTCAGACATTTTTTGACAAAATCCATTGCATATTTTATTATCATGGACCAATAATAACTAGCCTGTAAAACTTTTAACACCAACGTCTTTTCTTTGGGGTGGTGGCCACAAGATCCTTCAAGAACTTCCTCAAGTACAAAAGATGTCTGACTTGGGTCAAGACACTTTAACAACGATTGGGAAAGGCCTTATTTGTATAATTTTCCTCCAATGATAGTGTAATAGGAGGCTTCTTTTGCCATTCTCTTTGCTTCAATGGGATCATGAGGGAGAGTTTCCTTTAGCAAATATTGCAAAATTGGAGTTATCCAGCTCGGAGATTCTTCAATGGCTGAAATCGAGATTGGATCTGTTATGGATGGAGTCTTCAAGGTTTCCTGGATTAAGCTTTTGTTACTTCCTCCTGGTTCTATGCTAGCCAACTTAGAAAGTATGTCAACTTGGACATTCTTTTCTCTAGGCACATGTCAAACCTCATACTTATCAATATTTCCTATCAACTCCTTCACTTTCACCAAATACCTTTGTAACAATGGATCATTGGCTTAGTATCTCCAATTACTTATGCAATTACGATTTGGGAATCACCGCAGATTCTAAGTCTAGTGACATGGACATCAAAAGCGAGTTGGAGTCCTATTATCAATGCCTCGTACTCGGCTTAGTTGTTGAAGACTGAAAAATCGAATTTGATCGACAATTCAACTATAATGTCTCCTTCTTTTTCTAAAATAACTCCGGCTTCACACCCTTTGGCGCTTGAGGCTTCGTCTGCATATAATATTCAACTCAGATTCTGGGTTTCATTTTCATCCACCACTTCTACGAGAAAATCTACTAGAGCTTAGGCTTTGATTGTAGTTCTAGGCTCGTACTGAATGTTAAACTCGGAAAGATCTACTGACTATGCCATCATTCTCCCAGCGAGATCAGGTTTATGAAAGACTTGTCAAATGGGCTGGTCTATTATGACTATTATGGTGTAGGTATAAAAGTATTGTCAGAGATGCCGAGCAGTAAAGACTAGAGCAAGAGCAACTTTCTCTAGTTTTTGATATCTAAGTTCCCACCTTTATAATGTTTTGCTAACAAAATACATTGGATGCTATTGCTTTATATTTTCTTGAACTAAGGCTCCAGCCATGGCTGCTTCACTCACTGAGAGGTAAAGTATAAAGGACATCCAAACTCAGCTTTGCACAAGATCAGAGGGATAGAAATATAATTCTTAAATTCTTTGAACGCTATTTCACACTCCGATGTCCACTCAAAATTGTTTTCCTTCTTTAATAATCTAAAGAAAGGTAATGCCTTTTGAGCTAATCCAACCAAAAACCTGGAGACAGAGGTTATCATTCCCATTAATCGTTGAACTTCTTTAACGGAAGTCGCACTTTTCATCTCCAAGATTGCTTGACACTTGTTGGGGTTTACCTCAATTCCCCGATGTGTAAGTATAAAGCCCAGAAATTTTCCAGCTATGATGGCAAAGGCACACTTTTGAGGATTTAATCTCATCCTGTGCTTACGTAAGCACTCAAAAACGGTTTCAAGGTTTGGCAAAATCTCCTTCTCTTCCATCGTCTTGACTAACATATCGTCGATATAGACTTCCATTAAGGTTCCGATGTGATCGGCAAAAACCTTGTTCATCATTAACCTTTGGTATGTGACTCCTACATTTTTCAACCCGAAATGCATGACCTTATAACAATAATTAGTTGTTGGGGTAATTAATACGATCTTCTCCTTACCTAACAAATGCCTCGGGATTTGATTATATCCCGAGTATACGTCCATAAAAGAAAGAAATAAGAATCTGGAAGCCACATCAACCAATCTATCTATGCTCAATAAAGGGTAAGAATCCTTTGGGCAAGCTTTGTTGAGATTGATATAATCGGCACACATTCGCCACTTCCTATTGGATTTTTTCACCATAATGACATTGGATAACCAAGTTGGATACATTACTTCTATGATAAATCCAGCATCTAATAAAAGCTTGAACCTGTCTTTGAACTTCTTGAGCTCTGTCAGGGCTTATCTTTATTCTCTTTTGAGCTACTGATCGGACATCGAGAAAGGTGGCCAAGCAATGGCTCATTAACCTCGGGTCAATCTCTGGCATGTCTACTACCGTCCAAGCAAACAAATCAACATTCTTTCTTAAGAAGGTCACAGGTTCCTCTTTCAATAAGCTCGAGAGGTTCTTGCTTATACAAGTTATCTGGTCATCCTTTGACCCAATTTGAATGACTTCTAGCTCTCAATTTGGCTTGAGTCTTTTTGCTTTTTGTCGTCCTCTTGCATGAAGGTCTACTAGCATGACCTTTGATGAACTCAGAGGTCTGACTTCTTTTTTATCTTCCTTCTTCTTCTTGGTTATTTCTAAACTCGCATTATAACATTTGCAAGCTGCATCTTGATCCTCCCTTACAATGGCTATTTCTCCATCATTTGTAAAGAACTTTATCGTCAAGCAGATTGTAGAACTTATGGCTCCAATCGTATTCAAGGTTGGTCTTCCCAAAATGACATTATATGTTGAAAGGCAATGGAAAACCAAAATATCAACCTTGATAATCCGGGTTTGGGGTCAATTTCTGAGAGTCACTTGAAGGGTAATGAACCTATCTAGATGGACCTTTTCGCCGAAAAAATCAATGAGTTCCTCCTTATAACTCTGAAGGTGAAAATTCTTCAATCTGAATTTATCAAATGCTTCCCAGAAGATGATGTCAGCCGCATTTCCTTGATCAATGAATACTTTTTTGACTTCAACATTAACCATCACAGCCAAAATAACCATGGGATCATTATGCCTGGGAACCACTTCCTCCAAATCGGAACTTGAGAACACAATCTCGGGAGTGAATGATGGCTCGCAAGCCTTTTTCATCTTTGCCACAGATAAGCTTGAGACCTCTTGGAGGTGGTTCTTGCGAGCCAACTTAGTTGTGCCGCCTCCTGCGAAGCCTTCAGCTATAACATTGATTGTTCTCGTAATTGTCTCCTCCTCCCGATCTTCTTGACTTTCGTTAGGTTTCGAGATTCTCTGACATCGAGGATTCCTTCTTTCATGTTCCCTAACGGGGGATGCCCTTCTCTTCCTTGGACTTCATTAGGAAGCAATACACCTGGCCAACCTTCCTTCTTGGATTAGTTGTTCCACAGCATCCTAGTGATCGTAGCAATCTTCCGCCTTGTGTTTGAAGCCATTATGACACTCGTAAAATAGGGACCTATTCATGTTAGCCCTTACTCGAAGCGCTTTTGGCTTTGGGAATCGTTCCACTTGACTGATTTTCTTGTATAAATCTGTTAGGGACACAATGAGGCGAGTATAGTCATGATAACTTCCGAGGTCTTCTTGTTGTCGACCTAGCTTTTTTTCGGCTTAACTCCTTATCGAGCTTGCTGTAGCCTTTTGTGTTTTCTCAAGATAAATATATCTCTCTGCCCTCAATTGGATTTCATCCATGGTTTTTACGTGTCGCTTGGACAGCGAGTCCTTAAATGCCCCAGGTTGGAGCCCATTTAACAAGGTGAGCACCACTGCTTGAGTTTCCAATTCTTCTACCAATAACGTTTCTGCATTAAACTGTTCAAGGAAATCTCGAAGCAGTTCGCCTTGTTATTGAGACAATCCCAAGAGGCTAGTAACCGGCTTTGGATTAGAGATCTGAAAACTTACTGATGGACCTTGATGGTAAAGAATTAAACCATTTTAATGCTGCCTTTTTTAGAGTGATCGGGAAAGCTCTGCACCTTATGAGGTTTGAGGCTTCTGCCAATTTCATTCTGGACATATGCTCTTAAGGGGTCAGTATTTCTATCATAAGGCTCCATATTAGTTAGAGGCTTAAATCCCCTGGGGAGTCTAACACTCATGATATAGTTCGAGAAAGGCATTTCATCATCGTCATCCAAGTTGTCATATCGATCAGGGTGATGCTTGGATTGGTGATGTAGGTTCCTCATCCGAGATAGACGCAACTTAGCATGATCAACATGGTGTGATTGCTCACTCTAGGGTTCTCTATAATGCACGCGTTCTTTCTCCCGAGGTCAAACTTCACTTCAAGAGTTTGGCTCATCCCTATAACCTCAGGACTGATGTTAATGCGGCTCCTTCCGATCTTGAACTTGGTGACGATCACTTCAATATCCTCGTTCATCCACAACTCCTCCCACATGCTGCAAATTCCATTCTAGTTCTTGTATACACTCGGTTTGATCCCTCATTATGGATACGATCTCCTCATATGAGATTGGGTCTCTTGGGGCTCCTTCTACTTTAGATGCTAAGGTGTTCCTTGGTGGTGGCTCCAAATAATAAGCAATGGCATTTTGCCTGTTTCCAGCATTAGAAACTGATTCCGAGGCTATTTGACCATCCACATGTTCTTGCAAGGGTGGCTGTATTTCATTCAGGAGACCATGGGCCGCTGTGAGTTCTTGTCAGTGATGAGTGGACAAAGTAGCGACTTAGAAGTCCCCATAGACAATGCCAATGTTCGAACATGGATCACCAAGTCTTGGAAATGAGGTGCTCCAAACTGAAGATGGAACTTGTAAGTGGCTATTCACGGTGGTGGTTTGGGAGTAAGTTGAATCCCACAATGAGAAAAGGTGGGGTATCTATAAGAACACCAATGCTCAAGTCAACAAGTGCAAGAGGTACAAGTTTAAGAGAGTATGTGTGTACTTGATTTGAGAATGTGTTCTCTTATCTATAGAGGAAGTTTGACAATAACGGTCATTAACGTATTTTCGAGATTCTTGGGTAATGGCCTCGGATTTGTAATGACTTTGTGTGTATTACGAAATCATTTTAATACAATTTAAACTCCTTACTTTAAATCTGACAAACGTACAATGGCTAGGACAACAACTTCCCAATCTTCATTTTAATATGATTTGAACAAGTATGACAGCTTACAATGCTTATTTCACTAACCTAATAAAGCAAAAATTACATCAACCAATCTTACAACTTGCCAAAGGCTTTGGGTTGGTTTGACAAGGGCCAAACTAGCACCCCAGCTACCAGAAGAAGAAGCAAATCAGAGTGAAAGAGGCAGGCACAGATAGAGACGAGACAGAAAAGAAGGGCAAGATAAAAAGGGGCAAGATAGAGATAGTAGGCGAGCAGAGGGAGAGGAGGATGGGAGAATGTGATGGTGAGGCAAGTTACATCTGAGGAAGAGAAATAATGAGGGGGAGATATGAGACGATAAGGGGAAAATGGGTGTGTAAACTAAAAAAAATCTTGTGATTGTGTAGCCACCAATATTTTTCGAATTTGGATCCTCTAAAGTAAGGATAGTTGTAAAGTGAGAAAATAAGAGACCATTCACCATTAAATCATTTTGGTGGAACCCACCTATAATAGAAGTTATTAATCTAATAGTGAATGGTCCCTTACTTTCTCTCTTTATAACCACCCTTACTTTAGAAGATCTTTTTCCAAATTTTTCCCTTTTTTTTAATAGCACCACACCCGTTCTTTATTTTTAAAAGAGTCCCCATTTAGTTTAAACTTGATTCCTTCATCACTATAAAATTTTAAAGTAAATAAAGAAAATATCTCAAAGTCTCAAATTTATATGAAATTTTAAAGTTTTTCTGTTATCATCGTTTTATTTTAAATGGGGTATTATAAATTTTAAACAGGGCATTCCTTATCTATCACATGGGTCGTTCTGCCATGCATTGGGTTATATATGGTGCATGATGCACCATGTCATCTAATGGTGAAGATGTATTAGTGTGTGGTTTGAATCCATTAGATCTGATGCACCATAAATTTTCTTGATATCTCTTTCTCCACGGCCCTAACCCCTAACCCCCACTCCTGCTTAGCATGGCCAATTGCCCACTCCTTCCCCCACCACTGACAGCCACCACTACCATCACCTATCACTGCCGATGCACCACTCGTCGAAAATCGCACCGCCGCTGACCGCTCCTGGGTCAACCCAAACCGCCCCACCCTTTCTCTTCTTCTCTTTCACATCTTCCCTACCACCACAAATCACCCAACACTAGGAAAGATTCAGATAAGAGAATCCCCATATTCTTCTCCTTCCAATAATTTTCCAATAAAAAAAACAAAATCATATTTTATGTAACTTAAATTCTGCACCAAAATTTGTTCAATAATAAAACATTCTCAACCCCAAATTTGACCATTTCAACAAAGTTATCACCTTTTTCACTTTTGTTGTTACTCGAACAACTTCCTCCACCCCCCATGGCTTCAAAAGCTAGATAAGTGAAACACTGAAGCTCGGTGTTTTGGGTGAAAGAGTGCTACCATTGTGTAAAGATCAGATTTTGATTTTTTCATTTTATTTTTTTGAGCTGCTTCATTTCTTTTTTGTTGTGTCTGGATACTTGATTTTATCTTGATGTAGTTTGATCTAGTAACTTTGATATGCTATTAGAGAGCCATTGGAGATAGTAGAGGCGCGGTGGCTATGGGTAACACCAGGGAGGCGAGGACGGCAACTGCTGGTGGCGATGGTGCCAACAAGAAGGAAAGGAGGAGGAAGAAGAAGAAGAAGAGTGAGGGAGTGGCGGTGAAAGTAAGAAGGGAATGAGGGGCTGTAGTGTATCATAACTAATTGGTTCTTGGATACATTATCATATCTTAACCTTTAATCTTCAACAAGTCTTTGATGCACCATTTATAACAAGGTGCATTAAAGACAGACCCGTATCACATTACCACTTCCCAATAAATTAAAAAAATAAAAAACTCATAGGGTACATTTTTAACAATCTTAAAAACCAAATATGTAGTTATAATGGGTCAAGTTTTAGATGTTTGATAACTAGTAAAATCTTTTAAAATTATTTTTTATTTTAAACTAATTTTAACCTAACTAGTTTTAAAATGTGTTCGATGAAATTGAGTTGCTTATTAGGAAATAGAATGGCAAAGTAAGAAGTAAATATAGGTCTCCTCCTTAGGGTTAATTGTAGTTTACCTCCTTGCATTATAGGTCATGTACATTTTACCCCCTATATTTTAAAATATGCAACCCGACATTTTGCATTTTCACAATGTGCACTTTGGCCATTTCTGTTGATTTTTTCGTCAATTATAAACAAAAATGCAGGGTGTTATGCATATTTTGAAAAGTTCAATGGGTCAATTCATATATGATACAAAAATTCAGGGGAGTATAATGCACTTATTTAGGGCCAAAGTGCACATTATGAAAATACAGGGTGTCAGGTTGCATATTTTTAAAATATAAGGGGTAAAATGCACATGACCTATAATGCAAGAAGGTAAATTGTAATTAACCCTCCTCCTTATGTGGTTGTTTGGTGAGTTTAATAAAAGAGAATGTCAATATATATTATTTCCTCCTTAAACTCTCAATTTAAAAGAATAAAAATGTAGAAAACAATAAAGAAATGTTTCCTCCTTTAACATTTCACTCCCTCTTTTCAAACTATTCATAAGTATAATTGTATAACATAGTCCTTTTTTTCATTGTCATCCTTGCAAATACAACTTTAAATTTTTCCCTCCACATTAGGGATGGCATCCATGTAGTACATGGCAGGAAGTACTTCGCTACTCTTTGTCATTATTAACCCATTCCTCTCTCAATTCTCAATATATGTGGTGAGATTTTGCTTTTTCATTTGTTCTTGTTCCTTGAGTCTATGTAAATACCCTAGGGACTCTCCAAAAATGCCAAATCAAAAACCAAATAAACTTTAAAAAGCTCCAAGCACAATGTTGGTACTTTACCTTCTAATTCTCTATCATTTTCTACTATTTTTGTTTTTTTCTAAACAAATAGCATATGATAACAACACTTAAATCCCATATATATCAACAATTCAATTTGAACCATGAAAAATACACATACATTGATAACTAATTAACATAAACCATTAAAATCTCATATCCATTTCAAGAAAGGCATCAGCTATAACCTAACCTGAGGTGATGATGCTATGCAAACAAAGATGTTGTGCCAGACAACACGAAAAACGGATTGTGCAGTAATGATAGTGCAAGAAAGAAAGATATAGTGGATATTTTAATATAAGAAAAATTACAATAACCTACCCTGAGGTCCTTCTAAATTATATTCACCCCCTTCTTGATTTTAGAATTACACTTGTTACCGTTGAAACCAAATGGTGTTAACTACCATCAAGTCACATAATGAAAATACTGAAATAGCCTTTTTCCCTTACAAAGCCTTTTTCCCTTACAAAGCAATCAACCCCCTTCTCCCCCGTTCTTTCATTTCCATCCGGCCCCAACTAGAGCTGCAGTGTCAGCACCTATTCCCTAGGTGAAGGGTGCGATGAGTATATCTGCATCTTCAAAAATTCTTCTTTACTCATCTCTTACATCACCAACAAAACCAAAGGTTGCAACTTGTAACAACGAAGAAAAGTAAAGAAAAAGAAGTAATAGATCTGAGGAACAAAAGAATCGAAAAAAAAGAGAATAAACAAAAAAGCTCTAGGCTTTTGGAACCAAACATAGAGCAAACAATAGGATTGAAAAAAAAAAAGGAAAAAGAAATGGGTTTAATGTCTCTGAGCAGAGATAGAGGAGCATAAACGACAAGGCTCAATTTTGGGGGGGGGGGGGGAGGGGGAGAGAGAGAGATTGCAATTTGTGAACAAGAACATGAAGGGTGTGCCATTGAAGTGCTACTAGTCGCCATCTCCGACGTGCAACTATGCTCTCCCATCTTCGTAGATTTGCTGTCGTCAACGAATGCTCCGGCAATGAATCTCAAACCGGTGATTTCGACAGTAGTCTCTCGTCTTCTTTGCGTGACTCCTCCTGGCCACTTTCTTCGCCATCACGACCAGCAACACTTCTGTTAAGGTTGACACAGCCATTGGCAACGGTTCACATCTTGTGAGAAGCTTGTTTGAAATTTGAGTCGAAGATCCATGTTTGAAGGACAATCTGTTTCAGAAATTAATGATGGGGGAAAGAACAAAGGGAAAAGAATGAAAGGGATAAATTAGTCATTAAGCATGTTAATTTTAATTTTGGAAAAAAAAAACATGTGCCACTCACATGCAACTAACAGAGTTTAACGTCTGTTAGATATAAGGGAAGTAATTGTAATGTATTTAAATAAATTAAGGGTATTAGGTGTAATTCTTAAATCAAAGAGAGAGTAAGTGTAATTTAAAAAGATCTCAAGAGAGATCAGTGTAATTTCTCCTTTAATATATATGAGGAAGGGTAAGGTTGAGATTGCAAGAAAAATATTTTTTGAACATATTATATATAGACATAGTATGGGACATAATATATTTATGTGAGTGTGGGTGAATATCGAGGTGCACATGTATCGAGATAAACGTAATAGATTATATATTTATATAAGAGAGTGTTATATTTGGATGTCCTACCTTTATGTACAAATAACATAGCTTAGATTACAAAGTTAGGATTACCAAGGCTGGAATAACTAAAATAAACTAACATATGTGCGCGCGCACATGTTTTATAAGTAATTATGAAGTCCATCGGTGGCTTTAAACTCAAACGAACCATCATATAATCTGACATTTTTTATGTCTATTTTATAGACTTGGAGATAAGCTATTATGAGGAGGTACAAATGTCATTCTTTAAACTATGTTTATGAGTTTAAGATATGAGGATATTGAATTGCTCATCAAGGAATAGAATGGTAAAGTAAACCTTGAGTGATATAGGAAGGTCTCCTCGAACGATAACAAAGTCATATCTTTCCTTGTCATCCTTGCAAACACAACTTTAATAATATGTTTGGGAGGGTGGCAAGTGAAGAAGTGACAAGGAATAAGATGGCCAAACTCAAATGAAGTGTGTTTGAAAGTAATTTTAAAAGAATGAATGAAATGGCTAAGGAGGATCAATATATCCATCCCTTATCACTCAAAACTCTTTTTTTTTTACCCTCCAAATTGAGGGGTCAAAGAGGAAATGAAGTGATTTTTAATATAAGTCTTTCCCATCTTTCATTACATAATCAAATAAGAGGATAGCATGGGTGTTTCCATTCTATTCTTTACCTCTCCTTCTTATTTTGTTATTGGCTATTCCCTTTCATTGTATTTAAATCTCCCAAACATACCTAAGTTTTTTCTTCCATGTCAGGGATGGCATCCATGTGGTACAAGCGCAGGAAATACACCTCGCTCCTTGTCCATATTAACCTCTTCCTTTCTCAATATCTTTGTCCAAATTTTTTTTTCATTTGTTTTTGTTCCTTAAGTACCCATAATACCCTAGGGACTCTTGAAAAAAGGCCAAAAAAAAAATCTGATAAACTTTAAAAAGCACAAGCACAATGTTGGTACTTCACTTCCTAATTCTCTATCAATGTCTCTGGTAATTTTGCTTTTCTAAATATAATAAGAACCAGTTAAAGCCATGTCTATCAATAATTCAATTGGAACAGTCAAATTAATAATTTAATTAATATAAACCATGAAGATCTCATATACATCTCAACCAAGGCATGAGCTAGAACCTAACCTGAGGCAATGATGTGACGCAAACGAAGATGTTGTGGCAGATAAAGTAAAAATGAGATTGTGCAGTGGTGACGGAGTTAGAAAGAGTTAAAGGGTGAGATATGTGAATATATACGAGGGAGAATGAGGTTGAGATTGCAAGACTTGGATTACTAAAGCTGAAATGATTAAGTGTATATTTGGGAAAGTTGAAAAATTAAAATTATTTCAATAATCACTTATTTGTATAATCGTTTTTTTATATAATAACTTATGTAAGAATTAATTTATATTTAGATGTTTTAGCTGAAAAATAATTTTAAAATAATCTGTTTATTTGGATTGTATGAAAAAAATTACTTTTATATGAGAAAATTACTAAAAAAGGCATGAAATTATTGTTTATATTATATAATATTTGTTATTTAGGGTTAATTTGGTAAAAATATAATAATTCTGAAATAATCAGCTTCTGTTTATAATTATAAACTTCAAAAAATTGCTTATATTTATAAGTTATTTTTTCGCTTAAAATTATCAACTTTATATTATAATTTGTTTTCACAAATTTGCCAAACATACTTGATTTTTGAAAAACAGCTTTTTTTTCTTTAAAATAAAACTATTATTTAGGTTTCCTAAACATGCACTAAAATAAATTAACACATATGCGAGTGAGCACATGTTTAGAAAGGGCATTTTGGAAACTTTACAATACAAGAATTACGGTTGAAATGACTAAAATAGACAACACACATGCACACACATTTATAAAAGGTACTTAAAAAATTTCACAAGGTGAGAATTAAAGATCAACACAAACACGCTTACTAAGGGCATTTTGAAAATTTGCCAAGGTGATAACTAACAATAAAATAATTGAAATAGACTAATACACGTATTAATTCAATATTTTTCTATTTAATAATTAAGAAGATATTTTAGAAAAAATTATTATTTTTTACATTTTTTTAACGGATTTAAAACATGACTCAGGAGTATTTAGGCCTAGTGAGTACCCGAATTTCGGATAGTAATTGCCATTGGGAATTGCAGGAGGTTATGCCATACATACATTTCCAGTTTCTATGGTATGGGCCCATCTTCGTTGGTGCGTGACACAGATGCACTACTATGTAGTGTGCAGCTGCTATTTAGTAATAATGAGATTTAAATATAAAACTTTATACAATCTATTCAAACCTCTCATCACTAAACTATCCCAGTGGCTTAGAGCAACTCCAATAGTTGCTTTTGTCCATCCCTCTTAATTGTGCTATCAGGAGCCATGTCCTTCTTGCCATTGGAGAAATATCTGCGGGATAGGAGAGAGAAGGTGGGCTCCCTCCGTGTAGGGACGTCCCATGCTGCAAAAAAATGTCTCTTGTTTATTTATTTTTGAACATTTTTTTTACTATTGTAATTAACGGTAATAATTTAAAATATTATTTTATTCTTTTTTTACTCTATAAATATCAATTTCTTCTAACTTTTTTTTTTTTACAACTCTTCCTAATTCTTTCCATACAAATTCTATTCCTTTATTCTTCTATACAAATTATGTTCCTTCATTATTCCACAAATAATGAATCCAAATCAAGTTAATTTAAATTCATTTTTTAGTTACTTACAAAATTCAAACTTCCCTCAAAATCCAAATATTCAAAATTCACAATCCTCAAACTCTCAAAATCCGAATCCAAATTCAAATTTCCAAATTCCAAACTTCTTTCCAAATCCTAATTTTCAAGTTTCTTCTAATCTTCAAATTCCTACAAATTTTCAAGCTAATTTTTTTCCCCAAACAACCAAAATACACAAACATTTTGATTTCCGTTTTCATTCCTATTTCAAACCCAATTCGAGGGCTGGGGATCGGGATTAGTTGAAGTTGGTGGGTCATCTAACCCATATCATCAAACGCTTATAAATTCGACTCTGAGTTCGTAATATTCACAATTTTCCATCTGCAACGAGGATGCTATCAACCTTAATGATAAGCAATTTGTCAATGGAGATGGGAAGAGAATTAGCTACTAATAAGTGCATGGTTGAATGTATTAATGGATCATTTGGTGGGTACTGACCAAAAAGGTAATGCATTTTGGAACCGGATTCATGCATATTGCGAGGAAAGCAACTGTGACTTGATTAAAAGAGAGATAGGTGCAATGAAGAAGCGATGACATAGGATTAACATGGAGGCTCAACAATTTGGTGGTTGCTACAATCAAGCATGTCGAAGAATAGGGAGTGGTTTAAATAGTGATGATATAATAGAGTTGGCTTATGAACTCTATTTTACCAGGTATGAAAAGAAATGCACTTTTAAAAGACATTGGAATGACCTTCGAAAGGAGCAAAAATGAAGAACCCAATCAATTCAGAGTGAAGGTTCCAAAAGATCAAAGATAGGTGCTTGTGGAGCATACTCATCATCATCAAATCCAGAAACGCCAACAAGTGAGGATGTTGGTGTGGAGTCTCCGGTTCGTTCACAAGGCGCCAAAGCATCTAAAAGGAAGAGTGAGGGGAAATCAAAACATCTGTGGGTTTTGATGAAGACATTGAAGCACTCAAATCCATTACAACTAGGAAATTATCTCTCATGGAAGATTTTAACAAAGTCAAGGAAATGGAGTTAGCAAAAAAGGAAAGGATAAGGCATTCAAGGAATGGTTGATGATGATCAAAGAAAATGAGCTAGAAGAGAAGGAAAATGAGAAGACAATGAAGGCGAAGGAGTTAGAGGTTAAGAAAAGGGAAATAGACATGCAAATACTTTATGCAGACACCTCCATGATGAGTGAAACATAATGATCCTTTCATGCTAAGCTTGTAAAGAAAATTATGGCAAAGTATTTTTAATTTAAGTGTTAATTGTATCGATGGAGCATAAGTAGCAAATCGATAATGTCTATGAAGTAATGCTTTTAATTATGAAATATTTCAATTATGTAATGTTGTTGTCTATTAAGTAAAATTTTTAGTTATATAGTGTTTTAAAATCATGGAAGGTTATATGGACTTTAACTTTTCAAAAATACATAAACGAAAAGCTAGCCATTGCAGAACTAGCTATTGCAGAACTAACCGTTTAGTCAAACTATTCGTTGTGGAAAAAAGGTTTATAAATATGGAGTATCACTCTTCTATACTTGTTCTCAAAATACTTTTTCACTCACGACCATCACTAAAATATCGATCACTACAAATGACTGGAACCTCTAATCAACCTGAAAACAAGTCTTTTGATGACTTGATTGATGATGTTTTGCTCGATGATTTAGACCAACCCGATAACATGTCTTTGGATGAATGGATTGAGGATTTTATGTTCGAAGATTTAGATGAACGCCAACTTCAAGTTATTCTCGAAAAGTATAAGCAAAACTTTTCCTCTAGATCTCGTAGGATCTTAGATAGGAATTACGAAGCAGGACACAAACATCTTTTCAATGATTACTTTGCATCTAATCCAGTGTACCCTCTTGAGACATTCCGACAAAGGTTTCAAATGGGAAGGCATGTCTTCCTTCGCATAGTGGAAGCCCTCTTAAATGTTAATCCATATTTTTGGCAAATGGTCGATGCTACAAGCAAGAAAAGGCTTATCCCTGCTACAAAAAGCATGGATACCATGCGTATGTTGGCATATAGAGTATCAGCTGATGTTGTTGATGATTATGTGTGAATAGGCGAAAGCACTGCAATTGAGTGCTTAGAGAAGTTTCTCGAAGATATGATATTGGTATTCGTGGCTGAATACTTGTGAAAACCAAACTCAAATGATGTACAGCACTTGCTACAAATGACAATGACTACGACTTCCTAGGAATGATGGGCAACATCGACTGTATGCATTGGCAGTGGAAAAATTGCCTGAAAGCATAGAAAGGTATGTACATGAGTGGTTACCGTGAAGTTCCAACTATAGAACTCGAAATTGCGGCTTCATCTGACCTTTGTATATGGCATACATTTTTTGGAGTTGCCAATTTAAACAACGACATCAATGTATTAGACCATTAATCGGCGTTTGATGAAATTCTGGATGGTCGATCTTGAGGGGTAAATTATACTGTAAATGGTACCAATTATAATATGAGATACTATTTAACAGATGGTATATATCTTGAATGGGTAATTGTCAAAATAATCTTGCTACCGTAGGGAGATAAGCGAAAGTTGTTTGCAAAAATCAAGAAGGATAACAAAAAGAAGTGGAGTAAGCAATTGGAGCATTGCAACCTCGATTTGCAATTATACGTGGCCTTGCACGATTCTAAGAGAAAGAGAAGCTTGCGAAGATAATGAGAGTGTGCATTATATTGCATGATATTATTGTTAAGGATGAAAGAGATACATATGTAGGAAACTTTGCTTAACTTTTCTCTTACAATGATGGGGAGAATGACATATTATAACTAGAGTTGAGTGAGGAAACTTTTGTTCCATATAAGAGATATATCTAAAATAATATCCGACTTTGTAATTGACAAAAATATCGACAACTACAAGCAAATTTGGTGGAACATACCTGGAAATTCCATAATACCCGTAAAATAAAACTGCTAGTTATATAATGTTTCAATTATGTTATGTTGCAGCCCATATTTCAATTATATAATGTTTCTATTATGTAATGCTTTTAAAATTATGCAATGTTGTTATTAATCATGCAATATTTTCTAAGCATATTGAAGACTTGTTTTAGTTGAAAAAATAGTTTAAATTTTTTAGATTTTAATTTTTAAAAAATAAATGTATGATATTTTTATGCTTAATTTAATTTATTAAAAATCATTTTGAAATTAAAATTATTCCAAAAATCTAAATTTTATATTTTTATCAAATTTGAAAATAAAATTGTATAATACAAATATTTATAACAAAATATTTCATAAAATATGTTGAATTTATTTTTTAAAGTTAAGAATTATGAGGATCCAAAGATAGAATAAAAGTTAGTCCTTTTTGTTGAAGACATGAGTCTCATTTTTGGGACACTTTTATGTTTTATGATGCATTGATAACATTGAAGATGCTCATAATGTGCACTTACTCTAGTACTCTCCAAAGCTGAAAAAAAAAAAAGAATAATAATGATAGGGAGACTCACAAATAATGTGATATATATTAAAATGTGAAAAAAATAATAAAAATATTTGGATGATAAATTTCATATAATTATTATTATTTTTATTTAATTTTTTTTGTCCAAAAATTTATCAACGCAAACAATACAAGTGCCGATAAGTTTTGTTAAAAAAAAAAAATTTACCAATACAAATAATGCAAATACTGATAAATTTCTAGGTAAAAAAATTGAATAATAATAATAATAATAATGGAAAACCCATCAGGCACGTATAAAAGGGTGGCACTAGTAAATAGCGGGGGTCGATCTGTGTATCACACAACCAACTCTCTCTTTGGAGTACGCACCCTCTTCTTCTTCTTCTTCATTATTCAACGAAACCGATCTCACTCAGAATCAGAATCTGATAAATGGCGTCGGAAGGTATTCTGATGGGAATGGGTAATCCTCTCCTTGACATCTCGGCCGTGGTCGACCAAGAATTCCTCCAAAAGTACGCCACCTCTTCATTCTCCTCAATTTCATTCGCTTTTTTTGTTCCATGCGTTTCCTTCAATGTAGATGCAATCTCCTCGTCGTTTCGTATTAGCTCGTAGCTCTTTACACTTGTTGTTACCTGTTTTTTTTTTTTTAAAAAAAATTGCTTTGCTGTGATGAAATTGGAGAATTACATTCGATAGGTTTCGTTGGAAACGCGATCGGATCTTGTCGTTTTGTATTGTATTCTGAATGATTGTGACTGACTGTTTTCGTGGGACAGGTACGACCTCGTGTTGAACAATGCGATTCTCGCCGAGGACAAGCACAAACCTATGTAAGATATCTCTTTTCGTGCTCCTACGCGACAGATGTTACTTGATCGAATATAGTTGGGTTTTGATTCAAATGATTGTGAACTTTTGTTGATTTGCTTTGGCAACTGAAGTTATGATCAAATATAATTTCACTTGAACCAGTAGAATTTCAAATATTATAATTATTTTCTACCAGGAACGAATTATAATTTGGTCCGGCACCGTGTGTTCTTTGTGAAGTGTATTGAATTTCATAATAGTGCCAGTTTGATGTGCTTCTTGGGTCTCATGAAGTTATTGTTATTACCCGCTTATCACAATCATTATGCTCCACACCGTTGCTGTTAAGGGAAATCTCAAGTTTTTGCTATGTTTTCTACTAAATACAAAGTTTTTTTTTTTTTTTTTTTTTTTGCATTATTGTAAGTTAAGGATTTGATGCAATAATTAATCGGATATTCAACCTCCTATTCAGATAAGATTTTAAGTATCTCACCTCTGCTGAATTCTCTTTTACTATTTTAATTAGGAGGTCATTTCTAGTAGACAAGATATTTTGTGAGTTCATTTAAATTTGATGGGATCAATCCATGCAATCATCTCAGGTACGAAGAAATGGCTGAGAAATATAATGTGGAGTACATTGCTGGAGGTAATGCACTGATAGTGGGTTTCAGATAATTGCTTTACTAGTTAATATCATAAGCACACTGCACAGAAAAAATTAAAATAGAAAGAAAGAAGTGGGGGTGGGAATGCACATTTCACAATGACAGTTTCTCCAATTTCATATTGGCAGGTGCTACTCAGAATTCAATCAAGGTTGCTCAGGTATGTACCAACCTTATTGGTAGTATTCTGAATCTGAAGTAGCTGTGATGATAGTAATTTACCGTTTACCTTTGCCTCTTATAGTGGATGCTTCAAGCACCTGGTGCAACAAGTTACATTGGTTGCATAGGAAAGGATAAGTTTGGGGAAGAGATGAAGAAGAACTCAAAACTTGCTGGTGTAAATGTAGGTTGAATCTTGTAAATAGTCTTCTCATTTCTTTGTCATCTGCTTCTCTGTACTGGATCCTGGAATCACTGTTTCTGAATTATTTTGTTAATCTGTCGATCAGGTTCAGTATTATGAAGATGAAACTACACCTACTGGAACTTGTGCTGTTTGTGTAGTTGGTGGTGAAAGGTCATATGATTAAGCTTTCCATGTGTTTTTTGTTTGTTTATTTTTTTGAATAAATGGAATTATTTATTTTTATGCCATTTTTAAAGGAAGTGTTTATCTTCAGCTTGATATTTGCTTGATTACTAAACAATTATTTGAAGCCTTGTATTTGATTGCATCTAAATATAGGTCTCTCGTTGCCAACTTATCGGCCGCAAATTGCTACAAGTCTGAGCACTTGAAGAGACCAGAAAATTGGGCATTAGGTACCCTGTTGTTGGTCCATGCATGCTTTCTTTTATATCTCTTCTTCATATCTGATTAAGTTCCAGATGAATGACATTTGTTATCGTGCAATTTTTCCTTGCACAGTTGAAAAGGCCAAGTATTTCTATATTGCTGGCTTTTTCCTCACCGTATCACCAGATTCCATCCAATTAGTTGCTCAACATGCTGCTGCAAATAACAAGGTACTATATGATTGGAAATTTGATGTTCCTTATTTAATAAAAGTTTCTGATAACTTTTTTTAACCCAAAAAAAAAAAAAATCCTGTATGCAGATCTTCATGATGAACCTTTCTGCCCCATTTATCTGTGAGTTCTTCAGGGATGTACAGGAGCAAGCTCTGCCGTAAGGGTCCTTCTCAGGTAAATTCAATGAAATGGAGTTTGAGTTTACATATTGTTCTTAAGGATACCCATTTTGGAATTCAGGTATATGGACTTTGTTTTTGGAAATGAGACTGAAGCAAGAACATTTTCCAAAGTTCATGGCTGGGAGGTAAGCATTGCTTAGCAGATCTGTAGGCTTGTCATTTTCGTATTGATAGTTGTTATGTCTTTTGACTCGTTCCTATTCTCTAGACTGATAATGTCGAGGAGATAGCACAAAAGATTTCCCAGTGGCCAAAGGCATCGGGAACACACAAAAGGATAACTGTTATTACGCAGGGTGCAGATCCTGTTTGTGTTGCTGAGGATGGGAAGGTGAACAAGTTCCCTGTGATTCTATTGCCTAAAGAGAAACTAGTTGACACAAATGGAGCAGGTACTGACCTTTTGCTTTTATGAGTCCAAATGTGGAACTTAGTTGCATATGCAATTATGTTCATAAGCTTTGATTTTTACCTTCATGGTCTTCAACGGTGATATATGCTCATAAAACCGATTTAGTTCCCACTTTCACACACATATACACAGACATATAATTCCTATTTGATCCCTTTTCAAATGCATTGTAAATATATCATCGTTATACAACATTGCAACCAACATGGAAAAGCCATGGTGTTATTTAAGATTATTGAGGCACTGCCAGGAGTAGATCTTGGTAGTGGCAAGCAGCAAGATGCCAATTTGGTCCATCCGAAATGTTTGTCGAAACATGGTAATATACTCTTTTGTGTCTGTGTGTTTTTAGGAGATGCATTTGTTGGAGGATTTCTTTCACAATTGGTTCAGGAGAAGCCCATTGAAGAATGTGTACGAGCTGGCTGCTATGCAGCAAACGTTATCATCCAAAGGTCTGGCTGCACATACCCAGAGAAGCCTGATTTTCATTGAGTGATTTATCCGATTATGCTGCCGTTATGAAGTTTTGATTGTTAGAAAGCCTTTTGTTGTATTTTGATAGATGCACCACTCTAACTGGTTTGGGATTTTTCTATCCCCCGGCTAGGGAAAACGAGGAAAAAGTTTCAGTGGAAAGAAACAGAAACTTAAATAAGTTGTATTGTAGTCCTATTAAGGCATCGTTTCTTATTTTTGCAGAGCTTATTAATTTTTTTTTAACTGGATGTATAAACTGTGTTCGCACTGCATGATTGTGCTTACTGCCTAACTTATATCGAATTTTTGTAATCATTTAGGATGTCTAACAAAACTTGAAAAAAGGTTTTTATGGTGTAATCTTTTTTTAAAATTACTCTTTTTAACTTATAAAAAAAGATACCAAAATAGTTTTTTTAACTTTTTTTTTTAAATTATTTAATGATCGTAACTTTTTTGTATTTTCAATTGAAAAATGTTTTTTCACGAAAAAAAAAAGAGTCAAGCAAACAGGCTGTTGCACATAAAGATTAGAGACTGTGTACGTGCTCGAGTAGTTGTGATTGTAATTGGATATTTTAAATCGGATGGGACTAATAACTAAGAGAAATATAATGGGAACATATTTTGTGTTAGATGTTGTATTGTTTTATATCCTATTCACTATTAGATAGGGTGAGAGTTGATATAATGTTTAACACAATATGTTCATATATTATAACTCAACTCTTAATTACTTTTCTTTTATTATTCATTGTTCGTAGTTATCATTTTTGTTTCTTTGGATAAAAAGGTTACCGTTACCACCACAGTAATATGAGTTTCGTTGATTTTATAGTCAACCTATTTTGTTTTAGCTGGTTGGTTTGTCATTAGTGTATGTTGCCGTTTCTCCTTTATATGCAAACAAGTTACATCATTTGTCTTGTACACTCACCCTTTTCATTGAATTGGAATCTAATTTTTCTTCATCAAACACTCTTTCTCTCAAGCTCTCTGCGACGTTTTTCAACATTTATATTTAATTAATTTTGATTCAAGATTTATTTAACTTAACTATACATTTTCTCTACTTAGTTATATTTAAATGAAATAAAATTTCTTTACAATCTCAATAAATTAGTAAAGAGTGCAAATTAATAAAGAGTCAATGATTTCCCCCTTTAAAGGGTGATGGTGTTGATCTCACGTCCATGCTTTCAGTATGGGCCTCATCTAGCGCGCAATTATCAGACCGAAAGCTCTTAGAAACTGGATTAAGGGTTAACAAGAGATTATGCCTTTGCCAACAATACCAATTGATTGGCTATGTCGGATTTGCTTACACTTGAAATCTTACAGCTGGCTTCGAACATGGACAGCTTAATGTAGTTGGATTGCTATACCGTATTTTATCGGATTTGATACAATCCAACGGCAATTCCCCTTTACTTGAAAAATGCCATTATTTAGATGCTAACCTTTTTCTTGTTCTCTGGATAAGTTGAGCGTTATTTATGTGAAATTTAGTTTTTTACTTTTAGAATCAATTCTTGCCTCTAGAATTGATTTTTGGAGAAGTGAAATTTTTTTACTTTCTGTCAGAATTATTTTTAGAGGAATTATCAAATATAAATTATTTTATCTCAAAATTAATTCTAACTAAATTAATTTTAACAAAATTAATTCTATCTATAATCAATTTTACAAAAAAACAAAACCAAATACGCACTTAATCAGTCACTAAAGTATGTTTTCACAATCTACCGGAAAAAAAAAAAATTTATGTTTTCAGAGAATGTAAATGCGTTAATTCAGTCACCTCTTATCCATGCAGGTAAGATTGTTTGCTATATTAACTATTAACAATAAATAAATATATCTAACTTTAGTTGTAATAGAAACTTAATTTCTTTTTTTTTTTCCCTATAAAAGAAAAGAAACTTAATTTTTTAAAAAATCTGTCACAAAATAAATACTTCAATTTTGAAACTTGAGACCATTGTGGAAGATTGGAAATGATAAAACTATTAAATTTTTTCATTTATATTTAATAAAAAAAGTCATTCATGATATTTTACACTCATTCTAGCCTGAGTTCCTTTTTCTTTTGCTAGCGATGCTTTTGTCGCCTCGCCTCCTTTCATGTAAAAAGGCTTGATTAATTAATAATCCATTCTTGTTAAAATTAAATATTTTTAGCACACGAATGACAATTTAAAGCGTGAGTTAATATTTTATCACTAATTTTTTTAGTATTGTTTTATCATTAATTTTCATATTTAGAAAATGGTTAAATTAATCTTTAAATCTCCGAATTTTTTGTGAAAATTTAAATAAGTCTTTATATTTTAAAATTTTATAATTGGATCCTTAAATTTATAAAATATTAATAATTGAATTCTTTGATAGAAACAATTTTCAAAAATTTGTCAATAAAAATAAATTCTTTTTTAAAATATTATCCTATATATTATATATATGTTTACTTAAATTTTAAAAATATTTTATTTTCTTTGATAAATTAATAATGAATATTTATGTCTAACAACAAAATTACAAATATTTTATAAATTTAAGATTTAATTATAAATTTTTAAAATATAAAGGCTTATTTAAACTTCTTTAAAAATTTCATGAACTTACATGTTAATTTAACCTTAGAGAAATAGAAAATTTCCGGGCAAACCCTCCTCCATCCTCTAATCTCCATGACCATAACTCACACCAATCTCACTTCTCTCACCAAAAGAGCGTCGAACCCACGGCCTCCTTCAAGCGCGTGAAACCTTCCCTGGAAAGAGAAAGAAGAAGAAGAACGAAAGAACGAAGCTCGTACAGAACACCATAGCCACTCTCCCTCTCCCTCCTTCCCCTTTCTCACACCAAACAACGAAGCACCCAACAAAAAAAAAAGAAGACAAAACAGACAAAGAACCCAAAAAACCAAACGCAGGGAAAAAAAAAGAAGCACAAAAGCCCGAAAACGCTGAAATCCCCAAAACGCGAAAATCGCAGGAAGCGCGATGAGCGACCACCCACGGTTGCAGAACCTGCGTTCCACTGCACAACTTCTCAGAGAAGCCACTTCTTCGTTCTCCTCCAACCTCGTCACATTCCTCTTGCTCTCCCTTCTCATCCTCTCGTTTCGCACCGTCGTCGAGAACGGAACCTCTCATGTCACCTCCTTCATCGACCGCGATCCTTCCCTCAAGGCCCTTCTCTCCCGCCTCGACCTCGCGGGAAACGGCCCCAACGGCGGGCCCCACGGCGGCCGCCTCCGCCATGACAGCTCATCGTCCTCCCATCGCCACCGCCACCACCTTCACCACCGCCGCCGCCCTTTTCTTCACCTCACCCGCGTCGGAACCCTAGACGACGACTTCTTCTCCGGCGACGACGACGACGGCCGCACACTCTTTGGGTCCGCCTCCAAATCCTCCATCAACGGCAGCCACGTGTTCTTCGGAGCCTTCAATCTCCAATCCGGGTTCTCGGATCTTGTCGCCGATGATGGAATTAGGGTTTCGGAGGTTGTTCGCTCCGGAATAACGTTCAAGGCCGAGGGTTTAACATTCGCCGGCGATGATAAAGACGAGGAGAACGAGAAAGAAGAAGAAAGAGGAAGCGATGTTGATGATGAGAAGAGGAAGAAGAAGGAGAAGGAGAAGGGCGATTTGGGAAATGGGGGCCAAGAAATGGAAAAAGGCGTAGACTTGCAGTTCTTCGCGAAGGGGTTGGAGGTGGGTCGCCGTGACGCGGCGGCGCTGTTCTTCCTTGTGAGTTTTCTCTCCGCCGCATATGGATGGGTGATTTTGGTTTTTCTTGTTACGTATTCGTGGGTACTAGGTGTTGTTTTTGTTGCTGTCGTTAGTGATCTTGTAGGGAGGTTTTGTTCTGTCACCGGTTTGATCTGGGATGGTTCTAGATTAGGCCTCAAGAGGCTCTCTGGGTTCATCCTCATGAGGTGGGCTGTGAGGGATGCATTGACTCAGCTTCTGGGGTTGTGGTATTTTGGTGAGATTGAGGATCAGTACTCGTTTTTCAAGCTGTTTGTTAGGTTGAAATTGATGCCGTTTTCGGTTATGTCGCCGTGGGTTAGAGGGTTTGAGAAGGAGATTTCTGGGTTCTTGTTCACTTGGTTTTTGGTCGATACTTTTGTGGCTTTTATATTCTCTGTTGATGCATGGGTTGCCATAGTGGACTCTAGGAGGAGTGGGAGGGAGATTGTGAAGGAAGGGTGTTATTTGATATCGACAATGTTGAACCAGGCTATACAGATAAAGTGTCTGGAAGCTATACTTTGCGGGTCGTTGATGAGGTGGATTTTAGGCCGGTATTGCGGGAGGTCTTTTGCCAAGATGTTTCAGTCAACGATGGAGGTTTACTTCATGGTTGCCTGGCTTGTGTTTTACTTTGCGGCCAGGTGTAGGGATGCCAGTCTACAGGGTAGGAGGTTTGGGCAGCGAGAGTTGGAGGGAATGATGTCATAGATGATACTTGGTGGTGATTGGATCATGGCTTGTCATGCGGGGGTTTTTTAAATTGTAATGCACAATTAGCAGCGATCTTTCACCAGTTTATTTCTCCCACTCTAGCAGTCTGTCGACCAACACTGCCGTTCTGTAGTTTTGTCACCAACAATGTGTTGAATGTGCTTTGCCTGAAGGCCAATATACTTCTTGTGTATATTCTGAATGAGGATATTTCATCTGTATATTATTCATGGAATCATTCAATTAGTTCATGCAATGGTGTTGGTGATGATAGTCACAGATTACAATGTTTGAGAAATGGAGAATGGTAATGTTTTTTCTCCATGCAAGATGGGAGTTTTGTTATGATGAGCAAAGTAACAGTGCAGCCTATTTTTCTTTTCTTTTTTTGGTGTTAATGTTATATACTTTCTGGAAATTTATGCATGAGTTGGCTATCATCTACAAGAACAAGAAAAAGAAAATTCATATGTAAGAACAGGGAAAATTGTTGAGTTATGCTCGTTTCCCGCCGTTTAGAAACTCTGTTCAAAGGTTGTTCAGCCTAAATCAACTTGTGCTTGTTTTGCATCATTACTGACATCTTTTGCTACACAAGCCATTATTTTTGCTTTATGCATAAGTTACCTTGCAGAATTTCCTAAAACTCATTTTGCATCATGGAGTTTGAAATAATAAAAAAGATATAGGTTAATATTGGAATTAGGCTTTCCAAGTGTTGAAATTAATTGTTAAAGGGCTCTGTCTTTAGTTCTGCAAGACTGATGTTTGGTAGTCAGCATTAATACTTCATTTTTGCTGTTTGGGGGCAGATATTCTTATGTTGATTTGAAGTATTCTTGAATTTTTAAGAATGCAGGTTCTGATGCTTCAATGTTTATTAGTTGAAAAGGGATCAACTGAAGGAGACAGGTGATATGAACAGTGTACAGATCCTATTGCAATTCAATGAAAAACAATGCTACATAGTCAGAAAAATATTATTAGAATTTTTTATAGAAATCATGGTGATTGTTGGATGAAATGACATAGTGTGACTCACTTATTCATTTATTCATCTAATAGTCAATAAACATGTCATATCATTCTGGCAATTAAATTCTGACAAAGTCTCTGGCTTTTTAGCATTTTCCTTTAATGAATAGTGGCCTTCTCTACTAGGTGTCTGTTAAATGATACCAGTTTCTGGAAGAGATAAGGGAGTATAATATTTTGGAATGGTTAGTGGCCTGAAATGAGTGAAATACAAAATCAAATTGGGGCTGTATCGGTTTTGATTATTCACTCCAACTATCTTTTGAGGGTGGTTTCCCTAGGGTAGAATGTTGAGGGTTATGGGCAATCTTGCAAAACTACAATTCAGTTTAAGGGTTCCCCTCTTCTCCTATTGCTCATGACAATATCCATTAATATGGATTTAGGTTATTTTTAGTGCAATTCCGTGGGAAAAATAAGTATTAGCAGGATCCTTAGGATTTTCTGGTATGGATTTTTGTGTTTTACTTAATAAGCTGATGGGTTATTGACCAAGGAGCTTCAGGACTCAGAAAAAGTAGGATGGTGGTTTCCTTGGGCAACATGTTGAGGGATATGAGCAACTTGTAAATCTAAAATTCTGTTAAGGGTTCCCCTCTTCTCCTATTGCTCATGACAATCCCTTAATACCAATAAAAAACAATTTAGGTTATTTTTCCTTCAATTGTGCAGGAAAATTCACAAGGAGTGTCCTGAGGATTTTCAGGTTTTCTGTGGCTCACTTGATAAGCTTATGGGTTATCTTGGTTTTCTGATCTGTAGTCTGTTTGCTGTAGCCAATGGTCACTCTAGGACTGACTGACAAAAGGAGCATGGTGGGTGAAGGGAAGTGTCCATTTATTAATCCTTTTTAAATTAGTGAGTTTTGGAAACCACAGAGCAAAAGAAACATATTTGCCATTATGGTTTACTTCCAGATAGCAGGTATTGAATTGTGAGTGTTTGCAGCCTCAGTAGGATCAATGTAACAGAAGCTGAGTGGTCCTTCTGCCATTGTGTATGCGTGTCTTACAAGCACTAACCAGGGCCCTCACCAACATTGCCCCACCTTCCTTAGTGGCAGTGTGTGCATGTCTCATCTGTGAGTGCACCTGCATTTGAATTTTTCATTCCTTACATATTGATATTAAACACTGTTAGATAAAAAATACTTAAGATGAGGAGCATGCAGCTTGCAGGGCCTTTGTGTAGTTGCAGTGAATTTCTAGGTAGTTCATTAGTATTGTTGGCTGCAATTCCTCTTTGAATTTTTGGTTGCATTGATGTTATTTCTCTCTAGATGATTTTTGTTTGGTGGGTTTTCTCTCTAGATGATGAATAAGTAGTTTTGGAAATATAGCTCAAACCGTTTGGCACGCCGTTATTCTCAAGCCACTTAGATATCCCGTTATCAACTACTTTAGCAGGACAATTAAAAATCAAACGAAATATATATAGAATGTCTAAGAATCTGAAAATCTTGAAGTTCCACATTTTACATCTTCACGTATTAGCCGTTCAAGATATACATTCAAGGTATATTGCATCCGGGTATGCAAGGTGCGGTAAATGCAAAGATTGGTTAAGTGGGTAGAAAACATAAGTATTAGCCTTTATTATTATTATTATTATTATTATGAAATGCTTCATTTTCATCGACACCCGAACTTGATACATGAGCTTAGAGTCTTGTTTGAATTGGGTCTTCCACTCTGAAAAGGTTCATCTTTTGTGTCAGCCTATTCCGCTGCTGGTAATATTTTCATGCGCTTGTTTTGTGCTTCCTCCCAACTCCCAAGCTTCAAGTGAATAATCCTTTAACTGAAGGTCCATCATCCACCACTGTTATAGTTTCTAGCCCACAACACCAGAACAGTCTGTTTTACCAATAACCTTTATACACGGTTAATATTCCCGTTCGTTAGCACGGTCTTATTACATGCCTTCTTCTGTTCTTGCTTTCTAATCCAATGTTAGCCACTTTTAAATGTGAGATCATATTAAGTACTTAGTCATTAATGCATCGATCTGTTGGGCCTGGTGCTAGTTCAGTAACTTTAGTTTGAGAACTGGCATTTCTTTGCTCAAGTTACAAACTCTGCGTACTGCATGCATCCTATGTTGATAAGAACCCCAAAAAGAATAAACAAACAAAAACATGAACGAAGTAGAATAGGATCATCTCATTTCTTCAATTTGATTTACATTGGTGAGCTACATGACACTTACGGCTCAATCTACTTACAACAAATCATGGCTACATATCAGCATACTAGTTAGAACTTCAACAACACGAGCTAATGACTCAAAAGGATGGTTTCTCAGAGACGCACAAACACCCGTTCGTTCTTTGTTGAGCTTGCACAGCGAAGGACACTGAGGAAAAAGTGCTCATCACAAGGAATGCATAGTTTTGAATCTGCAATGAAATCATATTCCTCCTGAGCTTGATCAAGCAAGGCCTTGAAGAGTGGATGGTTGAGCAGTGTAATCTTGATCACATATCTCTTGTGGTTCTCTCCTACATAGACAACCAAGTGACCCTTTGGAACATCTCCTGGAATTGCGCACCTTTCATGCATGCAAGGCCACAAAACCCATTTAAAACAGTACTCACAGGCAGCACAAGGCATTGTGATTCTGCTCCCCATTTTCTTCCATTTGTTAAGGCACCCTCTCAGAAACTTCCCTTTCATAGTTGTAGCTATGTGCTGCCTGAGATGGACTGAGGGAGAGGAAGAAAGAGAGAACAAGTATAGCGAGTACTTTGAACATGAAAAGGTTTTTATAATAGTGGTGGCATGGCAAGTGTCAATGCTCTGGAGTGATTAATGGTTGACATGAATGATACATATGTAGCTTATGCCAATACCATTGTTCCAGATATATCAAGATTCAATATATTATTATCATTATTGAAGTTTGTCAGTTAGTGATAGTTCCTGATCATGCTTGTTAACTTTTTTTAGAGCATTGTACCTTGATACGAACCTGTACGAACATGCATCATGCATGTCAATCTCACACACACACGCACGCACGCAGAGTTCTGTCTTATTATTACGAGAGTTTTAGGTCTTATTAGATAGATAATGGTGATTAGAAATTACTTAAAAGGTCATATAATTATTTAAAAAGGTTACATGATTGTGACTTCAACTTCTAATCTTGATAAAGTTGGCTAATATCCTTCACATGAATTCTCTGTAATTCTTGAAGGGTGTGGTGTTTGATCACTGACCATTCGAAGTTCTTAAAGTTAAGACCCAACAGGTAGGGGAGGAAAAGATAAGATATAAATGAAGGATGGGATAAGTTTCTTGGGTGAAGTGCGAACCCACTTATTTCTATATATGGGGGATAGATTTTGTATAGATATAGCACTTTGTTCGGAAAGAGGCTTCACATAGTCCTAATTGTTGAAATTTTTGTATGGCTAAGCTAAAAGTCACTGAGACTACTGGACATTGGCTTAGTGCTAGATAGTGTGTCAGATGAAAACGGAATTGGTGCACCCAGGATTCCAAGATTATCTGGATTGAGGTTTGTCAGAGAATGGATTAATCATGTTTGATGGATGATGGAGAATGAACTAATTAGTCACTTTCTATGTAGAATGTTGGTGTCTTTGTCAATTATAGCAGCTTTTTCTAAGCATGATATATGTATAGATAAGAGTTTATTATTCCTATTCGGATTGGTTTCAGCTCACTAACTACTTATCTTGAATAATCTTAAATTTGTACGTGTCGGTAAGTGCTTCCATTCTTTATGGTCTAAAGAGTGTACTGTCCGAACAAAAATATTACTTATTCAGTGTTTTCTTGTGGCTGCATCCTGCAAATGGGTTTGGGATGATTTTTACTATCTCTGCATCTCTCTCAGTCATACAGGAAATGGGCTATGCGTGGTATAAGGGATGGAAGGTCGCTGAGAGGAGAATGGAAGTTACAATAATTATTTACCCTGAAAACTTTGACCCTAGGTAGGTGTGAGATCATCTTTGATTCGATTCCCTTTATCTGCTTTCTCATAAAAACCACTGATGATAGGATATTGATTTTCTTTGGTTTCACTTTTTCATGTTTCAACCGTGTGATGGGTCTTGTCATGTCAATGTAGCGGCATGGAAATTGCCTGAGATGTAGGTCCACATAATACAACAAATGTGTGCAAAAGAAAAATTAGAAAAATCAAAGAACCAAACAATCTGTAACTGGAAAACTCATTATGCCAATGCCACTTTGTTTTGGTGGAGGAATGGTTGAGGGAAAAAGGTGGGGTAGTTTTTAAAATTTTAGTATTCATTGTGTAATTATAAAATTAAAAGAGAGATGGAAATTTAATTTTCTAGATATGGAAATTTAATTTTCTGTGAAGAGTAACACTCAGCTTTTTTATTGAAATAGTTGTGGAAGATGGGGTTTGAGGTTCCCATTTTCCTGGTCTGCTCTTCTTGGACAGTGGCTCAGAGAGATGATTGAGAACCATCACACTGACTGGCCTCTTCTAAGACAAATGAGGGTTGTATTTGGCTGATTGAAAGGAATAAGTGAATAACAAGTCACTTGCAACTAGATTCTCTCATGTGAAAATTTCATATGACTCTAGTCATATAGATTTTCACCATTAATAAATAAAGTGGATCCTAATATAGGTCTCATAAGAGAATATCATCAATGATAAAAGTCTACACATAACCATATCACGTGAAATTTTCATATAAGAAGGTTTGTTTTCCATGTTCAGGGACACATCATTTTCGGTAAATTGCCTACATTTTGCCATGTATGAGACAGAAAAGCCCTTATGGGATCTTGTCAATATCGAATTTATTCAATGCTACATGCAACTCAAGTCGCCTACATTTTTACCTTTGTAATTGTCCAACTTTCCATACAGAGACTTCTAATCATGTCACAATCAGAGCACCAAGTCCAAATAGGCGAAAATCGGTTGAACAATGAACACAAACTTACCTTTTCTTTTTCATAAAAATCAGTAACTTTTAGGTAACCAAAATTACGAGTATGACTATTTAATTCATGAGCTGTTGTCACAAGTGAACATCAAACTCCCTTTTTCATAAAGTCTGATTCATATTATAATTAATGCTTCCTGATCTTAGATTTCATACAACGACATGCTATTCTTTGAGCTAAGAGTCTCTTTTTTGTCTATCTTGCATTAACTTCAAGAAAGCAATGTTATTGATATTCAATCACTTTTCTCACACCCTGCATAAATAGCTAGCTATTAGATCATATATGTTCAGCTGCTGATGTAACAGCTCTTCATACATCCAAACCCACGTGCTAACTGGCGCAGCATAACTGCAAAATGAGATATGATAAGGTTCATGATGGGTGAGGAGGGACCTTTAGGCATTGAAGACCAAGCAAGGGACGTGGTGCACATAAGGGTGTTAGCTGTTATGTGTAATGTGTATTAAGAGTGAGAAGCACAACCTAGGGGAACTTAGTCGCTGACACCTCAAGCCACTCGTATGCTTGCAGTCCACAAGCCATTTTGAGCATCGAAATTATTTGATTTGACTCACTATGCTACCACGTGCATTCATCTTTTCACATGAGATGGTGCTCCAGAGTCTATAGATCACATCATCATTTTGTTCCTACTCCCTTCACTGCACCCACCCTCGTCCCTCCATTAATTCCTCTCCATGCTTCCTTTTGGGAAGCAACACCCCTGTGCACTCCTCTGGGGTAATTTGGTTTGGCCAGAATAGGTATCAACTGTGAAGTTTAAAAGCATAGTCTAGTGTGTCGGTTGAGTTTGTGGAAACCTTGACTTCAGACATTTTGGGCACTGAACCAAATCTGCTTGGGGTAAATAACCCTATTTTAGTCATTGAAAGATATACATATCACATTAATCCTCCAAATATTATTGTCACCTGGCATCATATAAGTCCCTCAAAAAACTAAAATGCTAGCATATTTATCCTTTTGAAAACCTAAAATGGTGATCAAAAGGATCGCTTATTTAGCTTTTTTAAAATTTTTGAGAGACTTATATAATGATAATAAGCTATAAAAAAAAAAAAAAAATACTAATGTAATAATGCTTATATCTTTCAAAGACTAAAATAGGATCTTACTCTAACTAATAATAACCACCCTTCTCAATAAAGTAAGAAAAGTAACCTAGTTTTTAATTGTCATTGCATGTTAAACTAACGTTTTAGAAGGTGATTGTCAGTTCTGAATTGCGCAGGGTGTCCTGAAGAGTGAAGACAGAATAACAGGCAATAAGAGATAGTAGCTCATTTTGGACTTCAAGTTACGTTAGTGTTGTGGCAAATAGGATGTTCATTGATATTAAGATTATTCATAGTTGAAGCTAACATTATTCATAGGAATGATAAGATAGGTCTATTACCAAATTTATCTCCTGAGAATAAGGATATTCACATCGTCGTTTACCCCTTTTTTTTTCACTTTATCCTTTTTTGTCGTGAAAATTGCCACGTGGGTGTCCTTCCCTTTCCGAAGCCTTCTTACCAATCTTTGGTGTAGAGTATGACAAATGAATGTTACATGAAATGGCAACTTCATTGTAAATATGTGATGTGGTTTATTCATCCTTGGCTCGATCTTTTGCTTATCCTATACAATATTTCTGCATGTTTAAAGATAATGATGATTGTGAAATATATGAGTCTAACTATGCATTGACAATTTGACATCTATGGCTTCAGTGGATTCGAATATTCTATCAATCACGGTTTTGTCTACAATTTTATTTAGAATGAAACCATAATTACTACTGTTGGTTGGTTAAGTGATATTTATTTTTTCAAATAAAGTTTTCGGTTTGAGTAAATTAAAAAAAAATTAATACTAAGAGAACTAATTGGAATTTGATTAAAGAGAAATATTATGTGAATATATTTTATATTGGATACTATAACAACTTATACTCAATTCACTATTAGATAGAGTCTGGAGTAATATATAACTCTTAGAGAAATATTATTTTAACATATCAGCGACAAATAATAAAAGTGAGTAACAAATGTTGTTTCCTCGAAGACTAAAACTAATTACCAATTCACTTAGACACGTCACTATTTAGGTAAACGCATATGAAAGAAATTAAGAAACCAAAATAGAAAAAGTAGAAACAATTTAGCAATAGAAAATATGGAATAACAATGAGTGGAAGGAAGGTGTTAGGGGATTGATTTCATCTAAGTTTTTTGATTTTGCGTTACTCAATATTAAATTTATTTCTTAACAATATCATTGTCGATAAAATTACTCAAAACTATAATCAAAGTTCAATTCATTGAGACTATAACCGTCTTAAGATAAATTGAATAATTTAATCCTTTAGACTATTCTAAATCTATCATAAGGATAAAGAATATGAACTTAAAAAGCTGTACAAATGAGTACTTTTATTCCTTACTACTCTAATCTATAATATAAAATTATATATCAGTTAATGAGTGATTAGGTCAAAAACAACATTAAGATTAATAGAAATTATGCAATGTAATGCAAAGGAAAATTAAAGTAATAAAAAGGAATACAGAATCAATTCCCTTAAACTATATCTCCGTAACATTTAAAGAAATTTAGCAAGCTATAGCCAAAAAAAAAAAAAATGATAAACCTTAGAGTCATGTAACTGACAGAGACATGTGATTAAAGATGGAATCTTGATTCCTCAAGTCTTCCTCCCCTTCACACACAACACTCTTAGAAGAGCATAAAAACCTTAGCTTATGTATCTCTCTCTAATAATGGATAATCCCCCTCTCAAAAGTTACAACTATTTATAAAAGAAAGGAAATAGCCCACACATAAAGTAATGCTAGTGTTATAGCGCCCCAAGAGCACTATGATGTCTCTAAAACCCATTGAATTAAGATAGATTTTGCGCAATTCTGCTAGAATACAACATTTTCTTATTTAATAGTATCTTTTGGATTCATTAAGTTAAAATAAAGTTCAATATCTAGAATTTAAGACAAACTATTCTTTTCTAAAATATCAAGGACCACTAATTAAATATTGGAAAAGTTTGACATGGTTAGAGTATCTTATCTTGAGCCATCACTTTGTTAAAGTATCTTTCCTCAATCATTTAGTTAGATGGTAGAATCTCGTGTCAATAGCGCATTGTAAATATGAAAGTAAAGAAAATAGAGAAAGAGACAAGAAAAAATGAATTTTATTATTGATATTTTCAAATATGTGTCACACAGGAGCATCCAAAAGGTTAAGATACAATATTATATCAAATCAAAGATAAAATAACATATTTCATTTAATCAAATCCTAACTAACTCCATATAATAATATAATCTATTTAATCAAATCTTAACTGAATTAAAATAAGAATAAAGACATCCACGCCACAATAATATTTCATAACAATTAGTTCCACTTATATCATAACATTTCTACAGAAGAATAATATTCTTTGTAAACCAAATCATCTAATGAAAATTCAAGTGAAATATATTTAAGGTTACCTTTCCATTGAGCGTTATCATTAAAAATGTTGAGCCCTTAAAACAACACACAAGCTCGCCGACATTAAACCAAAACCTACCGTCATCATACCAAATATCAATAAACTGTTGATAGGTCTTGCACTCTAAAGCCACTTTTATAACTTTCGGTAGAATGTAATTTTATCATCTCAAGCATCAAATTATGTGATACTACCATTACCACCGCATACCAAATTGAAGATAAATTAGGATGAAGTATCAATCAATTTTGGACTTCAGTAAATATTTTATGGACCTAGCGTCTTTCGTGAAAACTTCCGATCTAACAAAATTCAGCGTTTATACAACAAAAAAGTTAATTAATGGGATATTTTTGTCAAAAATTGCTTTTTGTTTCCCCGCCTTGTATCCACTTGCTAGATGACGTAACGAAGAACAAACAAAATGGTGGAACTAATTTTCCATCTAACGACAATTCCTTTGATTTTGCCGCAATTACATATAGCAATTCTTCCCCTATGTGTATGTAACATTACAAGGATAAAATCTGCTGCAAGGATTTTGGTACACAGAAACAGAGCACTCATTCATCTTAGAGCATGAGCTGCTACACAATATAAAACAGCCCAAGGAACACTGATTATATTAAATGCAAAATGCTATGAGTATGACGCTGAGGCGGGGGTCTTGCGTGAACCAATTCCTTCGTGAGTGCCAACAGATTTGTTGGACAACCTTCGCTTGTACCGTTTGAGAACAGACGCCACGTTTTCCTTCCCTTTTGGGAAAGCTACATCACCAGCTGCAGTTCCCGTACGTCCTTTCCGAGAAGAGATCGCCATCTCCACATCCTTGATCAGGTCAAGCAACGTTGAAGCTGTTGTGCATTTTCCCCGGCATGGTTTTGCAGTTGGTGGCATCACCGTCCCATTAGAAAGAGGGGGGCTTGACTTTTGTTGATTTGTCATGGGAACTTGAAGGCAAAAGCATGAGGTCAAAGGATTGCGCGGCTTAGAAAAAGCGGGATCAATGATGCCCTGCACACACAGCCGAAAAGTTTTGATAATGTTAGCGAAATGGAGAAAACTAAAGGTAACAGTTAAGACATGAAAAGATGATGTTAAAGGCTGGTAGGGGCATGCGAAGAACACCCACATTATAATGTCTGCTAATGGGTAGGCTGCTCTAAATTATCGATGAGTGCATGTGATCAATCGACAACAATGGAATACCGCTTAAGAATAATGTAAACAATATATACGTTTCTTTTTTTCCCTTTTCCCTTTTCTTCTTTCTTTTCTTTTTTCTTTTTTTTGTTGGGGGGGGGGGGGGGGGAATGAAACAGGCCGCACCCTAATGACTAGCATCCACTTTTAAATGTAAATGAAGAGAGAAGCTGAAATATAGGCATTCTGATTACTTAAGAAGAGACAGCAAACACGTCAAAACATTTACCTGGAGGCGATTGAGAACGTAGGTGTATTTTCCCCAAAGCTCTGGCCGGCTTTCCATAACTAAGAGATCAAGAATACGGTGGATACACCACACCCCAAAGCTTATTATCAATTCTGATCTCCATACACATCCCTCCCCACAGTTAGGAACCGAAGACACTGACAAACTAGAGGAATTCGCCTCGTTATTCTTCATTGAAGAACCAGATTTCCTATCAGAAGAATAATGCGCTTCACCCATATGGTTGACCTGATTATTTTCTCTAGTCTCAACTTCATAAAGAAATTTCTCCCTTGCAGCTACTCGACCAATCAGATCCTCATCAATTCCATCATTCTGTCTAAACAACCAATCAGACCCCTCCCATTTTAAGAGGTCCACGATGCAACGTCTAAAAGACTGAAGAAGTTCCCCCTCTATATCCACAAATGTAGTAGTCTCTTGAGCAATTGCATTAGGCCTACTTCCGACGCCTTCCATTGCAACATTATGAATTTTATCAGCTACACCAAACTGCTCAAAAGGCTGTCTAGACCAGAGGGATGCAGTATCAAAACCAGAACTCAACTGTGAAGAGAGTGCCTCTGTATAAACTTTTGATGGAGACAGTGCATCAAAGGCCAAAGGAGCTCCTGCTCTTGATCCAGAATTTGAATATAATGGTGGTTCACAAGATGTCCTACTTGCAGAAGATCCATATCGAACAGAACCATCCCACGGAGCATTCTTATCTGATACATAACCAGCCCTGTAGGGGACGAAGTATCCCGAAATGTCCGGCAAACTGTGGTACTTCTTAGTATTAACTGAACTGACTGTACTCTCTGCAGGTCCAAAAGAGGAAAAATCAAAATAGGCCCTCTCAGATTGCAATTGGCAATTTCTAGAGGCAGCTACATTTTGGAACCCTGGGGGTTGGCCTACACCAAAACCATTATGCAACTTTTTCCCCAAAGCAAATGCAAGTGAATCCCTGTAGTTTGCATTACCAATGGAAGAGGCTTTCAGAGGTGACAATTCCAGTGGACCATTTAAGTTATCCAAATTTCTGTCTTTACCAACCCGGCTAAGATAGGATGCAGTTTGATAGCCATGTATGGTTGCTGGCTGATAATCCCAAGCCTCCGATGATGGCAAATTATGCACACTTGAATAGCGCCTCTCACAAGAATCAAGGAGATTGTAGCTGGAGTTCTGTACATATGCATCTGATAACTGGATGGCATTTGCACGCATTGAGGAAGAACTCCTTTGAAGACCATATGAAGACTCCAAATTACCTTGCATCCTAGGCTGCTTGGAAGTATCATATGGACCTGAGTTGAGTAAAGTGCCGGACCCTCTACTTCCAACAGATACTAAACAATCAGGATATTCCTTACCACATGCATCCATTTTCTGCAAGGAACCAGTGAATCTTGAATCTGATCCCACTCCTAGCAAAACATCAAGTTTCTTGGCCTTTGCTTCCTGGGTTGCTTGCCCATGGAAATCATATAGTTGCCCCCAGAATTCATCAAGAATAGCAGCTAGCTGACGCCTTGCTGCACGCCCTAAGCCTGCTAATCTTGAAAGACTTCCAATGCTATTCCCACCTTCATCGCTCTTCCCACTAAGACTCCTGAATGATGGAGGGCCATCTGATGTTGAAGATGGGGCACTTGCTGAGACCACTTTGGATGATTCTTCAAGTTCCCATGAGTCACCATCATCATCATCCCTTTCAGTATTTGAATCTCCCTCAAGTTCCTTCTCAACTGAGGCACTAGTTTCCATTTTTATAGTTTTGATGTCTTCCATTCTAGAATCAGAAGTCTCATTAATTATAGTTGATACTGCCTCTGACTCTGATGTGAAAGCTGGTTCCTCAGTAAGAGATTTCGGGGAATTATGAAATGATGTAATAGAATGACTCTCCCTTGCAGTAGTCACATGGAGATCAGGCTCCATTATTGTTTCAGGTAGATCAGAATCAAAAATTGCAACTGATACATCTGAGTAGTCCGAGGTCCTTGCTGGAGCTGGTGGTGGCTCCTTCACTGGAGTAGTTGCATCTCCACGATACCTTGTTTCACTTAAATATGATTCCTCACCATCAACTGGTGGATTTGGCACAGTTTCCGGCATATCCAATTTCCATGCCTGAGAATCTAACTGGACACTGGCAGACCTTAAAGGTGTGGCAGCTAACCAAAGCATCAAACATAATGATACAACAGCAGTGGTAAGAAGAACTAAATATGAGAAAGACACACCACTCCCCACATTCCATCTCAAATCAACCACCCAATCACTACTACCAAATATCATTTCTACCACAAAAAATATGTTCAAGCCAAGCATCCCAATAAATATGATCAGTGCCAAAAGTTCCACAAACTGAGAGATCTTGTGTACACCCATTATTGACCTAGATGTAGCAACTCGAAAAAGGGGGATCACAGAAGATGGAAGTTGCAGAGCTACCAAAACCTGAGTGAATATAAGTAGCTGATACATCCCTTCAGCTCCTGAACTCCAAACACAATAAAGGGCAGGCAGAACAGCAATCACTCTAATTGTAGCATAATGAAGCCAACCTGGAATATCCAATTTTAAGAAACCATGCACCACTACTTCTCCACCTAAACCCCAAGTTAATGCCGCAGTTTGATTTGCAAGAAACAGAATGAGCAAAAATACAAGCAGAGCTACTGGGCTACGTAACACCTGCAACAAGAATCATCGAATTATATTTGTTAAGAATGTGTGCATAACAGGATGTAGTAAGTAAATATTCTGAAGCAAATCAATTATGGAGGAAAAAAGACCTGTTCCATTGGTGATAAAGCATCCTGAAAAGTAAGCAAAACACGGCCCGAAATGTAGAACTCACTTGCTGAGGTGTTCATCACCACATTATTTACCAAATAAAGACCACTGAAGACACATAAGATGGCCCAAAAATGGTTATGACAGAAGGCAACCTTAGAAATGTTTGTTGGTCGCTGATGCCACTGCAGAAAAGCAATTGAAAATTTAGATTGACAAAACTCAAAACTGCTACCAATATGATGTAGAACATGATGTGAAATATTTCCCCCCTAGGTGCACACTGAAAAACATAAATACAACTCCATTAAGAAAGATCTACTTTGACCAGGAGATTGCCATATGGCTTATTATTTTACTTAAAAGAAACCTACTGGGGAACTACAGCTAAATTCTGAACACATCAAAAATACCTACAGAAGGCCAATGCTTTGATAATTAGTACTACACTTTTTTCTTCCCATTTAAAGTGTACCAAGCAATTAGTAGACATTACTGATGAACATCCTTATAATAAAGTCATTGATAAGCATGGATCAAAATGTACTATAAAAATACTCCCATGAAAGTAACATTGTTTGGATGAATCATTGGCTCCCATAGCAACATTATTGAAGAGATTCTATCAGTTAATGTGCCTTCTGTTATAACTGGGCCTCCTATCTAGAATTAGATCATGGGCACTAATCCAAAAAATTAAAGTAAATTCATGAGCCTATTAGTGAATGTCTAAATGATACTTCTACTGCAAGAACAATATCTAGTGATAGAGTGCAATTTCACTTTCTGCATGAAATCACATTTTAAGACAATTCCAGCTTCATGACTGCCGATGAGCCAACTTCCAAGCTAGTAAAATCAAAATATCTAAAGCACTAGCATAATTGCCCTTATTTCCCTTCATAAGGTCACTTGCAAGCCTTAACCCGCAGGAACTTTAAACAAAATAAGCAATTAATGAAACCATACATGAGACAACCAAAATGACACCGCAATTTACTTCTGCAGCTTGAGGCAAGAGCACTCAGAGAGCACGTTTTGGTTTCAACCATTCAAATTAGCAAATGTTCATACATTGACCATATAATATTCAAAACTTCATTAGATAATGCAACAATCTGATGACGTAACAACAGTTGTGAGACAGTCAAAAACCAATCAAAATGAAAGGATTTTGTCACAGGTACACAGAACCAAGTTAGATCAATGACCAGCATTGCTGAAAGTCCTTCTCTCCTTAAGCATAAGATTTATTAAAGATAAGAAACATCCAGCATCAAGGCAACTGTACATGCTAGTCTACTACCATATTGCAAGAGGCAGACATTTCATATTTATGAATAAGCAAAACAAGAGGTGAAAATATATCCACAAGCACACAAGAATGAGAGGAAACAATACCTGTACAATTGAGGAATGAAGGTAAAAGTTGTGAGGCACAAGAGTCGCTCCCAGAAGACTCATTAGCACAAATGCACTCTCTCCACTCAACTTTGTCAGTATTCCATTCATGGATAACGGAATTTCTGGTCGATTGATGAGTACTCCAAGTGCAAAAGAAAGCAATACAAAGCCTGCCACATACTTGCCTAGGATCTTTGCCTTCTCAATATCCTAGACAAAGGAAAAATAATAAGTATAGTGTTGATCAACGAAAGTTGGTGAATACGCAAGGAATAATACTTACAAGGAGGACAGCAAGAAGTAGATGAAAAACAGCACCAGTGGCCGTTAAAAAGACACAAGTGAACAAGTCCCACCCAAAAATAAGATTTAATCCTTGTGCCATGCCCAAGATCTTGCAAAACAGGTTAAAAAATAGCTTCAAGTCAAAACAAGTTTGGTAATGTCTATAACAGATTGAACATATGTAATCAAATTCACTGCTGACAAGCCAGCCAAATCATTAAGGTTAATCAAGAGTAAGAATATTACCATGTTAAGGTCTAGCATTATCACTGAAAGTTCTGCTTGAATTCCAAGAAGCATGCATGTCCATGTATCGTACTGATCGCTGCAAATCTTTTGAGAAAGGAAGCGAAGTTAGTCTACGGGAATTGTACACTAATTAAGTGTCTGCCTGATAATTTAATCTGAGCTTGCTCAAGTAAGCATGCATGTCTGAGCTTGCTCATGTAAAGTTTGTTTCCAAGAAGGTGGAAACTAAAAAGTATTGGTGGAGGAAACACATTATCTTCTTTGGGTTCATTTCCTCTTGATAAGTGACTTCTTTTCAATAGACTTCCATCTTTAAATTTCCTAGTGTGCAACCACATATTTGACTGGGGGTAAACAGCAAGGTGTTACACTAAAAAGCACAAAAACTAATAAATTGTTCAAAAATCAAATAGAACGGTAATCCATTTTGGGATAAAAGCAGTGCAGTGTGCAGAAGCTTTTCAAATATGAAAATTGTAATACATCCCAGTATAATTGTATAAATCCCCATAGTGGAAGACAGGATACCTTAGCAAGATCTCTTCCTGTGATTACACCAATCCTTGCAGAAATGTACTGACAGAAGATAGCAGCAAAATTGAAAATAAGCATAAAAGCTGTCAGATCAAATCCAAACCGTGCACCACCTTCAACAGTTGCCACCCACTTTCCAGGGTCAACATATCCTATTGAAATCAAAAGTACAGGTATGATGGCGGGAAGTGACCGGTGAAGGAAGCCAGGCTGGTGGTCAGTATTTGATGTCTCTGCCTCCATTTTACTCTTTGATTTCGTACCACCAACAATAAGCCTACCCGAAAAAGATGATACTCAGAGGAATGCTTTGAAGTAGCTAAAACTCTCAATGAGCCATAGATAATTGTGTAAATGCAACTTAACTATATTCATACCCAAAGATTTCATCACATGGCAATCATCAGTGTATTAGCCACTTCACATATAAACTACACCTGGCCAGCTGATAGAAGGACTTGCAAACAATTCACCAAATAGCATATTCGCACATGCCAGCCACCAGCCTATAATATTCAACCATTAACACTAATCATTGGGCCCAAACCTGATGATCTCGATCAAGTCAACCCAAATACCATCACAAAAATATTTTTACAACACCCCAACTATTTCATTCATCTCCTCAACATGACTGAAAGCCAATCAATCACAAAGAAACAAATCCAATCACTTCCTCCTCAAACTTCTTGAATCCTGCATCAAATTGATTGAAGTAACAACATTAGCTCTGCGACAGCAAACAGAACAGGTAAAATAAAGAAATGCACCCATTACTGAGGGAAACATCACCATCACGATTAGATTACAATCAAGGCTCAAAAAATGCAAGTCACAAGATAACACCAATGCGTTTTGACCGCAAGCAAGTGGTAACCCTCCCCCCCCCCCCCAAAAACCAAAAAAAGACGCAACCAAATCTATATGCAGAATTTGCCGCCAAATAACAATCCTGAGAACAGCGCAACAAATCTTACAGCATCGAAGCAGAGTAAAAGCAATTAAAAACAAAAAATAGATCGTTGTAAAGAATCACGGAACATACTTCAGCTCCGGAAATAAAAAAAAAAATGAAAGGAAGTTGAAGAAAAAAAAGGGGTAAAACCCTACAGTGGAAAAGCTGAAGTGAAGAAAAGACAACAGAGGAAAGGAAAACGTTGGCATGGATCTGATGCAGCAGGTGAAGAAGAGAAACATTTACATCAGCGTAGAGAGTTAGCGTTCTAAAGGAAGAAAATCTTTTACCTTCTCTGCTTCTATTTTCTTCCACTCTCTCTGCGAAGTAGATCTCACACACTCCTACAGCACCATCACCATCACCATACATAAGAAGATAGATAATTATTATAATTATTGTTAATATATAAAATGCAAAATTATTTATGCATAGGATATGATGAGAGAGAGAGAGAGAGAGAGATTTTCTGGGAGAAGCAAAGAAAGAAGAGTCGTGAAAACAAAATGATGGGTGCGGCTTCAAGGCTATATATTGAAGAGAGAGAAAGTGTTCCAAAAGGAGGCTGGAAAGCTATATCAAAAGAGGCAGTTATCCTTTTCCATGCTTTTTTTATTTTTATTTTTTGTTTTTAATTTCATTTTATAGCTAGTTCATTGGCACTTTCCCATCTTGATATGTAAAAATAAAATAATTATATTAATTTTTTTGTTAGATACATCGTCTCTGGTCATTTTCGTTCTTGTGGTTTCTCCATTGGTCTTCTTCTTACATCTTTGCTGAATTTGATGGCAATTTAAGACATAGTATCCGCAGCCTTGTCAAACTCCGTCAAGCAAATCTATGAAATGTCTAGATGTAATAAATAACAATCTATTTGTGGTTTTATATACTACCTGCACCTTTTTAATTACGGGTATATTTGATTTAAATTTTAGTAGAAATTATTTTAAAAATAATTAAAATTAAAAAATAATTTTAAATAAATTGATTTTGAAATAATTTATTTATGTTTAGAAATGATGTTAAAAAAATGAATTTGTAAGAACTAGTTAAATTTTAAAATGATAAAATAAAATTATTTTTTAATATAATTATCAAAAAGGGTTGCGATAATTTGTCTTTTTATTTTGGCACAATGCAAAAATGGGCACCGAGGGAATTTGCCATTTTATGTTTGCACAATACAAAAGTAAAAGCTATTACGATTAGCTTTTTTTGAAATCGATTCTAATAGGCACAGATCATTTTTTTTCCAAAGTAAAAGCAAGCCAAACAAGATCAATTTTGTCTAATTTGATTTTAAACAGCACAAAGTGGTGTTTAGAGCCAATCCAAACAGCAACTATGTGTTTAGATCAGTCGTGAAATTAAAGTTATTTTAATAATTAATTATAAGTATAATTAATTTTGTTATAATTAATTATATGAAATTTAATTTATATTTAAATATATTAACTTATAGGTAATTTTAAAGTGTTGTATTTATTTGAACTATGTGAAAAAATTATTTTTGTATGATAAATTATTAAAAAAGGTGTATAATAATTTGTTTATATTAAATAATAATTGATATTTAGGATTAATTTGATAAAAATATTATCTTTCTAAAATAATATAATTAAAAGTATCAAAAAATAATATTTTTTCAAAAAAAATATTTCTAGTATAAATAAAATAATATGAAGATTATAATTAATTGTATCTATTTGTACCAAATATATTAGATTATATTATAAACAATTTTTTTAAGGAAAAAAACTATTTTTAAGAAACAAGCAGATTTATCAAACATGCTAATAGTGACTAAAAACTGAAAAAGGCACTTAAACCTAGTTGTAGTCAACAAGCCAAGTAGTCATGGGTGCGAATTTTTAATGTAATAAGGTTATATGAAAAGAAAAATATACATACAGACCCTTAACATATTTCTTAATTTTTTTTATCTTTTTGATTAATTGAGTTAGGATTTAGTTAATTGAAAAACATTTATCTATTTAACTAACCTCGACCTAGGAGTGACTATAGTCACCGTCTAAATTTTGTAACAAAATATTTTTAAAAACACATGTAAATTATGTGTTAGGGTACGTTTATTTGTGCCTTTTTTGACAAAACAAGAAGACGACTTTTTAATACTTATGAAATTTGTGTAACTTGTTTAAACAAAACCTATTTAAAAAAAGTAAAACAAGAGAATAATTAATTTTTTATTAAAAAAAAAGAAAACTATTTATACTTTTACTTCTATTTCTGCTTTGCATCTTCAAAATACTTTTTTTTAAATTTTATTGAAACACATCTTTAATTTGTAATATTAACAAGTAAAAACTGATTCTTCAAGCAAACATCCAAACACTTTTTTGTAATTTTACATTAGGATAGAAGTGAAAATTAGATAGGATAAAACCCGAGTTTACAATATATGATAGAAGCAACTATACTTAAATTCCATGGAGTCACCCGAAATCGAATAAAGGCACGACAAACAATGAATTATCTTTCCGGAAATGGCGTCGAAACAACACAATGTTACCTAGTTGAGCAGGTAGATTGCTACATAGTAAACAATATATATATTCTCTTGATTTGTAGATAGTTCAAAATAGGCGATAGCTCTGTTATTTTTTGCTGCGAAAAACAAGTTAGTCTAGTTTGATTAAGCTTATTCAACCAAAACATTAAGCATGCAAACTATCCATGATTGAGTCATTAATGAGAGATATTATTGAATGGATACATGTTTAATAGCTCATATTTAAACACACTCACAATAAAAATAGATCTCATCAACTTTTTTTATGACACATTCATTTGTTTTTTAGTCCTATTAACTTTATTGTGAGTATATTTAAATATGAGTTGTTAAACTTGTGTCTATAGAAAAAATTTCATTTAATAATGGTTTGGAAAAAGCACAAGATGATTAGGTGTATAGCAGAATTCGTCCATTAATCATGTTGGTTATGTAAGCAGTGATCTACTCTAAGTATACATGGATGACTCTTTGCAACGCTCTCAATATAAAGCAAATCATCAATTGTCGTCTACAGGAGGAAGACCAAGCGACTCGTGGTGACAAAGCGACACTGCCCTACTATTCAGAAAGAAAAATGCAAAAATACTAATAGCATGTTTGGATCAACTTTGTGGGGTTTAGAATTAATTTTTATCCCCTCAAAATTAATTTTACCAATTTTTTATATTGTTTGATTTTAAGAAAATAAAATCAATTTTTACCTCTATAATTGATTTTAGTAAAAGTGAAAATTTTTTACTTTTTGTCAGAATTACTTTTAGAGAAATCACCAAATATAAATCACTTTACCTCAAAATTAATTTTAACCAAACCAATTTTAAAAAAAATCAATTCTATCTATAATCAAATCTATAAAAATAGAACTAAACACGCTATAAATCCTCCTAAAATATTACCCTAATAATCCTTCTGATTGCTAAATAAAGGAAGTATTAAATGCTTTTTATATTCATACTATATTAAATGCATTTGCTTTTTTGTTTAATACTTTTTTTATTAAGTATTATGAGAAAATATGAGGAGAATGTTTTAAGAGAATATACCAAAATTCAGAAAAATATTAAAATATCATAAATTTTACCCAAATTTGTTAACTTGAGTGGTGTGGCATATATGTTAACTCCTTGATTGGTTCATATCACTTTATTCCATTTAATAATCATTCTTATTTTTTGAAAAAGAAATCTAGCAATTTTTTTTTTTGTTTGATAATAAACCATTACTCATAGAGAAATGGTGGAAACTTCTAAAGCCCTTGCTTCCAACAAATTGTTGGTCAAATAGGTTATGTTCTTGAAATAAGTTCATGTTCAGTAGCCCAAATGGAGTGGCTGCAATAAAATGCATTTTGTAATTGAACCATGCAAACGAGCTTTGATATTGAAAATTCACCTTAATTTGGTCCTTAATTGAGATCAAAGTTTGTTTTCTTTTATGAATAGGGCATTTTCAATAATGCAAGTGATAAGAGTTCAGGAAAACTTTTGGCTTTGTCCGGTTTGGGAACAGGGCTGTGTCTAATATGCATTTCGGTACTCAGGGTAAATAACGTACTTTGAAATCTAATGGTATAGATTGTGTGATGTATTGATACACCAATTACCTAGGTGTATTATAATAATTTCTTAATTTTGGTCCAAACTTAAAAAATATGATTAAATATATTTTAAAAATGATCAAATTTTATTTGCATGATTTCAGAGATGTTGAGAATAGCCCAAAAAAATTCTATTTAATTTTAAGATAACTCTTTTCAATTTTAGGATCACGTAGATAAATCAAAAAATATTTTGTAATACTCTAGAATTGTTGAGAATATTTCCAATAAATTTTATTTAATTTAAGGATCATGCAAGAAATTTTGGTCACTTTTAAAAATATATTTAACTATTTTTTGAAGTCTAATTAAATATAAAAAATTACTATAATGTATCATATGTATCAATATATTATTAAATCTATACCCTTATATTACAAGGTGTATAATACGATTACAATGTATATGATACATGGTAGCATCTAGACCATAGGTATCAAGCTGAAAAGCTGGTTGTGAACAATGAAGAGCAAGTAACAAATTTAAAATCATTTCATTTAACGAAAATTGCTATTTGAGACCCCCAAAAAAAAAAAAAAAAACTAACAGAGGGGAAAAGGCTGACAGAGGACAAGCCCCAAACTTAGTTATGGGTTTGAATAGTTCTATTTGTGACTTTTGTTAACCTGTTGATAGTCAAAAGTTATATTGTAATTATTTGAACCAAATTGATTGTATAACTTATCATTTTTTAGAAAGTTACTTTTAATATTTTTTGAAAAGTTAGAATATTAAGTGTATAAAAAAAGTTTCTTGTGTAGTTTTGTATGAATAAACACTATAAACTCAAAATAAATACTTCTATTTTTATGCATTTAAATATAGAATAATTTAGTTAAAAGCTACTTTCACAAAAAGAGTCTTAATTAAGCTATTTATGCTAAGGCAGTAAGGCGTGGCTAAGATATTGTACTCTTTTGCTACTGGGGAGGCGCCATAAATAAATGCAAAATGGGGATAAGATGGATGATTGAATGAATGCAATTCGTTCTTATCGAAAGGGCACCAAAAGATGTGTACGAAGGTGGTTGCAGTTGATTAAGATTTGATCCATATTTTACAAAAACATGGGTTGAAATTCTATTTATTGATATAAAGACCTTATTGGTTGTGCTGTATATAATTTTTCTTGAAAATTCTCAAAGAGGTTAAGAAATCTTTTCTAGCCCCTATAGGATAGTAGCATTTACCTCCATCTATTTTTTAATATTTTGTACAAAGAAAAAAAAACACCAAAAGAGGGAGCAAAAAAGAATAAAGCAAAAAAAATGACAGTATATTGTGATTGAACAATGAACATGATGAAGCCAGGCAATTTTTATCTATTCCAAACACTACAATATATGGATGGCAATGGAATATTTTAGGTACAGATATCTGTCGATAGAAATTCAAACGTGGAGATTTTTTCTCTGTAGAGAAAGAGTTGAAGGCAAAAATCTTCCCATAATGATTTTAGAGATAGGGATAGGAATTATATGTCCCTCGTTCTACAAGAATATCCGTCTTGAGTGTATATTGGTAATTTTACCGATAAAATTGATATTTATTATATTTTTAATATAAAAATAAAAAAATAACTTTTACTTATTTATCTTCTCATAATCTCACATATTTATTATTATTTATTACAGTATTTTTATAATAGATTGATAGTAATTTAATTTAAAATTTAAAAATTTAAAGATAATGATATAATACTATATACCTAAGATTTGGATCAATTTTATATTCTTATTTTTAAATTTTTTATTTTTCAAAATTTTCAAAATAATTAATTATTTAGATATATTTTCTTAATTTTTTAAATTATTTTGAAATATCCGTGAATTTTCGTAGGAGTGGGGGTCCATAAAAAATGGAAATAGAGAAAAAATTTTCCTGCTACAAAGAATGGGAATGGGGATTGCGGAAATCTAAAAACGTGGGGTAAGGAGTAGAGGATTAATCTCCGCCTCCGTTGTCATCCCTCCTACGTATTTGGGATCTATTCAACGGGGCACCTTATGGAAGAGAAACAAGTCACATCAGAATCCCAATTACGGTAGCAATATAGTAGCATGGCTTGTGCGCATGCCACTTTTCACAACTCAAAAGGCCGCTTTGTGATAAAAGTATCTTTGGCCTTTGGGTGTCAGCATCAAAACTATCAACAAAAGGAGCGGTCACGTGATCGCTACTCACTCCCTCTCTCAATTGGAGGTTTTCTCTTGTGCTCTTGATTAACCAACCAACAACCACTGGCCTCACGCCACTTTGCTCCAATTGCTCCAACCGCAGGGAAAACAATTCAACGAGACCCGGATTTCCATATCGGGCCTGCGAAAAATGATAACGGGAGATTTCAGGTTATTTATTCTCTTAATTTACAAGTGTTTTTAAGATTTTACACGATTATTAAAGATGTCATTAAATAGATTAAAATATATTCTCTCAGTTTTAAAATAAGAATTTTGTTAATCATTGTCCTACAGGTTTTGTTAATAAGTACCTTATGATACTGATTAAAAGATAAAGAAAAAAATATTAAAACTTTCAATGCATTGAAGACTTGATTTTCTTTTGTTTCCTCTTGTACATCCAAAAAAACATATTGCATTGAAGACTTAAAAATTTAACTTTTTTGATGTAAAATTTTCTTTTCTTAATTTCTCACCCGGTTAGATAAACTCTTGTCCTAATAAGGGCAATAGTTAATAAATTAAGAATGAATTTTTTATTAAAAAAATAAGATTTTTAAGTTTTTAATATATTAAATATATTGAAAATATAAAAAATTTTCCACTCTCAATTCTTCAACAACAAAATTCTTAAAATAATTACTTATCATTTTAAGAAAAAAATTATTTCAAATTATATGTCATTTTAGAATTCTAATGTAAAATTAATTATTTAAGATCAATTTTATTTCTATCTTCATTAATTGCAATTATCTCTCTGTCTCATCACCTTCTTTATTGACCTATCATAATTCGTTCTTTTTTAATTAGTCAAAAGATAATTCAGTACTTTACAGTTGCTTTTATCAAAAATCAAGATTATATAACTGTCTTCTTAATTTTAGTGCCATTGCCGTAAAAAATAATTATTTTGAAATGGAAAAGGTGAGAAACATAATTTATTCTCAATTAATTATAATGATTAAATTTATTTGAGGTAATAAAGATAAAAGAAAAGTTGAAAAAAATAATTAATAATTTTTAAATATTTTCAAATAACGGATAAAAATAAATTTGATAAAAATAACTAATAATAAGTGTAATTTTTTTGTTAAATTCACTAATAAAATAACCAAAATCTTCTGTTATTAACATATAATTCTTACAATTAGATTTACCAATAACAATGACTAATTAAAACCTTCAATTGAATGTCATTTTTCTTGCCTTTTCCTTTTGCTTTGACTTACATTTCGTTTTTCTTCGTTCTACTTTTACACGATTGGTTGTTTAAGTCAGCTCTCTAATTTTGGTATTTTAACTTGGCAAAGGTCCAATAAACTCGCAATTTCTCTCGCTGTTGGCCCTTCAGTGAATCGCATTATTGCTAGTGATCAATCCGAGAGGTTCATTGAACTTAGCAAGCTTAGTAACCTTAATCCACCTTCTTCAACGCTTAAATCAAATAATTTTAGTTGTTTTTAAATTGAAGTCGCAAAACTATGCTTCTTCTATAGTATCGTATTTTACACTGAAAGTAAGGCCTAAAGAACACAGATCCATGTATAACCAACATGGTCTAGATCACCATGCTACCAAGATTCTAGTTTGAATGCACATTGTTTTACCAGGCCTCGATTGATATTTTTGGGGCTCTGTGTGACTCTGACTTTTGTGACCAAAGAATATACATGAACTGTGATATATATAAAATAAACCTTATTTTTCTAAGAAAATGATAAAATAATTTTGTTCAGTCTTGAAGCCTGAAGGGTGACTGGATACAGTGCATCTTGTCCATAACTAGCTTGGCCAACTCATGAATCAGTACGTACGTGTGTGTAAAATTAACAGATACCAACGTTGTGGATCTATATTCATCATTAAACGAAGATAAAACTATGCACACATTTCACAAAATAAATAAATAAATTGTACACATTGATTGATTGGAATCCCCAACCGTGTACGCGTAAAAAAGAAAAAATTCAAACAAATGGTAATGATGCTTAGTATAACTTTTTCTCTAGAACTAAATTGTTTGTCACTTTTTTCTTTCTTCATCTCCACAGTAAAATTCTATAGTATAGCCCATAAGGGCAGTTTGGGGTAGCATATGACATTCGTCAATTCTTCACTTAGAATAATAGGGTTTCGAATAGAAATTTCGGTTTTAGAGTGCGTATGTTTTAATTTTTTTAATAAAAAATTATTTTTCAACTATTAAAATAAATCAATTTTTACATCAGTTATTCATTTTAATTTTTACTTAAAAATTAAAAGTATTTTTTTTCAACTTTTAAGTAGAAATTAATTAAAATAAATAACTTCTATAAAAAATAATTTTATTAATTAAAAAAATCACTATTTTTTATGAAAATAAGCTAAACCAAACACAACTTTAGTTTATTTGTATTCTCGAGCCTCCTTATGTAAAAGTAATCTATTTATATCGTCTTTTTATTTGAAGATTCTTTTGTTCATTCGTCTACCTTCAATTCTTGGCTGACACTAATCATATGTTATAATAATTGAATTGCCATGTCTTCTATCCTTGTTTTCTTTCTCTGCTGTGTATGATGCATATGTATAGATTATTAATGAATTATCCATTTGGTAACTCTATGTTGTTTCTCTTCTTGAATTTCTGTCAAGAACATTAGATAATCAAGCTGCATTTTGTTATATTAACGTATTTCTATAATAGAAGCATATATTGCCCTCAAGTGGTTGAATTATTGATGGTAGAATTAACTTTATAATTGACTTGATTGGTGCAGTTGTTGACTAGAAAGTGTGTGTAAATCTCAATATATATGAATGTTATGGTCTATTACGGAGAGAGTTCGTTATTTAGTTATTCCTTCTGTTAAAAGGAGTAGTCGGTTGATGTGCATATAAACAATAACTTAATTCATTTCAGTAAATCACACAGTTCAATATGGTCCTAAATTTCAAAATCTTAATTGTAAGCTTGAACTAGTCCATGGCACGCACGTAAAAATTTCTGTTTTTTCTTCATTTATATTGATTGCTTGCACTCTTTTTTTCAAAAGGAGGGGTTTGATCTCTTTTGTTGTACACACACGGGGCAACAAAAATCCCCACTAGCCAATTATACATGTGAATACCGTGAGGCTCTTAAAATTGGACTTCTGTATGAACTATGTTAGGTTAAATGGGGATCGGCTTCCAGCAAAAGAGGGCTTGTGTAAACCTGAAGAAGCTGAACCCCGAGTGTAATGGAAGTATGAAGTTCTTCAACTTCATGTGATTAGGGAAAGGTTCGTTATATGGTTCCCTTTTTTCCCATGAAAATAGCTTCCAGCCTTCCCTCACGAATAATAATAATATATATAAATTTGAGACATTTTTTTTACAAGGTTAGTGGCATTGATGGAAAGTCAACTCAATCATTGAAGCATCGGTTGTTGTGATATGAAGGGAAGGGAGTGATAGAAAGAGAATATTATGACATACTACGCAATTATTCTCTTGTTTTATCCTAGTCCTAGAAGGTATATATATGTAATAATGTTTGCTGGAATCTCCCTCTTGGAGATGAAACCTTTTTTAAGAATTTAAACAGGTACAACAATTGAGGTATTTAACAATTAGCATTTTGCTAATGCTGTTGTTATAGTATTTGAGAGATCATATATCCATTACGTAAATATGCTTTGTTATGGCTAAGCACTTGATAATTTCTTTCATCATGAAATCAAAATTATTTTTCTTCTTACAAATTGGTATTAATTATGACTTAGTGAACTTAACAGATACACACTCCACTATTGTGGCCCACATCAGTTTTTTAATCTGGTTCTGAGGGTGAAAGTGTTTATGATGCAGTGACATTTCTCTTGGTTTTACATGCTAGGTTGCATGACAAGTTGGAAATGCTAGGAGTTCCATTGAGATTGCTCACCCCACGAGTCCAGAGAATTCGCTCTTGATCTAGCCAAGAACACAAATCCTTGTGATCATCATAACAAAGGTGGAGAGGAGTACTTATGGTGAATTGTTAACATCTAATCAAAGTCTTTGAAGGTAACTTTCAAGTGAGACTTTGTAACCCCTCGGATTTTGTTGTTGTTAAGTCCTGGTATATGGATGTGGTGAATTTAGATCTCTTGCAATTGAATTGCGGGTACAGATTGAAAGAAAGACAAATAGTAACTTGATATATTGTCCTTATTAACAGTATAGATTTATTCCTAATTAATATTTAATTAACTGAAATCAACACTTAATTTGGTACATATTATTTTGTTTTTTGGTACAAATACATCTTAATTTGAATTTCTATATACTATGCAAGAAAAAAAAAAACATTTTTCTTTTTTTCCCTCTTATTAGCAATTGTAGTTATAGCCGATTTAAATCCGTTACATCTCTAAAATTCTTGGCATGTATTATTGCGGTCAACATTTGGTTATTAACTTAGAACTTATATGGCTAGTTGAGGTTAACACATGTCTTAGTCCTATTTTTTAAAAGAAATATAAGAATAAAATTACACACATTTGAAGAGTGCGTTTAAATGAAAACAACGTGTGTGGCTACATAACAATGTACTAATCATATATTAGAAATGTAATTAAATGAAAGTTAGTAATGTAGCTAATTAGTATGTCTTCCGCACATGTAATAGCCAATTTGTTAAATGCTAGAAAATAATTTAGCCGCGTTCACAAAAATGTGATTAATTGACATTTTTACTTTTGGATAATAATTTTTTTTGGTAATGTACAATAAAAAAAAGTGAGAAAAAAACAAAGGATAGTGTTAATAATATTTAAAAAAAAAGGTACTAATGGAAGTAACGGCTTAAGGTTCCCATTATCCATGTGAATAGGAGTTAATTCTTGATAGTAGCCAAACGCCAACTGAATATCGGAGGTACCATATTCTTCTTTGCCCAGTGGCAAAGTGACTACACCACATCTCTCTCTCTCTCTCTCTCTCTCTCTCTCTCTCTCTCTTTGGGGTGCAACAGCATATTTGTCTTCGAAATTGTTTCTTTGTTTTTTAGCAGCCAGGTCACAAATAACCTTCTCCATGGGCCTAAGTCCAAGTCTGGTCCAATAATCAAATGACTCCGGATCGAGTGGCAATCCAAGGCAATTCAGTTGTAGATTTTTGTTGCCCATTTTATTCGGTCGTGAGTTGCTTTCGGTTTTGGAGGCCTTGAGATAGAATTCGTTGCAAAGTGCTTGTTTCCGCCTTTCTGGACTTCTATCAAACGTGTGGCCCAGTTGATTGCTACGACAAAGAAGCAAACCTTTACTTTGTTGAAACCCCCTCCCCACAACCCAAACAAACACAAAAAAAAACTGTGTCCACTCCGCCTACATAAATACATTTTTATTGCATGATATATATATATATATATATATATACTGCAGACGAGAGAATGAAACATTTTTACCTAACTATATATCACGATTATTTTTTTTTAAAGAAAACTCATCGGGGAAAAATTATTATTATTCTTTTTTTTTTTTAATTTTAAAATGGCTCTATGCTATGTAAGCGTTAAGGTGCACTACATGGTTGATGTCTTATTTATCTTCAACTTCAAACGGGTTGGACCACATTTAATTGTATGTGGCGGACCTCAAAATGGTGGTGAAAATTTTGTAAAGAGAAATGGTAAATACTCTTAATTTGTATACCTAAAAATCTTTTTAATTTAAAATCTCACTTACATATATTAAATAATTTTTAAATATTTTATAAATTATAACTCATATAATTGTAAGTGGAATTTTGAATTAAAAGAATTTTTAGATTAATTGTTAGAAGAATATGTGAACACTATTTTGGAAATAAAAAATGGCTAATGTGGATCCGAAGAGTAGTTGAGACAGAAAGTTTGGGCAACCACCATGAATGGAATCACCACGCCATTGAAATCGTCAGCATATTCTTTTGACCAACATTACCAAAAGTTCAACGAAAGATTCTTCAACCAAGTTGCCTTTTCAGAGGATATTAATATTCCATGGCAAAGAATGCCCTCCTTTGCCTTTAATTCTTATTTAATGGTCAAAATTTGTTTCTGGTACGCCGTTCTCCTACATATCGCTCGATTGTTCTTTTTCCTCCTTTGTGAAACTCTTCAATTATTCTACTCATTGATTAATTAATGTAATTACTATTATTAATTTATAGAGATTCAACTTAACGTTACTAATTCCAAGTTCCTATGAGTATATATCATGCAGATTAATTTGTGCACATTAAAGTTGCCGCAGTCATAAGTTTTGAACAGATAGATCAAATGTACTGATTAGGGAGTGCATGACAAGTACATCCTAGATGGTAGCTACTCCCTAACATCATATACCCTAGGAAATCCGTCTTGCAAGCTAAGCCAAACAGAAAAATAAACTCAAACAACCAGATGGCAAAGCAAAGTTTAAATTTTCATTCTGCTGATCGATGCAGCAAAATAATTCATTTACTATCATGTCTAGCATGGACAAGCTAAGCTTTGACATCGTAGTGCTTGAACAGTTGCTTTCAAAAACTATATATGCATTAATTCAACTTGCTAAAGTAGTGGAACTTAAACATATGGATCATGCAAATATAGAATAAATTATGCCGTCTACATTCCCACCCCACGTACTTCTCTATTTGGTGGACTCCTCATCGATGGCCTCCTTACACCAACCCAATATCATGGTACTAAACTTGCCAATCAGTTTCAGGTTAACAATATAGAGAAGTAATTAACAAAAATATCAAATACGTTGACGTTACATAGAAAACATTTTTTTTTTTAAATTAAAAAAAGTAAAGAAAGCTCCCGGAAGCAGCTTTGCGGTGCTGAGAATGTCAGTTTATGTATCACGTTGTCTCAAAAATAGGTGACAAATAGTCTTTAAGGAAGCCAAATCAACTGCATTCCATGTTCAAATGCCACCTTCGCTTTTGTCTTTTCTTCCGGAATGATCGCTCTTCATCAACATATATATATATAATTTTCTTTACATATTTTTGTGTATGTATGACTCGAATAAAAAGTGTATGGTAGATGATCATTAACCCAGAAAAATCGTCGGCGGATTCGATGCACCTAAAGTTGTGGTTTTCTTACGTTAATTTATTTACTTATCTTTTTATCACTTGGCCCTGCAGAGTTTGTGAATATTTGAGGGCTTAATTAGTGATGTGGAGTGCCCATACTTGCATTATAGTATATAAAATTATGGGCTCAGCTTGATTAAGTATTTAATTTTCATAACCTATATCTGAAATTTCTCCTTTGTAAGGTTTGTATAACAGCAAATAGGACTATTATGTGGTTCTCATGCCATCTATCAAAACAGTCATGAAAAGTTCGATTGGTATGTACAAACGAGTTTATGTATAACTCATGTTGTAGGACAAGATAGCTAGTTCAAATCTTTGAGAAGGTAAACTAAATGGACCTAATTAAATTAAAATTTTCTCATAATTTTTTCTTGGCAATTAATACAAGGCCAACACATGCACATATATGCTAAAGAATATAAGGAATATAATTAATATAACTGTGGAAAACCCTTAAATTTGCGTTGCGGTGGGTCATAGTTCCCGATGCTAAAATGTTGGTGTGCAAGGGATATTCTGCATTTTTCAAATGTGCTCTTAAGAAAGCAATCAAGAGCACATGCTATCCACTTGATTACATATCATTGTTCCTTGCTTTGGAGTTCTTTGTTTGACCAGAGCCGGTTCAGAATTGGGTAGCTTCATATCTGGAAATTTTAAATATAAAGGTAAAGAAAAATAAAGTAATCCATCTGTGAATACTTTTCATATATAATCATGTTTATTTTCAAAAAGTTGTTTCATTTCTTGAATAGTAATTGAAAAGGGAGGTACCCCCTCCCAAACTTTACATAATTTAAAGAAGCTTTTAACTGTCTTGTGTAATTCTGTTAGAAACAGAGAAGTTTGCAAACCAAAGGTCCCCAAAACAAATGCAGTTAAAAAAAGTGGGTGTTTCATAATCCATATATTAATTCACATGAATCACATTTTTTAAAATATTTTTTTTTCGAGAGACACGACGGAATCTATTGATGGTATTAAATGTTTACTCTTTTTCTGATGAAGGGTAGAAGTTATAGTCTTCGGAACCAAATCAACCAGTTGCCCTTATAAGTTTGGCAATATCTTCAAGTAAACGAGATTCTAGCTAACGTACCCGTATTTTAGCAAAGAAACTTTAGAATGCATGCATTTATGTCCATGTATTGTCTCCATCGGCAAATCAAACTTTATTATTTCATGTAATGCTATGCCTTTTGTCGACACCAAAATCAGCTGGAAAAAGCCTATCGTTTCTCGTGTATAATACCATAAATATTTAATAAGCTGTCAAAATTGACTAATGAGTTTTGAGGCTCCAAAAAACCATGCAATCCCGATTATATATGTTCTCAATTCTCACTTCACTCGAATAGGTCAAACTCCTTGAAATCAGGCTTTGAGTCATGACTCATCAATAATGGGAAGCATCATAAATTACGATCACTCCAAAACGTGATGTTAATCTTAATAACAGTTACAATGAATATTTTTCCACTTAATTATAAGTACTGTTAGAGATCATATAATAAATCAAACAAATACAATCACAAAGACGGCAAAAAGTTAATTATAAGTACTGTTAGAGGTCATATAATAAATCAAACAAATACAATCACAAAGACGGCAAAAAGCTCCACTCTTACCGGGTTAAAAGTATAAAGGTTCTCTCTTGTTACAACAACTAGACAGTAGGCAGATATATCACGTCTACAACATCAAAAAGATCACCTAATTAGTGGCCCAAAATCATAAACAAGATGAAGATAACAAAGAATAATTTAACAACGTTATCAGAAAATTAGTTAATGCTCACGAATTTTCCAAACAACTAATCTACCACCGTGCAGAAATTTTGAACAAATCTCCCCTTTTATAAGTTAAAAACTTTGCTACTATAACCAAAAAAAAAAACCTATAAATACTTAACAAATGGTGTTTAGTGTTTCCCTAAAAACATGCGATTAAATCCACATAAGAGACGACTCAATCCAATAATGACTATAAAATTTGTTAAAATATAAGAATATTATATATATATTTTTGCTTAATAGCTTAATCTTTTAAGAGAAATAATTCATTACATGATATTAAAACTTTTATGACCAAGTAGGCTACACTTCGATCCTTATTTCCCTCAATTCTTCTAAAGGTGTTTTTGTATAGCAGTGCTTGTGGCTTTTTTATTTAAACTTTTAAGTAATTAACAATTATTTTGTAATTATTTGGATCAAATTAAAGTGCGTTTATTTATGCTTTTTTGGTATAAAAAATCACTTTTTTCATTGAAATATTAATTTTCATATATTTGAATAATTTTTTTAAAATAATCAGATTCTCAAAAAAAAATCTGTTTTTAACTTTTTTGGAGAAGCTGAAAAAAGTAGCTTTTAAAAAAAATTAATTTTTAAATTTTTTAATTATATATAAAATTTAAATTTTAAAATCACATTTTTCAAAATTTGAAACAAACACACTCTTAATTGTTTAACTTATCACTTTTTAAAAAATCATTCTCAATGCTTTCAAAAAGGTTAAATTAAATATTTAGCTTCTCAAAAAAATCTCATATACTTTTTCTATGAACAAATACTATAAACTAATATAAATATGTATGTTACCACAAATCCAAATATAAAATAATATATTAATAAATTGTTTTCATACAAATTTTTTTGTAATTTTTTTTTTGTATAACGCTTTAATTAAGCTATTTATTTAAATGGGATCTAAATAAAAGTTAAATTTTATTATAAAATAAGATAGATTTATGTAAAATTTATGCTCCAAAACCAAAAATACTCTTATATGAAAATATATTATGATATAAAAATATTTACATATATTTATTTAATAATTTAAATTTTTGAAAGAAATAATTTATTAATAGAGTGAGGACTAAGGAGGGGAACAAGTTAACTAAGTTAAATTGAAACCGTATAACCTTCATTTTCATGCAAATAATGGGGAGGTATACACGGCATTCTGACGTCTGCATTTCCATGCAAGAAATGAGAAATCATGAACCATGATTGTAGCAGTAGTTGATGAGGCTAGAGCGCCAGAGAATAGAGGGATAGGGTGTGTAGGTGGCCCATAGTGAATTGACACGTGTAACGACCCCGTTGAATAGAGAATGATCAGGCTTGGAGGCAGGGTTCAATGCTACGGCCCTTTAGCATGGCATCCGGCATATGTGCTGAGGTGAGAGACAAGGGCTATGCTATGTGGACCAGAAATTCAAAGGCACTCAATTAATGCACAATGTAGCAGGATTTTGTCGTCTTCTCCCACCCCAAATGCGACCCCGGCCTTTCCCTCCGCTGTTTGAAGATGCCAACCACTCCTTGCCAAACAACTTTCTCATCCCTTATCTTTGTCTAAATATTTTTCAGGTAACTTTTGGGATTCGTGACAGCCCTTATGGCACATTATCACCCTCATCATCATGCCCGGTGGACCGCTTTTCATTTGATCAATCAGCAGTATCTGTTCTTATGATCCATCATATCAACATCAACTTAATTATCTGCCTGTTTTTGATAGTAGATTTGTGAGTGTTCATATTATGAAACTATATATGAAGATGCAAAAAAATTGTTCACTAGGTATGTATTCAATTTAATTAGTGTAAAAAAAGAAAAACTTTCCCTTTGTATGAGAAGCGTTGATTGTTATAATTAGAGGTTAGAAACTTCAATATTCCTAGTCAATTAATCTCTAACTTTACTCAGCTACCTTAAAGAGATTCTTATGAATTCTGAGACTTCACAACGCGACAAAACGCAGATCCAAAATTTCGGAGGAAATATGGTGGTGCAGCAAATCGGGTGGAATTCACAGCAAGAAGACATTGAGTGACATCGTTGCCGGTCAAGCATGGCAATATATTTCCTTGTAAATTTAACATTAAACCATGAGGGGGACAGAAAATGATCACCATTACAGTATCTTCCCCCAAAGATTGAATTGACTTTTTCTTAATTTCTACAAACTTTCGGCAACGATCTGTTCAGATTGTCGCAGCAGTTTAAGGATAAAGCAAGTGTAAAACCAAAACCATTTTCCATAACTTCTTGTTCTCACTTTCATTCAAGGAAACTAGAGGTTACTCGACACATTCATCCTGTCTTTAAGCATTTGTCTTTAAGCATTTAGGGCAAGGTCTAGACAAATTTAAAATCCCGCAATAAATATAATAATATATCATGTTCTAATGTTAAATCCAAATTTGAGGATTCCATAAAAGTAAAAACCGAGTGTTTCTTCCTTAACGTGCAAGAAAGAGCTTATCTAATAGTATCACTCTATAGTTGTCCCTCATATCATATGTCACTTCCGACAAATAACGCGTTGTCTTTGGTTTATGGAACGTGTTTAGAAAATTAGAAAGTCTACAAACATGAGGGAGAGGTTTCCGACGACAATTATGGTCGTGAGTTGACAGTTTTAGTAGTTACTTACCATACTGACATTGTCTTGTTTGGATAATTGAACCAAATACTGCTGTCGGCACGTAATAGTCGGCACAGCTACATTAATTGCAATTCAAAACTATATATAGGTGACCTGATAGCATCAGCATATCCCCTCTACCCTAAGATTATTATATATATACTTTTATGTCATTTTCCCCACATAAATTTATTCTTGGATCTAATTAATTGTATTGTTGAATGCCAACCTAATAGTTAGTAACACTGAAAGTTAGTTTGAGTGGTCACAAATTCAAAGCACGAACGGTTTCAGTGCTTGCTTATTAGAATTAATGCATGCTTTTGGTTTCAAATTAGGCATGCAGAAATAGCAAAAGTTACAAATATAGAAGTTATTATATCTAAAAACCAGAGGCGGGAGACTGAGAATTAAAAAAAGGGTAAAAATAAAAAGTAAATTGCCCTTTTGGTCGATGAAGTAGAGTAGTAGACAAAATAAAGGTTGATTTATAACCTTAACTACCCGTTCTATCATTCAGCCACTTGAAACACCTTTGGCCCTTTTCACATAACCACGGACAACTTTCAGTAATTACGGTCCAAAAGGTGAGAGTGAGAAGCAAAACAAAGCTTTTGGAAAAACATGACCCGTACCCCGCATCACTTTCCCAGCTAGTTTTTGCATCACTTTGAAACTTAACTGCCATGCTTATTGGTTATGAACAAGGTCAAAAAGCACCAAATGACCAAAGTAAACAAGAGCCATCATTTTTGTTAGTAAGCTTATCAAAGACTTTTAGGCCTCAATGTTTGTTTTATTTTGGGACAGGGCAGGGGAGGGTCCTTCCCTCAGTTAAGTTCCATCTTTACGAGACCATGAAAAAGAAAAAGTAAAGAAAATTATAATGAGAGAAAAAAAAAATGATCATGACGAATTAGTAATATTTGGAAGAGAAGAAATTAATAAAACAAAGAAAAGGAAAGTTTGTGAAATTTTAGAAGAAAAATATTCTTTTAACTTAAAATGTATAAATAACCACTGCATCATCTTTATTCTTTTTACCAACATTTATTAACAAAAAGCATTGTTAAAACTCTTTAATAATATCTTTACAAGTGCAGTACATAGGCTCTATTACTTAAGAGTTTTATTAGCACTTTTGTTACTAATGTCAATTATATCAGCGACCGTATGAGACATCTTGTGTTAATATTAGTATACATAAGTGAATCTCCATCAAAATGATTTAATTTTAATATATTATTAATGTAAAAATATATTACATAAATATATAATTATATATTGGCATATTAATAAAGTTATTTAACTTTTATATGTATTACTTTAAAAGTGTCACATATATTAATATAAGTAACACATTGATAATCTATCAAAATTAATGTTATAATAAAATATATATGCATATTAAATTAAAATTAATATATTATTATGTTAATGTAAGAAAAACATTGTATTTGATATCCAAATTTACCGTACAACAGTGTAACTCGAAAGTTTGAGAAGGTATGACCACTAGTGCGGAACCAGGAAACGTCGCGTCTTGCTGGGGGGATGAGGTGACCAAAGCAAAAATACATGGAATTGCATTTTGGGGGGAAGGTATCTCTATTGTGTTTTTGTTTTAGTTTATTTACTTGCCTTTTCTTGGATAGTACGAAGATGGAAAAAAAAGAAAAGGAAGTTTTTTCTTATTTAAATAAAAAATATATATATATCTCACATAAAAATTTTTTTTCTTCTTTATTAATAAAAAATAAAAGAGAGAAGATTTATAATTTAAATTATCTATTTTATTTTTTTAATTTTTTTTAATCATATAAAATAAATTAATAAAATTATTTTTTATATATAATTATATATTTTTTCTACTTTTCTATATTTTTTTCTTTTTTTTTTTTCTTTCCATTCTCTTTTTACTTATTTTTTCTTTTCATTCGAACAAAGAGTTGAAGCGCTAAAACAAAAAGATTTTCAGAGCCAGGAATTACAACAACCGGCGGGGCCAAGTGTCAGGGCAAGCTAAGAAGTGATTATGCGTGTAAGCGTGTTACTGGGACACACAATTTTGTGATGGCCAGAGCACCAAGATGCGACAGACATGAATGAGTGCATCTGAATCTGATGAACGGAGCATCAACTTACCCTGGTGCTTCCTGTCTCATTCAACGCTCATGATTATGCATCATTGCAATCTTTACAAAACTATGCAATTTTTTTTTTCCTAATAGAATTACTTCGAACTCGGAATGAAGTTGTCCTGATTTTAATGACTGTGTACTACATATGCGTCGCATAGCTTGTAATTATAACATAAATTTATAAATTAATTATTTTTTTAAAAAAATTCATGCAATTAATTGAAAATTTAAAAGATTTAAAAAATACAATAATCAGAAAATAAAAAATACGAATAAAATGATTAAATAAAAGTATAAAATTCTTTATAATAATTTTAAAAAATTAGTAATATTAATATATAATATATATGCAGACCAAATAATTTGTAGCTCAAAAATTGGATAAAAGTAATATATAATAATTTATAAAATAATTTAAATTTAAACTTGTAACAATAGGAGAAAAATGTAATGAATTAAACTTGATAATTAGTTAACTTTTTGCAGGCTCATAAGGTAAGTAGTAAGAAAATTTTATTTAACAAAATACAAATTTCAAATTGAAAAAACTATTGATTATTAGCTTAAATCAAGTAATTTATAAGTTTTTAAATTTATATAGGAATTTGACCACCCTAAAAAAAGCTACTACTTCCCCAATTCCCTCAATATATAATATTTATAAAAAAAATTAAATTTGAGCCTCTTATAAGGAAAAGATTGTAATAAATATAAAATCAATAATTATTTAATCTTTTTTAGGCTCGTAAGAAACGTAGTAGGACATTCTTACTTAACAAAATACAAATTTTAAAGTGTGAAATATTTTAAATACTTAATCATAATTCACTTTATTTAAAAATTTCTAAATTTTAATTAAATAGTAATTTAACAACTGACAAAAATGATTTGTTCTCTACCTCGGCAAAGTTAAAAAGAAATGTATACTTACAAATTCTTTGGTACAAATTCATATCTCCTCACGTAATAAAATAATATTTTTTAATCTCTTTTTATCTCGCCTTGTGCATTTTAGTTTAATTTATATTATATGTAAAGTTTTTTATCCCATAAGATATAAAATAAAAATTGAAATATTACAATATATATCTTTAACATCACAATTTGACTTTATAGCAATAATAGTAATAATTGCATGTAAAAATATTTTCATTAAGTTTTTAATTAGAATTTATACAAGGTGCATATAAGTATAAGTATTTTTTCGTATATTTAAATTACATTCTCAAGTACATAACACTACCTAGTATAGAAGTTAAACATCTTTGTTGCTCATTAATCTTTTGTCTAATGAATTCTCAAGTTTGATTTTGATTTACATAGTAAGTGACTTGTGGCAGAATATTCTTGAAAAATAAATTATTTAATTAACTTTTATGGAGTTTTGAAAAAACTTGAAATTTTAATGAAAGATGATATTTAAAAATGTCTTTTTAGTTTTTTTTTCAAAGAAAATTAAATCAAGACAAGTTTAATTCACTAAAAAGTCATTATCAGTGGCAAATATTAACTTTTCCTAACTGCCAAAGTCAATTTCCACAAGATAAAGTCAACTAGGTTCTTTATACATAACATCATATTTTTGAATATTTGTTAAAAAAATCACAAAAAAATTAACAATTTTTTTAATCACTTTGAATGAGCATAATTAATGCATAAAGTGCGCAATACTACCCGAACTTTACTGTAAAGAAATGAAAAGCAACCGAAAGAGAGACGACTTCGGTAAAAACAACAAACAAGAGCGGAGAAGCTTTTATGTAAAATAATTTTTTAACTCATGCGTTGTATAAATTATTTAAGTATAATATTTATTATTATAAATATTTATTAATATTGATATGATAACTACATTAAATTGGAAAATTGTTAAAATCTCATCTCTTTATATCATAAAATTAAGATATATGTTTGCCAAAAAAAAAATCTGGTCGTAAACTTGGTTATAATCAACTAATAAAAAATAGATAAAATATATTTTTTCCTCTTATTTTTATTTTTTTTAATTTGTTCCCTTATTTTTAATTTTTTTAATTTGGTATTTTATGTTACAAATAGTCTTCAATTTAGTTTATAATTACTTTTTGGTCACATAACTAATAGAAATGCTGATGTGACACAATCCACGTATATGCCACATCAATACCGTTTGTGTTATGTCAACACTTTTCATTAGTTATGTGATAGAAAAATGACTAGAGGTCAAATTGAAAATAATTTATAATAGAAGAGACAAATTTTTTTTAAGGAAAAAAAATTAAAGATTAAAGACCGTATCAAAAAAGGAAATAAAGATATGAGACAAAAAAAACTCCTTTTACCTAAAAAACAAGATATAAAATGGTGTAAATGGAAGTGTGCATGTTTAGCATCATTGTTTCAAATCACAAAATTTCAATATTTTGCACATAGATTGCTTTATCTTCCATCGTTGGGCTTTGTAACATGTTAGGAGAACACATTTAAATTCATTTTTCAAAATAACTTTTTCTTTTCAAAGTTAAATTAAAGAACAACCAACAAGTGCGTGAGGTTGTATTAACTTAAACAAAGATCTCGAATTAGAGCTATTGATATGCGGCTGTATTAAAATTCGGAATGAAGAGCTTCACCAAACACATGTAGCCAACTAGTAGCCAAGGGTGTTCAAGGTTGATTTTATTTGAGTTTAAGGAAAAAAATAAACTAATCAAATTTAATTGGGCCAATTTAGTTTGATATTTTAAAAAATATGTTGACAAATTTGTGCTAAATCAGTATGACTAAGATCGAGTTAGTTTGATTTGAATCATCGAATAAAAATAGTGGTGTTTATAGAGTCATCACTTGACTCTCTGAAAATCTAAAAATTTAAAACAAAACAATTAACTTAGCTAATTCAAATACTTGGATCAATTTGTCAATTTCAATCCCAACCACTTATTCTTGATTTGAATTTCAGATTTTTTTTTTTAATTTTTCAACTAGAGACCCGAACACCCAATCCAATCATCTGATTACTTTTTTTTTCCAAATATATTTTTAAGCTTTTAATCAAAATTATGTATTTAAAATTTTAATATTTATGTCAGTTTTCCGTTTTCCCCCCTCATTTATTTGAGTCCTTCTCCCATGCAAACATTTGTGTTTCTTGATTTAATCTGAAGATGGAACCAAATAAATTTTGTTTTAATTGAATTGGTTTGGTCTAGTAGTTTAAAAAAATAAAAATAAAACCAAAATAACTCGATTAAATTTAAATGTTTGGATTGTTGTTTATCTTAAATGCGAACTAAACCAATTCATGAGCTCTCCAAAGTTAATGTAAAGATTTAAAATCTATATTTTTTAAGAAGGTTTTATCCTAATGACGGTGGACAATAATACAATATTAATTGATTCACGATATACTTAATGATGGTTTGGATACAAGGATTTTATAAACGAACTAGTCTGAAAAAAAATGAAGAGCTATTTAATTACTAAAACTTAAGCACTCAACTTTAAAAACTTAAAAATAGATTAAAAAATAATTAATCGAATGATAGAATTAGAAATTCGATTTTCAGATTAAAGAATTATAAATCTAAGAATTAAAATAATAATGATAAATTTAAATTATTTTTAGGTTAAAATAATTCAATTGCTGGATCTAATTTAAACCAGTTCAATTTATTCCATTTAAGATGTGTTTGGTTTAACTTATTTTGACAAAAAAAAAGTAAAATTTTTTAATTAAAAATTTACTTTTATAGAAATTATTCATTTTAGTTTCTACCAAGGTTTTGAAAACCAGACCGAATATCAAACCAAACAAACTACTGGTTTAGAGGTTCAATAGTTCAACCAGTTTAATCGGAATATATATATATATATATATATATATATATATATATATATATATATATATATATATGTGTGTGTGTGTGTGTTGAATTATATGTTGTTTTCTGGAATCTAGAATAAATGAATGATTCAATAAAATGCTAGCTCCACCACCCATTAACACTTAACAGGGCACACAATCACACACAAAATCAACAAACTAATTTAGAAACTTTTTTAAATAACAAATATTTATAAGGAAATGATTCAAAATTAGAAAGTAAAATGTAGACAATAGAATAGAATAAAAGTTGCAGCAGCTTGAAGACCAAGGGAATGAAGAGCCCATTTGGATTGGTTTTTTCCAAGAAAAAACACTTATTTTTTTTTTAAAAGTACTTTTATAAATTTTTGTAGGTGTTTGGATATAACTTTTAAAGTAAGTGCTTCAATTAAAAAAAATTAATTTATTATTTTTTTAAAAAGTTAAGAATATCTAACTTCTGAAAAAAGCTGAAGTAAAAATAATTTTTAATAAAATTATTTTTCAAAAATATCCTTTACTTTTATTCAAAATTACAATATATATCATTTCTTTTTTAATATCTTTTTTTATAATTTGACTATAAAAGAAGTATTTTTATTTATTAAAAGTACTTATCAGATAGTCTATCCAAATGTAAAATAACTTTTTTCTAAAAATTAAAACTTTACTGAAAAAATTTTAGAGAAAAAATTATTTTTTCAAAAGTTTATCCAAACATACTCGAACTCAATGAAGATAAAAACTAAAAGCTAAAATGGTGGAAGCCATTGTTGGAGCAGTTACCTTCAACTATGATGCCGGTGCTACAATGGAGGTCCTATCGCAGGTGCTGCCGTGGACAGCACGACGCAGTGACGGCTGACGGAGGATGGCACAATGTGTGGACTATGTAAGAGGTGTCTCAATGGCTTTTGGAGTTAGGGCTCCCTACCCTTACAACTTCCTTCCTTTACTTTGGCTTTACTCTTTCTTTAGTGTCTCCTTTGCAAAAAAACAAAACCATTTCAAGCTTTAGATCAGACCCCCCCTTCTTTTAAACTCAACAAAACGATGCTATTTTTGGGATGGCTTTTTTAAAAAATTAAACTGCCCAATTGTTAGAATTGGTTTGGTTCATTCACTTCAGCAGTTTTAGGGCGGTTCTTAGTGGTTTGCTCCCAGATTTTTGAAAAGGGCTTTTGAGGCTATAACATGATCGAATACCTGGTCAGTTCTCAGTTCAACTGGTTCAAATTTTAGAACTATGATTTTTACTCAAATGTTGAAAAAATTTATTTTTAGCTTTTGAAAAAATGTTGAAATGAATAATTTTTATAAAAATTATTTTTTTAATAGTTTAAAAATTATGTTTTATCAAAAAAAAAAAAAAAAAAACAACACTGAAACAAACTCACCTTAAAGTTTTGAATTCCTCCCGTCAATCTTCCTTACAACTAGTAAGGCAATAACGCTGCCCCTTCTATAATTCATTTCAACCAAACTCCGTCCGCAGCAGAGAGAAGCTATAAAATTATGGCGACTTCATGACAAACAGATAAGCAAAATCATGCATTGGAAAAGAAATATAGTAAAGAAATAGGTCGGGCGTTGGTAGGACTAAATGGTGGTTGCATGATACCTGCATTACTCCGGTCTCTCGTTTTATAAAATTTCATAATTTCATAACACACGTTTACATTTCCATACATACATAACCTGTATAAGCTTCACAAATTCATGAACCAGTTCCGCCTTGTACTATTTGCTGTTTTCTGGCTATTTATGTTGGGCACGGTTTCGTGATACGAATTTGCAAGACACTTTACAGCGTTATATTGCTGCTAATGCTATTATTATTGTCTTGTCTTGGCCTACAGTGAGTCAACTTACACTTGGTTTCCAAAAGCAGCTCTGCTTTAAGGACTACCATCCTCTCCTTCCTACTTTGGCTTATTGAATTTTTAATGAAATTTCAGCACACGGTGAAAATAGTGTGCAGATTATTCCGGTTCTAAGTTTAAAGAATTCGCTAGCTGAAATGACACCTCTCTTAATCCTTTATTAGGAGGTTATTAACATTGTGTCAAAGATTCAAACTTTACATGGCCATCCCTCCTGAAAGTCACCATACTTCAGCTAATTTTATTTGATATGCTAATCATAGAAGCTCACACAGCTAATTAGAAATACTATCAAATTGACCACATGAATTTAATTTTTATCCACCAACGAATAAATCCTAAAACAACGCATATTTTGAACATTTTAATTTTATTTCCCCATAATTTATAATTTTTTATTTACTACATTTTTCTTATAATGTCATATAATCGTACGTCGTAAGCTTGTTATTTAAATGAGTTTCAATTGTCAAATAAAAAAAAATACTTTATTTAACACTTAATATTGGAAAGCACATTCTTCAAAAATAAATATATTTTTAATATAATATAATTCACATAGCTTTATATATAAGTTTAATACTGAATGAAGCATCTAATTAAGAATTTCTCCTCAAATAGTCACGTGGTAATGAAGTTCTTGTAACAGTTATCCTGTCCTGTCAGTTTAGCCAGTTGTAATTCTAATTTAAAACTGAAACTACATTTTATATTTTTATGAACTGAAACTTGTCTCTTGCTATAGTATATTGAAATGCGAGATTGTGACTTCTGGCTGCAGCACATAGAACCGTTTCTCGATAATGTTATTAGCATACCACCATATGTACATCGTTCAATAACACAGGCCAAAAACCTTAAAACTCGGGAAGACTGAAGAATTAGGGCTTCAGAAACTCGCAAGTATAAACTTTGAATTCCTGTCCTTTGTCTATATTACCATAATCAAATTTAAGTCCAGCTTGACGGTTTCAGACTTAATTAGTTTTCTTTTTCTTGTCTTAGTTAGGTTAATCATATAGTATTAAGATAGCAAGACAACAAGTACACTCACTAACACACAAAAACATGCTTTAATCGCGCGTGCAAGCATGCGGGTGGTTCTCATGAATTTTTATACATAAATTCAATCGCCCATTAAGAAAGAGGGATTATGAGTTTATAATCTCTAAACATGGGAGAATGCAAGAAGTAGACAAGCAGTGGTGTTAATAAAGCTAAACAAGAACAGCCAGAAAGGCTATTTTGGGATTGAAGCACTAGAACCAATATAATAATAACCTTAGCTTAAAGTCACGGGTTCGGTTCCAGCAATCCTGGCAAAATAGACATAAACAAAATAATGTCAGCAATTAATCAATGCATAGCAAAACACATCAATTAGAAATTTTGTGATATGTCGTAATGGGCACATCAATGATGTCATCATTTTAAAATGTTCAAAATTTGGCAAGCGGGTTTTACAAGATTGCATGGTTTCTATATTATGAAGTTTAGGGAGTCCAACAACCAGTAAAAAAGACCGGCCAAACAGATAATATGTTAAAGGTTTTAGGTGCTATATGTTAGTGTAGAACATGTCTTAATAATCGAGAGGTGAAGAATTTATGAATGACCTATCGGCAAGTTTATATAATCGTTCTACGGACAATTATGAGAAAGTTTAATATGATGCATAAACACGATTGATTATGAGCCATTTGATGTTTGGGAGAGTGGACCTTCAAGCTCCGCTAGAGATGGGTTTGCCTGCCCGTCCAGTCTAGTTTAATAGTCATGGGTGAGTCATTGGATAACTAAGCCTGAGAAGTAGAGAAGAGAGCATGCAATCAGTGGGAGGGACGACAAAGAATGGGGGTTGGGGACAAGATGCTTGAAGTATTGTGGGGGAGAGGATATGGGGAATGGAGAGGGGCGTGTGAAATAAAAATCAAATGTTTCCTATGCGTACAACAAGTGTGTCGAGCAAGGGAGGGTGGATGAGGGCACAAGGTGATATAAGACACTACCCATTACCCACTAATGTTTTTCTTTTCAATCATCAATGCGCAATGCTCAATATGACTGGAGCATCATCTGAAATATCTTCTGATATTACCCATAACTTGCTCACTATAAACAAAAATTTGCAACACATAAACGAAATAAGTAAATTTGTCAGAAGTGCCCATTCATGAGAATTAATTAATTATAGCATCGTCACTTTTTCTTTTAATTTCAATCTAATTTCTTGTCTCATTTTTTTTCCACCCTTCTTTTGAGGATGAGCTCCTTTCCATCTTAGGAGGTGAACCTAATCAAAGGCATAAGGTTAAAAACTTCAAATTCATATGCCATTCTTTCATTGTTTGTAGCCTTGTAGGTGTAAAGCAAAGACAGTGAGTTCCCCACCATGCTTTTTCTTTTTCCATGGAAGAATCATGTTTTGTTTTTACTTTAATATATTTTTTATGATGTCTTTTACAGTCGTGAGGAAGAGGGGGTGTTCTCATTAGTTTAGCATCGTTATTTTGGTTAGTTGAAAAGATATGGATGAATCGCTTTCTTAGTTGATGCAGTACTCTTCTAGATAAAAGCTTGTTTCAACACTTTTGGCTAAGGATCAATACAAACACTATTCGAATTTGACGAAAATGCGACCGATCGCAAAAAAAAAGGCTTTTGCAACCAATTTGAGTAAAATAAGAACAAATTCATGTTAAAAAAAGCGGTCTCAAAATCAGTCATAAATTCTTAATTTTGGACCGATTTTGTAAATGGAAACAAAAAAAATTTTAAAAAAGTTCGGTCACAAAATCGGTTGCAAAACTAAATTTGTGATCGATTTTGGGACCGATGTGTAAGGTCAACTATAGAAAAGTAATTAGTTAGTTCAGGTCGCAAAATCGGTGGCAAAATTAAGAATTTATGACCAATTTTGTGACCGATTGATAAGCATATATTAATTGAATCTAAACACAAAATTGGTCGCAAAACTTTGAATTTGTGAACAATTTTTCAATATAGAGAAATTATGTGTGAAGGCAAAATCGGTTGCAAAATTAGTCGCAAATTTCAAGTTTTGCGATTGAATTTGAGACCGATTTTTAAATGTAGAAGATTTATGTGTGAAGGCAAAATCGGTCGAAAAATTAGTTGCAAAACATGAATTTTGCGACCGATTTTTCAATATAGAGGATTTATATATGAAGGCAAAATCGGTTGCAAATTTCAAGTTTTGCAACCGATTTTTCAACGTAGAGGATTTATATGTGAAGGCAAAATCAGTTGCAAATTTCAAGTTTTGCGACCAATTTTGCGGACAATTTTTTCATGTAGAGGATTTATGGGTAAAGGCAAAATCTTGGAATTTGCGATCGATTTTGCAACGTACACAAAAAGATATAAGACTAAATCGGTCGCAAATTCAAAATTCAAATTTTAGTTATTTGCAACCGATTTTGCGACTGAAAAATCGGTCCCAAATTCTGATGTCTTTAAAATCCAAAATCCCCAAATCAGAACCATTTCTTCCCTTTTCTTCTTCCTTAACCTCTTCCCTTCCCCCACCTCTCTCTACCATCTTGACCACTCCACCTCTTTCTTCTTCCTTCTTCTTCGTTAACCTCTCCCCTTCCCCCACCTCTCTCTACCATCCCAACCATCTACACTCCCGCCATCGCCACCACTACCGCTATCTACTTGCACCACCGCCACTCTTCCATCCTAGTTATCTTCTATCATTTCCTTAGTTCCTCTTTTTTTTTGTTATTGGCAGATCTTTTTTTTTTTAAAAATAATGGTAGTTTTGGTGTTGTTGATTGATTTTTTGATGTTATTGATTGAATTTGAGTTTATGTTGTTGTTTTTTTTTTCTTAAATTTTTAAATCTATTTTTTTGAAAATAATGGTAGTTTTAGTGTTGGTTGATTATATTGGTTGGTTAAGGTTATGAAATTGATTTTTTAATGTTATTGGTTGAGTTTGAGTTTATATTATTGTTCTTTTTTTTCTTTAAATTTTCATATTTGTTTTTTTAAAAATAATGGTAATTTTGGTGTTGTTAGTTGATTATATTGGTTATATTGTTGGCAGTTTGATTATATTGATGTAAAGTTAATCTATACTAAATAAATGTAAAATTAATGATTATTAAATATCTGCTTAATTTGTTGAAGATTAAATGGATAAACTTGAAGATAATATAGAGATCGTGAAAGACTCAATTGAGCAAATTAAAGACTGAATTGATTTAGTGGAAGACTCAACAGTTGAAGACTCTATAGATAAAATTGAAGACTCAATAGAAATAGTTGAAAACTCAATGAAGAAGGTTGAAGATATAACAACAGTTGATAATGAATCAATAAAAATTGAAGACTCTATAGAAAGAATTGAAGAACCATGGAAATCAGAACTAGTTAGAAGTATGCTAAAAATTTATTTTCCAAAGTTTTGTTGACAAGAACCTTATAATTTGGTCTACAATGTATGTTATTGTAGTTTTATATTGTGGTAGTTTATGTATATTGTGTTTAGGATATATGTAGTTGACAGTGATGTGTATGTTGGATAATTTATATTTCTTATTATCTGTAGTTTGAATTATATATTAGTTACTTAAATCTTTATTTGTATGTTCTAAACTTTAGGTACAAACTCTTAGTTATATATAATGTTAACTGATTTTGCTTATGGACCATTGGATGCTATCTTCTGGGCTATTATAAAATTCAGGTGCATCAATTTTGGATTTGATAAGATTCTGATTTTTTATTTTTTTTTTATTTTAAAATTTGCGATCGATTTTGCAACCGTAAACATATGACCATGCGAACTACATATTTGCGACCAAAAAATTGGTCGCAAATTCCGAAATTATCAACAAAAAATTAGTCTCAAAATTAAAATTTGCGACCGATTTTTCAGTCACAAATTTGCGACAGAAAAAATTGGTCACAAAAAAGTCAATAAGTGACCAAATTAAGCACGCCATAAAATCGGTCACAAAATATTTGCAACCTAAAAATTCGATGGGAAAATATTTGCAATTTGCCTAAATACGACCGACAAAATCGATCGCAAAATCGGTTGTAATTATACAATTTTCTAGTAGTGAAAACCGAACAAGTGGAAGGGCTGGGAGGCAAGCAAAATGGCTATGTTGCGCACATAATTGGCACTACTGTGACTCATGACTGGCCATGACTAGGTATTCTACTATTGGTTCACATTACAGGTCTCAATAAGATTCACACCATGTTTCAGGTGGTGGAATTCATTGACTTATGAACCGATAAAAATTTTTCTACTATTAACTAGCTGTTAGTCTGTCACTAAAAAAATATATTGATACGCCTTCATTACAAAATCTTTTACACAACTATTTAAGTATATATTGTTACATTATTATAAAAGTTTAACTTTTATAATAATTAGCCCAAAAGCCGCATATAGAATAAGATGTGATTAATTAACATTATAAAATATTTTTATACTAATAATGTATTAAAAATAATTTTAAAGAACAATGTTATTATTTATTTTTATTATATAAAAGTGAGTTTCTTGCCATTGCATTATGTAAACTTGAGAAAAATGAATAGAGCGTAATTTGGTATAAAATAATAATAATTCCATTTAGGGTATTTACTTAAACAAGAATCATAATTCTCTCAAAATTTAAAAAGTTATGATAGCTATAACTAAATTGGCACCTTCCTTAAGACTAAAGGATTGTGGTTTGGGTGGGAGCTCGGCCCCCATTTGGCAATTTCTTCTTCTATTCCTTGCTAACCCTTATAGGGCGCCGAAATATAGAAATAGAAAAGGAAACCTTTTTTTGGCAAGTTGAAATAAAATATTATTATTTTATATTTCACTATTTATAACTGTATATGTGTTTGTTTATGTTTGACATAAAACATAAAGAGTGAATAAAATAGAGAAAAGCACAATACCATTCTTGGACAAACATACATTTACTCTGTGTTTGGAAAAATTGTGGAATTAAAATTATTTTAATAACTAATTATATGTATAATTTTTATTTTACAATTGATTATGTAAAAATTAATATATATTTGAATTTATTAACTTAAAAGTAATTTATATTTGGATGTATATCTTAAAAGATGTTTTAAAAAAATGTGTTCTTCTTATACCTAGTAGCTTAAAAAAGTTACTCATAATTATAAGTTATTTTTCAATTTGAAATTATAATATTTTCTTATATTTATTTGCTTCTTTTTACCTAAATATAGGGTGCATTTATTTATTTTTTTATAAAAAATTATTTTTTAACTATTGAAAAAAAACTTTTTACGAAAATTATTCATTTCAGCTTCTACTCAAAAGTTAAAAATATTTTTTTAATTTTTGAGTAAAAATTAAAATGAATAACTTTTATAAAAAGTGATTTTTTTAGTCAAGAAATTATTCTTTTTATTAAAAAAAGCTGAAATAAAAGCCCCATAATAACTTATTTCAAAAGAAATTTTATTAAAATGAAAAAAACTACTTTTAGATTATAATCAAGTTACCCAAACATGCATAAAATGATGAAATTAATCTATTTTAAGACACTATGTTTTAGGGTGTATTTATTTGGGATTTTTTTTGACAAAAAAAATTAGTTTTTGTATATTTGGATGATTTTTTAAAAATAATCAGAATCTCAAAAAAATTTGTTTTTAGTTTTTTTTTTTGTAGAAACTGAAAAGAGTAATTTCTAAAAAAAAATTAATTTTCAACTTTTTCAATTATATATAAAATTTAAATTTTAAAATCACTTTTTTTAAAAGTTGAAATGAATACACCCTTATTCATACTTCCATTTCACTTTAATTGTAGAATTTGGAAAAATGGAGTACAATTCCATTTTAGAAAAAATAAAATAAATATTACACTATAAAATCAATTTATTCCATGTCATTTTATTCATAAACAGTGATTACTTCTTGTGAAAATTGGACATTATTACTTCTAATAAAGAGCAGACTCAAGCATTGTGCTTAAAAAATTATTCAGACTCTCATGTCAAATGGATATATGATTATTGATATCCAACTCTCTCCTTTTATATTAAGCCCGAATTTAATTCAAATTCTAATAAAATCTGAAGCAATTTTTTATCTTATAATTTCAATTTTAAATTCTAATGAAGCTGTCTTTTTTTTTTTTTTCTTTTTCTCAGATTCCAAGGAGCTTTTAATGAAGCTAAGGAGATAGAGAAAATGATAGGCATGCAGGAATCGAACTCCTGATCTAACACCAGTAGCCCCTTGTCTTATGTCTTTATTTGCTAATCTTATGTCTATTTTATTTGTTTTCCATTTAATACATTCTCAATCTCCATTTTTTTAACCATTCTCTTATTTATTTCACCAATTATTATATTATTACTTTTCTAGGTGCATTTAGTTTTGAATAACATAATCCAAAAGGATAAAAGACAATTGCAACTTTGAATTATCAAGAGAATATCACAACACTTAATAAATTAATACCAGTAAAAATTTTAATTATATTTTATTTAATTAAAAATTAATGAGTAATGTGTGAAATAATTAAAATGTTAAATCCATTTATTTACTTATACTACGAATACAGAATATTGATCGTTTTGATCACAACTCATAAAAATATAATACCAGGCCCACAATCACGTACCATGTAACTGCCAATTTTTTTCTTGCCCACTCTAATTTCGTCCTTATGGGAGCGTTTGGTAGGGGGTTTCAATTTTCATTCCTGGGAATCTTAATCCCAGGAATATTATTCTCGGAAATAGTTTTCCCAGGCATATATACTTTGAGGTGTTTGGTAGACGGATTAAATTCTCAGGAAAATTTTGTTCATTTCCAAAAGTACCCTTGGCAGTCCGGCGGCAAACGGTGATGGTCCGGCGGAGGTTGATGGTGGCTACCCGACGGTGGCTTGCGGTGGTCGATGGTGGTCTGGCGGTGGCTCGCGGTGGTTGGTGGTCGTTTGCCGCCGATTCGACGGTGGTTGGTGGTGGTCTAGCGGCGGCCCGCGGTGGTCCGGTGACGATCGGTGGTGGTCCGGCGATGGCTGATGGTGGTTCGGTGGTGGCTGATGGTGGTCCGGTGGCAAATGACGGTGGTTTGATGGTGCCCGATGGTGGTCTGGCGGCAAACAACGGTGGTTCGATGGCGGTTGATGGTAGTTCGGCGGCGGCTGATGGTGGTCTGGCGACAAATGACGGTGGTTGGCGGTGGTCGGCGGTGGTCCGGCCATGGCCGGTGGTGGTTCACGGTGGCAGTTCGGCAACAAACGGCGATGGTCCAACGGCGATCGATGGTTGTCCGGTGGCTGCCCGATGGTGGTTGGTGGTGGTTGGCGGTGGTTTGCGGTGGTCTGGCGGCTGCCCGCAGTGGTCCGACGGCGGTCGATGGCGGTTTGGCAATGGAGGGTGGCAGTGGAGGGTAACTGGTGGTGGGTGGTAGCAGGGGAATTTGGTCTTTTCACATAGAAAAATATTCCCATACCATGGGAATGTTACAATCCCATGTATGAGATGGGATTATTTTGGGGGGAATCTTACCCCAAAATCAATCCCGAGAATGTTACATTCCCATAAATATTTTTCCAAAACTTATACCAAACATAGGCATCTTCATGGGATTCCCGGGAATCCTATTCTAAATCTTCTACCAAACGCCCCCTATATGAAAACCCAAGGCTTCCTAATATATTAATTTAAGTGAAATGCTTGTTGTATATACAAGGATTTTTTTTTTTTAAGATATGGAATTTGTTTTATAAATATACCAAAATATGAGATTTGGGAAAATTTATGTATATATGGTTTTTGTATGAAATCGAAAATTCTAATTTTAGAATAAAAAATTTCAATAATTAGAAATCAGAATTTCCGATTTCATCTTAACTAAAATTAAAATTTTCGATTTTATTGCATACCATATTTCTATATATATTACAAAAATCCCATAATACTAAAAATACTAAACTCAAATCTCACATTAAAAATAAAAAACCTACAAGGAACGCCTGACATCCCCTCAGCACACCGCCCCCGTCCCCCTCCCTCTGTTCTCTTTCAGATACACACAATAAAAAAAATTTTAAAAACGTAATTACAAGTGCTTTTTGCCTTGTATTATGTGAACGTCGATCAACTATGCAAAAAAAAAAAGTACAAATATCACATCTCTTATCTAAATACTCATAATATAGTTATATAGATAAAAACTGAAAAAATAAAAAATGGGAATTATCTAGTGTTCATTAGGCGGCACATTATTTACAATTTCCTTTAATTTTTACGTTTTATATTTTTCATTTAAAAGAAACTATATGTTTTATATAGGTTGGGACTGCAACAATAGTAGTCCACGCGTGCTAAGGAAGTCACGTGCGACGGCCAATGGAGTTTATATAAAGGCATGAGGCTTGGGAGGAGTAGCAGTGAAGCAAGCAAAGCTAGTATAACAAAATTCATACACAGTACACTATACATTATAGACTGGGTGTTGTCTACTATTTGTAGTTTCTAGTTGATGCTTTGCTTTGTATTTTTCCATCACACTAGCACTTAGAATAGGATTTGGAGGGAGATTCATATTCTTGAATTTGAGAAGCAGAGTGAGTGAGAGACAACAGAGTTTGTAGGTGTTTTGTGTGTGTGAAAGTGAATCTAATTAACTATAACTAACTAGCTAGCTTACAAGTCACAACAAACAAATGGAGGCACGCAGTGAGATAAGGCATTCAAAGTTCAACAGGATTTGTGTGTTCTGCGGGAGTAGCCCCGGCAAGAAGAGTAGCTATCAAGATGCTGCCATTCAGCTTGGCAACGAACTGGTATACTATACTATACTATATATTAATTCATGTCTTCCCTTTCATGCACCATGTTTTGCTTTGCTCCTTTTTTTTTTTTTGCTTTTTCATTCCACAGCACCCTTTTGCTCTTAGTATCTTAGTTATTTCAGTATCTGTTGTTTTCCTTGAAATGCACAAAAGACACTGAGTTTTTAGCCACCACAAGAAATTTATGATATGACATGTCTTGAATATTCTGCTTCCAATGTGTGAGTTTTCAGTTGGGTAAGGCCACTGAGTTCATAACATGTTTGTAACTTGTTCATGTTCATGGTCTTTGACTGTTTGCAGATCGAAATTCATGTTGATTCCCTTGAAAACAATAACTTTTGTTTTTCATGGTTGAGTTTGTATGCAAAAATGCTGTTTCTTCATCATAAACAAGAAGCCCAAAGATACTCTGCAAGGGGCAAAATTTTACATAGTTTTTCTTGTGTGTCTTTGGATATCTGTTGCTACCTTTCGGTTCTCAGAGCTCTTTATTTTGTCAACTCTCAGAGCTTGAAGCCTCCATTTTTGTTTCTCTCTTGAGCTTTTCTAGCTCAGTATAGTCTGAACAGAACAGTTGTACGGACTTACAAATGCCATCTGCTGAGTGAGCGTTGAAGAATCATTATTCAGTGCATTTTTTCCTTTTGCTCTAGTCCTTTGAATAATTGCATTTCAAACGGACAGAAATGTACTCTCATGGGATCGTTTTCCAGATGGGTCATTATTCACAGTACTTTATTCATTTTTTTTATTTTATTGACATCATAAACTATCATAGCCACCGTTGTTTGCTTTTATTTATTTAGTCTTTCCATGCTGAATTGCTGATTATATTATTGTTAATGGTCTCTGAAGGTCTCAAGGAACATCGATCTGGTGTATGGAGGTGGAAGCATTGGCCTAATGGGTTTGGTTTCACAAGCTGTTCATGATGGCGGTAGGCATGTCATTGGGTAAGTAACACTCTTTTTCTCTTTTTTTTCCTCGCCCTTATGTTTTCTTTTTCTTATTTCCTCTTTCTCTTTTTTCCCCCCAACAATGTTGGGTAAAAGAGAAGAACAAGAAATGAGAGTCAATGAGTAACCACTGTGCGTTTTTTTTTTTGGTCACTTTCTCCATTGACACTATGTTTAATTTGTCGTCTTATTGTCTCTTGCAGAGTTATTCCCAAGACGCTCATGCCTCGAGAGGTATGTCTGCTTCACCCAGGAGAAAAACCTTGTACTTCTTTTTTTCTCCTTCTCCTAATAAAGTATTGCTAGTTATTGTCTTTCATATTTTATTTGTTCTAAGAGTTTGTTCTTTTATGGTCCTGTTCTTGTTCTGTATAATATGCTATTCTTTTTCGGTTAAGGCTTCATTCCCCTCGGGGTTCGTAGACTTCTAATCAACGTCAAAGCTTGGTATTTTAGTGTTTGCTGTTGAAGGTTGTTTTCTTTCTGCCAATGCTTTGCAGTCTTGTCCACGAATATACAATAAAATATCCGGCACAAGTACTGTAATGTACTGGCGCAAGAGTTTTTCCAATGGCCCTTTATTATTATTATTATTATTAATTTATCAAAAAATTATTATTATTATTATTATGATTATTATTAAATTTTCATTCTTTTCTGTTATAAATTAATGTCTATATATATAATACACAGCTAGGTTAAATGCATCATGTTACCATTCCTGCAACTCTCAATGTTACCTAATTGCTTTGTTTTGTTCACTCTCCTATGCGTTGATGCCCTTTTGCAGATAACTGGTGAAACGGTGGGAGAAGTGAAGGCTGTAGCAGATATGCACCAAAGGAAGGCTGAAATGGCAAAGCATTCAGATGCCTTTATTGCCTTACCAGGTTAGCCTGCAAATATTTTGGTTGCATTAGAATCAGAGGCATACTAACAAAAAGTAGAAATGTATAGAACCATGGGTTGCTTTAAGCTTTTCTAGTTATAGCGTGTAGCAATGACCATATCTCAGTGTTTGATTCTTTGGAGAATAATTAAACAAAAAGAATTTCCTATTGTTTTCTCTCGGTGCTACTTAATTGGCTTGCTTTTAAAACAGAATGGTTTTATCTAAAAAAGTCTCCTAAACTTTTTAAGGGAATCCCGGGATTGTTACCCAAGTATCTCTTGCTGACACAAGCTTTGGCATTTTTCTTTGCTAAACCTTTTTGGCTATACCTTATTAAAATGTTTAACACGCCTAATCATGGACCTTGCTTGACAAGGTATTAACTAAGTATTTGTGTGAATGATTTGGGAAAAGTCACACGTAAATGGATAATGTTGAACTAGTCCTCTCCACTTAGCAAACATTGTCAGGCATTGAGGATACACAAGTGGGGCATGAATTTCGTAATTTTGACAAGAATCTCAAACCATCTTGCGTGCTCCAAAACCAAGTGTGTGAGGGTGAAATGCCGAGCCACAAAACTCAAACTTTCCTTCACATATCCCAATGCTATGATTGGAGAGCAACCCTTCCAAAGGGTAGCTGATAATGACATTGACCTTACCTGACCCGTTAACATCTTAGACTGAAACATTATTAGAGCTTCTGCGGCTCTGAGCAACTGTGGTTCTGGTTCTGGTTCAGGTTGAATACCATTTCTTTTCCTATACTTTCGTTTGAACCTTGACGTGATTGTACTAAACTTGCTTCATTAGATGGGGAGGGGAAGTAAAAGCAAAATAAATTTCACGAGATAACGTTTCCAACTAGCACCTGCACCTGACATGGAATAATGCTTTGCCCTTTTGGCCTTTTCAATGACCGTTGATTTTGTACTGCTAGTTGTTATCATCCTGAGTAATTGAGTGCTGAAAATTAGTGAAAGAGAGAGAAAGAGGCATGCAAAGACAAAAGTTGTCAGTCACTCTATCTTGGAATCCCTCGTATGAAAGTGGATTCCCCAGGAGGGAGGGCATGCATGAAGACAAAATCAATTTATGGCCTCTAATGAAAACTATCCCTTGACACTACCAGAACCATAATTGCATTTGAACACGAAGCTGGTAGTACTAAAAATTACTACATGCACTCAACATATATAGATTAGCTAATCCTATACAATGGGATTAAATTTCAAAATGTTCAATTATATTTAGATTTCCCTTTCCTACTAGCAGGGTCTGAGGCACTATAAGTAAAAGTATTCAATTTGATTTTGCTTTTCTTGTTATCATCTCAATCATGGATGTTCTATCAAATGTTTGAGTGTTCAATTCATGAAGAAACTCATGCAATTTACATGCAGGCGGTTATGGGACTCTAGAGGAGCTTCTTGAAGTCATAACCTGGGCTCAACTTGGGATTCATGACAAGCCGGTAATTGACTTGTCCAAATTAGTATTAATTAGTTCATGCCCATGGTGTTACCTTGTGCTTGCAGCCTAATCTGGCTTGAAAATTCCAAAATTGTAGGTGGGATTGGTAAATGTTGATGGATACTTCAATTCCTTGCTGTCATTTATTGACAAAGCTGTGGAAGAGGGGTTTATTAGTCCAAATGCCCGCCACATAATTGTGTCAGCACCAACAGCAAAAGAGCTAGTGAAGAAATTGGAGGTAACATGTCCTCTCAAAAACTGCATGCATTTGCATCTTGTCAACAAATTTATGTCACCGAGCCCTTCAAAATATGAAGCGATTATCCTTTATGAAGTCAGTTTCTTTGGTTTCCTTAGAAAAGTCATGAGCACATTTATGTTACCAAGCCTTTCAAATCAATTGTAATTTTCTTCTGCAAAATTATGCAGTTGTGTAATATGAAAGGAAAATGAAATGTTTTGGTGTTTTATGCTTCACAGGAATACGTTCCCTGTCATGAAGGTGTTGCCTCCAAGCTGAGCTGGAAGATGGAACAGCAGCTCGCTTACCCTCAAGATTATGACATGTCAAGGTAGCTGAATTTACTTCACGTGCACGGAAGATGAGACCATGCAGAATTTTGGAGGTGGAAGAAGCTGCTTTCGACTATTACTTTTCTGTTTCTTTTTTTTTAATATTTTTTATTTTTATTTCTTGTGTAAATTACTGGGATTGACCTGAATATGTGAAACTAGTTTGTTACCATGTGGAACTCTGATTTTCTATAAGTTGTAAGTAGCCGCTTCTGAACTTGTTATTCAATGCCAACTAATTTTCGCATTTAACTGGCCTTCAGAGTCATTCATTCCCATCCCTTTTGTGTTAATTTGGCCAAGTAAAGTATCAAACACAATTACACAAATGACAAAACCACTAAATTAAGAGATAAATATGGAACACGGTGCACGACTTGATGGGGGCAATGTACAGGACTATGGTCCAACTTAAATGTTGCTAACTGTTAAGAATAATTAAGAATGGGACCGATTATGAGACAGAAATGTTCATGGCCTGTCTTGAGAGTAACTGGTGTGTATTAAGTTCAAAAGGTCTTAGAGAGGCATAGAGGTAAAGACAACAAACAAGACACTGACTCAAGCAGCAAGCAACAAGGGGTAACCGGGGCCAACTCTTGTGTGGAAGTGCAATGCAAGATGCAGGGATTGCACTCCTCAGCTTAGATGGACATAGACACTTGCAGTGCAGTTTTTGTAGGGCCATTTGACATTGCCATGTGTTGCCAAGGGCCACATGGAATTCAAAGAAAAGTGTAGGGGATCATGTGGCACATGCATCTGGGAAACACAACATGATGGCCATCTTTGGTCCCCGGTCTCATCTAACAATTGTCATCGATTGAGATATCTGATGTGTACAATTGAGGCTATTGGTTTCGGAGGTAACCCCGGAAGCTTTGAGTGGTTGTGTTGTCATGATTCATTACGTATTAAATGATGTTGAAAGATGAAACATGGCATTGCAATTAAAAGCAACAGCTCTTATCAAGGTTACATATAACACTTTGATGAATCCTTCAGAATTTCTTATCATCGAATTAGCTTTAGAAAAAAAATTAAAAAAAAAAAAAAAGCTTTCATTATGCAACATGGTAAAAAGGGGAGGCGTTGACAGAATCATGCATAGAATAAATTCGCATTATATGCTTCCTATTTTTGTTTTGAACATTCAACTCTAAAATGTTTGAATTGCTTACAGGAAAGGAGGAAACAATGTAATAATAAAAGAAGTTAGAGATAGTCTAGTAACCCACAAAAAGTTAATTGAGGATGTAAGTAATTTTGACTCCCTAAAAGGAGCACGTAAGTTCAAATTTTAAAGAGATAACTTATGTGAATAAATTGTATAATCTTTGTGTTGCTACAATTAAATGAGAATTAATTTTATAGATATTTCAAATGGGACAAGCCAATAAAGATAAAAAAAGTCACCTAGTAGTACTTGAAGCCTAAACACAGCTCTTCTTCATCTTTAAGCAAAGAGTGAAAAAGGGTCGGTGAAAAAGGGTCACTGGGACAGGAAAAAAAGCCCCTTTCTTCGTATCAGTCAACTTGCCTAAATTAAAGGGCTAGTCTAGTCTTGGCCAACGACCACAATATAAACTGTTGACTGTGTATTATGCATTGCTAGTTTTGGCAAACATCTACGTCTAGGACCACTACCTTGTGAAGCACCTTTCAAGGATATTTTATTGCTATTTGTTGGGTAACATGGTTCCTATATTTTCCTTCGACATTTGTTTTAAGTTTTTCTCAAGTTAAAGGGACAGGCATTACAATACCACACTTCCCTTGTATTCGGTTAACGACAATTCCTTGAGGCTTAAACTTGTCCTGAGAATTCTTATTCTAAGTTCCATACGGACAATATCGCTATCAACTAATCGTATCTGCATGTTTCACCATGTGCAGAAAGTAATAAACCTTTGTATGTGCAAATGCAATTGTCTAATAATGTCAAGAATTATCCCGTCTTTTTGTCAGTCCTTAGTCTTTTTCTTTTCACCGACAATGGCTTTTATTTCCCATCTAATAAGAAGTTACATGTTGCCTTGTGTGTCTTAATCATGACCATTGCACACTTAATAAAATTAGTACTCAATGTGCGGACCAAGATAATTGACATTTATCACCAGGATACCTTGGCATTTTTCTTCAAAATTGTAGATAAAGTTAATGAGTTTATGATTGCTTTTTTCTTTAAAGAAATTACATTAAAAGGACGCGAAAATACAAAAGTATAAGGACATGTCTTCTTACCAAAGAAAGAAATATCTTATATGTGGCTTGTGCGGACCTCTTATTTAAATTTTAAATCTAATATAGGGTTAATTGCACTTTATCTCCTATATTATAGGTTAAGTATACTTTATCTTCTACATTTTTAAAATATGCATCCAAACTATCTGTATTTGTGCAAATATACACTTTGGCCCTTCTGTTGATTTTTTCATCAATTATAAACAAAAATATTACACATTTAGTATGTCGAATCACATATTTAGAAAAGTTCAGAGGATTTATTTACACATGACCAAAAATTCAGGGGCATATAATGCACTTATTAGGAGTAAATTGCATATTTGCGAAAATACAGGTAGTCAGAATGCACATTTTTAAAATATAAAAGGTAAAATATATATGACCTATAATACGAGAGATAAACTGCAATTAACCGTCTAATATGTAAAGCAAATTTTTTGTTATTCTAAAAAATACCTCAAATATATGATAAGTAAGTTCAAATTTAATAGTTGATTAAGCTTGAAAATGCAAGGATTCAAACACGTGAAAACACTTTTTCAAAGAATAAATTTAACAATTGAAGTAAAATCAATCTTACACATTTTTATAATTTGTCCAGGGGGATGTTCGAGGGATGGGAGGGAGGGATCGATAGAGATCAAACTCCTTACATGTGCTGTTACCGGACAGCTATTTTGCTACTAAGCTTTGGTCTCATCCATAATAGAAGTTCATGTAAGGAACAAAAATATATGTAACCCTATAATCCCATTCTTTTGGCCCACCTAGTTACCTAAATATTTAAATGTTTGCTACCTTCAAACACTAAATCACACTCTTGTTTTCAATAGCATTTGTTTCAACTTTTAAAAAAAAATAATTTTGAAAGTTAAATTTTATATATAATTAAAAAAATTTAAAATTAATTTTTTTAAAAAATTATTCTTTTTAACTTCTTCAAAAAATCCTGAAAATAAATTTTTTTGAGAATTTAATTATTTTTAAAAAATTATTCAAACATATAAAAATTGATTTTTTTGATAAAAAAGGAATTTTTTATCAAAAAAATTCCAAACAAATACACCCTTACTTTCTCCATTTTATAATAATAATAATTTAAAATAATGGTATAAGAATTAAGAAAATAATTTAATAGTTTTGGCATTCAAAAAAATGAATTACGAAAGATTAAATTGCTTTATGACTTAATGAAGGGTCACATTATATAACAGGTAATAGAAAAAGTGATATGAGAGAGAGAGAGAGAGTGAAATAATTTCGGTTAATAAAGACATAGATAATTTAGTTTAAAATAATTAATACTTTGTTAAAATTCTAAAACGAATATTATTTTAAAGAGTTTAATTGGAGTGCACTGACAGCATAAAATTTTTTTACACTATCATCCAATCAAAACATTCAATTTGCATGATCATTCAAGTAGTGGGTAGTTATGTCAAAGACTTTTGTTGATATGATAATATATAATTGAATATCTTCAAATTAAATCCTATTTTAAAATTGAGGAAATACACATTTCAATATGTGCAACGATCAATTCATTCAATTGGATAGAATCGCAAAATGAAATTTGTATCTTTTTTAATATAAGTATAAATATAAATAAAATAATTTCGTTCACTTTTTCGTATTTCATTTCCCCTCCTTCGATTCTGTCCCGTCCATTTTTGTTATTTTATTCAAGAAATGCGAAAACAAAGTTGGAAGCCCATCGTTAATCCGACTAAAGATCATGACTCCAATGGGCTGACATAAATTGGGCCTTCCTAATCAGTTATGCAACCCAATGAACCTGGGCAGCATGCATTTCACCCTGTTACACTGGTTCAAGCACATAGTGGACCCTTTTTGGGCTTTATTATGGGCCAGACAAACAGAAAGGGGCCCATGAAGCCCGAACTATAGTCAAACTTTACAGCCTTAGTAAGTAGGCAAAGATAAGACGGTCGGCCATGCTAACCCAAGACTGACCCGACCCGAATGTAATAAAGTTGGTTGGTCGGGATAATCGGCCTAATCGAAGAAAACTGATCGACTCGTCTAATATATTCAGATAATGCGTTTAGAAATTAAACCCAAGATTCTGAATCTAACCCTTCTCTTTTTTTTATAAATAATGATTCATTTACTTATATATTAATTTATAAAATTATAATTATAAATATTGATATTTAGATTATGTTAATATATTAGTGTATAATTAAATTTATTGATGATTGATATTGTATAATGTATAATATATAATATATTCATGATTATGATTATGGAATTATCAATTATGTACGTAATTTTTTTAAAAATATATTTGATTATATTCAAATTTTAAAAATACAATTTAAAGGTTTCAAAATGTCACAAAATTAAGTATTTTAATATATCTTTTATCAAAAAAAAAAAATGCTATCTACTCTTATACCCGACCCGATCCAACCCGAAAATGTTCGGGTTGGGTTGGTTCGGGTTAGGGAAAAAAAAAATTAAAACCCGATCCAACCCGACCCGATTATATTTAATTGATTTGGGTATTTTTTTCCCTGAACCCGAACCAACCCGATCCGTACACACCCCTATTAGTAAGGGTTACGACCTACGCTGTCTCAGCTTAGTTCCCACTTCCCAGCGTTGTCTCGTCGGCAAATACAGCACACACTGCCATGTCCGGCACACACCTCCTTTCCCACTCTCCTACCATTAACAAAACCTTCAACCACTCCTTCACCCAGAAGCCATTACCCCAAAACCTGGTTCTACCCCTCAAAGCTTCCATCAAACCCCGTGTTCTGAGAGCTGTTCTCTCCCAGAACACTGCGAAGACCCCTGTAGAGGACCCCAAGAAGAAGACCCATTTCAAGCACTGTTTCACCAAATCCGATGATGGGTACCTCTACTGTGAGGGAACTAAGGTGCAAGAGATCATGGAATCTGTTGAGAAGAGACCCTTCTACTTGTACAGCAAGCCCCAGATCACTAGAAACGTTGAGGCCTATAGGGATGCATTGGAAGGGTTGAACTCTATCATTGGTTATGCCATCAAGGCCAACAATAACTTGAAGATTCTGGAGCATTTGAGGCACCTTGGTTGTGGTGCTGTGCTTGTTAGTGGGAACGAGCTTAGGCTTGCTCTTCGTGCCGGCTTTGATCCCACAAGGTTGGATGAACTTGCATTGCTTTTGGTTCAATTTTTGTAGTTTGCCATTTTTATGTAACTGTTGATTGTTGATATTCGTGGATAAATAGGTGTATCTTTAATGGGAATGGGAAGATATTGGAGGATTTGGTCTTGGCTGCACAAGAAGGTGTGTTTATCAACATTGACAGCGAGTTTGACTTGGAGAACATTGTGGCGGCTGCAAGAATTGCTGGAAAGAGGGTCAATGTTTTACTTAGGATCAACCCTGATGTGGATCCGCAGGTATATATATTATTGTTTACTCAATGAGTTGCAAGGTTTGTCACGTGCTGTTTGTAGTTTACTTAAGGCCTTTAGCTATTTTTACGGACAAGATGTTGAATTTACTATTCAAGTATGACCGGTGGATACACAAGTGAGGTGAAGATAGATACAATGAAGGCTCCCAAAGAACTAAATAAATGTTTGATTTTTGACTAAAATCATATTTTAGCTAATAGGATTGATGTGTTGAAATAATTTTCTAGGAGTCATGTAGGTTCTCTTTCATGCATTAGTAGGGGCATTTGGTTGGAAACAACTTTGGCAGTAATTTTAACGATCTGCAACATTCAAAAGGAATGACATTTTTCGATTCCAAATGATATTTCCCTTCCACTGACATAGCGAAATCCTCCATTTTGCAAGTTACAGAAGTTACCACCCTGTTGCTTCTTTCACCTCCATCATCACCAAGACATTATTTATTTGTTGTGATTGACTGCTATGTGCATAACATCACTGTTGGCCCAACTTGAAATCTGTAAATTTCTAGCTCACATCTGTATGGTTAATATTATGTTGATCATTCAAAAAATATCTAAAAGAGTTTTGCTTTTTGTGCTTAGGTCCATCCTTATGTTGCCACTGGGAATAAGAACTCTAAATTCGGCATTAGAAATGAGAAGCTGCAGTGGTTTTTAGATGCTATAAAGGAGCACCCTAATGAGTTAAAGCTTGTAGGTGCCCACTGCCATCTTGGGTCAACAATTACCAAGGTATATCCAGAAATTATGTTTCTTCCTCTTCTTTTGCTTTTCTACTTTTACGTATACTTTTCTTCTATCTATTTTTTTCTTCCTTTGTTATGCATTTGTGCTTTCCTAGTTAAATTTGCACTGTTATACTTATATGTATGATTCTTAATCTCTATCTAGATATAATTGTTAAAAACATTTTTTTTTCCCAGGTAGACATTTTCAGGGATGCTGCCGTTATTATGATCAACTACATTGACCAAATCCGAGCTCAAGGTTTTGAAGTTAATCATTTAAATATTGGCGGTGGACTTGGGATAGATTATTATCATTCTGATGCTATCCTTCCTACACCAAGAGATCTCATTGATACTGTGAGGACTGTACCCATATCTCACAGATTGTTTTTCATATTATATGTCATTAAGTTTGCAATTCCTTATAAGAATAATTAGGAATGTCACTGGTGACTGATGAATGGTCATTCTCAATATTATATAATTAAAATGCAGCATTCTGCGACATGCAGGGACATGTGGAAAATAAGCCCTCAGAGAACTGTTACATTAGTATAACTTTATTAATTGTATACTGTTACTGTATGAGGGACTAGAGACATGCGTTCCCTTATTTGGAAATAGTTTAAGCCGATGAAAGGCACAATAGTGCTAAGGACAGAATGTTTCATATTTAAGTTACTAGATGTCAGTTTTCGATTGTGATCTTACCGGTTATGCCCTTTAATAGGGATAGAAATTTTCATGCATGAATCATGATGAATTTCCTTAAAATTAATTATGAGACCTTTCAGTTATTGCAAATGCTGATAACTTAGGTCCTGGATGAATTATATGTGACAAGTAAGCAGTTCATGTTCATCGCATTGATTTGGTAATATCTCATGCATTTAACTTCAGAATGCCTGTGGTATTTATTTAAGTTGAAATGTATACTGTGAAAAAAGGTGTTTGCATATTCATGTTTGTGTATGTTACAAATCATAGATGAGAAGCATCTGTTCTTCTTAACATTGCCAATTAAGCTCACAGAATTTATGAATTATACATGTTTTAAGGCTCCTTTATCTTTGAATAAGTTTTAGCATATTAGTATTTAATTGTGCACCTCAAAGTATCCCTCTAATTCAATACTTATGTTTTTATGGTTCGAATAGGTACGGGAGCTTGTTCTTTCCCGTGGTCTCAATCTCATCATTGAACCAGGGAGATCACTTATTGCAAACACCTGTTGTTTGGTTAACCGGGTGACAGGTGTCAAAACTAATGGGTCTAAGAACTTTATTGTAATTGATGGAAGCATGTCCGAACTTATCCGCCCGAGTCTGTATGATGCTTACCAGGTAATTGTTCGAGAAATCTAGTCTTGTATGACTTATCATCAAATGTAACACATTGTTTTATTCATTAGAATTTTGTGTCTGATGGCTTCCTCCTTCCTCTATGGATAATTCGGAAACTAATAAAAAGTTCTAGACCCTAAGTGCATGTGCTTTCAACTAACATATGATGTACTATAAAAACTTAACATATTATGGTTTGTTGGAGATGTCACAACCTGCATTCTTTTGCAAAAATTACAAACAATCTTGTATATTTTGGGGGGTTGGATCTCTCCTGGCCAGAGGACATACTTATATTGTTTGTTCTGTTTCTTCAATTCTTGTAGAATCTTGACACTCTTGGTGGGAAAGCAGATTGAAAAACAAATTCAGTTGGATTTGACACAGCATTTAAAGCTGGCATCAAAAGATTTAAAATGCATTCTTAGTAAACTGCTTGGTAGTTTATAGAGCTGAAGATCAATATGGTTACTGATGATACCCCAATGCAACTTGGTTGTGCCTATTTTCTTTTCCATGAATGTTTATTGACATCTCATTGTTTGGTTGCAGCATATAGAGCTGGTTTCCCCTGCCCCAGCAGATGCTGAGATATCAACCTTTGATGTGGTTGGCCCTGTCTGTGAGTCTGCAGATTTCTTAGGAAAAGGAAGAGAACTCCCAACTCCACACAAGGTGATATAATGCATGAATCCTATATTTAATAGTTGCATAAATTATATACTCGCATAACCAGTGCAAAACTAAGATGATTATAACAACGATGCCAACTTATTTGTACCGTCTAAACTGAGTTTCACTTGCAGGGTGCTGGTCTGGTTGTTCATGATGCTGGTGCTTACTGCATGAGCATGGCATCAACTTACAATCTAAAGATGCGACCTCCTGAATATTGGGTATGGAAATGCTTTTTTTCTTATTTTCATTTGCTAATCTTATGGGGCATGCTTCTCTACAGCGGAGTAATTTTCAGAGGAAAATGCATTTTGATTAAAAAAAAAAAAACAATGCGTTTTATTAGTAAAATAGTAAGATCTTTTTTAATGCTTTCTCTTAATATTTTCTTAGGCCTAAAGTAAAATCATTTGAAGTAGTTTTACTTGTATATTGTAAAAATAAATTAGAAAAAGTAAGAACAATTGTTTGCAACAATTAATACATGAAAGTTAAAGCATTGGATAGCTCATGTCTTGTTGGCAATGTTATTATTAGATTTACATGAAAAATATTAACTTTTTCTATTATTTGTTATAATTTATGACGAATAATATATTATCTTGTAAAATGTTTTAGGTTGAAGAAGATGGATCAGTGAGCAAAATAAGACATGGAGAGACATTTGAAGACCACATTCGGTTCTTTGAGGGCCTTTGAGCTGATAACAAGTCTTTTTTGGTTTTGGGGGTGCCAATGAACGCAATGACATTTATTGTTCTGTTTCCTCGATTCTGGCTGAATGCTGACACTCTTGGTGGTAACGCAGATTAAAAATGAACTAAGATTGAACACGGCATTCAATATGCTCCTTCCAGTTGCAATTTAGTCAAATGCTATAGTGTGCTTGCGGCTGTACATTGAAAACTGGAGCTTATGTATGATGATGAAATATGTTTTATAATCTTAATAATACTATGTAGTCTTTATTGGACTTAATGTTCTCCAAATGTTATTGGATTCGCTCGAGGACACATTGATGCATCACCAAAATACTACCGTGTAGTTGTGGCTTACTGCCAAAGAAATTAAGCCAAGATAGGACAAATTACCATCGTTATCGTCCTTGACTCTACCATTAGTGCATGAACCCTCTTGATATTTAGGGCATAGTTTAAACAAAAATTCTGTTACAAGTTTCAGATGAAATTAGCTACAGTTCTACATTTTGACTTTGTTGGTAACCACATCTTGCTGTGTTCCTTTCATACAAAATCAGACACGATAAAGTCGGAAGTTGGTCGTGTTTCAACAAAACATGCGTGTTTCATTGTGCTTTGACATGATGATGTAGCGTTTTCAAGTGGTTGTAATAGTGATAAACTGATAAGAAATGGTAATTAGAAGGAACTTCCATGCTCCAACACATTTTACAAAAAGATCATATTCAGAATGACTCAAAACAGTGTGAGAAATTTGCTCTTAGATAATGTCAAAAAAAAAACGGGTCAAAACTTGTCGGTGAAGTTTTTTTTTCCCCACAAAATCACGTAGATTGAATTTTTATTTTTCTGGTCCATTTAATTCGTTCATACTAGCCGCAAAGTAACCTACATTTTTAAAGAATATACACTTATATATGGCATTCGTAAAGTTTTTTTTAGTTTATGATTTGATTTTAATTGGTTAAATATATTTACAATTTTGTTAAATGTACGTATAATTTTTGTCTATTACGAGATTTGATTATTTTTTCAATAATTTTTCATTGGCCGAAAGAAAGAACTGTGAAGAATTTGTATAACTGAAGAATTTTATAAATGGTGAGTATAATCATGAATGTTCTTTTATCTTTTCTGAACAAAACCCAACCGTAAAGTTTGAATTGCAAAGCAAAGAAATTGTGAGGTTAGTGTCACGCAAACGAACATTGGATCTTCAACAATTGGGATGCGATGAATGGTTTGAATAAGAATGAGATACGCGACCAAGGCAAGTAATGATGAGCCATTTATAATGATGAGAAACAAATGGACCACAAACTGAAAAGCATGATGTGTTTCTAATGTGAACTATTTGAACTTAAGTAATTTTGCCTTTCGTGTCAATTTACTTCTACCCACTATTAAATAGGATATAAACTCTATTTAATCTAAGTTGCCCACTTCCGTCCAACAATAAATAAGAGTAAATTGATACAAAAATTAAAATAACTTAGTTCAAATACCATAACTCCTTGTTACATGAGGAGCTAGTTTCAGCATTAATCGCTGATCGGCCTCCACTTTTCCGGCCATACGCTGTCACTGATTTATTGGCTAAAGCTTGATTTGTCAAAATGACCACCTTCTTCATAGGACGTCTCTATAGCCAATAATCAAATTTTTTTATTTTTTTCAAATGTCCCCTTAAATTACATTGTAGAAATATTTTAAAAATTTCAGGTTTAGCGGAATATTGTGAAATGAAACTATTTGTGAAATCTCATTTCGTAAAATAGATTTTTTTTTCAGAAAACTATATATTCTTTTTTTTTTTTTTTGGGTACATAGTAAAACTATATATTCATAACATTGTCATAGTATATTATTATTCTTAGTTCATTATAATTTATTTATTTATTTAAATAATAGAAAATCTTTCAAAATATGATCTAACAAATATTTTAAACTAATTACATGTTAAAGAATCATTTGCCCATAAAGGATGGGCTAAAAAGGAAAGCAATTTTGATCCTTTAGAAGAGGGCGTAACTTCAAATTTTAAGAAAATGTTATATGTAAAAATGGTATAACTTTTGTACTCCTCAAATTGAATGATAATTGTTTTATAAATGAGGCGAGCTTGTAAAAAAAAAAATAATATATATATATATATATATATATATATATTTCTCTTTTAAGTGGTGTAACAATGTTTGAGGGCATATTATATGAAAGTAGAGCTGTTCAAAAAAATCACAAAAACCAAACCAAATCTTGAACTGTACCAAATTAATCCATTAAAATTGATTTTATTAAAAATAGTTTAAAATCGATCGGGTTTTATCGATTAAGGTTACTTGAACCAATAAAACTAGTTATATAATCAAATCCTCTTTCTCCTTAACCCCTACTCCCCAATCTTCTCGCTAACCTCCATTCTCCAATCGAAGCAGGCAAAAGAAGCCACCAGGTAATAAAAACTATATGAAATTCGCAAGACTTCTCATAGTTGATGGTTCCTCCCACTTCCTCACACGTTCCTCTATTTCCTCCAACTCAACATACGTTCCTCTATTTCCTTTAATGCAACATCAAGTTTTTTTTCCTGTGTATTATCTTCTGCAATGAAAAAATAATCATCTACAATGAAAGGATGGGTGTAGTTCAATTATGAAGCAAGAAAGGAATAGGCAAGAAACAACTTTCTCTGAGATGGGTTTGGGACAAGTTGGTGAAAACCTTGGCTTGGATTCAATTATTTTAGATTTTTTCTTCTTGGGATCCACTTGGTTTTGAATCGGTTTAGAACTGGTTTTGAACCGGTATGGGTGACTTCAACTAATTCGGTTCCAAAAACCAAACTAAATTTTCAGTTTATGTTCAGTTTGGTTTGGTTCTTCTAATGAACCAATCCATGTTCGGCTCTTCATGAGATGAATGATTTATTATAAGAGTAAAAGGAGTAAATATAGGTCGTATAATTGTATATAGATGATCAAAATTTAAAGTTATTTAAAGGTCACATAATCACTCAAAAAAAGTCACTTGATTATATATTTTAATCTTGATCATTCATATAAAATTAAATAGTTAAGATTTACTTCTTCACTCTCACAATTATATATATATATATATATATATATATATATATATATATATATATATATGGTAGACGAATATCAGGAAATAGAAAGTATATTTATTAAAAAATTTAAATTCCCTAAAATGAAAAAGTAATAAGTTTTTAAAACAAATGTATAGCAAGTGCTGGAAATAAAAAAAAAATAATAATTAAATAAATTGCATAAAACCCAAAAACACATACCGAAAAGAAATCTAACTTGTAAATTTAGAATTTTAGACTGGGACGGACACTTGAGGAAATAAACAAAAGTTTTCTTAAATTATTAAAACATTTAAAATAAATAATTGTTGAACCCATAAAGTAAAGAAAAATATCTCTTCAATAACAAATAATTCTAAAATTGTAATCTATGTGATAGAATTTACTTCCCGCAGCCTACTGCTAAGGTCCAGTAGTTTGAGTAATTATAATATATATTTGTATATATTTACTTTGGTTATATATTTTTGGAAAGTGTTAATTTTCTATGTAAGTGTGAGTTATGTACGCAAGATACTGCGTAAGGTTTGGTTGTGACCTGGTAGAAGGGAGGAGCCTACTACCGAGCATATGTACGGCCTCTGCGTACATATTGAGTTTCGTTATCCAGTTTCTAACTTTATTTGTAATTTTAGTAGTATAATTATAATTACAACAATACACAGTTGATTGATACATAAAGCAAAAATGTCTTACTCCAAATAAATTTTAAAACAGCTTTGCTAAATAATATGAATTGATTGGTGCGAATTCATCAACGAATGATGTGGACAAATTATATTTAAGGAAAAAGGTAAAAATGGGCTCCGCATAAGAAATTAAAGACGGGTAAGGATTAAAATGATTTTTACTATAATGTCAAGTTTGCATTTGTGTGTCATTTCACGAATTTCCTTTCATGCAAATCAGCATTTCTCATTTTTTTAAAATCCTTCATTCATACGGCAGACCTGATCTCCCTTTGCGGGGCGAGCATTTCATACTCAACCTGCCAAATTAATTATATATTTCACATAAAGCTGGAACAAAAATAATAGAAAAGAAAGAGTAACATTTGGATTTTTAGAGTGTATTTATGAGTAGAAATTTTGGATAAAAAAAATTTAAATAATAAAATAGACTCATAATTATTTTTTAAATTTTTTCTTTATTTTTTTTCTTTCTAAAATTTTAATTTATAAATATACCCTTATATGTTAAGTGTATAATTTATAAAGAATAAGTGTACCTCTAATGTATTGTTTTTTGACGTGTAAAAGCGTAGACGTAGTGTAGGGACAAAGACTTGGGTAGCAGGCAAGGTGCGGTTGCCACCTCCGAAGTCCTAAGTCCCACAATGATGGATGATGTAACAGTAACGGCGTCAATGGGACATGACATACTGACGCCTCTGAGATTCTTTTGTCACTCCCTCCATGTAAAAATCCATCCCATCCAACAAATCAATTGCAAACACAATAAAAATAAAGTGGAAGAGAAAAAAATGGATGGAATCAAGAATCAAGAATCAAGAATCAAGAAACATGAATCGTTGCCTCTCTTCTGATCCCTCTCCAGTTGTTGTCTTGTAGTTGTCAAATTAAACAAAATTCTTCACTTTTTCTCATTTCTTGTTTCTTCGATAATGATTTGTCATGTATAATATTATAAATAATTTCAAAATGTTAATTAAAAAGGAATTATATAAAATATTATTATAAATTTAATTTTGATATATTAACACTCATCCAATTAAATTTATATACATGATTTTTAAAGTTATAAGTGCAAGAGTTAACTATATTTTTTTAATATAGCAAAATATATAATTAGATAATAATATAAAATAATTTTATATTTTTAAAACATCAAAATCTTAAACAAATTATATAATATTACAATTGTCAAAATATAAATTGAGAAATAGAGAATGGGACTAATGATTTCTATCTATCGTACTCACTCTTAGCACTGGTTCCTTGCCTTAATTTAGTATCAGCTGCATGTACTGTCATCTCCTTTTCTCTTTCTTTCATGTCGAATATGAAATTAGTACGCAAGCAACAATTCAATTAATTGATTGATTGATTAACAATGACTTCAATCATTATCTTAATTTAATTAATTATAATAGGAATTCGAGTCTCCAACTCATTGCCTTAATAATAATATATATATATATATATAATAACATTTTTTTTTCACTGAACACAAGAGGAGCCAAAAGAACCTTAGCGCTGAGAGTAGCCTGAGGCTATCTAGTGAGGTACAAAAGTATTGCCATGTCTCAATCAATCCTTTAGCTATGAAGGAAAATGTAGTTGAATATAGTGAATCTGAGGATAGTTAGGGGCCCCCAAGTTTCACCTATGAAGATGCCACAGGAGGAGGAGAGAGCATCCTAGAAGGTGATGATGAATCCATGGATGAGATGAAGTAAAAAAATCTTGGGCTATAGCGAAACAAATGGGTTTTTGCTCGAAAGATGAAGATGGTATGCTAAAAGCCCTTGCCAAGATCAACAAGAGCGCCGAAAAGGAACTAAAGTCTAAGAAGAAAAGGAAGCACAAGAGGAAGATTGCGAAGGAGCTCTGAGCTTTTAGTGGTGCTCTTTTTGTGGTTGTCTCTTGGTCCTTTTGTAAGTGTGATTGTCATTAGTTCTATTGTTAGGTTTAGGGGCTTTCTCTTGGTTTCTTGAGTTTTGTGTTGGTAGGTGGTGTTGTGGCTTTGGTGTTGGGTAAAGTTGAGTATACAGGCCGTGATCCGTGGGTTGATCCGTTTAACTTGCAATCTGCACGGGTTAGAACTAGCCATTTTCCTAATCCATTAATTTGCAGGTTTTCTGGCCTGCTCTGCTTAACTTGTGGGCTAAATAGGTTAAACTTGTGAGTTAGTGGACTAACTCGCTAACCCACTTATTTTTATTTTTTTTTTGTCTTTTTAGTTTAGCAAAAGCAAATATATTCAATTGTTTAAGGCCTTATATCATAACTTATAATTGTAGCCTAATGGTAAGAGCTCCATGTTATCATGGAGACTTGGGTTCAAATCCCAACATCTTTATTTTTAAAATTTGCAAGGCAAAAAAAAAAAAAAAAGCAAAAGCAAACAAAAATACTGTGGTACAGACATGTTTGCGAGCCTGTGGGCTTATGCAGGGCAGACGTGGGCCTGCATATTCACTACCCATTTATCTTGTGGACCAGGCTAAGCAAAATGAGTTGGCTCGCATACCCACCTTGAGTGTTGGGGTTCTTGCTAGGTTGGTTTTTACTGGTTTCTCAAGTTTGGTTGTGTTTTCCCTTTTGGTCTAGTGTCTTGTTGGCTTTGGTCTTTGGTTTGGTCTCTTTGTGGCTGTGTTTTGTTTCATGTTAGTTTGTTTTAGTGCAGGGCTTTGGGGTTGTGGTTTGCTTCTTGTTGTCTGTTTGGCTATGCTTTGGGAGTGTGGGCAAGTTGGTTTTTGGTTTTTAGTTGTGGTTTTGGGGCTCTTCTCTCTCGGTGTTCCTTTTGTTCTGTTTCTTGGTGGAGTTTGCTAGTTGTTCTGGTTCTATGGTTGTTTTTCCCTTGGCTTGGCTTGGTTTCTTTTGTTTTCTGACTTGGTGGTTGGTTGGTGGTTTCTTCTAGTGGGTTGTCATGAATGTAAGGAGCTTTTTTGGCTGCTATTTTTTCTTTTGTTTTGCTCTTATATATTTTGCTAGGTTCTGGCCTTTGTTGCTCCCCTTTTTTTTGTGTGGGTCGAGTGCTTTATAATTATCGTAAAAAAACAAAAAAAGAAGAAGCTAGGACTAAACACAAGTTAGGATTGGAATTATTTAGACTAAATTACAATTAATGATTGTCATTGATCATTACAATTAGGGTTTGAGAGGGATGCAATGCATTGACAAAGGACACGAAGATGGGATGGGACAGAGATTGAATTCACTATCCCATTTTTCATGTATCCTTGATCACATGAGATAACGTTATGTTGTCCAAAATCTAGACAATCCACATCATATCATGCATTTCACAGTTTCCATTGGTAGCCGCCAAAATTGTCAAACTATCCTGGATTGATTGATGCCCTTTTGATCCTCATACATCAATTATACAACATTTCTTAGTGTAAAATAGTTTGTGGGATCCACTCATTTTTTTTTCTCCCTTGACTTGGCCAAAAAACAAAGGAAAAAGTGCGCAATCTTGCCACATTTCAATAATACCCTTATACCCATATACAAAAGCAACCTTCTCCTTCCAGCCCCCCAACCTTGTAGCACCTTGTTCAAATTGTTCCCCCAACAATATGATACTACCTTTCACAAGGAGTAAAAATAAATAAAAACAAAAATAAAAATACAAAGAGATAGAAAGAAAAAAATAGAGATTAATTTTTATGACAAAATTACATTAATTTCTATATTTTGACCAATTTTTTATATAAATCTATATTTATGGTTAGAATAACATTTTATGATGATATAAAGATAAATTTGTCATTTAATATCATTATCTTTTTCTTTTCTCTCATTTTTTCACACAAATAAATAAAAAATAAAAATTGTTCTTCTATTTCTTTTTTTTTTATTTTCTTTTTATCCAAACATACTTATGAAAATTAATAATCCACTCAATTTCTTTTCTCTTAATTTCTTTTCTCTAATTTTCTTTCCTTTGCCAAATGCAGCCTAAGTGTGTTTAACTACGTTCTAACAGAATTGATTATTAAAAACAATTACAAAAAATTAAATTTTACATTAAGATATTATACTTGCTAAGTAATTTAAAAAAAAAAAACAAAAGAAATTAGGGTCAATTTGTTATGTATTTAGACTGGACTAGTAGTTGGTCCTAGATGACGGTTTCCCCAGGGCTTAATGAGAACAAGCTGAACTAACTAATCTCCAGGACCGTGCATCCGACCAACCTTTAGCATGAGACCGAAAAAACCATACCTCCCAAATATTAAGTGTCTTATAATTGATCACTATAAATAATCACGTCGATCTCTTTTATAATTAGTCGTCGGTCAATTATAACGTCACGAGTTTAACAGAATAGCCTATCAGTCTTCTGGAAATCTATTACCTCTCAATCATTAAAACATATTTACATGGAGCCTATACTTCTTTAGACCTTAAGAACGACTTGGGAAACAACATTGATAGTGACAGCACACCCACGAGAATATTCTTTGACAGGTTGTACTTCTTTAATTATGTTAATAAATATACATTTTAAATTCAATTTGTTGGTATTGTAAAAGATTATACGTTATTACTAAATAATAGAAGGTATTGTTATAATTAAAACTAAACAAGACACTATTTTATTCATAATCAGTTTTAGTCCTCTAAAATGTGACCGTGTGTTACGCCTCCAACATGTATTATTTTCAACTCTCTCTCTCTCTCTCTCTCTCTCTCTCTCTCTCTCTCTCTCTCTCTTAAGTCGAAGCATTTTAAATGCCTCTATAGGTATTATTTATTATACATAATAGTTATGAATTTAATTGATATATACTGATAGTATAAAATTATTTTATATTATTAATTAATAGAAATAGGGGAAAGTAAGAAATTATAGTGGATCCCTTATTATAATGGGTAGTTATTTATGTGAGTTGGTACTTCTCACTATTTCTATTGGTTAACAGTGTAAAACTATTTTACACTGTCAGTATATTTAAATTAAATTCAATAGTTATTGGCTAAAAACAGTTTCGGAGGTAGATTCTGGGTCTGAGATAAGAGAAATTCTCGCATGGTTTAGAACCACCATGTGGTTGTGCTCTCGACTAATCATGTAAGTGCATTTTATATGAGACTGTGTGTTAGTTATAGGTCCTATATGAAATATACTTATATGATTGGGTCGGGAGTACAGCCACGTAATACTTTCGAATCATGCAAGCCTTTCTCCTGAGATAAAAATAAAATGAAAAGTATGAACAAAAAAAAAATGCCTAGGAGATTTTTTTGGTTGGGTGACAAGAAGACACATCCGATCCTCAAAGAAGAGGAAACATTCCCAAGTACTAATTAAAACAGAGTAACTACCACCGCGTAATTTGAAACTTGAAAGAAGATAACCTGAGGTGTTAACGTTGACATTCAAACAAATTCTTGAAACCTGTATTTAGTGTTGGTGGCCTGGGTGCCTGTAATATCGGGTACAAGTGCACGCACAGCGTGGGTCGTGCAACTTTGAGAAATGTTTTTTCTGTATATCATATCAATTGATATATTTTAATATTTTGTATTTATCTCTCCTCTCTTTCTTCTTATTTTTTCATTTTTTCTTTTTTTTATAATTTTTTTTAATCTTATCTCTGAATATCTGAGTATCCACAATAAAGAGTGGTACAAATAACACTTCTATGGAAGTTTCGAACCAATGGAGAACGACAAGTGCCTAAGTTTTACGTCGGCTCCTTGTGTTTTTCCTTTTCAATATTCAATTTCAATACCAACATCAAAACCACAACAACAAAAGATCACCACTTATTGAAATTAGATATGTGATTTGTACATCGAAATTTAATATCAAATGAATATATAATTTATCAATTTTATCTCAGTATATACACATATTTCACCACTAATCTAAACTCACATTAGTAAACAAGACATATACGACATGAATTCAAAAGACATTTTTCATTTTGATTGTCTCTGTGCAGTGTAGGGCAGGGCCTTGTCAAGTGTCAGTATATGTTTGCAATTGTCAAATAAAGGTCTTTATTTTGCTCGTTGTTGTGGTAGTTAATCAGTAGCTCTTTCTTGCTCGTGATTGATTATGATGTTATTGTTTGTTTTTGTATATATTCTTGGTTATGACATGTGGTCTCTTGCTTTCTTTCCAATATGCTTGCAAGGGTTCCCATTTTTGCGTTAAAAAGTATTCGGAGATTACAAAATTAGAATAGGTAAATATTTAGATGAAGGAAATATTAAAACTGTAATAACAAATCGGTTTAAATACAATTTTACTTTTTATAGGTGCATCAAATTTTGATTTTGGTTCTTATAACTTCCAGAATTTAATTTTAATATATTATTAATAAAAAAAATATTTTACATAAATATCTAATTATATATTAGTACATCAACAAAAATATTTTACTTTCACACCCACAACTTCAAAAATCTCATATATAATAATATATGAATAGTTAACAGTATAAAACTCTTTTAATTTATCAATATATCAAAATTAATCTGATCAAATTTTTAACCATACTGACAAAAAATAAACTAAATTAAATTACAAGAATCAATTTCCAATAAAAATATAGACTTCCTCTATGGAAAATAGTAATTTATTAGACTAAAATAAAAAATATAAGAACTGATATTTAATTGTAATAACTAAAAATCAACTTTGCTTTTTGATTATCTACAAATATTCTTCATTAAAGACAATCATATTTAAGACATAGTCGAATATTAAATATTGAGCCCTCTTCCTGCAACTAATATTAGAATTATAATTTGTTATATTGTGAAAAATTATCTCCTCCTGCTAAACTCAATTCCTGTTGGTAATTGAAAAACAAGTTTGCGATACTATAAAGATTAAAATCTAAATAATAAACTATAGATAACAAAAATAAAATCAACTGAACATATAATGAGTAGGATCTTGTTTAAACCTAACAAACACAATAAGTAGCATTGGGACATGGCACGGATAACCCACTCCTTTTTCTCTGTAGTTGCAATCAGACTCCATAAAGGTGCAAAAATTAGTGCCGCTACATTTGGCAGTAGCACTGGCTTTTAACTTCAACAGGGTGGGATTGGACCAAAGCAGTGCTGGAAAGCTATGCTACTTAATAAATATCCGACGAAGTGTGATGTCTATTCAATTCTTAGCAACGTACAACATTTTTTCTTTTCTTTTCTAAATTTACAATCAAAGGATCAATATAACTGCAACGGGTGAACCCATAGAGGCAATTATCTTGAAGTTATACTAATGTATTAAAAGGAAAAACTTTAGGGCATGCTTAGTTTTAGAAAACGTATTTTGTCTTTATTTTTGTTTTAAAATTAATTATAAAATAGTATGTTATTTTCAATTTGTTTCTTATTTTCATGATTTTATAAAAAAATAATGAAAACAAAATTTTATTATTTTCACTGTTTTTTCACAAAATCCTAAAAATTTGAAGTAAATTGAAAACAACGACATTCTTATAATTAAAATTTGAAAACAGAAAATATTTTCTAAAACTAAACTATCCCTTATTTGTCCCCTTGATTATTCTTGAATTGTCTTCTTCTTCCTTTTCAATTGCTCATCCAATTTATTTGTACCCTTGAATATTCCATTTTTGCCAAAGCAATCGAAGTTTTTTTTTTGGAGGTACGAAGCAAACATCTTGTTTATTTTGAGCCAAATGGTGATTCAATTATGATGAGACAACGAAAATGCAATGCTAGCTACGTAGGAGCAATCGGTAGTGGAAATAGTAAGAACGGTGGTGACAAGTAGATGGGAAAATAAGTAATACAAACCGGTCACCCACGACAACATAGGTGGGGCTATTTGTATTTTGCTTTGTCTATTTAAACTTCAATATTTATAATTGCTTTTGATTTTATTTGTTGATTATATTTAAGTAATTTCAATTTTTTTTTTTAACAAAGGCAGAGGGGAGGGGGAATGAAAATAGAACACGGGATAATCCAGACTCAATGAGATATGTAAGAGAAAATTGGTAAGTAATTTTAAAGTTAAACATATTTTTTTATATATATTATTGCTTTTTCCCAATTTATATTAGTTAAAATTTAATATTTTCTGTATAATAAGACATAATAATTTTTTAAAATACTCGTATTTGATAATATAATTCTTCATAAAACTAGAAACAATGTTTATTTTCAAATACTCTCAAATAATTTGCATTGTTGTACCAAAAAATAATTTACATTCCATATTATTTCAAAATATTTATACTCCAAATGTTAACATGTTTATTTAAAATAAATTAGTTAAGATAACTTTTCTTTTGGATGATATTTCAAAATAATTTTATTTTTCATAATATTGTTATATAATGATACTTGTGCCAGTGCTCACTGTCATTTTTGTATTGCTTATTAGATATCAAAATTATATTTATTCAATCTATTTAGATGTATTTATTAGTTCTTTAGGTTTTAATTATATTAAAATAAAAAAATTCTTCAATTTAATAACTTAATAGATTTAAAAACTTCTAAGAATTGTAAATTGTCATGTATTATTATAAAGAAAAAGAGTACAAGAATTCTTGTTTATCTAATTATTTTAATTTTTTATTTATATTTTTAATTGAAAATTATATTTTTCTTAAAAAACTCATACAAATGAATCCTAAATTATGATTAATATAAAATAGAAATATACAATAAAATAAAAATATATTTAACTTTGAATAAAGAAAATTAAAAATAATCATAAAGAATTTAAATAGATAAAAATAAGTGCTAATAACCCTCATTCCATAATGAGGTATATTGAGGTATATTGTTTATACTTATAATTAAGATTTATTTTATGAGACTTACTAAGATATTTATTGATTATTGATTGGGAGTGAGTTCCACTTTTTTCTGAGCAATAATTAAATGACACATTGATAAATTTTATAAAATGAGTTCTAATCATAAATACACATAACATTTTTGTTCCATAATTATTTGCAAACTCTATGTAATAGCTTGTTTGTTTTAGAACCTAAACAGAGAATCCCAATTTTCTAGGCACTTTTGTGCAAAGCTCCATATCATTATTATTACATAAACACTGGTTGATATTGAAAAAATTTCAAAACAAAAATGTCTATAATGTGAAATGTGGCGAAATTGGAGATCGAACAATTTAGGATATATTTGATTTTAGAAAATATATTTTTTTAATTATTAATTATAAAAGTAAGATTTTTTCATTTTTATTTTTTATTTTTAAGATTATATAAGTCATTTAATTTGTTTAGACTTTCTTTATGCTCATTTTTTTATTTTATTTTTATGTAAATAATAGAAAAAAGAGTTATTTTTTTCTTAAAATATATTTAATTAAAAGATAAAAATGAAGAAAGTTTTTTTATTGATAAGTTCCGTATATTTTCTACCCCTGATCAAAACGTACCCACGTGCACGAGTATTTTTTACCCGCATCCTCACTCGCAAATCATTACAGAAAGCCCTTTTTCTATAATATCTTTTTCTATAATTTCTTTTGCTTTCCTGTGTGTGCTGTTTGGACTCCTGCATTACATGAGCTAAATTAGGACTTAAAGAGAAAAGAAAAGAGAAAAAATATAAATAAATAAATAACGGGAGGGCCTCTCGGCTCTGCTCTGCTCTGTTAATAGTTAGAACGTGTGGGTCTACGCTTGTGGCCTTTTCATCTGAGCATCCTTGTCAGCCATACAGTTGATCATCTCATGACTGGGAATCTATGAACGCCAAAAATTCACCACCATACCGAATTCCATTCTCAACCATTTTTTTTCTTGTTTATTTTTTTGGGGTCAGAGTCCCTGGGTCTTCGGATTTGAGAACTTTGAACTAGAATTCTGGAACTCGGAGGAGAGAGATATTGTTGCAGAGATTCACGTGTAGTCAGTTAAGGATTCTTGTTTTCATTTCTTTTTTTTTTTTTTTTTTTTCTGGTCATTTGGTGGCTTCTATATATCATCTTTCTCTCCCTTTGTTATCTTGTTGTACCGCAGACAGGACAGCGTCTGACTCTAGAACTGTTGTTGTTGTGGCCTACTTGGTCTTGAACTGATGATGTTTTTTAAAACATGTTCTGTGGTTAATTGCAATGATTCAATTACATTACAACCTTTTTTCATCGTCTCTTCAACTCCCCCTCCCACCAGTACTCTTCTCTCGTTGAGCTGTCATATGTCAAAAACCATGGTTGGTGGCTTTGTGCATCTCTGAGACTCTCAAATTCTGAAAGCAAAGCCCTCTTGCTTCAAGCTAAGTTCTTTGGGGTGTCAAAAAACGAAGAGAAGGAAGAAGCTTTTCAAGCGAAAATTGGCCCTGCCAGCAAAATTGGGAGAGACCACGGTAACTGCTTCTGTGATAAGCTGTGAATGTGATCATACATGCTTGTTCGGGTAAGAATCTCATAAAATGCACTTTATGTTGTCGTCTTTGAAAAGTGCTGGAAAATCTTCTTAAAAAAATATTTTTTTTCCTGCCCCATTATTTTTTATGGTCATGCTATGCTTAATTTTGGAAATTTATATGTTTTCTGGAATTTTGCAGCAAGAGAAGGAAAATTATTAACCAACTCCAACTGAGATGATAAAGTTTATGGAGTCAAAGGAGAAACTGAAAGAGGTGGACAAGTGTGTGTATCCTCAGCTATGGCATGCTTGTGCCGGAGGGATGGTGCAAATGCCACCGGTGAACGCTAAGGTGTGCTACTTCCCCCAAGGCCACGCTGAGAATGCATGTGGACCCGTGCACTTTGGGCCTTACCCCAAAATTCCGCCATTTATTCAATGCAGAGTCGCAGATATCAAATACGTGGCTGATCCTGACACAGACGAGGTCTATGCCAAACTCAGGCTTGTTCCTCTCAACAGTGATGATGCTGATTTTGATGATGGTGTTGGTGTTGGAGGCCACAATGATTCGGAGGATAAGCCACCTTCATTTGCAAAAGCCTTGACACAATCTGATACCAACAATGGTAGTGGCTTTTCTGTTCCTAGATACTGTGCTGAGACAATTTTTCCTCGTTTGGACTATTCCGCGGACCGTCCTATTCAGATCATCCTTGTCAAGGATGTTCATGGCCAAACATGGAAATTCAGGCACATTTATAGGGGCACGCCGAAGCGGCATCTATTGACCACTGGTTGGAGCAATTTTGTTAATTACAAGAAGCTTGTTGCGGGGGACTTAGTTGTGTTCATGAGAGCAGAAAATGGAGATCTTTGCATTGGAATTCGGCGAGCTAGAATCGAAATTGGTGGTGGACCTAAGGCTTCATCAGGGTGGAATCTTGCAGGTGGAATTCATCATGTGCCTTATGGAGGTTTTGGGGCCTTTTTGAGGGAAGGGGACAACCAACTCATGAGAAATGGTAATGGCAATGGATTGAGCCCAAGTGCTAGTGTGATGGGCAAGGGGAAAGTGAAGGCCGAAGCAGTTGTTGAAGCTGCAACTCGTGCCGCCAATAAGCAGCCCTTTGAAGTTGTTTACTACCCTCTGGCTGGCACTTCTGCGTTTTGTGTGAGGGCCTCCTTAGTTAGAGCGGCATTGCAGATTAGGTGGTGCCCGGGAATGAGGTTCAAGATGCCCTTTGATCACGACGACTCCTCGCGGATAAGTATGTCCATGGGAACTATAACTTCTGTGCAGGTTGCTGATCCAAGATGGCCTGACTCTCCTTGGAGACTTCTCCAGGTATAGTCATCTCTGTTAAAATGGCGTTACATAGTAGTGAAAAATGGTGAACTGTGCTTTCATTCTTTTGGTGGTCCCAGAACTTTCTCCCCGCACAAATCTGTATTCTTCCTACTTTTGTTGCTTTGTCTTGGACTATAATGCCTCAGCATCAATAATGTGCTTAGACTGCTTAGCGATGAAGAGAATTTGGCAGAAGTCATGTACCTAAAGTCGTAACATTCACTCTGTATCATTCACACATTTCACTTCAGATACATTTAGAGTTCGTAAGTTGATATGAAAATATGCTCGCACATATGCACTAAAAAATATAGAAACAATGAAACGTAGTTATTGCTCTTAAATATACTATTAGAGTATTAGATTTTTAATGGGTCTCATGATGTTGTTTCCACATTACTTGACAATGACTTTCTCTTTTCTAATTTCATTTTGCATGTTTAGCACATTTAGAATCGTTTTATGCCCCCATCTTCCATAAGAAAGCACTGAAGTTTTCTTTTTTGTTTTTTTCTTTTTTCTCTATATTTTTAGGTCACATGGGATGAACCAGAGTTACTGAAAAATGTGACAAGGGTGAGCCCGTGGCAGGTTGAATTGGTATCAAACATGCCTACACTCAATCTTTCTCCCTTCTCACTACCTCAGAAGAAATTGAGAATGACTCAACACCAAGATTTTCCCCTTGATGGCCAGATTCCCGTGCCAACATTTCCCACCAACCTTCTAGGTCCAAGCAACCCCTTTCTTCGTCTACCTGAGAGTACTCCTGCTGGCATGCAGGGAGCCAGGCATGCTAATTATGGTATATCCTTATCAGATCTCCCCCTCAATAAACTGCAGTTAGGTCTATTTCCGGCTAGCTTCGCACCGATTGATCACGCTACCACCCCAATGAGGGTCTCCGATAACCCAACATTGCAAAAGCCCAGCACAAGTGACAATATGTCTTGCTTATTATCCATGGCAAGTTCTCCTCAGTCTTCAAAGAAACTGGATGACGCAAAGGCACCCCAGCTTGTGCTTTTTGGCCAAAGAATTCTTACCGAGCAGCAAATCTCTGCTGACACAATCTCCCCAGTTTTCAATGGAAATAGTTCATCTAATGGAACTGCTAATAAAATGAACAATTTGTCATACGGTTCTGGATCTGCTTTTCATCAGCACGGTATACCAGAACGCTTCGCTTGTGAGAGGTTCCAGTGGTATGAGAATCATGGCCAAGATAATATGGCTAGTCTGGAGACAAGCCACTGTAAAGTTTTTTTGGAATCGAAAGACGTAGGTCGGACTATTGACCTCTCATTGCTTGGTTCTTATGATGAACTGCATAGGAAGCTGGCAAACATGTTTAGCATACAAATACCTAAGGTACTAAGTCATGTGCTTTATCGTGATATGAGGGGAGAAGTGAAACGCATTGGAGATGAACCATTCAGGTAGGAATCAACATCACTATCCTCTTGTATCGGCAGTATTGCAATTTGCAGTCCTTCGTAGAGCTTGACATGGTAATATCTTTGATGTTGTTGCAGTAACTTCGCCAAAACAGCCAGGAGATTGACTATTCTGATGGATTCTAGCTACAACAATAACAGTGGAGGAATGTAGAGGAAGAAAATAAACCATTATTTCAATTGTACAGCTGGCAGATCAATTCCTCTATTTAGCATTCTGACAGTTTAATCCCGTCTGAAGCAATGGAAGGAACCAGTTTGCTCAAATGTTTGGATATTTAACCCTTCTGAATGATGTTTTTCTTGTATCTCCAAGAGGATATTTGCATTTTGCAGTTTTTTATTTTATTTTATTTTATTTTATTTTTGGGTAGGGATGATAACTCGTGTTTTGCTTTTCCTGTTTGGATTATACCTTGGCTTATTTGAGTTATACTTATTAATTTTATTGGGATAAAAGGAGAGAAGGGGTAGAGATCGTATATTCCCATATAAGTATGATTGGTTTAAAGGAATGGCATGTATATTCGAACTTTTTTGAGAGTGATTTTGTCGTAAAAGAGAAATAAAGGGGAGGAGAAGCGTCTTCCTTGCTCCTTCTTAGTTACCATTATTTTGCGATTGTAGCATTGTCTTCATGTATCCTCCCTATCAGTTAAATCATACGCATTAACTGACAATTTATTTGCAATCACTGTTCCACCTTGCATTAAATGCAATTCCATTGCCAAAATTTTAATATAGCATCATCTACAAAATTGGCTAAAGTACCCAAAAATATTCAACGGGGTATCTGTTTTTATTTTGATGGGTAGGAAATTGGTGCATAGTTGCATCATTCTTTGTATGGATTCGGATTTGCAACTCAGTTCCAAATTTTAAGAGACATTAGCAATGAACCAAAAACAAAAAAGTTTGAACAAGTTTTCAATCCGAGAGACACATTTCTAGAAGTGGTTGGATGCATCCTCGGTCTTTCCAATAAAACTTTCTTACTTGACCCGGAAAATTGAAGAGCATAAGAAAGAGAAAAATAAAAACAAAAAGATTATGTTGGTTTGAAAGTCTAATCAGCGGCTAAAAACATAAGTGGAGTTGACTTGGAACATGTTTGATTCTCCCAATTGAAGAGTTTAATTTGTATGCACTGATAGTATAAAATAACTTTATCCTATCAAACAATAAAAATGTAAGAAAGTGCCAAAATATAGGAGATCTCTCATCATAATGAGTAGTTACTTAATATGATCTGGCACTTCCTTGTATTTCTATTGGTTGATAGTATAAGGATATTTTATACTGTTAATATATACAAATTAAACTCTATATATATTACTTAAATCATAGTTTGAATATTTCTAAGTGAAAATTAAGCATACTATCAATCAACAATTTAGCATCTTATCAAATGTTTCACAGAGAAAAAGATTCACATAGATCGCAAGTTAGAATTCCTAGCAAGTAATAACGTGCCACATTGGGACGCGATCACAAGCATCAAGAGGGGGAAGAAAGGAGATAACAATACACAAACATGGGGTGAGTTCTCTAATGCCTCTTTATATTTGTGCATTTTTTTTGTAAACTTTTTTTTTCCACTTTTTAAGGAGTGATTTATTATGCGAAAGAATTTTTGGGTGCATCAAGGACCATCCTTTCTCCACCATCCATTCAATCTTCACCTTTTCTTGCCACTACCAACCACCGTATTAGAGTTCTGCTGTCTACTATTGTTCTTCCACCACTATGAAGCCACCAAACACCACCCACTTCAATAGCCACTCACCATAGCCCCACCCTTGCTTAATGCTCAACCGTAAAGCCACCATAATCGCCCACCATCATCAGAGCTCGTCGCATCTGAAATGACAGCAGAGGCGGCGGTGTCATTGGTGAAGTGCTGCTGTTACGGGTTGAAAGAGGATTGTATGTTGTTGTACATTGATCATGTGAGGGAGAGGTACGAGGGGCACTGAATATGAGACGTGCGCTGAGGCGGTGGAATCAGTATTCGCCATCACACTAGCAGCCTTGCTCTAAAGAAGATGGCTCCCAAAAGAGAAGAACAACCCCAACCAGATGCTCCACCACAACAACAACACTCTCTCTCGTTCCTCGACCCCCTCCTCTGCGAAGAACAAGACACCTTTGATCAAAAGTAAGAGGATTTTGACCCCAACGACGTCATTTCATTCGATCCCAACAACAAAGACCCATTAAAGTTCTAATCTTTGCCTTCGGTTCTGCTAGACAATGACCTATTCTGAGAGCACAATGAGCTTGCGTCCTTAATCTCCAAAAAAGAAGAGACCCATCCATGTTCTTCTATTGATGGGCCCTTAGATGGGCCTCCTGTTGAGGTCGTGAATTGGATTTCCAAAGTGTGTGTGCACTATGAGTTCTTTGCTTTGACCACTGTTTTTGTCGTGAACTACTTTGATAGGTTTATCATAGACCTCACGTTCCAGAGGGATAAGCCCTAGATGATGCAGCTCACTACTATGTCTTGATTGTCCCTTGCTGTAAAAATTGAAGAGACACATGTGTCACTTTTCTTGGACCACCACTATACACAATCACGACAGAGATGGGGGGAGAGAAAGGAAAGTGTTTGAGAAGAGAGAAGATGATCCATTATGGACCCAAAAATTTGTTTCTCATGGTAAAAAAAGCCTTTTTTTTTTAATTAATCATTAACTATTATACTAGTTTTAAAATTCAAAGCTAAGAGTTCAAGAAATGTGGATTCATGTCATCTTTTTATTTGATAAGCAAAAATGAACTACACAATAGACAAAAAAAGCACCAAATGTACAAGTGTAAAGAGGCACCAGAGAACTCGTCCAAAAAGGGGTTACAAGCTTCCAAACATCAATTTCCTCCTATAATCAAGCCATAAATTCAACCCAACACCGATGCCATCTAGATGCCGCAAAGTGTGGGGAAAAAATAATTGTTTAATTGATTGATGTAGTGATTAATAAATATTGGGTTATCGGGATTGAAACAGAGTTGTCAGACACAAGGTCAATAATGGTTCGATTGAGAGTGTGACACCCGAAAAAGTATTATGTTTTTAGTACTCAAAACTAATATATATATATATATATATATATAAGGTTCGGTGGAATAATAAATGCTTTAATTTTTTAAAATTAATTAATATAAATTGATGTATAAAATAATTTTATATTATCAATAAATAGAAATAAAAAAAAATAAAAAATTATAATAATTTTTTTATTATAATAAGTAATTATTTATATCAATTATTATTTTTTTATTATTTTATTAGTTAATAATATAAAATTATTTTATATTATCAATGTATTTAAATTAAATTTTATTTTTTAAAAATTTAATTTAAATATACTGACAGTATAAAATAATTTTACACTGGCAGTCAATAAAAATAATAAAAAATATTAATTTATATAAATAATTATCCATTATAATGAGAGATTTATTATAATTTTTTATTTTTTTATTTTTATTAATTGATAATATAAAATAATTTTATACTGTCTATATATATTAATTAAATTTTTTCTTTAATTAGAAGTTTTTTATTTAAGTTTGGAAATAAAAAAATTTCTTACTAAAAGACGCAAACTCCCTTCAAGAACCCTTACTAAATCGGATTGGATTAATGGAAATTACGGTAATAAAGTCTACATATCGGTCAAACTATAAGAAAAATAAATACTATAAAATAATGTAATTAATTATAATCTGCCGCACGTGAGAAAGTGGGGCCATGTCTGGCTCGGTAGAGTAAAGGTGAAGATAATAATAGGTTCACATGTGGGTCACATCAGTGACACTGGTTTTACGCATGTGCTGCGGCGCGTTGGCGACCGGGTGGTTTTGTTGTGGTGAGTTCTACGGTATCTTTGTAAAAATGTGTTTTTTATATATTTTTTGTGATGAATGGTAAGTATCATGTCATAGATTGTGAGGTATATTAATGTATTAATCACCTATGATGTATTATAAAAATATATAATTTTAAAAAAATTTAAAAATATAATTAAATATATTTTAAAAATTAATTATCATATATTGATAGTATAAAATTATACTGATAGTATAAAATAATTTTACACTGTTAGTATAATCAAAAAATTTTATCAGTGTAATTTTAATTATCATATATTGACAGTATAAAATTATACTGGCAGTATAAAATAATTTTATACTGTCAGTGTAATCAAAAAATTTTATCAATATAATTTTAATTATCATACACTGACAGTGTAAAATTATACTGGCAGTACTGTAAAATTATACTGATAAAATTTTTTGATTACACTGACAGTATAAAATTATTTTATACTGCCAGTATAATTTACCACTGTTAATGTATGATAATTAAAATTATACTGATAAAATTTTTTTATTACATTGACAGTGTAAAATTATTTTATATCACAGTGTAATTTTATACTGTCAGTATATGATAATTAAAATTATACTGATAAAATTTTTTTATTATACTGACAGTATAAAATTTTTTATACTGTCAATATAATTTTATACTATCATGATAATTAATTTTTAAAATATATTTAATTATATTTTTAAATTTTCTTAAAATTAGATATTATTATAATGCATCATAGATGATTGGTGTATTGATACATCTCACAATCTCACACCGTTCATCACAAAATATACAAAATATACATTTTGTGCAATCTACCAGAGCATGCACCTTTGTTGTAGCCTTATCCGTTCCTTCAGCTTTGACTACGCAAAGCTAAGCTAACCCCAACCACAACACAAAACCATTAACGTTACTCCAATTTTGTATAATTGTATGCATATAAACATAAAAAGATAGAAATTTAAATTAAATTTTCAAAAACTAAATAAAAATGAGCATAATTGTATCAAATCTAAGAAAAGAGTAAATTACCGTTTAATTTGTCCAACTACAAAAATAAACATGCAAATACCTTTTTAAATAGATTTGTACTATTTGTTAACAATTTGTCTTAGTAGGACTATTAATTCACTTGTTTGATCGCATGTATGAATGACTTATTAATTTGAACAAATGTTTCGAAAAATTCAGACCGGCTAGTTGAATTGATTAAAAGGTAATTTGATTATTTTTGGTTTAATTGTTCTCTACTATGTTATTTGGTTTAATTTTTATTGAGTTATAAATTAGTTGATTAAATTAATTAAATCATAATTTAAGTGTGTTATCAATTTGATTTGTAGTTCAGATTTTAAAATATTAATTTAAACTTTAGAATGAAAAAATAAAAAAGGATAATAAAAGAGCTTTTAAAAAACCGGGAGGGGGATTGGTTAAAAGGAAAAATGGAGGCAAGGTGCGAAAGTCGCTATTATTATTTTTTTTCAAACAAACCCACCATTGATTTCTCTTCTCTCTCCTTTTCTCTTATTCTCCCAAACTACATCCGAGGGTTAAGATACTCATTCTTCCAAGGGCATGTAATTCTGACTTAGGAAACGGAAGTGTAAAGTGTGATTGATCCAAACACGACATAGACTCGGATGTTGCGGCACTATGACAGCCTTGTGCGGGTGGAACCCCTTAGCCCCATCTGTACCTCAATCACACACAAACGGATGGACTCCCTAGTCCCTACTCCTTACCCTTATATTACTCTGCTTTTCTTTTTCTTTTTTCTTTTTTTTTTTTTAAAAAAATTTGTTTCGTGTGCCTTCTAGCTCATCTATTACGATTCCCCACTTCTTTTTTTTACCCCTAATGATATTTAATTATTTTGTAGATCTTTCAAGAGTATCCGATTAGAAGACAACAGTTAATTAGGGCTGTCTAATTTGATGCGCACTAGCAAGTCTGCATTAAGCCAAACCATAACTGCGTGTTACCCAGGAGCAAACATTAAAAAAAAAAAGGCTATTTTTTAAAATATTATGATGTGGATTCTGTAAGTTCAAGTCATTATTTTGAATTATTTATAAAATTAATTCTCTTTTGATTACATGAGTATGAATATTATGTAATTTTTTTAACAATAATTGTTTTCCTAAAATTGAATTAGAGTGTCAAATTTAAGTAGGATTGTTTACGTAATTTTCATTTTAACTAATAATCTATTAGGAAACTAATTAACAATTTTAATTTATTTTTAATTTTTTCAATAAAAGTTTAGGTTGATGGCAATATTCGCCTCAATTTAAAATTAAAATATGCTTGCAAACTTATAAAATGCTTATAAAAATATTTACTGATCACTTATTAATAAAAAACCTAAGAATCAAATCTAACTTATGAAATGGGCAAGTGAAAAGCCTGCAAATGAGCCAACCCCCCTAATAATTAACAAGTTTGTTTGCAAACCCAAGATAGGTTTTTTAATTATATTATGGATTTAGTTGATTTAAAATACAGTAATATGGGATTAATAATAAAATTACGAAAGTGTGGTGAAGTAATATAGATTTCGCCATAATATAAGTAGGATTTATATTTTATTTTTTTTTACCCGAGTTCTACATAGTGCAGGGCGAAATTTGGGACAAAAAATTTCATGAATTTCGCCCTGCACCAAGGCGAAATGTGACACAAATTTAGAGCATGAATAGTGAAAAGGGAGAAGCACATTTCGCCTTGCAGTATGGCGAAATGTGAGAGAAGAAAAGTTGTGAATAGTAATGCATGCATATAAACAGTATACACATGTGTTCAAATACACATCGAAGTGCTCTTACAGTCTGAAAAAAATAGGATTGTCGGTGATGCTTTATGGAAATAAGTTAGGGGGGCAAAAGTATGGTAGACGGGGAGTTGACATCTGTAAAATAAAATGAAAGAGCACTGTTGATAGTCGAATTGTATGCTCTATAAATGAACTTCACTCTTTCATTTTGCCGAAGTGAAGGGTTTTGCCAATAAGAGTAAGAGTGTCTGAGTGTGTGAGAGTGTTTGAGAAAAATTATTTTAAATGTGTGATCTAATTTAGTGTATGATCAAAAAAGATAGAACAAGACGGCAAAAATGAGTCGACGCAATCGACGCCGTGATTCAACAGTGGATTCAAGATATATTGCAAATTTCTGAGGTAATATATTTATTTTCAAAAATTATATTTAAAAATTTATATTGATATTATGTTTAAAATTAATTTTAGTTTGTTAGAATTCTGTGTATATCAAATTAGATTTACCATAAAATAAATATTATAAGAGGTATTATTATTTTGTGGTAATATTATGTTTGAAATTAATTTTAGTGCATTATTAGTTTTAAAATATTAGATAATTATTAAAAAATAGTTATATAGATTTTTTTATTTAATCTTTTTAAGGTCTATGCCATGTTTGTTTTTCAAACTTTTGTATGTAATTTTGGTTTTATTCTATTTTTTAAGACTGTATATTTAGTTTTGATAATTGTTGGGTTCAATTTAGGTGAATGGCAAAGTTACTAAATATGCACCTCAATAAATATTTGTTTTAATTGTTTATGTGAGAATAAAAGCATTAGGCAATTATAATAATAAGGTTATATATATATTTTTTATAATATATTAATTTATTTGTTAATTACATTAACAATAAAAATATTCAATAAATATTTAAGAGATGGCAGTAGCTAATAGAATATAAATTTAAATTAATAAATCGGTGATAGAAGTTTAATTTATTTTTTGGTGGTATTATTATTATTATGATTATTATTATTCTTTGTTGCAACAAAGAATATATAACATAAAAATAACATGCGATTTAAATAGTTAAATTAAATTAAAGTGACATTTAATTTAAACAAAAAAGTAGAATAGAAGTAATGATACTTATTTTTATGGTCATATGGTTTAGAGCGATTTGTTATTTCCTGTTGTTATTTACAATAATAATGCAACAATTTTTATTATAAATTTATCTAATTTATTAATTTATGATAATGTTATAGGATGGAAGACAGATGCGAGTTAGGAATGTCCAGCCACCACATCATATGATAGAAGGGTACTTACAAAGGGCAAGACTGAATGAAGTTGCTAGTATTAACAAATTTCATCTACTTCCAGATCTAATTAGTGCATTAGTAGAACGATGGAGGCCAGAGTGTCACACATTTCATTTTCCTTGTGGGGAGTGTACCGTGACACTTGAAGACGTTGCATTGCACCTTGGCCTGCCCATCAATGGGCTGGTTGTCACTGGAACAACAGATCTAAATGTACAATTAATTCAGGATATGTGTGAGGCATGCCTTGGTGAACGACCTGAAGCCAATGACTTTATTGGTTGTGCAATCAGATTGTCTTGGTTGGAGCGTCTTAATTCGACACTTGCAGCGAATGCCGACCAGCAAACAATAGAGCGGTTTACGCATGTTTATATACTGCGCTTATTGGGCTGTAAAATAATGCCGGACAAGACGTCATCCAGCATCCATGGAAAGTATCTTCCATTGCTCTTACAGTTAGACCAAATTGGGCAATATAGCTGGGGTTCGGCATGCCTTACTATGCTATATCAAGGTTTATGTCGTGCCTCACGAAAAGGTACAAAAGAGGTTAGCGGCTGCCTCATATTGTTGCAATCATGGGCATGGCATCGGCTTCCATTTTTATGTCCAGTTGATAGACCAATTATATTTCCCTTATATGCAAGGTAAACTAATTTAACTCAATTACTTATTAATTAAAACGATAACCTAATAAAAAATAAATTATAGCATTGCATTGAAAATAGTAATTTTAATATTACGGATGGAAGTCTTTGAATATCCACGAAGATTTAACTATGCGACTGTCGCCAATATAAGGGGGGCTTTAGATCGCATTGGCTTACAGAATCAGGTAGCGAATAGAATACTATAACAATTCCTATAATTTGATTATCAAATTATATATATATCTCATGTTATGTCTTTTTTATTTTATAATGCAGCTGCAGTTTTTATGGTGTCCATATGAGATTCCTGCTATTATTTCATGTATTCCATCGCATGTAAGGGATGAACGTGCAGTTTGCTCAGCTGTCACCGCACTTGTGTGCTTTGAGGCGGTTGAGTGGCACCCAAGCAACCGTGTGATGCGTCAGTTTGCCTTACATCAGCTTATTCCACCTGATCCTATGAATTTAGGAGAATCTCATAACCAAGATTTGAGGGGAAAAATAGACTGAAACTGGATACAGACACATAAACACTGGATTAATATTTGGCATAGTCGATTTGAGTGTGTGCTACATGGTCATCCCATTATTGATTACACGCCATCCCCTGAATATTGGCACTGGTATCAAGAGCATGCAGCGAGAACTCGTGCCCAATTGTGGCTGTCTCCGGAATTTCACCTGCAAGATCCACGGCATTATGGCGAAATGCCGGGCCCCCAAGAGCATCTCCGCACGCCCTCGCCACCCCCCGGACGTGAGTCCAATAGGTCAAGGCCCCGATAGCATATCCATATGGATCCCCCTAGAATGTCTATTGATCCTGGGGCATTCCGTGCCGATGATGGTGAGGTAGGTGAAGGAGGTGAGGGTGGTGAGGGGGGGGAGGTAGGTGAGGGGGGTGAGGGAAGAAGGAGAAGGGGATTTAACTTTGCAGGTATCTTACGTCCGATTCTTAGATCCCCACAGAGATTGTCCCCTTCATTAATAAAAAAGAAAAAGGACAAAGGGCGTAAGTAATTTAATTTCTGTATTTTTCTTTCTGATGCATAATTTTTATTATTACGTCAACTTTAGTGTAATATGTAATTTGTATTGAACTTTCAGTGCATGTAATTGTTAAAGAAATTAAGATTATGTAGTGTTTATATTTTATTACGTTGAGTATAAACTTTAGTGTAATATCTAATTTGAATAAATTTATTACGTTGAGTAGATTGGTTTTAAACTGGGTTCTGACTTGGATTAGATCAAAGTATATTAAATAAAAAAATAAGGTATTAATCTATTCATAATCTAATAAAAAAGAAAAAAACACCATGGCATATTGGAATAAAAAATCATCTACTTAAAATAAACTTATTCAATTTACTAGTATTCTAGATTACATTAACAAACAAATATTCAAACAAAAACAATTTGCTGCTCAGTACTAATTAGCCCCAAGTCTAAGTGGACATTGTCTGCGGCTATGTCCTTCACCATGGCACACCGTTTTGGTCCTCGCATTTCACGCATATCCATTTCGTTTAGAAAACGGGTTGATCTTGGCCGACCTTTCATGTTGCGCTTTAACTGAAGGTTTGGTCGAATCACCGGGCCTGTATATGGTGGCCACGTATTTCGATTCCCTACCACCTGAAACTCCCTATCGTACACTTTGCAAACTTTTTCCATGCTGTAAATGCTATCGATATACACTTGCCAATCGATACTCTGATTGGCACAACATGCAATTACGTGACGACATGGATATCGATTAGTCTGAAAATCGCCACAGTCACAATACCTTCGAATCAAATCAACACTGAATTCATCTCCATTTGTGAGGTCTTGAACGTGGAAAACTTGATTTTGCCTGGAAAATCGCGTGACACGCACATTACCAGAGACTTGTTGGATTTCTCGCAACCGTGTCGTGAAGGCTTCAGAGAAAACGAAGCTTGCATCTCTTCGAGCATGTGCTTCCCGACCTTTAGTTGCAAACAACTCAGCCAATCGAAAATATGTTGCTCGAACCAAGGCCGTAATGGGTAGATTGCGAGCGCCCTTTAACACAGAATTGATGCACTCCACTAGATTTGTGGTCATATGTCCGTATCTATGCCCACCATCAAAAGCTTGAACCCACTTCTCTCGTGGAATTTCGTCAAGCCAACTAGTATACACCTCACCATGTTGGTGCATCCGTCCGTAGTGATGATTAAATTCACGCTCCGTTCTTGAATACCCTGCAAAAGAATAAGTGATCAATACATTATCTAAAAAAAAAAATATTCAGAAATACAAACGAAATATATTACCTATGCTCACAACAAGTCGATGCAAATACGGTTTCTTGAATCTCCTTAAGAAGTTGGCTGCAATATGTCTAATACAGTACATGTGGAATGCTCTCGGGGGTTCCCACTGACCTTGGCTCATCTTATTCTTTCGCTTTGATTGACTCGTGTCGATCAGAAATAATACCAACCCCATCATCGATCACTACATGTCTGCGTAAATGGTTCAGGAAAAAAAACCACGCTTCTGCAGTCTCACTTTCAACAATTGCAAAAGCAATGGGCAATATGTTCTGATTGCCATCTTGTGCAACAACAATCAATAAAGTCCCTTTGTATTGTCCATATAAATGTGTCCCGTCAACTTTGTACTAATGGTTTGCAAAGTGTCTAAAAGCTCTCCTGGGGACCAAATGTCCAGAACACCCGCTTGAATATTCGGGTGTTGGGCACCAACTCATTTCCATGATAGGCCGACACAGCTTCAAATTCAACACGTGCATGTCGATCAAAATAGCCTAGCGGATCGGTAATTCTTCATACGAACCATCCCAACTACCATAAACTCTTTCAATTGCCTTTTGCTTCGCCATCCATGCTTTCCGATATGTTGTCAAGTATCCATACCGATTTTGGATCTCGGCAATTACATTCTTTACTTTTAAAGATGGGTCCGCTCTTACCATTGGTTCTATATATTGTGCAATCATATCAGAATCCAGTTTGGTGTGATCCTGAGAAAGCATTGCCGAAGTGTAAGTGTGTGGGCCGTTGTATTTCCTAACCTCCCAAATGTCTTGGTTCTTTCGACTCTAATAAGCCATTGACATCAGGCCAAAGTGTTTGCACTTACATTAAAGGTCAGTGGTTCTGACTCATGCACTTTGTAATCCACTGATCTAGATATGCTGTAGTTCTTAACTGCTCGTACTACAGCCTCCCGATCATTGAATATCATTCCACTATAAAATTCACCATCAGGAACATTACTGCTAATCATATTCACATACTCTGGAAACTCAGGAACATGCATAGCCTCTAGATGTAAAGTTCACATAAAAGGTGGAGTATCCTCTATATGCTGATCTGCTACCACTGTGTTTGGTCCACGCTCGTCATCTGTATCATCACCACTGCCACTTTCATACTCTCCTTCCGAGTTTTTGCCATCACTTTCACTTTCACTGCTATCAACCATGCACTCAGTGCCTCTTACTGGAAATGGGCTAGGTTCATTTTCCCACTGATACTGGATTGAAAAGAATTAAGTAAATTAACATATACATTATATTAATCAATCAACATAACAAGTTAATTGAATTAAACATAAACATATATTTAACATATTTAACTCAATTAACCCATAAATTTGTTTAATCTAATTTTTTTCTTACTATAACAACATCCTCAAATTATTATAATGGTGAGTATTCTAATGAAATAATGAATAAAACTGAATAGTAATAAAAAAATTACTATAATTATGGAAGAAGTTTAAATTCATTAAAAAGTTACTTCTAGTAATTTTTTATAAGAATACATTAAAAATTTAATTTACAATAAAAAATTATTCTTAATTGTTTTTTAAATAATTACATAATCATGGAATTGAGCAAATTTACGAAATTTTTTTTAACATTTATATATATTCTAATAATTATGTTAAATATGCTAATTAGACTTAAACAATGAAAATATTAAGTAAGGTGCGTTAATAATGTATATCAAATGACTTACTTGACTTGAATTGGGAGCTTGATGTTGTAGTAAATGCCGTCTATCAGGATAAGAACTAGTATAATTTGAGCAATGATATGATACTGAAACAAGAATTACTAAAATTTATTAATGAAAATAATACAGTTATTATATTTATCAAGAAAAAAATGTAATTTAACTCAAGAAAAACTATTAATTATAACAATACAAACTTATAGAATAAAATTCAATAATAAATAAATTACAAAGAAGCCTACCTATATAAATAGTTTTAAAATAAAAAGTTAAATAACATATCATATTAATTATTAAAAAGCTAAATAAAATAAAAAGTAACATGATAAAAAAATGTAATTTAACTCAAGAAAAATTATTAATTATAACAATACAAACTTATAGAATAAAATTCAATAATAAATAAATTACAAAGAAGCCTACCTATATAAATAGTTTTAAAATAAAAAGTTAAATAACATATCATATTAATTATTAAAAAGCTAAATAAAATAAAAAGTAACATGATATTCATGCTGAATTATTAAATCAATTGAATTAATATAAGTATTATATTAATTAATAAATTAATTTTATTCCAGAATACTATTAAAGAGATTAATTCATAATTAGTAAATAAATTATACTATAATCAAGAAATTACATAACTTACTTTGAAATAAAAAAATTTAATAAACTATTACATGACTTACTTGATATAAATTGGGGACAATGTCTTCATGTTGCATAACTGAATATGCACTTTGAGCATTTTCATTGTGATGCAAACTTGCTCCACCAGCTTCAGCAACAACTTCTTCAAAGTCGACGTATAATTCAATGGCAGTAATGTACTGTATGTACTGCCTATACGTCCTAAACATTATTTGCATCTCTCTATCACTGCTTATTTTGACTGGTCGAAATTGTATTTTATCATTAACATTTGAAACTGGACATCTATATCTAATTCTCACCACTCTTTTTGGAGTGTTAATATTTATGTCTCGACAAAGTATAATAATTAGTTCATCAAACGACATGGTTTGAGGAACAAAAATAATAAGCGGTTCGTCAGACATAAATATCACACCTTTCTCTGTATTTTTAATAACAGAGCCATTAAAATGTACAATAATAGTAACATTTAAACTATTATTCATAATTTTTCTCACTTTTTTTGTATTACTTTTCACTCTTATAACTGAAAATGAAACAAAATAAGAATAATTGAATGGGAGAATAGCAAGAATGGAGTGAGGGAAGACAAGGGAAATGAAAGTCGTTCGAAGTGACTGAGAAATGTTTACGTATATATATTGAACTGAACTGATAGCCGTTAAAATTTTACCGTTAAAAATTTTGAATGTTGGTCAAATTTCTACGTACTACAGGGCGAAACGTGAGACAAATTTTTGAACACATTTCGCCCTACTGTAGGGCGAATTCTTTGCAATCTTTTTGTCTCACATTTCGCCCTACAGCAGATTGAATTTTGTATTGCCCACTTTTCTTCCCCCTCCAAGGCGAAAACTGATCAAGATTCCCATATTCTCGTAAAATTATTTAAAATCCAATATTCCAGTTATTATTATTCACTGTTACCATATTTATATAAAGCAGCCCCAAGAAACTACGTTGTCGTTTTTCCATTTTCTTCAATTTTTTTTCATTTTTGGTCAGGACATTATCTTTTCTCTTTTTTTTGGTCAGTGAACATTGTCTTCAATTAAGGACGTAAAAGGCATATTGGGCTAAACACAAATTTTCCATTGCATAGCGCCAGTACTCGGCCGAGCTTTTTGTTGCACACTAGCATAAACTCTGGCTGGGCTGAGTCAGCCCAAATTCGAGATGATCATTAGCGACAGATTCATGTTTCCTTGCTAACTTGAGGAAGAAAATGGAGATATATTTTTTGGGTTCTGTGTCTGTGTTGGGCCGTTCTGCTTGTAATGTTTATTTTTTGGGTTCTATGTTAGCATTTTAGTTATATTGCTGATTAATCTATTTTGTTAAAATTGTAGGGAATCATGTGTTAATAATTAAATATTCATATATTACTGAGGATTTTAGTTACATTAATAATGAATGTGGTAGAATAAGATGATAAGAATCCTGAAACTTTCTATCACATTTACTTGAAACCTAATTGGAATTCTTAGTTATTGGGTGTGTTTGTTTGAGATTATTTTGACAAAAAATTATTTTTTTATTGAAATAAATCAATTTTTGTATGTTTGGATAATTTTTTTAAAATAATTTGTTTTCAGCACTTTTTCGTAGAAATTGAAAAAAATAATTTATAAAAAAAATTAACTTTAAATTTTTTTTATTATATATAAAAATTAAATTTTAAAATCACTTTTTCTATAAGGTGAAACAAATGCACCATTATCGTTTCTCAAGTTCAGCTGGTGTCTAAAATATAGTTTTAAAAAAAAGAAGTTTGTTTTGACATGTACCAATACCTTATTGGCAGAGGCCCCTCCTTAAGTTCTCATCACCAATCACCATGACGAAAAAAATGCTTAACAAGTCCTACTTCGTTTATAATATGACCTCAGTCTTCTTTGTCCAACATTTTTATCATGAAGAATGTCACGCTTCCCCCAAACTTTTGCCCAGTTGTTACTACCCAAATTATGCAACAAATCAGTGCAGTGGCTATCTCGTATTTTTTTTCCCTGATTCCTGATTTCTCTATTTTTACTATACTATTGTATGATTTTAACATATTATTTTGGCACATTATATTCTAACTGTGTAACATTGTTGTTTTATTATTTTGCATTCTGTATTGCATGTGGGAGTACATTGTTATATTATTTTTTATGGTAAATAAGAAATCATTTATATAAGTATTTTTATAAATAAATAAAATGAAAAAAATTAACTAGGAATAATTAGGAGGGGTAATAGTTCCAACACTACTATTTTTACACTATATTTTTTTTGCTTACATTTTTATACTATATTTACTATACTATTTTTGTAACATTTATTTTAATAATAAAATAAGAGAAACACATTTTTAAAATATACCTTTTCCCCACTAAACAAGTAGCTAGGTGTAACAAAACGAGGAAAATACATTTACAAATAATCTCTTTCTTCTCTCAAAGAAGTAAGTGCAACAAAAAGTATATTAAAAAAAAATCATAATGAAATATGTAAATGGATGATGAGCGAAGGTGACCAAAAAAAAAAAAAGACTCAAACCTTTATTGGTGGATAAAAGAAAAACTCAAACTTTAATTATATTATAGTACATACGGGCTCGAACTTAAAGTATATCATACCCCCAAAAAAAAAAAAAGCGTAAAGGAAATAGAATTGTACTGTCAAATGTTCGAGCGTACAGTTGACATTCTACATTGACAAACAATTCCTTTTTATAAAAAAGAAGAAGAGGAAGAAGAAGAAGAAGAAAAACACACACATATAATCTCCTTAAATTTTATCAAATCAAACTTTGAAAATGCTTGAGTTTACACACACCTGATCTTACGGCAACAGCCTCCAAATAAATCTTTCTCCGTTAATCCGTAGATCAATTTCTGTTGGTAACGAAAATTGAGGCAGATCAGAAAACATTTTCCCTTAACATGAGATTTGAAGATAATACAAGCCTCAACAATTCTTCCATGCATATTTATGACCCACCAACGACGAAGAAAATCAAAATAAGAGCTTTTGATCTACCTTGCTGGATACTGCCCTTATCTTTCTCGTCAACCACCAACGTCTTCCATTTTCTGACATTTACAACTTTTTTACTACTTTGTTTCCTTCCCATTCTACCTATCCATCAAAACTTCCTCCCATCCATTACGTGCCTTGTCTCCTTATCTCTTTAAGACTTCAACACCGTTTTGCACCCTCGCCTTTTTAACGCAAAAGTATTAAACGATTAATAGAAGAGGAAAAAAAAAAAAAAAACATATATATACACACAAACAACCGAACAAGAAGGAATGTGGCCACGAAAACGCAGAGATAAAATTAACATAATTAAGTATGCATTCATTAATAGATATGTGTATATAATATATACATTAGTAGAGAAGAGGTAATTACAAACCTAAGTGATCTATTTCTTAAAACTCTAGACACCCAAAATGAAGGAGCTTTATCTCCTTGCATGACATAACTTGACAATAAGAGTTTTCCAATAAACATAAAATTATACCAATAAGGTCAGAGTATAATATGGATGTTTTCAAAGAGAGGTATAGGCTATAGCTAGCAAAGCAGTCATTATTAGACTGAATCGCCAGAACCCAAAATTGCCAAAAACTTAAGAGAATCCGATCCGTGGACTGTACGCAATACTAGAATGGTAGTAGTTAATTACTACTAACTAGCCAAACCACTATCAGTGTTGAAAGCCCGTTTTGTTCGAGTCCCTCCCTTTGTTCCTTCATTTCCTGGGAAGGTACTCGTTTGGAGGGATCCTAACCCCTCCTCCATCGTCAACAACTTCATCACCGTCCCTCCTCTTACGGTTGGGTATGTCCACAGGCAATGAGGGGGGGCCAAACAAGTGGCCATAGCTCGCGCTGCCACCGCTGCCTTCCGTCTTTTTGGAGGATCGCGAACTTGACCCTGCCTGGTGCACCTTCTTCTTCCCCTTCTTGTTGGGCTCTGTCTCTGTCACTGTCACTGTCACTCTGTTGTTGTTGGCGCTGCTGCACACGTTAGCTTCATCCGCTTCCATGTTCGACACAGCACCCGCCAGGGAGTTTGGGTCCAAATGGGTCTCTGAATCGTCAAAGGCCGCTGGGAGGAAGTGACTTGGCTTTGAAGAGAAGCCCCTTCTCGACGTCATTGATCGATCGAAATTCCAAGCTTTGATTCTACCTTTGTCTCTCACTCTCTCTGTTCTGTTTCTTTGGTTTTGCTTTGCCTGTGCTTTTCTCGCTTGTAACTCTTGACTGCACCTCTTCTATATATATATATACTGCTTTGGTCGTTATGGATAAGACAATTCATAACGCAATTGCAAGAGACCAAAAAAAAAAAAAGTGACGTGTAATATTTTGTAACTTAGCACGCAAGGCATTACATTAATGATACAAGCGGAAATGAGGAGACTGATACCTCACAAAGTTTTTACGTATAAATATATATTTTTTAAGTTTTAAATTATTTATTTTTAAAAAATTCATATATTATTATTTAATTTGATAATTAATTAAAATAAATATAAAAAATTTGATATAAATTCTATCCTTCTTTTTTTTTATTTTTAATTGACCATTTAAGAAATGGATAAAAATTAATGCGCCCTTGCTATATATCCCCTAATCTCTGGTCTCACTCCCTACGAATTAACTACTAATAGTCAACCAAAACTAACTACTAATAACTAGAACTAGAAAGTAGAAAGGGTCGAATAGAATTGAGTGCAAAGACCCTCAAGAGTTTTAACATGAAGCCCCCGGTAGATCTGGTCGGTTCTGTTGACGATGTAAGATGCACCAACGGTGGTGATTCAATGATGTACTTCAACAACAAGAATATGGGACCGTAACTTCTGATTCAGTTTAAAATTCCTTGCACATTAAGAGTGGGAAAAAGGCTAGGGTTCACTCGTTACAAGTTGGAAAATAGGGAAATCACATGCCCTGGTGTCAAACAGTTCACATTCCTCGTATAAGATAACTTGGAAAAGTTACTGCCTAATGTCCAAAGTGAGAAGTCATGATCGGTGATAAAATAAAAAAGGTATCTTCTTCCTCCGTAAAAAACGTGTGAAGTATGCGAATGGAAAATAATACTTGGCAGACAGTATTTATATCATGTAAATATATGATGATTAGTATTTAATTTATTATACGTTGATTTATTTTTGGTAAATTTATTTTATCATGATTAAAATTGATAATCGTTATTATTACATCATGATTAGGTGTAAAAAAAGATAATGTGCAAATAAAATTATACTTGAATTTGTTATGTTAGCAATCCATTTTTTGGGGCTCCGCTATTCTTGAATATGTATTATTTTAACTATAATCTTAAAATTATAATTATAATAATAATAAATATAAAAAAAGGACAAGCGGCACTTCTAGAAATTTCTCCCCAATCACGTCATTGTTTCTTCTTTTGAAGGGACTTGTGAAAAAATGAAAATCGATAGGGACTAGGGCAAAGTTATCCAATTTCAAAAGATACACACGTGGAGTAATGGCATCTTTCTCTGTTCGCCAACTTAAAAAATAAATTCTCAAAAATAAAAGCATTTCCGATGCCTGTCCAACAAACAAACCTTTATTAGGATCCGTTGGAAATGACCAATAGAATAAGGTTGAATAGAATGAAATATAATAAAATTTATTATTATAATTATTAATATAATATTATATAATATTATATAAGATATTATATTATATAAAATAATAAAATATTATACATATTATAATATAAAATTAGTTATTTTATTAATATAAATTTTAAATTTATATTATAATTTAAATATTTATTATTTTTAAGTGTAATTACTTTAAAATATCTTATTTTTTATTATATACAATTGTAGTTTGTATTAAATAATATATATATATATAAGTATTTATTTTAGTATATTATTTTTAAAATAAAATAATAAAAATATATATTTTACTCTTTTATGAAAAATAAATTAAAAGTAATTAATTTTTATATACAAATATCATTTCTATTTGAAAATAAGAGAAAACTTATGTACGGATAACTAGAGGGGTATTAATCCCAAGACTAATATTTTTATAATTTTTTTAAATAATAAACTAAGAGAAACACATTTTCAAATACACTCTGTATATTATTTTATAATAAATTATAAAATTATATATATTAATATTTTTATAAATAAATGAAGTGAAAAATAATTAATTTTTATGTATAAATATTATTTATATTTAGAAAAATTGAAGCAGGAATAATTAGAGGGGGTAATAATCCCAACACAACTAATTTTACACTATAATTATTATACTATTTTTACTCCTCCCGCCTCCCCTTCCTTCTCTTCAAACAAGTTGGCGTAACAAAATTAAAGAAATAGAATTGGAAGTTGACATCTTGCATTGACAGACTTCCACTTTTTTTTTTCCCCTCAAGACACACGTCTCCTCAACTTCCATCAAACCAAAACTATGAAATGCTTGAGCTTGCACACATCTGAGCTTACAATAACAACCTCCAAATAAATATTTCTCTGCTAATCCTTAGATGAATTTCTGTTGGTAAAGAAAATTGAGGCAGAGAAAGTATTTTCCCTTTCTAATGTTAAGATTTGACGGTATCACATACCTCAGCAGTGCTTACATTATGACCTACCAACGAAGAAGTAAATCAAAATAAGAGCTTTGATCTACCTAGCTTTTTTTCGATGAATCAAACAAGGACAAAGGCTCTGATCCTCTACAAGAGGAGAGCAACAGTTTAAAAGAGGTAAAGGAAAACAGATAAACAAAACACAGCACATCAAAACAAAATAGCAACACTCCTGCATACATCCATACTGCCCTTGAATTGATCTACCAGCTGCAAAGAGAAAGAAAGAGTTCTGCTTTCATGGTGGCCTTGGAACTGTATTTCTCTACCCTTTTATCCATGAATTCGCCCTCTGAACAAGGATGTTGATGAAACATTCCCATGAAATACTTTGGTGTTGAAAAATGATCCTGTTAACGTAACTCCCAAATCGACCATTTTATAACATAGAACCATGCAATCCAGCAATTCTTCCCAAGTTTGCTTCGATTCACACCAAGCTAGGATTGGAACGCTATCTTTGGAATTTTAAGAATCACCCAAGAATAGTTCCGCCAATGCAGACACGTACACCAAACTTTCCAAGTGAAAGGGCAGTGGCAAAATAAGTGATCAATAGTCTCGACAGCCTCATTACACAAAACACAAGTGGCATCAATCCCCTGCCTAATGTTCAACTTGAGAATCCTATCCTTGGTGTTTAATCTACCTATAACCAGAAACCAAAGCAGCAACTCAGATTTAGGTGCGGTCAATGATTTCCAAACCATATTCGCATAGCTATAGTTCGAAGATTCTGCACTCAGCGGTTCCAACATCACATTCAGGAAGGACTTTACGTTATAGGAACCAGAAGTATGGTGCATCCAAAGCGCCTTATTAATTATCAGCCACCTCATTGACTAGAATAACATTAGCCAACAAAGATTGCATCTCGTGGAGAGAAGCGAACTCCCATTCAAAGAAACTCCTCCTGCAAACCAAGTTCCAGCTCCACGATAAACCATCCCACGTCCCAATGTCAGCAATGAAGGAATTCTGCTGCCTGGAGATGGAATATAGCCTCTGAAACTTCTCTGCCAGCCTGACATCTCCTAACCACAAGTCTTCCCAAAACCTTGTCCTCTCACCATTCCCTACCATCATTCTGATACCGTTGTGGACTAAATCTGCAAGATTTTCAGTACTCAAGTTAATGCTACATATGTACCCCCAAAGGCTTGAGCCCCAGAACCTCCTTTGTTCCCAAATTGGTTTATCCAATGATAAATTATTATAAGAGCAAATGACCTTCTTCCACATAGTATTATTTTCATTAGAAAACCTCCACCACCACTTGAATAACATCACCAAATTCTTCATTAATACATCCCCAACCCCTAGGCCACCGAACTTCTTGGGTAATTGAATCAGCCTCCAATTAACCAAGGAGGAGAAGCCGCCTTCCTGCTTATTTGACCAGAAAAATCTCCTTTGGATTGATATAATCTCCTTAGCAACACTCAGTAGGCATTTTAAACAAGCCCAAGTAATAAATTGGAAGGTTATTAAGCACAAATTTAATCAAGGTCAGCTTACCAGCTTTAGATAGCATGTTCACTTTCCAGCCACTTAGCTTCCTTCTAATCTTGTCAATGACCGGGTGCCATGTCGCCACTCTTTTAGAATTAGCTCCCAAAGGTATCCCAAAGTACTTGATAGGTAAGGATAGCACTGAGCACTTTAGAGCTGCCTTCATCGTATGCACCCACTTCTCTTGGCAATTCAACGGAATAATCGTTGACTTCTCGTAGTTAATTTGCAGCCCAGACATTTAACCAAAGCAGCTCAAGATGCATTTATAGTTGAGAAACACATTTCTATCTTCCGAGCAGAAAAGGATGGTGTCGTCAGCGAACTAAAGATGTGATAGAGAAACATTCTACCTGCCAATCTCGATACCTTCTAATCCTCTATAACACCCTGCTCCAAAGCTCTTGACAACAACCTATTCAAAGTTTCAGTAACAAGAACGAACAAAAAAGGTGATAAGGGGATCCCCTTGACGAAAACCCCTTTGCATATGAAAAGGTTTGGTAGGAAAGCCATTCACAATAAGAGACATGTCTGCAGTAGTAATATAACCCCCGGATCCAGCTTCACCAAATAATGCCAAACCCCATCTTTTGAAGATCTTGATCAACAAACACCCACCTTACCTAGCTAGATAACACCCTTATCTTTCTCACCAACCTCTTCATTTCTCACATTGCAACGTCTACATTATATTATTTGTTTCCCTTCCCATTCTACCTATCCATCGAAAGTCCACCCCGCTACGTGCCTTTTGTCTCGTTTTCTCTTTAATAGTATTTAGTTCTCTCACATTTTTAACCCAAATGAATTAAACGATTAAAAGCATGCTTGTTTTTTAGTTGTACAGTGTCCAAACGTAATTTCGACAGAAGTAACAATTTCTTACTTCCCATAGAAATGTATTGAGAAGCGTACATTTTTTCACTTTTTCGATGAAAAAAAGGCTAAATAAAAAAGGCTTTAAAAAAGCAGGAAAAAAAAGAGTATGCAAATGAAGAAGGAATATGGACATAAAACCATGAACAGATATCAAATTAAGATAAATAAGTAGGTATATTCATTCAAAGAGTTGAAAAGAGGTAATTACAAGCATGAGTGATCCATCTTTTTAAAACTACACATAGACACACCCAAAACGAAGGAGCCTTATCTCCTTAAATTACAACAAGAGCCATAATAATAAAATTACCAATTGCAATAAGGTCTGCCAAGAGCAGAGTAATATGTATGTTTCCAAACAGAGCTATATATAGGCTGCAGCAAGCAAATGAGTCATTATTAGACTGAACCGCCAGAACCCGAATTTGCCAAAACATATAAGAATCCGATCCGTATCAGTATGACACTACGTAATACTAGTAGCAGTTACTACTAAGTACTAACAAACCAACCAAATGAATGATATCAATCAGCCTTCAAACCCCGTTTTCTTCCAAACGTCATTCCTGAGATTGCGCGCGTGCCACCCTTTGAGGGTCCTCCCTTTCCCTTCTTGAACCGAATTGGGAGTCCCTATTATCCTCGCCAGATACTCATGCGGAGGTATCATAACCTCGCCACCCTCGTCACCATCACCATCATCTTCATCATCGTCCCTCTTCTTTAGGTGCTCCTTGCAGCCATCCCTCTTCGGCTGGTGCATCATCTTCTTCTTCTTCTTCTTGGGCTCAGTCACGGTGGTTTTGTTGGCGCTGCCGCTGCTCGAGTAGTCCCACAAGTCAGCTTCATTCAGTTCTAAGTTTGGGTCGAAATGGGCCTCTGCATCTGAGGTGGCTGGGAAGATGTAGTAACTTGGTTTTGAAGAGGATCCCCTCCTGGACATCATTGATCCAAGCTATGATCGAGATATACGCGCTTTGCAAAATTAATGACTCTAAGTTTCTCTCTGTCTCTCTGTTTTTGTTTCTTTGCTCCTGCTTAATTTGCCTATGCTTCTATGCTTCTGACTCGTAACTCTTGACTACATGCTTCGGCAGTCATGGATAGGAGAGTTCTCATATGGTCCAATTCCAAAGATACACACATAGACCAATGGCGTCTATCTTTGTTCGGCAACTGAAAAAAGAAAGCATATTTCTGATACCAGTTATCAGTAGAGCGCCATCACACTTCGCTTCACACGCCTTCTAGTGAAAATTCTCCCTCCTCCTTGTGAGATATATCGTTTTCTTACACAAAATAATGACAGCTAGCCAATTTTTTTTTTTTTTTTACTGAGATAGCCATTTAATTAATGTCTAAGAATAGAATTATGAATTTTCAAAACATTTATTTGAGAAAATGTTTAGAATTCAACAATTATGGATGGTGCTGTAGTTAAAAATAAAAAATAAAAAAATTATATCTGAAAAGAGTACGAGTCCATCTTATCGTACTAGTCTATCTCAACAGCCGCAATCTACATGGCATTGAGCGCAGGGTCAGGCTGTGGGCTCCACTTCCCATCACCGTTCAATGATGCAGGAGGTCCATATCTTGACACATCATGGGAGACTTTTTTGTCGCGACATGGTCGCCACAAATTGAGGAGGAAAATTTGATGTCCTCAATCATCTTGGAGCATCAGCATTGCACGTGACTACATCAAATTTGCTCATGCAAGGGCAAAGGAGCGGAGACAACAGGGCATAGAGGAATATTGATCATCAACGTCAATTACCATTAAGGTTACTGAGTTCAGTGCTGATGAGGTGTCCTTCTAAATGCTCCAGGAAAAGGTTTGTAATTTATAAATAGCCACACACACACACACACACACACAGACACACACACAGCAGGTTTATATTTAAAAATAGTAATCAGTTAAATTCTTACACATTGCATTGAAAGAGAACGATATATGAACTAATTCTTCGAAGATTATATTAATATCAACAATGAAAGATGTGATAATTAAAAGATAAAGGTGATCCGTATTGCTTTCATAGGTGTGTCGGGTAAAAAAATAATAAACAACAAAGTTAGAAAGGAACTTACATGCATGGACACCCCTAGTGTCCATTCCATATGATACTCCATTCATCATTAGAAATGTGTCCATTCATCATCAGAAGGTGTGAAAAGTTTGATATACGAATTCGTTCCTCAAAGTACGACAAAAAAAAAATATGACATGAAAATCGGTGGCCAAATATTAAGCTTAAAATGGCTTGCTAGGCAATTGACTTGTTGGTTTGTTTTAAAGAGATTTGACTTATTTTATAGGTGCATTTATTTGGGATTATTTTGGTTAATAATCATTTTTTTATTAAAAAAATTAGTTTTTATATATTTAGATAATTTTTTTAAAAATCAATATAATCTCAAAAAATTTATTTTCAATTTTTTTAGATAAACTGAAAAAACCAACTTCTGTAAAAAATTAATTTTTAATTTTTTTAATTAATATAAAATTTAAACTTCAAAATTATTTTTTTTTTTAAATTTAAATAAATGCACCCTATATCCATACTTACTATAAAGGGGGGAAAAGACATCTACAAGCAAATAATAAGAGTTCCATATGTATCAAAGCAAAAGTTTCTAACTTCATTATTTCTCCAAAGGCAATTTAAAAATAATATTCCTGTACCGATCTTGAGGTCTTCGCGCTGATCCATATATATAAACAATTTTTATTTAATTAAGTAGATGTTGGTTCATCAATATTTGATTATATATAATCTCCTCCCATCCTCTTTTAGCGTATATAAAAACTGACCCGCCACTGATTACTTGACAGAGAGAGAGAGAGAGAGAGAGGGGGGGAGGGGTAAACTCTATAGGGCTTGTTTGAAAGTATTTTATTTTTTAATTTTTAAAAACTGTTTTATAAAATTATTTTTAAGTTTAATTTTTAAAAATAAAAGAATAAAAAAATCTGTTTGATAACTTTGTTTTGAAAACAGTTTTTTAGTGGTAAAAAATAGAAAATTTGTTTGAATGATTGTTTTTAAAAACAAGTTTTAAAAGTAATAAAACAAGAATTTGTTTGGCAAAATTTTTTAAAAGTTGCAAACATATAATAGCATAATTGAATGTAATAATAATTTCGATACATAATATGATCATAAAAGTAGCAAACAAGTATAATATAGATGTATTATTATAAGAGTATCTCTAATACTAATTCTATTTTAAATTTCAATTTTGACTCCAGTTTTTGTCATACTACTATTTGGTACATGTGCTATACATTGGGTAAAAAATTGATTGTTAAATAAAATAATAATTATTAAAATTAACTTAATGAAGTGATTAAAGTTTAATAATTTGAACCTGTGCAATGCATAACAAATAAATAAGAATGTTAAATATATAATAAGAACTATAATTATGAAATAATAGCACAAACAAATCAGAAATTTATCCCTTAATGTATTACCCCATTCAAATGAAGATAGTAAAACTAATGTTAAGAATCCATGCGATGCACCAGAGTAATAGAGTATTAAATCTAATACTTTTAAAAATTCATTTCATTAAGATGTTACAATATAACAATGAATTTTTAAAGTGAAATTGGTAATAAATGATAAATACTAAAAGTGATAAAAAAAATGGTAAATCATAAAAAGTTATAAATAATAACGTATAACATACATACAAACTGAAACTAATTATAAAGTACATTACAAATGATCATAAACAACGAATATGATCATGAATATTAAAAAGAACACCAATGAAATTAAACAATTACTAAGACATTAAGTAAAATTAATTGCCCAATCCAATTACAAAATATAAACCTTAAAAAAATTACGTTTAAATTATGCTGATAAAAAAATAAGGTTACAATAAATAAATTATTTTTGTAGTGAAATTATTTTCTATATTTTTTTTTATTTTTTATTAAGTATAAGTCCAAAATTTATTTGCTATCGTTAGATTAATACCCTTCTTATGGATTAATTGTGAATTAAGAGTAAATATTGGTTTGGGTGAAATATTCTAATGCTAATCATTGAATTTTGGTTTCAATGGATGGTTGCATGTTGAAGCTGTCACAAGAGGATCGATTTCGTAGCTTTATCTTTCGGTGATAGAATTGGATGGCAAAGGGACAAAAAGCATCCAGAAAATGCAATCTTGAGTATGAAGAGTTGGGGGGATTTGTGGTTGTTGGGCTTCACGAATTTGGAGGCGAAGGAAAATCTGAAGAGGCAGTGGGTGAACTGCAACAGGAGAAGAAGGAGTGAAATCGTAGTGTGTGAGATCGGAAAGGATGGTGGCATTTTCAAGTTCAACGAGAATCAAAAATAGTGTAACATAAAAGATATAACATAATTATATACATGCCACTGTGCTTTTCATTGATTTTAAAAATAAAATCTTAAAAACAACTCTACGTTGTTTCCTATTTTCTGTTTTTAAAATTCATAGCTTGTTTTATAGTTTTCAAAACCAATATTAAAAAAACAACTTACCAAACATGTTTTTTTTGTTTTTTGGTTTTTAAAAACTGAAAACTATTTTTAAAAATCGTTGTCAAACAGCCCCTTAGTCCCTGTCCATTGGAAAAATGAAATCAAAACTAAGAATGCGCCCATTGCACTCCGTACCGTCATATATTAACTTATTAAGCCCCCATGAAACATGTGATTGAAAGTAAGAACCTATCTTTCATGGCCTTCACCACGTTGATCCCTTGGATCAATAATTGATTAATTGTGTATAATCTTAATCTGTCCCCTTCTATATCTTACTAAAAAATGATCCACGGTTTACTCAAGAGAAAGAGAAAAGGATGGTCTAAATCAAGGTAAACCTACGTGCACATCGGAAAAAGAAAGAAACAAAGAAGGCTACTGATAAATTATTGAGACCATATGTAGGTTGATTTGAAATTATTTCACCAACAACACAACTTAGGAAAAAAGAACCAAGACTTATTATGCATGCCCATTGTCCTCTTCAAAACTGATATATATCACCGATTGAGATTATAAGTTTTAGACAGGAAAGAAAGAAAAGAAAAATTAAATACTCTTAATCTTAATTAAATAAAAATATAAATCAAAAGAAAATATGAAGATTAATCCTTAAAAATCGTGTAAAATATTTTATGATATTCTAATACATAATAAAGATATTCCTAAATACTTTTTCAAACATTACTCACCCGTTCAGGATGTGTTTTAATTTTTGAAAGTAAGAACCTAACCTCTCTATCTGACTTGCTTGTTTCAACCTGTCTTATGGTTCACCATAGACTGCAATATCATAAGGCGCCTTATAAAATGAAACAAGCTGCAGTTCGCATGCGCACATCTCCCGTCAATTGAGTTTCTTTCCCGCACCTTTGGTCTGACCAATTTGATTAGGTTAGAATTCAGGAAACGGATACGTTATTTATTCAAATAAAAGAAGATTACTACACGAGTTTCTTTTGTTGTTTTTCAGATAAGCATGAGCTTCGTACCATAACAATGCACCTTGACTGCATTAAGGTAATATGCTGTTATTCATTTATCTTTTACCTTTCTGGTTTGGAAAGTGTTTTCATATTATATTATTTATATGTACCAAAAAAATATGAATTTAATTTCTATACATTATTAGTGTACAAAAATTTTACATAGATATATTCAATCATATATTATTATATCAGTAAAAGTGTTTGACTCAATCACTCACTAATTCAAAAGTTTGACATATACAAGCATCTGATTGAATGATAGTGTAAAATTCTTTTACACTGTCAATGTATAATAATTAAACTCAAAAAATATTATATTATTTATAAAGACCGAACAATTGTTTGCATTATGGATTCTCATTATAAAATTAGGTATAACAATAAAAATGAGTTTAGTTTTATTGTTTTGTTAATGAAAAGTATTATTTTTAGTTATGTACTGATAAATTATAAAAATAATGTAATCTTTAAGGTAGTAATTGTTTGAAAGAATTAAAATCTTTTAGTAATGTAATAATATATGATTAAGAAATAAAATAAAAAATTATATTAATAATATATTAGAATTAAATTTATTAAAAAAATAAAAATACATTAATAAAAATTATAAAATAGAAAATATACAATTACTTTTTCGAAGATGTCATACTCCCCTTCCTCAGAACCATACTATACTATGAATGGTCCATTATATAATGGGTTTCTTTAAATGGATTTAATGGATTTAATATCTTTTTTATTATTTACAATATTCGATCCGGAGACTTCCATACCAAACCACTTAAACCAAGTGTATTTCAATTTTCAATTATTTTTATCTTATGAGAGTTTTAAGCTCTGCTTACTATCTCACCTAAACTTTGTATTGTGACTTTACTTTCTTTTCTCCCTTATGCTTGCAGATATATATTAGACATGCTCTCAAGCATTTATGTATAAAAAAAACTTCCCGTGTTCTCAACCAATATGTCCCAAAAAGAGCACGAAGTTGCAGAGATAATATCCTTGGACGTAGATGATGAAAGAAGACTACGCAAGTGCGCAAGGAAGTATGAAATTATAGTGAAACAGGTACCAGCTTAATGTTTGAAATGAAACTACTAAAGCAGATTCAGATTCAAGTTTTTATTTTATTTCTTTTTTTTGTTTTTTTATTTTTGTAAAAAGAATCTTGAAGCTCATATATATTGTTCCATGTTAAACATAACGCTCATTTTCTTGTGGGTGGATCTGTTGTTATACTTTCAGTTTGATGAGCTGATGGGCATGATGACGGATATCGCCAAAGTATCAAAGTCTCAAAGGGTGCCGTTTGTAAGATCTCTATCTTATAGGGGAATTATCTTTTTATGCGAAAATTTTATATAATTTAATCATGTATAAATTTTTGCGTTTGATGAATATCCCGTTTGTTTAACACGCGAACGCGTGTTTGTTATAATGAAGGAGTGATTTTCTTTGGTTTAAAAAAAAAGTCTGAGAACGCATGTTTTAGAGTTCCGCACAATAAACAAATGGGCTAGAAGAAGGCGGGACTTTGAAAAGAGCTTATAAGGGATTTAATCAATGTTCAATAACTTTATATACAATTCCTCGGCCTTGGGTATTATGAATATTAGAGTCGTATAACTGCTATTGATTAATGCTAGTTTCATTTCATATTCTCTTGAATCTAGATTCTAGTACATAAAAATCGTGATCTTGTACATACGTTTGCGTTTTTCTGCAATATCTTCATTGGCCTAATTCCCACCTCTTACTCTCTCACTTGGAAAAAATATGCAGAGACGACGAGGGAGTGCTTTTGATGCAAACACAGTTGCTTCCTCACGCCAGCCTGAAATTAATGAAGCACTATTGCAGACAGTAGCCAGATTTTTGCGTGAGCTTCAAGATAAGTAACCCTACAGATTCTGAGTGATCACCAAGAAGCAAATGTGATTGATAGTAGTTACATATTGTGTCTAGATCAAGAATAACCATCCTGAAAGTTAAAGCTGCCAAATGTAAATCTTGCATCTAAGTACCATGATAATTGTCGTAGCCGGTGGCCAAAACCTGCAGTAGTATTCTGAATTAATGAAAAACACATCCCACCCTTCCCTATGTAGGGTGGGAACTGGGAAAAAGAAAAATCGCCAATTTTCTCTCGCTAATTAAGCAAGTGTTTAGGATCATGACTAATTAATCTTCTCAAGTCCCAACCCCTCATGCATATTAAGACATGCATAAGAATCAATTAATTAGAGTTTAGAACACCCGGAGGCGGAGCTTTACAGGACAATGGGAGGCCATAGCCCCTCCAAAGTTTTTATAAAATTTTTAGTAGTATATATGTAAGAAAGAAGATCTGTATAGCTTAGATGGTAGGATGCGCTCTCCTTAGTTTTGCTTCAATGAGAGGCATTGGATTCGAATCCCAACTGCAACAGGACCAACAGGACCATCAAATATATTGTCCACAATGAACTGTGCCCAAATCAATTGAAAAAACACTCAAACCGTCCCACCGCATGCCGCAACAGTTTTCAACTTTCAACAAACTAAAGGTAAGAATTACTATGGACCATTAAATGTGTTACTCATGGTGGACTGCCCACTACACTACCCAAATCAATTGAAAAAACACTCAAACCGTCCCGCCACACCGCGTGCATCTTTTATGTTTTCTTCTTCTTCTTCTTCTTTTTCAAAATCTTCAAGTCCATCTTTCCAACACAAAATGAAGGAGGGCATATATCATATACATGGCATAGGTGACAAGCAAGTGGCAACACAATAATAATACAAGTGACTATATTCTTTTTCTTGGTACTAATTTTACTGTCTTATGTTCTCTTATTTTTCTTCAATTTTTAAAACTTTTTTTTGGAAAAAAATTTAATTTTTATTATATTATCTGTTGTATTTTCATCTGCATAAAAATGTCTAAGAGGATTTCTTAATTTCAATATTAAAAAGTAGTATTTTTTTATTTTAACTATTTAATTGGATACCTCACTTTAATCCCTTATCATCTTTTTGATTCTTTCAATCTTTCCCTTACTCTTTTGCAGTTTCTATAATTCCAAGTCTCTAATGATGAAAAATCAAAGAATTATTGCATTTTTTAAGAGGAAAGCCAATGTACAAGAGAAGGAAAATATACCTTCAACATCGTCACAGATTGTTGATTGTTCTATTACTCCAGTCATTAATGAAGAAAGTGAGAAACAACCTTCTAAGATTCAAAAAGTCACAACTAATGAATTCGATCTTAATTCTCTTTAATGAGATCCAGGAAAATAGCTTCAAATTTGGCAATATCCACCAAATCAAATGGATGAGGTTAGATGGGCTTATCTAAAATGGGGACCATATCAAAAGCATCTTGAAAGTTATCCTTTTTCTAGTAAAAATCATCCAAAGCGATTTCAATATGCTTGGTTTGGTATTTTTCCTTCATAGCTGGAGTATTTACCTTCCGAAGATGCTGCTTATTGTTTACTTTGTTATTTGTTTAGCAAGAAACCTAGTGGGCGTCATGGATCTGATATTTTATTTCTATGAGATTTAGAAGTTGGAAAAAGGTTAATGATGGAAAGAATTGTGCTTTTCTCAAGCATATTGGGAATGATCTTTGCTCACCACATAATAATGCAGTTAGAGCTTGTCAAGACTTGTTGAATCAAGCTGGCCATATCCAAAATGTTATTCATGTCCAAAGCTCTGAGCAAATTCAAAAGAATCGATTACGTCTTAAGTCCTCGATTGATGCAGTTCGTTGGCTAACATTTCAAGCTTGTGCTTTTAGAGGCCATGATGAGACTCTAGAATAAAAAAATCAAGATAATTTTCTTGAAATGATAAAACTCTTGGCATCTTATAATGATGAAGTTGCAAAAGTCGTGTTAGAAAATGCTCCATATAATTCTAAGTATACTTCACATCAAATTCAAAAGGAGATATTGTATATCATCTCAAGTAAGGTGAGAAAGCATATTTGTGTAGAGATTGGGGATTCAAAGTTTTGTATTGTAGTTGATGAAGCTCGCGATGAATCCAAAAGAGAGCAGATGGCACTTGTTTTTAGATTTGTTGACACAAATGGTTTTATACAATAGCGTTTCTTTGATCTTGTGCATGTTAGAGACACTACATCATTGACTCTTAAAAAAGAATTATGTGCTATTCTTTCTCAACATGATCTTAGTGTTTCTAATATTCGTGGTCAAGGATTTGATGGTGCTAGCAACATGAGAGGAGAATGGAATGGATTACAAGCATTATTTGTAAATGATTGTCCATATGCATATTATATCCATTGCTTTGCCCATCGATTACAACTTGCATTGGTTGTTGCAAATAGAGAAGTTATTCCAGTTCATCAATTTTTTTCAAAATTGACTTTTATTCTCAATATTATTTGTTCCTTTAGTAAGGGCCATGATGAGTTACAAGCTGCCAAAATAGATGAAATTGCTCATTTGCTAGAGATTGATGAACTTGAAATTGGTAAAGGGGCAAATCAAGTTGGCACTTTGAAACAAGCTGGGGATACTTGTTGGAGTTCTCATTTCTCTTCTATTTGTAGTTGGACAAACATGTATGGTGCAACTTGTTCTGTTCTACAAAAAATTATTGTTGACGGATCAACTTATTCTCAACGTGGAGATGCCGATAGTGCTTATAATACCTTGACTTCATTTGAATTTATATTGATCTTACACTTGATCAAAGAAATCATGGGAATAACGGATGTTCTTTGCCAAGCTTTGCAGAAGCAATATCAAGATATAGTTAATGCTGTGCAACTAGTTTGATCTATAAAAATACTTATTCAAAACTTGAGAGATGATGGTTGGGAGGATTTGTTGAAAATGTGAAATCATTTTGTGAACAATATGATATTCTAGTTCCTGATTTTACTACTTCCTATATAGCAAGACAAAGATGCTCTCGTCATCAGAAAGATCAAATTACAGTTGAGCATCACTTCAGAGTGGAAATTTTTTTTGTTACAATTGATAAACAATTACAAGAGTTGAATAATAGATTCAATGATCAAGCAATAGATTTGTTAAGTCTAAGCTCTGCTTTGATTCTTAAGGATAATTACAAAAATTTTGATATTGATAGCATTTGTACTCTTGTTGATAAATATTATCCTATGGACTTTACTAAGTAGGAGAAGGTTAATTTGCCTTTCCAACTTCGGCATTTTATTCTTGATGCTTGTCAACAACCAGAATTTAAAAATTTATCAACTATTTCTGAATTGTGTAGATGCTTGGCAGAAACAAAAAAAAATCATAAGTTTACTACTCGATTGATAGGTTGATTCGTCTTATTTTAACTCTTCCAGTTTCTACAGCTACTATGGAACAATCATTTTCAGCAATGAAAATAATGAAGACAAGAGGAATAAAATGGAAGATAAGTTTCTTGCAAATAGTATGGTTATTTACATTGAAAGAGAAATTGCTGAAAGCTTCAATTTTAATTTAATTATTGATGATTTCAAGTCATTGAAAGAATGAAGAATAGCATTATAAGATATTTTATAGTCCTTATCTTTAAAATTGTTCTGTCATATTAGTAACTTGCTTCAAAGTTTAAATATGTAATGTGTAGTTAATTTTAATTTAATTATCATTATATATTTTACATATTAATTTTAATTTAGTTATTATTATATATTTTATATACTAAAGTCTTTGGCCCCCGAAGATTTTTCTTCAAGCTCCGCCACTGAGAACACTCTTTTATAATATTGACGTTTGCCATATATATACCACCCCACAATTTGGAACTTCCACTTTGGGTCCTACTTTGGAAGGAACTGAGATACTTTATGCAAAAGACCAACTCTGCCAAAAAAGTTAGCTTAATAAGTGGGAGGCAGTACTCTCCCTCATGCAATAGTATTTTAAGCTCAAAGCGTGAATAATGCATGTTTCCTTCTGTCTTCTGCCTAATTCTACCTTGCTTTGAAGAGAAAAAAAAACAAGCATAAATGTTTAAATTCCTGATAATTTGATAATAGAAATTGAGTAGCTCACGTTAATGACGATATAGTGGAGCCCCCCTTCCGCTTGGAACATCTAGTCAATAAGACTTAATTAATGACAAACTCCAAACAATGGCTTATAAAAGACTTCTCTCTAGAATTGGGGAGGACATGTTTCTTTAGTCTTTACTCTAAATAATTGACCCAAGCTTTACCAAACGCACTCAGAGAGAACTCTCTAATGACCCCTAACCTAGTCAGGAACAATATTAAAGGTTAATTCTCTTACAATCCCTAAACTGCTATAGGTAAAGGCTCACGATTTTCTTTATATTTTTAACACATTCCTCTAATCGACTATACATATAATAGAAATAGGAAATTGCTATAAGGTCCAGATCTCATTATTAATATATATATGACACCATGACATACCAAGGTAATAGCCAATGTCACAATCATCGCCGACGGAAGACGAGTAGGGGTCCGTTTGGAGTAACTTTTGGGAGAAGATCTTTTGAAAGAAAATTTTTTAAAAGAAGGTCTTTTAGAAAAATTACTTTTAAAAGAATAATTTTTATTTGATTTGAATATATCAAAAGGCCTTTTAGAAGAATGAATTTTGTTTGGATTGGATAAAATAAAATTATTTTTGGTTGTTGATGTGAGAGTAATAGTAAGATTTCTTTTCAAAAAGTGTTTTTCTAAAATAAAAAGTAACCTTAAAGATACTTCTTCCTCCAGAAGGCCTTTTGAAAAAAGTTACACCAAATACTGCACTTTACTGTATAAAGTCATTTTCCTTCTCTTAGAAGGCCTTTTGACCAATGCAAACCAGAATCCAAACGGGCACTAAAATAGTGTGCATATTTGAAAAATCATGGAATATTCGTAATTTCTCATAATTTATAGAACAAGGTGAATCTAGTATGTATTGCAACATGGCTAGCAGGCATATAGGCATATATATATATATATATTTTGATCCATGAAATTTTCACTTTCTTTTTCTAATTACCAAATTGACCCTAAGGTAAAATTCGAGACCATAAATCATACGAGCAAAATTCTTCCAGGGTTGAAAACTAGTTGTATTCCATGATGAGTTCATGTATTCCGAATTGCACTTCGAATTTTCTTCTTCATAAACATCCGAAGGTAACTAAACAAAGTCCAACATTAGGCTACGATCAGAAAGGGTGACGAATCATAGATATTCATGCATAAAGTGATTAGTGATAGCTTTTGATCTAACTAGATCACCACTCACTAGGGGCCGACAAGAAAATTTTGAAATGTCAGCACAAGTTCTAGAAGCAACTTGAATAAACCACCGACAAGATTGAAAGCTTTTTGCATTGGTATAGAAAGAAAAAGAAACATCTAGAAACAATAAAAAGCTAGACTTTTCTAGCTTCTCCTTTAGTCGGTAATTTCACCGAGAATGAGCACCTATAAATACCATTGAGAGGCATTTGTTTTGTGTGGTGAGAGTCAGTGTACGTGTGTGCTCATCGTGAGGAAGCGAGTGCAGAGTGAATAGATTTTGGTGTGAGTGCTAGTGTGTACAAGCACATATAGTGTGCATCTAGAGCGAGCAGCAAGAAGAGTGACGTGACTGTGCAGTGAGTGAGAGTAATAACGTGAGTATGTGTAAGGTCAGTGGTTTTTAGTGTGTGCATACACAAGTGAGGTGTATGGTGAAGAATCAAGAGTATTTGAGCGAAATTGTATCCTATTAAATTTATAGTCTTGATTTTTTATAAATAAATAAAGTATTATTATTTGTATAGGAGAAGTGTTATTTGTACTACTCTTTATTGTAAATATCCAGACACTTAGAGATAAGATTAGAAAAAAAAAATTATAAAAGAAAAAGAAAAAATGAAAAAGCAAGAAGAAAGAGGAGAGAGATAGATACAAAATATCAAAATATGTCAATTAGTATGATATACAAAAAATATTTCTCTTTGTATAGAGCCCATTTCTTTGTTCTTCAAATTTTTTAGCTAAGGATTGGGGACTGATCTTTAGGAGTAATTTCTTTCGGCATTGTGCCTCTGACATACTTAGCGCTTCAGTAAGCAAAGTATATGGATGGTACAGAATAAACATTTGGAATCAGATAATTAATATCTTATACTGGAAATCAAAACCTCGGTGCCCGATCAGAGAAAAGGAAGAATGGAAATAAAGAAGGGGGTACGGACAAATAGAAAACAGAGGTAGTGATGTGGATAAGTTTAGGACAAATTTGTTAAAACTGAAAATAAAAGAAAAGAAATGGATAGAGGATTATATTTGAAGCATCTCGTACCAATTTCGCATGCACAAGTTTAGCTGCTTAATCTCACCCAAAAAAAAAGGCTTCGCTGCTTAATTAGTTAACAGTCCATTAATTAGTCAATGAAATTAATGCCCAATGTGATTCAAAACAAAATAAAAAAAATTTGGAATCAAAATTTAAAGACGAAAACACCAGGAACTTCTGTTGGTTCAAATAAAGGGTATTTATTCTCTCTTGTGAGTGATACGGCCGGACCTGGGACAAAGAAACGGTTTTGTAACTGTAGTGGATGATGCCGAAAATAAAAGGAGAATTCCTGTGGCGTCAGTGTACAACAGTAAAGTAGGGATATTTTATAATTTTTACCACCGTTGCCAAATTTGCTATGTACCTTACATTTCTGTTTTTCAATCTCGGATATGGACACACAACAACTTCCCAAATGTTCTCTTTTCAACATTATCCTTAAGACACTAGCTTAAGCTTTATACGCTATTGAGAAGTCCTTGAGCTTTAATTTAAAATTAAGAACAGTTCGTCATTATACTAACTACTACGTGATAATGACTGGTAGACGGAACACATAACGAGTCTATTTTTTGTATCGAAATATTCTTTCTTTTTTGTCTGTAAGATCAAATATTTTATGTAAAACTAGTAATTTATTATGTTATTTTTATATTTTGAATATGTGGTATTTTTATTAATAATTAATAAAAAAATTAATAGAAGGATCAATTTACACATTCAAAAAAATTTAAAAGGTTGATTTACATATTTTTAAAATTTAGAGATTAAAATGCACATAATCTTTAGTTTAAGGGGGTAAAATATTTTTTCCTAATTTTAATGAAAGTGTCACATCAAATAAAATTGATAAAAATGATATCGTACTTGCTAATAGTAATGACATAAAAATAATGCAACTATAATATGACAATGATATAATATGATAATATCACATATTAGGATATCCTGTATTAATTAGTGATAAGTTATTACAGTTTTGATGAAAAAAAAAATGACAGAAGTGTGATGAAAATTAAATTGGTAAGTGATTTAAAACATACGGGATTAATTTTTAAAAAAAAAAATTAGAAAATATGGATAAAGTTAGAAGTTATTTAAATCAGTTGTTGACCATTGAAGTGGTTGGGGTAAGGATGATAAACACAAGGAGTCGAACAACCAAGACTTCTACCCAAAAGTGAGATAATATTATACAGCAAAAGCATTTTTGTATATTTAATAGTAATAATAATAGTTGCACAATATAAACAGAGAATAAGAAGGACTATGGGCACGAAACCACAGAGATATCTCAGATTAACATAAAATTAAGTATATGCATTCATACAAAGAGTTGAAAAGAGGTAATTACAAGTATCAGTGATCCATCTTTTAAAACTATAGACAGACCCAAAACGAAGGAGCCTTATCTCCTTACATAACAATCCGAGTCATAATAATAAAATGACCTATAAGGTCCGCGAAGAACATAGTATATGTACATGTCTTCAAATAGAGGTATAGGCTGTAGCTAGCAAAGCAGTCATTAGACTGAATCGCCAGAACCCAAAATTGCCAAAACTTATAGAATCCGATAACAGCGTCTCTATGACACTATATACCCAAAATTAAGATATTGTTGACCGGCATCTTAATTCTTGTTGCCATTCTTCGAAGTCTTGGACGTGTCGGGCGGCTTGTAATGCTGAGACATGATTTGCTGTGCCATGCCGTCGAGTACGCTCACAGGCATTGAGGAGGGGTACCAATGGGCTCTGCCACTCTGTTCCGTCTTTTTGGAGGCTTTCTTCGGTGCCGATTGCGAACTCGACCCTCCCTTCTTGTTGCTGCTCGAGTCACCTTCATTCTTTTCCAAGCCCGACATGGTCTCAATATATCTGTGGTCTTTGGTTTTGACGTTGGATCCAAAGCTTTGTCTCTACCTTTTACTCTTTCTTCTGCTTTTGTTCCCTTGGATTGGTTCTGCTTTGCCTATGCTTCGAACTTGTAACTCTTGACTCTTAATTCGTTATATATACTGCTTTATGTATATGAGAATTCATGTATGATGCAATTGCAAGAGACAAAAAAAAAAAAAATGTGACATGTAATATTTGGTAACTTAGCACGCAAGATATTACATTAATAGTTAAGTGAAAATGAAAGTGATACCTCACGAAATTTTTGTGTAAAAATGGGTAGCAAGTGAAACAAAGGACCATTTCCCTCCCCCCCCCCCCCCCTTTTATGTGTGAGGATATGAGAAATGGATAAAGATCCTCTCTTGGTATGAGATCTGCATTCTGGCCTTACTCTCTACGCGCTAAAATTAACTAAAAATAAGTGAAAGTAGAAAAGGTCGAATAGAATTGAGTGCAATGGCCCCCATGACACTTGATATGAAGCCGCCGGTGGATTAATTGGTCGGTGCTGTTGACGATGTAAGATGCACCAATAGTGGTGATTAAATGATGTATACCTCAAGAAAAATATTATGGGACTGCAATTTCTCATTCAATTTAAAATTCCTCGCGCATTAAGAGAGAGAGAGAGAGAGAAAAAAAAAAAAAGAAATCACTCATTACATGTTCGAAAATAGGGAAATCATATCTCCAGGTATCAAACATTTGACATTCCTCATATAGGATATCTTGGAAATGTCACTAACTACCAAAGTGAAGAGTCATTATGCGTGATAAAATAAAAAGGTATCCTCTCCTCCGGGGGAAAAAATGTGAGAATCTTTGTGTGTGAATGGAAAATAATACTCGTAGACAATATTTATGTCGTGTAAATAATGATTATTATTTATATTTATTATATGATGATTAAAATTGTTAATTCAATACTATATATTAAATAGTTTTTAACTTTTTTTAAGTTATTAAATTATTATTTTTTTCATTTAATGTTCTCTATTTTAAGTAATTATGAGGATGCTAGCCGTAAATAACATTTTACTTCTTCAACTCATGGATTAGCTCGAGTACTTTATGGCTTTCAATCATCACTTACTTTTTAGAGACAAATGATACTTAAATTTAGTATTATATAATAATGAGGTGTAAAAATTTAAAAAAAAAAGGCGTAAGTAGTAAAAATATATGCGAATTTAATATGTTAGTGATCCATTTAATTTGTAGGACTTTTCGCTATTGTTGAATATAAATGTATTATTTAAATTCTGTTCTTCAAATTATAATAAATATAAAAGTAAGGATAAGCAACGTAACCAAAGTATGGAATCATATAAGTTCTACAAATTTCTCCCCAATCACTGTTTTTTTTTTTTTTTTTCCTCCTGAAATGGCGTGCGAAAAATGAAAATAGATAGAAACAAGGGCAGAGTTAATTATCCAACCCCAAAAAAGATACATATGGACCAATGACGTCTTTCTCTTTTGGGCAACTTAAAAATAAAAAAATAAAAAAAAAGAAGATAAGAGCATTCCTTTTTTTTTTTTCAAATCAGAGATAAAAGCATTTCTGATACCAGTTATTACTTATTAAGGGTTAAAAGCATTTCGTTCCACATTGCGTGATATCCTTTTTCTTACACAAACAATAGTAGCCATTTATTATAATTATTTTTTTGACTGGGACAGCCATTTTAATTAATGTCTAAGGATAGAATTAGAAATTTTCAAAACATTTATTTAAGAAAATGTATAGAATTAAACAAGTATAAGTAATGCAGTAGTAAAAAAAAAAAAAAATCAACACCTAGAAAAGTATGCGTCCATCTTATCCTATAGTCTAGTCTATAACCAATCACCATCTAGATGGCGTTGGGAGCATGGTCAAGCTGTGGGCTCCACTCCCCACTTCCTATCACCGTTAAATAATGATCTGGACGTCCATATCTTGACACATCATGCGATACTTTTTTGTCGCGACATGATCATCACGGAGGAGCAAAATTTGATGCCCTCTAATCCTCCATCCTCCTCTAAGAGCATCAGCATTGCACGTGACTACGTCAAATTTGCTCATGCAATGGAGCGAAGACAACACGCCCGTACGTCAAGATGAATGACCGTCATTCGTCAACGTCAAATATTATTTCTGGTCATAAAATAATTCATGCTACCAGTATATCAAATCAAAATTAATCTCGAGTTATGTTTCCCCATGTTGATAAAATGTCACAGCCTTCTTCATGTAATTAAGGAATTAGTATCATTTTTAGTTCAAATCCTTTCTATTTCTCTGTTATTATACTCATTCTCACTATCTTCTGGAAGCTATGCCAACAATTGAACCAAGAAAAGACTAACATTTGATGGAGAAGATAAAAGCAAGGAGATGCTGACATTTTCTTTTGCCTCTCAAGAAAGCAATTAATTCGTTTAGGTGTAGGGCTATTTTAGCAGCCGCCCATAAATTATACATTGCACACGTTTGTGGTTACGGCTTCGCCCCACTATTCCTAGTACTAGATTTTTTATTTTGCCATAAACGAAGCTTCCGAAGAATCCGTCAGGATTCTCCACGTGTATTTCTTAAACACCGCCAGGTATACTTGCCTCTTATTTTTGTCGTCTTCTCCAAATATCTCCTATGCTTAACTTTAGCTTTCGATTTTCGCTCCTTATTCCTAGCTTCCACTCCCTATATATACGTAAGTGCTGTGGCAATTGGCTTAATCATGGTTACCAAATATACCTTGATTCTTAGTTGATTCCCTCATAAACTGAAACCCCCTTTACAAAGACTCTCTAGAGGAAACAAATCTATCTCTCTTCTTTCTAGACATAGGAGGAGGAGAGAGTATTTCCAATTTGCAAGATTTGATACTCAAATTCAGGTGGGAGAGCAATATCCAATATCAAACATTGTTGTCATAATAAGTCAATGGCCAAGGGAATCAGAGACCTAAGTTCATGGATCGAGGTTGCCCCAGCACCCATAATCCTCCCAACGAAGCCTTCTAATACGCCCGGTTTGGAGACCATCACGGAAGAAGCTGCTGAGGAATACGATGATGATCAGCTATAGTAAACATACAACCTTCCATCTAGCTACTTAATTTTTTATGTGTATGTAGATGTTATGGCTTGTGACATTGGATTCATCATCCATGACAACGCACGCGTCCATTTCCTCGATGGTACTCACATCTCGCGGCCAATTAGCCTGGGGGCCTTGACGTTTTGAAGAATGCCGAAGCAGCAAATATTGCAAGATTTTGCCTCGTAAATAATGCAATGGTCTAGCATGCATGTTTAGAAGGTTCTAGCTAGCTTTTATTTAGGGAATCATGTTGTGAACTTGATCACGAGTTCGCAACAACTGTGTACAGTTAATTTTATAAAAATATGCGGTTATCTGTTTTCTTCTTCTAGTATATATAATTTTAAAGCAGTATAATCAATGCTCTCTTAGAAATTTGACTTAAAGAAAATCTTGAACTACAATTTCCATATGGTTTCTGCTAAATTAATGGGTTGATGTTTGATTATGGGATGACATAGTGACATACTCACATGTACATAATATTTTTTAAAAGAGCTGTGCTAGATAGCTCGAAAGGAATTGAAACGGAACGGTACGAATTGGCAAAATTGGGGAGATAGCGGAAATCATGATGGTAAAACTTGAAGAAAGGGGAAATGTCAAAAAAGAACTAACCAATCAAATTAATTTGGTTTAATTATTTCGAAGGTTCCGATAGTTTCATTCAATTTTTAATTTGGTTCTTATAGTTTAAAAATTTTTAATTAGATCCCTATATTAAATAATCAGGCCTTTAGAGCAACCTCAAATTATAAAATTTTATATAATTTAATAGGTCATAACCCAATTTTATAAGTTCAAACATAAAAATTTATTCAATTTAATCATTAATTTTGTAATGATAAATTACTCCAAGAACTTGATTATAAAATTTTATTTAATATAAGAATCTGATTAAAAATTTTTAAATTATAAAAATTTAATTAAAAATTAGATCAAATTACAGTACTTACAAAATAATTAAACCAATTAATTCATACAGTAATTAGTAATTGAGATTCGTACAAGACAACATTTCTCTTTTTAAAAAAGAAAAACCTTACATCGGGTGTGACGGCGTGAGAAAAGATCCTCTGTTTCGCAACACCGACTTTTCTGCCCCTTGTGTTTTTTATTTACTTTGTCATGTAAATCTCAATAAATAAATCCAATCCAAAGGCAGCTTAATTTTCTTGCGTTGCCGTAATGCAGCAGGTCAAATAGCAAGACGCTACATGCGCGAGGGAAGGAGTCAAGGGGCTGGAACCTCAAAACATCCTTTACTTTTAGATTTTTATTTTAATATTTAAAAAAACTTGTAATCTAATGATGGTTTAAATATGTTTTTAATCTGATAGACCTAGAATTATTGTATTTACTGCAGAAATGTAACGGATTGAATATGTGTGGATGACATTGTATGGATATTTGTGCTGATATATGTATGAGAATAGAAATTACAGACAATGAGGATCTGAATAACAACGAAAGAAAAGTGCAAGAAGGAAATAAACTGATAACTCCCACTCCCACCATTCGAGTCACGAGACAACCCCAGGTCTCACTCTCCAAATTCTTCTCTGCCCCTTTTTTTCTCCCTACCTCTTTCCTTTTATTCTCCTAATGAATTGCATAAGAGACTCTCCCCTCATTCTTTGCTGTTTGGGCTGCTAACAACCGAATGGGCCTCCATAGGCAACAACTTGGGTTTCCACAACAACCTGGGTCATATCATAATCGTTATAAATATACGTTATTTTAATTTTAATTTTTTTAAAAATTTTGATTTTCAAAAACCAAAAAAAAAAAATTTTTGATCCATTTTTTTTAATATTATATTTTTTATATCTGTCATTCTAAATATTGGTCTTTATAAGTATCTTAAAATATATATTTAACATTTATAAATATTAAAAATTTTATTTTTAAACCTTATAAATATTTTAAAATCTTTCTTTTAGTCCTTATAAATATTACAATTTAACAATATTGATTAATGACAAGGACCAAAAATATAATATTATGAAAAAGGGACTAAAAACCAAAATGAAAATTTAGAATGACTAAAATCAAAACAACTTAAATTTATAAAAATTGAAAACATATTTAAGCCTTCACCGATTTATGCACTTCCAACAATTTTGGTGTGGTCCTTAGCACCGCATGGTTCAGGCCTTGGCTTCCTACATATGAGAACCCATATTCTAGTTTTGAGGTAGTTGTGAATTGAACATTGGATATAGCAAGGAAAATGGACAAGGACATAGCTAATTGGGACTGCCTTGGTTATCCTTGGGAAGAATTGCATGCAACATATAATTGTTTAAACTAATAGGCTGTTTGGAAAGCTTTGGAATTCTATTTCCTCAAGAATTTGAATTCAATTCCTTTAAAAGCCTCAAAAGTAAATTCGACTAAAACTGGTCTGATTTGCAATTTTTAATTTAATAGATTTGATACTAAAAATAAAATATCTAAAATACCCCCAACCTTATTAATCCTTCTCTCTTCTTTCTCTCCTCACTCTTATCTTTTTTCCCTCATTTTGTGGAGCTTCAACAAGTACGCTCTCTTCTTTTTCTTTTTTCCCTCACTATTGTCACTTTTCCCTTTTCTTTCTCTCCTCACTCTCGTACTTTTCCCACATTTTGCAGAACTTCAACAGGTGCAACTCAACAACACAAGATCGCACAACAAGAATTCCGAGAAACTCTTGTTTGTTTCTTAATTTTGCTAAATTTTGTGTTTTTCAATCCTTTTTTTGTTTCTGTTTCGTGTTTGCATGTTTGTTCAAATTCATTTTGCTCACTAAGCTGTGCACACCAAGTGTTGGATGGTTTGTTTCTTTGTCTATGTGATGCATATCAAATATTTGATAATTTGTCTCAATGATTAATTAGTTATTGGAGGTGGACTTCAACCTTGGTTGTTGCTGGTTTTTTGGTTCTTTCTGTGGCAGCCTTGTGGTGTTGTTGGTTTTGCTCTATTTGATGTACTTTTGCCCTTATTTGGTGTGCTAAATGTTGGAAATGTCTTTTGTGATTGGGAGCTGGTTTATATCATTTTTTGTGTTCAGATTATGAGCTATACTAGGTGTTTGATCTAATAACTTGACTACTATTAAAGAAGTGTTCTTTTCTTCACGGAGCTGTAATTGCTTGTTGTTGCTGTTGTTGTTTTCTTTTAGTTGAAAATTGACTTAGCCTTAATCATGCTTTGCTTTGAGGCATCATGGCTAATTTTCTATTGGTTGTTTCTAATAGATTTTCTTTATTTTCTTTTTTATGTCTAGTTGTTGTTTCCCTTGAAACAATATTACAAGTTTTGACAATCATTTCTTGTAATTACAAAGCAATGCAGAATCAAGGAAAAAATCAATTTTAGAAAAAAATTATTTGTTTCTAATACCATTTTTATAGGAACACAATTTTAGAAAGCAATTCTCAAACTGACATTTTGACTTGAGGAGAGTATTGAAATAGTAGCAATTCATTTATTAGCATTTATTTGTATTCATTGTATATGACTTTATTGTAGCAAAATAGAAACGTACCACACTGTACCCAGCCTTCTCTACTAGTACAACTAGACTTAGACATAAGGCGCTACTCACTTGCATCTATTCACAGTAACTGGGTTTTCTCTCTAGATATTTGCTTCCCTAGTTTTTACAAACATCATAATATCCAATTGTGAAGTATTTTGCTGGAAGGAATTGAAGAACTTCCCTAATAGAGGGATAGTCCATAGAGAAGATCAAGCAATAATTTCTTTTAGTTGAAAATTGACTTAGCCTTAACCATGCTTTGCTTTGAGGCATCATGGCTAATTTTCTATTGGTTGTTGCTAATAGATTTTCTTTATTTTCTTTATATCTAGTTGTTGTTTCCCTTGAAACAATATTGCAAGTTTTGGCAATCCTTTCTTAGGTGACGTAGTTCTAATTAATATTACTCATCAAGATTTATGAATTCAAAAGTAAGAATAATAGTTTATTTAGCTTTACTATAATACACAAAAGTCATTTAACATGTATTACAACTTTGTTAGGTTAAATTTGAAAGATATATACTTTCATTGTAGGTAATATGAGACAATTTGAAAGAAATGCAATCTTAGCCATAGTTGCTTATGCAGGTTATTTAGCTTGCATGCAATATATGAGTCGGCATGTGTCTCATATTGAAAGACCAATCATCCAATCACGACAGCATACTAGAGATCAAGTACATCAAGAAATGATAGCTCAATTAGAAGCACATTATAACTCACATTCTTTAATGCGTATAAGTTATGATGCTTTTACTCGATTAGTTGTAATACTTCATGGAAGAGGACTTCTTAGGGATAATCAATATAGTTTTGTTAAGGAACAAGTTGCAAAGTTTCTATATACTTTAAGTGGTCAAGCACATACTCGATCAGAAAGTTTTTTCTTCCATCGGTCTACTGAGACCGTTAGTTGTGACCGTTAGTTGTCATTTTCACCAAGTTCTTAAAGCTTTGATAACACTTCAAGATCAGTTTTTAGTTCAACCAAATGGCTCTAGTGTCCCACCACAAATATTCAACAGTGAAGGAAGATTCTATCCATACTTTAAGGTATTTTTTAATACAAATATATTTTTTTTTGAATCATTTTTTGTAATGTCACATGGTCATGCTTACTAATTTATGTTGAAAATTTTAGAATTGTATTGGTGCTATAGATGGAACACATATCCGAGTTAAGGTGTCAAAAGAAAATGTGTCACAGTATGGAGGAAGAAAAAGTTATCCTACAATGAATGTATTGGCAATCTATACTTTAGACTTGAAATTCACGTATGTGTTACCCAGATGGGAGGGCTCAGCTTCAGATTCAAAAATTTTAGATAGTGCATTAAGTAGAGAAGATAATCTAAATGCTCCTTAAGGTATTAAATTTTTATATATAAATTTGTTTCATAGCTATTAAAAAGATTTCCCTATAAAATTTTACATGAATACTTTAAATTCTATTTTTAGGTAAGTTCTACTTAGCCAATGCTGGATATGTGTTGAGGTCGAGGTCGGGGTTTATCACTCCACATTGAAGCACTCGATATCATTTGAAAGAATATTCTCAACATCCTTTTGAAAACCCAAAAGAGTTATTCAACTTAAGACATTCTTCATTATGCAATGCAATTAAAAGAGCTTTTGGTGTTATGAAGAGTAGATTTCCAATCATAACAGAGATGTCTAGATACAATGTAGACACGGTGGGTGAAATTGTTTTTGCTTGTTGCATTTTGCACAACTTCTTAGTGGATTTTGATCCAGATGAAGAAATTATTGCACAAGTTGACAGGGTCTAATGAATAATGAGCCTGAAGGTCAATCTTTTTGTGGAGAAATTGTAAGAGGTGAAGATGGACAAAGAGGGGAAATTTTGAGAGACTCCATAGCAACACAAATGTGGAATGATTATATATCTAGACGGCATTGATTTTTATGTCTTACCATTGCTTTTGAAATGAACTTGAGTTTATGTATTGTTTGAATTATTAGTTCTTATTGTCTATAATATTACATTGGATGCTTAACTTTTATGTAATATGTTTATTAATTTATTGTTGCATTACTTTAATTTAGATTTTGTTATGATTTTTTTACTTCTAGTACTTTACTTGTGTAATATAATATAAAAATGTAGTATCTAATGTCATATAACAATAGGTGGTGGTATGGATGGTGAGAAAGTTGTTGAGGTGAAAGGAGGAAATGATTGTGATGCATACTTTAGGTGGACCATATAAATGGATGACTTGATGCTTGAAGTTTTTAGGGAGCAAAAGAATAAGGGTCAAAAGGAAGATAGAGCTTTTTCTGCTGAAGCTTATAGAAAGGTGGTAGAGGAAATTAATGAAAAATTTTCTTTGAACATCAACAAGAATAAAGTGTTAAATCGTTTGAAGACTCTTATGGAACAAATGGTGCTAGCAGAAGAAATTGAATTGAAAAGTGGAATAGGATGGAATGACACATCTAAAACATTTGAGGCTCCTCCAGAGGTGTGGAAATCTTTAGTAAGGGTATGAAATTTCTATTTCAGTTTCTTTAATAAAGTTATTTATAATTTGGTAGTTTGTACTTTTTTTTCTTTTCTTTTTGTTAGCCACTTATGACTTTGCTTTATGATAGTAATTCTTTATCACTTGCATGAGGTGGTGGTTAAAATGAATACCATGAGCTGTAAAATGAAAAATTGGTAGTAACTTCCTTGCACATGCTTGTTTACCAACTTCCTTATTATTATTTACTTTTGTTACAGGCCAATCCTAAGTTTAGACTTATCAAAGGAAAATCTCTTTATCACATGGACATTCTCAGAGAGATATACAACAAAGATATAGCAACTGGTGTAACACCCTACTAATACTATACTATGCTTAAATCATTTTATGGCATTATTAGTTGTTACTCTTAATTAGCGAAAGTTCTTATCTTTGAAATTAGTGTAATATACGAAAATAGCATGTAATTTTTTTTTGTAAAACCTTTATGCTTGAAAAGTGAGCCTTTAAGCGCTTACTTACTCTTATACATATGAACGTTGTTTTTTATATCGCTAAGTTACTAATAAGAGATACGATAAAATGGAAACAACATAACACAATACATTAAACCAAGAACATAATCATAGATAATCAAGGTTGTCATTACACTTAATAAGTATCACATATGTAATAGGTCAAGTTAAGCAGCATGACTTCCTACATGCTCTTAATTACACATAAACTGCCCAACTAGTGCTCTTAAGAAAATGAAAATACTATGCTACTATCTCGATCCTCCTTAGCTAGGTGAAGAAACATGGTGGTTCTTCGTCTCATCTAGTCAAGTACCATCAGAAGTGTTACCATGGATGTCATCAGCTCCATCTGAAGATGACACGGAAACGTAGTAATGAGAAATACAGGATTTCTCAGTAGGATTATGACTAGACAAACATGGTGTCATCGTCATCGTCCCAGCCACTTCGGGTTTGATTATAAAAATAGTGGATAGATATAGGTTCAATTTTAACAATTTCCTAATATATAAATCCCGAAGCGGATTGCTTTTACGTTTATCATCATATTCATAACATCATACATAGGCATACCTACTAACACATGGGATAAACATTCATAATACGCAAGAGAAATATAGAAACATGCATGACTATACAATTCATCAACTTGACCATGGTTCTACTTTGAATTTACTTTATTTTTAGCACGTGCTTAACATTCTTTACTTTCTTTTAAAATAGACTGCTTTTGGACATGAGCTCATTCTGCGACTGTCGTCACGCAGTACTAAACCAAATCAGACTAAGCCGATATTGGTTACCCCTAAGTTGGAGGGTCTTTCATATCACCCTTCCCTCCCCCATAGAGGTTCCTTGTGGATCACCATCTCTCACTTCCCAGAAGTGATCGAGGGGTCATATCCCATTCTTTTGTTCCTTATCATTATATTTTACATGCATAATACTTCTTTGACTAGATACATGCAATGATATGACTAAATTTATAATTTTGACGGAAATCCGACGGCATAACGGCTAGACCGGAGCTTCCCCAAAATACCAATCACAAACTTTCAACCAATAGTTCATCATATCTATATCATATCATCACACTAATTATTCAATTATGAGACAAAGCTCAACCAAACTTGCCATTCATCATGCCAAATGGCATCATACATTCATACCCTAAGGGGTTCATAGTTGTGTTATTCTTTGTGAAGAATCTTATGAATCATCATTTGATTTCCCGTGATTACCCATGAGAGAATCACTTAGCTAAAATATATGTACATGTAGTCTTTGAGTTACTTAGTTCTCATGTGAGCTTAGTCTTTACTTAAGTGCATGTTTTATGGATCACTTGTTCAAATTAATTAAGTTAGATGATTGTTCCCTTTTCTTGAGACAATATACTTAGTAATTCCTAGGTTAATAATATGCTCAGAGGCCCTAATCATACTTCTGTTCCCAAGGAGTTCGAGATCTCTCTAATCCTTAGGTCATGACAACGCATAACCACATCATGAACCTAACAACACTATGTTCACTAAACACCAAAGGTGATTTTTAACTTAACCAAGTTACAAAACTTCAAGCTTTTATCACTAATATAACAAGATCTTAACTTAAATATTATAAAAATTATCATTTTTTATAAAGTAGTCATAAAGTTTTATTCTTTATGAAAGTAAGTGCCTTTAAGATTAAGCTTTTATCTTAAAGATTAGATCTTCATGAAATATGATATAAGTTACTAATTTTTCAACTAAAAAGTCTTGTTCTTTATGAAAGTTGACTCTTTTAATTATTCTAAAACCATCAATGCCTCAACTTTATGATTTAAAGTTGTCTTTATATTAAAAAGGTTCCTACTTTATCAACTAGTGATATAAGACATTAGCTCTAAAGTTATAAAGTCTTGATCTTTATAAAAGTTAGCATTTTTATGATCTAAGAGTGACCTTTTTTATTTCAAGTTTCAAACTTTATGAAAGGATTTGCTTCCAAGGATCAATCTTTGAAACATAAAGTGATAAGACATTATTTTTCTAACTCAAAAGCCTTATTATTCTAAAAAGCTTAGACTTTTACATGTAGTCTTGTCTTCAAAACAAAACAAAATATGACTTTTATGAAGGCACTAAATTTGCACCACTTTTTATATTTCAAGAAGCAAACTTTTTAAAGTTATAAGCTTTTAGGATGTTCATAGTCTTATCAAATCATAAAAAGTATGTAAAGATGAAACTTTTCTAATCATAAACTCATCATACGAAAAAGAACAACTTTAAGCAAGATACCACCAAGAACATCAAGAACCTTCAAGAATAAGAACATGAATATATTTTTCCAAAAGTAGAAATATCAAGAACACTTGAAGAACAACAAGGATATATTTTTTTCCAAAAGTAGAAACATCAAGAACACTTGAAAAATAATAAGAACATATTTTGCCAAAAATGGAAACTTATGCTCATGAACAGCATGAAGGATCTTCTCAAGTTTTCACTTAAAGATCTTGGTCCTGAAAAGAACCAAGCTTCAAGCTTTCTTGAGCAAACAAAATAAAAAGATAAAGATCATTATCTCCATTTAGAAGATGGCGCTACAATAAGAGAACAAGAATAAGAAGATGATGACTTCTCTTGATGATGATGGTGGCAGTTTTGGATGAACCAAGGGAGAACTCTTGAGTTCTCTTGAAAATGATGTTGGTAGTATTTAGATCTTATCTTCAAAGACCCAAAGATGAAGTCCTTGAAGGGCTAAGTGAGAGGTTTTGGTTATGGTGGGGGTGGAGAAAGGAGGAAGAAGATGAAGAAGAAAAAGGGAATTTTAGAGAGAAGTGAGAAGATGAGAGTTTTAGAGAGAGAATGAGAAGTGTGAAAATGAAAATGAATGGATGTGAGAAGAAGAGAGAGGCCGTAACTTTTATGAGGGTGGGGAGAAGATATTTTGCTTTATTTTATGTTATCATGTGTTAATTAGTGATTAAGTAGACAAAGTGAATGATACGAAGACAAAACATAGTCAAACTTTTACATGAAACACTCTTGTCTAGTGTTTTATACTTTTATGACGTCACCTTTTACTTTATGGTCTAATTGACTAAATTTGAATTTAATGATGTGATTAAGTGCTCTTGCAACTTAATTAAGATGATTAAGCAAGGATTAGTGATTGATATACAAGAACATGATTAACAAAAATTAATCTTGAAATTAAGCTTAATTAATATTAATTAAACTCAATTAAGCTAATTAAGGGCGATTAGTGCTTAATTAAGCTATAAAGGCTCTAACTTGCCTAAGTAGAGATTATTTAATCTTGATTAAGCATTCTTTTGACTTTTCTCATCCGAGTTAACTTGTAAACTCTTCGTTAACTCCTTAATTAAGTCTCAATCTCATAATTTTTCATTAAGTGCCTAATTACTGAGGGTTACTAAAGTAATTTAGCACAACAAAAAATTGAGAATGTTACAACTGGAGCTCAAGCTGAGAGTGCTAGAGAAAAGGTACGAAGATGGGAAAGGGAGAATAGGGAAATGAGTATTGATGAAATTGATGAGATGCAAGCAAATAATGAGATTCATTTAGAGAACTTCATTCCCTTTGATTCTGAAAGTGTTCCATCAATGCCAACTACACAAGGTCCATCATCATCTATTCAATCTAATACTTCATCTCTGAAAGGGAAAAAACGAAAAACACCAATGACAAGTGATTATTTATCAGATTTAAAAGAGGTGTCTTTAGCAATGAAAGAAATTGTACAAGCTATTTTAAATACAAGCACTCAAGTTTGGAAGCTAGCTGAGATATTTGAAGCAGTAGGTAAATTGAGTTTGGAGGGTTGCAATCTTTTTCAAGCTGTTGAATGGCTTGTTGAACATCCTAATCTTATTAGATCTTTTTTGGTTGTCCGGAGAAGCTTCACTTGGAATGGTTGGTTACAAAGTTGGGTTGGTGATATGGTAGAGTTCAAGCTATACATGACAGCTAGAATTCATATCTTTCTAATGTTTTGTTTTGGTTTTAATGCCTATAAGTAGTTCTTGAAAGTAGACTTTGAGTATAAGACATTTATGTGTGCTTTTGGAAGTGGACTTCAAGTGTAAGATATTTTGTTATATATATTTGTTTTCTTAAGTTACAATGCCATTTGTCTTGTCAAAGTAGCTTAATTTTGATTTTTGATCATAACTTCAACTATTAGAATAGACAGAGCAGGCCGGGGGCAGCTGCTAGATCAAGTTGGTGTGGGTTATAATGCACATGGTCAGTTTGAAGATGGTTGCCTGTGCTTTAGTTCTTTGTGAGTTATGCTTTGCTAACCTCTTTATTTTGCTAGGTTCATTAGGTTGAGTTAGATATACTTCCTTTGTCTAAAGACTTAAAAAAAAAAAAAGACATTTCTAAATAAGTTGAATTATAATTTAATCAATTTTAGTGTTTTTTTAGGAAAAATATTTTTAATAAATTTATTTTGTAGAGCACTTCGGTTTGGTTTTGATTGTGTTATGTTATCTAATGAATAATTAAGTGTGTTATTAAAATATAATATTTTATTAATAAAGAGAAAAATAATCAAGATAAAGAATTCAATTCATTTTAATATATATTCCAAACAGTATAAATGAATTCAATTCTATAATTTACTAGTTTATTCCAAACGTAAGAATTCAAATCATAATAGAATTAATGGAATTGAATTCAATCCTATCTCATTTTATCTTTCCAAACAAGATGTAAAAGATACAAGTGGCCGAGGCCTAAGACTCAATGGTAGTACCATAGCTACGTTAAATAGCCACGCATATAGTAGTACCATATTAAAGTAAGGAAACATACTTCAAACCTTAAAAAAAGGGGAAAAAAAAAAAGAACTTCAAACAGAGAAACAACTGCAAATTTTCTTCATTTTTTTACAGGTATTTTCCCACTAGAGGTAATTCTATTTGAGTACTATTGGACAACTAAATATGGACGACTCTTCTAACTAAGATTTGAAACCACTGTAAATTAAACACGGTGACCTTTATGTATAATTTATTTTTGATTAACTTAAAAACCTTGGATGCAAGTGGATTATTCTCGACCACTGAGTAAAGACATATTATTGGAGAAAATGATGAGTTTATAGGCAAGCAAGCCACCTATGCTTTGAGCAAGGGTTTTGGAGTAATAGCATGCACTGAGGAACTGTTAAAAGAAAGGGAAGCTAGGAAAACTTTTGATGTTTGTCTCCAGCAATTGAAGGCCTTTGCAAGTGAAATTATGCTTCTTTATAATCCATTTGAAATCCATTTTCTTTCGGGGGGAAACAAGAGGGGGCGTGAGATTGGCGATTGCTTCCATAACATCAATTATACCCACTATGTGCATATGCAGAATAATAATTTTTTGAATTTGAACTTTCTCTTATTAAAAGACCATCATAATAACAAGGTCCCATTCTTGTTGCACCGGATAAAGTCTAGTGCACTATACACTAGATCCATCTAATGGTTAGGATTGATGGTGCATTGATACACTTATCACTTATAATATACCATAAATTTTTTTAATCTTTCTTCCCCAACTCCATCATCTTCTATCCTCGTTGTGCTACCAACACCACCCACTCACCCCACTCCTATCGTGTCACTGCCTACCCTCTGGCGCTATTAAACCATCGAAGTCGCCAATGACGACGACACAAACGGTGTCGTTTCTAGCCATACATGCTAGTGTCATTTCTATCCAAAGCCACACAAATACCATTTTTGTTCTCTCTTCTCTCTTGTCGGCATGCCAAATTCTAGCACGACTACACTAGTCACAAAACCAATTGCCACCGTCCACGACAAACCTCCACCGTTGAATCTCGCTCAACAACAACTCCACCCCCAAATAGCCTCCCACTCAAACTTCTTTTCCACGACAAAGCCACAGGCCCCAGGCTGAGAGCCACCATAAGGTACACCTCAGCGCTAGACTCCATCTCCAAAACCATGAACCGTGAACCATGCAAGGATTGGTGGTGATTCTCCGATTGGGGTGGCAGTGTCAGTTCATTGTGGTGGGGGTGAAAGTCGAGGTTCCTGGTGGTGGAGCTTGTGTCGATGCATGTGTTAGTGGAGGGTAGCCATCGGAGGGAAGAAGATGTTGAGGGGAGGATAGGAGGTTGCGGCGGTAAGAGTGTTTGCAGAGAGGGGTATGTGTGAGAGAGAGAAAGTAAACACAACTACGGTGCACTATGGGTTGGTGGTTGCATTAATAGACTACAAGATCTTCATCGTTAGATCAACTAGTGTATGGTGCACCACAGCCTTGGCCTATTAACAATAAGTATATCCAAGTATTATTTATCTTCTTTCTATAGACTATAATAATTAATAAGATATGATAATTATATTTAAAATTATTTATGTGGCTATTTATCTATTTCTGCACTTACATAACACGAGATGAATTTGTATTCAGTGTATCTCTAATCAAAATATTATATTAGATTCTGTCATTTCTCTTTGAGAGTCTCATCTCACATGAGTGAGGAAATTACACAAAAAAAACACATGATAAAACAAGGATAACGGGTAAAACTTTTAGGAGAGTGTACCCAAAAAAAAGGGGGGGAAAACTTTTAGGAGAGTTTTTCTTTTTATAAGTAACAAATGTGTCTGCATGTTACAAAAATTTATAATGATAGTTATTTTTTTATAAAAAAAAAAGATAGCATTTTGCCATTTTCTTTTGGTGTCGATGGCCGGTGGTGATGATGCAAAATATAGTATTACTTTGAGCAGCCATCGTTTAGCTGAATTGCATTGCATGTGCCAATTACAACGATAATATTTTTCACATGTATAATATTTAGGTGGTAGTAAATTAATTATCAATGTCATCACTTCACTTTAACCATTATAAAAGGGTGCCCACTAACATCCTTCTTGCACAAGCAGTAGTGCATAGAGAAGCAATCCCAGTTTTAGGCACAACACTTAACACCAATCATCAAGCATTTTTTCGCCGCAAAAGGTTTATCTAGGAAATTAAGGAACTCAACACAACACTGGCGGTTGCTGAAGCTGAGCCTCCACCTACTTACTCTCACTGTTTCAGGTATACACTTGAGTGTTGTGTCTTAACTTAATTAAGCAGGAAAGGGCTAGCATTATAGCAAGGTTAAGGGATCTCTGTATGTGTCGTTCAATTGGTGCCATGGCAAAGGACATCAAGTTCTTGGTATGTTGTGTTGAGTTTGCCCCTACTCCTGTGATTCCGCACAGAAAGATATCACTTTCTCCTGTATTAGAAATCATTGCCGAATAAGAGGGTGAAGAATATGGCGAAGAATTTTGTCCCCCCTAGCTCTTGCTCTTGAATTCTAATTATTGACCAAAATAGTTTCGCAAGCCACTGAGAGTAATTGCTTATGGAGTTATGGTTAATTTTATTGATTCTTTTTTTTTTTCCCATGTCAGCTTAGCTTATTTGCAAGACTGTCATAGTGTAACTAAAAACTAGTTAGATTCTTATCCATCATCCATGTCAAAATTCAAAACTCTATTTTCTTAGTAATTTTCAAATTCTAAGGGAAACTTACATTGTCCCCCAAAAACAAAATGTTAAGAATTGCTTCAATTTATGGCAAAATGATGAGGAACTCCCCCACATCCCAAGGTAAGTAATAAATAATGAAATTAATGATGGAATCTTAAGTATTAATTAATAAAAAACAAGGTGACACTTTCATAATTTTCTTGGGATGCATTATAATTCTCTCTTAAATCCGAATGAGATCACGGTATAGTTCGATCGCTCATATTGGATGCCTTAATGTATGAGTAGAAAGTCTTCACGAGCCAATAGCTACAAGGGTATTTTAGTACTCAAGTCAACATGAGATCAACGTGTAACTTGTAAGAGTGATTAAGAAGATTACTTGAGACTCGTAAAAAAAGAAAAAGTATAAAAAAAGGGACATTTCTTGAGTATGGAGTTTTAGATAAGAAACAAATAAAGTCACTACGAATGGTCTAGTGATGAGGATTTTGGATAATTAAAGTAACTAGGAATAGTCTAGTGATAAGAATTTTGGATAATTTACATGAGATCTTAGGTTTAAACTTTATGGGACATTTTGTTTCAAGGTATATAAAATTATTCCTAGAAATAATCACTTGGGAATGATATATTCTTATATTTATTTCAAGTTTTTAAAAAATATTTCCCAATACTAATCATTTAAAAAAAGTTATATTTCCATATTTTGATTATTTTTTGCTCCTATTATAGGGGTTTTCCCATGTATGGAAATGAAACATTCCCATGTATGGAAATGAAAATTATTAAATAAAAATATTAAAATATTCTTCAACTAATAATAATAAATAATATAATTAATTAAATTAGAGGTATTTTGAGAATTATTATATATATTCTCAAGAATATATATTATAAACTAAACATATTTTAATTTATTATCGAGAGTCTCAAAAACTATTCCCAAGAATTTTTAATGCAAAACAAACAAGTTTTTTTAGAATACTCGGAAATTACATTTCCAAGCATAACATTTTCAAGAATGTAATTCTTAAAAATATAATTTCAAACCTACAAACAAACATCCCATTATTTGTGTTGGTGTATCAAAAGAAAAAAAAAAAAGGATAAGGAACAAATAAACAACCGGCCAACTTGAGAGGCAACGAAATTTAGAAGGCTAGAGGTGTTATTGTGGACAAGGCTTCGGCCCACAGTCAGCAAAAGAGAAGCCCGTGATTAGTGTCTTACGGCTAACAGTGTAATTTGATCAAATTAAAACAAACTGGAATATGGGCCATCGTTACAAAAACCTTAAAAAAGAGTGGTGATGCCATGCCTAGAAAATAATTTTTATTTAATTTCTTATTCAAATTATTTTTGTCTAGATGAAAATAATGAATTTAATCAATTGCTAAACCTTAAATCTTAATCTATGTGGATTGATTATACAAATGTCTCCAAAATTTGACACGATATGATCACATGCTCCCCACTCTAAACAGTTCATAGTATTAATTTTTCTATGATCCCACCCTCACTTAGCAACTAGAATCGCGTAATAAATTAATTGTTTTTTAGACAATAATTCTTTTTTTTTCTTTCTATTAGACAATAATACCTTTCTTAGATCTTGGAGTTGGACAAAATACTGGACTTTCGTCATGAACAGAAACCATTGCCTTAGCGTGTATTTGGCATGCTATATTAGGTATGATAAAATAAGATAATAAAATATGTTATGATATTATCCGTTGTTTAATACAGTTAGCGTATTATATAAATTTATCCATCAAATTTTTTTTATATGTCAAAATAATAGATAATTTAATCCAACTTAGGAAGACTATAGTAGGTCTAATTAATTTTTTTATGTATAAGGGCTCTTTCATTTTTATTTTTTAATAAATTTTATTAAAAAAAATTAAATAAATAATAAAAAATAAAAATATATTATTTAATAAATATATCTAATAATAAATAAATATTTTTAAAAAATAATAGTTGTAAAATAACTATTCAAATTAATATAAATAATGTATAAGTAATATTTAATATAAAAAATATAATATTAGATTTGGTTGAATTTTAATATATAAAAACTCCTTCTTTATTTGTTTTTCTCTCTCTCATTTTTTATATTGAAAAAATATTAAAAATATATAAATAAATAATTTTAAGTATAAAACTATATTTATATACAATGCAAAAATAACTTAAATAATTATAATAAAAACAACAAATATTTAAACAATAACATTAATTTTTAATTTAATATTTATTATATTTTATCATAATAACTTTTTATGGTTATATTTTATATCATAGTTGTCAATAGCGCACGATAGCGGCGGAGCGGCGCAGGGCAGTGGGTGGCAGCGACGGAGCTTGCAGGAGCGTCGCGTTTTGTCATCGTGGCTGTCACCATCACTATCGTGGACATCGCAGCCACTATTTCGACCCTTCCCCTCTCTTCTTCCATCAGATCGTGAACATAGGGTTCACTTCCCCTCTTTTTCTTCTCCTCTCTCAATTGGTCTCTCTCTCCCCTCACCTCTATCACTCTCCGCCCATCCTCTAACCTCTGGTGGCGGCGGCACGAGTTTCCGGTGACGGTTGGTCTTTCCTCCCCTTTGGTCTATCTTGCTTCCTTCTTCTCCTCTTCTATCTTCTTCTACCTTCTGTTTCGTGCCTTCTGTTTTCCCTTCCATTCACTGTTTGGTGCCTTCTGTTTTCTTTCTTTCTTTTTTTTTGTTTTCCTTCCTGTTTTCCATTCACTGTTTCGTGCCTTCTGTTTTCTTTCTTTTTTTTTTCTCCCTATTTTAGCAATGGCAACATTATCAACTCCCTGTTTTGTTAGTTTTAGAGAGTAGAGACCTAGATTTAATTAGGATTTGATATTGTCTTTTATATTTTGTTGCCTTTATGCTACTTGAGGGTGTTATTTTTTTTATTTTACTGCCTTTATGACTTGATGTTTATATATTGGATTGATGGTGATTGCGTGTTTTAGAGTATGGAATGGATTATGAATTTTTATCATTGATGTAAATGAGTTTAATTGTGAATGATTTCTTATTTTTGAATATTTATATATGTTATATGAATTGTATGATAATTATGTATTTTTTATCAAATAGCGGCCGGAACGCTATCCGCCATCCCGCTATAGCATTTTTGGGGCCGGCCGCTACGCGCCACTATCCGTGTTTGACAACTATGTTTTATATAATATAATATCTTATATAATAACATACCAAATATTATATAATATTAAAATTCTATCAAATTTTATATAATCAGACTTTATATTATCAACCCTTATCCTATTAAGTATTATACTATCATACGTGCCAAACTTGCCCTTAATTTCGATTCTTCTCCCACCTTTTTCCAATAATTCCCCTAAAGACAAAAGGAAAATTCACTTTACATCGTTTCAATTCTATCAAATGCTTACAAAAGAGATAGCATAATAAAATTTTGCATAATACAGTGTATCAAAAAAATTATTTGCTCACTACAAAATTAGAAAGAATGTGACAATTGAGGGTTAAAAAAATTAAAAGAGCTTGTAAAATAGAACGCAAGAAAATAAATAAATGCCTGCTTGGTTTAACTTGAATTTTGAAGAAAACTTTCCTTTTAATAAAAAATTCTCTTGATGAAATTTTAATTATAAACTGAACATAAATTAATCTATAGTACCACAAGACTTTATTTAGGACCTATTCTCTTTAAGCCACTAGAAGTAGTATAGTAAGAAAGGATTTGAGTCGTACATATGAGAACAGGGATTCAAACCTTATTTCTATTAATGTACCAAAAAAAATAAAAAAAGGACTAGTTCTCTTTGCCGTGAGAATTTAGAGAACAAGATGGGCCTTCATACCACAAACAAGAGCAAAATGGGCCTGATCACATTTGCCATCAAATCTTCCTGAAATCACTACTTCTGACAAATATCATACTTTCAAGTCGCAATTCAAAAATCCACGAATGTAAATTCTAGAAAGGAAATTTCATACGGAATGTAACGTCTAAGGAAGAATAAATTCTTTGACCCAACAATAAAAAAAAAAAGAAGAAGAAGAAGGAACAATATATCCTTTATGTCAGGATTATTGTTCTAGATTACCAACGTAAGAGGAAGAAAAAAAAAAAAAAAAGAAAGAACTAATGGTGGTGGGGCTAGGGAATCAGAAAGAGGAAGGGAAGATGAGATGGGTGTGAGCTGGAACAGTCAGGCGGTGCAGGAAGGGTTTGTTGCTTTGTAATAGCGTTAGTGTCATTTACTCACATACATCATCCCATGCAACCTCCTTGGCCCCTTCTTCCTCTTCATGACATCCTCATGGCCCATGGCAACGACCCCACCACAGCCAAGTTCCCATGTGACTCCCCGGCCCTGCCTACATTTTGCTACTCCTGGCCCCACCCTCTCTGCAGTGCTCATACGTGTCGCCCCAGCATCGCTTTGACGTGCTTGTGTGTACCGCATCCTTCCTTTTTCTCATGCAGGTCAGGATGCCTTTTTTTTTTTTCTCTCTCTCTCTTCAGCTTCCAAATTCCAATGGTTTCTTTTACCCTTTTTCGGGGGTGATACTAATTGTTTCTTTCTTGATAATGTTCAAACAAAACCGTACATTACTATTAAAAAAAAAAAATCAAAACACGATTATTGCACGTAGAAGAAAACTATAAGGTAAGGAAATATTAATTACAATCTACAAAATATTGAATTCAGATGTGCAAACTATGTATTTATCATTATAAGTAAATAGTAATCAAGTAAGCCTACTGTTATTGAGATCATATTTTTAAATTAATTAATTTTTTTTATTTTTATAATACAAAAATAGTTAAACCAGGTAGTCACTGTTATATTCCTACCCATTTTCTCAATATATGAAAGGATGCTTCAATATAAGTTTATATGTAATACTTTCTTTTTTTTCTGTTCACTATTACATGTCAAAACTGTATCTGTTTTTATATTTTAAATTTAAGTACCAGAAATATGAAACCCACGTGGCCTTACACAATTCCTTGTTACAAACTAGTACTATATCACATCATCCTTTGTTAAGTAAAACCAACCAATTTTCAAACACTATTTCTTTACTATTTCGAAATAATACGTTATATAACAACTAGTCAACTACATTTTTCCCCACAGAACCATTGAACCACGCACCAAAAAACAAAAAACCATTACATCAAAAATATTTTAATTAAAACACTCGCTTGATTTATCTTTTAAATTAAATTTTAAAACTTGACTATCATTGAATTCTTTCATATGATTTTCTCTATGCTATTTTTTTCTTTTTAAAAATTTTGTGGGGTCTTGTCAAGGCCTTTCTCTATACTATTTCTTACATTTTCTGTTTGGATAAAATAGTGCGTGAATAATATTACTGATTTTATGACCAGCTTGTTGCACCTTCAAATACATGTGTATATCTTTGAACTAACAGTTTCAAAGTAGACAGCAATGAATAATGCGTTTGTGAATCTTGTTTAGATTGTATAATGGATGCGATATTGAGATGGATTTAGAAGTGGCTGGACCGAAAAAACAGACAGAACGAATAAGAGCTGGCTGGAGAATGACCCCAACAAAAGCAGAAAAGGTGGGGTCACCCTTAACACGAGCCCAGCGCAACAGTAGAAAAGAAAAAGGAGCACAAAGGAATCAAAATGACTATCGGCTGGAGTTAGCAAACAAAACTCTAATCGTCACTCTCATTCAACACAACACAACGCAACACAACAACAAACACGCGCCCTTGTATATAATAATCCACTCCCCACACTCTCACTCCTTATCTACTCCATTGCCTCAAGCCTCATCACAGCGTCACAAAACATAACACCACCATTTACTACTATGGCAAAAGACATGGAAACTGCACCGGCAGGGAGTGGGCTGGATCACAAGGACTACCACGACCCGCCACCCGCCCCGCTGTTCGACGCCACCGAGCTCCGCAAGTGGTCCTTCCACAGGGCCCTCATCGCCGAGTTCGTTGCCACCCTCCTCTTCCTCTACGTAGCCGTCTTAACCGTCATCGGTTACAACAGTCAGATCGACCCCGCTAACAATGGCACCCCCTGCGACGGCGTTGGCATCCTCGGCATCGCTTGGGCCTTCGGCGGCATGATCTTTGTCCTCGTCTACTGCACCGCCGGCATCTCTGGTAAATAAATTTTGTCAGGATTTATTTGTTTATTGTTATAATATATTAAGATATAAAATTATTTACGAACTCTATCTAACTGCTTATATTTTTGGATAAAATTGTTTATGATATAGTATTAGAAGTTTTATAATAAAATAGTATAGAGTTCAATTCTCATTTTTTTTTATATAAATATTAAATTTTAAAATTAGGATATAAAATCATTATAGTTGATAACTTTTAAACTAATAAGTAAGCTATAGTGCTTCCTATATAATTTTCGTGTTAATTATATTTATAGCATTTAATTATTATTGTGTTAGGGGGTCACATAAACCCGGCGGTGACGTTTGGGCTGTTCCTGGCGAGGAAGGTGTCGCTGGTGAGAGCGGTTCTGTACATGGTGGCGCAATGCTTGGGGGCCGTATGTGGTGTTGGGCTGGTGAAGGCTTTCCAGAGCAGCTACTACAACAGGTACAAGGGTGGAGCCAACATGCTAGCTGATGGCTACAGCAAAGGAACTGGCTTGGGTGCTGAGATCATTGGAACCTTTGTTCTTGTCTACACCGTCTTCTCCGCTACCGATCCCAAGAGAAAAGCCAGAGACTCCCATGTCCCCGTACGTTACGTACCAAAAAACAGAAACTTTTGGTTGTTTCATTTGGACTTCATTCTTTTCGTTGATTTTGGAGTGAATTGTACCTTTTTTCTGTATAGGTGTTGGCACCACTTCCAATTGGGTTTGCGGTGTTCATAGTTCACCTGGCCACCATCCCTATCACCGGCACCGGTATCAACCCTGCAAGAAGCTTAGGGGCTGCTGTCATATACAACAACGAAAAGGCTTGGGATGACCAGGTATATATCTATGCATAATCTTCAAAATCATACCTTTATCTCCTTAATTCTCTTTTTTTTTTTCCTTTTTTTTTTTTCTGCTTCTTAGCAATCACTTGCCTAAGTTGGGTTCTGAAAACGATGTGTACTATTTGATTGGTGTAGTGGATCTTCTGGGTGGGGCCCTTCATCGGCGCTGCCATTGCTGCTTTCTACCACCAGTTCGTGTTGAGAGCCCAGGCTGCGAAGGCACTGGGTTCTTTCAGGAGCTCCTCCAACCTGTGATTCCATTTGCGGAGTGAAGCTATGAGGCTTGATTTTTAATTTGTATCCTTGTATGCATGGTGGATCGGAATTTGTATATCCTCATCACTATGTGTTACTATTTGTGGAAACAAACGGACATGTTCATGTTAATTTATGTATTTTGAGTGTTACCTCCTCTAAAATGTGTTCCAATGCATTCCTTTGGTTTAATTTCGCATGCCCTCAACGTCAATTCATCCTTCTTTATTTCTTTTTTAATTTGATTTTTTTTTTCTTTTTGGGAAATTTGAAATAATGTGGTACACATGTTGGGATCACGTGTAGTGATGAGGTTTCTGAGGGCAAGGGTAAGACCGTTGTATCTATTTAATCGTGTCGCATTTAATAGATTTAGCTATTGATTCGATGTGGTCACTGCACTCCAAGGTGGTCCATGCATTTCTGCTTGTTCAATTTTCGTGTTCTTATGTCGAAGGTGGTCCTGTGCTGATTGACATTTATACGCCTCAGGTTGTGATACTGTCCTGGGGATGATATCTCTGCTAGTTACGCATTTATATGAATGAATGAATGTGAATGATGTAGGGGACCAAAGTCATCAGTAGGAGAATGTGAGTTCATGGGGGAAAGAGTTACAAAGCAAAAAATGCAAAACTACAACTTAACGCGATGCAATGCACAACGAAAGTTACGAAACCAAGTTGATAAAAAATGCAAAGCCGTGTTACCATTTCACGTAATTAACACACTTTCGCTAGTTGTTTCTTTGTTTTTGTGGAAAGACTCATTAAATCCATGAGAAATATTTTTTGGTCTGCTCTTATACACTTCGAGAGAGAAAAAAGAAAAAAATATATCAAAAAAATAAAAATAAGTGAAATAATTGATAAAAAAAATAAAAAATATTAAAAATGTCCAATTTTTTTAAGGTGTCATCTAATTTGGTCTCCTTATATTTTTGGAGCATTACATGGTCCTCCTGTATGAGCCGATGGATTTTCATTAACGGTTGGGACAAAATAGATGTATAAATAGACCCTAATTGACATGGAACATGTCAATTGTTACTCATCTCACTAGTGTCTCCGACGGCATGCTGCTGGTGTAGTGGTGCCATCTGCCACTACCAGCTTCCCATAGCTAAAGGTCCTTCGCCGTCGCTATCGCACTTGCTGGCAACGTGAGAGAACATCATGATGGTAGTCGCAACCACCTCCTCACGCCGGTGACTTCGAAGCCGCCTTCACTATGGCGGCTGCAATATCCACTGCGCATGGCACTGCGTCTCCACCATCTTTGAGAAGGACACAAACTGGGCTCCAAGGCTGCGCAATTAGATGTATTGAAACAGGTACAACTTTGCCAAGGTAGAAACACGATTGCAATGACAGTTCAATCTTCACCTTGTCTTCTTCTCGCATCATGTTTCCACTGCTCCACCTCCAACGCAGACCATCAACCTCTCAAGCACCATAGGGAGGTGCATGGAGGCTGCCCACTACGTTAGGCAAGGCTAATGGCAATGTCCTTTGTGCCCCTTCGCAGTGGAGGTCATTGTTTCACAGAGGTCATCAATGAGAAGAAGTGGAAGAGATACGGTGCGGTGATGTCAGTGATGGAGACCCATTGTGGAAGAGATGGAGATAGGCTAACTCTTACATGCTTTATATTAATTAATATCTATATATACATATAATTTTTTTCAGCCATTAGATTTTATTAAACCTTATCTAACGATCTAAATAATGGGACCATGATATGCTCCAAAAAATGGCGAGGACCAAATTATATATCACTTTTTTTTAAATGTATAAACAACACACCTCTAAACCCATAATGAAAGAGGAGAAAAAAATGGCCAGCCAAAGATGAAAAACTTACACCCTTCAACTTGTAAGGGGGAGAAAATGACGCATCATCTTGCCTCACGCCAAAAGCTTCTCATTAATTGTGGCCCTTTTCTGCCATTATATTAAAGATAAGATGATGGTACAAAACAGTAAATGTCTGCAAGAGACAAATTCTGTTTCGTAGATTTGGTTTGCCCTTCAATAAAACAAAACGTTACAGTCATGCAAGCTTCGGTAGCTTTGAGGGGTATTATTTGTATCACTCTCAATTTTAGATATTTCTAAAATCCACTCACATATTTAAAAAAAAAATTATAACAAAAAGAAAAAATAAAAAAATAAAAAGAAAGAGGAGAAAAATAAAGATAAAAATGTTGGATATTTAAAGAAAAGGGTGTTAAAAAAAAACTTTGCTCGGTAGCTTTAACGAAGATTGCCATTGCCATTACAACAAATTGTTCGAATTATCGCACGAAGGATTCGGGTCGGGCCACCTCGTGTTTGTTCCAATCGAAGCGCAACGATTTTGGTGACAAGATAATGGATTAATTCAGAACAAATATCCTGTGCATGGTTACGGCGCATTGTCAATTTTACTGTTAAAATAATTTTTTTATCAATATTTTATATTATGATAAAAAATTTTAGACGGAGATAGGACAATAATTGACAGCACAGCATGAGTCTTGAGTCTTGCCATTTTTTTTTTCCGGATCTACTTTTATTGCTCGGTTAAACTTAAGAGATTAATTTTGATGAAATGTTAATATAAAATTTTTTTATATTATTATTTAATTATATATTTTTATTTATAAAATTTTTAAAATAATAAATAATTGAATTAAATATTTTTATTGATATGATAATATATTATTTGATATTTATGTAAAAAAATTTTATACTAATAATATATCAAAATTAAATTCTAAACTTAACTAATCAAATGATATTTTATTTAAACACGTTTGTCTACGATTTTTGGAGTAAAATATTAAGTCCTTCCAACTTTTGCGTAAAAATTAGTTTAAGCTTATATTGAAGAGGTTAAGCTCAGTTTTGCCATAATACTCTAATGAGGGTTGGTCATAAAGAACTCTTTAATTATATTCCTCTTAATTAACAGTTCTTTGGTAGTAATTAACTAATAAATAAATTACGCAAGTATTATTATATTTTTCATTGCAAGTGATGACATAGTATCAAAATAGAGCAATTTTCTTTCTCTGTGGACTTATTTCCGAAAAAGACATGATTTGGACAATAAACAATTCAGAAGCTTCTATTGCTTAAAATGCTCAAACATGAAAGCAACAAAAGCTACATATCGAGGTTAAAGTAGTGATAAAGTAGACCAAAAAGAAGAAAGGAAGAGGTGGGGATTACCCATGACTTTTCTCTGAAGATATATTTAAGATGGAAGATATAACATAAAAGAAGGGAGACATGTCCCAAAAAAAAAAAAGGTAAAGAAAAAGGAGATTAAATTTTTTGTTCTTAAGAAAAGAATTTAATTAAAATAATTTTTAAAATAAAAAAAATAATACATTATCACTGCCATTTTTAATTATTGCATTTTAATTTTACAAATGCTTTATAAATTTTTAATTAAAAAAATTAAGTTCTCTTTTTTGATTTTTCTAAAACTATCTAAATATTAGCTAAACATAAGACGGCTGAGTAAGGCAGCCGAGCATGAACCCACGTGATATTGAACTCACCCATCTAAAGGTGGCAGGATGAATTGGAACTTGGAATCCCCTGCTTTAAACCGCTCCTGAAAAATTCAGGTTACACATGCTTGCTGACAAATGAAAAAAGTGTAAGAGTACTCTCATAGTTGGCAAACTACTATATTCGTGATAGTTGTATCACCAGGACTAATCGGTCGGTGAAATAGGAAGATCTGCAACTCAATTTTTTAGTAGAGTTTATTGGAGTTTCAGTTTGCAGCCATTGATCATCTCCGACGATGATCCTTCCACATGGCTTCATAAACCCTAGCTTTGTTCTCTCTTGTATTATGCTCAGGTCTGAAAGTAAAGGAAAATACCAAAGTATTAATTGTGACCAAGGTGGGTGGCTTATATGAGAGTATGGCATATCAAGTAATTGAGTGTGAATGGGAATCATATTAACAACATAACAATTTCACATCAGACTAGTGAGTCAAAACTAATAGTCTTATAAGTTTCCGATGACAAGGACTTACTCCTTAAAATGGATTATAACTATAGAGGGTTAGCCATAATTTTTTTAATATAAGAATTAAAAATATAATTATGGACGCGTATAAGAACTAAAAAGTACCCTTTTCGGGGGTAAAAAAAAATACTTTTTAAGTTTTTAACTTTCTTATCCGATTTTGTTTTTTGGGGATCATGTCATGTCATGTCATGTCACGTCTAATGCGAACATCAGCATGGGGGTAGGGTTTTCGGGCTTTTATTTTTTTTTGTGCATGAGCCTCCTCGTCTAAGTTTTAAAGGCCCGAGGAGGATGAAACTTGGGGAAAATGGGCCAACGAAAATCGGGAGCAACTTCGAACATTTTTCTCGACCATAAAATTAAAAAAAAAAGAGTTTTGTTCTCTTAGTAATAAAATGATAATAAGAGTATTGTTATTTGCATATTTTTTCAATAATTTATACATAAATTCAAAAAATTAATGTAATATTTATAAGAATTTAATTTTGATGCACCGTAGTTGAAATTTTTTTTATATAAATATTTAATTATATATTATTATATCAATAAAAATATTTAATTCAATTATTCATTATTTTAAAAGTCTCATAAATAGAAGTATATAATTGAATGATAGTGTAAAATTTTTTTATACTGACAATATATTAAAATTAATCTCTAGCTATAAAGTATATGTATTATTTGTAAAAAAAAATGTTTTTTCCAATTAGATAAAAGACAAAGCATTGTTTAATGGATGAGGTAAATGAATATTTTGAATTTGTGATAGAAGGACAAACAAATACTCAATCCAATAAAGATGATTGTATTGTCATTAAAAAAAAAAAACCATTGCCTACATAATAAGTTGTGAGACTAAGCCTGATATTTTGAATTGTATTTTACAAGTCAAATTATAAATTGCAAATTAAAAATATCTTGTCGAAGTGTCACTCATAATGGTTATTTTAGAGTTTCAATTAACTATATATTTTTTAGTTGTTCTGCCCGTTGCTTCCTCTCTATCAAAGGTACTTTTTGAGTTGTCAGTAGATAAATGTGTATAATATTTCTTGCAAGGTGATTATCCTAAAGGATGTTTAGCACAAATTTTCAAATCTTATGATCTCATGGGCTGAGTGATATATTTAGAAGTAATTAATAAAAGTGAACCTGAGTGTATCAAAAGATAAAAGTAAAAAGTGTGATGGATCTTTTGTAATTTTTTTAGTTATGTACTTATAGAAATACTTCTGACGAAGGGAGGGAGAGGAAGGCTCATGCCTGGCCCTTCTCCATCCGCATATTTAAAATTTTAAATAAAATATGGTGTATTTTTCTATCCTTTGATATGGCCATGACATCTGCCTGTTGGTGATTTTTGTTGGATCCAATGTTTATTTCTAGGTCAAAATTTATACTAATGGTAAGCGTGCAGTTTTATTTCTTGAAAGCATTTTAGAGCTGCATATAGCTGCATCTATTGCAAGCACCATCTGTCAGGGTATTAAGCCCCATCAAGTCTTAAAAGATGATGCTGGCCGACAATTCTCACGCTCAACACTAAGTTATTGAAAAAAAAAAATAAAAAATAAAAAAAGAGAAAAAAGTTCAGAACTAAGTTTTGGTGAGGTTAAACGAATGCTTATATGAACTCTCCACAAGAACAAGTAAAATTCTTTTATCATTTGAAATAGAAATTAATTTTAATATATTGTCAATATAAAGAATTTTATGTCATTATTTAATTATGTTATTATATATATAATTTTTTTGATAATGATTATAAAAAATAAATATTTTTCCCTTCTACACTAATAATACATTAAAATTAAAATTTTCAAAGTCACCATTCTTGTTCCCCGTTTTTCAACGTTTGCGTAAAATAGTTATTGTGTGCTAAAATATTACTTGTCCATAAAAGAAAATTGCATGACATATTTTGGTTTATGTGACAAGTCGTCAACATCATGACAAGAGAAATGAACGTGCTTCCTTATTTAACGGAATAAAAAAAATGTAAATTATGTAATTTTCATGCAATGTATCACCATAAAACAAGGGGGACAAAGGGCAACCGTCTAATTTAAGTCTGCAAGCTTTCAAGCTCACCGTCTTAGAGTCCTCTTACACTTGTTTTTGATATGATCATGAGATACATACACATATTTTAAATAGATGAAACACGCTTATACTTTATGAGATATAATTTGAGTTTTGTGTCTATGTCTAAACATAATATTATGATGTTAAAAATAAACATGAGAAAATTGACATTCTAATCATCCCACAGCCTAGCTAAATAATAACAACACAAATTCTAGTAGTGTGTGTAGACTTGCGCCTGATTGTCACATTGTATCACTTATTCCTTCCTTGCCCTTCAATTTATTTATTAATTATCAACTATTAAATTCTTGAAAGAACGAGATATTCATTATGGATGAAGACGAGGCTTAAATTCGCCATTAATACTTTGATATTGAATTCCCGAATTAGAATACCATTTCCCATGATTTCTCCATGCAACTTTACATTTCAACCTTAGCATACACGTACGCATCCCCTTCCAAACGCATATTAAAGCTTCACTTCTTTCTAGCCTTCCACATTAGCTCTCAACTCAACTCTCATCCCATCCCTGACCCTGAATCATTCAATCACACAAAAACCATCCAAAACACTATCCATTTGGCCATGTCTCAGCTCTGGAAACTGCTCTCTCTGTTAGCGCTCATAGCCACCATCCACTTACCAACCCATGCTTCTCGTACAGCCCCGTATGATGATCAACTTGCACCTGATTCAGCCCCTGAAGCCCTCTACGATGATGACTATTACTCTCCTTCTCCTTCTCCTTCATACGAAGATGAATTAGTGTACGATGATGATTATTATTCTCCTGCCCCTTCTCCTTCATACGAAGACGAACTTTACGACGATGATTATTACTCTCCTGCCCCTTCCCCTTCATACGAAGATGAACTCTACGATGATGACTATTACTCTCCTTCTCCTTCTCCTTCATACGAAGATGAATTCTATGATGATTATTACTCTCCTTCCCCTTCTCCTTCATACGAAGATGAACTCTACGATGATGATTATTACTCTCCTGCCCCTTCCCCTTCATACGAAGACGAACTCTACGAAGATGATTATTACTCTCCCGCGCCTTCCCCTTCATATGAAGATGAATTCTACGATGATGATTATTACTCACCTGCCCCTTCTCCTTCGTATGAAGATGAGCTCTACGATGATGACTATTACTCTCCTTCTCCTTCTCCTTCTTATGAAGATGAAGTGTACGATGAAGATTATTACTCTCCTTCTCCTTCTCCTGCGTTCGAAGATGAACTATACGAGGATGATTATTACTCTCCTTCTCCATCTCCTTCGTACGAAGATGTCCTCTACGATGATGAATATTACTCTCCTTCTCCTTCACCAGCACCAGCTTATGTTGACGACTTGGCTCCTGCGGCGGACACAGAAGATTACGACGATGATGATGACTATGATGAAGCTTCTAGTCCTACAGAGTCCACGTACTCTGGAGTACCTAATGATGATGCCGCAGCTGAAGATGATGCTGCTGTTGAAGTTGATGCCGGTGAGTTGAGCGATGAGAATTACGTTGAGGAGGGGTATTCTGAAGTGAAGAAGAATAATAGAGCAGTGATTGGGTATGTAATGGGGGCTATTTGTTTAGCTGGATTGGGAGGATTAGCTTACAAGAAGCACAAGAACCAGAAGCGCAACCACCCAATGTATGTGCAGTTGTCTGAAAGGGAGCATGTTTAATTTTGAGTTTGAAACATTACTCCTCCAGCAAGTGCCACGTGGTGAATACTCATAAATTTGCGGAAAGTGTATATGCACACTTAACATGCTGATCTATCGATCCTGCATGCAATACTTTGTGAATTTGAAGTTGGATAAGTCGGTGGTCGATCGGCTCTTGTAGTATTTAACAAGCTTTTTGGTACTTTTAGTTTATACTTTACTACTGATACTTTAGAAGAAAATTTTATTGTTGTGCTATATATGATGTAAACTTAGATTGCTTTGATATACATATTATTTCTAAATTGTCTTTCTAATTATTCACATCTTACCGAGTACTGATTGTTTAATTGTGAGCTGAGATTATGTGGTTAAAAAGAGCAAGGGTAAAACCATATAAACTGTAAAAAACGGATGTCTTAAATTAAGCACAAACTGGATTAATAACTATATCTAAAATAATTTTAGTTTAGTAATCATTCTAATAACATCTTATTTTTCTTTTTGTATGGGTATCTTCAGCTCGAGAAAGTGAGCGCCAAAAACCCATCATTCTCTAATTACAAACAGAAATTCTTTTTGTACTCACATCATGGACATATACTGCTCAACAAATATTTTAGATCGGTTAAAAAATGAAAAAAAAAATTTAAATAAAAAACAAGTACTTTTAATCACTGATATAAAAGTGTCACAAGTTGTGTTTGTACTTTTGTGTGCATATAACACAACTCTATTATATATTTTTACAGTGGCTTCTCTCATGAAGATATTTTAAAAATTTTCATTCGAAGATAACAAATGGTAATATGACATGTGGATTTTGTCGGAGTTCATATGTAGTGGGGGTTAATTGGTAATTAATAGCATATTTTACGATGTATTTTACTGTTCAAGGAACATGGTGCATATTATAATCTGATGGTAAGATTGTGAAGTGTATCGATATATCAATCACCTATGATGTACTATAGTAATATGTAAAATTATACTGACAATATAAAATAATTTTATACTATCAGTGTAATCAAAAAATTTTATCAGTATAATTTTAATTATCATATACTAACAGTATAAAATTATACTGGTAATATAAAATAATCAGTGTATGATAATTAAAATTACACTGATAAAATTTTTTGATTACACTGATAATATAAAATTATTTTATACTACCAGTATAATTTTATACTGTCAGTGTATAATAATTAATTTTTAAAATATATTTAATTATATTTTTAAATTTTCTTAAAATTAGATATTACTACAGTGCATTATAAGTGATTGGTGCATCGATACATCTCACAATCTCGTCATCGACAATGCCGCTTCTCGACCAAAGAAATGCATCGTAGAATATGCCATTAATCATCAATTAACCCCTCTACATGTGGACCCCACAAAATTCATATGTCACATTACCATTTGTTATCTTCATATGAAGATTTTTAAAATATCTTCACAAGAAAAGCCACCTTTTCTAAAATGTATTATGCTTGCAAATTACAACAAGGGCCATGCTCCGGTAAAGATAGAATTTTTATCTTCACATGAAAATATGATGGGGGTGTAATAAATAGATGATATGTGGTAGAGGTGTATTGATGCACCAATCACCTATGATGTATTGTAGTAATATCTAATTTTAAGAAAATTTAAAAATATAATTAAATATATTTTAAAAATTAATTATCATACACTGACAGTATAAAATTATATTGATAATATAAAATAATTTTATATTATCAGTGCAATTAAAAAATTTTATCAGTGTGATTTTAATTATCATGCACTGACAGTGTAAAATTACACTGGCAGTATAAAATAATTTTACACTGTCTGTGTAATCAAAAAATTTTATCAGTGTAATTTTACGTAAAATTATACTGGCAATATAAACTAATTTTACACTGTCAGCGTAATCAAAAAATTTTATCAGTATAATTTTAATTATCATACACTGATAATGTAAAATTATACTGATAATATAAAATAATTTTACATTGAATACATTGATAAAATTTTTTGATTACACTGACATTATAAAATTATTTTATACTACCAGTGTAATTTTATATTGTCAGTATATGATAATTAAAATTATACTGATAAAATTTTTTGATTAGATTGATAATATAAAATTATTTTATATTATCAGTATAATTTTATATTATTAATATATGATAATTAATTTTTAAAATATATTTAATTATATTTTTAAATTTCCTTAAAATTAGATATTACTATAATATATTATAGATAATTAATATATCAATACACCTCTCTCACATATCACCTATTTATTACATCCACACCAAATCTTCACGTGAAGATGGAAAAATCCATCTTCACCAGAGTACTCGCCTTACAACAAATCCACCCGAAGTTTATAAGCATTTTGCTTAAGCACAATACTAACTGGTCAGAAGGAGAAAGAAGACCCAATTTCTCTGACTGTGAGAGCCCAAGTTTAATAATGGAAGTCAGAGTCCATAACGCACCCTACCCATTACTGTTTCCTTCCTAAAGCCCAAGGTTTCTTAAGACTATACGCTGTGCATTCTCTTTATGATGCGTAGCTTTATTACGTCATAAACTCTCGAATATAATGACCAAAAAAAAACTCGAATATAATAAGATTTTGTGTAGAAAAGAGTACAAATAATAAAAAAAAAAAGCAAAGTGCTAAAGTCTTAAGTGGTGTGTTTATACATTTTACTAATTCAAAATTTTATTCATATATATGAAATAATTTTTAAATATTATATAAATTACAATTCATATCATTGTGAATAAAATTTTAAATTTGAAAAATTTTTAGGTTAATTATTAGGAAAATATATCAACACTGATAAAAAAAAATCTTATTTTCAGTTCTTTTATAAAATTCTAAAAATAAAAAAAAATGAAAATAAGATGATAATTTTATAATTAATATTAAAAATAAAAAAATACTTTCTATAAAACCAAACAGATAATTAATTTTCTATTTTTTTATTATCATTAATTTTCTATTATTATTTCATTTAAAATTCGCCCATTAAAATGTATCAAATGATTGGCGCATTAGTTTGTAATTGTTGCGTTCACGTATCTTTCACCGCAAGTGGCTGAGAAGAAACTTGGCAATGCACAGCGCATGTCAAGTAGGAGTAATTCCTACTTTCACAAGTCACAGTCACAGTCACAAGAGTCGAGTAGTTGTAGATTTGAGCAAGCGTCCATTTGTGAATTGTGACGACAACCCTGAATTAGGACCATGCCAAGCATAAGGGTATTTCCACCTACGTTCATGCTTCATCCCAAATAATTCTGTCGTGTTTTCAAATTTAGAGAGAGAGAGAGAGAGAGAGAGAGAGAAAAGAATAATACTGTCGTGTTTTTCAGTACAGACACCAATTTATTTATTTCTTTATTTAATAATAATAATAATAATTATTATTATTATTATTATTATTCACAGCGTCGTTATTTATTGGAAAAAAAAATGGTGGATTTTCTTGATTGGATTTTCAGTCCTCAAGTTTTGGTTCGTGTCTGCGTCTCCATTTTTCTCTGAATCCAATCCAGCACCGGATAGGTACGTTCCACTTCTCTATTCTCTCTCTTTTTAACCTCATCAGATCAGATCTACGATTTCTACGCCAATGCAACCCTTTTCAGATTCCATGCCCCTTTTCCTATAAATACTCCCTATTCTCACCAATTTCATTTTCTTACCCGCCATTTTGGTTTTTCTAGGTTTCGGGTCGTGGCTCTCGGTAGATTTATTTAATCATTTAATTAAATTAAATTAAATTTCTTATCTGCTTTTTTGATCGATTATATCCATACTTGTATATAGACCTAAGATAAGAGGTTGTGCTGATAATTTGTTTGGAAGTATTGCATCAGCTTTGAGAAGCATCAATTGTGTGTGTGTGCCAAAAGTATCCATTCTTTGATAAAGCTTCCCTTTTGCAAACATTCCGATTTCGTTGGACTTGGCGTTGTCAATTATATGTTTTTCCTTCTCTGCCTTGTTAAAAATGAGACTCTATCTCCTCTATGAAGCTTCTTCCTTTTTGTTGTTAGAAGTATTTTACTTTAAAGTGTTTATTTCAGTTGTGAAATTGGACCACTCCACCAAAGTAGGACGGAAGGAAATACTACAAAGTTGAAATTTATGATTAACATACTGTTACCCTATGTGGTAGCATACTTTAATTTTCTCTTCCTTGTTTTGGAGGAAGAAGAAGACTATCCACTGGGTTATCTAATTTGTTGAGTTTGATGCCTTGGTGTTCAAGCATAAAATATAATTGTTTTGTTAATGTTAGACTTCTTGTTCTCTTTCCATGTGGCCTCATGGTGGTTTGTTTGCAAAAGGATTCATTTTATGTTGCTGAAGGACTTGCTTTCTGTTTCATTTAACCATAATTTAATAGTTGCAAATTGATTCCATTACAGAATGGCATCCAGCAGGGGTCAAGGTGGAATTCAACAGTTGTTGGCAGCTGAACAAGAAGCACAACGGATTGTGAATGCTGCAAAAAATGGTATTTGTTGCTATACTTTATTACTTTCATCTTAATTTCTTCCGTTTTATTTGCCAACCAATCCTTGATTCATTTATGTATCTCCATTTGAAAAGTCTTACCATGCCATTTTATTTACAGAGTTTTTTTCTCCGCTTTATTGTTTTTGCATTGGTCTTTTCATTTTCACGTGGAAAGATGAGTTCTTGGTTTTATGATGGGAATGAGTTTGCTTGTGTCTTCACTCCACCCCCTCTTTTGCTGTTTTTAAATTTTAATTGTTACTTCTAGAAGTTATGTGAAATCTCTTTATTTGTGCACTAATCATTGCTCTGGATCTCTACTGTTAGAAAAATCGGCTAGGCTGAAACAGGCCAAAGAAGAGGCTGAAAAGGAGATTGCTGAATATCGAGCTCAGCTCGAGTTCGAGTTTCAAAGGAAAGTTTCAGAGGTAAGTGTATAATTGGCTACAATAGCAAATGCCCATGTTAGGCTACCTTGTTATCTTATGCCAAGTTTGTGTGCATTCTTTCCTATGAATACAGAGTACTGGAGATTCTGGTGCCAATGTCAAGCGACTTGAGCAAGAGACTGATGCAAAGATCCATCACCTGAAATCTGAGGCTGCGAGAATATCAGAGGATGTTGTCACCATGCTCCTCAAGTATGTAACAACTGTGAAAAATTAGAATTATTGATGATATATTGGTGCTGCGAATTCCTAAGTTATGCTGGATGGTATCTCGTGTTTATTGTTGATTTTGGATTGTCTGGGGCGAATGAGATTCTTGTTTTGGTCACAATTCTTGGTACCTTGCTTCTATGTATTCAAAATAAATTCATGTTTGTTAAAAGACTAAAACAGTAAATAACTTTTTTAGTCATAACATTTTAAAGTTGATATCAATTTGGTCCTGAAAAATTTTTTGACATCAATTTAATCCTCACATTTTGAAGTTGGCATCAATTTGGTTTTGAAAAAAATGTTGACATCAATTTAGTTGTAACACTTTGAATTCTGAAATCAATTTAGTCCTAAAAAATTTTCTATAAAATCAAATTTTTTATCAAATTATCAATATGGGCTAAATTGATATCAAAATTCATTAAGACTAGACTAATGTCAAAAATTATTTTAAAACTAAATTGATGTCAATTTTAAAATATTAGGACTAAAATGGATATTTACTCTTGTTAAAATAAACATTAGAATTCATAGACATCTCTATTTGCATCACCGTTTTAAGAGGTGTGAGAGCCATGAGGATCACTGTGGCAGTGTATATCAAGTGAAACCGTAATGAATGGTTTATTCTTTTTATACACCATCATATTCTGCCAAATCTCGGCTTTACAAGGTGTCTGTTCGGTTCAATGCAGTTTGGAATTGAAGCTTGGGATTGAACGTTTGTTTGGAAGTAACATAAGGAGTTTGAATGGAAAACATGGAAGAAGGAAAATCAAATTTTAAACTGTTATATGGGCATACTGTTACCTTATTTATAATGATAATAATAATAATAATAATAATAATGATAATGATAATAAGAGTGGTTCATGAGTTAAGGAAGGAGAAATTATCATATTCTAAGGTGAGGCATGAATCAAACTCAAGATGTAATAAAACGATTAAAAAAACACCGATGTATTAAAGAATCAGTCAGAATGTCATTTCATTTTGATTAAAAAATAATTTTTTTTTATTTTCTAGCAATTTTTTTTACTTAGTTGTTAGCTGTCATATTGATTTTGTGAATTAAATTTCAAGAAACTAACAAACTATGATTTTATAGTCAAATAGTGGACAGTTTCGTTTGCTTAAAAATCTTTCACCTTTAATTTCAATGTAGCTTAATAAACTTATGTTGGATTAAAGTGAAGGATCAATGTCAATAATATGAATGAATAAAGCTTTATACCCATTCTCCAGACCCAAAAGCATCGCGCAGCACATTCTTATCGCATTACAGCAGCTTCCTTAAAACCCAAACAACCCACATGCTGCTTCTTATGATTTGCCAGAAAGACCATGGCTGAATCGATGGTATCCTTATTGATCAAATAATGGTATCCCTGACCCATGACAGAAAGACCATGACTGCATCTCTTTTCTTTCCCAACTTCTACGATCAAAGACTGCATAATTGCGCTGCTTCATGTGATTGCACAAAGCCTTAGCCAAATACTGGCACAGTGGCACATGCATCGCAATCACGCATGGCGTGTGCGTGTAACATATTTGTGTTTGGATAATTGGTGATTTATATAAAAAAAATATATTTTTTGAGATCATAAACTGCACGTTCGAGAACCTTCACCAAAATAATATTGTGAAAATGAGGATTTTTTTTTTTTTGGAAAATGAGTTTGTTTTTGTACAACAATTAAGCAGGGCAATGATTTTACATTCTTAAATACTAAATGGACATCAAGCATGAATTTGTTGACAGCATGAAGCACATTCTGAGGTCTTTAGTATATATAAGATTGTTTACCATGCGGATTCGGTGAAAGCTTACATTATAATGGATGTATTTGGTATGGGAGTAAAAATGGGGGATGGGTAAATTTTCATGGATCACATTCATGTATAAAATTAAACATGAATGTGATCTATGAAAATTTATTCCCTATTTTTACCCTATACCAAATACGCTCTCAGTGTAAACTTTTTTACACAATGATTTAATCATATATTATTAGCTAGTTGACTTTAAATACCAACAAATATGTAGATCAACTAGCAGTGACTATTCTAACTTAATCATAGGTCTTAAGTTCAAATCTTGGATATACAGCTGCATTAAAACTTAGAAAGGAGAGCTTTTGCCACCCCCAAATGATTCTACCTAGCTTGAACAGAATTGCCACCGGTAGAAGGATATATGTGGTTTCAACAAAAAAAAAAAAAAAACTAGTTGACTAAGTAAAGATACTTCTTGTTAGTTGACATAACAAATTTGGTGCATTAATAAATATTTAAAGCTGTAATATTCTTAGCTATGTGTTACATCCTACGTTTACTATTGAACGAACATTTCGAATCAGCTATATCTTATCCTCAGAACGATACAAATTTTGTAAGTTATAGGATTCTTTTAAGTGTCCATATTTTCATATCAAAACTATGCCTGATATGCAGTCATAATAAAAATGTGGGATGCCCCTGAAGTTATATCCAATCAACATTTTTTTTTTCATTTATATTGAATACAGATTGAATTCTACATATCTGGTCTTGGAGCATTGAATTATAATTCTAGATATAGTATCTTTTTGGGTGTCATTATTTTGATAAAAAAAAAATTTTAATAAAAAATTATTTTTAGTGTTATTTTATATGTTTAGGTAAAATTTTTTAGTAAAAGTAAAATAACTAAAAAATGTATAAAAAAATCTTTTTTGAGAAGGTACAATTTTTATCTTCTAATAAAAGATATTTTTTATAACATAAAAAAATATTTAAAGATAAAAGAAGACTTTTTAATATTACATCCAAACATAAATTAATTTTATATCCAAACATAAAATAACTTTTATTTGTTTTAGAAGATCTTTTAAAAAAAAAATTATTTTAAAAAAGCTTTTAAAGAAGCATATTCAAACAAGCCCATAATTTTACATATTTTATACATTTCATGTATTGGGTTCTAGTACCAAATCCATTGTCAAAGAAATAGTTTGGATTGGGGGGACTTAATTTTTATGAAGCACACATACTGATATGGACATAGGACACGTTATAACATGAACACTGAGGACATAGCAAATTTTAAAAAGTATATATATATATATATATATATATATATATATATATATATATATATATATATATATATATATATATAATTAAAATTTTAAAGAAAACGATTCATTACATTGATCTCTATTGAGATTAGGTTATATTATGCATGGCATCTCTCACTTTTTTATACCTACATTGACCTCCTTTTATATTTACAAGAATGTTTAGTGCCATATTTTACAAAATACGAGGATATTGGGTGTAATATTACCTACACTTCAGTGAAGGTCAGAATATATTTTTGAAAATCAATAAATATCTTGTGTAATATCACCTAATCTCAAGGAAAGTCAATATAATTTATCCTATTATTTATTATAAGCCTCACTTATCAATATTGTAAATGACCTTATCTATATTATGTCTTTCTACATTGGAGCCAGACATGTGTGTCATCAGTGTGTTATGCAAGATCTAATAGGAACACATGTCCATCATGGAGATATGGTACCTAAATGGTATGTCCATACTTTATAGCTCAGTTCTAGCTAATATGTTGACTAGATATATAGATGGTAGTGGCACTCTCCGAGCCACGCAAAAGGGGTCCACAGGATTAAGTTTTTCAATTGTTTTTAGAAAGCAAAACAAAATTTCGACTATAAAAATATTATACTTTATATTTAGAAATATTATAAACAGAATTAACCAACTCTTAGTTGGTTCAAATAGTTTGGCATTTATTTTTTTTAAGTAAAATCTTGGGTTCAAATATTGTAAATAGAAAAAATTAGTGTTAGAAGAATTTTATCCTATATAAGGCCAACCCAGCTTGAACCAAATTAACTGGAGTCAAATGGGCTTCGGATATAGATGATTTAATATGTGTAGTTGGATAAAGAATCTGTTGGCTCCAAAAAATTACGGCTAGCTGAGGATATATAATAGCCTAGGAGAAATAGCCAAATAAGACAATATTCGATTAGATTTAGCTAGTAGCTGAGAGTAGTCAGCCAAAGTATAGGCGATGATCGACAACCTACATGGAATGTGCTGCTTGGCTTAAATTGATTGAAAAGGTTGAAATGCTCTGCCAAACTTCAATTGGATGCCGGTTGAAATTCAAGTGTCAGAATAACTACTATTGCATTTCTATGGAAAGCCCAAGACAAGAGCATCGATGTGGCAACTCGGGCTTGCTTGATTGAGATTGTTTCGAGCCTAAAAAAAATTGTCATTTCAACATTGTTCCAGTTATTTTTCCATTTTTCCTTGGCTAATTTTTCTTGTTTTTTGTAATTAGAATTCTAATTAGATGCAATCGCTTATAGGAATTCTTTTTCGCATAATTTGAAGCTCAACGACTGATATAGATTTTAGCTGATAATTGACGATTGACTTAGTCAATAGTTGATAGCTAACGATTGCTAGTCAAATAAGGACATTAGTCACTAGTTAAAAGCATGAATTTCCTATTTGGGGCTTTTTGATGGTTTGTAACCCATGAATTAGTTCTAGGCTTTGGTTGGAGATGGAATGTGCTTTAGTAGCTGAGGACAAAAGTGTGACTAAGTCTACAACCACTTCCTGGAAAGTAAGAGCAGTTAAGGAAGCGATTTCTAGTTCAAAAAGTGGAAAGAGCAAGCGCACTACATAGTGGGAGTAGCTTTAGGCGGTTACCACCATGCTAAGTGTACTTAAGGAAGGCATAGAAGGTGGTTACGAGGTGGTTACAAACAAGAAGTTTGCTAATCATGTTATGTGAGGGCATAGTTATTAGATGCCTTAGGATAATTGTTAAGTTTTGTACGTATATAAATAACCTTGAGCATAATCTGTACCAAGGGGATCCCGAGCAAATTAATGGAACACAAGCTTCTTTTACATTTATCTTTATATTTTCTATACTTTATGTTCCTTACCTTTATCTTGAAGTACTTTACAATATTTCTTTACCACATTTCCTATACAGACTTTCATCTATTTTCAATTTCATTAAGTTTCATTTCCTCTCGTTAGCCTTTAATTGTTCTCCGATATCCTTTTTAGTGACTTGATTCACTGATCTGCCTACCAAATGCTCTTTGGAGTATTTTGGAAACTCATTTGCTAGGAGACAAAATCCCTCTCTTAATATTAATTTCCTAATTGTGAAAATCGTCTGTATTTTGCACTAGCCGAAATTTTTGATCATTTTAAAATAGTTGCCTAACATGCCTTAACTTTTAACTCATTCGGCAAGTGAATAATTTTGTGTGAAACCTTGTATAATTCCTGTTTGTCAGAAAAATATTACAAGTATCAATACACCAATTTTATGCGGTATCAAGATCTTGACCTCTGAAAATGTTTCTATCATATAGTGTAGTAAAATATTATGATCAGAAATTGCACCTACTTCATACTGTAGAGGATCCAGTTCGTTTAATACATTTGAGGCAAATTGTTATATTCTCTGTTCCAAGACAATTGGTACAGTTTTTCAGCCCTATCTCTTGGTGCTCAATAATTTATTGCAGTTAATGTGTTGGTCGGTTTTCCGTATACTATAATTTACCAAGATGACTAGCATGCTTTTGACTTTAAAGTACCGATTATCACTGTGCTGCTTTGACGAATATGAAAGGACCAATCACCTCTCATTACAAATCATACTGTTTTGTTTTCACTCAATAGCAAATAGCGTATCCGTAATTAAGGCACTTACTAAATTTAACTTGTTGCCTTAACTGTGTGTGACGCGTTCCATAAAGCACCACCAGTTCATATGGAAATTAGAGAAACTCAAGGAGACAATTGGGGCAGTTAATTGTGCACATAAAGAGGGGTTGAAACATTGAATTAGAAGGAATCAATATAAATCTTGTTTTCCTTATATTTGTCTTAGTAGTAAGTAATGGTTCCCGTGATCCCGTGAATCCTGTGACACGTTCATCATGCTAATGAAAATATGAAATTAGTGGTAGGGCGAGAGGACCGTGGTGTTTCAATAACCACAGTGACAGAATGCATGTGCACAAGACCTACTACATAAGTATAAACCAACAAGAATACCAGGGTATAGAATCTGCAGCGCGAAGGGTAACAAGCCTATTCCAAACACACAGACAATGCCAAATGTTTTCAGTTCCCGTGGAAAAAAAGAGAAAATAAATAACAATTTGGAGTTCCCTCCAATCATGCAGAACGAGTAATGTAGCTCCTGTTTCATGCCATAAGCTTTCCTTTTTTTTTTTTTAAATATTTGTGTGGTTGGACTACTTTTTCCACAAGATTCTCGTATTGAAAATCTTGCAGCTTTATTTTCAACTTGACCGTGTTTGTTTCAGGAATTGTTCTGGTCCTACTTGAGATTCCTGTCTTACTTGAAGGGAACCCTCTATTTCAGCCACTCTACTTTTGCATGTGGCTTTGCCCCGTGACTCTTGTTTAAGCAATTCAGGAGCAACTCCGGCATGTTTTATTATTTCGACCATGTATGTATTTCGTTCAGCCGTTTGACTCTTTTTTAAAAATTAAAAAATAAATTTATTTCTGAGCAATCCTGTTCTACGCACAGTTTGAGCACTAAATGTAAGCACTACTTTCAATTAGAATTTAAATTGTGGTTCTAGATTCTTTCGCTAGACTCAATCCCTATTGGTTTAGCCATTTGACTCTTCTATTCCTTTGAATTTATCTTTTTTTTTTTGTAGTCGTTTTTCCTTTTTTGGGTGTTGAATATGGTTCTACATGGTTTCATTTTTTAACAATTAAATTCCGTTATAATAGAGTCCATCAATTATTGCATCTGAGGACTGAAGAGCAATTCTAAGCACTGGCGTATGCAATGTAACCACTGTTGACTTAATGTTGTTTGGTTCAATCATTTGTGAAGCAAATTTCACAAGAAATGGACAGATAAGTACAAACTTTCTCACCCTTATCCTTCTTAATTAAATAAATAAATCTAGTGTCTATTTTATGAAGTTAATGTGTCAAGCTATGCTCACAATCACACCGTAGACCACAAATATATATATTTATATATATATATTAATTTAGAGATAAGCCAGAGTAACAAACTAAGCGGTAGTGCTGATTATAGTTCTCTGGGGTAAAGAAAAAGAGAGGGATATATATTTGAGATTTCGAGGGCAAAGAAAAAGAGAGGGGATATATATATTTGAGAGTTTGAGCTCTTATCTTGCTTGAACTGCTTTTATCTTGCAACAATTGTTAGTGATTTGATTTGAGATGCCTGCAGAAGTTGGCTCAATGAAAAGAGAAGAATAAAGGAAGAAAAAATAAAGAAGGTAAACAGGTACCTAAGTGCTCCCTAAAGGCCTCCCTTGTTAATTCTGAAAACTGTGTCGTATTCTTACATCATGTATACTACGCCGAATGAGAAAGGAAGAAAAAGAAACAACACAAGGTGTAAAGGGAAAAGGACAAGAGAGGGAAATATCTTGTTCTTTAAAGAAATTCAATTGTGGGGGAATAGGAATCTAAAGGGATCCAAACACTTGCGGACAAACCTGTTTCTGAAGATAAAAATGACATGCCCTTTATGTAATGGGAAAAGAAATTTGAAAGCTGAGACATCCCTAGAGCCATCCTAGCCTCTAGTAAACAGGACAAACCTTTCACTGTCTATCACACCTTCACCTCCATCTTACCCTCTCATTATATGTAGCCCTATGCTTTTCATAGTGTTTCTAACCTTCAGGGAGCTTAAAAGGGAAAGTATCGGTGAAAAAACACAAGGTTGATTCAGGTAGAGTGATTTACAAAGATAGCTTTGCTTCATGCCAAATTGATAACTCAAAAGCTGCTTGGTTCTTTCCCAAGTGAAAGCTGTGGCCAAAGGAACTCAGAGGGGTGTTTTCGTCTTTTGGGGGAACATGGAAGGCCCTCACTTCCTTCATGTTATATATATGCGTGCTGCTCAATTGCTCCTAGGTACTACTTCTTGCAGATCACCTCATGCCTCAGCTCAGCATCATGGAATATGAAGAGCAACAAATTTGGTCAGCTCTAATCATCTTCAATGTTGGAGTGAGAAATAAGGCTAAGTTTTGCATTTGGTTTGAGTAATAGCATACTTGGTGTGCCTGGCTCCCTGTATGCCATTTGCAGAGCCCATCAGCACATTGATGGCCTTAACGAATGGCGTGCGAGGAGCCATGCATGCTGTGTGTTATTAATCGAGGGAAACCTAAAGTTGTTTCTATATCTTCTACAGAATCGAATTCATTATGTAATCTTAAATTCAGTTTTGATCTCCTTTGGTCCATTCTTTGTTCCTTTCCCTTCTTTTCGGAGGCATGGAAAGCATATGTTTCAAAGGTCTCCTAGTCTCTGTGTCTGATTGATGATTAATCCGTTAATTATGATGAATTATGTTAGGTTGTCCACTCAACCTTCCTGATCCAAAGTGTCATTGACTTGATTAGATTGTAGATAGGTAAGTTTCATTAGGTATAAATTATAACAGGAAAAAAAGAAAAAAGAAAAAGGGATTCTTATTTTTAATATTTGCCTTCCTTTCTTATCAGTTTGCGGGTTGATTGACTATTGCTGTCCTCCTTCTAGTCAGGATCCTTGTCACCTTAAAGTTGAGGTGTCCACCAATTATTGTCATTGTTGTGTTGTCATTATTGTTGTAAATGACTGGCTAAGGTCTTGGCTTTATTTACATTTGTTCAATACAATTCAATTCAAATTAGGCTCCTAGTTGAGTTATACACCATTTCACCTGTTTGGATTCGTTGAAATACAGTAGCATCATAAACTGTCAAGTGTGATAATAAACCTAAATTAAAGTTGACTGAGAGTTGAATACCTATGAATACCATGTACTAAGCTATAGCCAGCAATGAATTAATAGCATGGCCTTTTGCTACTAGCTAGGCTCTTTTGTTAAACATTATGAGTCTTTTCCAGTTTTTGTTACCCTTTGGAATCACCCTGCAGGTATACCCACGAAAATTGGACCAATGCCATTGCTTCTTGATTTGCGCACTGGAATCTATACTGGTTAAGCTTACATGAGTAATGCTGTTCAGATAATTTTTGCAACAAACTGCATAGCTGTGTTCAAGTTGAAGTGGCCTCAGTTAATAAACTTCGTTCATTCAAGTCGCGTGTGTATTTGTAGCGGCAGTGTTTTTTAATCAGCAATGTGTTTTCACTTTTCACAATGCATATGGTGCACTTATACACTTTGAAATGTTTTCGAGACTTTTCATAGTTACTAAAGTCATGCATCTATTGGGCTTTTCCAATTGAGTTTGCAAACCATTCTAAGAACTGTACAACTTAATACCAGTTCACTAAGTGCAAACTAAAATTAGCCAATCATATCACAAGATTTCATGACCAGGAAATTTATCAGTTTATGCCATCTGCATTTTTGTTACATTTCAAATTCAAACACACAATTCTCTAAAAACGTTCAGTAAAATTCAAAGAGTAAATATTACGAAATTAAGACTTTTGGATTGATGATTGTTTATCATATCAACTATTTTCACACATAACTGTTTTTCCCATTCCCTTTAGCTATGTCAGTAGGTTTACTAATTCACATGTAGTCTGTGCGGCTTACATGCAACTTAGTTTTAGTCTTTGTAGGTTGTACTACTGCCAGGGTGCTGCGTGTTATACATTGTTGAGCAAACAGGGAAAAGAATCAACAGTAATCAACAGTGCTTCATCTTGTAAATGTGACTCGCTCGTCAATATGGGAAAGAAGTGGTTAGATAGTTCATGTTGGGCATTTGCTCCAATGTTTGCATGAATTTCGTTGTTTCTTATCATGAGTTGCTCTTGCCTGCAAATAATCTGCGTACACACACAATGATCGCCATTATTTATATTGATTTGTTTTTGTGTTTTTTCCACTCATAATATTATACTCTCCCTTTAGTAAAGACCATGAGGCCATGATAGGATCTCCTAATTAAATCCCTAAGGAAGTTTAACATTTAATTAAGGTATGTGCTTGTATAATTATGTGAAAAGTAAGATGAACAATTATAAATGTATTCAGATACAAAAAAGTTTAATAGATTGATAGAAATATATAAAAATGACAATATGTTTAAATTTTATTATGTTAGTTACTCTTTTTTATTAATCTACGAGCCAAACATACCACAAGTAAATGGAGAAAAAAAAAACAGTAGGACCAATTCGGATAACGGTTTGCTAATTAAATTTTTTAATGGTAGAAGGTAATGAAACCCGGTCAGGGTCTCATAAGAATATCTCAGTCTATCTTACTTGTACTAGTTGATGACAAACAAACTTTTCATTAAGAATAACTATATCGTTACCTACATAATAATTGGTTAAAATTTTCATCCATATAATTTTTTAGGTTGAGCACTGGGGGGCTTTGAAAAAACTTCCAACACAAACTCCTTTTCAAACACTAACTAACCTCATATGTATGATTACTTTTCAGTAGCCAGAATCTTCTTCATCCTATGCAAAAAGGTTAGTTGTTGATAATAAGTATGTACGAACTGCATGGGTTTTCGCCAGCTGTAAGCTTGTAAATGAAAATTGAGGCACAAAATTGTTAGTTGAACATATAACCTGATATATATGATATTTTCTTCATCATAGACCGGTTAGGTAGCATTGCAATGCCATTCTTTCTACACCAACTTTCTCTCCCCACATAGGTGAACTAGAAAACCCTTTAATTCGTATTCGTTTGCCCGACGAAAAAAGACAAAGACGAAAACCATCGGGTCTTTGTCAATGGATAATGCTGACTAGTTAATTGGAAAAAGATAGTGGCTGGCTGAATTATAAAATCCTATCCGGAAATAGCTGTTATACTATTCAGACTTTTGCGTAGGGACAAACGGGGAATTCAAATAAGAGTAATTATAATAGAGGAACATATTTTGCATTGGGTATTATGTCGATTCTCATTTCATCCATCATTCTACGGAGTATGGACCTCATTTGTACTCTATCTACGTACCAATTAATGATGAATAAAATGTGAATTAATTTAAGATCTAATACAAAATATGTTCATCAAATATTTTTCTTCAAGTATATACATCCAAGTTCTACATCAGGGAGACAAAACAATGGACCTGTTTACATCCAAAACTGTGGGCTCAGGCCCGGTCCGCATCAACCGGCCACGAAGAATGTGGACTAGCTCCCCTCCTCCCCCAAAAAAAAAACAGAAAGAAAAAGGCCGTAAAAAGGATTGTTCAAATCTAATTCGAACTAAATGAGAATTAAAAATTAAGAATTAATTAAATTGAAAAAAATATTTAAATTAGTTATTATTTTATAAAAGCTGATTCAATTTTCATTTTTATTTTTAGTTTTAAAACCAATTCGAAATCGAACTTAACTGAAAATACATCACACAGAGATAATAGATAGATATGTATGTATATATGCATATTCAGATAATACATTATATATTACATTATTACATATTACGCATGTATATTCATATCTATATACCTATACTTATTATAATATTTTAATACCATTTTTTTATGTTTTTATTACCTTTCAAATCAATATTTTTTATTTTTAATTATCCAGTAATTATTTTAAGCTACTCAAGTATTTTGAATTTATATATGATTGTTTTTCAAATCTTTTATTATACATAAGTTATTAGTGTTAGATGTTAGTATAATTTTTAATAATTAGTTGAGATTTAAAATTTGTAAGGATGTATAAAAACCATAAGCAATTAATTTAATTTAATAAACTTAAAACTTATTATTTTATATTTTATAAAAATTTCAGTGCAAAACTGAATCAAATGAGTCAATAAAGCAAATTATTTTAGTGAAAAAAAATTCAATAATTGGTTTGATTTATTAACCGATTCAAATTAAATCGATAGAAGTAAATTTTATTATTTTGATAAATTTATCAAAATCGAATCATAAACAGCCCCTAGATAACCATGAATGAGTATGCAAACTCTGTATGTTATAGACCATAAAAAGGTTGTGTATCTTATTTAATGATTTAGGTTTATTTCATAGTTAGCTTAAAGTTTTCTTTTTGAAAAATGGATGGAAATTGAACTATTAATATAAGCTTATAAGAATTATTATATTTCTCACATATATTTGCCAAGAGGGGTTGGCTTATCTAGTCAGCTTTTCATTCACACGTCACTATAACTTGGATTCAATTCTTAGTTTTTTTTCCTGTTAGTGGGCTCTGTAAATACTTTTGTAAGTACTCGATGAATTTGAAAGCATACTCTAACCTAAGACTGGGACAAACTTACCCCACAACCTAAACTTTTAATATCACAAAAACAATTCTCACATATATTTTTATAAAAATATTGATTTTTAAAAATTAAAAAAGTGAGTATTAAGATAAATAGTGGAATATTAGTATCTAAAATTTTACCAACTATAAGAGTTTGCTTATACTAGGTTTTAAAATTTTTATTATTTATTTTTGTAGATTTAACTTTTAAGGTATATAATTGAGTTAAAGTCACTAACGCTTGGTTGGTTTAAGTGATACGATACTTATTCTCCTTAAATAAGGTTTTGAATTCGAGTCAAATTAGTTGGAGTTCAATAGATTTTGGATATTAGTGGTTTAGATAATTAGAAAAAATTGAGTTTAAAGTCTCACATAGGGATAGAATGGATATCCATGCCCCCCGCCCCCTGTCCTAATTTAGAATGTTGCCCTTCGGTTTCCATCCCCATCCCCATCGCGGGTCCCAATTCCCCATTCCCTATGAGGATTCAAATCCCCACAAATATCCGCGGGTTTATATAAATTTTTTTTAAAAATCTAAAAAAAGAGAAAATTTTAAATAAAATACTCTTAAACTTAAACAAAAATTTATAAATATCTATAATTCATTATAATATTATCTAACACAATACAATATAAATTAAAAATGAAATACAAGATACAATTTATTAAAAGATAATTAGAAATACCTAAATTGCAATTACACTAATATCATAAATATGTTTTTTAAAATTATATATATATATATATATATATGTGTGTGTGTGTGTGTGTGTGTGTGTGTGTGTGTATATGAAGGTATTTGTGCAAATTCACATTAACGGAGTTTTAACAGGTCCCCATGAGGCGAAGACCTCATCCCCTACCTCCACCCCATTTACTAAATGGGAATCTTTCCTCTATTTTGTGGGGACCAAACTTGTTCTCATCTCCGTTTATGTTTAGAATAATTCTTCTGGGTATTTATTTTGATAGATATTTTTACCATCCCCAGTCTCACAATTTCGAGAAATAATAAAAAATAGGGAAATGGCTAGTTTAAAAGAAGACTGGGCTATTTTGTTGGTTATGCATCAAATTGATTTCTAAAAATAATTTTATTTGAGCTGATATGTCATAAATTTTGTTTCTAATGATTTGACAAGCAAGCAAAACAAATGGCCATTTCAAGTCAAAGATTTAAAATTTCATTTTCCTTTGCTTTTTGGGGTGTTGGGTATAGGGTATATATTTTTTTATATCCAAAAATATAAAAATATTCCTATATTTAGTTGGAGGTGTGAAATAATATTTTTGAAAATATTACAGTCTTAAAAAGAAAAATTACTTCTAAAATATTTTCACCTCTTATGAAAATTTAACATTCTTATAGAAAGAAAATATTTGTCATAATAAAAAAATTAAAATATCTCTGTCACCACCCAAAGTCATCCGTTGCCGATCACCATTCGATGCCATTGTCCATTGCCCTAGTTGCTGCCTGCCGACCACCCGCCACCACCTCCATGAAGAACATTTTTGAAAATTTATCTAATATTTCAAAAAATTCAATTTATACATTAAACACGCTTAAAATATCATATCAAATGCTATTTTTGAAAATAACATCTTTAAAAATACTGTTTCTATAAACAAAAATTCATCCTTTATACCAAATGCCCTTTTAAACTGCAGCCTAATGGGAATATGCACTGTCCGTGATCCACATAGAAGTATGAACCGAAAGCCCGCTTGCGACCAATACCCCCACAGAGCATAGCAATTCCAAACCCCAACAACACCATATTATAATTTGTTTTCCCCTTTCCTTTTTGGTTTGGATGCAGCTACTCCTTTGCCTAGAAAAAATTGCCTCAATGTGACCACAGGCTCCCCAATCTGCACTACAAATTGGACTTCCCCCATTGTGAGCACGCCCAATTTGCTGCACCCAAGTCAGAACATCTTCTCGATTTGGAAGCAATACGATGATTAAAAAAATCAATTTACTTGCAGAGGAAAAAAAAATAATAATTGCAAACACTTCAACGAAACTTGATCAACCCCAATTGATGCTATTCTAGGGAAATATTTGCATAGTTCGAAAGTATCACATAATTATCTTCTTGGTCAATTATATAAGTGTATTTTATATAGGATTCGTCATTAACATATAATTTTATGCAAAATATAATTACATGATTAATTTGAAAGTCCAACTAGTATTTCTCCTATCCTAATGACCAATACGGCATGATCCAACTCTACAAGCTAGGAATTGTAAATATCTAACGTGCAAGACTGGCCGTCGTCAATATGGAACTTGCAAGGGTTGCTCCAGTAGAACTTGATTCTTCCGATATTTGCTGCTTGATTCTGATGTTCCTGAGATCCTCAACAAAACCCGGTTTTGAAATGCGAACATCTTTCATGTCAACGTTGTTCGTCAACATCTCTGCAACCTCTGACATTCGTGGCCTAAGCTTGGCGGTTTCTTGCACACAACGCAGCCCCACCATTAGGAACCGTTTCGCTTCTTCTGCGGGATAGTTCATGTCCAGCACGGGATCAACCATTCTCAATAGATCATCGTCTTCATATGCTGCCCAAGCCTGCAAACATGTTCACACACACACACACACACATTAACATATCACTTCACATAGGAAGGAACCATTTAATTGAAACAATATAACATGTTAACCCCCATCACGTGTAGACTATTAGACTTTTTTAGACGTTTATTTGTTCTCTCCCCATGAATCAGAGATATCAAACATGTTCAGACACACTCGCACATAGTTGACATGCCTAATGTGTTTTTCATTTTTTTGGCTACAATTTTCAATACCTTCTCTACTATGAAGCGTTCTTTGTCTTGATAAGAACCTACCACAGCTCGACCACTGGCAATTTGTAAGAGTAGCACTCCAAAACTATAAACATCTGATTTTCGTGACACTTGTCCGGAACTCGCATACTCTGGAGCAAGATAACCCCTATAGCATTTTTTTTCATCCAAAAAAAGAAGAAGATTGCAATAAACACCATTAGTCACATAACAAATAAAAGGTCTAATTTTGTTTACTCAACATAGCTTTGTTCATTCATGTTAGTGCATTCATTCACTCACAATGTCCCCGCGACTCGTGTACTGATGTAGGACTTCTCATCTCTTAGTAGCTTTGCCAAACCAAAGTCTGAAACTCTTGGCGTCAAATCCCGATCAAGAAGGATGTTGCTGGATTTGATATCTCTGTGCACAATATGAGGCTTGAGCTCCTCATGTAGAAAGGCAAGCACACGGGCCACGCCTATGGACACATTCGTCCGTGTTTCCCAACTGAATCTCATCCTACTTTGCTCTGAACCTATATACCAATCAAAATCTCCAACCAAATTAAACGAGAATAATTTCAAGGCCAGCTTCCATGCACCATCAAACGCATGCTTCGAAACTCAAAAGGCTAAGAAATGTCAAAATCACCTAAGAAAGTGTGTTGAAGGCTGTTATTCTCCATGTAATCGTAGACTAAGTATCTGTTGGCTCCCTCTACACAACACCCTCTAAGAAGGACCAAATTTTGGTGCTTGATATTTGCTAGTGTAGCCAATTCTGCCACAAACTCCCTCTCTCCTCGCATGGATTCCAGCTCAATGGAAAGCACTTTCACTGCCACCAAAGTGCCATCAGGAAGCCGCCCCTTCACAACTAAACCCCAATCAGTCTTTCCATTATTGATCGTCTTAGGTACTAACCTTATTACACGTACGACATCAGATTGCAAGCTTTTTTAATGCAGTACATAGGAAAATAGTGAGAGCATATAACCTTGTAGACAGAGCCGAAACCTCCTTCCCCAGCTTTCTCTGAGGGATGAAAACCACGAGTGGCTGATACCAATTCCCTATAAGTGAACACCCGAAAGCTTCCATCATTATCTCCCTCATGCTCTTCTATTGGGTGAACCACAGAACCAACCCACAATTGGATGAAGTTAACAGATCGAACATGACGAAATTGAGAAACAAATAAATGCGGGATGAGAATGAGGATATGGGAGGAATAAAAGACATTAACCACATGGTTAATTAGAGTTTATACCTTGTTTGGTTTCTTCTTTGACCGATGCTGAGAAACAACTAGAAAAATAACAAGGAATCTTCATGTCTCGAGACAAGGGTATAACTTCCTGGGATCTCGGGTTTTGGTGTTTGATTCGTGAAGATTTTGGGGATGGAAGCGGTGTGTAGAAAATGAGAAGGAGCATGTTTGAGGGAGCTATTAAGCAAGAAGACACGGCACACACACACACACACACACACACACACACACACACACACCCCTATACTTGGCACTTTCTTGATTCATATGTTGACCGATTATTTTTCCACTGGAGATTTTTCATTTTTTCAAGAAAACAGTTACTGCACGATTGTTACAACCTTTGAAAAACACCCCTTTGGAAGTTTCCTCGGTTCGTAGTTTTGGTGGATTAAAAACTAATAAGGGTGGGTTTGTTTGAGGTTTTTTTTTTAAAGTAATTTTTTAATTATTAAAAAATTATTTTTTATTAAAATTAAAATAAATTATTTTTATAAAAATAAACTAAATCAAATACATCCTAAATCTTAAGAGCATTGCTATATAGCCCCAATAGTTGCCCGAAATTTTTGTACCAGAATGAGATGGCTGATGACACATGTGATTATTACTTTTTAAAAACAAATCAAAACTATTTTAAGGAGGAGATAATTTACTTGTGGCACATTCCGAAACCGATGGGCGGCGGTTTGAGGTTACAATTTTCATTATCAAAATCCTTTTCTTATTTTCTCTTCTCTATTTTGAAATACGATTCTTATTATCTAGGGATGAATGCTTATTGCAAGCTTGAACTTTGAACATGATTCAAAGCCTTTCCATCCCTTCTGCCTTTCTTCATACTGCCATCACAAAATACAATTCTTATGCCATAGAGATTGCCAACAATTTCTTCAAGGGACAAAGTAGGAGTAATTAACAAGAGAAATCTTTAGGTTGAAATGCATTCTAATCATCTTTTACAAATTGCCCGTAGACATAAGTGCAAAGTTAAAAACTTTTGAAGAGTCTTATAGGATTTATATAGCCTTTGAACTAACCTCACCAAAGATTCTAAAGATACTAAAAACAAGAGAATAAATTAATTATGATGAATCATTCATGGGATGCTTTGCTGCGTGTAACCTCTATTATAAATGTCTTTGGTGGTGGGTAGGAGCGTCAATGGGGCAAGGGCGGGGGATAGGCCCCTGTCCCCCGCGGATAAGTAGGTACCCGTAGATATTTATGGATACTCATATATTATCAAAAAATTTAAAAAATTAGAAAAATAAAATAAATAAAAATAATTTTAATACCATAATTTATCACTTAAAATACTCAAAATAAAAATAAAAAATATAATAGTAAAACAACTTTCACAAAAATTAAAAAAAGGAAGTAGATTACTAATGATATTTGATAAGGTGTTTTTTAACTTTATATTCTGTATTCAATTATCTTCTTATGGATGATACTATCGAGTTCAACTTCAACAAACTATTCTTTTAACGTAGCTACAAAATACAAAGAAACTAAATCATTAAAACAACTTGACAAGTATCCCATTCCTACTAGTTCTAAGAAATGCAGTTGATTTTTCTTTGATAAATATTTGATTTTTTGTACATTTCTTTTTGGAAAAAAACTAAAATATATATATATGGAATCTAGATCTAATATATATATAAGGGTAATTTGGTAATATTATATCGCATATTCGCAGGTATGGGAATCATGATCCTCGCCCCCATCCCATTTAACAGATGGATATTTGAATTTCCCATCTCCAGTACCCGCGAGGAGAAAATTCTCCTCCCATACCCGCCCCATCACAGGTATTACCTATAGGTGCTGGTAAAATTGACATCCCTAGTGGTGGGCTGACTGTGTTTGTGTTTTTGAACTTTTGAGGAGTATCGGACTCACTCAGATTTAATGGAAAAAGAATAGGGGACAGAACTAAGGGGAGAAAAAGAAAAAAGAAAAAAGAAATGAAATGAGTGACGAGAGAGACAATAAGAAAACACGTAACTTCCACATAATTTGTCATCTGTGTCGTGCACACAAAATTCGGACATTTTCTCGGGTTGAATAGTATTTTTGAAATCTTAATTAGTGATTTGGATTAAGTGGACGGCTTGTCCTTCTTTTTTTTTTTTAATATCACATGTTGCCGCTTTTTATTGTTGTTTAGTAAGGGCCGTGGCATATCAGCATATGATTTAGATTTAATTGTCAAATGGATATTTCTGACTTTTTAATTTTGGGCAAATCATACAGGTTGAAAAAAGTCAAGCTGCTTTCCATATACAGGATTGCCCTTGGTCGTGTCTAAATTTTTTTCATCATCTACAGGATGTTTTAATGGCGTCGACTGCGATGCTCTTCGTTGGTCAAAGGTGCATTATGCATCTTGCAATCTGACGGTGAGATTATAAGGTATATTGATGTACCAATTATTTATAATATATTATAATAATATCTAATTTTAAGAAAATTTAAAAATATAATTAAATATATTTTAAAAATTAATTATCATATACTGATAGTGTAAAATTATATTGATAATATAAAATAATTTTATACTATTAGTGTAATCAAAAAATTTATCAGTATAATTTTACTCTGTCAATATAATTTTACACTGATAGTATAAAATTATTTTATATTATTAATATAATTTTACACTATCAATATATAAAAATTAATTTCTAAAATTTATAAAAATTTTATCAGTATAATTTTATACACTGATAGTATAAAATTACATTAATAGTATAAAATAATTTTATATTATCAGAGTAAAAATACACTGATAAAATTTTTTGATTACACTAATAGTATAAAATTATTTTATACTGTCAATATAATTTTACACTGTCAGTGTATGATAATTAATTTTTAAAATATATTTAATTATATTTTTAAATTTTCTTAAAATTAGATATTATTACAGTGCATCATAGGTGATCTCACCATTGGATTGCAAGGTGCACCATGCTCCTTGACCAGCGAAGAGTACTGTAGATGGCGCCGTTTTAATGAGGTCATCTTTGTTTCGTATTACATCCGGGAGCTTAGACGCCAGAGAGATAATAGACTCAGGGGCGTCGAATAGTATTTTCAATAATATTATTTTTGAGAATAATTTTTTTGAAATGATATTTTAGTTGTGTTTAATGTATAATTTGAATTTTTTATAAATATTTGATAAATTTTTAAAAATATTCTTGATGAAGGTGGCGCTGGGTGGTCGACCAATAGCGACAGATAGTGATTGGCGGCGAGTGACTTTGAGCAGTAACAGGGTATTTTGATTTTTTTATTATAGCAAATATTCTCTTATCATAAGAATATTAAATTCTCATGAGAGGTGAAAATATTTTGGGAAATATTTTTTTTCATAAATATAATATTTTCAGAAATGTTACTTCAAATTCTCCTACTAAATATAGAAATATTTTCATATTTTAAGAATATGAAAACATTATCTCATATCAAATGCCCCCTCAATGATAAGAATAAATTGACCATTACAAATGAAAAGTGTAAAACTATGCATTAAACTTTATCTTGTTTAAGTCACTAAAAGTGAATTAGTAATAAAAAATTTGAGTAATTTAGGGTTCGTTTGATTTAACTTTTGGGAGAAGGTCTTTTGAAAGAAGGTCTTTTAAAATAAGGCCTTTTAGAAGAAGTACTTCTAAAAGAATGATCTTTGTTTGGTTTGAATATGTCAAAAGATCTTTTAGAAGAATGAGTTTTGTTTGGATAGGATAAAGTAAAATTACTTTTGGTTGTTGATGTGAGAGTAATAGTAAGATTCATTTTCAAAAGGTCTTTTTCTAGAATAAAAAGTAACCTCAAAGATACTTCTTCCAAAAGGTCTTATGGAAGAATGCCTTTTGGAAAAAGTTAAACTAAACACTACCATTTACTGTACAAAGTTATTTTCCTTCTCCTAGAAGGCCTTCTGAAATTTACAAACTCCAAACCAAACAGGCACTTACAAAAGGGTTAGAAGTTTAAATTTGAGTTTCTTCGGTATACCCATAAAAAATTTTATCTCATTTTAAAATAATGGTCAAGTAAAAAAAAAAAAACAAATAATCACTATGAATCTTTTAAATTATCCTGGAGTCCCATTTAGTGAATGGATATTGGATAGATATTTAAAACCTTTAGACCCGAAAAGAAAGATCAATCTTTGAAGTCCAAATAGCTTATTTTGTATATGCAACTGACATAAATTAAATTTAAATTTACAGTATTCTTTGTTTACCCCAGTGATAAATATATTAGTCTATTCTTGTTCAGGTAAATTTAAATTAAAATTATGAACTGTAATACTATTTCATTTCATTCAAACAGATTGCCAATAAACTCTTTCGTCCATATATCAATAATATGTTTGATTTAATTTTTAAAAATCTTTAAATTATAGTTCAGATAGAAGTTATAAAAAAAAAAAGAAAAAACTTTTGACCAATTTTCTTCTCTAAAAATTAAACTAAACACACTATAAATAAGTCACAGTGATTTACAAGTGGTCATAAATGTATATCCTCCTCTTATCTGTATGCATGATATTGAAGAGTAATTCTACTTGCTATGGCATTTTTTATATGAGAATTGACAAGTTGATAAGTGGCAATTGACCAATTGCACTACCCACGACATGATGAACATTCATCCGCGACAGAATATAAAACATCGTAACCTTTTTTTTTTTTTTTTTTTTGAGATCGTAACTTTCATTTCATGCCAAAGAATCATATATATATATATCCAACTGGTTGGTCCAGACTGACTATGGCCTCATCATTTGATATCACTATAAAAAAAAAAACATTTTTTTTCAGTGAAAAAAAAAAAAGATTTCACGCGTGGTATTTTTTTAAAATTAAAATACCTAAAGTCCCACCCAATCCATTGTGTGAAGTTAGTAATGATATGTTGAGGCGCGATAAAAGTGACACATATCGCGACTCATATGATGAAAAGAAGCAAGAAGACAAAATAGTTGTAGGGGTGGTGTATCTCATACTGATACAGTATAAAAAAAATTAAATTAAATTTTACAATATAAAAATACTTTCAAAGAATAAAAGGAATTCCTCATTTCTATCTTGTGCCTCTATTACCCTCTGAAAACAAACATGTTGTCTCCTACTGTCCCACACAAGAGGGGTTTCATCATTGCTGGCAACCTCGAGCCAAGGTGGTTGTTCCTCGATCTCTCCTTTCTCACTTCTCTATCACCTTTAACACTTCTAGTTCCCTCTTAACTCTTGAATATTTGGTTTTCAGATTTCAATCATAAAGCTCTTTCTCAACTTTCAATCTCAGATTTCTTTCCCAAATCTATAGTTTAGTTCTTCAAATATTTTTCAATTTTTCAGCCTTCTTCAAGAGATCTTGATGTCTTCTTTTTTTTGGGGTTTATATCTCTCATACTCGCTTCCATGCTCTTCTTTTTGGCTGAAGTGGTCCTCAATACAGCATGGAATTAGTGCTGTAATGGTTAAATAATTTTAAATTTATTTTTGTACTAGGTTGATAATTCGTTATCAAATGTTGGTAACTTTAGTTAAAGGTGTTGGTAACTTATTAAGGATGTTGATAACTTTCAAGTTTTCAAAATTTTGAGAATATGAGGATTCTTATGTAAATTTATGTCAGGGAACAAGTGGAAAGAACTATTTGCTACTATAAATTGATGAAGTGGTCCTCAATACAATATGAAATTATTGCTTCAATGGTTAAGTAACTTCTAATTTATTTTTGCATTAGGTTGGTAACTCATTATCAAATGTTGATAACTTTATTTCAAGATGTTGGTAACTAGTAAAGAATATTGGTAACTTTTCGGGTTTTTAAAATTATGAGAGTACTACAATTTTTATGTAAATTTGTATTGGGGAACAAGTGGAGAGAATTTCTTGATACTATAAATTAACGAAGTGGGCCTCGATGCAACATGAAATTAGTGCTATAGTGGCTAAGTAACTTCTAATTATTTCTACATTAAGTTAGTAACTTGTTATCAAATGTTGGTAACTTTAGTTTAAAGTGTTGATAATTTTTTAGATTTTCAAAATTTTGAGAATATTAGGATTTTTATGTAAATCTGTATTAAGGAAAAATGGAGTGAACTTCTTAGTTCTATAAATTGATAAAGTGGGCCTCAATACAATATGGAATTAGTGTTATAGGGGTTGTTTGAAAGTGTTTTGTTTTTTAGTTTTAAAAAATTGTTTTATAAAACTATTTTTAAGTTCAATTTTTAAAAATAAAAAAATAAAAAAATCTGTTTGATAACTTTGTTATGAAAACAGTTTTTTGGTGGTAAAAAATAGAAAATCTGTTTGGATGATTGTTTTTAAAAACAAGTTTTAAAAATAATAAAACAAAAACTTGTTTGGCAAATTTTTTTTAAAAGTTGCAAACATATAATAGCATAATTGAATGTAATAATAATTTTGATTCATATTCTCCAATTCTTTAAATAATCTATCACGTATTCCTCCGCTACGCACATAATTATAAATTATACAATAATCTATAACAATAAGGCATTACTTGAAAGGCTTATATGGTGACAATTTTACTCTTAAAATAATTTTTTAATAATAAAAAATAAAAAAAATTATTTAGCAAATGATTTTTTAAAAATAACAAATAAATATAATATAAATACATTATTATAAATAGAATTTAACATACTATTAAGTTGATACTACACTACATGATCTAAAGGATATGAGTGAAAGTGTATTGATACACCACATACAAGGGATCTATACTAAAAGTCTTCTCTCTTTCCCTTATCCATCTTCCGCCGCTGCTCATCTTCTGCAACCAAGCACAACAACAGCAACCGCACAACTACATAGCACAGTAATCGCAACCTCCGCCCAACCGCACAACTGCACCTCCACCCGCCGCACACCACCACGGAAAGAACACCAGAGACAGAGACAGAACATGACACAAAGAGAGAGAGAGAGAAAGAGAGCGACGCGAACAGAGAGATAGATCACGAAACAAAGGAAGAAAGGGAAAGGGCGATTTGTAGAGAGGAGCACGGCGGTGGTGAAGACGAAGAAGAAAACGACACAAAGGAAGAAATGGAAGGGGTATTTCCAGGTTTGAGCATGGAGGAAGGCAAAAGAAAGGGAAAAAAAGGAAACGAAGAAGAAGCAGAGGGAGGAGAAGAAACGAGAAAGGAAAAAAAAAAAAACAGTTGTGAAACCAATAAAACAAGCAATTTACAAGTATGCCACCGCGTATTTTGTGTTTTTAAGAACAAAAACTCAAAAATATGCCTTAGTTGTTTTCAATTTTCTGTTTTTAAAACATACAAACAATTTTTAATTTTTTAAAACAAACGTGTAGAAAATATCAATCCAAACACGTTTTTTGTTTTTTGTTTTAAAAAAGGCCATAATAGCTAAATAACATCTAATTTGTTTCTGCACTAGATTGGTAACTTACTATCAAATGTTGATAACTTTAATTCAAAATGTTAGTAACCGGTTAAAAATATTGGTAACTTTTCAGATTTTAAAAAATTTGAAAGTATTATAATTCCTAAGTAATTTGTGTTAGGGAACAAGTGGAGAAAACTTCTTTGCACTATAAATTGATGAAGTGGGTCTCAATACAATATGAAATTAAAGCAAGTAACTTCTACTTTTTTCTATACTAGTTGGTAACTCATTATCAAATATTGGTAACTTTAACTCAAAATATTAGTAACTAATTAACGATGTTGGTACCTTTTTGTGTTTTGGTAATTTTGAGTGTATTAGGATTCATATGTAAATTTGTATTATGAAACAAGTGGAGAAAACTTCTTAGCACTATAAACTGATGAAGTGTGCCTTGATACAACATATGGAAGTACGTTACCAACATTTTTATGTAATGCTCTCAAAATTTTAAGAAACAGGAAAGTTACCAACATTTTTAACTAGTTACCAACATCTTAAACGAAAGTTACCAACAATTGATAGTGAGTTACCAACGTAGTGTAGAAACAAATTAGAAGTTACATAGTCATTGCAGTACTAATTTCATATTGTATTGAGATCCACTTCATCAATTTATAGTGTCTAGTAGTTTTCTCCACTTGTTCCTTGACATAAATTTATATTAGAATCCTCATACTGTCAAAATTTTGAAAACTTGAAAAATTACCAATATCCTTAACTAGTTACTAACATCTTGAGTTAAAATTACCAATATTTGATAATAAGTTACAACTTAGTGCAGAAATAAATTAGAAGTTACTTTAGTTACTTAGCCATTGCGACATTATTTCCATGTTATATTGGGGCCTGCTTCATCAGTTTATCTAAGGAGTTCAATCCACTTGTTTCGTAACACAAATTTACATAAGAATCCTAAAACCCTCAAAATTTTGAAAACCTGAAAAGTTACCAATATTTGATATCGAGTTACCAACTTAGTGCAAAAATAAATTAGAAGTTATTTAGTCATTATAGCACTAATTCTATCTTTGTCTAGATATTAGATAAGAGTTTTGAGATAAATAGCTCCAACTATATTGTAATATAATAAAACTCGTTTAGAGTAACAAGCCATAGTTAAGCATTTATAATATTCCAACAGGAACTTTAACAATAATAAAAAATTTCACCTTGGAATTGCACATCCTTTACAAACCAATATATAATCAATAGTAATCGGAGTTACAATCATGTGCCCAAAATCAATTTTCTATAAGAAACGAGAAAAAGAATAATCTTTGTATATTGCTATATCAACCTTACTAAAATTAATTCAACAAATATATTCTTAATGTTAGCTATCCTATGAACTATTTCTAAAATTTGCTTAAAAGCTTGCTTAGGTACTATTGAACCAACTAGATTTGCATAGATGACTTTTTGAAGGCCGGTTTGGATTATTTTGTCTCAAGTCGCTTGCATTAAGTCTTAGCCAATTGATAAAAAAATTCTATGATTGGATCTAACCATGGCTCTACAACATATCATGCAGAAAAACATAGTAAACCACTTATGGCCTTTTCGCTTGTGTGCTGGCTTTTGCAATTGCAAGGAATACATATAGTTCTTGTAGCTACTCACTCCTCTACAAGCCTATTTTGTCATAGTGGTGTTCTACCACTTCACTTGTCTTTCTAGTCTTAATATCTCCGTTCTAATATCCTTCCCCTATCTCAAGACCCTTCAAATTTTGCAGGAAAATATAATTATTTTGAACATGATGGCTTCATGCAACAATAGAACAGTAATATAAGAAATTATATCAATCTTATAGAGCTACCTTGAGTGAAACTTTTAGCAATATCGAGGTTGGGCAGCTAAGCCAGACCAAAATATTGCGTAGCTCCACTGAATGCTTCTCATAGCTAACACAAGCTATTTGTTCAGGTTCTCTAGCACCATTTCTTGGTTTTGGAAGTTATAAGGTAGATTAAAACTTCAAAGTTAACCCACCATGCACTCTGTTTGATTAGATGGGAAAAGTTGGTTTTACTTGCCAAGATCTTTATTTCTTTGATTTTAAAATGTATACTTGCCTTTCCAATCCAATACAAAACCTGATACAAGAGGCTGTATATACACATGAAAGCAATCAATATAAAAAGTAGCGAAGTAAGAAACAAATTTCCTTTAAAACATTTATATACATATGCACAAAAAATTGAAAATATGAACCCCAAAAAATATTTAGAACTCAACAAAATATTAGAAAGCCATATAATTGTAACTTATGAAAGTCATCATGAATTCTAAAAATTTATGCCTAGTACGAGTAATTGTACAAAGATTTTAAAGGCAACAGATTTAAGATACTACCAATCTTATATAAGGAAATACTTTAAATTCAAAATGGCATATTTATTTCATTAAAATGATTCTGCAATTCACATTACATAATGGATAAATCATGATCCAAAGTTTGAAACACCCTTCTATTAGCACCTGCAACAAACATGAATATCTTTTTGAACTTAAGTTTGCAAAGCAAATCAATTAAATTACAACTTAAAATTTACAAACCTGATGCATGAGCTGATAAAAGTTATGTAGCCCATTAGTTCCTAGTTCACCCATGTCATTGTTGATCTAGTATTAACAGGGTCAATTACTTCTTCCTGCTGTACAATTGAACATAATGCAAAATTTGCTAATTAATTTGACACACAACTGAATGGATAATACAATAATAATTGTCATGTCACAAAAGTTATCCTTCTCCCCATATAATTATTACGTACTCACATGTTTCTGCTAATAACTACCATATATAATGCTACAACTAAAATAAATTAGTATTCAACTGTTCGCATTTCCTAAATTCTCCTTAGCACTAGTGTGTCCCTAAGAAATCATAAACAAGAGGAATCAAAATCAACTAAGCAAACATATCAAAGTAAAAAGATAAATTTCAGTGTAATAGTAGATGTCATTAATGACAAACCTTAGTTGGCTTGAAATTTCATACCAATATTCAGCACATTGCTCACTAAATATAAAAATCCGCAGCTTAAATCTATCCCTCCAACCTTTTCAAATAACACTAATTAAATATCATTGTGTACTCTACAATCCTCAATACGTACTAAAACACACAAAATTCAGCAAAAGAAACAAAATAAAAAAAATACATATATTAAACCTACGGTATTTGTACCATAAGAAATTCACACTAAACCCTTATTGCAGATTCGTATATCACAATGCACTAACGTGCTAGCAAAATGAAATGAAGAAATTCATAAAATAAAAGAAGAATGAGGAGAAAGTCACATATTAACAAATATGACGAATATTGAAACCACAAGCTTAACAAACTAGGAAAAACTTGACAATTAACAAAGATGAAAATCATTGAAACTCAAGACAAATCAATAAAGAAAGAAACCATGGAAACTTACTAATTCAATCTCAATGATGGAAAAGAGTAGAGACATTCACTAATCTTCAACAAGAAAGAAGAGTTGGAGGCATAGTGATCAATCCGAGTTGCTCTCCAGACCGAATATGTATCAAAACCAATGTAACCCAATTTTACTCGGCCAATTCTAGAAAAAATCAATGATCCAGTCCTAGTCAATAAAACATGTCGGGTCATGCATGTTTTAATTTTTTAAAATTTTTTTTAACTATTTTAACCATATTAATGACTTTTTCAAGTCAAGATGAAAAGTAATTGAGCATTTTCTACACTAGCATTCTCATTTTATAGCAAGAGCCTTGCCTTCCACTCACTTCCATTTCCAATGTGGGACTAACCATTAGTGTGAAGCATTTATAACATATGTTTTATCTTCCACTTACCTCCATTTTCAATGTAGGACTAAAAAAAGGTAGGAAATATTTATAACATGTGTCTTAGTTTCCACTTACCTCCATCTTCACCTAGTATGTATTTGCAATTTTTTATTAGCTATCTTCAAGTTTTTAGCCCTTCTCATTAATAAGCATTTTATAACATGTTGCTTTTTCAACATTCTCTTGGTATTGCTTTATTAAAAGATGATGTACTCATTTCATTGTAGTATAGACAGTTACCTTCATCAAATTGAACCCTCTATATATATATATCATTTTATTTTATTTATTTGAATTTCAATATATTTTTATATATCTATTTAATTATATACGATTCAATCGGTTGGACTAGTGACCCACTTACCTAGTGCTATGGTCGAGTCGATCATCGGATCGAAATTTATAACTATGGTTAGAGGTGAGAAAGGAGAAACCGAGGAACGGTCACCCCTGACTCGCTGCTATTGGTGGTGATCAAACCCCTCTCATGAGGGGCAGTAAGAGAAAATGTGTTTGCTTTCGGACAATGATACAGATGCGAGATAAGAAATGAGGATTTCCTTTTTTTCTTTTAAAGTATTTTTCTTTTGTAAAATTTAATTTAATTTTTTTGACACCGTATTAGTATGAAATACACCAGTCTTACAACTATTTTGCCTTCTTGCTTCTTTTCATTGTACGAGTGGCGATATACGTCGCTTTTGGTTCGTCAACAAATCATTACTCTTGTATGAATTGCCTAAAATCCCACCCAAGTGCATTATATGACGTCGACTGAAAAACGTGCATTATATGGTTTACTACAAAAAAAATGCTCAAAGCTTCAAATTTCGAGTGGCACACAAGTGTGTTCTCTAACACGATGAATCCAATCAGTCTTTTATCTTCTTTAATTGCCACTACTTTTTTCTTCAAGGTGCAGTTAATCAATTGACGCGAGGGGCCACCTGAGAAAAAGGACAAGGAATTTTGTCCTTCCAACCTTATTAAATTATAAGAGATTAATTTAAATATTTATTAATATATAAAAATTTTATATTATTATCTAATCACATATTATTGAGATAATAAATATAAAATTTAAATAAATTTATTAATATAACAATATATTTTTAAATATATGTATAAAATATTTTTATATTAGTTGTACATCAAAATTAAATTTAAATTATAAATTTTGTTATATTAATTATTTTCAAAGACTAATATATTTAATAATTTAAAATTACACTAACTTCATATTAAAATTAAATCGAAATAAATTTTGTTCAAATAAATATTTTATAATTATGAAAATAACTTATATTGAGTTAGCACATTTAGTTTTTCATCTACACAACTCCAAATGAATGGTCTAGTTGTAATATCTTCTCTGTTATACAATATTTTTTTAGAGCAAATTAATTTATTTAACAATAATTGATTAATCAAATAGTTAAATTATATATATTAATTTTTTAAAGTAAGACTATAAATTAATAATGATAACTTTAAAATATATTATTTTATTTAAAATAATAAATAATACTAATTATTAATTAAAAATTTTATTAGAAGAGGCAAATATATATATATATATATATATATATATATATATATATATATATATATATATATATATATATATATATATATATATATATATATATATATATATATAGGGGAAAGACTCACCGCTTGGAGCCTTGTCCAAAGATTTTGGAAAGGCAAAAAAAAAAAATGGAGAAGAAGAAGAACTTAACGTGAGACATGGGCAAAGATTTTAGGAAGGAAAAAATGTGCATTGAAATAAATGCATGAAAGAAAAAAATGGCAGAAATCATGACATAGTAAAATTTTTGCATCTAACATAGACTTCTAACAGACTGAGGATAAAAAACCTACAAGACATAGATACAAGACTTAAGAAAGTTAAGCCTTCATAAAAGCTAAATTCCTACCTCTATATATAGATATATGGGGTGAAGAGATGGAAACTTGCCAGAAAAAAGAAAAGGGAGAGCAAGGATTAAGTTAGAGAGAGCGAGACTTTGAGAGTGTAACAAAGTAGTGAGAGAGAGAGAGAGAGAGAGAGAGAGAGAGAGAGGGCAAAGTAGAAGAAAAGAGAGAGAGGCATACATGAGAGAGTGAAAGAGTCATATATTTATCTTAAAGAAGAGTGAATAACAAGGAAGGAAGAGAGTTTTATGCATTTTAAGTTGCATAGTATATTTCCTTTAGCATTTATTATTGGTAATATCATGGAGTATTATAATTTATTTGTAAATACTTAATATGATTATGATACATTGGTTATGAGAATTTTCATGCTAAAATATAGTTAGAACCATTATAGTTCCAATACTTTAGAATTTTTTATTATCTATTGAGAATTTTAAATTTTTACTCTATTTTTTGTGATTTTAGATTAGTCAAATAATGCCCCAAAGGAAAATAGACTCCTTCAGCTGTGAGAAAAATACGAAGTTATAATTAAATAAACTGTAGTTTCTTTATCTGGTTTAGAAATATGTAACCTATAGCTAGTAAAGCCTTATTTTATCTAGTAAACACTTTAGTATATTCATGTACATTAATGTTCAACTTAGAATTTCTTGTGTAATATTTTATACCATTATCTTTATTATAAAGGGATGTTTCACTAGTTCCCATCGGAAAAAAAATCTATGGTATGGTTAAAAGATATTCTCTTATAATTTTTATGTAAACCATAATTTAAGTGGAGTTATGTTATTTGTATATATCTTTTTATCACCAAATATGTCATCTCTTTTATATAAATATACATAACATTTTTCATGTAAAAAAAAAAAGTATACATAACATATTTTTATCTTGATACACATATATTTCGATACTCATCCACACTCATTTTTTTACTATATCTATACATGATATGTTCAAATAATATTTTCATTTGACTATTGTAAATAGAAATTCAAGTATGCATTTAGAGTGCATTTGTTTAAGTTTTTTTAGCATAAAAATCACTTTTTTTTTACGACAAAAATCACTTCTAATATAATTGGATATATTTTTAAAAATAATTAAAATTTCTAAAAGAATTATTTTTAGTTTTTTAGTAGAAATCAAAAAGAGTAGTCTCTAAAAAAATTTTATTTTTAGTCTTTTCAGTTATATGAAAAATTGTAATTCCATAAGCACTTTTTGTTTTCAAAAAAATGAAACAAAGGCACCCTCAATCTAATTTTATAAGTGAATCATGTAGATATAATTGTGTTTAAAATAAGGAGTTAACTTGTATATACTATTAATATGAAAAAAAATTTATACAGATATTAATAATGTATTATCATATTATTAAAAAATTTGATTCAATTATTTATTATTTTAAATACTTTACAAATAAAAATATTTAATTAGATGATAATATAAAATTTTATAATACTGATAATATATATAAATTAATCTCTTAAAATAATAATAATAATTTTTTTATATAAAGATTAAATTTTAATAATAAAACTCTATAGCTTTTTTCTTTTTTTTAAATTTGGATAGGCATAATACTCTGTAAGTCTTTTATTGATTGTGTGGGTTGCATACACGTAAGAAAAGACAAATATGATTGGAGGGGTCGGAGAGAAACGGTCCTCTGCAAATGCCCGCCTAATAGGGTAAAGCCGTAATGGGATGGCGTGTCCGAAAACGACATCAAAACTATAAACTCCGCAAAATTAATTCCCGTTTCGAGTGAGGTAAATGATTAATTTTGCCATCCAATGTCAATTAACAAAGAAAACTAAATTCTAAACAAAATCCTAAATTATAAACACTTTCTCAACCAAAAAGAAAAAAAAAAAATAGAAAATGAAAAAGAGCTTAAACTTTTGCATAGCATAACCTTCCCATTCTCCTTCCTCATCGATGGTGTCGTTCCTGCTGGGTGGAGCTTTACGCAATCCCATTATGTCCCCCATCCAATCTCTCTCTATATTTTTTCCTTCCTTCTTATCTTGTAATTAAATATAATAATCTTTTTTATTCTTTTCTTCCTCCCTTCAAAGCTTCATGAATCATTCATTTTAAGTTTTCTCACAACACCCTTTTCACCACCCCAGCAATATCAACAAAAGCAACAACCCCTCCTCTAACTTTTCTTCTCCAAATCTTAGATTCATTTCTATTCCCTCTCCCTTTTTCATTTTACTTTCGATTTTTTTCCAGAAAGGCTGCAAAGCGGGAAAAAAAAAAAAAAACAAACGCGATTCTACCACCGGCGCCTCCGGTGCACGCAGAATCAATCTCATTCTCTCACAACAAAATAGCTATTATTTTTGTTATTATCGTTACTATTCTTCAAATTAGGGTTTCTTCTTCTTCTTCTCCTAATTCCCCAATCATGGGCAACATCGCGAGCAGCAGCGGCGGCACTGGCCGTCGCCGACACGGAGGAAGGCGGAGCCACCCGCCGCCGCCTCCCCCGCTGACGCCGCAGCCCGATATCACCGCCAACCCTTTCGTGTACCCGGGAGCCGCACCGTACCCGGCTCAGTACCCGAACCCGAACCCTCCGTTGCCTTACCCGCACTTCCATTACGCCGCTTACTACCCTCCGCCGCCGCCGGTGCCCCTACACCACCACCACCACCACCACCCACACACGGAGCCCGGGTGGATTACGGGCCGGGGCTACCCTTGTGGCCCCGTGATGACCCCGCCCGCGCCTTACGTGGAGCACCAGAAAGCGGTTACCATCAGGAACGACGTGAATATCAAGAAGGAGACGCTGAAGGTCGAGCCCGATGAGGAGAACCCTGGGCGGTTCCTCGTGTCGTTCAAGTTTGACGCCACGGTTCCTGGGTGGTTAGTTTTTGTTGTTTGTATTATCATTGATATTGTTAACTACGTGAATAAATTCAATTATGTTAATGCATGTTGTTGGTTTTTTAATGCATCGTGTGAATTGGGGACCTGTGTTATTTATGATGTGGTAATTGTGTACTGTTCGTTTTGCATATAGAGGAGATTTTCAGGGGTGAGGTGTTTTGGGGCAGTTTGATAGGTTGCTGGCTTCTCAAGTAGACTGCTGTTTATGTTTTGCTTGTCATGATTCAAGAATGAAGATGGACAAAGCTAGCTAGTCCTGTTGTTTTGTATCGTGGTGCTCGATCCTTTTATGCTGTCATGGAAACTTGACTAAATTGACAGATAGGTGATTGTATATTAGGAGTATGAGCTACCTATATGTGATTGTATGGGATACTAGTCAGCATGATTTGTGTTGATCCAGTATGACATAGAAGTGTGCAATTAGTATTCACTGAAGAAAAGATATAGATATAAAGGTCGCTGCATTCAAGAAGTTGATGCTTTCAATAGCTCATTGGATTTTTCTATGGAAGAGCAGTTTTTGTTGAATGAGTATCTTGTTTTGCAGGTAGTTGTGGTTTGCTGGTTAAGCAAGTCTTTGTGTTTCTAGGGTTTGATTTCCTTTGACGATCTAGGGGTCAATTTGAACAGCATAACCTATTGCCTGCTATAGATTGCTGGAGTGATCATATATCTTCATTTGATAATCAATATTGCTTATGAAATGTAATTTGTTTACCTCTTTTTCATTCTATGTATCCTTCCAAGTGGCTTTTTAATCCTTTTTTCTTTTGTTTTTTTTTTTTTTGGGGGGGGGGGGGGAGGGGTTGTAGGGAATCACTTATTGTATTATGCATGTTGTGTTACCTTTTATTGCAATACTTACACTTTCTCTATTAATTATCTGAATAGTAGGTTTAATACTTATTGTAGTTGTGCTTTTTGCCGATATTGCATAAACTGATTTTTTTAACATGTGAGAATGTCATTGGATTACTTTCAGTAATTATAAGTACTTATTGCTTTGCTATATGAAGGAGCAGTACGTAAGCAGTAAGCAGCTTAATGCATGTAAATTTGGTTACATGCCATGTTTGACACTGTAGTCTTAAATGCTAATTGCCATTTGTGTAGGGGATTTTTGTAATCAAATCATGACGATGATTATGAATGTGAACGTTTTGTACTACAGTTCTTCATTTACGTGTTCTAATGGTTTTGTTTCTTGTCATCTCTTTAACAGCATCACCATATATTTCTTTGCAAAAGAAGGTGAAGGTTGCGTACTCACACCAATGAAAGAAAACCTTCTTTCACCTGTGACTGTTAATTTCCAGCAAGGTCTTGGCCAGAAGTTTAGACAGCCCGCAGGAACTGGTATTGATTTTTCAATGTTTGGGGAGACAGAGTTATTGAAAGTGGGTGACATGGATGTCTACCCTCTAGCTGTGAAGGCAGATGCATCCTCTGGTAATCATGATGGATCAGATGAAATTCCAACATCTGGCAACACAAACTCTCAGATAACCCAAGTGGTGTTTGAGAAGGAGAAAGGAGAATTCCGGGTGAAAGTTGTCAAGCAGATCTTGTGGGTAAATGGAATGAGGTATGAGCTGCAGGAGATATATGGTATTGCAAATTCAACAGAGAGTGATGTAGATGAGAATGACCAAGGAAAAGAGTGCGTCATCTGCTTGTCAGAGCCCCGGGACACGATTGTCCATCCCTGCCGACATATGGTACTTGCAGTTGCCCCTTCTTTAACAAATTTTCCTTTGATTTGTTGACAGTATAATGCGATGGTAGTCATCAGTAGTAGCAAAGTATCACTTTCTCTTCTGTCACCAGTCAGTCTTAGGCTCTTAGTGAACTGATGATCATTTAGCCAAATTTAACTGTTTACAACTACTTAATTAGTCTCTGAGTCCTTAATATATGTTGGCTGGATTCCTTTTCTTTTTACAGTGCATGTGTAGCGGATGTGCAAAGGTTTTGAGGTTCCAGACAAATAGATGCCCAATTTGCAGACAACCAGTTGAGAGGCTTTTGGAGATAAAGGTAGGGCCTGAGGAGTGAAGAAGATACATTGTTAGTGCCTCAAGCTTCCTGTACAGCCCAACTGTTATACTTTAATACTTGTCCCTGTTTTCTTCTTTTCATGGTTTCTGCCTCATTTTTCTGGTTTTTTCAATAATCAGAAAAAATAGAAGGAAAATGGATTTTATATATGATGACATGCCGTTTAACATGAACAACAGGTTGGCTTTGCACCTGACTTGTATAAGACAATACCTCCACCAGGCTTGTTTGTCATTTGTTCTAAATGGCTTCCCTTACAAATATAATTAAATATGTTTCGCTTCAGATGACATCTTTTTTATCATTATTATCGTTATTATTTACTTTGACTTCTTAGGTTTTTATATCATAACCTGTGTTAGTGTATTATTTTGTCACAGCTATAATATGGAAAAGTTTCTTGTCCTACATGGTATGGATAAGGTGGGTATGTTAGCTCGGGCAGTTTTCTGGTACCTGTCAATAATTGTGCATTTTGTACATTCTTAACCGTTACCCAACGCATGCTCACAAATGGTAATTAAAACAAGGTGAATGCTGTGATGAAGATTTTTAAAATTCTTCATATGAAGATTACAACTTACAACATGACAAGTGGATGTTGATCGATACATTAATCATTTATGATACACTGTAATAGTATCTAATTTTAAAAAAATTTAAAAATATAATTAAATATATTTTAAAAATTAATTATCATATATTGATAATATAAAATTATACTAATAGTATAAAATAATTTTACACTGTCAATATAATCAAAAAATTTTATCAGTGTAATTTTAATTATCATAAATTAATAGTATAAAATTATATTGGTAATATAAAATAATTTTATATTGTTAGTATAATCAAAAAATTTTATCGGTATAATTTTAATTATCATATACTGATAATGTAAAATTATATTGGTAATATAAAATAATTTTACATTGTCAGTATAATCAAAAAATTTTATCAGTGTAATTTTAATTATCATATACTGATAGTATAAAATTATACTGGCAGTACTATAAAATTACATTGATAAATTTTTTTGATTATACTGACAGTGTAAAATTATTTTATACTGCCAGTATAATTTTATACTGTCAGTGTATGATAATTAAAATTACATTGATAAAATTTTTTGATTATACTAAAATATAAAATTATTTTATACTGTCAATATAATTTTACACGGTTAGTTTATGATAATTAAAATTACACTGATAAAATTTTTTGATTATACTGATGGTATAAAATTATTTTATATTATTAGTATAATTTTATATTATCAGTGTATGATTTAATTTTTAAAATATATTTAATTATATTTTTAAATTTTTTTAAAATTAGATATTATTACAATGTATCATAAATGATTAATATATCGATCAATATCCACTTGTCATGTTGTGAGTTGTAATCTTCATACGAAAAATTTTAAAAATCTTTGTCACAGCATGACCTTGTTTTAATTATCATTTATGGGCGTTGTCTATCGTGCATCAACAACATCACACACGTGCTCTCTACGTTGGGTAACAATTAAGAATGTACAAAATGCACAATTGTTGACGGGTACCAAAGAACTGCCCATGTTAGCTCCCCCCCCCCCCTTCTCTCTTTCTCTTCTCTCTCTTCTTTATCTTTTCTTCTCTCTGTAGAGAAGTTAAGGTGAAAATTAAAAAAGGTTGTAGGGGAATATAGAACAAGGGGCAGAAGAGGTAATTGGGCTGTAACAACTTTGCTTGCGAGGCATTGGGGTTTTAGGAAGTTAGGGGAAGATGTTTAGGAGCATGGGTAAAAGGCCGGTAAGTACAAGGGCGTCATTGACTAAGGATATGGGGCCCTTGGGCTCGGAGGACGTAGAAAGTTCAGCAGAGCCTATGTCTCTTGTCTTCTGTTTCTTCGAGTGTGAGAGTGCTGTGTCTGTCTGTGGTTCTATCTCTTTATTTGGAAATTATTCCCATTTTGTGTAATCAAATACATGGGTTCCTGTCAGTGTACTTCTATTTACCTTTAGACAAGTAAGCCAGTTTTAAAACGTGGATTGGTTGCATGCTTAATTTTACGAAAGTTGTGTCGTTTTTTGTTGTGAGTTTGGCGTACTGACATGTTAAAAGATTTTTACTGTAATGCGGTAGAATTAGATATTTTGTTGAAGTTGATCAGAACGAACACCTTTAGGTTAAGGTTGCCTTCACAGATGTACCGTGCATTTGCCAGCTTGTTGCCCTTCCTCAGATAGCTAGCTTCTCATTTCCATGTAGTCACAGTTGTGGCTTATGGAAGATGTCAATGTTTGACAGACATCTCAGAGCAAAACTTTGTGATGGGGAAATGTGTTTTTGGATATTATTATTGGATACCTTAGATATCATGTGAATGGGATAAGAAATAAATAAAATATAATTAAAATTGAAAGAGATAAGTTGTCCCTTTCTTTAACATACAAGGGTTACGGTGTCCTACATTAACGTTCAGTTGAGGTATTCAGTTGACACATCTCTATGTCATGGATATACACGCAAAGCGAAGCTGGAAGTGGCAATGGCCACGTTCTACTTGCTTTAGCACAGCTAAAATTTGGTTTGGCCAAATTTCCAGCAATGTTTTGTCTGTACTTTGGGGGCAATGGTTGGTTGTCGTGGGTGGGGTGACATTTACAGCTTCATTATGCACTCATCGATGAAGTTTTTGTGTAACTAACAGGCAAATATTGATATTTCAAAATACATAAGTAACATCATGGTAGAGGAATTTGGTTGCACGTTGATGTGCCTCAAACGGGGGTTTTGGGGAGTCAAAATTGATTTTGCCCATTTTTTGGTCTTGTTTGGTTCCCAGTTTGGTTCCTTCTCAAATGGGAAAAGTACAACTAAAATTGTTTTTTAGCTGAGGCAACGTCATGTTGCTTTTACTATGAAACACTATCAATTCTATTAAATTCACTACTTTAAATCAAAGTATCAGATACAAATTCATTTTATTTCAAAGTCGCTATCAACTAAAATCAATTATGATAAAATTAATTTTACTTAGAATTAATTTTACAAATGCAGAATCGCATATACACTAAGAGAAAGCTACGTCAAACTTACCTCCTAGAAAGTAAAATCTAGCAGCATGCATGCACACAACTGTTATCGGAAGCAAACTGATGGAAATTATACTCAATACTACTATTTATGCTGGATGCTCCCAAATGACAGCGTTTCGAAGTGATAGTGATATTCCGGGGATTTAGTATTTTGGTGAGAACTTTTTAAGGTGTTTTGGGAGCTGATATGGACAAGAGTAATCTCGATATGTTTTAGGAATAAAATATTTCTTACTTTATAGTATTACATAGGATGTAACACATCAAGTATGCTATTAAAGTCGTAATTAAAATGATAGATAACAACATCATAACGTGACGCAGTTGATAGTTGACACAATGGGCACATAGTAACTTTGTTGACATAGCATTCAAATCGATATCCAAATTATAGAAAGTAAATTGAACAAAGTCTATTGACGTAGTAGCATTCAGAGCAATATCCAAATTATGGAAAGTAAATTGAAAATTGAATAAGTGTGGAGCACAAGGTCACACAGACAAAAATTTATATACCAATGCTTTGGAACAATGACCAAAATACAACGAAATAGTAAACTTTTTATTTTAATTAAATTAGTGGTATACTGGTATGGCATCTATTAACGATTCGATAGATTAGGTATGGCAACGATTCTTGAACCAAATATAAAAATTGGTTGGCTCATTTTACAATTTTTTGTTATGATTCCGTTGTCGTCATGATCCAGGCAATTTCTACTATCCATTAAAAACCGAAACCACACCCTCGAACTTAAAAATTAAATATAGATAAACAGAACACAGAGATTTTATTAGCAAACGAAAAGGGAATGACAATGGTTGCTTATTTAGTATCAAGCGCCCAACCATAAAGCACTCGGATGTTCATAGCATCCTACATACTTTAATAGACAACAAACACAACACACAACATAGTTGGACTATAGTCCGAATACATCAAACAGAGACACATACTTTTTTATTCAGATCACAATCATCAAAGATTCAGCACCTGAGGTCCTTGATGCAATTTAGTCTCCCCACCACTGATGGACATAGACACCATTGCTTCTGAGACCCTTGTAAATATCCATGCAGCTCTCCTTGGTGGTCACAGTTTTATCACCATCTCCACTCTCTGGGCAACTAAGAAACAACTCATCCACAAAGCATATATCTCCATTGTCAAATATATCCGAGAGGAACTTGAGTTCAACTTTCCCTGCAATCATCTTGAGCACCACAAAATCAGCATATTGCACAGTCTCCTTGAACCAGGCAAGGAAATCAAACTCGTCCTCCCCCACAAAGGGATCCAAATCCCCATCAGTTCCAAGATTGGCAGTGACCTTACCAGCCAATCCAGGGTGATAAACAAAGGTAATACCAGGTCGCTTCACATAGGACAACAAGATGGAAGTGTTGTAGTGAACGAAATACACATTGAAATTCTTCTGATCAATAGGGTAAGATGGCAAGAGCCAATCACTGACATTAGCATTCAGAAGCTCACCTACCCCAATATCAATATACACTATCCTCTTCCTAGCGGAAACATCCACAAACTTTGGCAAATAAGGGACCCTTTTCTCATACTCAGGGGGTGGCCTTTCATCAACAAGAGGCTCCATCAGCTCAATCAAAGGCTTTGTAAAAGTGAGACTAGGACAATCCGCTGGAAGGCGAAACTGATAGAAAGAATTGCTAGCATTCTCAGCCCTTTTCTTGAACACAACAAGGTTGAGATCATCAATAGAACCAACATGCACAACACTGGAAGATCTCAGCAATGAAGAAACCGGTGTAGCAGACCTAATAAGGTCACTGGGGTTGGAACCAGTGGCCCCCACAAGAAGGGCACCTACCCCACCAGGCTTAAGGACACGCTCAACCTCAAGCACGAGCAACGCAGGGACAGAAACCTTGTCCAGATCCCTGGACAACACGAAATCGAAGGAACAGTCCTGGTAATCAAGCTCGTACACAATCTTCTTCTGCTTGAGGGAGAAGAAACGGTGTTTGTGAACACCAACAACGCTGGAGAATCCCATTTGTTTCATCGCCGTAACGGCCATTGGCGAACCTTCTCCAATGCAAAGGCTTTTCGCTCCGCAGTCCAATAAGTGCTTCCCCATTAAGTCGGTGACGACGTTCACCGTCAAGTTAGCGTCTTTCTTGCAGTTCAACGAGTCGAATGAGCCCCAGAAGGTGCTGAGGACGCGGCTCTGGAACAAGTAGGAGCCGGGGCTCAAAGTGGCGTTTTCGAAACGCGATTCCGAATCGGCGATGACACAGTCGATGTAGGTCACGGGAGATAGGGACGCCACGTCGAAGCTCGAGAATGCGCGGAGCAGAGAAACGATTGAGATTGCTGAGGCGAGCATGATTGAGCGGAAGAACACGCGCCTCGCTATGGATCCATTTAGGATCTGGAATTTCATGGCCTTCGTATCCATGAAATTCTAGCTAATATTCGATTGAAAAAGAAAAAGAAAAAGAAAAAGGATTTCTTGTTTGTGTTTGATTGAACAACAAAGGGTTCAACAGAGAGAAAGATTGGAAGCCGGAAAGGAAGATTGGAGAGGGATTTAGCGAGTGCAAAACCTGCAGGAGGTGTGATTTCCACCCACGAGGACACCCATTGAGATTTGGAACCTTAACCAGACCCTCCTTGGAACCCTCTTCGGCGATGGCTCGAACCAGGTACCCCCACCCATCTTCGATGGGTTCGCACCCCACATTGTTCCCCCCTGAATGTTTACCTCATCCTTCAATCTCCACCTTCAATCTTATGATAAATTAAGGGAATTCTTTTGGACGGAAAACCCTAGCTAGAGCTGAACCAGGATTTGGGGATTGAAGATGAAGAAGAAGAAGAAGAAAGAAAGAAGGGGTTGACAGTGTGTGTGTGTGTGTGTGTGTGTGTGAGAGTTGATAAGGGGAACATATAGGACACCGTAACGAGGGTGTTGCTGTTGCGTTGCCAGCGAAGGTGCGATCTATGCTATGATGTGATGCATCTGCGTCTGATCATGCCTACGTGGCATCATCACATGATGCAGCCTCCTGTCCCATCCCTTCCATAAAATATCGTTTAATAATGCTTAGTGTGTTATAAGAATTTTGTGACTGAGTGAATGAAACCAAAAATTATTTTTATTATTTTTCCTGTCCCATAAGTTTTTGTTTTCACGAATTTTCAGATTAAGTTTTTATTTAGAAAATATCACATCACTTTCATTAATTAAATATTAATAAATAATCAATTCCCGAATGATCGACGAGTCTTTTCGTTTGATCTAAATAATACTATTTTTTCGAACTTTTACCATATATTTTATGCACGGAGCCTCCACATTGACAAGGATTTGCCAAACTTGCGAATCTGTTAAATTTGTGTGGTCCCACATCGCCATGTAGCAAGTTTGATTCACTTATGACAGCCGTCACTTTTTTATTTTATTTTTTTATTGTCGCTCCTATCCAATAATTTTATTTATTAATTTTTTAAATTACTCTTTCATATTTTTATAATTAAATTAAGAGTAAATATTTATTTTAATCCTAATATTTTAAAATTGATATTAATTTAATTTTATTATTTTGAATTTTGATATTAATTTAGTTCGATATTGATAATTTGATAGAAAATTTGATTTTACAAAAAATTTGTTATGACTAAATTGATATTGAACCTCAAAGTGTTAAAACTAAATTGATATTAAAATTGTTTTCATAACCAAATTAATGTCAACTTCAAAGTGTTAAGACTAAATTGATGTAAAAAAATTTTTCAGGACTAAATTGATATCGCTTTTAAAATATTAGGACTAAAAATATTATTTACTCTAAAATTAATAAAATTATTTAAATTCACAACTTTTTTACAAAATATATCAGATTAAAATTTTTAATTGAATATCAATAAAATAATATAAATATGACCTATATTTATTATAATAAAAATAAAACTACGTTAAATATTTGATTGAATCTTTGCTCCATATTTTTTAAAATATAATATTTTTATACTTTTATACTAATATCATTTAAAAAATATAAAATTTAATTTTGATATATTAATAGTATAAAACTTATTGTATTATCATCCAATTATATATTATCATATTAATAAACATATTTAATTCTCTTATCACGTAAAAAAAAAAGAGTCTCTTATCCACTGCTTCAAAAGTCTTACAAATAGGAGAATTTGATTGAATAATGGTGTAAAAAAATTTTACGTTATCAGTATATACAAATTAAATCTAAAAATATATGTTAAGAAAATATGATAAGATTCTATTAATATATGAATTTTTAATCCAAAATAATTAATTTTAATAACCTTTAACACATAAATTTATCAATTTTTAAGGATTATTTAAAAAGACTTAAAATCACGTTAATTTGATGCTTATAGTTTAAATTTATATTAAATAAGTATATTTATAAATTCATAAAATACTTAATTGTTAAAAAAATAAAAATGAGTAGTGATGATAAAGAATTAAAAGAATTTTAAGGATTTAATTAATATTAAAAATTAATAAAATAATTAAATAATTAGTTTCATGATATGAAAAGAAGAAGAGTATTTTAGATAAATTAAATAATTTAATTAAATAGAAATGACAAGAGATACAAAGGAAGGATAGTAGTTCCTCTTTAAAAGTATAAAAAAATATATGAAATAAAGATTGAATCCAGTCTCTAATTTATTTTATTTATTTTTAATTAAAAGTTTAATCTAATGCATTTAATAAGAAATTATGAGGTTGACAATTTTATTAATTTAACTATGAAAATATGAAAGGGTAATTTAGATAAATTAGAAAGTAGGATTGTTAAGTAGAAGTGGTAATAGACAAAAAAGAATGGCTTACAATAGCTAAAATATTATTTCTACTTACTTTGTGGCTCATTTTAAGAGAATACATTAAAGTATCTCTTAATTATTGATTAAGAGTGGGTTATATCTTTTTTCCAATTAATGATTAAAAAATATCTTAATGTGTCCCGATAAAATCAGTTTCAAAGTGAATACAAAAAAAATTATTCTTATGATAAATATACTATATTAATTTTGATGTATTATCAGTATAAAATATTTTTATATTATCATTTAATCACGTACTTTTAGTTGTCAAACCTTTAAAATAATAGATAGTTGCCCAAATATTTTGTTAATATAATAATATATAATTAAATATTTGTATAAAAAAATTTTATATTAACAATAAATCAAAATTAAATTTTAAACATAATGCATATTTTGAAACTCTTCCAATGTTAGAAATATTGTTTATATATTAAAAGTTAAATATTTTATAGATATTTTGAACAGAAATAGAGATAAAGTTTTTTTTTTCTCTTAATAGTCATAATTATTTACAGTTTTGTGTTTACTTTTATCTAAGATGTCGATAATATATTTGTTTACATAAGTAACACGTCTCTGTTAATATCTTAAGATGCGCCTTTATCTTATTTATCATTAAAACATATTAGAAAAATATAGAAATAAAACATACATACAGTGTAAAGTTAGTGAATAATAACTTTGTATTTTTTGAAAAGAATATACACTTTAAAATTAAAATATGTCAAAAAAAATTTTTTTCCTTAAATATATATTTACTTCCTATAAATATAAGTCATTTTATTTTTAATCCTTCTAAATTTTTTTCTCAATTTTTTGTCTATATTTTTTCCAACATTAGCTTTTTTATCCCAATTAGATTAGTCCAATGGTTGGGTGATAATATCTATAAGAACATAAGAAGACTCTTAAAATATTTATAAGGATAAAAAAATAAAATTTTTAATATTTATAAGTATTAAATACATATTCTTAAATAATTATATGAACCAAAATTAAGAACAATGGAAATCAAAATCAAAATGTGGAAAAAAAGGACCAAAAATTAAAAAAAATTTAAATAATTAAAATCGAAGTGACTTATATTTAATACTAAAGATATATTTAAGTTTTTTTTTCCTCTAATAATGCACATACTCTTTTGAGTTTATGGCAGGTACGGCTGCAATTTGAAATGATTAACGTTTAATATCATTTTTTAATTAAATAACATATCTCAATATAATTTTTTTGGTTGATAGTTATAGCCTATAGTTTTTGAAGGTTTCTGTGCCTTTTTTCTCTAAAAATTATGAATATATAAAATCTATAAGATTTAAACTAATTTAATTTAAATTAGATTCATTTATTATAAAGGTAGAAATCTTTTATGGTTAATTTTTAACTAGCATTGTAATTCAACGATTAATACGTATTACATTATTTATTTTCAATATTTTAACATAAATAAATTTAATTTTAATGGATAAAATTTTCTGCTATTTATAAACAATGGGGAAATATTCTCATCTTATATACAGTTCATTTTTTGTTTGGTGAATTCTATGGTACCTTAGTAAAAGTGTGCATTTTGTACATTTTTTATGATGAATGGTGAGGATCGTGCCATAGATTGTGAGGTGCATCAATGTACCAATTACCTATGATGCACTATAATAATATCTAATTTTGAAAAAATTTAAAAATATAATTAAATATATTTTAAAAATTAATTATCATATACTGACAATATAAAATTATATTGACAGTATAAAATAATTTTATACTGTTAGTATAATCAAAAAATTTTATCAGTGTAATTTTAATTATCATACATTGACAGTGTAAAATTATACTGGTAGTTAATTTTATACTGTCAGTGTAATCAAAAAATTTTATCAGTATAATTTTAATTATCATACATTGACAGTATAAAATTATACTAGCAATACTGTAAAATTACACTGATAAAATTTTTTTATACTGTCAGTGTATGATAATTAAAATTACATTGATAAAATTTTTTGATTACACTGACAGTATAAAATTAACTACCAGTATAATTTTACACTGTCAATGTATGATAATTAAAATTACACTGATAAAATTTTTTTATTATACTGATAGTATAAAATTATTTTATATTATCAATATAATTTTATACTGTCAGTATATGATAATTAATTTTTAAAATATATTTAATTATATTTTTAAATTTTTTTAAAATTAGATATTATTATAATACATCATAAATGATTGATGCATTAATACACCTCATAATCTATGACACAATCCTCACCATTCATCATAAAAATATACAAAATATATATTTTTGCTATGGTACCATAGCATGCACCTTTTTGTTTTGGGGGGTGGGGATAAAATACATAGTACATGTTATACTATCATTAGAGTTGTACTAAAAAAAATGCTTGTAAAAATAGAAACATTATTTGTATATTATATTTATATATTGTCATACATAAACATATGTAAATAGCAAATTTACAGTTTAAATAACTAAAATTTTTTGTTATATAAATATCTAATTGATATTTAACTTTCATTAATAATATAAATAATTTTTCATTAATAATATTTTTATATTTATATAATTAAAATTTATATTTATTTAATTGCAATTCTCGTCCGTCAATTATTATATCTATAATTGGAAGAAAAGTACACTGGCCAACTTACAGACAAGACACCCCGTAGAGCGCAGTACATGAGATATAATTTTTTTATTTTTGTTTTTCTGTTATTTATTTATTTATTTATTTTGTGTGTTAAGTGTATTGGAATCTTTATTGGCTGACTTAAAGAAATAGAAAGGAATCGCAAGGTACTCGTGCTGCTTTTATTTCATTTTTTATTTTTTGATAATGAGTGCTGCTTTTATTGGAGAGACCTTTATTCCAAACAGGCATCAATAAAAATTACGTAAAAGAATACTTTTATTCTAAACAGGCTTATGAGGGACCTTTTCTTATTTAAACCAAAAGAGAAAAAAAAAATTTACAAGGTTTTATTTGGTGTGGTGATAAGCCGAAGTAAATATTTAAGCAAAATGAATATTGAGAACTAATATATTTTTTTCTTAATTTTAGCGGTAAATCTTACCTTATTGCTAACTGGAGGAAAAAAAATTTCTGCTCCTTTCTTTCTTTCTTTCACAGCACAATTTGCTGATTGGAGAAGACTCTTTCTACTCTTATGAGAACGTTGGCAATGATTTTGCTAATGGAAACTTCGCTTTCTTTCTCTGCCACTCTCTCAAATTATTCGCCTGCTGCTTAAGTGGATCAGGTCATTATGGACCTTATTCCTTGTCTATGGCTCTAGCACTAAACTCCATTTTCCATCCACAGTTTTATTGAAGCCATGTTGCAATTTTGTTTGATTTGGATGAATTGGCATTTGAACGGTGTGCATTTTATGGTTAACATTTTATTCATTTGCTTTGAAGATTTGATTAGAAATGTGAGATCATTTGCATTACGAGTTTAGTCAGAATTTTCAGCCGCAGATAAAGTTTCAATTAAAAAAAAAAGTACAATTTTATTCCTAAATTTCTTACTTATTTTTTCCGAAAAAACAATGCTTCTTAATTTTTCATTCCGTATATTGTTAGGTTGCTATAAACATAGTTTTTAAGTGATATTTATTTTTAATTTAATTATTCTATATAAATATTTTTAATGACTTTTATCATATGATTTTATTTTAATAACATTCATTAAAAATTATATTGTAGTGAAGTATAGAGATAAAAGTGATGACTATCACTCATAAAAAATGTCTTTTTAATTATTTTACGTGATACTCATTGTTAATTTTTTTCTATAATATTTATTTTTAATTTAATTCTTATATTTTATATTAAATTTATATCAATATAAAATTTTTTATGATATAATCTAATCATATCTTATGATTTATGTGATTTGCAAAATAATAATTACAAAAATTAAATATTTTCACTAATATAATAATATATTATTAAATAATAGAAAAAACATATTCGATGAGATTTGCCTTGACACTTAAAACCAAAACATCACATAAAACCAAAAAATGATTCGCTTTGACACTGTCCACGCACAGTGCACCGACAGCTTGAGGCAGTGGAACAAAGGTGGGTGTATATTTGCCAAATGCTAATAAATGCTCAAACTGAAAAGCTAGCTGATACAGTTTACTGATTATGAAGCCTAACTATCGAAGTCTATTTTCTTTGATGCATTATTTTGAATTTTATGTATGATAGTATGACTGCATTAAGTACATAAGCATGGTATACTGCAAGAATAGAATTTTTATCATACTATTACTTAGTTATATATTGTTAAATTATTCAAAAATTTAATTGGCCTAAATATCACTTAAAATATTTAAATATTTGAATGCATCAAAATATTATTATATAATAGTGTAAACATTTATTTTATACTAATAATTCTTTAATTTAAACTCTCTGCGACAACTTTTTGAATTATTTCATAATTGTAAATATTATAATAAGACTATTGTGTTATATAATAATTTGCATAAACATCTGTAAGAATTTTGTGAATGTGAAGTTCATATAATATCTTAATTTTATAGTAGCTTCGAATATATAACCCTAAATTTTTGTGTTTTAATGTTCGTCAATTGTCAATCACCAAAGTCGAGGCCCACCCTTTGGTAGGGGGTAGGGCTTGTCACATGTCAGTTGTCAGACTATGTTTCTAGAGCGCAACCAATTCTTCTTACGCTACATAGCATTCACACGAGATTTCGCGAAGACTTTCAACTTTTGAGTTTTGAGGCAATGATAATGATTAATTACTGCAAATAATTGCATTTTCCGGTCGATTACAAAGTTAAACGTGATTGACTCCAGAGTCCAACACTTTTTTACGGAAAAAAAAAAAAAAAAGGGTGATGCGGGATTACAGTATGGTTACCCAATTTTCGTTTTCAATTCAGGAGGTAAACTCGTACCATTTTCCAAGTGAAGCAAATGCCTTGGAGCCTATCAGCCAATGGCCACTCAATTTGGTCAGCGTTGAAAAGATATGGTTATTCATAATTCATACTTTTTGTAATCTTTTGTTTTGTGTTTTAAAAACATTCTATACTATAACATGTAGCATCACAACTATACTCGAAATTTATTTTTAAATTATAAAGTAGTTTTGTAAGTTTAATTTATTTAAACGGTTAATAAAATTAAGTCTTATTTAAATTAAGAGTTATTTCTTTATAATTTTGACTCAAGCCATAATTTTAAAATTCAAAATCATTTATATGTGGTGACACTATAGATCCATATATATTATCTTTAGAACTTTGGCTCCAAAAGAAGTTGGTTGTAGTAGAAATGGATTGTGACCACAAGCAAATTTTACCTTAATTGTCAGGAATTCAAATCTTATAGTAATTACTTTAGAGAAAATTTTATCTAACCACCATTCCTGACATAAAATTGTGTGAACAATTTCTAAGATTAAAAAAAAAATCTCTAGAAATCTCTTAGCAAATATACCAACATAAATTTTTAAATATCTATTTTGGGCCTAAGTAAAGCAAAGCATAATTTACTTAAAGAATAGTATCATGCCAAATCAAGTTAAGTGAGAGTTTGCAGTCAAAAAGGAAAAAGTTAAGTGAGAGTTTCAAGTTATATTAAAGGATGAAAGTATTAGGTTATGAAGAATTTATTTATTTATTTATTTTAATTTTGGTCAACTCAAGAGTTGGTTCAGAGTGAATGAATTTTAATTACAAGTCCAATAAGTTCTCCAAGGTTCAATAACTCCCTTCAAGGCTTTTTTTTTTTTTCCCTTTTTGGGACAAAAAAAAGGCTTATTTTTTTATAAAAAATAAATTTACATTTTAGTCTTTAAAAGATTTTTTCAATACTTCAATTCTTAAAAGATTAAATATATATATTTTATCCTTGAAAAATTTTATATTAAACATATTAATTCCTTAATAGAAAAATTATATACACATTAGTCTCTAAAAAATTCATATATTAAAAGCTAATTTTTTAGGAATTAAAGATTAATATATTAAAAATCAATTTTCTAGGGACTAATATTAAAAATCGATGTTTTAAGGATTAATATGTGTATGATTTACCTGTTATAGGGATCAATGTGTTTAATGAGAAATCTATTGAAGACTGAAATGTATGTGTTAATCTTTTAATGCCTAAAATGTTAAAAATAAAATATAGATTTACCCTCCTTTTTTTTTTTTGTGGTCAAAGTCCCATCAAATCCAATCAAGTTCATGGCCAATAGTTGAGTCAATGAGTCAAGTCACAGTCCATAAGTCCAGCAAGACTATTGAATATACAAGTCCAAGAACACTAATATTGGGCCGTTATACCCAACTAGCCTCTGAATGTTTTCGCCTTATTGCTTTGATCCCGTCATTCTTGGATAAATGTTATCCTTTGTGCTTTACTCAAGCGGCCCAATTCTACGTTCAGGAAAGCATCGATGATCTGTCACTACGGAGCGACAATCATGCCCCGAAAAATAAAAGGAAAATGAAATGACCGACAATCTGCACAGATATGTTGCCCGGGCCATGCCTAGTTACTGATGACTTTACATTATGTATCCCCAGGGATTATAAACACACAAACAAATTACTGATGACTACACATCAATTTTATTTGGCAAAAGGTGTTAACATTGTAAATATTATTTTGATCAGTTTGCCAGTTGGTTATAGTCAGTTATACTGAATAAGGTGTGCCAATATATCTTAACAGATTAGTTAGGTAGTCTACTCTATGATTGATTCATCCTACTATATATATATATATATATATGAAGGCAACTATCATTTGTACTTGATTCAATCATTTCAATTGATTCAACTCAGCGAAGTTTCCATCTATCTTCTTCTCTTTTCTCACAAAATGTCTCTAGTTTGCATACCTCAGAATTGTTTTTCGACATGGTACAACGGAACTGGTGTGCAAAACTTTTACAGTGCTTGGAAAATTAAACTGTTCCTATTCTTGTCACCACCAACATACATTACTTTTGTTTTGTAGAGCAACATTTTTTGCAAGTTTAACTACTCTCGTTTAATGTTCTCGTTAGTCCATATGAATGAATTCCTAATGATATCGTTGTACAGGTTCCAAATATGGGATCCTCTGGTGCCATTGCCATATATATCTCTCGCACCTTCTTGTATATATACTGGGTCCTCTTGCAAGCAAGAACCACAACAATGGGTCTTGTATATTGGGTTCTTGAAGTGGAGGAGAGAGCATGGCTTTGCTTGCACAAACAGCAATTTTGTTGGTTCCGTTGTCATATTATGTGCTTTACTTTGATTTTTAGTTCCCGTTAGTGTAAACCAATATTATTCATGACATTTTTGACAAGAAAAGATGTTTCTTTACGCACGTTGAGCTTCACAGTTGCATCCATTTGAATATTGGAAGCTTAGGCTTAACAATATCAATCGCCAAAAAGAGGTCACCGACATTACAGCACACAAACAGCTACTCCATGTTTCTGTATCGTACTATCTACATGAATTCCGAAAAGCGGGAGAGTGTGCCGACATTTCATTTTCCTAACATTTACAATGTTTTTTAGACGAATGTTCTGACCTTTATCATGTTTTGACAAAATGGGTAACTTGAGGGTTTAGGATTATTTATTTTTTATCCTTTTAATTATAATTTATTAATTTCATATTTTAAAATTTGTATCAATTTAGTGTATGTTTAGTTTTTCGTTAAGGGTTTTTAAAATTGATTTTGGAACATTAAAATCAATTTTATATTTTTTTTTTGTGTCTTGTTTGATTTTTTGATGAATTTATTCTCCAAAATTAGTTCTAGGTTCAAAATCAATTCTAGATGGAAGTGAAAAATTATTACTTTATAGATTTCTTACTCTTTTAATTTTTCTCAAAATCACTTCTTAGATCAAATTATCGAATATAAATTAGTTTATCTCAAAATCAATTTTAATCAAATAAATTCTAACAAAATTAATTCCATTCAAAATTCAATTCTACAAATGCAGAATTAATCTTTTTGACTGCATCAATTTAGTCTCTTATTATACTTAATTTTATCAGTTTTACTAAAAAATATAGTAACGTGATATTAATATGCAGTGTCACAACATCACCGCGTCATAAATTCATAATCATGTTACTTGCATGTTATTACGGTTAAATGACATATTATCATATTATCATTTCATTAGGATCAATAGCAGATCTTTATTAAAAAATAAATTACTAATTGATTTGATAAGCAAGAAATAAAATTAAAAATAATTATAAAGAATAACATTACAGTAAGTTTAAATTACTTATTTAACCTTATATATATTTACAATCCTGTGAATGGGTTTCTTCTACGTCCATCCATCAATATATTATTCTTCTAAGTACCTTCTCCAAAAAATTAAAAGAAAAACAATCCAAGTTCCTGGTTCTAGCAAGGTCCACGCAAGAGTTTAGTTTAATATAAGAATTATAATATTTGCGTCGATGTCACTCATTTCATCGTTTTTTTTTTCGTGTGTTAGGTCTGTCAAGGTCAGTATGTCACCCCTCGTCTAACCAGAAAGCTACTTATACTGTAAACAAATATATATTAATTAACAATATATATGAAAATGCATGTTTCATGCATGCAGTCCATAGTTTTGCGAGATATTGATTAACAGGAAAACCACTATATATTGACTAATTTTGAAAGTTTTAAACTTAGATTTTCTTTTGTCATTCCGTAAATGAAAATAAAACTAAAAAATTATCTGACACACACACACACACACACACATTAACAAAGAAATTTCTTGAAATTAATTTGAACCTGTACACTTAAATCATATTTTATGTTTTATATAAATTTTCGACTCAGATTTTGCTGCCATTCAAAAAAAATGTCATTTTATGAAACATATTTCAGTTAAGGTTTAATAAATTAAATTGCTATTACTCGGGAGTTTTCTTGTACCTAACACATTATATTTTTACTTATATATTATGTCTTATGTTGAATACTGCCATCCTTGTTACACATGTTTTATAGCAAACTCAAGTCACAAACATAAAAGTATAAAACATTAGTTTATTCAATTTTGGAGCTCTTATAAATTAATTTTATACTATTTTTATTAAAGAATGAAAATGATATATTTTTTCCCTTAAACAATAAAAAACCATTCTACTTTTAGGCATTGGAGGAACTAAGAGTTACACCACCAAGCTCCAACAAATAAAAACAATAGACTTACACCAAAACAAAATACCGCACACAGACATGAAAAAATTTTAAAGATGTACAATTAGACACGGAGCTAATTTCTTTTTAAGGGTATTGATAAGCTATAACAAAGGCATACATTAAAAAATTAAAATGATTACTCATTTCTTATTTTAATTATTTAAAAATATGTTAAAATTTCTTAAATTATCAAAATAGTTAATACTGTTAGTTTTATTTGTTAATTATTATTTTTAATTCCTTAATATATCTTACAGATACGCATTTGCAGAAAAAGAAATATCTTCTTAACTATCTTTTGCATGAGAATTTTATTGTTTGCCTAAAATGCTAAAAAGATAATGGAATAAGTTAGTTAGTACCAGTGGCACTTTCAACTTTTGACTTTTGAAGCACCCAACCTTAATCACCAGAAAAGCTGAAACATGTCTGCTTCAAGCTTCTCTGCCACTTCTATATTCCCTCCCTCTCTGCCTCTTTCCACCTCCCATGATCGCTTCAACATTTCACCTTTCTTTCCATCAATACACAGACTTGTCTGAATTTCCATTGTTCAGCTCAAACTTGTGCTGCTTTGTGCTTCTGTTTGTTCTCCACTGACAACTGAACCCCTTTCACTTCACCTATGGCTTCTGAAGCAGAAGGCTTCCCGAAGGACAATGACCAAGTTGATGGTACCACCACTACTGCCAGCACAGTTGATACCACAATTCTAAAGGTACAACTTTACTGTGTTCCCACCTCCCTCAGTTTCCTCTTCTGTTGGTTTTTCCACTTTTTCTTATGTTTAAGTTTACACCTTCTACACCTCATATATGTCAAAGCTTTTAGAACCAAAATGGTTTCTTGAATACAAGTCATATGGGTACTCTCCGTTTGTTCTTAGTCCATGCCTTTGTCATTGACCATCATCTCCTCTGATTCTGACCAATGGGTTCTGTTGTCTTGTCTATCTTTAGCTTTTAGCATGTCGAACCTTCAGCACTTGGCCAAGCAGGTATTTTTTCTTGAGAGTTTTCAATTGAATTTGTAGAAGTAATAGGAACTTCAATTCTAGCTGAGGTTCGCAATTTGGACAATGAAAACATCCAATTGTTCATCAGAGAAGCGCACACAAGATCTTCTGAAGACTTTCCGGGTTACAGTGCCTGGGACTATGGCCGATTAAATTCCAAAACTATATTAGTGAAAGCTTCTATAGTTTTACTTTTATTGGATGCCTATTAATTGGTGCTGATTAAAATCCAAAACTACATTAGTGGAAGCTTCTATAGTTTCACTTGTATTGGATGCATAATAATTGGTGACTTCTATGGTTCTGCTACACATAGTCTTGTGTCTCATTCAGTAGCATGTTCAGAACTCACATGAATCACATTGCCTTCATGCCGTCTACTTTGCGTACCTCTCTTAGGGTGGTAAAACATTACGCCACATGCATAAGCATTCCATGCCAATAAAAAGGGTAACTATCAGAGATGTAAAATATTCATTGAAGAATCAATCGACAAAACTGACTTGATTTATCCTTCATCTGTAATACATGTTTGCGACTCTGAGGCATTTGTGTATAACTATAAAATTTATTAGTTTGTAGCTTGATGACTCCTCAATTTTTAAGAAAGCTTTTTGTTTAATTCTTCATATATAGGGTGTGGAGTCAAATGAAATAACTGAAGAACTCCCCAGTAGACAACATGGAAGAAGGCAAAACCTTATGTTGGAGATACCCTCAAGAAATCTGTATGAAGCAAGAGAAGAATTTTTTAGAATAAGCATGCCACCAACACCACCTTCCAGGAGACCAATTTTTTCCCCCTCTACAGGCCCTGGTTTCTCCAGTATCAATGAGTTACAAGGTCCCTCATCAACAAGAAATAAATCAACTATTAAAACCCTTATTCCCAAGCTCAGTTTTAAATTTCGCAACATGACTTCAGATACTGAAATGGCTTCCATGCTAGCACTTGAAGGTTCTTCCACAGAGGAACCGAAAAGGCCTATGATTTCAAGGACATTATCTCTTACAAAGTTGATCACACCTAGAGGGAAGAAAATGTCATCCTTACCTGTAACCCCAGTTGCTCAGTCAAATCCAGAGTCTGCACATGGAGGAAACACAGCCAATCCAACATCTGTGGTGAGTAGCTTTGTAACATTTGTGTTGTATTTTAATGACCATATTTAGTTATTTAACATAAACTGAATTGACAGTAGAGTGAAAAAAATCCTTTCTTACTTGGGGTATTTCTAACCATGCTTTATACACATGTAAATAGGTTTTTCTGATGAATTTGCATGGAAAGCATGTTTTATCACAATAAATCTACAGGTTACTAAATTTGAACAATATAGAAATATGTGTTGTTCTCTCAAACTGTCAGCTATTTTCATATTTGCTGAATAGCATCTTACTTCAATTCCAAAATATTCTGCATCCCTTTTAAAATATTATTTTGAATGATAATTTCATTTTGCTTGTGGTAAAGTTGAATCAGCCAATTTGTTACTTCTGTTTATAATCTAGTGCAATAACCATGATTGAATAATAGTCTGAGTTTTCTAAATAATAGTCTGAGTTTCACATACATAAATTTGATACTAATGTGTTAATGATGTGGACACTGATGATGGATAATTGTAAAAAAGTGACAGTGGATCAAAATTAAACTCTTAACTTAAATCATACATTCCAATGTACTAAATGGTTTTCCCCATGAGATGCATCTTTTAACTCCTGTTCAATCAACCTTATATCCCTTTCTGCAAGTTACACTGAAGTCTGTAATACTTCAGTTTTATATGCTACTATTATAAAACAAATTTCTAATATTATGTCCTTTTATGCCTTTCTGAATCATAGTTGGACACTTTGATATCTGCAAGACACATTGTTATCCACTTTAATCTGATTCACACCTTCCTCATTTACAGGAAAAAGTACAGCAATCATCAATTCATCGTTCCCGTTCAGTTCCTGTGCTTACCAAAGATGGGAACCCCTCCATAGGTGTCATGTTTCGCATAGTTCCTACCACACCACGGTTGGCTAGTAGCACTGCCACAGCATCTATGAAATCTCCACGTGACGATACCGGTACTTTCTTCTTCATGTTTTTATAATAAAGTTACATTGAAAATTTGAACATGCAAAAATGTGCTTGACAAAAATTATATGCTACCCGAAGATGGAGTGAATTTTGTTGGTTATGAATTTATAAACAGTATAGCTATCAGCTGTTTACGCAGGCAATCCTTAAGCTTTAAGTTAGTAATTCAAAATTCCTATTATTCATGTGCCATTGATTAACCCACAGAATATAATATGATTTCTTTAAACGAAACATTTTTTTATTTTTCATTTTTCTACATAATACATTGCTAAACAAAAGTTATTTTTACTAGGACACAACAATTAGGAACAGTAACATGTTTCCTTGCCTGAAATTTAAGTCAATCCAACTGAGTCGAGTTCATTCCTGTTTATTTCTCCATATCATTTCCTCCTTTGTTAACTTTTTTAACTCTTTCCCTTTCTCATCCAACTCAATCTCCTACTTGGGCTGTCTTACCCCTTTCAGCTGTTGTGTTTAATCTGTGTACACGACTAAGAAGTAAAATTTGTTGTGTTCTGTCATGTTTGAGTTGCACTATCCTTCCTTTGGTTCAGTCTATACCTTTTTTTGGTTTTTTTTTGGGGGGGGGGGGGGGGTAAAATGCACAGTCTTCTTTTTAAGAACTATCCTGAGGCTTTGATAACATTGCTAATCTCCAAATTTGAAGATATCAGTTACTGGGTTGAACCATAAGATTAAGTTATCTCAATAACCATCTTGTGCATCTGAGTATTCTGGTTCAGTTGAAAATGAAGATGGGGAAGATATTCCTGAAGAAGAAGCTGTCTGCAGAATTTGCTTGATTGAACTGGGAGAAGGTGCTGATACCCTTAAAATGGAGTGCAGCTGCAAAGGTGAACTTGCACTGGCGCACCAAGAGTGTGCAGTTAAATGGTTTAGCATTAAAGGTAACAGAACATGTGATGTGTGCAAGCAGGAAGTTCAAAACCTACCTGTTGCTCTTTTTCGAGTTCCAAGTACTCGCGCACCTAACTTGATAAGCAGCAGAGGTCAGCAATACAGGCAAGAGGAAACTACTTCTTCCTTGAGTTTTCCTTTTGCGAAAAAACAACTTCCCTGTAACTTCATGGCAATATCAGAAGTTCCACAGTTCTTTCATGATTTAAAAGGAGTTGAATTTTTCTTTGGCATGAAAGAGAATAGGTTGAGGGAAAGGCTCAATCCAGTCCAGGGTCAGGGCATGCATGTCTATCAATGTTGTTTTTCAACATTGTACAACAGGACTAATGCATAGAACTTTTACAGGGTTTGGCAAAATGTTCCCATTCTTGTCATTATCAACATGATGGCTTACTTTTGTTTTGTTGAGCAGCTTCTTGTAAGTTCAACTACTCTTGGATAATGTTCCCTTTAGTCCATATGTTTTCCTAATCATATCAATGGACAGGTTTCAAATATGGGATCTGGTGCCGTTGCCATATCTCTCCCGTTTTCTTGTATACTGGGTCTTCTTGCAAGCATGACATCCACAACAATGGGTAGGGGCTTTCTTCCACTTTTAGACAATGCTATAAACTTGAATTCTGCCTTTGGTATTACACTGATGGTGCCTCCAAATTTGTTCTTAGTGAGGAGAAAACATGTATGGGTTTATGCAATTTTCCAGTTTGTTATGGTGGTTCTTGCTGGACGTCTTTTCTACTCACTGGTAAGGAAATCTTGTGCTGTGTGTGCTAAGTAGATGATCCACATTAACTCTTCTTGCCCTAGGGGAGCCTGTTACATTCAAACAAAGCTTAGGTCAACAAAGCAAATGATTATTTAGAAAAATTTTTCAAGGCATATAACCATGATCAGTAGATGAATGCTAGTTATGTCAAATGTAGTTATAAACAGCATTGCTGCGGGTTTCAGTATGCTGATTTTCAACTGCACTGATAAAACATATGTCAGAATTTGTATAGTCTTATATCTTTGGAACATTAATTATTTTCATGCATTTGTGGCGTGGCAGCTTCATGTGCAAGCAGTTCTATCTATGCTACTTGCTACATTTACTGGGTTTGGAACTGTAATGTGTGGAACCTCTGCTCTTATTGAGTTTCTGAAGCGGAGGAGAAGATGGCTTGCTCAGTTGAATCAGCAGCATGGTTCCCAAGAGGTGGTACCGCCTGATCAATCATCCGCAACCACTCATCAATCTCAGACTCTTTCTCAACATCCTCAAAGTAATGTGATAGTCTTTACTGCACTTGACATGAACTGACATAGAAATAGAATACACTTTCATATTATTTCCTTGAATGCTGGCATCATAGATGTGTCTGGCTGTACATAAAATATATTGCATAGACAAGTTTGAGCACGTCACACTCTAAGCTGATCCTGCTCTCCGACGAAAGCTTGAAGAACTGTTGTTTTTATACTGGAATTTTGAGGGAACAAAAAGTATTTTGTACTGCAACAATGGTTGAATAGATTAGTACCACTACACATTCCAATTCCAGGCGGTCTCATATGACACATCACTTTGTTGGCATCGGCACTGTATATGATGTTCCATAAAGTGGCATTCTATGTCAATAATATATCTTCCAGAGCTTTTTATAGAACTGAAAAAAACAATTTGGAATAACTTTGTCTGGATTTGGGAAAATTTTCTCATTCTTCGGTATGGTTTAAGGCCAAATATTTATCAGGGGCAGTCAAAATTCAACCCAGAATAGAACTCTGCTGCAATTGCCAATACATACTCATCACATTAAGAGAACAATAGTTTCATTACGAAGGTTATCGATCAGAGGTGCATCAATTCAAAGATTAGGAGCATAGCCTCACGAACATCAATTGAGCCGAAAAAAGGTCACCCTCAACGACCTCACATTACACAGCCCAGTATCTAGCTTTATACAATTCATTTTGGTGAAAAGCCACAATTAAAAGCTAATAGAATAAATAATGGCTTATATGCACTTCCAAAGTACCGATCTCCAAGGACCAATTTCACATTATTCCTGTAATCACTAATCAGACATCCTAATAACAGCCGTTTTGTAATTACAGGAGGCGGCCGGAGAGAACTCTCCTTCCCATCCTCTCAGTGCCATCAATGGCATGCTCATCCTTGAATATACAATAGAACCAGTTGGTTAATCTTTACTAGAATCAACATGTTAAAACTAAGAAACCAACTGGATAAAAGATAATCAAACCATTAAAAAAATTGCTTAAACTCCCTTTAGATTAAGATTTAGTCATTGTTTGTAGCTAGAATTGCTGATCTTGCTCGAAAGTGAAGGCTTCTCCTTCAGGCTGGTAGCTAACAATGTTTCAGAGTTGCCTGCTTGGCTATCAGCAACCCCAGGTCTCGTCCAGATTTTTATGTGCCCCTCCCGGCAGGCAGTAAGTACAGACTCCTGGGTAAATATCAAGCCAGAGAGTGGTTCGGTATGCACTCGGTGAGCAACCAATGGGGAGATTTTTGGAACGTCTCGCATACTTGGAGCAGGTTGCAAGGTACCCAATGGGACAACACTGTCCCAATGGGACGACTGGCTTCCAGTACTGTAAGTCGGGGATCCACCAGGAGGACGCCTCAAGGGCACTACAATCTCATCCATTTCCAGGTCCCATAGAAGCAATTGTGTATCCTGACCACCAAAACATCTCAGTTCCAACGTTTGTGCAAAGATAAGAGCTATATAAGATAAAACACATCTAGAGGTGAAAGTTTAGGAAATTTCAGTCAAAAGGCATTTTCAAAATTTGTTTGGATATTTAATAGTGAGTGGAATGGACTGATATAAAATGGAATGGAATGGAATGGAATAGATGTTCAATTCCATTGTTTGGATATCAAAAGATGGAATCAAGAAAAGTACCCACTCCATTGTTTGGAAATGAAAAGGAAGGGGACAAAATGGAAAGAATTCTAATTTATTTATTCTCATTCCATCCAATTCTGCTCAAATTGGATGGAAGAAAAATAAAGTTATTAGCCGGAATGGTACGGAATGGGTACTATTCAATAACATTTCATTTCCATTCCATTCCATCCTATTTTGAAATATCCAAACAATGTAACTCAAGCAAATTGGATGGAAGAAAAATAAACTTATTAGATGGGATAGAATAGGTATTATCCAAAAACATTCCATTTCCAATCCATTCCATCCTATTTTAAAATATCCAAACAATGTAACTCAATACTATTACATTCCATTCCATCATCTATTATCAATTCCAACATAGTCTAAACAATTCAATATATTTCTCCCCGTACAATATAGCATAGCACTGGCAACTGATTACATCAATGTTTCTTTTTAACTTCATGATCAGATATTCTAAATGAAGCCAGAGTTTAGCCTTTTCCCTCTCCTCTAGGTGGGGGACAAGTAGAATTGATTTGTCTTACATTGGTTCTGTAAATAATACTAGCATGTTTTAATAAAATATAAATAGCACTTCTTCTCCCCAAGCATTCTGCAACATATTTTAACATCAACAGAGGAATTAGCAATGCCTAACATAATTATATGAAACCCAGTAGCTGCTAGAACCCATTTACTCAATTACTGTCTGTAAAATATCTATATGAAGTCTTCCTACTTAAATCTTTATTTTCTTCTGCTTTCAAGTGGCTTTAACTAAGCATATAATTGATATTAGTGTCTCCGCTCAATCCTTAAAAACCAGTCACCCATATAATAACTGAAAACCATGACTGAATCAACTAATTTCCTACAATGTCTTTCCATACACGTAGATACAGCAATTTATTTTCGAACCTGTCAACCATATCACTGGCAAACAGCCAAACAGGGAAAAATCATCTTGAAAATTTTGGGAAGTATAGAATCAAAGCTACACAATGACACGAGAAAATTACAATAAAATGTAAAAACAATTTTCTGAGTACCTGACCGACAGAACCAAATCGATACATAACAGTCTCTCCATTGTCACTTGAATTTGGTGATGACCAATATGAATCAAAAGCCACTCCACTTACCTGATCACAGCATTTGGCAGAAATTAATTCAGTACTATGGTAGAAACATTTTGCCAACTCAAAATTACCAAAGCAACTTACCCATGAGTTGTGTCCCTCACCCCAAGCCACAATCTTCCGATCATCCATGCTCCAAACTTGAACTAAATCATCTTCTCCACCCGTCAAAATATATTTTCCATCCATGCTGTTAAAAACAAAGTTTTCATTATGATATTGCTCATTCTCAAAGAATGAATTAAATTAAAAATAAAAAATAAACAGAATTACAATCTAGAGTAGATACATATTAATAATAATTATTATTTTAGAAGCTCAGCTTAAGAAGTGAACTCAGATTCTCAGAAAGTAGGCAACAAATCCAAGGATGCCAATTCACTAATTAGTTAACCAAAATCAAACATGCCTCACCTCCAAGCACAACATAACAAAGCCCCGTAATAACTTTTCCCACCACATATAAGTTGTTCTTTTAAGTAATCAAATACTCGTAAGTAACCTGAAAGCAGAAAGTAAGATAGATTTGTGAAGTTATTTTTGAAAGGAAAACGGAGTAAGTAGAACTAATACAGTGTCAATGGCATTTAATGAAAGATATACCATCTCTTCCAACAGTTGCTAAGTATGCCCCATCGGATGAGAAAGAAAACATGTTAATTGAACCCTGGCATATATGCCATCTGGCTATTGGATTACTCTGCACAAGTCAATAAATATTTTTTTGAAAAATATAATGATATACGTAACATGAGAAATTCTCCAAGAGTGCAAACTTTAGGATTCAAGATTACATCCAAAACAAATTAAGCCATATCAATCAAGTGTTTCTAGAAGAACTAATTAATAATAATATCATATGGTTACTAATAAAAGCTGAATTTAAATAGAGTAAAATTGATAGCCCACAAGAGAAAAATGTAAAACAGAAGTTGCATGTCCAAATTTTATCAAGAAACTAAAAGGACCTCAAACTCAATACCTTACTGTAACGTGCATGGGCAACGGAAAATTGAGTTTGATCTTTAATGGCTGGGAGTGAAGAATCACTAGCACCATCTTTGCTCTGAAATGAAAAAGGAAAGGTAAATATCTGTTCAACTGACCCTAAGAAACATCATAATAAGTAAACCAAAAAATTAGCATCTTTCTTGATAATTAAGTCCAACCTTTTCATATACGTACAAATTCCCATCAGCATGAGCAACAACAAAAGCACCATCACCTCCTGGCACCCAAGCAATACAAGTACAACGACTGTTCAAATTAAAATGCATCAACCAAAATAGTTTCTAATCAGTATCTTTGACATAATATTCCAATCATTTCTCAACCACAGAATCACAAGAATTTAAACCACTGAATTCAACCACATATTAACATTCAAATACCTTACCCAGTAAGTGTAATATACACTTAAAATAAAACAGTTATATATTGTAACTAGTATAGTGTATACAATTGAACCATTTTTTTCCATCAAATGAAAGCACCTATTGCTCAAGTCTGGTTTGGTTCCAAGCTATTATCAAGCCTACTGAGCTGCTGGATTTAATTGGCACCCCTACCCAAAAGAATCATTTTAAAAGAACAAATCCAGAGCAAGTATAATCATGTTCATCTACATTGTAATGCATGGTTTGGTCTTTAGAAAAACTATAGGACTTTATGTGAAATATTAATATTTATAGTTCTTTCTAAAGGAAATCTACAAAACAGAGATGATTAGATATTGAAATTCTAAAATTTTCACATGGACACCACAAATATAGGTAGAAAATTTTGAAGGCTGAGTTTTTCAACCACTGTAAGTTTCAATTTATACATCAAGGAATTGTGAATACACACGTACAAAATTAACAGTTGACAAACATACTTCCACCCATATTAAATAGCATGAATACCCAAGACATGGTTATGTTCATCCCTACAACCACATAACAGAAACATCAGCATGTCAAGGCAGGAATCTCCAAGGCATGAATTAATAAATAAACCATGCATTTTGGTTGCAGATTGTCACAGTCAAGGTACACAAATAATCAGCGTTTGACCATCTGAGCATAACATTCATTGCCTATTTGTTTCATATGATCTATTCCCAAAGACTGACAAGAGACCTTCAACCAACAAAAAGGAATCTTGCCTGTTATTGACAGAACCATCTTTATTGTAGTGCAACACCTTTGACTTTTGAGAAAAGATAAACACTCGTAGGGAAAACATCATAAAGGATCAAATCTTGCCTGTTATTGACAGAACCATCTTTATTGTAGTGCTGGGCCCCAACAAGCTTTTTGCCAGCATCCTGTAATTGCTGTCTCAGTGACACTGAGTAGACTACAATAATACACACAGGAACAATAAATTCAAAAAGCTTAAATTTTCCTTAAAGAATGCAAATTCAAATTTTAGTAAACACTTCTTACCATCGCCAGAGTTCAAGCCAATGAGCAAATCATGCCCATCCTTGGCATCTGGATCAAATGCATGGCACACAGGATTTGAATTACTGAAGTGAATAGACTTTATGGGGTCCTACAAGTAACAAGAAACCTCTCATTTAGCAAATCCAAAATACCAACAATCCATCAAAACCCAACCTGTATACCTTGTCTTGTGAATTCAAATCACTTATGAAAATCGCATCCCCAACATTGAAGATCAAGTAGGTTCCCTTCCCATCAAAATTCGGATTAGCCAGGGAATTACTTGAACTCGAGGCACCAATAGAACCAATCCTACTGGTTCCTCCATTGCTCTTGCTGCTACCATTGCCTCCAACAAAACTAAGTGCTCGGCTTCCGTTGCTTCCTCCCAAGAATCTAGCCGCCGCGGACCGTACCCCACTGCTGGCACTGAAACTCGAAGAAGACGCAGTTGGAGTCGAAGGCGCAGGCTTGTCCTTGAGATGTGCCACAGTTACCTGGTCATTCAATCAAACAACCAAACCAACAATGAGTTAAGCCACTGTGCACTTCAACTTAACAAATAGTCACAGAACAAAACCAAAAAAAAAAGGCAGTACGAACTCATCCTGGAAAACAAGAAAAGCCTTCCCTAAAACCGATTCTACACAATAACCAATGGAACCTAATAAGATACACTAACGAAACCAACTTGTGAAGTCTGAAGGTCAATAACTTTACCCAGAATGCCAACATTTCCCCCAAAATAAAAAGTTGCCGAAATTGAATTTACAAGGGGGGGAAAAAATCACCGCCAATATGAGTAACTTAAATGAGACAAAATTAGAAACGATTGTGATGAATCAGAAGGGAAACCGTAGGAACGAATCGAAACATGGTAAAGGACGATAGATTGAACTCAAGTGAGGTGTTCAAGAAAGCACCTACCGTACAACCCTAGAAAAAAATTAAAAGAAATAAAAAGAGTATTGAAAAAGAAATAGAGAAGAGGGAAGGGGGGGGGGACCTGAGTGACAGTTTTGCCATGAGCGTAATGAAGAAGACCAGAAGGGTGAGTCTTCTCGTATTGAAGCTTGTATCGGCCTTCCGGGGTTTTGAAATACGTCTTCAGCCCTGGGGACTGCGCCGTTCCCGATGAAGACGGGGACATCATGCCGTTCGAACTGTTCATCATCGTCGCGATCCACGATCATCACATGCCAATACCCCCTTACTCTATGTCAGTGTCCTAGGGTTTCCAATTCGAACCTTCGGTTGAATCCAATCGATTCCAATTGACTTAGGTCGGTATCGGTTTTTCACTCCAACAATGGTTTCAATTCAATTTGACTGCAGATCAGAGAAAAGAAGAAGACGAAGAAGAAGAAGAATGAAGAGAAAGAGAAGAGGGGGGGGGGGTGGGTTGTTTGCATAAGGTGTTGTGTTTTGCGGCTTATTGATACGCTGGCTGGCAACGCCAATTGCAAAGTGGGGTGTTTTGTTGATGGGAAGAACCGCCCCTTTGGTCAACGCAACGGACGGCCAGGATTGAAGCTTAGAAATCAGTCACTTTTTTTTTTTTTTTTTTATCTTTCTCCGTATCTTCTTCTTGTTATTGTTTTTGAGGGATGTCATAAGAAATCATGTTTGACATAAGTGTGAGAACTAAATTAATCTGAATTGTATATCATATCCAATTCATAATAGGAGTATATCATATGTATAAATAATATTTCTGAATTTTTTTGTTTACTTATTTCAGTTTAAACTTTGACGACACGATCGAGTGGAACTCACTCACGCAGAAGCAGATAGGCTCGCTCGATGCGCCAACTACCACTGGAACAGGCTTTGATGGCGCAAGTGGATCTGATGCTAGCTTTGACATTCGGTTGATGATGCTCAGCACAGTCACAACCTATTCTGCGCTTTCGGCGCTTTCTGCCACAGACAGCAGCACCCAAGCCCAATTTATTTGGAGAACAAGAACATCGAGGCCAGATCCATCAACACCACTTAACGCCGAACTAGTGGCCCAGCCCACAGCGAATTCCTAATCACTCAGTTGAGCCCAATTTAATACGTCATAATTATTGATTTTTTATAAAGTTTAATTTTTATATATTGGCTGCCATCTAACAAAAATATAAAAATATGTCATATTATATTTTTTAAATTTAAATTCATACAACTACTCATAATAATATGATAATTTTTTACATTCTTATTAGATAATAATATAAAATAGCTTTACATTATCGTGCATATAAATTAAACTCTTTTTTATAAATAAATGGGTCATATTATATTATTTTACACAACTACTACTATAATTTTTATAACAATTTTTTATTATTTTTTATCTATGTAATATTATTCTTATATTCTAAAATACTAAATAGTTTTTAATTTTTTCAATGTGGCATATGTCATGAAGTATTAATAAATGATATATTGTAGCTACTAGGATCGGTCTAGTGATGAGAGGTTTGAGTAATTTGCATAAGGTCTTAGGTTTAAATCTTATTATCAGCAATATACAAAAGAATGATATATTTAAAATGAATTTAATTTATACGTACTGTCAGCATAAAAAGATTGTATACAGATATTCAGTTATATATTGTTATATCAATAAAAGTGTTTAACTTAGCTATATATTATTTTAAAAATTTTACAAATACACACATTTGATTGCATAACTATTAGTATATATCAATTAAACTCATTTAAAATTAGGTTTTGCTAATCAATATTTTAAATAAAAAAAACCTCTTAAATTTCTAATGCATTCAATAAATTATATACTTAAAATACTTAATTTTTATTAGTCAGTACTCATACAACATTGTTAGAAAAACCCTGTTAAATATTATATGGCCAGCGTATCCATGCTGGATGTATTAATGTATTTAGTGGCCGCAAAGAAAGATAACAGAGTGGAGACCATGGCCTAGTTAGGTTTAAGATCTGAAAAAAGGACCCTACTTCCCTTGTAAGCCCTCCGATTTGCGTAGTGAGGCCTCAACTGGTTGCATGTCTTAATCCAGTTCCCAGGAGGAAAATGATGGCGAGACACAATTGACTCGCTTGTGATTTCGGAAATCCTACTAAAATCCACATCCTTGTTACAACTGTGTCTCTTACATTGCATGTGCTTATTAAAGGAAGCTTTTATTAGTGTGCAAACGTTTACCATGTCTCTGATTTCTACCTTCTTCTCAATAAAATAATAAACAACTGGAAAGGTAAAACACAGATTATAAAAAAAAATACAGATTGATGAAACTTAATTTTCAACAGATACGAATGATAGTTTATAAGAATATAAATATATAAGTGTGGAATTATTAACTTGTGGTCCATTTTTTATCAAAAATGTATTTTAAGCTTTCATTTGATTATATTTCTTTTTCATGTTTTTCATGTTTTTCGTGTTGTTTGCCAGGATTTTTTTTTTTATTTTGAAATATTTTCTATAGTTGTTCACCATGTTCATTACTTTGAATCTACTGATTTTCATGTTCAATGTTTATTTGCTTTCTATTGTACATGATTGTTTGGGAAAAAGAAAAATAAAAAAAAAACAAGATAAAGGAGTTTGAATGTACATGACTTTTCATATTGGATGTTCGATTTGGATTATACATTGAAGTTTTATATGCATGACTTTTCATCAAATAACTCTGTAAGTTTGTTTTGGATTGTGATGATTGTTCGCGTTCAATAGGTGTATGCTTTCAAAAAGTAATTATATATATATATATATAGAGTTAGAATCAAGTTACCCGGTATATCAAACAATTTTAGATTAACACAAAATTTTATATATATGATCTATAAGATATAAATATCTAATTCAATGATGAATTTTATAAAAAATTACACCAACAAAAAGTCATTTAGTGATATAACATTGCTAAAAGTTATATCGATATAACTTGATCTTAACCCTCTTATATATATATATATATATATATAATTCATTATCTTTTGAAATTCATTCGGGATATTCTTTAATCCCTGAGGCATAACATTCCATTCATAATGACTAAAAGATATAACAAAAGCAATTTCATACCTATCTTCCTCTCAGGCCGAAATTTGGTAGTAACCAGATTTCATGTCAAATTTTGAGAAGATGATAGCATTGTATAATCTTTTAATTAAATCTGATTTATTTAGTAATGGGTATTTGATCCATTTAAGAACATTATTGAGAGGTTTATAATTAATTACTAGTCTTGGAACACCTCTTTCTTACTCAGAGGCCTTCATTATATAAAAGCCAAAATAATTTCACAGGAATTTGGATGGTCTAATTAATCCTTTATCTAAGTACTCTTGTATTTTTTATTTTTTTTTTTACAATAAGCTAAATATTCTTGATTCATTTGTATAGGTCTTGCTTTTGTAGGAATATCTTTCTCATTAAACCCTTTAATATATGGTAATGATATTTCATACTTTTTCTAATACCAAAAAGCAGTTGGATTTATTTCACAAATTTCTTTTTTGATTCTTTCTTGAAGCTCATGTACCAGCTTTTTGATATTTGGGCTTTGTAATTGTTCTTCTATTCTTTTATATTGAATTTCTTTATTTAGCATATTAATATGTTTTTATTTTCTTTCTATTAAATTAACTTTAGTTATTGAAGATTCTTGTAGTAAATTTAATTCTCTTAATTTTGGGGGTTTTATAAATTCAAATAAGATTTCTTTCTCTAATTGTTTTGATATTATTCCCTTTTTAGTGACTTGAAAGGGATATAATAAAGTTAAAAAGGATGTTCCTAATATCAATTGGGAATTCATATTTTTTATTAGTACAAATGAGGTAGTATAGCATATTTTATTTTTGCATATTTTAGCATTAGATAATTTATATTGAATATTCATTTTTGATTCATTAGCACTAGTTACTCCTTTAGTAGTCTTTTCATAATATTTTGTAAGTATTAATCCTTCTTGGATGCAGTTTACATCAGCTCCTGAGTCTATTAAGGCTATCATATTAAATTTTTGATCTTGTATAATTAAAGTTATTTCACAATGCCACTTATGAGTAGTAATTATACTTAATAAATTATGTATGACTCTTGATCAGCTTCTTCCTTTTCTTGAGATGTGTTAATTTGGGACTGAATAATCTGTCTTCCTTCTAATTCTAACATCCTATATTCTAATGAAATATCATTTTGTTTTAATAATTGAATTTCTTGTTTTAATGATTTTATTTCATTTTGTAAATCTTTAATAGTAACTTGTTCAGTAGGAGATTTAAATCTATTATAAATATCTTTCATATTTATTGGTTTAATTTGGACTCTATTTTTTTCATCTTTTTTAACTAAATCGTTTAATTGCTGTAAGAACTCAGTTTTCAATAGAAATTCATCCATTTTATCTATTATTGAAATTAGAGTATTAATTTGTTCTTTAGTTAACATATTTATTGTTTTACAGTCTTGACAATTACATAATCCTGGTTTTAAACAATATTTTTCTTCTTCTGAGCCAAAATCTTATTCAGAATTAGAAAAGGTATTATCTAATTGATAAATTTTTCCATCTTCAGTTTCCTCACTAGAAGATGTTATTTCTTCAAGTTCTGAATTGATTAAAACATTGAGGAGGCTCTCTTTAATTTTTTCATCCATTTCTAAACTATTGATTTTTTGTTGAACTTTACATTTATTAGCATAGTATCCTATTCTTCCACATTTCCAACATGCATTGTCCTTTTTCTTTAACTTTGTATATTTAGGTTTCCTATGTATTTTGGAAGATTATCATTTTTGACTCTTTTTTATATTGGTCTTCTTGTAGGCATGTGACTCTTGGTTTTGTTTGTTTCTTCTCTTTACTTGAGTATTAGGGCCCTAACTAGTTCTATACCATATTGTTGACAAAACGTTCCTACTTCTTTTTGATTTGTTATTTTTTCTTTACGCATTTTGTCTTGTAGTTTAAAATTTGTGCATACTTGTATTCTTGTAGTTATTATTATATTATATATTTGACCATATGTTAATCTTTCTAAATTTGAGTTTTCATAATATTGTTGTAGGTTGGTTCGGACCTTTTCTGCAAAGAGTTTAGGAAGTCCAGCAATGAATCTTTCCTTCCAAAATCCTGCAAATTTGTCTTCTCTTGATGTTACTTTTGACAAAAATGTATCTTTATACCATTTGTAATTAAACATTGTTGGACATATTAAGTTATTCAATTGACTGGCAACTCTATCTTTGAATATATGAGGATCTCCTATAAAATTTTGTATTATTGAATATATTAATATTGATACAGCATCAGATTCATTAGTTTCTGATTTTATACTATTGAGTATTAATAATCTATCTTCCTCAGTACATAAATTATCTCATCAACCTTTTAATTGTCCTGTAAATCCTTGAACAAAGTTATAGTTGTATCTCTTTCGGATAGTCTTTTTGATCTATATGCCATAGTAGCCATGGACATTTGACAAGTTAAATCTAATATTCCTTGTTCACTTAATCCATCTAAATTCCATTCTACAATATCTGATCCTGTAAAAGCATTTTGAACTAATTCTCCTCTTTCTTCAAATTGTATATCTGGATAAGCAGGTCTTGGATAATAATTTCTTAATTTTGGATAGTTCTTGTTTTGAAATCTTAATTTGTTTATCTCTAATTCGGTTGTTTCTATAGTATTTACTGTTCACTTTCCTATTTGTAGTTTTTCTAATTTTTGTTTAATTTCTTCTAAGTTTGTATCAGCATCACTTGTAAATCTTATTGTTTCTAATTCCCTTTGTGGTACATTTATCAATTTATAAATGGGTTTTTCTTTAGTCATTCTTGAAGGACTAGGTTTATAAGTTAAAGACTGATTTTCTATTCTTGTTAAGTGTTTGGCCATAGTATTTAAGATAGTGTTTGAATAGTTTAGCTGCTGATGCATTTTTTGTATATCTTTTTTATCTATTGGCTTGTCTTCATTATTAGTCTTTTTGAAAGGTACAATTTCTACTTCTAAATCTTTTGATAATTGTAGCTTTAATCCATCTTGAGGAGGATATTTTGATTCTATTGTTTTCTCATCAAGAGTTTTCCATGGGGTTGTTTTCTTTTCAAAGGGTTTGATTTCATTTTCTATGTTAAAAGGATAATTTAGATCATTTTCTTTACTATATTTTGAAAACCAATCAAAGAAATATAAATTTAGTTCTTTCTTTTCCATGTATTGATAAAATAATTTCCTAAAATTTTGTACTTCTTCTTTATTATAAGTTTTGAAATACCAACTCCTTTTTTCTTTATTGTATTTTGCTTCACAATCTTGCCTAATCCATGCTTTATTTATTTGAAAGGGTTGTTCCCTAGTTAAAGAATTTAATATTTGCGATGTTGTGGGGGAGTACTAGGGAGATTTTGAATTATAAATTTCTTGATATACTGTTTAGATATTTTTGGTATTTTATTATCTAATTCTTTAAGATCAATATTAGTTGTTGATCCATCTACAGAGGCTCTAGAGGGTTCTTCTTTGAACAATTTTTGAGGCTCTTTTATTTGTACAGACCTTGATCTATTCATTCTTAATCTAATGTTAGTACCTTCTTGAATTATTTCACGCATTTGTGTGTTGTAGATTTTAGGTTGAGGCATGACTTCTTCTAGTAACCATTCTTCTAGTATTTTCTTTAATACTTCTTCATGACTCAGTCTTTTTGGAATTTGAACGAATGATTTACTCAGATTTGTTTCTACTAATATTGTTTCATCCTTCGGGGATTCTCTTAAGGATTTGAAATTGTAATCAATTTTTGTAACTTTATAATATATTCTATAAATTATTCTAAATGGTCCTGAAACCTCATCTATTATATTGTCCGGGGTTCTTATATATAATTTAATGGCTCCAGCTGTTCTAGGATTATTAAGATCCATTGAAAAATTTGGGTAACAGTCAAATAAAGCTGGCCCATCATAAAGGTTACTTTCCATAACTGCAATTACAAAGCCTTTAAATTGTCGTAGTCTTATATCTCTTAGAAGCATCATTATTGGCATATTGACTCCTAGTTGGTAATTTGGTTTTGCAGCTACTTGAATTAATCCTAAGTGCATAAAATTATAACCTTTCCTCATATGTTAATCTAACATATTTTGTTCTAATATAGTTATCGTCCTATCATTTCTAGTACCAGGGTAGCTATATTCTAACATATGAATTTCTTCATGAGAGGAAATCTAGAGTAAGTGTTGTTTGTAAACTTCACATTTTTTAACAATAGGTATTGACCAGTTTTGTAAAGATTTTTCTATATCTACTATTTGTAACTCTACTTGTTTTGACTCTTTATCCTTTTGGTTATCAAAGGTGCTAGCCTGGTTTGGCTAGCGGACTGCTATCTTATTATTTTTTCCTAAATTTAAGTTACTTAGTGTTCTCAATAATTCTGCCATCTTTTTACAATCTTAGTGTTTTATATTACGGGACCACCCTAAGGAAGACTCCTACTCTGCTAAACAACGGTCTTGCTACCTCTCTCAGGTTTTACTACTGGGACCACATGATCAAAGGGCTGACCAACGTATACACACCTCTTAGTGCTACATTTAACACTAAGTATGGAAGATAATGAACATGATTATTTTGAATAGTAAAATAACTCAAACAAAAGAAAAACTTAAAATAGTAGTCTCTTTCCCTACTAGCTCTGATACCAAAAATACAACAACACTACTTTAAAAGTATCATTATTGAGCAATTCGTAAAGTAGATAAGGATTTAAGCAAAGTTGTAAAAGAACTTCTTCAAAATTCTAAGTATTGAATAACTCATCACAGTAATTAATAAGTAAAGTAATAACAATATGAAGAAGATAAAGATTCATAAATAAAAATTTAATGTAAAGAGTTAGAGACTTACAATATTTGACAAATTCAGTCGAAAATTTTATTGAAATACAAAGTTTGCAGGATACAGATTTTCAAAAGTTTACAAGTGAAGAGATTGTTCTATGCTCGATTGCCTCTCCCAAGTCCAATCTCTGAGCAGCTCATTTATACATATGAAAAACAAAATATACAATTATTGGAAGATCAAAAGTAGATCTTGATATATTCTTGATAGATGCTGTCTGTCCTTTTTTATTGTTGAGAGATGCTGCAACTGTTGAGGGATTACTTGCCGACAATTACTTTATACTGTTGAAGATGCTTTTACTATTACGAGATGCTGCCGACATTGCTTTTTGTCTTTGCCACCTTTTGAATTTTGTCATATTCTTTCATTATTGGAGCTTTATGTTAGTCCAAGATTCCATAACAATTGTCTTCATTACTTTGAAGATAGTTAGTGGAACTGGATACTTCTTCATCTTGAACGTTGCTGGGTTGTGGGGTCCGCACCGCCTTTAGCCTTTCTTCAAACTCTTCTTCTAAAGTAGCAGCGGCTAGTATGGCCATTATTTTTTATTTTTCTGCCAAAAAGGCGGCTTCCTTATCGCCCTGTTTTTCAGCTGGGGAGATGTGCTGAAAGCTCTTGATCTACTCGTCAATCTTTTCTTTTTGGATTAAGGCAATATTGAACTTTGACCACCATTTGACCCTTATTGACCTAACTAGATATCGTAGATCGATATCATCTACAAACTTAGCTGTGAAATAGTCCAAAGCCATTATCCAGGTTATTTCTTGGCTAGCTACAAATGAAATTAATCTGTATCCTTGAACAAAATTAGTTTTTTCTTTAAAATATTTATAAATGCTTTGAACCTTTGGGGGGAATATGGAAAGGGATGGTCCAAAATCAAAAAACCATCTAATGAACCACTTTCGAAATTTGAGGGAGATTCCCTTTTTGAACCAAATAAACCAGGAATGTTGATGAAGTTTGTAGTAGAACATGTTATACCAAGCTTCTTTATAATCATGATAGGTGTAGGTTTAAGGAGTGAATTGTCTTGAAAGGGATTTTGGTTTGTATAAATGCTGATTCCACTCAGATATGGATAAAACCTTGAGGATTTTAACTCTGGAAAAGATTATGTTATTGTCTTTATCTGTATTGTGAATTACTTCTATTGAATCAGTATCAACAAAAATGAATTTGTAAAAAGTTTGGGTCTTTTTAAGGTCATGGGGTAAATAGTGAAAAGAAGGAGGAAAGTTGTTGGGCTAGGTCTCGAGATGAAGTGTTGTTCCATTCTTTTTCTATAATAGTGATTGGCATGACGTCAGGCTTTTCTTGATAGGGGGCATCTTGTTGGGTTGATTATGTTGAGGTTGTTGCTTTGTTAAGGTTAGATGGGATAATGAGTGTATTTTGATAGTGAAGTGGGGTAAAGTGGTTTTGGACTAGTACCAAAGGATTTTGAGGCTTTGGAGGGTTTTGAACAATTTGGGCCATAGTGTTGGGCCTTTAGATAACTTTTTGAGCTGCAGAACCTATAAGAGGTGTCATAGACGACCTTATTAAACCAGTGGCTTGTATTGAACCAACATTTTGTGAACCCAGTGGGGGTCCATATTGATCTTTAGTACTAGGCCAAACACTCATTTTGATCCCTGTAAAAACTTTCTTGTAAGAAAATCTAGCAGAGTATTTCTTTCTCCCTTTATGTGAACTATGTCAAATCAAAATATGAAAGTAAAGCCTGCCATCTGGCAAAAATATGGTTTGAAACCGGATTTTTAACATGTTTTTGTAAAACACTTAGAGCAACTTTGCAATAAGTTGTAATAAGAAATTTTTTATTGAAAAGGCCATCTTGAAATTTTAAAACACATAAAACAATTGACAAAATTTTCTTTTTGACCATAGAGTAGTTTAATTGAGAAGAGTGCCAAATACCCGAATTACATTTGACCACTTGTTCTTTGGATGAGGTAGGTAAGACTTGTTTGAGGATTCCACCATACCCTACGTTTAAAGCATCGATTTCTATAATAAGATTTGCTTCTAGATTTGGTATACTTAGACATGGAAGAGTCTTGACTATTTTCTTTACTTGTTGGACAATACTGGTCATGTTATTGCCCCAAGGTGGATGATTCTTTTGTAACCTTTGATATAGAGGTTGACACATTATTCTAATATTGGAAATAAATTTCAAAATATAATTGAGACATCCTAAAAATCTTTGTAATTAGATTTTTTTCTTTTAATTTATTTGGGAACTTTTCTGCAAACTCTATTGACATTTGTATTGGAGTGATAGTTCCTTGAAATATTTCAAATCCTAGGAATCGAATTTTTGTTTGGAATATTTTTATTTTTCTTGTTGAAACTACTAACCCATTTTCTTTTATGATTTCTATAAATTTATTAAGATGTTGAATATGCTGGTTTATTCCTTTTGAAAAGATTAATATATCATCTAAATATATTATTGAAAATTTCATATATGAATAAAATATATCATTCATTATATTTTGAAATTCACTCAGGGCATTCTATATATATTTTTTTAAATTTAAATTTAAGGTTTTTTTTTTGTGTGTTTAATATTTTTTCTTTTGCAACAAGGCTCGAGAGCTGCTCAATAGAAACTGGGAGGTGAAGTTATTTCACGTTTACAGAGAAGCCAACAGAAATACGGATGCCTTTGCTAAAGAAGGAAGGGCATGGTTGAGAGCTGGGCCTAACTATTTTCATCAAGATTCCTCCAGATACAGGGAAGTACATTAGAGATGATTTGTTGGGGATAGCTACCCCACGTTTTGTTTTGTAGTTTTTTCTATTTGGTTTCAGGGCTTCGGCCTCATTCCCCACCAAAAACAATTGAAAAAGTTGAGTGAAAAGTGCTTCTTTTATTTTATTTTATTTTTTATTGGATACAATTCATTCTCAACTCACAGTTATAATTAGTTTTCTTAGTTGAGAAATATTCCATATTGACATGAATCTTAAAATTATATGCACTTTCTTTTTGTGTTTTTAATATGAAATTCTCAGTTTGCAAGGTAATAAATGAAAATTCATATATGGCATCAATAATCCGAGACGTTGTGTATGCCTCATGGTGTTTTTGTTGTGAATAATTCTTTTTTTTTTTTTTTTTTTGGTCTTCCTTACTCTGTCTGTGGTTTAATTGGTTCTTACTTTTGCAATATGCTCTTGTCTTAATGGGCCGACGGCTAACCAAGCTCAAAGACAAGTTTACAATGGATTGCACCTTCACTTTGTAATCATATATACAATTATTCAAAGAATAGATAAAACATGGATGAGACATTGCTGCAATGGCAGTGGTTCACCAATTTTTGAGCGATTCACACCAAGTTTAAATAGAACTGTCTCACTCGCCTGGCATACTATTGATCTCTTTTCCCGGTTTTGTTGCTTGCGTCTTCAACCTATACATGTAACATATATCTACAAGCATTGAAATTTGCATATAACATATTATAGTACGTAGTTTTGTTTCTCTAGGTTGACGTTACAGGCAAAGGCATTTTGCTTAGATGGACAAACAGGCATACATGGCCAATGTCATTGAAGTGTCAATGGTCCCGGCATGACAATCAATATCGCCACTAGTGTTTTTGGCTATTATTGTCACCAGTGTTTAACTACCAATAAAGTTGATTAGCTTGAAGCTGAAGCAAAACTAACAACTTTTTTTTTTTAAGAAAAAAAAAACTAATAACGTTAATACACTATGCAATCAGAAACAAAGTTTCTATGGTACCCGCTTTTTTTTTCCCCTAAAAATATTTAAACATTTACTAATATTGTTGATTCCACAAATTAAATTGAGCATACCAGCTAGTCTGAAAAACTTTTGTCCAATCAACAAGCAAAAACAACATTTTGTCATGTTGCCATAATTTTCTATCCATACTCATAGCACATTAATTTCAATCCCATATCAATCTCTCCATCCTGCTGTTTTTCCTGCCTCCCAAAGCAATTCTCCCTCCCCTTCCCACCCTGTAATGTCTTCCCTTTACAAAGAAAAGTGACTGTTTGAGGGCCTCTTGCCACCTTATACTTATTGCAACCTTTCACCAAACTTTTACCCATCAATTTCCATCCAACCCTCCCCTTATGCACACACACATAATATAAATACCACACCCCCCTTCCTTCCACTTCAAACAAAGTTAATTATAACCCTTCTTTTCTAGCTTCTTCACCTAATATTGCCTTCACCAAATGGCAAAGCAATTCCACTTCCTCCCTCTCCTCTTCCTCACCATTATCTTCTTCTTCCAAACAATCTCAGCACAAACACTTGCTCCAGCACCAGCAGGACCAACCAACATCACGAAAATCCTTGAAAAAGCAGGCCAGTTCACAACCTTCATCAAGCTCCTCAAGACCACACAAGTAGCCGACCGCATCAACTCACAGCTCAACAACTCAAACCAAGGCCTCACCATCTTTGCACCAACCGATAACGCCTTCTCGAGCCTCAAGGCCGGGACACTCAACTCCATAAGCTCCCAGGATCAGCTTCAGCTGTTGCAGTTCCACATTCTACCCAACCTCTACACCATGTCACAGTTCCAAACTGCAAGCAACCCCTTGCACACGCAAGCTGGGAGCAGTGACGATGGCCAATACCCTCTGAACGTGACAACTTCAGGGAACCAAGTGAATGTAACAACTGGGGTGGTGGACACCACGGTGTCCAACACTATTTACAGTGATAACCAGCTTGCTGTGTATCAGGTGGACCAAGTGCTTCTTCCTTTGGCGCTATTTGGGGCGCCGCCTACGGCCGCTCCGGCGGAGGCTCCGGCGCCGACCAAGCCGGAGAAGAATGTCAGGGCGTCAGATGCTCCGTCGGGGTCGGATTCGTCGGTTGATGCTTCCGGTGCGGTGGGTATGAATGGCAACACAGTGAAAAGAACCTTGGTTGTTGCAGTTATTGCCATGATGACTGTTTCTTGTTTGTGAATGCAAGTCTTGGGATGGCTCATTTTTCTTGTATTTTTGTTTTTATTATTATTTTTCGTTCCTCCAGGGAGTGTCAAGTTGATTGGTGATGGTGATGGAGATCTCGTGTACTGTTTGTTGCTACAATGTTAAAAAAGTTTTGGATTCAATATAAATGATTTTTTTTCTTTCAAATTAGTTATTGAGAAGTGAAGCTATTTTTTTTAATGATTTTTTTGGTTACAGTAATGTTATTTAGATTAAAAAAGTGAATAGAAAGGGAAAGATATACAAAATCTTAACATCGCTTACTATTTCAAAATAATTTATGTGATTGTATCTTTCTCTATTCATCAATGTTCTCTATTATCCACGTTTTATGTCCACAAAATAAACATTACTCACCAATCATAAAAACCTGGAACCTTTTTTTTTTTGGCTGCACTCCCACAAAACTTAAAATATGAGCTTTGTAGCTATAAACCGTGGATTGCAATGGCGAGATTCTTCATCATCCAATAGAAATTGTTGGCACTTGAATTTCGCCACATCCAAGTCATAACCATGGTTCCTTATCAGTAGGGGTGGAAATAAGTAGCGTGGCATGTGGCACTGTATTTAATTTGGCGCAGCACCATTTAAAAATAATAATACTCTGCTTTTAAGTTCTATTTTTCTTATCAGTGCCAGCCAATATAAAGACTATCAAGCCTGATAGGCCGGCCTGGGCCTGTTAAGATTAGATATATATATATATATATATATTATCAAAACATCTAATGCATGGTTCGAACCCATGCCTTCTCACATGAAAAATTTTATTAGACTCTACACTTACCACTACACTATCACTTTCTTTGTAGGTCTTTCTAGATATATTCAGAGGCCTGGCTTGTATGAGATGATCTGGCTGATTACGATAAAAGCACGATATTGGCGCATTTAATCTTTCATTACCGTCTAAAGTGTTATAAATTACGCGCAGAACAGCGCCAGGCCAGTTGAATGCGCCAGTAGCAGAAACAAAGTTCATAACAGCGATGCGCTGCGCCGTATTTGTTCTTATCTGGCTGGCTGTTAAAGGCACTGGCACCTGACCTGTTTCCATCCCAACTTATCAGTACAAAAGTGCACAGCGTATTGTCGCAGTCCAAAAATTTTAAGTAATCAACCATGTTATTAGAATGCACAAACTTTGCATTGGTGTAGTAAGACTACCAATTAAAATAGAAGTGAACCCCAAACCTTTACCAGCGCTGCGGGGCAAAATATTATTTTTTTAAAAAACAAATAATGCCAAGGGACCAGTGCTGAACACTAGCGAAATTCAGAGAATAAGTGAAAGGCATGCATACGTAGAGTGACAACTCCAAGTCCATTTCTTACGCCAGAGCTTGACAGTGCAGATTGTAGAACCACACACAGGTCACAGAGTACTTCCAAATATATAAAAAAAATTTCACACATGACAGTTGCTACTAAATATACGCTTCATAGTAACTCGTGATTCCATGATATGTGAACTGCGAAGAAAAATACGCCAAGAAAGTGTTATGGTTGCCTGGAATTAAAAGTCATGGATACATAGTTACAACCACCACATAAAACCAACATGGGGCGACATCAAAATGCGCCTCCTTTAACTAACACCCACCCCTAAAAATTTCCCTTAAAGCACATTTTCTTATCTTACAAGCATCTTGGGATGGCCTACGTATTTACCTCAACAACCGTTAGCAAGTGATTAGTCAATATTATTGCTGTGGTCCCTTCAAGAAATCAAGAAACTCTGTAATTTCCGCTAAGAAAAATATCAGGAGCACGGCTTTCCAATCTTCAACCAATCAAAACTGGAACTCGTACCCACCAGGAAAGCCTCCGCCAAATCCTCCGCCAGGAAAGCCGCCACCAGGGAAGCCACCTTCAAAGGTGAAGGTATACTGCTGCCCACCAAACCCACCGCCACCAAAGGGATTGAAACCGCCGCCGCCGCTGCCACCCATTCCTGTGTCTTCGAGGTCCTCCCCTCTGTCGTATCTTGTGCGTTTGTCTTCATCACTGAGAATCTGAAACACAATTCAACAACCAGTTATTCAACAAAATATTCACATCCCAGATTTCTTTTAAGTGAAAAAATTCTGAGCACAGCAAAAAATGATTGCGTAAGCATGATAAGCAATCACACTAATTAGAGAATAGGGCATCTTATTCATGAATATGACCTCATATGCAGCAGCAATTTCTCGGAATTTAGCCTCTGCTTCTTCCCTTTTCTCGACATTCTTATCTGGGTGCCATTGCAAAGCAAGTTTCTTGTATGCACGTTTTATATCAGAGGCAGAAGCTGTTTTTGAAATTCCCAAAATCTTGTAGTAATCCTTGCGTTTGCTCAGCTTTAGAGCTTTCTCAGCCCTCATCAATGCTTCACGGATATTCATATCCTGCAGTTATGGACAAATTACTACTCATACCTCAGCATAAATATTAAGTTTATAAAAGCATTACAATATTATGCCGCATGTTCAACTTCAAAAAATCTTTAACAGCTTTTACTGAAAGTCAAAAAACCTTACTTACTATGTTGATGAGGCACTTTTTTTATTTACTGAGTGAAAACTTAAAAGGTTTTACATTGACAATGATCAAATTTAAAGTCTTTAAGAATAACAACTAGGAGCATGAGACAGGGAGAATAGGCAAATCCGTAAGAGCAAAGTATTTTTCACTGCATGAATTTTTATTTTTATTTTTATAAAAGAAGAATATTATTAAGGAGAAGAGAAGAAGAGACAAGAACACAGCTTGAGCCATAAAATTAATTAATAAAGCGCAACAAAATTATCAAAATCTCTGAGACTCGTACAAACATAAGCAATAAATAACAGGGTTTGGGCCAAAGAATAACAGATGGCACTCAAAAAATTAAGTGTGTGTTTGGAAAAACTATAAAATTAAAATTATTTTAATAATCGCTTATTTGTATAATTGCTTTTTATATAATCGATTATATGATAATCAATTTATGATTGGATAATTCAGCTGAAAAGTGATTTTAAGATAATCTGTTTTGTTTGAATTAGATGAAAAGAGTTGCTTTTGTATGGTAAAATTATTAAAAAAAGTGTGGAATGATTATGTGTATTATACAATATTTGATACTTAGGGTCAATTTGCTAAAAACATAGCACTGTAGGTACTGTACAAACAGCTTTTAATCAAATAATGCTCAAAATTTAGCCTCTGCCTATTTGATAAAAAACAGCTTAAATTATCACAAATAGATTATAATCAATTTCAGTAGGTTACCCAAACCAGCTGTAAATTAATCCATCCTATTGATTAATCAACTAAGAGAGCAAAAGAGGCTAAGAGACTTCATTCTCAAAAATTTAACAAGTTAACAACCTAAAATGAACTATGGGATTAACCCAAATGGATATTGCTAATATACTGTCAAGGAAAGTAGGAAGCAATCTTGAGTTCTAACATATATGACGGGATATTGGGTCACTTTGCTTCGTTGATCTTTCTCTTTTCTTCTCACTTCTCTTTCTCTCTCTTGTTCTTGTATCCTCAATTAATGTACTCTGCTAATCTCTTCTCTTTTTCAAGTATTTCTTATCCAGGGGATGAAGAATTCAAAATGGAACTTAGAATGCTTCTTCCTCGCAAAAATCCTTCCAAACTCTAATTAATCTTAATGTTTTGGAACTCATAGCACACCATCTATTGTGACTAGGCCCCCAAAGTACAATAAGGTCTATTATAGAAAGAGGTACAAATATGCACCCGTGTGGTATTCTAGGAAGCAACCAAATCAGCAGCAAAGTGAGGAATTGCATCAGAATGAGGAATTGGGCCTGACAGTGGGCCCCACTGTGGTCTTACAGAATTGTGCTGAGTTGTCCCATGAGGATCCCGAGAGATTGTGGGTGTGGAATATTTGTATGGGAAATTTGGGGGAGTGGGAGGTAGGAAAGGAAATGGGAACTAGACCTGGGAGAGTCTTGAGCCTCTCTAATGCTCAAGCATTATCTTCTTCATATATTGCTATACTGTGTCGTTTCTTTCTCTTCCTCAAGTAACTCTACACTGGGGTTTACTTGAGAGAATAATAATACTTGAGTTCTTCTATTTCTATTATTTGTACCAGTAGCTTATCAGGAGCACGCTATATGAGTTCAAACTATAAAACAAACCTGAGGAGATTTTTGAGCAGCTGATTTCAGATCCTCAACAGCTCCCTCCCAATCCTCTATTAAAAGTTTAGCTTCTCCCCTCTGCAACATAGAACATCCAGAAAAGTAACTAAGTGCTGCCTACAGAATGTGTTACTGCAATAACATATTTGTCCCATCTCACTCCACAAGGCATCAATAAAAGAATAGACAATTTGCTAACAACTATGGCCCAAAAAAATATTGCTAACAGACAAAACAAGCTCAATGATGTTTAAAATTATATTAAACCTGGACAAGAGCTTCAAGAAGTTCCTCGTCGATCTTAAGAGATTCGCTACAACTGTTCAAGGCATCTTTTCCTCTGCCAAGCTTGACTAGCACTTTACATAAGCCAAGATGAAGATGTACATTATGTGCAAGATGGTCAGGGTCAACTGCAAGTGCACTTTTGAATTCCTCCACTGCCACACGTAGCTTACCCTTACTCGCATTATCTTCGGCCTTTACGAAGAACATGAAGGAAAAAGCAACAAATCTTCAACACGCAACAGAAAAAGAAAGGAAAATAGACATGAAATGGAATGCTAAAAGAAATTTTAATAACTGATCAGAGCTTACACTTTTACTCTTTTTGAGCAGATTTTTCAATCCAAAATATGCTTTTTTTAGTTCGCTATGCTCTGGATCTAGGCGGAGACCTTTCTGGTAATGCCTGAATATATGTTCCCACAGAAGATGCATTAATTTGTATCCACCCAGGAAAAAAAAATTATACAAATGCTACAAGAGTTCAACAACATTTTCCACAAGACAAACCTGGTGGCAACATCATGATCAGCTAGATAGTAATATGCACGACCGCGCAGCAACAATGCCTCTAAATTATTTTCATCTTCCTTGAGAATGAACCCAGACTCAGCAATGGCACCCTCATACTCTTTATCAGCTATCAACAACTTCACTTTGAGAAGCTTAGCCTACGAAAATTAATGCACATAGAGTTAACATGCCAGTTGCACATAAAACTTCCCAGCTCAAACCCAATGCTTAGGCTTTCAGACTACATAGTATAAATACTGAGACATGAAGCTGAAATGATATTAATGGAACTGAAAGAGCATAAAAATGTTACCTCAGTGCAAGCTGGAGAAAAAACAAGAACAACTTTATCAATATAATCCAAAGATTTTGTGAAGTTGCCTGAACCGTAGAGGGACTGAGCTGTTTCTAGTGCACTCTTAGCCTGCAACAGCTGAGAGAGCTCCTTTTCTGCAGATGAATCTCCAGGTTTTAACTCCAGAAACTTTTTGTAGCTCCCCTCAGATTGCTCATATCTACATTAGCCAAAAAGCACCTGAATGATATTAACTTTCCAATTAGGAGTTTGAGAGACTTTGGGGGGATGAGAGAGGAGGCGAGAAGTGGAAAGAGTGGCATGATGGCTACTTTCTGAAACCAACTGAATCTCAAAAGTCATGGACTCCAGAAACTTGTTGTAGCTACTCTTAATTTTCATAGTGCTCGTTGGGTAATACAAAGGCTTGGGATATATTCCCCCAACCCGCAATTTTAAAAAAAAAAAAAGTGGAAAATTCTAAGATATAAATAATTTTTAACCACATCAACATTAAATAAGCAACAGCACAATCTAAAAGCAACTTTGCTGTGCATAAAGAGATGCTCAAGAGGAAATACACTTTAATAAGCATCATACTATATTGGTTTTAAGACTATCACCTGTGCTTAGGAAACAGAGCATGAAAACCAGAATAAAATGTGATTTATTTATATTATTTACCACTTTAAAAAGCTTGACCTAGCATTTAACAAGGAATATTCTCTAAGATTCAAAAACATTGAGCAAAGGGGGGATGATTAAATACTTTCGAATCAACCAGACCTGCATAACTGACGAAGAACTGATGCACGGAAATGGTATGCTTCTGAAAGAGTTGGATCTGCTTCTATTGCAGCATTTAGATCATCAAGTGCCTCAGTATAACGTTTCACTTTTATACTTTCTGATACCCTCTCAAACAACTCAGCAGCATTTCCAGTTTTTCCACCTGATCACATCCAAAAAAACCACAAAAAAGAAAAGCAAAGACTGTTCAAGCAACAGACAGCAATTGGACATTTAACCACGACAGAACTTCTAGAAGTCTAAAAAAGCAATGACATTTTCCAGAGGGAATGTGCACCTAAATTCAATTTAATCAACCCTAATGGAGAAATGTGGTTTCCTCATTGCAAAATTAAAAAAATGGAGAGGCAAACTACCACATACCACAACATAATGGAATTAACAAACTTGGACATGCAACTTGATAATGAATGCTGGCTAACCAAAATTTCACTTTACAGTGCAAATTTTAGTTTCTCACTTTCTAACTATGGTCCGATGAAAGATGTATGGCAAAACCTTCCATCCTCTATTTTATGAACTCATGCTATTATACATACCAACAAAATACATCGTTTCAATTGATGCACCATTATGCAGGCGCTTACCCTTTTTCTTTGACAGATAAATGAAACGATATATCAGAGATGCACAGATAGAGAAAGACCAAGAACAAAAAGCATGTCAGAAAGAAACTCTTATGACATGGATGTGTCTAGCTACTATGAAAAAAATTAGCCCACACACAGAGCTGGCCCTTCAATAAAACTGTCTGAAAAACATGTGGCTGTGGGGCATACACGAGGGAGTCATCGTGAAATCATTTGGGTTCTGGTGTGTATGTAAGATTCTTTTTTGTACAGTTTAAGTCCAATGACATAACAGCATCAGAGGCAGGTCTTGTTAATGCTTCTTTAGTATTAAATTGAGCATTGTCCCAATTAAAAAAAAAAAAAAGTTCAAATGGTCACTCCACTGTATCAAATGCACTCCTTTTTCTTTACCAAACTCAAATCCGCAATAGCAGTTTGACTATTTCACTAGTAAATACAAAAATTTTTGCTCCTGCTGTTAAGAGATCAGCTCCATGTCACATAAATAAGTTCCTTACATGATTCCCCTATGCAAAAAACCGAAATTTAAACCGTCACAAAAACCTAGCAGCAATAATTTTCCCTTCAAACAGAAAAAAAAAAAAAAACAAAGTTCGATCGAAGCATTAAAAAGTTATGAAATTTAAGCGGGGGGAATAAAAAGAAAAATCAAATTACAAAGGGAAAAATGGAATTCAATGGTTTGAAAGAGATCAAAGTGTACCTGAAGCAGAAACGAGAGGTTGAAGAAGAATGAGTTGGCAAACCAAAACAAAATTGAGCATGAACAGCGCGTAAAGCAATCCCCTGCACGCCACCGAATCCATCGGCAACAACGGCAAACCCATAAGATTAAGCATTGGGATGTTTCTCGCTGTGGTTTTGCGAATCCTTTTGTTTTCTGTTTTGTTGTGTTTTGAAGTGTGCGTGTCACATAAACATGCCCCAGCGGAAGAACAAATCGAAGGGCACTGTTCCACAGAATCACCTCATGCAGGCACACCCTATTTAATCTAATTTTTCATAAATAAATTTATAAATAAAACGATAGAATGATAAGAGTTGGAATCGTAAACGAAGCCTAGTAGCGTACAACGTTCTACATGTCATCCCACGTTGTTTTCGCCAATCACAGATATACACGTGGGATTTAGGCCAACTAGTTCTCCTTCTCCAAGCCACTTGTGCAAGGTATTGTCTAATAAGAATCTGCCACGTCATTTGGTTGCTCCTAAATGCCATGTCATTTTTTTCAATGATTAACTGCATAGTATATGTTGTTTTTTTTTTTTTTGATACATATAGTATTTGTTGTTGTTATTAAATTTTAATCAACATAATTTTAACTTGTTAAAATATTAGTTTAGAATTTCTATACAGACGGACTCATCTAACTTTTGTGTATTAATTTAACATCAAAAAAAAAAAAATTGTGTATTGAAGTATTGACTTTTTATAAAAAGCTTAAACTCATATGAATAGAAGTTATACAACAAAAACACACACATACACACATCTAAAGGAAAAATAAAATTAAAATTTAAAAATAAAATTAAAATTTAAAAGTTGTATAAGACAAAATAGAAATTTATCATACTTGTAAAAAGTACTGTAACTATTTGCTAATTGTTGTTTATGTAGAGAATATAAATAAATGTATTTATTTAATGTAATTGAATTGAATTTTTTTTTTAACTCAGTCATTTAAATATCTTTTTATTATATTATGAACAATAAAATTTGAATCTATAATCTCATATAATCTATCCAAACTGCTTAACCTTTATTTAACATGATCTTGGTTATTACATTTAACAAATGCAACATTCTTAGTTTTCGCATTTAACTGCAAAAAAGTACCATGAACTAGCAACTAAATTTTTGAATAAGTTAGGCCGGCAATATGTTCTTTTTCTTTTGAGATAACATACACTTTGCTGCATAAAAAGAAATAGGACTAAATAGATTAATACTTTAAAGAAAATTTGCTAGCATTTTAATTTCAAAAATTGTAATATATTGTAATAATTTAGTCTTTCGTATTAATTTTTGTTTATTAAATATTATGTTATATTTGACTCGAAATTAATCTAAACATAGCCTTTTAATAATACATAAAATGAGAGTTGAAATATTAATAAAAGTTGGCATAATTGATAAAAAATTATCTCATATATATTTGACTTCTACTATCGATATAAGAACCATTTTTAATAAATAATGTTATAATTGTACTGGTATTAAATCCATCTGAATTTTCAAATGCTAAAATTACCAAATGAAAGAATACGTTATATCATAATTTTTTGGAGTACTAAAATATATGTATTTACCCTTTTGAAAATGAAAGTATTAAAATAAATTTTTTTTAGCGACAAGGTATAGGCAAAACCTCTCTGCGTTTAGCCGCAAAGCTTCGATCAGAATTAGCCCTTGAAAGCAAAGGAGTGGATCAACGTGTTTAGGTCTAAAAGGCAGATCTAATGGTTTTACTTTGTTTGTTTGGGCTCTCATTTTATTGATACCGAGGGTGCATCGCCAGCCCATAAGTATTCGCAATGTTAGGCCCGTGGACTCTTGCCCAAGAAAGCAATTGTCCATGGAGACATTGCTTAAAGAAAATATTTTGAGGGTCAACGATCGCCGGTTTCCCGAGTAGCTTGATGGTATGGAGCTTGCACTCTAACCCTTGTGACCTCGGTTCGAAGCTAGCATTGAGAGAAGGAGAAGAGAGATGGAAGAGAAAATGAGGTATTCCAAAATACCTCTCTTTTGGGGTTTTGCCAAGTATTGACTTAATAAACAAGCTATAGATAATGGCATAACGAAACAAAATTCGATGGAAACAATATAATATTCCTTTTCTTTTGAAAGAAACAGTCCGCAATGGTTCAAACTCCACAGAAGTAGCTAAGCTCGACCCAGGTCTCAAAAATCTCGTCGTGATAACTGCCAATAATAAAAGGTTGAAATGTCAACAGACAACAGTCAATTTTTTTTTTAGTTCCTTCTCATCGGTAAATTGAAAAGGCTGTGTCTTTTCTTTGGGGGCAGGGTCTCTTCTTTTATGCATGTTCAAGGATCATTCTACTGCGCCCTAGCATGGGACAGCTTACCCTCTGTTTACACCACCAATTTGCCATTGGACATGCAAATTCTCATTAGTCCTAACTCAACTATTTATTTCATTTTCCATTGCACATATGTTGCATAAATAAAGCCTTCGTTCCTTTTGCCTTTTTTCCTTTTTTGAGTAACGACAGTGAAATGAGTTGGAAAGTCAAAACAGTTTTGAAATGAATGCCAAGCACATGTGCAATAGGGACAAGGTCCTACGACAGAAGGGCCGTGAGGTGAAGCGTGCATATCATGCATGCAATGTATGTTTCTCTTAAGCAACAAATAATGAGGGCAATCGATTGCTTAGAAGATCATCAAACAAAACCAGGCATTACGGTTTCCTAGGTTTCTTTCTCGTGGCATTGCCGCGCGCATTGGTTAAGAGGAAAAAGAAATGGAAAATGTTACGGGCATGCTGAAAAATGTAAACAATCTTTATGGTGGAGTAACAATATTACAACCAAACATCATGAATGAGGAGTTATCGAATACGTATGAGTGAGCATTAATATTCATCATCATCTATATGGGGGAAAAAAAAACTATATGTTCATCCACAAATCTTATTTTCTACATCTATGCTCTATTAAATATTTATAGATATTGAAACAAATAATATTAGAGAGTCAGAACTTCTATCAAAATTCAATTTCTATAATAATGTGTGATGATTATTGACCCTTGAATAAAAATGTGGATCCTACCACTTTATTTCATTTAATAACTATCATAATTTTTTTAAAAAATCCTGACTAGATTGTTTTGGTTGTATGTCACTAATATATAAAAATTGATATTAAAATTATAAATTCAGTTCTACAATAAATCATCTGTAAATAATATTGCTATTAAATATTGATATAAGCTCCCATTGAAGGCCTATGCCTCTAAACTATTTTTTTAAAAAAATTAAATAAGGTGTTTGTCCTTATATTTTAGTTTTGCATTCATTTTAGCCCTTACAATTTTAATTTAGCATTTTGTTCTCTTAATTTATCAAATACATTTAATATTATCCTCAATGTTCCGTTTGAATGTCGAAATTGGAATTATTATATGAAATATTAATTTCAATTCCAATTTTTTTACAGTTGACAAGAATTAAATTGATTTAGAATCTTAAATTTTAAGTTTAATTAATCTATAAGTCCCTATAATTTAAGTTGATCTAATTTTTAGTTACTTTCCTATAAATTTTTTTTAATTAAGTCCCTACCTTAAATAGATTTTTGTAATCAAGTTTATGAAGTAACAGTGGATTAGATTGAATAAATTTTTGTTATCAAGTATATAATTTTTTTTTTGTTAGATGAAATAAATTTTTATGTTTAATCTTATAAAATTGGGTGAGGACCTTTTAAATTATAAAAAAGTTAAAAAAAAATTGTAATGGTGAGTTGTTTTAAGGATTTGATTACAAAAATTTATTCAATGTAAAGATGTGATTAAAAACTCTTAAATTATAGGATCTAATTGAAATTAGGTCAAATTATAATGATTTATAGATTAATCAAACCTAAATTTTATATTTTGGTTTGCTAAAGAATTAAAACATGACTTATAGTTCTGTTTATCAGGAAAAAAAAAAAGACTTGTAGTTTTAAAATTGATTTAATTTTATTAGTTAAAATGTGACTCAAAAGTTAAAATTAATAAAAATATTAATATATTTAACAACTTTTACAATACTATAGTAATATTTTTTATAAATACTTTTCAAAATTATTTATAGATTAGAATATAGGAATTTTTTATATTTTATATTTTTTAGAAAATATTAAATTTCAATAAATATATAACAAAAAGGAGAGAGAATTATGAAGACTTTATTGAGGAGAAAAATATTTTAAATTTTAATTTTAGAATTAAAAAGTCCTAAAGAAAGCATGGGTTAAGAATCAAGAAAAGATTATTTTAGTTAATTTTCAATTTTATAAAATTTTAATTTTAATTTTATCTGTTATTCTAAACATAAAAATTGAGATTGAGAAGTCCAATTCCAATTTTAAATTATAATTGCATGCACAATTCTATATATCAAACGGGACATAAGTGAATTTCTAATTTTCTATTTAAGTTGTTACGTTTTTTTTTTTGTAAAAAAAAACAATGTTAAGTGAGATCTAGAAGAAAAATAATAAAGGGATGAAAGTATAGAAGTTAAATTGACGTGGACTATCCTCTTCAGGAGATATGAGAATGCAGCAAAGTTTGTCTTTTTTTAATCTAAAAAGCAGAAAGATTGGCAGAATACTAGTAACATTGGTGGAATGCTCAAGTTGAGTTTGTTTGGGCTACATTGAGGGTTGAACTCGTTTTATGATAACCAGGGCGAATCTTTCCGAGCCTAGCCCATAATTACTCCGAAAGTTGGGCCTCGTATATTAAAGGTTAACTCTTGCCCAAGAACCCAATCGTGTAAGAAGTTAAAGTTATAAATAATTAGATATATCACATCTGGCCCACCCGCGCCCTTTCCCAGGTGGCATATTGGTTGGGAGCTTGTACCCCAACCATTATGTCCTGCGTTCGAATCAACGACCTTACGACTAAGGATTGAGGCATTGCAAAATACCTCTCTTTTTGATAATGCAAAATTTAAATTAGATGGATAATAACATAAATTAATTTTGATGTACTGATAATATAAATTTTTTTATTATCATTTAATTATATTTGACACATCAATAAATATAATTAAATTTTACCTTTATTACAAAAACAGTCATACAAATGAAAAAATTTTATTAACTTATAAAAATATTTTATATTATTAATATATCAAAATTAAATACTTTTATACTGCCCATCATTGCAAAGGAAAAAAATGTAAAGAACATTAGACAATTGTTAGTGAAGGAAGGAGTTCAAAGAAATTGCTAGTTTGTTACGCCCGACTCAGGTCTCAAAAAGCTGGCTGTGACAAGTACCAATAAAAAGTTAAAATCTCATTCGCCAATTAAAAAGGCTATGCCTCTTCGGGTAGGGTCTCTCCTTTTGTGCATGTTCAAGGGTCTCTTAACTGCGTCCTGGCTTGGGACTGCTTGCCCTCTATTTACACTACCAATTGGACATTGGACATGCAAACTCTCCTAAGTCCTAACTCTAACTATATATATTTCATTTTCAATTCCACCATGTCCCATAAAGCCTTCTTCCTTTTAGCCTTTTCTTCTAAATGCATTGGAAAGTCAAAACAGTAATTTGCAGTGATCGCCAAACATCTGCGCCACAGGGACAAGGCCCTACGACAGTAGGACCGTGCGGGTGAGGCTGCATATTATATATGCATGCATTGCTCTTAAGAGGAAAATAATTTAGTTAATAGGAAAAATAATTTAGTTGCTTAATGAAATGGAAATTGTTGTATGCGCATATTAAAAAAGGTGCACAATCTTCACATTATTATGGAGTAAAAATATTATAAGTTTATAACCAAACATCAAGAGTGAGGATGACGATATTATTATTATTATTATTATTATTATTATGTGCCGTTTTGTACACCATTTTTGTTACATCCACTACTAGATATTTAATTTTTAGTAACATTTAAAAAATGTTAAAAACACAAAACAATGTTGGTAAACTTTTTTAGTAACATTTTTACAAGTGTATAGAATGAATTTAATTTAAATGCACTAACAGTGTAAATAATTTTATACTGCCAGCCAATAGAAATAGTAGAAAGTGCCAACTCACACAAATAACTACCCATTATAATGAGGGACCCATCATGATTTCTCACTTTTCCCTATTTTTATTGATTGATAATATAAAATAGTTTTACACTGTCAATGCATACCAATTAAACTCGTATAGAATATAAGCTATGTTACTAAAGAATTTTAACAACACTTTTATATATTTAGTCATATTTTTCAAATGTTACTAAATCTTAATTATGTTGCAATAATCATTGTTATACACCTTTTTCTCTTAATAAAATAATTAAAGAATAAAAATTCTCAGTACATATTCTTTCTTTTACTTCTTTTTTTCTTCCCTAAATGTGTATAAAAAAGTGAAAAAATAAAATAAAATTATTTCTCATTTTTGGTGTGCATAAACCGTTACCCCAATCAAATGAGTGAATCTTGACCCCCCCAAAAAAAAATGAAAAAACCCACACATAATATCATGTAGGAGTGGGCATTAATATTCGTCCATACTAAAAAGTATGGTGATATGTCTTTTTTTCTATATCCACACTCTATACAGTATTTATACATATTGAAATTGATATTTAAAATATAAATTCAGTTCCTTATTAAATCATCTGTAAATAATATTGTTATCAAATTTTGATATAACTAATCTCCCATTAAAATTTTTGACATGTGTTTCTAGACTTTTTTAGTAGTGATTATAAATATTATCTTGACTATTTTTTAAAGGTATCCCCCATGCCTATTATTAAAAAAGAAAATTAATCCGCTTTCAGCATAATCAAATTTACTATTCCAACTGATATTTTCTCCCAGAGTCAAATTGAAATTCTCCCTGATATCATAACTTTGTATGAATAGTTGCTTGTTTGTTGCTGAGCAATACAAACGAGATCTCCCAAATTTTGAGGTACTTTCTACAAAAAGAGCATGAGAGCTCTTTCTATCACCGCGCCCTGAGAAGCTGCATTTTAGTGGTGATGACATCAACCAAACAGGCTATAGAAATTTGCGAGTAGTCCAATCTTAATTTCAAGATAAGTTTTAATACTATCTTAAAGTTTAGATACCATGCAGAGTCGCAAGCCAGCAATCATAGATGATAGACTGTTGTATCCCACCAAGTAAAAAGTTTGCACAAGAAACTGGCGATGATGAACACGTATGTATATGCTATATAAGTAGCATCGATTCGAATTGCTGCTAGCTAGGACATGGATTGCAAGTAGCTATTGCGCTAGCATTTGACGAGTCGAACGGCTGAAATGAAACTTTCACTGTTTAACGCTAGAGACTTGGACATAGATAATTAGGTTCTATCTAAAAGGTAACCTAGCATCTAGATTCTGGCTACTTAAACAATTGCTGTGCAGCACTTGATATCTACCAGAAAGGCGACCAAGAGACGTAAAAGCCTTGTCTCCCGATCTTAAACTTCACCTGAATTATTAATATTATCATTACAAATTAGTAAAATCATTTCCACCAAGAATCAGATGTAATGGTAAACGAGTTTTACCCTAAAAAAAAATAACCAAGGTTCAAACAGTTCCTGAAGAATTAGTCAAATAATGCATGCGGAGATATGGTTAAGTTTATAATTAACAATTATGTATCTACCTGTTCTTGCTAAAAGTACTATACAATCATTTTTTCAAAATAAGTTTGTTTTACATTAGTTTATATGTTACAATTAGAACGTAAGTATAAAATAAATAAATAAAATGTAAAAGTTCTATTATAAGCTAATGATAAAAAATAAAAATACGAGATAATATGTATAGCATTTTTTATTTTTTTCAACCAGCATGGTTGACGAGGAACCGGGTTTTGACTGACGGTCAACAATAGTTATATACAGTACGTGATTTTTCTGCCATTCGAATTCTCTGTCTTTCTAATTTCCTTTCATTATTTTATACCTTGATCCTCTTCTCTCAAGGAAGAGAAGCCGAAAACGATAACAAGGTTAAGACAGAAGGACAGACCAACAACAACAACAACAACAACAACAACAACAGCTACTACTATTACTAGGAGAACATGCATGACTCGGGGAGTTCGCTTTCGCTGTGCCCTTCAGTCATCTCAAACATGCAGTGGGTCCCCCACTGCCCTGAACCGCTGACAACACAAAGTGATATCTCCCATGGTTTCCCCAAAGCTTCATGAACTTCCCAATAATGAACTATAAACCTCAACTTTGGTGCCATTTTTCATTGTCCCATAATACATGATCACGTGATCAAATTTGGGTATCCAAATTTGTAGTCATCAGAAATTAAGGACTTCATTAATGATGGCTTGCAGTGAATTGGCTCAACCCCATTGATGAGCCTATGGATGCAAACTTTGCCAGCTCTTGAGGTAGGAATGGAGGGCCAGCTCCTCCTCTACTCACACCAAGAAAATCTCTTGTCAAATCATGTTCTGCATTGTTTGAACCAGGATTATGGAGCTTCAATTGCACCGGTTGACTGGTTTGCATCACAAATTGATCAAAACTGTTTGATGAATGCGTCAATGAGCTAAAGTTAGTAGAGCTACCCAACATAGCTGCACTGCTACCGTTTTGGTTGGCATTATTGTTATTGAGACTATTACTTTGAATGGAAGATGAGGTCATTGCCCCAAAACTGCCGCTGAAAGTTGACGGGTTGGTGCTTCTGGTGGAACCCATCTGCGCTGCCTTCTGCAGAAGCGCAGTGGCCGACATTGGAGAAGCTGAAGCTGGCTTTGATTGCTTGTTTTGACTCTCAGAATATATAGATGCCAAATCTGCAGTTCCACCAGCTTCTACTTTTTTCCGAATAGGTAGTGGAGATAGTGAAAGGTTTGCACTAGTTGAATTGGGAGCAGGCATTCCAAAATTAGGCAACATTATTGAAGAAGAAGAACCAATTAAGGCATTATTACTAGCTTGAGCCATTTGCACAATCTCAGGCAAACCTGAAGAAGAAGAGCTTGATGACACTTCAAGTGGATTAATCTGAGGGTTTCCCTGGTTCAACCACAGCGACAAGTTTGGCCTAATTTTTTGTTCTGCAACCATGCCCATTCCATTGAAATCAAGACGAAACCCATGTGGACCAAACTGAGGAACCCCAACATTTGCCATTAGTCCATGTGCCAAACCAGGCTGTGTGCTCATCACAGTTGTTGCTTCTTCGCTCTTGAAACTTAGATTCGTGGACGTAGAAACTGAGGTGAGCCTAGCGCTCTCTTCAGCCAAGGCATCGCAGAAAGCTCTGTGGGTAATAAAGCTGTCCTTCCTGTGCAACATTCAATGAAATCAAAAAACTCCACATTAATTACTTAGTCATTTAGACTCCACAATTAAGAAGCATTAAATTCCAAACCCAAAATGCTCGAAAAAAAATTAAAACAAAAGGACATAAATAAATAAGCATTTATTTCATCCACAACAGTAACAAAGATTGTAGAAAGAAACACAGTAAAAACTAGATGAAGTTATATATATACCTGGAGAAGAGGGTGCCACAGTCACATTTATATTCTCTGGTGCCGCAGGTTTTGGTGTGAGCTTTCCAATCAGATTGGACTGCGTATTTCTTGGAGCACTTTTCGCACTTCCACTTCTTCTCGCCGTGCTTTCTGCTGAAGTGCTTCTTTATCCCCGTGAGGTCGCCAAGTGCCCTGGCAGGGTCGTGGTGGACGCAGCTCTTCTCTGGACAGATGTACACCTTCTTCTTGACCTCCTTGTTGGACCTCTGACGCAGCTTCCATGGAAGGTTGTGGCCCCTTCGGTGAAGCTGAAGGTTCTGATCCCTCTGGAACCCTTTGTTGCATATCTCGCAGATGAAACGGTTGGTGGCCATGAGAGTCTTTGGCGAAAGAGCAATGACCTCGGCATCTGGATCTGTACCACAAATTCATGAACTCATTTGAAAAAGAACAACATATATAAATTTATCATCCAAAATTGTTAAGAGGAAAAGAAAAGAAAAGGTACAGTGTCAGAAAAGAAGAATGTTTTCAGTTAAGTATTATTGTTACCTGGTGTTCCTGGTAGATTTCTCTTCTTCTTGGTGGCTGGAGTGGGATTAGGTTTAGGGTTAGGGTTTGTGTTTTGCCCTTGGGAAAACCCTGCGATAGAAGTGGATAACGAAAAGGGGTCACCGGGCATCATTTGGGTATTAGAATAAGAGGAGAAAGCTATATTGGAATGGTTTGCTTGCAAGAAAGCAGTGGGAGCAGAAGCAAACAGCAAGCTTTCAAAGGTTTCAGACAGTACAAAGCAATAAGAAAACAAAGGTTTTGGAGCAGCTAAAGCCAAGGAATTAACATAAATTCTTTTGGAGGTTACCCAAATTCTATAAGAGAGTGTGCCTGGCTAGACTTGAATTTTCTGCCAAAAGACAAGGAAAAGCCATAGACGAAACTGGAACCAAATCAAAAATATTTAACTCCTGAAAGAAAAATAAAACTATATAGTATATACTAATGCACGAGCTTCCAAACTGGTGGCTTGGTTTCTTCTTCGTTTGATTTCACTTACATAAGATGGCTATAGATAATGTATATGTCAGCTCCTTTTTTTTTTTTCCTTCCAGACCTGCTCTCCCTTTCTTACTCTATTTGCTTGCGCTTGCTGTCTTTGGTCTTACGCGTAGTCTCTTTCTCAATATCTTATTTTACTGCCATCATCACTCAGCCGTGGATTTTAATGGGCCCCCACACTCTCTCTCTCTCTCTCTCTTTTACAGCCACATACGCACACAGACATGGACTAACAGACGAGAAATTTCTCAAAACAAACACAAACCACACGCACATTTGTTGAAGAGATTGTGTGTGTGTTCGAGGGCTGCCTTTTGTCTAGCAAACAATAAATTTGATTAGTTTTATATGTCTTAATTAATTAGTATAGCACATTTCAGCACAAACTCCAATTATTGGCTTGAAAAACCGAAGTTTTTAAGTGATGCTTTTAAAAACACTAAAATTAAACCTTATGGAGAAGTGAATTAACAAAATTACTTTATTGTGTCTACTTATATTTATATAATCTCGAGAGCTAGAAAGTACTACCACCTAGTAGCATATATTAAAAAAGGATTGTGCTTGTGGTCGTTGTAGGGAAGAAATCAAGGTTAAAATTATACATGCCAGATTCTGGAGAACGAGCGGTAACAGAAAAGTTACTTCCATTTTACAGGAGCCTTTATCAGGTATAGAATGATTAAACCATAATTACAGTGAGGGGTCCTTTTTAGCATGCGAGAGATTCTCTGTAGCCGAAGAGAGGTCAGAGTCAGCGAAGCATTCATACACACAAACACACAGACGCTGGCCTATGAAACTGTATGAAAGAGAGAGAGAGAAAGTGCATGTGTGGGGTCAAAACATTGTACAGCGGTTCTGTGGGGGGTGGGGAGGGTTCACTTTTCCCAATGCAAAGTGATAGGACCGTCCGTGATACCTCTGTCTCTGTCCGACTCATCGTGGTGACCCACAAAATTGAACTCTGGGGACCCTGCTTCCACCGCCCATGGTCCCAAACAGTTCGAGCGATCGATACTTGTGTTGTGTTGTGTTGTGTTCTTTATCAAGAGAAAATTATTAAATAAAAAATAATAATAATGTTATTTGTATTCTTTACACTTGAAATATCATGTTAACTTGTTCATCATTGTTCACTATTAAAAGTGAAGCGTTTATTATTTAAAATTTTTTCTATCATTTTAAAAGCAACAATGTTTTTTTTTTTCAGCTTTGCTAAATAGTACGAACTGATCAGTACGAATTTATCGACGAATGATGTGGACAAATTATATTTAAAGAAAAAGCAAAAATGGGCCCCGCATAAGAAATCAAAGACGGATAAGAATTAAAACGATTTGCACTGCAACATTAAGTTTGTATTCGTGTGTCGTTTCACGAATTTCTTTTCGTGCGAACCAGCATTTCTCTTTTTTTTTACATCATTATTGGAGAAACAAATAAAGGAGAAGGGTCAGTAATAAATAAAATGAAGTTTTATAAAAGAATTGTCTGTATTTTTAAACGTACTAGTTTTACTGTATTTGATATTAATGTTGAGATTAATTGAGGTGTTTTTCAACAAATATATCTCGTAGAAGATATAATATATATGCTTGCACAAAAATAATAAACTGTGTGCGTACCACATAAGGTTCACGAGCTTAAAGAGGATCATTGATCTAATGGGGAAAAAAAGAGATAAAGAAAAAAAAAAAAGAATGGAGACGATTTAAGATCTATGAATATGTGAGGAATCTTTTATTTGTGTGAATAAACATTGGCCAAAAAGAAATGAAGTTTGGTGTTCGTGTGTTACAATGGTAGGCTCATTGGGTGCGCTTACAGATACTTACAGTGAAAAGTAGCAGAGCTAGTTAAATGTTAGTTGTTATTTTTACTATAGTAAGTACTAAGTACGAGCGTACGTATGAATCATGTGTGGGAATATTTTTGCTCGTATTGTTTGGTCACTACGACGACGACGTTACACCATAAAGTTTAGTTTGCTGCCCTGGCTAATCGTTGCTATGTCCTAGTTAAGGGTACATGTGATTGTGAACAGATAGGGGTATGTATGTGTGCAGGGATGTTAATTACTTCAACTGATCAATCTATGCAATTAAGATTTAGGAATAATATTAATTACTTCAACTGATCAATATGCCCAATTAAGAATAGGCAGCATCCATGATCGTTTCATTTGAGTTTATTACTGTAAACTCTTATGATTATTTTTTTTATCTTTTATATATATTGCGGCAGACTTGATGATTCATACCGTTAATTTTAATTTCATTTTATTTGAAAAGCTGTTAGAGTTATATATAGAAGGAATCTTTTCCAACTAAACATGAACTTGACGATAGATCTGAGGATTACTTGAGTGATAAAGACATCTTACCTCACACTCACACTCCCATAATTGATGATAACTGGATGACCACCTAGCCAAGACAATGGCTTAATAATCATTGACCCATGTGATTTTGTGGATTCATATTTTCGTTTCTTTTTTTTTCCCTGTCTCTTTCATTTTGTTTGACTAACATTCTTCATCATTTCATGTGCAATTTGCAGTTGATTAAATTCAAATTCAAATAGATGCTCTAAATCTAGCTAGTTACTTTATATATAATAATTATTGCACATTCTTCTGATTTTTTGGGGAAAAATTAACGTTTTTGAAGTCTACTTGGACACTTATGCATTCATTACGCACAAAAAGGTTTCTTCTCTGTAAGAAATTAATACTGAGATCTAAAATGTAGATGAACAACGACATTTTAAGCAACCCTATAATCTGTAAACTAGCCACATACCATATGTAATTAACTGATTCGGCGTTAGTATAGATTACTTAGCTTTGGAAAATTATGTATTCTGATTCCTCGTAATAACTTTTTGATCCAATCTCCAACAACCCTAGCTTTATGTCTCATATGTGAACTGCTTTTGCCATTCCAAGTAACAGCATTGACCTTTTTATTTTCCCATCTCAACTAACCACTACTACTATGGTTAATATGAGGATTGACGACTATATACTATTCCATATTTGTGGGGCACTAAGTGTCTCAAAAGGATGTTTAATCTTCTTCTGTAAATAATTTCTAGATATCGTACGCCATCTCCATCGACTTGGTCCATGCATATATAGACTACTTGACTTTCACTGCAATGGTGTAGATGGGGAGCCTTTACCGTCTTAATATGCACAAATCTAGCTAGGTGCGTGATTAATTATACGGTTTTATAGGAGGACCATCCTTTCTTATTGGCGCTCCTCTTTAAATCCACATCTAGGTAGGGAGAATATGCATGATCATATATAATTTATATAAATTGCTCTAACCAATTAGGAGTGCCAGTGATTGTTTAATTACATATCCTATTTTTGTGGCGTTGAAGAAATCCAACAACCCGCAGTTAGTAAGCTATTACCTTGTTGGGTATGATCAGGCGTGTAAATGTGGCATATAATGGTTTTAGAAGAAAGCTAGGGCACTTTAATTGTGATTCCTCCATCCCCAGTTGAAGCCAGCAGTCACTTTCGATACCAAACTTCAATTACAGCATATTATATTAGGAGCTTGACTAGTGATGGTATCAGAATGCTTGAGAAAGGGGGGTTGAATCAAGCACAAAAAAAAAAAAAATAGATCCTGCACACTTAAAACACACAAATCAAAATGCTCATAAGATCTTATATTCACGTATGAGATAATCTATCGGATAAGTTATATCAGAATGTTTTATTTTAGAAACCAGATTTGCTCAAATCGGAATTCCAATTTTAAACAAGAAGTGATGAATGTAAAACAGTATAACAGATCAAAATAAATAAATCAAAGAGAAAGTTGAGAAGATGGCACAAGCAATTTATACTGGTTTGATTTCCAAACTTGGAGTCTACGTCCAATCCTTACCAACAAGGTGAGAGTTTCCACTAAACAATAGTCTTCTTTTCAAACCAAATACTCCAAGAGTGAATCTTTCTCTCAGTCACCTCTCAGAAACAAAAAGAAGACTCACAAATACAAGTTCTCTCAAGAATAAAGTGTTGACACTTCAACATCCACCAACAACAAACTTCCCAAATAGTCAAATATGGCTTTTCAAGAACAAATATGCTCTCAGCACTCAAGCCTTTTCACACAAAATCAGAATACACCTCAAAAATAAGATGGTTACATACATTCAAGAACACTGGTATTGAGAAGAAGAGAGGAACTAAATGGGCTCAAAATTTTTGTAAAATGAATATTAATTGTAGCTCCTTTTTTTTCTTCTTTTTCCTACAGTAGCTGCTTGCTTCCTTAAATGGTGAAAATATTCTGACCGTTGCAGGCTGCTGGTACAGTAGGTACTGTCCTTTGTGACCGTTTTGGAATTTGCAATGGGCACTCAAGCATTTGATTGGCTCACACTTGTCTTTTTCTTTTGAAAATACTTTTCTCTCTCTTCCTTTTTCCTTGTGACCTGTCCCTTGGTGCAGCTATCCTTTTCTGACTCAGCAATGGATAGAATTTGATTTTCCCTCCAAATGTTCAATGCTCTTGCTGAGGTACACACGTGAAGCCTGCTGCAACTGATTTATCTCGTAGTGAATTAAGAGATTTTTGACTTCCAGAATTGCCTTTTTAGAAACATGTGTGTTTGATATATATTTTAAACCTGAAACACTGACACATATATTAAATGTATAACACAATATTTATCATCACATGATTAGGATATTTATCCAACAATCTCCCCCTTGATGACAAACATAATTAAATGTTGATAAGATTACAAGAAAAGTTAAAATAAACTTCCCTGAATAATTTGCTCCTTGTTATGTGCTAGCTCCTCCTTAATGTAGTCTCCCCCTTTATCCAAGCTCCCCCTTAATGAGAGCTCATGTTTCCTAATTAGTTCTTTCTATTATTTGAGAGAAAGATTCATGAGGGATTTTTGTCTTTAATCCTTAAGGGACTTTTGAAAGCATCTTGAAATGTCGCCCACACTAGTTCACTTCCTTCTTAAGAAGGATGATTTAATAGTTGGGCTTTTCCAATCACAAGCAATCATGCATAACAGAAAATTCACACATTCATGCTTTAGAAACTTCACAAGTCCATGCATTAAATCAATAAGTAGTCATTTATGACTTGTGATAGATTTCCCACATCATGAAATATCTTCTAATAATGCAAGAAATATAAACAGAATTATGTCAACATAGTGTGCAAGTTATATAGCAAGTTTCAGATCAGAGTATTATCAGCACAACAAAAGGATGGGCACAAAATATACATCATGTATACATCATAGACAGAATTATATCACACAAAAAATAGTGTGCAAAATGATATCAAGTATGAGCAACACTTTAAGTTCCCATTTTTCTACTCCCCCTTTTGTTATCAAAGGGAATATAGAAAGTAATCAAAGACTGCAAAATAGAGTAGTAAGTAAGTCCATAAGCATCGAAAATAGTTAAAGTAGCTGTCTAGTAGAGTATCAGCAACAAAATAATAATAGCAAAGTTATTACAGTCATCCAGGAATTTAAAAGAGCAAAACAGTTAAAGATAGTCATGAGCATATAAGACATAAGGTTATGAGAGCAACTCCTAGGTGTCAGAGGGAACTCGGTCCTCTTTTCCAGAATCAGATGGCTCCTCAGAGTCAGAAGAGGACATATTTCTGAGCTGATTCTTAAGTAGCTTCCATCTGGTTTTGGCATGCTTGAGCTGTCTTTCTGCATCATTGTCTTCTTTGGTCTTCCTAGTCAGTAGGGTCCTTTGCAAATCAGTAAAAATTATCAATTCATTTACGAATTGATTCATGAATCTCTTCAACTTGCTGCTCCTCTTTCTCTTAGAGTCTCTGCTCTTCCTTTTTTTGATGGGGGAAGAGGATTTGGACTTTTTTTCAGTTTCTGAATCATCCAACACCACATTTTTGCCTTTTCCAAATAAAGATGCCTTAGAGCCACCTTTCTTTGTTGCTCTTCCTTTTAAAGTGGTCACAATTTCCTCAGACTCTTCATTTTGAAGATCAACACCAAAATGTTTGAAAAGTAGAGTTAAGAACATGGCATATGGCATAGATAAGGGTTTCAAGCTATTGACACATTCTTCCATGTGTCTCATCAAGATATAGCCAAAAGAAATTAAAGTCTTGGTGATGAGGGCATAGAGGATGAGAGTATCTATATATGAAACTTTGTCAAAACTTCCTCCCTTTGGTAGGATTATATGACTGACAAGACGATGAAGTTGGGCCCATTTGTTTCCAAGGGCCTTGTGGGTGACTTTGTCCCCATCAAGAACATTGATGTTGTCACAGATAACAGAGACAACGTCATCATAAGAGAGGGTGAATGAGTCAGAGGTGACCCATTTTTGGGAGAAAAATAAGGATGGACCATTCTCGGGTATGCGTAGGATGTCCAAAAAGGTTTGATAATCAATGATGATTTCTTTTCCCTTTAAAAAAGAAGTAGCAGTAAAATCTTTGAACCTAAAATCACTATAGAATTGCCGAACAAGATCAGGATAAATAGATTCATTGATTTCAAAGAGGGGTAACTACTCTTGAAAGCGAAAAAGAAGTTCAAATTTAAGATCTTTGGATTTGAAACTGCTTAAATCAATTAAGAAGGATTTTGTGACAGGTCATTTGGAAATGTTGTCAGTGAAAAATTTCCAGTTTGCAATGCTTGAAAAATGGAAGGGGTTATAAGTGTTGGTGCCAAAATGTTCATGCAGAGGTGAGAAGGAAGAATCATTACCAAAACCCCTCGCAGTGCTAGCACCCTTTTGACACGTTTGTCTTTGAACAGGAGATGGTGGAGATGATTCTGTTTCATTTTGATGTGATGCACCTTGTGGAGGATTGGTTGGAGCAGTTGAGGAATCCTTCCCATGGTTTGGGTTTTTGGTTCGCGCCATGCTTTGTGGTGAAGGTGGAGATGGAGGTGAGGATGCTGATGGAGTTTGAGTGTTTTGTTTTCTTTGAGCTATAGGCATCCTAGGTGGCTTGTTGGCAGTTGTTTTTGTGCGAGCCATTTTTATGGTGGTGGTGCGATGAACGGGCGAAGAGAGGTTACAAGGATGAGAGTGATAAGAGAGCGAGAGAGAGAGAGAGAGAGAGAGAGAGAGAGAAAGGATGGATGAGGATAGGGTGTGACAGAATGAAACAAGAAAGAGAGTTAAAAATAAATAAAAGAGGGAAAGAGAAAAAGATAAAAATTTAAAAGATGGTAGATGTAAAAAAAATTTCAATGAGAGATATGAAAATATCTGTGTTTATTTGGTGAAACCCAAGGTGAAATAGTCTGAGGGGGCCCACAACTTAAACCAAAATCCTTTAAGAGCAAAGGTTAGTATTCTCTTTGATCACTTGTTGATTCACGAGGTCAGCCCAAGCATTTGAGTTCATTTGTCTCATCATTCACCAAGAGATTATCTCATAAACGATAGGGAGACAAACAAGTTAACTACATAAAAATTTGAGTAAACCAGAAAATAACAAGCAAAGCAGATAGAACATTCATTCAAAATTGGAAGAGCAAATCATGCCAATTTCTTTTCTTAATGCACAGAACATTTCCTCAAGTAAAGGTTTAGTTAGAATATCACCAAGTTGATTTTCAGATTTTACAAACTTAACATCAATATTTCCTTTTTGCACATGCTCACGAATAAAATGATACCTGATCTCAAGGTGTTTAGTTCTGGAATGCAGGACAGGATTTTTTGTGAGATTTATGGCACTCAAATTGTCACAATATAAAGGAATGTTGAGAAAAGTTAAATTGTAATCAACCATTTGATGCTTCCTCCATAGTAGTTGTGAACAACAACTTGAGGCAGCCATATACTCTGCCTTTGCTATTGATGGTGCAACAGTATTCTATTTCTTGCTTGTCCAGGATACAAGGGAAGAGCCAAGAAAACAACAAAAGCTAGTGGTGCTCCTTCTATCAATTCTATCACTAGCATAATCTACATCACAAAAACCAGTTAGTTTAAAAATTTCAGATTTTGGATACCATAGACCAAGGCTTGATATTCCATGAAGGTATCTTAGTATCCTCTTTACTACCATTAAGTGTGACTCTTTTGCATTTGATTGGAATCTTGAGCAAAGACCCACACTAAAAGAAATATCAGGTCTTGATGATGTTAAGTACATTAAGGACCCAATCATTTCTCTATATCTTGTTTTATCAATTTCATTTCCATCTTCATCTTTATCAAGCTTTGAGCTGGGATGCATGGGAGTTGCCATTGGTTTTGCTTGATCCATTCCAAACTTTTTTACAAGTTCTCTAGTATACTTTTCTTGACTCACAAAGATTCCTCTAGAAGTTCGTTTGATTTGGAGACCAAGGAAAAATGAGATTTCCCGCATCATGCTCATATCAAATTCACTGATCATTAGCTTTGAGAATTCTTCGCACAAAATTTCATTAGTAGAACCAAACCAAAGATAATATCATCAACATAAATTTGAACTAAAAGAAAATGATCAATAGAGTGCTTAATAAAGAGTGTTATGTCCACTTTGCCTGTTTCAAATTTATTTTTGATGAGAAAGGTGCTAAGTCTCTCATACCAAGCTCTTGGAGCTTGTTTGAGTCCATAAAGCGCTTTTGAAAGCTTAAGCACATGATTAGGATATCTTTTATCTTCAAAACCAGGGGGCTATTTTGCATACACCTCTTCATTAATATACCCATTTAAAAAGGCACTTTTAACATCCATTTGAAATAGTTTAAAACCTTTGTGAGCTACATGTGCTAAGAGCATTCAAACTTCCATTCGAGCTACAGGAGCATACATCTCATCAAAGTCTATACTTTCTTGTTGATTATAGCCTTGAGCTACCAACCTTGCCTTGTATCTCAAAATTCTTCCATTTTCATCCAATTTGTTCTTAAAAACCCATCTTGTTCCAATAATGGAACAATTCTCAGGTTTAGGAACTAATTGCCACACTTGATTCTTATCAAACTGTTGAAGTTCTTCCCTCATAGCTTTGACCCAAGCTTCATCATTTAATGCTTCAGTAGCTAACTTAGGTTCAATGTTTGAGATGAAAGCAACATTGTTCATTTGTTGTCTATTCTTGAGAGAGGATCTTGTTACAATTCCTTTAGATGGTTCTCCAATAATGAATTGATTCGGATATGAGCTCAAGAACCTCCATTCTCTTGGTTTTGATGGCTGAGAGTTTTTAGAGTTTTCATCAGTTGCTATTTGCTGCTGCTCATCAGGTTCAGCAGAAAATTCTGGTTCTGTTAATGAAAAATCTCCTTCTGCAGCAGGAGATATTGCAGGGCATTCATCATTTCTCTCAAAATTAGACGATACAAGTTCTGCTGCAGCTTTTTCTGTGTGTTATGAATCTACATCATCATCTACTACAATCATTTGTTCACCATTAGTTTCATAAAAAATCACATGTATAGTTTCCTCAACAATTCTAGTACTTTTGTTAAAAACTCTATATGCTTTACTAGAAGAGGAATATCCAAGAAATATGCCATCATGAGTTTTTGTATCAAACTTTCCTAGGTTGTCCTTGGTGTTGAGAATGAAGCATTTGCATCCAAATACATAAAAATAATGAAGGGTAGGCTTTATTTCATTCCATAGCTCGTAAGGGGTTTTCTTTAAGGATTTTCTAATCAAGGTTCTATTTAAAACATAGCATGCAGTATTTACAGCCTCAGCCTAAAAGAATTTAGGCAAATCATTTTCGCAAATCATGGCTCTAGCCATTTCTTGTAAAGACCTATTTCTCCTTTCTACAACCCCATTTTGTTGAGGAGTTATTGGGCAAGAGAAGTTATGTGAAATTCCATTTTCATCACAAAATGAATCAATGTTGATTTTCAAATTCTTTTCCATGATCACTTCTAATAAATACAATAGTGGTATCTTTTGAGTTTTCTTGCAGAATTTTTCAAAAAGAGTAAAGGCTCATCCTTATGAGCCAAAAATAGAACCCAACCAGAAATCATTTACAATAACCATTCCATACCTTTTTCCACTCAAGCTTTGTGTTTTAGTAGGACCAAATAAATCAAGATGTAAAAGTTCCAAAGGTCTTGAGGTTGAGATAGCATCCTTAGGTTTAAAGGAAGTTCTAGTTTGTTTGCCCTTTTGACAAGCATCACAAACTATATATTTATCAAATTTGATTTTTGGAATGCCTCTCACTAAGTCCTTTTTAATAAGTTTAGAGATTTGATACATGCTAGCATGACCTAATCTCCTATGCCCAAGCCATTTTTCATTTTCAAAAGAGGTAAAACATTTCACATCTTGATCATTTAGATCATCTAAGGTAACACTATAAATGTTGTCACACCTTTGAGCAATAAAAAGAATTTGGTTATTGTTCTTTTCATGTATGATGCATTTAGAATGTTCAAACACAACATTATAACCTTTATCACATAATTGACTTATGCTCAAAAGATTATGCTTTAAACCACCAACGAGGTATACATCATCAATGGAGGTAGATAGACTTTTGCCAATTTAACCTACACCAATGATTTTCCCTTTTGCATTGTCTCCAAATGCCACATATCCACCATTATATTTTTTGATTTGTAGGAACATGGATACATTTCCAGTCATATGCCTTGAACATCCACTATCAAGATACCAAACATCACTCCTTTTGGAAGACAAGTAAACCTGCAATACAGTTTAGGTTTTTTTAGGCATCCAAAGTTTTTTGGATCCTAAAAAGTTAGTTTCTCTAGGAATACTAGCAGCATTCACCTTAGCTAATACAGGAATATGCCTATTTCCATCAGGTTTCCAAAAAATATAACATTCATTTGACAAGTGCCCTTTTCCATTACAATTATAGCATTGCTTAGGAATTTTTTGCTGCAGTTTTGTTTGAGAACTTGAACCTTTCACAAAATGTTTCATATATGGTTTGTCATGTATCCTTTTGGTTGAAGAAGTTGATGGTTGATCAAACAAATGTTTATAAAAACAATTTTGATCATGTTCATGATATCCCAAACCTGCTTTATTGATAGCACACCTTTGTTGTCCCATCAGTTTTTCTAATTTTTTTGACCCTTGAACAAACTTGGCTAAGTCTTGAGTTAAAGACTCAACCTTTTGGTAGCATATCATTTTCAAATTTGAGATCACATGACGATGATTGACTAAAGCACCCTTTTAATACCTCAACTTCGGATTTCAAAAAAATATTTTCAATATTCAGCAATTCATTTTCCTTTTTTATGGCAAAATATTTTGAAAGCATGTTTTTTGAGTTAACTAACAAGTCATCAATAATATCCAGCAAATCATCATGTGAAAGGTCAAAAAATTCTACCTTATCCTCATAATTAGCCATGAGGCACAAGTGAGCAGCATGCTCCTCTTCATCTTCATCATCACTTTAGTCATTTTCCAAGTCTTCCCATGTGGACAGCAATCCTTTCTTCTTTGACTTTTTACCATCTTCCTTCTTTTGAAGCAAAGGACATTCATTCTTGAAATGTCCAGGTTATTTACAATAGTGGCAGGTAACATCCTTCTTGCTGGTTTTTTTCTTGGAAGTGCTTCCTTTCTTCATTTTATTTCTTTTGTTCCATAGCTTTATCATCCTATGAGCAAATAGACTGAATTCATCATCCTCTGGTAATTCCTCTTCCATATCTGAGATGTTGTCTTCCTCCATCTTGCATTTTATTGCTAGTCCTTTCTTCTTCTTATCATTTTTCAGATGTATAGTTTCAAAGGCAATGAGGTTTCCTCTCAACTCATCATACGTGAGAGTTCTTATATCCTTTCCTTCTTGTATAGCTGTAGTCTTAGAAAGCCATGGATTAGTAAGACTTCTTAATATTTTCCTAACCAACTCTTCATCCTCAAAAGATTTGCCCATCATATCAAGATTATTGATAATGACAGCAAATCTTTCAAACATCTCATCAATGTTTTCATCATCCTTCATGCAGAATAGTTCATACTCTCTCATGAGCATATCAGTTTTTGTTTGTTTAATCTGCTTTGTTCGTTCATAAGTGAGTTGTAGCTTATCCCAAATTTCTTTTGCACATTTGCACCTTGATACTTTTCGATACTCCTCAAAACTGATGGCACAGTGCATCAGATTTACAGCCTTAGCATTCATTTCAACTTTCTTCTTTTCTTCTGGTGTCCATTCTTTATCAGTCTTAGGAACTCTTTGTCCTTCATCATTTATTGTCATTGGTGTGTCAGGCCCATTGATAATGATTTTCTAGAGATCATGGTCAGTTAATTGAATGAATATTCTCATTCTTTCTTTCCAGTATGAGTAATTTACTCCATTGAAGAAAGGAGGGCGATTGGTTGATTGCCCTTCAGTAAGTGTGTATGGTACCATATTTGCCATAGTCCTTGGATCTTTTTCTCTAAGCTGTTAAGCTTGCTTTTCAGAGAACCAGGCTCTGATATCAATTGATGTTATCAGAATGCTTGAGAAGGGGGTTGAATCAAGCACACAAAAAAAAAAAAAAATAGAACCTACACACTTAAAAGACACAGATCAAAATGCTCACAAGTTCTTAGATTCGCATATGAGATAATCTATGAGATAAGTTATATCAGAATGTTTTATTTTAGAAACCAGATTTACTCAAACCGGAATTACAGTTTTAAACAAGAAGTTATGAATGTAAAACAACATAGCAAATCAAAATAAATAAATCAAAGAGAAAGTTGAGAAGATGGCACCAAGCAATTTATACTGGTTCGATCTCCAAACTTAGAGTCTACGTCCAATCCTCACCAACAAGGTGAGAGTTTCCACTAAACAATAGTCTTCTTTTCAAACCAAACACTCCAAGAGTGAACCTTTCTCTCAGTCACCTCTCAGAAACAAAAAGAAAACTCACAAATATAAGTTCTCTCAAGAACAAAGTGTTGACACTTCAACACCCACCAACAACAAACTTCCCAAATAGTCAAATATGGCTTTTCAAGAATAAATATGCTCTCAGCACTCAAGCCTTTTCACACAAAACCAAAATACACCTCAGAAATGAGATGGTTACACAGATTCAAGAATACTGGTATTGAGAAGAAGAGAGGAATTAAATGGGCTCAAAATTTTTGTAAAATGAATATTAATCGTAGCTCCTTTTTTTTTCTTCTTTTTCCTACAACAGCTACTTGCTTCCTTAAATGGTGAAAATATTTTGACCGTTGCAGGCTGCTGGTATAGCAGGTATTGTCTTTTGTGACTGTTTTGGAATTTGCAATGGGCACCTTCCAGCATTTGATTGGCTTACACTTGTCTTTTTCTTTTGAAAATACTTTTTTCGCTCTTGCTTTTGTCCTTGTGAGCTGTCCTTTGGTGCAGCTGTCCTCTTCTAACTCAGCAATGGATAGAATTTGATTTTCCCTCCAAATTTTCAATGCTCTTGCTGAGGTACACACGTGAAGCCTGCTGCAACTGATTTATCTCGTAGTGAATTAAGAGATTTTTGACTTTCAAAATTGCCTTCTTAAAAACATGTGTGTTGTTTGATATATATTTCAAACCTAAAACACTGACACACATATTAAATGTATAGCACAATGTTTGTCATCACATAGTTAGGATATTTATCCAACAACTAGCTACTTAATTCTGCAAATCTAAATAAAGACTTTCACTAGTACGATTTGCCTCAAGTACAAATAATTAAAGGTTTACCAAGGTTCCCCCCAAGTGAATTCTATTGGCAACATGTATAGAGGTGTGTGTAATACCATTGCCATATGTCTGAACATTAATTATTTGAATAATTCACAAAGCGATTAAGATTGCATCATCAGCTTCGGGGACTTCACCTTGCACTGGAATTGGTGATAATAATCAGAAATTAGGTGAAAATTAGCAATGAAACCAATTAAAGATTAATGAGATAAGGATAAACTATAACAGAAAGAGTGGAGGGGCCAACCTGTTTGACAATATTGTATTCAGAAACTGCATGACGCGGTCCAGGAGCTACATCATAGTTCGATTAGGTGGAAAAAAAGAAGAGAGGACATAACATTATTAAATTAGAGGAAAACCTAATATGTTTTGCTACAATAATATTTCGAGAAATATTATTTGAACTATCTATGTATATTGACATAGTATATGAATGTAAGCATTGATAATGAGTATTAAAATATACATGTGTATTGTATTGTAGTAAAGAGTGTTGTGCATATTAATGTGAGAGACATTATATTTAGCATTAAAAAGTTACATATAACATAACTATAATATTCAAAGATTCGACTGCTTTTGGCTTCATGCATTTGGAGCTTCTCTTCCAATCTATATGCATCTTTCCTCATCCCCATTTTGGTATCCTATGCTCACTTCTCACACATTCACAAGCCCACATACACAGTACACTTTCATAAAACCGCCCATGTGCACATAAATAACTTGAAAATGTTGGGAGTCTACAAACTATAGTATATAGCATTAGGAAGTATTATTAATGCGATATTATATATGTATGCATATATAAGCACAAAGAAATAATTTTATTCGTATAATATGTTAACAAGAGCTCTATTTGATTTGCAGGTAGGGCCAGGGAAGGAATGAAAATCCCAGGTGCAATATAAAAATAACTATAGTATATCGACCAGATAGCGACATCCCTGGCTACCATCCATTCCATGGATTCCCCATCTTCCCCGCAGCCTGTAGAGATCGAATGCCCCATCCTTCTTGCTTATAAATTATAATCCGCTTCAAGTTATGCTTAATCGTCTTAGCTTGCAAACATTAGATAGACCTAAAATTCAATATTTCCAAATTAGACTACAGTTTTTGGTTATCCTAGAACGCGTTTTAGTACATGATTTTCAAAGATCCTAATAATTCTGTGGTATTTGTAGAGACCTATATATAGAGCATGGCAACCTAGAATGAGCATTACAGCATGCATTAACGTGTTCCCACAAATGAACATCCCCGTGTATATGCCAGATATATATAAAAGTCAAAGTTTTGTTTGGTAATAGTTTTTTCACGGAACGAAAACATTTTGTAGAAATTGCTATAGAGCTGGTTTCAACTTAAATTCCGATGTAATATCCTTCGGTTCACTAAAATTTTTTCGATTGATGATTTGATGTAGTAGATTAGCCTACTTAGTGGTAAGACATCGGTGTGGTTGGATGCTTGTATTATCAAATACTTACACACAGGTTTAATTTTTGTTACGACATAAGTCATCTATTCGCAGTACAAGATGAACCCAGCAGATCACTGCAATCGATCTTTTTCATCTTTTTTTTAATATCTATTTTATTATTATTATTATTATTTCATACAAGCAGAGCCTAATACAGATCCAAGCAGTAACAGTAACAACATTGCTATTCAGGGTGAGTTTGTAGAAAGTAAAAATAGAGGAAAAAAATTTATGAATTGGATATGTGAGTGAAATTGTATGTAAAACTAATCTCTAAATTTTTTATCTCTATTTTTACACTCATACTAAACTAAACCCAGTCTCAGTATGAATAATAATTGGTGTACACGAAGTGTGCATACATATGGTTACATCTAAGGTATGTAGCATAATATGTGTACAGAAAATTGACGAAACAAAATTATCATTAGATAACAAAAATTATATAAATAAAAAAATACATGATAACTGTATGTGTGTGGTTTTTTTCTTTTATGAGATATGTGTGTGGCATTATTCTTTCCATATCTACGTGTTTAGTTTTCAATAAAAAAATATTATAATCATAATCAATAAAAAAAAAATCAATGTGTTTTTTTTTCGACAATTATTGAAAATGGCTTAAAGCTCTCTCGAAAAAGAGATGAGCAAAATATATATAACCACTTAAATACACTCTATACATCATAAAAAAAATACTTACAAATCACCTTTTCAATTTAAATGACAACAGCACCCACAAAAACTTAAGAAAACACACCCAAAAGAAAACTTCAATAGATCAACATTCAAAAATCGAGATGCCTTAATAGGCAATCAAATGAAAGCCAATAGTATCTCGGACTCCTTAACAATTCCAAGGATCACAACCCATTAAAACACGAACCCCAATTTTGCAAGCCAACTACTAATTTGATTTACCCTCCTTCCTTTCTTTATTCCTTTCTCTTGAATTATTATTATTTTTTTCTCTTTTTGACTCTTTGATTCTTTGCCAATGCTCCTATAGCATCAATCTTGTTGTCAGAAGAGAACCCAAATTTTTTAGTTTGGATACTTTTTAACACCAACATACATTAGAAGAAAGAAAGAGAACACTTCCTTTTGACAAACTTATATGAGAAATTGAGACTTTTCCGTTATATTGCAAAACAAACATAAGCTATAAAATAAAGTTGCCACTTCTGCTTCGAATCAATTGATCAAAAAGGGAAGGCTAAAAGCTCCACATATGCCTCCCCAGATGTCCTGGACTTCAACATTTAGGAGTTTCATATTTTATTGAACTAAACATATACAGCATGCTTGATTTCTGTTCCAATTCACAACGTCAGTAAAACATATAAAAGAGAAACTTTTGATGGCCAAGAAAGAAGACGAATTTGTGTCCATTTTTTCGGTCGACGGTTTTGTATTGAAGATGAAAAGATGGTGGGTGGGTTGTATTTCCCTTGACGATTTCATTTTCTGGGTCTTATCCCTTGACATATTTGAGTCCTCATATCACGCTTGTCTTGGGGCCTCTTTTCTTAGTTTGCTTTGTATGGAATAATGGCCCACAGGGCCCGCCCTGATTTGTCTCAGTTTATATGCTTTCGGCTGCTGCACTCTTTTTTTTTGTTGGTCAAAATCAGTAGTATTATCTTATTGGAGGTAATTTTATTCGAGTTGAATGGGACCATTTTGGCAGCAAAGTTCTCCTTTCCGATTTTTGATGCAGTTGTATATCGAGCACTCAAACCCAAGATTTCTTATTCAGTTAGAACAATCTCCTACTAGCTAATTTATACGTTTGTTGATTGCACAAATTTTTTAGTTTTGTCTATTGAATAGCCAAAGAAAGAAAGTAAGAAATAAATTAATATATATATGCCATATATACCAAAAAAAGGAAAAAGTATACCATCCAGTGCATATGGTTTGATTTCACTCTTCTCCTGTTGATCTCAAATTGTACTATTTATTTCAAATCGAATCTATCTATTATTGGGATGAATTCTCTAAATTTAATTTTTCATTTCACAAGATCAAATGTAATCTTTTATCATTAATTTAAAAGGTGGGACTCAGACAAAATATGTGACATAAAAAAAAAATTAAAGGTAAGATATCACACTTGAACTTATAAAATGAAAAATTAAATTGAGAGAATTCATTTTCTTATTTTTTTAAGCTTCATTCATAAAATCATTTTGTTAGAAAATTTTATTAGGATGGAATTTAAATTTGTTTACGCTAGCTCGAACTTCAAATTTGAGCTAAACCCTACACGAGACTTGAACCTGAACGCATATCAATATCATAGAGGAATTAACGTCAATCTATCATGACCATGGCAATCTTTATACACAATAGAAAACAGGTTGCAGTGTTCAAACATATATTTTTTATGTATAAATTGTGGGAGATATTATTCTTATAATTTTGAGGGATAGAACATTTACAGTTATTTTTTCTCTCAATAAATGTGTTTTCTAGGATTTAAACTTGTGTTTTTATCTTTACAGGAGACCAAACTAACGATTTGTCCAACAATTTGTTAGTATATATATTTTGTATGTTAGTAAAGAAATTTAAAATCTGCCGTAGGATTATACGCCATTCATTATATATAAGACAAATCGGAAGCCTCGGTTTGTACATTTAAAATGTCAAGGCAAACAAATTGGAATATTCTTTTAATTTCTGTTTCACACACACGATATACTAGAATTGGTCGGATTTTTTTTTTTTTTTTGATAAATTCGAAATTAAATTTTCCATCATAATTGACTGCATATATCTAGGATTTCAAGATTTTTTTTTTTTGAAAAAAAAAAGAGAACCAAGACTGTGATGAGTGGGGCTCTTCGTGGACAAATGGTTCATTGATTGAAATGTAGAGGCATATAGTTGTGAGCCAGTATTGTCAAAACAGCTTGTCCATTAAAGGAAGGACGAAAATTGAGACATTGAATTGACTTCATTAATTCCAAGAAGAAGAAACCAAATTACAGAACCAAGTTGGCCTTACTTTGTGCTTGCTGAGCTTTCGTTCATGTTCTATTTCTTGGCGTTTTGTGCCATCGGAGGATGGTAGGGATAGGCAATAATAACACCAAATAAAAGCATCCTTCCTCCGTGCCCATAACTATGTTATTTAACTTTATTATTAGAAATTCGACTAATTTAATCCGACCTGACAGAAGTCTTTGACAGGATAACGGTAACAAGGATTTATTCCATTTTCAGGATTCGAACTCGAGATCTCTGATCAAAAGATAAAGGTATCTACCATCTTAATCAATTTCATATTGGTCTTTGTACCTTTTCATATTAAAATTTTACATAATCTTGTATCATCACTAGGACCCACCTTTTTAACTAATGATAAAAATTTATACATAATAAAGTTATGTAAAATTTTTACGTGAGAATTTTTATTCTCAAATAGAGCTATTATTATTTTCTGATGTAATCTTGGAGGAGAATCTCCCGGTTGTTACACATAAGGTAAGCTATGTATCTAATTTTTTTTTTTCAATTAAAAAGAAGTTAATATTTTTTTGTTACTAGCTAGTAACTATTCAAAGGCTACTTGTGTGTACTATTGATACTCCTAGAACTATGTAAGACTACGGTAACTAGAATTTAGTGCATCAAGTTAGTTACAACTTAGAACAAGTAAGGCCGGTTTTCAATGGATAAAGGCATAAAGCTCATTTCGGGACCAAAAATTGCAGTCCGGATCATATTTCACAAATATGATGGAACAGAACATTTATCTTATTTTATGGATGAGAGTACCTTAAAATCTGCTATACGAGTGTTGGATAAAAAGGAAAAAGCGGGAAACTGCAAAAAAATGACTCTTCTGGTATAAAAGACCAACTTATAAAGTATGTAAACAAACACCACAACGACTTGTTCTGTCACCTCACTCAGATTTCATCAATTCGCGGGAACATGGAACTCCCGTGGGTCTCACGCATGCTTGAAAAAGGCAATTGTCAATGAATCCATATCTGATATGTCTAATATTTAACTTCAACAAGAATCCAAGTAAACAAAAAATCCAACCTATTATTTGTTCGCTGTTATTATCACATCCACTTCAAGCATTTTTTCAACCCAAAAGCAATTTAGCCGCAACTTTTTTCATGCTAATTTAACAAAATCAAGTTCATTAAAATAAGAACATAGAGTTTTGCACGCCAGCCGCGGGTTATGAGGTTATGAAATGAGTATTCCCAATCTGCAGGAAATTCAGTGTATAACTAGCAAGTACATCAGCCACATGGATCGGCTAAGTAAAAACAAAAGCTAAGCAGTAGCTAAAAAGGGAGGAAGCTACGAAAATATTGCTCCAGCGCTCTGCCCTATAACACTTTGCTGCAATGAAACGCCATATAAAAATGTTGAATCAGGCTCACGTCAGCTCATCGTCTACACGAGTAATCTTATCGAAGTGTTGGTTGACTAGAGTTTGTGCATACATTTGAAAAGTTCAAATGCATGTAAATATTTTAAGCCATGCCACGCCACCAATGGTTCAAATATTTTGGTCTCTGCCTCTCTGGTGAAGATCACCATAAGCCAAATGATATTTGAAAAATTCAAATGTTTTGAGCGATGCCGTGACACCAATGATCTTTCGCGACAATTTCTCACTTGTCGCTCCACAAATTTTATATAACTGTTTTATGTTTAAATACACCTAACTCCTCTTATCAAAATCAAGTAGCCAGATTATTATAATTTCATCAGCATATGTTCTCCTTAAGTTTAGGAGCAGATGTTCTCCTTAAATTTAGGACCAACTCAAAATTAAAATTTATTATAAGATTTAGAGCTAAGCAGAAGCCTCTTTGCTTAGCCATGCTATCTTGACAACATGATAAACTCTGCGGTGTCACTTCCCCTGGCAGTACTACGATTCTATGAATTTACAATCATCTGAACCACTAGCATATATTTTAATTTCGAATTGCAACTATATTGCCTTCAACTTGAGGCAGATAAGCAATTTGAATCATAAATATTAGAGAGTAATTTAATATAGGAAATTGACAAACTTTGCCGTTAAGAGTTTCAAAGTCATGCTGTGTCCTGTAACCTAGCCTGAGTTTGGCGACCATAGAAAATTGGTGACCAGTGGACTCAATCTTTTGTCTAAATTGCAAAGTAACCGTGGTGATTAAATTATATGGAATGCCCTTTGAAGAATGTCGGTCATAGAACATGGGACAAATGTGTTGCTTTCCCCATCTCTTTCCCCACACCTACCTAATGCAATCTAGCCAACGTAGTATTATATTACTGGATAATTGTCATTCTCACCATGACCAAGCAGCATTTATGTATATATACAACCCATGCACAGTGGTTTCAAGCTTACAACCATTTTGATCGATAATACCGGCAACTGATTGATACATCTCTTAGGTTCCCCCGTAGGCATTATTCCTTCATCCTCATGGACAAGGATCCTAGTGTAGAAATCCAACTCCCTCCTGGATTTAGATTCCACCCTTCTGATGAGGAGCTCATTGTTCACTATCTAAGAAACAAAGTGACTTCATCTCCCCTACCTGCTTCATTCATAGCAGAAATTGATCTTTACAAGTATAATCCATGGGAGCTACCAAGTCTGTGTTAAACCATTGAACTTATTACTATACTTTTTGTTTCATTGTTTTCTTGAGGGAATAATTACTAAAGGGTTTATAGCTTTTCATTTTTGACAGGCAAGGCTTTATTTGGGGAAGATGAGTGGTATTTCTTTACTCCTAGGGACAGGAAGTACCCCAATGGAGTGAGGCCTAATAGAGCTGCTGGTACAGGTTATTGGAAGGCTACTGGGACTGACAAGCCCATTATTACTTCCTGTGGGATGAAGAGCATTGGAGTGAAGAAGGCCCTTGTGTTCTACAAGGGGCGTCCCCCGAAAGGATCTAAAACTGACTGGATCATGCATGAGTATAGGTTGCATGACTCACTGGTATCAAATTCCAGGCCAAAAGGGTCTATGAGAGTAGGTCAATTACATAAGTTCAATTTTTCATCTTCTAAAAAAGTTGGTGGTCTATTTTTAAGGAACTTAAGTTTGCTGCACTTTAACTATAAAAGAGTTTTATACTATCAGTCAATTATATATTGTTATATGTGAGACTTTTGAGCTAGTGGATGTAAGAGTCATCCACTTTTTTTGATGTACGAATACATGATTGGATGACAGTATAAAACATTTTTACACTAATAGTGTATTAAAATTAACCTTATTTTTAAAAGCCAGAATAATACCATGAAGTTTTGTTTATTTATTGCTTTTGCTTTGCCTTTTTTGCCCCTCCTTGTGCTACAGCTGGATGAGTGGGTGCTATGCCGGGTTAGACAGAAAAACAGCAGCCCAAGAAACCCTTGGGAAGGCTCAAATGAACTTAGTTGTGAAACAAACAACTTTCAACAAGTGAATGAGAACCTTAATCCTGAACCAGTTAAACACTCTGTGCAAAATGAATTTCCTATGTTACCGTATATTCTGGCTTCTAGGAGTGCTTTGCCTAATTCCATTGGTATGGCCCCAAGCGCAGGCTTTGCATGTAATGATGATATAAAAGGATATCCTGCAGTGCATGAAGACAACTTAAATATACTAGGTGCACAGTTCTTAGCATCTGCAATGGAGAGCTTGTATAATCCGCAGAAGAGAAAAGCCATTGAAGAAAATCAGTTGGAACATGCTCCCCCCAATAAAAAACTAAGCCTAGGAGTTGATGATGATAAGCAAAAATTTGAGATAGATGTAAGCAAAGGCTACAATTTCAGCAACTTTGATCATTGGACTTCCATCATACAATCTCAAGAGCTTAATAGCTTAGCCTTTACGGGATATACATAAGTATTTGATATACATGTACATGTGCATGCTTGTTTGCGTGCATATGTAGAACCTGTATAGCTCTTTCTCTATGGGATGGATGGGAAGTGAAGACTATATGTAAATAAGCAAGAATGCAGTAGCTTCTGTGCTTGTGCAGTGTGATTATTCTTTTCAGCACGTAGCAATGTACATAGCTGAAAATGTAGTATATGCTATAAATAGTTATATACAGGATATTCATATCAGCTATGTGTATAAGTTAGAGATAGCTTGAAGAATAAAATGCCATCATAATGCAATTTAATTGCTGATTGTATTATGCTTTCAAAAAATTTATGGTAATTGAAGTATTACTTGCAAATTTTTCATTTTTCATCATGATACTAATAGAAACATTATCGGTAACTACTGAGAATCCATTACACTAAAAGTGTCCTCTACTCTAAAACAATTAAGTTTAGATAAATTATATTTTGAAAGCTGTTTGGATTTGTGTTCGTCAAGTTATTGAATCAAAATTTGCAACACAACATTTTAAGGAGAGAAAACCCTCTCATATAAAAATTATATATGACTTGATCTAATGTATATCTTTATAATTTATTTCTCATCTTTTTAATTGTTTACCTGTTTAATATGATCTAATCAATAGCGAGGATGGTCATATGTAATTTCTATACGAGAGGATCCTCTTCCTCTTGAGGAATGCATTTGCAATTTACAATTTACAATTAGACACCGAGTTTTCATTTAAATTCATTTAATAATATCACTAATAGACTTGTAGTGAGGTATAGGATTTGGGAATATTGTAGGTTAACATATAAGATCAAACAATACCTCGGAATTGCAAGTTACTTTTGTCCTTGCCATGTGTGGTTCGAAAGCAAGGAACTAAGATGCATGTCCAGTAATTTTAACTCCGAAGCTAAGGAGCTTGAAGAGAACATTGGAAAATAATTTCCACAAACTACTTTAAAAAGTGATCGTATGTAACTGAAACATTATCTAAGATTATGCTCATTTTGTTTTCAACTTTATATTCTAAGATTAGGGAATAATAAAAGTCATGACTAATTTACATTCTTATTCGCTCAATTTTTAGTTTTTTAAAAAAAAAAAATTTATAAATTTAATATGAAGTTCGAATAACTTGGGGAGTGCATAAGTTCAGCAACAACCCTGCATCCATCATCAGGCAAAGTTGCTCTACTACCTGTGTGTTTTCAGTGAAGAAGCTAGGAATCAATGGCCGGCAACCTGGCGAATATTTTACGAGTACAAGAAGCAAAGCAAAACCTTTCAGAGTAGATTGGCATATCTTCGCAACGTAGGTATGTTTATGAGATCGGTTTAGTAGAGAAAGGTGGAAAAGGGGTACCAGAAGAAGGTTTATTATATATTTTCCTTTTGTTTGGGAGTCTCACAAAAAGAGAGAAAGAAAATTGTGACTTTTCATAAACGTTCTAAAATTATATATTTTAGAGAACCTGATTCACGTAATGATCAACCGTGGTAAGAAGGGTACCATGGATTTGTTCACAGATCACATCATTTTAAACTCGAAAAACAGTTTGAAGGATCAATCACAAAAAAATCAGTTGTATTCTAATCAGTTCTACGTACAATTCCCTTTTTCTCGTGTTTGTAGCTCGCTAACTTCGATTTGAATTCCACCTCCCTAATCCCATTCCTTCTGTTCCCAATGAGGATGAATAATTTGTATCATCAAAAATTGAAACACCCAGTATGGGAACATTAAGTACGTTTCACATGAATTTGAATATGGGCAAATACTAAGAGCCAGATTCAATGTTATAGGATTCCAAAAATATACACAACAATCCGCAACTATTTCACATATAACGTAACGGCGTTAAAAAGTCTGTTTGTAAAGGACAAAGGTATCTCCCAAGTGGCACGAAGAATTCACAAAGATAATAATAAAAAAATCAGACACGATATTCTCAAGAAAATACAAGAAAACAGGTAAGCCATACGCGAACAGATCCAATTTCCTTGTGCGTAGGATCACTTCTTTAGCACGCTGCAACAAAGGCACAGCAAGTCAGTAAGGTATATCAAGAGGCAAAAATGAAAAATGCAAGAACAAGACTAGTAAAAACCACCTCAAACACATGAAATGATATTAAAGATCCCACCGATGCTTAAAGATCCCACAAAAAAACACAAAACCAAAAAACCAAAAAAAGAAGAGGGAGGGTGTAACAAATCATAAGATTTATAAAACCTCTCATAACATGATTACTATATCTACATAGATGGTTCCATTTTTTTTTTTTATTTAACGGTATCATTACCAGTTTCTCATAAATTCATTTGGCCAGTAGGTCAGAAGTTAGCAAATAACTATCTCAAATGAAAGTTCTAGTTTTACTAGATGAGTTATTATGTTGTACACCAGATGAAAAATAATAAATAAAACAATAACACAAGTATTTGGTAGACTATTTTTATTAACTAGATCATCATCAAAATCAGATTTGTGAAATATTTTGTCAACAAAAATATATACAATGCACTTATGAAAAACTTAGGGCTCCTCCAACTGGATGTAGAAAATAAAGCCTTATATTAACATATACTCCTATAATTCACAGTGTAGGGAAAGATTTATGATTACTGTAGAGAGACAATAAAGGCAGCATAGGGGCCGTGACTAAAGAGGGAACATTATGAGATTAATGTCTTCAGCAAAGGCTGCGTAGCCATAACAGGAATATGTGATGAATGCTTTTATTAAGAAACCACACGTCTAATTTCAAACTAAAGATGCAGCTTAAGGTCACCAAATGAAATTTGAACTCTTTAAATCTTCAGAGGGGAAAAAAATTAAACATGGATCACAAGTCTCTCACACAAGCAGTATTAGTACATACACTCAAATTTCTAGTCTTCCAGTCAAAAAAGAGGCACATTAGGTACAACTTAAATATTAACTGGGCTTAAAATTCAGAATGAAAGATAAATGATGGGCACATAATTGCAAGTTCAGGAAAAGAGATAGGAGCCTTACTTGTATAAATAGGCAGCTATTCCCAAAATTATAATCAACAAAACAATATCAATACAGAAGTTTCGACTGGACCGAAGCTGGATGAAAACCATAAGTCATATGAGGTTCAACAAGAAATCTATCACTGATGTTGATGGAAATCTACAACTGAAAGATTATTACCTGGTTCACTGTGTCTTTAAGTCTAACGTTGGTATTCTTAAGGTCAGAGGATGCCTTGTCCACCTGTAAAGATGACAAATAATTGTGTCATATCAACTTCAACTTCCTAATTCCAGTTTTGAAAACTAAAATTTCCAAGTTTTCAGGCTTCAGGGTGCAGGCAGAAACTGATGACACTCACCTTAGTATCAATCTCATCCATCAGAGGAACTTGTCTATCCAGTTCCTGCATTAAGCATATAAACAATGAACTTAGAATTGAAAATAATCACACACACATATTGAGGAAGGAAAAAGACAATAACGAATCTTACCTCATTCATATCATGTGCCATGTCTTTTAAAGTATCCAATCCTTCTGCAATCACATCCAAACCTTGATCCTGAAAAAGTTTCATATAATTAGATTTGAAAACATAGCCAGAGTAACCTTCAACATATATATATCACACAAAAGAAAACACCAGAAACTCTAACAGCTAAAAGTGACATGCCTGTTTCATTCTACGCATTTCATACTCCTGCCTGAATCGACTTGATTCCTCAGTTTGTTGGAAGTATTCTTCGTCAACTTGCCCATCTGTAATTAACATGAGTCACGCAAATGTATGAAGATTGGAAACCATTAGCCTAGCACGCATGAAATAATATAAATGTATCAGAATGAGACATGGATAACTTCAATTACCAGAATCAAATTTAATTCCAGGACGTGAGGCAGACGCTGCCCAACCTCCAGTTTGTTTGGGTGCAGCAGGGGTCCCATCTGGGATAGCTTGGATCCTCTCTGGCAATGCAAGAACCAAATCATTACGGGCAGCAAATTCTTGTGATGAAAGCCCCTTTACCTGCGTGTATACATTGCACATTGCATTAAACAAACATATAATGCCATTAATTTGGAACATTCACTTGCCAGTAAGTTACTAAGTGAGAAAAGAAGGGGGAAAAAAAAAAAAAAAGAGGACAATCAAGAAATTAAGAGAACAAGCACGCTAATTAGATTAAGTAAACAGTTTTTTTTTTAAATAACCAGAACTACATACAGAAACAAGTCAAACAAAAACAAATCTGCCCTTTTCCCAAATAGATAGGTGCACTAGTAAAAGTAAAAGTTGGATTTTTCTTTTCCTCTGTTTGTTTCTAAATGTCAAATTTTATAATTCAATTCTTCAATTAGATTAAATAAGTTATCTTTCCTGTTGACAGATTATCAGCAAGATAGCTGTAATTGGGGTAAATCTAAATCACCAACTTGTTCTTCACTTCAATACAGCTGAAAGCACCAGCTACAAGACTATTGACAATTCACAATTAAAACACTTCACGAATTCAACTAATCAGAGCTAAGAGAGATATCAAATCCATAGAACGCAATTCATTATTCCAACCTAAATAATTTTTTTTTTTTTACAAAAGAAGGAACCAACCTTTTTCATAGCTAGCCTCTGCAACTTGGGGACCTCCTCCAGCAACCTAGCCTTGGTACGACGAATCTCCGCATTAATCGCTACAGCAGATGCCTTGCCTTTCTCCTTCGAAGCTGTTTCTGCTTTCTGCACAAAATCCACTCCAGATAGTACTATTATCACAGAAAGCGAATTACAGAGCTTTCGACCAATTAGGGCACAAATTCCCCGCCCCCCCAAACTCTCCCCCTATGTGAATTTCTCTTGTTTTTCCCAACAAAGCGTTACTAATTTTCAATTTTTCCTCAATTTCAGTCAGAATCAAGCAAATTTGAAGGAAGGTAGAGAGAGGAAGAGTGAGATCAAAAGTATGGACCTGAAGCGCGGCGTCGATGTCGGCGTCGACGACGGCGTAGAGCCTGGCGAAGGCATCGTCGCCGGAGATGTTGGAGTCCTTGTGCCTGTCGACGTCGTACTTGTCGTACTTCTTGCAAATGGAGTCGACTCTGGTGAGGATGTCGATGACGCTCATTCTGTTGTTGTTGGTCACTCTTCGGAGAGATCAAAACCCGATCTTTGAGTTCTGGGCACCGGTTTCGGAAGTTACGATTCAGTGGGCACAGAAGAGCTTGATCCGGTTGTTGCCGTCCGGAGAAGAACTGAGAAGGGATTCTCAGAGAAAGAGAGAGAAAAAAGCGGGACCGGTGCACGATCCAGCCTGTTAGCAACTGTGAACGCAGAGCTTCTTTTTTTTTTTCGTTTTTTTTTTTAATTGTTTAGAGCTCACTTCTCTGTCTTCGTGTTTTTTTTTTTTTTTTTTTTTTTTTGACCCTTTGACTTCGTTAGTAAGCATGACTCGAATTTTACATTGTGCCTTTTTTTAAAAAAGAAAAAAAATATTGTTTGTTTTGATGGTAGTTAAATATTATTTAAGTAAGTATGTGTGCACTGACCGAAGATGAAGGAAATACTAGAGAACATGAGCCTAATTAATTTGCATAAATCTAACACTTTTTTTATTTTTTTTGACGAGGCATCAATCTAACACTAAATCCCAGCTAGGGACACACTTATATTTATTGAAAATAATGAAATGGAGTGAAATAAAATGAAATGGATAATATGTCATTGTTTAGATATTTCAAATTATGATATAATAAAATAATATTAGATAAAAAAATTATTTTTATTTAATTTTTTATTTTTAGTTTAAGTAAAATATAATGAAATGAGAGTAAATAATTTAATTTTTAAAGAATAAATATTCAGTTTAATCTCTAAAAAATGTAGATAACTTCAACTTAATTCTTAAAAGTTTTGATGTCAATAAATCATTGAAAATTAAAATATGACACCACATTCCATTAGTCCTCAATAAAATAAATATTTATTTTGGTCTTTAAAAAAATGTATAAAATATCAAGTTGGTTATTAAAAGTTGTGTGACCTTAAATAGGTAAATTGAAGATTAAAATATCACATCATATTAGCCCATATACCAATAAGAATTAGGTCCACAGATAAACAAATTGCAATTCAAGAAAAGAATCAAAGTTCAAAATTTATAATAAAAGGCTTCATTATGATAATGCATGAGAGTTTAATCTCACAATAATATTTATAGAAATACCATAAAGACAAAAAAACATATATCATATTAGTCCCTTTAATATAACTTATTTTCTAGTTTACAATCTTTTTCTTTCATTTTTAAGAGAAGGCGACAATGCTATACAATTTGAATCCCTTTTATTTTGACAAAGTAAAGGTGTAGGCAAGTTTCATTATTTCTATTAGCATTTAATAGGTCCCTTTAAGTTGCATGATATTAGATAAGTCATTAAAAATTTAAATATAAAGTATTAAACAAAATCAAATATGATATTACTTTAGCCTTTCAATAATAACATTATTGACAAAAATACTAAAGTGATATTATATTTTAATTTTTAGAAATTTATTTGATATCACACAATTTTTAAGGACTAAATTAACATTAGATATATTTTTAAGGATCAAAATAGAAGTTTATTTTTTAATATTTCATTCCTTTTTATTGTATTTTTAAAGATTAGAGTGAAAAAAAATTCTATCTTTTAACATTTAAATGATAAAATAATAAAGTTTTTTTTTTCTAAATTATTAATATTTGAAGTTTATTAAATCTAGATAATTTGGTTCAATTTAGGTTGGCTCACTATAAAAATAAAGCTCTTATAACACTAGTATTTTTTATTTTCAGGACTTACACTAAAATTTTACCAAAAGAAAATTAAAATTAATGTCTAACTACTTGAATGAATTCAATGTGAGTAATTAAACTAATATTTTATTGTATCCTATTTCACTTTGTATATATAATTTTATTACATTCCATTTTATTTCATTTACTGTTAAATATACAAAGATTAAGAGAAATTTGTAATTGAAGAATTCAAGTTTGCAGCTACTTGTTAGCAACCACTCTCAATTATCATGTCACCTCCTAAAACCTAAACTCCAAAGTAGTTTGAAGATCAAAGTGCAACATCTCGTATATCCACTTCCAATTGCACAAGATTCTGAAAACAAAGATCATAACACCAATTTTTTAACTAGAGTCGTGATTCAACCATCAATATTACATTCACTTTGACAATAATGCTAGCTAGCTCAGGGATGTCAAAAATCCCAACCCAGCAGGGATCCCTGCAGGGATTACCCCATTCGGGGCCAGCGGTCGGGGATTTCTCCCCCATGGGGATGGAGGCGGGGATCACCCTCCCTGCCTCGCGAAGACCCCACATATATGAAAAGAGCATATTATCCTTAATGGCTATTTACTATATAGATATATACCTATATTTTTATGACATTTTATACCTACTTATTTTATTTAATAATTAAAAATTGTTCTAACCCTAAGTCATGCGATTCATTCCTTCTTTTGCAACATAATATCCTATGTAGCGCCGTTCCCCTAACCCTTTCTCTTCTACAGTTTTGCTTCTTCTTCGCACTCCGCAACCATGAAACCTTCGCCCTCAGCCTTCAACTCTCTTATGTAGTTCTACTTCTTCTTCGCAGATATCATGTTGTTGCCCTCAACCTCGCGATACTGTAGCAACCTCAGTCTCGCGATGGCGACGCTAGCAACAGCTACTGCAGATCACATTTCTACCATTAAATGTCTCAGCCTCTACTTCTCCTTCAATCTCACAGCACCTCAGCCTCAGACTCTTTTTCAATTTTTTTGGCATTTTCTAGGGATCCCCACGAGGACCTGCGAGGATGGGGAAAAAAAATCTCCCACGGCGGGGATTGGGGATAGGGGTGGGTGGGTTTGGGGTCGTGGGGAAGCACTCCCAACACCCGTCCTGCGCAGGTGACGTCCCTAGCTAGCTACTAGGGATGGAGGGCCTCATTGAGATGGTTTGGTCTGGAAAATTTTTAAACACTCCATGGAGTAAATGCTTTTTTGTACTCGACATGAATATTAACTACACAATGATTAAAAGTAAGAAAGAAAAAATATAATGAAAAATTAAATTTGTGATTATAAGACATGTATGGAGTATGAATTTCTTCCTTCATAGAGGAGGATAGAATTTAGTGCTATGGTCCACCCCCTTTCCTTTACCTTCCTAGCTCCCCATTGATCGTGCAGCAATTGCTGAGCTAACATGTTTGAACAAGTCCACAGCTAACATGATGCATGCTCTCAACCTCATTATGGTCTTGCAGACTTGAACCAATTAATCTGTTTAAAAACATCAACAACACCAAGGTACAGCAAATAGTATTCTTGAAAGGGATTGAAATGCATATGTTAGTGTGATCAATTGGAAAAATTGTTGGGGGTTATGGGGAGTCACAATTTATTGATGTTCTTACATGACACCATCTTTAGTTATAAGGAATAAATTACAATGGTTATTTAACTATTTCTTAATTTTCGGGATGGAATTGGACCAAACACCAACCCAAATTTAAGCGTTAAATGTAATCTTGTCCAGACAATTATAATGCATGGGATGCTTGGAATCCACTCATTTTTAATTTATCACCGCACCAATCACTTCTAAAGTACGGGTTAATGGAGATAATGGATCCTCATATATTAAGTAGGGACAAAGAAAGTAACATAACTCACAGTTAGATTGACCCCAAAAAAAAAAAAAATTCACGGTAAGATTGACACATTACCACAGAAGACTAGATAAAAGTAGATTTTGACAAAGAATACAAAATTTTTGATGTATCCAATAAATTTGACATAAATATTTTTTTAAAACATTTTGACACATAAATAGCTAAAATAGCCACACAGACTGATCAAGGTCATGCAATAATTCTCAGACATGAGAGCTCAATGAAGAACCTATTTTCTATCCTCATCCACAAGATGAAGAAGAGAGGTAATAGCATCCTTGCTTTTCCCAACCTTTGCATGCCCGGCATCCAAATAAACCCAATGGGTGAGGATAGTAATTAAAGGCAGTAGATATAAATAAACAATAAATTAAGGCAACTATGTATATCTAAAATATTAATTCATTAATTTTTTTAAAAAATATCTATAATTTTTTTAATAAAAAGTTGAAAGATTGAAGTAACTCAAACTGAACGACATCATGCATGAAAACTGGTAGTTCATTGTTATAATTTTAAAACATTTATTATGTTCTCATAATTTAGGTTGATCTATTTCTCGAAGATTAAACTGAGATATTATATATTTTTTTAATGTGTATAATAAAATGTTTACAGATTGTGTTAGAAAAAAATTCACGTACTGGTTACAGCCCGCAGTTTTACTGATTCATACAACATTGAAATTAAATACATTTTGGTCTCACTTATCACAATATATTTGCTATGTCAGTAAGATTAACCTAAAGAAATAAGAAAACAAAACATGAATTAAATTAGACACAAGGAATGTAAGATAATTAATTAATAACTTGTTTATGGACGATAAAAATAATAAAAAAATAATAATAATAGTAATAACAACAACAATTAATTTTGCACGTCACGGTGAACATAAATTTGCCCCATTTTTCATGGAAAAAAAAAAAAGCCCCTTTTTCAATAAATTTTAATTTTTGCACCTTTTTTTGGTCTTTCCTTTTTGGGTCATCACCTTTTTTTTTGGTCTTGATGCCATCAATCGGCAAATGTAAGGTGGGCTTTTTTTTTGGTATGTTTCTGCATATGTGGGCTATTATGTATGTCAGACAACCTGATGTTTTGTTTCTTTGGGATCTTTGGTTTATCTTGTTCTAGTGGCTCGTCACTTGTTAGCGAGTCAGAGCATTTGATTTGTATCGGAAAAAAAAACAAGAACAAGTTGATTTTTCCTTGTAACCGTAGCGGAAGACCTTTCGTTTGTCTTAATTTCTTGATGGAGTTTCTTATCGATGGGTTGCCATACATGTAGACGAAAAGGACTAAAAACTCTATCCGTACTGCTTAAGAAGACAGCTGCTTAGAACGCCTATAGAATGCCAAAATAAAAAGTAGTCTTAAATATACTTTTAATTCCTCTAAATATTTGATTTTTTGGATTCGATCCCTCAAAAATATTTCGTTTGACTTTGGTCCCTCATTTTTCAGACGTTATCAATATTAATCATTGCCGTTAATTGAGTGCTGTTAAGTTTTGATGTGGTAATGTAAGATTTTGACACATGTTAATACTGATTAAATTTTCATATTATCACTTCAGTACTTAACAGCACTCAGTTGATGATAGGAATTAATATTGATAATGTCTGAAAAATAATGGACCAAAATCAATCAAAAAACTTTTGAGAAATCAAATACGAAAAATCAAATATTTAAAGGGACTAAAAATATATTTAAGTCCAAAAGATATTAGTATTGTTTGAATTACCCAATAATTATTGTGGACTTTAATTGATTTTTTTGGGGGTTTTTTGTTAAGTTTAATGCATAGTTTGTAGGGGATAAATTCAAACACGCTTATTAATTTAAATGATCTATTTATTATAAGCTTGCATATTGGTTTAACAAGTAGGTTGTATTCTGAATTCATATATTAATTCACGGATGATATAATTGTTGCTTTGTTGCTTACGTTAAGTATTAAAATTAGATTATATGAATTAGGATATGTTGAATATATTTGATTATACATACTTATGTGATTTAGGTTTGAATTCCTTGTTGAACACATTTGTGATTCTTTCAATTGGTTTACTCACACAAGTTTCTTATAAAACTGTGCAGCTACACATAATTTTTAATGTGTTTGTGCAAGCCCTACGGATAATGCCAAAAATGGGTTAGGATGTGGGTCAATAAAATACTCCACCCACCGAGAAATACAAAATAAACAATTAATGATCTAAAGGCTATCATAACCACAAAAAAAATAAAAGGCATTTGTTCTTTTCAATGGATGAAAAGGAAGTGAAACATGCATCATCTTTGTTGTGTTAAGATGCTTCGTTGAAATTGTTATGGTCAAGCATGTCACCCTAGCTATTTGTTTGATCATCTAAATTCGTGTACCACTAACCACATTGCAAATTCGCAGACGTCAAAGCAAGTGGGGACCTAATGAATTAGTGCTGCTTATAAAAATTGTCAATTGAGGTATTAGCCAAGCCTAACCAAAAGGATGATGGACTGTTCTTGGTGAGGCTAGGTCCACTGTCCACACGTATGGCCCTTTTTCATCTCACTTTTTTCCTCTCGGTGCAATGTACATTATTCATTCATATCCACCCCTCTGGCCTTGCAGGAATTGATTTTCATCCATCTTAAAGTCAAATTTTGCGTTTCTTCATCTTTCCATTCCATTATATTATTGATTAACATAAAGATTCAAAGACAAGGGCGAAAAGAACAAAAAAAAAGGACAGGACTTTACTTCACTGAGTTAAATACTTGAAAAAATTGAATAAGAGACAAAGGGTTGTGTTGACATGCCATGGCCCTAATAAATTCTCAGCCAAAGAACGTGTCGATCATTGTGAGGGAAGGTAGCCCCAGTAACTCAAAACCCGCAAGCATAAACTTCCACTCTTGTTTACTTCAACCATATATAATTTCGAAGAGAAATGTTAATTATGGATTCAACATGAGGTCCACGTGGTGCATGAATATTCTTCATTCCTAAAAAATCACCCTTAATGCGTAAATAATTTCCATTGATCAATTATACTTTTTGTCGGCATAATTTCCTTTTAATATTTTGTTTTTATATACCTGGCTTGTAATTTATAAATAAGCGTCACACCTTATTAATAATATTATCCTCACAAACTATATATTATATACTCTTAATACGTTTCCTTGGATACAAGCTAGCTTGTATGCACAAATTAATTGTTACGGTTACCATATGAGGTAATAACAAAAGTCATTGTCCGTAGTAATTGTCTTCGTAAGTCTCACATGGACATCTCTCAAAATAATAATAATAATAGTTTATGTAAAAGTTAAATTGAATTGTGTCAATGTATGTAAAATTATTCAGTAAATTGTATTGTGTCAATGTAGATTAAGGGGAGAAAGTGAAGGCCGCAATAGCACGCAACCCCTTCTCCCATTCATTCATAATTTTCTGAATAGGTATGTTTATATTTGATTTTTTTTGCTTCCCGATAAATACATTGGCATGAAATATTATATAAATTTAGAAGTTTTAATAAAATATTTAAATTTAAATATTATTTTTTTAAGATTTCATGAGTTTTTCCTTCATTATTTAGTTTACAATTAATAATTACTTGGGATACTAAAACTGCTACCCTTCACATGTGTTCTTTTACATATTTTAACATTATAAAAATTTCTATATCACCGAACTCAAATTTACTTATCATTCTGATTAATTTTTTTAAAGTAACTCCAACTTAACTTTTGAAGTCTTATGTTTCTATTCACTTAATAATAAAATAGTTTATTATAACAAATTTGTATTTAATTGTTTTTAAATTGGCGCACATTCCATACCAGTGGAGAGATAGCTGGCTGTTATCATAAGCAATTAAGCACAATCAAATGATGAATATATCAAATCAAAACACTATATTGTCACGGTTAAATAGTGTGTGCAAGTTAATTTCCTCTGCCAATTTTAAAAGAGATATCCTTTCATGTAACCAATGATACACAAATAATTCTTTATACAAAATACAAAATCTTTCAAGATATTTTCTGTGTTCACTTAGTAAAAGATTGTTCTAATATATAGATTTGCGCATGAAGCTTTTATGATTAGTTGTAGTAACTGCAACCCCCTCCAAAAATTATATAAACCACTGATAAAAGGGAGATTTTCTGTTATAAAAACATGAGATTTTATTGAAATCGATCCATCAATTCAATGTAGTATATAAAGATAAAACAAAGTTTATAAACTCATGATAAACGGCCCTTTAAGCTTCTAATACTAATATCTGATCAAAACTATGCCATGTGTCGTAATTTTGCTAGGCATATATTTTGATTATCAATAGATTCCCATAAGTGCCTTTTGAATTCGATGCCAAATTCACTAAATTTTTACTTACAAAAAAAAGTAATGGTTATGATCTTATTATAAAAAATTCAAAATTTGGATTGTTTATTATTATACTTTTTTCATTATACTTCCTTCAGTCTCTAATAATTGCTGCTTTGTACAATTAGTACATTTTTAAATTAATAGTAATTCTCTTTCCATCATCATAATGTAGAATTTTTTTTAATAAAAATCATAAAGTATAAATTTTTCATTAAAAAATGGTAAAAATACATATCAATCAATATAAATAATGCCAATACTAATAGCATGATACTCAACAAAACAAATACACCAGTTAATAATAATAATAATAATAATAAATACACATATAAAACCTTCTCCCGAAGCCGTGCTTGACTTATATAAAAAATTTTAATATATTTTTAGTCTCTATAAATATAATAAATTTTAATTTTGATATTTATAAATTTTTTAGTATTGTTTTGATTCAATTTTTTTAAAATGTTTGATTTTAGTTCCAATTATATTAACTCAATTGTTAAGTGATAATATTTATAAGAATAAAAAAAATTTATAAAAATATTTATAAAAATGAAAAATAAAATTTTTAATATTTACAAATATTAAATGCATACTCTTAAATATTTATAAGAATAAAAATTTTAAAAAATATAAATTGAAATTGAATATTTAAAAAAAAATTTGAATCAAAACTAAATTCAAAATTTTATAGAAACTAAAATTAAAATTTACTATACTTTTAAAGACAAAAACATATTTAATCCACACCATATTTTTTTAATTTTTGCTAGGTTTAAATTTGATCAGAAAAAAAAAAAAATTGGGGTTGTCGTCAACACGCATCCGCGAGGCTCTAAGACGGTCGCGCCAGGAGCAGACCATCATATGGGCGTTTCGGCGCAACGTGAGTTATAAAAAGAGCATCCAACATCATTACCCACCAAAAACGCAAACATTGTGAGTGATTGCGGTTAAAAATAAAAATTAAAAAAAAAAACGACAGAGAAAAAAATAAATAAATAAAAGAGAGTAAAAGAAATTGAGAATATTATATTATTATTAGAGATTAATTGATATGCAATTTAAACATTTATTAATGTTTAAAATTTTTAAAATAATAAATAAATATATGAAATATTTTTATTAATATAATAATATATAATTAAATATTTATATAAATTTTTTTAATATGGATAATATATACCAATTAAATTTTTTTTATATTATATGGGGGAAGGGTTTTATTATTATTTTTCATTTTTTATAACGAGGATTTGATTTTTTTTTTCAAGTAATAATGAAGGAAGGAAAAGAAGTTTATAATACGGATCGTATCGGTAGCCGGTTAGAATTGGGAAGCGCAGGGTCAGGGAAGCGAAGGGAAATTTCTCCTCCTCTTATTTCTTATTGCTGCGAACAACCGCTTTATTTCATTGTCTCCTTCTTACAAAAAACCCTCTCTTCTCTCTCTCTCTCTCTCTCTCTTGTTCTTCTTCCTCTGAAACCCTCTCTCTTTCATGTTGCGTGTTTAAGATCGTTACTCAACCGGCATCGGCTCCGCACCGATTCCCAAGGCACGTTTATCTGCTTGATTCCCTTCTTCTAGCAACTGTATATATATTATATGTATTATTATTCCTGTATTTACCTGTTTTGTTGGAGAATCATCGACGATCGTTCGGTTTCTCTTTGTTGATTTTTTGGTATGAATACCTGGAATTTCTCACATGATCGGTTTCAGTTTTTTTCTTCTGATCTTTATCCTGGTTGTTTCTGATGCATCATCTGCATCTTCAACCCGGGCTTTTAGTTTTTAGGCTTTTTTTTCTGAAAAAAAAAAAATCTTTTGTGGGAGAAGTGCATCTGTTGTGCTTGGCTTTTTTTCTTTTTGGGGTCTTTGATGGTATCCCTGAATCTCTGATTGTTTGTTTGGTTCAGAGTTTTGGGTTTCTTTTGGGAAATTACACGGTCTGTTGTTGTTGTTTTTTTTTTTTTTTTTTTTTTGGGATTTTGTTTGTGTTTTGATGTTCCTTACATGTATGAAGTGTTGGTGAGAATGGTTCAAAAATCACTATCAGACTCCATATTCCATATGTTTCACCTTAACATTTATATATTCACTTCTTTTTTTTCTTTTTTCTTTTTTTTTTCAAAAGAATAAAAATCTGTGTATCGGTCAAATATGGCGGTGAAACGCGATGATTGGTTTTTCAGGTGTATCTCCTTTCTGTGTGGACAAACCCATTCTCCCTTGTTTTAGGAAATCATGTGACTTGGAACTCCTCCTCATAAGCTTTTAGTTCTGTTTCTCCTCGTTGTTATCCCCTCCTGTATGTTCTTTTGTGGTTTCTCCTAAATGAGTCGTCTTGTTGTGGCAGTGGATTCTGTTACTGCTGATATTTTTGATGGGAAATTACATCTAGTTATATAGTGCTAATTAGAAATGCTATATAAATTACCTGTTTTTGCCTGCTTTTGCTTGGTTGATGGATAGACTTTACAGAAAGTGTACTTAGTTAATATGATATCTCCCCGTAGCAGAAGTGAAAAACCAATGAACTATTATAAAATTTGAGTATTCTTGTTAATGCTACATAATATGCATAATTTCCTTGTATGTAGTTCATACTTGGTTAGGACTTTTTCCCTTGGCTTGTGTAAGAAAAAGGAAAAATCTTATCCCAGTCTTTGTCACTTGCATATTTGTTTGTCTTCATATGTGGATCATAGGAATGCTGTTCCAGAGTTCCAGTATATTGGTTTTATGACTTAGCAATTTAAGTTCATGTTCTAAATACTAATTTTTTATCCAGCATTATAATTTTGTACGTTGGACGCTCTGGCAGACATTATTGGTATGTTTTTTTCTTAGATTTCCTTAGAATCAATTAGGTTTAGATGGGTTTTTTTCATTATGCAGGTTTCTTGGTGCTGTTGGTGTATTGTATACAATTAAATCTGCAAGTGCCGGTGAGGTGTGCTTTCATTGGAAATTCTCCTTCATTCTTTCTTTTCCCCACTTGCTTTTATAATAAATTACTCTTCATAGATCTTCTCAGAAAGTTCCAGTCATAAGTGCCCTTATACCATTGGGTTTATACATTAAAAAGTTATTATTATTATTGGCAAAAGCTGCTTTTGCCTTCGCATTTGCCTAGTACAGGCTATGGAAGTGGGTGAAATCTTCATTTGGTCTATTCCACTACATTGTCTGAACTGCAGATGGTGTTGCAGGACCTTTTGAGTCTCGGATTAACAGGGTGACTATAGAACTGATGACTTTGGGAATTTCTGTTTTCTCAGGATTTATTAGCCTGTATGCCGCTGTTATGGAGTGTCATAAGCCAATTTTCATATAGGAAGAAGAAAGTATATTGTACCAAAGAATCTCTGTTAATTGGAAGAATTGCATAGGTCCCGCACAACTGGAATGTGTCCTTTAGATCAAGGTCATACATCTCCTAGGATTGGGTGCTTGTTTTACATGAAATGGCCTAGCAATTATGCTGAGGATATTGTGGCAATAGATGTGTCACATCCAATGTTTAGTGACACAAGATGTTGGTGCGGACTATTACAGGGAAATCTAGGGAGGGTCAAGTCATCATTTTTATAGTTTTTATTGATGCTTTGAGGTGCTGAGATATGGATGCTGGTAAACCTCAGTACTATCTTTCCCTGTGACTTTTCAATGCTCTAGTCAAGTTCTTATTGTTCTCTTGGCTCAGAATCTGACATTTATGATAACTGCTATGGAGTTTGTGCTATTTTGTGGGGGCTGTTATAATGAGTTTAGCGGTACAGTTTTCGTAGAATATTTACTGCAATATGCAGACTGCAATTTTGTCCCGTCAGTCCATGAATTAATGGAGACTTCTGTAATGCTGTGCATCCACCCTCAATTGACATAGACGGCCCTTTTTGTTAGTGCAGCTTCTGATTCTGCCAAAAGTTGGTTTCTCCAATAATGCAACAATTCTTGGCTGGGATTGGTGTAGTGCTGGATGATGCTTTATTTCGATGTGGGCCTGTGAGTTGGTAATGATCTTCACTTATGGTCCCAACAGTTGAGGAATGAAGTGAAACTAGTGTCAAGGTGTTGAGAGTAGAACCAGATTGCAGGGCGCTCTGCCTTTTGCTTTCCATAGTTAGGCGGGTGGAAATATTTTTTCTTCCACGTTCAATCCTATACGTGTGAATTTTTAATTGTCATGCCTTAATTGGGCAATGGACACTCTTAACAGGATAAATGATTGTTTTTGATTGTGAAGAGAATTTATTAGAATTGGATTTTTTTTTTTCGGGGGGGGGGGGGGGGGGCTTGTTTGATTGTCAATATTCTTGTAAAAGGCAAATTTCTTTGTGGAGATAGTCATACTATTGTGTTCAAAGCTTTTATACTTATTTGAAAATTTCAATCTTTTTTATGTAAAGCCAATTTGCCACATAAATATAGCTTCAAAGATGAACATGAATATAAATGGGTTTTGATCAAAAGAATGTATTATTTACAAAATGATTTTAACATTGAAGAAACTACATTCTGAAATATATTTTACTGATTGTCTGTCATGATGTTCAGATACCATTTGGTGTTTAGATTGTAGAAAAATATGAAAATAAATGTTAACTGAAAGGCCAGTCAAATCCATATTATTTTCTAACATTTACTGGTTTCAATAATTAAGAGTTAATAATGTTTCACTTTTAGGTGAGTTCTTATCGCCTTTGTAGTGTATTTCGATTAGTTTATTTTGTGTTCTGAAAAGCTTATAATCAAAATGCTCAATCAAGATTGAGCTTTTGGAAAAGTTATTTATGTTTAAAAATCAAGCAAAGCCAAACATATCGCTGATCTTCAACGGCAGATTATCAAAATCTTGAAGTACACATGTTGATATTCAGTTGTGCAAGCTTTCTGTTAACCAGTTGATTTGATTTATCATAATAATTAAAGGTAATGGATTTTCTGAAGCCTTCTGTGCCCTCTCCAAGGAAGCTATGTTTTGATTCTTTTGAATCTCCTGCTTATAATGGGATTTTATATTTTTCTATTTTAATGTAACACACACACACACACACACACACACACACTCGCTCACTCACTCACGCATCTCAATGCTGGTGTTTAGTATATTTTATCAAAAAGATAAAAATGCTAGTGTTTTATACACTGTTGTGCCACTATATTATTTTGTTCTATTTTTTCTTTGTAGTAAAAGTTCCTTCTAATAGTTAACAAATTTTTTCAGACTCTTTTTCTGCAGTTTTTATTACTATATTCCCGCTCTTTTGAACTTTTCTTCAACAAAACATCACTGTAAATTGCTTTATAGTTTTTTGCTTGTTTTTTCGCTGGTACACATGATTTGCATCATTTATCTGTGTTTCTTTGGTCTTGTCTCGTCTGCTGATTAGAAGGAACATATAGGATTGTTTCCCCTTATGTTCTTGATACCTGTGCATAGTTGATTCTCTTTTTTAAGTGCAGGAAAATATTAGAAAATGCTAACACCTTCTAACACTTGCTATAACTAGCCCAGGTAATATCTGTTGCGTTAGTCATCCTATTTTCCAATCTTTCCTCTTTTTATCAAGTCAAATCTGAACTCTTGCTGCCATTCAGGATAAGCTGGAGTGAGGATCCATCATCTAATTTAAATCTCAACAATATCTTTTTTTCTTCTTTGTGTTCACTTTTTCCCTCGTCTTTGTTTTCTTGCCTCAGACTAGAAGGTGCTCTTCCCATATCAGTGGAGAGAGGCATGAGTAAATGGCTTCATGTGAGTGGACTTATGGGGCTGTTGGTAATTTATTATGGTTATGGAGGCCATGAGTGGGAAGTGTTTAGTGTTTCACAGGCTAGTTCTGCAGTTCGATTGTGAATTCCCTAACTTTAATGATCTTCAGCATAGATTTCCTTCCCTCGTTCAGAAATAATTGCCAGTAGTGTGATCCTCCCCTTTGGTCAAGTTGTATGACTGCTATTTATGCTTCAATTTTTCAATCATGCATGCCTATTGATGGCATTTTATAACTTTCATTTTTCATGCCACTTTTGTTGGTGTCATTGGAACAGTATTGTAGACATTAATCCACTCTGAGTATTGTTCTCTTCTCTTGGCTAATGAAACACATAATCTCAATATCCAATTAGCTCATATATCAACTATCTACTTCTGGTTTACTCCTTGGACATTTTGTTATGTTTCTTGACAGCTGGACAGTCAAGTCTCAAGATGTGGTCATTGTGTATCTAGAATTAGTTTAGCTGCAATTGAATATTTAATAACAATTTTCCTTTTTTGGTTTTAATGTGTTGTTATTTCATACACGGCATTCATGTTAAAGCTTTGGTCTCTTACAAGGTTATTGTGGCTTAGAAGCTGCATTGCTTGAATGTCTTGAATTAACTTTGGCTTTTGATATTGAATTCTACAGATGCTCTTTTGCCTTGCAGGTTGTGAGTTATTTGCAGATCCGACTCAATTACACAGTCTATTTTGATACCTGAGATTGCAAGTGGCAGTTATGGGGCATAGACACATATATGGTGCACCTCCAATGTTTGAGGGTGAGCCTGATCAGAATTGGAGTCATATGCAACCTGATCAACATTATGTACACCTTGGTAATGTTAAATCTATATGCCTCACATCCACTTGTATATTGGTTCATGTGCTATTTTTTTTTGGCTTAAATATATTTTTAGTCCTTATAAATATGGATCGTTTTGGTTTTGGTTCTTCTAAAACTTTTGCTTTGGTTTCAGTCCTTTTTTCCATCGTTAGGTTTTTAGTCATTGTCATTTAGATTTAGTGTTAAGTGGTGATATTTATGAGGACCAAAAGAAGATTATTAAAATACTTATAAGGATTAAAAATAAAATTTTTAATATTTGTAAGGACTAAAATGCATATTCTAATATATTTATATGAACCAAAATTTAGAAGGGCAGGGACCAAAAACGAAAAAAGGAAAGAGAAGGGACCAAAACCAAAACAAAAATTTAAGAGGGACCAAAACCAAAAGACCTATATTTATAGGGACTAAAAATATACTTAAACCTTTTTTTTAATGGTAAATAACTTCCTTGTTTACATAAGCACCGGATCACTTATATCAGATGGATCTCTTTTGCAGGTAGGACTAGCACTTCAGAGAATGGTTCCTTTATATATCCTGTGGAAAACATGTCTATAGATAGCATTTCTTTCCCCTCTCATTGGAACTCCGCCACAAGGTCAAATGGTTACACATCCTCAAGTCTCAACATTGAAGTACCTCCTCCTCACCAATCGGATGCATCAGGCTCTTCCAATGATCATTTTACACATTCAGCAAATGCTGGAGCTTTCTTTGCTGTGTCTGAAAATTATGCTCACCACCCTTCTTCTTCCAATTATGACAGACAGGCATTTCATGTTGATGGTGGTTTTATTGATCTTACAATGGGAAGTGGGCGAGGGCCTCACAAGCGAAAGAGCCCTGGAATTCCTCCAGTTTGTGAGAGAGGTAGTTCAAGCAGATACTTTAATGCTGGGAGTTCAACTGATCTTTCTATATCTTCAGAATTACGGCCAGAGAAGCCAAATATGGATTCTCAGTATATGCCTTGGGATCATGTTGCTATGACACCCACATTCAGAGGTGGTGGTGGCCTTTCAATAAGGGGTGAGGGTTCTTTAAGGAATGTGAGGAGTCGTTCTGCACTTGACCTGGAATCCAATCTGGCTAGAACCCATTTATCAAGTAATCATTCACACAACTCCTACTCTGCTGTCCCACCTGTCGACCATTCTAGCATGGTGGATCTTTCCAGTCAGACTTCTAGCACTTTGACAAGGGATTGGAGCCAAATGAGCACATCTACTGCTCATGGAAGGGTATTATTATCAGGTAAGTTTGTAGTTAATACTTGGTACTGATTTGTGTCGGAACATACTTATTCTGTTATCCTTGGTCTTCTGTTTTGTATCTGAAAAATCTGTCTTAAAATGCAGATGCAAGTGCTTTTAATCTTGAAACAAGTCACTTCCTTGTTGGAAGTGGTGCTACTGCTAGTAATGCTTCTGTGGATGTTGGAGGTTTCCAACATGAATTTGGTACAAGCAGAAATCCTGTTGCTCCTCAAATTTTTCATAATAATCCAACTCAGACTGCTAGAGGAGTTAGAAGTAACTATTCTCAGAGATCCGCTCCAGGTTTTAGGGCTTCTTCGGGCTTGCGCTTGGGACATGTGACACCTTCAGATGATGGTTTGCCTATGGTAGCTGAAAGTTACTCTTCTAGACATCCAAGGCCGTTGACCACCATTGGCTGGCGGAATGGTGATAGAAACGGGAGGTCAAGAGTATCTAGTGATAGATATCGATCATTGGCTGATGAGGTTGGTCTCCATGATCGATTTTCCTCTGAGGTATTTATCGGTATTCTGGGTAACTATATTTGTGTGTCAGTTTAACAGAAGGATGGATCTGTGTAATGATTGGAATTTGGAACACCTCTTCTAATGTGTTTGCCTGTGTTTAATCATAAATAGGGATGCTTGGTTTATGTGCATATTTAATATATTCTTTTGTAATGTGGAAAAATTTTAAACATATTAGTTTTTTTTTTTTCAACTAGCAGTGGCAAGCTAAAATTTTGTTTTTCAGGGTTTCATGGTTGTTGAGCGTGCATCACTGTATGGTTCTAGGAATATGCATGATCAGCACAGAGAGATGAGGATGGACATAGACAACATGAGCTATGAGGTGATTATTAATTTATTATTGTTTCTTGGGTTACAATTAGTATTTCGTACTCTCAAATTTTCATATTATTTTCATGATTGGCATGACCAGGAACTACTTGCGCTTGGTGAGAGGATTGGCCATGTGAATACTGGATTATCTGAGGATATGTTTTCCAAGTGTTTGATAGAAACAATATATTGTTCATCTGAGCAAAGTCAAGACGAAGGAACCTGTGTTATCTGTCTCGTATGTTTTCCTTCTTTCATTTATAATAAACAATTTAGATGTATTTGGAAGACGCTGATCAGGATTATCAGGTGCTTACTAGTCTTCATTGAAAATTACAGGAAGTGTACAAGGACATGGATGATGTTGGGACGCTTAAAACATGTGGACATGACTACCATGTGAGCTGCATTAAAAAGTGGTTATCTATGAAGAAACTATGTCCTATCTGCAAAGCTTCTGCTTTGCCTGAGGATACAAAGGATAAATAACTTATTCGTTCTACTGTAGTTTAATTAAATCTCATTTTGTATATATATTTGAACATTCCTCAAAATGGAGGAAACAAACTTCCGTTTGGAGATGTAACGGGAATGCTACTCTATGTCAATGCATTTGTTTTTTAGGCTTCGATCTCAATTACGTGAAGCCTTAAAATTATTATGTATGGCATTCTAATGGATTAGGATTCTCACCTAAAACAGGGAATGGTGAGGGTCCAGTAATTTTAAAATTATAATGACTACACCTAATAATCCATTTAGCTTGCTTTTTCGGGGGAAAAACTTGTTTTTATCTCTCTCCAACAAAATTGTCCGATGATGGATTGGGACCAAATTTTTTCTTATTCCCTCAAATTTGAATAGTTCATTGAAGGCGTAGTTAACTTCCTATGCAGTTGCGAGAAGAACTGAAATGGCAAAGAATGAAGTATCACTGCCTAACGACAAAAAATATGAAACTAGAGTTTAATTTTGGAGTCACTTACAAGATTGGATGATGATAAAATAAAATACGATTTTAATTTTGATAACGCCTTTACATTAGTCAAGTCGGTTAATAGTAAACAAAACAAGAGTATTAGTCAAATAATATAATAGTAAATAGAATAAGAGTATCAGTAATTTAAAAAAAATCAGAGTATAATTTTACATTATTGAGGAGTAATTTACTTATATATTACTCTTGGTTCAAAATTAGATATTAATTTTGATATATTAATAGTGTAAAATTAAATTATTATCGAATTACCTGCTTCTATTCGTAAGACTTTTAAGATAGTGAGTGATTAAATCAAATATCTTTACTGATATAGTAACGTATAATTAAATTTCTATGTAAAACATTTGTTACATTGACAATGAATCAAAATTAAATTCTTAAAATTATGTTTAGTTACTCTGCATGGATAATGTAAAAGAGTTTTACATTATCATTCAATTAGATAGTTGTGTTTGTAAGATTTTTAAGATAGTGGATGGTTGAATCAAACAATTTTACTAATATGACAATATATGATTAGATGTTTATGTAAAAAAAATTTATACTGATAGTGCATATAAATTAAATCTCTTTTATAATAATTTTTTAGATTAATTTTAATACACTGTCAGTATAAGAGTTTTATACTATTATTTAATTAGATATTTTTATCTGTAAGACTTTTAAGATGGTGGTTGGGTCAAATATTTTTAACAATACATAATTGGGTATATGAATAAATCTTTTTTTACATTAATAATACGTAAAAATTAAATCTATAATTACTTTATATCGACTGTGTATGATCTATTTAATTATTCAAATAATTGAAGTTATAATTAAACTTTTTTGAGCTACACTTCGAATAATTTTCATTTTATAATTTGTCAAGTTTAATACATATAGTAGATATTTGAGTTGTGTTATTAAAATAATATTTAAATCAACAATAATAGTTAAGAGATCAAAAAAAAAAATGCTCAACAAAGAAAAGATAATAAACAACATACCATGCTATCTTCCCACCTTTTTATTCGAAGAGAAAATATAAAAAGAGAGCCTTAAGACGTAAATTATGATAATTTAACTATCTAAAATTAAGAAGAAAAAAAAAATCAGCTGTAAAGATAAGTGGAGATAGATAAACAGTCGAGTCTGGAGCCTCGACCTTTCACCGATAGCAAGAGAAATGAGTGAGATGAGGTCCTCATACTCAAAGTCAGACTATTGAGCTACAAGTTAGAATATTCTAGAGCCGTCACTCACAATACCTCAATTACCCTTCAACAATCGCCACACTTCCTTCATTGTTTCTTCCTTCGTCACAATTCCCCATCCCTCTAGAATCTTCTCTCCCAAGTCTATATAAACAACCCTCCCTTTTCCTTCCTCTCCATCCCAATTCCAATTCAGTCTCAGATTCCCAAAATCTCTCCCAATTCTAATAGAAATTTCGAATCCCTCTCATCGCAGCAAACCATGCAGATCTTCGTGAAAACCCTAACCGGCAAGACCATCACCCTGGAGGTTGAATCCTCCGACACGATCGACAACGTCAAAGCAAAAATCCAGGACAAAGAAGGCATCCCGCCGGACCAGCAGCGCCTCATCTTCGCCGGAAAACAGCTGGAGGACGGCCGCACCCTCGCCGATTACAACATCCAGAAGGAGTCCACGCTCCACCTCGTCCTCCGCCTCCGCGGCGGCATGCAGATCTTTGTCAAAACCCTAACCGGCAAAACCATCACCCTCGAAGTCGAATCCTCCGACACCATCGACAACGTGAAAGCGAAGATACAGGACAAGGAAGGCATCCCTCCCGATCAGCAGCGCCTCATCTTCGCCGGGAAACAGCTCGAGGACGGGAGGACCCTCGCCGATTACAATATCCAGAAGGAGTCGACGCTGCATCTGGTGCTTCGGCTGCGCGGAGGGATGCAGATCTTCGTGAAGACGCTGACGGGGAAGACGATTACGTTGGAGGTGGAGAGTTCTGATACGATCGATAACGTGAAGGCGAAGATACAGGACAAGGAGGGGATCCCGCCGGATCAGCAGCGTCTCATCTTCGCCGGGAAGCAGCTCGAGGACGGACGAACCCTCGCTGATTATAATATTCAGAAGGAGTCTACTCTTCATCTTGTCCTTAGGCTCCGTGGTGGTGTTGGTGCTGGTGCTGGGGATATCTGATTGTTTGGCTAGGGTTGTTTTGTTTCTGATGCTCTCTTGTTTCCAGAATTACTGCATCTTTGGATGCAAATTGTGAACTTGTTATGGTTGTTGGTGTCTGTCTACGTATGTGTTTGTTACCTTTGTTCTGCTGGTGATTAATACAAGTGTTAGTTTTATTATACCTTTGTGACTTTCTATTGCAATTTACTCGCTGCCGATTGTAGAGTTCTTCTATGTGAACATATAATATGTATTCTAGTATTTGTGCTTATTTTGCTGTCCAAGTTCTGATCAATGATTTTTCGGCGTGATGAAAATTAATTCGTCGCTTCATTTTTTGTAACTTGGTCTAGGAATTATAGAAAGCACTGAGCAGTGAGCAGCATGCTAATTGCTCTGTTTTACTCTCTCAATGGTGAGGGTAATTCAAATTCAATAACGTGTACTTCATGGATATGTGGTGGGTTTAAGGTTTTCTATTTGGATTTCGTCAATCCTTGAGCTATGCAATACGGTGAAATTCGTGGTGGCTGTGCGCTTGTTCTTGTGGATGAAAACATATGGGAAAAAAAATATATAATGACAAATGGGGGCATTCCGAGAATTGAACTCGGGACCTCTCGCACCCTAAGCGAGAATCATACCACTAGACCAAATGCCCGTGCTTAACGTCCTGCAACAATTGATTTTAATGAATGAAGAGAAAAGCTATTATGCAACCATTTATCCAAATTATATATATAAAAATATAAATAACAACCAAATATCAAGTTGTAGACGGTAAATACATATTCGTTTGTTCTAGCTATGTGTTATGACGATCATACAAGTCTCGAATTTTGATAGATGCTTAATTGGTCAGGGCACCTTTGCGTAAGAATTTTACTGTGGGGACGTCTTCGAGAGCTTATCAAGATGGTTGGGTTTTTTTTTTTTTTTTTTAAATAATGCAGTGAGAAATTGTTACTCTATATATATTCTATAATCTAAGCTTACAATCCGTATTGTATTCCTCTTCTGTCAAATTATTTTAAAACTAGTAGATGTACTCAGTGAGATGCATGCGCACGTTTCTATGGATCTGATGATATTGTTACACATTGTCATTAGAATATATAAAAGAATTTTTGTCAATTATATTGTATATATCTAGTGTTTTTAAATACTTTATTTTAAAATTATTGATCTTCTTGAAAGTAAATATTTCATTGATTATCATTGCATTACGTGTAATTTTCAGATAATAGAATTAAAGAAATTAATTGTGATTTTAAAAAAATGGCTTAAATGAGACATTGATTAAAAGTATGCGCAAGAAATTACAATTTCAAAATAAAAATGATAATAAATTGGCTACATATGCCTAAATCAAATTATAAAACTTTCAGCATTGTTATTTATACATTTTTCAAATCTAAAATGGTATAAATTATCTTTTCTTGACAATTGAAAAAGCTCAAGACTTCCGGCAGGAAGAAGCCATAATTAAGTACAAAGATACTACATTATACAGAATATCAATATAGCATATTAGTTCAATGAAATAAAATTACATTATACACCAGTATATCAGATTGGAAGGAAAGCATCTATCTCCAGTAGCTTCACACCTTTGAGACTTCTTCAATGCATTCATCCTGCAAGTGATAATAATACAGCATCTATTTTGTTTTTTGATCGCGGGCAGGTTATTAGCCACAAACACAGTAGAAAATGGAAAAGTATGACACCACCCCTATATCCACCCCGTGGGAGTAGCAGCCCCTCTCCAAATGTTCCTTCCTTGCTTGTTGACCTAGTGCTGTCCTTCATTCTTTGCAACATGCAGACAAAAAGACTTCACCAAAAAAGGCACCTGAATACTCAAACCTCCACAGCCACTCATCATCAATGCCCTCCACAAAATTATTTGATTAATTAGATGCTTCAGTTCCTCTACCATCTGCTCTTCCCATGAGAAAAGCAGTCTCCTCTGTAAGAAGCTCCATTGCCAAACATTCCCATGCCAATTACCTGTCTCAGATATAAGTGGATTCAAGATCAAAGTATACATGTTCCAAAATATCAAATTGCTTACAAATATCACATAAGACAACCACATCAAGATTCCACTTCACACTGAAACTAATGTTCAAATCCACAGACCAGACACGCAATTCAGCAACCAAACCCACAGAAAACCGACAATACAACCATGGAAAACAAAGCAAAAATAGGAAATCCAAGTGAAACAATCTTCAGTCCATTTCAATTAATCCCACAGTCAAAATTAGGCTATAAATGAACACAGTCAAGTAATCCGTCCTTTGCTACCAAACATTGTTTGTGCTCATTGATCCAGGCCCAAATTTAATTAAGTATGCAGATCAATGGGCTCGTAAACTTAGACGAAAACGGGGAATGGGAAAGAAGTGATGGGACTGCAAATTCCGGGTGGCCCGAGTGGTGAACCAGTGGATCACTTTTGAGTATCTTTTTGTAGTTGTAGAGGATGATGAGTCTATGCTCTCTCTAATGCTCTAGCCCCTTTTTCTTGGATCATCCTAACTTGGTGGGCTCCAAGGCTTTGGCCTGGCTTTGGCTATACGATAGTCTCAGGCTTTTCCTAATGGGACAAAGTGGTTCTGACCCTGCTTGCCAGGGACATAGGCTTGGCCACAGAGAAAAGGTCCAATGTCTTTGAGGCCTACTAGGTTATTCGGGTTAAAAGAAAGGCAAAGGGAATGTAGTTAGGCTAGCCTACTAAGGTATCTTATCTCTTTTTATATAAAACTCGTACAATATTTATAGGTATCTAGGGGACAATCTAGCGTTCTGCTCACTAGGCGTCTTGTCTTGCTCAGAGAGTTCGGATTTCCTCGCTGCAAAGATACTCAAAGTGTCCCCTTTAGTGGATATTTCTCCTTGGGACCAAAGTCAGATTGAAAGCCTACCAGGCCACATAATTATTATCAATAATTCCCATAGGCCCAAGTCTCCTCTCAGTCATAGCCCATTGGGTGTCATCCTTTCGCCCAATCCTAGAGGAAAGACACAAGCTCCTGTTCACTTACCTTCTTACCCCTCTAATGACTTTTAATGCCTAGTTATCGTTTTTTGGTCACAAACACTCATCCAATTTTTTAAAAAGCTATCAAGATTTTCCCATGCTACGCAGAGTTGCGCGACGTTGATTGAGCTACATTCAAATTAAATAAATAAAAACAAATATAGTTGATATAATGAAAAAGAACAAAATAAAAAAATTAAAATAAGGGATAACTAAGATACCTTGCCAGCTCTATTTTTGTTTAGGCAAAATACTGAAAAAGCATTTGCCATTCTTCATCAACTAAGAAAGAAACTTTGACAAATCTTCCATTTTATGACTTTTTTATATTTTATTAAGAATTTTAATTATCAGATAACTAAATAATAATAAATAAAAATAATTATTTTTGTTAAAATTTTTAGTAACTATCATATTCGATTCGGTGTCAAGATAGGGCACTCACTTGTTGCTACAACACTATCATTGTTCAAGCGAAAACTTGGGAAATATAGAGAAAAGTTATTTTTGCTTACAGTTTTCTGGCGGAAGGTGAAAGGTTACTTTCAACCTATCTTACATTCATACTATAGAAGTGAGTGACTTTTTTTGAAAAATGGTGTAAACTCGTGCTTCGTTTCTAATCCACTCAATTTATTGTATTAAGTGCAAAGTAATAGTCGTCCAATTCTATTTTTCCCCCTATTTTTCACGTAAACAAGTTTAATAGTAATAACATTAAATTTAAGAGGAAAATAGTAGTGCTGAGTACATAAGTGCATGTTGGCTAATCTTCAAAAAGAGTTTTTTTTCTAGCACCAAGCCTGTTTTGAAACAATCTAACATGTTCGGTAAAATTCTGAAAATAAATTATAATTAAAAATTAATAATTTTAAACTAAAAAATAATATATAAGTATAAGTAATGTTTTGGAACTTATAATCATAAGCATAAGCTAATTATTTCCAAATTATTATATTTTTATCAAATTGATCATAAGTATCAAATACTATATAATATAAATAATTATTTCATATTCTTTTTAATAATTTTATCATACAGAAGTAATTTTTTTTATACAATCCAAAAAAAAAAATATTATTTTAAAATTATTTTTCTGTTAAAATATCCAAATATAAAATTATTTTCATATAATCAATTATATATAAAAACAATTCTACAAATAAACGATTATTAAAATAATTGTAATATTACAATTTTTTCAGACACACTAAAAGGTCCACCATGTCCGTCTAACCCCATATACTGATCCAAATGTTTCATGCATACATTCTAGTTAAATTACTCATTTACTCTAAATTTAGTTAAATTATGTTACCGTGAATTTTTTTTTTTTTGGGTTAATCCTCGGTGACATTAGGATTGCAGTTCAAGTCCTCTGCAGCTACGTCACTCTCCCCCTCTATGCCCCACTCACACAATTGAAAACTCTAATTGGACAGTGAAGTGTTCGGCTGCTAGACCCTCCATCTTATGCTGGGTTAAGTGGTTTAAGGTCCACCAAGATGGTAAGCCTGGATCTATATATAATAGGGAAACTTGAGCATATATATTAATATCCTGATTCCTGATTCCTGACATTGGATGTTATAGATGGGCTCACTTCACAATTAAAGAACAAAACGTTGGCAAACAATTAACATTCTGAGGTAGTGGCATGTTTAGGTGAGAGAGAAGAGGATTAAGCAAGAAGGAGGAGAAATCATATACGATCTGGAACGAATGGTGGAAGTAGAGGCAAGCTCATCAGGTGGCCCATCTAGTGTTGTCCAGCATGAAATGCCAAGTCTGAGGAGTACACGAATTTAGAACTTGAAAGCAGAGAAATAGTATTGATTCTATTCAATGTCACATTCATTTTGTGGACATCACTTCCGATTTTTGTAGCGCCAATTGAGGCAATGTTTCAATCTCTTTGTTCCATGAATTGATTCGTGGATGTTCACGTAGTAAAATCTGAAGTAAGTACAAGGAAGCAATGTAAAAATTTTCCCAGCTCAAACCGTCAACATTACTTAAAAATTTCATTACCAAGCCTTATCCCAATAAATGGAAATTTAAAAGCTTATAAACAGGATTTCCTTGCTGTGAAATTTGATTTACTGCTCTGTTTTGGTTAGGACCCGGAGTCATCATATATGCATAGATGAATTTACTTTTGTAGCTTTCAAAGGTTGTCAAATCCCAATAAGCATTCACCGGAGACAATCCAGAATGAGAACAGTGGAAGTGACAATAGAACAAGTTTTTCTTTTGTCATTATTACTTGACTTAGGTCTTAAACTATCGACGGTGTCACTGAGGTGAAGCCAATCATGCAATTAACAGTACCCTTGTCCAAGTTGGTATGCCCCATATCCTGACTATGAGTGAACCAGCTAGCAAGATCGATCGGATTTTGTTGGTGTGACAACTGTAATGTAAAGATGCCTGAATCCATATTTGGATCGATTTACCTAAAGCTAATATCTTCTTCATATATTTGCTCATTTTTACAAACTTTAAGAAAATTTTTGGATCTACTGATAATTGCTTGTGATGGACCAACTCAACTAACTTCTTAGATCTAACTTGTTCTAGCATAATGTGACTGACATGAATAGAGAGCATCAGATTCTTCTTTGGAAGCATGGGCAGAATAGTCATTTCATCCGCACAAGATGTGGAGTTTAGCATCCATGTCCCATGTCCATGGTGACCACACATCCTTCGTTGTCTAAGTTTGTCCCACCCCACTTCTCCACGTTCATTTGCTTACACTCACTTCTCTAGTTCTCTCTTCCGTTCATCACCACCACACCTGCCGACACGCCACTACCCTCTTTAAGTGTTAAGCTTTTCATACCCAAAATCTCTCTCTCTCTCTCTCTCACACATACAACACAACACAAGCAATGGCAGATAAGTACTTTCTATGCGTTATAGAGGAAATGGATCGGCTTTGGTTTCACCAAGTCATTCTTTTCTCAGTGCCAGCATCAACACCAGCTCCCAAACCTGTGGAAAAAAAGCCTGTTTCGATATCCGAATCTCTATCATGCCAATCATCCATGTTTTCTTTGTCACCTCTACCAGCTGATGAAACTTCAACGGATGAATCACCTTCTCCAGAGAAACAAGTCTCATCAGAGTCAGTCTCTCTGCAGGTATAATTCGAAAACCATTTGATACTCCAAACACTGTTCAATTTGATAGTGACCCAACATGTGTCATGACCATGCTTTCTTCTTCTTTTATGCTATTTAATTTTTACTGCACAAGGATGGTTCAAAAATCAACAACAAAGAAGAAAAGAAGGAAAGACTAGCCAGAATTAATGTTTTGGGTAACAGAATTCGTTCACATTCATCATCACCATCATCTCAACACCGTCACAGAAAATTCAGGAAACCTGCTACTACTAGTACTACCACAGGGAAACTGCAGAAGTCCATGAGCTGCAGGACACTGAGAGAACTAGAACTTGATGAAGTGAAGGGTTTTATGGATCTGGGGTTCATATTCAAGAAGGAAACTCTAAGCGCTCGAATGATGAGCGTTGTCCCAGGCTTGCAAAGACTAGGTTTACACCAAAACAAACACAACACACAGCTAATGGATGCAACAGAAGCAGTTGGAGACAAAGAAACTGAAGCTGATGAGGAGGAAAAGAGAGAGATCATGAGGCCATATTTATCCGAGGCATGGCTCATAAAGAGACCTGATTCACCGCTACTAAGTTTAAAAATTCCCAAGGCATGTTCGGCTGCCATCATGAAGAAACACCTTCGGTTCTGGGCTAAAACTGTAGCCTCAGAAATCCACCAAGAGTGATGAGCCCTTGCTCAATATAGCAAGAACCACCCTACGATAAAGGTGTCGTAAGTCATAATAAGAAAATAATTGTATGTTATAAAAGCAAATAAATAAGAGAGGCGGTGGAAATGAGCAAATGTAAATTAACTTTTTGTTCCTGCGTCTCCTTTAATTCTTTTTTGTCTACAAGCCAATAAAAGGGCGTCGTTAGGAAGGTTGTTACTGGAATCAAACATGGAGTGGGATGGAGAATTTTGTTGTCGTGAAGAATACGTGTTCGGTGGATTGGGATAAGCACGCACAACCAAAGAGGGGCCCTAGTGTGATGTGTTGTCTGACAAGTGGGGCTTCAACATGGCACAAGCAATTATAATCAAGAGGCCCCGTTTCATCAGGAGAAATACTTATAAGATGCAAGTGTATTATATGATTATATTTTTAAATTAATTATATAAATATATTTTACATAATTAATCAACAACAAAATTATATGATATTTTTGAAATACATAAGTATTTCTCCCCAATCAGACAGCTCCATCCCTTTTTGTTTTCATGTATGACGGAGAATCGATATTCGTGTCATGTCTGGTCTCCTTTGTTTTCATCAAAATGTATATAAAAACGATTTTGTAGCCACTAGAAATCATGTTCCATGTGTCGTTTGTCTATACACTCTGCATGAACCCAATGCCTTCTCCTACTATATTGTGCCCTTTCTTCTTTCACATGCAAGTGGAAGTATATTTGCGACACTTGAATAAAGAAAAGCGCACGTATAATCAAATTACGGTATCTCATGGATAACGTAAAGGTTCACTTCAGTTCTGAAGTCATAATGAGTTTCACTTAAGGCCCTTAAATTAATAAATTAATTATTAGTCCATAAAATTATAAATTATGTATTGTTTTATTTCTTAAAAGGAAATGATTCAGAAATGAAAGAGATACATGATTTGTAGCTTGAGAAACTAATAATTAATTTTTTAATTTCAAAGATTAAAGTGAAATATATTTATAATTTCAGGGATTAAAATGAATCTTTATTTTTCACAGACATATAATTTGGGACATATGTTTTCACATAAGCACAATTATTATGGAAAATCGTTGCATTATTTAAATATAATGATTTAGATACCAAAAATAATATGAAATTGTTATAGTTTAAATAAGTATAAATTTTAATTATGTAAATGTGACATATTGTCTTGAGTAGAGTATATATCTATTACTAATCAATATCGCATTCAACACTTACTTATATAATTGAAATCTAGATTTATTTAACCATCAACCACCACAAATGAATTGTGGTATCTAAAGGCTGTGCATAAGAAACTTGTCTCTAGGAGAAAACAGTCAAGGTGTACGAGGCCAAGTGGCCAACTTGCCATCCACCATTAACCTTTTGCATATTCAAGGCATCTTTAACGGCGGGTTCTCATTTCTAAGAATCAGGCTGAGAATGACTAGAACATTAACGAATGGCCCTCAATGGCCCCAAAAAAGTTCCCGTGCCAGCCATAGAAAGAGCAGAATCATTACGATCATGTTGCCTGAGGGAAGAGAATGCCAATCACGTTAAGTTGAAATGTTGAATTACTACTCCAAGAGCTGCCGAGCTGTGGAATCGAAAACGATTAATGCCAATTATGTAGCCTTTCTGTGTGTGAATAGTGTTTGTCTTAGCATGAGAACAAGTGAACTCGATGCACACAAAATAAATGGGTGGGTTATCTTAATGCATAATCCAACGGGCCTACCCCTATTATTATTATGTCTTTTTGTCGACGTATATGTTCAGCCTGCAAAGCCCATCGTTGATTTCCTTGCCCTCCACCACTCTCGATGAAACATACGTCAGACCCCCCCAAAAAAGAAAAAATCCTTAAATCAGTAGTTAATGGAATTTCTTCCTCGTTGTCAAGCTTTGTGACTTCCATTTCTAGCTAGTTGTCTTTGTGTCTTTTAAAAGTAAAACATTACTTAAAAAGCATGCGATCAGAAGCGCACTTCTTTAGATTCAAAGCCAAATAACACAAAGTCAAAGCGTCGTTTACTTAGCTCCGTTACATTCATCAAACAATGTGACTCTGCATTGGTTTTATTACAACATCTTAAACTATTTTTAAATAAAATATAAAACACATTTTTTTAATATGCAACCATTTTTTTTATTTCAAATAAATAAGTGTAACAAAAAAGTATAAAGACGTGATGTGCGAGGGCAAATGTTTTTCTTCTTAATCAAATCGTTTTTCTCTCTACTTATTTTAATCATCCCAAACATACGAAGCCTAAAAATGATGCAAGATTTTTTATTTTAAATAATATTTTTATTTCTGATTCATCAACACGATTGAAGTCATTATCGTGTAAACCATTAGCAAATTATATCAAACTTAGAGAAATCAATTTTTATTCATTATTATGCAGATTTTTTTTTATTTCATTATTAATCATACACTATCATGCTTTTAAAAAAACTTTTGTATGATACTAATATAATTGGAATTTTTGCCCTTACATCACCTTGTTTTGTTGAAAATAATTATTTTTTAAAATTTAATTTTAACATATCGCTAATATAAAAATATTTTATATAGATATAGAATTTTTTATACTGATAATATATTAAAATTAATTTATTATAATTTCAAAAACACATAATTATCAAAGTCTAAATTTAACCTTAAATTAACATTAAATTCAGAAATTCATCCTTAATTTTCTTTTACTTAATCTGACTTACCTTTAATTAGCATTTTGGCGTTGCTAAAAAAGTAAAATTCCATCCACCACCACCACCAGTAAATGTATGGCAGTAACATTCCTTACCGCAAGCAGGAAGAGTCAAATTTTCATCCAAATTTCGTATCGTTGGGTTAAATCTCACCTGGTCTCTGGAACATTCTTATTCAACCCGTCTCCTTCTCTCACAAACATTGGATTCGAGCCCATTTGTTCTTTGCGGGTTTTCTACAAACACAACCACAGCTCCTCCTCCTCTGCTTCAGCCATGGCCGATGATGACTTCGAGTTCGCCGATAAAGTCCCTCCTTCCTTCGATCGCGTGGTACATTATCATTCTCAATCTCAATTTCATTTACAAACCTCTAATTTTGTCGTCTTTTGTTCTCTTAATACTTGGATCTGATCTGAATCTAATTTGTGCCCAATGTTCCTCCTTTCACATGTTGAGGATTAAAGTTAGATCTTAGAATCATGGATCAACCTTTGCATGTGGCCCTGTCATGTTCTATGCGTCTTAAATCGTTTGATTCATTTGGCATTTGAAAATTTTGTTCGATGTTTTTTACCTTCGGGATGATGTATCGTCCCTGAGTCAATGATGCCGAATTGATTCTCAATTTGGGTTAGGGGAAGGGAAAAAAAGAAAAAAAAGGGATTCTTCGGTTGATGTAATGTGACTGGCGAACGGTTCATGGTGTGAGTGTGAAGTGTTGTTGTGTAGGTTAAATTATGTATTTGTTCACTGCTTTGCTATTATTTTGAGTTGATGTCCAAACATGCTTTAGATTTTGGATGATGCCAAGAACACAGAACACATGCAGCTTAAATGGGATGGATTGGCTGTTGATTTGTGCACACCCACCCGAAAGTTCAGTTCGAATGTTTTCTTTTTGTCTCAGAAATCTCAATGAAATAGGATTATGCATATTTAAGATCTCTGTTTTTTCTTACCTTTCCTTGGATGTATGAAATTCATTTATGAATTAAGAGATTCCAATTTCATGTATTGACATTCATTGTTTCAACCAACGAGATTAAGGACTATCCTGGGTTTCTGAAGTATAGAATAAATGTGAAGAGATCTTCCGATTTTCTTCTCATTTCAAAATTTGACTTGGGCATCAGTATAGCTTCAGGAAGTATGTATATGATGTAGTTTGAAGCCTTTCATGTTGCAATTACAATTTCCCTTCAATTGGCAGCTTGCAATTTATGTTAGTCTTTATCATATTTTGGGTATCAACGTTTTCTCTTCAATAGTATGTATTACATATTGACATTATTAGCAAGTTCACAACCTTTATGATCAAAGAAGTCTAATCATACAATTGTTCTGTGAGCAATAGTTTCAAAAAGTCAAAAGAAGTTGAATGATTTAGTCATTCCTCACTCGCTCAAATTAATGGAGGCTCACCTTCTGAGAAAACTATATTTCACATGTTATCGTGTACATGGATGGCTCGAGTGGCAGTTACTAGTGGTGGTGAATTGCATGTCTATTTTCGTTTTGAAATAGTGCGCGTTTATTGCTTTTACGATATCTTTTTGCTTTAGTGCTCTCTGATATAGCCTCATTTCTTTTTTGTTTTTTTGTTACACTTAGGGAAATGTGATTAAGGATTCTGGATCCAAAGGGTTCAACCCAGCCTTAATAGTCCTCCTGGTTATTTTTGGGTTGGTATTGACATTCCTTGTTGGAAATTATGTGCTCTACACGTATGCACAGAAGACCCTCCCTCCCAGAAAAAAGAAGCCAGTGTCAAAGAAGAAGATGAAAAGGGAGAGACTGAAGCAAGGCGTCTCTGCACCTGGAGAGTAGAGACTTTGTACTGACATTATGTTCTGTGGTTTAAATTATACTCTTCAGAAAAAATTTCTTGTTCTGTGGTGTCAAGAGTCACGTTAAATTTTCATCTTTCTATCCTGTGTGTTATTGTAGTAACCTTGGACGTATAAATTAGTGCTTAGCAATATATTGGGGACGGGCTATCATATCATGGTTAACTCATCATTTACTTCCCCACTAATTATTAGTCATTTGAGAAAAATTACTTTACATTTTGTGCCTTGTGGTAAACAGAATTCATGTCGAGATCAAGGTGACAGACGACGGGTTTAGGGAAGGATCGTTTTACTGGGCATCTCATACTGCATTAGCAATTTTCAATCCGGCAACCAGCGTTGTTAGCTTTGTAACATGTTATTTTTAACTATAAACAAATTCCGCATGTTCCTATACTTATGACCGTCTATTTTAAAGAGAAAATTCTGGATGCAGTGTTTGAATTCCTTTTAAGTCACCCCGAAAGGAATGGAATCTTGCATTAAACTATTGGTTTATGAAGTCAGGAAAACAGAATAAGGGAAGAAAGCCCGATGTAGGTAAGGTGAGCAATTGCTCAATGTGGTTCATTTGATTGAAAGGATCGTATTAAGATTTTGCGTTTCTCATGTGAATATTTGATTATTCCCTTGGATATCAATTTCTTATGTCTGGAGACCGGTTGCGTAGTCTTATTTGAAGGAGAAATTTTCGGAGATAATTTTTTGGATGGGGCTGTGCCTGTTCCAGTGAAATGGTTATTTAAGACAAGAAATGTAACCGAAAAAAGAAAAGTCAGGGAGGTGGAAGATTAGATTTCAGCTATGGTGGCTGTCCTCGACAGTAGTGGAAGAAAATGCAACCAGTTCAAAAAAAAGTTAAAGCGTAATATAACAAACCATACAAATACTAATAAATAAAGATTTTGAAAATGATAAAACTATATATATATATATATAGGGCCTAAGCCAAAGGAAATTACTAGGATAGAATACGGGTATTACAACAACCAGCACAATTTGCTAAGAAGTCTGAATGAAATATAGATCGGAAGACTTTTAAATGCCCAATTTTAGCTAAGTTATCCGCACATTTATGGGCTTCACGATATATCATTCTAAATTCGACATTCCAATCATTTTTTAGCATTCTGTGGATGGCCTCAACTAAGGTAGCATGAGTGAGAGCTCCCGGGACATCCTGTAAACGAATACCAAAAACTTACAATAACAAGTAAAGTCAACCATAAGGTCCATCATGAAAGGACTTAGATTGATCCCCTCATCTTATAAGATAGGATGCTCAAATCTTTCAACCCAATTAAGGCCGCTAAAGTGATCTAGAAAAATCAAAACCAAATAAAATCACAAAAGTTTAGATTGAATTGGTTCATGATTGAAGTTTCAGCATAGTGATAAAATGTTGTCTTAGTAAACTCACATGTCAAGTGTTCTATACCCATCTCTATCCCCAGCCTCCTTCCCCCAATATCCCCCATCCTATACCCAAAATTTATATTCAAAAAAATGGATTGGTTTTTCCCTAAAAAAAAATTGCTTGAATTAGATAAGATTTTGAATTTAATTTTTGAAATCAAACTAATCCAACCCAAACTGAATAATATTGTATAATATAATCTTTTTATTGTTAGATTTATACTTTTACTGATAACAATTTTAGTTTATTACATATTTTTTATTGTTGAATTATTTTCACTTAAATACTATTTTATACATACATATATACATACATACATACATACATACATATATATATATATATATATATATATATATATATATATATATATATATATATATATATATATATATATATATATATATATATATATATAATGATTTATCTTTATTTCATTTATTATTTATTTATTTTATCGACTTAAATTTCTTTTAATTTATAATATTCTAAACTTAAAACTTTCTTTTGTCAATAATCGATCAAATCGATCCAGTTCAAATCGATAAAAATTAGATTCGATTCAAAATTTAAATTAAATCGATCTAACTCAAATTATTATAAATTATATTATTTGCATCATATTGTGCATATCCACCACTAGAATAGTCAATACCTTGCCTGCAAATGTATTGAACACCTTAACCGGTTAGATTGTGTTGCAACAACCTTGATCTTATGTAAAAAGAAAAAGTCCTAACTTATCTTTATTAACTTAAGGTCATATGTATTTTGATCCTCAAATTTTAAAAAGTTTAATTGCTATACACTAACAGTATAAAAGAATTTTACATTGTTATCCAATCAAATCCTTATATTTTAAGACTTTTAAAATAGTAGATGGTTGAGTCAAATGCTTTTGCTTATATAATAATACATGATTGGATGTCAATATAAATTTTTTTTATATTGACAGTGTATATAAATTAAATCCAATTTGAAAAATATAAAACAAGATCTTTAAATTTTATAATATGTATAGTTTAATCTTTTTCTTAAATTTTTCGTCAAATACTAACAGAAATGTCACATTATATAAGTTTCAAAATTCAAAGTACACCAAAACAGAAGTTGAAGAGAGTAAATTAAACTTTTTTTAATCAAGAAAGTTGATATAAAATATAGTTACATGACTTAATTATAATAATTTTCGTTAATATTTGACAAAAAATCATATGAAACGCTAAAAATGTACATTTTAAAAATTTAGGGATTGTATAGTACGTTTTTAAAGTTTAATGATCAGAGTCCACATGATTTTTAAATTGTAAAAAAAAAATTAGGGTATTGTGTTGCATATTCTATCAAAAAAAAAAAGAGATAAATTAAAATCTTTCAAGAGATAAATTAAAATCTTTCCTATCTACTAATGCCAAAATGGTAAAAGAGGAGCGGCCAAAGAAACCAACTTAATATTTCATCCAAAAAAAAAAGGAAACCAACTTATTATTACATGGGGCAAAAGTTGTGTCATTTGTATATCCAATTTTAAAGATACCTTTAGATACTCACACACAAAAAAATAGGTCCCCACAATTTTGTTATTGTCATATCACACTTTTTCAACTCTTTTAACTAAAAAAATAAAATGTATCTACAGGTGTCTATCACTTCAAGTGGTACAATAAATCATTTTTGGGCAATCAAGAGAGGTAGGAAAACTAACCCATCTATTTTGATTCTAAGATTCCATTGATAATTTAGCATGTCAAGCAAGATTTTCATTTTTTTCAGTTTTCATAGAACAGAAAACTTACTAGTGGCTACCCCCATCGTCGACTTATGCTTCATTATAAACGGATGTAAGATTGGAGCGGAGTGAAAAGCGCAAGAGACAATCACCCAATAATAAAAGTAAGATTGGAAAGCATGTTTGGTTGTCAAGCGCATATACGATCTGGGTTTAGCATGGTTACCTCATCTTTTCGTAAGAAGAAGAACCCAAAAAAAAAAAACCAGAACAAATTATCTCCGGGTGCTAACACCTTATATGCTTAATATCGTTATAATATTTCATTGTTGATGCAACTAAGATATAGAAACTTTCTTATGACGTGAGGTTGCCGCCTTGAGATGTATTTCATATACGCCAATCCGGCCCAGAATTTAGTAATTCCTTCGTAGAGAAGCTACAGGCTCCACCTTGCTATTTGGACAAACAGAGCACGACCTATTCCAAGAGAAAGATGAGTACACCATCAATATAGTATCTGAAGTTGGTTGATTCATCCCTAAAGTTTGGAAACCTCTCCCAAGTCCTTGAAGTTGTCAAAAATCGATCAAGTTAATATGTAAGAGAGACTAACTTGACCAATATTGAGGGACTAGCTTGATTAGGTTAAGGAACTAACTTAACCGGCTCTTACCAACTACAAAAACGTTAGGAGAGTTTCAAAAATTGACAACTTCAACGACTAATTTTGATGGATTACTCAGATTATATTGACCTAGACCTCTTTCAAGCAAATGTCGGCAGACTGAACAAAATAAATGTCATAGTTTAAGCTTGATTCAGACTGAAAAATCATAATTGTTCGCATTATACTTCTTTTAATATTAATCCAAGAAACTAAGCAAAATTACACAAACCGAACAGCATCCATGCCCTTATACAATGCAATCTTTTATTCATTTCATTGGACTAAATAATTACGCATAGACCCTAGGAGAAAATTTCCTCCCATATCATTCCAATCCAAAATACAATAAATAGGATATATATTTATGAATATCATACAAAAGCAGCAGGGAAGCAAACTTAAATTATGATGAAGTTTCATGCTCTTATTTATGACAAATTCAAAGAACCAAGATCCTCTTCAGACAAAAGTATAACACGGTTCAACAACATCAAGTTACATGGACACAATAGTAACATACACAAGAATAGCACTTCCAAGGTGAGGAAGAATACTTTCAAGCCCCACGTGCCATGCTCTGCTCTGCCGGGGGAATCATAGCCAATAATGGTTGAGCATTAAAGCCAGGATGAGGTAGCCTACGCCGGAGCTCGCGGGCTTCTTGACAAAGAGCACAAACATGACAGAAGACATGAGTCGCCATGTCACATGCTGATTCACAATGTTCGCGCTGCAAGTCATCTTCCAAAAAGCTTCCACAGCACCCACATGACCTATTAAGTGCCTCGCAACTTCCCTGTTTCCCGAAAATCATGAATAGTTTACACAGAATTGATAACATATTAACATAGGAATGTGATTTTTGTGTTTGAGGGAGAGTGGCAGAGACTGTGTTATAAGGAGACAAAAAGAGGAGGGTAGGCAAAGGCAAATCTCACTTCTATCAATCTGGAATATGTTTGTGAGGATGTCATCTATGAAGCAAGGCAATATATATAAACCAAAGCTCTATATCTCATAAGTGAGCAGAGGAGGACACCATAACTAATTTTAAGCAATACAAGGTTGATATTGAATGCACCTAAAACGGAACAGAACTTCAAGCGCACCAACTGACCTATCAACTCCCTAGAAATTCCACATACAAAATAAGAAATTTTGTTCGCTTCGTCCAGCTCACCTCCTAATAATAGGACTATTTTCTTGGAGAACCCATAAATGAAACAAACAATAACATCTTCACAAAAAGAAAAGAGGCTTAAGATTAAGATTATTTTCTTAAGACATGACACAAACAATAATGACTTGATACAGGTTCACCACGCTTGTCATACCTGATTGTGCCAAAACCTTTTGGACAAGCATACAACATACAACTGAACAAAGCACCACGTGACAAATGTTCAACATATTCAAAATTATCTAATCCACCTTATAATTAGAAGTTTGGAACCATTGCTTAAGCAGTAATGCAAGACCAGCATTTTAATTACATTGATAGATTATCTCATTATAATAGAAAGCCTAAAGTGCCTGCCACCTTGACAGAGCATGTTGAATTTTGTCTAGTCATGCTGTTCTGCACTACATGTTTTATGAACATTATCACTAGATAACGAGGAGCAAAGAATAAAAAAGGTACTTGCCTCTAAATTGAACTTCCGACGAATAGCAGTACGGCTAGGATAGGAGAACCACGGTGCAAGACAGTTCCAACCAAAGCAGGAATTCCCAATCACATACATAGCAGAATAATGCAAGCAATGATTGGCAAACGTCCCAGGAGCAGATGCAAGTCTCTCAACATTGCTTCCATACAGCACACAAGGAGCCACACTCCCAAGAAGACCTAGTCCATATCATGATTTTCAAATACAAACAAAGTGGATAAACGTTTTAGGGTCCATACGGAAAGCACATCAAATGCCACAAGAAGCTCAAGATCCACAAGAGCAATTTTAGCATTATAATTTGTAGCTTTAGCCCTTCTTTTCTTTTCCACAAAATACAAAATACAAACAATGACATTAAGGTATGAGCATAATAACCAATCTTTCCACCCATCCTTATGGTGTAGGATTAGGAAAACTATTTCCAACTCCACAAGATTGAGCCGCACGCGAGAAATTTACAATCTAGATTCAAATAAACAATCGAACAACACAAAGCTAATCTTTCTGCAGCTGAATTTCCTCAAAGACTCCAAAGCATTCATTCTCAACAAGTTATAAAAGGATAGCTTATACACAAAACACCTTCCTACAATCAAATTGAAACCTAGTTCGCCGGAAAGCACATAGCAAATGCGATAATTGAGAATAAGTTTACCATCTCCTAAAAGGCGTTTCCAAAATTCCGGGGTGAGATTTTTATATGAAATTGAAAAATTATTCACCCCTAAATTTTAATTTTTCCCCCAATTGTAAGGATCCGAATCTTGGAAGTATGAACTGATAGCAAATAAAATTGAGGACAGAACAAATGCGATTGATTTGAAGGGGCAAATAGAGATTTAGAATATGGAGAGAGAGGGGCTTACAAACTTCGAGATCGCTGCTGCAGAAATGGTCGTTTTGGCCGAGACAAGCGCAGAGGCCGGAGTTCCAGGGAGTGCGGCCCATGGGCTCGCCCATGACGCTCCCGTGGCCCACAGGAAGCCCGTCGGCGGTCCATTCGACAGGAAACTGGGGGGGCGGTGGCGGGACGGCTTTGGGCTTGTCGTTGTGGGGTTGTTGTTGTTGCTGGAGAAGAGGGCTGGCCTCCTCGAGATTACGTTGCTTTTCAGCAGCCATTGAAGATAATTGATTGAACCAACACAAACAAACAACGCACAATTATCTTTTCAAGATTTAAGGGATGAGATCTTGGAGAGGAGAGGTCAGAGGAGAGAAGAGAAGACAAGTAAAGGTCGGTTGAAACGAAAGTTACCCTTCTTCCCCTGCGGGTTCTCCTCCTTTTTTTTTTTTATCGTTATTTGTTATTGTCTCATTATTATCTTAGCTGTGCCTCTGGCTGACTGACTGACGCACGTAAGTTTTCTTTTTTTTTTTTTTTTTTTTTTTATTGTTCCCTCCCGCTTTCGACCGCGTCAACGCTCCGTTAGCATTGGCATTCATTACCACTTGCTCAAACGGGTCGGGCGGTCGGGTCGGGAAAATCCAACCGTTCAATTTGTTAAAAATGATGCTATTACTTTTTTTTTTTTTTTTTTGGGTTGCAACATTTTTACATTTTGCCAGGAGAGGGTGTGTGTTACAACTCATTTTCTATAATCTAACATAAGACTCTACCATCTATGTGAAAGCATGAGATAAGATGCTTTAACAAAGTGAAAACTTAAGGTAAGATACTCTAACCATATTAAGCTCTTTCAATTATAAATTGTGATTCTTATTATTTCACGAAAGACATATTTATCTTGAATTATATAGAAATGAAAATTTATATTGACTCAATGGGCTCTGAAGATACCATTAAACAATTAATGTTGCATCCCAATAGGATTGCATAACATTCATCTTGATTCAATAGGTTTTGAAGATACCATTAAACAATAAAACGTCTCATCCTAGAAACATAGCTCAAAATCGATCTTGATTTAATGGGTCTTGAAGACACCATTAGAAAAGGAAATATCGCATCTCGAATTGCATAAAATCTTTTTTGATTCAATGGGTCATGGAAACACCATAAAACAAGAAAATGTCATCGCATCCCGGTAAGGATTGCACAAAATCTATCTTGATTCAATGAATCTTGAAGCTACCATTAAGAAAATGCTGCATCTTAGAAGGATTGCACAAAAGCATTAATTTTTCTTCATTGTTATTTTCTTTTTCATGAAGGATTCATATTTGAATATTTTATTCTAAAAGATCCTATCGATCTTTAGAGCTACTTGAAGCAAATATATGAATTGGATATATTTGTGAGTTGCAAGATTTTAAATTTATTAGTAAATATAACACTGTAATATTATAGAATTACCTCCCAATTGAAATTATGGGAGGAGATATTATTGATAGAGATATGTTAGAAAAAGATATTCTCGAATTTTTTTGCCTCGAATGTGCTCCTATAGTAGCAACATTAAGTAAAGGGCTTTACAAAATATTTTAAATTAATTTTATGCCTTATTATGGCTGAATGAAATAATGAGTTGCCCATAAAAAAAAAAAAAAATGAAATCCACCCAGTTGGCTTTGCTTCATTCCCTGAAGTGAATGTAACAAATTATAGCCTCAACGATGGTAAATGTCATGGTTTTAATTAAAATCATGATTGAGTTAAAAGAAAATAAATGCTATCATCATGACATCAAAGTACATTGGTCACATTTTATCAAGTATTAATTAGAGTTATTATATTTGAATTTTTAAATTGTTAATAAGCTTTTAAACTCAAGTTTATAATTTTTACGAATTTCAAATTGTTACTTTTTTTTTAAAGTCTAAGTTGTTGATAATCTTCTATTGTTGATCAGTATTTTTTTTTTTAAATCCAAGTTTTAAAAATTTTAAAGCTTTTGAGATATAGGGGAATAAAAGTCATTAATTTACTTGAATATAACTTGAGATTTAAATTTTCGTCAATTAACGTAAATTGATAATATTGATAGTGACATTGTATATATGTATATATATTTTGTTATTATTCAATGTTATGTGAATACTCATATACAAGTGCATTCAATATTTATTTATTCTTTTTTATTATAATTATCATGTACAAATTTTTATATTGATATACTTCTTTAAAGAAAAAAGTCAAGATAAATAGTATAAATATATATCTTGTGGATAGTACAAGTATGCACACTATTTTTAAAAGTAAGATATATTTTAATATGATTATTAGATTATTGAAGGCTCCAAATGAGTTATTCTTTTGTTTCTTGAATAAATTTTTTTTTTAGTCTTAAATATATTCGTAAGCTCTATAAGAGCTACACTTTTATTTCCTGAATAAATTTATTAAGTTTTAAATATATTCGTTGAAATAAATATCATATTGAGATGAAAAGTGAGAGAAGTAATAAGTACCTCTATATTATAACTTGTGCTCCAAGAAAGAAAGTTTTAGTGAAAATAATTATTTGTACTTTCTTCCGATCTATATTACACTAATATTAGTATAATTGAGTTCATGTTATAGTAGACTAGAAGTTTACTAACTAATATTAGTACAATTGAATACATTTTATAGTAAACCAAAAGTTTACTAACACAGATGATTTAATTTATCATTTGGCATGATTATTTAGGACATTTGGGAGCAATAATGATGTGAAAAAAATTATTTAAAACTCATATAGGCACTCATTGAAGAACCACAAAACTTTTCAATATAATAAGTTTTTTTGTCCCGCATGTTCTCAAGTTAAACTATAGATAAGGCCATCACTAGCAAAGATTGGATTTGAATCTCCTAAATTCCTAGAAAAAATTTAAAGTGATATATGTAGACTAGTTCATCTACCATGTAGACCTTTCAAATATTTTATGATTTTAACATATGAATCTATGAAATAGTCACATATGTGTTTATTATTGTCTCGTAACTTGGAGTTTGCGAGATTATTTGTGCAAGTTATTCAACTAAAAGCACAATTTTTACATAATCCAATCAAAATAATTCATCTTGATGATGTTAGCGAATTTACTTTTCAAGCTTTTAGTGCTTATTGCATGGCCGGTGATATAAATGTTGAATGTTTAGTTGCTTATGTTCATATACATAATGAGTTGCTAGAATCATTTATGAAATATCTCCAATTGGTTGCTAGACCAATGCTTATGAGAACCAATCTCCCAAATTTTACTTGAGTATATGTTATTTTACATGCTGCAGCACTTATTTATATAAGGCAAACAAATTATCATAAATTCTTTCCCTTATAATTAACTTTTGGCCAGCCAAATATTTCCCATTTAAGAATTTTTGGATGTGCAATATATGTTTGCTCCACTTTATTGCACCAAAATAGGATCCCAAAGAAAATTGGGAATATATGTTGGATATGACTCTCTTTCTTTTTTATCAAGTTTCCAGAAATACAAATAAGAGATGTCTTTAAGGCTCAATTTATAGAATGTCAATTTGATAATATTTCCAACATTAAGGGGAGGGAGTAAATAGCTAAAAAAATGGAAATAAATTGAAATGCATCATCTTTACTTTATTTAGATCCTCAAATAAGGTAATGAGAACTAAAAGATCGAAGTATTATACATTTGCAAAGAATGGCATAAGTTGCCAGATGCATTTCCTGATATAAAAAAGATAAATCATATATGTTAACCAAAAATACCCCAATTCAATTAATGTCCTTGTTGGACAATCACACGTCAAAAGTGTAGTAGACCAATCGGTTCCATAAATGAAAATCCTTGAAAAAGAAATAAGGCAATTGATTTTATGGAGGCAAATGATTCTAATAATGATACTCTTCCTATAGAAGAGGACAGAGACATAGTAAGGACTATTACTGTAGTCCAAATTTCTGACATAATTGAAACGCCAAAAGACATTCAAGTACCTGAAAGTAATCAAGATTATGAGATCTCAATAAACTATGTCTTTACAGAAAAAGTATGGAACTAACAAGAAATTATTGTCGATCATATGTTTGCATATAATGTAGCGCTAAATATTATGCATGAAAATGAAGATCTTAAGCTAAGAATCGTCGTAGAGATGATTGGCCAAAATAGAAAAAAGCCTTACAGACTGAATTAGATTTACTTTCAAAACGTGATGTCTTTGGACCTATAGTCCAAATGTTAGAAGGTGTAAAATTTGTGAGATACAAATGAGTATTGTAAGAAAATGAAATGTGAAAAATGAGATTGCACGCTATAAAGCTAGACTCGTAGCACAAGGTTTGTCATAAAGACCTGATATAATTATGGTGAAACGTATTCCCCAGTAGTGGATACAATTACGTTTCGATATTTAATAAATTTATCCGCACATAATAAGTTAAAATGGATGTTGTCACGACCTATTTATATGGTTTATTAGATACTGATATTTACATGAAAATCCCTGAAGGATTAAAAATATCAACGTCTAATAAATGTTCCTAAGGGATCTATTCAATCAAGTTGCAAAGATCTTTATATGGTCTAACGCAATCTGAACGGATATGGTATAACCGTCTCAATGAGTATTTGATCAAGAAGGGGTTTAAGAATGATGCTATTTGCCCCTATGTTTATATAAAGAAATCTACATTTGGATTCATTATAATTGTTGTGTATGTTGATGACTTAAATATTATTAGGACTCTTGAAGAAGTTCCCATAGTCATAGAAAGTCTACAAGAAGAGTTTGTGATAAAAAGTTTTTGAAGGACAAAATTTTTTCTCAGCCTGTAGATCGAGCATTTGACAAATAAAATATTTGTTCATCAATCAATTTACATAGAGAAAATCTTTAAGAGATTTTATATGGATAAATCACATCCATTAAGTATCTCCAATAATTATAAAATCATTGGATGTGAAAGGGGTTCATTTTGTCCTTGGGAAGGTAATGAAATTCTTGGTCATAAAGTACCATATCTTAGTGTTCTAGGGGCACTTATATATCTTGCTAATAATACTTGACTTGATATAATACTCACTATAAGTGTATTAGCATGTGTATTTCCTTTCCAAACTAGCTAGAGAGCCATTAGAATGGAATTAAATATATACCTCCGTGGAACGAATGATATGTGGTTATTTATATGAATCCAAGTTACAATTAGTTGGCTATACAGATACGGAATATTTGTTAGATCCACCTGAATGCAGGTCTCAAACAAGTTATTTTCATATGGAAAGCAATGGATTCAAGTGTCATGTGAATTATCTTATAAGAAGGAAATTCCCACAACTTTATACAAGAATAATGCAGCATACATAGTTCAGCTAAAAAGAGAATATATTTTTTCAGAAGTTTTTTTCACGCATGATATTCAAAACAAGGAGATTGATGTTCAACAAATTCATTCTAGTGATAATCTTACAAACTTATTTATCAAGCCACTATTTATTTCTTCCTTTGAAAAACTAGTGCACAAGATCGGAATACATCAATTTTGAGATCTTAAATGATACTTTGAAAATGGAGAGAAATATTGTACTCTTTTTTCCTTAATCAGGGTTTTTGTTCCACTGAGTTTCCCTTAATAAGGTTTTTAATGAGGCAGTTTATATCATGAGAATATTGTACTCTTTTTCTTTTACTAAGATTTTTTTCCAAAAAGTCTTTTCTTAGTTAGGTTTTAATAAGACATATCCCTAATGGACATTCAAGAGGGAGTGTTGTGAAATACTATTTAAATTTGAATTTGGATGTCTATATTTTTATCCTGATTCAGTTAAAATTTGATTAAATAGAATCTATTATTTGATCATATCTTGTATATCTCACCCTTTAATTATAAATAGCCTTTTGGATGCTCCATGTATGACATCTCCTTGAGAATATTAATAATAGAATTCTCTCTTTCTCCTCTTTTTCTATTCTCTTTTACTATTATTTTCATAATAGGTACAAATAATTTATTTATTTATAGGATGTTCGGTTTTATCTAAAAACTCTAAATTATAATTTACCAAAAGTAATAATAGGGATTTGGTCTAACAAAAGGGGCTATTCTGTTACATATGATGAATCACAGTTTAAATCTCAATTATAAGAGATGCCTATATTTAATGTCTAACCGTATCTCAAATATGATTTCCTCCAATTAAAAATATTTGTGGAAAACAAAAAAAATGATTTAGTAAAAGTTATTTCTTTTTAAATTTTTACTTAAATTATTATTTGAATATTTTCAAACGAACCAAATATTTTATTTAGTCAATTTGCTCATTTTATTTTGGTTTCGCCTTTTTAGTAACCAGTTATGTAAGTGACTAGTCGTTTTTATTTACTTTTATGCTAGACTATAATATTAATTTATTTAACTTATTATTGTTATCTTTCATTTAATTTTATGTGGATTTTATTTTTGGTGCATCATAATTTTTTTTATGTGAATTTGAGCTATCAATTTAAATTTTTTATCATTTTTATTTATATTCAGATTGATCGATTAGTCTATTAAACTATCATAAAATATGATCACTATATTACCTTTACCAATTTTTAAAAGAATTAATATATATTTTGGTTGTTGAAAAAATTCAGATTTAATATAAAAGTTACTAATACTTTCATCCCTAAAATTATATCCACTTTCATGTTAGTTCTTTTATTAAACTTAATATACATTTTGATTATTGAAAAAATTTGGGATCTAACAAAATAGACCTTAGCAAAATATTGTTATCACTTTCATATCTAAATTAAACACTTTGCAAATTTTCTCTTCAGTTTGATAATTTGGACTTTCGTTAGTATAATTTTGTGTGTAATATTAAAGCACAATATTTTAATTAATTACAATTTAGATATAAGATGATATTGAATCATGGGAATTAACAAAAAGGACTAGGTACAATGTGTTTAATTTTAAAGAGAAAAGTGTTAATAAATTTCTTTGAGAAACTAATAGTGTCATGTTATTATATATAGATCATGTTTTTAAAAGTAAAAAATAAAGAAGCCTGCTGTCAATAGACCTAAGAAAACGAGTAAAGAACTCGTCAGTCGTCAACCACGTACGATGGCTTAAGAAACCCCAGCTGTAACTAACATTTATAACAACCTCATCTCTTGTAAAATTGACCTTCTTAATTGAAAATTTTATAAGATTTTATCATATGTTAATTTTTATTATTAATTAAATATTTTTATAAATCTTATATTTAATCTCATCTTTTTAATTAATAATAAAAATTAATATATAATAAAATTATATAGAATTTTTAATAGGGAAAATCCATTCTTTCATCACGTCACCATGCTTTTCTTAATCGGAAAGTATGCTTGCACTTTTGCACAGAAAAAAAAAAGGGCGAGCATCAAGCCTTAGACGATGAATATCCGAGACTGAGTCATGTACCTGAAGGACTCTTTTTAACTCACTTAAATACGTTATTTGTTTACAGTATAAAAAAAAAAAAGAAAAAATAAAAATGAGATGACTAATGAGCAAACATGTGAATTGCATTGATATAATTTTAACAATTTTCATTCTAAGTGTACATAAAAAGGTAGAGTCCACATGCTTTATTTAAAATACACTTAATTTTTAGATTTATTATGAGCATATTTAAATACAAAATATTAATAATTGTCTCCATATAAGATCTCTTGTATGTAAATAAAGGTCTTACATAAGTATTTAATTTTATGCACTATTCTTATTACTAAGATAAAATGAACTGCATCTGCATCATATCAGAATGGATTAATCAACTTTTTATTTCCAAACCCCTTTTATATTTCACGTGGCTGGCTAGGATGCAAGGGGGCGTGAATTCGGGCTCCAATGCACGGAGTAATTCACAGTACTTCCGTGATTTGATGCATTCCATCGATTGTTTCACGTGACTCCGCAATTTAACTTTGGATTCTGATATTGATTTAAGGAAGACAGGAAATAACACGGAAGAGATACGTGGTGTGAACAGGATGAAAAACAAAGGACCATGTAGCTTATGTCTAGCTGATTCTGGGAATATTTGGCCACGTCAAGCTATTTGGATCGCCACATAAGTGTTTTATCTGTTAGCCCAAATTATGTCAGTTGGTGACATATATGACTGAAGAAAAAAACCAGTGGTCGATCGATGTAAAACAAAAAACAGATGATTATAAAAAAATTAGCGTAGAACATGAAGAACTGAGTGACAGATAGTTTTTTTTTTTTTTTTTTTTTCTGACGTAGAACACATAGGAAATTAAACGATGACTGAATCTATCGTTCGTTTCTTATTTCTAACTACAAAAAAAAAACCCTTGAATATGCTAAAGCACAATCACAGTACGTTTCATCGCTTAAAAATCAAATGTAAATAACTGAAAAAATGAAAAATAGAAGGTGAGCATAGATAGGGAGATACTATATATATATATGTATATATATAAAGGGAAATAGGAATGAGAAAAAAAAAAAAGAAGAAGAAGTGCAGGGGCATTAATATTGAGACGATAAGGCTCCGTGGCGTGGAGTCCCGGATCCCCGGATGGCGTCCAAACAAGCACGAATGGTTGCAGGTTTCTGTCATTAACCTATCTGCCATAAGTATGCATGTCCGTGTCATAAATCAATTGATAAAATTATAGTCGAGGTCCCATGCAACAGCTACAAATGTAAGTGATCAAACACACTGCTATAGAATGAGCCAAGTCTTTTAATTGTATAAACAAAGTTGTCTAAAATGAGCGAACTAAATCTTCTGATGAGTTTATTTATATAATCATTTATAAAATGAAATATGTTACTGCATGATGATGTAAAGTGTTTTAAAATGTAAAATTGAACATATATTAGAGAAATAATTATGGAAGGAGATGCTCGTGAATCATATGCGCATTTTAACGCGCAAATAGATGGCTTTTTATGTAATGGACCTTAATTCATGAGATTTGTATTATTGCTTCATGGTTTAATAAATATAAAGCTCAATATGTTCCTAGGCTATGTACGAGTGGCGATAGGCTAACCCACTTAGCAAAGGATCACCAAACAAAGAGTGGATTGGGGCTGTCCCGAATTTTATTAGGGAGCTTTTAGATCAAGATATTGCTTTTTAATAAATTAAGAAATTCTATTAAAAAAATTGAACATATATTATTTAATTAAAATTATTATTATTGATTAAAACTAACCAAAGAACACTTTTAAAATAAAAACTTTTCAATGAACTTAAACAAACTTTAAAAAATTTACATATGTTCTTTTAGAATTTCATATATAAATGGACTTTATCTTCTGTAATATTATATTATATATAAATATCTTAGAGATATTGCTTAGGTGATTTGTGAAGATTATTTTATTTGATAAATGACTATTATTGTAAATGTTAACAAAATTGATATATTTGATACTTTAAATTATATATACTAACAAAATTGATTAATTTTTTTATTTATAGAGATTTTTCCTACAGATGAATGCTATAAAAAATACTAACAAAACAGATTTGAGATTTTAAATTTGAAAAATTAACAAAATAGATTAAATTTTGATAACAAAACAGAATAAGTTATTTTAAATAATTTTAATAGATATTTTATTCTTACTTGGCATTATTTGACAACAAAAAAATTCATTGTTACAGACTACCATGCTATAATATTTTCAGAATTTTGTTAATTGATTTTCTATGCATTATATAGATTCGTTTATATAAAATATCTTAAAGTTTTTTAATATTAAAATTGTGCAATTAGATAAAAATATTTGAGTCAATACAACTAATTTTTAAATTATACATAAATTAATGGAATTCTTTTACTCAATAGAATAAAAAAATAAAATAAAAGCTCAGTAATGCCCGAGCAAAGTGCGGCGGGCTACTAAAAAGTTTAGAGTAAGAGTCAAACTTTTTACTTAATACATCATGTGTCAAACCCCATTGAATAACAGTAACTTATTTCAATTATTAGATATATTCTAGGGAGTTGGCGTTTGACAGATCAAATGAACTTATGTAATTATGATTATGATGTCAATAGTACTGAATGGTGCAGAAGTTTTTTTGACAAATGATACAAATAGATTGAGAGCCCGTTTGGTTTAACTTTTGGGAGAATGTCTTTTAAAAGAAGATCTTTTATAAAAAGACCTTTTAAAAAAATGTCTTTTAGAAAAAGTATTTTTGTTTGGTTTGAATATTTGAAAAGTAAGTTTAAGATAAGTATTTTTGTTTGGATAGGTTAATGTAAAATGACTTTTGAAGGTATAATTACCAAAATAGACATAATATAATTTAAGAATATATTATTGTAATATATTCAAATTTGTGTGATATTAAAGGATAATTAACTTCTAAATTATTATTAATTTTTTTTATTTCCAATAAATTAAGCACAACTTTGTTTTTATAATTTTTAAATAACAAATTTTTATTTCAGTATTCTAATTGTTTGAGAGTGAAGGAGAAGAGGACAGAGAGTAAGGTGAGAGTGAGAGTAAAAGAGACGTGAGAGTGATGAGAGCAGAGTGAAAGTGTGAGTGAAAGAGACAAGAACGTGAGTGAATATGAGGTTAATATTGTAAATAAACAAAAATGAAAAAGGAAAAGTATCTCAGCTCCACTTTTATCATAAGGCCTTTTTTTCAACCGAAAATGTGTTTACTGTATATCCAAAATTGAACCAAACATGATACCTGTACTGTATAAACTCGTTCTACCCATGGAAAAGGCCTTCTATTGAACGAAAACGGTGAACCAAACATGCACTGAGCAGAAACCGTTTTCTTCGATAATAATCTTTGGTGAAAGTATAAACATTGTAACTCATATGGGACGTATATAGTAAAAATAAGGAAAATAATAAAAATATTTGAATAATAAATTTTATATTATTATTATTATTCTTGTTTAATTTTTTTATTTAAAATTTATCGAAATAAACAGTACAAATGTTTGTAGGTTTTTTTTTATATAAAATTTATCAATATAAATATTGTAAATGCTGCACAAAATTTATCAGTATAAATAATAGAATGATAATAAATTTTTGGACAAAAAAATTAAATAAAAATAATAATTATTATATGAAATTCATTCAAATATTTTTATTATTTTCCTTATACGTTGCCCTGTTTGTACATTCCCGCTCATTCTTCAATTTTACTTCTTTAATCTTTTTTACCACTTATTTCCGTTCTTTTAATGATGGTGGGTCTAATTATTTTTCGTACTTCTTTTCGCAGATTTCTCTTGATACTACTAAGTAGTGGTCAGCCAAGCAAGGAGGCTGTAAGGAATTCTATCGTCGTCACGTAATTTGTTGGCGAACCAATGACAACAAATTCAGATTTCTATCATATCCAAAAGAAAAAGGAATCACGTAATTTGTTGGAGATCCAATGGGAGATCCAATGGCAATAAATTCAGATTTCTATCATACCCAAAACAAAAAGGAACACATCCAATGAAAGTTACAATTACATTAGACTACTCGAAAATAAGACAATACGCGGTCTTTCCCTTTGCCGCATCACCACACAATTTTCAGCACACAGATCCCCCCCCCCTCTCTCTCTCTCTCTCTCTCTCTCTCTCCTTCCTCCTTTTTCTTTTCCCTCTTCTCTCCTCTTATATTACTTATATATGAGCAGAGCATATGATACAAGATCCCAAGTCCCAACTTCTTAATCCTTACCTTCTCCGGGACCCCCCTCCCCCCAAAAGAGAGAGATAGAGAGAGAGAACATTATTTCTGCATGAGAGCACAGAGTCTTGGCAAAGCTTCTTTATCCGTGGACTTTCTTAACCTACAACAGAGAAGCATTGACAATAAAAAAATAATTATATAATAGTTAAAGAAGAGAGAAAAAACAGAAAACAGGAAATTAATTATATGTTTTATATATCCTTGCAATATCCAAGTAAAAAAAAATTATGGTTATTGTTTTTTTTTTGTGCATAATTGGGAGAAACTATTAGATGTATATAGTGCATTAGTTGGATTGTACTCTGTCTAATAATAAAATAGTATTTTAGATAAAAATATAAATTAATAATAGATCCTATTATCAATTAAATTTCTATCCAATAATAAAATAATATTTTAAACAAAAATTTAAGCTAATAATAGATCCTATCACCAAATAAAGTTGAAATATCATTATGCTATTAAATATAATTAACACAATCTAATTGGTACTTTATAAATATCTAATAATTTTTCAATAATTGAAGTGGAGAAGTGGAGATGACTCAAAATGGGTCAAATCCTTAAGCAACTGAAACTCCCTTATCCCTGTGCTCGTTTTCATGTGATTCGGTCTTCAATGGCTTAAAGCCGTCAACAATTAAAAAAAAACGAGATAGAAGTCACATGAGGCTCTCTCTTGTGACATTCTTTAACCACTAGGGCTGCAATTAGGGATGCGATCAACTATGGCGACTGCACATTATGGTTACATTTCTATATTTTTGTACAAAATATAAAATAACTTCTACTTTTAAGGTTTTAAATTTTAACATTTTTAATGACTTAAAAATAACTAAAAACTCAACTCACTTACTACCTAACTTAAAACATATATGACAAGAAGATGTTGAAGAACTGTTGAGATTGCTTAATATAGTATTGAGAGTTGAAAACAATGAACGGCAACTTAAGATGGGCCAGTTGCGGCTCTTATGCGACTCCATCATAATTAGGTTGTGACCATTTTCAATGATCGGAAGTCATAACCCAATTACAATATAATGTGATGTAGTGCTCGCAACCGCAATATTGCAGTTGCATCATGTCACATGGTCCACGATTTAAAACTCGCTTGAAGCTAAACCTAACAATTACATCTGACCACTAATTCCTTGTAGTAAAATTGAATACCATATTTTCCGCTATTCCTTACCCTTTTATGTGATAAAAATCCTAGATCAGATTAAGGAAAAACTCCATGGTTTTCAAAGAACAAGAAGACTTGCCTTTTCTTCCATGATAGCTTTGGCTGCAGCTGCAGAGCTTCGTCGATGAGCTGAATGAGGCTTGCCATGGGAATGATCAGGCGGAGGAACAGACGAGTGGGTCTCAGGACCTTTATAATCAATCTCATATGTCTCTGAATCCAATGCTTCCGTTGGCGATCCCCCTGAAAAAAATAAAAAAATAAAAAAAACAACACTGAGCACTAATTTAATTAGCAGTACATGACTTAATGATTGTATGTAAGCATGCATACATATAGCTAGGGGTGAAAAGAGTGTATGTGTATTGTAGAAGATGCAAACCTCTTGACAAATAAGGGAGAGTGAGCATGAGAAAGAGAAAGAAGCAGGTGGTGAAGAAGGAGGACCTGTGCTCCATATATGACATGCACAAATTTCTTTTGAGGTTTATGTTAAAACTATATATTTGAGGTAAGAAGAGTCGACTAAGGTTTGGGGTGATTTATAGGGAGTAAAAAGGAGGGGAAGGGTACGTTTTCATGAGTGACTAGAAGGAGTGGGGACTGTGCAGTGTGCAGGTTCACGGAAGGAACATGGCCAAGGCAAAGCAAAGAGGCAAGAGGCCGTTGAGTATAATTTCTTTGTTTTTTACTCTTTCTCATTTTTAGCCTTTTGGCAATATTGAAACTGCCATCATTGACACAGCAGTAAGTTGCGAGGTACGATGTGGATGTGTTGGTTTGGAACATTAATGCTTCCATAACATACCCATTTACGTATAATTTTTAACCTTTAGCTTCATGTTATATGGAAAATATTTTTATGAACATGAAATATATAAACATGGCATGACCGTATGAGATAAAATATACTAATATAAGTGTGGGAGAATATATATATATACTGTATGTTCACATTATATTTTAGTATCCCAATATGATATCTAAGTAGTGGAACTCATTATATATATTAATTCCCTATATAGTTCACACACAGGGTATTTTCGGCATTGAACAATCTCGGAGAAATTGCTAAGAAAGAACTGGGACTAGAAAAGTAACTTTTGGGCAAGGTTTAAATTAAAAAATTTTCACCTAATTCCATTTGTTTATTGAAATTTCTAATTAATTTAACTGGTCTTTTTAGGATATATATACAATTATTATTTGTTCCCATCTGCTTTAACATTATTTCAATGTACTGAATGGGCCTTAGTCTTCAAAGAAAAATCAGATGAAGCATCGTTGGGACAACTCCATGTGTATATAATTGAAACCTGCCATGCAGAGGGAGATACCATTGAGCTTACCCCGCTGGATTTCACATTAGTCACACCTTTGCCGTGGCCTAAATATACTTTTTCGGTTTTTCCATGACGTTACTATAGAAACTCCAAATATTGATCCATAAAATATGACCTAAGAGGTTATCATTTTACTAGACAAAATCTTGTCACCTATTTTGTTTAACGTAAAGCAAATTACTTCATGTTTTCACTCGTACTAGGAAATGCAAGAGGCATGCTCTTGAAAATGATTTTCGTGCTATTCCGACTACCCCTGGAGTAATTATTTGTTGACATCTTTGGCCCTGTTTTATAGCCACATGGAATCTGCCTAGTTAGCTATGGTATGTGTCAAAAGGAGACCCCACTGTAGGATCTACTGATTGTGTGCATATACTTCGCAACGAAAGGTTTGGACAACCATGATAGCGACCCTTTTGCTCCCCGTTCTCAATGTTAACTGTGGATTCCCGATTCCATGTTATTACTTCAATACTAATACTAGGCATGTACCTTTTATATAACTACTTAACCTGGCTTCCTACCTGCAAAAGACCTGAGCCAAGTGATTAATATATGTGGAATCGGGAAGTTCAGACTTTAGGATCTTACTTCCATCAAAATTTTGTGAGGTTCCCAACTCAAACTGGCAGCAGCTAGCTAGAGTTATATTTTCCCCAGAGGTCCGAATCTCCAAAGAAACCTATAATTAAGATTGGTCATTTTCATGGGAATAAATAGTCGGCCTTTCCGTCGCAACATTCAGTAAATATAAAAGACCATATAATAAATGCCTTCAAAAGATGGAAAGTGCTGGCACCCCTGATCTGAAACCCAAGGCAGATGACACTGTCAATTTATTAGCTGACTTAATTGTGAGAGTTACATAGATAAACAAATTAAATTTAGGAAAAAGGCTCTGATTGTAACTTGGATAATTTTCAAAGGTTTTTCTAACGAGTGTCCTAAAAATACTGGTTAAAAAAGTCAGAATGGAAAGTTTTTAAAATTTCTAATACATTCAATATATTGAAAACTTAAAAATCTTATTTTTCAAAAAAAAAAATTCCACACTCTTAGTTACTTAACCAATCTCCTTTTCATAATCAACATTTAAGGTCAAGGTCTTTTTGGAGATTGCATTAATTTATATATGATTCTATTTTTTAGTGCATGTCAAAGGAATGTTTAAACATTTAGATAAACTTGAATGTTGATGCTGCTGTTGTCTGAACGCAGCTACTCCAATGGTTTTTATTAGCGGGGGCTTTGATGGAATTTTGGTGGAGATGAACAGCTAACTCGTGGCTGGTCAGGGATATATGGGCAATGCATGCCTTATTTTGCCCAGTGCAAGTATGTGATCCGTACCTATTAACTATTGCCAGTATGACTGACTAGGACACTCACTCATTACAAACTTCTGAAGTTATGGACCTTGCCTTTCTGATCTGATGACTCTAAACCCCAACTGCAGAATTAATTGAAGACAGCAACTCCATAACTCTCCATATCAGGATGTCCTCTAAGTAATTCATATTACGCCACATTCACATACATACATACATACCTGCAGGGAGCTACATGCATGATATATACTTTTCCTACACTGATGCCCATGCTAATGTATCTGTGAATCTTTTTTAGTTTCCCAAAAATTTTTTCCTCGCTGTTATCAGGAAAAGAGACTAATCTCTTTTGAGTGTAATCAAATTTGCACTCTCAATTGGAGTTCTCTCCAGGAATTGAACTAGTATGCCTCTACCAGGAGACCAATTTCTATACGTGAATCCTTTAAAAGAAATAAAACTTTTTGGACAATATTTTTTATTCTGCTAGCTAGAACCCTAGAACTTTTTCAGTTAGACAACAGCTGTATTCTCTGTTCTCTAATCTCTAATCTCTTCATATTGTCTTTTGCCCATGGCTGTACTTATTGGTTATTGCTGTCTTGTCTAAATTAATTCAAGTTCGGTGCTACATGATGACCCGTGATAGAAATTTTGTATGTGCATTTGTTGCATTATGTACATTAAGAAAATATCAGGTGAATGAAATTTAAATCGTTAGATGTAAAACATTCATTCCATGATCAGAAAGCTGCACAAGCCGTGCAGAGAGCTTCATCTTAGATTATAGAAAGTTAAGATTCAAGTATTGCCCAAATCTAAAAATGAAGGAGGAGTTGTAACTTGACAAAGCCAGTTAGCTATGATAGCTGGCTTCTGTTATTAGTTAGTTAATCTGTTTAACATACTAAATGTAGTTAGGAACATATTGTACTTAGGCGATGTGGGATTTCTGTGTATCAGTAGACATAAGGCCTTGTAAAGACTAAGACTTTGTACTTTCAGTTTTCATTCATCTTGTTGAATCACAATCCTCTCTGTCTCAGATACCATTTTATTAGCAGGTGAACAGTCACTTGTTTAGTTTGTGAAAGTTAAGTATGCGAAGGTTGTGGAAGACTGGAAGTATAGTTACTTTTCCAATTTACGCAGTGATTTCCAATACCGAAAACCCCCATCTGTAGCCTTCCAAATTATCAGTTAAACGTACCATGTAATGAAAATGTAACACTTTATATTTAGCATATATGAGTTCACAATTAAGTGACTATATTTTTGTTCCTACCAAATTTATAGAGTCTGATTGGCCAATGAAGAAGACTGGCTGAGTGGAACTTTAGATGCTATAGGCTAAATTGGAATATGCCTTGTTGAACTTTTTAGGGAGGGATTCTTATAGAAGTTGTTTATTAACCATTTCAAGACTACTAAGGCTGAGTGGCTAATTACTATTAGGCAGTGGAACTGCTCTTTTATGACTATTTAAGGGGTGTTTGATGAGGAGACCATTGAGCTAATAATCAACAAATCAAGTTTTACGAAGGTGTTTGATTCTATTGGCACTGATTGGACAAGTCAGAGAATTCTATCGATTCAATTTTGAATGAAGCTAACATAATTCAATAAAATTGTGAATATATTTAAATATAAAATGATAGATTCATATTAATATAAGAATTTCTTACACTTTTTCTTTCTCTCTCTTCCTTTTCAGTTTCTAATTTTCTTAAAACATGTTCCTATTCTTTTCCTTCATAGCTAGAGTGGGAAGGATGCCAATTTTCCCAGTAATTATAACACAAAGTGGGCTTCCATAATAGATCCTGCAAAACTTGAACCAGATCTGTTGCTTTCTGTACTATTTTGTCATCTCAAATTTAATTTGACTATCTATATATTGCGGTATGCATATGTTTCCTATATTTCGTCTTTGTTACATCGAAAAAAGACCGCACAAATTATAGAAAGTCGGATATAGCCTTCTAGTGTTGAAATGGAATTGCCATTATTCACAGTAAACTCATAGAGACAGTATCCTTGGCACTCGGAAGGTTTTGGATATTACGTGGTCCCTAAATTGAGACTGGTATAGACCACTGCTAGGACCAATCCCCTTAATCAATGTCGCTTTTCTTTTTCATAATACACGCCGTTCCAATTTTTGTCGAGTTAGGATGGGTTTGTTTCAATTTTAAAAAAATATAATTATAAAATTTAAATTTTATATATAATTAAAAAAATTAAAAATAATTTTTTTTTGAATTTTGATTATTTTTAAAAAAATTATACAAATATATAAAAATTCATTTTTAAGCATTTTTTGCCAAAAAAATTTCGTACAAACACATCCTTAATTTATATGCATATAAATATAACCACCGTACAAACCTACTGAACATTTGAAAGCAGTGCAGTTACTACAATAAAAAATTAAACTCTAATGCTAGCAAGAAAATAAGAGGAGTTAGAATGCATTAAATACGAGTTGCACTTTAAAGCAAGTAGTAATAGACAATAGTTTGCAAGAAGATTAACAATAAGTTTGGATGATAATTGATAAATAACAAGAAGAATGGAAAGAAAATAATAGAAAAGCAATATGTTTGAGAGTTTAAATACAAATAAGAAAGAAAAGGAATTTGAGAATCTATTCTTCCTCTTTTTCTCTCCAATACCGACTTTTCATTTCCCTTCAAATTGGGATGAAATGGGAGAGGCTAACTTTGGGAGAAACATAATTGCTCAAATAAAAATTGGGATCAATCTAATATTTTGTTATATTACTTTAAAATATAACTTTCAAACAATATTATTTGATTTTCATTTCATTTCTTTATTGATCTTACAAATAAGAGTAAGGAAGGGTAATTTTGTTCCATTTATTATTTATTACTTTTTCAATTCATGTTACTAGCTTCGCTCTATTCCATTAATAATAATAAAAAAAATCCTATCACAATATAAAGGAGAAAATTCTCGTATATATTCATACCGGACCTAGTTCGGGACTCGAGATGTAGCGACTCTCTACAGCTGAAAAATAACTTTATATGTGGCATATGTAAGCTCCCATAACTCATATTTGTCCTTCCATTCTAAATCTTTTTTTGTGTATAACACCCACACGTTAACACGTAAAATTTTATACTTTCTTATGTGCTTATATAATATCAATGTATAAATACTAATCAATTATTTTCTTTAAAATTCACCCTGCATTAAAAGAACTAAGACGATGTTTGCATACTACTGAGTGTGCCAAAAGAAAACTATCCTGATCTCATGATCATACTGGAGATGATCATACCATCTTATATCCATAGATAACTAAAATTAAAATCTCACGTCGTCAGATTCCAAGGAATTAACATGAAGGATGATATAAGATCATATCATCTTATATGCATAGAGAACTGATATTAGGAACAGAGCCTTTGAGAATGAATCAGGTAATTTTCATTAACAGAACAAGTGGGTATTTATACAAGGTGTTGGAGACATGAATGTATGATAGTTGTACAACAACTAATTACTAACCAGTCCTAACTAACTTAACAATCTCTAAATGTGGTAAAACTCCCCCATCAAGATAGCAGAGATATGACTAGTAAGGGTGTTGGCATAATGGTTGAGATATATTATAGTTCTAGAGAGGACCTAAATTTAATTCTTAGAGAGAATATCAGTTAAGTAAACAAATCTAACTACGCTAAAAACAGACTGGCCTCCTTTTTTTGATAATAAGGAGGGGATGCATTTGGGAAACCAAAAATTCCCACCAGATAACAGTACTGTTCAAATGAACATGCATATAGTTTGCATTATTAAAACACTCCCCCTACTTTTCCATTATCCGACTTTCAAAATTTAACTTTCCCGTGACGCAATACCTCAATCTAAGGGAAAAAGGTAAATAGCTTGGTCAGATTCAAATATTCCGTTTACTGGTCCATGATGATAGAAATGAATGAGATTGAATGCAGTAACCACCGAGGCATGGACAAAAATGGACCACCCCGTTGCAAAGTCGTAATTATCAAGTTTCCTGTCACTTCATCATCTCACATGACATCAACGAACGAAAACATTCAACAATTCAATGCAACTCACTATAGCACAGGCAATTTAGAGATCTGGACCATGTAGTATCTAGCTCCACGAGAAGAAACAACTGTGCATTTGAGTTTGTGACAAAATGTACTGGCCAGTCCTAGGTACACAATTCCCTTGCGCATCCAAAAAATAATGTTGAAATCACATTTATCAATAAAAAATGTAACACACTTTGGATAATGGACCGGACCAATGTTTTGATCCAAGAAGATTTGGCTAAGGCCAGCACTAGATCAAGGAGATCGTTCGACCACCACTTGAACATATGGCTTAAATTATTAAAGACGCTATAAAATCTTATTAATCATAGAATAATGATAGGGATATTCACTTTTTTTGGGATATTATATCGACTTATCACTCATTCATTATTCGATGGGATATAGACCCAATCTAAGTGAGGTCTATATCCCATCCAATAATAAATAGGAGATGAGTCGATATAATATCCCAAAAAAAATGAATTTTTTCAATATTTTTTTTAATCATATCATAAGTTCTTCAACCGTTACACCATCTCTCCTTAACAGAATCAACGGCCAATCGCATATAAGTATTGCTATAAGTACTTTGGGATAAGCTCAAATGTATTTTATTCCCCGTCTAGACTTTACACACATTCAGCTCATACTAACTTTAATATGTGGAGATTGAAATAGTCACCATTGACTACCCGATCGGCTCCAAAATTAGGTGAGAACAGATAGCAATTGTGTAAGTTTACGTGTGCCATTTTAAAAGGATAACTAAAATCTTTCTTTAAACATAAATAAATAAATGGAATAAGGCTTTACTCGAGTTATTAGACAACAAAACCCATATCCTTAGCATCCCCCTAAAATCTGTGTTGAAAATTTTAGAGGTGATTGTTCATATAGTTTTCATGCAGTAAGTCTATTGTTGTTTGGTAACTAATGTTTGCCTGTGTTCTTGAGAATTTGGAATGACAATGACCCCATAAAAAAATTGCAAAGCAACTGTGATAAAATTATGTGATAATACTTTAAGATTAATAACAAATGCATAACCCTTTGTAATTTTAATAAGACAATAGACAGATTAAAAATGTTTTTATAATACAATATCATGTATATTGCGTAACAAGTATGAAAAAGTTACACTCCAAACCAATCAACTAGTATTTTTATGGGAGACCACTAAGTGACTATTTGAGTGGCGCAGAAACCGCTGTTATTTATTTCATTATCGCGTGCTCTGACTCCACAATATACATTTAATTCTATCTTTATGGCAAAAGAATAAAGATAAATTTCAAATCGCTACCAGGATTAAGATAAGGCACAACAACTATTAAAAAATAAGATGAGGTTTGCCCGAGTGATAAAGATAGTACTAAATTAACTTTCTACTTCCCACTTTGCACACGGTCGAAAAGTTGGTCAGAGCATCCAAGGATGCTTAAATTGGACGACGTTCGGATGAGTGCTGTGCTGTCTCAACGGCTTTGAAAAAAATATATAAAAATTTAACCCTAACAGTACGTATTTCGAGTGTGATTAATATAGAGTAAAAATAGTTTATACTATTATTTAATAAATTTAATTTTGATATGATAATAGTATAAAAAGATTTATATAATTTATATAACTATTTAAAAAATAGATGAAAAACTTAATTAATTATATTTATTAATATAATAAAATATAATTAAATAATTATATAAAATTTTTTTATATTATCCCGATATTAAAATTAAATTCTTATTTAATAAAACACTATTATATACGTTAATGAATTTAATATATTTATGAGCTGCATAAATTTAAATTTATTTCGTTTTGGTATAAATTAATTAAGAATTAAAAGTGGAATTAACTATGTTAGAATGGAATTATTAATTCAATTATCTGTTAAAAAATTAGTATAAAATATACTTTATTCTTATGTATTTTAGCAAATATATATTTTATATCCTACATTTTAAAAATATGTATCTTAATTCTGTACATTTTTACCCTTTTATCAAATTCTCCATCTATATTATCCATTAGTGATATATGAACTTAGAACTTTTAAACAAGAATGAAGTGAACTATCTTGAATTCAAAACTCGAACTGAATAAAAGTACATTTCTTCAACTCATTTACATTGTGGTGATTAATAAGGAAATCCGGTTCTAGATTCTGGATTCCAGATTTCCAAGCTCATGTGTCATCAACGAAGAGTGGACGAAAAACTTGAAAAAAAATTTAAAGTGCATGTTTGATAAAATATAAAATATTAAAATACATATTTTTAAAATATAAGTTGTAAAATATACATTTACTAACGCTGGAACATAGTTTAACTTTTTTTTTTTTTTTATTTTCAGATTAACTCTCGGAAGTTGGGTGACATAAACAAACAAAAAGCGACACGTGAGAGCAAATTGCAGAAACCAGTAAGTTCAGGTTCTTGACATTGTTGGCAGGGAAAAGAAACTTAGGCTTGGTTGATGACAACGAACGCATTAACTACAACTTTCTCATGTTTCTTCTTTCTATGTACTACACACTACACAGTAACACACGCACCTTTTTACTTTACCATACACCCACGACAACACCTTGTCTCGTACGCCTCAGGTGACAAAAATAAGCAATGATATCAACACAAAAGAAAACAATCTTCTCTATGAACAAAAAAAATTTAAGAATTATCATCAACTGATTGAGGACTATATTCAATTCAATAACCATTAAAAGAACAAAAAAAGAAAATTGAGAATTTGATATACGAATTGAAGATTAGTCAGAAATCATGTGAAGAGTATCAGCAAAACCCAACCTTCTCTTTTTCCAGAAATTATTGACCTCAGGATCGAGTTTGTGCCCGGTTCTCGCCGGTTCCGATTTGCACCTCGTCAGCACTATAGGGCGTGCTTCACACTCTCCTCTTTCCCAGTTCTTCAATTCTTCAACGTTCTCTGATTTGGTAATCGAAGTTAATACTCTGTCTCTGAGCGAGTCCTGGAGCTCTTTGAAAATTCCCAACTTTGCGTCCGTTTCGGAGACCCTTTTCCCTTCTTGTTCCGAAACCGACTCTCTCTTTGAACCGGGTTCTTCGTCGTTCTCAGCGGAACCCGGTTCTCTCTTCACCGGTTCGTCCCTTTGCTTCTCCCCTGTTTCTTCTTTGCTTCTCAGCGGTGAACCCCAGAACCTACTCGCTAAAGACGAAGATCTGTACGGCGCGGATCTACACCTCGTCAATAACAAAGCGTTTTTCGGCGGCGTGCAACAAGAGTTGGAAGAAGCGAAAGCAATTTCGGGGTTCACTCTCTCTTCGTATTCCGATTCATCGTCTTCGTGCTCTGCCTCTGACTCATCGTTTGACCTCTGAAAATTCGACTCCGATTTAGCCGAATCCTCTTTGAGCTTCGTGGGTTTTCTTCGGAAGCTTCCGACCCGGAAGAACCCCCATTTGGGCCAAACGGGTTGGCACCGGCAAGGATTTTTTTGGGGTTTGATTTTGCAGAACAGGGCGTTTTTTCGGATCCACCAGCAGCGGCACCGGTTTGCCGGAGCTCCGCCCCTTGCGGCGGCGGCGGCGGCTGCTGTGGAGCGTCCTCGTTTGGCGGCCGCTTGTTTGGCGGAGCGTCTGACCCGAACTTGACCCATGCATGTAACCTTAGGGGAAGAGGGTTCTTGCGTTTCAATGGCGGTGTTCTTCTTCCGTACGAACATTGGGCTTGACCTTGACCTTCCCCTGCTTCGGCTCCCTGCATTGCTCCTCAGAAACCTCATCAATGGTGGAGGGAACTTGTCGGTTCGACCCGGACTTGAAATGGGTTTCGCTGATAGCTTCATGTTATTGCTTTGTTCTGTTTTCACACACCACCACTTTCTCTTTTATCTGTGTTGAGGTTGGTGGTGGAGAAATGGAAAACCTTTTCTGTTTTTTTCTTCCTCCCGGCTTGCCCCAACTGTGTGAATTTTGTGACAGTTTGAGTTTGGTGTGATGTTTTGTGAAACGCAATGTAGATATGGTATGGACTGGCTGGGGGAACTTGTATTCCTGCAGAGTGTTTTTGCCACTTTTGTTTTTTTCTGCGGACTTAAAAAAATTTTATTTCATCGTCGCACGGACGGGTGAATCCACTGTACTGTGAAGATTTTTTTTTCCTATTAAAAAAATAGTTTGATATTGTATCGAGGTTGTAAGTTCTCCTTGGCGTAACTCTCTCGGGAGTGTATACAATGATCCCTTGGATTATTATAAATTATAGTATATCAAATTTTTATAATTATTATATATTAATTATAATAATATAAATAATTTAAATTTATTCAAATAAATCTTATTTATCATAAACAATTTTTGTCATTGATTCACTATAATTATGCCATCTTTTCTAACCTCAATATTCTATATCATTGACTCTTTTCTCATCACTTACCTCATCGTCTTTTCCATCTGTTATTCTCTATAGCTACTGCATGTGTGGTCGGTGTCCGCCACAAGTCTCTCTCCACTACTAATTCCCGATTTTAACCTCTATCTTCGCAAGCAACAGTTCAAGGATGCGAACGGAGGGACTTGATGGAAAAATGCTTATCTATTAGACAAAAGTAGTGATTGTTAGAGATAATACTGATAGCTACTGAACAAAAATAGTGACGCTTAGCAAAAAGGGTATTGAAAATTTTGGAGAAAGCATTTTTAAAATTATAACTGCAAGAAGGAGGGGTAATCAATAAAAAAATTTGGAGAAGTAGTTGAGGATGTATAAATAAATTTTTAGAAAAAAATTGGAGCATTAATTATGTGGGGGCGTTGTAAAACGCTTCCCTCTCGAGGTCATTTATTGTTTATTTTTCACGTTTTAATTTTGAGGGGACATTGCTGAGGCTGTTAGCTGTAGGCTGCATAGTAGGCAAAATATATAGATAGAATTTTATTATATCTTCCTATAATAAGTTAAGTAATAAATGAAAAATAAATATATTTAAGAGACTAATTTATGTGTATTATTTTATATAATTATATGCTTATATTTGTTAAATTTTTAATATAATAGATAATTTAATTAAATATTTATATAAAATTTTATATTAATAATATATGTAAATTAAATTTTATATTTTATATTTAATATTATTTTATTTAATAGTGATTAAAAAGTATTTAAAATTATTTTAGAAAGATAATAGCTATCAGATCGGATGCATTCTGAGGGCCTTAGCAAACAATTTAAACCAATATCAACCGTTGGATCTTCCCGAGAGTGTGGGCGTTAGATTCGTTGTTTTATGGAGGTATTTAATATCCATGGGATTTTGCTACACAAACGTTTTACGGACCTTCATAATCATGCCCTGCCGTTCCAGAAGAACAAATCAGCTGGCGGGGTTCGCACTTCTCACTTCAGAACTCACGTATCTTGTTCACTGAGACGAGTAGGTGATTCAAATTTATGTCTGGTTTGATTTCAGTTTTCTACTCTAGCTTAATTTTGATGTGTTGCTTTTATGGTTACGATGTCTTCCAATGTAGCCGTCGTTTTTTTTATTATTAATCATTTTTTAGCCGTTTTACTGTTATTATGCCATTATTTTGAATAATATTATTTTGATAAAGTCTATTTTATTTTGGGTTAATATATCACTCATTTATTATTAGATGAGTGCATGATCCTACTTAAATCATTCAATAATAAATAAATGATATATTTGCTCAAAATATGATATAAATTATGTCAAAATAATATTTTTTTATCATTTTATAGAGTACGTTATGTAATTATGCACGAAATGACACCTATTTTTAGAGATTAATGCAAAACTGTACAATTTTAGGCTGCACAAATTTCAGAGAATTAGAATAACAAAATTCAAATCATAAAATGATATAGAAATGGAAAAACAAATCACTTTTTACGAGTATAATATTTGTTTTTTTTAATATATTCATTTTATAGTTTCATATCAAAATTAATTAATGATTTTGCATATTAATTAAGTTTCTATCTTATAGTTTTCTTCATATATTATTATGTTAGGACGCATTTGTTCTGGAATCGTGACCGTATGTTTTGATTGATGCAGACTGAGGGACGGGTTACATTGTACTAAAAGGGTCAGAGACATCCGGATCCGAGAAGAAAGAAGGGATAACTGAGAAGAAAGGAAGAATAAAGAAGAAAAAAAGGCGGGAGTATGTTCGAGACAATTCAATCCACTCAGTCGTTTGAAAAGAAGTTTATGATTGGATTGGTTCTTCATTTTTTCCCTGGCAATGCATTCTTGGCCAACGAGAAAGTACTTTAGCCAAAAATTATTTAGACATGATCTTTGGTGCGCCCACCCTGTTCATAGATTTTTTACTGGAATAAAATAAAAAAAAATTAATTATTTATATAAATATTTTATTTTAAATTTATTTTTAAAAATATCCTATTTTGGGATTATTAATAAATTATGTGAGATTGATATAATTATGAATATTTGTGCACTACTCATAAATCGTGTCACCCTCACATGATTTATGGTTCAGTGCAATGCTTATATAAATTGTGTAAGAGTCATACGATTTACGTACAATTAAATCACACAGAAATTATGGGAGGGTAGCACAATTTCTGTGTGTTTAAATTGCACGTAATCATGTGACCCTCACACAATTTTAGGTGATCAACTATAAATTATGTAAGGATGGCACAATTTTTATATAAATCACTTTTTCTCCATATGCTCAATTTTACTGTCCATTGCCTCATTTCCCACCATCCAATGCCAAATACAAGAGTGAAATCTGTATTTCTGCAAAAATTAGAGTGAGATAGCCGAGAGATTTTACATTCTTGTTTATCATAATGGTGAAATCACAAATACAAATAAAAAAGTTATATTTTATAGTTCAAATCCAATTTGTGTGAACATTCATCCTTCTATTTTTTTGTTAGAGCTGCAGAGTAAAATATTGCAGAAGTTACGCCAACAAAATAACAAGCACGTAACACAAATGGTATACCGGTTGCCTATAGCAGTTGAAAAAGATCTGATTCGCTGTAACAGTCTTGAGATTAGCTGTGATGAGGATTAAACTAAATTAACAAAAATAATTTTTTATTAATCTAAACTAAACTAAGCTAACCAAATTTTTCTCCACTAATCTAAACGAATATTTTTTTTATACTAATAAAAAATAAATTAAACTAAACTAAACTAACCAAATTTTTTTACACTAATCTAACAACTAAACAAATATTTTCTTTTCTAATTATAATAATTAAGCTAAACTAAATATCTTATTTTTTAAATAAAATAAAATTAAAATATAGTAAAAAATTACCTTTTCCTGGAGGTGTGCAGAAATATGTCCAATTTCATTTAACCGACGTAAGCTATTTTGAGCCATTTTCTACCAAAATTTTCCTCTTTTTCTTGCAATTCCACTTTACACGATTTTCCTAAACTCTTCTTCCATGATTTCTGAATGGAACAGTAGATCACACGATTTCTTATTTATAGACAAAACATACCATAAATCGTGTGAGGGTCATACGATTTACGTGCAACTTAAACACACATAAATCGTGCCACCCTCCCACGATTTATGTATGATTTAGTTGCACGTAAATTATGTGACCCTTACACGATTTACGTGAGCGTCAAGCACTGAACCATAAATCGTGTGAGGATAGCACGATTTGTAGGCAGTGCATAAATAATCATAAATTGTGCTAGCCTCACACAATTTATTAATACCCTACCAAAATAGGATATTTTTGAAAATAAATTTAAAATAGGATATTTATATAAATAATTATTATTTTTTATTTTATTTAAGTAAAAAAGCCCTCTGTTCATCAATATTCATCGGACAAAATATGAATAGTGGTGGTTTTGATTGATTGATTAATTTTGAAGATTTACTCGAGGAATTTATGCGCAGAGAAATTCTTAGTTTTTTTTTTTTTTTAAGGAAAAGAGATGTCTCTCAAATGAGAAAAACTTCCCCTTTCTTGAATGAGTTTGAAGAGTATCCAAAATTTTCTCAGCTATAAATCATTTTTTTTCCACTTTGAATCATCCATGAAATATCAATATTTGTCTCACACGGTAAGTTCCTTGTTTGCAGCTGATTGTACCATGAACGCCAAAAGAGAACAGTGTTTGCGTGTAATGGTCTCCCAAAAATAGTACTTCCAGAAGTTGCAGGCTAAATATGACCCCTCTTCAAACGCAATTTCCAACATCGGAGAACCATTATCTATCGTGATTTTCTTGTGTTTAATGCATTTCCTTTCGTTGAACACATAATAAAAAAAGGAAATAGTCGTGGTTCAATTCAATGAGTGTCTCTTCAGATTTAAATTCATTTATTTGAAAATGAATCTCAAATGTTTTGCAAGACTGCTGTCCCTGGGATTACAACGAATAGCCAACTGCATCACTTTCTTTTTTTTTTATTATTATTATTTGACATGAGGAGACAAAAAGAAAAGAGCAGTGAATGGTTTCGAAAAAATTGAGTAAAAAGATGTAATCATGAACTGCAATGAATATTTTTTACATGTAGATGAGAAGAAAATGTCAAAGTAGAAAACCCCACCACGATGGTCTCACGCTTTTCCGTATTGTCTCACACACAGTGAGTCAACCAACACTATGTTCAAGATTCCATTAATAATGTTTCTTTCCAATCCTATCCTTATGGCACTTCAAAGAACCTACTAAAATCTCAATGCAATTTAGTGATTTCAGCGTATGCCCTAGTTTTGTTGAAGATTAATCTCCCAACAAGTGACCAAAGAAGTCAAAAGGTTTTCAGTTTCAGGCCCCTCTTCTTCCTTCTGGCACTAATGAAGATAGCTTGTGCATCTAAATAGCAATGGTCTTATGGTCAGCGAGACAATTACCAACCCATCTAAGATTAGTTGATTTTGGTTCAGCCCTAGAAAAGTAGGCGTTGAAAATATGAAATCTTCAAGATCTGTTACTATAAAAAATTTATGTCCATACTTCAGAGTACAGCACTACATGGATTGCAACTTGCATTTATTAAAAAACTATGAAAATGGGTCAACTCGAGATCCGGCAATAGGTAGAATTATGAGTTATCAAGTACGAGGTGCTAAATTTTAGAATTACATGGACCAAAAGAATATATACATATACCATGCAAGGCCCAACAATAAATTACAATCTGATGGGATCTAGATAATTGGCTACCAAATTACCGTTTTAGATGTCAGCATATAAAGTTGTTTGTGGTTGGTAAGCACGTGATTCAGAATCAATTGGTCTTGTTACACCAGCAACTGATTGCTTTGACTCATGGTCCATATTATTGGAGTCCCAATCGCTGGTTCCCTTGAGAGCATCAGTTTCATCATCTGAGAAAGAAACAGTATTAGAGTTAAGAGATACAGCTTCTGCTATATGCAAAATGAATAGAAAAATAGTAGCAGCTTCAAGGAAACAATGCAACATGAGAAGAATTGGCTTTAAAGGGAAGGGATCATGAATAGAGATAAATCATGCCTGAATATGTGGATAGAGGGAGTTCAGTAAGGCATCTGACACAGTCCTTGAGTGCCTGCAGTTCAGCTTCCTTCTGTTGGAGTTTGGATTGAGCCAGGTGCAGCTCAGATTCCAGCTCCACAATTTGTTGTTCCTGCTGTTCTATCAGCAAGCGACTTAGTTTCTGGTTCAGTTCGGATGCTAATATTCCATGGGATTGAGAAGAGTTGAAATTCCAGTTATAGCCTTCATTTGGAACTTTAAGCTGCAAAGGAGTTTCTTGGTCAAATGCAAAGTGAAATCATGGAAATGAAAAGTTGTTCAACTGAATAAAATCAGATATGCGAAAAAGCTGACTGCTGCTTGGGATATCGGTCCCCTTCCCCGGGTGGCATCAGGGAAGTGTTAGGCAGCGTAAAAGCAGATTTATCGAATGCATGTATAAATTTCATCTTATTCCTCAGAGTAGACAATCATAGAATTCTGCTAAGATTAAAACAAATCTAGGATGGCAAACCATAAAATTTATGGAAAATGCTTGGCAATTAGAAAATTTGGAAGAATCCTATGTACTGAATTATATAATAAGGTATGCGATGAACCCTTCATATTTTTTTTTTCCACTTATAATTTCTATTTTTCTACTCAGAATTTGTCACATATGTCTGAAAATGGTTTTTCTAGCAAATTATTCTAATTATGTAGCATCACTGATATTCTATTAGGAAAAGAATATTTTACTTTTTTAGTTTTTACATACAATTTTGGTTTAGATTTTTTTTTTTCTCGTAATTAAGGTAGAAACAAGGTGAATGCACACGCTGGAAACATGAGAAATAAGTATTTGAATGATCAAGCAAACATATTAAACATAAGAAATAAGAGGTGTTATGCTATTTGAACGGTTAAGCAAACAGATTACCCAAAAAGGAGGCGGAAAAAAAAAAACCCAAAACAGTAAAAAAAGAAAGGAGATCATAAGAAGGAAAGGACGAAAAACTTCTTGTACCGATTGGCTTGACAACACAGACAACTATCTCATTTAAAGCAGGGCCAAATGAAGACTAGATGAAGGGCATAGTTAATAAATTAATATTACTTCGTGGCCTAATAAAGGGCAACAAATAAGGTACCCAAGAGGTTCACCTTATCTAATTTTGGCCTTATTTCTTCACGGCAAGGAGTGTCAATAGTACACACATGAAGCTTTTGGAGTTCAAGCTCAAGTTCTGCTTCCAGTTGATCCATTTCCGGAACCTGAAGATCTGGTTCTTCTGTAAGGGCACTACTTCCACATTCACCATCATCACTTACTGGGAGACCACAAGTTTTGACGTCACTGTCTCTGAGCTCATTGTTTGTCTTCTTCATTTCATCGTTCCTGCCACACATTTTGCAAGATTCCATACCAATATTGCCACCAGAATCCATAATTTGATATGCACATGATGATTTTCTTCTACCGAGCTCAATCTCTAGTTCCACAACAATTTTAGCTGTCTCATTCATGGTCTTGGTCAACTCACTGATCTCAGCTTTTCCAGCCATCATACGCATGATCCCAAAGCTAACTCCCCAACCAAATAAGGAGGTATCTGAAGAATATATTCTGATGTTAGAAATTCATGTTTTGCAAAGAAAGAGGAAAGTTCAAATATTGTTGGAAACAAGAAAGCAAATTGTGTTTGAAACGAATTACTGATTTAGATGTTGTTATGTAAAATGGTAACTTAGCAGATGATGCAGAATCTACAGATCACCAAAGGAACAGTGCTCTATAGCTAGCAAACAAACATAAATTAAGGTGAAGTACCAAAAATTTACGGACTGAAATTTGATATTTGACAAAAATATGACTAAAATTTCAGATTTTTTAAAAATAATTTATGGTTATAGGTTCACCAACATCCTAGTGAAAGAAAAAATAATCAAGGAAGATAAATGATAATCGATAGCGGAACTGGGAAGAATGACAAAAGCTAAACAATAGGGGCACGGGGTAAGGTGAAAATTACACATTTTAAGTGCATTAATCTGGTTGACTTCTCCCTCTGCCAGATATCCTCAAGGGCAGCTACTTGTAAAATCACTATACATGTGAATTTCTATGCCATGATAACAGCAACGTAAGGTATAGGTTCTTAAACATTTGGTAGCCACTGGACTTTTCAGATGATTTCAAATTAATGAGATTATACCACTTACACGAGCCAAAAAGTCGGATTTCTCCCTCTCCCAATTTCTAGCATAACATAGTTAGCCATAATTTCACGATATTTATCCGGTATTATGTACCAATACCATCAATTATGGCATATATGCAAATTTGCTAACAACCGTTGAAACTCATACGTCAAATTTAAAAGTTTCATATACAGTACAGCATTAATCATAAAAGTTAAGGCTTCCATTTATCAAACACCCGCCTCTATACCCTACTGCTAGTTTAAATAGGGAAAGAATTCAAATGCATAGTACATAAATTTCAAGGATGAACCCCGAAAAAAAAAAAAAGGTGTAAGGCATGGCGCACTGGGGAAAAGAATAAAAGAAGCATTTCAATCTCAGTAAAACAAAACAGAATTGATGTGACCTTGGGAAGAAAAAAATCCAGGCTTTCCAGCTATATTCTTAGCGGTTTTCTTACTCTTCAAGCCTACAGGTAACCTCTTTACACCCTTCCTATGCTTTGATCGGATCTCTACAACAGGTCTCACCTTAACCTTCAAGATTCGGATTCCTTTTTTGGACCCTTGGCACCCCATCATTGTTTTCTTCCTCGTATTTCCAGGCCAAGATGGGGACTCATCTTGTCGGGCAGATTTGGAACTAGGACTACTCCCTGAAACTGCATTGTCGTTTTTGCATTGCGGGGTTTCTTCTGGAAGGACAGGTAGCAAGGGATGTGTTTTGGTAGGATTGAGGAAATGCTTTGCAGCAAAAGCAGTGCAGCCAGCTACGGCAGCTAAGAGAAGCTTCCACATTGAGACTACTGAGCGTGCAAATGGACGACAGAGAAACCAACACAACACAACACACTATAAATCAAATCAAATGAACAACACCTTTCTCTGCATTCAAACAGACGTTGTAATGAGATTACAAATTTAAAACTTGTTTTTGTAACTGTCTTAAACTGCCAGCTACCTTTCTTCATGTTTGATCTTTTGCGTCACGTGCTTTCCCGCTTTCTGTCCATTTTGATCTTCTTTTTCTTTTTTAATTCTTAAATTCCCATCACTATTTGTATACTACTTCCTCTCAACAATTTCAATTTTGATTTTTCACACTAATAATCCTACACCGCCATAAGTTTTGTGCACGAATTTGTCTAGACATAATCTTTAACTTATTTCGTGATCACCGTTATTGATTTTGGCTTTATTATATTTAATTCATAGGATCGTTTATTATTATATTTTGCATCAATGACTCAAATTAAAATATTATCTACCCTCGACATGGTCATATCACTTTTTGTTTTCCAAACAAGTAATGTGGTATGAAAAATTCAAGTTATGTATTAATTATTATATAGTTTAGTTCTAATTCATTTCAAATTAAACCGTTACAATGGTAAAATCTAATGAGATCCCTTCATGTTGATTCTATTCGATCTCAATTAATATTCAAATTATCAAAGACATTATTTTATTTTGTTGATTAGCAATTGAATTTTTTTTCTAATTGTGATATGAAGCAACAAGTTTTTATTTTTAGATCTATGCAAATCATTGTTAAATCATAAATTAGTAATAGATTTTTTTCTTTGTAAACATCACATATTTAATATTAACTATTCTTTTTTTTTTTAAATAAGAATTCTGTCCCGTTTTCTCTTAAAACCATTAGTGAATCTCTTAAAAGTGTGTGGTGTGTATCAAGAAAAAGATTGCACACTAAATAAAGACCGATTTACTTATGAAAATTGGGACATATACCCTACAAAAATTTGAGAAATTTTTTTAGAAGTATAAATATAGGTATATATATTTTTTAGAATTTAATTTAAATGTACCGACAGTGTAAAATAGTTTTACACTGTCAACCAATAGAAATAGTAAAAAGTGCCAACTCATATAAATAATCACCCATTATAATACAGGACCCACCATGATTTCTCACTTTCTCCTATTCTATTGGTTGACAGTGTAAAACTATTTTATACTGTCAGTGCATACCAATTAAACTCTATTTTTTAACCCCATTATTTTATTAAATTTTAAACATTTTATTATACTTATGTATTATCTTTATTTCTATTATATAAATTTTCTAAATCTATCACTGAATTACTAAAACATTTCCATTATTGAAAATCATATAATTGTTTGACCACCTACAAAAGTCACCAGTGCCTTTCGTCATTCAAAAGCAAGAAAGAATTGGCCAACAAATTCTGTTAATAAGTGTTTCATTAGCATGTCTTTATGGAAAATATGAACCCTTTTTTTTGTTTTGAGATATTTTAATTAGTCATTAAAATAAAAATTAAAGCTTTCCAATTTTTTTTTAGTCAAAAAGCATTTCAACCTTCAATCATAACCAGATATCTTACTCGTGATATATTGCTAGGTGCACCTTCCATCAACGCCGAGTTTGGATTGATAAGGGCAAATTGAACATGTTCATGAATTAATCGGTTCCCATCTCTTTTAACATGTTCTTTAAATCAAATATTTATTAATATTTTTTAAATTTAATTAGTTAGTATTTAATCTATGTTTAAATTAATTTATTTTCCTTTAAAAATTGATAATCAAAGTATTTTTGGAAAAAAAACTATTGGGTTAATGGTTGTTAATGCTAAATAAATCAATATAAACATGCTTATAATTTTATAAGTATAATAAAGAAAATCATTTAAAATTTAATAACTAGGATTTCCTATGGTACCCTTATTTTTATAAAGGTATCAGTATCTTTTTGTATTCAACAATTGTAATCTAATCTCAAGTTTCATAAATTTTAAATATAATTTAAAAATTTAGTAATTTGAGTTAGTGGAATACATAACAAATTCTTAATTACAAATAATTTAAGGATATCAATACCCTTAAATTTTATAAGAATACTGAAAAAATCCCCTTAATAACTATATTACTTTATTTGCGTGTGAAAATATTTAAATATACTTGTTAATTTTTTATCAATATTTTGAAAATCAAACCAGACATTAAATCAGATAAGATATTGATTAAAAGATTTATTAGTTTAAACGGGGTTTAATATATATATATATATGTGTGTGTATGTGATTCTGTTTATAAAAGTATAATAATTTTATATAAATAATATATAATTTATAAAAGTCTAAAATTATTTTTGTAAAAATATATTATCTATAAAGGCCTAATTATTTTATTGACAAAGATAAAAAAAAAAAAAATTCCATTGCTAATACCATAATAGAATCATTTTAAAGTCTTTTTTTTTTTTTTGACACAATAATCATTTTTTTTTGTTGAACATAGGAATCAATTTTTTTTTTTCCGGTTATGAACACAAGAATCTAGTTTTTTGGGGGTTCCGGTGTGGAGGCTTTAGGGATGTAGGTTTGCTTTTTGTCTCTTTTTCTTCTGACGTAACAAAAATGGAAAAAAGAACACAAGAATTATTTTAAAGCCTACAAATATCCTATTCCTTTAATAAAAAAATAAAAGCAAAGAGACCTTGTTAGCTTAATTGGCCCAAAATCAAACCAGCCCATTAACTCTCCAAATGAAAAACTCTAAGATAGCATTTGTATATTGCTTAGTAAGATTGTCAATAATATAAAATAATTATTATTTAGAAAAATTGTCATATTTTAAATTAGTGGTAATGTTAAATACAGTATTTAGTATGTATAAATCATCTAAATGGCAATTCACATTATCCTATTTCACATATAAAAAAGATTAGTAGGTAATATATATCTTAAATCAATATTATAATAATAATAATAATAATAATAATAATAATAATAAATAGTTAATTATCATTATTATTATTAGTAGTAGTTATAATATTATTAATAATTAATCATAATAATAATAAATTAATAATAATTACAATAATTAGTAATTAATATTAATATTAAATATTTTTTAATAATAATAATAATAAGAGAATTGCCATATTGATGGTAATTCACATTACTTTGGAAATTTAGACTACCACAATATTGTCCAATCAAACAATATAATATTGTGGACCTAAGTAATTTAATCAAATATTACCAATAATCTAGATAGATTACCCCATATACCAAATGCTACCTAAAATACACTAGCTTCCTTGCTGCAGCAACTATTAGTCGCCATCCCTTCCTTTTCTTCTTTCTTTGTTCATCTTCCTTCTTTCTATGTAGTACACACCATGGACGATGGCCATTACACCAATCAACAAAGGATGCAGCAGAGAGCTTAAAGACCAAGTGGGAGTGCGGGTTGCTGCTCCTCCCCGCTAAGGTGCTGACAGGAGCAACAATTGTAGCGGCGTCCTTTTCACAATGGTTTGAGTTATTGTAGCAACTCGATCTTTATGTCATTTCATTGTTTTTTTATTTTTTTCATTGAACTGGCAGATTGCTAAATCGCCTCCAATTCAAGTGATTTCCCAATTTTTGATCGATTTTTTGATTTTTGACCTATTTTTAAAATCAACAGTTTTTAGCTATTGACCAGAACTAAAAGAGATCCGATTCCTGGTTTAACTATTCGAATCAACCAGTCTGATCCAATTTTAAGAACACAACTTTATATACACTTCTATCCAAAAGTGCCTCAATGTAGATGGAATTTCTTTTATATTTTGGCCAAATAAGGCCATTGCTATTTATACTAATCCAACACCACAAATGGATGGTGGAGATTGGCTCAAATGTATGGCTATGATATAATATCTAGAATGTCTATTCCAAATATCTCTGATATTTGCATGAAATGTTTTCTAAGAATCTTTCACCTTAGAATAAAAATTAGCTACCTTAGATATTTACAAATAAAATTATTATTATTTGTAAATATCTAAGGTAGCTAATTTTTATTCTAAGGTGAAAGATTCTTATATATATAATTTTGTGTGACATTTTACTTTTAAATATTCATGGACACAAGATCATTTTAAGGCTTAATTTGATGTTTTTGTAGTTTTTTAAGAGCTACTAAACTCTTTAAGCTCTCTAAAAGCTAATTTTAAAAAGTTATAGTAGTACTATTTAGTAAAATAATATAAAAATTACTTTCAATAAACATAAATCACAAAAATAGTATTTGATAAAATTGTTCTTAAAATTTAAAATAACTATAATAGATATAAATATTAAAGCGAATAATTTTTCCTTTTAATATCATTAAAAAGAGTAAGATTATATTAATTTTTAAAATTTTAAAAGATACATGTTTTCTCTTTGAAAGGCATTCCATGAGAGTTTCCAAGAATACCCTTTGAAGTAAAACCATCTCAGCCTTTTGATTTACCAAATTGAAAAAACTGACTTATACTTTTCATATGTTAAAGCACCATTTTAAAAAATACTATCAAACTAGACTTAAGTTATGAGGTTATTGTAAAGCACAAGGTATAATGTTGACAACTTTCAAATTGAAGTATTAGACCATACAAAAAATGATTATGATTTTTTTTATAGAATTTAATTTATTTGTACTGTTACTTTAAAAAATTTCTATACTATCATTTAATTATATATTGTTACACCAATAAATATGATTGAATATCACATCTATTACTTAAATAGTTATATAAATAGAAGAATATGATTAGTTAATTGTGTAAAAATCTTTACAGAGTATATCAAAATTAAACTCTTTTTGTTAAACAAAATAAATTATGATTTTTTATTTTAATAAATCATGATTTTTTATTTTATGTTTTATTTTCATGAAAACAATTAAAACTTAGTGAAATAATTTTTGTATTATATATAATGGTCATGATCGGGAATTTTTGTAATAGATAGATTGTTTTTTGGGGCGGAGGGACTAAAGATTTTAAGCTATAAATTGTTTTTTGGGTCGTGTGAACTATAATCATAATGTTTAGACACTTGACTCAATCCCAATCTACTCTAAGTTTAAATATATTTTTAACCCCCTAAATATGAGTGATTTTGATTTTAATCTTTTAAAATTTTTGCTTTAATTTTGATTTCTTTTTTTTTATTTATTATTATTAGGTTGAGAATGATAGAAACTAAACAAAAAAATAAAAAAAGGCCTAAAACTAAAACAAAAATTTAGACAAATCAAAATAAGGCCTGTATTTTTTTGTCATTTTCTGGCCTTTGGTCGTATTTATCTCTTCTTTGTTTTTTTGGTCATTGTATTTATCTTTGTTTCAACTGCGGGTTTTTTGTGTTTCTTTTTTCTGGGCGTATTCAACGGCGGTTTAAGTGGTCGAACCAAGAAAAATAAGTGTGGGTTTCACTGTAAGGCCCAACAAAATTAGGTTGATCCAACCCAACCTTTTTTTTTTAACTTTTCATTTGATTTTCCGAACCACATATTCTCCGTGTCGTTCTCGTACCTTGAGAAAGTTCAAGCGACCGGCCGCAGCAAAAAGGACAGAAAAGAGCAGCGGGAAGAGTGTTAGTCTGCGAAACCCCTAATTGAAACTGCAGCACCTTCCTTGTTTTCCAGTCCAATGTCCAACGACTCGTCGTTTTTGTTCGCCGGCATTCGTTTCGACAGAAAGAAATTCGGCAACGATATTGCCAGGTTTGAAAAGAAAAAAGCCAGTGATGATAGTTCCGTGAAGATTTCGGGCTCCGTCGAAGTTGAACCCGAGAAGACAACGGAACCAGTCCAAGAGAAACCACCCTCTGCGAAGAAGAGGAAGCGCAAGGGAACCTCTTCCGGTACTCTCACACTTCTTTTTTGCAGCTTCTGCTTTGGCATGTGATCCCTTCTATTGAACACTTTATCTTATTCTTTTGCTTCGTTTTGTGTTCTGAATTTAAAAATAATAATAATAATAATAAATAAAAGAAGCGGTTGAAGGATTCAGCGTGTTTAAAAAATCGGCTTCCGCGGCGGCGCAGTCAGTGCACCAATCGAATGATGAAGTCGGAGCTGACGATGAGTCCATTCAGCTGAAGAAGGAACAAAATAGACAACTTGAGGTTCCTTTCTTTTTTTCCTTTTTTTTTTTAATTTTTTTTAATACATAGTTAGTTCTCATTGTGCTTAAGCTTGTGGAATAATTCCTAGTGAATTTCCGTCATGACATGTTTTTCGCGACATTTGTTTTCAGCGAGATGCTATATTCAGGAAGAAGCATAACATCCATGTGTCTGGGTATAATGTGCCGTCCCCGCTTCAAAGTTTTGATGAGTTGAAAACTAGGTATTCTCAATTTTTGTTTATGTTTCATGAGAATGTTCCATTTCCGGGAACCAGCTTGTGTTCTGTTTGTTGTTTACTCTGCTCGTTATGTTAAAATGATCAGCAAGATTCGGAATCTAAATAAATTGGTTACAGATACAAATGTCCAAAATATTTATTGCGCAACGTGGCAGAACTTGGATTCAAAGAACTGACACCAATCCAAAGGCAGGCTATTCCAGTACTTTTACATGTATGAATTTTCCATAGAGTTGCTTGTGCTATAATTACTTTTCTTTCAGAAAGTATTACTGTAGTTTGATCACGGTTCATGTCTACTTGGTACATGATGTTGATTTTAATTTTTACTTCTATATTGAATATTCCTTCAATTATCTGGGATAGGATCGTGAATGCTTTGCTTGTGCACCAACTGGCTCTGGAAAAACTTTTGCATTTGTGTGTCCTATGCTTATGAAGCTCAAGGTATTGCTTTTTTTTTTTCTTCTTCAACTGTATTTGTAGTTTCTAACATCCCATATCCACGATTCCTGTAACTAACTGTATTTAACAGGGTCCCGAAAAAGGTGCCATTCAAGCTGTTATCCTTTGTCACACCCGTGAATTATCTGCTCAAACATACCGAGAGTGCAAAAGGCTTGCTAAGGGGAAAAAATTTCGTATAAAGTTAATGACTAAACATCTTGCAAGGAATGCTGATTTTTCAAAGTTTCCATGTGATATACTTATATCCACACCACTTCGATTACGCTTGGCTATCCGGAGGAAGAAGGTTGATTTCAGCAGGTGTGTGATGATGAATATTTCATTCTTATTGGCTCAAATTTGAAATCCTTGGAGTGTTAATGATGACATGCATTTTTGGTTTATAGAGAATAGCCTAAATTCTTGTAGAGGTGTTATTAATTGAAGTATTGACAAGAAGATTTTCTATAATGATTTTTAAATCCATTAGAGCCCATACTGCTAAGTTATAAGCTTTTTAGTAATAATGAATTTAGAAGGCACATTCCTATTGAAGTGGATGTGAAATGTCTTCCTGGGATGCTGTGTATGATAGCCTTGAGGAGCACTTACCTGTTATTCTTTCTCTTTGCTGCTTCTTTATTTTATTTAAACTTTACTTATTGATGAAGTAGTGCTGCACGTGTGCTAATGCAAAATTAAACTCCCTTAGTTTGGTGATGAAATTAACGTGGAAACAGTTATGGTTATAACGAAGGTAGTTTACGAAGATCAATGAGCTACATACCTACTTTTTGTTTATAAAGTTTATATGTAAAGTATAAAGTTGCAGTATACACTGCTGGTTTGAACCCTAAACTATTGGGCACAGCTGGTAATTAGGTGGACTATTACCGTTCTTTTATCTGAATTTTCCCTATGGACTAAATGAAGTAGACGCAAACAGTTGATCATTCAGTTAACTGGCAAAACATAGACGCAGAATTGAATTTTAAGATCTGGCCAGTTGCTTTGTCATTAGTCCAATTATAATAGTTAATAAAGTATTGCTCAGTATGAAAGCATTTCTGAGGGAAAATACTTTCATATAAGTTGGGAGAACGGAAAATCTATTGAACATTCCACAATGTTATTTGGTGTTTGATTTACCTGTCAGTCGGGTGTTAGATAATGTAATAATTAATTTGATTACATATGATATGACAAAGAAAATGTGTTAGGACTCCAGTAAATAGGGAGGCAATAAATGGTGAGGTAAAAGTAAGTGATAGAATTTCACCCTATGCTAAGGTATACATGAGAAAGAATAAGAAAAAGAAGAATGACTTGGGTGGGGCGTGTGGCATGAGTGTGAGCAGTGGGTTTTGTAACAACTTTGCCAGCTGGCAAGGTTAGAGGTTATGCTGATTCTGTTATGGATTGGAGAGGAGGAATATGGGGAATAGGGAGAGTGCCGAGGGGGTAATCTCAGATTCTTGGAATAGTTTACGCGAGAGAACTAGGTCTCTCAAATACCTAGTGAGCTTGTAAAGATTTTCCCTTCAGTGTGAATAATACACCATAGAGGGAGGAGCTAGATACCACACTGGTACTGCTTCTATTCCTTTCTTTTCATTGATATTCTTCTGCGATTCTTCTACTCATTGATAGCAGTTCCTTACAAAATGCCACGGTTATATATGGGTCAACTACATATAATGCTTGGAGCATTACAAAATTTTACAGGATGTTGTTGGCTCTATCTTACATCTTGTCTATGAAGTGGTAGATGTGCAATATTGCAATGTCATTTACTAAATAGCTCAATTTGTTGATATGTTTTTTCTTCCGACTATTTTGGGTGCTGCAGAGTTGAGTATCTTGTCTTGGATGAATCCGATAAGCTGTTTGAGCCTGAATTGTTTAAGCAGATTGATTCTATTATCAAGGCATGCTCAAACCCGTCAATAATACGCTCACTGTTCAGTGCCACTTTACCTGATTTTGTTGAAGATCGAGCTCGAGAGCTCATGCATGATGCCGTTCGTGTAATTGTTGGCAGAAAGTAAGTTTATTGCAAAAGGATCCCAAGCATTACCTTAATGGAACTTTCCTTCACATTGTTTTTAATAGCTGACATCTAATGCTTTTATGCAAAATCAGGAATATGGCTTCTGAGACAATTAAGCAAAAATTGATTTTTACTGGAAGTGAAGAAGGAAAACTTCTAGCAATTCATCAAAGCTTTGCAGAGGTACATTAATTAACATCAATAGCATTAGTCATGCTGATTTTCTGACGCATCAAGTTGTGCATTGTTTGAAAAGAAATAAGAAACATCAGTGCAATTTAATGTGTATTTTCTATTATTGATTCATCTTTTTAAAAATCTGATGTTTCTCTTGGTCAGTGTGTGCTGCATATATATAGTTAAACATTCCGTTGAATCTGGGTTTGGTGTTAGTTACTTTGTCATGAACATGATATGAAATGACTTAAATACTCATTTGCATTGCTGTGACACTTACCTTTGGAATTTGTGGAAGGCATGTAATATTGTAGCACTGCCTATTAGCTCATTCCTATTGGTATTTCCCTGTTATTTGAGTATTTGACTTTCTTGACCCACTTTTTTGTTCCTGCAATATCTTGTAGAGTCTAAATCCTCCAGTGTTGCTCTTTGTCCAAAGCAAGGAGCGAGCCAAGGAGCTGTACAGTGAACTTGCATTTGACAATATTAGAGTCGATGTCATCCATTCCGATTTGTCTCAAGAAGAGGTAGTTCTCTTTAACAACATAAGTTTCATGTTGGAAAGTATGAACAGAAATGGAAGCAACTTCCCCTTCCCTACCCCCAAACAAAAAAAAAAGGAATAAAGGAAACAAATAAAGAAATATACACGAATAAGGTCTGGCCCTTAGCATTTGTGTGGAGTGAAGATGGTCAAATTATGGTATTCCTTGTGACCTGTATTTTTATGCTCTTCTACTCATCATTAGTATAGTTCCTGTCAAACCTGTTTTAATATTCAATTCTGTTTTTTATATTTTCTCTTATACTATATCGAATTTGGTAAATTAGCAGTTGTTTATTATTTTAATTTCTTGAATCGTACGCAGCGAGAAAATGCTGTTGATAACTTTAGAGCTGGAAAAACATGGGTTTTGATTGCTACTGATGTAGTTGCTCGGGGCATGGATTTCAAAGGTGTGAACTGTGTGATCAATTATGATTTCCCGGATTCTGCTGCCGCATATGTCCACAGGATTGGTACGTCTAGTTATATTTGTTTTAGTCTTGAAGAAGGATTTAGGTGGACTATAGTTTGTATTATTCTCTCATGGAGCCTTGTGTTGTGTCTGCCATATCCTTGAATCCTCTGAATTTTTTGTTAAATTTTTATTTGCTGAATAGAAAATGTTGATTTTCCAATAGGTCGTTCTGGCAGAGCTGGGAGGGCAGGAGAAGCAATCACTTTTTACACAGAGGAAGACATCCCATTCCTGAGGAATGTAGCTAATTTGATGTCGGCGTCAGGTTGTGAGGTTCCATCTTGGCTCATGGACTTGCGTAAAAAGAAGTGGAAGAAACACCGGCCCAAAAGAGATTCAATTTCAACTAAACCAGATCTATAATCAGATTATTAGAAAAACAAAGATAAGAGAGAGATCTATAACAGCAGAGATTGGGAAAGCCTAAAATTAACTATAGTGTTCACTTTCTTAATTGGCCTGCCAACATAGTGTTAAGTAGGAATTTTCACAGGTATCCTAAGATTCGTTCCCCACCTCCAAAATAGAGGAATTTGAAACGAAGAAAACAAGAAGAGGTGTGGTGGTTAATGTAGCCAAGAGAGGTTTTCTGCTAATGCAATATGATTGCGGAAAGTGTTTGTATTGTATGTCTAGACCGTGGTCTCTATCGGACCCTTCCTAGTGGAGAGATCCTATGTGTTATTTCTTATGAAAAGGGGATTTCTGTGCCTCGCTTTGGAGTGAACTAGGATATATAAAAGTTCCTCCAATTTCTGACTTTTTTAAACTTTAAGAATTTGTCTCCATTAAATAGATTTTGATTGCAAAAGATCGTAATACGGATCATTCTTGTTTTCAAGGGCCAAGACCTTCAATTGTTGGATGTAAGGATATTTAATTTTTCTCTTTCACCAAAGCCATTATTTTGATGATATGCTTCAGCCTTCAGGCGAATGTGTCACGGCTTTCCTTACCATTTTAAGATGCCTGCCACAATGTTACGGTACGCTTTGTTCAGGGCAAGGCCAATTTTGCATTATATGTATTTTTTTTCTTTTTTTTTATTGGGTTAATAAAGCACATGATAAAGTACAGGTAACTCGGTCAAATTCGAATTCAACGTCATTCACATACCTGTATTTATATTACTCTATTTTTCATTTTTGCTATCTTTTGATTATAATTGTCTTATCTTATTTCATACGCAACTTGGAATAATTGTCATAATAAGTATATATGGGATATAAATGTTTAAAATATTTTTAATAGAATTTATTTTAATTTTAAAATCAAGTATTGTCTTACGGAATTTAGTCTTTAACTTACGGCTCTTGGATTTTTGTGTATGTATTACATGTGAGCAGAAATGATACAGTTGTTCACGTCATTATTAGTTAAAAACATCACTAACAATAATATAATTAATTCAAACTATTAATAATAAGAAGAAATATAATATACCCTCGAAAGGAAAGCTAACATGTAATCTTAATTTTGTAAGAGAGAATGCCATGATCGAGTTGCTATCTATGTGATGAAACTTTGAAACAAAAACGTCATAATTTTTAAATAAAAAAGAAATACAATTTAATATAATAAGGTGGAGGCTCAAGCACTGGTTTCACTAAGGTTTCTGCAACAAAATCATTTCTAGAATGAGAATGTGAGTGTAAATTATGTTTGGTATGAAATAAAAGTTGGAGCTCATCAATGAAATTTTACCTCTTCTCTCATTTTACCCCTATACCAAACACACCATAAGAGATAATTTTTATAGGATCGATATAATTTCATAGGCGATTTTAAAATGACCAAACCTGTAAAGATATTTTGTGGTTTCACCCAAAAAGAAAAAGGAAATATAACATCCACCCAAAACCAACAATAAATAAGAAGAAGACACACGACAGTAAGATGCTAAGAGGCATGGGGTGGAGGTTTATCATAAAATTGAGTAATTAACAAAGTAATATCTAATAGCGTTAGTAGGTTTCTACCACATAATGCGACAATCTTTTTATCTGTACAATATAAACGATTAACCAGTATATTGCAAACCTAGCAATCGTTTAAAAATGGACTGACAACGACTTATCTATAGCAATCGTTGTCCATTTGTTATCTTTTTAGCAATAAAATGCTTGTCAAAAATTGTCTGACAAGTAGAATACAAAAAAGGACCACCAATTACAAAACACAATGGTAATTCCGAAAAGATTTTAGCATTAACAGTGTCACTAACCCTGGGGTCAATCATCACTCAAATTTCCTGGATCAAACTATCTAAAAATAGCTTATAATCAATATAATTCTTTTTTGCTCACCATGTGCTCAAGTCCCATGTACTAGATAAACATCGGAGCCAACTGTGCCGTATGCTCAACCAGAAACTAGTTGTATATCTGCTACACTTCGTGCCTCACCTTCCCATTTTGTCTATCATAACATATTTTAATTTCATGAATCATGGAGAGTAGCCCTTCTCCAGCCCTGTCAAAGTTACTCCTGATTTGGATTATGTACTATTGCCATATTCTATGTAACAATCTAATCCAGCTCAAAATGAAAGATGGCATTTGACAGGACATAACTTTGAGGAACAGCATGCCCCATATAATCAATGATATCTTGTTAAAGTGGTGCCCGGATCACCTTTTTACAGATCAGTGCAGCTTCAACAGCACATTTCCAACTAACCGCCTCACCAAATGCTAATGTCTAACCAGTGGCAAGGATCATGACCATCATCCAGCACCTGCAACCATAACTCTTCAAGCATTGTGTATACTTTTCCCCTCTGTGGATGTGAAGTATCTTCTGAGAAGAACACATGGATCTTATCCTTAACTTCTATCCAGCTCTGACCAGGAACCTTTGGTGCACCCATTTGTTTCATCAAGTTCCTTAGTTTGGCAACATCTTCCCAATTGCCGGCAGAAGCATGTATATTACAAAGTAGCACCATTGCAGCAGAATTGGAAGGATCAAGTTTTAGTATATTTTCTGCAGCCCGCTTTGCAATGTCAACATTACCATGAGTTTTACAAGAAGCAAGTAGAGTTTTCCATGTAGTAATATCAGGGTCAAATTCTGTTTTCCTAATAAAAGTCTCTGCTTCATGCAAGCATCCAGCTCGAGCAAGCAAATCAACCATGCAAGAGAAGTGCTCTCTTGTCGGTGGAATCCCTAGTTCCGCTTCCATGGTTTTATACAATTGCCATCCTTCCTCCACCAGTCCAATGTGATTGCATGCACTGAGAACCCCCAGATATGTGACCTCATTAGGCTGAACACCAAGATTGCTCATTCTTCTAAAGAGATTAAGAGCTTCATGTCCAAGCCCAGACTGAGCATAACCAACAATTAAACTACTCCATGAGACAATATCCCGGTTCAGGGTTGAATCAAAAACATCTTGAGCATTTTTAAGTGACCCACACTTTGCATACATGTCAATCAACCCATTGCAGACAGAAACATCAAGCACAAGTCCACTTTTAACACTAAAGCAATGGGCTTGATTCCCGACTTGTAGTGACGCTAATTCTGCACAAGTTCCTAATAAATTCGTTATGGTGATATTGTCGGGCCTATTTTCAGAAGAAAGCATTAGTTTAAACAATCTGAAAGACTCTCCTGCTTGTTTGTGCTGCAGGCATGCTGAAAGAATTGCATTCCAAGAAACTAAATTTGCATTTTTGCTTATATCTTCAAAAACATTAAATGCATCATGTAGATTTGAGCACTTTGTGTACATGGTTAGCAAAGAGTTGCAAACAGATGCATTCTTATCGAATCCTATTTTGATAATGTAGGAATGAATTTGCATGCCTTGGTTTAGTGCTATGGGGCTCCCACAAGCACAAAGCAAGGAGAGAAAGGTAATGCTGTCTGGAATCAATCCCATATCCATCATCTGCAAGAAAAAAGATATGGCTTCATTAGCATCACCACTGTCAGCAAATGCTGCAATAATTGCATTCCATGACACTAAATCAGGGCTTTCAATCTGATAAAATGCCATTTTTGCTGAAGGTAAAATTCCAAATTTTGCATACATGTTACACAGGGAGCATCCAGCAAAAACATTCCTCCCTAAACCAAATTTAGCACAAATTCCATGTATTTGCCTTCCAAATTCTGGTTCTAGAAGGCGGCTGCAAGCGCTGAAAACACTGCCGAATATAAACTCATTTGGCTGATAAAAACCCTGCCTGAGTATATCTCTGAAAAGATATAAAGCTTCTATCTCATAACCAAGTTGGGTAAACCCTGTGATCATGGAGCCCCAAGAAATCAAATCCTTTGTAGAGATTGTACTAAATACATCTGAGGCATGATCAATTTGTCCAAACTTTGTATACATTGCAATAAGAGCATTTTGTGCAATCAGGTGATGACCAAATCCTGATTTAATTACATGGGCATGCATTTGCCTGCCTAAAGCTATATCACCTGCAATGGAGCAAGCCTTCAGTATGCTTCCAAAGGTTAACTGGTTTGGCAAATGTCCTGATCGCAGCATTTGCAGATACGCGATGATGGCATCATTCTCTTGACCATTCTGAGAGTACCCGGAAATCATTAAAGTCCATGAGACCACATTTCGCAGCTGCATTGCATCAAAAACTTTTCTAGCATCCTTCAAAGAACTGCATTTTCCATACATATTAAGAATATGATTGTGTAGAACAATATCTGGCTGATAGCTGGATCTTAAAATGTGATCATGGACTTTCCTGCCATATTCAAGAGATCTACAGTTGGTGCAAGCCAATATTAAATTTGTATATGTACTTGGTTCTAGCTGGATACTCGAGTTCATTGTATAGAAATCAAATGCCTGGAGTGCTTCTTCGTAATGGTGTTGCTTGCACATCAAATTGATGTAACTGCTGCTTGATAACTGTGTACTGAGAGTGGGGAAAACTGTTGGCTGTATAATAGGTTTTACACAATAACATATACATCGAACTTGACCTTGAATAATCATTGACATGGGATAGTTAAAAAGCAAGAGAATCAAAACTTGTCACAAGTGAGAAACTTATTGGGTGAGATGGTTTCAGGAGACAGCATTGGTCAGGAGTGGTAGTACTTCTGTAAAGCCAGGTATTCAATATAAACTATGAGACTGCAAGAGTATGAAGTAGTGCTCTTGGCTAGAGCTTCCATCTTGAGCTACCTCCTCTACCTATATGAACTCAGAGCCAGAAGCCATTAGAGTTTGACATTCTCCAAAAGAAATTTCATTTCTCACAACAAGGACATAAAAATTAATAAAAGGCATCCACAAATCCAATAACATCATCCATGAGTTGAGCCATGCTGAAGTGAAAAATGTTACCTATCCTGTCGATGAGACAGACAAACAGATATGCAAATTCAATCCAATCCATCATCAAAAACCAACTGGACAGCTTCTTTCTGCAGAAACCAAACATAAGAATTAAGTTTTTGCACTTAAGGGAAATGTTAAGCAAAAAGCAGAACACCCATCAATGTAAATTGGCCCATTTAGAATCATTCAGCTACTATATATCTTTAACTTTGTGCAGCTAACAAAATTCTCGTATGTCCTTATCAAATGTTAATGCATGTAAGATGAATATGAGCTATGCAACCGACTCCGCTAATTCAAGCTAAAACATCTTTGTAGCAGCTCTTGGAGGCCATTTTTCGAACAGCAAATATGCAGAAGAATTGCATTCTAAAATTCGACAACTAGAAGTTGGAAAAAACTGCATATGAGAAACAACGACAGACTTAAAAACATTTTAACAAACCCATAAATAATTAAATATACGTAAGCATAGAGAAAACCCATGGGTGAATTATCCAAATTCAAAATTTTTACAGCGACGCGAGAAGACTGAAAATAACGCACCCGAAAAGAAAACCCTGTACTCAGACACTAGCAAGCAACTCTGAATGTACTCAAACATTAGAAACGTGTTTGGTGTGACTGTAATGTTTCAAAACATGTCATCACCGACAGATGATCGCTGACAAATTAGAAGAATCTTGAAGAGACGTTAACATATGCCCTCTCAGAGGCTGGCACATTAGTTGCCACTGAAGTGCTTTACATAATTATAAGAAATCTAACACAACTTGTATATACAGATGATTTTCATAATTTTCTCAGTACAGAAAAATATCAATATCCACCCAAGATGAAGTGGGAAAAAAAAATGCCACGTGTTAATGAAAAGAAAAATTCTACCACGGTATAGATGTTTTCATCTTGGAAATGCCCCTTTATAGCAAAGTCGAAGTATAAATACTTGTATCAATAAAATTGCTGAAGTCATCAGGCTTTACACATGCAAGGAGTCAAAGGGTTCTCCCAGAGGTCATAGTTAGGGAAAGTCTCTTCTGGCAACCCCATTCTAGTCTTATAGGTAACAACGACATCTTCCACAAAAGGGAGTGTATGGTTCCCCATAGACTTGTATGTTTGGAAAAATTGCGAGAATTATTTTAACAATAGCTTATTCATTTATGTAATTATTTTTTTATATAATTAATTATATAAGAATATTTTGAAATAATATATTTTATTTAAATTGTTTAATAGCGTATTTGGATTGATTTTTCAGGAGAAAAAAAATAGTTTTTTAAAAAAGTGCTTTGTGTTTTTTAAGGTGTTTGGATTGATTTTTAAAAAAAGGTATTTGTAATTAAAAAATTATTTTACCATTTTTTTTAAATTAGTGATACCCAATTTCTAAAAAAAATAGAAGTAGAAGTAATTTTTTAATAAAATTATATTCTAAAAATATTTTTTATCTTTATCAATAATTATAATTTATATATATTTTTTAATTCTTACCAAATTAGTTCTCTCTCCTCTTTTATTTTTTTTTTATAATTTGACCATAAAAAAACAATTTTATTTATTGTTATCCAAATAAATTTGAAAGTATTTTTAGTAATTAAAAATATTTCTCATATAATCTATTTAAATATAAAATAATTTTTAAAAAATAAAGTTCACGAAGAAAAAGGTTCACTAAAAAAAGTGTTTTTTTTAAAAGCTGTCCAAACATATTCTAAAAATAATCACTTTTATATAATAAATTATCAAAAAGATTTGGTGAAATAATCACCGTAGGTGGGCGTGGGTAAAATGGGCAAACCAATTTTATGGGTAAAAGCTTTTAAATTCCTTTTAGTCAGAATGTCCAACAAATAGCTTATGCTTATAAGCTAAATTTTAGCTTATAATTATAAGATTTTGATTATAATTTATTTTTCTTTTTTATCCTGACACAACTAATTTTTTGGCAATAGCTTTTTTATCAAAAAAAAAAATTAAACTATTTTGTCAAATTCCCGAACACACACTTGGAGCTAAGCCCTTTCTTAAGGTCAATATATTTTCCCCCAACCAAAAAAAAGAAAAAAAGCTTAATAGATTTTAAATGGTGGCCCATCTATCTGCAGGCCCCAATGATTAGCTTAGCAAAGTTTGCCTCCACGGGACCTTAATATATCTTTGAGACTAGGATTCTTTAAAAAATAATGATAGTTGTATTCACTTTTTTTGGGATATTATACTGACTCATTATCTATTTATCATTGAATGAGATATAGATCCAATCTAAGTGAGATTTATATCCTATCCAATGATAAATAAATGATGAGTCAGCATAATATTCCAAAAAAGTGAATTTCCTCAATATTTCTCTTTTTTAAAATAAAGATGGTTTATAAAGTAAAAATATGATAAAGTATTTATTATTTGATCATTTTAGTGTGACTTATACATAATAAAAGTTATTGATTAAAAATAAATAATTTCTCATTTTCTCACAATCATCCTCGTTTTAAAGGATTTGAAGCCTATAGCTTGAGTAACATTCAAGTTGCACCATCCCTTCCGTCTCTCTTCTTAAAACTTTGTTTAAGAAAGAAAAAAATAAAGATAAATGGATACTAGATAGCGAGCCACTGTGGTTTTTTTCTTTTCTCTCAATAAAGTTGACATAAAAGTAGATAGATTCAATTTTTCTTTGTCATTCTTCTAGTATTGTGTTTGGAGGCTCTTTCATTAATAGATTTGAACTGATAGGAATATACTAAAAAAAAAGGACGAAATGGAACAAAATTATCTTGATGCTTGTTTTGCAGATTAACAAGGAAACAAAATGGAAATTTATTAATCTTGTTTGAAAGTTATTTTATAAAGGAATAAAATGGAATATTTATAATTTTTAACTTCCTAAATAAGTCTTATTGTATTTCTTTACAAAAATTAAGCTTTCAACAAATAAGCAAAAAATTATTTGAACCTTCAACTGAACCTTAAAATAATCATTCAATACATTTTTCGTGTAATTACTCAATGTTAGTTATGGGTTTCAAATAAAAAATAGTTTAATTTATATATACTAATAATGTAAAATAACTTTACATTATCAATCAACAGAACGTAATTACTTACTATAATAATAACCTATTATAATTTAGTTTTTTTTTTGTAATTTTATTAATTGATAATGTAAAATTATTTTACACTATCAATATATAAAAATTAATTTTATAAAAACAAAAGTTTAATTGGTATATACTGACAGTATAAAATAATTTTACACTATCAACCAATAGAAATAGGAAAAAGTGAGAAATCATGGTGGGTCCCTCATTATAATAGGTTGTTATTTGTATAAGTTGGCACTTTCTACTATTTCTATTGATTGATAATATAAAATTATTTTACACTATTAATATATTTAAATTAAATTCTAAAATAAATTACAAACCTAATACTTTCAATTTATATAATAAAGCAATATGATTGCACAACTCTAAAATCTAATTTCTTAAAGAGTGACCTAGCACACTTTAATATTTCCCTTATACCTTTCAAATAGATAGCCAAATAAGGCTCTTTTTTGGGCATATGATATTTATGTAGAAATAATACTATGATATGATATTTTATTAGTAATTACGGGGAAGTGGTGTTTTAAAGGCAATTCGCCACTACCCATGCCGTGGCGGATTGCATGCAGTACAGCGTCACTTGCATCTATCTTCTGCGCAAGCTGCATTCAATTTGATATTTTCTGGCCACGAACCATGGAGTTGCGTGATCACCATGCACCCCCTTTTATGTTGATTTGAAAAAGGATTTTTTAGAAAAAAAAATTAATGAAAGTAAAAAATTAATGTATTTAATCTTAAATTTACATAAAAACGGATGAAAATGAAACAAGAGAAGGTAAATAATATAAAATGAGGCTAAATATAAAAATTATGAAAGTGAATAATAGAAAGCAAGTTTTATATTTGACAATGCATTAAAATATTAATGTCTATTTGTGAAGCAATATTGAAATAAAAGAAAATATTAATAGAGTTTAATTGGTATGTACTGACAGTGTAAAATAATTTCACACTGTCAACAAATAGAAATAGGGAAAAGTGAGAAATCATGATGGGTCCTTTATTATAATGGGTGATTATTTATATAAGTTGGCACTTTCTACTATTTCTATTAGTTGACAGTATAAAACTGTTTTACACTGTCAGTGCATTTAAATTAAATTCATATTAATAATGATGAAGAGGTAATTTAATGCAATAATTTGTTGTTGGAATTTTATTATAGAATGTATATTTAACAAAGAAATATAAAATTTATAACAAGAGATGGTTATATAAAATAATTTAATAATTAACAATTAAAATGAAAAAATATTTAGAATTAAATAATTACAAAAATGAAAGTACAATTGTACAAGTGTCAATGAATTTTATTGAATTCAAAATTAACAATATGTTAATAAAAGTTTATGGAGCTAATTTTCCTTTCATATAATATTTGTAAAATATTAAAACACAGAAATAAAGAAATTATCATGCTTAAAGAAGTCATGTGAAGTTGAAAAAATAAATTTAGCTTCTAAAGTATCTTAAAATCAGAGAATAAATTTGAATCATAATCACATATTTTCTTTTTCTTTTTTTAATTTGCAAGTTTTATAAATAAAAAAGAATAAGTGACAGATGATTTTTTACAAAGAGAAAAGCCACACATGAGCTAAACCCCATAAACCTTACAGATATGAATATCAAGTACTCATTAACTCACATAGCATTCCTTCCATATCTGATTAATTGCATAATGGTTAGTCGTCTTGTGCTTATTCAAGGTGTCCTTGTCAAGAATTAGATTTGCTATAGGAGGTAATATAATGAACACTTTTATCATGGTAGATACTGTTCATATTTTAAATATAGTAATCTCAATTAGTAAACCAAAAATATATTATGGGTGCTCTTGTAAAACTTTAAAATTCTAATCAAAATCTTAATAGTGTATCAATATAAGTATTACATTCATAGTAGATAACAATAATTACATAAATCAGATAATAATTTATTTTAATTTACTTGGCTTGATTGAGACTTTTAAATACTGCTAACAACAAAATTAGATGAAAAGTATTATACTAATCTCAATAGGAATGATGTTCTCAAAGGTCTACCAAATATCCAAAATCTCTCAGGACTTTAATAGGCAGTTCACAATATACATCAAATCATACTACATAAGAGATATGTAGGTATGCTTCATGAGCCTTTGACAAATAAGACAGATATTCTTTATAAAAGAACCATGCAGAGGAGAAGGCACAAGATTTTAGGGTTTAGATGGGGTTTGATTTTTTGTTGTTGATAGCTAATTAGAGGTAGAGCTAGGAGTTTAATTCTAGAGGGGCCACGATTAAAAACTATATAAATGTGTTTAATTTTTTTAAGTTAAAAAATTTGGAATTTAATCTTGATACAATATCAATGTAAAGAAAAGAATTACACAAATATTCAATTATGTATTACCATACTAGAAAAAGTATTTGACTCTTGAATTCACTATTTCAAAAGTCTTACAAATAATAACATATAATTAAATAGTAGTATAAAATTCTTTTGTGCTGACAGTTTTACATTGACAGTACATCAAAATTAATTTGAAAAAGTTTAACTATTATACAATATAAACATAAAAATGAATTAAATTTATAATCAAATGTTATAATTTAAAAACATTCATACTAAGTGCAATTAAATATAAGACAACTATAGATACATACCTTCACCTTTTAAGTTGTAACTGGACTATGACAATAATTTTTTAGATTAATTTTTAAATTTGTAATTGATACACTAGCATCTCCAAAATTATAGTTTGGGTAAAAGTTACAAGAGGGAAAATTTTACCCAAATCATAGTTTGAGACTTTCAAAAACTAAATCAAATATATTATAATTCTTAGTTACATTACATAAGTTTCCAATTAATTACTAAATTACCCAAATAAATTCTAAAATAATTTTAAGGTATTTCTATATATTTAAATTGAGTCAAATAATCAATTATAATTTTTCTAAAATTATTTCTAAACTTTTAGATTCTTTTAACCTTAGTTCAAGTGATTTGACACGTATTTTTCTTAAGTAAGGTCTTGGGTTTGAGTTTTGTAAATAGAAAAAATTAAATCTAAGAGAGCTTTATCTCCATAACAGACCAACCCAACTCAAACTAAATTAGTCGGAATTCAACAAATTTTTGGATACAGGTAGTTTATATAAAAAAAAAAAAAATGATGTTTTTACCCTTTATAAGCTCAACGCATCAATCAACTTTATAACTATTATTTATATTTTATTACAATATTTTTTTTGATAATCATGTCTATCAACCAATTGTTAGTTGATAGATACCTCTCTTAAAATGTACTAATCAAATATAGATTTATTAAAAATGGCTCAATGCGGGCAATGTAATACATCCCCGCATTATGTAAGTAGTTGTCCATTACAAGTGATGGTTGCTGCAAGTTCCTATGTCGAGTATTGATTACTCTCGATGCTTATCACATTACAAAATAATGAATTAGATAATTTTATTAAAAAAATAGCTAAAAAATATCTTTTTATAAAAATTTAAAAAATACCTAACTAAAAAAATGAAAATGGAAATCTCTTTTTTTTAGAAAAAAAAATTCAAATCTATTTATTAAATTAGAATATCTATAACTATTAATTTCGATTTTACCTTGAAAATCTAATTTTTATGACTTCTAAGACATAATCTGCATATTATGGATGTCAAATCTTAATGTTATAAGAATATTGTAATCTTAATATATAAAATAAACATTATATAATAAATATATATTATATAAATAATATCATAATATATTATTATTATTATTATTATTATTATTAAGGCAAATGAATAAATATCGTAATACAGACGAAAGATTTAAAAGAAAGTCAAAGTGGCTATAGCCCGCACAGGACCAACTAAGAAAGAAGGGAAGAACAAAAAATTAAAAGAAGGCTGGAGCAGATTAGCTAAGAGATTAAATAAAATTTGGATATTATTAAAAGAAAAAAAGCTTATAGAATAATTTTATATAATATACCCTAAACATAATAGTATGAGAAGGGATTTGTTGATATCAATGTAACAATTGGCACATTTATGCTTTTAATAATTTTTTATATAAAACAATTTTTATTAGATATTGAATTATAATTACATATCATATAAATTATTTGTATCAAATTTTAAAAAACTAAATATTATTAAAGATATGATCAAATAATTCATTTTCACATACATTTAAGAAATATTTATATATTAATTTAAATATATATAAAAAATAGACTAAATGATTTTGAATTAATATCAAATTTTATAGATATTATCTATAATATATAAATTTTTAATTTAATAGTCAATTTTGTAAAAAGAAAAATTAATAAAAAATTATCTAATAATATAAGAAATAAATTTAATTTATATTAATATAAATTAATCCTCATCATTCATATATATATATATATATATGTAGATTTCCAATCAGTCAAAGCAGCTTTTGCAGGTAGGTGCAATTTTTATTTTTAAAAAAAGGTGCTTGCTCTGGTGAAGTATAGATTATTTGCTTCACCATGAAGCACTGAGCTGGCCAAATGGTAAGAGGACATGTGGGTAGTGTGGAACAATCGGGTCAAATTTGTTTTAGATGAATTAAGTGCTTCATGCTCTATTAGTGAAGTGCACCGTTTTGGTTAGAGAGAAATAACCCAAAACCAGAAATCTATTTCCAGAGCCCCATGTTTTTGTCCCCACGGTTGATCATTTTGAAGGCGATCCTCCAACCACCGTCGTGTTCGCTGAGTACCGGCCTTTTGTTGACGTCGTGAGGGGGGAAATCCCCACCGTAAAGGATCTCTGTGTCCTTGGTCAGGGTTAAGTTCGATATCCCTGTTCCAATCTCTTTGCCGGAAAGTCGAAGGCAAAGGTGCGAAGGTGTGAGGTGGTGCGACGAGGCTAGCCGTCGAAGATGCGGTGGCTAGTGGCAGTGGATGATGTCATGATGGCTGATTGTGCGTTGCTCTTTTATTTTAGTTGAGATTTGTTTTATTGTTCTGGTTGTTGGGTTTTTTTTGGCTGATTGTGCTTCATTCTTTGTTCTGGTTTTTTGGTTTGAAAATGCAGTAATAGTTTTGTAGTTGAAAATGTTTTGTATGTTTTGTTTGGGTGATGGTTTACTCTATTTTTGAGCTATTATGTTAAATGAAGCAACTTGATTGAGCCTCAAATATGGGTCATAATAAGTGAAGAATTGAAATTTTCAATTTCTTTTCTTTGTAAATTTGTTTTGTTCTTGTAGCCCATATCCTATTTGAAGTTGTTAATAATGCACAAATCTGTGTTAATTGTTTGCTTTCTAGGAAATTTTGGATTGAAATGGCATTTAGTGATACTAATGCACGGGCTATTGATCAAGAGTGGACTTGCGGAGGTTGGTTGCTTTAGCTTTCCTTCTAATAATTTAATTTTCTTCATGTTTCACTTCTGTTTTATTACCTCTTTCCATTCCTTAATCATTTGTTCCTGACTAAATTGTTCGAATATAGAAAATGATTATTTAAATATTTCTTCATATCGTGTTCACCGAATTATGTGATATGCAAATCTGAGACCAGTTCAATTACTTGCGAATTGTTACGTTTTGTTGAAAGTGCTGTTTGATTGTAACTTACTATATAGAGTGTTCCTAATATATGTATTGAGAGTGTGGGAGAACTGATACGCTTAAATTTTGGCAAAGAGATCCTATATGAGGTAGTAAATAAGATGTCTATGTTATAATTTCACAAGTTTTATAAATCTGTTATCAAGCATTACCTTTTTGGGAAATTCAATGGTACATGCAGGTTGCAATGGGGGTTTCTGGTGGCATATTTGCACCCAACCTTGGATGATAAGATAAAATTCCTTCACGAAGCAATTGTATCTCTTGCAACAATGTCTAAATCAGATGATTCAGAAGAAGCATGCATGTCCTTGAAAATTTCCATTCTAGTTGGACCATTAGAAAACTGGTTTTGGATTGCGCTAACTTTGCTTCTACCTTATGGGAGAAAGCTGCAAAAGGGAAAAGGGAAAAGGGAAAAGTGAGTTATGGACACATGGTCACATGTAGGCTTCATTTGCTCTTGTATTATCTCAATCAGATCAGGGTACGAAGGACTGTGATTTCTTATGTTTTATTTTTGCTTTGACATTGTGGTTGCAGCTGTAAGGTTATTCCTGCATTTTTGGAGTTGCCAGATTCAAAGGTACAGAAACTTGTAAAACAAGAGCTGTAGCATTTGATTGATAGTGGTGTTCTCAAGAACCAGAGGCCCAGAGGACCATCAACCCAACAATTGTCATGTATGGTGCATGGAGAAGGAAATTATATCTTAATGGAACAGTCAGACAAGGTCGGGGCAGGGCACTCAGTATCAGTAGCAAATGTTAATACATGTTTATGCTAAGTTTTGCTATGGTTACTGTAATCTATTTTTTCTTTCTGGATTTTAGAAAATGAGTGAAAAGGCATAAACTAGATTTTGTATTGAGAAAGGTGCTGTCGAAATTTTGACAATCAATCAAATATAGTGGAAGTTCATTGACATTACTTGGAAGTAATGATCTATGTTTTCATACATTAAGTTGCAATAATTTTGCCATAACATAGGGAATGCTACTAACTTATTGACTATTGTACTATATATTTTTTGTCGGCCATACTAATTGGTTGTTTCATCTGACTTTTTTTGTAAGTTATGTTGCCCTTAATTTCTAAATTAATCAATGTTTGACGCTGGGAGGTCCTAAAGATGGCATGACAAATTTGTAATAAAATGCAATTAATCCTTTAAAGTAGCGAAGAACGTGGCAATCACATTGCATTAATTGAACGTAAAAAATTTACGAGCTAACATTGTGATGGAACGGAAGCAAATTTGCTTGCTGAAGTTTCATTCTACTACAAGTTGTTACAAACCAAATGCATGTACTTTCCTTTATACAGGCAAACATATTAATTAAAATATTACAAAATAATATAACGCTTAGCACGTAAGGAAATAACACTTGGCAGTGCTATAAGCTGTAGTCACAACTGGTTCTGCAATGCAATTTGGATTACTTTTGACTATTCAAAGAGCTGGCTTCTCTTCATGACACTTCTAGTGAATTCAATCTAACTTGGGCAACAACACTTTAATTAGTAATGGTGGTGCAGCAACTGGAGCAATTTGCAGCCAACTTCTTTTTAGTTTTGACAATTCAAAATAAGCTGTAATTTGTCTTCCTAAAGCTATAATTTTATAAGCTTGGTTTAATGCCAACACTTTCTGTCATGTCCCTTATGTTTCTCCAAGTTTGAAAGGGCTTGACATGCCAATGTGTTCGGGATTCTACTGCACTCAAAGCACAAGTTCTTGAATCTGTCCAAGGCTCTTTTCTTTGCAGTATTAGATAGACATATATAAGCCTATTGAAACCAAATGCCATTTCAATAAAAAATTTCCCAAAAACCAAACAATTGACACAGATTTGTGCATTATTAACAATTTCAAACAACATCTGGGCTACAAGAACAAAACAAATTTACAAAGAAAAGAAATTGAAAATTTCAATTCTTTACTTATTATGATCCATGTTTGATGCTCAATCAAGTTGCTTTATTTAACATAATATCTCAAAAATAGAGTTAAAAACCATCACCCAAACAAAACATACAAAACATTTTCAACTACAAAACTATTACTGCATTTTCAAACCAAAAAACCAGAACAAAGAATGAAGCATAATCAACCAATAAAATCCAACAACTAGAACAATAAAATAAATCTCAACTAAAATAAAAGAGCAACACACAATCAGCCATCACAACATCATCCACTGCCACCGGCCACCGCGTCTTCCGCCGACCAGCCTTGTCGCGCCACCTCGTATCTCTGCACCTTTGCCTTCAACTTTCTGGCAAAGAGACCGGAACAGGAATAGCGAACTTAACCCTGACCAAGAACGCAAAGATCCTTTATGGTGAGGATTTCCCCCCTCACGATGTCAGCAAAAAGCAAGTACGTAGCAACCACAATGACGGCCGGAAAACGCCTTCAGAATGATTGACCGCGGGGACAAAAAATTGAGGTTCTAGAAAGGAGCTTTTGGTTTTGTGTTATTGTTCTCTAACTAAAACGGTGCACTTCACTAATGGAGCATGAAGCACTTAATCCATCTCAAACAATTTTGACCGAGTTGTCCCACACTACCCACGTGTCCCCTTACCATTTGGCCAGTTCAGTGCTTCATGGTGAAGCAAATAATATTTGCTTCACCAGAGAATCCACCTTAAAAAAAGGGGATTCATGAGATAATGGGGCAAATTGTGAAATAGATCTATATTTTGGTAAATATCTATAAAATTTCATGTTGTGGTATATATCTCAGTTGGCGGTTCTAAGGTGGATTTGCAAAATAGTGAATTTTTGTGTATTTAATAATATTTTAAATTAAATTACTAATATTTTAGATAAAATTATTTGTATTGATAACTTTATTTAAAATATTAATAATTTTATACAATATATTAATAATTTTATCCAAAACGTTAATAATTTTGCTTAATATACTAGTAAACACATAAACATTCATAAAATCCCCCATTTTGCAAGTCCACCGTAGTATATACCATCTCAATTAAATACCAAATCAAATTTCATTTCCTGCCAAGTAAAGCTCTCGTAGCATCATGATGTACATGTTAAACAACATGATAATAAATTGGTAACCTGCTTTGCTCGACACTCAACTCCTTTAATTGTTTTCATATTGCATCTTTATATATAGGATATATTTTTTAGCACTTCACAATTTCTGTTGTATGATTCTCCGTGAAAGGAATGAAAACATGTAGCCACCACAATTATTCTACATTTTCTAAAAACTTTGTAGACAATAAAGAATAAAAATATGAAACACTAAATTTTTACATAAAAAAATTTTAATTTTCTTATTTCACCCCAATTTTGCGGAAACAAATAACTAGCTTTTAAGTTTTAAGGGAGAATTATTCCTTCATAGTTATTTTCTATTTCTATCAATTATTAAACTCCCAAACAAGTAAACTCATTCCCCTTCTAATCATTTCCTGCCCGCTTTCCCCATTACTTCTCATCCAAAATACACTCAAAGCAATTGGTGCTTGCACCATCCATCCCGTTTCTCTCTTTAATATATTGTTTTCAAAAGAAAAAATAAAGATAAATGAATAGTCAGGCACTACAGTTTTTTCCCCTCCCAATCAAGTTAGTATAAAGGTAGACATATTCAATTTCTCCGTCCTCCGATCAAAATTTGTCATATGTGAAATCATGGATGATTTTGAAAAGGTTAATTTGAGAAGAAGCATAAATGATGTCATATAATGTTCTATGTGTTGAATTTTGAGTAGGAAACAATAAAGGAGATAAGAAACTAAGACACAATTTTTCATTTTTTCGGTACATGACGGAAGATTTCAATTCAAAAGTAGACTAACGTAAGGTATGACTAACCTAATAATGGTTGGCTGCCCCAAAAAAAAGGATTAAGGCTCTAAACAAACTTTGCTCATAAGATAAGAAATTTTAATGTCATTATTTTAAGGATAATTTTAACAAATTATTATTCGAAACTGCATAAATAATTACTACTAAAAAACATAAGTTATGTTTAGTGATTAATGAAAGCGTAAAAAAAAAGAACTCTAAATGTTAATATGAAAAACTCCTCAATACTAAGAAAAAAACTACAAAAAGAAACGAAGAGAGTGACTCTCTCCCTTTTTTATCCATAAAGAGAAGTTGTAAAAGGAGATAACATTATGACGCATGAATAATATTGCTCTCCAAACATATACTGACAAGCAGTAAAACTAACTTGAGATTAGCATAGATTTATACCTTGTCAACAGTATAAGTAATCCAGAAGTGAGCAATGATGCATTTGATCATGAGCATCAAAAGGAAGAATGAGAAAGCAAGAAGACCATGCACAAACACACACATACGCAAACGTGGTCAAGCCACGAACAGCTCACATCACTCTTTGTCATAATCTCTACATTACAACGAACAATATAACAATTTAAAACTCCTTTAGTCTTTTGGTACTCGGACGGCTTAGATTAGAGAATGAAACCAATGCTCACAAGAACTGTTGGTGCATGTACTAACCTAATTCATTTTGTTGATGTGTTGTGCACCAATCTCTAATTTACTGGAGTCACTTAATTTGCTGATCTCCTTTATTAACTGGACCACTACGAGCAGACACACTTCACAATATGATATATTGAGGTATTGGTAGTTGTACATTATTATGAGACTTAATCTTCTTACTTTTAGCTCTTAATTTCTTCAAGTGTCCCATTTTAATATCCCAATTTAATGTTCAAATAATGAAACTCAGTCCCCAAAAAAAAAAAAAAAAAAAAGAATGGCAAGGACGAGTTGGTGGGTTTTGTGGCTGGGAAGAAAACTAGAAAAAACCAAGAGCCAATCTTTCCTCACGGCAGACCTCAGTGAGGGGGCCAGCTACACCCCCTTAAGTGAAAAATTGTACTATGATTATAGTTAAATTTAGCATTAAAAAAACCATAAAAATATTAAACATGCATACCATTTGCATCTCCAAGGAAAATTTCCTAGTTCCACTCCTCAACATATAAGAACAAGTTGGATTGGGTTAATTAATGAGTGGATACTTCCATGGATTCGTGCTAGCAGCAATGATCACCTTTGTTATTTGGTTTTCAAATAAAGGACGTGATTAAAATTTCCAATTTCTAACTGCCACCTTTGACACTATGAAATTTTTATTTTGTTCATCAAACAGGGCAACAAGTCCCAAATTAAAAATGGACATAACATAGCATAACAAAGAACCTCTTGAGCAAAACAGAATTGAAAACATAGCATAACAAAGAACCTCTTGAGCAAAACAGAATTACATCTTCAATTGAGCAAACGATCACAGTTAACAAGGTAACAAAAGTTAGATGAAGCCTTCAAATTTTAGGGAAAAAAAAGCACACAAAATACGTTGAAAAAAAAAAGGCAATGATACTAGTTTAGACTGTTGGGGCACGTATGTAAATTAGAAAACCAAAAAATCTGCAAAAAAAATTAAAAATTAATATGAAGGACAACTAAAAAGAAATATATAATTATAAGGAACATAAAATACTTAAATTATTCATAATAATTATATATAATTTAGTTAGAAAAAAGGATCTTATGTTTTATATGATAGACCAAAATATTTGTAATTCAAGTAATAACGATTCAATGAGAATGGATAATCACACATGAAAAGGTAATAAGACTAAATTTTGTTTTTGGTCCCTACAAATATGATGGATTTTAGTTTTGATTTCATTAATTTTAGTATAGCTTCTAGTCCCTTATCTTTTAAAGTAACAAATCTTGGTCCCGACCATTAATAGAGTTCTGTTAAGTGATAATATATCATTACCCATTGTCTTAATTATTCATTTAACATGTCATCACTTAATGGTAGGGACAAAACTTGGTCACTTTTAAAAGTAAAGGACTAGAAGCCAAATTAAAATTAATACAAGGCTAAAACCAAAACCTGTCATATTTGTGAAAACTCAAAAAAAATATTTAAGTCAAGTACTAGTCATTCTCAAAATTTTTACAACATATCAATTGCATTTGGATTCATCAAGGCTCACGCATAACATAGCATCCAGATTTACAATATGAATGTTGAAGTCATATCCTAGCTGCATTTAGGGTGATCAAAGCTTGAATACAAGATCACCATTTTGTAAATTGAATGAAGCATTTTTAGAGTCATCAACACTCAAGCATCCCATGCCCCTTTTACATTTAGAATAAAAAAACTCGTGGCATTTGCAATTAGAAATAAGGTCATCATGATTTCGTACGGCAAATATATTCAAGCATAGAAAAGATCCTATTTTTACATTATTATGAATAAATAATTCATATTATATTTATATTCAGGGTCATCAAGATTAGGAAGATGGGGCTTGGACAAAGCAAAGGCAAAATCTGATCAATAGTAATAATTTATATATATGACCAAATTATGTGACATTTTCATATAATAAGATTCATTTATATCATTGGTTTTCGATGTTGTACTATTATGAGGGTCCAACATACCATCCCACAATTTTTCTAAGGTTGTATGGTCATCAGTCAAATTTTTTTAAAGGTCATATGATCATCAAGAGTTAAATAAAGTATCCAAATTTTATTCGCATATAAAATGCATTTGATTTAAAAAAATTCTTGGTTTTGCATTATGATTTATGAATAAAATTTCATATGGCATTTGCATTCATGGTCTCTAATTTGCATTTGTCTATTGCATTTGCATCATAATTTTGTGTCTGAGTAAAATTGCACTGGCATTTACATCACTAAGACTCAAGTATATTTGTTTAGGGTCATCGTTTCTCAATATTATAAGGTTATAAAGGGTCAAGTATACCATATCACAATTTTCTCAAGGTCATAAAATCTCAATTTTTTCAAGCTTCATTGAGACAACAAGGATCAAATAAAACATCCTTATTTTATTTACATGGAAAATGCATTCAAGTTTGGAAAAATGTAAACAGATCTCCCCTTAGAAATAAATATTTCATATTGCACTAGTATTTAGGGTTGCCATTTCTTGAGTTTATAGGGTCATAAAAGACAAGAATAATAATCCACAATTTTTTCTAGGTCATAGGCTCATCCAACAATTTTTTCATGGGTCATAAAGGCCATCAAAGGTCAATTGAAGAATCCGAACCTTGGATTATGAATAAAATTTCATATTATCTTTGTATTTAGGGTCACCTAAAATCAAGCATATTTGTTTAGTGTTATACATTTTCAATTTTTAGTCATAAGGAACAAAAATATCATCCAATAATTTTTCCCAAGGTCATAGAGTTAACTCAAAATTTTCTTAGGTTGTTGGGTCGTCAAGGGACAAACAAAGCATGTAAAATTTATTTGCATAGCAAATGCATTCGCTTTTTTCTTTTTTTAAAAAAAGCAATCTAATTTTGCATTATAAATAAAACTGTCATATTGCACTTGCATTTAAGGTCATCAAGGTCAAGCATATTCATTTAAAGTTATCGTATCTCAACTTTGTAGTGTCATAAGGGTCAAGCATATCATACCACATGTCACTATCTCATCCCACAAACTCTTTTGTGGGTCAAAGGATCACTCCATAATATTTTCCAAGGTTATCCCACCATATTTTATAGCATAATAGGTACATGCCACACTTTTTTCAGGGTTATAAAGTCATCTCACAATATTTTTACATTTCACATGATCATCCCACAATTTTATCAAAGATCATATTTTCATCTCACAATCATTTCACATAGGGCCATCTCACAATTTTTTCAGTAGTCATGCGTGCTATTAAGGTTTAATAAAGCGTCCTAATTTTATTCATATAGCAAATGTATTCAAGTGTAAGAAAATTTGTGATTTTGCATTTTGCAATATGAATAAAGATTTCATATTGCATTTGCAATATGGTCATCAAGGTCCATGCATATTCGCTTAGAGTCAATGCGTCTCATTTTTCAAGGGACATATGGGTCAAGCATATAATTTCACTATATTTTTAGGGTCATTGGAATATCTCACAATATTTTTCCATGATATAATGTCATCCCACAAATTATTCCAAAGTCATGTGGTTAACCCACGTTTCTTTACAAGCTCATATAGGGTCATCTGATAATTTTCTTGACGATCATAAGGTGATCAAAGATCAAATAAAGCATACTTGATTTATTTGCATAGTAAATGCATTCAAGTATAAGAATAACATCCTCATTTTGCATTATGAATAAAAATTTCATATTGCATTGACATTTAGGTCACCAAGACTTGAGCAAAATCATTTAGGATAATCACTTCTTGATATTATAGGGTCATAAGGGTCAAGCATATCATTCCACAATTTTTTCCAGGTTTATAAGATCATCCTACAATTTTTTTAAGGTTCATAGAACCACCAAGGGTCAAATAAAGCATTTTGATTTTCTTCCCATAGAAAATGCATCCAAGTTTAAAATGCATACAAATTTTCCATTGATGAATAAATATTTCATATTGTATTTGCATTTCAGGTCATCAAGGCTCAAGTATATATGTTTAGAGCCATTGCTTCTCAAGTTTGTAAGGTCATAAGTGACAAGTAAACTATTTCACAAATTTTTCGAACATCTCACAATATTTTCCCATGTCATAGTGTCATCGCCCAAAATTTTCCAAAGTTATATGGTCAACCAACATTTCTTTCCAAGCAATAGGATCATCTAATAATTTTTCCGATGGTCATAATGTGATCAAGGATCAAATAAAGCATACTTGATCGATTTGCATAGCAAATGCATTCAAGTATAAGAATTATATCCAAGTTTTGCATTATGAATAAAAAATTTCATATTGCATTAACATTTAGGGTCACCAAGACTCGAGCATATTCATTTAGAATCATCATTTCTCGATATTATAGGGTCATAAGGGTCAAGCATACTATTCCACAATTTTTTTTAGATCATAAGATCATCTCACAACTTTTTCAAGGTTCATAGAGTCACCAAGAGTCAAATAAAGCATCTTGATTTTCTTCCCATGAAAAATGCATTCAAGTTTAAAAAGCATACAAATTTCCCATTATGAATAAATATTTCACATTGTATTTGCATTTCAGGTAAGGCTCAAGTATATATGTTTAGGGCCATTGCTTCTCAAGTTTGAGGTCATAAGTGACAAGTAAACTATTCCACAAACTTTTCAACATTATAGAATCATCTTACAATTTTTTCTAGGATCATAGGGCCATCAAGGGTCAAATAAAGCATTGTGATTTTGCATTTTGAATTAAAATTTCATATTGCATTTGCATTTAGGGTCACCAAGAATAAGCATATTTGTTTAAGGTTATGGCATCTCAACTTTATAGGGTAAGAGTCAAACATACCACAATTTTTTTGTGGTCATATAGAGGATTATCCCACAATTTTTCCAGTGTCATAGAGTCATCTCACGTTATTTTCTTATGTCATAAGATCATCCCACAATTTTTTCGAACGTCATATAGTCACCCCACAATTTTTTTCATTAGAAACTTAGCTAAAAGCTTTTCCAATAACACATCAATAATTTAAGTTAAGCAACTAAACCAAAAGAATCAAAGGCTAACCTAGATGGATTTTGTGCATTACATATCAGGAGGTTAAGAGGACCTCAGAACAAACTAATAATGGCCAATGGCATAGGAAATGCAGCAAGCACTTTTCACCACCATCTCACTAACCTCCCTCAGATTATAGGGTCAGCTAACAATTTTATTTAGAGTAATAAAATCATCCCACAACTTTTATAGTATCATGAGTCATCCCACTATTTCTTAATTTCATTGAATCATCTTACAATTTTTTTTTTTCAAAGGGTCAAATAAGGCTCAAGTATATCGTTCATCATATCGCATTTGATATGATGAGTCATAGTGTCATCCCAAAATTTTTTTCCCAAGGTCATAAAATCATCCCATGCTACTTCATAAAATCAAAAGATCATCTAACAATTTTATATAGAGTTATAGAATCATCTCACATTTTCAGTATCATTAATCATCCCACTATTTTTAAATTTCATTGAATTATTCCACAATTTTCATCAAAAAGTCAAATAAGCCTCAAATATAGTTCATCGTATCGCATTTTACACAATGAATCATAGGTTACATAAAATCATCCCACACTACTTCATAGGACCATATCATCTAACAATTTTATCTAGAGTTATAGAATCATTTCACAACTTTTTTAGTATCATGAGCATCCCAATGTTTTTAATTTCATTGAATCATCCCACAATTTTTCATCTAAGAGCCATCCCACAATTTTTTGTTGAAGGGTCAAATAAAGCTCAAGTATAATTCATCATATCGCATCTTATGCGATGAGTCGTAGGTCAGGGTCATGTAACAATTTTATCTAGAGTTATAGAATCATTCCATATGTTTTTTGCTAGTATCATGAGCATCTCACTATTTTTAATTTCATTGAATCATCCCGCAATTTTTCATCGAAGAGTCATCCCACAAATTTTCATCAAAGGGTCAAATAAGGCTCAAATATAATTCATCATATAGCATATTATGCTATGAATCATAGGGTCAAGGTCATAAAATCATCCTATGTTCTAGGGTCATCGAACAATTTTTTCAAAAGTTACATAATCACCCCACAACTTTTTCAATATCATGAGTCATCCCACTATTTTTCAATTTCATTGAATCATCCACAATTTTTCTTTTGAAGGGTCAAATAAGGCTCAAATATTGCTCATCAAATATCGTTTTATAAGATGACAATCACAATATGATAATTCTTTCTTTTAGAGTACTATCCCACAATCCGAGGGGCATAATCCGAAGGACATATGATAGGTCATAGAGTAATCAACTCATCATATATCATTTTATAAGATGAGTTCAATCACAATACCACAATTCCATTTTTAGAGTGCTATCCCACAATCCGAGGGGCATAATCCGAAGGGCATATGGTAGGTCATAGAGTAATCAACTCATCATATATCAATTTGTAAGATGATTTCAATCGCAATCCCACGATTCCATTTTTGGAGTACTATCCCACAATCCGAGAGGCAAAATCCAAGGGGCATAATCCGAAGGGCATATGGTAAGTCATAGAGTAATCAACTCATCATATATCATTTTATAAGATGAGTTCAATCACAATCCCACAATTCCATTTTTAGAGCACTATCCCATAATCCGAGGGGCATATGGTAGGTCATAGAGTAATCAAAAGGTTCAAAGGTTGCAACACATTAGAGTTGAAAATTCACTATGCAAAATGGATCACAAAACACACGTACCATCTAAATTTTTAATTATGGAAAAAAAGAAAAAAAGAATCATCGCCAAGTTAATCAAGATCAAACTCAATCCTATAGGGTCTGTAATTCAGTTTAAACATTTGATTCACTGAAATAGAACCTTCTCTTGAACATATAAGAAAGAGATCACTGCCACAATCATGGATAAGGAACACATTACCGTCATAATCAAAAAAGCAACCTCACAAAGATTTGTCAGAATACAGAACAACGATTTCATGTCAAGTTTGGGTTTGAAATTCAATATGAAAATTCAGATTCATCCAAATTCAAACATATTCTCTTAAGTATTCAAGAACAAGGCGATTGCCCCAGTAACATATAAAGGAAACTCATTGTTGGGGAAATTCTGCCACAGAGTTTTGTGAAAGACGCCACCCTTTGAAGAAGATCAAATAAAAAATCCAGCAGTTTTAGAAGATAGAAAAAAGAGGAAAGAAAGTGGGTAATTGCCTCAGTAATGTATAAATGAAACTCAATGTCGTGAAAATTCTGCCACACAGTTATATGAAAGTCGCCACCCTTCAAAGAAAATCAAACCGAAAATCCAGCAGTTTGGGAAGATAGAAAAAACAGGAAAGAAAGTGGGTGATTGCCCCAGTAAGGTATAAAGAAACCTCATTGTAGGGAAAATTCTGCCATACAATTATATGAGGGGGTGATTTGTTCAAAGAAAGACACCACCCTTCAAAGAAAACCAAATCGAAAATGCAGCAGTTTGGGAAGAAAGAAAAAAAAAATAGATGAAAGAGAGTGGGTGATGCAGAGTTTCCCTTGCATGGAGATGAATCAAACCACTTTGCCGTCTACACAGATAATGAATTTGACAATTGTGCTTACGATTGTTTATATAGGCTATCACACAAACGGCATTTTTACGCCGCATGTTTTAGTAAACAGTATTCGCATGCAACTTATGTCTTATGCAACCCTTTTTTTCAAGAGTTTAATTGGTATGCACTAACAATATAAAATAGTTTTACACTATTAACCAATAAAATTAGGGAAATATAAAAAATTATGATGGATCCCTTATTATAATGAGTAGTTATTTGTATGAATTGACACTTTCCACTATTGCTATTGACTGACAGTGTAAAACTATTTTACACTATCAATACATTTAAATTAAATTCTTTTTTTTTTGAAAAAAAATTAACAGCATTCGTACGCAACCTTACACCTAGTAATTTTCTTTTTAGTTTTACATTTTGGATTTTTTTTGTCGACAGATTTTGGTTTTTTTAATTATTATTATATCAATTTTGGTCTAATGGTTTTTCAATTATTGAAAGATCCAAAAGATGGCTGTGTATATAGACCAAGGCCCAGCCCAAGCTTACAAGTTTCAGTTTTTAAATCACTTTATGAATTTTGACCCCCCAAAAAACAAAAAACCACTTTATGAATTATTATGACCCGTTGACAAAAAAAAGAAAAAAGAATTATCATGACCCCAAAAAATAACTTCATGAAGTATCACGTAATTATTAATAAATTGATAATTAAATTAATATTTACCTGCTATGATTTATTTTTATATTATTTTAAGTTCAAAGAACTTTTAATTTTCTATTTTTTTCATTAACTAAAAAATATTGAGAAAAAAGGAAATTCAAAGACATAATGACAAATCAATATCATGAATAATTTACTTCTTTAATTTTTCTTTTGTAAAATAGAACTAATTTATTTTCCTAATATTTTAGAAGAGTTATTTTTTGAAAATTCAGACGATGAAATGTGCCTCTACGGTGATTATGTGACTTGTTCCAAACAATGTTATAGCTAATAAAAGATGAGGTAATGTAATTTATCATTGTGGTTCAGTTTGTTAAAGACATATTGGACATAAAATTTTTAAATATGATTTTTTTCTTAATTTCTTAATATTTCAATCATCATTACTTGTTATGACATTATTAATAAAAATAGCAATAATATTATTTTTACTATTATCTGTTTTCTACGAACACACACACACATATAACAAAGAAAAAAAAATTAAGAGAAAGCATCTCAATCTATTAATAATTTTTTAATGCACAAGAATATTGTTTAAAGGATAATCTGATTTTAGATTTTAAAAAAAATATGATCTAGCTTATTATTATAGCATTTAATTAGCGAATTATATTTTTATTATAATTTTTTTTTTAAAATTATATCTTTTATTACTTTATAAATAAAATAATTATTAATTATCTCGGATATTTCACAATGTGTTTATATGTACATATGCGATTAAGAAATCAACCAAATTCAATCATCTATTATTTAGCAGGAGAAATACTAACTCTCTTGCCTACTTTATGTAGCTATACTCATTTATAATTTGTAAATATATAATGCAACTAGAGCCCTTCTAATGGAATAAAGTTTGTTGTTATTGTTGTCGTATAATGCAATTAGAGTTTGCTTTTAAGATCAAGTTTGAATTGTATTTTCAAATCTAGATCAAAGTAGAAACGATATAACCTAAATGCAAGCAAATTTAGCATAAAAAGCTTTAATAAGTTTATTTATCCACTTGTAGAAAAACTTTATTCAAAATTCTGCTAGATCCTAAATTCAACCCCCCAAAAGCAAGTCTCTCACTAAAGCAAAGCAAATGTTGAACCAAAAAGATTAAAAATAAAAGGAAAGAAATAAAGAGAAATCCAAACCTGCCACAACTGTTGAAGATTCATGATACACCTACTCCCATGTAGCTTTACATATGTCATACTCAACCATCTGTATCTGAGCTTGAGAAATCTGGCCTCAAAGCAATGTGGGGTTCCTAATAACAAAGCGACCCGTGGATAAGTATAACAAAAAATGAAACCAAGAAATATAGTAGTGGGCTGCATATATCATGGATTTATCTAATAATAGAATGGATTAATCAAATAAGAGCAGCAGCTACATAGATACAAAAAGGAAATATACAGTAGTACCACGAGCTATTGTTGATAAAAATGAATGAAATTTTCTGCTATTGTTTACCCACTACCTATTGCGATGGGCAGAAAACAACAAAGAAGTATTTTTCCATGCATATTAAGTTGCTTACAAGTTCCAGGCATATGCAAAGAATGAAGATGGTCCTATTACCAAGTGAGCTTGTTAGAGCTCATAATTGCAAGATTTAGGTTTCCTATATCTTAAGATTAAATATATGCATTTTTGAAGAACTTGAATAAATAAAAGTGAAATACTAAAATAGACATAGTTAATGTTTGATAATATGCCTAAGAGTACCCTCAGCCAAAAAATTGAGCTAAAACTAACAATGGTTGGATCATTAAAACTAGAAAGTAGATAGATCACTTGTGTTACTTAATCTATATTAAACTTTCCACTCCCAATTCTTCTTTCTATTTTAGGAGGAGGGGGCAATGATGATCAATCGTGGAGTATAAAATTCAATGACACCATGAACTCCCAACTATGATTAGATTAGTACCTCAAAAATTTTCCTCTGCTTGATTGCTTGTTTTTCCACAAATTGAACTAAACTACTGCTTTTCCTTAACCTGATCACAAAAATGTTTGTTTGAAATCAATTGGTTGACTACTAACTAAATTATGAATATCCAAACAAATCTTCTTGGTTACTTTTTATTCTTTGATAAATGTAATTATGAACTAAAGTTTAAAAGAAAAAATGTTCGAAGTGTCTAAAGTGAGATTTTTCCCAAAAAAAAAAAAAATTGCTAGGTGATAAACTATGATAAGTCTAGAGGGTTAGAAATTCGATATCCCATGGAAAACAAGAAGGTAGATTCTGTATTAAGAATAGAAGTTAAGAAATCACCCTCACAATATAAGTGTACCAGGCAAAATAAGCTTTCTCCATCTTTTAAATCAATCGATCTTCACTTGTTGTTGATTTTTACTTTAATTCAAAATTACAGGATCAAACATGTCATCCTATTTACTATTTAGTGCTAATAACTTCTGCATCTTATTCTTTTCAAATCTTTATAACTTTAAACAAGGACAACATGGAAGGCTTAAAGCCCATGTTATGCAGTGTAGCCCCCCACATACCATATCCATCTCTCTGATGGAATGATCCAGGTTACAATTGGTCCATAACCAGTTGTAATATAAACATTGCAGAGAACTATTTCTAATGTGAAACTTATCATTCTAACTCTTCAACTACAAACTTCAATTCTAAGAATAGCAAAAGATGCAACAAGATATAATGCCATGAACAATGCTTTCCCTTTCTACCTTTAACTACCTACTCTGCCTATTCCTCAGGTGCAATGTAAAAGCTTTTGTTGCGAAATTCCCTAAGTTGCCAATTTTAGCATCACAATTCTATGCTCCAATAGTGTTTCTCAGCACAGAGAAACTCCTAAGACTATAACATCTGCATCTAATTATAAGCATCAAACTTGCACAACAGAACAAGACCGAGCAAATTGGGGGAGGTTTTGGCCCAAAGAGACAGCACCTAGATTCACATTACATCACTTCAACCGATCAAACCATGGTTCAGGGGAAACTGCTATTACTCTATCTGAACCCATTATTCAAAAATGGCCTAAGAATTTGTGTTCTATCAAAGTCCAGGGACGTTTGAAAAGTACTAGGAGAGTTCCAATGGGAGATAATCAATAAGCCTCAAATTAAGCATTTCAGGTGTTAAATATTAAACAATGAATTTGTACCCAACATTAAGCATTGCAATTTGTGACGATCTCAGTTGAGTGTTGCTCTTACAAGCACAGTGGAGCCCCTCGCAGCAAGGGCAACAATGTCTGAGGACATGCTTCTTCTTCTTCCAACTTAGAGTTCATCTCATCAATCACTTCGAAACCTCGGATGGAACTTCCGTCAGGGTACATCATTTCTTTTCAGCCTACGATTGTCAAACAAAATTGAAGCGTCGTAGCCCTGTCATTGCGATCGTTGAGTGACATACACAGTAGAAAGAATCTAGAGCAGATCAACAATATGACAAAATGTAATTAACCTGCACAAAGCAGTCATGAAAGTGAAGCCTAAGCAGAGAGGTAGTAATGAGAGCACTGGGACCACGCTCATGGGATTCATAGTGGCAGGGAAGGAACGAGGGATTTGTGAGCGAGCGGACTTCGAGAAGTTAAAGCATTCAAAGACGAATAAGAAAGAAAAATGACAATAGATGATCTTATAAATCATTTTACAAGTGATCAGCGTCCAAGCGAAGCGCAAAGGTTGCAGTGGTTAGCCTCTTATTAGCGCGTCTAGCATAGTAGCTTTGTGTTTTCACTTAAACTACTTTTAGACTCATAATTTAAAAGGTCGAAAAAATCACACAAGCACCAGCCAGGAATCGAACATGGGTCTACTCTGCGGCAGGGTCTTATTCTACCACTTGACCACGGTACCATCTGGCAGGGTTCTATCCTACCGCTAGACCACTTGCTAAACGCATCCTCCAGCAATGCCAGTGCTTGTTCCATCTCCTTTATCAACCTTTTCCTCTCATATTCTCCTTGTGCTCCTCCAATGGATTTCATGGCTGGGAACAACTGAAAAATCACATATTTTTGGTAGTTCTATATTTGAGTCAAGAATTAAAACTCCTAATTCCCCTCTTCCAATGAGAGAATAACTCTCAATTCCATTCACTTTCAAGTATGATCATGTCATCATTCTACTATTTATACAATACCGAAGTAACTAATTACTTAACTAATCATGTTCGCATTAAATTCCAATTATAAATTCTTATTTCAAATCTTTGCACGTGAAAAAGATTGTACTTTGCAATTTGGGTAGCATTATATTCTTAGATGAATTCACTATAATGAAAAGTGAAAATTTTCGTAGGCCTATTATAAGTGTCTAATGGACAATGGTTTTATCTATATTCTTGTCTCATTTTGAGTAGACAAATGAACAAAGAGGATGATTTTATATCGCTATATATTCAGCAAACAAAATAATAGTAAAATGCAACAGCCAGAGAAATTGATGTGTGATTAACAAAAATTTATGTAACTTGTCATCAATATAGGTAACCCAGAAGCAAACAACGGGAGGCATGGGTCATCACAAACACATCGGATTTCAAGCACACCAAGAAGTCAAGAGCTGCAAGGCTCGTCACATGCTTTCTAAAACCATCCAACTCCTCTTTAGTTGTCAGCTCCTCCTTTGTAACCTGTTACCAAAAGTCAAAAGAGATTTATCACCTTGGAAAAGGGTTCATCTTCGAAGTTATCGTGGAAAAAAAATCTCAATTATGACAGATAAATATAATTTATGCGAGAAAATTGCATCATGGCCTAACAGCCTGAACCGAGATATTAGAATCATATGTCACCATATCAATAGAGTGATCACAACCAAGATGAAAAGTGTATGATTTTACGAAGTAGCACCATGCTTATTTTTATTTTTTCATATAATTCATATGATAGTGGAGAGATATTACCAGATTAGGGAACATATTTCTTAGTGGAGCTATTTGGTTCTATCCACCATACACTTGTCTAGAAGCCACGTAAAATTGAGTAACTAAGTACTTCAGTTGAAGCTTATTAGGACATATTCTGATAGAAAAAACATCTTATACCATCAAGGCCACTCATTTTGATCTCTGGAGGAACGTTATTGTATCTGAAATAAGAAAATTTATGTCATGAAATATAACGAAGGGTAAATAACACTTATCATCCTTTTGTTAAAATAACACTTAACCCCATTCTTCCTACAAAATAACACTCCACCCCACATTTAACATGTCACAAATAGTTAACATTAGTTTACACATTCTCATTTAAAAATAAAAATTGTGAGTCTAGCAACTCTTTTACCCTTCTAACATTCTCAAGCTCCTCCGTTTTTCTCCACCGCACTCACTCTCACCAACAGGCCTTGATTATGTGCTTATATGAACTCTAATGGGGAATTCGAAATTTAAATAACCTTGTTTTGGAAATAGTCCTCTCTATTATTTCTTTAGAGAAGATGCAAAAACAGATGAGCAAGACGGGGCTAATTGGTGGGTCAACATTCTTAAAAAATTTACAGGTAAGTCACAAGCTACAAAGGATTGCACATATCTCATTGGCAGTCATTCTAGGCCTACCAGAGTGAATATGAGATAGAGAAGGAAAATAACATTTACTCAAAATCATGCTGGTATACTCTGATCAAGCATAAAGTTGTTCTCCACGTATTTTTGTTTTTTCATATTAGTACGTCAGAACCAAATGAAAATTGTTCCCATGTAATAGAAAATGGTGACCAACTACTATCTTCGAGATGAAAGATTTAGTTCCAAACTAATTCTCTAAAAATAATGAACTATTACTTCTGAAGATTGAAAAAGTATGCTGTAAAATTCTAATCTTATTTCCAACATTCTATACGCTAATATGCATGTAAAATGACATACATAAGAAAATAAACTCAAATAATACAAGGCCATGAGCCAACCTCACTCTCACCAACCGCCGTTGATTTTTACCCACCACCACCACCAAAAACGTTGGATTTGAATACCAATGTAACAAGATAAAAGAAGAGAGCAGAACAACAAAACCAGCAGAAGAACACACATGGATAGCTTGCTTATCTTTGACGTATTATGTTTTCCCTTGGATTTCAAGTGTTATCTCAAGTCCTTAACGTTTCTCTAATTTTAATTTAGTGAGGCATGCATTTAGTCTCTTAGTTATATAAATAATTCTTCAGACCAAACATGCGACCTTAGATTGGGTCTTGGCTATAACCTTACACCATTCCTTTATATGTGCAACATGCAAAATAGGGAGTGGTTCTTTGATACTGGTTCTTTGAGTGGTTGCAGAAGCTGGTTAACTAGGTGACCTATGACGTGTCCTTATTGGAACATGAAATGAATTCCCAGTTCTTAGTTCCTTCGTTATCAAAACATGGACTGAATCCCCCAAAAAACCTCAACACCCCTGCCCCCCACCCAAAAAAAAAAAAAAGTAGGTTGTGGTAAGATCCTTTTATATGATAATGTAGGCATTGAAACATTGAATGAATTCCCAATCGAACTCGGAACAGCTAAAAATACCATGTCAACAAATTGGGAACAGCTAAGACATAGCCAGCAAAATAGCAGGATCGGGATCATTCATGGGGAATATTGTAAGATCACACAATTCTATAGTAGGTGGCATGTCCCACACCGCAGGCCACAGAGATAGACAAAAATAACATCATGAACGAAGGATAACCGTTAACCATGTTAACTGATCCGTTAGTGGAAATTGGCAATGGGGTGGAGTGTTATTTGTTAAGAAGAATGGGGCCGAGTGGTCTCAATAAACCTTAAGGGGTTGAGTGTTATTTACCCTATAATAAACTACACATAAAGCAAACAGTGAGTATCTAGTCTGTATAACATTCCTTGGCATACCCCAGGCTATCAACAAAAGGTTTAGAGCCATACTCTTATTCTCCTTGATTCGGGGTAGAACATTGTCGATGTAAAACTATGCAGATGCATACTTTGGAATATTTTTACTGTCCCTTTGAAACAATGCATTTGCTTCATGAATCAAGCCAATTGGTACCAACCAGAAATGCATGAATTTCAAACACCAAATCTCAGAATGATCCAAGTTGACATCATACGTAAGCCTTTTATACAGCAAAAGAGAAACATGTAAAAGTTTAGATGAAGTGCAAAAGACAAAAAAAGAAAAAGACAGGACATTAAGTTTGTGAACTCTGAAGGTACTGGCTAATCCAATCCAATCATTTGCCTGAATTTGTACCTCCCCAACTGTTCTAAAAATGAAATTTGCAGTACGTGTTCAAGCAAATAATTAATTCTAAGACAACTTTTGCCATGAGATATATTCTAACAACTTCCTTTTAACTAGGCCAAGTTTTATGGTATAAGTTATTCTTTAGGTTTAATTATTCTGTAAATTCTCATAATTTTACTTAATTTTTAATTAAATCTCTATAATTTAAAAATTTATAATCAAGTACTTAGATTAAGTAAAAATTTGTAATCAAATCCTTGAAGTTATTTTCTGTTACAAAAATATTTGACATGTAAGGCATATTTTATGATGGAGTATCTCAAATATGGTGCACCACATACCACATTATCCAATGGCAAAGATTTAATGTTATACACCATAAACCCTCTCAACTTATGGTCCATGCTAAGATTTCCTTTTCCCCTTTAAAACTCTCTGTACCACTTCCACTACCCACTTCAACCCCTCCTCTCTCTCCTTTGCCTTCCACCGTAGGTGAGTGCTTGGTGCAATAGAGCTATGGTGGTAAATGACAGCAAGGTGGAAAGACTCTGTGGTTCGTGGTCAAGGATGGCCCACAACTTCTGATTTGGAGCACAGCTTGGGGGACGCCTGATGGTAAGCGGCTGGTGAACACGGCGGTGGATTGGTGGGGTGCGACTGAGCTCGCAGGTGAGAATAGCGGTGTTGTGGTGGCGGTTGCATAGCTCTGGCGAGGTGATGTGGAAGGATGAGGAGGGTGCTGTGATAATGGCTCATGTTGTTACTTTTTTTCTTTTTTGGTTGGTTCTGGATATAATGGCTCATGTTGCTGTTTTTTTTTTATTTGTTTTTGTTGGTTCTGCATAATGGTTTGAGATGATTTTAAGAGTGGCTTTGGGATGTTAAAGGTGGTTGTTCTATTTCTTTTTTATTTTCATTTTTTGGGTTTTGGAATCATGGTCTGAGATGATTTTGAGGGTGGTTCTGGGATGTTGCAGTTGTTGGTTTTGCTATGCTTGGAGATGTCTTTGTGAGGTGTTTGTTGGCTCTATTTTTGTGTTTGATGTGAGGTGTTTTAGTGACTATTTTTGTGGGTTTTGTTGGTGGTTGGAAGGGAGGATGATGGGCGACAATTGATTTGGGGGGCAGCTTGGGTTAGTTTTACAGTGCACTTACAATAGGTGGGGATAGATAAAGTGATGAAATTAGAGAGTATTCAAGAAATATTCCCTTAACTTTCAAGTTTTTGTTATTGTAAATACAGATAAGAATCTAATTGAAAAATTTTATATAATGTAAGAATTTGATTATAAATTTTTAAATTATAAGAACTTAATTGAAAATTGAGTGAAATTTTAGGGATCCACGGAATAATTAAACATATTATTTATTACATCATTAGAAGCCAGAGGGGAAAACATTGTATCTTCTCCTTTCTCTGTCTGTATACAGTACAGACCCCATCATCATCAATTTTAAATATACTTAATGAACATGTAATTCAAACTGATCATTATCACGTTAGGTCACAAGGCCCAGGAACCAGCACTAGAACCAGAAGTCCAGAGGTGAAACACAAACCAATCAACACTGGCACTTGACATATTCATCCATTTTTTTCAATTTAAAAAAATATTTATCCATCTCTTATAGATACTTGGGATTTATATGTACAAAGACTCAGATCAAAAGCACATGAAGCAATCAAACCTTATACTAGTAAATAGCTCTGATTTATCAGCAATTCATTCAGAATACGGACATCATCTTTCAGATAGTCAATGAACTGGTCCACATAAAAAATGTCTTCAAATTTCCTGCAACCATGTAATGTATCATCATGATCAGAAGGTTGACCATCGTTGGAATCTTTCAGATAAAAAAAATTCAGTCCAGAAACTCACTTTTTGATAACATTATCTGCCTTTTTTTAAAAAAAGTGTAATGAATTTTAAACAATCAACGAATATTGTAATATAATAAATTTAAATTAGTTTTAATTGAATTTAAAAGCCCTGTATGGCCTTATGATTCCATAGCCTAAACTGCCAAGATGGTAATGAAGCCAACGAAGTGGTAATAGCAGCAAAACGTTAGAATTTTGAAGTGATTAATCATAAGCTAATTTTGCTTACACCCACAACAATAAAAAATTGTAGCACAAAATAAACCAAGTATATGCCATTGCATAGACAGAGTGATGGAGAGTAAAGAAGCATTCTTTGTATGCCAAGTAAGGAGTTTTAGTAGTTGGGCCTTGAGTCTGTATTATTTTTAGCTATTCAACAACCATTGTTCTATATATTTGATAAGTTAAAAGTGATCCCCCATTTTAGTTCTTGAAAGATTTTCGGCACATCAATTTGAAAGATGTAATATTTCATACATGTTTGCAAAATAGGGTAGCAATTAAATTTATAAAAGCAACAAGATAAGAAAATTCTGGGAGAAGATATCTCATGTTTGATCGTTCCAAATCTGGTCCTGCTTCAACACAGGCAAAATAAGAGTGGCATTCATTATTTTCGCCACGGCTACTGCATTGCGAATCTACAATTTGAAATATGGGCCAAAGCAAAATAAATAGTTGACAGCCAGATACTATATAATGATTCCCCAAAACTTTCCGCTGAGTCTCAATATACCTCGTTTTGATGTATAAGAAAGTACAATTAGCATAATTGATCAAACATCGACTTGCATCAGAACCAACTTTAAATGATAACTCAAATTGTTGTGCCAGTGCACTAAATTGGAAGCAGTGTAGTGTTGAGAGCTCAGGAAATATGATACAAGAATGAAGAGGCTCCTTCAAACAGATTTCATATGGTTGGATCAGTCTCTTTAATCGATTCTACATAACAAATGCACCATGTTTTTACCATAAAATGTAGCAGTATGCAAATACTGCGATATGAAATCTGTATCAGACAGTGCACATTAAGCCCGCAATATGTGACAATGAGCATAAAAAACTCTGCAACTTTGTAAAACGAGTCAATCACACAATCCCACAATTTTTTTGCAAGATCATAGGGTTATCCCACAATTTTTTCAAGTCATAAGGCCAATGGTCAAATAAAGCATCTTGACTTTATTTATATAGCAAATGTAATCAAATATAAAAATACATCATAGGTTCATTCCACAATTTCGTCCAGGGTTGTAGAGTCATCTCGGTCACCCAAATTTTTTTTTCAAAATTTATATGGTTATTCCACAATATTTTCTAGGATCATAAGGTATTCCCACATATTTTTTAGACATCAATGGTCAAAAAAAGCATCCTAATTTTATTTGTCTAGCAAATGAATAAAAATTTCATATAAGAATCCAACATATCATTCCACAATATTTACTATAGTCACAGGGACATAAAATCATCCTGTGCTAATTCATAAAATCATAGGGTTATCGAATAATTTTATCTAGAGTAATAGAATCATCCCACAACTTTTTTAGTATCATGAGTCATCCCACAATTTTTCTTCAAAAGGTCCAAATAAGGCTCAAATATAGTTCATCATATCGCATTTTACACAATGAATTAAAAGTTAGGGTCATAAAATCGTCCCATCCTACTTCATAAGATCATAAGGTCATCTAACAATTTTATCCAGAGTTATAGAATTATTTCACAACTTTTTTAGTATCATGAGCATCCCGATGTTTTAAATTTCATTGAATCATCCCACAATTTTTTGTCTAAGGGCCATCCCACAAATTTTCATCAAAGGGTCAAATAAAGCTCAAGTATAATTCAACATATCGCATCTTATGCGATGAGTCATAGGGTCAAGGTCACAAAATCATCTCACGCTGCTTCATAAAATCATATGGTCATCTAACAATTTTATTTAGAATTATAGAATCATCCCACATCTTTTTCAGTATCATGAGCATCTCACTATTTTTAATTTCATTCAATCATCTCACAATTTTTCATCGAACGATCAAAAGGCTCAAATATACTTGATCAAATCGCATATTACGCGATGAGTCATAGGGTCAGAGTCATAAAATCATCCCACAATACTTCAAAAGATCGTAGGGTCATTCAACAATTTTATCAAAAGTTACAGAAGCATCCCACAACTTTTTCAATATTATGAGTCATCCCACTATTTCTTAATTTCACTGAGTCATCCCACAATTTTTCTTCAAAGGGTCAAATAAGGCTCAAGTATAGTTCATCATATTGCATTTGATATGATGAGTCATAGTGTCATCCCAAAAAAATTTTCCAAGGTCATATAATCATCCCATGCTACTTCATAAGATCAAAAGGTCATCTAACAATTTTATCTAGAATTATAGAATCATCTCACATTTTTAATAACATGAATCATCCCACTATTTTTAAATTTCATTGAAATATCCTACAATTTTTCATCAAAAGGTCAAATAAGCCTCAAATATAGCTCATCATATCGCATTTTATACGATAAATCATATGTTAGGGCCATAAAATTATCCCATGTTTTTTCATAAGATCATAGGGTCATCTAACAAATCTATCTAGAGTTATAGAATCATTTCACAACTTTTTTAGTGTCATAAACATCACGATATTTTTCATTGCATTGAATCATCCTACAATTTTTCATCGAAGGGTCTAACAAAGCTCAGGTATAATTCATCATATCACATCTTATGCGATGAGTCACAAGGTTAGGGTCACAAATCATCCCACACTACTTCATAAAACCATAGCGTCATGTAACAATTTTATCTAGAATTATAGAATCATCCCATAACTTTTTTAGTATCATGAGCATCTCGATTTTTTAATTTCATTGAATTATTACACAATTTTTCATCTAAGGGCCATCCCATGGTTTTTCATCGAAGGTCAAATAAAGCTCAAGTATAATTCATCATTTCACATCTTATGCGATGAGTAATAAGGTCAGGGTCACAAAATCATCCCACGCTACTTCATAAAATCATAGGCTCATGTAGCAATTTTGTCTAGAGTTATAGAATCATCCCACATCTTCTACAATATCATAAGCATCTCACTATTTTTAATTTCATTCAATTATCCCACAATTTTTCGTCAAAGAGTCATCCCACATTTTTTTATCAAATGGTCAAAAGGCTCAAATATAATTCACCATATCGCATATTATGAAATGAGCCATAGGGTGAGAGTCATAACATCATCCCACGTTACTTTTATCAAAAATTACAGAAACACCCCACAACTTTTTCAATATTATGAGTTATCCCACTTTAATTTCACTGACATCCCACTATTTTTCTTTAAAGGGTTAAATAAGACCCAAGTATAGTTCATCATATCACATTTGATATGATGAGTCATAGTGTCATCTCAAAAAAATTTTCCAAGGTCATAAACTCATCCTATGCTACTTCATAAGATCAAAAGGTCATCTAACAATTTTATCTAGAATTATAGAATCATCTCACATTTTCAGTATCATGGATCATCCCACTATTTTTAAATTTCATTAAATTATCCCACAATTTTTCATCAAAAGGTCAAATAAGCCTCAAAAATAGTTCATCATGTCACATTTTATACAATGAATCATAGGTTAGAGTCATAAAATCATCTCATGCTACTTCATAAGATCATAGGGTCATCTAACAATTTTACCTAAAGTTATAGAATCATCCCACAACTTTTTTAGTATCATGAGCATCCCGATATTTTTAATTGCATTGAATCATCCCACAATTTTTAATCTAAGGGTCATCCCACAATTTCATCGAAGTGTCAAATAATACTCATGTATAATTCATTATATCACATCTTATACAATGAGTCAAAAGGTCAGGGTCACAAAATCATCCCACACTACATCATAAAATCATGAGGTCATGTAACAATTTTATCTAGAGTTATAGAATCATTCTGCATTTTTTTTTTCAGTATCATGAGCATCTCACTATTTTTAATTTCATTCAATCATCCCACAATTTTTTATTAAAGAGTCATCCCACAATTTTTCATCGAAGGGTCAAAAGGCTCAAATATAATTCACCATATCACATGTTATGCAATGAGCGATAAGGTGAAAGTTATAAAATCATCCCATGTTACTTTTATCGAAAGTTACAAAATCATTCCAGAACTTTTTCAATATCATGAGTCATCCCACTATTTTTCAATTTCAGTGAATTATCCCACAATTGTTCTTCAAAGGGTCAAACAAAGCTCAAGTATAATTCATCATATCGCATTTGATATGAGTAGTCATAGTGTCATCTCAAAAAAAATTTTCCAAGGTTATAAAATCATCCCATGCTACTTCATAAGATCAAAAGGTCATCTAACAATTATATCTAGAGTTATAGAATCATCTCACATTTTCAATAATATGGATCAATCCACTATTTTTAAATTTCATTGAAATATCCTACAAGTTTTCATCAAAAGGTCAAATAAGCCTCAAATATAGTTCATCATATCACATTTTATACGATGAATCATATGTTAGGGTCATAAATCATCCTACGCTTCTTCATAAGATCATAGGTTCATCTAACAAATTTATCTAGAGTTATAGAATCATTTCACAACTTTTTTAGTATCATGTGCGTCCCAATATTTTTCATTGCATTGAATCATCGTACAATTTTTCATCTAAGGGTCGTCCCACAATTTTTCATCGAAGGGTTTAATAAAGCTTAGGTATAATTCAGCATATCACATCTTATGCGATGAGTCATAAGGTCAGGGTCACAAATCATCCCACACCACTTCATAAAATCATAGGGTCATGTAACAATTTTATCTAAAGTTATAGAATCATCCCATAACTTTTTTAGTATCATGAGCATCTTTTTTCACAATTTTTCATCTAAGGGTCATCCCACAATTTTTCATTAAAGGGTCAAATAAAGCTCAAGTATAATTCATCATTTCACATCTAATGCGATGAGTAATAAGGTCAGGGTCACAAAATCATCCCACGCTACTTCATAAAATCATAGGGTCATGTAGTAATTTTGTCTAGAGTTATAGAATCATCCCATATCTTTTACAATATCATGAGCATCTCACTATTTTTAATTTCACTCAATCATCCCACAATTTTTCGTCAAAGAGTCATGTAACGTCCGAGAAATTCTATCCTTAACAATCGAGTTATTCGGTTTTTATCGAATAAGGGAGTTTAATAAGAACTTGATTAAACATTTACTTAAAGCCAATCAAGTATAATTTAAAAGGATTAGGCTAGATAGAATTAGATTAGGAGTATAGAAAACCCCCACAGAAAAATTTCAAACCGATTTACCGATTTAAGAGAAATTGGTAAGATTTCGGAATTTTAAACTGTCGGACTCGGACCAATAGAATTTTTCTATGAATGCCCTAGAATCAACGGCTAAGATTTAGCCGAATACTCCCCTTAAGTGGCGCCTAGACAGCCCTTGATGATGGGAGATAAACCAGATTTTATGAGTAAATTAGATCCACCAATCACATGTCTTCAACATTCAATCATCTCACCTTTTTCTCTCTTTTTCTCCTCCAAAATTTCGACCAGCCAGCAGCCCTTCTCAAGTGCTGAAGCTCTTCTCTTTCTCTTCTCTTTACCTTTATCTCCACTCCATTCTCATCCACCCTCAAGCCCCATCACAAATTACTTGTATCAAAGACACACAAAATCAGCACAAATTCCACCACACAAGGTAGGAAATCCTACTTATCCTCTTGTTTCTCTCATTTGGGGCTGCATGTTGGGCATGCATAATCTGAGATGTTGGTGTTTTATAGAGTGATGATAATATTTTATAATTGATCTTGCATGTATGTTGTGATTAAAATTGGATGTGGGGGCAAATAGCTTGAAGGAAGGAGATAAACCTAGAAGCAGGATAGGGTTTCCCTCAGCGGTCCGTACAGCGGAGTGTACGGCTCAACATACCGCCGTTTAAATTTGATGAAACTATTTTTAAATGAAACTAGATATTCAGGGATTTCCATACATATATCATAATGGGCCATTGGATTAGTATAGAATTAGTTATGAATTTTTGAAATTAGACCTAGAAATCTGGGTTCTTACCCGGACAACATGGGTTGAGAAGGGTGTAACTTACCCTATACAACCTCAAATTGAGTGCAACTAAAGTTGTTTGAAAGCTAACACATGAGAGAACATCCCATAAAAATTTCAAAATTTAACTCGTTGTCAGTTGCTCTCAGCACATCAATGAAGTTGGCTTAGGTTTAAACTGGTCTAGAACATGACAACCCAGTAGGGTAATGTTTCGAGACTCATAACTCAAAACTACTTAGGCAAATGACATGAAACTTAATTCATTTTAAAGCTTGTTGTGTTAGCTTCATTTTGATATAAAATTCGCATGATTCACCTAGTTTTCGATTTTTAGTGAATTTTCTTCTATAGGAACCGAATTCTGGCTAAGAATAGGACATGTTGAGATAAAATGTTTATATCTAAAGTTATACAACTCAAAATGAGATGGGACGAAAGGAATTAGAAACTAGACATATAAGGCTGTAACATATCCAAAAATGAGAATTAAATGAGTTGAATTGAATACAAATTGGAGCAAGCCAAACTCTAGCAGAACAGGGAAGAGCAAGCTGAAACTTTATTGATGCTTGATTTGCAATTGTTGAATGATACTATAAATGTATATGCATATTTGCTGGTCTATACTGAAATTATTAGTTGTGCAATTGTACTAATTATCTGGCACTATTCATGGGGAAGCGGACTTGATCCGTTATGCTGTCAAAATTTCGGTAAGAAGTTTATATGTTGTGAAACCTTATGATAGCTTGAATGCATTATATTCAAAGAGTCAAGCTAGATATGCATTCATTTCATGATATTATAAAGAATTCCATATCACTTGAGCCAACCCCGGAATAAATTAAGGGGAATAGATCAGTGGTAAGGTCAGGGAAAGCAAACCCGACCATCCTGTATAGGAACGAACTTGGTCCTGAAAAGCGGACTATTACCCAGGATTATATGGCCAATGACTCCCAAGGGACCAAGGATAGAAAATAAGTTATAATAGGTGAAAGCCTGCAAGAATAAGATGCATATTTTTTTTATTGCACATACATATGTACAGTGTAATGCTCCTTTATTGATTGTTTTAGATCCCTGTTCATTATTCTTGATATGCTATTGTTCCCCCGTGAGTACTGTTTGAGTATATTAGTGTATCTGTTAACTAAAATTGAATTTATTTCGGTGCATGCTTTATAAACAAGTACTTAAGTTAAATATTACTATTTTACTGCACTATTTGAAAAATATTATATGACCGAAACAACTGGGAATAACTACGATGACAGATGTATAGAAGCTAGGAATTTCTACTGAGAAATATTCATTTCTCACGCTATTGTATGTTCCGCGTCATTCTCAGACCATGGAGCACGCAGCAACTGGGGTCCTATTCATTGAGTTTCCCGAGTTTCACATCCACATCGACCCGTTTCTAGATTCTGTATATATATTTGGTAGGTACCAGTTTCGTTTGTATTTCTTCTTCCAGAGGGACTTCGCCATACCACTTATGCATCCACTGTTTGACCCCTCGGTCCCATATATTGCCATACCCCTTCATATGACCCATCCATTCCCACCTCCAATAGCAAAGAGCAAAGGCTGGCCGCAAAGAAGAACCCCAGTTCCCATGGCCCCTCTTGCTTCACCGCCGCAGCCGATGTCATTAGCCTAGACCTCGAAGGAGGATCCGTCCGAGGCGGCTAGTTCTTCATCATCCTCTGCTCCAAGTGCCGGACATCCTCTAGCGGATGCCGCCATGGTGAACGGATTCCTTTCATCAGACTCTGTTTAGATAGCGTGCATGTTGTAGTGGGGTTAGATGTACAGAATGACCATCTTTTGGCAGTCTGGGTCATGGTTGGATGGGTAGATATTCGGAATGTACATACAATGTCCCATAGGGACCATTTAGGGTGCTGTTCATAGAAACTGGTCGTCTTATTTTGTATTAGCGGCCTCATTTTGTTACCATGTATCAGTTTGATGAACTTAAAAATCAGATATATATGTATTCGTTTATAATGCCTTTTGCAGTAGTTCTGTCCTTATTGTATTTTTATTTATGTTAAGTTATTTACAATTTACCGATTGATTAGTATTTATTCCGCCGTCACGTAGGAGATTTTGTTATGCGATCAAGTATTCTTATGTGAGTAATTAATACAAATACAGAAAATAGAATTTAATCAGTATTACACGTAATCTCTTATCAAATAAATTATTATGACTTAAGCATAGTACTTTGTCTGGTAAGATGTTACAAGTCATCCCACATTTTTCATCGAAAGCTCAAAAGGCTCAATTATAATTCACCATATTGCATGTTGTGCAATGAGCAATAGGGTGAGAGTCATAAAATCATCCCACGTTACTTTTATCAAAAGTTCCAAAATCATTCCACAACATTTTCATTGTCATGAGTTATCCCACTATTTTTCAATTTCAGTGAATCATCCCACAATTTTTCTTCAAATGGTCAAATAAAGCTCAAGTATAATTCATCATATCACATTTGATATGATGAGTCATAGTGTCATCCCAAAAAAAAAATTTCCAAGGTCATAAATTCATCCTATACTACTTCATATGATCAAAAGGTCATCTAACAATTATATCTAGAATTATAGAATCATCTCAAATTTTCAATAACATAGATCATCCCACTATTTTAAAATTTCATTGAAATATCCTACAACTTTTCATCAAAAGATCAAATAAGCCTCAAATATAGTTCATCATATCGCATTTTATATAATGAATCATAGGCTAGGGTCATAAAATCATCTCACGCTTCTTCATAAGATCATAGGGTCATCTAACAAATTTATCTAGAGTTATAGAATCATCTCACAACTTTTTTAGTATCATAAGCATTCTAATATTTTTATTTGCATTGAATCATCCTACAATTTTTTATCTAAGGGCCATCCCACAATTTTTCTTCGAAAGGTGTAACGTCCGAAAAATTACATCGTTAATAACTGAATTGTTTGGTTTTTATCAAATAAGTGAGTTTAATCGAAAATTCAATTAAGCATCGACTTAAAATCAATTAAGTGTGATTTAAGAAGATTAGGCTTGATGGAATTAGATTAGGAACATAGGAAACCTCAAAGATTTTCAAATTGGTTTATCGATTTAAGAGCAATCGGTAATATTTCGGTATTTTAAATTGTCGAAACCGGACCAATAGAAATTTTTCTATGAGTGCCCTAAGATCAATGGCTAGGATTTAGCCAAACTTACCCCTCATGTGGCGCCTTGATCAGCCATTGAGGGAGGGAAGCTAAGCAAAATTGGATGATGAAGTAAAATCCACCAATCATCATGCATCTTGCTTCTAAAAATCTCCACATTTTTCTTTCCTTCTCTTTTAGAAATTCGGCCACCCCACTTGCTGAAACTCCTCTCATTTCTCTTCTCCTCACTCTCATCTTCACTCAATTTCTATCCTTTCTTCAAGTCTTATCACAAATTATTTCCATCAAAGCCACTAAACCAATTCAAAATTCAACTAGATATGGTAGGAATCCTACTTCCCTTCTTATTTTCTTTGGTTTGGATTTGTGTGTGGGTCTTATATACTTTGTGCTATTGATAATATGTGGAGTGATGATGATGTTTTATGGCTAATTTTGCATGTGTGTTGTGATTGAAAATAGAATTGGTATGAAATAACTTGAAGAAAGGAGAAAACTCAAGAAGCTAGTAGGGTTTTGTCTCAGCGGTCTGTACGGCGGAGTGTACGACTTTACCTACAGCCGTTTAAACTCTATGAATCTATTTTTATATGAAATTAGACATTCAGGGCTTTCCATACATATATAATATAAATGCTATTGGATTAGTAAAGAGGAAGTTATGAATTTTTGAAGTTTGATCTGGAAATCAGGACTTTCATCCGAGCAGTACGAGTTGAGAATAATGTAACTCACCCTATACAACTCGAAATTAAGTAAAACTAACTTTGTTAAAAAGTTTAAATATAGGAGAATATCCCATAAAAATTTTCAAATTTGATAAGGCTCCGTTTACTCCCAATGAGTCGATAAAGTTGCCCTATATCTAATCCGGGTTAGAATAGGGTAGTCCAGTAGGGTCAAATTTTAGAGCTTATATATCAAATTATACTCATTCAAATGATATGAAATTTAATTCATTTGAAAGCTTGTTCTGTTAGCTTTATATGAATATAAATTTCGCATAATTTCATCCAGATTTCTATTTTTAGTGAATTTTTCCTCATAAGAGTATAATTCTGGCTAGAAGTAGGATAAGTCTGAGATAAGACACAAACTATTTGAGGTAATGTTGGAAGTCGGAATTTATCAAACAGGGAGCTAGGTTGATACACTTAAAGTTGAACTCTAAACTTAATAAATAAAGGACTAGATTGGAAATATTTAAGGTTGAACTCGGAAAGGTACACTTAAGGATGAACCCGGAAGGGTATACTTAAGGTTTAACTCGGAACTTAGTAGAGAGAGCTAGATCGGGTATATTTGATGTTGAACTCGGGATTGATTATATAGAAAACTAATCAGGCATAGTAATGTCGTAACTGGAAAATTAGAGAGGACGGGATATGGTTAATGTCGGAAGGCTGGACTTAGAAAAATATTCATAAGTCTTGAAGGACCATATTAAGGTCGGAAATAGAACATAACCCCGGAAGTCAGGGATCATACAATCTCGGGAGACCGAACACAATATAGGGAAGTCGAAACTTGTATAAGATCGAAACTCGGAACCCATTAAATCTTGAAAGTCGAACTCGAGAACCTTAATAGAAATTAAAAGCTTGCAAGATAGATTGATACTTGGGATTCTAAGTCTTGCACTCATCAATATTGTTATATTCTTGGTATAAATATGATATTTTGTATTGAGTTTACTATTTGATTAAAATGTTCTTGCTGTCTGGCACATTCATTGGGAAGCGGACATGATCCATCAAGCTGCTGAGATTTCAACAGAAAATGTAATTAATGTGAATTTACAAGTTATGCATACATTGGTCAAAGTGTTAGATAAACAATACTACCCTATAAGCATGAGAAAGGATTTCTATATGACTTGCGCTAGCTCCTGAACGGAAATTAAGGGGAATAGATCAGTGGGGAAATCGGGAAAAGCAAACCCGATGACCCTGTATAGGAACGAGCTCGATCCTAAAAAGCGAACTATTACCCAGGAGCCTTATGGCTAATATACTCCCAGGGGACCAAGTATGAAAAAATATGAGTTAAGATCGAGTGCATCATCTTTCATGCATATTCATAATTTCATTCTTTATGCATTGAGTTAAATTACATCATTGGATGTTATATACATATTATTGCTCACCTTATAGCTGTCACTTATCTATGTCAATACACAGATCTGATTGTTTATTTTTTATTTAATTCCCTTTATTTCATTAAGTAAAACAAAGCTGTATTTCGGACTATGATTTACATAACTAATTGAGTAGAGAGTAGGATATCCTGGGGATGTAACATTTTCTCCTAATTAACTAAAAATCCGAAATACTTGAGAATGATAGTGATGATAAATATGCATCGATTTAGGAATTCCTATTGAGAAATCTTTATTTCTCACCCTATTATATATTCCCGCATCATTCTCAAATCATGGAGAACACGGCAACCTGCATCCTGTTCATTGAGTTTCCAGAGCTCCACATCTATCTCGATCCGTTCATAGATTCCATGTATATATCTAGTAGATGCCAGTTTCGTCATTACTTCTTTTTTTGGAGAGATTTTGCTGTACCTCTTATGTATCCGCTTTTTTACCCTACCGCTCTGTAATATCCTGTAAAAAAAAAAAGTCACATAGGACCATGGTGCACCATAAGTGATGTGGTGCACCTTAGGTCCCTCCTTCCTTCCTTTCTCACGTCTAGAGCCTTCTACAACGTGCTTTCCTTTGTTTTTTTCCTTTTTTCTGTCACACTCTCCCTCTTTTACTTCTTCAATGTTGTCTCCCTCGCTCCCTCTCTTACTCTCTCAGTCTCGTCCTCTTCCTCACTCCACTAGTCACTGTTGCACCGTCTATTTCTCCGCCACCTTCTCTGCCATAAAGTGCCTCCCCTTGGTGGTTTCTCTCTGCATCTCTTTGCCTCTCACGTCAGTCTCTCTTACCTTTCCTTATCTTTTCTTTTTGGGATGTTAATAAACATAGGTTGTTCTTTTTAGGGTGTTGGAGAAAAAAAAAGAAATTAGACAATATCTGAGGGATTAAGTTTGATTTAGTATGTTAATTTTGGGGATATAATGAGTGGATTAATGATTAGAATTTTAATCCTTTGGTTTATGGATAGAGTTATTTAAGTGCTCTAGTGACTAAGGGAGTTAATAAAAAAATATGATAGTAAGCTTTTGGTTAAATTTTATTTGTAAGATTAGATAATGAGAGTAAGGATTTAAAATTTAAACCAAATTACTATTTAATTGAAAATAATTGCTTATGTATGATTTCAGATCCCCTAGGAGATCAACCCGCTAGTTCAACAGCCCTGGGGACGTAGATTGGGCATTTCTTGACATTCTGTGAGCGAACTGTGGTTTTATAGCATCTGATTTTATTATATACAATTAGTATTAGTTTGATTTTAATATATATATATTGACAGTTTATTATATATATATTTAGTTAATTATGAATATTCTGTTTAGAGATACAATTGCCTTACAGTCTGACATATATATTTATTTGTGGATATCTGTTTTGGTTTGAGGAGTTTTTGCTAGTGTGCAACGGTTAAATATTTGGAAAGCTTTTTGAAAAAGAATCCAGGTTTTCTAAAGCTTGGGACAAGCTCTTGAATAGTTGTTTAAATTACTAAACTGACTTGTTAGGGAATTTTGTTTAAGTTTGAAAACCTTGCTTGGTATTTTTGCTCCTAAAAATTTTGTTTCAGATTTCTTTTGAACTATACTGAGTATTTTCATTCATCAGAAATTTGATTGATTTTATTGCTCTAGCTTTTATTTGATACATGTTACTTTGGTTTATATATACATATGGTGGGAGGAATCTCAGTTTATCGGTAGCTAGTGGTCGCTGATGCTAACCTTGGTGCACCTTGGTTCGAACCCAGCTAGCAGGGGTGTTGCTAGCTTGGTAAGTGTGTGAGGCCAACATACACCTCCGGCTCAATCAAATCTGAAGGGATTAACCCTTATTTGGATATTCTCAGAATTAAAACCCTCCCTGCTTTGATATTCACATTTAAGAGATATGTTTTCGAAATTGTAAGATAATATTAATTCTATTTATTTTGAGAATTGTCATTCAAATTGTGAAATAATATTTATTCCCCACATATTACATAGTTCTATGTTAATTTCTTAGTTATATTTAGTTTTGATATTAACTCTTTATTTATATACAATTTGTTTTATTTTAGAGCTTGTCCTCATATACTGTAGCACCATTGCTTGCCCCTCATTAAGTCAGTTAGACTCACTTATTTTTCCCTTCCTATTTCAGATCTTAGTGTGGTGTATGCTTCGGGTCTTCCAATGGTGTAGGGTGCAGACATTTTTGACAACCCCTTTATATGTGAGGGCTTTTCTTTTGTCTTTATTTTGATGTTTTGAAAATAAATGCCGTCTTAGAATTACTCCACGATTCACAGACAGGATCCTACTGCTTGACATTCTTTTTGGAAGGGATATGTGTATAGGAACTTGTTTACTCTATAAGCTATATTTCTGGGTAATTGTAGTAGTCAAAGATGTATATAGTTATATATCCACATATATGAATAGCTAGACGAAATTATTTTGCTATTGTGGAATGAATGCCTAATATTCAGATATATGCAAATTATTTGAAAGTGCTTCACGAGCCTCAAATTGGATATATGTGCTGGTTGATTATTGGAACAGGTATAGCTTTTACGGGGAAGCTGGAAAAATAGGGAAGATTCTGTCCATTTGTCACGGAAAATTTAATGTCTAAGGCTTGCTGGAGGTTCGTCACCTCCAAGCGCCGGTCACGACCAGGGTGGGTCGTGACACGTTCCTTACATTGCCATCCCTCTCCACGTGGTTCATCTTTTTCCACCTCCACCCACAGCAGCAGCACCAGCCATAGCTCCGCCAATCACACCACAGCAGTCGATCCCCTCTACCTCTATGTCTGAGGAGGATCCGTCAGAGGTAGCGAGCTCGTCATCCTCATGTTCTGCCCCGAGTATAGACTACACCCTTGCTGATGCTGGTATGGCGAATGGATTCCTTTCTTCAAGGTCCATCTAGAGTATCCGCTGTAGCAGCAGTAGATGTACAGAATGATCTTCTTTTGAGTAGTTGGGTCATAGGTATACGGGTAGGAGTTAGCAGTTGTACATGAAATGTCCCATGGGGACCAGTAGGGGGATGTTCATATTTATTGTCAGGCCGATTTATTTTGTGTTAGCGGCCTCATTTCTTTAACCCTATACTGTATTGTATTTCTTTTGATAACCTTGAATACAAAGGTATATATATATGTATGTATGATGCAATTTGTTTATTTCACAAATTTTATTTGTGTTACTTTATTTCCGATATAATGACTGATTAGAATATATCTCGCTGCCAAACTGAAATTGATTAAAATGAGTAGTTAACTCTTAGTGCACCCTATGTAATAATTTATTAGGTAATATATTATAACTTAAGTATAGTATTTTAGCCTGGTAAAGTGTTACATTTTTTGTATCAGAGCAATTCGTCCTAATAAAGGCTTGAGGATTGGACTGACTATGCTCCGTATATGCTCTGTGTTCCTTAGACATTATCATGCACTGAGTCTTGTCCATAGGGATAGGATGCATGTGAGAGGGTTGCCTAACCGTATGCTATTATTTACTAGCACACCGAACTTAGTAATGAGCCTGATCAACTTAATTACTCTTGTTTTGTGTGTTCAGAACTTGATGGCTTCCGGAAGGCGAGGTAGGCCATGAATGAATCCAGTCCAGGAGGAACCTACTGAGTTCTTGGACACCATGCGAGAAATGGCACACGCTATGCGTGAATAGGCAGTGGCAGCAGCACAAATGATGGGCCAATTAGGGAGACAACCAGAGGTAGGTTTTGGAGGAAATCATAATGGCCTTAGAGTGGATCTAGAATATCTCAAATTTGCTAAATTCAGAAAGGCCAACCCACCCAACTTCAGGGGAGCCTTTAACCCGGATAAGGCGAATGAGTGGATTAAAGCTATGGAGAAGGTCTTCTCATATTGGATTGCACAGATCACTAGAAAGTGACTTTTGCCACCTATATGCTGGAAGCAGATGCGGAGTTTTGGTGGAATGGGGCACGTTGGTTATTAGAGGGATCTCAAACAGACATTACTTGGGACGTATTTAGAGAGACGTTCTATCAAAAGTACTTCTCTGCATCTATCCGAAATGCTAAGGAGTTAGAGTTCATGCACCTCCGTCAATGGAATAATAGTGTATCGGAATACATAGCTAAATTTGAGGAGTTGTGTAAGTTCTCCACTATCTATCAAAAGAACCCCAATGAAGTCTAAAAATGCATGAAGTTCGAAGGTGGACTGAGAGAAGACATCTTTATCACTATAGGACCAATGGAAATAAGAGATTTCCCTGCTTTGGTGAATAAGTGCCGCCTAGTGGAAGATTGTAACAAGAAGTTGGTTGCTGCTAGGTCTACCGGTAGTAACTTTAAGAAAATGTTAGCTTTGCAAGGTCCAAGGTTCAAGCCCAACTTTCAGCAACAGAGGAAGTTTCAGCTTATGTATAGTAAAGACAAGCAACCTTAGAGACCATTTGGGAACCAGACATGCAACCAGTACAGCCGGAATCACGGTAACCGCCCTTTCTTAGTGGGTCAATATGTTTGTTTTGGATGTGGCAAGTCAGGCCACAAGATCTATGAATGCCCTGCCAGAAATCCTCAGACGACTCCCAGGCCACAACGCTAGGAAAGAGTTTTTATTATGGATGCACAGGAGGCCAGCAAATCGAAAGACTTGATTCAAGATACCTGTGAAGTAAATGGTAAGACCTTGATTGTTTTATACGATTCAGGTGCATCTCACTCTTTCATCTCTTATGATTGCATGTCAGCCTTGCAATTACCTATTTCTGAGTTATCATATAACTTGCTAGTTTCTACTCCTACAAATGAATACGTTAAGACCAATCATATTTGTATGAATGTCCTCTATCGGATAGGAGGTCGAGCTTTTTCAGCCGATCTAATTTGTCTTCCTTTGTCCGGATTTGATATTATTCTGGGTATGGACTGACTCTCTGCCAATTAGGTCCTGTTAAATTGCTCTAATAAATCTATTGTGCTTCCCTCTATTTCATCTTCTGAATTAGTAATCCCAGTAAACCTTTATTTAAGCTCCCTAGCAGTATATCACTGTGGGGATAAAATTCAAAGGTATATTCTCTTATCAACCAATGTAGTGGAAGTTGATCAGAAATTAGATAATATTTCAGTTGTTAGGGAATATTCCGATATGTTCCCTGAAGATATTCCTGATTTTCCTCCCAAGAAAGAAATTGAATTTGCCATTGAATTGGTACCGGGAGCAGGACTAATATCTATAGCACCGTATCGAATGTTACCCTTTGAGCTGACCGAACGTAAGAAGTAATTTGAGGAACTCCTAGAAAAAAAATTTATTAAGTCAAATACCTCACCATGGGGAGCCCCAGTCCTATTAGTTAAAAAGAAGGACGGAGGCATGCGATTATATGTGGATTACAGGCAGTTGAATAAGGCGACGATTAAGAATAAATATCCATTGCCAAGGATCGATGATCTCATGGATCAACTGCAAGGGGTAACTGTGTTCTCCAAGATTGATTTACAGTCTGGGTATCACCAGATTCAAGTTTGAGAAGAGGATATTCCGAAGACGGCGTTTCAGACTTGTTATAGATATTATGAATATATTGTGATGTCCTTCGGGTTGATGAATGCACTGGCAATATTCATGAATTACATGAATCAGATATTCAGACCATATCTTGACAAATTTATGGTGATATTCATTGATGACATACTTATTTACTCAAAAATGGAGCAGGAGCACACAGAACATTTGCGATTGATTCTGCAAATTCTAAGAGAGAAGAAACTTTATGCTAAACTATCCAAATGTAAATTTTGAATGAGAAGTAAAATTTCTTGGCCATGTGATATTTTATGGAGGAATTTCAGTAAACCCCAGTAAGGTAGAAATAGTATTAAATTAGGAATGGCCGACGACAGTTACGGAAGTTAGGAGCTTCTTAGGGTTAGCAGGATACTACAGGAGATTTGTTAAGAACTTCTCTCAAATGGCCCTTCCCATAATAAAGTTAACCAGGAAGAATGCCCCATTTGAATGGACACCCGAGTGTGAGTAAAGTTTCCAAGAATTAAAAGAAAAGTTGATAACAGCTCCAGTACTTACTCTATCTAATCTTCATGGACTGTTCGAAGTCTACTATGATACTTCTAAGAAAGGATTAGGGTGTGAGTTAATGCAGAATAGGAACGCCGTCGCGTATGGTTCTAGGCAATTGAAAACTTATGAAAGAAATTTTTCAACATATGATCTAGAGTTAGCAGCAGTAGTATTTGCTCTTCGGATATGGAGGCACCATCTTTATGGAGCGAAGTTTGACATATTTTCTGATCATAAAAGCTTGAAATACCTTTTTGATCAGAAGGAATTGAACATGAGGCAGCGAAGGTAGATAGAGTTTCTTAAAGATTACGAATTTGAGTTAAAGTACTACCCTGGCAAAGCAAACGTGGTGGCAGATGCTCTGAGTAGGAAATCTTTAACTGTGGTATGAATGATAATTAAGGAGACAGAACTCATAGAGAATTTTCGAGATCTCAATTTGGGAATCTCTATGACCCCTAATACTATTCAGTTAAACCAACTTAAGATAACCAGTGGGTTTAATGACTAGATCCAGCAAGCACAACAAAGAAATAATGACTTCCAACATACAGTACAACTAGTACAATCTAGCAAGCTAACAGGATTTACTTGTGATGTAGAAGGAATATGGCGATATCAAGGGAGAATATGCGTGCCTGAGGAGGATAACCTCAGAAAGAAGATCTTGGAAGAAGCCCATAAGAGTGAATTTACTGTACATCCTAGCATTAACAAAATGTATCAAGATCTCAAGAAGATATTTTGGTGGCCAGACCTTAAGACAGATATGGCAAGTTTCGTGAATAAATACTTAACCTGCCAGAAGGTAAAAATAGAGCATCAAAGACCAGTAAAGTCACTACAACCCTTGAAAATTTTGAAATGGAAGTGGGAGAGCATTTCTATGGATTTTATGATGGGCTTACCAAGAACACCCTCAAGATATGATGCTATATGGGTCATAGTGGATAGGCTAACTAAGTCCGCTCACTTTTTGCCCATTCGAGCGAATTACCCTCTAGAGAAGCTAGCTCAATTATACATTCAAGAAGTGGTACGACTACATGATATTTCTTCAACAATCATTTTCAATAGAGATCCAAGGTTCACCTCACGATTTTAGGGAGCACTCCAGAAGGCGTTCGGTACTAAGCTATGCTTAAATACTGCGTACCATCCACAAACAAATGGTCAGACCGAGCGAACTATTCAAACTTTGAAAGATATGCTGCGACCATACATTCTGGAATAACGTGGGAGCTGAGATCGATTCCTACCACTAGCCGAGTTTGCGTACAACAACAGTTACTATGCTAGCATCAACATGGCTCTGTACGAGGCTTTATATGGACGGAAGTGTCAATCTCCTTTATGTTAGTATGAATCAGGAGAATAAAGTTTGTTGAGACTGGAATTAGTCAGGCAAACAACAGAGCAAATTAAAAGAATCCGTAGCAAGATACTTGCAGCTCAGAGCCGCCAGAAGAGCTATGCGGATATCAGAAGAAAGCCATTGGAGTTCCAAGAACGAGATTATGTGTTTTTGAAGATCACACCCACAACTAGAGTAGGTAGAGCTATTAAGGTCAAAAAGCTAAGCCATCGCTTTATAGGTCCTTTTCAAATTTTGAAGCGAATTGGGCCAATAGCGTATCAAGTCGCTTTACCTCCATATCTGTCAAATCTTCATGATGTGTTCCATATTTCTCAACTTAAAAAATACCAACCTGACTCAACTCATTTCTTGGAACCTAAATCAATCCAAATAAGGGATGATTTGACTTTTCATGTACCCCCAGCACAGATAGTGGACAAGAGCATCAAACACCTTTAGAACAAAGCCGTATAGTTAGTGAAGGTAGCATGGGGACATGAAAGCTCAGTGGACTGTACGTGGGAGCTAGAGTCCTATATGAGACAGGAGTATCCTGAATTATTCTCAAGTACTAAATTTTGAGGGCAATTTTTTTTTTTTAGGAGGGTAGTTATGTAACGTCCGAAAAATTATATCGTTAATAACTGAGTTGTTCGGATTTTATCGAATAAGTGAATTTAATCAAAATTTCAATTAAGCATCGACTTAAAGTCAATTAAGTGTGATTTAAGAAGATTAGGCTTGATGGAATTAGATTAGGAATATAGAAAACCTCATAGAGATTTTCAAATCAGTTTACCGATTTAAGAGCAATCGGTAAGATTTCAGTATTTTATATTATCGGAACCAGACCAATAGAAATTTTTCTATGAGTGTCCTAGGATCAATGGCTAGGATTTAGTCAAACTACCCCCTCATACGGCACTTTGATCAGCCATTGAGGGAGGGAAGTTAAGCAAAATTGGTTGATGAAGTGAAATCCACCCATCATCATGCATCTTGCTTCTAAAAAATCTCCACCTTTTTCTTTCCTTCTCTTTTAGAAATTCGGCCACCCCACTTGCTGAAACTCCTCTCATTTCTCTTCTCCTCACTCTCATCTTCACTCCATTTCCATCATTCCTTCATGTCTCATCACAAGTTGTTTCCATCAAAGTCACTAAATCAATTCAAAATTCAACTAGACAAGGTAGGAATCCTACTTCTCTTCTTATTTTCTTTGGTTTGGATTTGTGTGTGGGTCTTGTATACTTTGTGCTATTGATAATATGTGGAGTGATGATGATGTTTTATGACTGATTTTGCATGTATGTTATGATTGGAAATAGAATTGTTATAAAATAACTTGAAGAAAGGAGAAAACTCAAGAAGCTAGCAGGGTTTTTCCTCGGCGGTCCGTACAGCGGAGTGTACGGCTCCGCGTACAGCTGTTTAAACTCCATGAATATATTTTTATATGAAACTAAACATTCAAGACTTTCCATACATATATAATATAAGGTCATTGGATTAGTAAAGAGTAAGTTATGAATTTTTGAAATTTGACCTGGAAATCAGGACTTTCATCCAAGCAGTATGAGTTGAGAAGGGTGTAACAACTCCAAATTAAGTTAAACTAACTTTGTTAGAGAGCTTACATATAGGAGAATATCCCATAAAAATTTTTGAATTTGACAAGGTCCCGTTTGTTCCCAGTGAGTCGAGAAAGTTGCCCTGTGTCCAATCTGGGTTAGAACACGGTAGTCGAGTAGGGTCAAGTTTCAGAGCTTATATCTCAAATTATACTCATTCAAATGATATGAAACTTAATTCATTTGAAAGCTTGTTCTGTTAGCTTTACATAGATATAAATTTCGCATGATTTCATCCAGATTTCTATTTTTTGTGAATTTTTCCTCATAAAGGTGCTATTCTGGCTAGAAGTAGGACAAGTCTGGGATAAAACACAAACTATGAGTTAATGTCAGAAGTCGGGATTTAGCAAATAGGGAGCTAGGTCGGTACACTTAAAGTTGAACTCTAAACTTAATAAATAAGGGACTAGGTCGAGAATATTTAAGGTTGAACTCAGAAGGGTACACTTAAGGATGAACCCGGAAGAGTATACTTAAGGTTTAACTCGGAACTGATCATATAAGAAACTAATCAGGCATAGTAATATCGTAACTGGGAAATTAGGGAGGACGGGATATGGTTAATGTCGAAAGGCTGGACTTAGAAAAATATTCATAAGTCTTGAAGGACCATATTAAGGTCGGAAATAGAACACAACCCCAGAAACCGGGGATCATACAATCTCGGGAGACCGAACACAATATAGGGAAGCCGGAACTTGTATAAGATCGGAACTCAGAACCCATTAAATCTTGAAAGTCGAACTCGAGAACCTTAATAGAAATTAAAAACTTGCAAGATAGATTGATACTTGGAATTCTAAGTCTTGCACTCATCAATACTATTATATTCTTGGTATGAATATGATATTTTGTATTAAGTTTACTATTTGATTAAAATGTTCTTGTTGTCTGGCACTATTCATGGGGAAACGGACATGATCCGTCAAGCTGCTGAGATTTCAGCAGAAAATGTAATTAATGTGAATTTACACATTATGGATACATTGGTCAAAGTGTTAGACAAGCAATGCTACCCTATAAGCTTGAGAAAGGATTTCCATGTGACTTGGGTCAGCCCTTGAACAGAAATTAAGGGGAATAGATCAGTAGAGAAATCGGGGAAAGCAAACCCGGCAACCCTATATAGGAACGAGCTCAATCCTGAAAAGCGGACTATTACCCAGGAGTCTTATGGCCAATATACTCCCAAGGGATCAAGTATGGAAAAATATGAGTTAAGATCAAGTGCATCATCTTTCATGTATATTCATAATTTCAGTCTTTATGCATTGAGTTAAATTACACTATTGGATGTTATATACATATTATTGCTCACCTTATAGCTGTCACTTATCTATGTCAATACACAGATTTGGTTGTTTATTTTCTATTTAATTCCCTTTATTTCATTAAGTAAAACAAAGTTGTGTTTCGGACTATGATTTACATAAGTAATTGAGTAGAGAGTAATACATCCTGGCGATATAATATTTTCGCCTAATTAACCAAAAATCTGAAACACCTGAGAATGATAATGATGACAGATATGCATCGATTTAGGAATTCCTACTGAGAAATCTTTATTTCTCACCCTATTATATACTCCCGCATCATTCTCAGATCATGAAGAACGCGATAACCTGCATCCTATTCATTGAGTTTCTAGAGCTCCACATCCATCTCGATCTATTCATAGATTTCGTGTACATATCTGGTAGATGTCAGTTTCGTCTTTACTTCTTTTTTCGGAGAGATTTTGCTATACCTCTTATACACCTGCTTTTTGACCCTGTCGTTCCTTACATCGCCATCCCTCTCCACGTGGCTCATCCTTTTCCACCTTCACCCGTAGCAGCAGCACTAACCATGACTCCGCCAGTTGCACCACCGCAGCCGATCCCCTTTGCCTTTATGTCTGAGGAGAATCCGTCAGAGATAGCGAGCTCGTCGTTCTCATCTTCTATCTCGAGTATAGACTACACCCCTGCTGACGCCGATATGGTGAATGGATTCCTTTCTCTAGGGTCCATCTAGAGTATCCGCCGTAGCAGCAGTAGATGTACAAGATGACCCTCTTTTAGGCAGTTGGGTCATAGGCATACAGGTAGGAGTTAGCAGTTATACATGAAATTCCCATAGGGACTAATAGGGGGATGTTCATATTGTCAGACTGATTTATTTCGTGTTTGTGGCCTCATTTCTTTTACCCTATACTGTATTGTATTTCTTTTTATAATCTTGAAAACAAAGGTATAAGCATATATATATATATGATGCAATTTGTTTATTTCGCAAATTTTGTTTGTGTTACTTTATTTCCGATACAATGATTAATTAGTGTATATCTCGCTATCAAACCGAAATTGATTAAAATGAGTAATTAACTCTTAATGCACCCCATATAATAATTTATCAGGTAATATATTATGACTTAAGTATAGTATTTTAGCCTAGTAAGGTATTACAAAAGGTCTAATAAAGTTTAGGTATAATTTATCATATCACATCTTATGCGATGAGTCATAGGGTCAAGGTCACAAATCATCCCACACAACTTTATAAAACCATGGAGTCATTTAATAATTTTATCAAGAGTTATAGAATCATCCCACATCTTTTTCAGTATCATGAGCATCTCACTATTTTTAATTTCGTTAAATCATCCCACAATTTTTCATTAATGACTCATCCTATAATTTTTCATTGAAGGGTCAAAAGACTCAAATATAATTCATCATATCACATATTATGTGATGAGTCATTAAGTCAAGGTCATATAATTATCCCACATTAATTCATGAGATTGTAGGGTCATCCAACAATTTTATCGAAATTTATAGAATCATCCCACAACTTTTTCAATATTATGATTCATCCCACTATTTTTCAATTTCATTAAATCATCCCACAATTTTTCTTTGAAAGGTCAAATAAGGCTCAAGTATAGTTTGCCATATCGCATTTGATATGATGAGTCATAGTGTCATCCCAAAAAAGAAATTTCCAAAGTCATAAAATTATCCCATGCTACTTCATAAGATTGAAAGGTCATTTAACAATTTTATCTAGAGTTATAAAATCGTCTCATATTGTCAGTATCATGGATCATCCCACTATTTTTAAATTTCATTGAATTATTCCATGATTTTTCATCAAAAGGTCAAATAAGCCTCAAATATAGTTCATCATATCGCATTTCACATGATGAATCAAACGTTAGGGCCATAAAATCATCTCACACTACTTCATAAGATCATAGGGTCATCTAACAATTTTATCTAGAGTTATAGAATCATCTCACAACTTTTTTAGTATCATGAGCATCCCGATGTTTTTAATTTCATTGAATCATCCCACAATTTTTCGTCTAATGGCCATCCCACAAATTCTCATCGAATGGTCAAATAAAACTCAAGTATAATTCATCATATTGCATCTTATGCGATGAAGCATAAGATCAGGGTCAAAAAACCATCTCACGTTGCTTCATAAAATCATAGGGTCATGTAACAATTTTATCTAGAATTATAGAATCATCCTACATCTTTTTTCGTATCATGAGCATCTCATTATTTCTAATTTTATTAAAGCACCCCAAAATTTTTCATCGAACAGTCAAAAGGCCCAAATATACTTTATCATATCACATATTATGTGATGAGTCATGGGGTCAAGGTCATAAAATTATCCCACAATATTTCAGAAGATCGTAGGGTCATCCAACAATTTTATCAAAAGTTACAGAATCATCCCACAACTTTTTCAATATTATGAGTTATCCCACTATTTCTTAATTTTATTGAGTCATCCCATAATTTTTCTTCAAAGGGTCAAATAAGGCTCAACTATAGTTCATCATATCGCATTTGATATGATGAGTCATAGTGTCATCCCAAAAAATTTTTCAAGGTCATAAAATTATCCCATGCTATTTCATAAGATCAGAAGGTCATCTAACAATTTTATCTAGAATTATAGAATCATCTCACATTTTCAGTGTCATGAATCATCTCGCTATTTTTAAATTTCTCTTAATTATCCCACAATTTTTCATCAAAAGGGCAAATAAGGCTCAAATATAGTTCATCATATCGCATTTTATACGATGAGCCATAGGTTAGGGTCATAAACCATCCCATGCTACTTCATAAGATCATAGGGCCATCTAACAATTTTATCTAAAGTTATAGAATCATCCCACAACCTTTTTAGTATCATGAGCATCCCGATATTTTTAATTGCATTGAATCATCCCACAATTTTTCTTCTAAGGGTCATCCCACAATTTTCATCGAAGGGTCAAATAATACTCAAGTATAATTCATTATATCACATCTTATGCAATGGGTCATAGGGTCAGGGTCAAAAAATCATCCCACACTACTTCATAAAATCATGGGGTCATGTAACAATTTTATCTAGAGTTATAAAATCATTCCGCATTTTTTTTTCAGTACCATGAGCATCTCACTATTTTTAATTCCATTCAATCATCACACTATTTTTCATTAAAGAGTCATCCCACAATTTTTCATCGAAGGGTCAAAAGGCTCAAATATAATTCACCATATCACATGTTATGCAATGAGCGATAGGGCGAAAGTTATAAAATCATCCCATGTTACTTTTATCGAAAGTTACAAAATCATTCCACAACTTTTTCAATATCATGAGTCATCCCACTATTTTTCAATTTCAGTGAATTATCCCACAATTTTTCTTCAAAGGGTCAAATAAATCTCAAGTATAATTGATCATATTGCATTTGATATGAGTAGCCATAGTGTCATTCCAAAAAAAATTTTCCAAGGTCATAAAATCATCCCATGCTACTTCATAAGATCAAAAAGTCATCTAACAATTATATCTAGAGTTATAGAATCATCTCACATTTTCAATAACATGGATCAATCCACTATTTTTAAATTTCATTGAAATATCCTACAAGTTTGCATCAAAAGGTCAAATAAGCCTCAAATATAGTTCATCATATCGCATTTTATACGATGAATCATATGTTAGGGTCATAAAATTATCCCATGCTTCTTCATAAGATCATAGGTTCATCTAACAAATTTATCTAGAGTTATAAAATCATTTCACAACTTTTTTAGTATCATGAGCATCCCGATATTTTTCATTGCATTGAATCATCCTACAATTTTTCATCTAAGGGTCGTCCCACAATTGTTCATCGAAGGGTTTAATAAAGCTTAGGTATAATTCATCATATCACATCTTATGCGATGAGTCATAGCGTCAGGGTCACAAATCATCCCACACCACTTCATAAAATCATAGGGTCATGTAAAATTTTACCTAGAGTTATAGAATCATCCCATAACTTTTTTAGTATCATGAGCATCTTTTTCCACAATTTTTCATCTAAGGGCTGCCCCACAATTTTTCATCAAAAGGTTTAATAAAGCTTAGGTATAATTCATCATATCACATCTTATGCGATGAATCATAGGGTCAGGGTCACAAATCATCCCACATCTTTTTCAATATCATGAACATCTCACTATTTTTAACTTCGTTGAATTATCCCACAATTTTTCGTCAAAGAGTCATCCCACATTTTTCATCAAAAGGTCAAAAGGCTCAAATATAATTCACCATATCGCATGTTATACAATGAGCAATAGAGTGAGAGTCATAAAATCATCCCATGTTACTTTTATCGAAAGTTCCAAAATCATCTCACAACATTTTCATTAACATGAGTTATCCCACTATTTTTCAATTTCAATGAATCATCCCACAATTTTTCTTCAAACGGTCAAATAAAGCTCAAGTATAATTCATCATATCGCATTTGATATGATGAGTCATAGTGTCATCCCAAAAAAAAAATTTCCAAGGTCATAAATTCATCCTATGCTACTTCATATGATCAAAAGGTCATCTAACAATTATATCTAGAATTATACAATCATCTCATATTTTCAATAACATGAATCATCCCACTATTTTTAAATTTCATTGAAATATCCTACAACTTTTCATCAAAAGATCAAATAAGCCTCAAATATAGTTCATCATATCGCATTTTATATGATGAATCATAGGCTAGGGTCATAAAATTATCCCACGCTTCGTCATAAGATCATAGGGTCATCTAACAAATTTATCTAAAGTTGTAGAATCATCTCACAACTTTTTTAGTATCATGAGCATTCTGATATTTTTATTTGCATTGAATCATCCTACAATTTTTTATCTAAGGGCCATCCCACAATTTTTCTTCGAAAGGTCTAATAAAGCTTAGGTATAATTCATCATATCACATCTTATGCGATGAGTCATAGGGTCAGGGTCACAAATCATCCCACACAGCTTCATAAAACCACGGGGTCATGTAACAATTTTATCAAGAGGTATAGAATCATCCCACATCTTTTTCAGTATCATGAGCATCTCACTATTTTTAATTTTGTTGAATCATCCCACAATTTTTCATTAATGACTCATCCTATAATTTTTCATCAAAGGGTCAAAAGACTCAAATATAATTCATCATATCACATATTATGTGATGAGTCATTGAGTAAAGGTCATATAATTATCCCACGTTAATTCATGAGATTGTAGGGTCATCCAACAATTTTATCGAAATTTATAGAATCATTTCACAACTTTTTTAATATTATGATTCATCCCACTATTTTTCAATTTCATTAAATCATCCTACAATTTTTCTTCGAAAGGTCAAATAAGGCTCAAGTATAGTTCGCTATATCACATTTGATATGATGAGTCATAGTGTCATCCCAAAAAAGAAATTTCCAAAGTCATAAAATCATCCCATGCTACTTCATAAGATTGAAAGGTCATCTAACAATTTTATCTAGAGTTATAGAATCGTCTCATATTGTCAGTATCATGGATCATCCCACTATTTTTAAATTTCATTAAATTATTCCATGATTTTTCATCAAAAGGTCAAATAAGCTTCAAATATAGTTCATCATATCGCATTTCACATGATGAATCAAACGTTAGGGCCATAAAATCATCTCACACTACTTCATAAGATCATACGGTCATCTAACAATTTTATCTAGAGTTACAGAATCATCCCACAACTTTTTTAGTATCATGAGCATCCCGATATTTTTAATTTCATTGAATCATCCCACAATTTTTCGTCTAATGGCCATCCCACAAATTTTCATCGAATGGTCAAATAAAACTCAAGTATAATTCATCATATCGTATCTTATGCGATGAGTCATAAGATCAAGGTCAAAAAACCATCTCACTTTGCTTCATAAAATCATAGGGTCATGTAACAATTTTATCTAGAATTATAGAATCATCCCACATCTTTTTTCGTATCATGAGCATCTCACTATTTTTAATTTTATTAAATCACCCCACAATTTTTCATCAAACAGCCAAAAGGCCCAAATATACTTTATCATATCGCATATTATGCGAGGATCATGGGTTCAAGGTCATAAAATCATCCCACAATATTTCAGAAGGTCGTAGTGTCATCCGACAATTTTATCAAAAGTTATAGAATCATCCCACAACTTTTTCAATATTATGAGTTATCCCACTATTTCTTAATTTCAGTGAGTCATCCCACAATTTCTCTTCAAAGGGTCAAATCAGGCTCAACTATTGTTCATCATATCGCATTTGATATGATAAGTCATAGTGTCATCCCAAAAATTTTTTTCCAAGGTCATAAAATTATCCCATGCTACTTCATAAGATCAAAAGGTCATTTAACAATTTTATCTAAAATTATAGAATCATCTCACATTTTCAGTGTCATGGATCATCCCACTATTTTTAAATTTCTCTTAATTATCCCACAATTTTTCATCAAAAGGTCAAATAAGGCTCAAATATAGTTCATCATATCGCATTTTATACGATGAGCCATAGGTTAGGGTCATAAACCATCCCATGCTACTTCATAAGATCATAGGGCCATCTAACAATTTTATCTAAAGTTATAGAATCATCCCACAACTTTTTTAGTATCATGAGCATCCCGATATTTTTAATTGCATTGAATCATCCCACAATTTTTCTTATAAGGGTCATCCCACAATTTTCATCGAAGGGTCAAATAATACTCAAGTATAATTCATTATATCACATCTTATGCAATGGGTCATAGGGTCAGGGTCAAAAAATCATCCCACACTACTTCATAAAATCATGGGGTCATGTAACAATTTTATCTAGAATTATAAAATCATTCCGTATTTTTTTTTCAGTATCATGAGCATCTCACTATTTTTAATTTCATTCAATCATCCCACAATTTTTCATTAAAGAGTCATCCCACAATTTTTCATCGAAGGGTCAAAAGACTCAAATATAATTCACCATATCACATGTTATGCAATGAGCGATAGGGTGAAAGTTATAAAATCATCCCATGTTACTTTTATCGAAAGTTACAAAATCATTCCACAACTTTTTCAATATCATGAGTCATCCCACTATTTTTCAATTTCAGTGAATTATCCCACAATTTTTCTTCAAAGGGTCAAATAAAGCTCAAGTATAATTCATCATATCGCATTTGATATGAGTAGTCATAGTGTTATCCCAAAAAAAATTTTCCAAGGTCATAAAATCATCCCATGCTACTTTATAAGATCGAAATGCCATCTAACAATTATATCTAGAGTTATAGAATCATCTCACATTTTCGATAACATGGATCAATCCACTATTTTTAAATTTCATTGAAATATCCTACAAGTTTTCATCAAAAGGTCAAATAAACCTCAAATAGAGTTCATCATATCGCATTTTATACAATGAATCATATGTTAGGGTCATAAAATTATCCCACGCTTCTTCATAAGATCATAGGTTCATGTAACAAATTTATCTAGAGTTATAGAATCATCTCACAACTTTTTTAGTATCATGAGCATCCTGATATTTTTCATTGCATTGAATCATCCTACAATTTTTCATGTAAGGGCCGTCCCATAATTTTTCATCGAAGGGTTTAATAAAGCTTAGGTATAATTCATCATATCACATCTTATGCGATAAGTCATAGGGTCAGGGTCACAAATCATCCCACACCACTTCATAAAATCATAGGGTCATGTAACAATTTTATCTAGAGTTATAGAATCATCCCATAACTTTTTTAGTATCATGAGTATCTTTTTCCACAATTTTTCATCTAAGGGCCGCCCCACATTTTTTCATCAAAGGGTTTAATAAAGCTTAGGTATAATTCATCATATCACATCTTATGCAATGAGTCATAGGGTCAGGGTCACAAATCATCCCACACTACTTCATATAATCATAGGGTCATGTAACAATTTTATCTAGAGTTATAGAATCATCCCACATCTTTTTCAGTATCATGAGCATCTCACTATTTTTAACTTCGTTGAATCATCCCACAATTTTTTGTCAAAGAGTCATCCCACATTTTTCATCGAAAGGTCAAAAGGCTCAAATATAATTCACCATATCGCATGTTATGCAATGAGCAATAGAGTGAGAGTCATAAAATCATCCCATGTTACTTTTATCGAAAGTTCCAAAATCATCCCACAACATTTTCATTATCATGAGTTATCGCACTATTTTCCAATTTCAGTTAATCATCTCACAATTTTTCTTCAAATGGTCAAATAAAGCTCAAGTATAATTCATCATATTGCATTTGATATGATGAGTCATAGTGTCATCCCAAAAAAAATTTTTCCAAGGTCATAAATTCATCCTATGCTACTTCATATGATCAAAAGGCCATCTAACAATTATATCTAGAATTATAGAATCATCTCACATTTTCAATAACATGGATCATCCCACTATTTTTAAATTTCATTGAAATATCCTACAATTTTTCATCAAAAGATCAAATAAGCCTCAAATATAGTTCATCATATCGCATTTTATATGATGAATCATAGGCTAGGGTCATGAAATTATCCCACGCTTCTTCATAAGATCATAGGGTCATCTAACAAATTTATCTAGAGTTATAGAATCATCTCACAACTTTTTTAGTATCATGAGCATTCTGATATTTTTTTTGCATTGAATCATCCTACAATTTTTTATCTAAGGGCCATCCCACAATTTTTCTTCAAAAGGTCTAATAAAGCTTAGGTATAATTCATCATATCACATCTTATGCGATGAGTCATAGGGTCAGGGTCACAAATCATCTCACACAGCTTCATAAAACCATGGGGTCATGTAACAATTTTATCAAGAGTTATAGAATCATCCCACATCTTTTTCAGTATCATGAGCATCTCACTATTTTTAATTTCGTTGAATGATCCCACAATTTTTCATTAATGACTCATCCTATAATTTTTCATTGAAGGGTCAAAAGACTCAAATATAATTCATCATATCATATATTATGTGATGAGTCATTGAGTCAAGGTCATATAATTATCCCACATTAATTCATGAGATTGTAGGGTCATCCAACAATTTTATCAAAATTTATAGAATCATCCCACAACTTTTTCAATATTATGATTCATCCCACTATTTTTCAATTTCATTAAATCATCCCACAATTTTTCTTCGAAAGGTCAAATAAGGCTCAAGTATAGTTCGCCATATCGCATTTGATATGATGAGTCATAGTGTCATCCCAAAAAAGAAATTTCCAAAGTCATAAAATCATCCCATGCTACTTCATAAGATTGAAAGGTCATCTAACAATTTTATCTAGAGTTATAGAATCGTCTCATATTGTCAGTATCATGGATCATCCCACTATTTTTAAATTTCATTAAATTATTCCACGATTTTTCATCAAAAGGTCAAATATAGTTCATCATATCCCATTTTATATAATGAATCATAGGTTAGGGTCATAAAATCATTCCATGCTACTTCATAAGATCATAGGGTCATCTAACAATTTTATCTAGAGTTATAAAATCATCCCACAACTTTTTTAGTATCATGCGCATCTCGATATTTTTAATTTCATTAAAGGGTCAAATAAAGCTCAAGTATAATTCATCATTTCACATCTTATGTGATGAGTCATAAGGTCAGGGTCACAAAATCATCCCACGCTAGTTCATAAAATCATAGGGTCATGTAACAATTTTTTCGAAAGTTATAGAATCATCCCATATCTTTTTCAATATCACGAGCATATCACTATTTTTAATTTAATTGAATCATCCCACAATTTTTCATCGAAGAGTCATCCCACATTTTTTCATCGAAGGGTCAAAAGGCTCAAATATAATTCATCATATTGCATATTATGCAATGAGTCATAGGGTTAGGGTCATAAAATCATCCCATGTTACTTCATAAGATCGTAGGGTCATCGAAAAATTTTATCAAAAGTTATAGAATCATCCCACAATTTTTTCGATATCATGAGTCATCCTACTATTTTTCAATTTCATTGAATCATCTCACAATTTTTCCATCAAAAGATCAAATAAGGCTCAAGTATTGCTCATCATATATCATTTTATAAGATGAGTTCAATTACAATCCCACAATTCTTTTTTGAGAGTACTATCCCACAATCCGAGGGGTATATGGTAGGTCATAAAGTAATCAACTCATCATATATCATTTTATAAGATGAGTTCAATCACAATCCCACAATTCCTTTTTCAGAGTCCTATCCCACAATCCGAGGGGCATATGATAGGTCATAGAGTAATCAAAAGGTTCAAAGATTGCAACACATTAGAGTTGAAAATTCACATTGCAAAATGGATCACAAAACACACGTATACCATCTAAATTTTCCATTATGGACAAAAAAATGAAAAAAGAATTATCGCCAAGTGTACCAAGATCAAACTCAATCCTATAGGGTCTGAAATTCAATTTAAACATTTGATTTCTCTTGAACATTTAAGAAAGAGATTATTGCCACAATCACGGATAAAGGAACACATTACCGTGAGAATCGAAAAAGCTGCCTCAAAAAGATTTGTCAGAATACAGAACAACGATTTCATGTCAAGTTTGGCTTTGAAATTCAATATGAAAATTCGGATTCATCCAAATTCAAACCTATTCTCTTAAGTATTCAAGAACATGGTGATTGCCCCAGTAACACATAAAGGAACCTCAATGTTGTGAAAACTTTGCCACACAGTTATGAGAAAGATGCCACCCTTCAAATAAAATCAAATCACAAATCCGGCAGTTTGGGAAGATAATAAAAAGAGTAAAGAAAATGGGTAATTGCCCCAGTAAAGTATAAACGAACCTCAATGTTGGCGAGACGCCACCCTTCAAAGAAAATCAAATCGAAAATGCAGCAGTTTGGGAAGACTGAGAAATGAGGGAAGAAAGTGGGTGATTGCCCCAATAACGTATAGAGGAACCTCAATGTTGTGAAAATTCTGGCACACAATTATATGAGGGGGTGATTTTTTCAAAGAAAGACACCACCCTTCAAAGAAAAACAAATCGAAAATGCAGCAGTTTGGAAAAAAAAAAGGAGGAAAGAAAGCAGGTGATGCAAAGTTTCCCTTGCATAGAGATGAACAAAACCACTCTGCCGGCTACACGAATAATGAATTCAACAATAGCGATTCTGATTGTTTATATAGGCAGTCACTCAAACAGCATTTTTACGCAACCGTTTTTTTTTTTTTTTAGTAACAGCATTCTCACGCAACTTATCTCCTGTAATTACCTTCTTTTTTTTTTTCGAACTGCAGTAATTACCTTTTTTATTTTAGATAATTTTCGACATTCTTACGCTACCTGTTTCCCTTTTTAATTAACAGCATTCGTACGCAACCTTACGCCTTGTAATTATTTTTTCAGTTTTAGATTTTTATTTTTATTTTTTATTGACAAATTTTGGTTTTTTAATTATTATTATCTGAATTTTGGTCTAACGGTTTTTCACTTACAAGTTTACAAGTTTCAGTTTTTAAATCACTTTATGAATTTCGACCAAAAAAAAAATACACTTTATGAATTATCATGACCGGTTGACAAAAAATTAAAAAGAATTATCATGACCCAAAAATATAACTTCATGAAGTATCAAATAATTATTAATAAATTGATAATAACATTAATATTTAACTGTTATGATTTATTTTTATATTATTTATGTTCTAAGAACTTTTAACTTTTTATTTATCAATTAACTAGAAAATATTGACATAAAAATAAATTCAAAAACATAATGGCAAATCATTATCATGAATATTTTACTTCTTTAAATTTTTCTTTTGTAAAATAATGATATATTTTTATAAATTTAATTTATTTAAATTATAAATAAGAGTGATTTTTATTTAATTTTATAATTACAAAGTTTGCGTAATATTTTTAGAACAGTTATTTTATAATAATTCCGACGAGGAAATGTGCCTCTAAGGTGATTATGTGAGTTTTTCAAAACAATGTTATAGCTAGTAAAAGATAAAGTAATGTAATTTGTCATTATGGTTCAGTTTGTTAAAGACATATTGGAAATAAAATTTTTAAATATCTTTTTATCTTAATTTCTTAATATTTCAATCATAATTACTTGTTATGACATTAATAATAATAATAACAATAATAATATTTTATTATCATACTTTATCTACGAGAACACACATATAACAAGAAAAAAAATTTTAAGAGAAAGTATCTCAATCTATTGATCATTTTTGGATACACAAAAATATAGTTTAAAGGATTATCTAATTTTAGAATAAAAAAATAAGATCTAGTTTATTACTATAACATTAATTAGCTAATTATATTTTTATTACAAAGTTTTTTTTATTTATATCTTTTATTACTTTATAAATAAAATAATTATTAATTATCCCAAATATTTCACAATGTATGCATATGTACATATATACCAAAAAAATTTATGTACATATGTATGTGATTAAGAAATCAACCAAACTCAATCATCTATTATTTAGCAGGAGAAATACTAATTATTTAGCAAGAGAAATAGTAGCTCCTCTTACCTACGTTATTCAACTATACTCATTTATAATTTGCAAATATATAATGCAACTAGAGCCCTTCTAGTGGAACAAACTTTGTTGTCATTGTCGTAGTATAATGCAAGTAGAGGTCACTTTTAAGATTAAGTTTGAACACTTTTTTCAAATCTAGATCAAAGTAGAACCGACATAACCTAAATGCAAGCAAATTCAGTATAGACAGAGATAAATAAAAAGCTTGAGCAAGTTTATTTATCCACTTGTAAAAAAGCACATTCTGGAGTGCACTGTGTGAAGTATGGTACGTGATGCACTTGTTTGTGGAACATTGGACCTGTTTTTAGCCATATTCAGAAAGTGTTGCTAAGTAAAATTGGGAGCGTGGCTAAATGACAACCTCCTTGTCTCCTTCCTCTCCCTTTGCCATTCCACTCTCGCGGCTCCCTTACCCTTATCTTTAACTCGAAAGAGGTTGGTTAGCCTTACCCTTTCCCCTTCCTTGAACGTACTAGATTTCGCCGTCGATTGTTCTCCATCACCATCACGCAACCACTCCCTTCGCCACCTTTCTCTATCTCTTCACCCCCTCTTCTCACTATCTTTTGCACTATTTCTCTTTCTACCGCCGAGATCATTTTAGCCACGGATTTGCCGGTGATTCTCCACCTTGCTGGAGCTCAACCCCAACTGGAGCTTCACCTTGAAGTGCTCCTCGCACTTGCAAATGTGCTTCGCCCACGGCTTGGATATTGTTTCACAGTGCAAGCAGATGTGTAAGTTCCCTAGGGAATTGGGGGAGAGGATTGGATTGGGAGGGAGCCACAAGTCATTTTGCCACATTCTTAATTTCATTTAGCCGCATTCTAATTGACATTTTGCCACAGTCTAATTTCACTTAGCAACACTTTCTGAATGCGACTAAAAGTAGATCCACTGATCCACAAGCAAGTGCATTGCACACCATAATTCATGCGATGCACTAAAAAATGCGCCTTGTAGAAAAACTTTATTCAAAATTCTGCTAGATCCTAAATGCAACCCTAAAAAGCAAGTCTCTCATTAGAGCAAAGAAAATGTAGAACCAAAAACACTAAAAATAAAAGGAAAGAAATAAAGAGAAATCCAAACCTGCCACAACTGCCGAAGATTCATGACACACTGACAGCCACGTAGATTTACACATGTCACATTCAACCATCTGCATCTGAGCTTGAGAAATCTAGCCCCAAAACAATGCGAGGTTTCTAATAGCAAAGCAACCCGTGGATAAGTATAACAAAAAAATTGAAGCCAAGAAATATACAGTAGTGGGTTGCATATACCGTGGATTTATCTAATAATATAATGGATTAATCCTATAAGAGCAGCTGCTAGACAGACACAAAAAGGAAATACACAGTATTACCATGAGCTATTGTTTATAACAATGAATGAAATTTCTGCTATTGTTTAGCCTCTACCTATTGCAATGGGCAGAAAACAACAAAGAAGAAATACATTATTTTACCTTGCATATTAAGTTGTTTACAAGTTCTAGGCATTTGCAAAGCATGAAGATGGTGCTACCACCAAGTGAGCTTGTTATAGCTCATAATTGTTAGATTTAAGCTTCCTATATCTTAAGCTTGAATATATGCTCTTTTGAAGTACTTGAATGAATAAAAGTGAAAGACTTACATGGACATAGCTAATGTTTGATAATATGCCTAAGGGTACCCTCAGCCAAAAACTTGTGCTGGAACTAACAATGGTTTGATCATTAAGACTAGAAAGTAGACAGATGACTTGTATTACTTAATCTACATTAAACTTTCCACTTCCAATTCTTCTTTCTATTCTTAGGGGTGGGGAGCAATGATGATCGAAGTGGAGTATAAAAATTAATGGTACCATGAACTCCCAACTATGATTAGATTAGTACCCCAAAAATTTTCCTCCGTTTGATTGCTTGTTTGTCCACAAATTGAACTGAACTACTGCTTTTCCTTAACCTGATCACAAAAATGTTTGTTAGAAACAAGCCATTATCAATTGGCTAACTGCTAAATGAATTATGAATATCCAAAACAAAATTTTTTGGTTACTTTTATTCTTTAACAAATGTAATTATGAACTAAAGTTTAAAAAAAAAACATGTTCGAAGTAGCTAAAGTAAGATTTTCCCCCAAAAAAAAAACAAAAACATGCTGGATGATAAACTAAGGCAAGCACAGAGGGTTAAAAAGTTGATGTCACATGGAAGGCAAGAAAGTAGGTTTTGTATTAAGATTGGAAGCTGAAAAATCACTTTCACAATCTAAGTGTACCAAGCAAAATAAGCTTTCTACGTTGTTTAAAGCAATCAATCTTCACTTGCCATTGATTTTTACTTTAATTCAAAATTACAGGATCAAACATGTCAACCTATTTACTATTTAGTGCTCCTGAGAAAGAGACCAATAACTTTTGCATTGTATTCTTTTCAGATCTTTATAACTTTAAACAAGGACAACATGGAAGGCTTAAAGCCCATGTTATGCAATGTAGCCCCCACATATACCATATCCTTCTCTTTGATGGAATGAACCAAGTTACAATTGGTCCATAACCAGTCGTAATACAAACACTGCAGAGAACTATTTCCAATGTGAAACTTATCATTCGAGCTCTTCAACTACAAACTTCAATTCTAAGAGTAGCAAAAGATGCAACAAGATGTAATGCCATCAACAGTGCTTTCCTTTTCTCCCTGTAGCTACCTACTCTGCCTTTTCCTCAAGTGCAATGTAAAAGCTTTTGTTGCGAAATTCCCTAAGTTTCTTCACCAACCATTTTGATTGGAGCTCATCTCTAGGTCCTTCAAAAAGACACCTTATCGAATATCAACACGGCATTGCCCAATCGGCTCATTTTGCCAATGTTACCATCAAAATTCTATGCTCCAATGGTGTTTCTCAGCATAGAGAAACTCCTAAGACTATAACATCTGCATCTAAATTGTAAGCATGAAACTTGTACAACAGATCATGACCGAGCAAATTGAGGGAGGTTTAGGCCCAAAGAGACAGCACCTAGATTCATATTACCTCGCTTCAACCGTTCAAACCATGATTCAGGGAAAACTGCCATTACTCTGTCTGAACCCATTATTCAAAAATGGCCTAAGAATTTGTGTTCTATCAAAGTATTAGGAGAGTTCCAATGGGAGATAATCAATAATCAAAGCTTCAAATTAAGCATTTCAGGGATTAAACATTAAACAATGAATCTGTACTCTACATTAAGCATTACAGTTTGTGAGGATTTCAGTTGAGGGTTGCTCTTACAAGCACAGTGTAGCCCCTAGCAGCAAGAGCAACAATGTCCAAGGACATGCTTCTTCTTCCAACTTCTCATCGATCACTTCGAAAAACCTCGGATGGGACATTCTTCGGGTCCAGCATTCTTTTTCAACCTACGATCGTCCAACAAAATTGAAGCGTCATAGTCATAGCCCTGCCATCGAGATTGTTGAGTGATTAGAAAGGACCTAGAGTAGATCAACAATATGACAAAATGTAATTAACCTGCACAAAGCACTCGTGAAAGCGAAGCCTAAGCAGAGAGAGGGTAGTACTGAAAGTGCTGGGACCACGCTCATGGGGATTGGTAGTGGCAGGGAAGGAACGAAGGGTTTGTGAGCGAGCGGAGTTGGAGAAGTTAAAGCATTTGAAGACGAAGAAGAAAGAAAAACGATAATGGATGATGATCTTAAATCCTTTTACAAGTTGATTGGCGAGTCCAAGCGAGGCGCAAAGGTTGCAGAGGTTAACCTCTTATCAGCGCGTATAGCATTGTGTTTTCAGTTAAACTACTTTGTAGACTCTTATCTTAATTTAAAAGGTCGAAAAAATCATGAATGCACCAGCCGAAATCGAACCCGGTCTATGACCGTGGCAGGATACTATTCTACCACTAGACCGCTGGTGCCATTTTATATAAATAAATTACATATCCATGGGAAGCAAATAACGCGTGTGACGAGGCTCACATTACAACTACAAAAGCAAAAGCAAAATGTCACTAACCATGGCTAACAAACAGTGCCTGTCCTGCTAATTTCTTAAGTTAAATCAGAAAGCATTTTGGCGCTAAGTATCTTAGCAGACTCGAGAAGCTTCCCAGTATGTGGCATTACATCTTTGAGAGCACCATGTGCACAGAACCTTTCAGCCCATTTTATCAGCTCAGGCTTGTTGGTCTCCTTGTTCTATCTCCTTTATCAAACTCTTCCTTTCATCCTCTCCTAGTGCTCCTCCAATGGATATCATGGAACTGAGAAATCACAGAGTTTTGGTAGTTCCGAGTGAAGAATTAAAACTCCTAATTCCCCTCTTCAAATGAGAGAATAACTCAATTTTCCATTCTCATCATTCTACTATTTATACAATAACAAAGTAACTAATTACTTAACTAATCATATTCGATTCGAATTCCACTAATAAAATTTTATATTTCAAAACTTTGTACATGAAAAAGATTGAACTTTGAAATTTTGGGTAGCACTATATTCTCAGATGAATTCACTATGGTGAAAAGTGAAAATTTTCATAGATCTATCACAAGTGTCTAATGGACAATGGTTTTATCTTCATTCTTGTCTCACTTTGAGTAGACGAATGAACAATGAGGATGATTTTCAATCACTATATATTCAGCAAACAAAATAACAGTAAAATGCAACAATCAGAGAACTTGATGTGTGATACAAACACGTCGCATTTCAAGCACACCAAGTATTCAAGAGCTGCAAGGCTCGTCCCATGCCTTCTAATACCATCCAACTCCTCTTTAGTTGCCAGCTCCTGCTTTTTGACCTGTTATGTTACCAAAAGTGAAAAAGAATTATCACCTTGGAAAAGAATAAAAGAATTCATCTTTGAAGTTATAGTAGGAAAAAAAAAATCTCAATTATGATGGATAAATATAATTTATGCATAACAAAAAAATTGCACCATAGCATGATAGCCTGAACCGAGATGTTAGAATCGCATGTCATCACGTCAATAGGGTGATCACTTACAAGATGAAAAGGGTATGATTTTACGAAGCAGCACTATGCTCATTTTATTATATAATTCATGTGATAACGGAGAGACATTTCCAAATTAGGGAACATATTTCTCAGTGGAGCCATCCAGTTCTGTCCATCATACACTTGTCCAGAAGCCACATAAATTCAACTTCAGGAAGATCATGATCATAAATGTCACATAAATATAAGGATTTGAACTGCTTGTGGTTTCTCATCCTTGATGTTAGTAAATCAGCCATCTACTCTATATTAGGAAGAAATTACAGAGCATGATAAGTAACCCTACATCTCAACCTGTTGATCTCTGGAGGAACGTTATCATATCTAAAATAAGAAAAGTTATGTCATGAAAATATAATAAACTACACATAAAGCAAATTGTGGGTATCTAGTATGTATAACATTCCTTGGCATACCCCAGTCTGTCAACAAGGCCATAATCTTCTTCTCCTTGATTTGGGGTAGAACATTGTCAATGTAAAACTGTGCAGATGCATACTTTGGAATATTTTTTATTGTCCATCTGACAGATAGAATGCATTTGCTTCGTGAATCAAACCAATTGGTACCAACCACCAATGCATGAATATCTAACACCAAATCTCATATTGATCTAGGTTGACATCATACATAAGCATTTTATATAGCAAAAGAGAAACATGTAAAAGTTTAGATGAAGCGCAACAAACAAACAAAAAAAAAAAGAAAAAGGTCCTATCTGATAATCCAGTCTAATCATTTGCCTGAATTTGTACCTTCCCAACTATTCTGAAAATGAAATTTGTAGCACATGTTCAAGCAAATAATTAATTCTAAGACAACTTTGTCATGAGATGTATTCTAGCAACTTCCTTTCAACTAGGCCAAGTTTGACCAAGTTTTATGGTATAACTTATTCATTATTACAGCATTAGAAGCCAGAGGGGAAAACATTGTATCTTCTCCTTTCTCAATCTGTACATGGTACAACACCTCGTCATCATCAATTTTAAATATGCTTAATGAACATGTAATTCAAACTGATCATTATCATATTAGGTCACAAGGCCCAGCAGCCAGCACTAGAACCAAAACCTTTCGTGAATCAAGTCCACAGGTGAAACACAAACCAATCAACACTGGCCCTTGACATATTTATCCATTTTTTTCAATTTAAAAAAATATTCATCTATCTCTTATAGATACTTGGAATTTATATGTTCAACAGACTCAGATCAAAAGCACAAGAAGCAATCAAACTTTATGCTAGTAAATAGCTCTGATTTATCAGTAAACCATCCAGGAATATCACGGACAATACGGACATCATCCTTCAGGTCGTCAATGAGGTGGTCCACATAAAAAATGTCTTCAAATTTCCTGCAATCACGCAATGTATCATTATGATCGGCAAGGCTGACCATCATTGGAATCTTACAGATAAAAAAGTTCAGTCCAGAAACATACTTTTTGTTGATAACATTTTTTTTTTTCTAAAATAAAATAGTGTAGTCAATTTTAAACAATCAATGAATATTGTAATATAATATCTTTAAATTAGTTTTAATTGATTTTAAAAGCCCTGTATGGCCTTATGATTCCAGCCTAAACTGCCAAGATGGTAATGGAGCCAAGGAAGGAAGTGGTAATAGCAGCAGAATGTTAGAATTTTGAAGTGATTAGTCATAAGCTAATTTTGTTTACAATGACAACAATAAAAAAATCGTAGCACAAAATAAACCAAGTATATGCCACTGCATAGACAGAGCGACGGAGAATCAAGATTTAAGAAGCCTTCATTTTTTCTTTATATGCCAATTAAGAGTTTTAGTAGTTCGGTCTTAATTGATGTTGGTTTTTTTTGTGGGGGGGGTGGGCCTGTTCTCCCGAATTTGTTTTTGGTCTGAAGGGGGTCGGAATTTTGGATATTAGCTCGAAGCCTTATTTTGGGTACACGACACATTGGTCAGGGAAAGCCCACAATTCTAAACGATCCAAACCTAGCCACTATTAATAAAAGGTTACTTCTCACCCACCCCCCTTATGACTATAATTCTGTAACTAACTCCAAAAAGATTCATTATGCTCATAATAATTACTTCTATAATCCTATTTTATTCAGAAAAATCATAATTATTTTGACAAGAGATTCCAAGGTCATTGTTAAATTAATTTTTTATTTAGGTTCTTTTTGGTGGACTGGTCAACCCCAAATTAAAAATTAAACCCCTAACCATGAGCATAATCACTAATATTAGTTAAATGGCCTGGTACAGCATATTCTATAGTGGATGGGTACTATCCCAACTGCTATTTGGTGCAGATAGCAACTCATGCTCTCACCCAAGCTATTTTTTATTTTTGTTTTTATTATATTACTTTTACTTCAAGTGACAGCCAAATGAAGCAATACCTTACCTATGAAATACCTCCAAACAAAAGCTAGGCATTCAGTTTGGCGGTAACAATCATAACCTCAATAGTTAGCTCCAACGTTTCCCTTAATCAACATGTTGTGCCCTTCAAGCACCAAAGTTTATATTACATCACAAGGCCTTCCTCTTCATTCTGTGCCACCAACAACTGGTCATTCCATTATTCCACAGTGAAGGTTGTTTCTGGTGGTCAAGTTTTTAGAGGGTTTGAAAGAAGATGGGTTCACTAGAGAGATCAAAGAAGAAAACTCAGTTATGGAAGAAGGCCATGCTCCATTTTTCTCTATGTTTTGTGATGGGGTTCTTCACTGGCTTAGCTCCAACAGGTAAATCTTCTATATTTTCAAGCAGAGATGTGGCCACAAATAGAACAGGTTTTGCACCACAACCTGCTGAAATGTTGCACCAGACAACAAATGTCAATAGAAGTTGGATTGCCCCAACACCAGTGACCTTGCCCATGAAGCCTAGAGTCACCAAACAAACGACAACAGCGAAAAAATTGCATGTGAAATCACAGCCCCAGTTGAAGCCTAGAAGACTTATCATCATTGTAACTCCAACAAGCACAAAACTTCCATTCCAAGCAGTGTTTTTGAGGAGGTTGGCAAATACTATTAGGCTGGTTCCTCAGCCATTGCTGTGGATTGTTGTGGAAGGGAAAACGGATTCCACAGACATGCCAGAGATACTAAGGAAGACCGGCATCATGTATAGGCATGTGGTTTTCAAGGAAAACTTCACAGACTTAGAAGCTGAACTGAATCACCAGAGAAATCTTGCCCTTAAGCACATTGAGCACCACAGGCTGAGCGGGATCGTGCACTTTGCTGAGCTTTCCAATGTCTATGATCTCCAATTCTTCCAACAGCTTAGAGATATTGAGTATGATTCTTGCCCTTCTATTTGCAAAACTAGTTATAGTTCTATTTATATATTATTTACATTGATATATCATTTGTGCAAGTGCTTTTTTTTTTTTTTTGGTTGTTTGGTGGGGAATAAGCATTAAAGAGAAGAAAATGCTTGGTAACCAGAAAATTTGACAAATTCTTATATACTCGAATTATGTGACTAGACATGGGATGGACATCTCATATATTTTTTTTTCCGTCCATAATTTCTGTTTTGCCACTCAAAATTTACCACATATGTCTAGTAATAATTTTTTAAGTAAACTATTCTGGCTGTGTAGCATCAAATGTGTTTTAGGAAGCTCGTGAACTTAGACTAGTGTGTTAGAGCTTATTATATTCTACTTCTTTGTAGTGGGTGGAAGTTTAGGAAATAAAGGCTAGTGGAAATTCTTTAGGTATACCAAACTTGAATGATAGTAACAACCATGCATTATATTTCACATCCCCAAGGTGAATAGGTGATGTCAAATTAATATGTCCCTTCTTAATTATGTATTCATTTGGCAACTGAGCAGGGTCTTTGGAACGTGGCCAACGGCATTACTAGCTGCCAACAGGAAGAAAGTGATAATAGAAGGACCTGTATGTGATTCATCACAAGTCATTGGTTGGCATCTCAGGAATATGAACAATGAAACTGACGCAATCACTCCTCCCATTCATATATCAAGTTTTGCATTCAATAGCTCCATCCTCTGGGACCCTGAGAGATGGGGTCGCACTTCATCTGTTCAAGACACCTCTCAGGTATATATTATGATCACACGCACTCACATTAGGAATTGCTATCTAAATTAAACTTACACCCACCAAAGTCAATTCTAGTGGCATCCTTATTGTAATGCTTATCCATATAAAATCAGATTAGGTCTCTTTGGTCTCTCCAATGCACAAACTTCATATATAGAACCAAAAAAGAAAATTGTAACAATTGGATAATTTTGTTGAAACTCAAAATAAATAGGAGATTGATATGCACTAAGAAGGTTCGTTGGTTTATTTATTCTAAACCTTTAATGGACCTTTTATTTTTTGGATCAGGATCTGTAATGAACATGATCATGCTTTCACAGCTTGAAACTTGTTACTTAGGTTTAGTTAACGTTTGGCCAACCTCCAACTACCTTAGAAAGGAAAAATCAAAGGCAAAGAAAGAGTAAGATATTAGGTAATATAATGACACCCTGATTGACTAGTTCAACTAATCAGAATTCCAACTATGTAGTGTTTCCTACTCCGGCATAATGTCACTTATAAAGTATGCTTGTTCCTTTCACTCCAAGATAGAACCCACTGTCAATATTATCTCAATTAGAAAATAAACCCACTATCAATATTATCAAAATTGGAAAACAGAGTCCGTGTGAAATCAGAAAATGACAAGACGTATACATCAATATCACTTAGAAATAGTCTCTACCAAGGAACATTTTTGCTTTTAATTTTTGTCCCTTCTTTTTTTCCTGGATGTATAATTTTTTTTGTGCTTATTATTGGACTTCTCTTTTGGTTTTCCTAGAATTCAATCAAGTTTGTGAAGCAAGTAGTTCTAGAAGATGAGGCTAAGCTAAAGGGAATTCCACCAGAGGACTGCTCCAAAATCATGCTCTGGCGTTTCAATTTTCATGCCCGCACCATTTCAAATCACTAATTTCTGACTACTATCCGAAGATAAAGGTGAAAGACAGGGAAAATAACGAAAGTTGAAGCAATAAAAAAATTGGCCAGTACAGAAATTATTCTTTTTTTTTTTCACTTTTATAAATTTCTTTCGCATGTCTATTGTTTGTAGTTTAATTGATTCTTACTGTTTTCAAAATTTTTGTTAGCTTATAAAAGTGAGAGTGTCTTCTGCTAAGAAGCAAAAACATTTAAGCATATATGATCTTTTAGTTCAAAAAGTTCCCGAGTTTACAGCAAATTTGCTATGTATGGCTGCTACTTTTTTTGTGCCTTTTTGTTTTGGTCAATGCCAGTAATTTCCTAATGAAACGTCTTGATCAAGGTTGGGCCTCCTCTTGGGACCCAAATAGAAGCATGCAACGAAATGAGGCCCTTCAGGTTACTAACCAACTTCAACATGGCTAGCCCGTGAGAGGCCCTGCCGACAGGGGACAAACCCTAAACTCAATCATGTTTCGGCTGGATTGGCTATGTGAACCCTTTATCTAGAGGACGAAACACAATTTTTAAAGAGTTTAATTAGAGTATATTAATAATATAAAATTTTTTTATATTATTATTTAATTAAAATTTTCTATTTATATGATCATTAAAATAGTAGGTGATTATATCAAAAATTTATACTAATGTAATAATATATAATTAGATGTCTGTATAAAAAATTTTATATTAACAATATATTCAAATTAAATCTATTTTTAAATGCTAAAGTCAACAATGTACAGGGTCATTGAATTTTTATGTATGTATAAAGAAGAGTCGATATGATCCTATATAGATTCAGAGATGAATTTGAGTTTATATTAAAAGTATAAATAAGCCAAACTTTGACTATCACAAAATCAACTTATTTAATGAACTTCTCTACAAACAAAAAATCTTTTAATATGGATATAAGTGCCGTGTGATCATTTAAAAGGTTTTTTTTTTTGGGGGGAGGGGTTGGAGTTATGCTCGAAGCGTAAAACCAATATTCGCATATGATTATATTTTTTAAAAAATTGATATTTCTCAAATTTAATATTTGTTTGAAATATAATGAATCCAAAAATATTAGGATTATTGAAACTATGGGTATAGTATGATTTAAAAAAAAAAAAAAAACAAAGTTTTACTCATTAAACATTTTAGCATGACTTTATTTAGGCATAATCATATTTACGATTCGATAAACTTAATATCTTAAAGATAAAATTCCATCCTTCCCATCATCTCTAGTTTTGGATTTAATGATAAGTATTTGATTCAACAAATATTAAGTATTTCAATTATCTAAAATTTTTAAAAAAATAATATCAGATATAGTAAGTGACATCTATATCTAATTCAAATGTTTATATTCAGGTTCTATCAACCATTTGTAAAGATAGTGAATATTTTTTTATTTTTAATCAACATAAATAAATATTAAAATATTCGCTCATGTGTTATTATGCTTAGCTGGTGAAGAAAAAACTAGCTAATAATGGTTGCCATTGAGGGATATGATATGGCATTGGATAACGCGTGCTTAGCATGTAATTAAATGTTCATACATGATGCTTATATAGGCATGCATAAAAGTAGAAATAAATTTTCTATTAAAATAAATAATAATAAGTATTTCTAATCTTATGATATGAGAATATATGCTTATTTTTTAGGAAAGTAATACTTTATAAAAGGAATTGCATGTTTCTTTCTTGGAATGTTTTAGTTAATGATAATAATGGTACATTTTAGTAGGGGTGTGTATGACGGCTGGACGTGTCAGTGAAAAATACCCAAACCAATTAAATATATTCGGGTGGGTTTTTAATTTTTTTTCTAACTGACAACCCAACCCTAACATCTTCTAGTTGGACTGGTATATAAGAGTAGATAGCATTTTTTTTTTTTTGATGAAAAATATATTAAAATACTCAATTTTGTGACATTTTGAAACCTTTAAATTGTATTTTTAAAATTTAAATATAATCAAATATATTTTTAAAAAAATTACATACATAATTGATAATTCCATAATCATAATCATGAATATATTATATATTATACATTATACAATATCAATTATCAATAAATTTAATTATACACTAATATATTAACATAATCTAAAAGTCAATATTTATAATTATAATTTTATAAATTAATATATAAGTAAATGAATCATTATTTATAAAAAAAAAAAAAAAAAAAGAAGTTAAGTTCGAATTGAACGAGCTTTAATTTTTAAACCCGCATTAATCAAATATTGAATCAATTAATCTGATTTTACCCGATTAAACCTGACATCTGAATTCAACCGACTTTTTACATTCGGGTCGGGTCTTTGGGTCATGGCACTGCATTACACCCCTACATTTTAGGATGGATTTGGTCCACCATGGATTTGATGTTTTGCCAGTGTACGGCAATTAGCCACGTTTTTTAGTTGTTTAATCACATTGAGTCCGCTGTGGATCTAAAATTTTTTAGAGTCCACTCTAAATTTCCCTTTTTCTGAATAAACATGAAAGAAATAAAATAAATAACGGTATCTCATATATAGAATTCAATTACCGGCATACCTTTTATTGGCAGTTCATGTGACTACTGACTACGTGTCGACTTTTAATGCGATTCACATGTTTAGTATGTAGTGGCTTGGGGTGCGTAAAGTTTATGACTGATAGCATTGCGCCTCTGCAATTTATCCATATATATTGTGTTATTTTATTTCTACTCATAATTGAAAAAAAAAATTTATAAAATTTACTAATGTATCTCTTGGTTATTAATTGAAAATATGTTCCACTTTTAAAAAATAATAATAATTAAGAAACATTTTAATGAGCCTTATAAAATAATTCCCAATCATAAATACAAATAATATTTTTGTATCCATATCCATTCTGAAGACCATTTCATGTCAAAATTTTAGTATACCGTGGTCCTGCTATCTCAATGTGGCCGACGCTTGCTACTTATTTGTCTACTTGTTATTTTCAATGGGCTTTCTAAAATTGCAGTTTTGAGAATTTTTCTCACATTTTTTCTGATTAATTTATATAAATATCCTCTTGAATAGTTTTTTTTTTTTTTTTTAAAAAACATTGATTCTGCTCCTTGCGTATATAACAACTTGTTAGGATGACTTCTTGCTTGCTGTTTTTTTTTTTTTTTTTTCCGGTCGAATGCTTGCTGTTAGGTTGCTACTGCTAAGCCACCACCATGGGTCCATGGCTTGTCCTAAGTCAAGCTAATCCAAATTCTTTTTTTTTTTTTGAAAAAAAAAATGAGCCATACTTCTTTCTAACTTACTCCAATAATAGATTTATTTTGTTGCAATCGTGTTAGATGGAAGTGCTTTAAAAACGTGTTAGACTTGAAATCACTACATTTGGGTTGGATTATGCCTTAGAAATTTGGTCAGATTGGTGCTCATACCCCCACCAGTCTGATTAACCATTCAGTAACTTGAATTAATTATACCAAATACATTAACCTATAAAGTTAATAGAGGAGTAGGATATACCGTTGAAATGAATTTCTTGTTTTAATTAGAGAAATGATTCTAAGCCAAAAGAAGTAGACCTTTTACTATAAAAAGGATAAATTATTTGAACTGGTTATGAAACCCATCACGCTTCTACTATAATTGATGGTAGCTGATTATAAACTATAAATGATGGAAATTGTAATTTCGGCATATATTTTTAGGCTCAGCCTAAATATACATCCTATACGTTTGAGGACAAATTTTTTTTTAATCGATAAAAATATTTTCTCTTTTTTATAAAATCTAACATTGTGTGATCCACCTACATAAGGGATATTTTTATCAATTGAGAATGAAATATGTGCTCCTAACTATATAGAGTGTGTATTCAACCTTCTTGCTAGCATATTTAAAAGGAATTTGACTTTAGCTTGGCTCGATTGCCAACTACATTCACGATAATACCACTTTAATCAAATATGACCCGTTCTCTGCATTCATAAGCTCAAAACTTGGTGAAGATCAACAAGTTGGAAAAGGATGTGGTTCGGATATTTTTAGTACACAACTTCCGGTTCATGAATTACATGGTAGTTAGAAGAGTTTATTCGACGAGTTATCACCATCAATAATAAAACACCACCTAGTGAAAATTCTTTTAAGCTTGGACAGCAATACAATAGTAAAAACCAAAAGTAAAGTACAAGTTTATCAAGGGGGGAAAAACAGTGAAGTTACTTGAAGTTCTTTGATCATATCAGGAAAAAGGGCGAGGAAAACATGAAAATGCAGTAGTATCCCTTCCACGAAATACTTGAAAGAAAGAAAGCGTGTTAACTAGCAGTTATCTACTAATCTACTAATCTAATAATAATAAGAAAAGTTAATCCACGTGTCATTTTTTTGTGAGTCTGCTACTGATTTATAAAATTTATTTTTTATTTTTATTTATTAAAAGTTTAAATAAATTCATGAATTAATTAGCAGTAACATCTCCTCCAATTAATCTCCTTAAATGATATTTTACTAAAATATCTCTTTATCCTTTTATTTGAGACGTATAAGAATTTTTAAAATTACTTTAAATAAAGTTCAAATTTCATTATTCAATCTATATTAATGTAATGAATATTACTTCCACTCCAAATCCCTATTTAATAAAAAAGATTAGAATCGTAATTTTGTTGCATCTATAAAATAAGTTCAAAATCAGTCCAAAAAAAAAAAAATCCCATCTAGAATCATTATGTAAAAATTCTTCAAACATTAATTTTGTTCCATCTATAAAATTAGTTCTAAATCAATCAAATAAAAATAAGAACCGCAATTTTATTTTAATTCTAAAATTCAATGCATCGCAAACATTTGGAATAATTTATTTTCAATTTCTTTGCTTTTCACGTGCTCCCCTCACTTGAAATATAAACCTATTATTTTCTTAATTTTTTTAATTTTTTTTTTTTAAATCTAGCATTTTCAACTTTTCTACCTGGATCCAAAAAATATGGTCCCTCTATTCTATTCTCTTAGAAGCTATCACAACCCTTAATCCCCTGCACTGTATATGGCTTTTCTTCCCACGAACTCGCACAAGTATGAGATTTCTTTTAGTTTGGTATTTCTATGCACAAAAAATTGGTTTCTTTCTCTTCTATTCTCTGAGAAAATTGTCAAGTCCTTATTTCTGAAAAAATAATTTTAGAATTTTAGATCACATGTTTTGCTACAATCAGTACAACAATATAACACTATTATCCCTGCTATTGTCTCCAACACAATGCAATTTCTGATATCGTGGGATGAAATTACGTTGATTGCTGTTCGGATTCATGTTTATTTTCATTATTTTTCTCAATGGGGTAAAACAGGTAACAATACTCTTTCAAATTTTACTTATTACTCTATATAAGTTAATCAGTTTTATATCACCATAAATAGGGGAAGAAAATGGATTGCAAATGGAGTGTAATGAGAAGGTTTTTGATTAATATGATCAAATCAAGTATAATTTATCTTAAATAATCGAGCCAGTAAGTATGATGAATTATTTTCTTTTCTGATTTTCAATCTATAAATTGTGTTCACTTCTCTCCAATTAATTTCTGCCAATTTATCTAAATTTCTCTTCAGTAGCTTTTATTCTTATCGTTTTAACTTTCATCCCTAACTTTAATTGTCATTAATTCAATTGTGATTTAATAAAAATGAATGATTCTAATTAATTTAGCATTTATGAGTTAACAGTTCATAAAGAGAAGAACATAACAATAATAAATTTTTGAGGAGTAATTGTGATGAAATTAAAGTTGAAAGTAAATATTTGCATAAAGTTTAGAGTGATTTAATACATTTTCCCCTTATTTTTACACATTTCTGTGTGGTTGAATAATTACTTACATTACTTTATGTTGAGATTATTAAAAATCTTTTTTAATGAATTTAAAATTCAAACTAACAAAATTTATTTGAAGTTACCATTCAGTTTCACGTATCCAACCACCACACAGTTGGATATGCTATTATGTGATTTTACACATGAATAATAATATTTTTTTAAAAATATTCTCTTAATTTTTAAACAAAGAAAATAATATGTATTTTTTTATATTTTTAAGATAATAAATAGAGTTTAATTGATATGTACTTACACTGTCAACTAATAGAAATAGGGAAAAGTGAGAAATCATGGTGGGTCCCTCATTATAATGGATAATTATTTGTGTGAGTTGACACTTTTTACTATTTCTATTGCTTGACAGTGTAAAACTATTTTACACTGTCAGTGTATTTAAATTAAATTCTAATAAATATATTTATAAAATATTTAATATTTTTCATATTTAGTAATTAGAAAAATTGTTAAGAGGATATTTTTGGAGGATATATTATTATTCTTTTACACATTCATGTATCAATCAACAATAAATAAATTAGTAATTAATTAATACGTTTCTACATTTTTTTATAACATAACATATATTTCTACCAACTCATTAAAATGCATTAATAATTGATTCTATTAACTCATTAATTAATAAGCATTAATAATTGATTCATCATTAATCAATGTAAATCATATTTAACTTTTTTTTTTTAATTTTTCGGTTAACAAATTATATTTAAAGTTTCAAATGTGAAAAGAAACATATTTCTTAACGATAAATAACTTCACCTATATAACAGTAGTACTAGTGACAGTTAAATTATGCAAGACAGCTAAGGAGGTGAACAATTACTCCCAATTACTGCAAGCGTATGAAGGCCATCACAAACATCATCATCAGCCATGAGCGCGACACAGACACCGTTAACGCGATTTGATGCTTTAAAACAACCTACGGTGAAACACGATGGGCCCCACTATGACCAACCCAGTTGCAAGGTCATAATACTAAACGCAACGTAGCTGGTCCTCTTATAATTTCAAACCCTCTATTCTCTTGCACTGGCATTTGGCAAGATCTGATTTTTCCCTCTCTGCAGGGACACAGAAGAGAGAGAGAAGAGAGAGAAAGTGCAGGTTGGTATAAGTGTGATATTCAAGTTGCAATCTTTCTGTTGAGAGAGAAACTGGGCCAGAATCAGATATTTGAGATCTGTCACTGGTTCTTCACTTCAGGTAACTCCCCATTTTACATCTTTCATTTGCCATTGGAACTCTCAATTTTTTAACTATATATATATCTTTGTTTTCTCATTCCCTTTGTAATTCTCTGCCATTCTGTGAATTTCTCGGGATTTGTTCTCTCCCCGCTCGGTGAAAATCTCGCGACTTCAGCTTGGACTACAAGCCTGTTCTAACTAAATCTGCATTCTCGTGTGTTACTTCGCTCTGAAAAATGCAAAATGGCACATAATTCAGTAGCTTTATTGTCTGATCCAACATGAATTAATATGGAATCGATAGACAGCTAGAGATTATGATGAATTTCTCTTGCGGAAGCTTGTTTTTTTTTTCATTTATTTTTTTTAAAAGGAATAATTAAATTTTGAAAGGTGGCTTACACAATTTTTGAGATTCTTCCCTTTTCAGTATCAAATTTGCTAGTCGTAATTCTAATGATATTTAATGATACCAGCAGATGCCATTAAATTTCCTGTTCAAAAATGAATTATTTTGGATTGTGAGGTTTGAGATCTTCAAATTTCATCTCTTTTTTTTTTTCTTTTTTTTCTTTTTTTGGGTGTAAAGGATCAAATTGAGGAATGCAAAGAATATGGGGGGGAAGGGAAATTGGTTTTCTAGTGTGAAGAAAGCTCTCAGTCCTGGCTCAAAGGAGAAGAAAGATCAGGTTTGGATAAATTTTATAACTTATCTCAATCTCAATTTTGTGGGATGTTTATTATAGTTTTACCAACTTCTTTTGCAGAAATCAAGCAAATCAAGGAAGAAATGGTTTGGGAAGCAAAAGTTGCAGACTTCAGACTCATACCCGGAATCTGATAAAGCATCACCTCTTCCTACTCCAGAAGAAACTAAATTAACTGATCTTGAAATTGAAAGCAGTCATGATCATGTTGTTGAAGTCACAATTGCCGCAGATGTTGAGGAACCTGTTCCTGCTGTTCAGACAGTGGCGGTTAGGGTTCAAGCTGCTACTGCAACTGCTACAATTGCTCGGTTTGCTGGTAAACCAAAGGAAGAAGTGGCAGCAATCAAGATTCAAACAGCTTTCCGGGGACACTTGGTACGCATTGTCATGTTGATTTAAACCAATATAAATTACTCCTTTCATAGTTTTTTTTTTCTTTTTTTCAATTTTTTCCCCTCCCTCCTACGTCACAAATCATTTAATTCAACATTTGATGAGAGTGATTGAAAAAAAAATAAAAATAAAAAAAGCTACACAAAAGCTCCTTGTCTTTATTAAAATGAAAAATGCTACTGAGTTTTACAGCTTTGTGAACTGGGCCTTTAACTCATGGGTGTGTTGTGATCAAAGAGAAATACTTGCATGGTCCCGGAGCAGCTGTGACCAATCATGTAAGTGTGTTTTATATGGGACCCACCACTAACACACAATCCCATGAAAATATATTTATATGATGAAGTACAAGATACCACGTGGTCTTTACTACGTAGTATTTCTGGTGATCAAATGTCATTCATATCCTTGTTGAACCTTGAACACATTCATATAAGGCCAAACAAGGGTAGGGTTGACATTTGCCCGCAAACTATTTATGATATAGCAGTTCAGTAGTTTCTTGTGACTGGCAGCATTTTCATAATAAATGGCAGTTTAGAGTTTTAAACGCCAAAACAAGGGATGAGAGAGTAATTCAAACTTTAGGTACAGAAATAATGTGGCTGGCAATTTCTTGTCTACTAATAAAGTTTTACTATAACAGTAGATCTAATTTAAACTCTTATTGAATGTACTCATTTATTGCATAGGGTTTGAGGAAGCTAGTGGTGACCAATAATTGGTGCAAAAGAAACTTTGTTATTTGATATACCTTTCAGACTAAACTTTCTTTTGAAATCATTTAGGCAAGAAGAGCACTGCGGGCTTTAAGAGGGCTGGTCAGGTTGAAATCGTTGATGGCAGGGCCCATTGTTAAACGCCAAGCCGCAAGTACCCTTCGCTCTATGCAGACTTTAGCTCGCGTCCAAGCTCAGATTCGTTCTAGGAGGATCAGAATGCTGGAGGAGAATCAGGCTTTGCAGAGACAGCTCTTACAAAAGCATGCAAAAGAGCTTGAGAGCATGCGGGTCTGGGTTTCGTTTCCTTAATTTATTTCAAAATGCTTATCTCTTGTCATATAACCACTGCTTATTTGACTTTTTAACATAGCATTTGGAATGCTTTTAACTCGTTTCAAATTGTCATAATAGATTGGAGAGGAATGGGATGACAGCCTACAATCAAAAGAACAAATTGAAGCGAAGTTACTAAGCAAGTATGAGGCTGCTATGAGAAGAGAAAGAGCGCTGGCTTATGCATTCACTCATCAGGTTTTCTATTTCTCTTATGAATTTACGAGGGAATGAATGAAAAATTTTGAAGAAATGGAAGATCTCTGAAATATTGGATTAGTCTTTTCTTGGTTAAAATATGTAAAAAAATACGTAGTACAAAGAACTAAAATGAGAACCAAGCATTCATGTAATTATGTTGTTGTCATCCCTGCTTTAATCGTTGCTTCCTTATCTCGTGAAGTTGTTACTCTTTTCATCCGAAACTTAGGCTTGACAAATGCATTAATCCTTTTCTGTCTTGTCACTATCTTCAGGGCCTTGAAACTTTGCTTTCTTGTCTCCTTTTTGCGTAATCCAATACTATTTCTGGTCAATTGCTGTCATTGGCAGTACCTGGCTGCCTGAAATAACGTGGCATAATAATTTTGAGTGAACAGCAGTCTTTGTCTTTGATATAATTTACATCCATTTGTTTTAAGTTCCTTGATTTTTCAAACAAAGTTCAGAGTTTGATATCTGCTAAAAATATGATTTGACAGCAAAACTGGAAGAACTCATCTAGATCTCTAAATCCAATGTTCATGGATCCAACCAATCCTAGCTGGGGTTGGAGTTGGTTGGAACGATGGATGGCGGGCCGGCCTTGGGAGAGCCGCAGCCTGATGGATAAAGAGCCGAATGACCATGACCATTCATCCGTAAAAAGTTCAAGCCGCAGCATGACTGCTGGGGAAATCAGCAAATCATTTGCTCGATTCCAGCTCAATTCTGAGAAGCATTCTCCAACGGCCAGCCAAAATCCTGGCTCACCTAGCTTTCAGCCCCATTCCGCTCCTCCCAAGGCAGCAGGTTCAGCAGCTATTGCTAGGAAACTGAAGAAGGGAAGCCCGAGGGGTAGCTTGGTTATGGATGATGACTCCAAAAGCATGGTCAGTGTACAGTCAGACCGGTTCCGGAGGCACTCGATCGCTGGATCATCAGTGAGGGATGATGAGAGCCTTGCTAGCTCTCCATCAGTTCCAAGTTACATGGTGCCAACTCAATCTGCAAAAGCTAAGTCCAGGACACAAAGCCCATTAGCCACTGAAAATGGGAAATCAGAGAACGGGTCCTTTGGTAGTGGTACTGCAAAGAAACGTCTCTCTTTCCCAGCTTCACCTGCCAGACCGAGGCGGCATTCAGGACCACCAAAGGTAGAAACCAGCTTAAATGCAGAATTCACTGCGAGCAATGGTGTCCCCAGTTGATTATATTGCCAAAGTGAAAAGGATGGAAGACATTGAAGTAGGATTGGAAATATCCCGGAAGAAATAAAAACAAAAGTTTATTTGAATTGAGTGTTTCATTTGTTTATCTATCCTAATTATTATGTGTATCCTAACGTTTCTTTGAAGGCTACTTGATTTGGGGTGAAATTTGTTTTATTTACTATATTTATCTATTTGTATTTTCATTTACTTTCTCACTATTTGCCCTGAGGGGAAGAATTCATTATGTTCATATGACAGAAGAACAAGTCTGCTGTGAGAATCCTTTTCGTGCTTCCCCATCATGGACAAGTATCATTCTATTAAAATTCTTGATTCTTAATTGTGATATAAAATGTAAATTTAGTTTCATTTTCTCATTTCTTTGATGCTATTATGTTTTGGTTTGAAACTTGAAATTAAAGATAGCTTACACTAGTATGTCAGCATTAGTTCTGGGGCACTTCCCATCCATGCAACCGATTGCATACAAAACAAGAGGCTTAAACAAATAATACCTTGTAAATGTGATTAGCATCACTGAACAGGTCTTATTTTAATGTTCCTCGCTGTAGGAGCTCATTGCCTTACCCATTTGCAGCTATTGATATGATGTGCTCCTTTATTTATTGCTATTTTTGTTCCTTTCTTTTTCAGGGTGAAGGTTGGTTGGGGATACATGTATTATCTACTGGTAGTTGAAGTGGAAACTTCTAGCTCATTGTAGTGCATTATGATGGGAGCTAACAATTCATATTAGTACTATGCTCAATAAAGTTGGAAACTGAGTGCAATATTAGGAGGGCGAGTAGATATTATTGAGGCCTAATCTCTTTATCTCTCTTGTTTTTCAAGTTAATTGGCCCTATCTTTTGTTAACCAAGTTTGAAGTGTGTTAGAAAACAAAGTATGTTATGTAATTGTTAAAGATGGAAAAATAATATCACGAAATTAATTCGGATGACTCTTAACTTCTGTTTAGGATTTTTTTAAAATCTTTTATTCAAAACAAACAAACCCAGAATTTGGACCACTATTAGTCTTGTATCATCCACATGTGCATAGCAGCTTCCAACGTGCTCTTTTATCATAACTTAGAAAGGTATATTTTGTTTTTTGCGGGGATATTGATTCCCATTAAACATAAAGTAGTTAATATTTGTCTATATATCTAATTAACCATAAATATAAATTATTTTACATTTATGTAACAATTAAATAAAACATATAATTAAATAGCAAGCATTAATTATTAAGAATATTAATATCCTCATAGAAATAAAGAATAGAAAAAGAATCCTTGATGATGATGATAATAACAACAACAATAATAATAATAATATCGTAAGAGCAAGTAAGCATTAGTGATTCTCATGTGTTACTGATAAAGTGGAGAATATACAAATTTTAGCATACCGTGGGCGACTACGTAACAGTTGACCTTCAGCACCCATCATTTAATTTGTTTCATACATAATTATTTGCGATTCATGGATTATTACGCCGGTGGATTATTAGTATAATAAAATGCTCCATTCCTTATACCAAAAAAAAAAAAAAAAAAGAAATGCTCCATTCGTTTTTCGTTTGTTGGATAAATTATTTTTTATTGAACAAATTAACCATAAGTACTTTGTTTCAATATTATATTTTTAAATTATTTAAACGTATTAACATAATAACTCATAATTGAATTTTCTTCGAAAAAAATTACATGATTGGATTTATATTAAAAATACATTTAAATTTAGTATTTCTTCAAAAAGTTTAATTGAGATACACTGATAATATAAAATTTTTTTACACTGTCATCCAATCAAAATCTCCCATTTGCATGACCATTCAAGTAGTGGATAGTTATATCAAAGACTTTGCTGATGTGACAATACATGATTAAATATCTGTACAAAATTTTTTTATACTAATAATATATTCAAATTAAATCCTTCTTCAAATATACTAGAAAAAAGTATTATCTTTTCTCTTTTTTTGTTCGTACAATTACTAAAAGCCCTAGTAATAATTTAGCAAAAGAGACAAAAGTACAAAGGAAGGAAGTTTTTTCCACGGAGGAAACGCGCCCCTAGCCAGCTAGCCTGTTTCCCAGTTTCAGTTGTGAAGGGTTCAACACAATGGTAAGCCCTGCTTATGCTCTCTAATTTCGCTTATCAAGTAACAACCCTTCCATCGCCAAGCACATTCCTTTTTTGTTACCCTAACAGCAATTTTGGTCTTACGTTGTTTCTAAAACTTTTCTTGGGCACGCATCAATGAGCTGGTTTTGCTTTGGCCTTTGTGTTGTCCGTTAAATTTTGAGTTACAAAAAGGGAATTTTTAATCTTACTATTAGGTTTTTGTCCCTACTGTGCTGGTAATTTCTCTAGCATGTCTAAATAGTTTTGGATGAGGAACATTTACATAATTTCACAATAACATGTTGCATAATTTCTCTATCATGCTGGATTTATTTCCTCATATTTGATGGGTGTAATTTTGAGTTCAGTTTTCCGGGCACTTACTTTTATGATGTTGTGATCGCCAAAGACCCAAGGAGGAAAACAAAAAGGAATTGAGAGATTGAGGGGTTGAGGGGAGGGTTTCTAGTCTTTTTTAGTATGTTTGTTTTCAAATGTCTTTCATGTTGAAGTTACTGAATTCATCAAACTTTGAAACAGGCTACACCTTTTCTGGCAGGGCTTGCGGTAGCTGCTGCTGCTTGTGCAGGTAGATATGGTATCCATGCTTGGCAAGCATTCAAGGCAAGGCCACCTAGAATGCGTAAATTTTATGAAGGTGGTTTCCAAGGTACTATGAATAGGAGGGAAGCAGCTCTGGTATTAGGGGTTAGGTAATAACACTTTTGTTCGAAGGTTCAATTCTGATTATTATGTTGACTCTTCTGCAACAATAACTTAAAAAGGAAAAAGACCTAAAACATTAAATTTTGGTTAAATTCATTTCTTGAATTTAAAATATCGGACTTTATACCCAACAATGGTTGGCCGCAGTGAAAATTACTACAATCCTAGGTGAAACTTACCTACAATGTTACGGGTTTGAATTTTGGAGTTGCCATTTGAGAACGATGTCACCAAACTACCATTCGTGGCTCGAGAGGTTACTCTCTCAGTTATGTTTGTGGGGATACCCTAGTCAAAGACCAAAAAGAATATCGGTCTTTTGTCATATGTCTGTAACCCTGCTGGTATGCATCTCTGATGCATAAAGAGGCTAAGGCAGTTAAAGTTAAAATCATTTGACAAACTTCCTGTGTTAGTTTTTCAGTTTTGGCTGATGATTTGAAGTTTGGGACATAAATCAATAGGAGATTCTACGGATAGTCACATCCATTTTACAATCTCAGATACTGGCCATGCAATGGATGCACGCCCTTGCAAATGGCTGAATTAAGTTCATATCTGCCATTTTATGCCGCTATGTGTGGGTTACTGTCTTTGGCAGCTGTCATGAATTCATGTGTATTTACTATTAAGCTTTGAATGATTATTTTAGGATTCTATAGCAGATAACTGATCAGCTAGAACATTAGAAATTATGAATCACAATTTCTAAATGTGTCTGCCTATTGATAAGAGTTTTTCTTCTGGGTTGGAAAATGATTCACATACATGGTGGGTTTTTGAACCCTTAAGCACTAAGTCACTAACTCATGCTACAGGAGGAGGAGGTTCTACGGGGAAATTCAGGAATATGCACATATTAGTATATAAATAGATTTAATAGAAATGTAATGATGAAATCATTTATTTCATGCCAAATGTTACACTGCACAATAGTCAGAGAGCTGAAAAGGCTTTTTTAGCTCAATCGTGCTGGGTTTGTCAATGTTCTCCCTTCATGTCATGTCTAATGGTGTTTCTGTGCTCATTATTGAATTTGGGTTCAGAGTCATGCTCTTGACAATTTTTTTATCAGATGTTTTGCATGCATTTCTGCTATTATCTTTCTCATACTGATTTTCAAAATGTTATCATGGCAGAGAGCGAACTCCAACAGATAAGATTAAAGAAGCGCATAGGAGGGTGATGGTTGCAAACCACCCGGATGCAGGTGGCAGCCATTACCTTGCATCCAAAATTAATGAAGCAAAAGATGTCTTACTTGGAAAGACCAAGGGTGGTGGGTCAGCATTTTGAAGCTAGTGTAATCCTTATTAACCACAGTTTTGACAATGGCCCTTACTGGAAGATATCAATTATAATTTTTCGGGGGTCTTCGAACCCGGTTGCCTACTGAGAAGATTTAACAGGAATAAATTAGTCCATACGAGGAGTCTATTGTTGCTTGGCTGTTGCTGAGAGACTTAAAATGAAAGCAATTTTTTTCTTTCCTATTTTCTACCAATCCTCACTCCCTCCTCCATTCCTTATCCACACGCCCCGTACCCGTTGCTTTTCTTACTGCTTTGGTTGGAGTATAAGCCAACTTCATTGTGAGAGGTTGACATGATGTCAGTATTCTGATACGCGTAACCTGTGGTTGATGTCTGAATTTCCAGAGATAATATGTTGTATCCATTTTGCTTTCCCCCACTTTTTGGAGGTAAACATACGTTATACCATTTAAAATTAGAAGCTTAATATTCCCAAAACGCCTTTCAAAGTTCTTATGTATACATGTTACTTATTTTCAAGATTTGGTAATAAGGAATCTTAGTTAAGACGATAATTAAGGGGGGGGGGGGGGGGGGAAGATTTGAATAAGGAAAATAGAAGAAATCCTCTTATCAGGCAATACAGTTAAAATACATAATGCTTTGGGAGCGGGGGAGGTTAGGAAAAACAATGTAGCTGGCACTTCTACCTTTATCTCCAAAAGTCCTTATGATTCCAAATTTTAAGAATCGTATCGAATATTCTATTCTTTCAAGCTCTACCGTGAATAGGAGCCGCCTGTGTTATTTACATCCAATCCAACCTATCTAGTGTATATCTGCAGTTTCGTGTCATTCTGTATTAGAAACAGATACTTCTAAAACATCTTCCGTATTTTCCTCGGATGCAGTTTCCTCTTGTCGTTCTAACGGACCTTGAGGGGCTCCAAAGAGAGTGGAGAATATATGCCTGTGGCACTCATCACAGAAAAAGAAATAGGAGAAGTGGCCCTCATTTGGTAGCTTATGGATTACTGCCTCTGGCAAGACCCGTCCTATGTATTCCATCATTGATGGTGGGACCACTCTATCATCCAATCCCTGTAAAAAATTCAAGAGGGAAACGTAAGATTCACACATGGTTTGTGACAACTTTAATTCTATTAAAAGGAAAGATGCGCATTTATGAGTCTGTTTTGCTCCATAGTACACAACAAATTTGAATAGTATATAGGACCAATAAGATTTTAGTTGATCAAACTCAATTTTGAGGAATAGTTGAAGCCTCATCGATGTCTTTTCGTTTTGGAGTTGTTAATCAAATAACCTTGAATTACCAGTCTACTAAAAAGAACCTTGACTTTCCCGATTAAAAGAAAATGCAGAACATAATTGGCAGCAATACCCGATGAAGATTATGTGTTCAAACCTGCCATATGTGTACAAGGCCAAGAAATCCTGTTAATTCACATTCTGCCTGACTGTACATGGACTTCAACCAAAGAAGTATGCCTCTTGTTTGACACTTCTTCTGCACATGAAGTTCTTCTATGTCAAAACCCCATTTTGATACCTGTAGAACAACTTCGCCTATAAATGGCTGCACATTTCCCTGACGAATTGACTCCTCCACATCTCTCTGCCAAAATTCTTCAAATGCTGGTTCTTCAATCAGAATCTCATCCTGAACATATGAAAAAGATTATGCTAACAGATCATGACAGCATTCCAGTTCATTATACTGCAGATATAAGTCAATATTCAGTAGTAATAAGGCAGTATAGCTTTATTTTTTATATTTTTAGGAAGTAGCATTGATGTGTTAGATAAAGCAAATTTTAACAAAGACAAGTATAGTGTACGACTCTATAGTTTCTTGATTGACTGGCTACTTTCACAATCTGACATAAAAATCCCTTTCATTCAATATTCACCTGCTAAAGCATGGACGGACAATTTGAACTGAATTCACTTAATTATTTCCAATACAGAAGTTCATATCCATTGATGAAAAATGCAACATTTGTAGAAGTTTTTATCCTTCTCAACATAATTTAAGGTTATCACACACTCACCTTCTTTCCTACTGAAAAAGATAACTGCCTATCAATTCGATCATGCTTTTCTAGCAAGAAGCTTTTCTGGTAGAAAAAAGAGAGAAGTTTTGGAAATCTATGAGCCAAGAAATACATAAATTTCCTCCTTGGCAGCCACTTTCCCCATGTTCTTTTCACCTCATCCTTAAGCATGCCTGGCTCATATGGATTAATCATAGGAGCTAACATCACTGCACCTGAAATTTCAGGTAATATTATCATAAATCACATCAGAATTCGTGTCTTTTCCCATATTCTGGGGGTTGGCATGGAGAACAAGAAACAAATCATGTTCAACAGAGGTATGCAACCAACAAGAGATTTTTTTTTTTGGTATAACACAACTAACATTTTTCTAAAAACAAAAAATCTTTCAAATTCACTTTTTTGAATGTATAGTCAGAATAATAACTTCATTAGTATTAGATTTATATATGTCCCAAAATTCTCAAATTACAAATTTGTTATAACTTGTAAACACTTCTCAGATGCTGAATTTATGAGGAGCACTTCAAAGGTATCTAGACACTAAAAGCTTTAACAAGTTTAACAACCTGCAATTCTCTCAGGAATATATCTGAGTGATGCCCAGGCATGAATGCATCCACTTGAATGGCATAGGACCCAGAACTTATCACTAACATTGACAGCATTAGCTAGATGTAACATATCCATGGCTGATGAGTTAAGATTTCTAGTGGGATGAGGGTCGCTCTCCCCAAAACCTGGAAGATCATATGTGACCAAGCGAACACCATAATCTTCAAGCAATGATGCTTTAACTCCAGGTATACCTTCCATTGGAGGTGAAAAAACAATAAAACACGGTAAAAGATTGGAACTCAAATTCTAATTAGAGCCAATTTTTTTTTTCTGATTATTAAAAACTCTAAAATTACTACTTATAGTTTACCTGCTAATCGAGATGAAAGCAAAGAATGTGGAGCAACAAGAGAAAATCTAGCTCTGTCAGCTGAAACACCTTGATCATGATAAGCCATGTATCTACCATCTGGAAGTAATATGCGGCTAGCACTAGGAGGATGCGTGCGAACCTTCACCACTTCGGTTAGAGCGTCATGATTGGGATCTATGCTTATAGCTGCAAATAACTTACAAAAAGTCAGTAAATCTTGTACCAGATTATTTTTAAGCAATTACATAACTTGTTCCAAACTCTGATAGAAAATTCGTGAGGTATAGATATAGAAACTCAATAATAGGAAAATCAATAATAGATATAGAAAATCAATAATAGGAAAACACACAATTTCCATGAGGCATGGATATTAATCAACATTCATATACAGCATAAAGAAATAGGCTGAGGACAATAAATAAAAAAAAATAAAATACAATAAAATAAAAGAGATGGAATTGAATTAAGAAACCTGCGAGGGCAATAACAAAAACGAAGAAGACAACGGACCACGCTTGAAGGGGATCGCGATCCTCGGGCAAAAAATCGTTGAGGAACCTCAATCTGTTGCAGACCTTAGCGCAAGGTCCTGCGAGGTTTCTGACAACGTAGGAGTCCTCGTTGAACAAGTTCTGTCGCAGGATGTCCCTGCAGCCTCTACCTAACTCCATCAGTATCTCGCACCAAGCCATCAAGAATCCCATGGCCTGTTCTTTCAAGCTCTCCGCCTTCTCCGCCGAGTCAAAACTCGCCGACTCACTCGGTGCGTACACCGATCTCCCCACCTCAAACGACGTCGTCGAAGAGAAGCTCATTGGATCCGCCGCGAATCGAACCCCTGGATCGTCCATGAGACTCGCCAGCTCCTCGCTCCACGAGTTCGTCCCTCTCACTTCCCCCATTTCCACTCACAACACAAATGCCTCACACTTCCCTGATGAAACTGAATTTCATTAATTCTTCCTTTCTGGTTTATGATATAACAAAATGCATTGCGACGAAGAAGGTAATGATAATAGAACGCAACTCAGCTGCTACTCCTCCCTTTTTTTTTTATGATGCGTGATCTCGAAGCGAAGCGTTAAATAAAACAAAAGAAAAAGGAGGTTTCATAATCCGTTTGAAAAAAAAAAAAAGAAAAAAAAAAGAAGATAGTACTAACCAAATAAAGAAGAAAGAAAAGGCAAAAAGCAAGTGTGCAGCTGGCCAGTTACTAGTATCTCTTTTTACTTTCCGACAGAACTGAGACATGTGTTCCAGTGAAAATCGGAAGTTCTCTATGTAATTAGCATTTTTTCTATAGGACAACCAACGGGCAACTAGGCTAGAAGATTTGCATTAGTGGGAAATTCTAGTAATTTTACAGTGTTTGGTTTGGCTGCTGTGCTGTGTTCTGATAGAGTCGTAGTGTGATAGAGTCGTAGTGGTATCCATCAGAATGAAAAGGATAACCCACCTATCAATGTCATTATTTTTGTTATGGGAAGAAGTGAGGGTGGAGATATGGCCACGTCAGAGAGGATGCGGGGTGACGCAGGATTTGGTGGGCAGTTAGGTGGGGGAATTGTTTACGTGCAGTTGTCGGTGGTCGTGTCAGGGGCGAGGCTGCATCGCATGTGACTTGGCTGGAACAATGTTCCATGGATCTTTTCTTTTTCCTCAAACCAAAAAAATAAATAAATAAATAAACAACAGCTTTCATCCTCATGAGAATGAGACGAGGACTTTTGCTCATGTGCCCGTGTTTTGACTTTTGATCATTTCCCTTCGATCTTTGCCGTTGTTGTAAACATGATGCAATAATCTCGTTTGATCTAAGGATAGGGAAGATAAATCAAAGAGAGTCATGCATGACTCATGAGACTCTGAAATAGTTTCTATTTACTTTGGAAAAGGCAAGAAAAAGTTATACTAAGGTCAATTATAAATATTTAATTTTGATATATATATATATATATATAGTCTCGAATATACGGCTAAATTTAAAACTCAAAAAAGTGTTGACTACTATTCGGCTCGAGCATAATTATTTAGTCATTTAATTAATAATTATATTATTAAAAAAGTTTAATTCTTTCAATAATTATTTAAAAAATTATGTAAAAGATAAAATATAATTAGTTTAGTTGATTATATAAAAAAAATTATATTAAAAATATATCAAAACTAAATTTTAATACATTATTTATATTATCATCTAATTATATATTATATATTACCATATGTATAATTTTACAACTTTTAAAATAATGATCATCAAAATCAAACATTTTTATTAATTATGTAAAATAATTTTATATTTTTGGTGTCAAAATTAAGTTAAAAAGAAATTAAAGGATAGGATGGATGGAAGGTTGAAATCGGAGTTTTTCTTTTTTTTTTTGGTCTGACGTGACATGTGATTAGTTCTTTTTGGTCATGAGCTGGGATTCGTTTTATAAGTGGACCAGTAGAGAGCAGTGGCCTGGCAAAAAGCCCAAATAAACAAAAAGTAAAGGATGAAAGAAAGGACTGGGTCTTGGTGGTTGTCCTGCTCAGAATCTTTTTCCAACACTTCGCTCGGGTCACACTTGCAGGGTGAGGCACCCGGAATACCGGCTTGTATAGGACACGAAATTTTGGTGGGCCATGTGTCAGCCACTGATCCTGCGTTGGCTTGATATTGGATTAAGCTTAAGCAGTTGATTTGGGAGAAAATTGTTTCAATTTTAATCTTTTCGCGAAAAAGCAAGTTTTAAATTTAATTTCTATTGATAATTTAATAAAATGTCCGTACAAAATTTGTATTCAAATGAGTTATAGAATGTGTGTCGATAATTTTAAAAAAAATAAAAATGGTACTCAAAATTTATTATTTTAGAAGCAATTTTTAATTATTTATCCAAAAGAAAAAATAATTTTTTTCATTAAAAAAAAAGGCTGTCTTTATACATTTTGTGATCTATTAGCATTCAATTCAAGCCATTAAATCAGCCAAATGAATGAATGATACACAATAGTTGAATGCATGTTCTCTATACTACTAAGAAAACAAAAGGCATTACATGGAAGTTTTATACGTGTCAAAATCTAATGAATTCTAGCGATTTTCATTTTAAAAATATTCTTAATTAAGGAAACAAACTAAGTGTATTTGCAATTAAAAAGAAAAAAAGAAAAACATTCAGACAATTGGCTCAGTTATTGTTTAAATACAAGAGCATATAAAAGACATAAATAAAAAGAGCAAATAAAGGACATAAATAAAAAAAACCAATAAATTTGTTTTATTTTTTATTTAGCCAAATAAAGGATAAAATAAATTTGATTGAACTCATGTTTTTCTTAGTTTGTATTCATGCCAATTGAATTCGGCATTTGATTAAATAAATTTGATTCCAACACAAGACTATTATTGATTGGATCTAATTCATAATTTTACTTAGGAAAATAATATCACACTGTTTTTCTTAAATATCTTTCATGTTCTTGCAATTTTATACTTATTTATCTTAATTAATTTTCATAATTCATATGAAATCTTTATTTTTTTAAGTCATTTTTCCTCTTTTAAGTTGATTTTTTTAAAATCTCAAATGAAAAAGAAAACACTCTTTTCAAAATAGAAAAAAAAATCCCCATTACCGTTGCTAAATTTAAATAAAAGAAAGGATAAATATTGATAATTTTTTAACAGTTAAAATTATTAAACATTATTTTTTAATATTAGCATTTCAAGGGCCGATGGACGTTGCTAAATTTAAATAAAAGAAGTGATAAATATTGGTAAGTTTTTCACGATTAAAATTATTTTTTTTTAATATTAGCATTTTAAGGGCTCATTGTTTTTACATTGACTAAGAATATGAGGTGGGAAACATCTAGTTCTTTCGCTGATCGGACTCTGCAAGACTTTGCTAATTGGATAACTAAAATTAGAGATAGAACTTTTGGATCTAACGATGGCAGAGAAGCAAATATAGAAATTCCAATTGACCTTCTCATACTAAAATCAAACTCTTCTCTTATGAGTATTGTCAACTTCATGTATCCAAATTTGACTCATATTGCATATCAAACGACAATGTTGGCCTTGAAGCATGCTGGTTGACAATTGAATTTTTAAATGAAATCAAGTCTTCTAAAACACCAAATGACAATTGGTGTTAAAGAAAGGAATTCCAATTATGCTTCTAAAAAATATTGATGAAACTTCGAGATTGTACAATGGAATAAGAGGGTCCATCTACAATACACCAACTTAAAGTGGTGTTTGATACATTGGAGTAATCCAATAGTGAGATAGAGAGGTGTATTTATACACTAAATCACATGTGATATATTACAATATTTTTTTAGTGTTGCTAGATTTAAAAAGTGGTTAATACATGTATTTTAGAAGTGGCTAATTTTTTTTTACATGATTCTAAAATTAACTGAAATTTTTTGGACATTACACAAATAAAATTTGGTCATTTTTGAAATATAAAAGATATCACGCAGATAAAAGCTGATCAATTTAGAAGTCATCAAATTTTATTTGTATGATTATGTAAATAAATAAAACTTTTTGAAGTATTATATAGTAAAATTTTGGTCACTTCTAAAATATATGTTACCACTTTTTTTTAATTTGGCAAAATAAAAAAATATTATAGTGCATCACATATAATTTGGTGCATGGATGCACCTCTCCATCTTGCTATTGGATTACCTAGTATGATATACACTAAGTTTAACTTGATATAACATAGCATTCTCCTAGAAAAAGAATAATTGTTTAGAAATAGACAAATAACATTATAGAGGTGATCGTTGTTACAAGAAATCATATTGGTGATAATGTTTACATTCCTCGAATAACTATGATTCCATCTAAAATTGTGAGAAGATTTATAATCTTGGAATACCTTTGAGATTTCAAAGAAGACTATTTCTTGTTATACTTTGCTTTGCTATGACTATCAATAAAAGTCAAGGGGAATCACTATCGTATATTGGGTTATTTTTGTTGAAATCTATTTTCACTCACGGATAATTTTATGTAGCTGTTTCAAGAGTTAAATCTAAGGATAATTTTGATATTGAATAATAATGGAAATCCACGTAATAAAAGAAGGAATATAATTTACCAAGAGGTATTTAAGAAGATTTAAAATTGAGGTAATAAATTTTAATTTAGAACTTTTATTTTCCATTCAAAAATGCATTTGTCTAATAACGATTACTATTTTTAATTTTAATTTTTAGTTCATAATTGGACAATCATTCTTTGATATTTATACCTTTATATCATGTAGTGCAATATGAGATGTTGGAGATTTCAAATAAATACAAAATCGAAAAGGTTTTATTAAATATGTACTTATCTTTTTCTTATTATTAGAATCCATTTTTTTTAGTGATATTATTAAAATTCATGTTATATTTTATGTTCATAGTTAATTCGTTTGTTGTGTCAGTGTGTATCACTTTTGTATTTAAATAATAGTTTATTGAAATTAAATTATTTACTTTATTTTACAAGTTAATCAAATTAAATTTTATAATTTTTGTAATTGATATAAAAATTTTAAACCCCGTGCATTGCACAGGTCACAAAACACTAGTACCTTTTAAATTTGACAATTTTTATGTTTGGTGTAAACAAATTATCTTGTAGTACATAATATTTGGTGACCCCCTGGACAACCATGTACGAGATAAATCTTTTGAAAAGCTTATACTTACGTAAAATGTTTATGATTAGTTCTGTGAGGTTTTACTAATATGCGTACTTAATGTATGCGAAGGTTAATTTGTATTTATTATTGATCATAAAAATGTTTAATTACTTAAAGAATAGAGTATTACTACTAATCTTTAAGGTATTAAATTAACTTTATTTCATACTTTTGTTTTAATTTCTTGACATGTAACAAGTATATGTTAATAAAATCTTTTTTTTAATAAAAATGATTTAATATAGTGATAAATGACTTACACTTTTTGTAAGAAGGTTAATGTTCAAACCTTGGAAAAATAAAAAATAATTTAATTCTTTTTAAACCATAAAATGCTTGTATAGATTTAGGGTTTAAAATTTAAGATTTATGATTTATGGGTTTAGTTTATTTAATCTACTTATAAAACAACTCTCTATTCAATAAGCGCGAGAATTATGTGATTTTCTCACCAAATTAATTTATCCTAATAATCAAAAGCTCCAATCTTAATCCAAAAAGGTCACCCTAGTTTTATATCTGTAGCAGCTTCTTCATCCTTTGCATTAGTTGCTTACAATTCGTGAAACCATCAAGATCACAAGCGCCGCGAATTATAATTCGTCGTTGCTTCCATACTAAGCAAAGCAAAAGCTTCATTTTTTTTTTATGGTCGGAGCAAAGGCTCATATTTAAACACATAAAAGCATCATCCTTCTTTTTAGACCTTGTTTTTTTCGACTTATCCTAAATTTGAATACGATGTTAATTCGAATAGAACGAACTCAGATCTCTTAAGTATATAATTCTATATTTGATTTTAAGATTTATATATATAGAAAAAAATATTATTAAAAAAAATTTTCACCTAAGTATTTGACTATATTCTGAGAGATTAGTTTTTCACTCATTGAATGATGGAATGCTCTATGAAACCTGAAAAAGAATAATAATAAAATTAACTCTTTAAATCATATAGTACACTTTAAATAATACAATACAGAATATCAACTATTAATAAAAAAAATTAACAACTTTGATTATTACACATTTATAATTTGTCATTTTGGTGTATATATTTTATAAAATCGTAAATTATTGATTTTCTAGTAAATTACTACAATTGTATATTTCATTCTCTTTAGAAGAGCTACATCTCAATGAAAAATAAGTTATATTATTGTGAAAGGCACATAATATTTTCATTGGTGGAAGAAAATAAATATTAATAAAATATATTTCTAAATTAACCATCTAAAAATTATAATGATATTTTAAAGTCTTTTTTATTAAATAAATTTCTCAAAAATCTAAAACTTTAACACATTTGTCTATATGAAATATTAAAGTAATGAAGCAAAATAACGATTTTGATATTTTTTTATTTTTGAACAATTAATTTAGTGACAAAAATATTTAAATAATTAATTTAATGACATTTTAATCCTAAATAAAATTAACTCAATAGGAGGCCAATAACTAATGTCTAATAGCATGTTTGGGTGGCAGTTAGAGGGGGTTGGAATCGATTATGGCCCTCCAAAATCGATTTTGACCAATTTTTGTGTTATTTAGTTATATATTTTTTAAATCAATTTTTGTTTCTAGAATTGATTTTGAAAAAAGTGACAATTTTTTACTTTATGTTGGAATCATTTTTAAATAAATTATCAAATATAAATTACTTTACCTCAAAATCAATTTTAACCAAATTAATTCTAACAAAATCAATTATATCTAAAATCAATTATATCTAAAATCAATTATATAAAAATAGAACCAAATACACACTAAACCTTTTTGATCGGTTTTAACAAGCTTTGAAACTTGTTTATAGAATGACTAAAGAGCCTGTTTGAAAAGCCTATAAAATTGATTTTAGTAAAAGCTAATCCCTTCTTTCTTTGAGAAAACTTGTGTTGGAATTTAGAATTTTGTCTCTGAAAATATTTTTTTTTTCCTGTTGGCAAAGATAACCAAACATACAGTAAGTATATGTTTGTTTTGGAAACGCAAAGGAAAATTTTCAATTTTAATGCAAGATCGGTAAAAGAAAGTTTTTTTTTTTTTCATTTTTTCTGACTCATGTTTGCATTGTAAGTATCTTTGTATTAATCTCTCCTGTGCAGGCAGGGTCATGATGGATTAGTCAAATCCATGGTTTAGAAAGTACAACTTGAGGTGTAGTGTTGAATGCAAATCAAATGAGAATATGCTATCCTTAGTGACATGAGTTGCCCGTGGCCCTTCCATGATGGATGTAGCACATGCTTCAAATATGGTTTTGTTACTGTAAGTGGACAAACATGATCAATATTTTTACTCGTATGGCCTGTTGAATAGAAATTTGCATTGACCGTGCGTGCAGCCAATTCAATTTTCCAAGGAAATTTTGGGATTCCGTTTTGTAGGGATCCACCGGGTGAAATTATTTCTTTTTTTTTTTCCCTCTCGAAACCGTACCCTAAAAGTATTTTCATATTATAAAGTAAGTAAAGAAAGCGCATAACATTTGAGGCGCGGTTAAGTTTTGTCTGCAATCAAAAACTTATTTTAAATATCCGAATCAAAAGACTTCTTAGCTGGAAAAGGTGAATATGATTATGTGATTAGGATTTTTTTTTACATGGATTAAGAAAATTTATAAAATAATTTTATGGACCCCTAATTTTGACAATAATACTCTAATTTCGACCATATTAAAATAATGAATTAGTCAAAGTGCGTCATGTTTTTTTCGAAGTGGAATTTAAATTGATATTAGACAATAGTAAGAAAAAGTATGAAATTTAAATTTGTATCAAAACAAGAGGTGGTTAGGTAAGATCCATCATCCATGAACAAAAAATAATGTTAAAGTAAAAATATTGATAATTGATAATAAGACGTTAACCTTTGCTTAATAGGACAATGATTAAGACGACGAAGCACTTGCCAGTTTGGTTAGATAGGAACTGTGGGACTCGAGAGAGTTTAAGATCTGATTCTCATTATTACTTGGGACTTGGACACTTGCCAAGTTGCAAGTTGCCACTCTCCCTTCCCCCTCGCAATAAACATTGTTGTTGTCGGGTGTTGGTGGGTCCCATACAAACAATTTGGTACACGAGAATAGATTTTATTCATATCTCCTATTAGGATAATTATTTTTTTTGGGTTTGAGACAGTTGTTAAGATTTAAAAAATGGTAAAATTTTTTTATAATCGGTGTAGAGCCCAAAAAAATGGTAAATTTTTAATACATTAAAAATTTTAAAAATTTATTTCTTTATGAAAATTTACTATTTTTAAAACTTTAATCAGTGTTCTAATTAGCAAAACCCTAATTTTTTCATAAATCATTAGTATTTTGAGTCAAATGGGTTTTTAATACTTGCTACAGACAAAAAAAAAAAATCAGTTTTTATTACAGATAAAACTTTTTATTGTTATTTTTTATTTACAGGAATTAAATTTTTTATTTTATCAAACCATCTGAACTAATTAGATATTTATTTTTTGATATAATTATATCATATACAAAAGGAGACATATCATTTTAAAAAAAAACTTATAAGAAGTAAGCAAATTTTAATTGACTGAATTTTTAAGTATAGCTCGAGTCTCACCAAATAATAATATGATTATATCATATAAAGAAAAATATGGATATAAATATTTTAAATAAATTAGAGTTTTATTAAAATATATAAAGATCAATTTAATTATATTTATATTCACATAATGTATTCATGTGTACCAAAAAAGAGTTTAAATATTTGGTCCTTATAAATATTATGAATTTTACTTTTGGTTTCTATAAAAAAAAAAAAAGCTTGGTTTATGTTCCAATATTTTTCAAAATATTTGGCTTTAGTTCTATAAAAATTTCATTTTGATATAGATCTAAATATTTTAAAAAATATTTCCTTTTAATTTTTAAAAAATTATGATAATTTAATTCATAAAATTTAAATTAATATTTAAAAAAATTAAATTAAATTGTTAAATTTTTTAAAAAATTTAAAATAAATATATTATTTTAATATATAAACTAAAAAATTAAATTAAATAATAGTAAAAATTTAAATTAAATATTTTTAAAAATATTTAAATCCAAATTAAAATTTATTTTTAATAAGAATCAAAACAAAACCTCATAATATTTTTGAGGATTAAAAATATATTTAAACCAAAAATAAAAATGCATTTTAGAGGGAGAAGCGCGTGGAAGCAAAGAGAGGGGGCGTGCACATTAATGGTGCCTCGTTTTGGAACGTCTTTTAGCTGTTGCCTGCTTCTCCCTCAGCTGACGGAGAAAATACGATGTCTTATGACATATACTGATATACACTCAGAGAGAGAGAGAGAGAGAGAGACTCGGGAACTGAGCGCACAACCTAACTGAAGAACAACAACAAGAAGAACAAGCTCAGCCACCACCTTCCTTCCTTCCAATGCCAGCATTCCACTCTTCCCTTCCCAATCAACACTAGCCTCTCCTACATTCACACTACAACATTTGGGGTCGGTGTAAGATCCCCCGTTAACTCTGTTTCTTATGTTTGTTCTTCAGTTGTTGCCGTTTTACACCAGTTCTTACTTTTCTTTGTACAACTCTCCAGTATGCTATGGTTTTTGCAAACAAAATTATATATATATATATATTCGGGTTATTTAGTTTTGAGTTCTGTTTCTGTCCTACTCAAGTTCATGTTTTCAGTACATTTTGGCTTCTTGTTGGTTGGTCGGTTGGTTTTTGTCTGTTTCCTTCGTCATCCTGATTCTTTCACTTCGTTTTTTTTGTCTTTGCCAAGTTTGTATTCTGATGAAGAACTCATTATGTAAAACCCAGCTCTTTTTTTTTCTTGTTTTTTTTTTTAATCCTATTTGTATTTGTTAAGATACCAATTTTCAGTTTAATTTTATTTTTATGTTTTCAGATTCTTGGTTCCTTCTGTAGGCAACATAAGTTCATAACATCGTACTTTTGAAGAGGAGAGCTTTCACTTTTACTAACGTGGGAGTAGGATCTCCGCTCTTCCTTTCTTCCCCGTGTTTTGTTGTGCATTTTACATGCTTCTTATTCCTTTGCATCAGTGATTTTGTTTCAGATTGCATGTAGATCTGGGTTTCTGTCCTACGAAAAATTCGTGTGCATTCATAGGACGCTTCTAAGTTATGTATTCTCCTCTATTTTCCAAACTGGTGTTTCACTCAAATCAGAAAAAGAAAAAAGGAGCCAGATAATCTGTTCTTACTTTTGTGAGCTTCACCTATAATCTTCCACTTTTAAAAAAGCTAGGCGAGGAATCCGAAAATTTACTGTTTGCAACACGTGAGCACGGTTGCCGGGGTTAAGTTGCAGATTAAAAAGAAAAGGAAAGAAAGAAAGGAAAACTCTTTCTGCAATGCTGAAACGTGAAAGAGATGTGAAACTGTGGTTATCTGTGTGGTCAGTGGTGTGTGCCCCAGACATTTATAGTTATTCATAATGAATTTAGGACATGACATTTAAGTGGAGCATTTGGTGCAATGTTCTATTTGTTTTATTTGTTTATTTGTTTGTGATTTAGATTTGGTAGGTGGTAGTGGAGTTAGTTTACTTGGAGTTTCTTTGAAGGGATTATATGCTGTTTGTTTGTTAGGTTATTTTTTCTTGTTGAATGCTGATCATCAGCTGTGATCTATTGCTTTTTCTAATTACTTATAAATCAAATTCTTTTCCGTCTTTATTTCTTACTCAGTTTCCTATTGCAGGAATAGTGGGTCAGGGGCATTAAAGGAGGGGGTCGTCTAGTTTGCCTTTCTGTCACTTGGGAGGTTAAAATATGCAGACACCAAAAGCAAGGTAATATTGTCATTATTTAACACTTTTACTGTATTCAATCTTTTGTGCGATCTTATGACTAAGTTTTGGTATCAACATGGAATAATTTCTGGGTCTAAGTCCAGGACGAATGGAGTATATGTATAGATTAAGGATTGTTCCTTTTAAAAAAAAATGAAAAACTAATTATGGATGCGTTCATTTAATTGAAGTTGATTAATAAACTCCTATTTTATCTCATTGCATTATGTTTGTTCAGAGAAGTTTGTAAAGGGATTCTTCTTTTTTTTTTTTTTCTTTGGTGAAAAAAAAAAGATGAATTCTTTTAAATGAACTTCTCTTAGTTCTTATTGTGCTCGAGGCAATCATATATGCCTCTTTACTTTTAATTGCCAGATCCAATATGCTTAAGTGGTCCAAAATTTTAGTTTAACTTAAGATGGAAAGTGTAATGTTGTCAATTGGCTTGCATGTTTTCATTTTAGGATGTTTTGTCATTAAAGGTGTCAGTGGAAGATAAATCTGTGTAGGTCTTTTTTATTTTTATTTTTTGGCAATAAATATATCATTCTTGTCATTTGGTATTTCTCACTATCTCATGATTGTATAGTCATTTGGCTACAAACTTTCTTTTCCCCCTATTTTTTAGGTAGAATCTAGACACAGAAACTAAAATTCACAATATATCATATATGTTAATGCGTTTATGGTGGTAATCTGGTATTCATTTGGGTAAAATGGCTAAATTAGAATTTGTTACTGGGCCTATACTTGAAATAGCAACATATGTATTCGAATTGTGGTGTTTGAAAAGATGTTTGCATATCCTGAATACATATGTATGTTAACTTCCACCAAATGGTTGATCCTCCTCCCTTGACCGCTTTAATGTGCTATCTCAAGATGGTTCTTGATCCACATTCTGCTTTTATTTATGCATGCTAACCGGCTTATTGCTGACTGTAAGCAGAACTGGTACTTCAGAAGTGCCCCAAAGGAAATCTCCTGTAACCCCTCGGACTGCTCGCCAGTTAAAGACGCCAAACGCTGATTCTGATTCGGTTTCCTCCTCTCCAAACCCTGCAAGAAAGACTCCAAAAGACAGGATTCCAAAGGTCATTGAACGCAGGTCACCACAGAGTCCAATATCTGAGGTATTTGAAGTTAACTCATGGCTAGATCTGAATTATGCCACTTTGGTGATACAAACTAAATTGTCTTATGGTTCTGGTTTAAAATTATTCAAGTTCTTCGTTAATCTATTATCCATAAGTATATGTAAATCTAGAATATTTATATCATTGACGGGTTTTTAATTTTATTAGTCACTCTAGTTTCACTCTTCATTATCTGGCTCTAGAAAAAGCGACCTAGTAAGGTCCAGGAATTGGAGTCTCGGATTGCTCAGCTTCAAGAAGATCTGAAGAAAGCTAAGGATCAACTTAACTCGTCTGAGTCATGGAAGAGAAAAGCTCAACAGGAGGCTGAAGAGGCAAAGAAGCAGCTTCTAGCCCTTTCAAAAGAGCTGGAGGAATCCAATCAACAGCTTTTAGACCTTTCTGCTTCTGAAGAAGCACGGCTCCAAGAGCTCCGCAAAATTTCGCAGGACCGGGATCGAGCATGGCAATCTGAACTAGAGGCTGTCCAGAAGCAGCAGTCAATGGACTCAGCTGCTTTGGTATCTGCCATGAATGAGATACAGAAACTGAAAATGCAACTTGAAAGGGTATGTGAGTCTGAAGCTACTCAGACTGACAAAAAAGAGGCAGCTCATGCTGAGATTGAGGATTTGAGGATGGAGCTTGCCGATACACTCTCTACGGTGGAAAAGCTTAAAAATGAAGTAAGTGATTGCAAAGTGTCTGAATCCAGGGCCTTGGAATTAGTTGGCAAAATGCAAGTGCAATTGGAAACAGCAAATAATACTGTGGAAACACTCCGCGCAGATGGTATAAAAGCGATGGAGGATTACAAATGCTTAGCTTTGGAGTTGGAGCAATCAAGAACTCAAGCAAAATCATTGGAGGGGCTTGTGAGCATATTGGAGGCTAATTTGGTTGGTGGTGCTAACAAAATTATATTAGGTCCCACCAATGAACAAGAACTTGCAGAGGAAAATGGCGAAAATGAGGAGATAAACCGGCTCAAAGCTGAGCTTAGCTCTGCCAAATCTGAAGTAGAGCAGTTGAAATCTGCATTGGATGCTGCCGAGGTAAGATACCAAGAAGAGTATATCCAAAGTACATTGCAGATTAGAAGTGCTTATGAACAACTGGAATGTACAAAATCAGAATCTGGTCAGCGCGAGGCTGAATTACGCGAGGAATTGAGGAGAGCTAAAGCTGACAGTGAAGAACTAAGGGCAAGCCTGATCGAAAAGGAATCTCAGTTGCTGAGTATGTCAAAAGAGAATGAGGGGCTCAATTCCAGGATCAAGGAAAGCCAAACCAGAGAGAGGGAATTTGAACTTGCAATGGAGCTCAAAAAATTGGATGCTGATATTGCAGAATTGAAGGCAAAAATATTAGATAGAGAGACCGAGCTGCAAACTGTAACTGCAGAAAACAGTATGCTCAAGATGGAAATAAAGAAGGAGTTGGAGAAGAATAAGGTTACTGATGAGGCCGTTGCTTCAGCTGAAGCTGCTAGAGCTGCAGAACAAGAGGCTTTGATGAAACTTGGCTGCAAAACGGAAGAAGTTGATAAAAGTAACAGGAGAGTGGCACGTGTCACGGAACAGTTGGATGCTGCACAGGCTGCATATTCAGAGTTGGAGGCTGAATTGAGGAGATTGAAGGTTCAGTCAGACCAGTGGAGAAAGGCAGCTGAAGCTGCTGCCTCTATGCTCTCTACTGGAAACAATAATGGGAAATTTGTGGAGAAAAATGGCTCACTTGATTGTAGCTTCAATTCCATCACTGGCAGGATGAGTACAACTTATTTAGATGACACGGATGATGAGTCACCAAAGAAGAAGAATACAAACATGTTGAAGAGGATTGGAGTGTTGTGGAAGAAGAATCATCAATAGTTAGAGAATGGTTCCCAGGTAGTGTTTTCATTCCATGCTGGTTAAATTGTTGACCAAATGGTTTTTACTTATATGTTGCTTCATGGTACGCCTTTTTATTTTATTGTTGTCAGGTATTCTGTGGTTTCCTGAATCATGACCATTCTAAGCCGTTAGTTGGGGAAATCTATGATAGAATCTTGTGCCAGATGTTGCTTAATTGTAGATACATCGAACCTGCACGAAATGGAGCTGCTTATTAATGATGCAGTTAATGTATAACTGTTTGTAGACCCCCAGTGTATTTTGTTCTGTCTACGAGTCAAGTCTGATTTCACGTCATTAGATCCTTATATTCCTTAGTAGCATGTAGCAAGATTATGGATGAAAAAGGGCAGGACCGAAAAAATGTGTCAATCTTATTGTACCTGAGACTAATGTCAGTATTGTTTCCCTTGGTGGGGTCACTACGGATGATGAATTTATCCATCATGTATTAGAGATGTTTTATATGCCGGCATTCGATATTATCCTTTTCATCCGTTTTTGTTGTCAGAATTCAGTAATGCCTAACGGATTACAGAATTGACTTATTGACGCTCCAACATTTATTGTGATAATCCGTAATTAAAAAATATTTGACTGGATGAAAAAGTAAAAAATGAGGCAGCGTATGCCATTAAGTAATTGTTTTTACTGTTTGTAGTCATAAATAAAGTACACAGGCTGGAAGAGAGGACATCCCGCGTTTGCACCAATAAATAGGAGTGAGTGAAAAAAAAAAAAAACAAGTGAAAAATAAATACGACTATAAATTCAATAAAAAATGGGCAAGGTGTTTTTTTTCATGAAATGACAGCAGAAACCCAAACTCTAGACTCTGATAAAAAAAAAAAAGGATAATCTATTATATTAGTTGATTCAAATAGTTTGATATTTATTTTTTTTAAGAGTGATATCAGATAATTTATTTAGATTATTGATAATGTTAAATCAAATTACTTATGCCTATAACATTATCTTATTTAGTTGAATAATATTATTGATAATTTAAATTTTTAAGAAAATCCACTTTACATTCCTACTAGCAATCCACATTACCCTTATTGGAGGTGTCTATCTGAATTACCAATTAAGTGGCAATCTTCTAATTTTTATGTTTACAAAAATATTCTAACACAAACACCCTTCTCTCAAAGCCTTGAATCTCTCTTCCCAGAACAGTCGCATTCCCAAGCCATTGACAAACAATGGCTTCCACTGCCGCCCTCTCTGTTATCTTTCATGATTGTATAACTTGTTGATTCCATCGATTTTCAATTTATTATTTTCTTATATGTTTATTTTTCTTGCATTAGCAAACAGTTAAGTGTTGATTACCCTTTTGATTCTTGAAATCTGAATGGAACGCGTGTTACCCTCTCTTCGTATTATTACTATTATTATCATTATTACTACTATTTTTTATTTGGAAGGCATTTTAGTGAAAGATATATATTATCTGATATCCTTTTGATATATCAAATATGATAATATAAATTACTAGTTAAATTATCTGTGTATATCAAATACTGCATTATAATATTACTAACAATGTAAAAGATAACAATCTTTTTGAGTGATAATGTGAATTACTAGCAATTTTATTAGATAATATGTTAAATGCCACCTAACTAAGGTATTTGAATTCAAGCCTTAAGTAGAAAAAATTAATATTAAAATTTTTTTATCTTTATAATGAACCTACTAAACTCAAGTTAAATTAGTTAAAATTCAATAAAATTCTAGGCGATTTTAGACAAAAAGAAATATATATAGTTTCAATTTATAACCCTCACTTATTTTTTCAAAATGTAAACGAGATTAATGGTCAAAGGCCTTGCAAGATAAATCAGTCCTACGTCAAATAATGATTAGCCCATCAAAATAAAATAAATAAATAAATGGTGTCATAATATGATTTATGAACTGGATTAGAAGAATAGTTTGATTAGTGTCAAACAGCTAATAATTTAATATAGAATTAATCAGTTACAAGGAAGTAGAAACTTGACATTTTTTTTTTGGGTCAACGCACACGGCCCCCCAGAGGGGATCGATCTCAGAGCGTGTGTCGAACCCACATCTCTAGGCCCCAAGATGCACTTTTGTGCAGGCAGAAGTCACCAATCAGCCAAGGCCTCGCATGCCTTGATTTTGCTTTTGAAAAGCCCCAAACCTTGTTTAGGCCAAAACTTGTATTGAGTAGCTTCGCATAATTTATGATTTTGGGGTTCTAAAAGCAAAATCAAACATGTTATTAAGTTAATTTTAATGCTTCAAATTTTGAAAATTGCCATCTTTTTCCAAAAAAGGGTTAACTGCATATCAATCTTAACCCGAAATCGCATTAGCATTGACTTACGTTACCAAAAAGTTCTGTAATCTAGTGAAGAAAAAGTGTTAAACGTGATCATGGGGAGCCCAACCCAATTTCTGTAACGAGCCGAAGAGGAATATTGCCCAGTGGGCTTCAATAAAAATTGATGAAACCCAAAAGTTTAGGCCCAACAATGTTGTAAACCTAATAGCCTAATAGTCTAGAAAGGCATGAGATCCAAAAATTAAAAATGTTCAGAAAAACACACCAAAAAACATTGTCCAGAAATAGATGAGCTGACCCAGTGCTCTCGTATCTCTATATAAACACGGCACACCAATTATAGGGTTAGGGTTTTGTACTGCGGCTGCTTTTCAAACCCGAACTTCTCCTCCGAGCTCATCCCAGCGCCGTCGCAGCAGAACCAAGCATCCATCACCATGGGGTAACTAATGCAATGTTACATTCTCCACAAATATTAATCTCATTCTTGTAACAACATTCTCTATGAATCGCAGTGTTATTCCTGATTTTGATCTTTTGTTTTTCTTGGCGATGCGTTGTGCTGTTGCCTTTTTGTCTTGTTGTTCCTTCTTAGCTAAGATTGGATATTTTCATATCTATGGTCTGTTTCGGTTTTGGTTGCGGCGAAAATTGAACTCAAAAAGATGAAGTTGACGGAGACGAATCCGGCAACTAGTAACTTGTTGGTTGTAATGTGTGTGCGCTTGAGTTCTTGAATTTGCTGTTGCTCTGGGTACATCTTTGTTGAGGCAAATTTTCTCATGGCTTCTTCCCATCTGAAAAAAAATTGCATTTTTTTTTTAAAGTATGGGTGGGAGCTGTATAGGGATTGTGCAGTGTGATTTGCTTCTGACCTAGGATCTTCATGTTTTGTTAGTGTTAGTGATTTTCGTCTTTTGAACTTTGGTATTGTATGCTATTCTTTAATGCTGTATTCAAGGTGTCAGCTTTTGGTTGTAGGGATGTATTTGCATATTATACTTGTTCATTGTTCTAAGATTGGTGGAACTCAATTTCCTTTTTTTGTGAGCCTTCTTTAGTTGTCCATGATTTTAGACATGATGTTCTTTGAACTTTGTTAAAGTAGAGGGGCTGCTGGTTTTTAATCTACATTAGAACATCAGATATCGGAAATTAAATCTTGGTTTACTAATTCTGCAGGAAGACACGTGGAATGGGAGCTGCTCGCAAGCTGAAGTCCCACCGTAGAAGGCAAAGGTGGGCAGACAAGGCATACAAAAAATCTCATCTTGGCAATGAATGGAAGAAGCCTTTTGCCGGTTCTTCCCATGCAAAGGGTATCGTTCTTGAAAAGATGTAAGATTAATTTAACTTTGTATATATTACTTGAATATTTCCATAGTTAAAGCATCCAATGTTAAGAAACTAGTGTGGTGTTCTGTGTGCAGAGGTATTGAGGCTAAGCAGCCCAACTCTGCCATTCGTAAGTGTGCCAGGGTTCAACTCATCAAAAATGGGAAGAAGATTGCTGCATTTGTACCGAATGATGGTTGCTTAAACTACATCGAAGAGAATGTGAGTGATCGTGGTTATGTACTCCTTGCTCTGTTGCTTGTCCTCTTTACTTCATCTGGTGGAATCTGTAAATGTACTGAAATTCATTGTATAATATGTGCCGTGGTTGATGGTTGTAGGATGAAGTCTTGATTGCTGGATTTGGACGAAAAGGTCATGCCGTGGGTGATATTCCTGGTGTTAGATTCAAGGTTGTGAAGGTCTCCGGTGTCTCACTCCTGGCTCTTTTCAAGGAGAAGAAGGAGAAGCCAAGGTCTTAAATTTGTGGGGTGGCTCCTTTCTCTGTTTTTTATAGTTTATTTCAAAGATTATTATGAATTTTGTTTCATGAGACTGGATGAGTTTTATGGACAATTTTGTATCTCTTAATAGTTATTTTATGCAACTTAATTTGATTCATATCCAAACGTTTCCCTGTTCTCTGCTTGTCGCGCTGGTTTATTGAAATTCTTTTCCTGAATAGTCCATCTAACTTGTTTGGCTTTGAGCATTCCAGGAAGAGCTTGTTCTATTTTAACCAGGCAAATATAGATAGATTTATTGTTAAGAGTTAATGCTGTAGGTAACAAGATAAACCTAAAATTCCATTGTCAAATGTCGGGCACGAATACGATTTGTTACTGGGGGCCTTTTTTATGTTTATATATGGGGGCTTTAATCTTATATGTTTTATCCATTTTTAATTTGTTTGTTATACAGTTTGTTATATTACTAAAATGCAAATGAAAAGCTACCTTGGAACAGTAAATTCATGTTATATAAACTTTTTTTTTAATTCAAGTTTGTACCTATTTTACAATTTTACAATCAAATGCAAATTACAAAACGGAAAGTTAGCCTTACATTCGTTATTGAGAGGGTATGTGTAATTACTTTGTGTCACGGTCTTCACCAATTTTAAAATCAGCAGTGTATGTTTCTTAATTTAAAGACTCCCAAATAATGTAAATTTTAAATAAACTTTCAAATTAAGTTAAGATTAACTGTACCAAAAAAATTATGTCAAGATTTTATATTTTTATACATAAAGTTAGTTTATTTTAAGTGTAAATATTTTATCACAGGCCTGAGACTATTTATCTGGAATATAACCTTACACTTTTTTTTTTTTGGTATGACTTAGTGTGTGTTCGGAAATTTAGATGTTTTCTTAATTTTTTTAAAACAGTTGTTTTCAATGTAATTTTGTATGTTTAGTAAATAAAGTTAATTATAATCTTCAGTTTATATTATTTATACTTGTTTCTACAAGAAGCATTATTTTTTAGCATTTTAATTATAATTAATAGTTGATTATTTAGGAGTTATGATATTTTTACCAAATTAATTGTAAGGATAAAATAGAATATAGTATAAACAAATCATTTCATATTATCTTAATAATTGGAGACTCTTTTAGTACCTATGATAGTATTAAGGGCACTAATACAACTAACGAGTGGTTACTATTTCACCATAAACCTACTACTTTGAATGTATTTTTTTTTTTTCATAGTTTTTTAAATAGCACGTGGCTTATTATAAGCCAGTAACTCTTGCAAGAAACTACTAGCCTTGAAAAAGTTTAGGGCATAAGCATGAAATTAATACATCCAAACATGAAATTAATTTTATCATAATCAATTATTAAAAAAAAATTATACAATTCATTATCAAAATAATTTAAATTTCACAACTAATTTAATTACACCCTTAACCTAACTTATTATTATTCACTCATACATAGTAGGATTCAAAATTCATTGTTCAAATTTAGGATTCAAGGTAATCAATTACAGTGTTTGAAGTAATTACGGTAAAGGTCAATCATTTTTTATAATGTAATAGTAAATAATTAGAAAATAACGTAAAAATTTGTGTAAAATTTTTTTATAGATTGTAAATCAAAATTAAATTGTTAAATCAATATGTATTGAGATTATGTTCATTTCATTTGTTTTTTAGACCAATTATGATAATGCCATAAGAGCTACAACTCATCCCTATTTTATATTCTCTTCCCGGTCCCGCTACTTATGGTAGTATAGAACAATGCTTAATCAAAACGCATGAGAAAATATTATAACAGGCATCTAAAATCTCCCTTGGTAAGAAGCAGAAAATGAAATCCAAAAAGGATACACGACACTGCGTCAATTCATTTTCGTTCAGATTTCAGAGATACTATATGAGCAAATAGTTACACATCACGGGAAAAAGGATGCAGGGTAATGAATCCATGGAGAAGGAAATCTAGAAGACCCATCAAATTTAAGTAAATAGTTGAACATGTACTTCAATATGACAAAGACTTCCTATCAATGACTCGGAGAGTACATCAAGATCATGACTTCTATAGTTACACTTTTAGCACAATAACAGTAAATTCAAATAAAATGTAGTTCAACTTCGTTAAATCACCTCAGCTGCTTTCTTTCATAATGCTCTCGGGCATAGGTGACTTGGTTGGTTTTACCCCTGAAAATGCTGAGTCCGTAAGTACGCTGTCATCCATATAGCAGAAGGAATCTTTGACAGTAAATGGTCTCCTTGTTGAAGCTGCCATATCAAAGCTAGTTGGGGAAATAGATAGAAACGGAGTAGGTGACCCATTTAATTCTTCCTTCTTAGGACAGTCAATAAGTTCCTTGTGACTTGATAACCCCAGACCATTGGACTTATCTTGGAAGCTAGTATCATTCTGAGAGAAAGAAAGAGAATCACCATTGAACTTTTCGCTTGTCTCGAGATTTATGTCCATAAGTCCAACTAGTTTGCTCAAACAATCAACCTGATCATCGTAATGAACATTTTCCTTGTTATTGACACCTTTAAGTGGATGCAAATCATTTATAAGATCAGCAGCACCTGAAACACAAGTATTATGGTCTCCATTAGTAAGGGTGACCCCGTTATCATGTACACCAACAAAATGCCATTCAGCCATGGTATTAATTGGCCTTCAAGTTACCTGCACCAGTTTTAAGATGCGTTTCCTTTTGAACTTCCTTGGGTATGTCTGAATAACTTTTGACATTCTGCAAAGCACTAGATGTCTTCATCGTAATATCTAATGATTCATGAAGAGGAACTGGAAGTGAATTTTGCTGGTTAGTGGGTTTTTTGTTTTCAACTGACATGATAGATCTAGCTAGTTGCAGCTTTCCAAGCTTTGCTTTGTTTTGGCTTTCACTTGGACTTCCTGCTCCATGTTTCGGCAAGCCACGAGGAACAACAGGGTGTGGTTGCATTCCCCCACGTGGAGTGCGCACTGAGGATTTTACCTGCATAACAGTATGACACCAATTCAGCAAATGTGGTGGAATAGAGAGATGAAAAGAGGAATGGGGGAAAAATCATAATTTAGTAAAGCACGTATTGCAACTGCAAGAACCAATACGTAGCTTTTAAGCTTTGCGACCATAGTCATAACAATACAAAATCTATAAACGTTTCCAAGAAAATAGCTCTAAAATGGTCTGTTTCTCAATAAGAAAATATACACAAGAATGCATAGCTCACCCCATCAAAGAAGCCAATCTTTGGTGAAGGAAGTCGAAGGCCTGAAGGTTTTACAGGAGCTGGAGGAAGAACGGTTCCTCCAGGAGCAGTCTTAGCACTTGAATTGATAAACCCAGTATGCTGAATATCCAGCCCTTCTAAGCTTGAATCACTCAGAGGATTCTGAGTACTTGCACCTTGCTCAGCATCAGTATCTGATAAAACCTTTCTACTGGAGCTACTTTCAAGGCTGGGCCTTGAACTATTACACATATGTTTAGGCACAGAAGCTGACGATGACGACTCGGAAGACCAGTCACTGATAGAGCTCGCAGGTGAAACACTAGAAGAGAGCTTAGTCACAGACATTAAACCTGAGAGACTAGAATTCCCAGGCTCAGTTTTATTTGTTGAAGCAACTTTTGATGGAGTTCTAACAGCTGAGCGAGATGAAGGTGGCTTTAGAGTTCCAGCAGATGTGGAAGTTGCTGATTTTGTCTTGGTTGATACTGACGGACCAGAAGGGGATTTGGATGATATAGTGGACTTGGGTGCAGTACCTCGAGAACCTCCAACAACAGATGCTTTTGGCACTGAACTTACTCTGTCTGAAGAGGGCAAATAAAAACAAGTGAACTACAACTCGGAAAGAAGGAAGCCTTTTGCCAAAATGAGAAATGAAAAAGAAACATGTTAAAGCAAGTTCTAACCACCAATTATTCGTTTTGCCTTGATATGTTGGTCACCAAGCGATACTCTCTTGGATAATACTGTTGAACTTGTACTAGGCTTTCCAGGTACCTTTGATTTCTTTAAAATAGATGACTCTCTCCTTGTAGCGACAGGCTGCTCAAAATAAGAAAATTAGTCAGGTATAGTCACTCAAATTTCATTTCATTACTTCAGACTGCTTTTGTCTATGCCAGTGCTAGTTAGCATAATTAAAAAACAAAATACTAGTTCTCTTCATTGGTTTTCTTTAGTTGCATACCTGTGGAAGTTGTGGAAAAATAGGATTCTTCTTTGTCATCTTCCCTAATCCTTGCATGGCAGCAATTGGATTTCTAGAAGCAGGTGGAGCCTTCATCTAAAATCAATAGAAAGTTATTGCAAACTATTAGACATAAAACCATTTATGTGTCTCTACTTAACAGCTTAAACTTTTCAAAGAGTTATTTCATGACACAGACAATTTTATTTTGTGTTTACAAATACGGGAGGCAATTAGACTACAGTCAACTCTTCCTTAGAGTAAACATCCATTTCAACACCATGCATTTTTCTGCATGGAATTGTGTCCAGATCGCACCTCCACGATGGCTACTCTGGGGACGTAGATATATCATAATAGCATCACGTTAATGAACTACAGATGGGAATGAGATTCAAAACAGAGTTTAGAGAGAGGTGAACAGCCTATCTACAGCTGAACCAACCCCCTTGTGGGCACTGCACAAATTTTCCCTCAAGTGCTCGAGATAAGAAGGAATCATTCAAACATATATATGATCGAAATTTTTCTACTCTATCACTAATGCAATTTACCTTGTTGCGAGAAGCCACGCCAACCCTGTTCGCAGCTGAAAACAGAAAAAAGCAAGAAATCATCAATTCAACTAATTGAGAATAAAATCCCAGAATACAAGCAGAGTAGAATAAATGAAATCCGAGTCAGAACGTGCAAGGACATGAATGTAAGAGAAGCATCCAAATATTCATTCCATGTACCAGGCTCCCAGCACCTCGAGCCAAATTATAATTTTACAAGAACTGAAATCACTTTTAGATCACATTTATGAAAAGAATTCTTACTTATGGCCAACAATTTATGCTGTGGTTGAAAAAATAAGCAGCATAGTAAGAGGCTGCTGAAGCACAGAGAACAGGACACTATTTGGAGGAAAATTTTACTGAACTAATTTATCCTTGTCAGCGTCAACCAATGCTTTATAGATTATTCAAGGTTTACAAATTCTATACATCAACATAAATGTAAATGAATAAACTGCAAGGATCCTAAGGCGAAACACCAAGTTGAGAGTGCAGGCGAAGACTTACAGTCATCAGTTCGGCACCCTGCTACCCCTGGAGGCACCTTGGTGTTTCCACTTGCAAGGTTGGACTTCTTGTTGCTAGACTTCTGAATTGAAGCTCTTACATCCTCAAACAGATCACCCTCGAGACTTTCCGCTTCCAGGGTCAAACTCTCACTCCCTAATGTAGAGATTGAATCACAGGACTGGTACACATCCTCTTGAATCCCCGGCAATGAATGATGCTTTTCCTCCTTCTCAACACCTTCAATTATACTCGACAACTCCTCCGGATCCAAAACCCCTTTAAATTCATCAATCAAATAAAAATGTCACTTACAGTGAAACATTATGAACATCACACTGAACCACCACAAATATATATATAAAATCAAGCGCTCAAAGAAAGGTACCAGCACTAGTGAAAAAAGCACTGTCCCAAGCTAAACTCTTGCGCAAATTGCACTTGCTGTTTTTCTTCGGCTTCTCTGCTTCGGATGTTTCGTTTGAGCGAGGTTCCCGCTCCCACTCTTCGAGTTTGGTGGAAGCATCCTCGAACTTTCTGGAGTTCGGAGTGTACAACAAATCTGCATGCTCGTGGTTTTCTCCTGAAAACATAATTCAAACAGAGTGAGATCGATTGAAAGAAGAGCATCAACGAGCGTCGTTCGATCTCACGATAGATAATCCCGAAGAAATGATATCAAAAAATTATATTGATTAATTTCGAATGAAATTAGTAGCTAAATAAGGAATAATTAGGGAGAGAAGATGACCTAGAGGTAGAGGTTGGTAGTTGATGGGATTTGTGGGATCGAGAAGGGAATCGTCTGCAGAGGAAACGTCGATGATGCTGAGGCGTCGGTCTCGGACGTCTCTCTTTCTGAGAGAACTCCCCGGTTCAGAGATCATCGGTGAACGGTTCTGATTCGGCGGCGAATTGGGGGAATGGGAGAAGGGGTGGCGAGAAAAGAAGGAAACAGGGGAAGAAGGGAGACGGCTTGGTTTCAGAATTTTGAAATTTGGAGAAGCGGCTCCTTCAATTAGTGGACGATTCTAGTAAAAATTAAATCCTTAAAAATAATGCGTTTTTAATTTGGAAATTATTATAAAATTAAAGTTATTCGAATATAATAATAATAATAATAATAATAATAATAATAATTAGTTTTTGATCTCTCTATATTAGATTGAATCAAATTTTGAATTTTATAAACATATTTAACTAATATCTATATATAATTAATTAAATATAAATAAAAAATAATATAATTTAAATGTACTAATAATATAAAATAATTTTATACTGTTAATTAATAGAAATTGTGGAAAGTACCAATTCATACAAATAATCACCTATTATAATGAGAGACCTACCATAATCTCTCACTTTTCCTTATTTCTATTGATTGACAATATAAAACTATTTTATACTGTCTATGCATACCAATTAAACTCAATAAAAAATATAGATAAAATTGTTGAAAAAAAAAACATTTAGTACTTGATCAACTTTTATTATATATACCTTAAAATTATCCACTAACTATTATAAATTACAAACATATTTTTATCATCTCTTAATTTTAGATTATTTTTTACAAAAATAAATAAAAATTTATTTTAAAATTAAACTAAAAACAAAAAATATGGATTGATAGACCACTAGTATATTTTAAAAGAAAAGAGTCTGTGCGGTGGTGTAACGTGCGGATGCAGGTAAGAAGGCAAAACAGGAGCGGCATGTTGGAAGCTTCAGCCGCACCCATAACATCCATCTTTCTGAGTCAGTGACAAATAATGGGTCTCTTTAGATAACATTATATGAAAGGTATTTTTGAAGAAGTAGGAGTAGAATAAAAAATCTAGATATAGGAATAAAAGTAAAAAATTATTTAATATTTGTATATAATTATAAGAATATTTTTTATTAAAATTAGAAATTTTTAAATTATTTAAATATAATAAATATTAAAATATTTTATTTTATTAAATTATAATTAAAGATATATAAAGAGAGAGAGAGAATAAATGGAAAGAGAGTGATATTTTTTAAATATTTTAAGGATAAAATTATAATTAAATGAGAAAAAATTATTGCTAATTTCAAGGAGCATGATTCTCTTTCTTCTACTGCTTTTACTTCTCGGATAAACAACTCCCTATCTACTTATCAAAAAAATAAAAAAAACTAATTATTTTCTACTTTTATTTTTTTTTAGAAGCAAAAATTAACAACCATAAAAATTCTATAAATACCTTTTTTTTCAAAATTAAAAAAAAATTCCTTTTTATGCCAGAAACACAAATAAACATACCCAATAATAAAAAACAAAGTTAAAATTAAAAATTTAATTACTATACATTAACAGTATAAATATCTAATTAAATATTTATATTTATAAGACTTGAAAGGTAGTAAGTAATTACGTTAAACACTTTTGTTAATATGGTAGTACATAATTGGATATTTATATAAAAAAAAATTTATAATAATAATATATACAAATTAAATCCTAAATTATTGTGTGATATTTTTTCTTGGCGAACTAATTAAATCCAAAATATTTTGTGATGTGACAATTTTTTATTTATGATGTCATTTAAGGTTTATTTAACAAATATATTAAATTAATTAAATTTCCAATTTATCCTTAACCTAACACAAAATTCTTACTTTACTTTCAACTCGTAATTTATCCCAAAAGTTTAAATTACATAACCTAATCCCAATTTTTTTATCAATCTTAATTTACATAACTTAATAACCTAATTTGAAAAGTCAAAGTTTTTATTATCTGTAACCCCAATCTCCCATCAGCCACTGCTGCCACCTCTCCCTCTACTACTATCGTCGAGGTCGTTCTCCTTTTTTTTATTTCTTGTGTGTTTCGATGAACAAAGCAGTAGCGAGCATGATTTTGTCATAGAGATGCTATGATTGGTTTAAATATTGAATAAAGTACAACCTTTTTTTTTTAAGAGGTGATATTATTACATCCCTTTTCTTTTATTTTTAAAATGTATATTTTTTTATTTTAAAAAATTAAGATAAGAAGTATAATACAATCCCTTTTCTTAAGAGATTATATTATTATATTTTTCTCTTCTATATTATTAAAATATATACTCACTTTTACTAAAAAATTAAGATAAGCTAGATGTTAATATATTTTCAAGTTTTTCATTAATTTTTTATTATCTCATTATTTTCTTTTTTACCAAAATACCTTTTATTAATAATTATATGCATTAATTTTTTTTACAAAATAAAATATGTATGGCTAATACTAATTAAGAGAACAAATTATTAATAGTAAAAATAACTTTTAATAGTTATTTTTTCAAAAATAAAAATTATATATTTTCCCATCTATTAATTTCAGAATATTAATGTATATAAAAATAAAAATTATTTGTTAATATCATATATAAAGGTAAATTACGAAAAAGATAATGAGAAGAATTTTTTTATTTTACTATAAAAAATATACATTTATATTCTAAAATTAATAGATTAGAAAATATGTCTTTTTTTAAATAATTATTAAAAATTATTGTTACTATTAATAATTTGCTTTCCTAATGTAGTAATAATATAAAAATAAAACTAAACTATATATCAATATTTTATTTTTGTAAAAAAATTAATATATATAACCATTATCAAAGGGTATTTGTGTCAAATATAAAATAAATATGATAAAATAGAGAGTTAATGAAAAACTTGAAAATAAATTAAAATATAACCTATCTTAACTTTTTAGAGAAGAGGAATGTATATTTTAAAAATAGAGAGAGGAAATTGTAATATTATCATTTTTCAAGGAAAGGGTATATATTTTAATCTAATTTTTTAGAGGAGGAAAGTCTATATTTTAAAAATATAGGAAAGAAGTGTGTAATAATATTATATCTCAATAGAGGAAATTATATTTTACTCTTAAATGGTTTGTCTTTTGTGTACAAGACCATAAGACTATTCCATATTGTATTCATTGTAGTAGTGACATATTCCAAATGCACTTGAGTGTATCATGGCAGTGGCAGCGATAGCAAAGGGGATGGTTGTAGTGACAGCACCGGCGGTGGCTAGTGGTAGATTGAAGTTAAGGTTGATGAGAATCTTGTTCTCAAATTAAATTATTATGTTATGTAAATTAAAATTGCTAAAAAAAATTGAGATTAGTTGTCTAATTTGAGAATTTGGGATAAATTATGAATTTAGGAGAAAGTAGAATTTTTTCATTAAATTCAGGATAAATTGGTAATTTAATTTACATTTTATACTTGGGAAATGAAATTTGGGTTATATTATAAATAAAAAATTAATAAGCTTAATATTATAAATACATTAACTGGATACTAACTAAATGTTGATATAAACAAAATGACCAATAAAAAATTGTCACATCGTAGTATGTTTCGGTGCCACTCAATTATTGGATGCACCAAAGTAATCATCTTGATATTTGTATGAGTTTAATTCACATGCACATTTTTACGCTGCAAGTCAATAAAAACGTGTCATCTAATTCATTTTAAAACTAATTCTAATCAAATTTTAAAAGAATACATCAAGTGAATGATTTGTCACCTTTTTATTGGTTGATGATGTAAAGATATTTTATATTATCAATACATGTAAATTAATTCCTTTGTATAAAAAAATAAAGAATAATTTCTCAAAAAATTTCTATGATATATAAATCTTTTTTTTTCAGTATATTAATGGCAATAAAATTAGAACTCATAATCCTATACAAACTATTCAAGTCTCTTACTATAGTCCACTTCTAATGGTTTAGTATAAAATAATTTTATATTATCATTCAATAAAAATTTAAAAAATTGCTAAATTATAATAAATAATTATATAGTATCATAATTATCCACTATAATTTGGTAATTTTTTGAGTTTCGATTGGCTGATAATACATAACAATTATTCTCAAAATTAAAAAAGTGATTATTTTATAGCAACGAATTTTTTCTTCTGATTATGAATATTTTCTCTCTTTATAATGCGGCACATGCTTGTTTTAACGTTAAAACAGCAATGCGTAATTAACTTTGTGACAGTATTATTTCCACATGGTTGTAAGTTAAATTTTTTTTTTTTTTGCTCAATATGATGGTGGTAAATTATTTCTGCATTTCACTCCCTCGACTAATTGATTAATACTTCAATGATTAATTAAGGTTTCATCAAATTGTTTTATTTCGTTATATGGACAATAATTTAGAATTAACCAAAAAAAAATACATAATAATTCGGACAAAATGAGTAAAAGGTCCTCAAATTTTGCTCATTTTGTTGCGTATTCAGGATGACCGTGGATTATATAATTTGATCGAGTTTGAAGGGGACTGACAGAAGCCAAGTAGCCAACGGGAGGGAGCCTAATCATTTGAGAGAGCATAAAAAAGCTAGAAACAGCACAGTACACAATAGCAACAATTGCACGGGGTAGAAGTCATAATGGGAGTCATTTGGATACAACTTCCAAAATAGTTAAAAAAAAAAAAAAAACGTTATATAATGTTTTTTTTTTTTAATGTAACACGAGCTACATGATTACAGTAAGAAGCGAAATTGCACGTGAATAAAAAGTGAAAAAAATAGCTAAGAGAGACATTCAACATAATGTAACATATTGTAATACAAATATAATAGATATATTATTATAACATTTTTGTTTTGTTTTTTTCGTCATGAGTTATTAATTGAATGCATATATGTCAAGAAAATATTTTAAGGGCAACAAGAGTTGGCACAGTTGATAAGAAATGGGTTTGTATTCCACAAAGATCTGAATTCGATTCTCGTTATTGATATGAGAATCTAGTTGATAGTTGATCTTGTAAGTCCTCTATAAATACTCTCTGAGCCCAAGATATGTGTCTTAACCTTGGTTGGATGACCAATGTCAAATCCATCTAAACTTTTTCTTACAAAAAAGAAAAGAAACTATTTTAAGAATTAACCAAATTATGATTAGTTGAATAGTTCAGTTTTTTGGCTATGTAAAAGATGCCTGATCTCAAGTATTAAGCGATTATACTAAGGAGAGAAATCTATTCCTTAGATAGAGGCTTCCAATTTATTAAATGAAACACTTGGTAGGGCAAGTAGGCATATTAGCTAATTAAATCGCTAAAACAAGGGTTGGCGAAAACTAATAAGATGGACTTTCCACTCTCGTATGTAACGTCCTACTATTGCGTCTTAATTTTTTTCCTCTCATTATGAACCAAAAATAGTTTTTCTCAACTAGTCATATTTTTAAGAAAGGGTTTCAGACTTTGTCAAACTCTTCTCTTAAGCTTTTGAAGTATATTTCTCCTCCAACCAATGCCCAATTTTGGTTTGTGGATTGAAAATCATCATAGGCCCAAGGCTTGATACTACTAATCTCAAGTATTAAACGATTGCAGTAAGGGTGAGTTTGGTATAGAAATAAAAATTGCGAAATTTTTTTTTTAATTAGTTATGTGTAAAATTATAGATAATTTTAATATATAATTTTTTTCCTATTTTTACCTTATACCAAATTCAGTCAAAGAAAAGGAATCTACTCCTTAACTATAGGACTCCAAGCTACTACAGGAAACACTTGATAGGATATTAGGTCTCCAAAAAGGATTTTAGTAAACAATTGAAGACTGATAAGATGGGTTATAAATCATAAAGACTAAACTAAATGAAATATGTTAAATAAAGGTTTTAAAGTCTTTAAATTTAAAGGTAAAATAGTAAAAACTTAAAAGTGTAGGGCAAATTACATCAACCTCTCATAAGATTTATCGATAGTATCCTTAAATCACTCTAGATTTTATATCAATGCTCGACTCTCTTAATTTATTTAATTTCACTATAATAACCTCCCTTGATCCTAATTTTTAAAATTTTGAAAAAATACATAAAATAACTATTTTTCTCTTAATTATTTGGTCTATTTCTATGTAATGTCATCCCTCTCCATCTATCCACCTAGACCCAAAACTTTAAATCTCTAAATATGATAAAATCTCTACCCATTCTCAAAGACTAATTGTGAAATGGACAATAAAAACCTTTTTCTCGGATTAATAGGATGAACTTCAATGGTTGAATAGTTGGTTGAATATAGCCCAACTCAAACAAAGGACAGTGATCTACGACAAGCCAATCACGTTAGTTTTCCATGTTGCTGCATTGGTTTACTGACATGTGTCCAACAAAACACAAAAACGACATGTTCTAAACTCATCGGGGACTCATGTCTAATCCCATATGAGACGACATGTTTTTTGGGTCTGGGTGGAGTGAAAAAAAGATGAAGTTAGGTTTTTTTTTTTAAGGATAAATTTAAAATTTTAAAAAAGATGTTAAGAAACGGGAGTTAAGTGTCGATTTAAAATCTAGATGACCTTAGTATAATATTGATAAAACTCTAGAGAAGTTAGTATAATTTACCCAATAATGTAAAAATAAAAAAGTAAAGACTAAAATATATAAGTCAGGGTGTGATTGATTGGGGGTGAAAATGGAGATAAAATTTTTATAAATGAGCTTTATATGTAAAATTATACATAGAGTTCATCCATAAAAATTTTATCCTCCAACCAAACATACCCTAAGTTTAAGAATGAATATAAATTTTGACTTGTCTTTAATTGATTTATTAGTCATTTTTCTTACAAATAATGTACATGGCTATTTACATATATAAAATACTAGCTATCTAGCACCAATCTCACTAACCACATTTTCAAACCCATAGACACGTTCAACGAAGTGGTCAATAGCATTCAACAATAAATAACACTGCATTGGTTAATTTGACCCATAATTATATCTAGATTCAATGTGACTATCAACTGATACCTCCATTATGCATCCTATTATATAGGGAGCACTCATCATTTTTTTCCGCAATCTCCTATTACTACATCTCAATTATGCCCCCTTACAAACTAGAAACCATACTCCTCAATTGTTCTTATTTCGAATAAAGTGGTAATGGACTTGGTCACGGTCTTTTCTTCATCTTTCTAAGCATGCTTATCCTCCAATCAATGCCCAATACTAGTTCATGGATTTAAGACTATCACACAGCCTAAGGCGTAATAGAATGTCAATTCCATTGACAATTGACTAAAGTCATTATTTGATTGTCAAATGTTATCACTATTTAGTTGTCAGCTATCAACTATCGTCTACGAGTTATCAACTAATACCCAGCGTTGTTGCTTTTCATCTAACAACTTTCGATTGTCAGTTAAAATTGTCTCTTAACTATCGACTATGTCTTTACACAACTATTATTCATCTCGGGTTATCTATAACTTTTTCTTTTGATGTGCAAAAAAGTTAAGATTGAGAGAAAAGTTTACTCTAATCTAATGTCAATGCATACTTCCAGGCTCATCAAAATCTTATAGATTTATAGAACACTCGCTAATAGGAAAACTTAGCAATTAAACCTAAGTAATGATAACATATGAGAAAAAATGGACCACATAAGCCAATCCCCTGTTGGCTGTAATTTTTTATTGTTAACACTTCCTATGCAATTACTATACTTTTTATGCTAAAATATAACTTCAAAACTGAAGTAACACAATACAATTTGTTAACAAGCTGAAGTTATTAAGTATAGATTCATAGATGTCCTAATATAATAGCATTAGGACTCCACTGTTTTTGAATTTTCATTTACTAATATTTTATTTGGTTAGAACTGGCCATACTTTCTAAAACTAGAAATGGCGATATACTGTTTACGAATACGAGGGCTAGTTGTCACTACCGACTCCGATAGAAGCCCAAAATCCTGGCCCAGTTTTAGACGCAATAGTAGAAGAAGAGTCCACCTCCCCGCATTCAGTTTGTTCTACGTCTCGTCCCATAAAAACCGAGGAAACGAAAAAGGAAAAAAAAAAAAAAGTTCCCGCCAAAAGCAGTGGAAGAAACCACCGCGTCGGAAACAGGATGCACAGAACTGGGGAAGAGGAGCAGCCGCAGCAGAGGAGTGGATATGGAAGTTCCTCCACCGATCCATTGGGGTTGCTGTATGTAGTGGACGTTTACTTTCCTCAGCAACTCTTCACTGTCCAAGAAACCTGGCTCAACCTCATTTCTGCTCTTCTTTCCTTCTTTTCTTCTCCGGCGGGTCAAAACCTCGCTTCTCAGGTGCTCCGATTAGTTACTCTTTCCTCTGAAAATCTCTCTTTTCTCTATCATAATTCAATTTTTGTAGAAATTTGTTGAATCGATCCTCTGAAGCATTTAGGTGTTTAGAGTCTCAGGTACATGTCGCTAATAAGCGATTTAGGTGTTTTAACGAATGCATTTCTTAACAAGATCTAAAGCATCGGAAGAAGCATTTGTAGTAACTACTAACCACTTAAAAAATCGTTATTTGTATTTTACGTAATTGTATAATAAACGCGGAGCCAATGCACATGAAAAGTTAGGAAAACCGGAATACTGAAGCTTTTTACTAAAGTTTTTAATTAATTTTTGGAGCTTTAGTTAGAAAGAATCAAATAGTCTTTTGCGCTTGATCATTTGGGCATTCCTTAGCTGTTTGCACCTAAATTTAAAGCTCTATAAGTGCTTTTGTTTTAGGTACAGTGATATTGAATATTTCAATGTAAAATTCTGGGAACAATTCTTGAATTATGATTACAGGTAAAAAATGATTACGGAAACGTTGTCTTGTCAGTAGACTTTCAGCAGCTCAAACAAATATGTCATGTTGGGGAGTTCTATGAAATGTTAGAGGAGAAACCTAAAATTGCTCTCTTATGCATGAGTGCTGCAGTTCACAAGGTATGCTTGAAGTCACCTTTGTTGTTGCAAACTTGCACGAAAAAAGTGCTCATCTTATGCTGGGCCTAGGTTTCATATTACTTAAAATTGGGAACAGGTTTTGCTTTCCAACTTGGAGAATGGCAAGATGGAGCTTGGTGCAAAAGTAGATATCCGTCTACATAACTGTCCTGAAACTATGATTGCTCTGAAGAACTTAAAAGCAGCTTACATTGGTATATCATAAAATCATTGTGTTGTTTGTTCATTTATTTATTTATTTCATGCTTGCTTGCAAAATTTGAAGCTTTCCCATTGTATAGAAGAAAAAAGAGGCATTTTAAGTTTAACATCCTTTGGTGACTTGACAGACAAGCTTGTCTCAGTTCGTGGCACTGCTGTGAAAGTCAGCACAGTCAGGCCTCTTGTGGTAGAAATGAGTTTTGAATGCAGTAAGTGTAAACAAACAATTATGCGTATATTTCCTGAAGGGAAATTTTCACCTCCATCAATTTGCAATTTGAATGGCTGCAAGAGCAAAATCTTTAACCCATTGCGATCAACTGCTCAAACTATTGATTTTCAAAAAGTAAGGTAAGCCTCCTGGTTGACTCATCACCTTTATTCTTTTCTTCCACATACATTATATGCTTCCCATCCCCTAATCATTCATGGGACCTTTAGTCCTTCAAAACCAAATTTTGATGTATGTGATGCACCAGAGTTCAAGAATTATTAAAACCTGAAGATCATGAAGAAGGAAGGGTGCCTCGAACAGTGGAATGTGAGCTTACCCAAGATCTTGTCGATGCATGTATACCTGGAGATGTGGTGACTGTTACCGGAATTATAAGAGGAATTAACACTTACATGGATATTGGAGGAGGTATGGTAGACACTGCATGTTTTGTTATCCACCATATTTGGTGCCCTAGTTAACACTTACATGGATTCTGACGTGAAAGCATATCAAGTTTGTGTGCAAAGATAACTAAACCCTGTGAAATTATACTTGAATATCTGTCTAATAGTAATTTGATCTCCTTTCTTTATTTCTTCATGTTCATTAATATATATTGGATTTGGTTACATAAAATTTCATGAATGTCACTGTAATGTTTGGCCAATAAATGATCTGAAAACTTTGGTGATAATAATGAAATACTTCTATCAAAGATGAAGATAAAATGAACCATAAAAAATGACTGTGTCTAAGCATCATATCTGTGTCTTCTTCTGCAGTAGAACAAGAGTTTCTTCTTTCTGGATAGCACAGGCTTCTGCTTAATTCTGAAAGGCTATGTAGATGCTTTCTGTTGCCAAAAATTGATGCATGAGAAGTATGCTAAAATGATATAACTTTACAGCTTACAACATTTAGTTGTTATCATTTTTTCAGTCCAAGAGTTATCCCTGCTTCATAGTATAGGAATGCAGATCTTCCACTCTCAGCACATCACTTTTATATGAAAGTAAGCCTCACGTTCGTAGAAACATGATCAGCCTTCGATGTCATAATCGCTGTTGTGTGCCACCTGACAATTTGATTCCAGATTTTTGTAGTTCATCAGCTTTCTTATTACATATTGGGACCATTAAATTTAATCTGAATTACTCTACATAAGGTGCAAATTTATTATGTTTTGAGCCATTTCTCATATCTGATGCAGCTTGTGGTTATTTACACAGGGAAGTCGAAGAACAGAAACCAAGGATTTTACTATTTGTATCTGGAAGCTGTATCCATAAAAAATTCAAAGTCACAGCCCACACCTGAGGATTTGCAAGAATCTAATCCCAAAGCTAGACCGACTGAGCTGTTTGATCTGTTTTCATTTTCTTCAAGGGATTTAGAATTTGTTGTAAAATTTGCGGAGGAGCATGGTTCAGATTTATTTCGGCAAATCCTTCAATCTATATGCCCATCCATCTATGGGCATGAGCTTGTTAAAGGTAAATGTGTATCACATAATGAAATGTGTCTCTAAATTGTTTGCGCTCAGTCACTCGTTTGGTGAGGGGGTGAGCCTTGGTACAATTGTGATGTTGCTGTCTTGTGACTTGTTGCTGGGGGCCATGGGTTCTAATCATGGAAACAACCTGTCTGCTCATGATAAGGTTGTGTACATCTGACCCTCCCAGATCCTACATGAGCCTAAATCTTATGCATTGGGCTACCCTTTTACTGACTTGTTTGGTGACATGTTTCCTCGTGCTTTCTATAATTGTTAGAATAACCTTGTTAATGTTTGCCATTGAAAAGATCATAATCTCACTAGCCCAACATATTTTTGCCCACTTTTATCTTATGAATATCTTGGTTGCGTGTGAATTGTTAGTAACATTTTGGGAAGCAGAAAAACTGACTCATACTGATATGATACCCCAATTGCAGTACTCTTGGGGAATATGTTTGAAAACTGGCAAATACTTGGTGAAATAATGCTAATTTGCTATTATTTTAACAGCTGGGATAACTCTGGCATTATTTGGTGGTGTGCGAAAGCATTCTATGGATCCAAATAAGGTTCCTGTGAGGGGAGACATTCATGTCATAATTGTTGGTAAGCCTAATGTCTCTTCCTCAGCTTTTGAATGGAATCAAACCTTAGAAATCATTTTCTCATGGACAAGTGGATTTATTTATGTGAAAATTGTTTTCTTCAATTAGAAGTTGGCATAATGGAGATATGACAAAAAAGTTGTGGAGATGAGATGACCAACTTGTAATATTGCAAATTTTTAGGCGATCCTGGTCTAGGTAAAAGCCAATTGCTACAAGCAGCAGCAGCTGTTTCTCCACGTGGTATCTATGTCTGTGGGAATGCCACAACCAAAGCTGGCCTCACAGTAGCTGTAGTGAAGGATCCTATGACAAGTGACTATGCCTTTGAGGCTGGTAATTTTATTTATTTATTTATTTATTTTTTTAATGGCTTTACTCAATCAAACTGTGATCTTCTGGCTCAATGTGTACTGTGCTGTTGCCAGAATTTTATGGTTAGTTGTGATTGTTCATGATTGATAGGACTGTTTGTGGAAATTTGACTTTAAATTGTGTTTTTCTAAGTTGCCTTTTATTGTTTGATTCTTTATACTACTGTATGATAAATGCGGAATTTAGAGTGTAGGAAATCCGGTACCTATATTATCTAGTCATTGGTTAGCCGAGTAGTATGGGTTGCTCCTTTGATGTAAGCAAATAATGAATTGCTTTTCTGGTGCTTGTCTCTACTTCATTAAGCTCTGTAGAATTGGGTTAGTTTAGGCTAGTGTCTATTACTGAAACATTTCACAATAAGGTGGAAAGAAGAGGAAAAAAACTAGTGCTATCTGGATAAGCATATAATTGGGTCTAACGGGGACTTTGCTATGATCTTTTGCCAAAAAAAAAGTTCTGTTTTTGTGTGAATGGCTGTTGGAATTCCTGATAGGTGCTATGGTGCTGGCTGATAGTGGATTGTGCTGTATTGATGAGTTTGATAAAATGTCATCAGAACATCAGGTTTGTCCTCTGGTGACTGGTGATTAATTTCTAGTTACTTTAATCTAAATTTTTAACTGAAGCCTTATTGTGAATTTGTAATTAATACAGGCTTTACTGGAGGCAATGGAGCAACAGTGTGTATCTATTGCAAAGGCGGGGTTAGTAGCAAGTTTATCATCCCGAACTTCTGTCTTAGCGGCTGCAAACCCTGTTGGTGGTCATTACAAGTAACATTTCCAGTTTTCATCTTATTCGCACAATTTTCCTTTGTGAGCTATTCTTAATTTGATATTCTGTCTTAGATTATCATGATAAAAAAATAATGTATAAACATTAAACAGTAATAAATCTACACTAATATTTCTTATATTACCATTTTCTCTCATTCAATGAGGAAAATGTCTTTTGAGTTTCTTAACTGATATAACTTTGTATTCTAATGTTGTCTGTACAATCAAATAATGCCAGTCATGTAACCAAGCAAAGTGTTTCTTCTGACAAATTCTGCAAGTTAATTGTATTAAGACACCTGTATAATGAAACCTGTAACCCAAAATTGCAGCCGAGCAAAAACTGTAAATGAAAATTTGAAAATGAGTGCTGCTCTCCTGTCTCGTTTTGATTTAATTTTCATACTGCTGGACAAACCCGATGAACTTCTGGACAAGCAAGTCTCGGAGCACATTATGTCTGTAAGTTATACTGTCTTTTCATTGTTTGACGGTGCTTGCTAGTACATAAATTATATGTTGTTCATATCTTATTCATGGTTGATGGGAGTGACATCTTTGTTTCTCATCTTGATGCATTTTGATTAAAATAGCAACTATTATAGTGATGATAAAGTATATTACTAGGTTTTCAAGAGCTGTTTAACCATATTAGTTGTCTAGATGAGGTTTTCTCCAAACTTTAGTTTCTTTGATGGACCGATAGAGAAATGCAGGATGAGTGATAACAATATGGAAAGAGCAACATGATTTGCCTCTTGGCTTTAGATGAAGTTTTCAGCAGTCACCACAGGGGTTTGTGCCCGTTAGATTTGGGTGTTCTTGCCAATGGACAATATATCTTCTCAAAGTAGACATAGGCTGGATGTTTTCATATGTCTAATAAATGTTCTTCTCAAATCAAATCAACGTTATTGATTTATTATTTTCATTTGATCCTATGTATATGGTTCTGTTGGCACTAAAGATTATTGGTTCAAATTTATCTTGCAGCTTCATGCTGGGAATGGACAACACTCACTGGCATTGAAAAAGCGACGTGGAGGTTATCTCTCCACTCCCTCTTGGCTATTTTTAAGATCGCTAGAGCTTACTTTGTTTTGGTAAATCCAGATTAACTGATGTACAATATTAATTTTAACCAGATCCGCCCTCTGATTCAAGAACTGTTGTATCACAGAATGCTGAAGGTGTAAATTTGGGTGTTAGGTCTGGTTCTTTGGTTTCGAGGTTGAGACTTGACCCACAACGAGACAGAGATTTTGTTCCATTACCTGGTCAACTTCTTCGTAAATACATTACTTATGCAAGGAGTTTTGTCTTTCCTAGGTGATTTGATGTCATGTCTACCTTCTGATTCTCGTCTATCTATTCCCTTGGGCAGCTTCGTAGATCTTATTGTCTGCTTCCGTTCTCTTCTTGATTTCTCTTAATCAGGATATCAAAGCCAGCAGCAGATATCCTACAAAAGTTTTACCTCAAATTGAGAGATCATAATACTTCGGCTGATGGCACTCCTATAACAGCGAGGCAACTTGAAAGTCTAGTAAGGCTGGCTGAAGCTCGAGCTCGGCTGGACTTGAGAGCAGAAATAACGGCCCAGGATGCAATGGTTAGTTTTACATGTTAGTATGGCCTGAATAATTTAATAGCACCAGTTCTATCTCAATCCCTTGACTTTAGTTTGAGTAAAATGCAAGTCTCAGTGCTATTGTTTAGGGCAGCTTGAGTTCCGAGAGTTGTCACAATTGGTTCACATGAAAAATAATAGTAACTATGTAATTCTTGGAGCAGCCAGAAAGTCGCCATTTAAAAATAGATTAAAGTTCTTTTAAACATAGCGGCTCAGCCATTTCAAGAAATAAAAGGGTAGTTGGCCAATAATATTTCCTGCCTTTACTTCTATGTTATGCAAAAATAATTTTGTAGAATTTCATATAATGAGTGAGGAGTATGTCTACAACGGAATGTTTCCTGTCCATGTAAACGTTCAAAAAGACCATTTTTTCCTTGAATTCCTTAAATCATTCCTGTAATAACATTGGTTATACAGGATGTTGTTGAAATCATGAAGGAATCCCTGTATGATAAATATGTTGATGAGCATGGTTTTGTTGACTTTGGTCGAAGTGGGGGGATGAGTCAACAGAAGGAGGCAAAACGCTTTCTAAATGCCCTGAATAAACAATCGGAATTGGAGCAGAAAGATTGCTTTTCAGTAGCTGTATGTGTTCTTGCTTTTTTTTCCCCCCTGCATTTCCTCGGTGGTTTCTGTCCTTGTTAAAAGACGTATGCGTTACTTTTCAGGAAATATATAATCTGGCAGATAGGATTTCCTTGAAAGTTCCTGATATTGACACTTTCATCGATAATTTAAACAGCGTTGGTTATCTACTGAAAAAAGGGCCAAAGACATACCAGGTAGGGTGGTACTTTTACTCTCTAGTCTGTTTGTGGTTTGGCTAAAAGCTCAAAATTCATGTATCTTCCACTGTCAACGGAGCTAGATATTTCATTTATAATTTTTTGCTGATATCCATCTAAGTAGCATGCGTTTTTCTTTCCTTTTATTCTCCTTTGTCTATTGTACTGTGACTTGCACCTGGAATCCTTGCCAAAATGCCTTCGCACAAAATTTTAAATTTTCGTTACAAGCGCATCCTTTTGACTCTGCAGGTGTTATCCTCGTCTTATACACGAAGCCAATCATTTAGGTCAAGGGGCTAAACCGAATTTGAGCAGTGTAGATTTTCACCTTATGCTGAAGATCTCCTGGTCTTGTTAACTAGTAGCCTACCAACGGCTTCATCCTATATATTCCTATGACTGTAGGAGTAAGCCATGTCATTGACGAGAACGGGGTAAATAATGTCCCTTGGTATAACGTCTATGTTCTGTTCTAATGTATAGCTTCTGTCCACAGTCTAGCCCAACAAAGAGGGTAGTGTCTAATTTGATCCGCACAATCTTCTGGACTATTACATGCGCTATCTTTGTAAGCCGATAGAATGGTTTAATGAAAATCTGATGATTAAGATAAAATGCATGTATGCATAGAACCTGGTTGATGCAAAGCATGTCAAGCATTACCACCTCACAATTTCTTGACAACAACCTCCGCCACAGTATATCGCATGGTACATAGCCCAGAAACCGATCGTAAGCAACCATTTTACCAAATAACAAACTTCAAAACACATCATAGATTCAATAACAACACTTACATCAATAAAAAAATTTCAAACTTTGATCGAAGCAACCCAGAACACCGAATACCCAGAAAATGAATAATCCACCTACCAATCAATATGAAGTTGTTTCAAGCCAAATCAATATAATGGAGGTTCTTCAGCAATTTATGCCCAGAAAATTGGACAACAGCCAGAAAATTGGACAACAGAAAGGCTAGAATTGTTAAGCTAGTTAATTCAAAGGATAGGAAAACCCATAAAGCTAGGAATTCATGCACGGTTAGAAATTGTTTGAGCTAGATGTGATCATAAAGCTAGAAATTAATCGGTTCTTCACTGCTACAATTTGTTTCTCCCAGCTTTATGGGTTCTTCACAGCTACAAATTGTTTCCCAGCTAGGAAAAATGCTTATGATATGAAAAACATCTTTTTTCAAGCTAGAAATTGTTTCACACAACTTTATGTGTTCTTTAGACATTCATGCCCAGATCTTGTTTCAACACAGCTATGGAAGAGATATGGTATGAGGAACGCAGACATGAACATTGTAACAGCCTTCACGGACAAGGTCTTCGCCATCTTCCTGATGGCGCTGCTGCCGTCAACGGAGGAGGGAGCGACGGTGGTGAGGGATCAGATGAGGGTATCAAGGAGCTCGAGCCAGTCGAAGAGATTTAGATGAGCTAATACTTACATACTCTATAATAAGCAGGATCTATGCAGACATTCATTTGATTTTAGCCATAAATTGTTATTAAACCGAAACTAATCATTTATAAAGATGGACATGCAATAGTTTAGAAAATGGTAAAGACCAAATTCGACACCAGCGTTCGATAAATGGCTCAACCTGCCAATTCCTACAGCAAAAGTAACTGACAATATGTAGTAGTCATTTAGACATTCTTGCGGACTGCTGGCAACATTAGAACCGCTGACGTCTGCCTCCACCTCCTAGAGTCCGTATATTGCAACAGCTTCAAAAGGAAGCAAACTTAAATGATTTATTTCCGAAGAATGAATCTTCAATTGAGTAATTAACCCTATTACAATTTAATTGTTTATTGATTGCTTTATAACAAAAATTAATTAATAACTAAAGGAGTTAATAAACATCCTATTTGATAAATATTGTAAATCATTACTCTTTCTGATAATTAACTCTAGACAAAATCCAACGCATCAGGTACCCACAAATAGACTCCAATGTATCATATACCAAATGAAAATTCTGACGCTTCTAAATCTTTCTCAACCGATCCGCTCTTACTTTGCCCTTGCGTGGACGTCCAATAATAACAGATGTTCTAGGCTTTTAGACAAAATTTGCAATACAGCACTGCACTTCTATCTCCTTCCAAACTCTCATACGAGGCCTAAAGTATAGCCACTTAGACTAGAACGCTATACCAGCAATATGTGATTTGAATAATCTGCAGTTCAACCATTGAACAGGTAGAGAGCACGTGAATCCCACATGCAAAACCCATCTATTCTTGCTCTCTCTATAACCGCACCCACGATTTAAGCATAGGTGATCCAAATCCAGCAAAACGCAGATCTGTTCTCAGCGTGAGGAGCGTTTTTGTAAATAGTTTGACTGAAAATTGACCCTACCCATCTGATGAAAATATTCAACATACTTCCACATCTATTCTATAAGACTAACAAATTTTTCCATATCCATTCCAATTACCTTAGTGCTGCTCCATCTTCCCAATTTCCACATTCTCTTAACTAGCATAAGCGGGGTAATACACCCTCAATCACAAGCATCCTACACCGAAAACTCGCAACTTTTTTCAAGTAAAAAAAATGATTCTCACATTAGATATGTGTAATAATAAACCAATATATCAATCAACTAAATTGAAGAGTCTCCTATGTAGGGATAGAGGAAAAATCTCCAAGGTGGAGGACAAGACCCCCACCTTATAGAGACCTATTAAATGCTCATTAATGTAAATATACTTAAATATTATTATATATATGAATACAAAATTAAAAGAAAAAAAAAACCTTATCATGATATTTGTATTGATTTAGATATTTTTAATTATCTTTTAATAAATTTGTATCATATATTTTATTTTTAATTTAAATTATATTGTATTAGATAATATTATAATAAATTATAAATATTTTATTTAAATTTAAGATTATTTAAAATTTTTAAATTTTTTTATATAAACCTACGAATATCTACAAAAATTTGAATCCTCGCGAAAAATAGGAAACTATCACCCACAACCGGGATAGAGACAGAGATAGAGGACAAAGGACAAAATTTTAAATTGGGACAAGGGGCAGAGGGGCATGTCCCTACCCTACCTATGGATATCTATTGTCATCTCTAATCCTTCGGTGCAAAGATCCCTCGACATTTAACAAAACAGATTTGAAAAACTCGAAACCATCTTCATCCATTATTGTACAAAGAAATAAGGGAAAGAATATACTAATTTATGCTTACAATCAGTTACCTAAATTCTTCAGTCTTTGCCAAGCCGCCTGATGGAATCAGATAACAAGGCTCCAAGATTTACAATATAACTTTGGAATAATAATTCTACTCCAAAGATAATATACAAACCTTAATTTAAAAAAATATCTGGACACGAACCAACGTCTCCTATGTCAGTATTCACATAACATAAAAATACATTCAATATGCCGAGGGCACTTAGTAAAGCTCCAATAGCATTGAAAACACACATGACAACCACTGAAGGAGAATCAATAGACTCAATACCTACTCTGGACCTTGCATAGGAAACATCATATGTTGACCCTGAGATAGAAGATTCAAAAAAAGTGAGAATTAACATCATGTAAGTTGATTGCTTGTGCTAACATAAATTCCTTAAACTACAATGTAACAAACAAACCAGAGAGGAAACCATTCATATCATAAATAAAAGTTGCACGGTAAATGTTTGCATGCTAAATGTTGTCCTGTCCCACATTGAGTTAAAAATAGGCGTACTTAAACCATGAGACACCATCACCCAATAGAACTACATGAACATTGGTCACAATAATCCATGCTTTCATTGAGAACCAGCCAATGGAAAAGCAACAGCAACCTGGAAAGGAGCGACCAGGTTAAGGGCTATCAAGGGTCAGAAAACAAGTTACCATAACTGGGCAGCCAGAGTACGTCATAGCACATGCCAATTTTAGAAGGGATATGTGATGCTACATCCCACACCAAGTAAAGATATACTCAATGTAGTACTGAATCCATGAGACTCTCTGCCCAATAACCTATTCTTTTGGGTTGGGTTGTCCTGATGGACTTGAGTCATAATTCCAAAATATTAGCCGGGCTAATATCTGACATTTAAGGAAAACCAACTCCAAATAAAGTTTATTTTGATATAACACCACCACTTTCTACCTTTAATAATTGGGTAAAAAGTTACTCTTAGATTTTTTCCTTCTTCAAGCGCTGAAAACCCAGTCTCAACATAAAAAATAACTTTTACTTTTTAAACCTATGAGGAGCTATGAAAAAAATGGCCCTAGAGTCCTTGGGAAATCCAGCATTCACGACGTTTGTAACATTTTTGAGGATCAAGAAATCTTATAGCATAAGATACTTCATGAATTCATCGCACTCCCCAAAATTCACCACCAGGACAACTGCATGATCTTTTAACACAACCACAAAAGAATTTCCCATGTGTTCCTAAAGAAAGCCAAGTGAAATTAGCTAAGCACAACCCGAAAATAATGGTTCTGTAACAATAAAAGTGGGGAGTAAAGCTCCAGTCATCCAAACCAGAACTTTTAGAGTTTTGACATTCAAGCAGAAGATTGAAGTATATATTAATACTAATCAATACGATAGTCCAAAGCCATAAGTGACGTATAGATGCCAAAGCATCATTGGGGTCTAAACTGCTAAGAAAGCCTCCAGCCAATCACCACTAAAGGATCCATGAAACCTCATTCATTCCTAATCCATTTTGTAAAAGAAAATTTAAATAATCCAAGGGCGAAAGCAGCTTCCAAGAACTCTTGGGGCCCAACCAATCCAGAAAAACTACCCTTCACAGATGGACCACATATTAAATAACCCCAAATCAAACAAAAAGGATCTCAAAAAGTAGACAAGAGGAGAGAATGTGATAGATAGACTTTTTGGACCTAAACAATAACCCATAATTTATGCAACTTTTCACCAAGGACTTTAATGGGCGCATTGATTTGTGCTACTGATAAAACTTGTTCAGAAATATATTATTGAATATGAAAATACCAGGGTTAGAGATATTCAAGAGATCCTTTGCTCTTCTAAATTCTCAATTACTGACTTCTCAATTGACCCCTTCTACCTGTATAATCCTTTCTTTTATACTCTTTTAACTAACTAATTCTAATCCCTAACTAACTAAGGCCTATTAATAAAAGGCACAGTGTCCAATCAATACCCCCCTCCTTGCAAGAAGACCCACCTTGAAGGACTTATTACTAGCGATGCACAAATAACTTCCTCCAGGATCCCATTGTGTAATTGGTATGACATCATAGGGGTACTGGGCCCTTAGCATCAAGAAATAAGTTGATGTATTGAATTGGGCTTGACTTGTACTTGGCCCACTAACATCACAACCTGATTTTCTTTAGTAAACTTCCGGCCTTCCTTCCTCTTAATTTGGGCTTAGCCCAATATGTTTGGAACAGGTCCCCCTCCCACTATTGCCCTAGATTCCTTCACCTTTCTCACATTGCCACTATTAGGAGACACTGCATCCGCCATTGCCCGAGTCGCCATTTCGGCCGCCACATGAGCACCTGCTATGCTAGTCTTAACCTCTTTTTCCTCCCCTTCGATAGCATCGCCGCTGATACCCTCTTTCTCCCTCCCTCCTTCTAGCTTTTTCCCCAACTTGAAGCGGCGCCACCGTCACCCCAGCAACCCAGCCGCCACTTGTGACTCCGCTGGCACCACCACTCGTGAAACCCGATTTTTCCGGCCGTCGTCAAAACCCACACCGCACCCCACTCATCTGCGCATTGACTTGAGCTCCCTCGTCTTTTTTGTTCTCCCCCTGGTGCTTTCTTTCGGAAGTGGTTCCCTTTGATGCCACCATCGATGTTTGCCGCCGTCGACGTCATCCCTGTCATCATCCCTTGGGCTATCGCACGCCCTCTCAAGTTTCGATGCAGCGAAGCTACCTTCACACGCCACTCTTTGCCCTGTTCCTTTTTCACGTCTCCCCATTGCTTGTCGCAGAGACGTCGGGCCTTGCCGCAACAATTCAGCGACTTGGCCGAAGAGCCGCTCGCGCTCCGCCTTGCCTTCCTCACTATCTGCCCTAACCTCCGCTAACCACCACTTGTTGAATTCATCTTGATCCTTCTGCACCGTTTCTTGCAGGATTGGCACCACTCTTTCCGCCTTCACAATCCCTTGCACCTCTAAATCTTGAACAGAGGTTTCAAGAATTGTTTGCTTTCGTCTCTATCTCTCCCTAACCTCTGCTTCTTCTTCCTTGTCAACAAATGCCCTCAGAAATTTCCACCATTTCCCAATTGAGTTTTCTATTTTCCAAAGCACATACCACTAGTAATGTCGTCCTCTCAATGCCGCTCCCACCTTTTCTAAATTGTGTGCTTTCGGTAACTTATGCCCAAATTTCTCGTGCTCAAGGAAAAGATCCGCACATCCCATTCCCAAGCCCGTGCATTTTTCCCATCAAACACTTGAATTGACTCCATTGCTCTAGTTGCTACCATGAAAAGCCCTTCCCTAGATTGGTTAGGGCTCTGATACCAATTGATAAAACTAGTTTAGAAACATATCATTGAATATGAAAATACAAGGGTTAGGGATATTTGAGAGATCCCTTGCTCTTCTAGATTCTCAATTATTGGCTTCTCAATTGACCCTTTCCACCTCTGTAATCCTTTCTTTTATACTCTTCTTACTTCTAACTAACTAAGGCTTATTAATAAAAGGCCCAGTGTCCTATCAGCTACCAACCGAAAGTAGCTCACTTAGTCAAGAATTATCAGGCATTAATTCTAAGATGGACCCTTTCATAGGCAATATGTCTTATGATATCAAAACCAACATTGTGTGGAACATTTTAATAAATGTAAGCTTCAACAAAAATCTTTTAAGAGGAAATGGGAGTATGGGATTAAACCCATAAAGTCTTGTGAAAGGAAGTGTCAGCGAGTCATGCATCGTATTTCTGTCAAAAAGAATATTGTTTATGCCTCTGACATAATACCCAATCTTGATCATAGTTACCAAATTCGCTCCTACCCCCTTATACCACAAATTGATTTGTGCATACCAGACAACGGCACTTTCGCAATCAGGTAAATTAAGGAACACAGCCCATATCACCAAGCTTGGTGGACTAACTTGTTAAAGCATTTTGAACATAAGATGGAAAAAGATGCTGGAGAATGAAAGCAAAGAACAAAGCTTTTGCCATAGCTTCTGTGTGAGACAAAATAAAGAACCAAAGAGCATAAAAGACGGAGCCTTTTATCATAAGGAAGTGCGAGAGCATCCAAAAAACCCTATTGGGCCTCGTCAACTAGAAACCACACTGATTCATATCATTTAAATTAAGAGAGAAAAGAGAGGGGGGGGACAACAGTCTGATATTTGAAATCGGCTGATGGGCTTCTGAACATTTTGGTATTGAGTTTTTTTTAAGAGAAAATTGCACTTTACTATCCTAAACTATCGGCTATATGCACTGCAACCCCTAAATTTTTAAAAATGTGCAAATCAACCCCTGAACTTTCGCAAATGTGCATTTTAGCCAAAATAAGTGTACTATACCCTCTTAAACTATGGGTTATGTGCAAATCAACACCTTAAACTTTCCTAAATGTGCAACCTGATGCCCTAAACATTCTTCAATTTACGATATTTTTGTTAACAATCGATGCAAAAATTAACAGAATGGTCAATTTACACATTCAGGAAAGTTCAGGGGGTTAATTTGCCCATTTTTAAAGTTTAGGGGTTAAAGTGCATATGACCTATAATTCGGGGGGTAAAGTACAATTTTCCCTTTTTTTAATGAAGTTCTATAAGTTTTTGATTATTCACTCATTACCAAAGAGAAAATTATTAGCTATTACACCTAACCTATTATGATATTTTTTTTTTTTAGAATATTTAATTTATGATTTTCTAACAAATTTATATTAGAAATGTATTAATTAATGAATTTAATTTTGATACACTGTTAATGTAAAAAAATTTTACATAAACATCCAATCATGTTTCATAAGCAAGAGTGTTTAACTCAACCACCCACTACCTTAAAAGTCTTACAAATAAAAGAATATGATTGGATGACAATATAAAACTCTTTTATATTGACAGTGTATCAAAATTAATCTTTTAATTAATATATTAAAATGTACCATGACCTTACGTATCAACATTAATATAACCCTGCGTACACCATGTTTTATACGATAGCGTATTGCGCTCAGCATAACTGTGCCAAAGCTTACGAACGTAGTAACTATGATCTTGATGTTAACAGAGTCTATATTGCAGTTACAAATCAATTTAAACAGCAACCATAGCATCTTCATTTATCACTCAGCATTCAACATGACAGTGCAGAAGCACACAAGAAAGGGGTATACCACACTAGATGGAGCAGTGTTACCTGAGAATTTGTGTAATTAACACCTTGTGAGAAAGAACCTTGATGAGCAAGCTGTCAATTTCACAACAAAACATGCCAAACATTAGGAGTTTTGACATTCCAGCAAAATACAATTAAGCATAACACGTAAGTGTGTGAACGTATACTCCACCTGAGCATTAGGACTTGGTTGAACATCTTTCTTAGCAGATGCGTCTCCACCCTTGGCTGAACCCTTGGTATCACCCTGCAACACACACAAGTTCAAAAACAATTACAAAGCGGAATAGATGTTCAACCAAAGGAAGAAAGATTTTGACATTACCTCCATCTGCAGCATTCCCAATCGCCCAGGGACAAATCCATATCAACCGAAAAAAAAAAAAAAAAAAAGAAATTACCATGAGTGAAAAGCAAAGTTTAACAGCAGGAAAACCAGAACAGCTTGCTGTATAAAACATCATTAAAGGGCCCCATACACATGTTCCTCGGAACAGGGCTTGTTGGGGGACCAGAGAAGCTTCCCAAAGTAAAGCTGAAAATTCAACAAAAAGAAAAAGACCGTAAAATTTAGAATTACCTCTCTGTATCTGGTGAGGTATATCTTCAACGGATCAATATAATCCTCGAAACCAAGCGTTGCCATTGCCCAGAGCAAATCATCACCGTTAATCGTCTTCCTCTTCTCTCTCTGACACTTATCAGAGGCCCTACACCATTTAACAACCACGCAATTAAAGCACACCATCGAAGAATTAAAAAAAAAATCAAAAAAAGAAAACCCAAAAAAAGAAAAATAAAAGAAACAAAGAAAGCAATACTCGCTGGTGATAAAGCTGATGAACTCGGAGACGCATTCCTGAACGGTCTCTTTGGCATCTTTGGCGATCTTTCCGTTGGCGGGAAGAGCCTTCTTCATGATGCGGCTGATGTTGGCGATGGGAAGGAACCTGTCCTGCTCCCTAATGTTGGAGCGGGGGCTGTGCTCGCCGCTCTCGTGGCTGCCGCCGCCTGGGCTCGACGGACCGTCGGCCATTGTCGCCGGAACCCTAATCTGAGAAATGAATCGGAGAACACGAAAGACATGGTGAAAAATTGCAGAAACCCTAGGTGCAAGGTGGATGCGAAACCCTAGAGAGAGAAAGTGAAGAGAGAGATAGAGAGAGGGAATGATAGTGATACCTGTGAGGGGTGGCTGGGGAATGTGATGGAATTTGTATTTGGCGGGAGAGAGATCCGGTGAGAATGGGAGAGGAATCGGACGCTGGAGAAGAAAGCAGGAAGGAAACGATTGAGATGAGAGAATGAAGCCTATCACCACCGTCCGTTTTCTTTTATTACACAAACACACTCTCACTGGCCACTGCCCACCCTTTTCGCTTTTCCCTTCTTCGCTTTCCTTTCCTTCCCTCCTTTTTATTGCTGTCTCCTCTCTTTTTACTTTTTATTTATTTCTTTTTAATTTTTCTGGATTTAGTTTAGGCATTTAACTCCCCCTCAACTAAAAGATAAAAAAGTTAACTTTATTTAAAATTAATTTTAATATAATATTAATATAATAAATTTTTTTATCATTATCTAATTATATATTTTTATTTTAATATTATTTTAAAATTAAATTCTATTTATTTAATAATAAAAATAATATAAATTTAAATTAAAAATTGAGAAGAATGAATCTTCTCAATTAAAAATTTTATATAATAAAATTATATGTTAATTTTTATTATTAATTAAATATTTTTATATATCCCATACTTGATTTATATCTTATACTTGATTTATATCTTATACTTAGATAAAAATTAATCTATAATTTTATTATATAAAATTTTTAATTGAAAAGGTTTATTTCTCTTATTCAGTGCTGCTGAATTTCATTCTGATAAGGTGCTTGATTTGACCACGTGGGGTGCCTCCTGCTGTGCCTCTTGGCTTTTGGCGGTGGTTCACTGGTTTGATCACCACAGGACGTCGTCTGCTCCTACTTTGTTCTTTTTGGTCTGAGCTCCTACTTTTATTTGTGAAAAGAAAAAAAGAAGTGAGAGGACGTTAGTTGAATCCAGTTGGCATGAAGCAATACCATTGACAGCAAGAGAGCCTCCCTTTTTTTTTAAAAAAAAAAGTTTACTCTACGCAACGTTCATAAAGGATATTAGAGAGTGTGTGGAGGAGAAATAATAATTCTTATGCAGAGAGATCTAAATATTTCAATTATGAAAAAAATATTAGAGAGTCAATTTTCTGTCATAATTAAGTTATCAAAATGATGTTATATGCTATTGATTTTAAGATCAACAAAAGAACTCTACTGTTTCATTGACTCCCTTCTGATAAATAATTTTTTACTGCATAGCATCTCTCGTTAATTTATAAGCACATCTATACTTTTGGGTCGTGGCATACGAACAATTTTTGCACGGTAGAAAATTACTTAATTGACCACACCAAAGATTATCATCTTCAGTTTTATGCGTAGATTTCATCTTCGATATAATAATTGTTCATTATTAAAACTTAAAACCAATATTAAATGAAATTTAGTTAGATAATTGTATAATCCCCGCTTCTTTTAAGTGTCCATAACTCAAATGTGACGAAAAGGAAAAATAAGATCCTACATGATTACGTCCTGCTCCAGCAGCCAGGAATACCCTTTTTTTCGTCCAATGCCCTCCAAAGACGTGGCAAATCAAGAATGAAAAGTGTCCATTACATGTAAAAACTATAATGAATAATCTCCCTTAAAAATTTCAAATTTCAACTGCTGCATAGAGGTATATGTATAATTTTTATATTTTAATATGTCTTTTTATGTAATAGCATTTTTTTGGCGGGCTTGAAACATGAGTTATGTATACTCATCGTATCTTGTGCTAAAATTCAACTTTTATTTAGAAGAGTGGGGCAAACAAGAATTAAACTCTTAACAACTTGGTCATAAAGATTTTAATATTACAAACTATCTCTCCCAAAAACTTAAGCTGTTGGGTAGAGATAAGTGAAATATTTTTATACCTTAATAAAAACAATGTGGCCACCTGCTCTGGCAATTGAATGAATACAATGCCATTGATGCATTTGCTGCTAATTCAGAACGCATTAACTCAAATATACATAATTACATACACATTGTTGATTTGGTTGGGAGGGGCATCAAACTTTAGATCGCATATGAACAAGGCCTCCTCCACACAGTAAAAGGAAGATAGGAAAAATAAAATCAGAGGAAGAAATAAATAAATACGAAAATATTGTAAGTTTTTATGAGAGAGATCTATCTTGCCGTAGGCCTTGCAATGGATTCATCAATTGAGAGGTAACTCTCAGTTGCACCTAGATCCATTGAACCCAAGTTCATGGAAGAGTGAAAAGAATTTCTTGACAAGTCACGTGAATTGCCTTCTCTTACTGTTTCTGCCTCTCTCTCAATAGCTATTGCATCTTGGATCTCCTTAAGAACTTCCGAAATTGACGGCCGCATATAACCATGAGGTTCAACACACATAAGTGCTTTCTCTGCTATTTTCCACATTGATTGTAGGTCGTAGTCATTCCGTAGCAAGGGATCAATAATGCCTTGTATATCTCCACTCTCAATGTGTGATCTTGCCTGCGAAACAATCGACACAGGCAATAAAAATTTAGTTGATGTGAACGTAATACAACACAATATGGAAGGCTTACATATCTAGTTATCTACATAGCTCATGCAATGTTCTTTGTCGCTCTATACTCTAAAGATATAATAAGGCATTGTTGTAAATTTAATAGTAGCTGGAATAGAATAGAGAGATCCAAAAGAATTATATATCTTTTCAGACAACTTTATAAATTTACTGATGCAATCTAATGCATGTTATTATGATTTATCATTCCAATGTTGTAAATAAATACTGTACAAATCATTTCAGAAAAAACTACAAAGGATTTTAGAATTATAAACTTTCTTTATGCTTCAAAATTATATCTTTGCAGAGAAATTAAAACTCACCCACTGGACTATGTTTCGGCAATTAACACCAAAGCTTTCATTTGATATTGCTTCTTGACCAGACATGAGTTCAAGAAGAATTACGCCAAAACTATAAACATCGCTCTTGTCAGTCAGCTGCTGGGAAATATAGTACCTATTCAAGAAAAGTTTTAATGACAAGCTTTGAGGTTAGTGGGGACCATAGGCAACTTCGGTTAATTGGTCATCCAAAATTAAACACGCAACAAATTTACGGAAAATGGGTAAAGGCCTTACTCAGGATCCAGATATCCTACTGTGCCCCGAACTATGCTTGAAACATGGGAGACTCCATCAACAGCAAGTTTTGACAGACCAAAATCTGAAACCTTGGCCCTCAGGTGCTTGTCAAGAAGAATATTACTGCTTTTTAAGTCTCTATGGATAACGACAGGAACACAACCTGTATGAAGATATTCAATCCCTGAACAAGCAAGAGAATAATACAATTAATATCATGTGATTGATAAGGGAAGAGCCATTCAATCAGAAAATTAGAGATCAAAGTTACTGGTACTATCATCTTAAAGGACGCATAAGTGTTATAATTTATAAACCTTTGGCAGCATCTTCTGCAATCTGAAGGCGCTTAATCCAATTGATACTCCGTCCACGGGCTGATGGGCCTAAAAGAAGTAAGACAAAATTCAACATATGGACATCTGCACCTTGATTTAAATCATGTAGGCTTACCATAGAGATGCTCCTTGAGAGTTCCATTATGCATGAATTCGTAAACAAGCATACTGCTATCTTCCTCACGGCAATACCCAAGAAGCTGTACCAAATTTCTGTGATGTATTCTCGAAAGAAGAGTCACCTGGGTCAAAGAAAAATATTAACTATAATACGAATATCAATTCAATGACAACACAGTTTAATAAGAACATTCAACTAATTTTATCTACTTTAACAAAACTAGGCGAGGAAGAAAATGCAAAGAAAATTACAGAGAGAAAGTAGACAAAATTTTGTTAAATTTCCCCAGTTTTATTTATATAAATAATGGCGAAGACAATGAAGAGAAAACCGCAATTCTTATTCACCTGTAAAATAACTATTTGAAAATATCACATGCTCATTTTTATTTTCTCTCAACTTTTCCTCCCTTTTTTTTTCGGAGGGGCTGGATTTGTGGAATTAAGGTGAAATGTTCTCCTTGTTCCAATTGTTCTAATTTTCTTGGCTTCTCAAACAATGTATTAGACCTACCCATGACTTCATTCCTCCCTCGTAAATGTCCATCCTCACACCATCCCAAACAAGCCCCAATAGACAATGCAAAATTCATTATTGCTCCAGACCACGTGAGATTTCATTTTGTAGAATAAGGAAAGACGAATAGAGCTACAAATAAATCCATGGTCCCACTTTATTGCAGTCCGAAAGCCAAAATTTTGTAATGCAAATCTTGTGTTGTTTAGAGTAGCTCACTAGAAAGGCTTGGTAATGGATGTCTATGCATCAGCTTGTGTTTATAATTGCCCTGAAATGTTTGGATATACTTCTGGAAGACAGGTGCAGTGTTTTGATGTTCTCCTAGCAATTTCAGTGAACATAACATAACTCATGCAACTTTGCAAAAGCATGTAGCCAATTATGGACCAACAGTCTATAGGATAATATATTAAAAAATGCTACAACTAAAGCTTTCGCTAGGGCAATCCTCTTCCTTCTTCATCAACAGGATTCTAGATAACAGTTAATTATTGTTATTTTTGGAGATAAGCTGTTTTAAGATTATTAATGAATGAGTAGCCACCATTACCTTCATCCATTGTTTGTTTTTAACTAAGATTTAAAACGTTTCTGCTAACAAGACCCCAACCAGCTTTTATTTCTTAAAGGAACACTGCAACAATTTCCTGTTGGTCCATGCATTACTTCAATTATTGATAAATCTGTTTACACCCATGAAACAAAATAAAAGAAAAGGAGAGAGAGAGGGGGGGAGGGGATATCATAAAAGTAAAATAAAATGTCACTAAAGCAAAATGATAGTGCAATGCTGGAATGCTTAGAGAAGTTTGTTAATGCAGGATATATACCTCATTGGAGAACTCTCGCTTGCCTTGATAGGAATCATTAGTCAGAACTTTTACAGCTATCTCTTTTCCATCATTCAGTTTCCCATAGTATACAACTCCAAAACCCCCAGAACCAATTTTTTTCTCAAAGTTATTTGTAGCATTTAGAATTTCAGAAAAACTGAAGCAGTGAGCAGCTTCTGCAGGATCATCACTTTTCCAAGAAGCCAGCTTTTGAGTAGGGAGAGAAGCGATGTGGTCTATGAAGAATGTAAACAAGTAAATCATGTTTTACCAACTCAAATCTCTGACAGACACAATGAATGCTTTTGCTTTAGAATCCTACCTTGCTCAAAATACCTTCTGTTTCCTTTACGCATAAACAAGTAAGATATAATAGTAGCCAAGAGTAGAACAGAAGCCCCAACGGTGGAACCAATAATAACGTACATTCGGCTCCCTGTTCTGCTTCCTCTATGAAGATTAATGTTTCCAGAGTAGCTGTTGAAGACGGAAATAAAAAGATAGTGGTTATCATGTACATATAACGAAGTGGTAATTAGAAAATTTGGGACATAAGAATAAAGGATGTTCTGGAAGAAATATACTAATCACAAGAGCTTTGAAGTAATAGCATTCATGCTAAACTATATACTAAAGACAGAATGTCGTATCCAATATTACTAGGATGATTCGCTGACAGATATTAACATTGTTTATTAAGCAATCAAAGCAACACGATTTATCCAGCCGAAAGTCAGAAACCAAAAGATTATATAAACAATATCGAGAGAAATAGGTAAGGCTAAATATGAAAAGAGCAAAATAAAAACGAGAGAGTGGGGTGAGAAAGCATAACTGGAAGTTGGTCCATTGACATGCCAGAAGGAACAATTAGTGTCAGGTAATACATTAAAAATTTGAAGAGAGGAAAAAAGCTTGTATTTTGGAATTTCTGAAACTTTTACACTCTACAGTCATAAATACCCAACTAATCTTCTACTTCACTGATAAGACCGGGATAGTTAGTTTTTCTAGCTATAAAGCAGCCAAGTTTATTTCATAGTGTAAACAGTTAACAGGTATTAACACGAGCCCTGCAAAGAATAGGACAAAGAAAATAGCTGAACAAGACAGGACATTCAAAAAGCATTCACCATATCTTGTGTAAATAAATATTCATCAATTATCCTGTTAGATGCGACCCGCCAATATTACCTCCACACTCTCATGAGTTATGCTGCATGATTTCACCATCAAAGAAAAATAAAATGCCGCATGGATTCATCTTATGTTTAAGTTAGCAAGAAAAAATGGTACTCACTCCAAAACCAAATCTTTGCTCAAAAGACCTGATGGTACTGTTCCAGATAACATATTATTTTGCACATACCTGCGAGGATCATAAACATTATTTAAATATATCAAAATAAAACAAAAAGTATGAAGCATAATAACTTGAGCATTGTGTAAACATGACTACAGTCTCCAGGGTCATTGACAAAAAGATACCCATCTTAGTGGAGATCTATATCCTATAGATATATATCCTATCTAATCAAAGGCATACCAATGCCCAATTTTAATAAAACAACTTATATATAAGTTCCAGATAGCTTACAATTCCCTCAAATTTGGAAGGTTCAGCAAAGATGTTGGGAGCACACCCGTCAACTGATTGTTCTCAAGATGACTGCAAGAGGAAAATATTGCAGTTAACCAAATGCTACATAGCATGACAATGGAAAGAAATTATCAACGATATATTACATGATCTTTAAGTCCATGCATCCAGTAAAATCTGGTAATGGGCCAGTCAACATATTTCCATCAAGCCATCTGCATCCATGAATTAAATTATTCCACTACCACAAGATAAGTGATGGACCAAACATGAGACATCAGCAGATTCATTTCATAGAAATTAGAAAGCAAGATAAAACTTACAGTTCAACCAGACCAGTCAATTTTGCGATATCCAAAGGAATGCTCCCAGTCAAGTTTTTACCGGACAACAAGCTGCCACCATCAAGAACACAAAGTAACTATAACAAGTTCACTTCAACTTCTCTTTTGAAACATGCAATGGAACATTCTTTATCAGAAGCAAACTGCCTTTTCTTTTCTCTTTTTCTCTTTGGAGGAAAGAGAATGAATCCACATATAAAGAAAATTAAAACCTCAAAAAAGATTAACCCTTACATTGAAACTATTCTTGGTTGAGGATCTGAGTTACAGCGGACCCATGACCATGGAACAGGCAGACATGGGTCCCCTCCTTCTTGCGCCCAGTCTGCTGAAGGGTAGTGTGAAAGTACACCAGAAATAGCTGCTACTGCAAAACGTACAATCCAATTAATAAATAAGTTCTAAATTTCTAATGCATCAAAAAAAGGAAAAAAAAAAAAAAAGAAAGAAAGAAAAATTAACTTATAACACTTTGCATAAGACGTACGTATTAAACTACACAGTTGCAAGTTAGTCAAACAACATATCATACAGTCATAGTAGCTTCTTCTTAGCTGACTTACAATCTATAGAGCCATCATTTTTCTCCAAATATTTATTTATCTCCATGGCATTTAGGAGAGGTCCCTTGGAAGAATCAGAGGTCTTTCCAAATCTAAAAGAAAGCACAAAGGGTAGGGTTATATTGGTAAATCCTGGTTCATAAAGGCGATATTTCCCCTGGGCATTTTCTTCAATATTTACAACAGCCTTGCTAATATCAGGCTGGCCTGGAAGTACTAGCCTGAATTTTCTGGACTCATTTGGACCCAAATCTTCAATTTCTGCACAATAGGAGAATGCCCAACCAGTACCAGGAAAACCATCCAAGTTCAACCTGTACGTTAGCGAGCCATTTGTACCCACTACGGCTGTCTGCATCACTTTCACAGGTGGTATTTCATCTCTGTTAACATCAATTGGTACTTTGGTAGAAATTTTCTTGGTTCCGGCCGCAACATCAACAAGAAAATTTGCTTTCTTCACGGAATCTGACTCCCAAATTCTATCAAAAGGATCATCAGGATACCTGAAACGCAGAAATATATACTACTTTAAAGACAGGAAGAGTACGCATGTATTCATCTAAATAATACGTGAACGAATCCTTTGTTATGAAAACGGTTACAAACAATCTACATCTATGATTTTATAGAGTGAATTTGACAACAAATTAGGAATTACAGATATCCACATAGAAGTGTTCTGTCTTTGTATTGAAGTTTTTTTCAAACAGTTGGAACCATATGATTCATTGAACATGCACGCATCAGAATTAATCCATAGCATTCACACACACACGCTCTTAAGAAAATGCTCGTTAGAAGATTAATTTGTGAAAGAACAGACTATGAAGCAACATATGGAATGGTTTAATGTACCTGATTGGAGAATCGCTTTCTGCGCCAAAATTTATCCTAGCAGAGACACTGAGGTAAAACTGTTCCTCATATTGTGTATAATAAACTGAGCCATTGAATTGCCTGAGTTCAAGCGTAGATATGAACGGTTGCCCAGTTGTTGCATTCGATAAGCATACACTCACAGTAGGACTTGAAGCCAAAAACATAAGCTCTCGCATTTCTATACGGTTCGCATCAGATATAACAATAGTAGACCAATGTGTAGCCCCAACAGAAATGTCAAATTTGGGATAAACATTGTTATTATCAAAGTTTCCGTACAAGAATGTGGCCCTCAGTAGGTACCTTGTCCTGCTGACAACATCAAGTGTGTAGCAATATTTCCTGGAGTCACCAGGGAAGTGTCTAAGTGTCGTGTATTGCCTCCGTGTCTCATTTGCAACTGATATGGTGCTTACTTCTCCATAAGGAAGCTTATCATCAGGAGTCCATTCAAGACCAATCTCATCAGTGAAATTCTCTGTACCTCCACAGTCCAAACTCACAAAACCTGCTTAAGATGAATTATTTTGTCACTAAATAATAGCCTAGATGGACTGAATTAATTAAAAATCGAATTCCAAAACTCTAATAATGCAAACTTAACTAACTAAACAAATCACATAGTTTACAGAAGATCCAAGAGATTAATTGTTACTTATTAGTTTATTAAAAAAAAAAAATCAGAGCAATTGAGTCTTGTAAAAAGCTTATTAAAAATTCATAGAATAAGAAGACTCCTTAAGCCATCCTATAACTTGATCATAATTGATCTCCCTCATCACCTACTGAGCTCGCATGACATGAATCAACAACATCAAAGCTTAGATCTTAGTCTTTTTGCTATTTTGTTTATCGTTGATTTACGCGCTATGCAACAAGCATAGCATGCTGAATAACTACAGTCTAATTGTCTCTTTGAAAACAGGATGGTGAATAATCTCATTTTGCTCCGCATGATTTGAACATATACACAAAACGAGTCAAATTTTCAGAAATGAAAAGGAATTGCTAAGAGGTTCTTGGAATGCAGATTTCAATCGAAAGAACATCTTAGATCACAGGATAGGCACGGAAAAGAAGTATTACACTGTTAACCAAACAAACACAAGAACCACGACGACGATTATTGAAGCATCAGCGGCTAGAGCTGAAGAAGCTTATAGTAGGGGAGAGAGAGAGAAGAAAGAAACTAGAAGGAAGCCAGAGAGAGAGAGAGAGAGAGAAAGCGAAGAGAAGAAGGAAGAAAGATGTACCTTGCATCTGAGCAGAGGAGAAAGGCGAGAGGAGTAGCAGTGCGAGTGAGAGAGAGGACAGGAAGAGGAGCACCATACTCTCCTCCATTTTCTAACGTGCGAAACTTTGCTCTGAGTCTGAGATGAGTAACCATAAAAATGGCAGAACCCAACACAGAAAGCTCACACTCTCAGTCACTACTGCCTAGAGCAGACCGTAACAAAATAGAACGTTCGTATCGCGAATCGCTACAAGCCTACTCCTACTAATAAGGAAAGTACATAACCAAATATTAAATTCATATTAAATAATTCAAAATATTCTTATATGCTCTCATTTATTGTTTTTTGGGATAGTCCTTACATGCTCCCATTAAAAAAAAAATGTGTTTTTATTTACATTTTAATATATCAATTTTATTGTACGTTATCGTCTCACTTTTATTGTTTTCTTAACGTAATAAGTGATGTGATAAGTTCTAAAAAATGCAGAAAATATATTTTTTCCCTTTCAGTTAGAGTATCCAATTTTTTTTAGTAAATATCCACGCTCAACAACATCAACTAATATTACTGCAGTAATGTTAATTGAATCAACAAATTTTTGTGCAGACATTTGTAATATGGCCTATTGATTAATAGATTTAAATTTTTGTAGTGAATACCGTTATTACTTTGTTAAGAGCATTACTCTAATACGCTATTGGATACCATTTGGAGTGGTGGTGCCACTAGTAGCAGAACGTGGCAGAGGTTGCGACTTTTCAGGGTTTCAGAGTTCAGGGCCGTTCTTGTGGTGCGTGGGACCCGTGGCCGTGGCTAGACTCGTATGAGGAGGGCCCACACAAAGTCAGGTATGGGCCGCTACACTACACAGCGTAGACCTTGCTTGACCTGGACCTGTACTGGGGCGGTCTGGCTCCCCCCAACAGCTTGCTTATATTTTATATATTTAAAAAAATTTATAAAATATTAAGATTTAATTTATATATATTAATAATAAAAAATTATTTTATACTATTATTTAATTATATTTTCTCATATGTATATTTTTTAAAATAATAAAATGGAAGTCATGTATGTTTATTTATATGATAGCATATGATTGGATATCAGTATATATAAATTAAATCCAAAATATTATCCATTAAAAAAACAATTATAAAATGTTAAATTAAATATCTTAATACTAATAATAAGAAACTGATGAATTATATTCAAAAGATATTTGATATAAATGATACTTATATTCAAATATACCCTTTTTACAATATACATGCTAAAGATAAGTAAAAGAATTGTAAATAGCAATTTGCTTTAATTTTAATATAATTTTGAACATCTTTTTGACAAATTATAATGTTTAAATTAGAAAGGTGTAACAGTTTCTATTAATTTATTTTATCAAAAAATTTTAAAATAAGATATAATAAAATATAAAATTTTAAAGTTATATAATGTATTTGTACCTTGAAATCAGTTATTCTAAAAATAATAAGTACAGTCGATATATATCATTGAGACAATTCGTTTCATTATATTATCATAATTATGATTTGGTAGTTTACAAAAATATATAGGATAAATTTGCTGACTAATTGTAAGAATGTATTTTAGTGCTTTTGTACATTTACGACTAGTACAATTCACAGATGTTAAATAGAAGTATTATACTCTTGCTCCTTACAACGTGCATTCGTCCATGTGTACTTACATGACCATAGACCTCCAAACTTTGTTTCTAATCTCTCTCTAGTACTGAATCAGAATGAAGATGATTGAATCATAGAATTGAAAAAGAAAAAGTAACGATGATGAAAGGCAAAGTGGGTCATTTCCATGTCGCCATGTCGCCTAAAATCAACCCCTCCGATGAATATCGAAGACTTTCACATTGACTTATGGAGGATACAGTGATGAATATCACTCATTGGAAAATGTCGAAGTCCTAAACAAAGGAAGGAATGAGAAATATAGAAGTTTCAAAACTACAAAATGAAATATGAGATAGTCAATGTCTAATCAAACTTCGGTTGATTAAAATGTTGCACTGGTTGTCAACGAATAACTCGATTGCTGAAGTATTTGGCTGCGATAAGTTCCAATAAATATTATAATTTTGATTAATTTGTATTTATATTTTTTTCTTTGGGAAGACTAGCTTGTCTATTTATTTTATTTTCTCATTGAATAAAACCATTTTATTTTTCATCGATTGAGTAATGAACAAAATCTTCTAGGCTTCCTTTAACGATAGCATCTGTTCGTCTATAACAATAAGCAAGTACAAATAGGGGGCAAAAAAGGGAATTAATTCGCTGCTGGCTTTCTTAACCAAACAAGGCATGTAATTTAGCCTATTTAAGTACTTACATAGGATTCTTAAGTGAAATAACTTTTAATGTTGAGTTATGAAGATCATGAGAAGTTGTGAAATTTGCTATAATTCTGTAAAAGTATAATTGTCTAAATTGTAGATGTGGGATAATTTGTTTTATGGACATTGAGATAGAACCCTTTCTAATCACTCTACATTGGTTGGGTAGAGGCTAATAATGTCGGGGTTGAATAAGGAAAAGGAAAATTAATCAAACAAACGAAATTATCCCTGAAGACAAAGTGTTAATAAAGATAAATCTCTAATTATTTATTTCATGAGTTTTTTTTTTCCTTTTGAAAATAATACATCTGATAAGAAGTCTTACTTTTTGAGCATTCCAGCCTAGTCACTACGCACATCTTATTTCGTCCTTGCACGAAATAGAATAAAAAACTATAAATTTATAATTAGAAAGATAATTAAATTTATCAAAAGCGTGTTTCGAAATTAAAAAACAAAATGGAATGAAAATGATAAAAACTTTATCCCTTAAAACCCCCTCATTATCTGTTACCTGAATATTGGAGGGCCATTGAAGAAATAACATGTATATAACATAGTTTATCTTATTTCTTATTAGTTATGAACTATTCCTTTTATTATATTTAAAAGACTTGAAGGTGAAATGCTTGCCGCCCATAAAGTTGGATGGAAATAAATTCTCTCAATTAAAAATTTTATGTCATAAAATTATGTATTAATTTTTATTATTAATTAAAAATATGAGATCAAATATAAAATTTATAAAGATATTTAATTAATAATAAAAATTAATATATAATTATAACATATAAAATTTTTAATTAAAAGAATCCATCACTAAAATATGATGGTGATTACTGTGGCCCGGAGCCATACTTCCAAGTTTGATGTGAAACGGACCAGTTTTGACCCACAATTATTTATTAAATGGTTTTATTAGGCGAGCGTGCTCCATAAAAGTGGGGAATGTTATCTTTAGTCAAGTTCCCAATTCCCATGTCCTATAGGAATACCATTTCAACTTCCAACTTTCGCCTTTCCATTTGAAGACATTGACACTTGGTCTATTATTGTATGGCATTCAAGCGAGAGACATTTTTCCTTCATTAGACAATAAAAACATGCTTTAAAAATAAACTTAAGGTTTATGTTTTCTTTTTCTTAAGGGAAAAAAAAAAATAGAAGAAGCACAAGTGGACAAGATGTTGTGAGACGTAGATAAAAGATATTTGAGTTACTGAAATATCCCACCTTAATTTTGTTGTTAAAATCAATGCATTGGCATATTTCTTTCATTAAAAATCAAATAAAAGATAAAGTATGATTATATAATTATTATAATTCTCATTTCATAATTCAGGTTTACAATTTGGTTCTCAGATAACTATGATCAACTATATATCTAGTGATTGTTAATCCACCAAACATTTTGAAAAATCAATTTAACAATTTTAATAATTGTGATGGCAACACTTATAGCATTGACAGTGCATTCCAAATAACTATTATCAGATGTGTTATCTTTATTTCAGAAAATATTTATATACCAGTATTACTTCAATTATTTCAATAAATGAGCCGCACATGATAAAAATAAAAAGTATAGTATATATATTTGACAATTATAACTCAGGGATTGGTGTTAAATTAAAATTATCTTGAATCATACGGGTATAATTTAGTAATTTTATTAAAAAAATAGCATACTGAAAGTTTTGTGTTTCTTAATTCAGACACAAAACAATAATAATAATAAATAATTAGAAAAACTCAAGTGTAAATGCCAAAGACACGGATGGTTGTAATTTGCAAGTTTGCAAGTTAGAAGTTGATGCGGATGATGAAAGTATGAAGCAAAATGGACATCAAAGATACCCACATGCCTTTCTGCCATGCTGAATCACCTTTGATGACCTTTCTGAAAAGCACGATGGATCCATTTTCTTCTTTTATTATTGACCCGAACGAAAAGAAAATAAACTTCATATGAACACAGCCTTTAACTTTCGAAAAGACGACAGAATTATAATGGTTTTTTGTTGCCTTCGCCTTTTTCACTTTTGCTTTTGGACTTTCGATGGAATCAAAAGCATTACATGCACGCAATTTGATTTCTTAATAGTGAATGCCTTCGCCTTATGGTTTTAGCATTTCAAATGGTAGTTCCGATGAAGATATTATATTTTAAATAAATAATAATAATCGAACTTTCTTAAGATTTAAGCATACATAGAAATCGTCACTTTTGAAGAGGACGTAGGTGATTTTGACCCCAAAAAGAGGATGTAAGTTCCATTTCTAGGAAAATAATTCTTATGAAAAGATTATATAATTGAATGATGATTAATTTTATAAGGGTTTAAATGTGCTGACATGTAAAAATACCTATGGTCTAAAAATAAAAGGCCGTTCTTGCATTTATTAATAAACTAAATTGTATGGAGAATCAAAAGAATGGGAGAAGGTATACATCTCAAACAGGACAAATATATTTGTACCAGCTTAGTTTCATGAACCCAATACACCAAATGACCAAAACAAAGGAAAACAATATAAAGCATTACGATTGGTCCTTCACTGCAAATTCTCTCGCTGTCATTGGATTCTATGATAATGGATATAAAAGTTGGGGACTTTAACCAATTTTTTTGGTCAAACAATTTAGTTTGCTTTTTAAATTCATAGAAATATTGCTGGTGTTCTTCTTATCTTCTCATTTAAAAGGCGTGTCACATCACACTAGGCTTCTTAAAGATAAAACGCTTCCTTTAATTAACCTGAATCAACAATTGAATATCTTTTTACTTGGTCTTTTGCTCTTTCACTTATGTCCACGCTTGGAATTGGGCTTCAATTTACGATTTGGATTTTGAATTAAACTTCTTTCGTTCCAATTTTTCATTTCAAATGTCATTTATAGTTAAGACTGTAATTCTACTATTCTACAAATCGGTTTATAAAAATAAGAATAAATAATTTTTTTAGTCCTAATATTTTAAAGTTGGTATCAATTTGATCCTAAAAATTTTTTTGACATTAATTTAGTTCTAATACTTTGAAGTTGATATTAATTTGGTATTGAAAAAAATTTTGATATCAATTTAGTTCTAACACTTTAAATTTTGACATTAATTTAGTTCTAAATTTTTTTTCATAAAATCAAATTTTTCATTAAGTTATCCGTGTAAGATTAACTTGATATCAAAATCCAAAATATTATGACTAAATTGATGTAAAAAATTATTTAATAACTAAATTTACGTCAACTTTAAAGTGTTACGACTAAAAAAAATATTTATTCTAAAAATAAAAAGACTATTAGTATAGGGCTTTCTCAATATGTAGCTGACACTGTAAAAATGATCTATTATAAAACATCGAAATCAAAGTATTTCTTTATACTTTTTCTTATGAAAATAAGTTCAATATAATTATTATAAAATATTTTTAAAATGTGATTATTATTATACTATAAGATATCATTACTATATTGCTATTTTATCAATTCTCAATTGATTAACCAACTTGTATTAATTGTATACCCATAGTTTCTTATGTATAATATAAGCCTAACGATCGATTTTCTTGGTTACAATATTGCATTTAAAATCCTAAACAAATATGAGAACAATGGTTATTAAATCTTTATATGCACGTTAAATTAAAAATTGTTAATGTTACAATATATAATTGGATAAAAATATGAAAAGCTTTTGTATTAAATATTAAATTAAAGTTATATATTTAAATATTTTAAATTTTAATACTTTTACACTGACAGTATATATCACAGAATTTAAGTAAAATTGTACTTATAGATTTGTACAATTTAGTATTATACTAGGTGTAATTGTAAAGGACTACAATCTAATGGAATATCACACTGTTAATTCTTGGTATGAAATTTTATCCAATTCTGTTTATTGTACGCGAGTTTAAATTTGATCTACTGTAATTCTACTCATATGTTTGAATATGGAAATATATGGTTAAGGAAGTCTAAAATATGGCGAAGATTGCAACTAATGAAATTCGTGAATCACACGTTTGACATAGTTAAATAACTTTGTGCAAAATTTTAGAGACAGACCATGGATCAGATGCGGCCAAGCATGGAATGAAGACCCCTACCTGTCATCATTCCATTCTTCTTTTCGCTGTTCTTGAGTTTTTTTCTACGTGTAACTATTCTCAACGTGAAATTGTGAGGTGCAATGTCCTCATCACTGAAATTTTTGGTTTCCATGGAATTTTGAAATGAAAAACCATCGTCTCTCTCTTCGATTTATTGTATTTGTGTTATAAGGATGGCTTGCTGCAAGTTACGACTTTGGAATAAGAGATCGTTTATTAATTTTCGGTAGGTATGTATGTATCTTCTGATTTAACTATTTTGGAATTGAATGGAGTATGAGATTATGGCACGTATGGTCATAAACTATCTTCTTGTTATTTAACAATATTTCGAGTATAGTAGCTTATACAGTCTTTTTTTTTTGGGGGGGGTGCAAGCTTATATAGGTTTCAAAACGCTGAAAGCCTGCAATCCTCTTAGAGGGTGTTTGGTATGCTGTATTAGGTATGATAGAATAAGGTAATATAATATGTTATGTTCTTATCCATTATTTGGTACAGTCAACGTATTGTATAAGTTTATTTATCAAACCTCTTTTATACGTTATAATGATGGATAACTTATCTGTTAGGAGTAGTATTAAGCTGACAATTTTTAATGTATAAGAATTTTTTTATTTTTTTATTTTTTAATATATTTTATTAAAAAAATAATTATTAAATAAATAATAAAAAATAAAAATATATAAATAAAAAATAATATTATTTAATAATAAATAAATATTTTTTTAAAATAATTATAAAATAACTATTCAAACTGAAATAAAAATATAGGAATAAAAATTTATTATTAAAATATATAAATAATAATATTTAATATAAATTTAATTGTATATAATAAAAAATACAATCAAATATAGGAATGTGATACTAAGCTTATTTAGATTTTAATGTATAAAAACTCCATATCTATTTCACTCACATTCTTTCTCTCTCTCTCTCTCTTATATTTTTTATATTTATAAAAAAATATTAAAAATAAATAATTTTTAATATAAAATTATTTTTATATATAATAAAAAATAGCTTAAATAATTATAATAACTATTTAAAAATTATATTTATTATAATCTCTTCTTTTGGTTATATTTTATATAATACAATATCTTATATAGTGACATACCAAACACTGTATAGTATTAAATTTTTATCAGGCCTTATACAATCAGACTTTATACTATCAGCCCTTATCCTATCAGACCTTATACTAACAGGCATACCAAACGGGCCCTTATTTACGTTTGTATTATGAGGTTGAGAAAGCATTTTCTTTTTCAATAAAAATAATTCATAAAAAATGTCCAAGAGCATTATGAGGCATTTTTACATGGTGCAATATTCTTAATTGTCATTTTAGATAAAATAATTTGTTGAGATAATCTTTTAATTACTGCAATGTTAAATAATTAGTCTTGCAGTAATATTTTTAGAAAAGATTAATATTTATGCATTGGGGTTATAAAAAAAAGTTACACTGTTAATCGATATAATTTAAAAAAATGACAAATTATGATGGATAATTATCATGATTTGATATTTTTATCAAATTCTATTAGTTGATAATATAAAATAATTTTTTTTTTCAAAATATGTGATCAAAGAAAAAAGTTATGAGAAGTTAGGTAATTAATGTTTGAGTTGATGGATTTTTTTTTTTTTGTATGTAAGATTTTAAATCAATATAGAAGAAAATATAAATATTTATTATTTTAGTTAAAACTACTAAAATTCAGAAATTATTAAATTTTAATTAATTTGATTCAAATTAGATTTACTAACTATATGATAAGATTTTTTTAGCATAATTTTTTTTTTCTAAAATATCTTGCTTAAAGAAAAAAAATATCGAACCATAGAAGCAATTAAATGGTGGTAATAAATACTTATTAACTTAGTGACTAACTAAGTTCAATAACTATACCATAAGTGACATAAAGTATGCTTTATAGATGCATAAAGTATGCTTATATGTTGATGTAGGGTCCATTTGGGTAAATAATTTATTTAAGTATTTATGTAAAATTAATTTATGAATAAATTATTTTATATTTGGATATAGAATAATAAAAATACTTATTTATAATATTTTAAAAAGTATATTTTGAGAAGCTAAATTTTTTAACTTCTCAAAAAATATTAAAAATGATCTTTTAAAAAGTAATAATATGTATGGTCAAATAGGACAAAAAGTTAAAAATATAACTTTAATTTCTAAACAAAACCTTATTACAAGACTGAAGCCTATTAAATATATTTAAGTTCGAAATATTGAGACCTGAGCTTTGATGGTGAAAAAGTTATCCTTGAATTATTTCAAAACCCATATAATTAATGTAAATTTAATATGAGAAAAAAAATTGAGGACATTAAAACATTTTTATATAGCAATGATGATATATTTTAATAGGTTAAATCTATTCAAATCTTATATATCCCATAAAATCAGTACTTGTTTGACCATGAAAATACAAAAATTATGCAAATTTTTTTTAAAATAAAAATTTGGTTATCGAGTTTCAAATTTGCGTCTTGGTCCTAAAAATTTTTTGAAGTTTAAAATAAAAATTTTTGAAGTTAATATTCCACCTTAATTGGTACTATATAAGCATTAATTAACTACACATTTTAATTGATTACTGTGTCCAACAATTATATGTTACTTGGAAGCAAAGATAAAAATGAATATCACGTCACTAGAAAAGGTGAAGATATGAGTACGAAAAGGCCAAAAGTTCTTTGATAAGAGGCAATACGAGTCGACATGAAGTAGAAATCTTTGGCAAATTTATTTTTTTTTAAATATTGTATCAATTTATATTTTATTTATTATTGAATAGGATATAAATTTTATTTAGATTAAATTTATACCTCATCTAATAATAAATGAAATATAAATCAACATAATATTTAAAAAATGATAAGTTCACATATTATTTCTTATATTAGGGCCTACAATACTGTTGACCAAGAAAAACTTACAATACAAAAATTCTTTACTATTTTTATGATGTGAAAAAAAGTATATCTTAGCAGAATGAAAAAGATAAGTGCAGGTTAGTTCGGCATAAATATTATCTTTTCCTATTACGAAAAGTCAATTATAATTTTAAAAAGTAAAAATATAAATAATCTTGTTCTTTTGATTATTTTTAATTTCTCTACATAAAATTTATTTATAACATTTAACTTTTTTTAATCACAAGAGAAAACTATCAATTTGCCCATAAAAATTTAAAATATTGATAATTTACTTAAAAGATATTATTTTCTTCTGTGACATTCTAATAAAAAATGTACTGATAAATTAATTTTTAAAAAAATTAATACATTTACAAATTAATCTTAAAAAATTGATTTATTAACAAATTAATTTTTAAAATATCTTTTATTAATATTAACAAAATTTATTAGCAATAATAGAATTTATCGTCAAAGTACCACTGATTAATAAAATATTTTTTAAAAATTAAATTATCAATATTTTAATCTTTTAGGGATCAAATTAATAATTCTATTTATGCATAAATTGTAATGTAAAAATTTCATTATTTTAGTTTAGACCCAATTTGTTTCAGATTTTTGTTGACTCTAAACGTTAGACGAAAAGTAAGAAATTAGAGCTTTTTTGAAAAAATAATGGTTAATAGCACGAAATTTTGCTCGTGAAATGGCATATGAATAAAAAATATAGGGGTATTTGCCTTGCATTTTGCCTATTTTTAAAACATACGCATATTACGTTATTTTTTTTTATCATTAACTATTATACCATTTGCACTTTTTTGACAAAAATGTATTTGTACCATTAAGTACTGCTGTTTAAAAAAAATTGAACGAATTTGTGTATTTGCATTAGAAATGTAAAACAAATATATATATAGTTAAAAGTTTACAAATAATGTGAAAAGTAAATATAATAAAATAAGACAAAAAAATTTAAATTGGTCAAATTTAATATTTGTTCAATTATTTGAACTTTATTTCAAACAATATAGGAGTTAATTATAAGTTACTTTTTAAAAAATATTAAAACTGTCTCATAACATAAAACTAATATATTTCTCATTTAAAAATAAAAAAATGGCCGATGGATTATAGCTCAAATAATACTCCACTCTTGTCTTGAGGGAGTGTTATGGAGAGTTGGGGTTTCAATTTTCTATTTATCCATCTCTTCTTATCATTATTTACTAACTCTATTAGGAGCTTATAAGCATAAAATAAACAAATAAATAAAAGGATGAGGTGGTGAGATATTGATGGTGATGGCCCATGCTAGATGGAAGAAATGATAAAGAAGTAGAGAACAAAAGGGGGTGCATGGCCCTGCTGCTTATTAAAAGGCTGCATATAATTTTTTTTAAATATTAAATAGTTAAAGTTTTGTAGTTATATTTTTCATTAGAGTAATATAATATTATTTATAAAAATATTATAATATGGTTATTAATCTATAAATAAGTAAATAAATTGCATTATTTTATTTTATTCAATATTTATCATTAGTTTGTGCAAAAATTTTGTGAGTTCTTTTCAATTGTACAGTATTTTTCTTACTTTAACTTTTAAATAAATACCCTTATTTTTAATTTATTCAATTATTCTTTATATTTCTTAATAAATTCTAATCAATTTAATACTTAAATATATTTTTAATTCTATAAATATATGTTATTTTAATTTTCACCCTTTTTTTGTTATTATTCCTATCATTTTAAATTTTAGTCCTTATAAATATTTTAGAGTATATATTCATTTCTTTTAAATATTAACAATTTTATTTTTGATTTTTAAAATATTTTAAGAATTTTTATAAATATTATTACTTAATATTGGGTTTAACGAGTAAGAACAAAGAAAAAAAAATATAATGATGAAAAAAAGAATGTTTAAAATCAAAATAATTTATATTCAATAATTATAGAATTAAAAAGGATTAAGGTAGGAGCTTTCTTGGCCATTTAATTAAATGTCTTAGGATTAAGTTTTAAAAATAAAAAAAAATTCTTATTGAAACTCTTTTTCTTTTAAGGTGTGTGTATAAATTGAAATTTTGGAGGAATAGAAGAGAAAGAGTATAAAAAATAAAATAAAGTTACAATTTTAACCCTTCGTTTCTCATCCCCTCCAAAACTCTAACCCATAGACATAGCCTTTTCGATCGATTCAATCGAATTAATCTAACTCCTAATAAGAGAAGGGAAAAAAATAAAAAATAAAAAGCAAAAATTGGGCCAGCCATAAAGCCGAGTTGTCTTCAGCTAAGCTGGGGTTTTCAGTGAGTGACTACACCAAAGCCATCCCATTCCTGTCTCTAATCTCTATCTCTGATTCTCTGTTGCGCATTATCCTCCTCCTTTTATCCACCACATTCCTTCGCTTCTTCTTCTTCGTCGTCTTTTCCACCCTATGTAAGTTTCCTTCATCTCTCTCAAACCTAATCCCTTCACTATCCTCACTTCCCTCTTCACTCTTACCACCATTCCTTTCTTTCTTCTTTCCGTTCTCATTTCCTCGCTTCTTTCTCATTTATGCTTTCTCACTTATGCTTTCCAAAATTAAGGACAATGCGCGAAGCATTCTGCCCTTACCAGTGATTTCGTTTGATTCAGTTTGGGCCCGATTGGCCGATTGTTACTTCAGTGTCCACAAAAAAAATGTTATCCTGAATGGGGATTATTGTGGCATAAGGGAACGAAATGACAGATGACGAGAGCATGCATTAACACGCTGTTCATTTCTCTCTTTAGGGTTTTTTTTTTTTCTTCGTTCACTGCAGTTATTATTGGCGGTGACATAGCTGCTAGAATTAGCTGAAAAAGTAATAACAATGATCACTGCACTTGCCGGAAAACCTAGCACCCACAGTCACAAACCCCAAGCTTCATTTGTTAATGATGCATGATTATCAGCAAGTCTATGTGCTGGTTTTACACTTTGGTCATCTTGCAGTTGAAGCTACATGTTAATAATAAATAACTCATTAATGGGCCCTAAGTTATGGTTACTTGTTTTAATATTTGACTAGATATTTTAATAGAACGGGGACTGCGTAAGATATTGGGCAGTGTTTTGTTTTATTTAAATAATTTATTTTTCATTGTTAACATTGCACGGTGCATGTGGAGTGTGGACCATTATTAGTTTATTACTATATTTCAAAATCTTTTTGTGATTGTGCTGAGGATTTCAATGACGTTCTGAATGTCATACCAGCAGAAACGGATATCTATTATTATTAATGCTAGAAGTTTTGCCCTTTTGAGCGGAGATTATTTGATGTGTTTATTAAATTCTTATTTTCAGTTGAATTCCTGGGTCAATCATGTGTGACAAACGCGCAAAATCATGCCCAATATGCACCGAGGAGATGGACCTCACTGATCAGCAGCTGAAACCATGCAAATGTGGCTATGAGGTGTTACGAAAGTTTGTGTCTCTTAATTTATTGTTGAACTCTTTGTTTTGATTCTTGTTCTTATATATGTGCGTTATCCTTAACCTATTTGGCCAAGGTGAAAAGTTGGAAATAAAAGTATTGGTGTAACTGATATTTCTCTAGAAAAAAAAGTGACTTTTTATATATAATATTGTCCTTACTGATTAGTGATAAATTGGGTTTGTTTGTTCTGTGTCTTCCTCATCCTTCTCCGCAGATCTGTGTCTGGTGTTGGCACCACATTATGGAAATGTCAGAAAAGGATCGGACTGGCGGTGCTGGTCGCTGTCCAGCTTGCCGTGCAGCTTATGACAAAGAACGTATTGTGGCAATGGCCGCAAATTGTCAAAGGTTGTTTCGGTTGAGGGGAATTTCTAATTTCTTTATGACATTTTATTTTATGCAAGCAAGTGTTGAGTACAATGATTTTGTGCTTAAGCAGATTGGTTGCTGAAATGAATTCACAGCGTAAAAAGAAAATGCAGAAGTTAAAGTCCAAATCAACTGAAGGAAGGAAACATCTTAGTGATATTAGAGTTATTCAACGAAACTTGGTGTACATAATTGGATTGGCTCTTAACCTTGCAGATGAAGATGTGAGTTCATCAGTGATGTTCTGTATCTAAATGTTAGTAGATGCATGTATCTGGGTCATGTTATACTCTATATGTGGTTTTGTGTCTTGTAAATAAATTATAAATTTATCTTTGCCTTGTTTTTTAGGTTGACTATGTTTTTTATTTGGATTTTACCAGCTACTTCAGCGCAGGGAGTATTTTGGCAGGTATGGAAAGGTTTTGAAAGTGTCAATTTCTCGAACAGCTACTGGCCTAATCCAACATTCTGCGAACAACAGCTGTTGTGTGTAAGTTGTTATTGCATATCTTGATGGCCATCACCCTGCACTGAGTTTGAAGTAGAAAATTATAGTTTTTATCTCACTTTATCCTCTTCCTATTTTATTCATTTGTATGTGAGTATTTGTATTGGGTTTTGTAATGTTTCTTTCTAAGTCTGGAAACCAGTTATTGTAGGCTGTCATTTATATATTATAGATTCAGGCTGAATTTCTGGAATTACAATTTCTTATCTATAGGTACATAACTTACTCAAAAGAGGCAGAGGCAATTCGATGTATTCAATCAGTGCATTGTTTTGTATTAGAAGGTAGATCCTTGAGGTAAGAACTATTCCATTTTTATTGGATTGTGAGGCCTTCATGGTTATGTGACGATGAGTGGGAGTTTGCATTCGCAGGGCTTGTTTTGGAACCACAAAGTATTGCCATGCATGGTTGAGAAATGTGGTAAACAGTGATTTAAGCTGAATTTATGAATGCTTTTTTAGGCATAGCTATGTCTTTGTGCTACTATATAAGTTATCTTGCTGGTCCAGCCTTGCAGCAATCGAGATTGCTTATATCTGCATGATTATGGTTCTCAAGAAGATAGCTTTACCAAAGATGAACTAGTATTAGCATTTGCAAGGTATGCATTGGTTTTTGACTCATGTACCCCCCATCCCTGTACAACAGAATTTTGAGTATACTATGCCTCACTTATGTCTGGATGTGCTGGTTGACTTCTAGACATATCATTTCTTCATTTGTGACTGATATCTAAAGCTTCCACATCAGGTTCTTTTTAGTTCTGTGGTGCTGCTTGTCTAGGACTCCTGGTGGATGATTGCTTTTAGTTTTCTTGATGTAAAACTAACAGATAGTTAAGTATACATATCAGATGGGCAATATCTTGTATGAGTTCTACCTTTATTTTTCTCCCTAGTTTACATAAATGTTTCACACAGTACTGAATTCGTGAACTTCAAATTAATCCTGTATGATCTCATTTTATTTGTTTTGAATTGCATCCCCTCCATTATGCTTGTTACTCTGAATCTTAGTTTCCACTACCTGTTTATTATTTCTGCTTATGTTTAGGAGTTATATCATATTTGATTATAGTTTGGTTGTATTGTAATTTGGATGTTAAAGGAGTAGAGTCCAACAAATTATTGGAGCTACAAATAATTTGCATCGGCGTTCAGGGAATGTTTTACCTCCCCCTGAAGATGATCCTAGACATATGTCATCAGCCTCCAAAGCAGTTTCCAAAAGTTCTTTAGATGTAAGTTTGACATACATCACTTTTGTGGCAAACTTGTTTGTTACAGGGTGATGTGTTTCTGCTGCTTTCAACTTGTTCACTAAATATATGTATTTTAATTTATTAGGCAGTCAGCTAACATATCTTATAAACCTCAATTCTTTTATTGAAACAGAAAATTGAGAACCAGATAAAGGGATCTTGTTCAGGTAGTGGGGCTGTGAGTTCAACAGCACCCCCTCCTGTGACCTCTTGGTAATTAATTTACTGATTGGCAGTACTTCACACTCATTTTTGTATTTTCTGAATGCTGACTTGGTATTTTGTAATAGGGTTATGCGTGTTTCTGGCTGTCTTCCACCAGATACAAGTTCATTGTGTCCTGGTAATTTGGCGGATAGGAAAGTTGAGGTATATAATGATCCACAGGTCCATGTGTCAATAGTTAATAGCACTGAAAGAAGATCAGGGGAAGCTGAAAAAAACTCAGAAGTCCATTCTGGTGGTATGTTCATACCTTCAGAGTTGAACAGGCATTATATTAGTGGAAATTCTCAACTATGTGAGTATGTTATAGAAGTTATTGCGGAGAAACTTCCTTTTCTGTATTTTCTAACCATGAAAATTCTCTAGCAGCTTCTATGGGTAGTGATCAAGATAGGGTAGCACCTGCTGCGAGCACAGGCTTTCTAAAGCTCTCCAAACCACAATGTGATTTTGATATTGACAAAGCAGTCAGTCTTGATTCGAATGGGGATGTACAAGGCTTATGTTTGGATTTATCATCTAGCAGGCATGATCATCTTGAAGATCCATATTGTATTCCTGATTCAGACAGATTACTGTTTACGCATCGTTCAAAAATTTCATCCACAAGGCAGCATTTGCAGCAAGATAATGAATATTTTGAAGAACATTCAACCACACCAGTTTTTTGGGAAGATATCATTGTGGATGATATACAGAACTTAGATTATGAACAATCAAAATTTAGCAGCATCAATAATCTATCTTCAGGGCTCTGTTCACCTTGTCTGCATAAGAATGTAGACCAATCAGGCCATCAGCTTTGGAAGCAAGATCAAATTTGTCACCAACATCATTTGGGCAAAAGTTCTGAATGTTTTAATGATCACTTGGAGGCAGGATTTGAGGAGCATGCGGAGAACAAAGAAAATGTTAATAAGGTTCCTTCAGACATGGGAGAGAGTAGCATTATATCTGATATTTTGTCTTTAGAATTGGATCCATGGGAAGATCCATTGGCTAAGTTGTTGGGGGAAAGTGAAGAACCAAGCAGAGCCCTTAAAGCATCAACTTTGCGGAAAGGTCAAGACAAGAATCAGTCAAGGTTTTCCTTTGCGAGACAAGATGATCTCATGAATGAGGCATCTGATTTGGAGCAATCGATTGGGATTACTAGACAAGTTTCTAGAGGGAACTTTGCATCAGATGGTTTAATGGAAAACAAGGATACTCTCACTTGGAAATACCTGAATGATGCTCTCAATGGGAAATACCCACATGTTGTACCGACAAGCAATTATGTGCTATCAGATAAATTTGTTGGAAGTGAGTCTTCTGTGCCATCAAAATTTTCCCGAGTACTGATTAATAACATACTAAGCACTCACTCAGTTTGTGTGTGGTGGGTGGGTAGGGGTGGGGTTTTGGGGATGGCAGGGGTCCCTTTTGCATTTTTCTCTGTTTATTGTTGCTTCTATCTAACTTAGTGAATCTATATGCATAATCTTGCTGTTGTATTTCTTCTTTTGTGTTCTTATTTACTATGGCATTCAAGTTATTCTTTTACTTGGGTGTTCATGAAGTCCTTTGCCTATCAGTTCCTGTAATGTTGTCCTCTCTTTTGTTTTCCTATGGTTGGACTTGGAGAGACACGCTATTTGAGCACTACTATTTTTTTTCCGTGGTTCAATCCATTTGCTCCTAAGTAGAATTAGTAAAGCCTGCTTCAATTGTTGATTTTTCATTTAACATTTTTCCCCTTTTGGTTATTGTTATTATTCGTGTGTGTATATATATATATATTTTGGCTCTTTTGCACTATCCTGTTTGTCCAGTCTTCTATTGTAGTCAAACAATCTTACATATCAAGTCCCCCTCCCCCTCCATCAAATGAAAATAATTTAAAACTTATTAACGTGACATTCTTTCAATGCTATTACTTCTGTTCACTCTGGAACCAAGTGTGATGAAAAAACTGATGTTTATTCCTTCTTTTTAATTGTTGTCTTTTATCAGCATCAAAAGCTCATGCTTCAGGCCCACCAGGATTTTCAATGTCCAGCAGAATACCTCCTGGCTTTTCATGTAGCAGAGTAGAACATGATTCTAATACTCATGGTGTGTCTCTTTATGGTTTAAGATTTACTCTGGTTTTCTTCATTGCGTTTCCCTTTCTAACTATCTTGACTTCATTGTACTTCTAATACATCTCAATTTTCAGTGAAACATTTGCCACAACAGCATGTTCCTTCATCTGGTAATATTGGCAGGATGGGAGATGTTCAATTTAATGATCTTGCAATATTGGAAATTGGTAAGGGGATGCTGGCAGAAAGGATATATAATGCATCTTTTGACATGAGACAAACCTTACTTCCTCAATTTAGTCCTGGTGGTGAAGGTGATCCTGGACTTGAGCTATTAATGCACCAATCCATACCTTTACAGAATTTAAGACTTACAGATCATGCTGGAAATATATTTTCTCCCCAAAATGACACTTATAGAATTTCTTCAAGGTTTCCTGATCAATTTCCACCTAACAATCCAACAATTTATGAACAATTACATTCTCAACAGTCCAGCAGTAATGTTTTCACATCAAATAGCCAGTGGAGTCTTTGGCATGATGCCAAGAACTTAAGTGACCTGCCTATGTCACAAGTCTTGAATAATGAGATAAAGAGATTTAACAATTTCATGCCTAACTAGAAGAGCATCAAGTTTTGAGCACTTGCATCCGTTGATCTACAAGAAGAGGATTCACGACGGTGATCTTGTTTCAACTTTAATGCTTTAATGGGCGTTCAGACATCCGTCAATGTAAGTTTTACCTGTCTAAAAAACGTTAACATTCCTTGGTTATGTTGAAATCGTTTTTTGAGAGTTCTTGAGACCAACCTCAAATCAGTTCAGTGAGAATTCGGGTACCCTTAGGATCAGCTTATTTTGATAGAAAAAAGTGATTTTTAAAAAATCACTTCTTTTTAGAAGCTATTTATTTTGGTCTCTACTTAAAAGTTAAAATAATCTATTTTTAATTTTTGAATAAAAATTGAAATGTGTAGTTTATGTGAAAAGTATATTTTTTTAGTAGTTAAATTTTTTTTTTGGTCAAAAAAAATGCTAAAACAAACGCATCCTTGATTTCACTATACAACTTTGCCATCTAATGGATAATGGTAAATGCCAACAGGCAACAGCTCTTTGATCGTTGCTTAACCTTTTTTTTCTTTTTGGGTACCTCATCGTTGGTTAACCTTTTTCCTTTTTTTTTTTTTTAAAACATCATCTTTGCTTAACTTTACTTGCAAATGCTGGAATCTGGCTCTCACTGCATTATGGTTGGCAGATGTATGGCAAATGGTCTCAATTTTCTGCTTGGAAGACATATCTGGATTAAACTTTGCCTTTGGAGGTTACTATAGCGGGTTTAAGTTAATCGGTTGATGAGGCTTGATATAACACACAGCAGTGTGAAACAGGACCGATAAAGGGCTACAAACCTGTACTTCAGCTCATAATCACGCAACCTTTCTGGTTCCCTTCTGAAATTTTATATTTCTAAGATTCTTTCTAACAATACTTTGAGAATCCCTTTCCTTTTATTAGTTTAGGGTAATAATTTCTTGTTTCCTTCTGCCCATCTTCGGTTAAAGATGGGACACAGGAAGTTTCTGTCATCAAACTACGGAAACTATGGTAGATGGCTAAGATGATAAGCCGTAATGTTTGTAGTATATGCAATACCTAGGAGAATACTTAATTTTTTTGGTACAAAGGAGAAATATTTAATTTAGGATAATACTAAAATTAGCACCGAACTTATTGCTGTTGGTGAAATTTCAAGCTCTAATTCAAAATGCTCTTTCTAGGTATTGGAAGTATTATTAACAAAAACTATAGCTATTTAGCATGATAATAAAAAAGAAAGAATACGAAATATAAGTTGAAAAAGAAAAAAGTTTTTGTTGAATATATCTTCCCATGTTTAGTTTATTTTATTTTAGTAGTTGTCGTGTAATTTCAGCAGATATTGCCTTTCGACTGAATCATTTTAGTTCTAAAGTGATTACTTTGGCATTAATGGTACATGCTAAGACTCTCATGCTACTAGCCCTGGTTATCCTTTGTGTTCTCGATGAAACCATGAGAAGTGTTAAATCAATTTATTTAGAATGATCGTCCCTTTGATATTTTTATCCTGTATTAGCATAACTAAAACTAAGTAAACTAGTATTAAAAAAGGTAGTAACAGGTTACTCTACTATTGAAGTTATCAAATAAGTTTTTTGATCTATACTATTTATGAAAGTGTCGCTATCTTCTAACATTGAAAGGCGCAACAGGATATTGCATCAAAATTATATGCAACTTGGACTCATTTTGTATTATGGCGACCCTAAGAACAATATTCTTTACAGTTATAAGTGCTTATAGTTTCATACTTTTTGATTACTAATAAGTTTTTTCTTTAAGTAAATTCTAATATATATTTACCCCTAATGTTTAGAGAGACTGCAAACCGATGCTCGCATTTTGCAATATTAGACTTCATTTTGTCGATTTATCTGGCAAAATACATTTTAGTTGTAATATATTAATCTTTGCTAGAATGTTTCAATATTTACAAAAGCTACGATCATTATTTTAATTTTAAAAAATTATTACTTTTAATTGTGTTTTGCTTGACATTTTAAAATACACTGTATTAAAAAATAATGTTTTATAAATATGTTTAAATTTTTTTATGAAAATATAATTGGATGTCTTGTGTAGAATTACTTTTGATAGAATATATTTTCAAAGAATTAGTTTGGAAAGAGTGTACTGTGTCCAAGAGTTATAACAAATAAAATTTCATCTTACAAAAATAGATCTTACAAACTTCTTAGCAATAATGTAATAAGAATGAAGTCTGGTTAATTAACGGAACATAATCCTCGCCATGTTGGAATGCCTTTTGCTTTCAACAGCTAGACAAGGCAGAAAATGGCCCAACGAGGTATCAAAATGTACAATGAATTTGCATGGTGCGAACGTCCTGTTGTATGCTTATACGCTGTGTACCAAGGGATGACAGCAGACAAAGCCTGCTTCTTGAAGCCACAAAGTGACGCATATTTAGTATTTACTGAATCAGGTTGAACGCAATGATTGTGCCCGAGAAAATTTAAAAAAAAAAAATGTTGTAAAGTAATACAAGTTCAATTTAAATAAGCAGAACATGTCAATTATTGCTTCACCATAGTGTTCTAATTCCTCCAAAATTCTTTCCCACGAAACCTCGCTCTTCCGCTGCCTTTATTGCCACCACACAAATGAGAAAGAAAAATATCAAGGGAAGGGTTTCATGCGTGCTTCATTCATTTTTCGCTCTTGAACTCTTTTAATACCAGTTTTTTTTTTTTTTCAATTCACAATACCCGAATTCAATATTTTATTAAGGAAAGCACATACCAAATCAGTTAAACCAAACCGAGGATCGGTTCATGCTTCATTCATTAACCATTTATTATATGGCTATTTACATGATTGAATAATGATTAAATAAAAAGCATTTGCACCTCATCAAAACTAGACTATATACAGTGCAAATATACCCAACGGTTATACGTATGAATCACTTTACAGCCCTTGGATCAAAGCCGAATTCGTTTACCAATTCTTCTCTCATTGCACAACGATTTATATGCCCAAGTTGATGCGTGGAAGACAAGTAGTTAGTTTTTGCAGCAGGTTTTGACAATTCAACGGCAATGTTTGCCTTGAGATGGTGAGTGGAAAGGAGAGAGGAGTCACTCACGGATATACCAGGGAGAAATAGAAGGCAAACAAGGTAGGACAGGTTCTCTCTCATGACATGACATGCACATGCAGGGTTCACCAAGGATCCAACAACAACGCATGGACTCGACGAGGATCCCCCACACCAACCCAAACATGAATAAGTAGTTTTTGGATTCATGACAACCTTCATTGTCTTTCTTATATGTAATGTAATACACCAAAAGCCTGCAAAGAATTGAGAGGGGTCACTGTTGGAGAGGGGACCACGTTGCAGCGTTGAATTTTCGAAGCCTTTGATTGTCGTACTTGTGGAACAGTAGTTTTGTTGGGAAATTGTCTATGTACTGTATTCGTTGCTGTCCTGGAATAGTTGATTGCAGCTTGATCCTTCAATGGATGCAACCTGATCAGTGATCAGCCGCAAGGAGCGGTGCTGATGTCCCTCAGGAGTTTTTGTCTCTTTTGATGTTTTATAGGGTGGCAATGAAACCTAGGTTTAGGGTTTTATTTTTTTTTTAATGCTTCTATATTTGTATAAAGATATCTTGGTTTTATTTCATTAGCAAAAGAAACTAATTTATATGTAAGGGTTAGTTGTGGGGAAACTTTAAACCTTGAGACAAGAGAAATATTATTTGAGCAAATTATGCATTAACGTAGTATAAAAATGTGAATTTGGGTGAATATATTGAAATATATGTATATTGAGATAAAATATATATATATATGTGTGTGTGTGTGTGAAAGATGTTATGTTTGATATTGATGAGTTATACGTAAATAACATGACTCTTAAAATTAAAGTCGTAGGTAGTCCAAAAAACAAATATGCAAGAATATTTTGTGATTTGGAAAAAAAGAAGAAAGAGATTTCATAAGATACAAATACTTGTATCATATACATGTATGATAATTTATTTTTCTGATTTCTCATCAACGGCTAAAAGCATATTTGTGGTTTTCTAGATTGTTTATTGAATTTTTATAAGAAATTTGATGATTTATTATTTTAAAAAAATAATTAAAAAATTATGATAATTTTATTTTTTTATTATTTTTTCTCTTTCTTTTCTCTCTCCTCTCTCCTTTCTAGTTGATTTTTCTCGTGTCTCTCTTTCTCTCACAAACACAAAAAAACCAAAATATATACAGTACATACACAAGCACACATATATACAGTAAATACACAAAAAAATAAAAAATAAAAAAATAATCGCAACTTTTGCTTACAATTTCTATTAAAACAATATTTTTTATTTTTATTTAATTTTTAATTTTATTAAAATTGTAATAATGAGCTGCGATTTCTATTAAAATGAGATTTTTATTTTATTTTAATTGTTATTTTATTAAAATCGCAACAATATGTTGCGGTTTTTATTAAAATAATATTTTTTACTTTTGACGGCCTAAAATCATAAATTATTATAATTTCTTTAAAATCCATCATATTTTTTTAAATACATAAAAAATTATAATATTTTTATAATAATTATATATAAATATAATATCTAAATAACTGAACCTAAAAACTTATTAAAAAGGAAGGCCAGGTGCCTAACTACCTTGAAGCGTGTGTTTTATTGTTTGGGACGGTAAACAAACGAGCCATTAGACTATACAGTCTACACTTTAAAGTGTCCTTCACACTAAGAGTCAATTTCTAAATATAAAATCTATGCCTTTTTATTATTATTATGTTGTCATTATTATGTTAAGAGAATAATTATTTTTATATACTAATAATATAAAATAATTTCATATTATCATTTAATAGAAATAAAAAAATTACCATGTTATATTAGGCAGTTAGTTACATAGTTTTAATTTTAAAAGAGATGTTGTTACAATTTCTTTAATTTCTATTAAATAAATAATATAAAATTATTTTACATAATCAATGCATAAAAATTATTTCTTACAATGAATTAGTTAAATTTGATTAATAATCAATCAATTAGTTATTAATTAAATGATTAACATTATTTAATTTTTGAAGGATCGAGTCCGTCGAAAATTTTCCGCCTCTAAATTATGTTTTTCCTGTGGTGCTTGTGTTCTTGATGTCAACAACTTTGTATTATGAATAACTCTCACTCTTTTCGTTTTAAAATGTTAGATCTTTAAAGAAACCTCTTCTTGTTTTATTTTAGTTGCCACATTAAAAATCAATAATGCATTAATTTTTTTTCAATTTTAAATTTGTCTCTTAATATTTCTATTAGGCGAAATGAAAGAGAATTATGACATAAGAGAATAAGTTAATTATAATTATATTTTTATAAGACTGATTATTTTAATAACTTTAATTTTGATTAAAAAATCTAAAAAGAGTGATAATTCAAAGGATTTTATTAATAATACCTCTAAAAATGTTTATTAAAAAAATAAAAATATTTAATAAACAGGAAAACAACAATTAATTCCATTTTTGGTTACCTTCTCCGTTGATTTACAACTATCTCTTTTTGGAGGGAAAAAAAATCTCAAATCATCGTTTATTTTAGAGTATTAAAAAAGTAATAATGAGTTTTTTCAATTTTATCCTTATATTTTATTCTCTCAATAATTAATGAAATTAAGAAGAGAAATAATAATTTAGTAAGATTAAACTATATTTATTTTATATCTAAACCTGTTTAATAATATTTTTAATACTTATATAATATAAATTGATTACAAAAGACACTTATAAATAAATAGAAAATATTTTAAAATAAAGAGAGTGTCGTAGTTATACTTCACACTCGAGTTAAGTACCACTTTAGTCCCTGAAATTGTATGTGTATATCACTTTAGTCCTTGAAATTTGGAAATTAACTCTTTAATTCCTGAAGTTGCATTCTGCAAATCACTTTAGTCCCTGGTTAGTCAATCGTTAATCAACTATTACGGTTTTACTAATGTGTCAATTACGTGACACATTAAGTGACATGTCAACACGCCACGTGGCACAACATCTGATGTGGCATGCCATGTGTCATTAATTTTAAATTGGTTCAAATTAGTCCCTGAAATTTTTAAAATATGTCAAATTAGTCACTGAAATTTCTAAATGTGTCAAAATAGTTCCTGAAATTTTAAAAATGTGTCAAAATAGTCCAAAATTTTTAAATTTCTCCTTTTCTCCTTCGCAAGCTCTAAATCTTTAATCTTCTTTAAATCCACTAATTTTTTTTCCTATTTTCACATCCTACCTAGATTAGATCCTCTCCATATATAATAATGGAAAGAGAATATATAGAAATAAAATAATAAAATATAATAAATAATTTTAATGTAGCTCATCCTAGTTCAAGATCCAAGAATATCTCTAGACTTAACGAATACTTATAGGCGTACTTATGTAACAAATATAAATTTAACATGTTTTATAAAAAATTAAATAAACAAAATATTAATTTTTCAATTAAAATTAACAAAGAATAAATTATAAAGGCAAAAGTAAGAGAACACTAAAGAAAATTTTTAATATATTTAAAATATTGAACATGGTTGAGTTATTGTCTATATATGGACTAATTAATCATCATTCATTCACTAGGAGTTGATTCACTTGATTGATATTTTACTTATACTTCATCATAAGTTGGGTTTAATTTGTTATTATTTTATTAATTAGTTATTTGTAAGTACTTATATAGATAGGCACTTAACGAATTTAAATATATTCTCTACTGTAAAATTATGTTAACCATTTTTCTTACCTTAAATTATAATTTTTAATTTTAAAAAAAAAAGAAAAAAAAGTTGATTTCGATTTTGATTAGGCCACATTGATGGAGCTTTTATGACAAATGTATCAATTAAGTGCATGTTTGAAAATAATTGTTTCGAGAAAAATAATCATTATTTAAAATTGTATTAAAATTATAATTTTAGAAAAAAATTTTGATGTATCGATTGCATTGAAGTTTTAAATTATGATCTCATCTAATTATCAAATCCTTCACCATTTTCTAATAATATGTTTTAAAAAACTTTTGATTATAAATTATTTTGAATTTTAAATTAGTTAATCCTAAACTTTAAATCCTAAATTAAACGGAACCAATAAATATTTAGAATGTTAATCAAATATATTTAAATATTAAGTTTGAATTTAATAATTGTCAATAATTTTATAATTTACCAATTTTAATCTATTTAAATTTACTTGTTACTTTAATAAATTGCACAAATTTCTATATGGGGAGGATCTAGTCTAGGAAGGGTGTAAGAAAAGAAATTAGTGGGTTTAGAAGACGATTAAAAATTTAGAGCTTGTGAAAGAAAAGAGGAGAAATTTAGAAATTTAAGATTATTTTGACATATTTTAAAAATTTTAGGGATTATTTTGACATATTTAAAAATTTTAAAGACTAATTTGATATATTTTAAAAATTTTAGGGACTAATTTGAACTAATTTAAAATTGATTACATGTGATATGACACATCAGCATGCCACATGACATATCGAGTCAGAGGTTGTCATAGTGTTTCGTCATATGATATGCCACATTAGATGTTGTGTCACATGACATACCAAGTGACATACTGATATGTCACTTAATGTGATATATTAGTAAAATCATAACAATTAACTAATGGTTGACTAATCAAAAATTAAAGTGACTCACAAAATGCCACTTTAGAAATTAAAAAATTAATTTCTAAATTTTAGAAATTAAAATGATACACATATATAATTTCAGGAATTAAAGTATTTAACTCCTTCGCCCTCACTCTTCTGTTCAATCATTCCACTTTTTCTTTCCTTTCCACTCATAATTAGCATGCCAACCATAACCTTAATATATCTCCACCACGATGTTTTCCAACAGTCTAAGGTTTATGTCGGTAAATCATACGGAATTTCGGGGGAAAAAAAAAAGGTTCAATTTTGACATAGGTTGGCGTAACTAGTCGTTTGCGTAAAAGCAACTTTCCAAGCAGGTCGCTTTCAATGCAAATATTAAGGATAGGCTGTTCTTCAGTTCTAATGTCATAATGAAGACCAATAATGACCAACAAATTTTACGCTTTTAGTCGTGAGAGTTTAATTTATAGGACCACCACCAGTAATGAATCGACATCACCCACAATTAATCACTCCTACTATTGTTCGTCCTGTCCTTTCCACCATTTTTTTCAACTTTCCACTTGGCTGTAAGTAGTACTGATCTGAGGAGCAACCACATGCTTGTGACTCATGAGTCTTGACAGTGAAAAATTCAACTACATATTGCATTGCATTTGTGTGTTAATTAAAAAAAATATGGCATTTTTTTTATACTTAGGGAAATATGGTAATTTTTAAAGAATTTAAAGAAATTAATTATATATTCATTAAAAAGAACAAAAAAAAATCAGAATTCGCTAAATTTGTGACGGTGTGTTATGAATTGAAAATACTACAAATTTATAAAGCTTGTGCTTTCTATTTGTAAGTTATATAAAACTCGCAAAATAGTAATCACAAGTTCTATGAATTTGTGGTGTACTATTGTGAGTTCCGTCGTCCAAAAATATGTATGTTAGTTTTTTTTTTTAATTTTTTTTTGGAATACCATATTTGACTAATTTATTAGAAAATATAATAAAATCATTATTTTATGAAAAAGCACCATATACAATTTATTCATATATATTTTATTTTATTTTTTCAGTTTGTTTATTTTCTTTGGCCAGAATTCTCACTTGCGTAGCTTTTATTTTATGTATGGATTTATGATTTTTCTTCTTTCAATTCGTTGATGCTAGTGCCCATATTTACCACTTCTTTTTTATCATTGGCAAAGAGCAGCTAAAATTTTTTGGGCAGAAATATTGAGAGAACTGGGAAATCTAAGCCAGACAAATACAATCAACCTTATTGTGTGCCGTCTCCCCTAACTTACCTTCCTAATCCATACATGAGTGACTATCATTAACATGAATAGTTCAAGCTTGTGAATAACTAAATATAAATATATATAGTAATCTATAGATTTATACCGTATGAATTAAGTTTAACCTGGGAATTTCCTTTTATATTGCTTTATACTCGTTCAATCACATGCAGATAATGTTAGCATTTTCTCTCCCTCGCCAACATTTTATTAAAAGGAAGCGTGTGCTCTGATAATTGCCGGGAAAAAAAAAACATAATAAAGAATCTTTAGTGTGACATGATGCGATAAGAAAACCAAATAAGTAAAGAGTTAATCCAAATATATACACTACAACTTTTTTTTTTTTTTTCCTTCTACCTGATCTTATACTTTTTTGTACTGTACACTGTTAATCTCGAGGTCATTCACGGTGTTCAGAGACGGATTTTCACTTTATAGCTTAGGTTAATAGTGTAATATATTTGTATTGAAAAAATAATATATATTTATGTGAACAAAGTATTGTATTAAATGCTAAATTGCAATATTCAAAATAACATCAAACTTGAGTAAAATCCAAAAACAAACGGCAATTGGAACAAGGTCTGTAATTATGGCCACAGCTAATGGTGTTACTATGCTACTTGCCAGCTCCCATCGTCTCCGATGTGAATGAACAATTTGACGAGCCATTCACTATCAGGGTTCAGACTTGAGGGTGGTGCACTCATTGCAAGTGCGGTTCACTTGCCGGGTTCAGCTAAGCATAGGACAGCATAGAGCCCAACAAAGGGAAAAACCAAAGAGAACCCAAGTTACAGTCTCAGATTAGCCCATTCATTGGCAGCCTTGAAGTTTGGAGAGAAACGACAGAGACACAAAGAGAGAGAGAGAGAGAGAGAGATAGATACTGGTAATTAACAAGTGACAGAGATAGGGTCAGTAACTTAGTACGGAATTGATAGGTCTCCCACTTTTGAGAGGTAGAGAGGAAAGAGAGGGAAAGTGTGGCCCCTGCCAGAATAATCAACTTTTTACTATTCACATATAGAAACTAGAAAGTACAGTGCAAGAGGGAGGGGTCAGGCACTCAGGCTTTTGATGCTGCTCATAATACACGACAGGTGAAGGTGAAGAAGGTGATGCCCCCCTACCCTTCACCCTTCACCTTCAACCCCCCTGCCCCATTCATTCATTTTTACGTCTGGCCTTTGCAGGCTTACCAGAAGGGTCAGTCCTAATCCTAAGGCCTCCGGGAAAAGCCGAGGAATGCGGAATTACTTTAATCCAAGGAAAGGGACTGGACGTACCCAGCTCCCCGAAATCTACACGTGTCCTGCAACGCAATTATCATACAACGGGACAAAACCCAATTACTTATTTTCTATTTATCTCGTACTTACTCTTTGCTACTTAACCTTTTAACATCAGCAACGCTGTACGTTTTGATCTGTAGAAAAACAACCACTTCGTTTTTACATTACGTTACGGCAACAACATTTTAAAGTTTTTCTATGCAAACAAATTTTCTGTCAATGTAAAGCCCGTTTCCTCATTAGTATGTGTTTTTTCTTTTTTCTTTTTTAAAGTCTATGCACACAAAATCTTCATGCAAAACAAAAAGCATTCATATCACAAATTGAACTTTATCTGATGTTAAATCTAAATACAATTAATAAGAAATAAACAAATTTACCACTAAATCAACGCTTCAATTGTGCTCATTAGAATATGTGAAACATCCGTTTGCCGCCAATTAAATCCGAAACAAACGGTTAACGGGTCATTGTACTACGTAAGCCTGAGTTTGAACCTTGTACAAAGAACTCGTTACGTATATAAAATACATCGGATACGAAATCAAAAATCGGATAGCGTGATCGTTCAGGTTGCTTTAACAAAAATATAAAACAAACATGGTTACAGACTTGGGGCTAAAGTAAAGCTTCCAAATATCTTCTCGGTCAGTGTTTTCAAACTCTCAGACAGTGATGCTAATACACCCTACCATAGAATCTTGTTTGAGGCAAAAGAAAAGCATGTGAAAGATGTTGAGGAATATAAATACAATGAACTACATAGGAATATGATAAAGTGATTTGGACGTCCTACCATGCCCACAAGACACATGCCGGCTTAGGGTAGGGCAGGTATCATTAGGAAAGATCTAAGACACCTTTTTGGCTCCTCCAAAAAATGAAGATCGTAAGATAGCTTTGGTGTGCCTTATATCAACATTAACCATATGATGTGATTCAAACCAAAAATTGTGAATAGTATTATGTCGGCAACAATATACAGCGAAGAATGAAGCATTGAAAAGGTACAAAATAATGACCGGTAATTTCTCTTTACACAAACATTACCATACAGACCTCACGATCATGAGGAATGAAAATGATGATTAGTTTTGCGTAAATCTGTGAAAGCAAATGTTCATGATAGTAGTATCACTATCACTCACCAGACAATGACCCACAAATATGGTAATTGAACATAGCATGCATGTTCACCGATCCATACACAGAAAAAACATTATCGTTTGCAATTCCATATGGAGTAAATGCACCTAGGTTGAATGCTGGATATCAGAGTAAATGCTAGCTCAATACAATATTGTTTCAGATAGCACAGTTAACCCTACCATGCCGCGCCGGGCACGGCAATTCTTTACACTGAAGAGAATCAGTCTATTAAAGGACAAATGGTAAAAGCCTTGAATTCAATTACTACTTTTTAGTCATACTAGTTCGTCAACCATCCCGTACCTCCCATACAAGACAAGAAATCTACAAGATTTGTAATTGTAGCATATTGCTCTACCAGGTTGTGCTTTCAGCTCCTGCAGTAGAAAGGGGATATGGTGCCGGAATTGGTGATTGATGGAGGGAAATGAGGGTAGAGGAACGTCATGTTTGAAAAATGAATTTGACTATCCGCAGCTGATGGTATTAATGTTGAAGGGAATCCTGATGATGCTGCAGCAGCAGAGACTGTTGGAATCGGAGTTGCCCCGCCATGATGACCTTGGACTTGCCATGCCCAATTTGGCAAGGGACCAGCTTCCATCATATTCTCTATTGCTCTTTCCTGTAAGTAGAAATTAAAAACGATCGATCATAAGTAACACAGAAGAAAATAATGCAATGAATATGGTGACCAGAGTATATATGAAAATCACCTTACAGATGGGAAGGAAATTGGTACCACCCCAGACAGAAGGATGCTCAGATGCTATGGAGAAGCCATGAGATGGCTGAACATTTGGTGATCTTGACGCAGAGTGCTCAAACTATCAAGCAAAGATGAAAATATACAATGGAAGCTCAGTTAAAGCTTATACCAACTAAGACTTCAGAAACAGATGAAAAACCAGAGGGGCTTGCGAAGTTGCAAACTTCAAGAAGAACAGCTTGCGGAGGTCTATACAACATTTATCCACCTTACCATAACTCTCCTATCGATAGGGATGTCATCCCAACTACGCTGAACTTGTAAACCACTCCCATTGTTGTGTATGTTCTTGACTTGATCATCAGAGGAAGAAGGGGGAGCTATGCCCAAGTTAAGATCAAGACTTTGCTTGCTATCTGAATCAAGTGTCACAACCAATGCGTTGTTAATGCATTTTGACTTCATAATTTGATCGCTAAGCAGATTATAAAGCAAGAAAGAAAAATTAAATAGAACAAGCATCAAGGATGAACTAGTACCTTCATTATCAGCCTGAGAAGTTTCCTTCCCTCCATATAAGCTGGGCTCAAAGTTTGTAACTGCTTCCCTTCCATTGCACTTTATAGCAGCCCTATCATATGCCCTGGATTCGTTACACGGCAAGTCAATATCACACTAAATACACTAAGTATAAAATAAAATATAAAAACAGACGGAATCCCAAAAAAAAGAAAATAGGCATTCAGATATCCCGATTTACGATTGGTGAAACCTTGCAGCCTCTAGTTCGCTATCGAACAGCCCAAGATAGATATACCTGCAGGCAAGCAACAAACCCTGGCCAATGTTAGAAAAATATTGAATTCTGGTTTGTCACAGAAGGAACCAAAACTGTTAAGAACTTAAGCGCATGGTACAATCAAGTTTCAATTTGTACAGGGATAAAAGTTGGAGATATCACTTAAATGCAAATGAAAACCGAAAATTGACACAAAGGCAAGCTAATCAAAGCATGTGAGGTCACTGAGGTTCTAAAATGAATGCAATTCAATCCAAAGGCTTTTCCCACTTTTTCCCGAGAAACTGCCCCATACGTGCTTCCCATCGGCCGCATTTATGCAGGGTAACTCCCCTGTATTTGGAGCTTCCCCTCGAAAACCCAGTGCTCTGCCGACGCAAAATATGCACAAACTCTTCCTTTGTGAAGTTACTCATCTGCACAGAACAATCGAGGATGCAACTAGAACTTCCATCAAAGCCTTTCAAGATTAAAACAACCTCAAGCTGCACAAAGTAGGATCAACTGCTCACTAACCTGCTTTATATCTTCATCATAATCGCTGACGTTGAAATTGATATCTGCATCAATGCCACGGAACTTGATTGCAGCTCGATCATATGCCCTGAAATCAAAACAAAAAGATAATTACACACCAAAAATTCACTGGCTCAAGAAGACCAATAACAAAATTACCTAGCTGCAGCATGTGCTGTATCAAATCCACCTATTAAAAAGAAAAAGACACAAAAGCAAAAATTCATCAGAAAAAGTAGCTAAGAGCAAGAAAGCTAAAAACAAGCACACAAAAAAACGAATTCATCTACAATCATCACTGTTGCTTCCTCACCCAAGTACACTTGTTTCCCACAGTCCCTGCACACAGCAACAAAAAGCATGCAGCGAATTCAGAAAACACAACCATCATATAAAGATCAAAACAGAGAATAAAACTAAACTACACAGTGAACGGAATCATTGATTGCTAACCAAATATGCGATTCCCATCTTCCGGTCCTTCGATAGAACGTAACGCCGCGATATTGAGAGCTCCGCGACCTCGGTCCCCGGCGGCTCTTCTTCACCTGCTGCGCCCTCTGAGGAATGATCCTCTGCTCCGCCGCCACACCACCGCCACCGTGATCCACCTCCTTCGCCGCAAAATCCAACCATCCCTTGCTCCCAGACGACGAGCCATGTAGCCGCTCAACGACTCCGTCGCCGGCTCCGTCCACCGGAAAAAGCTGGATTGTCCGGACACAGCCGTCGTCTCCTGCGCCGACGCCGGCGGCGTTCTTGAGTATGGCGAAGTTGTAGTGGACGGCGTCGCCGCCGTAGGAGCAGGAGTCTTCGGTGTCGGCATTGGCGACGGATGAATTGAAGCTTCCAGAACTTTCCATCTGGCTGGCGGAGAGCGGAACCGGAGGCATGTCGACGGAACCGGAGGCGGAATCGGCGTTGAGATTAAGATCCAACATCGTTATGATTATTGATTGATGATAAGAAGCGAAAGTTTGGAGGGAAAAGTAAAAGGTAGTTAGTTAGAATCCAAGAAATCGAAAACGAGTGCGTCTGCAACTGAAAAGTGCATCACATCATTGGCGAACAACGAATGCGCGTACAGCCATAGCCATGGCCATGGCCATGACTGAACAAGATATAGAGAGAGAAAGAGAGAGAGGGAATTTCATGCAGCGAGGGAGGGAGAAGAGAGATTGAGTGTGGAGTGTGAAGCGTGAAGGAAGAGAGCGCGTTGGTTTGTTTTTGTTTTGTTGTTTTTTCAGTGAATTTAGTGAGCGAGTGAGTGTGTGTGTTGGTGATGGAGCTAGTGCCAAATGAAACAAGCACGAGACCGCACCAAAAGGGCAATGGTGGCCCCACCTTTATTTCTTTCTTTTCCTCACCAAAAATTTACTATTTTTTTTTTCTTTTTTGACCCTTTTAAGGTTCTATATTCTTTTTTGTTTTGGAAAATTAAATTTGCCAAACCAAGCGACTTGTTGGACTGTACTGTGGAATAATAGTTTTATTCGTCGGGTTTCCTTTTTCTTTTATGATTTTTTGAGAGTTTCTTAATTCACACATCGCAAATATATAATGCAATAGTTATAGTTATTATAGAGCGAAAAAGAACGGAGTGTGATGAGATGAGATTTTTGGGATCTTAAGTTAGGAAGAAATTCTTACATGATAAGCATCATATAACTATATTTTTGATCAATTATATAAATATTAATAATAAATTTTATATAAAATATATTTATATAATTAATTTAAAAATCCTAATTATGCAACTATAAGTTAGGAGAGTGGGAGCTGGCCCCCCTCTGGTATTTTCTCCTTCTGCTGACAATTGTCACTTTGTCAGTGCGTTAGCCTCCTTTTGTCCCATGGCACGCTCTTTTGTCCACTGTTTCTTTCTTAACCGTTAGTGAAAATATTTGTTAGCCCAAAAAAAAAAACACCGTATTATAGATAGCTAAACTATATTTTACAATTTTATGTTATTTATATTTATTTTATATTTTTAAATTAGTTGTTAATAACGAATACAAAGTTAACTTCTGATGCATGCATGCCACCAACGTTGACGATGTATCTTTAGAGGTAACATGCATTAGTAAGACAAAAATTGCAAAATATTCATATGCTTTCGGGTTGTATTTGTGGATTTCATGTAATGTTAAGCTCTATTTCAAGGTTCCTGCTCACTTACTTTTTCATCTTGTCCATGAAGGCTGTACCTAAAACGAAGAATTCTACTTTCTAGGCATATAATTTGCTGTTCAAAGTAAATTTCGAACCCATAAAATGTAGTACGACAATGCTAAGTTAATGAATTAGCGAAGAATACATTGAGAAGTTAATGTAACTATGTAAGACAAATAAAATAATAAGATACCTAAAATCTTATTGCAAGATATATTTTATGTCTTGCTTGGAGATACAAAACTAGCTAGTTGAAATATTATATTATATAGTCATTGTCTGCATGGAGAAGAGAGAAACTACAAATGGGGAAATGAGACGTACGTCGTAATTGGTGAGCTTGTTAGTGAGTGTGTTCATTAGAGGATAATATTGTAGTTTGTTGAATAACATTAATAACAGCACGTGAGTGTGAATGGAATTTTCATAGCCACAGATCCAAGGCCGAAAACAAACCAACGGCGTGTGTTTGCATGGTTCAATTTTCGGACTAACGAAGCACATACTTAGTGTTTACGGTACTTGCGGCTTCAGTTACCGTTTTCGCCCTCTAAATTTACCAAGCTGCCCCTTACCGCCAACCAATTTTTTTTTTTTTTTTTGTTCTTTTTTCTCTGCTCAGCCACCACTACCGCCGTTATTTCGAGTCTATTATTTCGAATTCGACAAATTTTATTTAACCCAATAAAGGTTATAGGAGGATAGAGATTTTCCAATAAAAATTTTTTATTTTTAAAACTTGAATTTAAGATCTCTATTTAAAAGATTAAAATACTTATCACCTTGACTTAATTATATTAGTCCCAATGTCCATCTCTTACCATGCACATGTTCTACTTCCAAAAACATCAATGGCTAGTTTGGCACGCCTGATAATATAAGGTCTGATAGGATAAGGGTCAATAGTATAAAATTTGATTGTATAAGGCTTGATAAAATTTAATATTATGCAATATTTGGTATATCGCTGTATAAGATATTATATTATATACAATATAACCAGAAAAAGAAATTATAATAAATATAATTTTTGAATATTAAATTTAAAATTTAAAAATTAATATAATTATTTAAATATTTATTACAATTATTTTAGCTATTTTTTATTATATATAAATATAATTTTATATTAAAAATTCTTTATTTATTTTTAATATTTTTTCATAATATAAAAAATATGAGTGAGAGAGAGAAAGAGAAATAATAAGGGAGTTTTTATAAATCAAAATTCAAGCAAATCTAATATCATATTCTTATATTTGGTTGTATTTTTTATTATATATAATTAAATTTATATTAAATATTATTTATATATTTTATTAATAAATTTTTATTCTTATATTTTTATATTAGTTTGAATAGTTATTTTATAATTATAATTTTTTAAAAGTATTTATTTATTATTAAATTTTTTTATTAAATAATATTATTTTTGTTTATATGATTTTTATTTTTTATTATTTATTTAATAATTATTTTTATTTTAATAAAGTATATTAAAAAATAAAAAAGTGATAGAACTCTTATATATCAAAAGCTAATCAGGCCTAATACGGCCTTCTTAGACTAGATTAAGTTATCCATTATTTTGAAGTATAAGGAAGGTTTGATGGATAAACTTATATAATATATTGATTATACCAAATAATAGATAAGATCATAACGTATTATATTATCTTATCCTATCATGTCTAATAAGATATGCTAAATACACCCCAAAAATTAAATTACCTTCCACAATTTCTTTTCCTTTCTCTTTCAGTCATGAGTTTGACACCTACTTTAGTGCTATTTCTTAAATAACATGCTGCACTGCAACAATATTTTACAATAAAAATTTATAAACTGAAATAGAAAAACCACAATTAGAATCTCAAAAATTACTACATCATAAAAAATGGGTTTCACTAAGTATTTTTCAAAAAAACAATTGTCTTATCGCATGCTTTTTAATTTATATTATAATTATAATAAATATTTTCATAACTTTTTTTTATCTCAATATATAATTTTTAAAAAAGTTACGATATAATACTTTTTTAAGGTGATTGAAGTCAGCGGCCTTTAGTTTTTATACATAAATAAAAAAATGCGTACAAAGTACAACTGTACAATTACACCAATCATATTTCCAATGATGGGTCTACGAATATATGAAAATGCTGCATAACTGATGGAATAATTTGGTAAGAATAGAGTGTTAAATGTGGGATTTTTCAAGGCCGCAAAAATGGGTGAAATAGACGGGGAAAAGAGAAAAATATCAAAACTATGATAAAGTTGTTGAATAAAGGGGGATAAGTCACAAACAAGTCGACAGTGCCCACACGTTAAGATCCCACTAGCCTTAGGTTTTTTAGTAATATGTTCATTTGTGATAGACAAAGGTACTGTACAATGTGGGATACGATTAAGACGCAACATAAAACATGTTATGCATTGTTGTATCTATATCTAAAACCACTTCGGCTTACTTTAGAGATGTCGATAAATCTATTGTGGTTCATTTTAAAGTATGTTGTATTAATGCTGAAATATTTTTTGCAAGTTATATCGCAACCCCTTTCATCTTTACAAATTTTACTCGTCTATATATATATATATTCAAGTTTTATAAAATAACTCTATGTTTAAAACAGTTAGAATAGTAATTTTTTATTAATAAGTTGTTGGATGAGTAATAAGTAACTTATTTTTCTGTAAAGATGAAGACATAAGTTCAAATTTCAAAAAGCGTATTTATAGGAAGTAAACATAAATGTTCTATTCTCGAAAATTGCAAAAGTAATGTCTACCACAATTTTGAAGACCAAAGAATAGTAATATTAGCCAAGTCTACAAAAATTATAATAGCTTAATTTTGTATCGCTTTCTAATAAAATCAAATCTTTGTACTAAAAAACCCTATTGTTCATCATCAACCAGCCAACATCCACTCATATTAGCCGACATGATATGTAGATCAATAATTTCCATAGCATTGTTCGTAGTTACTTTTAGTGTGTTTGGTTCTACTTTTATATAATTAATTCTATCTAGATAGAATCAATTTTATTGAAATTAATTTAGTTAGAACTGATTTTAAGAAAAAAGTAATTTTATAGTTAATAATTTCTCTCAAAATGAGTCTGATATAAAATAAAAATTTTTTACTTCTTCTAAAATTAATTTTAAATGCAAAAATTAATTTTTATCTCTTAAAATCAAACAACAACAAAAAATTAATAAAATTAATTTTAAGAGATTAAAATCAATTCTAAACCCCAAATATTAATCCAAACATGCTATTTGTCTTGTTAAGTTACTATTTGTCAATGTAGTGCAATTTCACTTTTTCGTTTCGAATATTTATAGGTTCGCACCAGATTTCCCTCAGTGGACGAAAACCAAATTGTAATCTCAACCCAGAAAAGCCCAAAATTGCGTTACACGTAATCGAAGCAGGTCAGCCCAACAGTTGAAAGCGGACCTCACTTTTCAATGTGATACCAAACTTCAAAGGAAAAGCTTGAAACGCAACTTCGATTAGTGATGAACAAATTTAGGGTTTGTCTATGAAAGCGAGGTGCATCACACATTTTATATGATTGATGATCAGATGTGAGGGTGCACCAATATATTTTATGAAATTAATGGTCAAATATGAAGGTGTATTGGTGCATCCTCACATCTAACCATCAATCATACAAAGTGCGTGATGCACCTCTCAAAGTGAGGTGCATCATAGCATTCGCCATTAAGGGTGGTCAGTTGGTGACCGATGAAGTCACATAGTACTTTGGAGTGAAAGGAGCCGCACTATCTATATCATGCTGTGTGATGTTTTTCAACTTGTCTCTATATCTATATGTAGTTACTTCTTCTTATATTAAAATCGGCCACATTCTAATATAAATAGTATAACTATAATGCTTAACTATCGTTGCATCAAATTCAACACTTTCAAACAAAACAAACATACATTCATTATTAAACATTCCCCCCCTCCCTCCTTTTCTGGCTGGGGACATCTGCGGTTCAATTTTATTCAATTTTGAGATAAAAGCTTAATTAGTCCACACAATAAAATTCATTTCAATTTGGTTTATATTGGTTTAATCGGTGTAGATGGTTTTGGTTAATTTGGTTTTTTGTTAAAGTTTTATAAAATATAAAATAATAGTTTTTAAATTTATCAAAGTAAATTAATTATTACCAATAAGACTTGAGTGAAGTAGTAAGTAAGCTGCATTTTTAGAAAGAAAACTAAAGTTCAAATTTTAGAGAAGGCAATTATTAGGAAAGCTTTTTAGACTCTTAGGTGTAACATTACTTGAGAATTAAGATATGTTAAAGACAAAAAAAAAAAAAATACTCATTACTAAATTTGTTAGAACTTTATAAATTTAAAATCTAAATTAATTATCAAAAGTTATATTAATATCTAATACTAGTATGTTAAATCTACAAAAAAAGATTTAAACAAAAACCATGTATAGACTTAAAACTGTTGAGTAAATTAAAAGAACGTATAGATAATCAGAAATCTAAAATATTAAGTTAACTTGCGATAAGAATATAGGAGCAATTTCAATATTAATAAAAGTATAAGTACATCATGCATACGTGTGCATATGTGTGTAAATAGATTTGTAGACAAATATGTTTGTATAATATATTATAGGTTTGGTTTAGTTTGTGTAAATAGATTTGTATAGAAATATGTGTGTACATTATATTTTAGGTTTGGTTTGGGCCAATTTTTGAAAGTAAAATCTAAAATAGAACTGAACTGATAGATTTTTTTTAAAGCAAGAGTTAACTCAAATTATTATTTTTTTTATAAATATTTGGCTGATTTAAGTAATTTGACACTTATTTCTATTAAATAAGGTATCAAGTTTTAGTTTTATAAGTAGAAAAAACTAGCTGTGATAGAGTTTTCTCTTTATAATGGGTTGTCTCAAGTCGAAACAAATTAGTTAGAGTATAATAGATCTAATAATTTAAACACAAAAAAAAGTTATTTTTCGTTTTAATCAATTCTCGTTAATTTTAAACCCATTTTAGTTTTTATTTGGTTTAGATTGAATTTGGCACGTATGATAGAATTAATATGGCTGGCATTTAATTTCAAGTATTTCTATTTAACCTATATAAAAGCGTGAATATACTATCCATGTGCAACATTATTATAATTATAAATGTTGTAAAAATTGTTGACGGAGCAACCTTTAAGCTTGGACGAAAGGAGCTGGTCCTAAATAAAAGATCACTAGTTCATTTCATTACCAGCACTGTTCCCTTGATAGAGTTAATATGGCTGCGTTTTATGTAAAGTGTTTTCATTGTAATTTTTATTTTACATATATCAATATAAGATAGAGGACTGCTTCAAATATTATTTGTGAAAGAAATGTATCACTCAAGTTCAAGTAAATAAGACTTGATTCTAAACCGTGTTCATTGAATTCCAACTAATTTGATTTTAGTTGAGTTAATTTAAAGTTTTTTTAAGCTAGTTATATACATTAGCTAGATGCAGCATATTAATCTAAACCATATTTATTGAATTCCAACTAATTTAATTCTACTTGAGTTAATTTATTATGGGGATAAAGCTTTTCTAAGCTAGTTATTTCTACATATAAGATTTGAAATTAAGACTTTACTTAAAAAAATAAATACCAAATTACTTGAACTAAACAAAGGTTATTGATGTGAATTATAGATTTTGTAAAACTTGTTGACAGCTCAACATCAATCTCAGAAAATAGAGGCTGGACTTAAATAGGAGGCCACTAGTTCCGTTCATTTCAAGCACTGTTTATTTGCATTTATTTAAAAATATCTGATAATTATTAAAATATATAGTAAATATAAATAACAACCTGTTAAATACTGATAAGTGCTCTAGATGCCAACGGCTGAAAAAACTAAATAGATTTTCGAATATATAAAATTCAAGCGACTTCTATTAAGACTTAAAGGTACTAAATAACGATTGAATTTTACAAACATGTTTAAGACACCTAAAGTATATGAAACCATGACTTTTTAATATATTAAACATTTAAAAAAACTTTAGATAAAAAAACTTAAAAAACCTTTTCTTTTTTTTTTTTTAATCAGAAGAGGAGAACGGGGACTTAGGGAGGGGGGAAAGGGGTTGGGATCAAACCCCTAGTGTAGCATGACAACCCAGCATAACCTCTCATTATGCTCAGGCCTGATCCATAGGAACTGAGCTGTTCAAATAAATATTTATATTTTAATTTTTCGCCGATATCATCCACTAAAAGCAATTATATTTGTGGCATGACTGGATATATGATGTGGGCACCTTTTTTAAACGAGATGCGAACTGCAATTTGACACGCTCAATCCCTGTTGATTATAAATTCTTTGTTTTAAATACCATAGAAAGGCTTTTACAATACCCCAACTTCAAAGATTTCCCCCCTAACCGAAAAAAAACCCAAACTTGTAACAGACACATGCACAGATAAGCTTACCGACTTGATTTTTCATCTAGAGTCCTACCCGGGATCACGTTCGGACGAAAGTAGGAGTTCGTTTTCCCGTCATAGTACCGCACTAGCGGTAATTGACCATAGAGGAGAATTGAGTGATATTAATATTTCAATGCTAACACTGCAGATTGTAAGAGACAGCCTAGAATTTGGGTTATTTCATGTCTCGCATACTGTTTTAAGCTTCCCCGTTAAATAGGATGGGTTAATTTTAAAATGAGAAAATTGAATATCATTACATTCCCATACAAACAACTGACTGGGTTAGTTACCGTCCATTAGCTTTTGGTAAAAATTTGACACCAAATCTTTTAATTGTTTATCTCGTAAATGAAGAGAAGAATCTAATTCAAAGCTTTTTCTTCTCATTCGTAGAAGGGCTTGAATCTAGATATTGCATTCGTAAAACCAAAGTTGTCTTCATAGACATAAAAATATGATAATGAAAATAGAAAATGAGAACCTATCAAAACCAAACAGGCTCTAGCAGTCTGCAAGTTGTCCTCCGACAATATAATTGCTGTATCAAAACTGCAAAGAAATACAATCCAAAGCAAAAGGAAATAAAACAAAATCTAAATGATGCCCAATGTAGTTTACTGTGAAACACCGAGCCACTTGGAAAAGTTGTCAAATTCAGCATAATCAGAGTCAGACACCATGGTCTGATACCAAGCTTTTCCTGCAGATTTGATAGCAGAAGCCTCCTCCTGACAAGGAATAGGAAAATTCACATAAGGGTCAGTTCAAACAATTGGTAATATTACAATGATTCACTAACAGGAAAATCCTGCACTTGGATTACAAACCGCACACAATAACAACAAAGAGCGTCCTACATGCAAACAAGTACAAGTGGAATACAATTTTCAAATCCACACTCTTCTACTCTTCCACACGGATATAAAAAGCAGGCAGGCATAGATAAACCAAACACATTTTATCTTTCTAAAGACAATGATTTTATAATGTCAATACCTCAGTTGACATAAAATTAAAGAACGCAACATAGACATACTAAAACAGATAATCACAATATAGACATACTAAAACAGATAATCACAATAACTTATCAGAGCACAACGCAAATCATCATTCAATCAACAGTCAATGAAGATGATGTCACAACCATGGCGATGTAAATTGACAAACTTCAAAGAAAATTATCATCTCCAACAACACAATCCGCAACAGTGTTCATAAGCGTGACAATTCAAAGCAATCCACTAATCTATTCAGCTCAATATGAATGAATATCTGTAAAGTATAAGAAACAGTAGCTGACCCACCTTAGAGACAGTGCTGCGCTTCTTGTCGAGCTTCTCCTTCTTAGCCTTAACGCGCTGGGCCTCGGCGAGAAGAGCCATCCTCTTAGCAGCCTTAGCATAAGGGTTCAGCTTCAACATCACATTCAGGTTCTTAAGCGGGTTCTTCTTCAAGGTCGCCCTCTTAACCTCCTTCTTGATCGGCCTCACAACAGACTGAACCTCATCAGAGTTAATAATCCTGGCCAAATCTGCATTCACCATCTTCGACCTAGGAAGCACGTAACCCTTCTTCTTCTCCGAAACCCTATCGAACGTTCCATAGATCGAATCCAGCTTCTCGAACGCCGATTTGGTCCAAATCACGAACCTCCCGAGGTGTCCGCCGGGAGCGAGCTTCAGAAGGTTGAGCCTCTCAACGTTGGCGACCTCAACGCCGGGAATGTTCCGGAAGGCCTTAACGGCCTTCGCGCCTTCGGTTCCGTACACGATGAGAGGGCCTCTTCGGGAAATGTAGCGGCGGTTCCTCATCTTCCCCTTCCCAGGGCGGATCCCGTGGCTGTCCTTCGCTTTCTCCGCGTCGGGAAACGCTCCGACCTGTTTGAGGACCTTGATGGCCTCCTTCGATTTCTCGACGCCTTCGACCGTGTCGCTGACGACGAGCGGGAGCTCAGGGACGGACTCGATCCGGTGCCCGCGGGCGAGGACGAGAGAGGGGATCGCGGAGGCGGCGATGGCGGAGACGACGGCGAAGCGCTTCTGGTTGACGTTGATCTTCCGGTGCCAGCGGCGCCAGATCTTGGTCGGGGCGAACATGCGGCCGCCGCGGCACATGTTGCCGAAGGCTCCCTGGCCGGCGCGGTGGGTGCCACCGCCAGGGACGCGCGGGATACGGGAGACGGCGCGGCCGGTTCCCCAGGACTCGGCGGAGGTCTGGTGGCCGGCGCGGCGGCTGACGGCGTAGGGCTGCCGGGAGTTCTTGGAGATGTTGTCGTGGACGAAGGTGACGATGTCTGGGCGGATGGAGGCCTTCATGACGTCCGGGAGGGGGACGGTTGGGGCGGCGTCGGTGGCCATGTCGCCCTCGAGGGTTTGGACGGTGACGAGGGGACGAGCTGCTGCTGCTGCTGCCGCCGCCATTGGTGTGGAGCTTGAAGTTCGTACAGACACTGAAGCTAGGGTTTTGGCTGTAGCAAGAGAAGAGCTGAGGGCTCGTATGGTGGATATATAGGGGGCCTTTTTCGTGGGCCTGTTTTTGAATTAGGTTCTTCTTCGGCCCGCCCATGTTGTGAATGTATTTGGGTTAAATTTTGAAATATGAGCCTGGTGTTCTTGGACCTTAGTTTTTCTTCATTAGCTGATCAAGTGGTACTTACTCAATCACCAGACAGCAACATGACCCAGAAAAAGAAGTTCTACTTACTCAGTCTTTAATACATCAATATTTTTGGTACACAAAAAAACAAAAAAGCTTTTCATCTGTTTGTCATAATGTGGGTGGCTGATTAATATTTAGCGGAGAATATTAGGCTAATTTGATTTTAGAAAAATGCTTTTTTCATTTCATCTTGTTGTTTTCAATATTAATTATAAAGATGTCGCATTATTGTCATTTGATTTCTTATTTTGAGAATTTTGTGGAAGAAATAGTAAAAATAACATTTGTTCAAATCGTGTACTTTTCCAGAGGTTTATGTTTTTAGCTGTTTTTGTTGATTAGGTTATTTTGTGTTTTGAATGTATCAGAAAGATTTGTAGATTAGCAAGTTGTGTTGCCTAGCTATTGTCATGTTCGTCATATCACAAGAAAATAAGCTGGCTTCTCCCTTTGAGTGGTACAATACGAGTATCCTTAATCCTATTGCATTGTATATGGCGGTTAGGTTATTGCTTGCATGTGGTATCAAAGCTTGGCTTAAGAACTCATGTTTTTTTCCGTTTAAGATCATGTTAGTAAATGTTTGGTTGATTTTATCACTAATAGTTCAATTCGCCAAGAATCGTTTATGAGTACTAATATATATAGGTGCCTGGAATTCTTTGTTCTGCCATATCCTAGTGCTTTTACTTTTCATGAATAAAAAATCCATTCATTTTATATTTTAAGAACAAAAATAGGTTGTTCTGTTTTCATCGATATTGGTTTATTTCTTCATCATCTTCATTTATATCCGAAAATACCGGTAATCAGTGATGTCATTCCAACCATGATTCCTTGCTAATGTCGTACTAGTCTGTTTGGCATAGTCCATTTTGGTTAGGGGTGCACAAAAAAACCATAAACTTGAACCTTATTTTGAACTAAACCTAAACTGCATCATAAAAACCTTTTTTTTTTTTTTCATGCAGTTCAATATGTTAAACTGGATTTTATAACAAGTTATTAAATTGCTCCATCAATAAATTCTAGTTTGGTTCACCGGCTATAAACCAAACCCAAAATGTTGTGCTCTCAAGCTAAAATGAATTGAGTCGGTGATTCGGTGAGTCAAATGCATCTGGTCCCACAGCTCATTAAATGCCCCACCTTGTACTTCTTCACGTAATGAATCCAAGCAGCGCCTCTTCCTTTTTTTTTTTTTTTTTTCATTTTTTAAAATTCTTTGCAGTTGCAACCCTTCATCTTCAATTCGTTCAAGCTTTTTCTAGGAAGACATGTCACATGGCTCACCAACGACCTCTAAACCTCCTCCCAGCCATGGGTGTCACTCACGTTCACAAGGTCTCTATTGGAGGCCGTTTCTACTTCTTGGTGAAACGGTGAAGAATGAAATATATTTATTTGAACCCATTCATTATTAAAAATGATTTAAATAGTTCAAAACCGGTTCGAAACCGATTTATTAAGTTTCAATCTCGTTCTGAACTAGTCCAAATGTTCTTCAATCAGCTTGATTAAATGAACTGAAGATTTCTAGCTTGATTCAATTCAGTTTGGTTTTAAAAAAAAACCAAACCATGCCACCCCTTGATTTTGGTTTTCCAGTGCTTGTTTGAAGTTTATATATCCAACTTTATGTCTTCTTTGTTTGTATCCTTGACGTTGAATTCGTTTTTGAAGTTGAGACATATATATACTCTTTTTTTTTAAAAAAAACTGATTGCAAAATTATTTAAAGCATCGTGATTTCATGAATGTCAATTTGGAATGAGAAATCAAATTTTGTCTTTACGTGCAAACAATTACGAAAGGATGATCAGGCAATCTTGTTTTATATGGCATATTTAATGAATTATTATGTTTGCATTAAAACTTCAAATGCTACTTTTGGATTTGCAAATTTCCTTCCTCGAGTTGATGCAAGTTTGGGGTTTATTCTAAGAGAAGAACATAATGGCTTTGAAACCATTCATCTATGAACGGTTTTCCTTTTGAAGGGCACTACTTCATGGTTATTTCGTGCCGATGGTCATGTCATTTTTTGATATTAACTGATATATTGACCGATGGTATTTTATGTGCAATAAGACACGGCTCCACATATAGTGTCCTAATCTTTCTATGCTATAGCTTCTTCTCTTGGTTAATCCAACACTGGATTTTAATTTTGGTTAGTCCAGTAAATTAAAGATATATATTTTGGATATGTTAGTATGCATATTTCATGTTAAATATTTACTACAAATAATTGATTATATTGTAGTAATATTTTTGTTTTTGTTTGTAGTTTATTTCTAAATGTTTATTTACAATTTAAAATTCATACGATGTATGATTTGTTGGTCATCAAAGTGAACAAATCTTAAAAGAAATAAATTTTGAATTGTAAATATATTTTCAATTACCCATAGATTTTGATGCTTATAAATGACATTATATTGTGGGGATAAATTAAAGTTCATCATTATGAGACAATTTCTTGATTGCCCAAAGGTTAATCATTTGTTTTTATAATTAATGAACATAATTGCTAGTAATTGATATATCTAGTGGTTTTATTCTGCATATCCAAATATAACTGATAATTCCAATTAGCATACCTCAATAACTAGATTAACATATTATATTAGCATCATTATTTTTTGTGTTTGCATGTCTTAGGATCTCCCAAAGGAGAACTTTGACATGTAACTAAAGATTACCTCCATTATTTGAATTTGATTTTTATGTTATATAATTTATAACTCAAAGCATTATTCATAAGCATGTATTAACTGTAGTATTTGTCCCTATTTTATTACATGTGCATGCTATGTTTATTCCTTCCTTTTTTTTATGGGTTGAATTTATCAAATTGGTGTGAACAAATACAATTTAACCTTGGATCTTGATTTGGTACTACAAGTTGAGAAATAAGCTCCTATGATTGATGCTAATAGCAATGAAAGAAAAGCCCATTATAAAAGCTTGGGAAAGGTTATAAACAGACTAAGCCTTATGTTCATGCGAATGAGCATGGCAAACAACATGGAGTCACTTTTTCCCAAAACAAAGAATTTATGAAGTTTGTGGTAGTACTATGCATGATAAGTATGCTGAGACATTAATGAGTGCTTTGACCACAATGAAATTTGATAGTTCTTGTACTATGCATGAGCTTGTCATTGAAATGCAGCAAGACTTAAGTTTCTAGGAATAGAAATGGATAAGAATTTCTTTGTGCAATTCTTCCTTAACTCGTTGTTGTCTGATTATGATCCATTCCAAATAAACTATAATAACATGAAAGATAAAAGGAATGTGCATAAATTGCACAATATGATAATTCAAGAGGAAACAAGACTTAAGAATCAAGGAAATCACTCAATTCATTATGTGAACTATCAAGGAGCTGGTAAGAAAGTTTAAAAGGAACATGGAAATGAAGAGGGACCATTAAAGATTGACGAGTCCCATTACAAAATCCAAAAGCAAGACAAATGCCATTTTTGTGAGAAATCTGGATACTTCCAGGATGATTGCCCAAGGAATAAGGCTTTGTTTGAAAAGAAAGCTAATAAGCTTAATGCTTATGTATGTTTCGAATCAAATTTAATGAAAACTTCCCATAATATGTGGTGAATTGATTCTAGATGTATGACTCATGTTTATGTATGTTTGCAATGTTAACACTAAATGTGGTTTAGTGAATAAACGTTCCACTTACTTGTAGCATATATGTTTGGGTCTCATTTCCAAAGAAAGAATGGAAAGGCTGATAAAGAATAACAACCTTCCAGATTTGGATTTCACTGATCTTAATTTTTTTGTGAATTGTATTAAAGCAAAACCAAACAAAAAAGCACAAAGAAAGGAGTCACAAAGGTACCTAGCTTCTTGAAATTATACACACCGATATATGCATGATGACCTTTTGGTGTGAATTCTTTCAATAAAGAAAAGTACTTCATCACTTTCATTGACAATTATTCATGTTATAGCTATGTCCATTTGTTGCATGCGAAATGGTAATTAGATAGAAAGGTGAGATTGTCAAGTCTGATATAGGTGGTGAGAATTATGGAAGATATGGTGAAATTGGACAACACCCAATTCCATTTGCTAAATTCTTGAAAAGTGTAGCATATGTGCTCAATACACTATGCTAGGTACACCAAAATAGAATGGTGTTTTAGAAAGGCGTAATTGAACCTTAATGAATATGGTTAGGAGCAAGATGAGTAATGCATCTTTACCTTTGTTATTGTGGATGTATACTTTAAAAGCTTCCCTAGGAAGGCAGTTCCAAAGACTTCTTTTGAACTATGGATAGGTAGGAAACATAGTTTGAAGCACTTTCATGTTTGGGGGTGCTAGGTAGAAATAAGAGTCTGTTCATAAGAAAAGAAATTGGAAGTAAGAATAATCAATGAATATGTCATTGGTTATCTAGAAAAGTCTAAAGGGTATAGATTTCACTGTCCTACCCATAAGTACAAGAATTGTTGAAAGTATAAATGCTTAGTTCATTGAGAATGGTAAGACTAGTGGGAGTAAAGCTTCATAAAATATGGAGATTAAGGAAGTTAGAGTACATGTTACTTTGATGTGTAGTTCTACCTCTAGACTTGTTTTTCCTTATGTTGTTGAACTGTATAACAATCAAGAAGTACAACAAATTATTGATCCCATGGTTAATAATAAGCCAATGATAGAACAATCACAGGAAATAGCATTAAGAATATCTCATTAAGAAAGGAGATCTGCTATCTCAAATGATTATGTGGTGTATCTACAAGAGTTAGAAAATGACTTGACTATTGATGAAGATCCAATTTCATTTTCACAGACCATTAAATTGTGATAATAATGATAAATGGTTAGATGCCATGAAAAATGAGTTTAAATCAATGGAACATAATGGTGTATGGAACCTTATGGTAGATAGTGCAAGGGAGTTGGGTATAAATGGGTCTTTAAGACTAAGCACAACTCTCATTGCAACCTTGAAGGCCTATCTTGTTGCTAAAGATTTTACTAAAAAAGATGACATTGATTACAAGGAAATATTATCACCAGTTTCGAAGAAAAAATCTTTCGTGATTATCATGACACTAGTAGCTCATTATGATTTAGAGCTACATCAAATGAATGTAAAAATCACCTTTTTGAAGAGGGATTTAGAGAAAGATGTTTATATAGAACCAATGGGGTTTTCGGTTAAAGGGAAAGAACACATGGTGTGTAAACCTAAGAGATCAATATATGGACTTAAACAAGCTTCCCGTCAATGATATCTTAAGTTTAATGACACTGTCATGCCCTTTGGATTCGAGGAAAACACAATTGATCATTGTATATATTTGAAGGTTAGTGGGAGTGAGTTTATTTTCTAGTTCCATATATTGATAGTATCTTACTTGCAACTAATGATCTTGGTCTATAAAATGAGACAAAGATGTTTCTCTGTAACAGCTTTGAAATGAAAGATATGGGTGAGATAGGTTATGTGATTGGAGTAGAAATATCTTGGGATAGATCACAAAAATGGTTAGGCTTGTCTCATAAAGCATATATCTATAAAGTTTTAAAGAGATTAAGAATGGAAAAGTGCTCAGCATCTCTTACTCCAATTCGAAAAGGAGACAAGTTTAGTCTCATGCAATGTCAAACATGATTTGGAATGGAAATAGATGGAAGAAATTCCATATGCATCTATTGTTGAGAGTTTAATATAATACTCGACAGATATCGAACTTAGGATTTGATCAATGGAAAGATAACGTGCTTACTGTGGGAAATTTTATCACCTTGAGGTGATTAGGTAATCAAATTCAAACTTTGTTGGCTGTGTAGAAACAAGAAAGTTTAATTTTGGTTATTTGTATCTTTAGCCAGAGTAGCGATGTCGTGGAAGAGTGCGAAGTAGTCAATTATTGCTACTTCCACCACAAAAGCTGAATTTGTGGTATGCTTTGAGGCCATGGTTCAGGCTAAGTGGCTATGGAACTTTATTTCAAGGTTTGGGATTGTCGACAATATTGCTAAGCTGCTGAAAATTTATTGGGATAATTTCATAATAGTCTTCTTTGGTAAAAGCAACAAGTATTCTAAAGGTGCTAAACATATAGAATTGAAATACTTTGTCATTAAAAAAGAAGTTTAGAGACATAAAGTGTCAATAGAACACATTAGCACTAACCTTATGATTATTGATCCATTGATGAAAAGGTGCCCATTATTGCCAAATAGGCATTATTGTATATTGTGATGATGTTTGTATTTTATGTACTTTGACACTCTAAGCTCATGAATGTATATGTTTCTGTATCACGTGTTTTCTGACTCTGTATACATTGTAGAATTGAAATGATGATGACAAGCGTTGTCTTTTAATAAAGACATTAAGATTAGACCATACTCTTCATGTATCGTGTTAAGCAAAAAAGTTAGCATTGTAGTACATGGAAGGAACTGTGTCGAGAAAATAATGACATACAACCACTATGACTCGCATTAATTTTCAACTTAGTCATGATATTATGTTATAGCTAATATAATGAGAATTTAATGTTATATTTATTTGTGCATTATGTTTGTTATTAAACTATAAAAGTATTGTTATATGAGACAAATAAGAGAATATAAGAATTGTGTCTCATATAATGGTTTAATAACTGTATAAATGTTTAAATCTTTTGGTAACATGTGAAAAGTCATGTTTATTAATAGTTATACCCACTAATATAAAGAAATGATTATTAAAATGCAAAGATATGATTAAAAGAGTTGCTTGATAGAGTTATCATATCATATCTATATATATTAAGGATGTGGTCCTCCCTTTACCAAGAATAGAAGCATTTTATCTTCATCACCATTATACTATTAAGAAAGAAGGAAGAAATCATCATCTTCCATATTCTATTTGTATAAAGGATTATTTTCTTCATTCAAGTTTATGGAGAATAAGATACACTCTTATCTAAATTATATGAAAAACCATGAAATTTTAGTCCTTGAAATTAACATTTTTATGATAATTTATTCATAGATAAATAAATTGTTGCTTACAATATTCTCTCACATGACGAAATGATTGAGGTTATAATTTTTCATCTAAAAACACACTACAGACCCTCTCTTATATTGGTCCCCAATTTGCTGGAATATGCTTATTGATATGATAATAATACATGCATTCGAACAGATGGCGCATATATATATATGTGCGTGTAGAAATTGGGATCGCTTTCTATAATGCCCTCGACAGTTTACCTTGAAATTCGAAAGTTGAAAGCTGATGTTGCTAAACCAATCAAGAAAGCCATTCAACCGGCAAATGCAGGCTCACAGGTGACAAGAGTGAAACACGAAAATGAAGCATGACAAGGTTTGTCTTTACTGTTTATACATATTCCGCAATGCGAAGGCCACATTGATAATAGTAACCCTCCTCACACCTCCCTCTTTTAAAACACATGAACCATCAAAATTATCTTATAATAATAATATCAGACCTATGTGTCCACTTCTAGACCACATCCTACAATAGCTACGAGAACCATAATCAGTCGACCACCACAATACCGCAAAAGCTTATAGATTCCTAGAATTAGCTGAAGAATATTTTTTTGCCTCTTCAGCATTTCTAACATGTACACACTCCTGGCTGTGGTTACAAGGACCAATGGTCGCACTTAAGGCTTCACAGAGAGAGTGCATGCCTTGCTGAGCGAAACCTCAGTCTTCCATCCGAATTCGACACAGCTAACTGTAAAAGGAGACGTTCAGATGCAAACAGAGATATGGAAACAAAGGAAAACTACAAGATATGAGAGGAAAAACACTTAACCAAATCCACAAATGGTAATTAGGCTGTTTGACATGATAGGTCATTTGCCTGCTTCTTGACATCAATTCCTGCAGTAACTCCTACTGTCTTGGTATTGACATCATATGACGACAAGGCCTTCCTCTGTACAAAACAATGACCATGAACTCGTAAAAAGAACAATGCAAATTAAGGGGCTACCTAGAGGTCTCATTAGGAGGCCCCTCAATCAGGCCACAAGGTGAGACCTAGGCCTTAAAAATTAAATAAATAAATAAATCAACGAAGCGCGCAAAGTTTTCATCCAAATTTATTTGTGAAAACAACTTCATGAGAATGCCTTAGTTCCTTTCTACAAGTATGAAGTAGACGATATTTGCATTCAACTGTCATCTTAAGTAACCAGTGTCACAAGAAACTGAGGCAAAGTTTGACCCTATCTTCTCATAGGTACGGGTGTTTTATCAAACAAGATTGTGTGCTAAGTTTATATTATATTTCCAACAAATATTTCAGTGGTGAATTTTTTCTTTCATTCTTGTTTTCTGAATGAGCTATTTAGTCAATATTTTGACTTGTTAAAGTCTAAAACATGTTATGCAATAATAACAATAAAAGTTTATGCATAACAGGGATGGATTACGATTCAGAACCATAAACAAGGTATTTGATCAGTGGTCTCGTATTGTTTGCTCAGAAAAATAAAATACCTTGGAAAGGGGGGCATATCCTACAGATACAAAGGCTATTCACTATACACGTAACATGATTAATTAGAGTGCAAAACAGTGCAGAGAGAATAAGAATGGGAAAGAATATAAGTACAATTCTTGCAAAAGGGATACAAACCACACACACACAAATGTTTGCATATAATCATGATTGACTTTGACTTTGAAGCTTACAATGGGCTCAAAGTCAGGGCTAGACAAGTTGACAGTGAGGTTTTTCATTAACAACAAAACCTGCAGAAGAAACACCAAATATATGTTAGTTTCGCACTCAACCAAAAACTAAAAACATAAATATAGGTTTGTATACTCATTTGTCCCTTTTGTGCTTCCTTTTGCCTTCCTAGTGCATGCAAACACAGGGTAGGCGAGAAGATATGCATCAAAGAAATTGGAACTACTTCCTTTATGAATATTAAAGGCAGTTCTGGAAAGGAAAAGTTGTTTGTGGCTTTTGACCTTGAAAATGTTGAGTATGTTGTACCCTCGTCCATATAACATATCGTTATAGGCATATATGAAAAAGTTATGAAGTATAAAATGTTATAATCAAGCTTGCACATCAAAGTGTGGTGATCATTATGTTGGCAATGGCACTTAAAAGCTCACTGAAAATCAAATTGCTCTACTGCATTACCAGCAAGATGGATAACAATAACCCCTTTGTCTAAAACATATGGTTTACACAAAGCCTTGCAGCACAGTAACCAGTGCATTATTTATCCCACTAATGTACTTGGAAGATTATATTGGCCCACAACTCTCATAAAAGTTACCATAGCTATACTGATGGCATTGAGAACCTGCCTGGTTCATGCAAAGCTCAAGAAAAAGGTAACTTTCAATGCTACGAAAACTATTAACATGCCTTATTATGTTAGTGATCACCAATCAAGATTGACAAATGCTGGGAATAGGTTCTTAGTCGGGGAATCTAAATTCCACCTACTGACTGAATGCGCACGACACAAGAAATGATAGTTGACTTTAATTCTTTCAACTTTCATACCCTAAGTCTTTTTCTTTTGAAATCTAGTTTTGACAGACAACCATTCAAAAATGTTATCATTGAAATTTTTTTTTTCTGGGAAAATGGGTTTTTCGGCCACTGAAACAAAAGGAGCCACACCCTTCCAGTAAAAAAAAAAAAAAGCAGAAAGGTGATGGCAATTATGGTATGAAAAACACATGAAAAAATTCTTCCTCCAGGTATCCTTTAAGCCTTGTTCTGTATCACAATGGCAATATATATTTTTAAAATAGTGATTAGATCCTTTTCTGATCATACAGCTAAGTTTTACCCCAGCAATTTCTTCTGTTACTGCATGTCATCTAATTGAATGATGATAGTGATAAGTTCTATTAAACTTACAGTTTCAAAATTTATAGGATCCATTTCCTTCAGCTTCAGGACATGGCCTTTTGTATCAGGATCAAAAACGCTTCCAATGAAGCTGTAAACTTCAGCAAAATCTGGCAAACCTGTAAATTTTCGTCAAGTTGAGCCAGCCTCCACTAGTAACTGATTTCGATATGAATATAAATGTCAAACAAAAGTAAACACAAATAAGATCATTACCATGAAGCACACGAGGTTGTTTTCCATGCTTTGGCATCTCAGTAGCCGGCAGCATTCTAGTAGAGCTCCCAACACCGCCAAGACTACTGCTGCTAATCCGTGTTGTCCCCTTTGATCCAATATCAGCTGAATCAGTAATGTTATATAACATAATAAGTGGTGGAAGGTTCCGTTTAGTACAGCCATTGTAGACTGTTAACATAAAACAAACAAACAAACAACATGGAGAAGTATGCATGCCTTCATTTCCATGAAGATCGGTGAGTTCATCCTGGGAGGACATGGATTTGTTGGATCCAGCATTCATGAGCATGGAATTCTCATCCCATGTGGTAAACCCAGGTGCAAGGGTGTTTGTGTAAGAAGCATAAGCCACAGATGCTGGTAATGGCATAAAAACTGGCCAACCAATAAAATAGCATGTCAGAGATGCAGAAGTTGTGATTTTAGGAACAGAACATCACCATCTTGGACAGAAGCAAACCATTTTTCGATGCCTTTTGTGGGTAAGGATGAGCAGCTTTGCGCTTAGGACGAGGAGGAGGCACATGTGCCATTGTCCCATTCTTTTGAACTTTCAAAAAGTATTTTTGGGCATGGCTTCGAATCTGAAGAGGATTCATAGTGAGAATTGAGAAACAAATTAACAATGGCCCCAAGACAGAAATGAAAAGAAGATGAACACACACAGAGCCGAGAGCAGTCTCTCCTAACCTGAATAACTGTTTTTGAGCCTACAAAATCTTCAATTTTCTTCCAATCTCTGTCAAATCTGAGCAATTCACAAACATGTCAGTAACTCAATTGCAGAAACTCAAAATAAACATTTAAACGAAAGAGGTTTACATCTGAGGTAGGCTATAAGAACTGAACATGATGATCAACAAATCAGAAAATCTGCCTTGATAATTTTTATATGAAGGAGATATATACGAAGAGTTCATGCAGAAGCTAGCAGAGTAATAGTAAAGTTCTGCACTTTTTCTACCCCAAGGGTTGAAATGAATCATAAAATGCATGGTAGGAACTGGGGTTGTCATATATATATAGAACGTAGCAAGTAAAAGCATATAAACATCATCTTTCAAAAGTGATGAAGCGCATGGATATGAAGTGATGAAGTGATGGAACTAACAATTGAAGAGCTTCGAGAAACTTGTCGTGCTCTTCCTCGGACCAGCTCTCCCTGGACTTGGTAATGGTGTAAGGCTTTCTGACCTTCTTGGCAGAGGCATGATCAGTGGGAGTTGAAGTTGAAGGCGCCATTGACTGAGAATTTGAATTGTTAGTTCATGGTACTGCCACCGCGACAAAGTACATAGAATAGAATGTGGTTGAAGACTCACTGAAGAAGAGAAAGAACGAGAGAAAGCAGGGCAATATGTGCGGTGCAGAATTGTTAGGCCACTGCCACAAACCCAACTTTCCGCAGCGCTTGCATCATTTCATTTCATCGTCTCATGTTGTTCGGTCTCATTTCTTTCTCTACTTAGCACGCTAACACGACATCGCCTTGCTTGCTTCCTTTACACCACACGATGCCAAACACCCCAACCTAACCAACTTCACATTCCTTCGTCCACTTGTAATAAATCTGGTCATTTACGTGACTTTAGGTAACCGGGGTACGAATCAATGTTTTAATGATGTAATAATATTTAATTAAATAATCATATAAACATAATTTATATGTCGCGTGTTAAAAATAAATAAATTTTTATAAACTAGTTTTACATAATATATCGATAATTATATATTAATAATCTGTTATTGTTTAATTATTAATTATACTTATTGATTGGTCAGTTAGTCAAGAAGTTCATGCTTTTTTGTTCTCTAAATTCGAATCAAGAAGGCTGTGTATCGGGCAATCGATTAGATAAGAAGTTCAGCCCCTTCCTCGTGCCCCTTTCAATCTCCAAGCTAGGGTCAGGGGGTTGTGTATCGGTCGATCGATCAGATAAAAAGTTCAGTCTCTTCCTCATGCCCCCTTCATTCTCCAAGCTAGAGTTAGGAGGCCTATACATCGATCAATTGGCCAGAGAAGAAGTTCATGCTCTCACTCATGCCCTTTCACTCACCAAGCTCTAGCTAGGAGGGTTGTGAATCGGTCGACCAGTCCAGTATGGGGGTCGCCCCTCGGGCCTAGTCATCCTCAATCTATCAGATCCCATCCCTCTCCCTATCAAGAGATATGCCTAATATATATTTCTCACTTAATCTCATTCATAATGCCATAACTTCTTTGCGTCAATGAGCCTCCATCCTATAAATACCATAGAAATAGTAGCATAGAGCATGTTCTCTTCTCAACCTACATATTGCCTACACCACTCCTATCGCAAAGTCCCCTTCTTAGCCTTCCTCCACAGACTTTCCCCTAACCCCCTAAAGGAAGCTCTCTGGCAGCACTTTGCAACTGTGTGCTATCTCTCTCTAAGTCGAGACTAGAACATTACATAAATCATAAATCATAAATATAAATACAAGACACAAAAAATTTGATGTACTCTTATTTTTGTTTTGATAAATTATATTTTATTGATTTAAATATTAAAAAAAGCTTGAGCAAGGTTTAAGAAGTTAATTAGTAAACGAACATATTTGAACAAAATATGTTTTTTTTTTTCATTTTTGCAATGGTGAATAATAAATCGTATTTACAAGACTAATATTAGATTTAATTTATTAAGTAAAATGTTGTTTAATCAATTTTTTCTTATATTTAAAAAAAAATGGATATTGATATAAGAAAGGAATGTTACTCTACCCTATTAAAGGTCTAAACCCTATCAATGTTGAGTTAGTTTAAATAGCTTGGTATGTGTTTCTTTTAATAAGATTTTAAGTTTAACACTTATAAATAAAAAAAATCTAGTATTAGATGAGTTTGCCTCTATAAAGAACTCACATGATTAACGCCAAATTAAGTGAATTTCAGTACTAGAAAATTGTAGTTCTGCCCAAACAAAAAAATGACATTTGTATTCGTAAATGCGTTTGGGAGAGTGTAATAGCCTAATGGGTGATGGGGATTTAAGGGAGGTGGCGGTGAGAGACAGACAAGGAGCGATGAGAGGGGACGACGCTATGTGAACAAGAGGGAATGAGGGTGAAAGCACACAAAGGAGTGGGTCCAATCCAAGACCACGAGAATTCGGCCGATTCGTGTGTGGGGTCCACTAGTGTGAATGTGAAATGTTGGCTGGGGAAGAAGAACATGAACCACAAAGACCCACGTGTCAGTTGCGAGCCACGTGCTGGTAGTGCCTGTCATTTTGGTTGGGTAGCGGTAGGGAAACGAACATGGCCTGCTTAATTTCATCTATTAATGCTAATGATTACGGTGACACTTATAAGGATACAAGAAATAGTTGCATTATCCAAAAATAACGCATAATTATGCTCTCAATCAATTATAAAAATATATTTTACATAAAATTTATTATTAAAATTTATTATTTAATAATAAATTTTATGTAAAATATATTTTTATAATGTACTTCAGAGCATAACTAATTAAGAGTACTCCGTTTAATATACTCTATTATATCAAAGCAAGACAATTACTTAATTAATTAAGAATACTGATTTAAAAGGTACTCCATTTACTAGTAGTTTCTCCTAATAAACATTTTTAATTAAGTAATTGAATGATTTTATGATTCTGAAAGAGTAAATAAGTATTTATTTTATATAACGACTTGGCATTATAGTCAATGGTAGATGATGTGAAAGTGGGTATACGATTATATTATGCTGGCTACTTTTAAGTCATTCCCTAATTTCTGTGAAGATAATCTGTCTTTGACGATAATTATATGTAGATTAATTAAGGTAATACCACGAAATGCAATATTTCTCATTTTTTTCAAAAGGAAGAAAAAAATAAAAATGAAAATACGCAAGCTTTTGACATCCGCGCGTGATATGACGTGTGCAGCCTAATAATTTTGGGTACCTGCCCACTGTTGCATAATGAGGCGGGTGTATAGACTAGGGATGTCGATAAGGTGAGATGGGGCGGGGGATGGCGTCACTATCCTCTTGAGTAAATATCTGTACATTCTTTGCTTTATATTTGTGTGGGTATTTTTTTTTACTTATCCATAGATTTATGAGTGTCTATGGATATCCATAGATACCCGTTAGAATATTAAAAATTTTAAAAATTTAAATTAAATATAAAAATTCTAATATCATAAAATATTTAAAATAACTATAAATAATAATCTAATTTAACAATTAAAATTCTAATAATTTAATATATTTAAAATAAAAATAAATACATAAAATAAATAAAAAATAAGTATTACAATAATCCAATTCTATAATCTAAATTCTAATAACTTAAAATACTTAAAATAAAAATAAATATATAATAGTAATCTAATTATTAGTTTAATATATAATAAGTACAAATAAATCTAACTTATAAATTTAAATTTTAGTTTAATTAATTTAAATAATAATAATATTAGTTTAATTAAGTTAATAATTTAAGAATAAAATAATAATTTTATGGCGAGTACCCGTGGGTATGAGGATAGGGATCCCTGCCCTCGCCTCGTTTAACATACTGGTATCTAAAATTTCCATCTTCATTATCTGCGGGGGTAAAATCTTGGCCCGTAAAATAAGATTGCGGTATCAGGTGAGGATTTTTTTGACACCCCTCATATAGACAATCTTCTTTTGGTTAGATGCAAGAGCAAAAGCACCTAAGAAACTAAACTAACAAACACAGAAATACAGCTGAATCATCCAGCAAAATATGGCCATCTATAATCTTTACTGTTAGCAATAAATTAGGGGAAATTTGCTTTATGTATATGAAAGCAAATGATGTTACCCTACATGATGAAATATGGTGAATCAGTGTATGGATGCTAAGGACAAGACGAGATTAGTTTTTTTTTTTTTTGGTAAATGCAAGACGAGATTAGTTATAATTAAATAATAAAAACTATGTAAATATAAAATGATATATTATAAGTATCCAATACTAAATCATCAGGATTAATTTAATGATAAAGAATTTAAATATATCACATGAAATTATATATTCAAATCTGATTGTGGACAATGTAATAAAAAAATAAGAATCAAAGACTAGGCGTGTTTCCCAAGCTAACATAATAACTCTTAAACTTCGGCATTTTGCACTTGTAAGTAGATCCCATATAACCGTCCGGTGATAATATCTTGTGGATGAAAATTCTTCCAGGACCATGTCAGAGTTTTTCCCAACGCCAATAACTATATATCTTGAAGTGTTATTACTTTTTAGTTTCAATCAGTAATTTCAATTATTATTTTTTAAATAATCAATATTTAAACTTTGTTGGATTTTAATTATAATTATTATATGATTCGAATCATGTTGATTCACTATAATGATAAAGTTTTCTTAATATTAATTTTATGTTATCTATAAAATTTAAATTTAATATTTTACTTAAAAATATAAGTATCAAACTATTTAAACTAATTAAATATTGAATGAGATTTAACTCTAAATCCAATAATAATGTATAGAATTTGAAGCTGTTTAATGAAATTTGATAGCCTAGCTTGTAAATATACAATCATCTATGCTCAAACTCAATCATCAGAATTATATTTCAAATTAATATTGTTAGATTTTTTTTTTCTTTGAGTTTGATTATATTTCAAATTAATATTATTAGATTTTTTTTCCTTTGAGTTTGATTATAATTCAAATAAATTCAGTTCATAATATATGTATATAAAGAAAGGGAAAAGACATCAACTTGTATCAGTGTAAATTAAACACAATTTTTACATATTAAGTAACTTTTTATTGAATAAATTTTTTATAAGAACTATCATTAGATTGAAAAATTATATGTTATAAATTATGTTTATAAAATTTTATATTAATTTAAAATTATTTTAAACACATTTTATATATATCAAAACCAAAATTAATTTTCAAATGTATACAAATATGAACTATTAACATTCTTGTTAATGTCTAATTTTTAAAAAAATTGACACAAATAATTAATATGATACATAATTATAATTTAACTATTTGATCGACACGAATTATATTCTATAAAAATTATCAAAAGTATAAATATATCAAGCTTTATATTGTGAATCAATCTCTCCCATATATTATGTTAATTGCAATTGAAAAATGTTTGAAAGTGATTATAATTATAAAATAATGTGTGCATATAATCTTATCATTATATACTTATTTTAAAGGGTAAATTTTTAAATTTTTATTCAATCATCAATTCATCATCACAAATTTTAAAATATTTTTAATTAATCTGTAAAATTCAACTAACAATTTAATGATTCTTTTGTTTTAAATTATTAATTTACTAACAATAATATTAAGTAAAAACATCTTATTTATTTATTTCATAATAAGTTTGGACTATTAATTAATTTATTTTTAATTGAATTTTAAGAAATTTTAAATAATTGAATTGATAGATAAAAGTTCATAAAATATAAAAAAATGCATTATAACAAAAAGAATTATTGTTCCTATATCATTTACGCAATAAATTAAACAACAATATTGATTAATACATGAATAAGATATTACTATAAGTTATTATATTTATTGAGTTATCAAATCTTAAGTAAAAGAATCTATTAAGTTAGACAAAATTTTTAATTTTATCCTTTTCAAAAATAGCATCGGATAAATTGGTTCCTTAAGAAAAAACATATTTTGTGGTCTTTGAAAATTAAAAATATAGAATAAATTAATTTTTTTTCAGTATTTTGATGACTTTATTTGTCTTAGTTGTATTTTTATTAGGGACCAATAATTTGAACTATTTTATAAATTGTTACGAAACATATTTTTTTAAAGTTTAAAATTATATTTCTAGAAATTACATTTAAAGTTTATGGTAATAATTTACAAATGAATAAAAATTTAAGAAGTTTATATTTTTTTTCTATTTTAAATTTTAAATAAATAATAAATATTTAAAATTTTAAGAACCAAGTACTTAAGTTAAAAATATTTATAACAGTGTATATATATATATATATATATATTTTCCAATCTGATCACTAACTGAAATATTAAATTTTTCGTTGGACTCCAAAAGTTGTCACCAGCGCGAAAATTACAAATTATGGTGCTTGTCGTGTGTACCTTGAAGCCTAGAACTAGAGCCACGTGTGAAGAGTTAGTGGAACGTGAGACTCGCAGTAAGTGGCAAAGGATAAGAAAGGCACGATGACCCTGAGTTCCGGTTCCAGTTTCTGAAGTAAGTGGAAGCTCGGAATTGGAATCTTCGATAGCATGATGCCATTGCAAATGTATATTCATACACACCTTCCACTTCCAACAATACCAACTTTTATATCTCATCGCTTCTCTTCACCATATCAAACCTCATCATCCTCTTTTTCTTCTTATTCCACTCTCAAACTTGTCTGTTCCAAAAGGGACTTCCGCAAATCCAAAGAAAACGGTGATAACAATAACAAGGGTAATTATTGCTCTATAGTTACCATTGTTGTTAATTTTTGTATATTCTTTTATTATAAGAAAAAATGGGAGCTATTTGTTTTCTTGTGAGTCTATTTAATGTTGATCTTCTGCAATTTGATTATCTCACTGATCGGATTACCTTAGTTTGGCCGGTGCATAAGGGCAAATGGTATATGTGTTCTATCTGAAATTTCGGAAAGAGCCATTAATGTTTCATAGGATTTTGGGAAATGGGGTACCTTGTGGAGATATAATATAGTATTTGTTATCATGATCATATTGTGCAGACACATGATCAAAATTAATGCCGGAGACTATATGCCTGCCACATTTTTGCTAAATAATTCAGTACATATTTTACTTTGAAGAAAGGTACATGTGAAATGTTAATTTCTGCAATATCGTTAGGTATCTATCTGGATGCAAACAGTATATGGATCATTTCGCCCCTCTGCTTTAGGGGCTCCTGCTTCTTAGATTGTAGCTTTGTAGGATGGTATCGATCTAGAGTCTAGTACCTCTTTCTTTTTTGGGAAAAAATGTGGCAGGAAAGAAAATAGGAGGAATGAAAATGACAAAGTACAGGATAATTTTCTTTGAATGTTGCATAAGAGGTAAAAGAAAATGGAGAGAAACTTACAAATTACAAAATTATCTATTCAGTCACCATTAACTAATTTTCATTGGAGTAATATTTTAAGAAACCTAACTATGTTTCTCTCTATATTTCTAATCTTAATTTGCTTCCTCCCATATTCCCCTTAGTGTATTTTGCTCTCTTCACTTACATTCCTTCCAAAGGCTTATGGGGACTTACTATGATTGTTCTTTAAATGGGTCAGGTGATAAATCTTCAACAGACTGGGACAAGGCATGGTCAAACTTCAAGAAGCAAGGGAGAAAAACACTCTTCTCTCAATTTTCTCCGGATAAGTATGTGAGCTGGAATCCTAGGCGTTCAGAATTCCCACCTTCTGAGGAGGTTGATCCTATCAAGAGAACAGAGAGATCAAACCTCAAGTTCTGGAATAGTCCCACTTTCACTCTAGGGGGTGCAGTTATAATTGTCACATTTCTTTTGTTGTACACCATTCTTGCACCAATCAAGTGATCTCCTTTGAAGCAATAGAACTATAGAGGTGAACTATTGATTCCACAGAAATTGTAAATTTTTTAACAAAAGTGGTTGATGGCTTCTTCCTTTTCTTCTGTAGTTCTGTTGCTTGATCCAATTGAAACAAGTTTCTTCCTCAGATTTCTTATTGGCTTTCTCATAGCCAATCATATTTAGAGATGGATTTGATACATGCTAAACAGCTGAAGTGAGATATGAATATGTAACATATCGGTCAGATGGTGTACTTGCTTGAACTATTTTTGCTGCGGAGAACTCTTGAAATGTCAAGACAAGATGAATGTTGGACTAGGATGGAATAGTAAATGACAACTAGTGAATCAGGTCATGCAACTAGTTGCAAATTAACCAATTGTATGACTTGATTAACCACTTGATATTAATCAATGTCCCCTCCTGTGTCCAACATTTTAGCTTAGCATGTCTTGACTTTTGAGGAAGTTTTCCTTTTTCCTTTGCTCCTGGTTGACTGGGGTAAGGGCTGGTGCTGGTTCTCTCTGACTCTCTGCTACTCCTGTGTTAGGAATGATTTATATATATCGTATTTTGTATGGGCATATAGCTGGTACGCGATCTCAATAAGGCTTATTGGCTAAGCAGAAGTATTATCAAATCTAGTGCTAACATCAAATGAAGTTGTACATAAACAATTTTGGGTTCAAGAAGCTTTGTAGACAAATTAATCACAGAAAATATACTATGTCACATTTTGGGGCTATTCTTTTCTATAGTATTTAGCAGTGAAAAATATTTATTGTGGGTGAGAACGTCTCATATGAGGTGAAACTGATGAATGCGTTCTAATCTCCAATACAGCATACGTGACAGTGACATTTAAATTAAAAATTTTATTTTGTTGAGATTATAATTGCCTCTCAACATATTATGATTTCCAAACAGCATAACGAGATTCCTCGGAAGTTCAAACGATCAATGATTTGTAAGCACTGTTTCCTACTTGACATTCCCTTATGCAGTTTATTTCCTATACACTGACTTTGCTTTCTATTTTTTCTTAAACTTCGTCTTCGACAACATCCTCGCAAGTACGTGCATTTTTCTTAATCTAAGGACTAGGATAAAGGTGCATATCAACTTGAGGACACGAGGATAAGGAAGCGAGAATGATGAGACCTATGTCTAAGGACTAAGGATTATGGATAGAGGAATCCAAAACCATGTCCCTTTGTTTCACCTTTTATAATTAGCAGAGTTTCGGTCTCATAATTCATAAAATTATTAGTCAGGGTTCATGTAGAACGGCCAACACCAGGATTGAAATTAGCACACTCTGGATTCGACACAGTTCTAACTGATCCTTGTGTGAAATATGTTTCATGCTTACACCAGTGAACCTAGATGTCCTATCGATATATCAATTGATTTCACATTTTTGTGTCCCCCTTATTCACCAAGAGAATGCAATGCACCTGTCAGGCTTGTCTGCCTTTCTCAATTAGGTGACACTTTCAGGTCCCTTTCACTGGAGACATTAAAGAAGGCCTTTCATTGGAGACATTAAAGAAGGTCCAAGTGTATACATTGGTTAAGAATTCTTATGATCTCTTGGCTTGTCTGGTCTTTAAAGCATGGTCTCACGTCTATAGTGACTCATCATCCAACCATGCAAACAGTTTCCATTTTGTCTCATTGTGCTGTGTCTTTTCTTAAATTAAATATAGTAATTATCTCAGTCAGCACTAAACATTAACAGTAATGTTTGTTTCACACAAACAAAGATTGTAGATTCTACACAAAGTCGAATGCTAGCTATGAATGCGACACCCAAAAAAGAAAAAAAATTGGGAGAAAGAGAGAAAATAAAATAAATACGAGAAGTTGTTCTGTCTTAATAACATTACACCGACTTCTCCCCTGTGGTTCATGTAAAAGGAGTTCATGTCTTATCATTAATCATTATATATATATGCTTAACATCTTTTTGCCTACACACAAAAAACAAGAAATGTAATCTTCCTTTCACTATTTGTCTCTGGCATAAACTGTAGTCTGTAGGTTGATTCTGTTCTACTGACTCGTTTCAAGCAATGCCTAAAGCCGATGAAAATGTTGAATCTCCACCTGCTAAGAGGTTTAGGCTTCCTCCAAAGAGAGGCCAGATCAAAGTTAAAATGATGACCAAATTTGTCAGAATGGTAGAAGAAGTAGGGAGAGCACTGGTCAGCAAGAAAAAGGTGTCAGATGAGGCACATCATTCACAGCCTCATGACGCTAATCACACTTAAGGCCAGATAGGCATTTGCATTATGCAGCATTGCAGCCTGCATAAAATATCAAGTACATAGTAGTTCCAACCTTGTTTCTTGATTGTATGCAGCATTGCATTGTAATTTGTTCAGCTCTTTATATCTCTGTCTCTCTGTTAAAGTGTTAAGTGTAGCTAGCTATGTCACTTGGCATGTAAGTCTCACCTGAAACTGTATATATGCTTTGTGCTCGCATGTTTATTTTGTCTGTACAGAATCGACTCTTTCATTCTTGGACTACTCTTGTTTTAATGGTATTATACGTATGTCATTACTTTGCTAAGCAGTTGGAATGAAGCTAGCAGAATTATTGGTGGGTCTCTCTCGAGTTCTGCATGGGTGTGCAGTGTTCTTTGTTGACAATATAGAATTGCTTATATTTCTTTTCTTTTCTTTTGTTTTTTGGTCCGAAGAATTGCTTATATATCAAGTGAGATGTTTAACCAAAAACGCTTCGTTGGGAAAAATGTTGGGAAGCAATAAAATCGATCTGGGCCAACAGGCCCAAGACAAAGATATTAAGTGTCTACTAAGTTTCAAGTTGAAAAAGCCTAAATTATAATTTGAATTGTGTTATTTATATTCATGGTTGTAATTCATTTTATGAAACTCACTTCCGATGTTTTTTGACCATTGGTTGGGAGTGGGCTCCACTTTTTTTCTCCAATCAATAATTAAAAGACATTTTAGTGAATTCCATAAAATAAGTCTCAATCATAAGTACAAATAACATTTTCATTGTAATTTGAGTGCTTGTTTATGATTTTTTTGGGCAAAAAATTACTTTTTTCCTCAAAAAAAGTCTGTTTTCATATATTTGAATAATTTTTTAAAAATAATTAGAATTTAAAAAAAATCTGTTTTCAGCTTTTTTGAATGAATTAAAAAGAATAGCTTTTGAAAAAAAATTAATTTTCAATTTTTTTAACTATATATAAAATTTAAGTTTTATAATTATTTTTTTTAGAAATTGAAACAAATACGCCCTAAATCATGTAGATTGAGTTTCAATCAATTTTAATATGTTTCGTAAAATCATGTAGAATTATATTTTATCATGAATTTTGGTCTTAAACCATAGTTTAGGCACAACTGAAAAAAGGTGTTTTTCCATGAGATCCAGCCACAATTTGCCAAGTATAAACCAAACACTCTAATATGCACATCAAATTTGCTTACAGACTCGGTGTTGGATTGTGTTTTTAGTGTGTCATTTGCTAGCCAAGCAACTTCAGGACGAGATCCTTGGCAGGCCAAGTTCCGTTGTAGGCTAGTAGCTTCCAAACGTCTTTTTAAATGAGAAGAGTTGGAACGGTCGAAAGGACGCACACGATGCTGTAGATTGACTGGTTATCTCAAAGCCTCTGTAATAGTGCATAGAGTAGAGTCGCAGGTTCGGCTCCCCTAGGGCTAGTGATCCCCCCACGGAGGGGGCCGTTGAGTTGACCCAAAAAAAAAAAGGAGCGGTCAAAAGGACAACATGTGAACCATGAACCTTAAGTACTTACAAGAACTTATAGGCCCGTATGCCATGGCCAAATAGCCATAGAAGCAGGACAAGAACGTTGGCGCAATCCACCGTCCTTTGAATTTTGTTACCAGTTAATGCTGCCCAACCACGTGAATCACATACCTCATAACGTACGCTAAATAGTGTCCAGGTCGTCAATGCAAAGATCAATATCACACGTATGCACCAACCACTGAATTCGATTCTCCACCTCTTATACTTAATGGATTGAAATAATAGTGAATAGTATGTACGCACACCATGATGCCTGCGATCAACATGACAATGACCATTGATTGTGGTGGATGGTGTGGCTGTCCATAATGATTCCATGATTGTGATCGCTGTCGAGTTCATATCCAATTTAGATACACGAAAAATAATTTTGTGTTTCTTTTTAATTAAAAAATTATCCCTTAAGCACTGGTATATACCACCATGTGATTTAGTTTAGCCTATAGACCTATTCTTTTGTCTTATATATCCTGCTCCTGGTAGTTTATTGATTTTCCCAAGATTTATATTGATTCAGTTACTGTACAGGAAGCACGCTGAACACCCATGAACAACAGATACCACTTTATGCTTCAGTTATAATAAGAACTTACAACAATAGACTAATATGGAACATCCATATGAAGAAAGAGGACAGCTCATGCACAAAACTGGGAATGACCTCCGAAACACTACCTTGTGTTCAAAACTTAAAAACATCTTTCGTAGGATCAATGAGAGATCTAACTACATGGAGCTGGATCATATCGCAATGGCAATTATTCATACCAAATGTGAAGTCCAGAATAATAATTTCATTATCATCAAACGCTTCACTCAAAATACTTCCATGAAAGCAACAGAAGCTAATGGCTACAGGTAATTGCTCTATCAGGCAGCAGGGCCACAAAAATATCACATGGAGGTTATGACCAATTCTCAGAATTAGGCTTCAGCTCCTTACTCCTTTATTTGGATTGATGTCCTTGACAAGCTTGCTTCCAATTCATTCAACTCATCCATGTCCAGTTCATCATCATCGTCGACATCCACATCATCAGGATCCTCGGCATCAGCACTAGCTGTAGACGTGCTAGGACCATCTTGAGCAGCATTCCCATTGGCCTAAAGTTGAAGCCCAACAATTAGCAAAATGAAATACACAATAAATAAACTAAGATGCTACACTACATTACTAGAATACTTAAAGCATATTAATTAACCATGCATCCACTAAAGCAAGAGAGGGCAAGTGAGATAAGGTAGCTAGGCATGCAAGCCATTATCTGCCCCTAAAAACATAGTAGCTATGCTTCAGCAGGCATGTTGATAATAGTATAACAACTAGTGTTCTAAATGGGGGAAGAAAGAAGACATCAAATTGGCTATAATTCATTATTCATCACAGTTCCATGAACAAAGGAAAACACAACTACCCTGATCCACGATTCTTTCTAGAAGGCAATGTGTCACATGTAGCAACCTAGATGCAAGTATCAATGAAGGCACAGTTTTTGGCTCACTTTCATATTTTGGAACTCATCACAGATTACATTATATTCCATTTGACTGTGCTTCAAAACAAGCACAGGCTGTGTACCAACTACAAAACAACGTAGCAGTCTTCCCGGACAACTTAGGCAATGTAGATCTAACCATAGTAGTTAGTATTCTCTGATACAGGAGACATATTGTCTATGTTGCATAGGTTTGGCCATGTGGGTGGGGGGTTTATGAAAGGGGAAAGCCGCACCCTACCATAATCCAAGTTCTTTTGGACCCAAAAAACACAGATTAACAGTAAAACTTGCAAAAGCAAAAGTTAGTTTACATTATTATGATAATAAAAAGAGTATATATAAATAACACAAACAAGTAAGCTGGTCTGAAAATTGAATAAGTTAATTGCCAACCATCATTTTATCTTACAAACAGAATGAATACCCAACATAGTATGCCCCAGACTTACATTCACCACAAAACGGGGTGGACATCAAGTTGGGTCAACCCACCAATCCACAGATTTTAACCCAACCCAACCCACAAAATACAGGTTGGGTTGAGTTGGGTCAAGGGGTTGGATCAGGTTGAAGAATTCATAACCCATGAGATATGGGCTGGGTCATGGGTTTGAAAATTTTTGACCCTCACAACCCAACCCAACCCATCTATGAGAAGTTGATGAAGCATATGATGGATTATTGCAATGAGAATCTAGTGAATTGTTTGGATGATACTAAATATCTTGAAAAGATTTAGAATAAAGTTAATAATTATGTCATTCCATATCATAATAGTCAATCTTGGATAACAGCGCATAGCAGCTGACCCCAAAAATGCTATAGCGGGATAGCAAATGGCAGGATGGCCGCTATTTGATAAAAATTATATAATTATCATGCAATTTATATAACATATATAAATGTTCAAAAATAAGAAATCATCTACAATTAAACTCATTCACATCAATAATGAATATTCATAATCCATTCCATAGTCTAAAAACCTGCAATCACTATCAATCCAATGCATAAATATCAAGTCCTAAGGGCAGCAAAACATTAAAGACAGCACCATCAAGTAGCATAAGGGCAGCAAAATAACAAAGACAACACCAAATCCTAATTAAACTTGTCTCTAAGACTAACAGTAAATAGGGTAAATAGAAAGGAGATAAACAGAAAATAGAAGCCTGGAACAGAGAAGAAAAATTGATGTTGCTGCCATGGCTAAAGCCTAAAACAGTAACAAGCAATAAGAGGGAAAGGTAGAATAGGAGACTGTTAGTGAATAGAAGGGAAAGAGAAGGGGAAAAACAGTGAATAGATGGGAAAAAAAAAGCAGGTAGAAGAAGATAGAAGAGGAGAAAGAAACGGACCCAACCGAGGAAGATAGAAAAAAACAGAACAAAGAGAGTGAAGGAAGGACCAACTGCCACTGCTGAAAACACAGACCGCTGCCGCCGCCAGTCTAGCAGCTGCCGATCTCGTCGCCGCTGGAGGTTGGAGGATCGCCGGAGTAAGAGGGGTGAGGAAGGAGAGAGACCGATTGATAAAGAGGAAGAGAACAGAGAAAAAAGCCCTAACACCACATTCAGATCGAAGAAAAGAGGGGGAAGGTACGAAATGACCTCGCAGCCCCCCTCAAACTGCCCTGAACGGTCCAAAAATAGGGCTATAACCGGTTTTTGGCTGTCGACATCAATAGCGGTCGTGATTTGCCACGATGAAGAAATGCGACGCACCGACAGCTCAGTCGTGTCTAACCTCCGCTCCACCGCGATCACGCGAGATAAATTGACTACTATGTTCCATATGCTATATGTGATGACTGATTTCAATAGGCTCATGTAGTTTATTATGTTATTAGGGCTTATATATATTTTCTTAAAAACTACTAGGACTTAAATATGCTTTTTTGAAAGCTTATAGGACTTATGAGTGGGTTTTTAAATTTATTTATATTAAGATTGCTATATTTATTAAAAGATTTGATATTTATATTACATTTTATGTTAAATATGTTTAGATTAATTATATTTGCTTATATATTTTGACATATTTTAGTAGGTAATTTTATTTTATTTTTTAAATGTATATTGGACTCACAAGATTAGTGGGTTGGGTCAAGTCGGATTGAAAGGAAAAAAATTTGCTCGACCCAACTCAAACCATGCCCACCCCTACACCAGATGCTTCTCGGATTTCAAATATATCCATGAGATAGGCAACCAAATTGTGCAGAGAAGTACATGAAGAAAAAATGTACCTTCTGTTCAGTGTCATGAGATTCTGGTTCTCTTAGGTACTTGTCATATGCTTCAGCATCATCCACAAACAAGCTAGCATCTGACAAAAATAGCTCACGCCCACTGCAAAAGGAGGGGAAAACAATGTAACATGATCAGTGAAAAAAACAACCACCTTAAAGATCATCAACCCTTGTAACCAACTGTAACCCTCCCATGCAAACATGTTCAACAGCATGCACCTCCTTTATTTTTCATATTTTTTCACAAGAGCCATGCACACACATTCACTGTGTTAATGACATGAAAAAGATAAGGGATGTACCTCATGCGGTCATTCTTAGCCCTCTCTGCCTGTTGTGCAGCCAAATTGGCATCTCTCTCTTCTATTTTCTTCTTCTTCCATTGCATGAATAACTCAGGAGTCATAGGAGTTGAAGTTGTCACTTTGGCACGCTAAACCATGATAAAATATTCTGTTAGATAACCTAATGCAAAATTAAATGACATAGCTCATTGTAGAAAAACATTTTCACCTGATTTTCTATCTCCTCCTCAATTGTTATTTTTTCAGTTTCTTCCTCTAACAGAGCCTTCATTTGAGATTTTAAAACATATCCGGGGGGAAGGGCATGTCTATAGTGGCAATTCTTACCACCATTGGGGCAGACCCAAAACCAACCATATTGCTTCTTCTCCACTGCTTCCAAAAAGTATTTACAGACCTGAACAGAGTACACAAACAGCAATAATGGTCACTTTGAGCTTCATGAACCAAATGACCAATACAATTTGCAAATAATGCACTGCGGTCAATCATCTAAGAGGACACCCTTTAATGAACCCAAACCACACTGAACCTCAAAGAGAAAATGCAAAAACAGCAAGCAAATAAATCTAACAGTGACAATTCCAAGTCTCCAACAAATCTAATGAAACTCACTATGTCGGTTGGTTTGTTCTGATTATACTCAGTTTTCTTCGACTCCACTACCTTCTCCAAGGTCTCTTGATCCCAATCCTCCATTGTTTCTGACAAAGAGATAGCCAATCAAAAGTTAGAAAAAAAGTGGAAAGTCATCAAGGCCAAAACAATTAGAAGCAAGTAGTTTTCACTGTTGATCTTTGATCCAGTACCCTCGTCACGCTTATCAGTATAAATGTCAATCTTTTCCCCTTTCCTCTGAACATTCAAGTCATGGGAGAACTTGCACTTGAAGCCCTTGGCACACTGTCCCGCTTTGTAAAACTCACACACTATTGACTTAGGATCAACACCTGATCAAAATTCAGAAATCAGTTTCCCACAACACAGAACAATCCCACTGGGCAAATAATAATAATAATAATAATAATAAACTTGTTAATCACAATAACTCTACCAACTGGCACTTTAGGCTGAGTAATAGCTATCTTGAACAATTCATTTAGCTCCTTGTCTTTGGCTTTCTCTTCCTCCTTCTTTTTCTGCAATCATCATTATAACACAATCAGAACAAAATCAAGTTGAAAAGTGAAATGAAGACAAATGCGCATTACAATCAACAATAAAAAAGGGGAGAAAATTGAAATTGAGCTGAGGAAAAGGGTAAATGGGGGACCTTGGCAGCGACTTTGGAAGCATCGGGCTTGGGCTGTACAGATTGTTTGAGGTTCTGGACGTATTTCTGGACATTCTTGCTCTTGTTTTTGTTCTTGAGACCGAAGGTTTTGTCCTCTACGCTCTTCTGCTTCTTCGCTAAGTCAGCTTTCGATTGCTGCTTCGGCGGCATCTCCGATCGGCTTGAAAAAAATATTGCCTTTGAAAATTAGGGGAAAATCAGCGAAATAGGGTGAAGAAATTAGGGTATGGTTGGCGAGAATAGTAGGCGATGATGACAGAAAGAGAAGGGTGGGGTGGTGGCGCTTGCGTGGTAGGATGTGGCTGCCGGGAAAAGGATGTCAGGTTAGGGTTTGGACCGGAACGAAGGTCCAGAAGCTTTCCGAAAAGTGGAATTCCCGATGTACCCCCCTCACCCTTTTGAGGTGTGGACGTGTCAGATTGTGGTGGAGTGTTCTCAATGGGCCTGTGTGCCACTTAGCACTTGATTAAAGTAGCAATTTATTTATCAACGCAATAAAACACGAAAATAGCACAATTTTTATTTTCTGTATTAGTGTGTTTGAAAAATTAAAATTATTTTAATAATTACTTTATTATATAATTATTTTTTTATATAATCACTTATATAAAAATTAATTTATGTTTAAATATTTTAATTAAAAAATAATTTTAAGATAATTTATTTTATTTAAATTATATAAAAAAATTATTTTTATATAATAAAATTATTAAAAAAATTACAAAATAATTATTTATATTATATAATATTTATTATTTAGAGTCAATTTGATAAAAATATAACAATTCTAAAATAATCAATTTTTATTTATAATCATAAATTTCAAAATTTTATTTATACTTATAAATTATTTTTTAACTTAAAATTATTATCTTTATATTATAATCTATTTTAAAAAAATTTGTCAAACATGATTATTTTTTCAAAATAACTTTTTTGCTAAAAAAAACTGTTTTGCGAAGCTTCCCAAGCACTTAGTATCGTGCTTTCATTTGCCAATATTTTGTGAAATTAATAGTTGATTCCTGTCAAATGTGAACAAATCACCTGCATATAAGATGATTATATCTTTCTAATTTAATTTTCACTTTACTGTCTAGAAGAATTACTTACTAAATTATTATTTAATCTCATGTCATGTTATTTTCATACTAGTTTATTTTATACTAAGTAGCATTTCCATTTTTTAATAAGAGTTGATAGAGAGAATTTGATCAACCCATCACCTTTGTAACTTATATATTCGCACTATATTAATTTTATTATACTTAAAGAATTTAATTTTAATATGTTATTAATGTAAAAATATTTGACTCTTATCTCCAATATTTGAAAAGTCTCTATCATATGATTGAAATTATCAAAATTAATCTTATATTTAAATACTTTCTCTCCTAAAACAATCAAATTAATATACATAGGACCAATAAGAAATTGACTCACTTGATTAAACTTTTATTCATAAATCATCATAACTTGGGTTTAATTTCGATGTTCTTCATTGATGGATGATTTGGTAGTATCTCTATAAGTTCTTAATAGATCTAAAGACATCTAATGACCTAACTCTATACAATAATGATAGTTTCCCTTACCCTAAATTTTTATGCTTCATTTGGAATGATAGAAAAGTGAAGGAAAGAAATTGCAAGAGGTATAGAAAAAGGGCAATTTCACCTTGTTGAAAGAGGAGAGAAAATTAGTAAATAGAAGAAAAAATTGTATGTGCTATTCATAAAAATTTTCTTTGCTCAATTGAGGAGAAAATTGAGATGGCGATGGTTTACAAGTAAGATTACTATTTTACCTATAAAATTTATTCTCTCACCATAAAAAGCAAGCATCTATATACTCATTTATATATAATTATATTTTTTCTCTTCTCATTTTTTCTCTCAACCAAATATTGGAGACAAAATATACTTTTTTCTTTTTTTTTTTCTCTTTATTTTCCTTTTTTTTTCTCATTTTCTATTATCACACAAACAAACACTTATTCACCAAAAAAAGAGAGTAAAGCCCATATTAGTCCTTAATAATATCTTTGGTGGATATATTTGTTTTTGACAAAAAATAATTAGTTTCATGGTATCTAACAATTATTGGATAATATGGTCCCTAACTTACTTATAACCATTAAAGAGTCTAATATAAAGGTAAAATGATGATTAAAACTTTTTTAATTCATCCCACAAGGCACCCTTTAAACACATAGCATGCATAACTTAAAATTAAAAAAAAGAATACTATTTTTGTCTATAACATGTAACCCTAACATTTCAAAGGTTTTTTTTTTTGGTCAAGTTATTGAGATTGTGGGCCTAGAGAATGTCGAGTGAGATAAAGTTAGGGAAGACCTAGTTATTATTTAGCAAAATACCTATTTCGGTCTCCAACAAAAATTTTAGGGGATAAATTAGTCTTTCACCATTTAAAAAGAGGACATATTAGTTTTTTTATACATATATGTACAACTAAAAAATCCTCAAAATTTTTACAAAGGGACTAATATATCCCTATTTTTAATGTTGAGAGACTATTTGAAGAATTTTAAATTTTGAAAAATTAATTTATCTCCAAAAATTTTTGTTAGGAACCAAAATAGATAGTTTGTCTATTATTTATCCCCATATCATACTTGTTAATAGCTATAAATGAATCAGAGACTATGGGTGTCTAATTTTTACAATGATTAAAAATTATAACTTTTTTTTTTCAAAGACTAACATATCTATAGAAGACATTATACAGATTTGGAGGTTAACTCAAAAAAAATGTTAACCACGATTATTTGAATTTTTTTTTCTAAACAAAAATGAACCTATAGCCTAATTATACTTCACTAAAACAAAATAACCCTTTCTCATAATGAAAAAAAAAATTCTTATTGAAATATCTCTATCTTTTTAGGATAGGATCAGATTAGATTAATCAAATTTTTTGTAATAAAAACCAAATATCAGTAATTTAATAGAAGTAAAAAAAAAGAAGACAAAACACCTATTTTAATTTTTGATAAAAATTTTGAGAGACAAATTAATCCTTCATATTTTAAAAGTCTATAAATAGTCCCTTATTATTTAAAAAAAAAGATATATTAACCCCTCTATATAAAATTTGTACAAATTTTTTGATAGCATAAATATATATATAGAGAGACTAATATATCACATTTTTTGAGAAATTATTTATAAATTTTAAATTTTTAAAGACTAAGTCCCTCCCCCCAACACTTTCATCAGGGATTAAAAAAAAAAAAAGTAAAAGAGCAAAATATCCCTGGAGTCAAAAAAAAAAAAAAAAGTCAAAAAACACAGTGGTGCAGATTGCTGGTACGATAATGTTCCAAAAGCACAAAAGCCCCAACGATAACACCCGCCTTTCAAATACAATCCGTTCCAATCCAATCCAGCCATGTCGTGACGTTATAAACCCAATTGCCCCCATCTTCACACACCTCACCCAAACAAACAACACGGTTGGCCAACCGAGAATGAGAGATTTTGTGATCCTTGGTTCCTCCATTGTCACTCCTCCCACCCCATCATCATCGTCACACACTACTTCTCCCTCCCACCGCCACCGCCACCCCTTCAAGCCCCACAACAAGCCTTCTCTTCCTAAGCTCACTCCATCTTCCTCACCATCCTCTATCTCTTGCACCCTCCAAGCACCCCTCGACCACCATGGCAAGCTCCAAGACCTCGAAACGGTTCTGGAGGGCGTGCTTCGTTCCGGGGTGCGTGTCCATGAGGCGTCCCAGTTCGTTCCCTCCCTGAACGTTGAGCTCCTCGCCAAGGGGGTTCTCGTGGGTATCCGTGGCAGGAAGGTTCGGGCAGTGATTGACACTCTGAAGAGATTGCAGGAGCTTGGGATCTCTCTGTCTGCTCATTTTGATGGCCATGCCATGGAGATCATTGCAAAAGAGTGTCGCCGGATGGTCAAATGCGGCCACGTTGAGGAAGCTGTTGAATTCATGGAGGTTCTCGCACGTAATTCTTTTTTTTTTTTTTGGTCACCAATTTATAATCTTTTGTTCCTTTTTCAGCCTTAAAGTTGCTCTGACATAGAAAATTACAACAGTGGTTTTTAAAGTTATCACGTTTGGAGAATTAGTTATATACATTTGAACGGTGTGTTCCTTTTTTGTTCACTTCGCCCTGATGTAACAAATACTCCCAACATGATGACCGCTGTATTTAGGAAGTCGTATAATACAGAAGTAGGCCACTCCTTTTCCTAGTAATGTAGATCAGTGCATTCTTTTTCTATTGGTAGAAATCAATTCTAGTGGGTGCTAGTGTTTACTGTTTACTGTTATAAACATAACATTTATCCAGTCAATGATTAATTAAACTGTTTATATGTATATTACTGGTTTGGTAATGTTCTTATTCTTGGGTTCATGTTTCCATGCGAGTATAGAACTATATATGATTAAAAGAAAAAGAAAAATTTAACCGTGTTCTATACATATGAGAGTGGTTTCGAATTATTATGCAGGACTTGCCCAGAATTAGTTCGGAATATATTTTTAGATATATTAGTTGCTTTTCTTTGGAGGCTAAAGCACGGAATAGCTCTGTAATAATTGGCAACTCTTGTCGTGATAATGATAAATAACGCATGAATTTACTCCTCCAGGTTTCCAGTTATCAGTCAGAGAACTTGTTCAGCCATCTGACATAATAAAACAATGTGTTCTTACTCGTAACCCAGATTTGGCTGTGAGGTATGGATTGATATTGTTGTGCAAGACACATTTTTTCAATTCCTTAAGCATATTGATGACATTAATTTATATTTTCTAAACTACTACTTCCGTTGGTGTTCCCAATAGTTAATATATGTTAACAGTCTCTCTATATTCAGCTTTTATATGACAGCATTGCATCTTTCAGGTATGCATGTCTTCTTCCACATGCGCATATATTATTCTGCAACATTATATGTGAATTTGGCAAAAGGAAGGATTTAGTCTCTGCTCTGAAAGCATATGATGCATCGAAGAAAAACTTGGATAGTCCCAATATGTACATATACCGGGGAATAATTGACGCCTGCGGTCTCTGTGGTGATTTCATGAAATCTAGGTACATATATGAGGTATTTTCCAATCAGTTTACATTCTCTTACTTCAACTTGTTTGTAAAGACTTAAATCAAAAGGCCTACTTGAAGATAGCTGAGTTTTATTTTATTATTTTACACTCCTAGACATAGTTCTTAGCAAATGCCATTTACAGTCTCTAAATATGTTTATATTTGGTTATTCTGTGAATATAAATACCATACTATTGGCCATGGTGTTGACCGACAAGCTATACTTCATTTGTTTGCAATGTTTAATGCAGGATTTACTCAATCAGAAGATCACTCCAAATATATACGTGTTCAACAGTCTCATGAATGTGAATACCCATGATCTTAGCTACACGTTAAATCTATATCAGAATATGCAGGTAACCTTCTTCCCCCCCCCCCTCTCCCCAACAAAAAAAAAAAAACACACACACACACACACACCAAAAAAAAGTTGTGTTACAATTCTTAATCTTGCATCGATCACTACTTCCTATCATTTGTAAAATACCTTTCTATTTACACCTGTTTGTGTTCTATCAAGGCCAGCATTCCAACATGTGCTTGATGAATGATGATGATAAGGCCTTTTGACTTAAATGTTTTGAGTCCTTTTCTTAATACAAATTACATATTAATAAATATTTTGAAAACTTGGCATATGGGATCACTTGTTGTTGCTATTCCTCTTTCCTCACAATATTTTGTCTTGTATTGACTAAGCCACGTCTTTCCAGTAATATCTATATTCTTTTCCATTTGGTTTCCCTTAAAAGACAAACATAGAAGGCTAGTTAGATTTTATTCTGCATAACTTGACATATTAATTGGCAGCATATGCTTTCATTTTCATGCCAAAGGTTAGCAAGAGCATGAAAGTTTCTTTTCATCTGAGCAAAAATACATATTGGCTAAACTCCTTTTACAATCCAGAATCTTGGTCTGAAGCCAGATATGACGTCGTATAACATCCTGCTGAAAGCATGCTGTGTTGCTGGAAGAGTTGACCTGGCCCAAGACATTTATAAGGAACTTAAGCATTTGGAATCAGTGGGACGGCTGAAATTAGATGTTTTCACCTACAGCACAATTATCAAGGTATATTACTGTGGATCAACAGAATCACCATAATTTCATTGATTTTGCATGGTACCATTAACCTTCTTTTTCACCGCTCTGCAGTGAAGGAATATGTCCCACATTCTAATACAAAACAAGATATTTGATATCTCCTGACTAGTAGCAATTTCAGGTCTTTGCAGATGCAAAATTGTGGCAAATGGCTCTAAAAATCAAGCAGGATATGCTGTCTGCTGGTGTTTCTCTTAATACTGTTGCATGGTCATCATTAATCAATGCCTGCGCACATGCAGGCCTTGTAGAGCAGGCAATTCAATTGTTTGAAGAAATGCTTTTGGCTGGCTGCGAGCCTAACACACAGTGTTTTAACATCATTTTACATGCGTGTGTTGAAGCTTGCCAGTATGACCGGGCTTTTCGCTTTTTCTATTCTTGGAAGGGAAATAAGATGTTGGGGTCCTTTGGTGAAGGGAAAAATAGCAAGTTAGAGCACGGAGACATGCATACTGCTACTACTGTGCCAAATGGCATTTCTAATTCACATATCTTGAGTTTTGCTGAGAGATTCCCTTTCAAACCAACAACAGCAACATATAATATTTTACTGAAGGCTTGTGGTACTGATTACTACCATGCAAAAGCGTTAATCAATGAGATGAAAACAGTAGGTCTTTCGCCTAATCACATAAGCTGGTCAATTTTGATAGATATATGTGGAGGATCAGAAAACGTGGAAGGTGCCATAGAGGTAAAAATTCAAATGATAAAGAATATTATTTCTTTGATCTATATTGCACAATTTTTTTAGAACCTTTTCGGTCAAGTACATATGGTCATGGTTGATGCAAGCTGCATTAGGATTGGTATTTTGGTAAACCTGCCACAGGCAACACGATGTGTTTTTTTTTTTATCATGTCTGACTTTTTTATGTACCACTTTAATTTTTAGTCACACCAACATAACAGTATTTGTTAATCCAACATAACAGTATTTGTTAATCTCATAATTTTCCAAAATTTGTTCAATTATTTGATTTGTTATCAATTGAATGCGTAGCCTGCTCAATAATTAAATAGAAGACTTTTGGATTATAAATACAGAAGGAAAGAAAAGGTAATTAGGAAATCCCTTCCAAACAGTTAAAAAGAAAAACATTTACTGGACACAAAACTATAGCTGCTAGATAAGTGACAGTGGACCTGCAAAATTATCATGTTTAAAGTGCAGGCCATCGTGACCGATTATGGGCATAGAGCCTTACCATTCTTTAATCAGTAAACTGTACAATAGTCACATTTCAGATAAAATACAGACTTCATAGTAATCACTGAGAATTATTAGTCTGCCTGAATATTGATATGCATAGATATGGACTTCTGTACTTAGCCTAATAATAATATTATGATAATGCTATTATTTCTCTGATCAGATGACTATGTTCCCATGCAGATTTTGAAAACCATGTTTGATGCTGGAATTAAACCTGATGTTGTTTCATATACAACAGCCATTAAGGTCCAAAGCTTTTCACTCAAAATGACTTCAGTTTATAAAATTAATTGTACTCTTGAAGGTGACTTTTTTCACTATCTTAAAATTACATGGCCTTTGACATATTGGAATTTTGCATTTTGGCTTACAGGTTTGTGTGGAAAGTAAGAATTTTAAGCAAGCATTGTCGTTATATGAAGAAATGAAAACATATGAGATACATCCCAATTGGGTGAGTGCCTATAGACTGCAGTTGTTTGTTTATGGTTCTATGCTCCACAAAATGGTAAACTGACATAGCTATGTCCACTAAATGCAATTTGGACAAGGCTGCTCTAAGATTCTACAACCATAAAATCAAACTAAAAGACAAGTAGAACGCTTGACATATATACTCATTGTTTCCAAGAAGAGAAAAAGAAATGGCAGACAATGCATAATATTGTAAATAGATATCTGAAAAAAGTGGAAATCACAACTTTCTTGTGATCTAGGGAGAAGAAAAAGAGAAGAGAGCATGTTTCATCAAGTTAACCCTATTGATTTTGATAATTGTCTTCTCAGGTGACATATAACACGCTATTAAAGGCACGCAGTAAATACGGTTCTGTACTTGAGGTGCAACAATGCCTGGCCATATACCAGGATATGCGAAAAGCAGGGTATGCTAGCTTAGACTCTTGTAGCAATTAACTCGGACTAATTATATTTTCCAAGTTATGTGTATCTATCAAATGTTATGTATAACATGTTTGTTCCACCATGTTGAATCACGTATTAGCAACTTTTTTAACACATTGGAACTTTGGGAAATGTGTAAAGGTTTCAAGAGAAGATATAGCAAAAAATATTTTTAGCAACATTAATATTATGAATTACCCATGCCAAGCTAGTTTGTTTTTTAGGTTATTTCATGCTATATATGCATACACCGGAAAGCAGTCTGCATTGATGCCCCTTGTTCATAACCTGAGCATAGCTGATTCTATTCAATTTACTATTAGGTCTGATTTGATATTTTAGGCTGCTGCTTCTAGTTATAATTTCTCCAGGAGGAATTGATGGTAAAAAATTGTCTGTGAGATAATATGCTTTACTGGAGTGATAACCACTTGCAAAATTAGTTTTACCATGACCTACTTTAGGTCTTCTGAATTTTGAGAGATCAGGAATCCCTCATTGTCTAAGGAAAAAGAGGGGATTCTGATCCAAATATTTTACACCAACTGAACTTGTGGGACAAATATAACAAGTTCCAAAATATTAGTGTACAAAGAACTGAACATAAGAATGTGATCCAGGGCTGCCTTTGGTTCATATGTATTGCAGGTACAAACCCAATGACTACTATCTGGAAGAACTGATTGAGGAGTGGTGTGAAGGAGTGATACAAGATAACAGAGAGAACCAAAGAGAATTTTCTTCCAGCAATATATCTGAATCAGCGAGACCCCAGAGTTTACTTCTTGAAAAAATTGCAGCACACCTGCTAAAGAGGGTAGCTGACATCCTAGCAATTGATGTTCAAGGGCTCACAAAGGTGCCTATCAGTTGCTTAGTCATTATTTGGCAAAAATCTGTCCCCAGCATCGTTTAAAGTTTCACTTTTGTTAGTTGTCATATCTTCTCTAGGTTCCCCCACAACTCTCAAATTTAGAAAATAAACAATAATTATGAGGTATATTTGATTTTGATATCTTAATATCTTATTCTTGCTTTTTGTCATCAAAATTTATCAACAGGTTGAAGCTCGCTTGGTTATTCTTGCTGTTCTTCAAATGATCAAAGAGAACTATGGTTTAGGTATGAATGGAAAATTTTAGGTATTTAACTCTATAATGCCAGTTTAGCAAGCTCATTTTGCATGGCCTTTTGTTAGCGTAACCATTCATATTCATATGAACTAAGAAAGGAGGCAAGTGGAGACACAACAAAATCGATGTAATTAAATGACTCACTGTTGGCCTTTATTGGACACAGGACATTCAGTCAATGATGACATTTTGATCATCATAGGAGCTACCAAAGCAGATGAAACTCCAGCTGAACACATATTAGAAGTGCAAGAAGCAATAATAAAACTTCTGCAGAATGAATTATGTCTTGAAGTTCTTCCAGCCAAAACCAGATTTGCACTGAGTGACACAGCAAAGTTAGAGAATCCTAACCTTTCTAATCTCGGCATAGAAGCACTACCAGGAGGGAATGCATTACCCACAGTAACCAGGAGACCTGCAGTTCTACATAGGTTGAAGGTCACCAAGAAATCATTGTACCGTTGGTTGCATAGGAAAGTAAGCGTTAAATAGTATTTGATGACCTCTTCATTGTTTAGAGCAACCAAAAGGAATTTTGTACAAATAGATATGGCAAATTTTATTTTATTTTATTTTATTTTCTCGCTACAGCTTCTTCTACCTGTATATATAGCTTCCGGGTATAATAACCAATGTATAATCATCTGTAACGCAATGAATGATACCGAGTGTTATGGAATAGAATCATCTGTTTTGTCCCCCTTTTTTTTTTCGGTTCTAGCTATAGTGGTGCTTTTCAAGTTATCATACTCAAGCAAGGTTAAGAGAATTTGTTAAAAATGATTTTCAGTACGGGATCATGGGCAAGGTTATGAGAAACTGACGAGATTCAAAAGCATTCTGGTTTAGGATTTTGTTTAAACGTCGGTCCCGTGTTTACCGAACAAGGATAAGGAAGAAATAAGTGAGGCACGAATTGCAAATCACCTGTCCCTAGAGTAGTTGCCAAGTGCTTATAGTTATGGAGCATTAGGTTGGATTTTTTTGTCCGTAGAGCTTATCCCTTTTTTTTTTTTTTTTGAGTTTTTTCCCTCGTCACTCAAGTTTTCTTAAAGAGGAGAACATCACGCCTTTTAGTTCTTAAAGTTTTAAAATAATTATGCAAAAATTTTTTTTAGTTGGAAAAACTCGAGTAGTGGGATTAAAAAAGAGACAAGCTTTAGAGGCAGTTGATTTGCATCCGCAAGAGAATATATTTGAATTTTTTTTTAAGTTCATTCACGTTACAATGCAAATTGAAAAAAATAAAGTAAAATCATACAACAACTCTAAAATTGTTGGGGATAGAACATTCATTGAGTCAGTAGTTCACTCTTCCCGTAACAGAAAGAATAGAATTGCTTGTTTCAGGCCTCTTACCACGTAGAATAGTCCACAATGCAAGAAGCCAAAACACTTAAAAAGAAAATTATAATTTCTCTTTGAAATGGGAAAATATTAAATAATCTTATATACAAGATTTTGAAACGAACAATAGAATGTTAAATAGAAAGCGTAATAGTAATATTGCCATAGGTTCCAAATTCTGTCCTCTAATTTGGTGAATGGAGGGTAAATAACTGAACCTCAAGGCAAAGCTTCAGCGCAAGAAGCTGCAAAGTACGATGTACAATAATGTCCTGTGATGAGAGTACCACACCTCATGAAGCAAGATTGATAAAGCAGTAAAAGAGGGGCTCCGGCTCTTCCTTCTTCACGAGCAGCATGCTTTTAAGATATCTTCAATGTCTGGATCATCACCTGCTTCTTTGTCCTGCTCACATTAACATATTTAATATAATGATGTCAGATAAATGTGAACACATATGCTGCTGATTCATGACTAATTTCAGCTACACTATCAAGGAAAACATATTCCATAAAAAGTTGGTCCAGGTTAGGGGGCTGCACACACCGTGTGAATGTATGAGATGTTACTTTTACCAGGACCTGCAACTATAATCCCTCCTTGTTGCCTGACACAGTGCCAATTTCATAGTATTAAGGAAAAATTATGAGAAGTTCAACCAAGCACAAGAGGAAGAACCTGATCCAGTGAAGTCAGGTACAATAGATGGGCCAATGCCATTAAGGCTAGGTGAATCCTGAAAAAATTAGCATAACCAAATAGTGTAAGACTTGTTGTGAGATAATTTAAATACCAGCCTCCTCTGGCAATGGTATCCTTTTCAGATGAAAGCTTCCAATCTTGCCTATAACCTTCCATATATGATTGTATTATCTTAAGACCAGCCTGCAGTGTAACAACTAAAATTAACATAGGAGATCCAGAAATTTCAACTCATGAACATATATCATGCAGACACTGCCCACTAGCGTTTTATGCATTTTTTATGAATAAAGCATCTGGTGGTTTCTCACTTACCTTGGGGGTAAATGTGGTTAAAACTCCAGAAACAAATTTTAAAGCCTCATATGACGAGTGCGTGGGATCTGCATAGATTTCTGGAACAGAAAACACAGTCCTGTCAAAGTGCTGATATAATAAGACGACAAAAATACTAGAACTATCACTAGACCACAAGCATTAGGTTAGCAGGAAGGTACCTCCTTCGAATTTTGTTTGCTCGGCAAAGGCTCTGGCCTGTAATAAATATAGGTATTAGCTACAAAGTAACAGCATACTCAGATGATAGCAAAAGGCAGAAAATCAATACTTGGAAAGTATCAGCTTGAGAATAATAGTACCAAGTAAAGTGCACTTTAGTGCCACCATTCACAAAAACAAAACGAAATTGAAGAAGATGAGACATCCCTTACACTCTCCCCACTAAAAATGATAGTTTATAAAAACAACATGTTCTGAAACATGGATTTGTGTTTAATTAACCATGTCAAGCAGATGGTGGATGCAGTATAAGAAAATGCATTACGGAGGGAAAAAAAAAATGAAAAAAAAGACACCTCCTAAGCCGAAAGTACAGAGTCTACAGACATTGTCTATAATTCTTCTGACAAACCTGATCAATGTTCCCAGGTCCAATTAATACAAGTGCCACACCAGATGCATCCATTATATCCTGTTGAAAGAGCATATCAATGTTTAGTTATAAGTCTTGCTGAAATAGAAACAATACCATATTACTACTAAAAATTTCTTATGTAAAACAAAAGATGAAAATAGGAGTCCTCTTAGCAAAACTTACAGTGCAAGCTAAAGCTATATTCTAGAAAATTGGCAGTTATTTTTGGCCCTCCACCCATGGCAAGGATTAAGGAGGATATCTTCCTCCGAAAGTAGTAAAAGGTAAAATACAGCTTACAACAAAAGGATGCTATACAAACAATTAACAAATCCAATAGTCAGAGACAAGAATCAAAAGGATTTTGGCATAACGTCGAAGCTTACAAGAACAAATAACAAATTACAAGAGAAAAGGATAAAATAAAAGAGAACGAAAATGATTACAACAAAAGGATGCTATACAAACAATTAACAAATCCAAGGGTCAAAGACAAGAATCAAATGGATTCTGGTATAAGGTCGAAACTTGCAAGAACATATAACAATTTACAAAAGAAAAGGACAAAAAAAGAAGAGAAAGAAAATGATTGATCAACTTTTAGGAGATACTTCAAGTTTGTATAAGACCAGCAGAAATAATTTACCTTCTTGGATGCAAGGTAATCAGCCCTTTTGCGACAAAGCACACACCTGTGAATGTACAGAAACATAAGGCGTATCACATGCCATTGTTAATAAACAAACTCATAAAGGGTAACTTAAGTCGAGAATATAATATTGAGAAAATCACCCAAAGTGGCGAGCAAATGCCACAACGGCTTTCCTATCTTTCCACAAGTCAGAAATTGGAACCCCGTTTCCATTCAAATCAAACACCTTCACAGAATCCAGTGAACCCGTGGTATCCTCACCCAACACGGGAGACTCAGCTCCTGTTCACATCCACCCATTGATGCAATCATCCTTAAATTACATATGGATATGATCATTCAATTACCAAAATCATAATGACTATTGAAAGAATATAAACTTATCCAGTATTAGTGCAATCATAATTGACAAGTGGTTGTATGAAACTTTTATTTATTTATTTATTTATTTTCCTTTAGTTAAAAAAAGATAAAAGACTAAAAGAGTGAGACAAAGCTTGCCTGCAGAACCGGAAGCTAAGGGTATAGTAACATGGTATCTGCTTGATGAGAGTTTTAGATTCTTGGGATATCTAAGGTTTTGATGTAGTTTTAGTGAGAGGGCGGGAGATAAATGCAGGCGACACTGATTTGTGGTATTGTTAAGGTGAAGAGAATTGGACAAAAGCGTTGTGGAAAGAGAGATGGCCATGGAACGCGGTCTCCGGAAGCAGAACAAGAAGAGAATATGGTGGAGGCTTTTTCCCTCGTTCTAGTTGTCCGTCCCTCGTATCTTTAGAGCAAGTTGAGAAAACGACAAATCATATGTGCAGCGTGGTTGCGGCTGTGGAGGGTGAGAGAGTGCGGACGTAGAATAGTTTAGAACTTAGAAGTAGGGAGTGAGGCCATGAGAAATCAACAAACGTGGCATATTCCGTGGCTTAGAAAATCTTTGACATTAACAATTGAATTTAATTTAAATATATTGACCATTATTAATCAATAAAAATAATAAAAATATTAATTTATATAAATAATAATTTATTATAATAAGTAATTTATTATAATTTATTATTTTTATTAATTAATAATATAAAATTATTTTATATTATTAATACATGCTAATTAAATTCTTAACTATTTTATCATTGAAACTTGAAATTACATTAAATAATGTAGAAAGTGTATGAAAGTATAGCATACAAAATTTCAAAATGCCAATTTGTCCCAAGTCACAAGGCAATTTCTTTTTTCTCAAAGTAACAGAAAATTATGGCAACAAAAGAGTATAATCTGTAAAATATAAAATTATAAAAAAATACCAAATTATAAGGGTAGTTATAATGATAGAAAGTTATTTAATATAAGTTGATATTTTTTATAATTTTATTGGTTGATAATGTATAATTATTTTATATTATTAATATATAAAAATTAATCTAATAAATTTATATTCTTCTTTTGGAAACTTTGAACAATTAATTAAACAAAGTTAACGGACAAAAAAACAAATTGTAACCATAATAACGTAAAAACTAGTAATAAAATTTAGTTTTACAACTAATCCAATACTTCAACACTACAAGCAATCAAATGGTCGTTATCTTTAAATGTAATTACCAATCATTCTAAAATATAATATACTATTCAGCTTAACCCCCTCCATAATTTGGATACTTGATATTCACACTTTTAATATTAAACCAATTATTTTGGAAATTTTCAAAATTTGACTTGGACTACTAATTTCTTTATGATTGTAGATCAAGTATGATCCATTTTAAACTTAAAGTTAAAGCTTTTGTCTTAAATTATCTACGCCAAACTTCAATTTCAGAGTATATACTAATATCAAATTCAGTTAGTTTATGTCACAACTCACGGATCGGCATCTCTACAGAAAGTACAATATCACGTTCGCGAAATAAATTTAAAAAACAGGAGCCAGGCTTAAAAGTTAAGCAACACAGTAACACGACACAACACACGCCGGTTAACGGCAGTAATAACTAAGAACTAATAAACTAATAATTTTTTTAACATTAATTGCAATAAGATTTAAATACAAAACTTTATACAAATTATCTAAACAGCTAGCTTATCAATAAACTAATAATGCTTGCTAGCTTCAATTTTCTAAAGGGCAAAAAATAGAAAATAAAACAAAATAAAACTCCAACAAAGAGGTTTCCATAAATAAACAAAAATTAAGAAAATCAAGGATTTAAGAAAGGAAAGAGTGCGTTGGGCATTGCCATTGTTACCAATTACCGTTAAGATCTTGTCCCTTGTTCCTTCGTTCCATCCTTCCTTCGATTGGTTCCAATGGCGGCCATAACCCGCCTTGTGAAGCGCACCTGCCCCTCTCTCTCCTTCCCGGCGCGTAGGCTCTTCTCCTCCGAACCAAATCCCCACGCGCCGCCGCAGTACTTCCGCGACCTTCCGCCGCGCAAGGATCCGAAGGAGAGGAACGTGCAGTGGGTGTTCCTGGGTTGCCCCGGCGTCGGCAAGGGCACCTACGCCAGCCGCCTCTGCAACCTCCTCGGCGTTCCTCACATCGCCACCGGCGATCTCGTCCGCCACGAGCTCGCTTCCGACGGCCCCCTTTCTTCCCAGGTCCCCAAAACCCTTCTCTCTCTCTCTCTCTCTCTCTTCGCTTTTCAGTTTTCACCTCCTCTTTTTTAATTTTTAATTTTTTTTGCTGAAAAATTGGACCTTTTTATTTATGTGACTTTGGTGTTGACTGTGAAATATGGATGGTGTAGCATTGTTAATTTTTGAGCATGTGATTTTGTCTCTTCATGCGTTTTTTCTTTTCGAGAAATTACGGCAATCCTATGAAATAATCTTACAAATTTGTGCTTTTGTGACTTTATGAGCTTTTGGATGGTAGTAATACAAATTGTGTGATCCTGTAGTACTAGGTTGTCCCGTGTCAGCTTGTTATGAGACAGACATTTGTGTATTCAGGGAGGAAGGTGTTCAATCTGGCCGTGTAGCAAAGCATTGAATTTGAGGTCTTGAATATTAGAATTTGTGTTGGACATAGTTTTAGCTGGAATTGGATCTTAATTCTGGTTGTAGGAGTTGAGCATCATCCGGGATCTTAGTCTAATTTAAACCTCTGATTGGAGATAAGCTTCAAGCCTTCAGGCTTCAACTGGTGGTTACCCCTGTTTTTGCTTTGGGTGGATCTGTGTTTTTTATTTTTTTTGCATATTTTTGTCGCTTGTTGTTGTTGGTTTTAACTTTTTCCTTGATGATCTGTGCAGCATGTGTATAAATTGAGATTTGTTCATTGTCAGTTCCTTAAAACAATTTAATTGTTAAGGATATTGCGCTCTCTTGTTTGACACTGGAGCGTATTCTGTTCTTTTGATTGCATATGGACTTTTATTTACGGGGTTATAAGGAAAGCCTGCCTGTCCTCCGAGCTATAATATACCCTTAGTTTGGAAGGTTAAATTTAGGGTAGTTGTCAACTTTTTGTTGAACCAAATTAGTGATGTCTTGATTGCTTCTCTTTTTTTTTTTGTTTTTTGGGGGGGGGGTACTATGCATCTCATTTCTATATTTCCGTTTTTAAATGTACAAGGTATTGGAAGTGTAACTAGTCTTGATCTCTTTTGAGCTTTTAATAATGCGTGTTTATGATATTTCAATACGTCATATAGTGTGCCCTAATTTTTATCTGTTTATTGGGAGCTGGCGAGTGTGAATTGAAGATGACATGGTTTTAAGGACTAATTATAATCGGATACTTTTTATCAAAATGAATTATAATAGGATACTATGTTCATTTATGTCCTTCACACCATCTCTTTTGGTCTCTGATTTGCAATTTATGGTTTCTTTTACAGCTATCAGAAATTGTCAATCAAGGTAAATTGGTGTCAGATGAAATTATTATAAGTTTATTATCAAAGAGGTTGGCTGATGGGGCAGCTAAAGGTGAATCAGGATTTATTCTTGATGGTTTTCCTCGAACAATAAAACAAGCAGTGAGTATCTTTATATTTTGTTATTGTTACTGACACCCCCCTCGCCATTGGCCCACTCCCCCCCCCCCCTTTTCTCTTTTCTCTTCCTTTTATTGTTTAAACAAAAATATTGCATATTGATAGTTGGTTCTGAAACTCAAAATGCAAATTTCAATGAAAAGTAACAGAAGGAATTTTGCAAGTACGGATAATATGATTATTTCATAGGCAACCTAGCTTACCTAGGTTCTTTTACTTTTTCCACCTAACCAGCTACTACTTTTCAGCACAAATTTGTATAGTACGTTGCATTTCATTTTGATCCACTATTAATGATTTTTTAAAAAAAAAATTCATCTAATACTGTCTTACCTCATCATTAAAAACTCTTAATTATGATAACAATTAACAACTACCTAATAGGTCAAACACATTTTGATGATAGTATAAAATAGTTTAAACTTACTATGGATCAAAATTAAATGCAAAGATTGGAATAACCGAGGTATCACCTAATGTTGTTTTTGTATTAATTAACATATGTGCTTGTAATTTATGTCATCTCATCCTTTGATGTTTCTAGAGACTAACTAACCAAACAAGCAGCTATTTCTGCTGTCCTACCCAAACCCCTTTTACCCCTTGCGTGTGTTGAGTTGAAACAAGCCTGATAATGTGTTTATTTTTCATAGCAGCAGTTTATTTTCAAAAATTTGCTTAAATTGCTTATTGCCATTTTGTGTGCTCAGGAAATATTGGAAGGGGTAACTGACGTTGACTTGGTAGTCAATCTGAAGCTCCAAGAAGAAGCACTGCTTGCGAAATGCCTCGGCAGGAGAATTTGCAATGAGTGTGGAGGAAATTTTAATGTTGCTTCCATTGACATCAAGGGTGAGAATGGGCACCCCGGAATGTTCATGGCTCCACTTCTTCCTCCTGCACACTGTATGCAGAAGCTCATTACTCGTTCAGATGATACTGAAGCAGTTGTCAAAGAAAGGCTTCGTATATACAATGAAATGGTATTTGCCCTGTTATTGTTATTTTTATTCAGTAGACTTCAGGAAACAATTTGTTTACTAGAGTTCGTCTTTCTTTGAAGTTGTGTATATGTCTTCTTTGTTACGGGGGGGCTTATGATAGATCTGAATAAAGTTGTATAAAAAGTTGATGTTTCTAGTTTCCTGTCGCTTCCGATCACTTCTTGTAATCAATTTTTTTTTTCTCCCTTTCGTTTTTGATCGTATTATAATTTGTTTTCTGCCATGATCGCAGAGTAAGCCTGTGGAGGAATTTTACCGAAGTAGAGGAAAACTATTGGAGTTTGACCTGCCGGGAGGGATCCCAGAATCTTGGCCAAAGTTGCTGCAAGCTCTTAATCTTGATGATTATGAGGAGAAGCGGTCTGCTGCAGCTTAAGATGTATTATTGTACCATAAAAATGAGTATTTCATTCTTTGCATGCATAAATTGCATGCTTGGCAATTTTGCAGGAAAGAGAACCAAAGAAGGTGGATTTCTCTATTAGTATTATTTGGACCAAATAATGAATATCAGGAAGTGTCGTAATCTGATCAAAACTTATGCCCTATTGGGATTTCCATTTTTTTAACCGAGTTATATGCCAAAGGTTTTGGTGATTTCTAATGTTGTTGAGAACTGTTAGTTTCTCACACAATTGCTGCATAGATAATTGGTTAGCAATAAGCTTTAGTAGGATTGATACGCATAATTATTGAGTTGTAACGGAAACGTGAATGAACTGATGATACAGTATTATCACACGGTCAAGGGATTAAGGGAATGCTTTTACTGGAGTTGCTGCAAGGAAAACCTAATTGATGATGTCTTGCTGTTTAACTGTGCTGGCTAATTTCGTAATACTCACCAATGACTCCTTTCCATATACTATGCTTTGTTTTGGAATTTCATATTTTTGCTGGTTCAATTCGAGTGTTTTTATTGGTAGCAGTGGTGTGGATTTCACAGACTGATCTTGTCTGGTTTGAATTTTTTTTTTTCCCTTCGAGATTAGTTGGTATAATAAGCGAGTTATGGTAGTTGAATTCATTTTACATGGGATATCATGTTGATTTATATTTTATTTATCAATGGATGGGATGTGACTCTATTTTAAGTGGGATCTGCATCCTATCCAACAGTAGATAGTGTGTAAGTCTGCAAAATAAGTTCATCAAATATCTCTCATAGTAATATGGGTTTTTAATATATTCAATGATTCTGTCAATTTTTTTCTTCCTTTTTTTTTTTTGTTTTAAATTTTGGTTGACTCAACTCAAGCACCCGGGGAAAGAGGGGTCTCAGACCCGTGGGAGTCAAACTCGAATGCACTACTGAAGAGGCTGTCAAACTCATAGCCCACCTGCCAGATGACGATTCCTGGGGAGTTTGCTTTTGTCACCTGTTGGGTTGGGCTTGGGAGAAAGAAAAGAAAGGGCTAGATGGAATTATCAAGAGGCCCAGTTGACAGGCTTTACTTTTTTGTAAGTAAGTTATGTTAAACAGCAGCTGAAGTTATTTTAAAAACAGCTTTTTGAGGAAAAAAAGGCCGTTTTGTATCCTTCCCAAACATTCTATATTCTGCTCTTGACTGCGTAAGTTTTCCTGAAGCAAGATAGATTGTGACGTACATTTTATCTTGTTCATCAGGCTTGTGTTCCATTTAGTCACTTTTCCTTCTACTTTGTTTGCCTGACAGTTACACATTTAGCCATGGTGCATGCTGCATGACCTCAGGCTTGAAGTTCTCCAGGATGGAGACTTAATTTTCCAAATATTTTTTTGATGATTCTTTGGCTTTTTCATTCGTTTTTGTGACAAACATGGTAAGTTTGTCATCTATTGTAATTGATTTAAGAATATTTAATTTCTTTGTACTGGCATGAATTAGAGTGATAAATGTTATTTAGCTCTTGCATTTATATATGTCCCCTTGAAAAATGGTTATATTTAAGCCTTATTCTTATAATATGTATATTAAGTTTGAACAATAATGAGTTTATGACATGTCCCCTTTTATTTATTTATTTTTTTTGTCAGTTTGCGCCTCACCCGCGGGGGTTTGGGTTCTCAAGCCCTCTGGACCCCGAACACGGCTCCCTTGACCCGAGTGCAGTTCTTGTAAGGCTGCAAATTAATCACATGTGCCCGCCTTATCTAGGGTTTTTTACGTATTTAAAATAAAAAAATATTATTTATGGATATCTATTTTAATTTTTTTATCAAAATGTCCTATTTGCGAGAAAGTGGTAAAATTTGCTCGAGTCTGGATCGAATTTATAATTATTCAAATTATCATAAAAATAATAATTAATTAAGAAATGTCATATATTTATATTTTTTTTCTTTCAGGTAAATAGTGATCAATTCGATTTACTAGTTCAATATAAGTATAAAAAAAAAAATATTACCTTTAGATATAATGGGAGAATATATATACACCCACAGTCGCATGCATAGGAACAAAAAATATAGATTTTTTTAAATATTAAATATTGTGGCTCTTAGGTCTTTAATAACTGATCCAGACGTTATCCTCATATGTTTCTTTTCAGTTTTAATAGAGAGTAAGGTCTAATAATTGTCATATTTTAGGATGGACCCTATTCCATCATGGATCCGAAATTTTGCCATTTCTTGTGTGGCAATTAACTATATTTGTATGAAAATTAATCATATTTTTTTTTTTCATTTAACTATATTAGGTCCACCATATACCTTAAAGTTAAGAATCCATCATAAATTTCATCTAAAATTTTGCTACTTCCTTGAATTCGATCCGGGTTAAATCAAATTTCAATACTATTCACTTGAATAGTATTGAATTCGATATAGGTTGGATAGAATTCAATACTCTTCAAAATTCAATATTATTCACCTAAATAGTGTTAAATTCTACCCACTTTAAATTGAATTCTTTATATTTTGAAAAAATTTAAACAATTATAAATTCAATCTAAACTTGATCAAATTCGCTGCTATCTCAATATAAGATATTTTAATAAAAATAATTGAAATAAGGATATCCATAAATAATATTTTTTTTATTTTAAATACGTAAAAAACCGGCCTTACCTATCCCTTTTCATGTTCTAATAAAGGGAATGTTTGACACCATAAGTGTGACTCGAGCAGTCACAAGCCCGACTTTAGTGATTGATGGGTCTGTAATATCAGGAACAGCTTTATTGTCCAACATTAACAAGGATTAACTTTAGGTCAAAAAATAAAATAAAATAAAATAAAAAATAGGATTAAGTTTATCTGAAAAATAATCATAAATAAATATATTTTTTATGAGATATTGTATCGATTTATAGTAATTTATTATTGAATAATATGTGAATCCAATCTAAATGGGATCCACATCTCATTCAACAATAAACAAAATATGAGTCAATACGATGTCATATGAAAAATATGCCGACCTAACATTACTCTTGTATAAAAAGATGCGGAGGTTCCTCATAAGATTAAAGTAAAAGAAACTGCGTCATTGGACATATTTAACTGTGAAGTATCAGTCAGAATCCGCAAATTAAGATTGACTATAGACGATAAGCCACGCATTTGTTTCTATGAACGCAAGCCTCGGACAGAATTCTAAGCTGGCCCTATCATATCTTAATATTGAACGGTTAATAGTAATGCAAGTGTGAGTTTGTAAGACATGAGTGAAAATGGAGGAAATGAAGGGAGAAAGCATGTAAATTCATTCACGTAGATATCAAAGCATCTATAATGTCTAAATAGTAAATACATGCTGATTTTACTCTCTTTCTCAGGGTGCTTATTTTCACTCCTATCAAACACATGTTTTGAGCAACAGAAAATTCAATATTTAACAGTATAATTACATCAAAGGCTATCCAACTAATGAAATCTTAAGCACTTTATATATTTATATCATTTGTGGAACGGAGTCTCATTTTTCAAATCGATAATCTTACGCTAGAAATTCCAGCAATCTTCCTATCTATGGCAAAGGTTGTTCTCATTATTATTATTATTATTGGGAAGAAGGTTATTAAGCGGTTCGTCACTTCTACCTTTACGTACAGGAAGGGGAATATTTGCTTCTGATTTGTCGAAGAATAACTTTTTGGTTGTATCCTGACAATATCAATATGCATATGACTGTACGGGAATTTATTCTTGAGCAAGAAACGTAAGGCCAATATGTACCTGATAGAGAATCATACTTCACAGACTAAGATGGCCATTGATGCTATTAGAGAAGTGGTCGTGTCAGAAAATGGAAGGAAAAATGGTTGCAAGTGAATAACATGCTTTGCCATGCAAGGCAAACGAGAAGAAACAAATCGCTAAAAACTAAAACACAGTGTAGTAATGGGATATTAGGGTCCTCTTCTACTTTGTGTAGTCACATGCAAGTGACAAAAGTAATAATGCATAAGTCGACCATGCATTATACACTCCTAATGACAAGGCATGCGTTGAGCATTTCAGAACTTACCAAGAAAAAAAACCAAGCACCACTACACCATAGACTTTGATTTTTAAATAAAAAAGGAAAGAAAAAAAAAGAAAATGTTCAAATTTTAAAAAGTTCAGAATTGTGCCCCATGTGTCAATTCCTCATCATAAAGGTATACAATCGTTATTATCACCATTTACTAAGTTATTGGATAAGCGATTGGAAAGAACTGGGATTTGAACAAAAGTCAAGTTGAATGTGATTTTGTTGGATCAAAGTTTGCATATCATGATCTTACCAGCCAAAGAGAATAGACAACGCAATCCACAACTCCTTACCGCACATCGCCATGTTTATCTAGTTAATTTGTCCATTATAGATGAAAACATTAACGGTTTATTTTTTTCGGTGAAAATTAGCCAGACAAGGAAGTTGTACAGGCCGCTCATAACTATTTTGCTGCTCCAGGTTTAGTAATTGGGTATTGTTAAGCCTTGTGGGGGGCAAAGATGGAGTTGTGCTAAGTTTTATTTGACGGAAAGAGAAAATGATTCCAGATTGGCATATTCTCTTCTCAATATAGCTTAATTTTTATGCACTAATAACCAAATAGAAGTATAAAAAAGTGACAAATAATAATAGTTAGTTATGATAATAAGTAATTATCTACTATAATTTATTATTTTTCTATAATTCTATTGGCTCACTGTAAGTGTAAGTACATAAAAATTAATCACTTCTCTCGATATATATTTGATCTGGAACCATCACAATACTTCATAAATGAAGGAGGTATTTTTCAGTCTTAGAAATTGCTTGCTCAATTTTGGCCTAGGGTGATGAACAGATAAATTCCTTCCAACTTAATGATTTTAAAATTTGAACATTTGATATTACAGGTAAATTCACAGTCTATGTTTACGTACTACAATCAATTACCTTTCGATATATATAAAGGTGGTATGAAGACAATAAATTCTTATTAAATTATTTGGAAAATTAATTTTTTTTATTCAATTAAAACATTCCTTACTGAAGGTATTAAAATTGGATGTGACGTAGCGGATCTAAATCTGTGTTCTAGCAAAAAAATTTTAACTATTTTAATTATTTAATTTTTGATAGAGTACCTTAAAGTGTTGAATTTATATATATTTCAACAGTAAAGTTAATTTGACTTCGAATCTCATAACTCATAATAACGAGAAAGGCATGGTGATAAAAAAAAAATGGTAAATCCTCCTAATGCTTAAAAATTCTTCTAATTTAAAATTTTACTCATATTTATTGAGTAAATCTTAAATATTGTGTAAATTATAATTTATATTATTGTGAGTGAAATTTTAAATTATGAGAATATTTAGGCACATCATTAGGAGGATATATCAGCATTCGATGATAAATGGGGAATGGAATACCTTTCACGTAAAATAGTTGAAAGCAACTATTAAAATCACTTAAAGCCCTCTCTAAAAAACAAAAAACAATTAAAATCACATAAAGAGTATGTCTTTGAGTGTGGTTGTTTTATTTTTATTAATTTTTTTAACATGTAGTTTTTTTAAAAAATTTTCCTGAAACTATATTTCTTAATTTTAAAAAATTATTAAAATAATTTTTTTAAAAAGTTTCAAATTAAAAAACTTATTTAACTATCTTAATTTTTATGAATTTTTAAATTAAAAAATTTTTTCTTATGAATTCAAACATATGAATTATTTGTCGTATTCTCAATTACGAGATCAAACGAAATTCAAATAAAAGAAGTGTTTTAAATTTTCTTTTTCTTTTTTAAATTCGATTCATTGCTATCAATCAGTCTTTAAAACTGGACACAAATGAATATCAACAAATTTATTATATCAGACAATAAATAATACCTAGATTAATTCATATTAAACTAGCATAATCAAGTTAATAACAACAACAGTAGTATATACAAAAGATAAAGCTTAAAAGAAAATAAAAGTGAATTCTAAGTACTAGTGAACTATGAAATTATACTGACATTGGCGAAGGGCTTCTATAATCACATGCAACCTTTCATGCATAATTATAAAATACAGTTATTCAATCAAAAAAAAATTATAAAATACAGTTATAATAACGATGCTACCTTTAATGCATAATTATAAAATAAAGATGTAATAAAGATGTCTTAATAACGGCTCAAAAGCGTCCTGATGCACTCATGCCATCTTAATCTCCATGATCTATATATGTCTCATAATTTCATTTCATGATTCATGATGATTTAATGTGGATGTAAAATTTTCTACATATAAAGTGTTTACGTTTCCCATATACTACTTAAATACTATAAGGCTTTTTTCCTTCTTATTTTCAAAATCTTCTCATGCAATTACATTAGAAATTTTGGAAATGACCAACTAAAGGTTAAATAGAAGTTAGATTACTTTTAATTTTTTTAAATAAATCATTTTATAATTTAAAAGTTTTTAATCAATCCAAAGTCCTCGCTTGTGGTAAAAAATTATAATTCAATGAATTCATCCCTACGTTATCAATATTCGATGAGTAGGTATCTGACACCTCCTTTGACTTTTACGAAACAATTCCAATGCCTAACAAAATTAGAAAATAATTCAAATCACATAACACAATTCAATCCTCTTCGAATATAAGGACCATCGAAATTATTAATAATGTACGGATAATAATGTAGTTTTACTTACTGGGGGAAGGCAATTACACAACTGCCAGTCATAATATAATTTGTTTGGTAATCAATTTCTTAATGATGAAGGTGAAGGATACCGCTCCACGCGTCCACTTCCCATCCCTTGTCCCAACTAACATTCCAATTCCTTCTTCAACGCCTCAACTAACTCATAGTCACAGCCATATCACATGGGAACCCTAATTTTGATTCTAGACATTAATGAGTTGATGACATCCTCTTCCTCTTCCTCTTCCTCTTTCTCTTCCTCATTCATGACTACTTTCTTCAATCTGTGGTTGTACGTAATGCATATTATTTCTGCATTAATCCCCTACACCGACTAAATACATAACCTATAGTTTTACTGATCACTATTAGAAACCCGTTTCTGCTTTGAACATATGTACAATAGTCGATGTTAGACTTTTATGAAAGAAAAATATTATTTGCGCTCGTTTTGGACTCATTGTAAATACATAATGAGAAAGAAAAACATAATGTGATGATTGTTAATAAAGTAAAAAATGATAAACTTACTATTTTATATTTTTATATCTCATTATGCATCTATAATGAATTTCAAAAAATGAGTATAAATAAAATTATTCTTTAAAGAGGGATCTATTACGGTGTAACTGTTAGAAGCACAATAAATAACAGAGTGAGCGATACCATTCTTTTTCCCAATGGAGACCGAGTTGTATTTGTTTATAATTGCTTAGAATTATTTTTTTATTTGGCACTTACTTTCTTATAATTTTATTAGTTGATAATATAAAATTATTTTATATTATCAATACATAGAAATTAAACTCTATAACAATTACTTGGATTTTATAAGTTTATGTAAGTTTATAACCAATATATATATATAAAAGCCCATAATCTCTTTTAATTTGTGTATCAACAATGCCATTTGCACTAATAATTATAAAAATTTCATATAATTTTCATTATGTTTCTGATAAAAGAATTGTTAACAAAATAATGAAAATAAAAAACATTTTCATCATTTCTTTTTCAAAACTTAAAATAAGAAAAAAATAGAAATAATGTGATAGTTGTGCAATTATTAGTGAAAAAAATAACTGAAAATAAATAAAAAAAAAACCAAATCTCAAAGTGAAATAAAAGTTATTACTTCATATCGTTAAATATTCATTAAACTCAACTTTGTCGATGTCATGCTTTTGTTCATGAATCTTTACATAATCATCTAAAGACTGAATAAAAAATTAGTTGTGTTAGGTAATTGATAACTAAAGTAAAAATTCATCGAATATATGAATTAGAGATATATTGTTTTAAGGAGTTTCTAGGAAGAAATAGGAAATGAGATAAGTAAACGAGAATTAAACCCCTAACCTAAAGTCAACAAATCATTTGTTATTCGAGTTATAGCTCATTAGTAGAGATATTATAGTGTTAACAATAGGACTATAATATCAATAGGACTATAATATCATCTCATCTATGAATACTCGACCCCATTTAATGAAATAAGAATTGGTTGTTATTGTTGTCGTAAATATTCATTAATTAATTTTATAAATTATTATTGTCTTTTACTTTACTCATATTTTTAACGTCATAACTAAGGGGGTGTTTGGCAACATCAAAAACTAAGTTAACATAATATAAAATATAACTAGTTTTATTAACAAGTATAAAAATAAAAAAAAAAATTATTGAATGTTGTTTGGTTTGATAACTTAAAAATTAGTTTTAACATATGTATGCTTCTTCTTCTTCTTCTATATCGCATTCTTCTTGATTAAGTCATTAAAAAAACCAATATAGTGGACTGTGGCTGCTGACGGTGATTGGTGGTAGCAGCCAACGGCAACGAGCAGTGGCAGCTGGCGATGGAAAATGATGGTGGCTAATGACGACAAACAGTGGAGGATGAGGTGGGTGGCAGTGGTAGAAAATGGTGGACAGTGTGGTCGTTGGCAACAATTGGTGTCGGCCGACAGTGGCAATCAGCAACGACCGGTGGTTGTCAGTGGTAGTCAATGGCAGACAGTAGGGGACGGCGGCCACGGATAGTTGTGGACGACAACGATAGATTATGGTGGATGATGACGGTGAACAGTTGTCAAGGTCAATGGAAAAAAGAATTAATTAGTGTGAAGTGAAAATAATAGTAGTGAGAAGATATAAAATAGAAGGAAAAAATTGAGACAAAATAATACCATTTTAAAATTGATTTTTTTAGAATTAGTTTTAGGTCCAAATTGATTCAAATAAAAATTAGTTTTAAAATATTTAGATTGTTATCAAACAATGTTTATTGAAAATCAGGCCTCATTGTACCTAATTATTCGATTTTTTTAGTTTGTCAAACACCTCAAAGACGTTGAATGTATCCTTAGTAATGTAATTAGTATGTAAGAATTTCTCAACTCCAAAATTTTTCAGTTTAACCTTCAAAGTGCATTAAGGTCTACGATCTTATTAAACACTTGAGTGGATACATACAATGGTCGTTCGATGTTTGTTTTAAATATTGAAAATTGTGATTATTATTTAAAAAAAAAAGTCAATGATAAACATAGAATGTCGAGCGCATATATGCGTTAAGTAGAATGCTCCTACTAAATTAAGCTCTTTCTTAAATGCCTCATACTTATTGATGCATCGAGGATATATGTGGATATTCAGTAAATATGACCCGTCATTTTAAAGTAAATAATATCAAACGGTTGTAATTATTCCTAACAACTGTATAACACAGTAGCCTCCCTACCCTTTCTTTTTCTCTTTCCAACAAAATAATCGTTATCCTACCACTCTTCACTCCATCAACTCTCCAACAGTTTTCCACTAGAAAACCAAGATGAACAAGAACAATAGGGGTATCCATAAAACCAACCACCCAAACGACTCTTTTTTTTTTTTCAGAAGTTTACAACGTTATTTTTAAAGTAGGAATTTGAAAAATAGGTTTCGTTCATAAGTCTATAAATAAGTCATAGAGATTAATTGTGTTTAGAAACAAAAAAAATAAATAAAGAAATAAAATTTTGGATAGAAAGAAAGCTTTGGATTTTTTGTGGGATAATCAAAATTGTAGACAAACATTGATAAACGTGAAAGATTCCAATGTAGAAAAAAATTTGTGAATAATAAAGCTCATCTCTTTCTTTCTGTGTATGTGGTTTGTTAAGCTCCAGTAGTTGCAGTACCAATAAAGGAAAAGAAAAACATAACTATCCAGAAAGAGACAATTACTAGCGTATTATATATATTTACTAGCGTTTTGATACAAATTTACCAACGTTTTTACAGAATTTACCAGCGTTTTAAGAATTCTTCAAAATCTAATTATTTGGAGATTTAAATGTAGTGTCATGTTAAAGTAGCTCATTAATGTACTCTTAGCCAATAATTGTTACAAAAAAATTATAAAATAAAAGAAAAGAAATAAGTATCTAAATAGAGATATTTATCAGCATATTGCATATACTTACCAACGTTTTGATGCAAATTTATCAGTGTTTTTGAAGAATTTACCAGCGTATTAAGAATTCTTCAAAATCTAATTATTTGGAGATTTAAATGTAGTGTCATGTTAAAGTAGCTCATTAATGTACTCTTAGCCAATAATTGTTACAAAAAAATTATAAAATAAAAGAAAAGAAATAAGTATCTAAATAGAGATATTTACCAGCATATTGCATATACTTACCAACATTTTGATGCAAATTTATCAGTGTTTTTGAAGAATTTACCAGCGTCTTAGAAATTCTTTAAATTTTGATTATTTGGAGAGTAAGATTCATTAACATATAAATTTATGTAAATATATGTATTATCCTCTATTTTCATGTACCATAAAATTTATAAATGAACGTTCTATTAATAGATAGAGATTGATGAATTAATTAAGTACTCAAACATTTTTCCAAACTAGTTATATTTTGCTTTTCTGGAAAACAATATAAATAAATATAATACCTGAATTTAATAATTAGAAATTCATAATATTTAATTTCTAATTAGATTTTGGTTGGGAGTTATCATTTTCAGAAATTTTAATGCAAGAATATATTCTTAGCAGAATTGAAATTTTCTTTCAAATTAATATATTGATGAAACCTTGGTTTAGTAGTGTATTATTGCAAATTTGAAATTTGAAATTGATTTTAAATGGCCCTTATTTTATTTTAAATCTCTCCATTTAGTTCATTGATGTACCCTTTGTCAATAAATGTTGTAGAAACAATTGTAAAAGAAAGGGAAAAAAAAGTATCCAAATAGAGATATTTACCAGCGGATTACATATATTTACCAGTGTTTTGACGCAAATTTACCAGCATTTTTAAAGAATTTACCAGCATCTTAAGAACACTTTAAAATCTAGTTATTTGGAGATTTAAATGTAGTATCATGTTAAATTAGCTCATTAATATACTCTTAGCCAAAAATTGTTACAGAAAAAATTGTAAATAAAAGAAAAGAAACAAATATCCCAATAAAGATATTTACCAGCATGTTGCATATACTTACGAGCGTTTTGATGCAAATTTACCAGCGTTTTTTAAGAATTTGCCAACATCTTAGAAACTCTCTGAATTATGATTATTTGGAGAATAAGATTCAATAATATGTAAATCTATGTATATATATGTATTATTCTTTGCTTTCATGTATCATAAAATTTATAAATGAATATTCTATTAATAGATGGAGATTCAAATAGCTAATAAATATATACAAATTATTTGATAAATTATAATGATAATTATAATTATTAACATAATGATTTCGTACATAAAATATCCTAATAGCAATCATTATCTATATTTTTCCTAGTCAATTTAATTTTAACATATGCTCATATAATAATTATACTTTTTAAAAAAATTAAAATATGTATAAGCAAATATATGCATCCACTATGTACAGATTTTTTTTAATCGAATTATTTTAGTATTTGTTTTAAACATGTTAGTTGCATGAGAGCAACCCTTTCAAATAGATAATATTGTATAGGAATTTACCTGTGTTTTCAACAACATTGATAAATTTCTGGAAAAAAAATGACAAAAATCTCTTTTTTCCTAGCATTTTCAACAAATACGGTGGTAATAAAGAGTTTTTTGTCTTTTTTTTTCCAAAATACTGCATAACAAGTTATATATATATACCTTATTAGAATAGATTTGTTATGTGAGAAGTGAGAATGAATATTTCCACCATTGAATTAAATTGAGTGGTTGAAATTAATTCACTAATTTTAAAAAGTCATGTGCAACTTTCGCTCCCAACTTTCCAACATTGGATTTATATGTGCATATTGATGACGCTAGTAAATTTGTCCAAAATGCTGGTAAATTTGCCAAAAATGCTAGTAAATTTGCCAAAAATATTGATAAGTTTTTGGAAGAAATAAATAACTTGAATAAAAGTAACAATTATCATATAGGATCCTAGTAAATTTGCCCATAACGCTGGTAAATTTATCCAAAACGCTAATAAATTTACCAAAAATGCTGGTAAGTTTTAGAAAATAATTAAAAAGTGAAAAAAGTAACAAAGATTCTAGGATGCTAATAAATTTCCCTAAAACACTGGTAAATTTGTCAAAAATGCTGATAAATTTCTGGAAAAAATTTAAAACTTGAAAAAAAGTAACAAAATTATGGAACATTGGTAAATTTGTTTAAAATGCTGATAAATTTGCTGAAAATATTGGTAAAAAAAGAATTTTTTTACTAGTGTTTTCAATAAAGACGCAAGTAAGAAAGAGTTTTTGTGTCATTTTTTTTAGAATATTGTTAAGTATGTTTTTTATATATATAAATAAATATATTTGTAACTATAAAAATAAATATATTTATTTAATTATATATATAAATACATAAATATAAAATATATATTTATATAAATATATAAATATTATATATATATATTTATATGTATATATTAATATATATTTTTATATTTATATATTTTTTATACATAAAACTTACTTACTAGTGTTTTGAAAAAAAATGACAAAAAAACTCTTTTTTACCGACGTATTTGCTGAAATGCTGGTAAGAAAGTCTTACTTAGTAGCTTTTTACTAGCGTTTTCAGCATTACGTTGGTAAATTTCTAGATCAAAAAAGTCAAAAGAAATAATGATACTATGGGACTGGTTGTCTGAGTATTTTTATCATTTTCATAATCGACTGTTGGGAGAAAACCTTAAATTACCCATGATGGACCACGTTAAACGCCTAATAATACACGGTACATTATGCATTATACTTTATAATATGCGTGTTAGCAACCACCACTAAATTAACCTTTGGAGAAATACTTGTTATTTGGTAAGTAATATCTTCGCCATTCGTTGCTAACATTTTTTTTTTAAAAAAAATGGAAAATAAAACTAAGACAATTCGTACCATTTGAAAAGTTTAATATGATAGAGAATAATTGCTTAACCTTAAATGAAGAAAACAACAACGATGGTTTTTTTTTTTTTAATAAAAAGCTTAAATTGGCGAAAAGATTTGCTCCACTCGAGAAGCAAGGCATATATTTGAAAATTAAGTACTTACAGAGTTATTTATAAATAATCTACCCGTTATTTAAAATTATAAAAAATTATTTTGATTTAATTTAATAATCCATTTTTATATTTGTAACTCATTATAAAAAAAGTAAATGGCAAGAGTCTGTTTGTTTGAAATCTTTTTAAGATAAAGGTACCTTTTTTAATCAATAGATCTATATAAATTAAAATAATTAGATTATTCTAAAATTAAATAAAATAAAAATAATACTTTAATAATTTTTGCATAAATTAAAAAAAATAGCTTTTAAAAAATTACATTGTAAAAGTAATTTTTTTTTCTTTTGGTTGAAATCATTAATATATCTGGAATCATTGGATTTTAACTAATTTGCTTTGAACCGGATCAATCTATTACAGGGATAAAACTCTCTTAATATTAATTTTTTTTATCATTTACAAAACTCCAACCTAAAATCTTACTTAAAAATAACAAGTATAAAATTATTTGAGCCAACAATAATATCAGTAAAAGCTTTTTTTTTTTTTTTGTCTAAGCATAAATGAAGACACCCTAAATTAATTTATAAATCAAATTTCATATGCCTTGAAGATGAACCGATTTTTTAGTTAAATCATTTATTTTATTACCATTAGTACATGTAATATATATATATATATATATATATAAAACTCATTCTTATAATAAATTACTTCTCTCATTTAATATGCCCCTTGTTTGAAGGATATAAATTTATTATGGATAAGAGGAATAAATATGAGTTATATAATCATATATTGATGGTCAAGATTAAAAGTTATTTAAATATCATATAATTACTTAAAAAGTCACATAACTTTATATTTTGATTTGATCATTCATATAAGATCCAATCATCCAGATTTACTTCTTTCATTTTACAGTTAACCACTTCTCTCATTTAATCCTCTCTCTATTAAGACATATATATGTTATTAAGAATTACTCTATTAAAAATACTCAAATTATTAAGTAAAGATCTATGAATAATTTTTATTATATTTTTAACAAGTTCTTACTCTTTTTTTTTTTTTTGTCAAAACCACATATATTCTCTTATTAGAGGTAATTTTACTCAAATTGAATAGAATCATTAGAGCGACAAAACTCTCCTTTTTAAATTTTAATACGATGTATACCTAAATCTCAAATTCGAAATATTTAATCAAGCAAAGATCGCCCTCACTATCTTATGCCCTTGTTAATACAAGTTCTTACCTTTATCACATGCTAAATTTTATTTTTTTAATTTTAAAAAAAGATAACAAAAGTCAACCTCTGAATCATCTATACTGAAAATTCTCATTTAACCAAACCATTAGGTAAGATTATATTAATAACTTTTATTGTTATATTTTATATGTTTAAAAATGATGTGAACTATAGTGATAGGGTTATGGAGGAGAAGGAATCTTATCACCATTTAGACGTTTGGCAGGTTAAAGAGGAAAATTGAGACCATTTGGATCCAACACCGACAGCCAGCATCAGCTTATGTTTCCAATTGGGATCCACCGTACATGACACGCGCCATTCATTGCTCAGATGGAAGGGGTCATGGTCATGGGCGTGCTCCGCAAAAAGCTCATCTTCATTGTCATCACATTAGGACACGTAGCAGAAAGTGATACTTTAGCGAATGGTCAAAGCGCACACTGAGACAGTTAGTTGGCCGTACAATCTTGGCGGTGCGGGGGTTGGCTCCCACTGCGAACCACCAATCCCAACACTTCGCAATTCCGAATAACAATGGAATTAAATCATAATATTCGTTTTATATTAGTACTATAAACCAATTATTTTAATCATTCATTCACGGTATTATAATATAATATTCCCAACACACTGGCTGTTTGTTGTAATAAAGTTTTAGAAAAGCAACAATACGGTCATGTTAGATTCAGAACTTTTTGGATCCAAACCAGTGACTCTCTCTCTCTCTCTCTCTCTCTCTCTCCCTAAAATATCTCTCTATCTGGTTTGTATGTACATATGTATCAACGTACGTATTAAGATAAGGTGACTGTTGACTGAATGTTGAGAAACGAAGGACCGTAAAGAAGAAGTTGCATTGCTTTTTGTTTCCTTGGTTGGATCTAGAAAAGACAGCCCCTGTGAGTAGTAATACCCTGGTTTCGTATGTTCGAGTAAGTTGCGTTTCTCACTCAACTCCAGAGTCTTGAATTCACGAGGCGTTTTACGAACTGAAGTCTTTTTTGTCATCATATGTACTTCTGAATATTTATGCTCTTATAAAATTATGGGCTTTGCAATGCAGGAGGTTAAATTCAGGTTTATATTGGGAAATGGGAACTCCCCGCAGCCAACCTGCCTCTATTTAGTATAGTATGTTGCTTCTTCTTGGCTTTCTGGTTAGTTCTTAATCTTATTCTTCTTACTTTATTTTCTTAATTAATTAGTGATAATATATATTATTTCCCTTAGCAAAACATAAAACAGATAAAACAAGAAGGAAGACTAAGAACTCGGAGCTGCTGCTTCATTCTTATCATATTTTGGCTATTTTCGACAAAATTTTTAATATTAAAAAAGGGGGTAAAAAGTTTCTTCTAATTTATTGGATGGAGCTTGACTGCTCTTAGTTATATAGTTTAGGTTACAAACTTACAATTCATCCGAAGTTAAAAGACTTTCCGAACACTTTGCTCTTGTTAATTACTATGATCTTTTTCTTAAAAAAAAAAAAGAACAAAAAGAGTGAAAAGGATAGCCGGTGCCTTTGGTACTGTGCTCTAGCCACAATCAACTGGGTTGGGGTGATTTTCGTCTTTGTCTCTGATGCGCATACGGTTATAATTCGTTTTTTCCTTTCTTTATAATGAAAGGGGGAAGAATAGATATACGTACATATTCTAGTCCGGACATTTCTTAATGCTGCGAACAAGAATATCTGTGTGTGTAAGTTTTGATAGTCTTCATTGGGATTGCTTCTTAGCCATCTGAAGACTAATTTGTAAGAGACAGAATGTGTGAAGAACACTAGCAGCTGTTAAATCATTTCCGTCTGATGTCTAATTTGGTAAGAGACAGAATGTGTGAAGAACACTAGAAACTGTTAAATCATTTGGACATGACGTTCGATTCTTTTTTATGAGTTTTATTTAATTAAGACGTGTAGAGGATGAATAGGAACTTTACAAGGCATCATGTAAACAATAATAATAATAATAACTCAAATTCACACCGGGAAAGTAGATTTTTCTGTTAAATATTCCATTTTTTTCTTATATACAACAGTTGCAATGAGATTTACCATCTCCTGCAAATTACTTGAGTCTCTCACCGCTAACTTACTCTAGTTACTTTTAAATTTCAAATCATTATATACAATTATAAAGCTATTTCATTTGATGCGAGGAGGTGGTCCCCTAGAGATAATAAAGCTAGCCATGAAGTATTGATTATTGTGAGTTTAATTTGTACTGCATGGAGACTGGAGACTTAGACAAGGCAAGTGACACGCCCCGTATAAGTGATATTTGGCCTCGTCCTTTTTTTAAATTTTTATATGATAAATTCATGAATAAAGAGAAATGAATATAAATATTTAAATAAAAGTCCATTACTAGAATCCTCTCAAAATTTATACAATTCAAGGGCGGAGCCAATGGAACCCCTGTAGGGCATGGCTCCCTTTACATTTTATACATATTTATTATACTAGTAAGTATGATTTCGTATATATTTAGTTCTTAATTTTGGTCCACTCAAATTACAACCCTAGCTCCATCTTGTGATAGAATGCAAATTATGAAATCTATATTTAATTTATTTCCTTCTAAAAGATCTTATTATACCAAAAAAAAACAAACCCATAAAAGATTCATTTTTGCTTTTCTATTCCTATTCAAAAAAGTTCTTTTATATTGTTGGAAGAAAAATTTTCTCCTCTCTAGTGTATTATCAAAAAATCTTCTTTTATAAAGTCACTAGAAGTGGTCTAATAATGATTGGTTTGAGTAATTTGCATGAGATTCTTGTCGCCAATTTACCAAAAAAAAAAACTTTTATATTATTAACCCATTGAATTTAACCCAAATTGGCATCGAGTATAATCTCACTTAATGTCACTTTGCAAAAACTTGTATTGGAAGTGATTTTTTGTATTAGAAAGTGTATTTTTTCTATTGAGAAGAGTAACCAAACTATTTGATACATATAAGATTCACTTATAGGTGTGTTTGGTATCGAGATAAAAATAGAGACTAAAATTTCCTAAATGAGCTACATGTGTAAAATACGCCAGTAAATTGTATTTGAAGTGATACCTCCACTGGTTTTTATGTCAAAAGATTAGCATTGAGTTAGGGATTCGATCCTAACTTGCATATTCTTTCTCCGTTCCCTAGGTTCACCATATTCTCCTTAGAACCTATATATATATATATAGGAAATATATCACATTAGAAGAGTGGTTTATTATAAGAGTGAAAAGAGTAAATTTTGATTATTGGATCTTATATAAATAGTCAAGATTAAAATATAAAGTCATATGATTTTTTTAAGTAATCATGTGGCCATTAAATAACTTTAAATCTTGACCATCCATATATCGTTATATGGCCTACATTTACTCATCTTATTTTCATAATATACAACTTCTCTCATATATATATATATATATATATATATATATATATATATATATATCATGTCTTCCCCACAAGTGCGGAAGTCTCACTTATTCCAATTCCTCTTTTCGAAAAAGGCACGGTGCTTGGGGCTTGGGATTAGACACCACTTTGTTGTTTAGCGAGGTAGTAAGGTTTATGTCGCGCATAGTTTAGGACTTGACTGGGGCTTGTAGACTAAAGTTTAGAATCGTTTCAGACTATGATAGATATGTATCATGGTTGTGGACCTGTGGTACTGTCCTTGTAAAACAGAAGCAAAAAAAAAGCAGCCTCTCCTGTAGCTCTGTTCCTTTTGAGTGGTTGTAATTTTAACAATGGCGCAGTATTGTTGGTTACTCACGGGTATGCAATGCATACAATTGAAAGTTTAGTGTCCCATATTTCAGCACTCGCTGAGTTAAAATGGAAGTGTGACAGAACTTGCATTGTGATTGTAGAAAGTTGGTTATGTTATGATTACATCACATCATGTATTATCGTCAAATATGATTACTGTCTGACTACATTTCGGTGCACAGTGGCTATCTTTATAAGGCAAAATAGCATGAGTGAGACACATAATCTTATATATATATATATAAAATTTCTTTTTGTATTGGGAACCGTTATTAAACCTTCCTATAATGTTATTCAACTGTACCTGCTAGGTGATCTTTAGCTTGAGTGCATTGAAGCCATCATCAATAGAAATTCCTGCTGAGTTTTGGGAGGTGCAAAACATAATCATTGAAGATGGACATTGAGGAAGCAGAAAGGGTAGTTGTTGCTAAACCAGTTGCTTCAAGGCCTGCTTGTTCTACTTTCAGATCTTTCTCGGAGCTCCTTGCAGGTGCCATCAATGCCTCACCCCCAATTGAATCTTCTCAAGCTACAGTTTCTGCCATTAGACCAAAGACAGTGAGGTTCAAGCCAGCAGTGAACCGCACCCCTGCTGGGTTTGTTTCTTCTCAGGTGAACTTTCAGTGTACTAGGACAAACTCTTTTTTTTGCATAGCTTCTTGATTTCCAACATCTACGGTGTTTGGCAATTTCAGGATGACACATTTGGAGCTGCACTTAATAGTTCTTCTGACAAGAGTTCTAATCCTGACACCAAACAGTCCCTCATATACAAGCCAATGGCAAAACTTGCATCAAAGACAACTGTTTCTCTTTTGGCAAATATGGTTAGTGTATATATATATATATATTTGCCGTTAATGAGACTGTTCCAAAATCCGTTTATTTTACAGGCCCTGATCTCAATTTTTTCTCTTGTTTTGGAGAAGGGAAATTGCAGTACAAGTCAGCAACAACCGCGGCAATCGATGGGGGCCAATCTTCAACATTTCGGCCATGAAAAATTTAGAACCAATATGAGCTCAAACATGCATCGAAGCATTACACCAAATGCTGAATCAATTCAGACTACTGAACCTTTCAAGATGGTGCAGCAGAACATAGAGGAGGACCAGAAGGCTTTAACATCTGCAATCAATGGTGATAGACCTTCTTATGATGGGTATAACTGGAGGAAATATGGGCAGAAGCAAGTGAAAGGAAGCGAGTACCCGCGGAGTTATTACAAGTGCACGCATCCTAATTGTCCAGTGAAGAAGAAAGTTGAAAGATCATTTGATGGTCAGATTGCAGAAATTGTTTATAAAGGTGAACACAACCATTCAAAGCCGCAGCCTCCTAAGCGCATCTCGGCGGGGACTCAAGGATCAGGAATGGTTCAAGATGTGTGGAGTAACAATCACAGTGAGAGGAATGAGGGCAATGAAGGTAGAATAGAGAACCAGAATGAGATAGGGCTGTCTGTTCATTCAGCTTATCATGTCAAAGCCCCACAGCCAACTGATTCGGTTCTAATTGGTGCAAATAACGCTGGTGGAGGAAGCCCGGAGAATTCTTGTGGTCTAAGTGGGGAATGTGAGGAAGGAAGCAGGGGATTGGAGGCAGAGGAAGATGAACCTAGAAGTAAAAGAAGGTACTGGGTCTCGCTAAATTAGTTTACAACAATTTTCTAGCGTCTAGTAAGGAATATAGATATAGTGATACTGATACACTAACAGTAATTTGAGAAATGTTAGGTTATTAATTACATGAGGAATTAGCACAAATTCACTTAATAATGATTTCCCTTCTTGTAACTCCTCCCTCCTGATTCCTGTCCAAACACAAATATTGTCCATCCAGTAACGTATTAATAACTGTAACTTTGGAGCTAACTACCATCTCATTAACTCATTATCAGTTTTTAATTAAAAGGGTAATTTATGCTGAATGTTTCTCATCCTTCAGGAGAAATGAGAATCAATCCAATGAAGCAGCAGCATCAGAGGAAGTTTTGGTAGAGCCACGTGTTGTGGTGCAAAGTTCTACAGATTCCGAAATACTTGGAGACGGCTTTCGCTGGAGGAAATATGGGCAGAAGGTGGTGAAGGGCAATCCATATCCCAGGTTCGTACTTCTTGTCTGTTCTTCAATACCAATTAATACAAGTTGCTATGCTCCCCATCAGAATAATGAATTTTGGGTTCTGCTATGTAGTGCTTTCATGATCTTTTAATTTCTAAGTACTGCTGCAAATGCAGATAGTGGATATCAGAGAGTTCTAAACAGACCTTGACCTCATCTTAGACTTCTAAGACATAATAATTCTTTGAAATTAAGGACTCAAAACTAAGTTTGACATCAAATTCAAATGACTACTGACTAGCATCTTTTTTTTGTTTCTTTCTTTCTCATTAATTTTTCTGACAACATAAACTAACATATCTTGCAGAAGTTACTATAGATGTACAAACATCAAGTGTAACGTACGCAAGCACGTGGAGAGAGCAATAGATGACCCAAGAGCATTTGTCACTACATATGAGGGAAAGCACAACCATGAGATGCCACTCAAGAACACAGCAAGTGTGGCCTCTGAAAAAGATTCACAAGCTTCTCTTAGTAAAGACAAACCATGATTGACACCACAATGAATAGTTAACACGAACAGTATGACTCAATAGTTGTCTTAAAGACATATATAAAACTATGCTCAGAATATTTCTCGTTCATCAGAAGATCGTGACAATTTCCAATTCAGTAACTCATGAGGCTAGGATATTACTTCTGCGGCAGCTTATTGATAGTATCAATATCGATGCTGGTAATTTGTATTGTGGAATCAGTGGCACCATTGTCCTTCAATGCCTTTCCTGCTCTACTAGCTGCCTTCGTATACCAAATTAGCACATTCTATATACAATCCCACTTTATATATCATTATCATTATATATATTAATTTTCTATCCGTCTATTTATCTGGAGTATATGTCACGTACATGCTAATATTTTTTATTGCAAGGAAAGCACCGAAGAGACGTTCGGTACTAGCCCACACATAATTTTTTTTTTTAATTGTAGTTTTATGTTCTGCACTTTATTGTTTGATATCTTGCTGTACGAAATAGTTTATCATCGTCAGCACTGTAGCAAATGTTGCCATGGAAAAGGAAGTAGACGACATGCTTGCTATTGTCAAAAAGGTATGATACTATATTAGAGAAAGTGGTTCTGTTAGAAGTGGCATGCCTTGAGAAATACATTTGTCGTTAACACACAAAAACTAGTGAGTAGGAGCTTCATGATTCTATCAAGTATGCATTAAATGGTAATTTCAACAAAGTGATAAATAAGATGCTAGTTAAGAAAATTATCCATGTTTGCTCCTTGTGATGCTAAAGAACGGAGATACTCAACCTCGTTAACTTGATCAATTCGAAGGGTACACGAAGTCATCATGTGGCTCTCTCTCCAACTTAATACTGGGCCTCCGTTGTCTTCGCCTGTAAAGGGGAAAACATCAAAATTATGTTTGTTTGGAGCAACTCAAATGTTACTCTGAGAATAAGTGCATCACAAATACAATTTCTCAGTTTCAGGTATGAAAAATTATAATCAAACAAGCATCCTGTTTGATTGACCATTTTGATTTCCAGTTTTATAACAGGAGTATTTTGATTTCCAGTTTTACCTTATTTATGTTTTGATGGGTTGGTCTTGTTATCTAATATTTCTTTTATGGTCTATATTATCAGTATCTGTATGAGAACTTTTTTGAATCCAAAATCTTATTTAAAAGAAATAAAAACCAATTGAACCAAATATTCATTTTTTAACTGATATTTCTATAAACATTGGTTGTAAGACTAATTTATGAATGTAGTCATTATTATTAATCTAAAAATTCTTATAATTAGTGTATAATTCAAATGGACTAATTTTGACACATTTTCGTTGTAAAATATTTTATAATATCAATCAATCAAATATTATTATATATATAATTTTTGAAATTATTATTACAAAAATTAAATATTTTTAATAATATGATAATATATAATTAAATAATTATATAAATTTTTTTCTATATTTACAGTACATTAAAATTAAATCATAATTTAAAACTTAAACTTTAGTCTTTTCTTTGAAAAGGTGTCGTTACAATTGAATGTAATAATTTTAACATATCTTTGGTGAAATATTAGAAAACAATTTTGATGAATAAATATTTTGCAAATTATAGATGCGATGTATGTATATAATGAATGATAGGATTCAAATGTGAATGAAATCAGAAAAATCTGGACTAGTCTATAACTAGATACAGGTGCATGGGCGAAGGGAAGGAATACGAATGTCTGTGATTATCATGCAATTAATATGATAAATTGCACCTATTATTGCGACGTTTTTATCCATTTTTTTAGTTTCCACTTTTCACCTTTCTTACCATTTTCTAAGATTTCAAAACCAGTAATAAAGTTTTTCGATTAATTGTATTATATACTAAGAAACTCTTTTTAAGAATGAAAAAAGCAAGTAAATTATATATATAAGTATAAAATTTAATTTTGATACAATATTAATGTAAAAAAATTTGTATATTTAATTATATATTATCATATTAATAAAAATATTTGACTAAATTAATTATTATTTTAAAAATTTTATAAATAAAAATATATTATTGAATGATAATATAAAATTATTTTATATTAGTGTTATATTAAAATTAATCTCATAAATATAAATATGATATATGTATTTTTTTTTTGGGTGAATTACGATTTGTAATATATTATACATAAAAAAATAAAAAAAATATGCAAAGGCAATTGGTTGATATTCAATGTACTATTCAGTAATATATTTTGACTATTTAATATCCGTCTGTAACTGTGTTTTTTTTTTTTTTTTTTTTTTTTGTAAAAAAACTAATTTTGGACCTTGTCCGATAGTTCTTTTCTTTCTCGAGTCTACTCCTAACAAATTTTGCTACTCCGAGTTGAGAAAAAAAAAATAATTTAAATGTATTGATAATATAAAATAATTTTATATTATTAATTAATAAAAATAATAAAAAATATTAATTCATATAAATAATTATCTATTATAATGAGAAATTTATTATAATTTATTATTTTTTTTATTTTTATTAATTGATAGTAACACATACCAGTTAAACTCTAAAAAAAATTATAAAAATTGAACTTCTAATAAATAATAATAATGCATATCATTAATTTGATTTGGATATAAATAAAAAAAAAACAAGAAAAAGGGGGAAAAAAAAAGGAAACATACGAATGTGTCACCAAAACAGATGGCGTTTACACATGGAGCCGTTTATACCAGCTGTCTCCGGCTACTAGATTTTCAAACATGAAGCCTTTATAGTCCATCAATATTCTCCTTTTTAAAAAATTAAATTAAATTTGTACTTGCATCTTGTTTTGCGTACTTGAAAGGTTGAGAACGTGAAATAAGAATGATGAGAGTAAACGCCATTCCTTGCTTTTACCCCATTACAAGTCTTTCAATTACAGACCATTAGAGGCTTTTTTATATATATAAAATAAAAAAATTATTATTTATTTAAATATATCATTTTAATATTATTTTTTAAAATATCCTAATTTATTGAATTATTGATAAATCGATTTATATTACATCGAATTATTATTATTCAAAATTTTTATAGAAACATAAAAATCAATATGACACAAATTGATTTATAAACAATCAACTTATTTACGGACAATCAACTTACTTTACACTTTCCTAGAACTCTTTGGCATTTTTATTATTTCAATTGTAAATATTTTAATAAAAAAAGCAAAAAGAAAGAATATTGAGAATAAGCTATTAATAAAAATTAAAAAATAAAGAAAAATAATTATGACTTTTTTATTCTTTTAAAATAATATATATATATATATATATATATATATATCGATTTCACTTAAATCAATTTATATATTGTTCATATAAATAGTATATAAATTTAATTTATTTATAATAAAATAAAATTTATAAATTATTTATTTTATTAATTTAAAATTAAAATAAGATAATTAATAATTTAAGTTAATAAATTTTTATAATAATAATAAATTAAAAAATTGTAAATAATTTTTTAACTTTAATTATTATTAATTTTAATATTTTAATCTCGATTTTAATTTTTAGTGAAAAAAATTTAGATATTTGAGTTAGCATTAAATTAGTTTAGGATATATTTACACGATGTGGGCTTTTGGCATATACCAAAGATGCTTAATTTTGAGTGGTGGTGGTGTCCTAAGATGCTATCCCGATTTAAGACTGCATCATTATACTCTAAAATGTTGTTTTACAGCAAAGGTTGCATATTTATGCAGTTCTGTGATGCATGCCAAAAGTTTATATCATATAAATATATTCTAAGTTAATTTAATGGTAACTTAAATATCTAAATTTTTTTACTAAAAAGTAATATTGAAACTAAAATATTAAAATTAATAATAAATTAATTAAAAAAATTATTTACAATTTTTTAATTAATTATCATTATAAAAAATTTATTAACTTAAATTATTAATTATTTTATTCTAATTCTAAATTAATAAAATAAAATTTATGTACTTTATTTAATAAAATTTATACACTATTTATATACTTTGTTTTCTTCATTCTTTTATACTTTTCTCCAAGTTCAAGGATGAAATAAGATTGCATATTTATAAGGGTATGTATATATTTTTGAGAAGGGATGACATCTGATAAGGCGAAAAATATTTTCTTACTCTTCCTTTTCATCACTTCATTTACTTTTGTTCTTGTTATTCTATCTCTACTTTTTTTCTTCTTTTATATTCTTGTCCCTTGATTTTCTACAAGTCCTTGCAGAAATCATTGAGCAAGTCAACAAAATTAGAAAAATGTAAGATAAAATTTCATAAAGTAAAAATAAATTATACAATAATTAGTATGAAAATAACATTAATAAAAAAATTAACTAATTTTTAGTTTTTATGCAAAAATTATAATAATATTCCTTAGCATTAATTAAAAAGAATACTATATATATTTTATCATTTTTATAAATTATATACTTTTAAATCATATCATATCAAGTAAGTTATTAATTATTTCTTTTTCTAAAGTAGTATGCAACTCTGTGATGCATGCCAAAAACCTATTTCATGCAAATATATTTTAAACTAACCTAATGGTAATTCAAATATTTAAATTTTTTCACTAAAAAATAATGTTGAGATTAAAATATTAAAATTAATAATAATTAAATTAAAAAAATTTATTTACAATTTTTTAATTAATTATCATCATAAAAAGATTTATTAACTTAAATTATTAATTATCTTATTCTAATTCTAAATTAATAAAATAAATAATTTATAAATTATATTATATTATAAATAAATCAAATTTATATATTGTTCATATGAATAGTATATAAATCAATTTTCAAATTGATTTATACACTATTCATACAACCAGTGTATAAATCGATTCAGTTTAAATCGATTTTCTTGTATCGGTATTCGTTGATAAATCAATACAACCTAAATTGATTTATCTACAGAAAAAAAAAGAATATTTTTAAAAATAATATTAACGTAGTGTATATACATAAATAATATTTTTTTATTTTAAAAGAGTAAGAAGACCTGCCATTAGATAGAAAGCTCATCCACACTTTGGCCAAACCCCGTTAATTTTTTCCTTTCTGCTTACTTCATAGAAAAAAACTAAAAAAGCCAGCTGGTAAACTAAGGCTTGTTTGAAAGTGTTTTTATTTTTTAGTTTTCAAAAACTGTTTTATAAAACTGTTTTTAAGTTCAATTTTTAAAAACAAAGGAACAAAAAAATCTGTTTGATAACTTTATTCTGAAAGCAGGTTTTTAGTGGTAAAAAATAGAAAATCTGTTTGGATGATTATTTTTAAAAACAAGTTTTAAAAGTAATAAAACAAGAACTTGTTTGGCAATTTTTTTTTAAAAGTTGCAAATATATAATAGCATAATTGAATGTAATAATAATTTTGATACATAATATGATCATAAAGTCTCAACAAATATCTTAATACAACTTGATACATTTTTATATTCATAAATCAAATTATATACTATGCATTATGTTCTTGTTGCCACATCCAATTTGCAATTTGGTCAAATGATGTTACCCATTTCCTTGCGAGCACATCAGTTAATCTTTGTATTGTCATTATTGAAATTCACCTCAAATTGTGTGTTGTTATTTTGAGTTTCAATTTCGGAAGGATCATATAAATTCTCTAAATAATCTATCACGCATTAAAGCCTCATACATAATTATGAATTGCACAACAAGCAATGACAATAAAGGCGTTGTCTTGAAAGAAGCTTGTATGGTGGCATTAGCTTCAAAATGAGAATCTTGCTTTCATCTCCAAAACAGGCTCGATTGTCGTAAAGATGAGTCATAAGTTAAATAATTCCTTAGCAGTTCTAATAACGGCCGACCATAAAACTCTTGTGCATGTAGTATCGTTCACCCTCTATAAGGTGGAAGAAAGCGCCGATCGTGGATAACAGGAATCCACTAGATAAAATAAGCCAAAATCAATGACGAACATTAATTTTTGGCAAATATGTAAATTAATAATATCATTATATAATAATGAATAATTATTCTATTAGATAAAGATATATCACCTTCAGAGGCCAAGGAAAGTTTGCATTTTGATTAGTAAGTGCATCCAAAAAAACTTTTGAATCATGAGCACTACCTTCCTTAACTGAATACACATATGTGAATAGCATATTGAAGTCACATATGCACACATAACATTTTGTGTGATAGTTGTTTTCTCTACACATGATGTCTTGCTTATCGAATTTGGAGACCCACTTATATGTGTTCCATCAATTGCTCCTATACAATTACGATACAAGTATACATGCAAAAACATATCAATTTGACAAAAGAAAATAATACAATGCACCATATAATATAAACGGGTGACAAAAAGAACTAACCTTGAACCAGGGGATAGTATTTTGGATTATTTTTTATATGATCCCGAGGCATCTGGAATCTTGTCTTATGATTTCTTTACCTAAGCGACAAATTGCTCTTAAAACATTCTTGAAATAGTGAGAAGCAGTTTGGTGGAATGTTGAAATCGATCTACTACTACTCTGTGGCACATTATGCCCAATGATAAATAAAAACATTGCCACTTGTTCTTCTAAGAACACTTCTCGAGTCTTCTAGATAATTTTTACTCCTCGATTCATTGCACAAATTAATATAACATGCCTTCTCCATACGTAATAATTAAGTAGCCCAAAGCTGTTAAGATTCCTTCAAAGTTAACAAATTCTTGACCGCTTAGTGCAGATATTCTAACAGGAACTTTATTGTAAAATTTATACTCATAATCACTAATAAGATTAAGTATCAATAATTCAACAAATTCATAATCATCATCACTAGAATCAGACGAGGATGAAGACTTTCAAAAATATCTGTTGAGATACTATCACTGCCTGAAGGATAATTATTTATTTCCCTCACAATAAAACCTGCCATTAAACATATATGCATTTAAATAAGTAATTTTAAAGAAGCTCAAAGGATAAATTAACAATAAAATAAATACATAGTCATACAGAAGTACAAACTAACAACACAAGTCATACATAAATATGAAGCCAGTACAAATCAATAACAAAAAGTCATACACATACGAACAAAGCAGAGTACAAAGCAGGTCACACAGTCTATCAATCCATGCCTTTCTCCTATCCTTGGTCATGTTTAAAAAGGCTTCTCTATAATCGGGATCTTTAAATTTCTCCACTTTGCCTTCATGTAGGAGTCATCTGAGATATTTTCCATCTCATTAAGTTCAATTACACATTTAGCTATAGTGTGAGGATGATGTAGTAAGCGAACTAGTGGCTTCATACTCCTAGCCCTATACTTTTCGGCTCTCTAGCCAATGAAGCTTGACTTCAATTTAGATGCCTCTACAAATGCGCTTTCAACTTAGATGATTCAATCCATGGCAAGTGCATCTCCCACTTGAAGGATTCTTATACTCTTTCCTTGCCTTGCGATCTGAACTTTAATTGTCCTTTTACCACTACGGGTGACTCTCTCTATTATCGGGCTATCCTCTTCCTCCTCCTCATCATCATCTAAATTTCGTTAGATCCCACAGTGCAAGTATTCATTTCTAGCTCATTTTCATCATCCTTATTGGGTGGATGTAGTGATGAATGATGAAGTACCCAGTTACTCCTACGTTTATTAAAAATTACTTCCAATAATTTGTAATGCTCCAATCCTTTCCTCTTAAATGGTGCGACATCAGGGTGTGCCTATAAAAGAAAATAAATAAATAATATATCCTAAATCTAATAAATATGTAAATAAATATATATAACAATAAAAATGTTAATAGCTATTTGTTGTGTGCAGAAGGTAGGTGGACCAAACTTCCTCATGCGATACTTGATATTAGTTTATCCCATCCAAATCAGTTTATTTGTAGCAAATGAGAAATGTAGCATGTTGTTGCCTTAACCTATTAAACTTTTGCTTGATTTGTTTCATGTCAAATACCGTCAGTTCTTGTATTCGGTGTTTGCAATATGGTTTGCCATACTTTAGGTGTAAATATGTTATTTCTCATATTCCTTTGTTAACCTCTTCAACCATTATGTCTATATAAGTTTTACCACTAATGAGGACCAAAGTGAAGAAATCTCTTTCTGTCATGTTCCACGTCTACAATAGTAATTATATTCAACAATTTTAGTAACAAAAAAATAACAAAGCAGTCCATATAAACACAAAATAATCAATACAATCCAAGCCAAATAACTTCATGATCCAAACCAAATTACCAAATATTAGTCCGGCACTGTCTGGATCAATCCAATCCAAATTATCAATCCAAAGCAAATTATCAAATCAAAGTAAATTATCCAGCCAGATTACAACCAATCTAGCACAGTCAACCAAAATTATCGGCTCAATACCAGCCAAAAATTCTGATCAAATCGATCCTGATTGACAAAAAAATCTCGAGTAAATTATCAAGGACAATCAGCAGAAACCAGGAAAAATAAAGAAACATAAATCAAATCAAAAGCAGAGAGAAAAAAGAAAAAGGTAAAAGGAAAATGGAGCGAAAAAAGAAAGCGAAAAAGGAAGGAAGCAGACGAGATGGCGAAATTTGTGAGCTAGCGGTGAAAGTGGTGAAATTTCAGTGGCTGGTAGGTGGCGGGCTGGGCCCAGTGGCGAGGTTTGGTGGGAACGAACGAAAAAAGGAAAGATGGTGGCGGGAGTCACGGCGGCGGATCTCGAACGAGGAAATGGCCAGAACTGCGGCGGATCACTATGAAATAGCGGTCGATCGGCGACAAGCGGTAGGAGAAGGAAGGTGACAAAGGTGCTGGCGGTGAAGGAAGGAAAGAAGGAAAGGAAGGAAAGCGGCGAAAAAGGAAGGTCACGATGGGTGCGGCGAAGAAGGAAAGGAAGGAGGAGGAGAAGGAAGGGAAGAAGGAGAAGGATCTTTGGGCTAGCGGCGGCAGGATCTCGAACAACAAGCGGCCCGGAAGCGAGGCAAGCGGCAGAGAAAGGAGATGATGAAGCCGTGGAGAAGGAAGCGAAAGAAGGAAGGAAGGGGAAAATTAAATGAAAAGATGAAAGTGGCTACGGCGAAGGAAAAGGAAGAGCGAGGAGAAGGAAGGGAAGAAGGAAGAAGCTACCTTTGTCCGAGAGAGTGAAGTTACGCCTGAATAGAGGGCGTGAGAGCTGAAGAAGTTTTTCAGATTGAAGGTGAATGAGGAATGAATTATTGAAGGAGAAACGCGTTAATTTCAAATTGGCTTGTTTTTGTGTTTTTCAGAACAAAACTTACAAAACATGTTTAACTTGTTTCGTGTTTTAGGTTTTTAAAAATCAAACTCTGTTTTTTTGTTTTTTAAAACAACCGTAAGAAAATTCATTTCAAACATGTTTTTTTATTTTTTTGTTTTTAAAAACTCAAAACTGTTTTCAAAAACAGATATCAAACAAGGCATAAATGATCGCTTTTTCCCTCCAAAAAACAACTTTCATTGAGTAGAAGCGGAGAAAATCAAAGAAAAAACAACAAAACTAATCTTGGATGGTGTCATGAGACCCCATCTTGTAATGATTATAGGAATGTCCTTAAGTTCTACAGCTGTTAGTACTTGACTACTTGTGCACTTTGTTTGCCAAAAGTTGAACTTTGAGCGCGGCCAAAACTGTGATCATTGAGTTACAATGCAGTACACATAAATATATAAATGATCATCAAATTATTTTTCTTACAAAGAAAGCTATAGATAGGACTTGTTCAAATAAAATCACAAGGCATCCTATATTTTATGGTTAACTGTAGTTTATTTTATATATTATAGTTCATGTATATTTTATTTTTAATATTTTAAAAATATATAATTCGATATTTTATATTTTTATAATATGTATTTTGGTCTCTTTTATTAATTTTTTTTATTAATTATAAATAAAATATAGAATATTAGATTATATATTTAAAAAAATTTAAGAAAATATAATATACTAATTTAAAATCAAAATATATATTATAAAAATATAATATATCAGATCACATATTTTTAAAATATTAAAAAAAAATTTATAATACAAAAAATAAACTGTAACCAACCTTATATTTTATAGATTCCTATAGTGTAGATAGATAGCTAGCAGCGCATACATGCTATAGTGGATAGCATGACTTGTAATGACAGAAATTAAAGTTTAATTCGAAAGCAAATATTTTATGGCTAGGCCAAAGGAAAAAAAATAAAAGAAGAAAAAGGGAGATATTTTAATATGAGATTAGTTTGAAGTTGGTTTAGGAGGGTGATCCAGTGATGCGCATTTCAGCCAATCATGGGATTTTTCCGACCGAAAAATGCAAAAACCAATGACGAAATTTATGTGCTCAATTGAAAATACCCAAAAAAAAGGGGGGAAAAAACACAACCCACGCACATACGATAAAAGTAACAGAGACAGAGGGTGAGTGAGTGAGAGAGACAGAGAGAGAGAGAGAGAGGAAAGAGAGGGTCTTTTCCACGTTGCAGGTGCCTGAGGGCCGTGTGGTCGGGTCGGGTCTTCGTCGAGCCACCCTGTGAAATTCGGAGAGTGATTGATTGGTTATTCCTGATCACTGTGCTGTGGTGGTGCCTCCATCTGAAGAGAGAAGGGGAAAGAAAGAGGGAAAAAAAAAAAAACATGGGTTGGATTCCATGCTCTGGAACTTCAGGCACTAAGAAGAAGGTGAAGAAGAAGGGTGAGAAGATGCAAGTGCAGGACAACCTCGTTGATCAGATCAAACCCGCCCCAGGTACTCAATTTTTTTTTTTTTTTTTGGGAATGGGTTTATGATAGTGAGGACCCTGTTTGTTATAATTGTGCTTAATGAAGTTATTTTTGGGGTTGTATAAGTATAATATGTCATGTGCTACTAATTTATCTCTTGCTTTAAATGGGGTTTGTTGCAAATATCAAATTTGAGTTTAACTTTTATGTATTTGGTATATACCCGATTGTTGTTCCGGATGTGTGAACTTCCCGGATAAAGATGGCTGGGATTGGATGTAATTAATGACTGCAACCTTTATGGGTCGGGAGAAAGGGGATTGGAATCTCCATCTGTATAATCTATTAATCTGCTATTATTTGATTTTTACTTTTACATCCTAAGAAAAATCTTTTATGCTCATTTGATGTGGTGTTGGATTTGAAGAATTTTGTATGTTAGGAGCATTGAGGCGCGATGCTCGAAGTTACAACATACGATAGCCCAAGTTAATGAACTCACCTGAAATTATCTTGTCAGTTTTCTTCATAATATGAAACTTGTCATTTATGTTTTTTTTTTTTTTTTTGGGTTTTCTTCTTCCAGCTCATTGGTTTCCTCAGTTGCAAAGTATATACGAAGCTTAACTTTGTACTATTGATGATAATTTTGAAACGATGCATCATGTGTGCAAAATCAGTTCGTTATTCATATTTGCTTGATCTTTGGTTATTTCTTTCTGCTATTATTTTCATGATTCCAAGAGATAGAATTAACATCCATTGGTCTTTGGTCTAAGAATTCAAATCTAAACTATCCTTCTCCCCCCTTAAATCATTATTCTTGTCACTTGAGTGCAGGAAAGTTGAACAGGAGTTCATCCACGAAATCCAAAGATACATCTAAAAATGGGAACTCAGATCACATAGCAGCACAGACTTTCTCATTCCGCGACTTGGCAACTGCAACTAGAAATTTTAGAGCTGAATGTCTTTTGGGTGAGGGAGGCTTTGGTAGAGTATACAAAGGGCGCCTGGAAAGTATTAATCAGGTGGGTCTATTTTCTCCGAATTTATTTGATTATGGAAAAATTGGAAAAATTTGCAGTGCAATGAAGTAATTCTAACTTTTTTTTTTTTCTTATTATACATCGTCTCCCCATTTTCCATGTTGATCTCTTCTAACAGCCAGAATAATAGGTTCTGTTTTGCCAACATAAAAATTGGCATAGAATTTGTGTAGGTTGAGTTTCCAACATGTTTCATTATTTCTAATGTTGAATATAGGTTGTTGCAATTAAGCAACTTGACCGAAATGGGCTGCAAGGGAATAGAGAATTCCTTGTTGAAGTGTTGATGTTAAGTCTACTTCACCATCCTAACCTTGTCAACCTTATTGGTTATTGTGCTGATGGAGATCAAAGGCTTCTTGTTTATGAATATATGCCACTAGGATCCTTGGAAGACCACTTGCATGGTATTCGTATTTCAACTACGTAAGTTATTTTTTCTCTACAAATTTTGTATTGTCATCTAGTTGATTCTGGTTATACATGTTTGATCTGCAGATATTCCTCCAGGCAAAAAACGTCTTGACTGGAACACAAGAATGAAAATAGCTGCCGGTGCAGCAAAGGGATTGGAATATCTACATGACAAAGCTAATCCTCCAGTTATATACCGAGATTTAAAGTGCTCCAACATTTTGCTAGGTGAAGAGTATCACCCAAAGTTATCTGATTTTGGGTTGGCTAAACTTGGCCCAGTTGGGGAAAACACCCATGTATCAACCAGAGTTATGGGCACCTATGGATATTGTGCTCCAGAGTATGCAATGACTGGTCAACTGACTCTGAAATCAGATGTTTATAGCTTTGGTGTAGTTCTTCTGGAAATAATTACTGGAAGGAAAGCAATTGACAATTCAAAATCTGCCGGAGAGCAGAATCTTGTTGCATGGGTAAGAAACTCCTTTAGTTTAAAATCTCATAAGGTTGGCTGATGATTTAAAAGCAACAGAGAAAAAAATTAATTATTAACTACTCAGAAATTGCTCTTGGTTGAATGACATTACTTACTGGATAGTTCCATTCTTAATATAAATGGTCAAAACTTAAAATGTAGCCAATGTGGATAAAATAGGCGAGGCAATTAGTTCCATATGATTGGCCATCTTGGAAAATTTTTCTTGCATAATTATGCTTAAGCTTGAGAACTTGTGGTTAGAAATCATTTGCAGTCAAATAGTTCTCAATCACCACTTAATTAAAAGTAACAACGTAGTATGTAATTAAGGACTGACAGTGTTTTAAGAGAAAATTTGTTAAGTGATTTTAGAGCCTATTCAAGCGGTTATTTTCTTCTTTGTTTTAGTTCTGTGTATGATTGTCCTTTCTTTTATAAAAATTTTCTTATTCTCCTATCTTTTATTTTCTTCCCTTCTTATCAAATTCTTCTCTTAAAATGGAATTCCTATTATTGTGATGGTTAAAGGTAGCAGTTGAAGTGAAGTGAACTTATTTAAGTTGCATACCTCATAGATAGTCTTTGTCTGGCTTTTGCATGTCTCTTTTGGCTATCTATGAGAAACTGAAGTATTTCATAATGAAATTTTGATATTCTGACTTGGTCTTTGCTCCTTATTTGAGTAGTAAATTTGAGATAGACTAGATTTAATTGCAGGCTAGACCCTTGTTTAAAGACCGAAGAAAATTTTCTCAAATGGCTGATCCAATGCTCCAAGGTCAATATCCTTCAAGAGGGCTATACCAGGCGCTTGCTGTCGCCGCAATGTGTGTTCAAGAGCAGGCTAATATGCGTCCAGTAATAGCTGATGTTGTCACGGCTTTGTCCTACCTTGCTTCACAGAGATATGATCCCAATACACACACAGTCCAAAGCTCTCGCCTTGCTCCTGGTACTCCACCTAGAACCAGGAGGGGGTAAAATGATATGGAGCTTCTTTGGTGGCTATAAGATAGTCTTGAGAAAATTTCAAATATCTTATTTAATGAGCTTCTCTACACGCCTCAAGATATAGGTTCATAGATGTTAATATCAGTTGTGCTTTGGTGGTGTTCTTCAGTTCAGAGCATAGTTGCAAAAAACGATGTGAAATTTTGTTTTGGTGCACAAAACTGCTCCTATTTGCGTCTGGAGCTAAGATAGTATTTCATTCACTTCTTTTCTCTAAATTTTTATTTTAGAGCAAATTGCTGGATTCATAATTCATGTTCCCTCTGTCTAGGTAATGGTTCTACTGGTGTTCCTGCATTCCATGGAAGTCCTTGCCTATATTTCTTTTTATTCTGTTTTCTGTTGTATATTAATAAGCACTGTAGAAACATCTTTTTCAACCAAGAAAGCATGCATAAATCATACGTTATGCCTTGATTTCTTCTTGGGGAGTTTATACGGCTGTGAACATTAAACAGATTGCCGATGCAACTTGTATTTTACTTGTCCGCGTTATTAATCATGAAATATCTTTTTGGTAGGGAATATATATATATATATATCATGCCTCTATTTCCATTTTAAATAGAACAATGTGTATCTCACAACGACAATTATCATCATTCATAACTATGAATCCACGGTATCAAACAAGCTGGTACAAAAGACATCACTGACAACAAAGTCAAACCGTCTGCAACTACAGCAAACAAAACACACCAACATTTGACCAAAAAAGCATCCCATAAAGACAAATAACACCTCATTGGCAACAGCCTACATCCTAGGGGTCGTCCGCTGCAACTCAATGTACACTGTTAAGCCTACATGTTAGAAATGAAAAATTTTAAATAAGTGGCAAAGAGAACATTCAGAAACTAATCACAGCCATTCAAAATCGTGAGATATATGTGGATATTGAATACAGTACCAAAAAACGTTTCTTGTAAAGATCAACTATTTCCTTCGGATCAGCTCTTGTCTGCGTATAAGCATCGATCTTATTCACCTCCTGCAAAAGAAACATTGGTTCACAAATGAATATATCTTTTGTAAGCAGTACGTCTGAAGCAGGTCCCTAATCCAAAGTTCCCATGGGCTATTCTATTTTCACTTGCAAAGCAGTTTTTTCAAGTTTAGATTGATGATTATGATTTACGAACAATAATACATCAAATAAATGAACGCAAAGCAGTGCAATTTCTATAAACCAGGAAATAAATTTTACGGAGAATTGGTTCTAGTGTACCTCAATCCATGCTGCGAGTTTAGGCCTTCCTTCCGTTATATCATCCTTGAGCACCTCAGAAAAGACGATCTGGAATCTTTCAAGAAATGGAATATAGGCAATATCCACCTGGTCATCACAAGCATTTACAAAAATACATGAGAGAGAAAGCCATAATCATGGATATTATCAGATACTGTTTTTACACTTAAGCCATGACTGCTTTGATAATTTCTTACACCAGATCATAATGCACTGTAACTTTACATTAAAATGCTGCCAGTTGAAAAGGGAAAATCTCAAGACTCTTGATTTCAACTTACCCAACTAAATTGACCAAGAAAGAATGGCCCATCATCAAATTTGCCAAGAGCATTCTCCCAAGTAATCAAAGGCAGGACCTGATTCAAATAACCAATTTCGAAAGTTCATTTTATCTGTACTCGAATAACACTCTCATTGATTCATAAAAATCTTACTTACTGGCTTGTGGTATAGGATCTCCTTTCAATGCAGAGTACAGATCTTTGGTGAATGCATCAACATGGGAAATCAACTGCTCACCAAACTCTCTCTTCTCAGCATCCTGGACAGACAACTTCCTAACATTACTCCACTAAATAGTAAATACATGCATACATATTATACATATATATAGTTAACACTAATGTAACTTAATCCTAACTCATATGTTTGGGAGGGGGGGTTGGCAAAGAAAGAGAATGTGCAATCCTTACACTAGGAACTAGAGATGGCCCTTCAAAGTTGGCATCTATGTATTTGATCAGATCAAGACTTTCTCCCACGACCTTTTCATTGTGCTCCAACGATGGCACCTGTAGCAAGAGAAGAAAGTCAAGATCAATGGGGTGAACCAAATTAGCTACACTTAGACCAATTTATTTTCCAATATCAGCAAGTTAGACACCTTGTTTTGAGGGTAGACTTTCTCTTTATACCAGGCAGGCCTGTTTTGAAGGTCAATAGGAACCAGTTTGATCTTGTCTTTTAGTCCCTGCAGTTTAAGCAAATGGTCACTGATCAACAAAGTGAACGACATTAACATACGACAGGGGAAAAAAAACACGAAATTAGATAATGGTCAAAACAAATATAAGAGACTATAGAAATTAAGGTGAATCATGAATAGATCATTCAACAAAGAGAAGTAGGACATAGCAAAGAAACAACCTTATAGTTCCTAGTGACCCATGCGCGTTGTGCGAAGGGACAAATATAACATATATACAACCTACAAAAATCCAAACAAGACACCATTACATATACATGTGCATCAAAAACAGTTCACGGTCATGGATAAAAATAAAAAAAACAACAAAGGAACCTAGTGGCTCCGTCAAAAACAGGAGGAGGAAGTTAAAGGGGTAGGACGAACTCCATGCACAGCACTAAATAATTACGAAAAAGAGAGGAGTTAGAGAAGACGAAAGGATCCAATTAGAAAGTAAGAGTGTATGAAGAAATGTCTTACGTAGTTGCCATTAATGTGGTTGTTTTCAGGTTTGGTTGAGTGGAGAGACAGTAAACATGAGATGTATATATAAGGGAGCCCATCATATGAGGCAGTCGCCACCCGCCAGCAGTAACGAATGTTTGTGCCTTTCCAGTTCCAACTTTGCGTTGAAAACTTACCTACTCACACGGACTTACACAGATATATATAGTTTTCAAAAGAGAGGAGTTATATTTGAACAACTTGGAGGGACATACTTGATGTGTGTTTAAAGATCACTTGGAACCGGGTAGCCGCCTATACAGATAGTTTAAGGAGACAGAAATTATACTTTTAGAGCTAGTTTTCTTTTCCACTGACGATACTTAATATTGCTTAAAGAAATTAAATTAAGTTGGCAAACTATTTAAAACAACTAAGTGTTGTAGTGCAAAGATTACTTTCAAGTTTAAAAAATGTTATTTATACTTATTTTCTTGATTTACTGGAAAAAGAGGAACATACAAAATGGTAGATATTGAGTGGGGAAAAAAAAATCAATCACTTTATATTTTTCTTTTTCACGAGTCTAAAAGATAATTTGTGAATATTAGAATAATAAGACTAGTCGAATATTAATACTTTATTTAAATAAAATAAGTGTTGAATTCTCAAACTAATTAATCATTGATTAATATTTACCCACCTGATTTATTTACTTAAAATATAATATAAGTATTTGAGAAAATTGTTGGACACATGATTATATTTACCATAATGCTATTTAGTCAGAAGAATATAATCGAAATTATTGACATAAATAATAGCAGTAGTTAGATGAAATATAATGATAAAAATCCAATTATTCATTGAAAGGTCGCTGCTTACTCCACATAATTTTTGATAAATAGTCTCGCTGCATAGCAATTTTTTTTATTTTTAAACGAAATTACCCCCGCTAGCCCTGTCCTTTTTCCCTCAATTCTAACAACGACCCAAACCCTGTTTTCTTAATTTCTATCTTTTTAGTTAAGGCTGATGCTATGGTGCACGTCATGATCAAAGGTGCACCACGCACTTTATCATTTAGAACTGAGAATGTGATGGTCTATGGGTGAGACCAGTTATATACAATGCACTATAGCTTTTTTTTTTTCATTCTCACTCTTTCCCACCTTCCCCTTACTTTGCAGTCCTCTCTAGTGTTGTTCACGGTGCACAGTTTGGATCAATTTAAAAAAAAAATTTTATCAAATCCAAACAATAAAATATATAGCAGTTTGAATTGAATCGATTTAGTTTAGATTTTAAATATGATTCAATTCGAATCAATCTTTTGTGATTTGAATTGGATCGGTTTAATCAGATTTTTATAAAAGCAAGTTTTAAGTGTAGAATATTATAAATAAAAAATAACTTGAATTAATAAAATAAATCAATAAAAATAAGAATAAAAATGACTCATGTAATATGCATAATATAATATTTAAATGAAAATAACATACAAATATAGAAAATTATGTGATAAATTCAAATTATTATAAGTAAAAATACAAAATTAAAAATAAAAAATTATGAGATTGTATTATTCGGTTTGGATTGGATTGGATCGGTTTTGAAAATTAAATCTAAAATTCGATTCGATCCAAGCAATTTGTGAAAAAATAAGATCTAATCTAATCCAAACTTTTGCAGTTTTGATCGGATTGAATTAGATTTGATTTGAACATCTCTAATCCTTTCCCCCCACTCTCGACTCTTGCTGCAACTGCTTTACCACTATCCACCAATGTGTCCATGGCCACCGTCTGCCACCACCTCCGGCCTCGATGCTGCTGCATGACCCCTGAGGCCACCGCCATTGTTTGTCCCCCAACGCCACCACAATGGTATGGCAATGCTATGCATTGGATGAATTTTTACATCAATGTGTTTTGTTGGGCCTCATTTCGGCCCCTAAGATCATTAAAAAAAGATAATAGAAATCAAGGCCACTATTGACCATGATGATTAACTTTATTTTATGTTATAATAAATTGACCAAATTTGAGTATACATACTTTTATAATTTTATGATTAAGAGGTTAGTTACTCTATAAATTTGTTTATAAATTGATCTCAGTGGATTGATTTATAGTACTTATATGCTATTTCTCCTTGTTTCAGCTTTTTAAATATTTCCAAAGATAAGTTTAATGAGACAAGGCCCCAAAGGAAGAAATCCAAAGGACTTAAAATTGTTTGCTGCTATTGAGATTATCATGAAAGATTTTATTATAACTTCTAAGTACAAATTATGACAATTTTTATTATGATTTATTCATAAAGAAATAAAATTTTGACAGTGACAAGTGTGGATGATGAACGACAATGGTAGGTGGCTGGTCACAATCGGGTTAGGGCAAACTAATGCATTTTATTTACCAAGTCACTGATCATATCTAATGCTGGATTTGGTAATAAGAGGAGGTATCTATATTTAGATTATTTGATGAGCCCTAACATAATGCAATTTATTGACCTAAAGGTGAACACTATCTTATTTTCTCATTTTAGAGAAATTCTCATTTTAGAATATCCTAATCCACAAACATCTATCCTCATAAAAACTATCAAAAGCTCAACTTATCAGGTTAACCTACCATCCTTTCATAAAACAAACAAAGCCATAACAACAAATACTTAGGGTACATTTGGTTTGGGGGTAAAAGTGGAAAAAATTTTTTTATGGAATGGAGCTCATCCATAAAAATTTTCTCCCAATTTTTAACCTTCAACCAAACACAAATGTATCAAATTTTCTGTGAATCATAAATTCAGTTCATTGTAATACAGGATTGCACAACGCTCATGAGAAGCTGGTACGTAATCATTATTATTAAAAAAATAATCTGAAATCCTATCAGATGGCACTCGCCCACATTAGTCCTCTGCAAAAGCATCGCACCTCATCAAATGCTCATTGCTGACCCTGCAACAACCCCAAAAAAGGAAAAAGGAAAGAAAGAAAGAGTTAACCGAGGCATATATTACCTAGAAACTGACCACAATTTGAGCCAATACTGCCCAGATTTGTACCCTTAAAAAAACTACTTCTATTCAGGTATGAATTATGTTATGTAGATATTACCAGGAACCGTTTTTTGAAAACTTCAACAAACTCCTTCGGATCCACCTTGGTCGGCTTATAAGCATCAATCTTACTCAGCTCCTGCAAAAAGAATTTTGTAAAATGGATACTCTGTGGAAAACCAAAACAATACATCAAGAGCCAATATGGGTCATTTCAAAATGGACCATTAAGTTCCCGTTTCCTCCAGCAGTATCATAAGCCAAAATGAAATTCATATACCTCAATGTATGCTGCTAGTTTAGGTCTCCCATTTGTGATGTCATTTTTATACACCTCGGAAAAGACAATCTGGAATCTTTCAATAAATGGACCATAAGCAACATCTACCTAATGATCACACGAAAATTCCAATATCAACTATCATTTGATAGCAATGTTTTCCGATAAGGATCTTGCATACTACTTCCCATCTTCAAATAGGTCACACTGAAGTAAATGTAATTTGTCCAAATTTTCTTAAACGGGCAGAAAAGTACTCTAATGAAGCTTAAATTTGAAGTCTTCCAAGTTCTGAATTTGAACTTACCCAACTAAATTGGCCAAGAAAAAAGGGTCCATCATCAAATCTCCCAAGAGCATTCTCCAAGTAATCAAAAGAAGCACCTTAATCGAAAAACCAATTTGAATCAGTCCATGTTATCATGGATATCATTCTATCCAATTCACAAACTTAGGATCTTACTAGCTTGTTGCACAGTTTCTCCTTTGAATGAAGCGTATATATCCTTGGTCAAATCATCAACGTAAGAAACCAACTGCTCACCAAATTCTCTCTTTGCAGGGTCCTGAAAAGAAAAGGCCTCCAAACATCACTTTACCAAAATAACGAAGTGGATTTCCCCTTATTATCATTGTTAACACTAGAATTTGCAGCTTTTACAGTGGGAATTAGAGATGGCCCTTCGAAGTTTGCCTCTAAATATCTGATCAAGTCAAGACTTTCTCCCAAGACCTTGCCATTGTGCTCCAAGGATGGCACCTATAACATAAGGAATGTCATATGATCAATTGGGTGAACATATAATAGCTCGATCAAGTTTTCACAGCAAATTAACCATTTGCAGGCCAATGTATTCGTTCTATGTTATCCATGAATTAAGTTACACACCTTATTTTCAGGGTAGACCTTCTCCTTGTACCAGGCAGGCCTGTTCTGAAGGTCGATTGGAACTAGTTCGATCTTGTCTTGTAGTCCCTATACATATGCAATTTGCAACATATATTTTATCATTTACCAAGCTCCAAGTAAAAGGAATTAATAATAAAATAAAAGCTCCAAGTTGGGCAATGCCAAAAGAGTCCACCAAGTCGTACATATTATATAATAAAGAAACAGAAGCAGTAAGAGAATATCAAAGCTAATAACCAACATCATAATCATATATTTAAATAAGTTAATTAAGTATTAAAAAAACCTTGTAATTCCTAGCGATCCATACACGTTGTGCATATGGGCATGTATAACTGATGTACAACCTGAAAGAAGATCCAAAACCAAACATATATTTTATGATTAATAGCGAAAAGTGATGTTTGCAGCAAAACAAAGCATGGAATTGAGGTTGGAACGAACTTTGATTAAGAAAATGAAAATAAATGAAACCTCGTAGTTCCATCGAAAAGGGAAGGTGGGTCGGAGGCAGATGTCAAGGGGAGAATCCGAACACCTCTGAATCAGCAACAGAGAGTGATTTACGTTAGAGAAATGATGAACGCATTATTATTCTGATAACCTAAAGATCAGTAATGAAACCTACATGGAGATACGTGGAAGAAATCTCATCACTTACGCGGTTGCCATTGATCTAATTTTGCTGATTTCTGGCTGAGTTAAGTTCCGAAGTGCGAGGAATTTTGGTGACAACTGACGCAGTTATAAATATGAAAAACCTCTGAATGTGATGCCGGATAGTGTCTAAATTCAGGGCAGTATCATAAGACTATGTATGATATGGTATGGAATGGTCTTGTACCGTGTGATGTTAGTCTAACACTAACAGTCACGAAAATCTTGCTAACGATCGACCTACCAACCATTGCTCCACTCATCGCTGACGTTGACTTGCGAGTCAATCTTCGTCCTCTTGTTTAAGCATGCATAAATTGATATATGTTTCTAACTTATTTTTATCTCTAATTATGTTTAAAAATTGTTTAGAAAATAAAAATAATATCATTTATTATAAATTTGTTATTAATAATATACTTTTACTTATTTTATTAATTGATTTTTGTATATAAAAAACATTTACCCTAAATTATATATAACAAAAAATTTAATATAAATTAAATTTATCTTATTTTATTTTAATAGTATTACTTCATCTATGTAGCCAAAATCGTTATTTAAATCAAATTCAAACAAAATCAATTTTATTTAAATTTCACTAGGTTGACAAATTTCTATATGTATGCAATTAAATTAAAAGAAATTTAAAATACATTAAATTATTTTATGAATTTTTAAGTAAAAGGCTAAATATTTTATTTAAAATGTAAATAGTTCTTAAAACTTTTACTTTTTGGTCTGCTACGATTAATAATGATGCATTTGAGAAATAAGGTATTAATATGAGTAAGAAGTACTTTGATCTCTTAAATATATGATTTTAGGTTTTATCCTTAAATTTATATATATGAAAAAAATAGTGTAGAGAAATTTCTACTTAAACATCTGATTGTATTTTAAGATATTTGTCTTTCATTTGTCGGATGAAGGATAATACAGGAAACCAAAATAATAATACATTTGCAACTCACATTGGGTGAGACCCCACCGAATCTTTTTCTTTTCATTTTTGGGTCTAGATGTCCCCCACGATATTCATGCAATGCGTGTTTCACTTGAAATAATGTAAACAATATTATACTTTTTTTTTTGTCGGTACGGGGGGAAAAGGAGTTGAACCTGTGACTCCTCCTATGCAGACTTCTATCAAATGCAGCTAAACCACCGCGCCACCGGTGCATCTGCAACCATATTATACTTAGATGGAGGCCTAAAGCTATTAAACAGGCCAGCCGATGCAAAAAATTTGGTTTTATAAAGCCTTGGTCCAACTTGAAGGTGACATGTAGGCCTATTGGGCAGCCCATTTGTTTGGCCATGAAAAATGGATGGATTGAAATAAATACCCGGATCTGACAAAAAAAAATCTTGGACATCTCTCTCGTCGTTTGCTCACAAAAGGAATCCTAAGCGCCGCTCGCAACAGTTCTCCATCCTTTTCTCAGTTTGAGAGAGAGAGAGAGAGAGAGGGGGGGTGGCCACCCCATGGAGGTGGCTTATTCTCCTCTATGATGGTTGGTCACCCCCTTCCCTTCTTGTTTTTAGGTGTTTTTTTTTGTTTTTATTTTTTCTTCTGCTCTTTTATTGCCCACTCTTTCCCTAGCTCATAGTGTGTGTGATCTTTTATATTTAGTGATTTTTTTTTTTTTTTTATGGCAGGATGTCTGGATCACAGACTCATATTTGGAATCTTGCGATTGCAACTACCTCTTGGATCGAAAGACTGTGCTTGTGGCAATGATGAATTGACAACCTCTATTGGTGGATGTTGATTGAGGCTTTTCTGAGACAGTGAGCCTCTTTCTACAATATATGGGCTATTTTCGAAGATTTTGGTGATTTGATACATACCACACAGCGGGCTACTATTATGCAAACTTTGCTACCACCATGATTGTGAAGCTAGATGTCGCTGTGTTCTGTGCCACAACTTTAAGAAGTTATGATTGTAATATTTAGTTTCTATATAGCTTAGATATATTGATTTTATGATGCCTTATATAGATAAGAAATTTGATGTGCTTATTTTTGCAGTAATGGGTATCTGCAGTGTAATGCGTTGTGTCCATATTTTGAAGTGTCTATTAAAATTGAATAGTGCTTTGGTTAATTTCCTAGACTTAGTTTTGTGTGTCAACAAATTCTGCTGTACCAAATTTTCTATTGCAATCAGACTTTGCATTATTAATCAAAGAAGTTTTTCTGACCAAAAAAAATTCTCCAAAAAAAAAGAAATAAATTTCGGAAGGTCTTTGACAACTCTAAGAAATTAGTTTTATATTAATTCTTGTGAGATATCTTGATTAAAGATCAAGATCGAATAAAGATTTTATATTGGAATTTAATTATGCTATATTGTTATTATAAATATATTATAGGCTTACATATAAATTATGTGTGAGCATATTTAATATTTAATAAACTCTATCTAATTTATAAATAGTGAGGCTCATTAAGTTCGTAAATACAACAACTGATTTGAATCCTACTTCTGAAGTTTAGAAGAATGAATCAGCTGGATAATTAGATATATCTGGCCAATTGAACCAAAGAAGAAGAAGAAGAAGAAGAAGAAGAAGAAAGAAAAGGGACACTCTCTTTTAAAACATTGCAATAGATATTATATATTACAGCTACCTGAACATTATTATTCACGAAAACGAAATCAAACTAATTGCAGATAGCACACTGACATAGCCAGAAATAGAAATTGTTGCATTACAAAGCATTGCACAGAGACACATCTCCCCTTATTCACTAAATCTTTAATATCTGCTGCCATCCAATATTCCAAAGTTCATTGCTGACCCTGCACGAAGAAATATATGATTACAAAGATGCATGACAAGATTTATATCTCCAACCCTTAGATGCATGTATGATTATGTGTAGTACCAAAATCCGTTTTTTGAAATTTTCGAGAAACGCCTTAGGATCAAGCTTTGTCTGCGTATAAGCATCAACCTTATTCAGCGCCTGCAAAGAGAAATTCAATTAATTCCAAGGCTTCTCAGCAAAAACCCATGGGGACCATGTCAAAATGTACCGCTACATTGTCACTGCCTCTAGCAGAGTCATAAGCCAGATCAGAAATTAGGATCAATTATTAAACACTAGCGCATGGTCACAATTAAGCCAGAGATTCAAGCATAATTGTTTCTAATATACCTCAATATAGGCTGCTAGTTTAGGTCTCCCGGTTGTGAGATCATGCTTATACACCTCGGGAAATACGATTAGGAATCTTTCAAGAAATGGAGCAAAGGCAGCATCGACCTGATGATCACCATGATTTATGATAAGATTAACAGATTGAAAATCTCCAATATTGGATATCATTTCATAAGGATGATATTTCCGATTTGACATATTGCATTAGGGTCTTCTGAATTTCAACTTACCAAACTAAATTGGCCAAGAAAAAATGGTCCATCATCAAATTTACCTAGAGCACTTTCCAGGTAATCAAAAGATGCACCTGAATCCAAATGCATCAATTTTAATCAGATAATTTTATACTGGATATCAACCTCTTAAAATTAATGAGCTTTGGTCTTACTAGTTTTTTGCACAGGATCTCCTTTGAATGTAGAGTATGCATCTTTGGTCAACTCATCAATAAAGACTATCAACTGCTCACCAAGTTCTCTCTTTGCAGGGTCCTGAACCCAAAAATAAAAATTGAAAATCACTCATTAAAATATGGAGGGGCTAGAATTTGAGGAGCAGGAAAGGGTAGAGGATGTGCAGTTCCTACACTGGGAAACAGTGATGGCCCTTCGAAGTTGGCATCGACATATTTGATCAGGTCAAGACTTTCTCCAATTACCTTACCATTGTGCTCCAATGATGGCACCTACAACATGAGAAGCATGATGATTAATCTAGCAAATCCCATCGCCTCGTCAAGTATAGGATACATGATTGATGAGTTAATATAGATTATTCACTAGTGTTTTTTTGGTCATTGGCACCAAGTTTCCCACCTTATTTTGAGTGTACACTTTCTCCTTATACCAAGCAGGCCTGTCCGCTAGATCAATAGGAACCAATTTGATTTTGTCTTGTACTCCCTTTATGTGATTAAAAGCATTGATCACTCGCCAAGAAACATATTAAAAATATATATATGTTGTCAAAAATATTTTATGGTCAAGTAGAAATGGAAACAAAACAACCTTATAATTCCTAGTGACCCATACACGTTGCGCATAAGGGCACGTATAACACATGTACAACCTAAAACAAACGCCAAACAGAAAAACATTATGAGCAAGTGAATATTGTACTCTGATTAGAAACTCAAGCAGTAGTGTGTCAACGAGGGACTCTACCTTGTGGTTCCATCAAATAGAGGAGGTGGGTCGGAGGTGGAGGTCAACGGGGGAGTGCGAACTTCTTGCACAACTCTAATATGTTACAAAAAGAACAACAATGTTAGAGAAGAGCAATTGAGCTCAGAAAAATAGTTGATGAACTTTGTGAAACTTAATTCGAAATATGAAGAAATTAGAAATCTCATTACGTAGTTGCCATTGATCCCAGTGATCTTGTTCTCCTGCTGAGTTCAGTCGAAGCTGAATGGCGTCAACGTTCAACCAATGATCGTTTCATATAAGAATTGTCCCCTAGCGTAGGACTTTGCACCACAGTGGCGCCAGCAGTGACGAAAATGTTGGCCATATTGCGTAACACAAAGTTTGAAAAAAAAAAAAAACAATAAATTAAAGAATGGTTGTGGGTCCTTGGTCCTGGGCGGCCATATTATCTAAGTTCTAGAATTATTGCATCAATATATAACGAGATTAATAATTTTATATGGAGGTCAATTTCATTTTCTTTCTTTAATTTAATTACTCTAAGCATTTTTTTAAAAAAAACTTTTATCCAGTTTGGGCCTAGACTAGTTATATATACATTGACGATATACAGCTGCCATGCTTATCCCGTTTTCGGTCAAAAAAGCTTGCTGCATGCATACAGGCTTCTCATTATTTTAAGAACTAACCCGTGACATTTGACAATTTTGAATACTCGATTGAAGGCTAAGCATCAATATTCAATCTCACGATCCAATTTTGTTGACAAGATTCTCAACCTGTATTCAAGAGCCATCTCTCAGCGACCAAAAAACAGAACCATCTCTACAAAGATATTATACCATGCTTTTCCACTAGTAAGCTTGGATTTCCTCGGGGGTAAAAAACTATTGCAATCAGATGCATTTTCTAGGTGTCAATTTGCAGACGAAAAAACCGTATTTATGTTGTTCAGCAGGCTTTGGACTAAGTATTTGCCCAAAAACAGAGCTGGTTCTGCACTTATCTGATTTACATGCAATTATGCATACATGAATTTGGTTTTTTCATATAAGCTTCTCATCTAAGTTTTATTCTAGTCAACAAACTAATCTAATCAGTACCAGCTTCAAAATATCTCTACTAGAACAGACTTTAATGTAATATTAATAATATTAAATACAAAATGTCTTGTTGCAAGACGTGACAAGAAGAGTGTCACAGGCTTCTACACGTTCTATATATTTCGGCAACAGTATTCGTAAGAAAAATAGTAAAGAGGAGCAAATTTGATCAAAATTTAGCTATCAAAATTATGTGATATAATTATTGACTCTTTAGATGAATAAATAAGTCATGTTACTTAGTTTCATTTAATAACTATCATAATTTCTGTCAAAAATTCTATATATATTTCTCTTGTTGGAAAACATTGCTTTGTGTAATTCATAGTCGTTAACAAGATAGTCTAGTCATCTACTTTTGTAGTGAAGAGGGAGAAGTTTTTGTTTTGGTTATATTTTTATTTTTATTTTTGGGAAGAAAAAAAAAAGGATGAATGAGAAGTATTTGTTCCACAAATCACAAATCTTGTGAGACAAGAAGAAAACTGTCATTGAATGAAAAATTGGAGAGGGTAAATTAAATAGTGCTCTCATCACGGTGGATCCCATGTGAAGAGTAACGATTTTTTTTCTACTCAGAACCGGGCGGAAAAATAGGAGAAAGGGATGCTTTCTTCATTTTTTTATTTTTGTCCTCTGACGTGCAACGAGGGAGAGGTGAGATGAGATGAGATGATAATGATAGAGAGAGGATTAGGGTGTGCAATATTATTGAAGATGTTGTGTGGTCCCTCCTATCTATTTTTTTTTAAATCAATATTTCTAAAAATTTTATCTAAATAATTTTAATTTCTTTATCGTTATATTATTAAAAATAAATACAAAAATATCCAAAATATAAGTTATATAAAATTTTAAAATTTTTCAGTTATTAATATTTTATTTTAAACAAATATTTTATTTTAAATAGAATATTAAATAATAACTGAATAATATTTTTTGTATTATTTATTAATAAAAAATATTTTTAAGTAATATTTTTGAAATATTAGATTAATTAAAAATATTAGTTTTATTTTAAATAATTTTGAATAATTTATTTTATTAATATTAATTTAATTTAATATATTATTATTATTTTAATTTGTTAAATTAAAAATAGTGAAATTTTTTATTTAATATTAATTAATATAATTGAAATATCTTTTTTAACAATATAAGAGTAAAATTATCATTTGATAGTATTACCTCTTTCTTTTCTTTCACTTTTTCGTAAAAATAAATAAATAAAATTATTTTTTTTCCATTTTCCTTTTATCTCATTTTCTTTTCATCCAAACATACCTATAAAAAATACAAATTCACTCTATTTCTTTCCTTTCAACTTTTTTCTTCTCAATTTCCTTTCTTCTAATCTCTTTCCTCCATCCAAACACACGGTCAGCCTCTCCATCCCGTTCGAACTCTTCAAGGTTATTAGTTATTGTTACGCTAAACTGTTTGAACCGTTGGATAGTAATGAAATTAGTGCCAATTTTGTTTTGCAGAAAATGATTCCCCTAACTTGTTTGCGTGTTTTAGCAACTTAAATGGCGACCAAAGGGCTTTAGAATATATCATATGGCTTATACCAGCTGTAACATCAGTGGAGATTCCGGTTTTTAAAACAATTTCATATTTCTATACGCTGCTTTAACTCACTAAAAGAGCGATTGTATCATTGCTGGTGTTTGGTATACGCTAAATCGAACCAGCGAACGACCTCTCATCTTGAAGGTGGAAACCATCAGATTTAACATGAGCGTATGAATTCACATCATATAGGAATATCAAGCTTCACATGAATCATTTCTTTATTTAATTTATTATATTACTAGATTACACAATACATTACACACAGGTACAGAAACATTATTAGAAATTCAGACTATCTGCAAACTCCAGCCATTGTACAAGCCTATAGTTTGTAGATTAAAACTCTACGTGCGCCTCTCGCTTTGTTGACTTTAGTATCATAAACACCTGCTGCCATCTGAAATTTACTATTGACCCTGCATAACAGTGATATTGAAGGTTAGCAAGGAGGTAGGAAGCATAGCAAGAAACCAGCCATAACTTGAAAAAAATTTGATTATATCCATGTGTAAATTTTAAAGATAGTCTATAATCACTAGAATTCAAATATACTTAGTATGACTCAATGGATGACTTTTTTCGATAAATATATTTGATAAATTATACTAAGTATAGCTAAGTAAATATATATATAGAATATATATTCTATATATATTCTATATATATTCAGTCTATATAATAAGTATAAATGAATATATTGAATATAAAATATAATAAATAAAAAATAAATTAATAAAAAATGGAATCAAAAGTGCAAATAGAATCTAATTCTATACCAAGAAACGCTTCTTGACAAACTCAACGAACTCTTGTGGATCAAGAAGTTTTGTCTGCTTATAAGCATTATTCTTGTTCAGCTCCTGCAAAAACACGTTTGACCTGTTAGCCAAAATTAATTTGTTTTTCGAACAAATCCTACATCTGATGCAATCATTAGTTTATTACTGAGCCCCCCTATCAAAATTCAAGGTCATGTGGGCCATGGCCAAATGTGGACCCTTCCGTTTTTAACTTTGAGGGCAGGAGAGGTAGCTTCAAGACAAGATTGAAATGACAATCTGATTCATTTTAGAAAGGATTCAATATTGATAGACTATTAGTACAAAAATTTTTAAGACGGTCATTCAATTATGCATGGTCACGTCATTGATCAATCCGAGTTAGAAAATTACAAAGAATATTCTCATATACCTCAATCCATGCAGCTAGTTTAGGCCTTCCAGCTGTGATGTCATGCTTATAAATCTCGGAGAAGACGATTTGGAACCGTTCAACAAATGTAATAAAGGCAATATCCACCTGTGATCACCATGATTCATTAAAAATTATGAAGTTTTCACAACAAGATGTCAAATGTATACTTCCTTGGAGATAACTCCTAATCTATTTGATTTTCAAGTCTCCAGATTTTTCAACTTACCAAACTAAATTCACCTAGGAAGAATGGCCCATCATCATATTTACCAAGAGCATTCTCCAAGTAGTCAAATGAAGCGCCTGATTCAAATGACCAATTTTAATAAGGTCTATTCTAATTTTTCCATCATTTCAATTCCGACAATTGAAAAACGTAGTTCTTACTGGTTTGCGTTACAGGATCGCCTTTGAATGAACCGAACAAATCTTTGGTGAAAGTATCAACATACTTTATAAGCTCCTCACCATATTCCTTCTTGGCGGGGTCCTGAAAAAAGTCTTATTACTATTATTACCCCCATTAACATAGGGATAAGGCAGGTTTTCTTGAAAAAAAGGTTAGAATGCATTTTTTCTTACACTAGGATATAGTGATGGTCCTTCAAAATTGGCATCTATGTATTTGATCAAGTCAATACTTTCTACTACAACCTTGCCATTGTGTTCAAGAGATGGCACCTACAATATAAGGAGAACTTGATCAGCAATCAAACAAATCAAATAGTTCTGTCAAGTTTTCGTCGTTTTTTCCTTAGGACTATCCTACCTTGCCTTCCGGGTGGACCTTCTCTTTATACCAAGCAGGCTTGTTCATAAGGTCAATAGGAACTAATTTGATCTTGTCATGTAGTCCCTGATGTCCAAAAAGTCAATTATTCAATATTACTTCAGAAATAGATAAAGATCATAGGGATAAAAAAAGAGTGAATAACAGTATATTAAAAGCAATGGACACTGTATCGGATCATAGGCATATATAAAGCCAGTGAACAAATGAATGAGTGAAAAGATACTTTAATCAAAGAGAAACCAACCTTGTGGTTCCTAGTGATCCATACACGCTGCGCAAAAGGGCATGAATAACTCAAGTACAACCTAGAACAAGGAAACCAATCCAATATAAGATACTATATTATATATATGAGCATGTGAAGTTGCTTAACTTTATAGCAAATCATGAAAACAGTTTAAATTGGAGTTAGAAGTGAATCATGAATGAGAAACCTGGTAGTTCCATCAAAGATAGGTGGTGATTCGGAGGTTGCAGACAGCGTGGGAGGACGAATTTCTTCCACACCTCTGACACCACACACACAGATAACGTTAGAGAAAATGAATCCATTAAGATAAAGAGTAACGAAATTTGGGTTGAGAATATGCATAAAAACTATATTCTTACGCGGTTGCCATTGATCTAATGATCTTGGGAAATGCTAGTGATCTGATATGATGCAGAGGGGAGTGGAGTCTACTTGCTACCTACGAGGCAGCCATTGGTCTGTTTTTATATGAGATTTTTAGTGCCGTGCAGACGCCACGAATGACGACTTCTTTGCCTTTGGCATCAATTATTACATTGTCAAATGTTAGTGCTACATATAAAATAAGTTTGGTCAAACAATAGTTTTATATTATGCTTTTTATTTCATATTCAGTATTATCCGTTATGACAGCTGTCAATGGGTGGGGGCTGCTATATATCCTTCTTTAGGGCTGCTATCCTTATTTTCTAGCGGCACCCCTCCGCCTTATTCTTTTTGTTGCTTAAATTTTTTTATAATTTAATAAATCAGTAAAATTTATTAGATCTTGAGCAAAACCGTGCATATTTCTCTCTCTCTTTCTCTTAGTGATAGATTTTGTGTTTTAATTTTTGTTATCCTTTTCTGATTATTTTGGTTTCTTTTGTGAGTGTTTTTTTTTTTAAATGGCCTTACATATAATAGAAATGTTCATTTCAATATTCAAATGAGGTATAATACATTATTTAAATTACAAAACTTTTCTTATTGTTCTCCAATACAAAAAATTCTTAAGTATTAATAGCCTTTGAGCAAGAATAAAATCATATATCATTCCTCAATTCAGTATAATGTATTTGTTCCTTTTCTAGCTTTGAATTTGATGTATCTTTTTCAAATTATACATGCGGACAAACTTTTTTTATGAATGAAGTTATGTTTCTCTCTCGTGAAAAAAAACTGCTATTAATTGGTAAGATCTAGAAGCCGCTGAGTCAACCACTGACGAAGTTTTTGGTGGAATTTTAGATTTGAATACTGAAAGATGAATCCGGCCTGACGATGGTATAGTGTAGGATAAGGCTTTCTTTCTTTCTTTCTTTATTTAAGATTAGTGTTGTGTTGAATAATAAGGCCTTTGTCTTTCGTATTTTACTGTAATCCATCAAATGTTTCTATTAAAAATTTTCCAAAAGGATAGGACTTCGGTTTCGTTTCACACCAAGCAAACAAATTATCATCTTCTCAGTCTCTCAGAAGTTTAAATTTTCCTATCACTTACCAGTTACCACCCTTCTTCCCAAATCCCCTGCATTTCTTTGTCACTGTTTATGGATTTAGATTTTTTATATATACACACGACAGAATATTATCCATTGCAGAGACACAGCAGAAACAGAACTCCGTATCCCCTTTTTATTCCATTTGTTGGGGTTAGGCCTGTTAAAATAACAAACAATTTGAAACCAGTTTGCTCCACGGCTGCAGAAAATCTTACCTTTTCTACGAGTGCCATATTCGGATACGAGCATTACTGTTTGCATCGTGGCACTAAAAATCTTTTGCATCTCTTGTGAGTATCACATATTAATTACATCATATGTGAGTATGAAGACAGCTCTAAAAAAATGACACATAGTTTGTACAAATTTAAAAAGAAAAAAAAAAAGAAAGTCTTCGGTATTCTTTCTGATCAATAAACTTTTCCATGATTATTTCTCTCTCTTGCTGTTGGCCGGTTTATTGCGTAATTTAGTTTGTGCGGAAGAGTTCGTACTCTCTACTCCAAAGACTAGAACCGAATTGTCTCCGCTTGACCCCACTCACTCTCCCCAATTTTTGACTGTTGAACACATTGTATCCAAGTCAATTCATTTTTGAATAGAATTTAGAATAGATAAAATAAAATAATCTTCTTATTGACCGTGACGTAGTATTTTCTTATATTAAATATAATTTGCATAGTAAAGAAAAAATCGAATATCAAATTCATATATGAACGCATTAATCATCAAAGTTCCAATTGACCGGTAAAGTAACAGGTTATCCAACTTCATGAAACTACTTGTCATGTGATCTTCTTTTTCTCCTTTCCAAACAGAGGGAGACTTATTCCCGCGGCCCTAAGATTTATCATGTGATTTTCTTTTCCCTTATTATCTCTGTTTTCTATCTTAGAGGCAAAAAGAGTGTTTATGTTCACTGGTCTTTGCTCTTTTGTTTTTCAAGAATATTCCTCCTCCTTATTATCAAGAATATTGCTCTCTTGTCTTTCAAGAATATCTTTACCACTATGCTAACATCCTAACATCCTTGATGATACTAGTCTTTGCCTTCATTTTTTTTTTCTGAAGAAAAAAATTCTGCGGAGAACAACTACACTTGTCTAGTTGTAAATATTTCTTTGCTTCCAGGTATTTCGTTCTGGGTACAGCATACAGTAAAGATGATATTTACGTTTTTGATTCTCAAAATCACAAGCTGATTCAGACTCGACAGCTGCAGAAAAATGAATTTAGACTCGAACTGATTCGCAGAGGATAACTTGTGAATTTTGAATTTGCATTTTCTACATTTTAAGCACTGATTAACGGGAAATATAGTTGCTTGGCGCGATCAACGAAAAATATTTTCTTACCCAATTGAAGAGAATGACCTACTCTCAAAGACAATTCAATGATAGACGCCGTGATCTGAATTTCGGTGGCCATTGAATTTGACCCCGCCATTTTTCTATATTGATCATTGCTCTCTAAAACTTATCCAAAGATAGGTCGTGACACTTGGCTTAATAGATCAATACTTTGTGCTTTGACCCAAAAAAAAAAAAAGTTTTGCATTTATTTTGACGATTTGTTAATCTCATAAAATTGGATAGGAGTTCAGAAAATTCATTTACGATAAAATGTACACCAAAAAAAAAAAAATATCATTTACGATAAGTAATATACTCAACCTTAACTACAGTGCAGAAATATTACATTTCATTCTTATTTCAGTCAAAGCTATTACACTTTTAGTTAATTCAACTGCACTCAACACAATCGAAAATGTACGTCACTTCACATTCGTGGAGAAAATAATTGTCAACACAATCTAACCTTTTTTTTCTCTCTTTATGTATCTTTTCGTTTTTTTTTTTCTCTTTTAAAAAAGTTTGCTTATTATTGTACTTTTTCCTTTCCTTTGCTTCTGAGGTCCTTTTAACTGCTAATATCAAGGGGGCAATCTGCCTCCTCCTGTTGCTACATAATGCCTTCTAGTCTTCTGGAGGTTTAACTTTCCATCATCTTTTACATGTCACCAGGAAAGCTACTTAAAAAATATACAATAACAAAGCATGGAGCATGAAAACATTTGGCGGAATTCACAGCCGAATTCTGTCATGGTCTGGATGAGTTTCTGACCACTTTGGTCACTAAATCTCAACCTTTGAAATTGTATCTAATGATTGTGATTAAGTTCTATTATTATAAAAAAATAATTTTATAATGGTTTATATTTATATTTTAATAGTTATAAAAAAATAACATTACTATTGCATCCTTTTTTTCTTTTTTCTTTCTTCTCTCTCCGCATCTATCGTCCACTGTCCACGCGCCACCCACCCCACCACCAATGTCCAAATTCTGCCGCCCCGTTGCTAGCCGTTGAGCAACCTGCTCCTAGTCCCTCTCCCTCTGCTCACAAACTCATCTCCGTTGACAAAATCAAGAACCCCAAAGAAAAAGATTTTGTGTGATTCTTGTGTGTCCAGAATTAGAGATCCCCTTCTCATGACCAAATTCTTGCATCTTAAAAGGGCTTTTTCCCCCTCTTATCATCATTTTCCCATAGCAACAAATGCAATTCCTATTGAATTTTGAAAATGGCCACCTCGTCTTTGTAGCAGCCATGCTAGAAGTTGGTGGTGTTAGAATTAGTTGTAGGGGTAAAGATTGATGCAGAGCTGAGGGAGAGAAAAGAAGACTTGGATGCAGAAACTGGAGAGAGGGGTGAGTGGATAAGATGAGGGCAAAAATTAATTTTACTATTTTTAATTAATTTTTTCATAACAAGGTCCAAAATGGTCACAAACTCACACTCTCCACCAGGGATGCTCAAGACCCAGCCTGACCTGATAACTCGTCCTGGCCTGAAGTTTTTTGAGCCATACTTGGGTTGTGACTTGTTAAATATTACCCGATGCACTTTTCGGACCAAGTTCAAGTCATATTTCGAGTTGACCCAACCCAACCCGAAATCAAATACTTCTTTAAAAGTTACATTTAAAAGTGTTGAATTATAAAATTTTTATGCTTTAATATATATTACATAGCATGATGTTAATTTTTGTATTGATATAATTGGTTTTGTTGTGTATATTGTAGAACATTTCTTGAATTTTATTTTTTACTTCCAAAATTTTATAATTTTACTATATATAGTATCTAAATAGTATCTAAATCTTTATATGTTTTCTAAATATCAGATTGATCTAGTTTGATCCGATCATTATTCGGGTTATCATCGGGTCAGGTTAGGAATTGGTTTAACCCAGCCCAACCGGTCTCTTGTACACCTCTGCTCCCCACCACAGAATTCACCACGATTCACATGGACAAGCTTTTTTGCATGATTCTGGAATGGAAGAATCTATTCCATCCTTTGTCTCAGTCAAGAATCATAACCAGATTCCAACCAAAAATTGGCGAAAAGGAGGAGGCAACTGGACATTCCACTATATGAATATTATGCTCTAGCTTTTGGACATCTAGTTAAGCCATAGAACAGTGTACAAAACGATTCCTCAATTGACAATGGACGCTAACAGGAACATGTTAATTGTAGGTAATCATATATAGCTCAACCTACCCTGTCTTTGAATTTACTTTTTAAGCTGGTCAGATTTCTTTGCCAGACTCAATAGCACCCCGATGGTAAGACTTGAGGCTACAAAACCAAGAGACGCCTCTGTTGAGACATGGATTCCTGTAGCAATAGAATAATAAGTGAAATAAAAGTACAGCGGATAATAAATGAATTGGCATTCCGTTAGGTGTTAGTACACGCACCAAAGTAGTCCAAGATCATCTTAAACCCGATAAATCCCAAAACAACAGCAATGGAAGGCTGAGAAGACCAAAATTGGATGTTAAATGACGAGGGTGGAAGAATAAGAACATAAACAGAAAGTTATATCAAAGGACATATACATAAACTGCAGAAAGTTATGCAGCAACCATGGTACATGAAAAGAGATCGAGTCAACATTTACCTGTAAGTACTCCAGCTCTGACATACCCTCAGAAATTATTGTGTAAAGTGACCTTAAACCTACAATTGATAAATGATGGTTGTCTAATTATTGCATAAACTTGTAAAGAAGAGCACAAACTATTATTGGGCTGAAACACATCCAAGACTATAACAAATGAGTTCATTTGAGGATCAAAATGTAATCCCACTGAGGAACTGTCATAAGCAAACACATGAAGTCAATGTAATCCACTAACAAACAGATGAACAGCCCATAAAACCACAATAATACTCATAATCCTTCTAGTTGCAAATTGTTAGGACAACATTAGTTAGTTACTATTAGTTAGGGATTAGCATAAATAGAAGGAATAAAGTAAAGAGAAATGGTCTTTGATCATTTGTTAGTGAGATTTAGGCAGAGGTAGAGAACTCTAGAATTTTGGGTGCAAGCAGAGGAGGCAGCCGACGGATGGTCTTCAACGGCTGCGACAGCTGCAATGGCAGTGCAAGCAGAGAAGGCAGCGACGGCGCGAGCAGACATAGCGGCGGCAAGGGGGTTGCACTCCCACTGGTGGCCGTGTGATGAGAAAGGAGAATGAAGCAGGGACCGAAGTGGATGGGTCCACATAGGGCTCATTGTCCACTCAAATGGACTAGGCCCACATCAAGACAGAGAGGAATGGAGGATTACCACAACAGGGGCCAGTTTTCATCATTTGGGGCCAAGCCCACATTACAAAAGAGCAGATATTGAGCCTTAAGGAAAGCCACTATTTTTCAGAGCTCATGGGTCAAGCCCACTTCAACCTAGAACAAGTAGCAACTTGTTTTATGATGTAATGGCCCAGACAAATTTGCTGTTATCCCAATTAGACAATGGGATCTTGGAGGAATTTATTTGTAAATGTCTACTAATAAGTCCTTGTACCCCCACCTTGAGGACAAGGTGGATCTTTAGGAGGGGGGGGGAGAGTAGTGCTAGGACACCATCAGTTAGTTACAGTTAGTTAGTTACTATTAGTTAGGGATTAGTATAAATAGAAGGAATAGAGTAAAGAGAAAGGGTCTTTGATCATTTGTTAGTGAGACTTGGGAGAGTTAGGGGACTCTAGAATTTTCTCAATATCTTGTAATTCTTGAATAAACACTAGTTTCTGATTCCAGTTCTAACACAAATGCATTATAGTTCTCGAGGAACACAAATTCTAGTTCCTAAATATTTAAGAAATCAAATTCAGATATTGCTCCACATCACAACTCACGAGGAAATCTGAGGCAAGAGAACTTACCCAAAATTGCAAATAGATTAGAAGTAAAAACTACAAATGGATCACGGGTTACACCAAAAACTGCAGGTATTGAGTCAACCTTAAAAGAATATGTATAAAAAAGATTGTGTCAGTCAACATTCTCTTGCCAAATTAACCAGAAATTCCACAAAAATAGAGGGATGAGAAAAGCCTACTGCAAATGCAATGTCACTGAGCTCGATAACTGCTACAGTAAGAAGCAAAGGTGTGGCCTGCCCAAAACGTTTGACCCTGTTAGAAATCAAGTTGAAATTAATTTAGTACAAAAGGTCCATTTAGCTATAGACGCAAGCAACAAATGCTAATCCAAAAAAGATTTCGACGCATTTGTGCTGTGAAAAGATAACAAGTGATTTAGCCCAGAGTTGATAAGGAAGTAATTTAAATTTGAAACTGAAGCTAGTCAATAACTTACTTTCCACACCCCATCCTGATTTGTTATGAACCGATTTCCATCATAATATGCTGAAATAATTATGTACCAGTAAGATATAAATCTTCAGCCAAATAAGCTTTCGTTCAACTATTCATACTTAAACATGAATCCTTAAAGCGTCATTTAGATTTTAACTAATTCATCCTGAGTTTTCAATCATATCCTACCATTGCCTTCTTTTCAAAAGAACCAAAAAAAACTACAAAATACACAAGCAATCAGCAAGAAGATCTCCAAATAGGGTACGAGAAAGAAATTATCATGATTAGAGAACATTACCTGTTACAGGGATAAATTTCTGGCATGTCTTCACCACAAAGTTATTAGATAAGTTCGACTCGTCTTCTTCGCTTGCAAATAGCTATTCATAGAATAAGAAACTTGCTGTGATTAAAGCCATTAAATTGTGAATACCACAACCAGAACCATAAACTTCCAAGACAACGTTAAAGAGATGAAAATAAAAATCAGTTATGTGATCCCATCTAAAAGCTTAAGCTCTTAGGTTTATTGGTCCTTGACATGGTATTAGAGTCTCTATATAACCAAATGGTCAGGAGATTGATCCTAGCAACTCCCCCTCATGCTGCTTCAAGCCCATCAGGCCCAAGCCTGAGGGGGCTTGTTTAGAAATAATAACATTCACATGCCTCTACCTAATAAGCTTAAGCTTCTGAGATATGATTGGTTCCTTGACAGAAACAATCATAGAGGGTGTAGTATAAACCATATATGAGGAATGCAAATATCGGAAATTGTGAATCTTCACCTTAAATGATGAGTAGATTAATACTGCTGCCAAAAGAAGGTTGACTGCCTCAAATCTCTAAAATAACACCATATTAAAGGATACAAGAGATCACTAAAGGTACAAGTCTATTGCCCCAAAAAAAAAAAAAAAAAAAAAAAATTACATGAATAAAATATGCAAAGAAATCTATCCATCGAGAAACACACCTGAAGGGTGGCTGTTCCAAGCAGTATTAATGTTAGACGAAAGAAAACTGCACCAGCAATACCATAGGAAAGTACACGGCTCTGTAAGTTAAATAAGGAAACGGAAATGAAAACCACAATCCACTATTTAAAACAGAGACTCCTTTTGATTGTTAAAAGCATGATAACAAATTTAGCAGCAAAAACTACAATTTAAGCAACATCAAGTTGATTTAACCTTGGCTAGAAGGTTTGCACATCACCTGATACATAACTGGTACTTTGAAATATTTGAATATTAAAACAAAGACAAATAGATTATCTACTGAAAGACTCTGCTCCAATATGTATCTGAAAAAAGTGCACAAGGGGCAAAGATCATCATCCCAGTCAGCATAGAGTTCAAGAAAGTAAACACGAAACTATCTTGCAATAATGTATCCGTATGGTGGCAAGGCAAGAAGCAACATGATATAAAAGCCATATAAGAGCAGAACAGAATTAAAATGACGTGGTGTATTAAAAAGGATATTAAGGCATATGAAAAACTGCAAATGACACGTATATTAACAACAACAACAACAACAACAACAACTAAGCCTTTTCTCATCAGCTACACAGTTCAAATGATGTCATTGCGTTTTATCATAAAACTACAAACGACAAGTAAGCTTAGATAAGACAGTAAACAAGGAATGAAACGCTTGAAAATAGTATAAGAAGCAGAAACTCTGGTTGGTGATAGAATTGGATTATTATGCATACCCAGCGAAAAATTCGGATGCCTTGCCAACACCGTCTTTAAAGCCCAAACCGACACCGAATGTGACAGCGGTGCAAACCTATTATAAGGGGAAAAAATAAAATAAATAAGGACAATGAAGAAGCAAATAGATGTAAAGGGAGAAAGAAAACGTTGAGAATAATAGGAGAGATATTCGCACCCAAAAGGCAACAGTTCTAACAGAGGAAGCGTAATCTTGGTGTTGCTGAGTATCTTGAAGCGAAGAATGGGCGCGAGGTGTTTCTCCACTGGTGACGTCATCACGGGGTTGAGCACTGATGCTCCTGCGTTCGGCAGATTCATCGGCGGGGGCAGTTGGTTTGGAGCAAGAAATTGGAAGACGGCGAGGGCAGCAGTGGTAAGCTGCGAGGGAGAATCTGGTGAGGGGAGAGACAGAGGGAGCTGAGGATAAGCACTTGGAGGGTGGAGGAGCTGCCACTGAAGCCTTCTTCTTCACCCTTAACCTCGACTCACCCATACCATAGTGATAATAATTCATCGGATTCTGAACAACACAAGCCATTCCCATAACTCTTCTTCACACCAACACAACTAGATGCTGATAAGTGTTGGAACTAGACTTGCTTATGTCTTGGAATTCGGAGTGAGTGATGGGAATGGGAACGGAGACGGAGGAGTGGTTCACACTTCACACCCGTCCTACCACGCATTCCCAGACCTAGTAGGCCCCTCTTTTTTATTTTTATTATTTTGTTGTTGTAATATTAATAGCCCGTCTCATATTTATATTTTTATTATTATTATTTTTTTTATAAAGATTCTCCTCTACGTTAAAAAAAATGACCTCCTCGTGTGGCACGTTTTATGATGGATTCAGGTCCACTGTAGACTCGGCATTTAACTGCGCGTTTTGGTCGTTTAACTATATTGTTCCAACATGGATTCAAAGTTTTTGAGTACATCCTAAATTTCAGCCTTCTCATATTTGTATCTTTACCAACAATTTTTTACTAGTAGAAGTTTACTTTTAATGCGTTTTATTTTAATTCTTCAAATTAAAAAAATAATTATTTAATTTTTAAAATTGTAAATTATATATTATTTTAATACCTAAAAAAATAATTTAAGAATTAAAATGACATATAATTTAAAATTTTAGAAATTAAATAATTAATTTCTCAATTTTAGATATTAAAATAAAATATACTTATAATTTTAAGAATTAAAATGAACTTTTTTTTTAATTTTTATCCTTTAATTTAGAATAAAGATATGAAAATGATAACATAATGTTCATTTTTAATCCGAGAAGATGCTTATCTTTTTTTTTTTCTATTTTTTCTTGTTTATGATTATGAGTACGTTTATTTGTATTTTTTTTATAAAAAATTATTTTTTCATTAAAAAATAATTTTTATATATTTAAATAATTTTTAAAAATAATTAAATTTTTTTAAAAAATTTATTTTAAATTTAAAAAAAATAAAAAAAAATAATTTTTAAAAAATATTAATTTTAAATTTTTTTAATTATATATAAAATTTAAATTTTAAAATTTTTTTTTTAAAATTTAAAATAAACACATCTTATTATCCATCGTCGTTCATGGACCAGTAAAGATCCAAAGTTGCATGGTTTGACCAATCAAATCAAATAATAATCAAGGTTATACTTATAGCGGCCACAATATAATGAGTGATAATAATTAATTAATTTAATGATTAATTATTTGGTTAATTTACAAAAGGAAATAAATACAGGACGACATCATAACTACCTACCCCCTTCAGGATTATCACTCTATACAGAAGGAAAAGGAATACATCCGATCCCACTTCCGCATCTATATTCAACACGCTTCTCTTGCCGACCACGCGGTGTTCGATTCTTCTCTCATTCTCCTTCGCGTTCCTCGTTCCACTTTCCTCTTTCGGATCCATCTTCCAATGGCCACCGTTACCGACAACGAGAACCCCAACGCCGCCAACCCACCGAACGAGGAAAACCCTAACAAAACACTAGACCCCGCCCCGCCCAAATCCGACGCTGACCCAACCCCAATCCCTACCCCGCCTCCTTCCGCCGACGACAAGACCCCACCGGAATCCAAGAACGCAACTCCGCCCCCCGCCGACGCTGCAAACGATGCTCCGCTTTCCGATATTCAGAAGAAGATTCGCCGCGCTGAGCGATTCGGGATTTCCGTCCAGTTGTCCGAGAAAGAGAAGCGCAATTCCCGATCTGAAAGGTACCGTCTTTCCCTTTCTCTTCTCGATTTCACGCTTAGAATGATTAGGGTTTCGTGATTTAATAGGCTTCAAGATCTGACAAAACATTATTGGCTAATTGAATTTTTATGTTCATGCATTAGCACCCTCTTACCTTCCAACAAAATAATAGAATTGATTGATGCTATTGAGGTTTGTTTTCACTGCACATTTTCTTCAACTTTGATTATCGCAGGTTTGGCACTGGGTCTAAGGAACAGGGATCAGAGTCGTCCAAATCAGAGGAGCTTAAGAGGAAGGCTAGGGCAGAGAGGTTTCAATTTTTCCCTTTTCTAATATTAATTTTGTGTTCCCTATACCCTTGTTCCAATCTTCATGGCATTTTCACTTGGAATAATGGTGAAGTTCTGCTTCGCAGGTTTGGGATGCCCAGTCCAACTTCAGGTGCACATGAGGAGGCAAAGAAGAAAGCTCGACTCGCTAGGTTTGCGCCCGTTTCCAAGATTGATCCTGTGGAGGAAGATAAAAGGAAAGCAAGGGCACTCAGGTGCATATCCTAATTTGTTTCTACGATTTCATACAGGCTGTTTCCTTCAGTACTAAGTATAAGAACTGAGCATGCATAGTATCTGATCAAGTCTTTCTGTTCTCTATACGCAGGTTTTCAAATCAATCATCAGGTTCTCTATCTCAAGTTAATGGCGAGGGAAACATTGAACCTGTAAGGCCCTCTGGTCACTTGCAATGCTTTGAGTGTTCGGAAGGTGAAATATATGCTTATGTTGACTGAGCCATTTGTTCTGTTGCAAAGCAGGACGCAGCTATTGCAGGAAAAGCTGGAGGAGGGGCTTGACCGGAGGAGGGGCTTGACCGGCAGCTTGCATCTTTAACTGTAGGAAATTTTTTTATTGTAAGTTAACTTTTTCTGCTAGCTCTTATTCCAAATAAGTTTATCCTTTGCTTTGATAAATTACTTATGTCTTAAATTATAACTTGATTTGTGGTATTATTATTATTATTATTTTAAAAGCTTTTCCTAAAACTTTTGTGCAGTTCTAGCTTACAACATTTTGAGATTCCCAGAGTGGCCTCCACACCTTATCTACTCTTCAACATATAAATCTCCAGATGCATCTATCTTCCATTTGTGAACTGCTGGCTTCCTCTAAGCTGTGACAAAGATTAAAGTCGTCTGAAGAAGCTTCCTTTGTTTTGTTGTTTTGTTTGGTTTACTAGGAGACATCTTTGGGTAATTAATGGCCATCTTCACCGCATTACTTATCTCAAATTCTGCAAAGATTTAAATTTTGGAATCTACAGCCTAGAGTGCTTTTCTTTTTTTCTTTTCTCTTTTGGGTGAAAATGAGTGAAGCTTTTGCAGGAAGAAAGGTCACTAATATGCTGCTTGTGAAATGCCCATTATCACTGTGCCAGAAGTTAGGACCAAGTTGGTTTTGTTAATGCAGCGTCATGCTGATCCAGAATCTGCTAATGATAGGATAGGTTTTGTTGCTTAATTTGTCTGTGAGGAGTTATGATAAATTGAGAAATTAAGGCCTCATCAAATATAACATTGCTTGCATATAGGATGATCTTTTTCTGCTTAATTCTTAAAGTTAACCTTTTTGTTTTTCGGTAGTGTTAGAGTTAACATTATTTCATCTTCAATGTCAGTAATGTTGGTTCAGTTTTCTTTTCAGTTTCTTTTTTTTTGAATGGTGATAGTTGTAATCTTTTAACTAATTAATTTTTTTTTTTTTTTTAAAAAAAAAGAAGAGATTTAACATAGGAATAATGATAATGGCTGCAGTTTGACTCGCATATGAAATTTGCAGTTCCTGAATCCCTTTGTCTTTTACTGGTGTATTCATTGATGTGTGCATATGCCTACTATTACATGCCCTCTTAGTGTTCGATCATGTTTAGAACTTATTGGAAAGTACAAAGTGATTGAAGCATATCTTTACTAGGTAGTATAGATTAGAAGCATGTTCCTAGAAAAGTTATCAATAGACTATGCTTTGGTGCTTGAAAGAAATCTATTGCATTTGGTGTAGAGCTATTGCATTACTTTTTTGGATCAGCAGCGATGTTGAAACTATGTTCCTGGTACTATCTTCTGGCACTCGCATGTGAAAAATGGTGTGGTTTAGTTCTGAAATGTTTTTATGTAGGTTCTAACTTCTAACTAAGCTTAAAGGTGTGGCTGAGCTGTGAAATGTTTTTATGTAGGATCTAAATAAGGTTATTACCAAGGCTGTAGTTTCCAATTTTTTTATTTTTGCTTTTTCCTTGAGATAAGTGAAGCCTCTGAAGATGGTTCTTAGTTTTGTGCCAAAATTAAGAATTGTAAAATTTTAGGGCTGGATGTGGAGGGAACTCTTTAATTTTTCACTTCATTATTACCTTGTAATTTATCTTTAAGCTTTTGCTTGGACTATAGTTTTGAGCTATCCTTTTTCTTTTTGTTAGCGAGGCTAGTATATATTGTGGTGGAATCAGTATATTATGTTATAGTTTCTTATTGCAAACTTAATTTCTTGTATTTTGTCAGATATTAAGTGTGCGTTTGGATTTGCTTTTGTAAAATAGATTTTCAGGTAAGTGATTTATATTTGGTAATTTGAACTGAGAAGTGATTTATGTTTGGATAGTATTGATCAAAATCAATTTTAGATGTATAATTTGCAAAGAAATGATCAAAATCAATTTTGGGGGAATTGAAAATTAACATTTTGGTGGACTTGTTTTAAAGGTAAACCAAACAAGTTGAAAAATGCCTAAAATCAATTCTAGTGTCCCATAATTGATTCTACATTATGCAAACACTCTCCCAAACATGCTATAAGCCTGTTTGGTTTTGGTTGTTAAATGGAAAAGTGTGACTTCCAATACTTATATCCGGATTTCCAATGTAGATTTTATCAAAAGGAAGACTTTCTTCCTATCAATAAAATTGATTCTAGTTACCTTCCAACCAGGCTAATTATCACGAAATGGATGTCTTTTCCGCCAAATCCTTTTGTTTTGTTGTCAGTGCAGCTAGTCCTTGATTGTGTGATGTAAGACACGTACGTATCATTGCGTGGAATTTAGATTTGAGATTGATTTGGTGTGTAAAACATGATTTCAATTCTTGGAGTTGGAATTAGCTGCCTGCTATGATGCACTATTTGGCTGAGTGCTTGCTTAATCATCTGGATACCGTGCCCCTTCTAGCTTTGTTTGCTCACTTTAGAAGTGGGATTTAAGACTCAAGAAACAGTTTCAAATTTATCTGAGAAGTATTTAGAAGAGAGTAGAGTCTCAGTTTGGGGTGGTTTTACCGCATCATCGTTTTTTCCCCTTAAACGCTTCCTATTAATTAATTACAGCAATCAGAGAAGGAATTGTATGAGTTGTTAAGCGGAATAATGAATACGAAAATTTAGTTATTATGCACGGCTCTGCCTAGTGCTGTTGCGTTGTGTTGTCGTTTTAGTTTTATTTCGACGTTCTCTTGCTGAGGCCCGGGGTGATGACTGAGTAGGGCATGGAATGGAAGAAGGTGGACGCATATTAAATTGTGAACTATGTTTAATAAAACCTGATTGGCTCGGTGGCTTTCATGGGGACATGGGAGAAAACTTCCAGGTTATGCTTCTAGTTTGATTCAAATTCTCCCTGAACGATGTAGTTTTGCATATAATCTTCTTCCATGGTATTGGCATAGTTGAAAATGTAGGTTTAAACTCAAGGGAAAAATGTTTTGCTTAAACTTCAGCTGCTCGTCTTATGATAAAGTTTTGTGAGTAATTAAGCTGGAGGAACAAATAAAGGCAACAATAAAACACAAGTCCTATCTTTCTGCACTATTTATGCTTGAGGGACATGTCTGGCGATTGGGATTTCGTGATTTACCATTTCGATTTCTCTTGAAACTGGATGGGAGCTGTTCTGCGTACCTATCTTTCTATAGATTTTGTTATTATTTATTTTTCATAAGTTATATTTGTGCTTAATTAATAGTACGTGAAAAAAATAATTTCTTTGAATGATGGGTATGTCAGCCAAAAATATTTGATATCTGCCACAAATGAATGTTGACTACAAGTTTTTTAACCAACAGGATCTCGGGCTCGGCAATACGAACTGGACACGGGCAAATTATTAGTATGCAAATTACAGGGCTTAACTATTACGCACCGTTGTTTGAGGGAGCAGATGTGCTACAGCCTGAAGCCGTATGTATTCGGTGTCCTATGAAACACAAGTAGACATTACTTACACGTAAATATATGCTCTTTTTAACCATATCATAACGGAACAGAACTCGGGAGGGATATAGTCGGATATTTAAAACGTGCTTAACTGTAGTGACACTTCTTCATTTTAATCTGCACATTTATTTATTTATTTTTGCATATTCATAAAATGTCATATTACCAATGACCTTTTTTTTCCCTCCTCTCTTTTCTTTTCTGGGTTGGTAGTCGGGTGTATGCCTTGTAATTTTTAGGTCTTCCGGGAAATAGGTTTCCACGAGAATCTTCATGCTTCAACCATAACCACGAACTGCTTTAGGGTCTTTGAAAGCATGCTGCTGTAGTAAAAGTGTGAAGTTTACGTGCCTATTGGCATCACAGTATGGGAAGTCCTCAGAATTGTTTGCACTAAGAAACGGCAGGCCCCCCACCTCCTTTGATTGAAAGAGGAGACCCCCAGAGAGAGCTATTATCAATCAGTTTTGGATTCAGAAACACAACAGTCACTGTGATGTCATCATGGAAGTGTCTCCTCACCCCTTTTTCAATCTTTTGGATGTCTGAGAATCTCATCTCTCTCTTCTTAGCTGCTTCTCGAAGTGCAGCCTTCACAAGCCTCCTAGCAATTCCCTGTTACATGAAAATACGTACCGATACTCAGAAAGGACTCTTAACTTTCGAATAAGAGAACACCCTTGAATGGACTTAAATGGAAACTTACATTACGTGGGTTATTGCTGACTATGTTGACAGCCTCTTGGTTGCCAAGCTGCTCCCATAAACCATCAGAAGCAAAGATGAGAAATTGATCCTCAGGATGGAGTTTATGCATTGATATTGATGGCTCACAACTAAGAATCGGCTTGAAGAACGGTTCAGCCAACCTAAACTTATATGGTAGAGGCTCCCTGTTGAATTCTGCTTTCTTCAGATATGCATCACCTATGGACCTTGAAACCTGTGAAGGCAGGTTCTGTTAACACGGAATTGGAGTAATAGATGCTCCTAGGTTATCTTTGTCTACAAGGAATTTGACATTTGAAAATGTGGTTTTTGGTTGCTTGTGGCCTTCTCAACAATGTCAAGCATAACCAATCATGCGACGGCAATCATAATTTTACCCTACAAATAAGATAAGCAAATTGTTTTTGCTCTAGATTTGAGTCTTTCTCCTTTGTTTGCTTAAAAGGGTTTGGCCCTAGAATCTAACGTCTTCCTCAGTAACAAAAAGCAATATGAATCTCTCGAAGTTCTACCTGAATGAGGCCTTTCACACGCCAAACATTGTGTTTCATGACCACGATTTGCGAATCAAAGGGGTGCTTTGACCGTAGTTCATCTCTCTCTGTCTGTATGTTAACATTGTGTTCTGCAGATAATTGAATAGCTAATGTCTCCCTGGTTGCCCTCTCTAATCTTCCTAGCACCGCCCTCGAGTCTCCAGCATTTGCAATATATAGCATGCCACTGCAAATTATCCCTGCCAAGCAACATGAACCCGTCGATGCAATTTGTGGCTTGCTTAACCACTGCTTCTTCACAATAGACAGAAAACCCTCCTCGGTTGCAGAAAAAGCCCTTTTGATAACATTTTCTGAAATGGCTTGATGTTCTGCTACATAACCTGATTCGCACAGAAATATGATTCAGTAAATACCACAATGAAATGACATAACAAATAATCTTGTTATGAAGTTGGGACATGAAAGAGCATATATATAAGTGGCTTGGTTTTGCTAGCCTTCAATTAAAATGGAAATGAGCTTAAAGCAAGACATGGGAGAACTATATTCCAAACAAATTTGAATATAGATAGAATAAAGGTGAGAGCATACTCTTGAAATTGCAGAAAAGATTGTCACTGATAAATTGGGAGGCCTCAGTTCCACCATGACCATCATATACACCTACAAAAGTCCCTTGAGGACCCATATAATCAGAACTCAAGGGTCCAGATTCGAGTTGGCTTCGATCCTCCAATGACCTATTGGCTTGAACTACAGCCATCGAGAATTCCCCATAAAGATGGTTCCCCAAATCCTTGTACCATAGCAGCCCATCAACTCGCCCTCTCACATCTCCATCATCACCCTCCCCACTTGGTTTCCAGCAGGATCTAACCATCTTTTTCTAGCAACCCCTCAAAAGATTATTTTCTCAGCAATAACACAAATGATCCAGGTTCCAATAATTGAAAACAAGATCAAGTTTTCTTGCTGCTGATGCTTTCACACGATCTCAGTTCCTGAAGTTATATTATATACCAAGGCGAAGCAGACATCAGATATGAACAAGTCTGAGGTAAAAACCAAATTGGTATGGGCTGAACCAACTGAGAAATGTACCTTGGTGTTACATGCAAGTTCAAAGAATATAGGGGGCGTGCCGGTACTTTGCACCTTGAGCCTGAATTGAATATGTTTGGATCATAGAGGCTTGCCATATTTCCAGGAGCAGACTTAGCTGTAAAAGCACATAAGGACTCAAATATGGCAGAGTTGGTCTAAGGATTGGGGTGGTGAAAGGGAGCAAGGGATAAGAGAAGGGTTTTGGATCTTTTTGGCAGAGGATCTTCAGAGTAGTGTCAGAGTAGATCTAAGATCAGGAAATGAAGAGAGATTTAAAGTACAAAATTTGACATTGTAATTCTTGTCCTTTCATTTGTCCCTTGTGATTTTAATGTTCTTGTGGCCCATGTGGGTTTCTAAGGCTTTTCATGGCTGAGATTTGAGATCCATCACCTTTAAAAGCAATAATCCTCAGTTTTAGGTAAGTTTGCTTGTCTAACAGTTCCACTTTCCCATTATTCTGGGTAAACGTCATCTTTTCCCTGAGTTTAATTTTCGTGATAATTCAAAACTTCACTGCATCTGAGAGTTTATGACCCACAGGTTTTCTGACCCTCTTACCTTACCAGAAATTCTTTTGTGGACTTGGGTTAGGCAAGTTATGTATATTATAAGTCAATAAACACATAAAATATTAGTATTATTTTATATCAAATATTTGCATAAATCTTGTACTAAACAATGATTTTACATTGAGTAGTAATGTGCAAGTTATTTATTGGCTTAGTGTACACAACTGTAGAGTATCTCCATGGATTTATGCACATTTAGCTTTCAGCTGTAATAAATTCCTTTGAGATTTCCTTTAATGTCAAGTTTTTTTTCTTTTACTAGGGAAGAGAATGGGTTTGAATTTTAAGAAAAATATAAAATCAATATGAGTGTAAATATATGCTAAAGAAAAATAGAAAGTTAAGAATAAATCCAGAAATTTTTTTGCTCCCTTTCTTCAGTTTTCACTAAACAGTTTTATGTACAAAGTAGTTCTTGAACATTATTCACCTAATTGATTTTGTGGACAAAAATGTTTTTGTATGGTCAAACATATTTTTAAGTCAGAAAAGCATCATTCACGTTTGCTTTGACCTAACAAATTTAACTAGAAAAAGGGAATGAACTACAATAATTTTAGAACCTACCACTGTAATACCAAATTCACTCAACAATTTCTCCTGAATTATCATTTCTGTATGGATCTGCTTAGCATTTGTACCAATTGGCTCACTGCATCATGATTCATGAATCTGCGACTTCTAAAATTTTATTGTGTTTTTTGGTTTTTACGCAGATTTAGATTGTATAAAGAGCTTTGAAATTTTACTCAGATTCATGAATCTGCTTAGCATTTGTACCAATCTGCGACTTCTATAAACTTCACCTACCTTATTGTTTTGTTATAATAAGCTTTGAAAGTTTTGATAGGTAAGGGTCACGAGGAGACTTCAGACTTACCTGTTCCATACCCCAACACAAATGGGACGCGCATGAAAACACCTTCTTGCTTGGAACTTTATATCATGCATGCATTTCACTGTATACAACAGCACACCAGCTTCATTTTTTAAATTCTCCTTTGCCAAGATCAGAAACTTGTGGTCTTCTGATTATTTTGTGAACATGTGCTAGTTCACTAGCAATAGCTTGTGGAAATAAAAGAGATTTTAAAATGGATCTTAATATTTGATCCATTATGTGGTTATAGATATCAGCTGGTTGAGTGACGTAATACATGGGTTCCACCAATAATAAATTTGGATGTGAGCTCATTCGGGAATGTAGTTAGAAACCATGACCCACACGATAGACCATATTTAGTTTTTAAAATTTTTCAATGGATAGTCAAGCTGTGCAGCTCAGCCTGGGTCAAATAGATAAGAAATTGAATAATGATAATTACACAGATCTTATCATCATAAATTTCTCGCATTATTATTATTATTATTATTATATTAATCATTGAATAATACTTTATCTTTATTCTAACTTTCTCAAAAATTATTCGAACAAACAAATAAAGTCTCTGAAAAATCTTCTGGGAATAAATGTATGTACTAGGATATTTTACAAAAACTAAAAATAAAAAATCAATGGGATTTGCGTGAATGTTCACAATCCATCGTCCGCATAAAAATCATATTTTATAAAATTACAGTAGCACATGATCTGCAACTAAGATTATTATTATATGAGAAATATTTTTTGTATATATTATTCTCTTATATATTTTGACATCCTCTCTCTATCTCTCTCTTCTCCCCCTTGCTTTTTCACTTTTTTACTTTCTTTCATAATTTTTTTTTTAAGCTTTGTGAATGAGTGTTGGAGTGTCTATCATTTGTAGTGGTACAAATAACATATCTCTTATTATATATATACAATGCATGTTACACTTGTCACAGGTGCCTTTATTGTTAAAGTCAAACAACTAGACAAGTCATCATATTCCCAACTAGTAAGAACAAGACAAGCCCGTGCACGTATATAACTAGCATATCATATTCCAATCTATTTGATAAATACTAGTCAAAATCTGGTGTTTTATGATTTGCATAGGCAAAATTTATCATACCCCAGATGCACTGGTCATGTCATTTATTAATCATTAATCACTGAATTTTGCATAAAAATCCAATGTAACGGCCAATGAAAGAATAGCAGATCACGTAGAATTGGCCAAGAAAAGAAAAATTAAAAAAAAAAAAACAAATTATTTGATAAGAGTTAATTTTTGGATTTATATTTTACTACTAAAAGTATGTTTGGCCTGTGATAAAATAGGGAGCGAAATTTCATGGAGTAACTTCGTATATAAAAGTGAGGAGTAAAGTTTTATGGAGTAATTTCTATGTATTTCTCCTCTATTTTTATCTCATACTAAACATACTCTAAAGTTTTTACTTTTTACTTTTTTAAGGTGAGCTGGTTTGCGAGAAATGGAGTTTTTATTGGCCAACCATTTTATATTTTGGTGAACATCGGAAAAATGTGAATAAAGAAGCTTCCGTTTGGTCCATTTGCTTCACTTCCAGTGTCGAGTCAAGTCCACCCCAAAAAGATAAAGATTCAAATGCATGTAATCATGATTTGGGTAGAAGTTTATCCCTTATCCCTTTTGTCTAAACTATGGTTTTAAGCTGCTAACCAGAAGCCTCTTTATTCCGCTTACTTTCCATGGCAAAATGAAATGCACTCTTCTTGACGTGTATAATTTTGAAGATCAGAAAGAAGCAACCGAAATCTAAGAGTTACAACATTAGCACGTAATCATTGCACTTAACTATTTATACAAGTGATAAGTGCATTTAATCAAATCCAAGAGGGAAACACGCATGCAGGATCAAGGGAATTTGCCTATGACTTTGCAATCCTTGCATACAAGCTATGAACTAAACTCAGCAATTCTTGCCGGCTACCTCACTCAAGCCTCCTTTGCAAGCTATGAATGAGATGAGGGAATCGAAGATTGCATGTGGGGGAGTGAACCTTCTCTTTCTCTATTTTTTTCAATGGTACTTATAAGATATAGTTGATAAAGTTTGATGGAAATGCAAACTAAAAGAAACAAGCGAAAATAAGTAGAAAACTAAAGCAATATGATATTAATTCTCACTTTCTTAAAAGATCAATATGAAATTGAGGTGACTCCCAAACCAGCATGCTGCAATATCCATTTTAAGTGTGCAAATGAATAATGCATGTTGCACGGGCCACTTTTACTGAACTATTTTTTGCAATTGCTATGGCTGTATCACATCAATAATAGTAATACCAATAAATTAATTCTTTAACCGTATGACTTGATTATATTTTTTACACTAAGACATTCAAAATCGTAATGCTTTTGCATCTTAAACTAAGTCCTTGTCCTGCTTCCGGACCAAGAAGTCCAAGCAAATGGAAGTTACAGCCCCACAGGAATCAAGTGCTGACTAATTCAGAAACTCAAAATTCACCAAAGTTTATGTAGGAAGAAAAGCACAGGAAAAAGTGTACGGCCAAACCCCAAAATTGAAACTTGAAAGCTTAGAACTAACAGCAAAACCCCACCTCACATGCTTTCTGTGATAAGAGAAACCAAATTCACAAGAACTCTACTACTCTGGTACTGATCTTAACATCATGTCATTAAGGGCCGCGCGGTCTATGCCATTATATCACTTCCTAGCACACGTCAATATATAAATAATTTAGCATTATTGCTGTCTCAGTGTGCGAGCCTAAGTTGGGCCAACTTTAATCATTAGCCTTGTTCCCATTGCACATAGAAGCCCTTCTCTGGCACGCCTCAATGCATCCAGAGCTTCAAGCACACTCTCATGAACTGGTTTGTGATTACTGGTTGCCTTTGATGTGGCTGGCAAAGCCACAGGAACTAATGCCAGCGAGTTATCAAAGAAATCCCCATTATCATCCTCATTCTCTATCACTGATGATTTCGGGCTTAAACAAGAAAGCCTGAATCAGATCCCAAATCCAAAATTAGCAGATACAATTGAAGGACAAAAACTATTCATCTAATGTAATACCTGATTTCATCGTTCTTCAAATCCTCATAGTTTTGATTTGGATTATGACATATATTTTCAGGGGAAGCATGACTTGGGTTTGGATTTGAGCTGTAATCATCATTACTCTGAGAATTATAACTTCTTTCTGATAATTTTGAGCTTGAACGTGAAAGCCTGCCATATTAAAAATTGCCAAATGACATCAACCAATCAACCAGCTTAACCAAATTCAACTAGAAGACACGAATTTTTGCATCAAATGCAACAACTCTGAAAGTTCAAATTGGGTACCTGGCATCATCATTCCTCAAATTCTCAGAGCTTTGATTTGGATCCTTGCAAAGAATTTGAGCCGGGTCTGAATTTTTGTGGTTCTTCTGGATGAGTACAGAGGCTTCTTCAACATTGTGGCCGTGGACTGCATTTTCTGACAAAGTTGGATTTGTTGAATGAGGCTTTGTTTCATTGGCTTCTGAATGTGTGGAAGATGAACTACATGAAGATGATCCGCGAGAATTTTCACATTTCTCATACGAATAAGAATGCTCCGATTGCCCTATTGGGAAGGATACATTGAAAGATTCAAGCTTCTTCTTCAAAAATTGAAGCTTTCTTTGGGCTTTGTCTCTTAGTTTGATCTCTTCTCTAAGTTTCTTTTCCAGCTCCACACACTGTTCACCACACCACCAAACCAAAATAGAATCATTGAATAAAGCTTGTCAGCGTGTCACATAAGAAAAGAAGAAAAAAGAACATTCAGAAAAACATAATAGCAATGCCATTTTCTTTCATTTACAGTGATAATCATGGAAAAGTGAATGAAACAAGAAGAAAATTACCTTGTTGCCCAATGATTCTGCTTCCTCTTTTGCTACCCTTGAAGCCTGTCTCTCTGCGAGTAATCTCCTTCTGAGGGACTCCAAAGTATTCAGACCATTGTTTCCTTCCATTTTCTTGTCACTGAAACAACCATTTGAACAATGTGACATCCTTTTTTTTTCATGCCATTGCCCATTGGTATAACACGCGAGTGTGAGTGTGAGTGTGCGTGTGTGAGTGTAAAGGGGAGAAAGAATTCAAAAACCCACCTCCATCTCCATCTCCATCTCCATGTGTGATCATGCTTGGTGGTAGAAGCTGTCATTTGATTATTCTGTGCCATTTCTCTTCACTTTTTGTGTTGGAACCGGAAGGGAGAGGGAGACAAGTGCTATGTTATGAGACACCTTCCCTCGTGGCTGGCTTCAGGCTTGACGCTTGAGATCGGAACCGCAAGTGTCTCTCTCAGTGTCACTCACAGTTTATTTATATTTGAATAATAAAACAAGGAGTAATGGAAACTCGTGATGATTCTGGCTTGCCTGATGCTGATAGCGATACCAGAATCCTTGTCTCTGTAGTTGTCACCTCCCCAATCCTCGAGCAACTGATGCTTTAATAATTTGTGCACATTTATTGATTAAATATCGTTATTCCCTCACGTCCTTTTAATATGTTATTTTAGTTAGCGAGAGCCACCATTTTGATCAAAAGATTAATACGCCGGTAAATTAGTGCTTAAAATATGTTTATTAGCTCATGGTATCTTAGTGATTAACGTATCGATAAATTAGTTTTTAAAAGGCTAAGGTACTGATAAATTAGTTTTTAAAAGGCTAATATATTGATAAATTACTCCCTAAAATATCTTTTATTTAACATTGATGAAGTACATTAGCAATACTAGAATTCATTAGTAGGTATTATGGACTAACAAAATATTTTTTAGAAACTAATTTGTTAATAAGGTCATGCTACGGTGAAGATGGATTTTTCCATCTTCACGTGAAGATGTGATGTGGGTGTCACAAATAAGTGACATGTGGCAAAGGTGTATTGATACACCAATCATCTATGATGTATTATAGTAATATCTAATTTTAAAAAAATTTAAAAATATAATTAAATATATTTTAAAAATTAATTATCATACATTGATAGTATAAAATTATACTGGCAGTATAAAATAATTTTATACTATCAGTGTAATCAAAAAATTTTATCAGTATAATTTTAATTATCATACACTGACAATGTAAAATTATAATGGTAATATAAAATAATTTTACACTGTCAGTGTAATCAAAAAATTTTATCAATATATTCAGTGTAAAATTATTTTATATTACCATTATAATTTTACATTGTCAGTGTATGATAATTAAAATTATACTGATAAAATTTTTTGATTACACTGACAATGTAAAATTAGTTTATAGTGCCAGTATAATTGTCAGTGTATGATAATTAAAATTATACTAATAAAATTTTTTGATTACACTGACAGTGTAAAATTAGTTTATAGTGCCAGTATAATTTTACATGAAATTACACTGATAAAATTTTTTGATTACACTGACAGTGTAAAATTATTTTATACTGCCAGTGTAATTTTACATTGTCAGTGTATAATAATTAAAATTATACTGATAAAATTTTTTGATTACACTGATAATTTAAAATTATTTTATATTATCAGTATAATTATACTGTCAGTATATGATAATTAATTTTTAAAATATATTTAATTATATTTTTAAATTTTTTTAAAATTAGATATTACTACAGTACATCATAGGTGATTGGTGTATCAATACACCTCTACCACATGTCACTTATTTGTGACACCCACATCATATCTTCACGTGAAGATGGAAAAATCTATCTTCACCGTAGCATGATCCGTTAATAAATTGATATTTTAAGAATCAAAATAGTGGTTCTCTCTTTTAGTTATAACCAATGTTTAGTTAGATCTTTGACATTTGTTTTCTTTAAATAAGACTTTAAATTTGAGTATTATGAGTAGAAAAAAATTAATACTAAAAAATTTTTATCCCCATAATAGTTCAATTCGATTTGAGCTAAAGAGAAGTTGGAGTTCACTGAACTCTAAATACTAGTAGCTAATTTAGACCAAAATGTTGTTTTTAGTTTTATGCACAATGATTAACGAATTTAAAATCAAGGATTAGTTATAAAATATATTTACTAAAGTGTAATTAATTTAATATCTAATAAAATATGTTGTATGTGCAATGTTGACATCGAATTAATTTATTTTAATAATCTCACACTACATTTTTTAATTAATGTTCGTGCTTAAAATATGTAAAGAATAAAATTAAAAATTTAATGTAAAATTCAAAAAATAAAAGATGCTATTTGGATTAAGGCTTGATATTATTAAACTTTTTTTTTTATTGATATAAGAGAATGAGAAGTAAAATATGCCAAAATTTGATAATTTATTTACTCTTTTGATTCTCTCCACTAATATATATGAGTGTTTGTTAGTGTCGTATATACACACACACTTGATGCACGATCATAATCAAAATTGAATGTGCAAAATGTTTTAAATTTTTTCTTCTAAACTAAATGTTAAAACATATTATCATAACAATTTATGACATTGTTTAAATCTATCACACTAAAATTTTTAAATCCAATTTCTTTAATGTCAATTACTTTTAACATCATTATTATAATTAATAAAAAAATTAATTGTTTAATAATCTAATCCAAATTAATAATTATTCACTCATTACCAAACTCACGGGCACATGGAATTATTACAAATCCTACCAAAGCCAGTTTGCGTAAGGGCAACAGGCAAGTCATGGAGTCATAAAATATATATATATATATATATATATAATATATATATATATATATAGAAAGGCTTCTTTCCTAGTTTCTGAAGTTATTTTGCTTTCAAAGATAAATAAAAAATCGCAAGACGCATGAGCTGAGATTGATCTCTCCCCGAGACACCACATGAAGAGTGGGGAAAATTTTGTTTACCTGTGAACAATATTCTTTTACAAACAAAACACGTGTTTGCTGGCTCCGTGATGCTGGCACAAAGAAATGCACATTGTTCTAAGTGTTTTTCTGTGATATACAGACATACCCAGCAGAATATATTTATTGCTTAATTAGTGTACGTTATATGAAATTATTTATTTATTTTCATGTTTAACAGAAGATTCAAAATTTGAACTGATCACACAGATAAGATCAACCTGAATTGTCGATCTTCCACTATCCCACATTCTGTTACCGTATAGAGAGTCACGTGATCGCCTTGAGTTTTCTTTTCTTTCTGGTTCTCCACCCTTCTCATCATCTTCATAATATCACAATACAAAGTTTCAAGCTGATAATAACCAATAAACAAGGTGGAAGGTTAGTTGGTCCAGGCGGCCAAAAAGAATGGTAATTTTGCTAATCAATTGCTTTTACGCATTTACAATCATACAAATACAATGCTCGAAATTAGATCGTGAGAATTAAGAGGCATAGAGAGGAAGCGAGGAAATTATTAACCTCATGCTTAGGATAGAACCTATCTCATTTTGTTAAAGAAAAAAAGGTTCTACTATATGAAACAAATATATACCAGATCGATATACAGCTGGGCATGATAGAAAGATCACGTTGTCTCACCAAATTTTAGGATATCATGGAAACCCCCCAAAAAAATTCAGTATTCAAAAGCATGAAGGGAATTATGGATACAACTTACCAAAGAGACGTGTAGGCCCAAGTTGTAATTATCATGCCAAATTATGTATGCCATCCTGAAATAGTTGCGGAGAAGTTCAATTTAATCTCTCTATTAAAATAACTTTGAGCCATAAATTACCATTATGAGGTTTCGTATGAGGCTTGCATTGCACTCAAAGAAATGCGCGTAAGCAGTTGCACTTGTAGGTCTTTACTTGATTTTTCGCTACAGATCAATCATCAAATACTTCTACCGAACCACATTGTTATACTTATCCAATCCTATCTATAAATAATTGCAGGAAAGAACTTTAAACCTGCATCTTACTTATTTGACTGGACCGCTACATTTCTCTATAAGGGAGACATCCTTTTGAGTAGGCTCCACGACCCGACCCAGGTCTCATTGCTATGAATTGCTGCCATAGCAGAGCGTAGAAGCGTTTCATCTTCTTATGCAAATCAAAAATTGGAAAAAGGAAAAACGAACTCGTTGCTTTATCAAAAAAGAATATCATTCTACATGTGAAGATCTAAGTACTATAAAGGCAATTAAAAAATTGTCCAAGAAAGCCGATCAAGACATACAAAATAAACAAGTTCGTCTTCCAGCTAAAATTCATTAAATTATATGTTTGGTTAAGATTTTAAGAGAAGTAATTTTTTAAAAGTTGAATTAAAAGCAGAAATAAAAAAAAAAGTAGAAAATTATTTTATATTTGAATATAATTCTAAAAATACTTTTTATTATAATAAAAATTTATTAAATTATTTAGATGTAATAAATATAAAAATAAATTTTCCGCATAAAATTACAATTTAATAGATGAGAAGTGATTTTTTTTTAAAAAAATAAAGATAAAATGATAAAATAATATAAAAATATTAAATTCAAAATTTAAGATCATTTTTTCTATTTTTTATTATTTCTATTTTAAAAAAATAATTATTTATTTACTTTTTAAAAAAATTAATTATTTTTTATTTCTATTTTTTAAAATATAAATAAATAATATTAAAAAAATTTTGAAAAAATACTTCTCCCTAAATGAAGCGCAAACAATCCGCCCCAAAGCTTTATTGAAAATTTGGAATCGATTATAGCTTTATTAGAATAGCTTTGAGATCTACAAATTAAAATAAACTACTTCTACCGATCTCATACTTCTAAGTATTTTCAAAAAACTTATTTTAAATTCAAACACGGACAAGTATGCGAGGTACGAGATCTGCAAGTATCAATATCATTTAATTCCGACATAAAAAAATCATTTATTTCATTTATTTAAAAAATTATCGTTTATTTCATACTAACCTATTCATTTTGAAATTCTGATTAAAGCCTTTGAATCGATAACTTAGGGAAAGAAAAAAAAATAGTGATGACGCAAGTTGGGATCTTTGATAGCCTAAAGCTCAACAAATAATTTAAACGGTACTAAATCTTTTCTAGAAACTATTTAATCTCTCTAATTTTTTACTTGATTGCATACATCCTTTATTATTATAAATATAAAAAAAAATTTAATTAGAATATACTGTCAGTATAAAAAAATTTTATACAGATATTTAATTATAAATTATCACATCAATAAAATTCTTTGACATAATCATATACTACTTAAATGGTTATGTAAATAAAATATTTTAATTAAATAATAGTATAAAAAATTTTTACACTGTTAATATACCTAAATTAAACTCTATAAAAAAAAACCGGCAGTGTTAGTGTGTACTAAACTGTTTATTCATTTTATTATTTTTATTTATAAAAGTATTTTTTTATCTGGATTTATAAAAGTATATTAAAAATTAAAGTTTTAAATGATTATATAATTAGGTTTTTTTTTTCACTTAAAGTAAAAATATTAAAACCGTCATTTTATTGTCAAAACAAGTGTAACTTTTTCATCTGGGATGAGGGATGAGGTGGGCTTAGGGATTGAAGCTTGACGCGGGATTATATGGTCACACTTTCATCCACTTATGTTCAAGCCTCTTTCACAAAGGTGACTTTGCTTAGGGCATAGGGTTTACTTCTTTATGCTGTGTTGTGAATTTGCGTTTACTTTTTTCACAAAGGAAGCATGATCTCAAGTGCAATTCTGCAGTGCAGACACCTGAAAGTAGAGATTTGGTGCTAGATGATTTGAGTTTCATTAGGAGTCATGTGCTGTGTTGTGAATTTGTTTTTCTTGCAGTTGTATCTGAGATTCGGTTTAGGCTGATTTTTTGCAGTCCTGATATGGTGCAGTCATATAACTTCTATGCTCGTCGATTTGTAAGTGAGTTGAGCTTTTATTCAAATTATCATAAGAAGGGTTTACTTCTTAATTAGGGCTTCAATATTTGGTGTGATTGTTAGAAATGATGTGATATGACAAGATATAATAATCTTATTCTACTTTTTATTGAAATCTTAAATATATCATATAATCGAAGTTCAATAATTTAGTGTTTATCTGGTTTAAATTCTTTTCAATAGATAGGGAAGAATTTGGCTTCTCAATACATTTTTAATATAATTTTACTAAAAATGCTTTGAAAAGTTAAATTCTTACCCCCTTTTTATTGAAAGGAATTTAAAATAAATAAGTCCTAAGGTTGCTATATTAGTTGATTTCTTACCATCCCAGACTACCCATCGACTATTATTTGATGTGAATTGCTTTTATTCTAGAGAAAAACACAAATTAAAAATTGTGAAATCCATGCCACACTAAACACTAGCCGTGATGTATCTGGTTTCTTTTTATTCGGGCTCTCAACCCTTTTCCAGGTGTTTAGCTTAAGCAAATCAACTAAAAGTTTGTCTTAAAGTGCTTCTTCGGCAATTTGAAATTTCAAACAAGAGAAAATAGCCAAAGTATTTCCTAGGTTCTGCTTTATTTATAGCTTTTGCAGATATAGCTGACTAAACAAGTGTAGACTTTGCACTATTCGCTATTATTTTTCAATTTTTCATAGGTATCTTTTTATTAAAAGTAATTTTATTCAAGTATTATAGGATAATTGAACGTGGATGACTTTCTCAACCGAATTTGATCTGTAATTCATAACATTATAGTGAACTAACCCTCTTATCGCTAAACTAAACCTCAGCTAGTTATTATTTGCTATTTTTATTACACCAAGACTTCACCTTTTTCTTTTTCTTTTTTTGCAAAAAATATAAGTTAAATAGAGTTGAAATTGAATGTTCATTCTTGAAATAAACTTCATGATCCATCCAGATGTGTACTGAGTTTTAATAGTTTAATTAATTTATAAATCTTTATAATTTTATCCAATTTTTAATTAGATTTATAAAATTTAAAAATTTTTAATCAGATCTTTATATTATATAAATTTTTATAATCAAGTTCTGGAGCAATCTATCATTATAAAATTTTCAGTTAAATTAAATAAATTTTTGCATTTAAGTTTACAAATTTGGGTGAAGGCCTATTAAATTATAAGATGAATTATACTAATCTCTCTTGAGGTTCAGTGTAATTACATTTGATACCCCTCTATTTATAGATAATATACTGAACAAAGTAAATTAGAGAGGTGCCGAGTATAATTACACTAAACCTCAGGGGAGGTCAGTGTAATTCATCCTAAACTATATGAAATTTTAAAAAAAAAATTGTAACATTAGGTTATTCCAAGGATTTGATTACCAAAATTTATCTAATATAGAGACCTAGTTAAAAACTTTTAAACTATAGATACTTAAATAAAATTTTGGTCAAATTATAGGAAATTACTAATTAATTAAACCAATTTTAATTTTGGAAATACCCTACTCCACGCGTTTTTTTTTTTGGGAGGTCAATATACTCTGATCCGATGGCTTTAGTCTCTATTTTTGTTGTGGTCGGTGGGTTTTTTGTGGTCGTCAAGTGGGCTTTGTAAGACATTAGGTTGGCTTTCACTCTTTTTAAAAATGGAATTGGGCTTTGTTGGGCACCCGTACAAACTTTCTTAAAGTAACTTTTCCCGCTGGTTCAAAAATTAAAAAAACCTTTCCCATTGGTCTTCATAAATGATTTCACTTCCGCCCCCTCCTCCCAAAAAAAATAAAAATAAAATAAAAATAAAAACAAAAAATGATTTCGTTAATATGTTTGCCTTAAATATTAAAGCTATGATAGTAACTCTACATTACTCATAGACTATGAGTAATGCAGAGGTACTAGTTCATATAAGAATATAATTGTCATATAATAATGAATCAAATTGATAGTTATAACATTTAAAATATACCAGAAATCTACAGTAGTAATTAAAGTATTCTTTAATTGTAAGTTTATAAATAATTTGTTTCCTTTTACATAACTGAAAGTATAATTTTAAAAAAATTAAAATGATATAGATGGGCATTTATTTAGACTTTACTCACTAAGTTTCGCTTCTTTATGCAAGATGTAAGACTTGTAACATTATTAACATTGATTTATGTATTTTGGTGCTTCAAATCTAGTGATTAGATATAGTATTATTAATCAGTAAGAGTTAGATGAAGTAGTAAGTAGTAGTAAGATGTATTAATCCTACAAGATTATCAAACTAAGAGATATTATTAACCAATAATGTATGTTATCACTATTTGGTTTGATCAAATAATACAAAACTTATTTTTATAAGATTTCGAATTTGAATTTTGTCAATAAAAAAATTATTGATCAAAGAGTTTTATCTTTATAGTAAATTAATCTAATTTAAATAAATTACTTTCAATTTAGCAGGCGCTAAGTATTGATAGTTTATATATTTGAAAAAGGAGTTTAATTTTGATGTATTACTAGTGTAAATTTTTTTTTTTTACAATATCATTCAAATATATATTACTACATCAGCAAATATGTTTGACTTTCATATCTACTACTCAAAGAGTTATGCAAATGGAAGAATTTGATTGAACGATAGTATAAAAAAAATTACACTATTAGTACATATAAATTAAATCTTTAAAAAGAATTCAGTGTATGCTTATACTTGATTAACGAAGTTAAAAAGCAAAATCTAACATTAAATCAATTTTCAATAGAAAAATGATGAATTTTTAGTATAAAAAAGAAATAAATAAAAAACAATACAAAGTGGAACAATGCGTTAGACCAAATCGCATTCCCTCATCTTCTTCCTCCTCCATGCTAGGGTTTTCAAAGTTGCAGCCTCCGTTTTGTTACAATGATGAGAGGCCATGCTTGCAAGGAGCAAACAAATAGTGCATTTTGGAACCCAATATATATTTGGATGCATGGTGCCACATTGCAAAAGTAAGCAATTCCTTTCTTAGGTTTATCTCATGTACTTGCCAAATCAAAAGATATCAATACTATTTTGTGATACTGTACAATATCATATTCTTTTCCCTTTAGAGTGTATTTGTGAGTTGAGATTTTGGAGAGAAAGAGAGGAAATGGAAAGGTATGAAAGGTAAAAAAGAATCATAGTTATTCTTCAAATCCTTCCCTTCTCTTCTTTCTTCTTCAAAATCTCAGCTTACAAATATACCTCTAGATTCACACACAAGAAAGAACTTACTTTGGGAGGGAAAAGAAAATAGGAGAATAGAAAATCCCAAACTCTAGGGACATATTTTCGTCTTGTAGGTCTAATTGCTCTCAGGATTTCAACTTTTTTTACTTGAGTTCAGGAATCCTTCAAGAATGCATTTGATTTAAACATTAAGTTAAATATAGATATAGATACTTTATTTTGGCAAAAGTACCTGTATGGTTACATTTTTGGTACAAGTATGTCGGGTATGTATATGTGAATTTTTCTTTTCTTGAAAAAAATGGGGGTATGGCGGGATGCAGAGCAAGTACGGCTAGATATGTCTTAAATACGCAAGTTATTAAAGTATTTAAGAGGTAAAAAAAAATTTAGAAAATAAAATGCATATAAAATTTTTCAAAAATAGAAAAAAATTGTTAAAAGAATGAGAATATAAAGAATATTATATAATGGAAGAATTTCATCTTATTTTATGTGAGTTTTTAGTAAGAGATATAATAAAGACCATTAAAGGTAAGTGGTGATCGAAAAATAAGTTATCGGTGCTTTTGTTTAAGTTTTTTTGGGCAAAAAATGATTTTTCAACCAATAAAAAAATCATTTTTCACAAAAGTTGTTTATTTCAATTTTTATTCAAAAATTAAAAATAAATTTTTTAAATTTTTGAGTAAAAACTAAAATAAATAATTTCTATAAAAATAATTTTTTTTAGTTAAATAATCAATTTTTATGAAAATAAGTTAAACTAAACACATCTTATGTAAGCCAAGGTTGGTTAAAATTTTTTTAAAAGCATTTTTGGATTAATTGTTGTTAAATAAGTGAAAATATTTTGTTAGGCAATTTTTATCCGAGAATCAGGTTGAGTGTCATTCTAAAAAATCTCAAAGAGGTTTCTACTATTTACTCTCTCTTTTTTTCTTTGTTTTTTTATTTTTTATATAACCAAAATCAGAAACCTTCCTCCCCTCCCTCTCTGATCTTCTTCTCTCTTTTTTCTCCTATTTCTCTCTTTCTTTTTTTTTTTGTCATTTGCGATCCATCAGCAGTTCCAAGTTCTTACAACCCAACACAGCGGCGACGGCACTTTCTCTCTCCGGCGACCCACCTAGAGCTGATATTCTGCCATTTTATTTTATTTTTTGTCAGAATTTGGTGACTTGTGAGGTACCCATATTCTGTCCCTGAGTTTTGTTCTGTGTTGATAATTCTTTTTTGCTGCAATTATTTCTGGAATTAGCTTGAGATTTGTTGAGTACTTGAGCGATTGTTTATGTTGTTGCTGCCATTTGTTCATGGTTGTTCATGTTGAGTGTTCTGGAGTAGTATTGTTGTTCTAATTCTTTGTTCTTTAAAATCTGAATGAGTAATTAAATTTTGTACCCGGTGCGACCCGTATCCGTGCAAGATATTGAAGGCTCTCTTGTGACGGTAAAATCAATATGGTGACTTGGTTGATTTGACTCCTTTTTAGGTTCTTGACGTAAGCTTTGTTCTTGTTAGTTGCTTGCACACTTGCAACAGCCTAGTTTTTATTTGTTTATTTAACATGAAAAATATTCTAACTTGTGAGTAAACGTGTCAGAACACACTGTTTACGCTATGGAACAAGACATCTCATTGTGAATTTTGCTGGAGCTCAAACCTCTTGCATGATTAGTTCAGTTCTTTGATTAATTTACTCAAACAGTAATTTGTGTTTCCTTCATATTCATGAAGCTTGATCTGAGCTACAATCTCAGCAAAGCTTTAGAGTGTAGAGAGTAGCTTTGTTGGCGTAAGATTATCATTTCATATTTAATAATGTTGGAAGATTATCATTATGATTTCCTCATGTTCATATATGTGCTGTTTTGTTGCAGAATGGAAGAGAAAGGAAATCAGCAAGGATCAAATGCTTCAGCGGCAGGGGTTTATGAGTTACCAGGAGAGCCTGCTATTGTAATCAATGGGGTGCCTATCATAATCCCCAGTGACAGCACTCTCCCTCTCCGTAACGCTTCAAGCACTGTAAAAGAAACGCGCACAGCTTTGGGTTTGGGTGAATGGTTTGAAGGGAGGGAGGTTCGAAAGTGGTTTATGGGAAGGTATTACTCGGGTACAGTAATGGAGTTTGACAAACAATCTGGTTGGTACAGGGTTCTCTATGAAGATGGTGACTCAGAAGATCTTGATTGGCAGGAGTTGGAAGAGGTGCTTCTTCCTTTGGATGTTACAGTTCCGCTTAAGGCATTGGCACAGAGGATTGTTAGGAAAGGCAAGAAATATGCTCATAAATCTGGGAAGAGTGCTGCTCGTTCACAAACTCCCCAAATCAAAAGAAGGGCAGCAAAAGGAAAGTAGACTATGCTTTGATAACTAGAGGCTTTAGTTGAAAAATTTGGAGATTTGTAGATATCAGTTGCAATTTACATAGCATGTAACACCAGTACTGGCACACCAAGAAATTAGCTGATTTTGAAATTGCTCAGCTGAAAGAGCAATTAGGAAATTGGAGCTGATGGAAATTCAAAATTGTGTTGGAGCAGTGGGGATCATTGTTGTTTTGTAGATATGGAATTGTTTCCTAGGGAAGTTCAAAAGTTCGATTTAGAACTGGTGATTGGTATTGTTTTTGTGCCTGGTGAATTACATTACTATAATGGTATCAACAAGATTTGCTATGATGTTCTGTTTTGTGTAAAAGTCAAAGCAGTTCACTCCATTTTTTTTTTTTTTTCATATATGAAAGAATGTGTTTTGTCCATACATCAAATATTTACATGCATTTTTTTAATTCAACACATTTCTAAGTGTTTTTGGATGAAATTAAGTTAAAAAAGGAAGCATTTATCATTTTACATTAGATGATATCAGATAAGGAAAGTGACATTCTTTCATGAAAAATGCTAAATAGTAAGAATGAAACGGCTTACGAATTCATGACTCTCATTCATGTTTTGTGTTTTTGTATTTAACCTTTTTTGTCCTCTCTTTTAACTTCATATTCAAACCTCTTGTGATTGATTTTTTTTTTTTTTTGATAATTCCAAACAGACGCTCGAGACTTCCGGCAAACATAGGGAGGAGCAAGGATACAACGTATCCAAAGCATCTAAAACAGCATGACCAGAGTAAAAAGTACAGCATAATCAGCTGTGTCAATACAAAATAAGAACATAACCACTTCTGTAGAAAGCTTCTTGATTTGAAATGTTCCTTGACAGCTAGTAGCATAAACCACTCAACGCTGCTTGAGCTGCTTTAATCTGCCATGCTTCCTTTCAAATTCTTCTGCTGTGTATGTCGTGGACTAAACTAGTTACTTTACCATTCCTTTGCCCTGCATCTAATATTCCACCAAACATCTTGTATGGATATGGTAGCTTTGTCGAAAATGATTTTATTCCTTGTGTTCCAAATAGTCCAAGTAACTGCGTCAAAGATAACCAACCATGGTCTTCTAGGAATCTCCTTTGTTGCTGTCTGACCCCAGTTCTGTTAGAAGATGCTGGTATCATTGTGAAAGACTGAACATACTCCTCCCCATCTTAGACATTCCACCCATAATGACCAAGCAAATTCACAGATATAAATAAATGACCCACTGATTCTTCATGCTGTCCACAGAGAACACATTTAATCTCACCATCTGATATGATCGTCATCTTTTGTAATTTGTCACTAGTATTCAATTTACCCTGTAGAAGAAACCACTTGAACACCTTGACTCAAGGAGGCGCTGCACATTTCCAGACTTGTTTTAACATCATGTCATGGCTATTGTCCTCTAAGTGAGCCATCTCAACTGCCTTATAGAAGGAAACTGAAAAAAAATCCCCGACTTATCAAAATTCCACCATAATTTATCCTGGCCCTCCATGCCAAGATTCACCTCTTGTCAACAATGACATTAATTCTGCAGCCTGTTCTAATTGCCATTCAAACAAACTTCTTCTCCCCCTCAATGTCCATCTCAATTGTTCCTCATCCCATATGCCACAATCTGTTACCTTTGTCCTTCTTTGTGAGGAAATAGAATACAGTCTTGGAAATAAATTTACTTAAGCAGCATCCCCACACCACACATCTTCCCAAAACAAAATCTTGCTACCATCACCAGGTTTCCACCTTATACCTTTCTCCAAGATCTCTTTTAGAGCTTCATCATATCCATGTATATTGCTAATTGCAGACCAAGGGCTCGCAGAGACTCTTACTTCTTGATCAACCACTCTACTACCCATTTCGTACTCAATAGAACTGTTGCTCTTTCATGTCTTTTCCTTTTCTATAATTCCTCCTTTATTATATTCAGTGTTTCCTTTTTCCCTCTATAGTACTAAACAAAGCATAAGAATAATATTATTTACACTCATTTAAACACACATATTCAGATTTATACCACTGCCGTTAGTCTTATACTGTTTTCTGAATGCATATATTCAGAATGTTATGAGTGCTGCGAGACATAAGACCTTAAGCCAACATTTTTCTTTGGTTAAGCCCAATTATTTCTACCGTTACATGGACAATTTGATGACGAATCGAGATCACAAACGAACACAACGACCTAAACAGCGTTTCTCTAATTTTTTTTTTTCAAACACATGTTTGTCAAAGTAAATTTAACTCAAAATACTGGATGTCACAAAAAGAGTTTTACTGGATTTTTAAGAATCTGAAACTTAAGCTGATAAGGAAAAAATTTAGATCAAGTTTTTTTATCTATTTTTTTTAATTTTTAAGTCAAATAATAATAAATAAATATTTTTCTTGAAAAAAATATATATATTTAAGCTTTAAATTACTCATTTCAAGAAAAATATTCGTATATTATTATTTGATTGGATTTAATTTATATGTGTTAATAATGTAAAATTTTTGAAGTAATGGAAATAAGGATCATATATATTTATTTATGTGATAGTATATAATTAGATGATAATATAAAATAATTTTATACTATTAATATATATAAATAAAATCTTATTTGACCTAAGAATTAATTAAAATAGATATAAGAAATTTAATATAAATATTGTGCAATTGATAATTGACAATGATGCAAGGAATGACGTTATTTCACGAAATAAATCCCTATTTTGGATTATAGCAAATTACAACCATCTTTTTGTTTTATTTTTTTTAATTCTGGTTAAAAGAAATCAAAGCATGCGACACCACATGTAATAGAAGGTATGAGATGACGATTGACATGTGCCCGTACCGTACCTAAACCACAATGCAAGGACTGCAACCAGCCAACATGTCACATAGAGTGATAGACCATAGGACCAACGACAAGCAACCACGACACTTCCACACACTCCATTGCCAAAGTATTTTAAAAAAAAAAAGAGGCAAAAAGAATCAACAAAACCCAAGCCAAAAGCAATAATAATCTATATTGTCCAAGTCTCACTGACGTGTAGTTAGCAAAGGATAAATCAGACAACGGCGCCTCCCCCAAATGATTACAGTAGCACGGGACAGGCCCCAACTAACCAAACCACCCTTGGCCTTACCGTTTCCGTTACCGTCCTTGGTCGTACGTACGTCCCCGTTAATGGCGGAAAATTACTTATTAAAAATCAATTCACTCATTTTCTGTGGTATTATTACTTAGTTATGATTAATCAATTGATTAACGAAACCAATTAAAAAAGGTCCTTGAGTACTATATGAGAAAATGACAGATACTGCTGAATCTGTTGTCTGTCACGCTAGTAGTGACTCCACGAGATGACTCGCATTGAGGGGAAGGCCGTTTCTGTGATCTATCGCCTTCATATATTGTGAATAAAGCAAAGCAAAGCAAAGCAACGCTTTGTGGCCTTGGCGTATATACTCACCATGGAATCCTTCTTCATCAAAACCATGGTTCACCAGAACCACACGCTGTTTCAGCAGCAGCAGGTGCCGTTGATGGGCATGGACTTGTCATGGATGGTTGAGTTCCTGAAGGGCATGTTGAAGCCGGTGGCTTCCACTGCGGTGGTGCTGCTGGCCGTGGGGTTGTCGTTCTCCCAGAAGCTGGGGCTGGAGGGAGAGATGGTCGTTGCCATCATCAGGGCGTTTGTTCAGCTCTCTATTATTGGGTTTGTGTTGCAGTTCATATTCAACCAGGACAACGCTGGATGGATCATTCTAGCGTACCTTTTCATGGTCTCTCTTCTTCTTTCTTACCGACCCATTAAATTAATTTCATGTTCCATAATATTCAGTATGTATAGTATATGTTTATTACCAGCTTAATTTTGAGAAACAGCCACTTTTCTAAAAGCTGCTTCAGGGAGTTTTTAATTATAAAGTGTTCTGAATCTAAAATAAAGGCACTTTTCTATAATATATCTAACGGAGCTTTTCTTTGTTTTGAACCTTTTAGGCACTTGATGGAAGATGTGGCCTTAGTTTTTTTTGTTGTTTCTACTGATAAATTAATTATCATCCGGGCTTTGGTTGTTTAAATTAAATGTTGGACCATAGGTGATTGATTCCTTCTTCAACGTTTTGACTTTCAATGATGTTTTGAAGGCCCCCAACTTGGTGATTTCAAGCAATAGAAATCACATCCATAACATTGAATTGAAGATTTTAGAGGCTCTATCCCAAAGTGTTTTCATTTGACAGTACAATATACATTATACAATCTTCTTCCCCTGCAGGTGTCTGTTGCTGGCTATACAGCAGGCCAGCGTGCCAAACATGTCCCTCGTGGAAAGTATGTGGCCGGTGCTTCCATTCTCACTGGAACTGCCGTGACTATGTTCGTGCTGGTAATGCTGAGCGTGTTCCCTTTCACTCCCAGATATATCATCCCTATTGCAGGCATGATGGTCGGGAACTCCATGACTGTAACTGGAGTTACGATGAAAAGACTCCGCGACGACATTAAAACACAAATGAACTTGGTATGTCCTCACCTTGTATTCCTCTGCATTGTAATAAACATAAGTTCTTGGTTTAGAAAGTCATAAAATATAAATCAACTTGTTTTTAAATGAAATGCTCTGCTTGTAAGCGACAATTAAGAATTGGTTTGACTTGTGAAAATGAAGAAAATTTTACATTCTAAATCAAATCAAATAAAAACTTCAGTATGTTTATTTTCGTATAAAACAAAATTGACCGTTTCTCATTTTACTAATTTATCATGTAATAAATATTGATGTTATTCTAGCGCTTCTTTCTCAGGTTGTAGACGCTAAATTATTTTATTAAGAAGGACAAAACTTGGTCTAATTGACTAATTCCTTTGTACTATATAATTTTTAAACTTGTCATGTATATTAAAACTCTTGTTAACATGTGCCTACCAAAAGAAAAGCCCTGTTAACATGTGCCGTTAGATTGGAAAAATATTTACATGTCATCATAACTTAATTTTAAAACTAGATATAAGTAAATATATGTAAGTTTTTGCTTTCAACTTTGGCAAAATCATTAACGCAACTACTACATAACAAATCATGTGATATTGGTAATACAACCATGGGTGATTAGAAGTGGTCAATGAATCAGTGGTTTCTTATTACAGGTTGAGACAGCGTTGGCTCTTGGCGCAACCCCAAGGCAAGCTTCGCACCAGCAATTGAAATGGGCTCTGATCATAGCACTTTCTCCGGTTATAGACAACACAAAAACGGTGGGTCTAATATCCCTTCCTGGGGCAATGACTGGTCTGATTATGGGAGGGGCTTCCCCATTGGAAGCCATTCAGCTACAGATTGTGGTCATGAATATGTTGATTGGTGCAGCAACTGTTAGCAGCATAATGGCTACATACCTATGTTGGCCATCCTTCTTCACCAAGGCCTACCAGTTAGAAACCAGAGTCTTCTCAAGTTGACTCCAATTAACTTGAATTAGACCCTTCAAATCTCACCCCCCCCGGGTTACAGTGTGAGAATTTCAGAGAATCTATTCAGCTCCAAGTGTAAATGACCGGGCTTTTTTTAATTAGTGAACTGCGGTTTTTGGGATGATAAATTTGTTTCTAAAAACAAATTTTGATAGAAAAAGGTCATAAATGATTCTCAAGGTTGCATTGATTTATATTTGAGGAAGGAACAAATTGTTGTGCCTGTCTTAATCTATTTTATGTTCAAAGAAACGTTGCAAAGAACGCTTTTAGTTGAAAAGTTGTTTTGTGTGAAAATTAATTTAATCAAGCACGTGCTAATTATAAAATTAAATTCAACTTATAGGAAGAAGAAGGTTTTGTCCTTGCTTTTTGAAGGTATAGTGGAGGGTATTAGTCCCTAGCGAACGCGTTTTGTGTTGTCCTCTATTCAATGTATACGCTCATCGAACGCAATAAAATGAATGATACAAGAAGACGCAACGCTGTCAAGTGCCAACGCAGCAATGAGCAATAGTTAAGCGAAGAAGATACCAAATCTACAAACAGGGAATACTTTCCTATTTAGAGGATATAGATTGTGATTCACTTGGCATAAGCGACAAGCGCAGTGGGAAAATAGTCTCATTGTAGCAGAATAATTTGACCAATTATTCGTGTGTGGCGATGGGAAATGGATGGAGCTTTAATCGAGTGCAAAATAGAAGAATCTTGTTCAATCTCTACTATTCCAATATCCGTTATTACCATTAGATATACGAGGATAAAGTAGGTAACAGCTAAGACCGCCCCTAGTTGACGACAACATTCATGAAGAATATAAGGTTGATAATTTTAATATAGATAGTACGTGAGATTTAGATCAAATAGATATCGATTCCATTTAATGGTGGATAAAAGTGAGTCGATATAAAAACTAAAAAATTAGAGTTCAAATAACATTTCTCAATATATACATCTGCCTACTGTTTTGGATATATTCTTTTACTCTTATTTTTCTTTTTGCTGTGATTGTGATAGTGACATATAGTGCATGTTTGGGAAGCTCCCAAAATAGCTTTTTATTAGCAAAAAAACTATTTTGAAAAAATTAATCTTGTTTGGCAAATTTTTTAAAATAGATTATAATCTAAAGTTAATAATTTTAAGTTGAAAAGTAATTTATAAATATAAGTAAATTTTTTAAGTTTATGATTATAAACAGAAGTTGATTATTTTAAAATTGTTATATTTTTACCCAATTGAAATAATAAATATTATATAATATAAATAATTATTTTATATCTTTTTTAAGAATTTTAACATATAAAAATTACTTTTTTTATATAATCTAAATAAAATAAATTATCTTAAAATTATTTTATATGAGTGATTATATAACAAAACAATTATACAAATAAATAATTATTAAAATAATTTTAATTTTTTAACTTTCTTAAACACACACATAGTGTTGATTCTTATTGTTGGATGACTTGCTTCGCCTTGGGCCTCTGGCATCCTGGCTAAGTTCATGATTCCGGCAGCTAAGGCACGTGGAACTGGCTAGCTCATGGCTGGGTCGCATGCCCTGTCTGCCCTAAGAAAGTTCAGAGCCTATTTTACAATATTCAGACAAAGTTAGAATACTTTTTCTTTTTTTAACATGACCAAAAAAAAAAAAGGCTAGAATACTTTGCAAAATATAATAAATGTGTAAAAATAATTTGTCAAGATTTTAAAATAATAAAGTAAAATTACAAAAAATTAGGAGTAAAAAAAAATTAACAAATTTTGGGAAGAAGTTTTACCCATTTTAGTTTGAGATTCTCTCACTTCCAGTTGTAACATTAGACAAATATTTGTGGAACACTAAAGCTTTTTAATATTTTATTTATTTATTATTCTATGTTAAAAATTATGTGAATTTTATTTATTTTTTAGCTAAAAAGATTATTTTTCAAGAGATTAATTTTGATTTAATATTTTTATACTATTATCCAATCACATGCTTCTATTTATAAGATTTTTAAAATAATAGATGATTGAATCAAAAATTTTTGCTAATGTGATAATATATAATTAGATGTCTATATAAAATATTTTTATACTGATAATATATTAAAATTAAATTATTTTTTTAATCACTAAACAACTTAAATATTTAAGATTCAATTCAATTAGACTAATAGTATATTTATTTTTCTTCATTTAAAACATCTCAAATTACAATTTGAATAAAAGCGGTTTTCTTATAATTTTTATTCAAATCATTATTTGAACAAAAAACCGACATATTACTATAAGTTATTTGTTTTTTGGGTCAACTTATAAGTTTGTTTTCTAAACAGCCTTAGGTCATGTCCCATATTAGCATGATGCATTTGCCTCCTTGGTCCTTAAGATTTCCACTCCACTTTGGCTTAAAATCTATCACAAATGATTGAATAGTGTGTTTGCTTTTACTTTTAATTTTAAATAAAATTGATTTGATTAGAATTAATTTTAAAATAAAATAATTTATATTTAATAATTTAATATAAGATATAATTTTGATAAAATTTTACTATGCCAACTCTAAAAACAATAATATTTAACTTCTATTCAAAATTAATTTCAAGGCCATAATTAATTTTAAATTATTACAAATCAAACGTCCAAAAGAAAAAAAAAAAAAAGGAATTCTGACATGCCAAACGGGTTTCCAAGCATGCACGAAGAGTCTCATCGAATAAGATTTCGAAAGTAGCATAGTAACAAATAAGAGTTAGCCTGGTCTAGACAGTAGACATAAGTTGGAGTTTATGACAGACCAGGGAATGTGGTTTTGGTCTCAGAATCACACCAATCCAATTCCGATGGTTGGTCAAGGGGCACTTTTGCCGCCCATATGACGTGGCACGGGAGCATCGTTTCTTTTGTTCGGAGCACAACGCGGATGTTGCGCGCACACCCACAGCCACCGCATCAGAACCAGAATCAGAATCAGATTCAGATTCAGATTCAGATTCAGATTCAGATGCCATTTTGTGTTGTGCCAACGCATTGCGACCCGGTCACCGTCACACCACCATTCTCCCCCTTCCCTCGCCAATCGCCATAGCCCCCATACCCATACCCATACCCTTCATCTTTCTGCATTTCCCCCTTCCTTCTAGACCTCTATCTCTTCAACGTCGTCGTTTCCTCATCCATAACCATATTGCTTCCCTTCATTCAACATTTTGGATGATACAGTTACTCCTCAATTAATCACTACCTGAGTACACCCCCGTTTTTTCTTGCCATGTCGGTTCCCCACCTGCGCAATTCTAGGGCTTCTCATCTCCTTCTGCTCTCCTCCATACTATTCCTCACCTATTTTCCAGGTCTGTTTCTCTCCCAACCTTTCTTTTATTCATTTATTTGTAGCATATATGATTGCACAACAACTAAACATGTTTACTCTAACAAAATAGGGGGGAAAGTCCATATCTTTTTTTTTTTTCAATGCTTATTTAGCTGATAGGGGATTGATTCGATTTGGAAGGCAGCTGTGAAATTGTTCAGTTTCGGTTGCCTTTGTTGCTTTTTATCTATCTATCGGATTGAGAAATGTGAAAAAGTATTAAACTTGAATGTTGCGTTGCACAGGATTGGTATTATCTGCGGTTGTGACGCTGAGTTCCATTGAGATTTTCACGACCCATGAGTGGCTGAAACACACCCCAACTGTGTATTTCCTATGCAAAGGGGAGAACAAGACGGTGTTGCCTGATGTCAAGGAAAAGCATGTCTTCTATGATTTTAAGGGTGAAGAGTCTTGGCAGGTTGGTTCCTTATTACATCTTTTCCTCTCTGTGGTTTGGCTTTTCATCCATTGTTAATATGTCTTGAGATTTAATTTTAATTTGCTAACTGGATCTGTAAGGTATTATATCATACATTGGAAACTTGGAATCCATGTCTCTTTAGCCACTGAACTATTATTTTTCAAAAAGCTCGAACTCTGGATGATTTGCTTACTAACATCAAGCTTAGTTGTTGGAGTCTTAACTTTTGAAGCTACTACTGAGATTTTGCTTTGTGCTTTTCAGCCCCTGACTGACTTTTCAAGCAAAAAGTGCAAGCGATGTGGATTCTATGAAAAAGATAGCATTGTTGCAGATGATGTATTCGACGAATGGGAGCTTTGTCCTTCTGATTTTACCGCCCCTGATGGCAAGTACATCCGGTTCAAGGAAAAAGAGTTTAATGCTACCTTTCTGTGCCCAGAGTGCTTATCTTTTTCTGGTGGTGAGTGTCTCGCAACCTTTCTCTCTGGAAGTTCCATTTACCTATTTGACCTTGCAGACAACTGCGTGACTGTAACATATTTATGTTATTCTCAAAATGTAGTCGTGACATTGGTGACGCCTTGATGAATGATTCTTTCAATGTATTTATGTCAAAAAGAGCAAGTAACCTTAATCATCTATTCCATTCAAGTTTCTCACCATACATGACTTGTGTATTTAAATTAAGCATAGGTATAGCAGATGGCTTTAGTTAAGATTCTAAAGAAAAGAAGTATGTCCTGACTTTTTCCCCCCTTAACCAAATGGAGGCGGGACTATACTGTATTAATTGAAGAGATTGTACATATGCTTATTTATCTTAACCTTCGAGCTTGCGTGCTAATTATCTTGGATGTTATTACCTTAGGTCTGAAACCATTTTCTTGTCAAAGTTGATTTATTATGCCCTTGTCGATACGTGGAATTACTGGGCATGCCCAAATTTGGTTTGTTCCACTTTCTTGCACTTCTGAACAAACCTTTCACGCTGTTTTACAAATTATTTTTCCAGTATGCATGCGTTTATATGCATTTACTTACTAATCTCTGCAACTTTATCTGTTTGCTAAAAAACAATTGTGCTCGTGTGTGTAGCTTCAATCTCTGCACCACCTGTCGTGAATGATAATGCGGGAAAAGGAAAAGGAAAGGATGTAGCAGTTGTTGTTTTAGTTAGTGTTTTGGTCTCAGCTATACTGATTCTGGGAGTGGTGGGTGCATATAAGTACTGGCAAAAGAAGAAGAGGGAGCAAGATCAGGCTCGGTTTTTGAAATTATTTGAAGAAGGAGATGACATTGAGGATGAGCTGGACCTTGGCCCTATGATATGATAGCAAACAGAATCCCTCCTGTACAGTAGGTTTTCCTCACACAATTTTGTTTATGGAAAAAGGATGAGAAAAGATTTTTCTGGCTTGACATGCAACTTTCCCGGTAAGGGATAGTTATCAAGTGGAAAGCAATATGTTATTGTTCATATTCTCCTGTATATAGTACACATATCATATACGGCTATTTTGTAGTTTATCTGGAAGAGTTGCTCAAACTGTCAAGTAAAAACTATGCTTTCATTTATTCTTCCATTTTCTAATGAGATTTTAAAGATTACACTGCATAAACACTTAGTGCCTCTACCAGTGTGGGGCTAAGCCCCAGATGCTGGTGAGGGGCTGCATGTTTGTTGCCGAGCACCTGATTTGCTTTACAACAAATTCATAGCCCTGTCTCACGGATTTGTACGGAGCAAAGGTTCCATATATTTTATCATAGTGGTGGTGTAAGCATTTAGGTGAATTAGGGGAAAATGCTTCGATGAACGATGGAATCTCTGACATCGCATCAAGTCTTCAAGACTTAACAGTCCCAACCGAGTTACAAGCTCCTTGGCCATAGCTATTGTTGGTTGTCATCCAGTGTTACAATAAAAAGTGCGATTCACGTGGCTTGCATGCTTTACTCTTTAAATCAACTGCTCAACATATTATTCCAGGATGAACTGTTGTGTACACATCGTTAGTGTCATTACTTGCGCGTACTTCTGTAACACCCGAAATAATTTGTAGGCAAAATAACTACTTTTACTTTCGATAGTCTACACTTCCCAAAAATTACATACAAATATAACCCACTTTGTGGGGTTCTACTTTGACAAACAAACGGAAGTTTTGTTAAGCTCAAGGACTAATATGACACAACAAAACCCACCAGCTTAATGAATGTAAAGACCCAGTGACCTTTGTGCAATTCGGAAGTCAAAGCTTACAAAATCTAACCGGAGGATATCTCCATTGAGTAGTTGAAACTATAAACATCCTTTATGTGTAACTCTGCTGGAACCATAAATAGCCTTAATAGTCTGAAAGGAAGAAACTATAAAGATAAGTTGAGATGATAACCAGTTTTATTTTTGGAAACGTGAATACAAGCTTTTTGGGACATTAAGGTAAAGAAAAGAGAAAACCAGAAACTACACTGAACCTGCCTGCAGCAACAAACGCAAGTTGCGACATGGAGAGATGCAGGTGACCATCTCTCCATCAGAAGCCTCTCCTTTGTTTTGCCATGAAATCCGAGGTTAACTTTTAAGACGAATTCACATAATGTGCCAGTGCTATCGCACCATAGTGCAAATGATATCAAATGTTTAGATGCGTTGGAGATATTTTTAGATGTAGTAATAAGCACGGTTGGACAATCAAAGCAATTTTATTTGAAGAGCTTATTTTGAATTTCTCTGACACCATATAGATACCACCCCACTCCAGGGGGTACTATTCCTCCGAGAACGAAAGGTTAAGTTTGAGGGAAGAGGGCAGAGTTACTGCGGGAGCCACAGACAGTGCCACTATTTATGTATCCTTGCTAAGGGTTCAGGACGATGCAACGCAAAGCATTTCGTGCCACAGATTTCCTGATGTCCGCTTCTAGGCTCTTGACTATTCAATATACTTGCTTCATCTTAGCAATTTAATTAATATAATACTAGCTATTTACCAACCTTGTTTCATGTTCTTCTCCCAACAGCGATGTGCAATGCTTTCAGAATTCATATTAAATTAAAGTAAATCTCCTAGACAACTAACGGATTTTGACCAAAATTGTATTTAAATGGCCTCTACAATCTCGTATGTCTACATAAAACTTGTATATTTAATTTCTTAAAATAACAAAATGTTGATTTAGTAACATCACGACCACAACTAAATTATAGGTGTAGAAAATGTTGATTTAGTAACATCCGCGACCACAACTAAATTATAGGAGGAGAATATGTGTTCTACTTGGTTTGGGTTTAAGCTATGCTTTAACACAAGAACATATTCCTTGTAAGCCACACATTAGGCAACCAACAAGCATCTAGGAAACAGCACACATAAAACCGTTCTTAATAACCATAAATAAACATTTGCCACAGTATGTTTTCTTTTGGGAGGGGGGATATAGAATAAATATCGTACTACCACACATGGTTCACGACAGAGTGCAACTGATAAATAAAGCATACAAATCCTAGGCCACGTCCTGAGTTCAGTTCTCAGAAAAATCACTTTTTAAGGTGACTCACTGCCCCTCGGCAGATTGCGGTGGTTGTCATCATCATCATCAATGGGGCTCCTGTCATCATCTCTAGGACTAGGGCTGCGGCTGCGACCATTAGTTTTAGGGCTATCGTAGCCCCCATCATCGCGGTCCCTTGCTGGACTAGATGGGCTTCTGCTCTTCCCTCTGGGACCATCGCTGTAGTCAGACCCATCTTGCTGAGTGACCATCCTATCATTACCAGGAGATGTTTCACCTCTCTTCTGTGGGCTGCCTTGGTCAGGTGATGGACTATGCTTCCTTGCATTGGAGGGCTGAGGACTACCTTTGGGTTCAGGGCTTCTATAGGGAGGACTCTCTGATCTATCTTCACGAACTGGGCTCCGATCCCTTCTAACTGGGGATCTTGATCGACTGTAAAGAATATAGGCACAAGAAGCTCAGATTACAAGGAAAAGTTTAACAGGACATAAATGTCTACTGCAACAACAGATAATTAATTCTATTGAAACCTTGCAGCACCATTGCATCAGAAACATACATATAACAGTCAGGGACACAAAAGTATCCTACCTATAACTGCGCTCTGGGCTGTAACTCCGATCCCGGCTTCTTCCACGACGAGGAGAACGTGACCTGATTGGTGAACGTGACCTGACAGGAGAACGGGAATAACTCCGTCCACGTCTGCTGCATAAATAAAAGTCACATTACCAGCATCAGTTTAAAGTTGAGAAAATACATTAGAAATCAACCATCATTTTTTTTTTTTTACCAAATCAACAATGTAGCAGAAGTTTCAAAACCGTACAATACCTCAACTTTTTGGGACTGTTCTTGCAGTTCTTTTCTATATGACCTCTCTCCCCGCATCGGTAACACTTGTTCTTCCAATCCCCAGCTTTGCAATCTCGGGCCCAATGGCCATCAATGCCACAGTTGAAGCAGCGCCCGGTTCCAGGAGGAGGACCTCGACCCAAATATTCACGGGAACCACGAGGAACCTGATTAATTAGAGATGGACAAAAAAATAAAATTAAAATGCAATTAAAAGCTAACAAAATTTGCTCAAGTCAAAGAACAATGGCAATAATATCAGAAAAAGCAGGGTCCTATAGCAATGGGTTACTCTATAATAAGTAGTTAAGCAAACAGTTAGTAGTTAGTACAACAATGAATACCAACCAAAACAAAGTAATCATGAGAGTAAGAGACTACCATATAGTAATTTAAAACTGCTTTTCATATTGATATAAAAAGACAATGGGTTGGAGATGTGAAAGCCAGTAATGGAGCCAAAAACCAATGCCAAAATTTCAACAATACTACATCAGGTAGGTCTTCAAATCAGTGGTCAAAGGATTAATTCAATTAGGACAGGACACACTAATCAGAAGTGTTACATAGAAACTAAGAATTTAAAAAAGAAAAAGGAGTGAAAAAATAAGAGACTGGGAACTATACATTTGAAAATGGAGATACTAGAGATAAGGAGAAATAAAAAAAGGGTGGGGGGGGGGGAACCAAATTAGTTGATTATGATATTAAAAAAAAATGCCCTTGCAAAATAAGCCAATAATATTGCTTATGCAGCAATAAGATCCAATATCCATGCAAAAATATACATGGAGCAGTCACGTTGGGATAAAGTAACTGAACTCTTTAAAGTCATACACATTAACCCAAAACTACTGTACCCAAGTAAACATCCCCTGCATAGTTAATTATAAGTGAAATTTTTTTTTTTGGGGAGGCTTATGCAGATGAATCTTTTAGGGAAGTAATTCCTACCCCTTTTGCAAATTCCACAATAATACGACTTCCGTCAACATCACGGCCATCCAAGTTATATCTTGCATCATCAGCATCTCGTGGATCACTAAATTCCTGTCCAAAAGATGTAAGGAACAGAACAAGCCAGGAAAGTAACACAGAAACCTTACCATCATATAGAACTGAATTCCCTCCAAGAAAATACCAGAAGCTTGAGGCTTGAGCAATGGCATTAGGAGAAATCAAAGTGAAAATAAAGAAACAAAGACAAAGAAAGGGTGCAACTTACAACAAAGGCGTAATCATGCTTCATATCCACATCTCGAACTCTGCGGAAATGGTTTCCAGAAACAGTAAGGCCATCATTACTTAACTACTGCAAGTGTATGATACTTCGCCCCTCAAAGACGAACTAAACACCAGTTTGTGATTGTTGCCATTTCCATAAAAACACGCAATAACATTACAGAAAGAATCGCCACAGTCAACACTCGGCAGGAATTTCCACCAATTCCACCAAGGCCACCCTCCCACCACAGACCTCCAGGTTTAGGCAAAACCCCAGAAACCTTCAACAAGATCATTCAAGTTAAAACATGACACCTAGGGGATATGGTTCCCACGCATAACATGACGTATTACCAATATAAATCCAAACAAAAAACTAAACTTGGGGAAAACCTGCATAATATCCCCTAAGTTGACGACATCCCCCACAACAATTAATCTCTAACTCAGCCCCCTTGCCAATTCACAAAAACAGATAAACCAACGATACTAGACCATCAGTTTTCCCTACATAAATTGGCACAAATGCAACAATAAAATGGTGTACGATCAAGACAAGTTCCCATCAACTCTCACAAAGAGAGAATAGACCCATAAAAATGAAGTCATTCAACCAATGGATACAGGGGATGCAAAATACAACCAAGCATGGGAAAGGTGTGGCAACAAACAACTCTGAGGAGCTTTGCATGCAAATTACAATTATTGTTTTTTTTGGAAAAGGGTATGGCACAGACCAATTAGTAAAACCAAGTCCTTAAATATTTTGTTAATGAAACGATAAGGATTGTAATCATAACGAGAGCTAGGGCATTACCTTCCATATCTGCTGAAGATTCGCTCCAGATCACGGGAACGCGTCCTTGAAGCCAAGCGACCCACATAGAGGCGTGTATTACCATACTTATCATCATAGCGAGGCATTGTTGATTCCTTCTAGCTATGCAAAATAAACAACTGAAACTGCGAAATCAATTGAGGAAGACACCACAAAGAGACCCCTTCTCAATGGCAATTAACAAATAATCGTATCTCAAAAACATTTTTTTTTTAAATAAATTATCCATTCATCCTGCCAAGACAAATTAACTACGTTCCGTTAATGGATACATGGAAACCCTATCATGTGCAGTTCAATTTCAAACCCAAAATCGATGAATTATTAAAATGATAATGGACGATAATAACAACGCGCAAGTAAATTGATGACGAGAAGCTTACAATCACAGAATAACTAACGGGAAAACCAAAAATCGGAAAGCGAAGAAGTGAAAATCAAGCGAAATCGAAGGGTGAAGGGAAAGAAGATGTACCTCCGACGAAGAAGCAAATACCTAACCCTTTCAAAGTGGATCGGCACCACAACATGCGTTTCACTATTTATACAAAGACCACAGCCACACGTCGCTATTGTTACTTTCAAAATAAAAAATATAAAAAAAAACCCAGTGAAATCGGGCCAACAGTGGGCTTCTCATGGATTCGGCCCTGTGAGCGGATAATCTAACTGATCTAAAGACCAAAAAAAAGCCCATAATCTTGTGAATAACCAGTTTGAAACTTTTTTTTTTTTTTCAGTAAAACCCTAAACTCATCTCTATTGATTTTTATATTGGATAAATTAATCCCTAAAAAAATTAATAAATCATTTCCTAATCTTTTAGAATATTGGATAAATTAGTCCATAACAAAAATAAACACATAAATTTATTTGTCTAATATAAAAATCGATAGAAACTAATTTGGAGGTTTGCTTTTTTTTTTTTAATTGTGAACCGATTTGGTGCTTTTGTTTACATTACACATGAATATATAAATAAATTCATGAATGGGATTTAAAAGGAGATCAATTTTGATATAATATGTAAAATATTTTACATTGTTAACTAATTATATATTGTTTTTTACATCTATAATATATCAAAAATAATTTTATTTAAAAAATATAAAATCGAGTATAAAATATAGTTATGGAAATAATTTGAGAAGAGAATATTTCCTTTTATTTTTTTGTTATGATAAAATTAAACATGATTGGATACCAAGATTTTTTTTCCACAGTAACCCATCTAAATATTAGCATATTGATACGTCTATTTATAAATCTATACCACATTAATTTCTGTTGGTGAAGTTATTTTCACACACCTCATTTAAATCACAAAATTGCAATTTACATTAATATATGTTGGCTATTGGCAAAGATCCTACCTTGGCAAAGCTTAGGTGGGGTCAAAATCAAATTGAACCATAATATTTGATAAAAGTTGTGCCCTAACTAACAGTTATATATTTTTAGCTTTGTAGTAAGTACTCAATCCATCAATATATATTTAGTTTAATTTATAAAAAAAAATCTTCTTTGGACAAAAATTTGTCTTTTTATAACTCTTGTAAGGTCCAGAAAGCTAATTTAAACATGTTCTCATTGGCAAACCTTAATTCCCTGATCATTCCACATCAATCCCAGGGGGACAAACAAGCCATCATATGGCGGCGACAGGAAGTACATTAGCTTCCTCCTAGAAAGATTTTATATTTTTATTGGTCTCTATACCGGTATGGCATCACATCACCGAACCACATCTCACGCTCACACACTCTTCCTTTTTCTTCCTCCCTTCAACATCAGCAAGGCAGCAGCACATGCTTTTATCTTTCCTCGAATGGTTTTTCAATGGGGGCATTTCATACGCGAAAGAATTTTTATTTGTTTCCAAGTTGCATTCATTATTACAGCACAACAAATTTGTTCGTGTTTGCAAATATTCCCTTCATTGACAGTGTGTTTGTTTTAAAGGGCTTTCTATGGTAGATTTGAATTTAGAGAGACTTTGGTGTCTAGCTTAATTGGACTACTCATAATAGGGCAAATGGCATAGAGACACGATGCTTATGTATTACTTGTTCCTTTCTCTCTATTTGGCTCTTTCTCCCGTGCCCATTACGTTTCAGATTTTGTGAACCACGATTTCAACAACTCAACAAGAAACAATGGAATCAATTCCTTCCAAGTCGTTTGAAATTGACTTCAGTTTTCTCAATAACCCTAAAACGGAAAAAAACTTCACACTCCTTAAATAAGAATTCTCAACATTACACACGAAATCCAAGCTGCATAAATGAATCAAAATAGGTTCAACACCAAACAATTACCGGATTGCAGCTCAACTCACCGCTTTCTCAAAAATTATTGTCAATTAACAACCAAAAATCTCACGCAATAATCGTTGAATATGAGAAGTTTCAAACAGGGCTGAAAGTGAGTTAAGCAAGCTCGCGAGCTATTTTTGGCTTAATTCATTAATAACTAAATAAGTTGAACTTATGAGCTTATGAGTCGAATTTGAGCTCGTTTATTAAATAAATCAAATTTAAACTTTACTATATTTGATTAGGTCGTGAATTGGTCGTAAACTAACTTAAGATATATATATATGTGTGTGTATTCATATAACTTATTCATAAATTATTTTTTAAAAATTCATAAGAGTTTAAATAAGCTATTTATCTAACTAAGCTCATAAATGCAAAAAAAAAAAAAATTAATATATTCAGCTTCTTGTTACTCTTGCAAGTGTTAGATACTGCTTCACTCTCTCTAACTTTTCTTTTCCCTTCAAAAAATTCTATAGGATTCTACCAATAAAGAGAAGTCTTTTATTATTAAATTTTGCAGCACACAATTTTAAAGAAGAATGTCGCACGTCTTTATTGTCAAAATTTTCGACAAGAATTCTTTTTATTTTCGTGCCTATACTCTTTTTTAATGAATTTTACATAAGATACTCAAGACTATTTATATATCACATCACTGTTATATAACTTACTTGTGCTCGGTCTTTAACCGTTATACAACAGCTTACTGATGCCTTGCAAGCTGCAAACAAGCTCTTCAAGTTAGGCCTTGTTTTTCTTTTCCCTTTTCCATTAGGACTATTTGTTGACCTTCAGCACAACATATAAATACGGAGCGAAAAAAAAAAAACATATAAATATACACAGATCCGATTAATTGTAAGTAACGGATTTTATTTTATTTTTAGCATTCTTAGTGACGTAAATCAGCGACATCCATGGCGAAATTATTTCGTTATAAAAGAAACATGTATGAATCCTTTTACGTATATGTATAAATAAGAGCTCTCTTGAAAGCAAGACTATGCAATCCAAATAATTTTCAGAACGTAGTTCCAAGTCAATAGTCACCATATGAAGCAAATCAGAAACCATCATTCCCCAAAATTATCCATGTGCTAAAGTGCTAGGCACATCAGGGTAACATCAAAAAGAAAAAAACAAAACTGTCAGCATTATTTGCTTGGTCCTGTTCCGATAAAAGCAAATAATTATGTATATGGGTGGATTTATTTTAACTTTTAGAAAAATTAATTATAAAATTTAAATTTTATATATAATTAAAAAATTAAAAAAAAATTTCAGAAGTTACTCGTTTTTTATTTTTTACCAAAAAGTTGACAATATTTTTTTTTTAAATTTGATTACTTTTAAAAAATTATTTAAATATATAACAACTAATTTTTTCAAATCAAAAAATAAATTTTTTAAATATCACAAACAAACACATCTAATATGCAAAGAGAAAAAAAATTGTAACTTTTTGACAACCTAATTGATTGATTCCCCAACCTGAATTCCCGGCCGTATAATTTTTTTTCTTCACTCCCATAGTGTGTATATGAGTAATGTTACCTGTATATAACATTTGTAAGATATCATATCGACATATTTTTATCCACCATTAGATAAAATATAAATCTCAATTGATTTGGATCTCATATCCTATCCAAAAGTAGATGGAAATATATTAGTACAGTATCTCACAAATGTTATGTATAAATAACATTTCTCCTCTTATATTACTATTAGGTATTTAAGCCTTCATGTCGATGCTTTTTATACGTACACACAAGTTGGACATGCGACGACGTTTACAGTATAGAATCCACAGTTATGTCATGACTCTTGTATGGTTTGACTTTTAAGGCATGGTCTCCGTGACTCCATCCATCATTGAGATGAGTTGTGATATAATGTAAGTCATTTAACCAAGAAGCCACCGCTAACTTGCTCCTTAAGTGTAACTCGTTGTTTATCCAAATGCGGTCCGTCTCACTTTATTTCAATCCATTTCTGTCATCAGCGTTCTTTTTTATTTCCCTGTTGTTTATTGTTTAAAAGCAGTTGATGATAAAGAACGATAATCTTTTCGAGTTATAAGATTATCCCTCATCCAGGCTAAAATCATAAACTACCAGATCCGATTGCTTTTCTATATCACATTATAAAATTAAATTGAATATTGAACTACTAATGAAAAAAATATTATACTATCAATGAATTCTACGATGCTACTTGTTTAAAGGGAAGTGCTAATTAAAGCTTTTATATATAGGTAGGTAAAAATATCTTTAGTTTTTGCAACGATGCATAACACCTTATTGTTTAGTGATAATGAATTGAGCTTAAACTGTTATAATATTTACAAGATGATCAATAAAACTGTATTTCCGAAAAATATAAAAGCTATATCAATAGTATTTTGCATGGGATAACCAATCCTTCGAACACAAAATGAGTCAATCATAATAAATTTTCAGGTAAAGGTAATCATATTTAAGTTGTGCATGGTAAACGTAATTAGTTTTATTTTATAACAACCAAATTTCTTATTATTACTAAAGTAAAAGAAGAAAAGCACTAATAGAGAAGGGCATTAGTTTTTCAAGTAATAATTAATAGTCTCATACTCAAAAAGTTTAAACAAATCAACTCAGATAAGAACAAATCTATAAAATGGCTAAACACAAACTAATTTTGATATGAGTTTAATTGGTATGTATTGACTCAACCAATAGAAATACTGAAGAGTGGAAAATTATGGTGGACCCCTCATTATAACGGGTGATTATTTATATGAGTTGATACTTTTTACTATTTCTATTTACTGATAGTGTAAAATTGTGTTACTCTATCAGTATATTTAAATTAAATTTCATTTTAATATAAGGATTTTTCCCTCGCTTTTAGTACTGATTGGGATATATCGTTAAGCCATACGTTAATTTTTTCAGTGGCAATATATAATTAATGACTCGCTGAGAAGAAGAAGAAAAAGAGAAAGGGGGAGGAAGAAGAGAGAGAGTGAGAAGGGGTGGGGGGAGGGGGGGGGGGGGGAACACACAAATCAATTTAAAAGAGTATGCACGCAAAATAAACTCATGATCGATCACATATTGGCGAGGATTTTATATCGCAAAAGGAGAATGCACCATCATTTAATTACCAAAAATGTACGTCTAACTTTTCACGTAATGCTAAAGCCAGCATTATATTAGAAAAACTTTCTAAGAAATAAACTATTTGACAAAAAAAGTAGTAACTTAATACGATATTAATCGAAAGATGTCTTTTCCTCCATAACTCCCATCATGCGAATGATTATTGTCTCCTGTGTCTGATATCCAGAGTTAAGGCTCTTGCATGTTTGACTTTTAAGTTTTTACCTCCTTGAGAAAGAAGATGATGGATATAAGCGACTTATCAAAAAGCCAGAACTAACGTACTCCTCAAGTTCAATTACCTCATAATTAATTTCTTGAAATTCAAAACATGTCTCTACGTCATTATTTTTTTGATTTTTCGCATATATCCTTCAAAGAAATTCTTAAATGCTTATAAAACACTATGTTAATATGCTCACAACTAATAATAAAATAATATTTTAAAATATATTTTATCACCAACTTACATCCTTATTAAAAATACCTTTCTATTATTGATTGTAATCACAATTCACTTGATAATCCAAGAGTATTCAAAAATTTCTCTATTCTTCACTTGAGTCAATCATGTTCGAGATGAAATTGGGCATTAAATATGGACATTTCTCTCAAATGAGATTTGAAGCATGGTGTCATGACATTGTGGGGGGCTAAATCCCTATTGCTACCCATTTATATCACATTTTGTTATGTTTACTAGCTCACCATGTAATAAAATTTAAAGCTTTGATTTTCTATCTTACTTTTTAAGTTTAAATTCAAATTTTTGAGTTGAAAATTTTTCCGGTAATTTTTTCATAAAGAATGACAGCCATTTTGCCACTCTTCTGAATTATATATCTTTCATCAAAGTTTTAAGAACAAAATAAATAACATTTTAATTGGCCTAACAAAACAAATGGTTACCTTAGTTATTAAAGATGTACGCTTCATGCCTTGGTTATTTAGATCTGAATATCGGACTAGTATCTAGAAATTAGTTGTATTAAACACACTAGAATGATGTAGCTGTTCCTAAAATCGTTTGAGGTGAGACTTTTCGGTACATGTTTGAGGTGAGACTTAATATCGATTTAGTTATAAATTGGCCCAAAAATACCTTTGCTGAGTTACAATACTTTTTTTAAAAAGATAAAATAAAATTTAAATTGAATTCTAGGACCTCTGAATTAATTGATTATTTGTAAGCATCTATATAAATACTTGACTTAGAGTTATTTTTATCCTATAAAAAATGGTAAATAATCAGATATTTTGTTCGAATTTATTTTATTGAAATAATGTAACTTATCTGTTGACCTTTTCAGTTGGCCGATTTTTTTTTTTTTACAAAAAAAGAAATATAAAATTATTACTTAATCATCAATAGTAAAATTAATAACTTCATTATAATAAAAGACAACCAAAAAAAAAATATCTTAGTTAGCCAAATAAAAAATTAGTATATCTCTTACTCTTTTAAAAAGACCTTAAAGGTAATAATTATATATATGTTGACTTTTAAATAGATTGCCGAGTTATATCTCTTTATGTTTCTATAACCATTATTATTTTTTGTGAAGAATTTGAGCAATTTATTTTAGCTATCTACCATTACTATCGTTTATATGAGCTGGTCTTACTCTTGACTTAAATTGTTATTTATTAACAAAAATTACTTGATTTTACTAATATATGATTGTCCCAATAAAAAGGGTCAATCATAAATGTAAGATGCATGAAGGTCTGAATGTTAAAAGGTTTATGATCGCAAAACTTACTACTTCTATAATAGAACGAATAGCGTTCTACTAATTAAAGAAGAAGAAAAAAGAAATTTTAATTGCAGCAATTAACGACAATTATCCATTGAAAAGTTTACATAAATAAATCGATGATACATTTATAACCCAAAAAAAAAAAAAAAATCAGTACCATTCTGTCAAAGAAAATTAAAACACGAGCACCTGTTTAATTTGCCCAAAACAGTATTAACCTTAATTAACAGTCCATAATGACAAAGCATTCCCATTTGTTGTTGTTGCACTCTTGAATTTGGTGGTTATTTTTCAGATGAAGAATTGGTAGGACAAGCACGATCAATGTGATTGACGAGGGAACCTTCCTACCTCCTACCTCCTACCTCCTACCTCCTCTTGTTCTTGCTGCCAAAGAGGAGCGTCAAGTAGAATAGGAAGCGAAAGAAGAAACCCCAAGCGAGTGTGATCCACAAGCAGTTCCACTTGCTCAGCTGCGTGATCCCCTGCTGCCTCAGCACGTCCACCCCCGTGATCACGCACGTGGAGCTGCTGATGTTCATCCCCAGCGTCTTGCTCATGCTCTTCAGCAGCTCCACCTTCACCGAATCCGGCACCGCTGCAAGCGGCGTGTTGTCGAACATCTGCGTCCCCCTCACGAAGCACCTCGGGGGACTCAAATCGAACTCGTTCTGCAGCACCCCTTCGTAAGGGTACTTCACCAACGATATGTAATGGAACCATATCCAATAGGGAGGGATCCTGTCCCTGCTGATGAAGAACCCGCTGAAGAGGAGGAAATACGCTAAAATCGCAACCACCACCGTGAAACCAAGCATCACGTGCGACACCACACCGGAGAGGAACGTCACGAAGGAGCTCCCCGCCCAGAACGCCGCCACGATGGTGAGGAAGTAGAACATGAACCCGGAGGTGCCGCCGGCGAGCCCAACCGCCCAGAAGGTGGTGGCGGCGAAGGCTAAAGAGAGGAAAACCAAAGAAGGGACTGAGATGATGGCGTGAGCGAGGACGTAGGAGGAGCGGCGGTAGGCGTTGTAGGCGGTTTCCCTCATGAAGATGTAGCGCTCTTGGAGGAACACCGGGATGGCCTCGGCGCAGGTGTAGAAGGTTGTGGACATGGCGAAGGCGAAGAACCCTAACCGCTCCTGAACCCCCTTGGGGGAGTTGTCCAGGTGGTAGAACATGGTGGCGAGGATCGCACCCGTCACGAGGACCGCGCCCAAACGGATCCCGAAAAGTTCGGGCATCCGGCGGGAGTTTGTTAGAGACCGTTTCCCTATAACCGCCATCTCGATCCAAAACGGATTCGCGAACGTGGGGAACGACGACGAGGCCGTTGCGAGTTTGTTAGAGTCGTTACTACTGTTAGCCGTTGGCGCGCCGGAGACCAATTTGCCCCTGGAAATGCTGGCGCTGATGGCGTCTTTGAGGGACACTTTGGGTACTCCATCGAGGGTTTTATCGGAAGAGCGTTTGTTCTTCAGCTGCCATTGTTTGTTGAACTCCACGAGGCCTTTTGTGCCGCCGGGAGCTTCTTCCAGCTCTCGGATCAGGTCCAGTGCGAACTCCGTGCGGTTCTCGTTTTCCGGCATGGGGTGGCCGAACTCCGAGAAGAACGGCGGCAGGCTAGCCGGCGAGCCGCTGTACACGGTCTGGCCGTGGGATAGAAAGATCAGCCGGTCTAGGAGGCCGAGGATTCGGTAGCTAGGTTGGTGAATCGACATGACCACGATGCTTCCGCTCTGTGCGATTCGCTGCAAAACCTTCACCACCATGAAGGCGCTGGTGGAGTCCAGCCCCGAAGTTGGCTCGTCGAGGAAGAGCACGATCGGGTCGTGGATGATGTCGATCCCGATGGAGACGCGGCGGCGCTCCCCGCCGGAGACCCCGCGGTGGCCTTCGTCGCCGATGACGGTTGTGGCGGCGCTGCGGAGGCCGAGCTGGTCGATGAGCGCTTGGACGCGCGCCTTTTTCTTGGACCTGGAGAGGGAGCGAGGGAGGCGGAACTCGGCGGAGAACATGAGGGTTTCTTCGACGGTGAGCATCGGGAAGAGGAGGTCGTCTTGCATGACGTAAGCGGAGATAACCTTCAATAGGCTTGATTCCAGAACGTCGCCGTTTAGCGTCACGGCGCCTTTGAGGCTCTCCTTGGAGATCCGGTCGGCGAGGGCGTCGATCAAGGTGGACTTGCCGGAGCCGCTGGCTCCGAGGACCGCCATGATCTCGCCTTCCCTTGCCTCGCCGGAGATGTCATTGAGGAGGATCTTGGTGGGTCCGTTGTTTGTCTTGGCCACGGCGGCATCGTTTTCCGGCGGCGAGTCGCTGTTTGAGGAGAAGCAGGGGGAGAGTGTCATCTTGCGTCGGACCCTTACGCTGTAGGTCAAGTTGTTGAATGAGAGGACAAAAGGGTGAGAGGAATTAGGAGGAGGAAGGTCGAGAACATGGTGGTGTGGTGCAGAAGTGTTGGTGTTGTCGTCGTCGTTTTGAGCATCTTCCACGCGTTTTAGGAGCTCCCCGAGGGTTGGGGAGACACCGCTTCTGCTTCCGCTTCTACTACTGCTTCTGGTTCTGGGAGGATTGGGGAGTCGGACAAGCTCCATGGATTGGTTGAAGAAAGGGAGCCTGTCGTCTAAGAGGGGCAAGGGTGGCTGTGGTGTTGGGCGAGACATTCGTGTGGGTTTGGTGTTTAGTGTTTAGTTAGAGACAGTACAGATACAGAGTAAAGAGTTTGGGAGTGGAGGGTTGGGTGGTTTTATAGGGGACTCCAAACTCCAGAGGAACTGCATTGCATGGAGTTATATACAACAAAGGGTGATGAGAGTGATGTCTGTTTGGTGACTCTAGCGTCCTACTCCAGACGGCTGCTTAGTTCAAGAAGAATTAGCCCGTGCAGGTGAGAGGAGTTGTGACAACCTGCTAGTTGTTCTATATGACCATGTTGCTGTTTTTTACCATGCCTCAAGTTGACTCATGATCACTCTTATATTTACTTATTTAGGACATAATTATTGTCACTTTTAAGTTATCACTTTATTGTCATTGTTATCTATTGACCAATGCTTGATCAAAGCTTACATTACATCACGATATACAATATTGTCACCATATTGTACTTACTTTTGTCCAATAAAAAAAGAATTATACTTATTTTTAGTGTCTAGTTGTATATTATTACTTTTAGCTCAAAATGTCCAATTTTTTCTGTGAAGGCATAGAAAAAGCTACACCATATAGTCATATTATAGGATCAGATTGTAGAAATACAATAACTAAAATTATGTTACTCGTGCAATTAATTTAAGAATTTAATTATGTCCAAATTAGCTATTTTATAATTATAATCAAAAGTTCTACGTGGTTGAAAAAGTTGTTGTGTAAACTTTAAATAAAGTTAAGCATGTATCTTTCCGCAAAATAATCGATCGATACTAGAGAGTCAAATATCGTAGCCCACGCATGATTCGGCTTAGATACAATATCAGTTGAGTGAAAATTCACTTACGCAGCACTGTTTAGGCGGTTAGGATGAATCGGATATAATTCCTTTTCCTAAAAAAGGTCTAACCACGTAAAATCAACTTCAACTTACGTTCAAAGCCTTTATGCAACTTAGTTTGGCTAGATCATAGAGTGCTCAAGTCTCGAACGCAGTATGCTCGATATAATGAGGTGATCGTAAGCAAACAAGCGTTTATGCAAAGCAAATTAATTATTGACATATATATGTACTGTGCACGACGAAGTGTGGAAATAGAAATATAACAAACTTTAAATACGTTTATAGCGTATATCTTAACGTATGAATGCACGAACAATTTCCGGTAATACGACAAAAACATCTCTTGACCCTTCGAAAGGTACTCAAAACCCCTCAGGTCCTTTCCATATCGCATATCTCTTTCTTCTTGTTACTTGGCAAAGTTAAATCGGAGTGTATCACTATGAATGAAGCGGACAACAATAAGATAAAATTTTAAGTCAATGCATGGTAAAGCGCATAAACTTCATTCATCTTTGTAGCCCCCGTTTTTTATTTTTTATTTTTTCCGCAAACTTGTTTGAATATTTTGAAGATCATGAAACATCAAAACTACTTATATGGTAAACACAAATTTATTGTATAGTTATATTTATAATTAGAGTTTAATTAGGATGCACTGACAGTGTAAAATTTTTTTACACTATCATCCAATCAAAACCTTCCATTTGCATGACCATTTAAGTAGTCGGTAGTTATATTAAAGACTTTTAATGATGTGGTAATATATGATTGGATGTTTGTGTAAAAAAGTTTTACACTGACAGTATATTCAAATTAAATCCTTATAATTATATTGTGTCTTATATCCATATTAATATTGATATTTAAAATTTTAAATAATCGTAATGGATTTGCAATGGATTTTCTAACACAGTTTTGGTTTTATTTTGGATCACTACACTTGCTTCTGCACATGGCATTCTTCTTTAAATTGGCTACAATTGACGTATAGTAGCAGCCCCACCAGCTTTGAAGGAGCTTGGTAAGGTGTCAGTGTCGGGAAAAAATCTACAATGCATTCAATATTACTTTTTCTTCTCGTTGTTAACAAAATCGCTAATTGGATACTTGAGTTGTTGCACATTAGTTTTATTATGAAAGCGTGGAGTGAATAATTTCTCAACCAAAAAAGTTAATGAGATCCAATTCCAAGCACAGATGGGGAGAGAGACGAGTCAATCATTTATATAAATTCTTAAAACCTCGTTCGATATGTTGGTTACAGCAAATTGTAACCTTATAGTCAAATGCTCTAACATAAACTGCGTGCAGTCAATTGCTTAAATTTGGTTTATTATTTGTTAAATGAATGTAAGTTTTAGATTTTAGACTCAGCGGACTCTGATTCATAGAAAGAGGTCACCAAACACATCCTAATTCATATTCGCCTGCGGCACGCTTTCGTTTCTTCACGAAACGTAAAGCCCACAGCGCTGATGCTTCTCACAGTCGCTCTAAAGTTAATACCTGGCCGGACCTTATTGGATGAGAATTTTCCAATTGTTTTTCCCAAATAAATTAATCAAGTACATACTGTTTAGGTTTGGCGTTATATCTAATGTAGAGTGGAAGCGCTGTATCTACCATCTCCACTTAGAGAAAACCACTTTTGGAAAGAGCTTAATATTAATAATTTGACATAGCTGAGCTTCAAAAACTGACCATTTTCATAGTCTAATAATAATGTTATTTCATGATTACGTACAGTGTTCTTGTTGAATTTCACTCCAAACTTATGAATCCTAGCAAGTGTATACGTTTTCCCAACGAACTAACGTTATCTGAACCCATACCCAACAATAGTTACACATGCTAGGGTACGGAAGAAAAAAACCTTTTCATGTGACGATCTAGAGTGGCGATGAGTATTGTCAAGTCTAACAATGAATTTAATTTAAATGCATTAGTAATGTAAAATTTTTTTATACAAACATCTAATCATAAGCTATCATATCAATAAAACACTTTAACATAAGTACTCACTATTTGAATAATTATGCAAATAAAAAATTTTGATTGTATGACAATATGAAAAAACGCACTTAAATTAAACTCGTCTAACAATAGCCCATGGATTTCATGTGACGATCTAGAGTGGCGATGAGTACTGACGATTGAACTGATTAATATTAAGATATCGCAATTGTCGGGGTCTAACAATAGCCCATGGATTCGCTGACAGACAAGATTATTGTTGCATGGCTTTATACATCTCTTAAAAGGTTAACCCAGTCATGTCCCGTACCCAAAAAAATAAAATAAAAAATAAAAAATAAGAAAATCCCAATTTTGTCCTAACTGAGCCAAACTGGACGGGGATTCCATTACAGGAAAATCATGAGAACCCAATAGTCAAAAAGATTAGCATGGAGCATAAAGGTCATGCTCGATCGAACAAACCGCAGGTCATCCATTTCGTTGACAGTTGAACATTGTTTGTTGCCTGTCTCAATCTCCCTAGTTGAAATGAATTTTTAACACATGGGGCGTTCATCTACTGAAAAAAAGGAGTATGGGTAACCAATGGTGCAGTTTCTTCAGGCAAGAGAATGCACCTTCTTCTTATGCATGACGGAGACTGAAAGTCCAGTAAGAGCAAATCGTTCTCAAGCAGGTTCATGGCATGCAAAAATATCCCCCGAGCAGATACCTCGCAAACATAAACATTGGATCTCATTGCCCGCCATTCACGCACTCACAAATTTTGATAAACACAACCCACGTGACTTCCCATTGCCTCGAATTTATAACATGCTGACTGATGCTACAGAAAGCAGTAACAGCCACGGGAAAGATGCAACAAGATGAAGAAAGAAGGGCACAAGGGAGTCCGCAGAGTCAAAGATCAAGGTACATTCAAAGTAGACTGCCTACTGCTTATTGCCTACTTAATCCCCAAAAAGATTTTGTGGGGTTACATAAACACTACACATCAAGAACGACTAGAATGAAACTTCTCGTCCTCTTCGAATTTTTTGTATTGATAGGGACTTCCACTGTCTCTTGATAAATGAAACAAACAAGAAACCAGAATGCATCTGTGCTTCCTCAGGAAGACGAATGTTTAGAAATCAAGGTTTTTTCCTTTCTATTTCAAAATCTTGTAAAAGTTGAAAGAACAAGGGCAAAAGGGATAATAAGAGATTTAAAGAAGCAACATATAGTGCACTCACTGTTAGGCCAGCATCCCTCATTAATTATAAAAGGGGATGAGGACTACAGAGAGACCTAAAATAGTACTAAACTATAATTACTTGGAGTTGAGGCCAACTCTTCAGTCTCGAGGACAGCGACTTCCAAACCGCTTAAGGGCTGAGCAACTTCTCTAAAGACTACAGTAAGTTGTCTACTCTGATTTGTGCTTTGATCTTCTAGCGGTTGATGTTGGACTTGTACACCTCCCCACAAATTTCAGAATCTCGTCAATTAGAATTACAGGAAGTGCAACAACCAAAACCAAAAGCCACTCGTTGAAGCTCAGGGGCACGATACCAAATACTTTTGCCAAGAATGGCACGTACAAGATCAAAAAGTGCAGACCAAATGATATAGACATCGCCAAAAGAAGCCACGGGTTGACCCAAGGGGGCATTGTCAAAAGGCTTCCGTCTTCAGAAAGCGCATTGAGGGAGTTGAACATTTCAATGGCTACCAACACTGAGAGCGATAGGGTCATAGCTTTCACCTTACCAGTCTGGAAATAGTCACAGGGGTCATCAAAGGAGATAACTCTAGCACCAGCAGTGAAGGGAGAAGCAGTGAAGTTGTTCCACGAGGAGCATTGACCCCAGTTGGCAAGTTGGGAGTAAGTGACAAGAGTATGCCCATCCCCACTGAGATCAATACCGAAGAAAGAACCATGGGTATACCATATGATGAAGACACCAACTGTAGCTAATCCAACATAAGTTCCAATAACCTGTGAAGTGTAACAACAGGGAGAAGATTAGCATAAGTAATCCAGATATTTCATCAACATTTGAAACATAATGCCCAATTAAAAGGAAAAATAGGCAAATTACCAGATAGCGGAATAAGATCCACATGTTAATTAGTGAGTCGTCACTGCGACGAGGGGGCTTCTTCATTATATCCTTATCTGGAGGATTAAATCCCAAAGCAGTTGCAGGGGGTCCATCAGTGACAAGATTGACCCACAGAAGCTGGACAGGTATCAATCCTTCAGGAATACCTAGTGCAGCTGTTAGAAATATAGAAGCAACCTCGCCAATATTGGAAGAGATCATGTACCTGTGAAATTAATTCAGTCGGAGGGAAAGGATATTATTTAGACCTTATCATTGGAGAATGTTCGTAAGCATATATACATAATATAAGTAGCTAACTAGATATAAACTTCAGTATATTAGAAGCTATGCAACACTGCTTCAGAATCCAGACCATAGTTGTCAAACGCGGATAGCGGCACGTAGCAGCCGACCCCAAAAACGCTATCGCGGTATAGCGGCTAGCATTCCGGCCTCTATTTGATAAAAATGTATATAATTATTATGCAAATTATATAACATATATACATGTTCAAAAATAAGAAATCATTCACAATTAAACTCATTTACATCAGTAATGAAAATTCATAATCCGTTCCATGTTCTAAAAACATGCAATCACCATCAATCCAATGCATAAACATCAAGTTCTAAGGGCAACAAAACCAAAAAAACAGCACCATCAAGCATCATTAATGCTTGTTGGCCGGTGAGGCTTCCCAATTTAATGGTAGCTTTAGGATTTTTTAAGAACATCAAATCCAAAGGACCTTTTATGCTCTTTCCTTTCTTGGGCTGCTTAAGAATAGTTGAAGGAATAGAGCTACTCCCACTTGATGTTGATGAAGGTCTTTTCCCTCTTCTAATTTGTAGGATTTCTTCCAAATCTTCTTGTTCATCATCATCTTCTCCAATTGCATCGAAATTTAATTCCTTCTCCGCATTTTTCTTCTCAAGAGCTTCCTTGAGAAGTTGCTTAACTTCAAGTGGGACTCTTGTACAAGATTTTGCATCTCCTGTCACACCCATTTGGTCTCTTTTTACTTTAGTTATTCCACCATTGGTTGTTTTGCCACAAAAATAACATGTTACACTCTTCCTATTATTGATATCTTTTAAGCTATTCCATTGCCATGCTATATCAATGTTGTCACCGGTGGGCTTCACCAAACCACAAGAAGAGGGAGCAACACTAGAAGCTTGAGTTGATGACGTTGCCATTTGCTGAACTAGAATAGAAAACAGAAAAAAAAAAAAAAGGGAAAACAGAGGGACAAAAAAACGGGGAACAAAAGGAAAAAAGAGATGGAGGAGGGAAGCAAGTAGAAAGAAGGAAAAAAGATAACATGGAAGAAGGAAACAAGCCAAAAAAAAAAAAAGAAAAAGAAAAACAATGAATGAGAAAAGAGAGAAAGAAACAAGCAGAATAGAAAAGAAAGAAAGAAACAAGCAGAACAATGAGATGGAGGAAGAAGAGGGACCAACCACTGCTGCCACTGCCAGAAACTGACACCATCGCTGCCACCGGTCTCACAAACGCAGGCCGCCACCGCCGGCGGAGGTTTAACGATTGCAGGAGAGTCAAAGGGGTGGTGGGGGAGAGAGATCAATTGAGAGGGGAAGAGAAGGGATGAAAATCCCTAAGTGATCGAAGAAAAAATTGAAGAAAGGAGGGGGAAGGATCGAAATGACCTTCCAGCCCCTTCACTGTGTCCAAAACGGTCCAAAAACGGAGGTTTATTGTCTTTTGGATGTCACGAACAATAGCGGCCGCGATAGTGGCCGCGACGAACAACGATAGCGGCCACGACAACAAAACACGACGCTCCTGCCTTCTCCGTCGCGCTCCTCCTCCGCTTTGCCCCGCTCTCCTGCAATAGCGCCGCTATCGCGCGCGATTAACAACTATGATCTAGACTAAACCAAAAAGAAAGAGTAGAGTCATCCCTCGCTTCAAACAACTTTAAGGGATGGAGTGTCATCAAGAACTTGCAGTTCTACTCATATTCCATACTAACTTTTTTTTATTTTGTTTGCTTAATATTCATAGGAAAAATTAACAAGGTCAGAACTGAAAGCATATTCTCGTGCTCCTTATTTCTGGGTAGAAAACTACACCCAGCATAGGCCTGGTTTATTTTAATTGCAATCCCTTAAAAAGAAATCTAAATATAAAGGGAGTGAAAAGAAACTCTATGTCAAAGGCATTTGCCTATATTTATTTATTTATTTTTTGAACTATAAACTAAACAAAGATTGAAATAGAAAGTAATATAGCGAATTATCGTTCATTTGCAGTATCTGCTACCCTGGATAACCAGTCATTAAATTAGACCATATGTACCAATTGCCAACCAAAGTACAGATCATTGATAGTGAGAAAGAACAAGAGCCAATTGTAAGGCAACCACCTCCTCTTATGGGCAAGTCTTCACCTCAATAAAATTATTTATCTATCAAAAATAAAAATGAAAACAAAAAGACAAATGGACTCACCTGATAAAAGCCTTCATGTTATTGTAGATAGATCTACCCTCACCAACAGCAGCAACAATTGTACTAAAGTTATCGTCTGCCAACACCATATCTGAAGCTTCCTTTGCCACCTAGATTGGAATAGTATAAACTAAAAGACATGAGTTTGCCAGATACAAAATAACAATATTAAATGGTGTTCCTTAATCTAACATTCTAAGTTACTTTAATCACCAGTCACGAGGCCACATCTAAGCCCTATTTGGTGTATCGTATAGGATGAGGCCTAATGGTACAAGACTTAATAGTATAAGGTTTGTAGTATAGTATAAGTTATACATTACAAATTTGGACATGAATGATTGAATTTTATTCAATCTGATAAAAAATTAACCCTATCAGGTCTTATCAAGCCTCTAAGTTTATCCTGTAGTCATGGGAAAACAATGGGTGGACTGGATAACCTTTTTCTATCATATGTTACACTGAACATATGATAATCATAGATAAAGTGGCGTAAACTTATACCATCAAACTTCATCCAAAGTAATAAACAAGGTAATAAACAAGGCCCCGCCCACTTTACTCGAAAACCATACATTTCAAGATTACTAATCACTAGTATTAACTTATTGTTGTATGAGAAACCATGGAGTGATCATAGTGAAAACAAAATACCTCTGTCCCAGCAATGCCCATCGCAATGCCAATGTCAGCAAGCTTCAATGCAGGTGCATCATTAACACCATCTCCAGTCATGGCCACCACCTCCCCATCCTCTTTGAGCAGCCTCACAATTTCTTGCTTGTGCCTAGGTTCAGCCCTTGAAAACAAAAGCCCGCCGCTCTGTCTCAGATGCGTTTTTTTATCACGCAGTTCCATAAAATCTTTCCCAGTTAAACTTTTTGAACTAATGTCTTCATTGGGTCCAAATACACCTATTTCACGGCATATAGCTTCTGCAGTGTTCTTGTTGTCTCCAGTAATAACCATAACACGAATTCCAGCTGCTCTGCAGTCTTCAAGTGCTTGGTATACCTCTTCCCTAGGAGGATCCTAAGCACAATGCAACATTCAATTATATGTAGTTCCAACACCAACCAGATATGATGAAAGTGAAAAAGAACAAAGTGTCAAATGAAAAGCTCAAAACTTACCCTCAAACCAACCAAGCCAACAAAAATAAGTTCACTTTCAATTGATGAATAGTTGGAAGGATTAAGCAAGAGCTGGTGAGCTGGATGATCGTCATCACCACTGTAGTTTTCAAACCCAAGGAGCTCTTCCTTGTATGCAAATCCCAAACAGCGTAAAGCACTAGTTGACATTTCATGAAGAGCTTGCAATACAAGGTTCCTAGCATTATCATCCAGTTTCACAACAGAACCATCACGCAACTGAATTTTAGAGCTTCTTTCCAACACATTTTCTACAGCACCCTGTCAAATATTAGGGCCAAATGTCAGTTTAAAATATTTCCCAACAGAAAAGAGAAAGGAAATCAGAAATAGAAAGAACAAAAGCATGTTTATACTCATGTATAGACCATGCAACAGAAAAACAGAAAACTTTTTGATAGGAAAAGGAAGTTTATTAGAAGAGAAGAAAAGAGTACAACAGCGCAACATAAATTGTCCTAAGAATATACTTATAGAGGTTAAATGTGAGGGTGAAGAAGAACAATAGGCTAGACATAAACACCCTATGCAGCTTAATTTGGAAAATATCACTCAAACTCAAGCACTTTTTGTACAGAACTCTTATTAACAACATTGTATTAGACCAGTTTTGCCAAAATTCATAAGTCCTGTTATCCAGACTAGCCTCCAGAAACATGCTCAGGTGCATTTTAGGAACTCAGGATTCTATTCTGTCATGTCTCATGCTTCAGTGAGTCTGAGACATTTACTGCAACTGTCACTTTCTACTACAATTTAAATTATTTATAAATGATGACACCGTGAGTGGCTTTTTGCTTTACTTTCAGTACATAACCTTATTTCACAAAAAAAGGCCCCACTCAATTAAAAATAGGAAAAGATTTGCCTCCAGAAAAGCAAGCTGTCTTCAATTTATTTTACAGTAAACCACATAAGAAAAATCATGCACACTTCAGCATACCACATGAAGCAGAATTGCAACTTAGCAATTAATAATTGTGTGATTACATAACAAGTCCATAGTAGGGAAAAACTGAAAAATCGAAAAAATCTTTTCAAGAAGAAAAAAAGTGACAGAAAGAGATAATACCTTAACCAACAGCGACTTTTTCCCAGTGCTAGAGTCCACAATAACGCCCATTGACTTTCTAGAATGGTCAAACTCAAGGGTGGCAATCCGCCGTTCATGTTCAGTCCACCATTCACAACAACCTAGATTAAAATTTGAAAGTCAAGCAAGTGAGTCAGATGCAATGAATTTGTTTCACTACTAACTAAATTACAATGCAGCCACACTTGTTGATGATCTCAAACACAGTCTTTCTTCCCAGCTCCAAATCCCTTTTCCCACAGAGAGAGAGAGTAGTTAACAGACAGAATCCTCTTAATCAAAGAAATGCAATACAAATTAAGTAAAGAGCAACAATCTTATTTCTCATTACAAACAACTAAGCTCGGAAACTCCTTTTGAAAGTGGTTCACGTATATTCAAAGGAGTCATTAAACATTTGCTTTGGTATATTGCTGCAAAAAATTTATGATAAAAAGGTTTAACTTACGAAGTAAGCTACTTGTACTTGCGGATTGTACACCCTTTGATCCTTCAGGAAGGCCCATCTTCTCTACCAAAACCTGGAATCCCAAGGGATAGCACAAAATTTGTCAAACACTTTTACTGGCTGTATTGAGTAACTTCATAAGGATGGGACAGAATTAAATAAACCAATCTGCCACCCAATGATGAAAAACAAAGCTAATTTGATAAGGCTAAGCTAACACTCAAAGTAATTATTCAAAAGGATGGTTCATCCAAATGTAAATTGCAAATAACACGAGAAAAATAGCTAAAGAACGAAAAAGGATCTTACTTTCAATGCCGCTTCAGTAGGCATTCCATGGGCAACAAACTTGTGCTCCGACTGTGCGACTCCAGCATCATTACAGACGGCAGCTATTTTTGCTATCGTCTGAAGATTAGCATCCAATCGACCCACTGGCCAGTTATCTATCTTACCATCAGTTGGATTGTAGGTAGTTCCATCCACTTTGAAGGCTCGCAGTGTGTCTACATTATGGCCAATAGCTACTAATTTCATCACTGACATCTGGTTAGTTGTCAATGTACCAGTCTTATCCGAACAAATCACAGTTGTACAACCCAGAGTTTCCACGCTAGGTAGCTTCCGAACCAGGGCATTCTTCTGTGCCATCTTGCGGGTGCCCAATGCCAGGCAAGTTGTTATAACCGCAGGCAAACCCTCCGGAATCGCAGCCACAGCCAATGCCACAGCAATCTCAAAGTAATAAGTGCACTTCTCAAATGAAAACTTGAAGTTCTTGGGCCACCCATCTACATACTCCCAGGAAAGGAAGTACTTAACATTGATTAGCCAAACCAGGGCACATATCAACCCAATTATCATGGTCAGCGTCTCTCCAAACTCATTGAGCTTCTTCTTCAATGGGGTATCCTCCTCGCTCTGCGACGCCACGTGTATCTGCGTGTGCACCTTCCCAATTTCAGTCTCCATGCCAGTTTGAGTAACCAAGCAAATGCAATTCCCGTTAACAACCGTTGTTCCAGCGAAAACCATGCACCTCTTGCCCTGAATATCAGAATCCTCAGCCACAGGCTTGTTGGTCTTGTTCACCGCTTCACTCTCACCGGTCAAGGAACCTTGCTCCAACCTCAAAGTGGAGCTAATCAATTCCACAACCCTCATATCTGCGGGAACCTTATCCCCAACCTTGAGCTCCACAATGTCACCGGGAACAAGATCCTTCGCCGGCAAGTTAGGGTTTTTCTGATTATCACGGATCACAGAGGCGTGCTCCGATTGGATCTCCTTCAAGGCTTCTAGAGCCTTCTCCGCGTTGCTCTCCTGCCAAACCCCAACGATCGCGTTCACTATCAGAATCAGGAAAATCACAAGCGGCTCCACGAACGCCGTGATCTCCATCTCGCCGCCCTCGTCGCCGTCGTACAAGGCGAGCACGAAGGAGATTATTGCGGCGGCGAGGAGGATCCGAACCAACGTGTCGTTAAACTGCTCGACAATCAAGCTCCAAATCGATTGCCCCTCGTGCTTGTCGAGCTCGTTGGAGCCATAGATCCGGCGCCGTTTCTCGACCTCCTTGTGGCTCAATCCGGTTTTCACGCTCACCTTGTAGTGTTCCTCGCATTCTCCCACGCCCTTCGCCCACGCCTTGAACGTTTCGTGACCCGAAGATTCGTCGGAACTCGTCTTCTCTGGTTTCCCATAATCTTCGCCTCCCTTCCCCATTCAGATCCACGAAAACTGAACCTGGAGAAATCAATTTCTCGGGGAATAAAAAATTGTTTCTCCCAAAAATCAGGACGAAGCTAACCCTAATTGAGAATTGCGCACGAGTGAGTAACGAAAACTGTTTTTTTCTTTTTTCCGGGGAAAATCGATTGCGAGATCGATGAATCGAGATATTGAAATCGTGAGTGAAGCGAGTGAGTGGTGTGTTCTGAGTTTTGGGGGAATCTGTAGGGTTGTAATTGGATGGGTTGGGAGGGGGGCGTTTGTTTCTCGTGAAAACTGAAAGCCGAAAAAAGGAGAAAGCGTGAAAGAGAAAGATTCAACAATTGAAAGGCTCACGCATCGTATCGTAGAACGTACTTTTTTTTAATTCCCAGCCAGCAAAGCTAAGCTACAAGTGGATTTGTGGCAGCGCTCTGCGCTTCCTCTGTGTCTCTGGAGTCTAGTGCGTGGCGAATGATTAATGGCGATTTAAGAGTTTCAAAAGGAGATTAGTTACGGATTAAACAAGTATCCGTAGAAATTTCCTCGCACATTCGTGCGAGATTATAATAATAGATTTTATTTATTAAATAAATAAGGCCCTTGTATTAGTTACCCAAAAATTAAAATTCAAAATTTTTATGAAGTATAAATGACTTGGCTCTTTTTCATTGGTGCTGTGGTCTTAATCTCTTTACCTATTGGCTACATATAGTGATCGTTAAAAAAAAAAAAAAAAAAAAACTAGTTTCTGCTGCTTTTATTTTGTCGTTTATATTTAATTGTTAGCCAAGTTTGTTAAGTAGAATTGCTCGCCTTCAACTGAGGGTGCCTTCATCTGGAATTTCGGAATCTTCATCAAGGTTTACTTAATACGATAATATTTTTTATAATTTAATTATTCACAAACAAACTTTGATTTCATTTTTCAATCGATCAAATACTATGTTAAAAGGAAATTTTATTTCTTTGGAAATGATATCATGATCAAACCTTAATATCAATATAATCTAATAAACTTTAAAATATAGTATAAATAATTTTATATTATCAGTCAATTAAATTTAAAAAAAAAATAAATTATAATAAATAATTATTATAATAAATAATTATCTATTATAATATAATAATTTTTTTAAATTTTATTAATTATTAATATAAAATAATTTTATATTATCAACTTATATAAATTATTCTCTAAACTTTAATACAAACTTACGATATTGTTTTGGTATACAACTTAGAAGATTATGATCTAATCTAATGTCAACAGAAAAAATACAGCGTCTTCAGCTGTCACTTATTTTTTTTATGATTTCATGTAAAGCCCTAGGCTTGGGAGCAGTTTTGACGTGAGCTTTCGTGGAATGTTCGCAATCACACAAGTCCATGAATGGCCCGCAAAGTCAAAAATTGCAGTACCACGGGATTGGTACAAATCTAACGGCAGAATTAACTAATCCTTTTTTTATTTTTAATTTTAGGAAGAGAGTAAAAAGAAAAAGAAACGGGGGTGTTGCCATAAAACCAATAATTGTCATCTATTAAGGAACCAATATTGAAATATTTTATCTGTTTCAATTAGCTGCCAATTTGACATATTTTTAAATTAATATATTTAAATATAATATTTAAAATATAATTAATGAAAATTTTAATTATTAAGATAATCTATCTTAATTCTAATTAGAAATAATATGGATATATTGATTTAAAAATAAATAAAATTATTCAAATTAACAAATAAATTAAAATAAAGAGAGCATGAAACATAGACATTGACATTAACACGAATACAAAGACACACTAAATTCTTAAAATTATAGAACACAGATATGGCTACAAACACACACACACACACACACACACACACACACACATATATATATATATATATATATATATATATATATATATTGATTACAAAAAAATTAATTAAAGTAATTATCTAAATATTTTAACTTTATTTTCTTATTTAACATTGTTGTTATCTCCTATATTGATTGAAAAATAGATGGTGTTGGTATGAATTGGAGTTGAACTTTTTAATATCTAACTTGGTCTATTAAAATATGTGAAAAATAATAAATAAAAAAGTGTCCAAGACATATCTGTTGTTTGTCTGAGCTATGTCCAAAATGCATCTAAGAAGAAAAAAAAAATTTTTTTAATTGGACACTTATGGACACATATAAACGTGTGTTATGTGGGTATCCATTGAGTGTTGGTGTCCGATACATGTTGAAAACGTGGACACATAAGGAAATTGGCGTGTCTATGCCTTCTAATTTATAAATAATTACTATTGACCATTAAATAATTAATAATTATTGTAAATAACTATATTTTTTATTTTTTTCATTTTTCAAAGTATTCTTTCACTTGATGAGTGAGAGGCTAATATTCCAAAATACGATTAGGCACTTAAATAGGGACCTCTTTCAATGATGTTATTACCATAGACATAAATCACAAAATTGAATCTAGGATAACATACTTAAAAGACTTGAGTTCCTTCCACGCGAACGAACACCTTGTTGGTTTGAAAATAACATATATGACTTTTAAGTATGGTGAGTTCTTAAATAGGAATGATAAGTTTATCACTACCATGGTGACTAAATCTCATCCATTGAATTTTGAATGTAACATTTACAAAATCACCTAATAAATAGATAAATTTTAATTTTAATTTTCATCTTTCCATTCTACCCTTTCCGACAATATCCTACTCTTCCCCCTTCTTTCTTCGGCAAACCCCAACCTATTTCCCTCCCTAGCACCATATTGCCCCACCCCTCTCCCCTAACACCACCACCCCACTTCCACCCCCTCTTGTGCCACTATGCCCTCTCTCCCTCAACATTGCCCTACTTCCTTAGCACTGCCATTGCCCCTAATGACATTTTCAACAGAAATCACTACTAAAAATGCATTATTTACCAATGGATTTACTGATGAAAAACTCGACAAAATCTGTTGGTAAGAATTTTACAAATGGTATTATTGATAGATTGTGTTCGCTGTTAAAACACACCAGTAATAAAAAAAGATGAATATTATTAAAGAAAAACCTTATCCGTGGTAAAATAAAAATGCGCCGATAATAATAGCGTTAGAAACTGTCATTGGCAGAATTAAATCAACGAATTATTAATAATTATTGATAGATAATTCATCGATAATATTTAAATAATATTTAATTATATAAAATTATCAATGGAAATTCGCTAGTAATAAAGATTATTTTTTTTTTGTTTAAATTGTTAAAATTTGAAATTAATATTTAAATGAGCATTTGAAATTAGTATAAAAATACTAATAATTTGAAAAACATAAAAACAAAAAAAATAAAAAAATTTGTTATATATATATATATATATATATATATATATATATATATTGTTACTTAAAATAAAAACCATTAAATAACGAAAGAAATTAAAAAAAAAACTATCATAATTCTAAAAATAGAAAAATCCTAAAAACTACGAATATTGGTCATTATTAGTATCCAAAATGCCGTCGTCATCATCTTCAGATGTATGGTGGCGTGGAGAAGGCTGAGGCAGTGCAGGTGGGGGCAAAGGTGGTGGAGGCTGTGCACTGGACGAAGTACCGCCACTCTACATTTGCTCAAAATAGTTGTACATGGTCGTCATCCTCTGCTCTATGGACTGTATTTGTTGCGTACACTGCTCCTTATCCCTCTTATGACCCTTATATAGCTCTAAGTGACTCCTATAAGCCTCCTCGAGTTGCCTCTACATTGATTCATTCAGTGCACGAACCTGATCACAGATGTTCTCCGCATCGGTCCCAATAGGCTCAGCTCTAGACATAATCAGGAGAATATGACCTATTGTAAGAGGTCCTCATCTTATAAATCTGCCCGTTGTAGCATCCGCGGATCATCTGACCCATATCTCGTCGTTGCTAATAGGCAGGTCGGCAGGAGTCCCCTCATCCCCCTGCTGTGACAACTACAATCAGGTCTTAGTCAGCTGTTGGGTGAACTCATGCTACAATTGAAAGAAACAAAACAAATTAGATTTAAATAATAACAAATCTAATAAATTGAAAGTATGTACGTGATCTCAATTGAGTATTAACCCACTAGGATTTGTCTTACTTTTGGGTGTGGGTCTCCCGAAATAGCTCTCTCTGAGTCAGCAACCAGCCTATCGCCTTCTCTTACATTTCAAAGAATTTTCACGTGATTATATAATATTTAATATAAAAATTGAACAACCAAATGAATAAAGAACGATATTTACCATCCTTAACTACATGCCCTTGGTGATAGTGGAGCCTCCAGTGTGCAGAGAGTCACGTCAAGCTGATCCTTTATCGTTCGAGCCTTTACTTGCTTCACCTTGAACCCAGGTAAGTCCTAGTGGGCCCTCAATGCTTGGCGGATCTCATTAGTGAATCAATGGGTGCTAGCACAATTTTCGCGAATGTCATGAAACATATCGCGGAGCCACTTCTCGGCCTTGGCCTTTTACACCCTGTAGATCAAAGCCTCCTCACGTGGAACAAAGATGAACATATACTGCATACATATAACACAATAGTTAGCAAAATTGTAATAAATAATTATACATAAGAATAAGAATCAAAACTAATAAAAAAAAATGTGGTAGCCAATAGAATTTTACATTCCATACTTTCCTCCACACTGCAATGTAGCCTTAGGGTTCTGCACAAAATTGGTATACAAGGCGTGAAAAGTCTCTTTAAATACCTTGGTAATTCTGCACAACCCCCGTCATGGTGGAATCTAACTGTGTCATAAATAATAGATTATGTTATGTATCTGTTAGTTAAATTTTCTATCATAATTAAAAATAAATACTAATTTTAAAATTGAAATTATTTACCAAGATTTACCATTATATCTAAGCTCCATGCACTAGTTTGTAAAGCCTTATGACCTTGCAAACCAGGCTACTTGAGAGTAACGGAAGGTGTGTGAACCTCACCTCATAAAGGTGGGGGTGCGAGTGGAAAAGGCCGAAGGGGGAATGAAGACTAAGGCCCTAACTCTACATACCTAAGGTTGGATATCATAACAAACTCCTAAATATGTGGACAATGACTAGGAGGGGTGGAGGTAGTAACAGTAATAGGAATGGTGGACGAGGGTGTAGTGGAGGTGGTGGGTGGAGTACGAGTGTGAGGGGATAGACCATGTTTCCTCGGTCTACCCCTGCCTTATTCGGAATCAAGTCCTCGTCTTACCATAAATGATTTGTATAACATGTACAAAATTGAAAATATAAGACATATATTAACTAAATAAAAACACAACACACTTGACATAACAATAATTATTTAATTCAAAAAATAATTTAAATCATAAAAAATATTTAGGCAGATTCTTTCCTTAAATTAGGAATGATTATTTAATTTGGCATTTCAACGCAAATAATAATTATTTATTATATAGCAATAATTATTTAATTCAGCATTGCAACACAAATAACAATTATTTATTACAAAAAAAAAATTATTTTACTAGTCAAACACATATAACAAACATATGCAGTCATACAAATTAATCAGTTAATCCTAAATACCATTCTAAAGCATATCCCCTTATTTCACATCATGCAAGCACACAGTACCACAACACACAATTCAAACAATGGAAAGGAACTTTAAACTTTCCCCTAGTCATCAATCCCATCCTACTTCTTCTATCCTACAATTCTATCATAGAAAATTTAAGTCTCTGATATATCAGAAAAAATAGAGTTAAAAAAAGAGTTCAATGTACATACCTAATACACCGTGAAGCTCAAATCAATGAATACACCAGAATGAAAGCGCTTCAAGTACTCTAAATGAGATAGTTAACAATCAAAATAACAAAATAAGTTAGTTAACCAAAAAAGAAACTAAAAACTTTAAGTAAAGAAATGGAATTAAATAAAAAAGGGGCTAAACATAAAAGCTAAACCAATTAAAATGGTCAATAACATACCACAAACACAATGGTTGTCTCTGGCGGCGAAATAGAAGCTTTAGCAATGATGAAATGACCAATGGCATGGTGGGGGAGTGCGAGAGAGCGAGAATAGAGAGAGAGTGAAAGAGAGAGAGAGAGAGAGCTTTTGATCAAATGAGGAAGAAGAAGAAAGGGACTCACATTTTAACATTCTGTTTCTTTTTTATCGATGAATTTTCTATCGGTAATAAGTTAATTAAATAGTTCGTTTTATTAATCACATATTATCGACAAATATTTAGTCGGTAAAATGATAATGAAACAAATTGTTTCATTAATCGAACAGTACTGAAATCCGTTAGTAATATGGAAGACAAATAGACAATTGTGGTCATTCCTAATTTTTAAATTCTGAAGGATAATTCATCAGTAATATTAAAAAAAGAATTCTTAAAAAATAAAAATAAAATAATATTTATTTAATCTAAATTATTGACAGATTTTTCATCAAAAAAGTATTAATTTTTAAAATTAAATTAAAAGGAAAAAATAATTACTTACTAATGGTTTTTTCATCGATAATGGTTTAGTGCAATTAGGCGCAAACATTTATCAACATTTGTATGGATGAAATATCAAACCATCGATAAATTTCCATGTCAATCATTTGTTTAATTTTATCGACGGATAATCCGTTGATAACATTCGTCGGTTATTAACAGACTTTTAGTAATGAATTGCATCTGTGGAGTTGCATCTCCACTAGCCTAATAGATGTCATTGTTATCGCAGTAGTTCTCCCTATATCCGTGTTTCTTGTCGGTGGCCTGGGAGCTCCCACAGGTGTCCAATGTGACTCGATGCTAAATTGTTGGCCCCTTTGCAATATTCTATGGGTGTAATCTTTGACCTATGGATTTGTGTGGTCTGATTTTCACCCACCAAGAATTATGATCACTGGCACCTTCCAAAGAAGGTGGTAAGGGTTGTAAACACAATGAAGATGAGTATCGTGGAGAAATTGATGTAAAAGTAGTCATTTTTTTCCAATAGAAAAAACCTAATATGGGTTTTCTAAATTTTCTTGTTAATGATCAATAGTTTACAAGAAAGAGGTGTACTTAAGATCAAGTGTACTTATGTGCATAAGTTCTCTCCGGGGATGGATGGAGGGGTGTGTAGTGGGAGAAAGCGAAGACAAAGAGAATAAATTGAGTTCATATGTCATTTTATATAATAATTGCATGCATAGTTTATCATTTATTTTTAATTGATTGACAATAGTACTTTAATAATCAATAGTTCAATATCTACTTTTTTTAAAAATGGGAAGTTCATTATGTATTCTTAATGATTGTCACCCATATTTGATGGAATGATAATATAAATTACAAAATTATTATATAAATAGTTATGATTTACTTTTGCATAATCAATAGTAACCCATAAGAGTGTGTTTGGATGATAAGTAATAAAAGGAAGGAAAAGGAAATGATGGGAAAAGGAATCCCTTCCTTTATTTTGGGAGTTTAATAATAGGTAGGAAGGGAAGGGAACTCAAGGGGAATGGTTTCTCTCATTTCCCTCAAACGCCCATTTTTTTCCCCTTAGATATGGAGTAGAATGAGGGGAACTAAAAATTCTTTTGGGTTAAATTTGAATAATTTACATTTTTATCTTTCATTATATTTATAAAGTTCCATGTTGCATAAGTACGAATACGAATATTGAAAATTATACAATGCCATATGTAAATACAAAAAATTTCTAGAAATATAAAATATAAATACAACAATATATATTATATAAAAAAATTGCATTTTTTGTATAGTATTGAACATTTATAATAATAAAATATTTATTATAATTATCCTCGATATGACAATATGTCCCTTAATATTAAAAAAATAGGCACCGAATATATGATGCCCTATGATATTACAAAATTTGTTTCATATGATAATTATACAACTTTTGTGTCTTTTGCTTGCATTGTATGCCTTTAAAAAGTAGTCAAAATAAATTCAAAACCCATCTAGCATAAGGGAACAAAAAGAAAGGGCTCTAGATGAAATACTGAAACAAATTATTAGTGCTGAGTGATGTCGTAATATAATTCGTATGGGTCATGGAGCTTTTATTTGTGTGGCTTATTAAGAGATCGTGGTGGTTTTCGACCTATACAAAGAGCAACAACTGAGAAGCAAATTGCAAAGCTTTTATACATCGTTGGACACAATATAAAGTATTCTCCAGTAAATTTCTTTTTCCGAAGATCTTGTGAGACTATTAGTTGCCACTTCTATAGTATGATAGTAGCTATAATAAAGTTAAAAGATTTTTTTTTAAAGCAGCTTAATGAAATAAAAGTTCCCAAAAAATACTCAACAATAATAGATTTTACCCATATTTCAATGTAAACACAATTTTATTGAATTCTAAATTAAGTTGATATAAATTTAAAATTATATAAATTTTAATTAGATTTTTGAAACCCAAAATTTAAAATTCATATAGGTTTATACAATCTTATAGATTTTTTTATTTAAAACTTATTATAAATATTAAGTAATTTTATGAAATATTTATTTTATGGTTATTTTGAGGTTCAATTGAAGGTTTTAAATAATTTTTTACTTATTAGTTGAATGTTTAGTTTTCGTAAATATACAAAAACAACATAAAGTTATTAAAAAACTACTTAAGAAGTTAATAATTATAAGTATTCAATTCCATTCCTTTATAATATAATTTCCAAACTTAGTTAATGAATTTCTGTTCCGTTCCTTTATTATTCTTCCAAACAAGAAAGAGGGAACAAATTCCTTTCCTTTACAATCCTTTCTTGCATTTCCAATATGAAAAAAAATATTCAAATACACTGTAAGAGATCAATAATATAATATTTATTTTTAAAATTTATTACTCATAACTAATCGATGATTAATAATTACTAAATCACTATTATTATTTATCTTTAAGAGTTTAGCCATAGTCACTAAAATTTTGTTAAAACTATTCTGACTAAAACTAGATAAGTAATTTCTAAGTAAAATTTAAATAATTCGTCTTATTAACTTACTTTTTCTATCCTTTTAAATTAAATATTATGTTTTTCATTATTATTGTCATTAATTTTTCCTACACTATTTTTTCCTGTTATAATGGACTACAATTACTAAAACTTTCTTTACAGCTAAGAATCTTTCGAAAGCATTTCTTTTTTTTTTTTGTGAAAAAAAAACAGATTGTTTCAAAAGAAAATAAAATAAAATTCCAAAATTATAATCACCCTTTGCCTCGCACACCCTACGATTCCTATTGCCGGCCGTTGAATTCGTCGTTGTTAAACCAAACTTCATTGCTTAGGTTTGATTTGATATTATTGTGGTATTTTAAGAGTTGTTAAATTTTTTAGATCGTCTAAAAATTGTTTTTAAAATATTATAATAATATTATTTGATAAAATAATATAAAAATTATTTTTAATAAATAAAAATTATGAAAATAGTATATAATAAAATTATTTTTAAAATATAAATTAATTATAATTGATATAAATATTAAAAAAATAATTTTTATTTTTAATATTATTAATAAAAGTAAAATTATATTAATATTTTAAATGTTAAAAAGTTCATAAGAATTCTCAAAAGGACCTTTTAATTTTTAAAAATTAAAAATAAAAACATCTTAATTTTTTAATTTATCAAATAAAAAAATTAATTTATATTTTTTATAAATTAAAAAATCTATTTAGAGAATAGTATCCAATCAGGCTTTGTGTTGGATGTACCTAATGGCCATCGAGTGGTGTAGTGTCTACAAGCAGTAAATAACTTTCAAAAAGAGAATAAATTATCATTCAATAAGTGAAGCTTTACGAATAATTTCATAGCAACACCAGTAACTGTTCTTTGCGAAAGCGATTTTATAGTATAAAATGTTCTCAATATGACATGTAGTTAGGTGCGTCTGACGGCCTTCTGCTCTTATTAATAGTAATTGGATGGAAGTGGCGTGCTACCCTTTCACCTTTTGTATTTGCCTTTTCTTATCTTATATGCATAAATTAATGGTCAGTGATAAGTAAATGATGCTGTGGCCAGTGGGGTCAATCAAACGCCACAAAAGCGTAGCGAGCAGAACTCAATATAATAGTGGTCTAATGTCGCCATCGGGGTGGTTGTGTGGGGCTAGATTCCAAATTCCAAGCATATCCTCTCGCGATAGGGAAACAAGCAATAAAAAGAAAATAAACTAATTATATGCTTAGATCCTCTTTTTTTTTTTTTAACACAACTTGCAAGTGGAGAAATTGTAGTATTATACAGATAATAATGGTTACGTACAAGTGTTGTATTGGGCTCAGGAGGATAAGAGGGAGGGGTCAAACCATTAGAGGGGTAAAAAATGGTGTATGTGGGTTTGAACTTGGAAATTACAAATGTAAAACTGGTCAATGGTCGTGATGGAAAGAAGAGAAATACAAGTTTGTCACCTAAAGTGGTGGGCGATAAAAGTTGGAAAGTAGTGGGAGTGTGTTTTACTTGAACATTCTATGTTGAAAGTCTATAGTCTGAAAGAGGACCAATACGTACGATGACTTTGTGGGGGCCAAATGTGAATGGCAATACGGTTTACTTTTTGAGTGTTTGACCATACAAAGTGGGTTCTGTTTGAAAGACAACTTGGGACATCGTCCTCTGACCTAATCCGTGTTTGAATTATCGTTTGTAAATTTAAATTTGGGTAAATTTAATTTTATAAAATTGATTTTATAGTAATGTGATTATGTTTAAAAATTTTTGTATAAAAAATAATTTTGATATAATAAATATTGCTTAGATAGTGATGTACAAAATTAATTTTGAGTATATAATTATTAATAGCATATTTGAATTTCAGTTGAGAGTTAGAATCAATTTTAACCCTCCAAAATTAATTTTGGTAATTTTTGATAATATTTGGTTATTAGGTTTTAAAATCAATTATTATCTCTAAAATTGATTTTGGAAGAAGTATAAATTTATTACTTTTTATCAAAATCACTTTTAGAGAAACTATTAAATATAAATTACTTTACTTCAAAATTAATTATACCTAGAATCAATTTTACAAACACAAAACCAAACACGCACTGAAAAGGGGTATAAATTTCGCAATATCTTTACTATTTTTTGTTTTATTATTGTTTACTTAAATTTAAACAGATAACAAAATATTATAAAATAGTTAACTTTTACTTTTAATATTATTTAAATATATAAATAATAAAAGTTATTTTATTTGTTAAATTTATTATAATTTTAAAAATATTTTAAATAATATTGTTGAATAAAATATAATATATGCAATAAATACTCATAAAATTATTATAATACAAATTGAAGTTAATTTGATAAAATATAAAATAAAATATGTAGCAATTTATTTATTCTACTAGCTATCATCCCTTTTCACATATCGTTATTGTAAAAGCACAATTAGCATTGATTTGATATTTTAGATTGACTGAAGGTCGAAGGAGTAATTAAAAAATATGCAACAAATATGCCGAAAAAAAGAAAAAACAAATATATGCAGTAGTTAATTTAATGAAAGATAATAGTAGAAAAATCATTGTTCATGAACTAGATATTTTGAAGTAGAAGCAACTTTGTACTGCTTTCATTTCAATAGAGGTTTGGGGGTATAATCAATTATATCAACTAAAAATCAAACATAATATTTTTCTTCGGAGTCATGATTGACTAATGTTGAACACGAGTTTGGGGCATCATACGCCAATCCAAACATACCTAGTTTTAGAGTTCATACTTGCCCATGATACTGGTCATAGACTCCTAGGCATAAGGTACGGCCAATTCTTGGAGGGGGAAAAAAAAGAAAACTAAAGATTGGGGGAGGATGATTGTGAATGCCAAACAGGGTACCAAACAGAAGCTTTGACATAAAAAGGTAATTCTCATACATGATTTCTACCCCTTTTTTTTTTCCTCTTATTAACTGTTTCCTCTTCAGCCTTGCATGATGAGACCTATACCTTGAAAATAATAATAAATAGAGGAAATCCTTTTCAATAGAATTTCTGGTATTGGGATCAAGGTTTTGAAAATTGAATTAGGTATTAAACCAGACAAGCTACTGGTTCAGAGATTTAATAGTTCAATCAGTTTAATCAGAGGTTTTTAACTAGGGATTTAACTGGAATATAATATATATATATATATATATATATATATATATATATATATAAAATTAATAATATGTTATGAGATAAATAAAAATAATTAAAATTTTTAATATGATAAAAATAGATTTAGAAATCAAAATTACTATATTAAGTCATATTAATAAAACTAATACAAGTATAATATTAAGTCTCATATTGTTTAAATTTTGAATTTTTCATTGTTAAAGCTACTATAAGATATTCAAGAAGTCTCACATTACTTAGAATAAAAATTTTTTACTCTTAAAACTTCTATAAATAGTATCGATATATCATTTTTTTCTTATATTTAATATATTCATTACCTTTAAGCTCTTTTCTAAAGAGTAAGAGATGTAATAATTTTTAGTTTGGCCAACCAAAGTATATTTTTGACCCTTTTTCATCATAACGAAGTAGTTAATTTATTGATGATCAAAAAAATAAATTTCTACTTTTTTTTCAAAAACAAAAAAAATTGGCCAACCAGTAAAACCGGCCTGGTTTGGCCGGTTTATCGGTTTTTGGCCGATTTAGCCGGTTCAATTCCGATTTTTGGATGGAACGATTTTTTGGATGTAGCCGGACCGGATATCTGGCTGGTTTCTGGTTCAACCGATCGGATCAGTCAATCCGATTGGATTTTCAGAACAATGGTTGGGATAGTTGAATTAATTGTCTAGGGTGTTTCTTTTTTAACAGCCGGCAGTGATGCTTCTATTTAACCAGAGGGCTCTTATGTTTTTTTTTTTTTTCAAAAATATTTATGGGGTCTGATAGCTAGAAGGCTATGAAGTTAATGAAGTTATTTTGGTCTTAAGCTTTTTCTTTTCTGTCAATGGTCTGCAGATTAGTGGGTCAGCACAAAATTGTGAAGTTAAGTGGATTGGGCCGTTTGTTCACAGAGTTTGCGCTTAAGAAGAAAACGAGCCGAGGAACATTCAGACACTACGCCCTTCTTAGAAATTTCAAAAGAGTGCAAGACGTTGACCAAGGAAAAAAAAAAAAGAAAGCAAGAGCCCACTCTCGTGAATGTTTGGGAAAAGGGATAGTGAACTGCGAATTTGCGAACCACCCCCCCTTCTCTCTCCTCTTCTCTCTTTCTCTTCTCTGCCAAAAACCAGCAACGAAAACACAACAACCCAAACAAAAAAATAAGAAAAAATGGAAGAAAGTGAATTGTGTACCCCCAAAAAAATAGTGAATTGTGATTTTTTTTAAAAAATTTTGAGATGATATATTTTTATCGAAAATTTTAAAAATTATTTTATTTTCATGAAAATAAGATAGTATTGTTATAATTAACAAGAAATAAATTAATTAAAATGAATGGGAAAAAAAAAAAACTAAGTTACTTTCATTAAAAAAATCACATTGGAAACCCAAAAAGAAAAACAAGGAATCAAACAATTTTGTTGAGGTCCACAAACATTCTCGGAGTTTGTAGTCCACAAACTAACGCTAGAATTGACATATTTTCGCGTATTCTATTAGTTGAAGTCACATTTTGTTCGAGTGACGATCTGATGAGAAAAGTGCATCTCTAATTATCCCAAGATCTTTGATCATGTTCATATTTTAAAACCATTGATTTTAGTTGTATGAGACCATCATTGTTTGTTGCTTTGTTGGTTCATCAGCCTCATACCATACCCTTCACCTGTTGATCACACTTTTTCCATCTTACTCCAAAGATAAGACCTCATAAGGTTGGCCTGAATGGCTTGCTATTAATAATGTTCGATAAATATAACTACATTACTTTGAGCTATTTGTTTCAGATCTATGGAGCTTATCTCATGTGCCTTTAGCCAGTCCCTTGAATGATGTGGTATCTAGCTGTGTTTGTCCGCTCTCATGGACCGGTTGAGCTTTTGTGTTGGGGTCGAATATCGTCATACCAGTTGACCGAAGAAAGAATATAATTATTACTTCACAATTATAATTATTTATGTTGGTTTTTTTTTAAATCATTATTAGGTATTTATTTTAAAATTTAAAGAATAATAAAATAATAAAGTTATGAATATATCTTATCAATCATTTGAAATTTTAAAGATAAAAAGAATAAAGTAATTGTTCCTTATTAATCATTTAGTTAAAAGGTTAAAATAATATGATCATTTAAATATTTTTGGTTATTCAATTATAATTATATTCCAACAAATTTTTCATACAATAAAAATTAATTTTAAATAATATATTTTTATTTATTATTATCTTAAAAATAAAAAAATAATAGATAAATTAACAGACACATAATTATTGTCAATTTGCTAGTATTAATAATAAATTAAATGATGAATAGATTAACATCAAATACTCAAAAACGTATGTGTTTAAAATTCTATGTTTTTATAAATGATATAGATAAGAAAAATCGCAAATGACATTCATGAGATATATTAAAAAAAAAACACGAGACACTAAAACATTAAAGAAAAAATATTAGTATTTCTAAGCATCATACACTCCAGTTGTTTTTTTTTTTTTGGTCCGTATACACTTGAGTTTTTTTTTTTTTTTTTTTTTAACACAGTATTCACTCGAGTTATTTAATGTAAATATATCAGGATACCAAGCAGCAGACATGTAACATTGGACTTAGGCCCAATGACAAGCTACGATTCCAATAACCATTCAAGCCATCAGATTACTTACAAAATGTTTAATATTGACCATGAAAGATATTTAATAAATTGAAAATTGATTAAAGAGCAAAAATGTTATCAGAATTTAGCTCTTGGAATGATTTGGCATAATTATTAAATTTTGGATGAATAAATAAATCATATTACTTTATTTTATTCGACCACCACGAAAATTTTTGTCAGAGGATCTAACTGTATTTTTTGGCTACATAACATTGGCGTAATAAACTTCAATCAAATGTCAATGGTTTAAAGCATAATAAATTTTTTCCTCAAGGGCCAAAACTATATTATGTATTTGAGCCAGTGTCAGATTAATTAGCAGACAGCAGCCCATTGAAACCGCTATGTTCCACAAATCTCTGTTTCTTGTTGGGTAATTTATTTATTATTATTATTTTATTTCTTTTGTGTGATAAAAGTTGAAATTGAAAATGAGCTCAACTTCGACTAAGTCCTGTATTGCTGGCCGACGATTTCATTGCCGTTATGTTATAGAAAAAATGCCAGGCTGCCCGAATTATACTGCCAAAATTGCATTGCTTGAATGACATGGTATAGTACTTGGATAAATACTTCATATTTTTTATTTTCATAATTTTTTGTATTTTTATTCTACTATCTTATAATCTTGACATCTTATTATGACATATCAATTTTTGATACAAATTTTAGCTGCGTAGCGTTGCTATGTACTGTATATATATATATATATATATATATATATATATATATACGGTACGACTTGGAAACAGTTCATAGTCCTAACTGATACGATGTCTGCCCTCATCACACCACAACGCTGGGGAATAACTAAAATTTATTTTTAGTTTTCTGTTTATCCTTTTCAGGTTGTGCTACTATTATGTGTCCAACTGTTTATATTTGATAATCAATATCTTGTTATGTCGTATAATGTCCACATTCAGGTTGCGTTCCGTAACAAAGATAATCTTATGATTTGAGCATATAATACAGTCTCCGATCTCCATTATCATAGAAGGAATGATGTTTTGAATCAAAACATAAGTGGCTTGAGAGAGGTTAGTTTAATGATGTTTTGAATCAAATAAATTAGTATATTGTTCACGATAAAGTACTAGTTCAATTTCACTTTCACATTTGGGCATAGTATTTCACAATGTTTAAGTCTGCAGTCTCCCCTAAAACTAAAACATTAATTCCTAAGAAAACGAACTCACAAAATACTAAAAAGTAAAAGATGACTTTGTTAACTACCCTCACAACAATATATAGATTCTAGCGTAGGTACATATATTAAAAAAAAAAAAGAAGAAGAGAGAGAGAGAGAGAGAGAGAGAGAGAGAGAGAGCGTAATGATTAGTCTGCTTTCGCTGGTATTTTAGCAGCTTTTTAAAATTTGTAATTGGTTTGATTGTCGCTATTAGTAATTTGTTAAATGTTTTTCGATTAAAAAAATGCGTTAATTCAATGTTTTGACTATGCTTTTATAATATTCTGTTCAATGTTTAGTAATTTTTAGATATTATATTTAAAAGTCTTTGTCATGAAAAAAAAAATTAGCCATCATAGAGGGAAAGATGCACCTTTACAATCTTGACTTCATTCATTCGGAAGCATTTACGTTGCTCCATTGTACTTCTTGGATCACTACTGATCCATTTTCCAACCGGTCAGCAGAAGAGAAAAAAAACTTTAAATAGCGTGGAAAATCCATTTAACCCCTTTTGGAAATGGTCACGGGTGGGTTTGAAGAGGCATAGAGAAACTTAACTCGGCTAGTTAAAAGGAGCAGCTCCAAGCAAGTAGAGCAGCGCTAGTTGACAAAATCAAGTTGCTCCTATTCTGACTTAAACAAATAGTAAATAAAGTTGCTCCCAAGCTCAGTCTATCTGCATCTCTCTATTTTTTCATATAAGCAATTATATTTTCTTTTTTAAATCGCAACTTAATTATATTCGATGATAAAATTCAACAGCAATTCAATTAATTTATGCTATTTGCACGAGTTTTTGTGATTCACATTCATGCCACAGAATTTTGTGTTTGTACACATTTTCAAATAAAAACAAAATTGCAACTACACTCACATTGATTATAAAAATATCTACAATTATGGGCTCATGCCCTAGTGACATACAAACTTAATGTCTTTTCAATCTCCATAATTATAAAAGAGGAACAAGCACCTTATTTTAGGGACTTTTGGTTACGAAATAAGAGAAAAAATCACTGCAGCTCTACAAAGAGGCAAAGAACAGCTACAAAATGACAAATTGAGAAATTATCATTCCAAATTTAAGGTATTTATAGTTTCGTTTCCTATTTTCTTATTTGTTTTCTTTTGTACCATCGATCACTAAATTTCATATTTATGACGACGATGCAATTACATATGGATGACTTACATATAAATTTCTTGTCAATTGATATTGGTTGCTATAGATTATGAGTTTGTACTTTATTTTTATTGCAATTTATGAATGCATTTTCATGAATTCATTCCCTATTCATATATATATATATATATATATATATTACAAAATTTGTCTATGTTCTTATTTTAGGGATAAACTTCATAATTCACAAGATTTATTTACATTATTATCAGTTCATATAAATTAAAATAATTATTTCACTCCAAATTTTGTTAATATAAGTTTCTTATCATATTACTTTACTTTTCTTGTTGAACAAATTATATGAACCACAAACTAATATGAATAAAAATTAAACCTCTTTTTTTGTTTTTTTTTTCAAATTTACAGGTATCTGCTTATTCAAGCCAATTCTACTCAACTCAACTTTTTGACCACTCAACTTTTCCTTTCAAAATTTAACACAAATGTTGTTCACAATTTGAATCTGCACACTTTCTTGCCTAAACTATTTGTTTAAGTGATGTTAAACAATTATGCACCGGCTTTTAAAATGAATAACAATTATACATTCATGTTATTCACAATAACAATTATACTCTCATGCATTGAACACATTGCCTTCTTTTAAAAATATGACAAAAAGAGACCTCCAACTACATGTAAGGTAGCCACTTTAACCTTTTCTTTCCACTAAAACAAGATAATAAAAAATAGTTCGTGTTATTGTAGATCATTAATTGGCAGTTGCCATGTGATATTTAAACACACTGCATGTAATTATACATAATTTATTTAACTTAAATTGAACTTAATTACTTAGTTACTAAATTAATGAAGTAACTAATTCATTTAAAATCACTCATTTATTTGATATTAAGTTATAAATTTAATTCATTACATACTTATTGATCTTTCAACATATCCTAATAACAATTACTATTTCTTATTTAGGAAAAATTACACTTACTATCTAAATTATAAAAGAGGCGTATCGTTTAATCCCTACAATTTAAAAAATATCATAATCAACCCCCTAAAATTACCTAAATATGCAAATTGCCTCATCTGATCATTTTTGCACCAACAGTTAACAAAAATATCATACATTTAATAAAATTTACGATTTTACATTCCATATTTACAAAAATTTAAGTGATCAATTTACATATTTCTCCAACTTTAGAGAGATATAATTCACTTATTTTTATTAACATGCATATTCATAAAAATTTAAGGATTTAATTTACATATTTTTAAATTTTATGGCTAACAGTGTATATTGAATATACTTCACGTGGGTCACCTGCAATTTTTCCTAATATATATTAATTTATAATTGCTTCTCATTTTTTTCCACATCATTATTGCTTTTCATTTTATAAAATTGCCATCCAAGTTATTGTCGTCTGCGTCCATGTGACTAGCTTACAGGCCAGTTGCTTCTTCGTCCAATCCACAAGCTGCCCTTTAACGTCATTTTACAATCAAACAACATCCATTTATTAAATTGTCAACCTCATTGCCGAAGCCCCAGCCATACTCTACATTTACTGTTGATTACCAGAGACAATCCTTGTACAATCTTCATCGTCGAAATATTGTTCATTATATTTATACGGTTGAAAATGAATGGATCATTAATGATCCAGGAAGTACACCGGAGCAACGTAAACTCTTCCCATTCATTCATATTAAGAAAACGACCAATAAAAGACATTATCCAAAGATATCTAATGGGGGGAAAAATGATATTTCTGGCCAATAGCCGCTAATTTATTCTTTTGATTAACACCCGCTAATGTATTCCATCCCCTAAAATGTTTATTGAAAACAAAAAAATCATATATATGTTGATTCAACCTTCAGGGACTCTAATTTCTTACATATTTGCTAATCGTCTATGGTGTTTATTGTGACCAAAGAACAAAACCCATTTTTTTTTTCACTTGATAATTTTTTTAAGAGGTACTAACGGATATAAATCTCCTATCTTATTATCAATTAAGGAAAAAAGAATACTGAATTTTCATGAGAAGGGACAAACAAAAGGATAGAGAAGATTTCAGTCCAATACTAACTAGTAATCAAAGACAGCGACACTTGGGGGTGCAAATAGTAGCCACGCGCGGGTCGGGGCCTAATGAAATGGGGTAAACTCCTTCCCTCTCCCCCTTTCACGACCAATTAGTTAGTTGCTAAAATTCCATTTTCCCTTTCCAATTTCGTACACAAGAGGTTATTTATTTTAATAATAAAGAAATAGCAGTTTAGTCACACCACATCACCAACAAGCCAAAGTCAATTTAAAAAAAAAAAAAAGGAAAAAGAAATAACACATGATTCTTCCACTATATGTGCCAGTGGCACTCTATAGCTGCCTCAAATTAAAACCCCATTTTTTATATGCAGTTGGAGTGCCATCTAATTCTAACCCCATACAGCACAAACTCTCACACATACAACTAATGGAGGAGGAAACATAGTCATTGCTAATCATCACACATGATAACAATGTGTGACACACTCCCACTATTATAAACCCCATTCAATTACCCCTTCTTTCCTTTCCCACACACACCCCTTTTCTTGCAATCCAAGCCTTTTGCTCCATGATCCATCTCTCATTTTAATACCCCCTCAGCACAAACACCAAAGATCGCCTCAGAAGTGAAAGCGAGTGAGAACCTTAGCAGAAAGAAGATGGCCTCGGTTTGCATATCGAACTGCATCAACGACGCACGTGACCCACGTGTTCCTGTGAGGGCCACCTACGTGAACCTCTACAAGTGGCCGGAATCGGATGCGGAGTTTGTGAGGTCGGTGAGCTCCAATGGAAGAAAGGGTTCTTCGCAAATGCATGGACACCCCAGGGTGGTGGACAGCATCTCCTGCAGGCAGATATACCTGAGGAGCTACAAGTTCTCGAGGGAAGAAGATAACGTGCCCGAGAAGACCCAGAAGTGTTTTGGGAGGGTCAAGAAGGTGAAGAAGGAACATGCAGATGGGAAGAACAAGAGAAAGACTGAGGAGGCTAAGAAGAAGAAAAAGTGTTTGGTTTGGAGGAAGGCTAAGGAGATATCTTGCTCCACTTTGTTTAGGATTTTCCAGAGGTGCCTGTCTTGCTCCGCTAGTGTAGACGTTGTTGATGGTAAAGATTGACTTATTAATTTAATTGATTAAGGTTTGATCTATGAACTTCGGTTATGTTTCCTCTATTTTTTTTTTTTAATATATGTATTTATGATCTAGAGAGAAGAAGAACTTATTGGTGCTATTACTTTGGTTTCTTTTAATCAAATTTTGCTCAAGTGTGTGTGGATGTAAGGGGTGCAGGGCATGAAACTATATGTTTTATGACAAAAATGAGTATCTCTGTATATTAAAGCTTCCTGTTTGCAGTGAAGAAATTTGGGTAATACTGGACTTTTATCTTCTTAGTTACCTGTTACATCATGAAGAACTTAGTCCTTCAGTTCTTTTGCTTCTCTTCTCTCTCATTCATTTTCTTTTTGGCTACGTAATACTGTATGGAGGTGAGGTTTAAGAGGTGCTTTGGCTTTTGCCACTTCCACTAAGGAAACGCAACACGGGTTCATTATTTTTTCTACCTGCTCTTTCGTATTGTGAAACAACGCACAATTGTTTAAGGAAGTGAAGATCATAGTTAATGATTCAATTAATATTAATTATCGGCCGTCTAGCTAGCTGTAAGGTGTTCATCTCCTTTCATGTTGCATTGTTGCAAGTAACATTGACTTCCCTCCTTGAGTTGAGCTAGGTAGGTGAACTTATGTGGAAAAGTGGTGAAGCTTGTTTTTTTGGTCAATGGTCTGAAACTTCAAACATACTAGCTTTATAGAATGAAAATGCGACATGGGATTTGAAGAATTTTAGAACTTCAGAAAGTGGTATTACTAGTACCAGATATGCACTGTACTTAAGTTGAAGACAAATGTCGGTATTTCTTCATTGAGAATGAATGCATAGCTAACAGCGTGCTTTGGTTTGTTTTGCTTTGGATTCTACTTTGTTGCCATAGCTAGAACGGCACGGAATATTGATTGTAATTACCATTATAATTACCGCAGAAATGGTTAAAAGATGAGTCTATATGATTCTGATCTGATGATTGTGATGGCCAAAAAGTCTCCAGATAACTGGAAATACGATTGTTACGGCAAAAACATGTTCCTGTCACCTACTGAAACATCCAAAATTATTTTTCTTTGAATAAATTGCAATTATGTGAGAGAGACTATTGTGTAATCTAGAGTTTATTCTCCGTTTGTAAATTTTTCTATACCAATCACCATCTTTGCTATTCACCAACACACTAAAAACAAAAATTTGAAAAAAAATAAAATTCCCTATATCAAAGTGACTTATCAGTAATACATGTTTTTATCCTTTTTTTTTTTTATCTCATACTTCAGTTAGCTTGACTAACTCTTACCGGATAGAAAATTTTTAGGGAATGGGAAGGAAGAGAAGGTGCTGGCCATGAAGGCCTAGGTGGAGTCGGAGTCAAATCAAACTATGGTGCTTAGTAATGGCCAAAATGGGCTTAAGTAATAAGAGTTGCCTATGACTAATAGTTATAGTTTTTAGTCTAATGATAAGTGCTCGATCTATCAAAAAGAATTTGGTAGTCTTTAAGTCTCTTCCTTTTCAAAATAAGATTCACATACGCATGCTTAGAGACCAAACCTTTAACTAGTTGCGTTGAGCGTTTTCATAGAAGATTTGTATTTTGTAGTTAAATGATGGAACTAAAATGTTGATATTGATATTGCTCGGTGAAAATTGATTTAGATTAGATCAGGATGACAGGGCTTGAAATCAATATTTTCACTTGCAAAAAATAATAATTTTTACATAGTAATGATCATGCTCTTAGATTTCAAGTCTCGCAAACGGAAAGGGGGATGATTGCAGGTGTAACACTCCCTGTACATTGCACTGAGGTGCCAGCCAAATGAGAAGGCATCTATTGCCGAAGAGGGTGAGCGTGAATGAATAGACAAGATGAATGGCTCTAATCATATCATCCACCAAACTCCACATATGGGCTTCGCTGAAACTTGCATTTTACTTATGGTGGGGCCTTTAATCAATATTCTTTCTTAAGCTCAACCCCTAAGGTTCATATCAGCTAACCCATCAACGTTTAAAGATTGGTTCCAATGAGTTGTGTTATTTGGACGTGGAAAAATAGACGTATTTGACGTATTATCAACTTTTTATTTCAGTTACTAATTTTTTAACTTAAAGTTACCAACTTATTCGATTGAGTTATCAATCAGTTACAGTATAATATTACAGGATATTTTGCATGTAAATAGTTGGTAACCCAATCAAATAAGTTGGTAATTTTAATTTAAAAAGTTGGCAATTAAAAAAAAATTGATATTTTTGTATACTGCAATTGATTGATAACTTAATAAAAAAAAAATAGATAACTTTAATTAAAAATATTGGTAATTAAAAAAAAAAATTGCATCACAATTGCATCCCATCTGCATGTACAAATAAACTTTCTCGGTTCCAATTATTACCCAAAAAAAGGAATAGGTTCGAATTTTACTTGCGACATAAAAGGGAATGAAAGAAATCAAATTGAAAAAAAGGAAAAACAAAAAAAGAGAGAAGAACGAAAAAGGCGATAGGGGCAGAGAAAGAGAGACTAAAATTAAATAATGAATTTCTTTTCTTCATATTATATTAAATCCTTTGAAATTAAATAAACTTCAAGATGGTCATTATAGGAAAAGTTTTAGAAGAATCATCCTTTATTTTCTTTCTATCATTCTATAACCGTATACAACACTGCCATGTCGCTGATTAATTTTATAGAGATTTGACAAAATTTTATTTTAACTATAACACAACTTTCATTTTTTATCTGCATTTAAGACCAGCTATGTAAATATTTGTAGTGAAGGCACAACATAGGCAGAGTTTATCATTTTATAAAAGTATGAAACAAAATAAATATTTACTTAGTCTTTCCTCCCTATTCTTTTTCTTGCTTGTTCCTTCATCTAAATATATATAGGATATGTTTAGATGTATGGAGGAAAGTAAAAGAGGAACGGGAAAAAGGAAGAACTGAAGAAGGAAGAAAAGCTACAACTAATATGATGACCTCCGGTCCTTTTTTTACCCGGGCTGGTAACCCCTACCCAGCCAATATCTATAAATTATTAGATTAGATGTGCAGTTTATAACCTTTGATAAGAAATGGAATGATTTATAATCAATGGTTGGCCTACAATAAGAACAAACCAATTCTGATGTTAACATGAATTAAATTTGTCTCCAGAATTGGATGCTCTTAACCTTCAACATCTTGGTTCTCGTATACAAGCCTCTCAGCCTTTTCCCATCCTCCTCCATCTATTTTATTTTAGTTAAAATTTAATATTTTTTTTTATAAAACAACTAAGTCCCATTAGATAAGGTTGACTACATGGATCAATAAGCTATTATGTCCAAAATTAACAATTTTTTGATATTTAAAATATATTCATTATATTGGATATCTCACAATAAGAACATTAGTCATTACCACAGAGACAAACATCACAAGTCACACAGATTGAATTGCTCGAACAACAAAGCAATCATCAGTATTCTGTAATGGTTCGGACTCTAGATTCTACACAACATGTATCTGTTTTAAAACAATTTCTTTGCCATATGCATCATCAACCAACGCTATTTGCTTTAACTTCAGAAACAGTATGGGTACAATTATCCTGAAGCACAGCTAAGATCCAAAAGATACTGGCCTGTTGAAACATTTATACTTAAAATTAGTTCTGCCGGCATGCAATGATTAATATAACAAAGACTTAATTCTGTTGACCCCAACAAAAAAAAACCAAAAGACTTTAAAACCTCAGTGTTTATTTCGGTCATGATTCCTTGTCATTTTTGTTATGCCACGGAAGGCTGGAGGTTGGAACCTCAGACCTCGCAAATTACCTTTACTCTTCGCCCCACCCAAAGCTTTTCATCAAGACCCCAACATGACACCTATATTGTCAATTATTTGGCCCATGTTAACATGTATTAGACTGGTTTGCGTTTTTATTCATGTCATATCCAGACTGCCTTCTTGGCTTCACGTTAGCAAATCCTAACCTATCGTGTGGTCAATACTCGTACAACTTCAATTTTGATAATCGAATATAATCTAGGATCAACCTACCATACTATCCCCACGAGATGTAATACAACACAAACTAAAACCATGCCTCTCAGCTTAGCTTATATCAGTCCGAGCTCAAGAGTCTCACTCATCATATCCATGAATCACATCCGTGAATCACAACATCTATAAAACCCAGAATTTTCCCTCCTGTAAACCTGACAACTAAGTTTAGCCCATATATATTGAGGCAAAAGTAGTGTCATTTGAAAACCTCTTCCACTTCGACCAAAAAAATTAAACCTCCTTCTAACTAAACCCGCTTAAACTTTTTCCCGCGAGGCACAATTTCTTTACACCTTAGACTACTAGCGCGGCAGAATTATTTCCCTGAAGGTAAAGTATCTAGCAGTTAAAGCTGATCATTAATGATAAGCAGTTGTTAGACACCAAACGTAATTGACTCATTCCTCGATAAAGAATGATTGGTAACATTATGGAACACAAAAACGAAAATGATTTAGCTAAAAACACCTTGAATCCAGGTATTTAATCTTCCTAGTACAGTTAGAAATTCCCATAAGAAAGCCACTCCAAAAACTTTCGTGGGAAAATCTCCTTTTGCAGTAATGTCATCAAATTGGAAGGAGTACATTTTCTCGAGACTTAATACGCAATAAAACAACATAAGAGTCAGATATGGCATGATGGTGATAGCATCTATATTCGCTTCAAAACCAAAAGCATATGGACGTGCATAAGGCCATGAGCTCAAGTTCAATGGTCAGTCACACTACACAGTTTATCATGGTAACGAGGTCAAACATCATGTCTAAACTATGATGCATGCCCTAAATTCATACAATTTGTTTGGGTTGCTTCAACTAACTTCTAGCACTAATCAATCTCCTTTTCTTAGAGAGAACTAGATCTCCAGCATGTGTGTGTGTTGAAGAATCATTATGAATACGAGAGGGAGTGTACAAAAGCCAACCTCAGCCTACTTTGGAAAATTATAATCTAGCTCTTTTACTACACAAGCTAAAGTTGATAAGATGCAAACATCTTAAGAGTGCTAAAAAAAAAAAGTAATTCTAGCATATCTTTCAGAAAAACAACTAAACATAAAAAAATAGCCAACAAAAATGTAAATAGTTAGGTGCTATGGTTAACAGATAAAAACCCCACAAGCCCATCAGCAAAGCTTTGCTAAGCTCTAAATTGCTCCATTCGTAAATAAGTGGAGCCTCAGTCATGCTCTTAGTGAGCCATTCACAGGCAACTCAAAAGTTGCTCTATTCAGGTGCACGCTCCACTTGATCCATACATGAATTCCATCAAGTCAACAAAGAAGCCAAATTGGATTATAAGAAGAGATCAAGACCATGTAAATAAAAAGTAAGTCAATCAACACTATGAATGACAAAAAGGCCTTTCAATCTTTCATCAAAGAAAAACTGCAAGACATTCTATTAGCATAACATTATGTAATCACGTAATTGAGCAGTAATGCTACATGTCAAAGAAAGCAACAATAATATAGGACAACGAAAAGTTTGGGTCATGTAAGAAACTAATCAATGAATTGGCAAATGTACAGCGCCTGTCTTCACCATACACTCAAGCAGAAAATGCAAATAAGAATGATCAATGAAAGAACATCTCAGCAATAACTGAGTGTAAAAATCCTCAAGTGACATATAGTTTGACTGAGGTAGATCAAAGCCTTTTCTATCCCGCAGATCCATCATCAGCATTAACACAAAATAAAAAGAAAAAAAGAGAAGCTAAACATACAAGCAGTATTCCATTATGGACACTTTTCTAAACTTTAAAGGGTGGGGGGAACAAAAGAGAAAGGAATAATAATAATAATAATAAAAAAAAGGGATAAAGGAAGGAAGAACAGCATTGCACTAGCAGCAGACCTGAACCAGAAACACAGCATCGAATTTCGCCGAACAACCTGTGATCTGTGGCAAAGAGGGGTCAACTGTTAAACAAAAAACAGAGCCAACCGAAATCCCTAAAACCACCCCACTTTTCAAAGCTCAAACTCTTCGTCCCTAAGAGCCAACTCGGCGGCCTCCTCTTCCTCCTCATCAAGCACAAAGTACTCATTCCTCTCCACCGGTCTAAACATGTAGAACATCACCATGTAAAACACAAGGCTAGCAGTCTCCTCAGCGGCATTACTCACCCACTGGTACTTATAGGCAGCAATAGTCCTCAAAGCAAACACCACAATCCTCGTGAAATACAGGTACCCAATAACCACAATGTAAAACTGCCTGAAAAGGGTCAACTTCGAAAGGTTCCTAGCAGCCTTACCATCAGTCTTGGAAGTCTCCCTCAGCGACCTTATAGACCAAACAATAGGGAAAATAATAGCGCAACAGCAAATAATATCCACAAGCAGGAAAACCTGGTTCCAAGTAACCCAATCCTTGATGAACGGCCCAGTCTCGCCGATCACAACGGAAGCCAAATTCGCCAGAACCTGAAGCGGGATCACGATCATCAGCACCTTCTTCTCCCTGTCCTGCAAGAACGGCTTCAAAAACGACCACCCGGTTCCGATCAAAACGATAACCGTGAACAACAAAACGACACGAATAAACTGGAATATGTAAAACAACACATCCCATCCATGAGGAAGCCCCGTGACCTTCACGTAGTGTTTATCCTCTGCGGCACAGATCAGGTTCAGAGCCTTCATGAGGACGAGCACCGCCATCAAGAGGTGGATTCGGTGAACGGAACGCTTGTTGGTGTAACAAAGGTAGATCCAGAAACCGAGGAATGCGAGGTAGGTGAAGAAGAAGAAGGCGAAGAGGGAGGGGAGCTGGGTCTGGCCGGCGGAGAGGTAGTCGCGGGAGCCGTCAGAGTCGAGGTTGTAGACCTCCGTACGGACGTTCATGGAGACGGAGGTTTCCGGCGCGCAGTTGGCGAAGAATAGGGAGTATTCGTTAGGGGAGGTGACGGGGTAGGAGCGGTTGAATGAGGCGGAGGGCGGCGGCGAGAGGTCGCGGAAGGTGAAGAGTTTGGAGATGTAGTGGGAGTCGAGGACGCAGAAGGAAGGGTTCTGCTGGATCTCGATGAGGACCTGGAGGAGGGTCTCCTCGTTGAGGAGGAAGAAGCCGAGGCGGGAGGATTCGGGCTGGGCGCCGGAGGAGAGGACGGCAACGGAGACGGCGGAGACGGCGATGGACACGTGGCCCTTGTGGGTGAACCCGAACTTCTCGAAGAGGATCATGGGGCGGGTGTCGGATTTTATGGTGAGGGATTTGATCTCGGCTGTGGAGGGGTAAGTGAGAGAGGAGAGAAGGAGGAGGAGGAGGAGGAGGACGGTTGCTGAGGGTGGTTTCGTCATTTTGGAATTGAGGATCGGTATTCGGTAGGTGGTGGTGGTGGTGGTGGTGGTGGTTGAATTGGGGGTGGTTTGTTTCCTCTGATCTGTGGGGGATACGGACAATTAGGAGTGACGGGAAAGAGGGAAAGGGGGGATTCCTAACTATAGATCTGAAAACCTTTTGCGAATGAAGTGAACGCGTCGTGTCACCAAACGACGACGTGTTACCTACTCGAACCTGACAAATTCGCTGGGCCTCCAATTCCCGGAGAGGAATGTCGGGCATTCAAGCTCTATGTTGGCCTTTCGGTCTTTAACTATTGGCCCAATTCTTGTTGCTCCTTTCGGCCCAATACTTTTGTTCAGTTAGTAGATACGGGCCTGGCTTTTTAACCTGAGACTGCACTCTTTTATTTCGGCCTTCGTTATGCATCCAAAGACGAACAAAATTATGTCACAAGTAATAAGCTCTTTTGGGGAATAAATTTTGAGAAGAGGGAAGTGTGTTGAGAAAATGAATATTGTATATATTTTTTATATGCTCTCTCAACTTTTATTGTGTCGGCAATTTTATATTGTTTCCTGTGTTTCCATTTTTCCTTCTTTTTAAGGAAAAAAACATATTGCATTTCTAACCTTTTAAACTTCGTTATCAGTATAATAATGATCCCAGTCCCAAGCTGGCAAAATTGTTCCTCTTATTAAGATTATTAAGATTTGACTAACAATCGAACTGAAACTTTAATATGAGAAAAGATTAATAACTAGCTAATTATTAAATTAAAGCTCAGTTATGATTAACACTTTCTTTTCTTTGTACGTCCAATGATCTGATTTCATTTTTTTTGCTGGTTCAAAAAGGCAGATAAAACCAAAAAAATGGAACTGAGAATTGGATTGGAAAAATAAAAAAAGTTAAGTCTAATCACAACTAAGCGTTAATGCAACTACATCGCATTATGGGTAACTAACCAAGAGGCCCATTTAATTCGGTAATTAACTCGTTATATGACACGAATGCGACACAATAAACAACTATTTCTTTCTTTTTTTGATTGGACAATGAATTGCTGTTTCATTTCTCGACATCTCCAGTGATATGTCTTTTGGCACATGTTAAAAACAAGTAATGTTACATATCATATAGAAAAGAACACATGGGAACATACTATAGTTACATTTGCAGGGAAGGGGCATTCTAAATTTAGGTAGTAATTAATTCAAGCCTACCTGCATTTTTAGATGCAAACGGAAAATCAGGAATCAATGGATAAGATTTGCAAAATAAACGAGACAGATTCGCGGTTGGTTGGAGTAGGAGGGATATTATTTGCAGTTATCACGAGTTTCAACGCTAGAGGGTAGGTTTGGTTGTATATATCTAATCAATGTTTCTAGCCTCAGCTTCTGGTTTTTGTGAAGTTACGTCTCTTTCTGCTGCGCTGGTTCTTCCTCCTTGTTTGTTTCGTGGCTGTGCAGTGTATGAGACCGTGAAGTGCAGTGACTCCGTGGACTCCATGCCGGTAAACGGGTAAAGTTATGTTCATGAAATACACGTGCACGTAGAGTAGTTGACGTAATTTATTGATAATGTTTTAATTGTGAAATTGTGGTATGTCATCTGCCAGATAAATACGTAGAAAGGAACATGGCATCACGCAAGGTTGGCGTTACGTCAAAAACATCTAAAAAAGTTAAACCAAGGCTTCCACTATCCCTCCATTTTTTGGTTGTAAAAACCTTCATACCCTAATAACCAATAACAAATTAAATGGCTCAGTCGTCACCACCACCTGAAGCGGTTGATTCCCTTATTCAAGTTTTGAGCTCACCCTTCAAATCCTAGACTCCACTCGTGATCCTGACCCTACGGATGCGTTTGAAGCATAGATTTTTAATTGTGTATTTCATGTATTCAAAATATTCAATATTTTAGATGCTCATAATTAGATATCCAAATCTGCTAAATGAGTTTGATATGATCATCACATTAAAAAAAGGTTTGAGATTATCATACACATATCAGTTGTCTATTATCATTTAATGATAGCTAGATCATTATATTATTAAAAGGGCATTAATACTATTTATAAATATGTGGCTAATGTTTAATTATGAACTTATTAATTTAAAATATACTTTTTATTTTTTAAATAAATAAAATATGTGACTAATTGACTACTTAATCTTTAAAAATACTGGCACTAAGAGAATAAAGGGTATGAGAAAAATTATTGAGTTTAATTTATATATACGGATAATATAAAATAATTTTATACTGTTAATCAATAAAAATACTAAAAAATAATAATTCATGCAAGTAACTATTTACTATGATAAGGAGTCCATCATAATGTCACTTTCTATTATTTTTATTGGTTGATAGTGTAAAATTATTTTTCACTGGCAATGCAAAAAATTTAATCTCAAAACTATTTGTCATATCTCGAATTTTCCTACAAAACCTTATTTCTTGATTAATTAGGCAAGATGATATTCTTAAATCGTTTGCACTTTTGAGTATTATTATTTTTAAAAAAGCTGTAGAAGAAAAAGTAATACCTCCAATGGGAAATCAAAAGTAAAAATGTTAGGTCATGCTTCCAAAGTTTAAACACCAATTTTTTTTTTATTATTTTTTTTAAAAAAAAGCCATTGAAATGGTCGCAGTTATCTTCACTTTCTTTTGGGTCCAAACTTGTTCAATCATATTTCATTCCGCTAGCACTTTTTCCTCCCTAAACCGTCACCGAATTGATAATCTTGTCAATAAATGCAAGCAAATGACCAATCACTAGTATCGACATGATTAGCTGATATTCTTAATGCCGAAAAGTAAAAGAGAATAAATAAAATACACAAATAAAAACATTTGAACAAATTGAAATTGGGGAAGGCCATGAGACCAAAGGTTATTTTGTTCATCTGCAAAAGATTTTTTTAATAATTTAAATAGCATGCGTTTTTAAAATATTTATTAAAAATTTTAAAATATATGTTATATAAAAATGATTAAATTTTTAATACATTAATTTTAAATTTGTTAGATAATATTTTTTTTGAAAAAAATCTTAAAAAGGTTCAGTTCAAAAAAAAAAAAAACTTATAAAGGTTGAGACGTTAAGGACACTAATAATTTCTTTTTTTAAATTAATTTTGTTAACTTGAAGAGGTGGTCGATGTTCCCGTTCCGCCAATTCCATAGAACAGCAGCACGCAAACTACCACGAAATGACCAAAATGTCCTCACATAGTTCTTGTTCTGGGATTAGGAATACCTATTTAATGCTGGGTTCGTATTCTTTTGGTTCTGACACTGATTTTCTCTGTTATCCATTCCTTACCAAAAGAATTTAAACAAAAAAATTAACAAAAATAAATCCAAACTTGGAAGCCCCCAACAAAAATTGAACGACCAAACAGAAACACAAAGCATCCGAAGGCACTGCAAGAATTTTCAAGAAACCTCATTGCAGAAAGAAACCCGAAATCGCCCCTCAATATTCTTTTGAGCTACCAGAGATTGGTGTTCTGAAACCTGTAAGTCTCACCGCCTTTTCATTCTTCTTTTTTGTTTTTTGGCTTTTGGGACAAGTCTTGTTAGTTTAGATTTTCAAACATTAAATTTTTTGTAAATTAAATACGAGTTTGGTTTAAATTCATCTCCTAAATGATCATCCCGTTTGTTATATCCGTTTTCTTTTGTCTTTTTATTGTTTGTCTTTCATTCGAGTGCCATGCAGTGCCGTTGTTGAACAAGAAACCAAGAATTTCATATACTCTTGGTTTTGGGCCAAGTTGGTTGGAGAATAATTTTATGTGTATGGTTTGGAATTCATTGTTTTGATTGAAGGCAGGGTCAGACTCAAAAAACTTTGAGTTTGAGGTCTGTTTTTTGGGCCTCCCAAAAATTTTCTAGAGCTTTGAACTTTGACTGCTGACAAAAAATGAATGTGGTGGGTAAAGTTGGAAGCTTGATCACACAAGGTGTCTATTCAGTTGCTACCCCATTTCACCCCTTTGGTGGGGCTGTTGATGTCATCGCTGTTCAGCAGCCAGATGGTACATTTCGGAGCACGCCTTGGTATGTTCGGTTCGGTAAATTCCAGGGAGTTCTCAAAGGTGCCGAGAAGATTGTTCGTATAAATGTCAATGGGGTTGAAGCAAACTTCCATATGTATCTTGACAATTCAGGGGAGGCTTATTTTGTAAAGGAGGTGGATGATGATAAAGGAGTAAAGTCAAGCAGGGCTGCTGAAGATGCTAGTAACTCTGAATTTACTAGAGAAGGCAGTGGTGTGGAAAGTGATGGCAAAAACAATAGTTTTCCGAGTATGGATGATACTCGTGGTTATAGACTTGACCATAGCGTCTCTGATTCCGGGGTGATTCGGTTGAAGGGTGAAGGTCGTTCCTCGGCTTTGCCTCAAATTCAAAGGGTGGAATCTGATGTTGATAGGAGATTTTACGAATTCGAAGATGATGAACCCTCTTTTGAAGGTTCAGTTGAGTTGTCAGAATATGGGTCTAACCAATATGATAATCCTGATCGAGATAATGTTGTGGACTCAGAGGGTTCCCATCCAGAAGTAGTCTTGGTTAGTGTTGATGGCCATATATTGATGGCCCCAATCTCAGAATCAGAGCGGAATGAGGAGATTGTGCAGTTGAAAACTCCTCAATTTCATCTGGGCCCAGCTGAAGGGACTGAATTCTGTGAAGGCGATGAGGAGTTTACTTCTGGTGAAAATGCTTGGGCTGCTGATTATATTAGTATGCTGGAAGCTTCAACAGCTGATGTTCCATCCAGTAGTTATAACACTAACAGCAGTGATAATGCTTCTGGGCTCGTCATGGAAGTTCACCAAAGAGAGGAGGGATATATTTGTCGCACAGAGGAAACCGTGGTGATTAAAGATCAAGAAGATCTTCATATGCAATCTGACACAGAAGAGGTTGCATCTGGCTTGAGGAGAGATAATGTTTTCAAAAGCTGTTTGGAGCTGCACGAATTTGCCCAGCAGGCTGGAAATGCTGATTTAGAAGATGTAGGTTCCCCATTGGAGGTTCAAAATTCAGCCGAGGAATCTAATGCAAATTGTTCAGTTGCTGATGAAAATGAACAAGAGAACATTGAACACCCTCACAGCATTGATGAGTTGTCTCCCCTTAGTGGGCCTACTTCTTCTGTTGAAAATGGATATCCAAAATTAGAATTAGGAGTTCAAGAGGTTGAGAAAAAAGCATCAGGGAAAGTTGACACCGGTTCTGGCAGTCATTCTGTTACTAATGAGACTGAATGGAATGATAAACATATTGGAAAGTCAGTATTGAATGATGGGACAGATGATAGTCAACAAACACCTGCACTTGAAGATGCCAATAATCATTGTGAGGAAATCGAACCTCAAACAGCAACTTCCAATGAGGGGGACCAAAGTCAATCTGGTTTGAGTAAGAACTCTAGTTTCTCTTTTATTGTGCAATTATTGCTTGACATTAGTGGGTGTTTGTTTACTTCAATTCATCTTAAAATTTGTAGGATTTGATATATCACTTTGTGGTCATGAACTTAAGGCGGGTATGGGTTTGGCTGCTGCTGCCAAAGTGTTTGAAGCGCTTAGGATATCTGCAGAGGAATTTAGAGGATCTGCACCATCCATAATTAAAAATGAAAATCTTGTTGTCAAGTTCAGAGAGAGGTATTTGCTGTGGGAAAAGGCTGCTCCTCTTGTTCTTGGGATGGCTGTCTTTGGTTTAGATTTACCTGTTGAGCCCAATGATACAATTCCTGTGGAACAGGATGATGTGCTGAAGTCCAGGGATGATGATCCTGGATCAGCTTCATCTGGACGTAGATGGAGACTTTGGCCTATTCCTTTTCGAAAAGTCAAGACACTAGAGCACGCTGCTAGTAATGCATCAAGTGACGAGATCTTTGTAGATACTGAGTCCGAGTTGCAGACTTCTCTTTTGGAGCCAACTGCAACATCCTCTATGCCTGAGTCTCCTAGTAAGCAATTTGTGAGAACAAATGTTCCTGCTAGTGAGCAGATAGCATCCTTGAATCTCAAAGAAGGTCAAAATTTGGTAACCTTCAGTTTCTCTACGAGGGTTCTTGGAACACAGCAGGTTTGGCATCCATTTAGAATCCATGTTCCCATATGACAATATACACAATGGTTGGATGTTTGGTTTATTTTAGTGTGGAATTTTCATTGCATAACAGGTTGATGCTCACATATACTTATGGAAGTGGGATGCTAAAATTGTAATTTCAGACGTGGATGGAACCATTACCAAGTAAGACTACTGATTATACATCATAGGATACTAAATATCATTTTAAACATGAAGTAGATTGACTCCACATTACCTACTTCCCTATTTAATTGCACATTTATTTTTTTATGATGAAATCCCAGTATGGTCATATAAATTTGATAACTGTTGATGCTAATGGACTTTTACAATATGAAGAAAAATAATAAAGGGGATGCAGGTTCTGGTTTGAAATGTGAAGTTTTAAATTTTTAGTTGTCTGTCATTTTTGGGTTAGGCTTTGAGTAATCTTATGGTGCTTAGATTGTCAGAGTGAGATGAACCTAAGCTTAGCTTGTGTGCATTCTATATAACATTTTCCTGATGATCCTTTCCCTAATTCTTGTGAAGAATTGTCATCTTCTTTATTGGTGATTGATTAACTTAAAACCTGGGTGTTTTTTTTTTTTTTTTGGTGTCTGCATCATATGTAGACAGAAAAGGAAAAGATATTTACATGATCGCATTCGCTGTTTATGACTAGACAGTCATATCTTAATGAAAGTTTTATTATAACAAGAAAAAAGCTGCAGCAGGAATAGAGGGAAGAGCTGCATTATGGTTTGAGAATCACTATCAATGGCTTAATATTTTTTTATATTTACTTCCTTTCAGGTCTGATGTTTTGGGGCAGTTCATGCCTTTAGTTGGCAAAGATTGGACACAGTCTGGAGTGGCAAGGCTTTTCTCAGCTATTAAGGTATTTATATTTCTTTCATTGACTTCTAAGCTTCTGTTATTCTAGATGGGGTATTGTTAATGCCAAATTTGATGATGAAAATGGAAATAGACCTTCCAAGAGTCTTGCTTTAAGAAGCATCTTCTATAGAGGTAGTGTAATCAAATTTCCGCTTATTGTTGTTGCTGTTTCATTATGTTTCTGTTACCACCTCCTCTTATCAACTGTCCGTTAACTAGAGGATTGAATTTGTAATGAGGGACTTTTGAGACACAGAAAAGAAAAATCAAGTTACTGAGTAACTTCTATTTACTTTGTGCATATTCTATGTTAAGGATGAGATGAATTGTAGACTAGAAGTGTTTGTTTTGTCGCATCTGCTAACACTCAGTTGGGAGATATCTTATGCAAATATACATGTAAACAGGTTTGCTAGAACTTGAGCAAGTTCCTTTGATCTTGGGCTTGAGATTGCTCAGCAAATGAGCATAAAGCCTAGTCATGTCTGGTTTCCTGTATGATCAAGCATGGTTGATCTGGAAGCTATTGAGATGATGGCTCTTTTGCAGCCATCTAACTGAAATGAAATTGGTTGTCCATAGTCCAGTTTCATGACTCTACATTATTTATTTTTCCCTTTTTCCTTGTTTCACTTTGCACTCTTGAGCAACATTATTATATTTCAATTTAGGACAATAATTTTACTTTCATTCTATTCCATTGTAGGTGTAAATATATGTAATGGTTATCAGCATAGCTTTTTCTTCTATCTAATGTAAATGCAGCCCAGCATGCTTGATGTTATCATCATACCCATTGTTTCATTGAATTGTATATCAGAAAGCTTAATGTCTAATGCTAGATCCCGAATTTATGCTAGGAAAATGGATACCAGCTACTGTTTCTGAGTGCCCGTGCAATTGTCCAGGCTTATCTAACCAGGAACTTCTTGCTTAACTTGAAACAGGTATTGAAACTAACTGGTTTTCTGTAATCAATAAGAGGTTATATTCAATAATGGGATTGATTATGCTTCTAAAAGTTGTTGCAGCCAGGAACCTATCTATGAGATCTTCTTTATGAAAAGTGTAGCATTCAAATCTAAGTCTCTTTAATCGTCCTTCTAGTCTTGTGAAGCTACAAAGATCTTGATATATTATCCATAAGAAGTTACATTCCTTAACTGTTTGCCTGGTCTTTGAATGCGTGATTAATTAAGTTTTCATGTTTTATTTATTTATTTATTTTTAATATTTTTTATAGCCTTGCATCTTGACTTGACAGCACAGTTATTTTTTGTAATAAAACTGCTTTAGCTGAAGCAATAAGATTGTATATTTGCAGGATGGAAATACCTTACCAAATGGACCTGTTGTTATTTCACCTGATGGATTATTCCCCTCACTTTACCGAGAAGGTGAGGAACCTTTTAATGTCAGACTCATTATGGTTGCATTGGTGCTGCAATTTTGGTTTATGTAGCCACTTGTGAGCTGTGTGATGATGATAATGGTTTCTCTTTATGCTGATGCAGTTATGCTTAATGTTTACAACTCTATTCTTGTGAAGAGTTACATACTGTTGTCAATATCACTAAAGTGAACTAGACAGTAAAAAGTGTGTGGTGGATCGGTCATGGTTTCTGTTGTGATTGCAGAAGTCATATAAATGATCTAAATGCTTGATTTCAGATAAATAAACTATTGCCTGACTACTTTAATGGTAATTAATTCTTCAACATTCGGTCATTTTATCATTATGTGTTTTGATCTACTGAAGTGACTGCTTAAACTTTCGGCTTGGGATTTCTATTGATTTATGAATTTATGATATTTTTTGCAATCTTAGCGACCTTTCTTTAGTTTATCACTTGCGGAAAATATCAGCAACAGGCATATTTGTTATTGTTAAGTCATGGAGTAATAGCATTATAATTATCTGTGTACCTGATATGTGCTGATAGATGTTGTAATCAGGGCCTTTTTTTCATATATAATAAACAAAACAAAATCATGACAATGTATGTTTGTGATCGCCTCTCCTATTTCTTCTTTTTCCCCCCTTCTCAGCGTACATATCTGACTTGTTATGTTCTGTTTGGATCTTTCACCGATGGTAGTAATAAGAAGAGCACCTCACGAGTTCAAGATTGCTTGTCTAGAGGTAATTACTAAAACACAAAACCTTGGAGGAGCCATTAGAAGGCATCTCCTTACTGACATTATATTATACATGTTCTGATAGTAATGTTTTGCAGGATATCAAACGACTTTTCCCTTCTGATTATAATCCGTTCTATGCTGGATTTGGCAATAGAGACACAGATGAAATTAGCTACAGGAAGATAGGAATTCCAAAGGGCAAAATATTTATTATTAACCCCAAGGTGTGCTTCCTGAAATATCAATTAGTTTTTTCTCTAGTTATCACATGTTACTAACTGAATGCCTGTGAAAATGGACAGGGTGAGGTGGCTATAAGTCATCGTATTGATGCAAAATCTTACACATCATTGCACACCCTCGTCAATGACATGTTCCCACCTACTTCTTTGGTTGAGCAGGTGAGAAAGCATCTCCAAAACATAATATTAATATATAGATTTGCTACTTTTGAACTTTACAACTGACAATTTTGATTTTACAATTTCTATACATGGCAGGAGGACTTCAACTCATGGAATTATTGGAAAATGCCCTATCCAGACGCTGATTAGTTTAATGTATGAGGCATTTAGTAACCCTACCAGAATACGTTGGCATAGCGCCATCCACGATGTTAATGGAAATACTATATATTCCTCCTACTTGGCACAAAATTGTGCCACGCTTGGAAAGTGTCCTTTCTATACGGGAATTCATTGATGGCATACAAGTTCTAGTATAGTCACGCCCTTGCTTTTCTTCTTTTTGATCCTCTAACCTTGATTCATTAGGTCCTCCGTAAGCCATAGATAAACCCACTCATCAATACAATTGTAGAATTTTTGGTTTACATAGTGTATTATATGTCCAGAAGTTTGTTAAGCTTAACATTTGTGAAAAAAAGGCCTTTTAAAATAAACCGTCTTCAAAATAAGCAGGTAAGGTATGCTTATCCGTATTATGATAACTTGTTAAATAATTTAAAAATTTAAGGGTGAATAGATTTATATCTGTTCATTTCAAAGACAAGTTTACTTAGAGCTTTTTTTCCAATGTTTTAATGCTGCTCATGGGTGAATATAATATAACAACCAATTTGAAGGACTATATAATACAAATATATCAATTAAGAAAAATGATTAGGGATGCATCTTTTGTGACGCAGTATGAGATTCATACGAAAAAGTGAGTAAAATGACACAAATACTTGGATGATGGGTTCTATATAATTATTATTATTTTTGTTCAATTTTTTTTCTTTTAATTCAAAAATTTATCAGTATTTTTCAACAATACGTTGGTATTTTTTTTTTTAACAAAACTTACCAGCGTGAACAGTGTACACGTTGGTAAGTTTTGAAAAAAAAATTTGAACAAAAGTAGCAATAATTATATGAGATTAATTATCCAAATATTTTTATTTTTTTCTCACTTTTTAGTATGTGTCGTGTATACTTTCACTATTTATGCACCCCCTATTAGTTCTCATCAATTAAACAAGAGATTCAAACCCTTACTATGTTTGGAAGAGTGAAAGTGAAGGCAGTAGTATGGATTGGAATGGCCAAAATTAGGATGTGTTTATTTTAAATTTTAAAAAAAGTAATTTTAAAATTTATATTTTATATATAACTGAAAACTGATTTTTTTTAAAAGTGACTCTTTTCAGCTTTTTCAAAAAAATTGAAAACAAATTTTTTTGATAATCTGATTATTTTTAAAAAATTATCAAAATATATGAAAACTGATTTTTTTCATCAGTAAAAAAAGTGATTTTTATCTCAAAAAAACACAAATAAAAGCACTCTTAATTAAACTATGTTTAGAAGTGATTTTAAAGGAGAGAATAACATGGCCAAGGAGGGATAAAGTGTTCCTTCCTTGCCATCCAAAACCCTCAATTTTTTACCCTCCAAATTTGGGGGTCAAGGAAGGAAACACACTTTTTTACCTTATTAAAACTGTTAAATAATCAAATAAGGGAGTGACATGATCTAATTTATTTTATTCTTTGTCCTTCTCTTCTATTCAATTATGAGCCATTCTTTTCTAACCTTTATAAAACTCTCAAACGTAGCCATAGATACGAATAATTTATAGTCTTCATGTGTTTAAACAATTAAGTTAGTAAAATTTTCCAGAATTAGTCAATGGGAAAATTCTTGTTTTATGAGTGAAAAACTGTTGACGAGATGGATCCAGCAAGATGCTGTCTTCTACCACAATGTATAGCTTTATTTTTAACCATTATGCGGTTCAAAGAGGGAACAAAAAGGCCCCATTATGAGGTATCTTTGTCCCATTCATTGCGCTAGGCCACAGAGGCGAAATCTCTTCGTGGTATGGTGAAGTACTCGAATTGCTAAACCCTAAACATAAGGTTAGTCCATAGAGACTGAAAATTTTAGGGTGACTTATCTCACAAATGAAATCGATTGTGAGTAAAGGTGATATCTTCAAAGCTTATAAAATTGTGTTGATGGATTACATCATATAATATAGAATTGATTTATTATAAAAAAAAAATAAATGGACGTAATTGTACTTATCTATAACTTAAATAAAATATTGGTAAATTGAGACTTTTAAAAGTTTTGAAAAGGAAAATATTATTTGGTATGGAATTGGATTTTACATTTTATACGAATAGGTTTAATTGAGGGTAGCTTTTTTTTCCCTCAACTTCTCTAACCTTCTGTGATCTACGTCAAAGAACAAATTATATTGGTTGTAGAACTTTTCTTGCAGTTTCGTAACCTTGCTATCCGTACTAAATAGTAGTGCTGTTTTGAAAATAACCCATCTCACAAATGAAATTGGATGTGAGTAAAAGCCATATCTTCAATGCTCATAAAGTTATGTGTTGCAACATTATGTCATATGATATAAACCGTTGATTTATTATAAAGGAAAATGAATGAACGTGATTGTAGTTACCTGTAACTTGAACAGAGAGTTAGTAAATAGAGACTTTTGAAAATTTTGAAAGTGATCCATCTCACAAATAAAATTAGTTGCAATATCTTCGATGCTCATAAGATTGTGTTGTAGCATTACGACAGTTGATTCATTATAAAGAAAAATGAATGGACGCGATTGTAATAGGCTAGTAAATAGAGACTTCTGAAAATTTTGAAAGTGGCTCATCTCACGTATGAAATTACCCGTGAGTAAAGGAAATATCCTTGATGCTAATTATAGAGGGGACGTACCCTACTCTTCCGCCTCTTTGTACTCCCCTTACACTTGAAAATTGTGGTATTGCATATATAGTTCAATCCTGATACTGCCATTCCTATCATTTCATCCGTTACTTCCTTTACAAGTAGAGGTGAAAGTAGGTTAGGCGGTTTGTTGGGGCCCGTCAATCCAACCTATATTCGGCCTAATTTGGCCTAGCCTACATTCAACTTAATTTGGTATAGTCTTTTTAATCAAATAGACCATACTAAAGGCTATGAAAAATGTTTATTAGGCCAACAAACAAATTCTAATAATAATCGAAATCTTACTATCTATTTTGAATAAACTTTTGACCTATTTAGGAAGTTTTTTTGCTTATTTAAGAATAGATTTTTTGATTTATTTAAAAACTTTATGATCAAGTAGACCTTTAAGTAAATTTTTGAGCCAGACCTAAATTTTAAAAAGGTCAAATTAAGGCTCTAAAAAAACTATGTCAGATAATAGACCGAGACTCAAACTGTCTATTTGTAATACAGATTAGGCCAGTTTAAGTTAAAGCCTAACCTAGCCTGTCCTACTTCCGCCCTACTTACTAGTCGCAATTAGCCAATCAGATTGCAAATGACATAATTGAAAGTGATAATGCAATTGTTAATTTGATTAACAGCTGGTGATATGACACTGACTATATTCAAGAGTTTAGAGATGCTTAAGTAAATGAGTCTATTACGCGCAGGCTTTACTTTCCCTTCCCTCGAATTAACTTTCAAGTAAAACGCTCATTTTGAGTTTTAAATTCAACACAACTGGGACAGGAAATCTGCTAGGGAATGGGAACTTCTAGAAGGAAGACAGAGTAACTGTTCTCGAGCTTTGATGGTTGCCCTTCTCTTTATTTCTCCACAGTCCACAGTCCACAGTCCACAGTCAATCTCGACACCAACGCTAGACCCCCTCTTGGCTTTGGAGAGGGTGTGGTAAAGATAATATGCCCATTGCATCATATTCTAGTGGCCTATAGCCTCGCATTCATCACTTCCCAATGTGTTCATTCTTGTACTTGCTCATCGGGTCAAACGTGAAGTCAGAATTTCCAAAACAGTAATAACACATGCAAAATGCCAAAACAGAAGTTACATCTTGACCTGGTCAAATAAATGGACATTTTCATGACCATGACTTGACCCTGAATGATTTGCCCAAAACTCGTTTATTATTATCAATTTCATTGCTCTTAGAGAGATAAGGGGGGGAAAAAAAGAGAAGACAAAAAAAGAAAGGGGGGGGGGGATGGGGCTTTCAGAAGGATGCATTATAATGGCTATACAGAATTGGTATAGAATATACGGAAAAGGAAAATCAGAAAGCTAGACTAAAATTTCCTCCACAATTTATGCCCTGTTTGGATTTCTAATGCTCAGACACACCGCTCTGAATGTGCAAACTGCAAAATATATTCATCTCTTCCTACAAAGCAAAAGTGATGCCTTTCCAAATTTTGGCAGAGAAGCATGTCGGTTGAAAAAAAACAGAGTGGGAGAAAGAGAGATTTTTTTTTTTTTTGGTTAGAGATTAATTTTAATACAGGTAATGTGTAACTGTCATTGGATCCTTTATTTAATATAGCCACATTTAAATATTGGTTTACATGTATCACGCTGCTACTGTTTTACTTAGAGGGATAAAGACTCGCATACACTAATAGTGCATGGCAGACTCTAAGCAAATATAAGAAGATAAGGAGGTGTAGACACGGGATGCACATTCATTTTTTAGAGTATTCCCAAATACTTGTATCATTTACCTGCTTCTGCACTACGTGCAATCTAGCATTTAATCATTATTCATACTTTTTGTTTTCGTGGTACGAATTGGAAGGTAGAGTGTGTTACTTACATTGAAACTCTCGATAAAAGAACAAGCTTAGTGTCAACGTCCTGAGTTGTAGATTCTCAGCTTGTACTAACGGGTATCAAATTCAAACGAAAGAAGACAATAAAATGGAGAAAATGTGGGAAACACATGGATTGTGACAATTATGGTAACCATTAATTCGTTACGTACAACAAATTATATGGCGATTCATTACGTACAACAGATTAGAGCGATAGAATCTCTCATATGCAGCTTAAGTTGAACTTGCTTTGTACCAAAAGTTGATTGGCTGAGGCATTTTACTCGGAAAACAACTCAACACACTAACAATTACTAATCTTGAAGTAATTATTAATATTTATTGATTACTAGTTTAAACAAAATTAAAATATATCATGGGAATTGTAAAAATCGAAGTGTGGATTGAAGTTGTAAATAAAAAGAAAAGAGGATTCTTACATGCGCATAAATATTCGTAGAGCATACTTAAATTTTTTTTTATCGCAGTGAAGTGGACTGCAATTCCACTTTAGAGGAGGGAATATATTTGAGGAGTATGCATGCTTCATTGAATTAACAAGTAGTAATCAGTTAGTTCCATTTTCAAGATTTTATTATTTATTTTGTCCTGTAAAATATTTAATCGGTTGTTGTGATGAACAAGGACCGGCTGGATACTTAATCGAAGCCGTAAAGTAAAACCTCTTTAAAACCTATGTTGCACAGTACCTGTACCAGGTACAGGTAATAATTACATAATTTTTATATTATTCAATATGAAAAAATCTGAAAATAAAAACATTTTTTTTTTTTTTTGCTAAAATGATGGAAAAACATAGTAATGCTCTGGACAAGCAATACTGAAATATAAATTAGCATTTAGCAATGATGTTTCTTTCGAACAACCTGCTGAAAAGTGAAAACATAAGGAATAACAAAATAGAAATTGAAAGAGATATAAAGAGACTGAAGTGTGGTTGCGCTGTGCTACTATTGCATCATTGTTCGAGGGGAAAATAGTGTGGTCGTTTGCTATTGCATCGCCAGCAGTGGGGTGTCGCTGCCGTCGCGTCATCCTTGCTGCTTACGAGAGATTAGTGGTGGGTTGAGAATAGGTATGCGGCTGGAGGGTGGGTGTGCCCAGAAAGGGACGAAATATGAGAGAGGGGAAGCCTAGGATGTTTTGAACAAAAAATGACACAGTTTATAAAGAGCTGTACCCAAGTCGAATGGAAGACAGTCGTATCCATTTTTTTTATTTATTTTTTAAAAATTTAGGTACATATCCAAATGTGCATACCCAAAGCGTATCCATATCAAATATGTACCTAGTACCGGTACTTCAACCAAAACACTGTACCTATGCTCCACAGTTTAAAACCCAACATAACCAAAATACTTGTGGGCAAGCATAGAAAATTATGGTAAAGAGTGAAGACCTAGCTAAGGCTTTGTTTCGACAAGGAGAAGTAAATGGAATTGAATGGGACGGAATGGAATGAAAGGATATGAAATAGGACAGAATGAAATAAAAGTCTCACACCATTATTTGAATATCAAAGAATGGACAGAAGTTTTTGCTTAGTTGTTTAGATATACAGTAAAATAGTGATAATAATTATTTTATTTTATCTCATTCTATTCCATTCTTCTCAAACTGAAGAGGAAACAAATAGGCTATGAAATGGAATTAGATGGAGTAGGTACTATGCATTCAATACTATCACTAGCTCCTAATTGCATTATTCCATTTCATTTGGCTTTGTTTTATCATTTTCCATCAATCTAAATATAACTTATGGAATCTTTTTGCAAAATACACAACCAATTTCATTGTAAGATGGGTTACTTTCAAAATTTTCAAAAGTCCAGTTATGAACTTTCTACTTAGGATATGGGTAACTTCAATCACGTTCATTTATTTTTTATAGAAAAAATAAATCAAACAGTGTATATCATGTGATATAATGCTTCAACACATAATTTTATGAGCATTTAAAATATCGCCACTACTCACATCCAATTTAATTTGTGAGATAGGTCACTTTCGACAATTTTTAAAAGTCTATATTTACTAACCTTCTATTTATATTATATGTAACTTCAAACACGTTTTTTTTTTTATATATAATAAATCAATGATTTATATCATATGAACTAATGCTTGAATAGAGAATTTTATGAGCATCGAAGAGTACGCCTTTAATTTACTCACAACCAATTTCATTTGTGTGATGGGTTACTTTCAAAATTTTCAAGAGTTTCTACTTACTAACCTTTTGTTTACGTTATGGGTAAATACATCACATTCGTTTATTTTTATATGATAAATCAACGGTTTGTGTCATACAATGTAATGCTGCAAAACATAATTTTATAAGCATTGAAGTATTGCCCTTACTCATAGGTAATTTCATTTCTGAGATGGGTCACTTTCAAAATTTTCAAAAGTCTCAATTTACTAACCTTTTATCAGGCTCTAGGCAACTACAATCATATTTGTTCAATTTTCTTTATAATAAATCAACGGTTTGCATCGTATGATGTAATGCTGCGACACATAATTGTTTTTTGGTATATTAATAGTAACGATGTTTGAATTTATGATTTCATATAAACTACTCAAATTTCTTAGTATTAACCCGCTCTTAATGACTTGTAACACGGATTTTATTAGAATTGAAAATGTCACTTTACTCACAACCAATTTCATCTATGGGTCACTTTCAAAATTTTCGAAAGTCTCTATTTATTAATCTTTTCTTTTGGGCAACAATCATGTTCGTTCATTTCTTTTATAATAAATCAATGGTTTATATCCATGACTTTGCTGTAGCACAAAATTTTATCAGCATTGAAGATATCGTCTCTCTTTACCATTATTTAACTGGGGGATGCTATTTGGCACGACAATTTTAGTACGAAGCCATCACGAATTGAAATGCTAAAATTTGATTGGACGTGTAGTTAGTATTTACAAGAAATCAAAGGAGGAGGTGGTCGTAAAATAATTATCCACATCAGTCGTAACTATTCATACGAAGTCTTTTTGTACCAAACAGTGTTATTCATATGACAAGAGGGATGCTATTGGGCACCACAATTTTAGTACAAAGCCATCACGAATTTGAAATGCTAAAATTTGATTGTATGTGCAGTTAGTATTTATAAGAAATCGAAGGAGGAGGTGGTGGTAAAATAATCATCCACGTCATTCGTCACTATTTGTATGAAGTCTTTTCGTACCAAATAGTGTTATTCATTTGACAGGAGGATGCTACTTGGCACGATAATTTTAGTACGAAGCCATTACGAATTTGAAATGCTAAAATTTGATTGGACTTACAGTTGGTATTTATAACAAATCAAAGGAGAAAATAATTATCCATGTCATTCGTTACTATTCATACGAAGTCTTTTCGTACCAAACAGTGTTATTTATTTGACAAAAGAGATGCTATTTGGCAGGAAGGATGTTGTCTTTATTTATTACTATTGATAGGATTGACATGTAGCGCTTGACAGAGATGCATAATTGAATAAAGTCTTTGACCGTAAGGCACGTTCTATGGTATTCTTTGGGGTCAAAGGTGCACCATGCACTTTATCATCTAACGGTCAAGATCTAATAGTCTATCGATGAGACTAATAATTGATAGTGCACATTAGATTCTTAACCTTTTCTCTCCCCTCTATAATGCACACCACACAACACGATTCCACTCTTGCCTCTCTTTCTCTCCCCACTAAATCTGACCCTAAATCAAATATCAGCCACACTGGCTAGTACTGCAGAGGAAAGTTCGTCCATGAGCTAACCATGTGGGCCCCCTCCGCCCATGCATCACCGCAATAGGTCACTTTGCTACAACAACTAGCTCAGCCTGCCACCGCCTTTGCCCTCGGTGCCACTGCCACCAATAATGCTTTTTGCAATCAACAAATGCTTCCTGTGTTTTTTTTTTTTTAAATTTCTTCCATTCATCTTCTCCAAAAATTTACAATTTTTGCACTTTGTATGATTGTTGAAATTGTTGGTTTGTGCCTTTAATTGTTTAAAAACATTAGGTAACAAAACTATTCTGTTTTATAGATTAAAAATGTAACTTTTTTTGCCTTTTGCATTCCTCCTTTCTCCATTTTTAAGGGGTAAAAAAGTATGATGTAGAAGGATTTTGTAATTAAGATTATGATTTCTTTGTTCTTGGTGGTGATTGTGGTCTGACATTGTGGAAAAATGAAAGCTTTAAGCCCATGTTTACTTTGTTGAGAATTTGTGGTTGAAAAATTTAAATTCATGTTTGATGTTCTGGAATTTGATAAAGGACTGAAGATGGGGTTAAAGAAAAAGAAGGAGGGGGAGGGGACTAAGTCCCAAGAAGAGCTTGGTCGCCGGTGAAGTGGTGGTGGTAATGGCAAAGGAAGAATATGGCATGAATTGCTTGGCTTAATTTTTCCTTTCTATGGTGAATATGATCAAATTTAACACCATTTTTTTTTTTCATCTTGTACTGTACCCCTACGGTGATGCGGGGTCAGCGGTGGTCTTAGGGTCACTGGTGGCGCTAGGGCAGAGGAACGAGAAGAGAAAGAACTAGAAGAAAAGAAGGATTGGGATAAAGAAAGTGAGATGGGGAAAAAAAGAGTTAACAGAATAATTAGGTGTAATTGTACTATGGATGGTCCCTAAATCCAATAACTCTGATTCATAGTGCAAGACCCCCGAAGTGTATGTTAGACATCACCTTGACTTAATAGTTAAGATGACTACACTACACTCACATTATTTTTGCACCTCCTTTAAATTCCATAATTTCTTTGCAATAGTAGAGATTAAGTAATGTTATTCTCACACACTTGAACACATAGTATTTCACATTTGTTCAATTTTTACATTCTAATTAAAAGTTCGTATCACTTGAACTTATGCACATTTAGGGAGTGTTTGGCAATCTCAAAAATCAAGTTAACATGATACAAAATAGAACCAATTATGTTAATTCATATAAAAATGAACTAGTTTTTAATTAAATATTGTTTGGTTCCATAACTTAAAAATTAATTTTAATATGTGTTCTTTTTCTTTTTTTTCTTTTGTAGTTTTTTTTTGTCTACATCATTAAAAAAACTAATCTAGCAAATGGTGGTGGGCGATGGCAACGATGAGTGGTGGGGACCAGTGATGATAGACGGTAGCGGTCGGTGGCAATGATGGATGGTAGTGGTCAACGGCGACAACATACAACGACGATGGATGGTGGCAGCCAATCACAACAAATAGTGGTAGATGGGGTTAGCGGTGATAATTGGCAATGACGAATGATGGTGGACCATGGTGGTGAACGGCGGTGGATAGCAGCGGAGGACATTTGACACGTAGTAAGAAGATATACAATAAAAGAAGAAAAATTTGGTATAAAATAAAATTAATTTAAAATTAATTTTTTTTAAAAAATGATTTTGGATCCAAATTAGTTCAAATGAAAACTAATTTTAAAATATTTAAATAGTTACCAAATAATATTTATTAAAAATTGGGCTCTATTGTATCTAATTATCCAATTTTTTTAGTTTTCCAAACACCGCCTACTCTCCAATTTTGCCATCTTATCATATGGAAGGAGGTGTGACTCTTATCAATGTGTATCAAGCATTTTCTATCAAGAGTTTCACACTAAGTATGCAATGCATAGACGATAAAATCACACGAAGAAAGATAGAGATATGAGAAAATTATGTTAAACACAGACTCAAATTTTGATAGAGCACCACTTTTTAACATATTTGTGTCTGATTATTTCCTTGCACAACAAGAGTCATGAGAAAATCTCACTTAATCTCTCCCCTCACACAATTAATGAAAGATTAAATAAACTGGGAGTGCAATGACAGCTTAGCAAGAGAGAACAACAATCAACAATTACAATACCAGCATTTTTAAAAGATTTTTCTGTTACATGTCTAAAAGTAAGTCAAATGGCAAGCGGAGTAAAGTCAGCATAGAGGTTATGAAGCTTAAATTTTTTAATAAATAAGCTTATTAAAATATAGTAAACTTTGGCACCACCTTCAATTCTTCATTTAAAACAGTGCTCTGCCTCTTCCCCTTTATAAAGCCCCAATTCCCCATAGCCATCTCCATCTTCCATCCTCCGACACACAAACAAACACAGAATGTCAGAAATCGAAGACAGCAGAGAGTATTGTCACATGAAAGTGGCCACATTCAAGGATTGGCTACTCAATGTGGAGGAAGACTTCATCAGCGTCGACATGCACAAAGGTTCCTCCTCCAGTGACACCTCCAATCCCAATGGCTCCCCCCCACAACAACAGAACATATCAGACTTTGAGTTTGAGAAGGAGGAGAAGCAGCACTCGACCACCGCCGACGAGCTCTTTCTCGAGTGGAAGCTCCTTCCCCTCGAGACGGTCCAGAAGCACCGCCAGAACAACAATGCTGCTGCCATAGACAACGTGAGGTCGCAGTCGGCCATCGAAGACCGCACCAGCAGCGCCAACACCATGTCTCCTTCGCATTCACTTAGGTTCAGTTGCTCCGACGCGAACCCATTCGAATACCAGTTTCAGTTCTCGGCCGATTTCACGAAGAGGTCGTGGTCCCCGAGGCTGACGAAGCAGACCAAGCAGTCCTGGCTGGTCCAGAAACTCAAGGCTTCCCGAGCCTTCATCAAATCTTGGTTTGCCAAATCCGAGAAAGACAAGTCATCTCCCAGTTCTGCTTCTGCGGCAGACAACAACATTGGAGATGCAGGGAACAAACCAACACCACCAAATCACCACCGCAAGGACAAGAACGTGGAGGATAATGCTGCTGCTGGTGATGCAAGGAAAGGCTCATTCGGGATGTTGGATGAGAGCGAGCTCCATCGATCCTGTGCAGTCGCGATCAACATCGTTAACAAAGGCATGCATCATCATGGCTTGGGTGGCAGCAGGAGGAGCAGGAGTTCGTCCTTGTCGGGTGTTCTTAAGCGGCAATTCTCTTCCAGGGGTTCATCGTTTTCGTTAAGCGCAGCTGGGTGTAATGAGGCGAAGGCGCTGAAGAGGAGCATCGGCACTGCTCATTATTATGATCCGGAAAAGTCAGTTAATGGAGCCATCGAACATTGCAGGCTGTCCCAGCAGACGGGTGTTGGGTTTGGTTCAGGACTGAGGATCGCTCCAAAACTTGCAGCTTCTGGAAATCAAGACGTGGCACCACCTGCACGCAAGACCGAAGGCTGAGAAAGAGAATCAGGATTATTAGAGATTAGAAAATAAAATAAATTTTATTGTGAAAAAATAGTGAAATTGTAAAATATGTTAGTTTTGTTTATGATTGAAATAAAAGCGTGGGTCTCTCCTTGTACATGTTGCATATAATTTCGCCGGCGGTAAAACTGAATCTATTAGCGCTAATTACCAATACCATTGTCCTTTTCATTAGCCCAGTGCCAGTGGAGTGCAAAAATCGCTTATTTCGAAGGTGGCTTCTCTTTCTCCAGTAACGCACACCCAGGATGTTGTCAGGAGAATACTGCATAACAAAGAGCTGTGATGGTGCACTGTGTTATTGCCTTTTTAAATAGGGGAATGCTCCGGTGAATTTGTATTGTGAAATTCACTGTGAAGTTATTGATCTAGTTCAATAGACAAAAGACACATGGATCCTATTTTTGAGTAGGCCACCTTGAGTCAACAGATTAGTTATGATGAGTTATCATATTAATGAGACAAGTATGGTTTCTTATTTTGAATTTGAAAAAGGCAAAAAAAAAAAAAGGTAAAAATCATCTATCTCCTCCTTTGCGCTAGCATCGTTTCCACCTTTCACTCTGCTACCAAATACTCTTGAGCTCATAATCTCTTCCCTTGCCAGTACTGCAGTGCTGTAGTGGTGCATCGTTTAGTCCCCGATGCCGAAGCCACGTCTCCAACCACGACTTCTCTTGCTCAAAGACACGGTGAAGCCACATCTTTAATGTCGGTGACAAGGCGGTGGGTTCTTAGTTACATGATTTGAAGCTTCGCAGAGAGGAGGAGAAGCTCCTATGGCTGCAGAAATGAGATCTTCTTCTCTAATCAATTGCAGTTCGTGGTTGCTGCTAAAGACAACAATGGCAATGATTGTGATCATTCAGATCTCAAGGCTTCTACAATGAAGGAGGTTAATGGCAATAGGGCGGCAACGGCTGGGGAACGGAAAAGAAGAACTATTGCACCACGTTGGTTCATTGTGGTTGTTAACTATCGGCAACACCATCACTTTGCTTTTCTTCCCAAGAACATGCCAAACAACATAAACCTTAAAGTTTGCACCTTAAAAAGTTTACTCCTTTTTTTTTTTTTTGATAATTCAAAGTAAATAAAGGCTCACACCATCTAGAAAGAGGGGAGCATTTTGTAATAAGGAAAAGCACAAGTAAAAGAGTATACAAGCAAAAGGGGCAGTCCAAGATATCTGCCAATAATGAGCTCCAATCTTGTATGATGTACCAAACTACTTTGAACAGTACTATAGACACGGGCATCCACCAAAGTTAAGTTAAGATTACATGAGTATACTAGCCAATCCCTGGAACAAGAGCTCTTCACACCCAAATTTGCTAAGTCTTTGAAACAGCTTACTCCTGGACAGTCTGATTTATTAGTCGCACCCATTTGTTTTTCCATTTGCAGATTTTTCCAAAAAGTTTTCTCCTTTAAAAGTTTTCCTTAAAATTCATGCTTAATTTGGAGTGGAATGCATCATCGTCACCTAAGAGGTTGAGGGGTTGTTGGCGAAACTACGAATTGGAGAAGACGATGCAATGTGTGAGAAGAAGAAGAAGAAGGTGAGAAGTAGAAAAAGGTGAATGGAAGAAGAAAGGGGGTAATAGAGTGATAGAATTGATTTGGGGAAGAAATTTATTGATAGGATTTGAAGATGATAAAATTGATTTAGGATTTTTGGGAAAAAAAATTCATTGTTAGAGTTTGAAGATGGCAAAAATTGATTTGGAATTAGGGGATTGTTTTAATGTGTTTTCTTAAAAAATTTCACTTGATTAAGATTAAAGTGGTTATTAGGATTTAATAATTATATTTACAATTTAACCATCTCAACTTAATAGTTATCTGTGTCACCACAAACAAATAAAATAACTTTATACATCAAGCCATATGTGTTCTCCTTATTTAACCACCTATGAGCTTTACTATGAATTATTACAAGTGCAATTCACTTGAGAGTGCACCTTTTAAATATGAAATTGTTCCACACCACACCCCCTTCCGTAACCGTCCTTGTGCTATACCTCTCCACAAAACACCACTTACGTAAGCCTCCTTTGCTAGACTCCACGAGTTTTGTGGAGCCTTTAAAACTCAAGCACTCAACCATGACAGTATTCAAATCCCATTTATGTGTGCAGTTAATTCACCATATTTTTTTTCCCAGTTTTAATTCACTGTGAAATAAGGTAAGTCTTTATGCCAAGTCTCATGTATTGAATCTAACCCTTTAATTTCCCCAGAGCAAGGTTCTCGAAGATTGCATATCAGGCTTTCCTTGCCACTGCTCGTTCAGAGTTCAACAGATTAACACATAGAATGTGGTAAGTGATGAATGCCGCATTTTGTCCTCTCTACCTTTCTTTCTGCTTTGCTTTGAGTTTTTCACCGTAAAGAAGGAAAAGTAGTAAGTTATTCAGAAAAACTGAACTCTGACCAAAAAAGTTTAGTAACAGCCATTCACCTTCTTAGAGGAATAGAAAGCTCAGGAAGTGGTAGAGTAGTCTCATTTTTTGGTACGTTTTGCTAATTTTATCTTTGGAAAGAGTAATGATAGGTGAACATATTTTTTATAGGACACTGTATCAATTCACACTTCATCTACTATTAGATGGAAATTGGATCCACATCCCGTTAAAGGATGGATGATGTATAAGTAGATGCGATATTTTATAAAAGATATATTCATTTAACATTTCTCTATTAGAAATAACCATGATTAGCAACTGTGAATCCGCAGCACATCTGCATGCATGCTTGACTGTAGAGTTCTAAATTAATTAGGGCAATTATATATCCTTGATACAATTACCAAAGCATAACAGAATGTAACTGACTATGATTAGGATCAGAGAAACCTTAAATTATCGTTGTTTCATACCTAACTAGTAGAATATTTGTGATGCCGCACGGGCTAATTGTTACTTTTGTTATAATTTAATATTAATGCTTGTTAAGAAAACTTTTATCTTTTATTATTGGTTAAAAGTTTGATTATATTTCAAATATTTATATATCTCATTTTGATTTGAATTGTTGGTGTGAAAATAAATATGTAAAAAATAGGAAAAAAATTAAATATAAATAACAATATATATATATATATATATATATATATATTTTTGCTTACTAATCATAATATATTACAAAGTTTTATTTTATTAGTAAGTATATGATATTCAATTTCAAAGTTTTATAATGTTTCACAGTTTTATTACATGCAATTTTTCCGTAAAATATTAAGTAATTGGCATGAAACTTATAACAAACAAATGCCATGTAATATAAATTTATCGAAATTGATGTTAGCTAATTAAGTGGGAAAAAACCTAAAATTAGATATAATACATAAGTTATATCTCTAAGAGAAGAGTGTTTTCAATAGAGAGAGAAAGGAAAGGAAATGAGTGTTTTTGAGCGGACAATATATATTGTGGGAAATTGACATGTGGCAAGAGAGGCACTCACGTCAATCCCGGAACTCGCATCACTAGGCCTAATTCATTTATGCCTCATCCCAAAGAGGAACTCGAGTCAAGCTGAGGAACTCACATTAATCCCAGAACTCAGATTAAGTTGAGGAACTCTCATTAATCCCAGAACTTGCGTCATCGGAGCTCAATTCAGCTATGTCTCAGTCTAAAGAAGAATTCATGTCAATCCCAAAACTTTGGTTAAGCTAAGGAACTCGCATCACCAGAGGCCAATTAAGCTATGCCTTAGCCTAGAGGAACTCATGTCAAGATTGGAACTCCAGTCAAGCTAAGGAACTTGTATCAATCTCGGAACTCGCGTCACTGGAGCCCAATTCAGCTATGCTTCATCCCAAAGAGGAACTCAAGTCAAGCTAATGAACTAGCATCAATCCCAAAGTTGCATCACCGAAGCCCAATTTAGCTATGCCTCAGCCTAGAGAAACTTGTGTCAAGATCAGAACTCGGGTCAAGTTGAGGAACTCACAATAATTCTGAAACTCGCTCATCGGAACCCAATTCAGCTATACCTAAACCTAAAGAGGAACTCACGTCAATCTTGGAACTCATGTCACCGAAGCCCAATTCAACTATACCTTAGTCCAAAGAGGAACTCGCATCATTGGACAAAGTGTGTGTGTTTTGTTTGTAGGTGTGTGCATGAGTGGTAGAAAGAGAGAAAGGAGAAGAGAGAGAAAAGAAAGAAAGAGAGAGGAGAAGGGAAAGAGGAAAGAGAGAGAGGAGAGAGAAAAAAACTTAAAAAAGAAAAGATGAAAGAAGAAAAAGAAAGAGAGAGAAGAAAAGAAAAGGAGAGAGTACTTTTGGAAGAAAATAATACTTGGAGGAGGTGATATGTGCATTGGGAGGACTTAATCTTCTTGGATTAATATAGATTACTACTATATTTTTAATGCCAAGAATTACTAACTTCCTCAACTTCCACATTTTGTCATAAACATAGAGTCCACTCCTCTCTTTTTTTAATCAATTTGCAGTTGTGGATAAATTTGTAATTTTATTCTATCTACATGAATTGGTCATTTAAATTTTTCTCTCTTAATTACTATTATCTCCCCACTATTGTTCTTTATTTGATTAATATGTATTTAGATAATAAAATATATAATTAAAAAGCTGAATGAAAAAAATGTGAATTGTTTAGCATAATTGTTCAGGTATATTTTAGAGAGATACTTAAGAAATGCTTAATATAAAAAATAGTATTATTTCAAGTAACGTTAACGTATAAATTAGTATTAAATATATTACTTAAATTTTTAATCATTTATATATTATTTAGATAAGAGAAAATAAAAAAAGAATAATATTATTCAAAAAATTTAATTGCTATGCACTGACAGTATAAAAGAGTTTTATACTGTTATCCAATCAAATACATGTGTTTGCAAGATTTTTGAAGTAGTGAGTGACTGAGTTAAATACTTTTATTGATGTGGTAATATGTGATTAAATGTATGTGTAAAATTTTTTTACGCTGATAGTATATATAAATTAAATCCTTATTCAAATAAAGAAAAATAGTGGAGAATGAATATTAATTAGAAAAAAGAAAAAATTAAAATAGCATTAATGTAGATGGAATAAAATTATGAATTTATACATAATTATAAATTGATTAAGAAAAGTAAGGATTTACCCAAAATTACTCAAAAACTTTTATATAAGCTTTTGAATATATTTCAAGCTAATATTTTATATAGTATTTCACAAACAAGTTAAGTAGAGTCCAAAAAAAAAAAAATCTATGACGGCTAATAAGCTAAACTCGAACCACTAATTTGCAAAACTCATATTTAGACAAAACTTGGTCCACTCTAATCTATTGCTATCCTTACAATTTATTTAACATATACACACATTTTATATTCTGATTGATGCTATATTTGGATGTAGATGATGGCGGGGAAGAGACAAAAAGAGAAGGGAAAAATAGTCCATAACTTTATTTGGATGATTTTCAATATGAGAAAATGAGAACTAAGAAAAGAGTAAGTGCTCCAATTGATATCTCCTAAAATCTCTAAAATTCTTTTCACTCAACTTGGGGGGTAAGAAAGTACAAAAGTTTCATTTTAAAATAAATAAGGAGATTTGAACTAATTTCTTTCACTTTTTTTATGTTATCCCACTTAAACATCCAAATAAGGAGTTTTAACTATCTCTTCATCTCTTGTCCTTCTATTCTATTTTTTCCCACCCCTTCTCCCTTAAAAAAAAGAAAAATTCAAGCACAACATAAAAAGTAGTTTCAATTGAATTCATTTCATGCACAACTAGGCTTCCACTAATTTACCATGTGAGAAGATTAACTCCTCCTAAAATTTACCAAACATTTTGTATCAAGATTATTCACACTAAATACAAAAAACTGAAACGAAGTTTTTTATATTTATTTCATTCAATTCTCAAATTAAGTAAAAATATATAAATAATTTTCTTGAGATAAATGCATACTTTTACATTTTAAGTTACTCATTTTAAATATATATATATATATACACACACTTTATGTTTTGATTTAAACCACCAATATTTGACTCTCATTAGACTCCAACTAATATAGTTCAAATCAAGTAGACTCACTATGGATCGAGTAAAGTTCTCCATGCGGTATTTTTTTCAATCCACATGACTTGAACCTGAGACCTTACTTTAGGAAAACAAGTGTCGAACTACTGAGGCATAGTTTAGTAGTGCTTTTTGAACTCCTACTTATAAAAAAATATAAGGCAATCTTTTTTTTTTTTTTTTTTTGCTTTGGTGATTCAAAAAATTATGATATTTTTCCTCCTAGCTTTTAAAAGTCAGAGGGTGCTCTTAAGAGCCTCCATTGGCCATTGGGTGTCTTTTAAAACTGACTTGTACTTTCTAAAATTTAAAAGACTAATATAATCTTACTCTCTTTAATAATAGTGAAAGTAAAAATTATTCTTTTTAACATTTATGTCCATTATAGTTATTTTGGATTCTAAAAGCAACTTTATCAAATACTACTCTTGTAATTTCTACTTATTGATAGTAAATTTTATACTCCTCCGATTCAAAATAATTGTCAATTTAGCTATTTTCACATATATTAAAAAATCTAAAATCAATACATAATTATTATATTATTTTACGAAAATACCTTTATTAAATTTTATTGTACGGTGGAAAGCATGATTTTCTAAATGTTTTATCCAAGGTATATCATTATGTGGTGGAAAATAACCATCTCTTTTAACCAATAAAGATGAAGGGTTAAATTGAAAAATTAATAATAAATATTGTATCGATATGTAAAAATGACAATTATTGTGAACTAAAAATTTTTACCCAGACAACTATTATCAACCAAAGAGAGTATTATTTTATCAATTAATATTATTATAACTTTTAAAAAGCAATTTTTAAAAAGTCGAGAGAACTCAATAGCTTTCAAAAAGACAGAACAATACTAAACCAATATGAAACCAACCAAATATTGATATATTCTTACTTTATTTAAAAATTAAATATAAAGAATTTAATATAAATCTTGTTCAATACATAATACATATAATATACTAGATCCTCTCATATGATTAACCCCAAAAAAATTAGCGAGACAGGGCATCAAGAAAATTACATTTCTTTTTCCCCATCACATTCCAAGGCTTGTTCCCCCATAAACCACAATAATGAAGTCGACTCTCTCTCTAGTCCCTCCCGTACACGGTTTTTACGCAGATTCTATTCACATAGATCTTCGCCCGCTGAATGCTGTCTCCTTTTTTTCTTCTCATGTTCTCAGATATTTTTCTTAGATAGAGACATAAAAAAGAACCCCAAAAAAATTACTAATTGGCATTACTCAGGACACTTACCTCTCTCTCTTATTATTGCAATGGTTACAACTTACAAGTGGTAGTTTCTAACTAAACATTCTTCCACGAAAAAAAAAAAAAAAGGAAAGAAAGGCACACTCTACAGCAATCCATGACTCGCATAAATACAGATCGGGTCAAGCAATTTACCAACTCCTATTTTTCAGACCCGACCCAATCCAACTCGAAATTAACCTAGCCTACAGCGAATCGTTACCAATGGGCTAGCTGCCCGAAATTAATTTATGCATAAATTCACAGTAATCCGGTGAGTACTAAGTAGTATTATTCATAATAATAATAATAATAAAAATTGGAAGCACATCTGAAAGGAACAAGAAGTGGATGACACATTCTCTATCTCCTTTTTGTAGGGACTGCAATCTCTTATTTGATGTTAAGGAAAATGTACTCTCTTCTAAAACAGCAATTCATAAAGTCAGTTGATGTTAAAAATCAACAATTGCATAGTTAATGCAAGCCATAATAATTGAAGTAAAGAAATTCCCTTGTACGACGTAGTACGACAGTAAACTCGAATGATGTGCAAAATATGAGCATGACCCAATCCACCGTTTCAGATGATACATCGAAGAGGAATATGATTAATTACATTCTTTGCCTTTGCTGTTTCAAAGGCATGCTTATGCAGCGTTAGTTAATGTTTGCTTCTTCTAAGAAGCAAACATCTGCAACTATGTTAGTGTAGTTAGACACCAAAAAACGAGAGTTCAAGGTGTATGGTAGAATCATCTTTATATTGCGTACACTGTCTTATACTCGTTCTCCGAAGCTGACATCATTGACATAGATAATGACTGCCTACTGCTCATTGTTGTCCTCAGACTTCGCAATCTTGCGGCCTCAAGTCGGTGAGCGATCACCCAATAACAAAGTGTTCCAAGAGTAGCTGCCATAATCACAGTTCCTAGAGCTGTTGCCAATATAGCTAACCATTTATGCTCCCCCACAACAATGTATGACATTGCAAGGAATGCCACAGAAATTAGCACACAGGCTATCCACATCAACTTATTTATGACAGCCATCATTTGTTTCTTTGCTTTCCTCTCAATAACCACCACTGATGTTTGGACAACCACAACAGCCAGTGATATGAAGAGGGCGAGAGAATCGAAGATTATGAATATCATGAACCCAATATTGGGAGCAATATTTGCTTCCCCAGGAGACATTCCAGGAGCGAGGACGTCTGCGTTCTGTGGATACTGGCCTGGGACATTAAATATGGCAGCAAAAGCAACTGTTGCAATAAGGACAGCGACAACAGTGTTGGAATTGATTGCATTGTTAAGCCCCTCAGCATGCATTTTGTTAATTCGTTTGGCTATGCCTTGCATCCGTCTTTGTGTTTTAATTGTGTGTTCCAGCTGGTTATGAACCCCACTTTTTATGTCGCTCACTGTTCGTTTGAGTTCGAGGGCAGTGTTTGTAGTAGGTGACTTTATGGACTTCGCACTTTTAGCTCCACGAACTCGCAGGAAGTTGGCAATGTCTAGGTGACCAGTTTTCTCGGCAGCATCCAGAGCAGTTTCGCCAGATTTATTAATAACATCTGTGTCTATTTCTCTGCAATCTAGTATCTTCTGAACAATCTGCAAGATTATCACAAGAATGCTAAGAGAAGTTTGCTTGCAACAGCTGCAGGGACCTAATAAACTGCTTAAGCTGATCATATCAACCACAAGCTAGGCTCAGGAATAATGCAAACTGTTCAGGATATTAAAATTTACAAAGAACGTCAACTTATATAACTGGGAAAAATAAACACCAAAGCTTCTGTCTATCAGTATTACATTTACACCACCCATTTGCAGCAAGACAACAATTATGCTCACATATACAACTATAGTGACATACAATGCACTGCCACCATAAGTGCTTACTATATAAGTTGAATAAGTTCATTTCTCTTATGCCAACCAAGACAAGACACATACAGCGACTGAAATTCATTCAAATATTATTCACTTCAATAACTAAAAGGTTTTAATAGAAATATGCTAGTTGTCAACCAATGTTAATAAAAGCACATATATACTGAAGTATGTTAGAAACACAGTATTCTTGAGCAAATAAAGAAATTTAGATCATGTTGATCAAGGTCTTGGAATATGAAGAACTCTAGAGTCCAATGTCTAGAAGGAGAAGCTACATGTTCTGTACTTTCTTTCGAAAAAGAAAACAGGAAAGCAGTTTTTACCTGGAGACGACCCTTTCGGGTTGCTATATGTAGAGCAGTATTTCCCTTGGCATCCACCATGTTAACCAAAGATGGGTTCATCTTCAAAAGCTCATCCACCATTTCAAGATTTTGTCCTTTGACTGCCATATGGAGTGCTGTCTGCCCCTTCTTATCAATTCTCATTGAAATTTCAGGTTCTCTGCTCAGAAGGGCCTTGATGACCTCCACATGGCCATTTCTTGCAGCAGAATGCAACACAGTTTTTCCGTTGCTTTTTGCTATAGTTACCAGGCTGCTACCTTTTTCCAGGAGAAAATCTACAACCTCAATATGTCCTTGTGCTGCTGCAGTGTGCAATGCAGTAGTGTTTGACAGATCAACGGTCATTGAAACTTGCGGAATGGCCTCCATGAGGACCTTCAATATCTCTGCAAACAGTCAGAGAAATTCCAAAGGTTAAATTGATTATAAATTTTTAATTGTGATGATCAACAAAATAATAGTTGAGTGTGAAACCTAGAAAGCTAGCAGACACAAAACAAATCAGGGCAAATTTGACACAAGAATCCAAATCGTAGACAAATAATATATGCTGTTCTGTATCAATAAATCCAAAAAAAAAAAAAAAAAGCCAAGTAATTTAAAAGAAATTGTGCAAAGAGTTGTTATAAGATGTTGCATACCATTTATCAAATGAAGTAAAATCACTGTAAAAATACAAGGATGCTCATATGGGTTTAGCAAACACCCTAATCATATTGTAGAGAAATGTTGCATGGACCGAGGTAGATTATGTAGTAATGATCCTATGGGCTGTGGAGAATCAAAATACTAACCCAAGTTCCCATTTTTAGCAGCAATGTGGAATGCATCAAATCCATTTTTAGCTTTGAAGCTGGCCAATCCAATATCATGGTATTTCATCAATTCCTTCACTATATCAAGATGACCATTTTCAGCAGCAACATACAAGGCAGTTTCCCCAGAGTTATTTTTCTTTGAGAGCAAATCCTTTAATTCCTCCTCTCCATTCTCAGAGATGATTCCCAGCGCCAATTCTAAGTTTCCGGCTCGGATTGCCGAGTGTAAGTGAGAATCACCCCGGATACCTGTCAATTGTTTCTTCATCTTCTTTGGAAGGTATCTTTACTACTTTGATGGACCTCCAACGTATCAAGTTTACATATCTTAAAATCCAAAATACAATTATTGATTGTCTCCCACAGTATCAAATCACTGAGCAACACGGCCAAGGCAATTCAAAATTGTAACCTTGGGTAAGCACTCAGGGTCCACCTGATTTCTACAAATTGTGCCCACATCTGCATTCACAGTTCAGCTGCTTCAGCATCCAAACAGACTCTTTTAGGACTGATTCAACATAGGGCCAAAAAAAGGAGGGGAAAAAAAAAAACAGAAACATGGGTAAGCACCAGAAACCAAAAAAGATCCAAAATTGATACAAAGCAATATTTTTGTTTTTTTGGGGTGCAGGGTAAGGCAATATTTTTCCAACAAAAGTACACAATTATTAGGGGAATTATGTTTGTTGATCTTATATTAAAAAAAAATCAATTTTCTGTAGGATTCTTAAAAGTGCAATTCTTAAAATAAAAGGGTTAGTAATGGTTAATGGAAATAGGGGGGAAAAAAAATCAACTAACCAATTCATCAATAAGACAGCATCGGTTGTGCTTTCAGAGACATGGTTTATCTTGTGTATTCATCTTCCGAAGATCTAGAAACTGAAGAAGAAAACATTATTAATAGGATAACAGATAACTCCAATCATAGAAGTTTCAGGAGTAACTGAAGAATGAAAGTCGCGGGAAGCCGAGGTGTGAAAAGGCAGAGAGAGCAGAAACTGATTCACACTCGGACCCCCCCCCTCTCGACCTCTACTCGGCAGAGGAAAAAGGTGAACCCCTTTCGGGAAGCACTATTTGTATGCTTCGAAAAGAGAGGAAAAACTAAGAGCTGAAGAAGAATGAATGGGAAAGTGCAGCTAACGCGGAGAAACACAACGCACGCGAGTTTGGTTAGGTATGCAACTTTGCATAGTGTGGTCCTATGGTCCCATGGAGAGAGGGAGAAGGTGATGATTGATTGTGTGATGCGTGGTGGAGCCAAACCAAATCGTTGACGCGCATTTTCCACTGAACACAAAACACTAACCCACGTTTGCATTAATTTCTATATATATATATATATATATATATGAATTAAAATTTTATGCAAATTATACGAATCTGAACTACTCCTAATGGTCTGTTCGTTGTTATATCTTCTAATCTCGAGTTCCATCCACGTTTTCACTAATGAGCAATGAATATGATGTTTTATGTGTACGAGATAGTAATTATATATCTGTAACCAATAATTTGTTAATTACGTAGATTAAAATCAGAATTTAATAATGGCAAATGTGTTTTTACCTTTCTTTTTTTGTCATTTTCACCGGTTTAACGTGGCCAATAGTATTTCACAGCTAGCATATATATGATCGTTTGTGGTCGGATCATTCGCACAAATTATGGGCCGCCGCCTAGGTGTTGCAAACTAAAAAATATTCAATATCACATTAGGATTTAATTTAAATATATTGTTAATATAAATTTTTTTTATATAAATATTTAATTATATATTATTATATTAATAAATTTTTTTGATATAATTACTTATTATTTAAATAATAATATAAATAAATAATTTTGATTGGACTATACTATACACCTAAATTAAGCTCCATTATATAATCAGGAGCAGATTCCACGAGTCATAAAGTCTAGGAAAACAAAATATCAGTCACATACAAATTATTTATTCTGAAAGCCGTAGTCTTTATAAATTGACCCTGCTTTAGTTATCATTGCAATACTCCCAAACGGTGAAATTGCTTTCAAAAACATTTTCTCTTTTGTTTATAAAGATTATATTAAATTTGAGAAATCAATTTCTCCAGCTTTTTGCTCCAAATTCATTATAATAATATAATAATCTTTATAAGCTTTAAACGCAAACACTCCAGAAGACGTAGCCACGCACGATACAACGTAGTACAACGGCGCAAAAAAAACTTACGTGGATATGTAATTTTAGAAGGGTCAGAATCAAGTTATACTTATATAAATTTAAATAATAATAAATAATTTTTTGTTCTTTTTTTTTTGTGAAATTTACCTTTAAATTGTAATTATATATTATATAAATTAAATTATAAAATTTTATATTAATATAAAATTATTTAGTATATTTTTTAGTAATTAATTTTAATACACTATATAATATAAAATATTTTATACCATCAATCAATTAGATATTACTTTTGTATGATTTTAAAGATAGTTATAACAAAAATCAAGTAGTTTTAATGACTTATCGATATGTAATTAAATAATTATGTAAAAAAAAATTTATATTAACAGTATATTAAAATTAAATTATATATTTTTTATAAGATTTAATTTATATATATTATTAATATAAAAATATTTTATATAAATATCTAATTATATATTATTATATTAGTAAAAATATTTAATTTATTTAAAAATTTTATAGATATAAATATACACTTAGATGATAGTTAATATATAATAATTAAATTTTTTTATATATTAAAATTAATATAATACATATGTTTAAATATATATTAAAATAAGAGTTATTTAGTTATATTATTATTATTATTATCGATGCCAATTTTTTTAAAAAAAATTAACACAAATGATTTAACTGTTGTTATAAATCACTGGCGTAAGTAGATAAAGTTCTACATATTCATATTTTCCCATTTGATCATGAGCCAATTACTTCTTCATTCAACATGTACGGTTCCATTGTATGATGGTCTTTTTTCCCCAATGTCAAAGACAATCCTATCCCTGTATTTATAGGGTTTGAAACTTCGGTCTACTAAATGCCAAAAAACATTGAAAAATATAGTGGGGAAAAATGTTTATATAAACGAAAGAAAGAGGCTAAAAATTAAGAAGTGCGAGGCGGCTGACTGAGCCAGACCCATATCTTTGACTATCAGAGTCGTAGCCGCCACTCTGAGGGGTTTTAGGTCTTTTGATTCACTAGTAGACAGACACGCACCCCGCTTTACTTGGATGTTTGAGGCCAGCACGGCACTCCCACTTCCTGAACCTCAGCACCCAATCCACAAGTCACATCCACTGCTCACTGCTGCTTTACCGTCATCCTTTTCACACTTGCCTGAAGTCAAGCAACTTGCCCCTCCCTCTTTGTGAACGTGTCTTGCATGCCTTGCACATTTGTCGAAGAAAAAAAGAAAAAAAATGTTATTTGTATTTGTTTTGAGAACTTATTACAAGGATATTATTTTTGATTTATAATAGTTATTAATTTCAATGAAAATTTTTAATTTATAATAATAATTATTATTATATATTAATATAATATTTATTATTAATTTCTTAATTTTATCATTTATTTTGATTAATTGAAATAGTTGACTATTTTTTATCATATAATGATATATTTTAGGTAAAATATTAAGTAATTATACTTTTTATTATATAATAAAATTTAATAAGAATATTTTTCATAAGTTTATATCATAATTATTTATTAATTTTATATTTTTTAATTTATATGAAAATGATCAAATTGACAACTATTTTGAATCAGAAAAAATGTAGTAAGATAGAAGAATATAAGATGGTGAGTGTTAAAAAAATAAAAAGTAATAAATCTATTACCTTATATCTTTCTCTCTCATTATATATCTATATTGATTCCCAAAAAATGAGTATAAATATCATTACTCCTTATCAAACTATGATAGAAATAAGCTCTTATAATTTTCATGTGCAAACTTTTTAACTATTAAGAGTTATGTTTCTTTTTTCATTTTTATTTTAAACCAGGGAGCTCCTAGAGAAATTAGAGAAAATGGGAAAGATGATGAGCCAATAGATAGAAATGTCATTTGAGATACAACTCATTAGTAAAGTTATGTTAGTTATATTTTTAACACCAAATATAATATCTCTTTCATACAAATATATAATACTTTTTTATCTTGATACACTTATATTTTGATACTCACTCACATTCATTTTCATATACTGTATCTATACACAAGTGGTTGATAATATTTCTAGAATTATTATTTATGAATTGTGTTATAACATCTCTCTTACATCAATATATAATACTTTTCAGCTTAATACTTATATACTTTGATATTTACTCACATTCATTTTCATACACTATGTCTATTCACGAGTAGTTGATAATACTTCTAGAACTATTATTTATGAGTTGTGTTATTTTGCAATACAAACTTCAACATATATGACGAGATATAGAAACATTCAGCAAGTAAAACAGATTTCCCCCCAAAAGTACCTACTTGTCACACAAAAGACAAAGAAATGAACAATGATCATTGAACATAAAATTTATCATAGCCTCATAAAAAGCACAAACTTTTCATTGGAAAGATATTTAATAATAGTCTATTGTTGTGATATATCTGCTGAATATTGAATAACTAGTTTGAGGCGCAGCTTGTAAAGTAGAGGAATAATTTAGTAAATATGAGAAAATAATTAGAAATAAAATAACTATTTAATAAAATGAAAATTATTTATTTATGATACAGTGAATGTCTAATAATATAAGAAAGAATATATTTATGACTTTTATGGTCATACACAATGTATTGATACTATATAAATGTTTAATAGTCAAATTTTTTCATCATTTTTGTATTTACTTCTGTTTGGTGTTGTACCATTTTTTGCACTTATTTCCATTTTTTATTTGGGTTGCTTGTAGTTTGTGTTTTTTATGTGTGTTTCTCTTGAAACTTCAAATTAAGATTGACTTTTCATTTGGTATTGATGTGTGTTTTATTTACACTAATGCATTTCTTCTTCTTTCATAAATGATATCTTTATTCAATAATATTGTATATTTTATTTGTTTGTGATATTTTTTGTTTGAGCTTTATATGGACATGAACTCTCATATGATGATATTGTTCTTGGTAAATGTGGTTCTAAAATTATGTTAAGGAAAATGTTAGAGCTCATAGTTGTTTACTTAATGTGAAGGCAATTATATTTGTCTTGTGTTATTCTTTGATTGTGTAATTTTGGAACAATAAAGATGTGAATTGTATTTGAAGACATGTTACTTGATTAATTTGTTTCAAGAGCAATTGAGATCCCAAGATATTGTTTGGGACAAAAGTCTTCTTGACAATATAGTTTTCGAACCCTTCTTAATGTTGTGATTAGTTATCTTTATTTCAAAAATAAGTGTGTAATTGCAGAGATTTGTAATTTTGAAGTTGTTTGTAGAGCTATTTTTATATCCTTTCTCTATATTTGTTGCTTGTAGTAGTTATTTTTAAATTCCTTATGGTATAAAGTTTCATTCTTGTGAGATACGATTAAAATATGAAACTGAATTTTTTTGCATTATTGCTTGTAGAGGAATTTCTTGTGTAGTTGTGTCAGTGAATGGAAAAAATATGAGTAAAGTGAGAAAGTTGTTACTAATGTTATTGAGGTAATTTGTTTAATCTTATTGTTATTAATTTTTGGTTTAAGCAAGTGTTTTTTTTTTTTTGAGAAAATTGTTGATTAAGTAAGTTTTGAATATTCAGTTATAATTTTTTGTAGTAAGTTATTTCTATATCCTTTATTTATTCCTTTCACCAATCTATATCTCTCACTTGTAGTAGTTATTTTCAAATTTCTTATTGTGTAATGTTTTTCTTCTTGTGACATACAATTAACATGTGAAATAAAATTCATTGTTGCTTGTAAAGGAGTTTCCCTTGTAATTATGTCAGAGATCGGACAAAGAATTAGTAAAGTGAGAAAGTTGTTATTAATGTTGTTGGGATAATTTATTTAATCTTATTGTTACTAATTTTTGGTTTAAGTAGCCATTCTTTTTTTTAATGATATTATAATTTGGTTGTACTAAAATATTGCAAGAGTGAAATAATATGATTTTAAAGATGAGTAAGACTATAGTAATTGAAAAGAATATTTATGGTAGTGGGATGAATTTGTACATAAACGAATAATTATGATAGTGGAGTAGGTATGTGGCTATTATAAGAAATAAGGATTAAATGAGATAATGACAACTTCAATGATATGTTGATGTGGCAATATCATAGTGCTTAAGTTGTTAATACTATAGATTGGGTCTTAGCTTTTATATATTCACTACAACAAATATGATCTATAGCCACATTATTTTAGGTCACATTTAGAAAGCGTGGCCTATAACTATCAAAGGCCACACTTTTACTAGGGTGGGCTTAGATTATATTTTTAGACCACGCTTATTGAGTCATGCTTGAAAAAGGTGGCCATAGTACAAAAAGGCCATAGTTCACAAGCGTTGCCTTTTTAAAATAAAATGGATACTCTTGTATCTTAATAGACCACGCTTATCAATCGCGTCTAATATTTTTATTTAGGCTACAGTTTAAAACTGTGATCTATAGAATTCCCGTTGCAATTTTAATGTTCTCGTCAATCATATTTAGTATACTATGTTTTAGAGGGAATAAAAAACTAGCATAAAAAAAATGTAAAAAAAATTTTCAATTCCCTAAATCAACTAAAAGCAAAAATCCCAAAGCACATTCACTCTCACCCCTCTCAACTTCGATCGTTGTCCAGCCTTAAGGACATTCTACCCCTTCATTCGCCACTAGCTTCGGGTCTTCGCTATTCTCCACCCCTTTTTCTTCTCAGCCACAGCAACACCAAACTCCTTCACTCTTTCAGCAACCAGCTTCCACCGATTTCAGGTTTCAATCCTCTTTTGCAGCGCTACAGCCATAGACGCAAACGCAGCCCACGCTGTTTTCGAATGCTCAATTAACTACTCAAATGGCCCATGTGGCTCCCATTCCTTTCTCTCACGATATTCAAGTAACCTAACATTATCCCCCTTTTCCTTTCACCATTTTTTTTTCCTCAAAATTAATTTGTGTTTTTGATTTGGTTCGTTGTATGTGTTGTTCCATTAGGCAATTGTTGATGCTTACAAGGATGAGCCTGGAACCCCTAAGTACGCCTTTAAGGTATTTTCCTCACTGTCTCTTTTATTTTTCTTTATCATTTTGATTTAAAAAATTCGTGAAGTGTTCTTTCTTCGATTTTTTTTAGCTTTTTATTGTGGGTTTCAGTTGTGAAATTTTGCATGTGAATACCTTTTTGTCTGATATCCATGTAAATCCCATTGTTTTGTGTTCTGTAGCATTTGTTGTTCAGTGTAATAGATCCACAGTTTAGAGTGAATCCTGCCGGTGTTTCAGACATAAGTCCCTTGTCAAGATTTAGCAGTTTTCCTCTAAGTACTCTTGGGCTCGGTTTGGTGTTCCCTTCAAAAATGAAGGTAAAAGACATGGGTGTGGATGGATTTATGTGAAAATTGAATTTTTCACCCTAAGATCTAACAAGATACCAAACTGACTCTACTTGTTTGTTTTTGGTTTGGAATGTATAAAGCTTTTATTTTCATGCCACTAGTTGGCTAACTATGGAGAATAGTTTATACTGCCAGATCATGTGGGCAGAGGCTATGTCTGCCTTGTGCCATCGCTTGTGCATCCCTTGTGCGTTGCATGACACCCATTTGCTTGCATCTCGTTTGTGCGTCGCGCTCGCCTGTTGCCGTACGTGTTCATGTTGCCGGCCCAACCCACCTCACCAACTGCCACACTATACTGCCTTTGCCTTGCAAGTTGCTGGTCTCAACTCTCTCTCTTTCTCTCTCTCTGCATGTCATTGTGTTGTCCTGTGTGTGTCCCTTGAGTGAAATGTAATTATCCTCTATTTCTTACTGTTAGGTGGCCTTTTGCCGCAAAGCCCTTGAGTTCTTCAAGGACAAGCTCAATGCATGGCCCACAATCACTGAAGAGTTTGCCCGCTTGCAAGTTTGTTAAAATTATTAGTTTTATCAGTTTTCATATATATAGTTTTCCAATTCCTTCCGTGAGAGTGGTTAACGATAAATGATCATATTTTTAGAAGAAATGTATTTTCGACGTAATTTTCAAAATCAAACTGGTCATTCCTTGATGAAAGAGAAAAAATCATTATTACTCTAAAAATGATTTAAGGTTTGTTTCTGGGGTCAATGGATTTAGACTAACATAAGTAATACTCAAGCTAAACGCAGAATTCTATAGGTTCAATAATACTACTTGAGACAGATAAGTATTCATTCTATACTGAATTTGATTAATTAAAGAAAGTCCTTTTTACTACAACATTCACGAGCTAAGAGATGCCTTTGATTTCCTTGTCAAAGATTTTGTCTCAATCTTTTCTATGGTGCTTTTGAAGTAGTGTGTAAAGTGTATATTTGGAACAATTTTCAGTCATTTGATGCATTAGAGAATATTAATTAATACTACTGCAATGCAATCATATAGCTTGAGTAATTTAGAGTAGAAGCAGTTGTGTATATTATTTTCTCTTTTCTTTGTTAATATAAATAAATCAGTGAGATAATGTGATTTTTGCTTTTTATATCATGTTGAAGGTTCAAGGGCCCACAGTAGTCTCAGGTGCATAAAAGAGCAAATGTACTCCTGCTTTGCTACGATTGACAGTACACTTTCAAAATATTTTACACACACACACACACTCTGTGTGAGTGTGTGTGCGCGCTTCTCACTGCATGTGTTGGTCTCTTTGCATTTTTCACTATCAGTACTTTGTGTGTGTTTGTGTACTTAAGTGGTTCAATTTATGTGTGTTGTGTGTTTGTGTTTGTGTTGGGTGTTAATTGGGGTTTGGAATCAGAGGAGGAACTCTTGCATTCTTTTTCTAATTCTACAGGGAGGACCAGACAAAGGGCAAAGAATGTAGATAACACCAGAAATCAGTTGATGCCAATTTCCTGTGTTTTGATTATTCATCTAACTTAGCATTAAAAAATATTTCCACAACCCATACCTACCTAACTACTTTGCATGTTTATTAAGAACAATACACTTTCAATTAATCAGTGAGATAATCAACCCTGAGCCAGGTACATCCCTTTTGCATTGATTACTCATTTGAATCTTGGGCTAATACTTAAAAGCATTTATCCTCTAAATGCATGAAATTAATATAGAAGTGCACTTTTGAAATTGTCCAAAGAAAACAATCTCAATTGACTTTAAAATTAGCTTGAAAAATACGCTAGTTATGTTACAAAAACAAGAATGAGAAATTACCTAATAGTCGAGGAATTGCATTATTTGTTGACATTATTTAGATTAAAAAAAAATCATCCAAAGCAAAATTTAATCTCAATTGATGTGAAAATTATTACTTTGAAACTGCAAAAGAATGAAAGATAAATAAAATGTTTATAATTCTATATGCAAAGAGTTAGTAATTTTCTTCATAATTCATCAATGGCAAATATCTTTTTGTTTTGTTCTATATTAGGTAGAATGATTAAACCCATGAATTTGACATGGGAATTAGAAGCCAAATACTCAAAATGAATGATTATTAAGTATTAGTGCTCTAATTAAAGACAAAAATTCATATACTACCTCATTATATAATTTGGTGGAGCTACATCTTTGATATTTGGCATGTCCTGTCACCAACCTTGATTTCTTTTAAATCTTTAACAGTTACCTTTAACTTTTATATGTGTGCCTTACCATCTTAATGGCATTGAAAGTTGAAAAGACTACATGTGTGCGCATTTTACTTCGGTTATTTTTATGGCTTCTCTCTTTTTCACACACACACACACACCCACACACAAAAGTAATATGTAAATGACTTTTTCAATTTTTCTTCATGAGTTGTTTATGGATTAAGTTATGCCAATTATAGCAATATGAGCAAATGGAGTATGAAAACTATCAATTGACAACTAAGGTTCTTGTGAGGATATTTAGGCCAAAACTTTTTGATAAAAGTAGAAACGATCCAATAATTTGAACTGTGTTTGGTTTTGTTCTTACAATTCCTTAGATAAATTGTTCCATGTAACTACCAATTTTTTGCTTAAAATCTTGTAATGTAATGTTTAACTGATTTATTTTTTTACTACTTTTACATCCTACCTTTCATTTTAGGCTCGCCTGATGTATAGGTGTTTTGGTCTACTCTTGTGTTTAGGTCCTCTAATATAACATGCTAATTTGTTCTACCTTATTGTTTGTTTCATAATTAGGGTGAAGAAATTGCTTATAACTTACTTATGTAGTTACTCATCGTCCAAGCACTATTTGTTAACAGTAAAATTTTCAAACATAGGGAAATCGATGTAGAAGAGTTATTGCTTGATAAGAAATTAAATACACTATTATATCACAGTATGATACTGGAGATGAGCATCTTAGCTAACTGGAAACTTAAAAAAAAAAATCATGATACTGACATGCAAAAGCTGTTCAGAGGGGCACAGGGACATTTTTGTTCAGCAAGTATTTTATCTTGCTTTTATCTATAGGATTTTCAAAGTTAAGTTAAGTGATTGGGTGGGTATTAAGGGCCTTTAGGACAATAGTTATCTATAGGATATATCTTGCTAAAATGATTATACTTTTTCGTATATTTGCAGTTGATTTCACATTAATGAAATTAAAGTCACTGGGGGTGAATGAGCAGTATGGCTTCAAGGATCAATAGTATAATGGTTAGTCCCTCTTTACTACTAGCAGCTGCTCATGCTATTATTCATAGTTCTATTTTTTGTTTTGATTTGCTTTTATCTTGTGATTTTTACATGAAATATTGTTACTTAAGCATATATAAAAGTAGTTAATTGTAAGTGTTTAACTTATACATAATTGGAATCTCTTTCAAGAAAATTTCGAATTATCATTTTTGAAAAGTTCATTTCCATTGTACTGGATGACTAAATGTTCAAAGAGAAAGAGAGAGAGACACCTATAGGAACAAAGATAAGTTTCTTCAAAAGGCCAAACTATTGATATATCATTCATCCAGCAGAATAATATATTAGAATACAACATTCTTATTATATGTATGTATTTGATGGCTAGTGCCGGTAATATCATGTATAATTGATGAAATAAACTCTCATCCTTATTTTAAATTAAGGGTTGACAGTTTGTTATGCTTGAGAGTGATCTTTTATATGCATTTGTATGGAAGAGAATAGAGAACTTTTTTCCTCCTTGATGTTGAATAAGCCTTCCACTATTTTTTTTTTTTTTGTGCAAAAAAAGTGAAGCTGTAGAATAAGGGATTCCACTAAGAACAAGGCCAAAAGCACTAAAAAATGAAGACAATAAGCTTTTCTCATAGTCTCATATTAGCCTATCCTGTGAATTTTTTTTCTTCAGCATTTGTATCTTTTCTCACACAATTCACAAATGAATATTCTTCTTTCTCATTCTCATATTTTTAATTTATTTTTCAATGTGTGCAGGATAATGTATTCAATGATGATGGATTGGATGGCAATGGAGTATCTTAATCTCTGGCATTGTAACGAGAGATAGATTAAAGATCATGATGTTCCATGCACTTTGTGATCTATTGATGTATTCCTTTTTATCTTGTTTCTAGACTCATAATTAGACTAATATGTTAAAATTGTTTCAAGGTGGTCCTTAATTAGACCAATATTTTAAATCTATTTCTAATACTTATTTAAACTAATATGTCAATGTTGAATCATGATGGCACTTTAGACAATATTAATGAATTATTGATGTGTCTTTTTGTTTAAACTTGATTATTATCTTTGAACAATTTATTTTGAGAATACGCCTTGCGAGTATATATGAATATGTATATAATTGAAAATGACTTAGTGGATGTTGGCCTAGTCCAAATTATTTGGGTATATTATAAAATGAATAATAAAATTAAAATTAAACATAATGAATTATTATTAAATAATGAAAATTTTAAAAATAATTTTTGCTTAATGTAAAAGTTTATCATTTCAAAATTGTAGCCAATTTAGGGATTAAAAAAATTGATTATGTGCCATAGTTGAAAACTGTGTGCTTTGAATAACTATAAATATTGCCTTAATATCACTAAACAGTCACATTTTACAACTGTAGTTTTAAGTTTATAGAATAGACCATGGTTATAAATGTGACCTTAAGTGAAAAGAATAGGCCACGATTGAAAAGCGTGGCCTTAAGTATATACAATAGGCAATGCTTTAAAGTATGGTCTTAAATTTAAGGCATGGACAACATGGATAAGCATGGCCTTAGGATATGTTGAAAGCCTTGCCGTTGCTTTAATCAAATGCCACGCTTTTTAAGTCAAAAGCCACACTTTGACAGAAAATGTGGCCTTTGCTCCAAACAAGCGTGGCTATAGGAAATAAGCCACGGTTTCATAAGCCATGACATGAAAAGCGTAGCCTTTTGGTGAAAAGTGTGGCCTTTGACCAAAGACCGCGCTTTTTGTGATTAAAGGACACACTTTTTAAGCGTAGCCATAGGATATATTTGTTATAGTGGATTATTAATAGAAGATATGCAGAACTGGTATATATGTGGCCATGTGCTTGACTAATATTTTGAAGAAAATTGAATATTAGCTAGATTAGAGTTTTGAAGTGTTTTTTTTTTTTTTTTTTTTTTTGTGCAAAGGAAAAGAATAACAAGACTACAATCTAATAAAGCTCACTCCCATAGTATCCGATAGCATGAGATGAGAAATCTCTGTTGAAGGTGCATCCCAAAGTTTCAGCTTCTCGTCATGATGGGTTCCATGTTTAGCAAACCAATCAGCACATTGGTTACCCACTTTCAAAGTGTGCTCAAGGATAACTTCCCACTCCTTTTGCAAAAGACATCGAATTTCCAGAATCAAATTCCAAAATTTCAAAATTTTGAACCTTGCTAAAAGTATCATGAGTTTCCATAACCAGGGAAAAATTAGGTTGAAAACGCCTGCGTAACTCACGAATGTGTCTTCTTGCCTTTTCCATGAAATAACAGATATATCGTTGTGCATCATCATGAACACATCAAAGAAGAGACAAGGAAAAAAGACCAGCGGTCAAATCTTGGCACCGAGAGTGTCCTTCGTCCCTTCCTTACCCTTTTTTACATCCACATCCTCAACGTTCTTGTTCGAAGCATCCAAAAACACCAACTGGCAATGCCTCCAAACTGGCAGGACGAATACATTTATTTTTTACTAGAGCAGATGTAGAAGTTTTCGGACCTACTGCCAATTGTTTTTCCTTAAACAACATTTTACCACCTTTGACCACGGAGTCTGTGGGGATCGAAAAGGACTTGTCCTTTTGCTGAGTAGCATGTGGTTTAGCATTAGTACGACACCTTCCTCCGCGTGCAACATTAAATGTCACCTGCTTCTTGGTACTAAAACCATGCACCAAAGATCCCTTGCCTGCACTTCCATGTAACTTGTGATTGGAATCTTTATTTTGATTCCCGGTGCTTGACTTTCGGGATTGTTTCCTCTTGGAAAAAGGTTGTCCATTCCTGATGATTATCCTCATCAATGATCCCAAAATCTTCTCCTAATCTGTTCACATTTGAATTTGAAACATAATTGACTGCATTGCCCTTCACCTCCGATGGCTTCTGCTCCACCTTACCACCACCGGAATCTGGTGTAATCTCCATCACCCCTGGCTTGGCTGTGCAATCTCTGGACAAATGCCCGTAGAAACCATACTTAGCACAAGTTAAATGTAAACTTTCAAAAAATCTACTTTGTGCCAATGATCTGTAATCCAAACTTCATCAACCACGGGTGTGGCTAAATCAAGTTCAACACAAATTCTAGCAAACCTTCCCCTACCGACCAATTTCGTGTTGAAATCAACTTTCATCAGCTTTCCCACAGCAGAAGCAATTGTCTTGATTGCACTCTCCTTATAATACACGAGATTAAGCCCAGATAACGTAACCCATACGAAGGTCTGACCAAAACATGATTCGCATGGATTAAAATCCTGGGTCCATCTCTTGATAGCAAGGTGGTGATCTTGTATCATCTAAGGACCACCAGCTATCACTTTCTCACAATCTTCTGGTGCATCAAACTTTACCATAAAGTATCCATTCCCCACATCCATAATTTCATATCCCGCCTTAGGCCTCCATAAACACCGAAGCTTCTCTTTCAAAGCCGTGAAACTGATATGTTTGCCCAAGAGTTTCACAACCAAAGCATCTTGCCAAGGCTGTGACAACCTTTACAACTCACTTGGAGCAAAACTGACTTTACGCTTCCTCAAACATCCCTTTACTAGTTCCGCAGAAGCTAAATTCTTCCCTACAAGATCCTCCTCTAGCCTTTCAAAGGAAGTCACACATGCTCCTACCAATTTATCTCGAAATGAAATAGGCTGTCGAACCACATTTGCACCCTTCTTCTCCTGTGATTTCCCTTTGTCCCCCACTCCCGAATGCTCCTCACTCTCAACCATCCCTTCATCCCTTCCTCCACCATCAACCGCTCCCTCACTTGTGGCTTTCGATGACACGTCGTTCACTCACTCTTTTACACCGTCCACTCCCCTGCTCCCACCGATCTTTCCTATCTCTCCCTAAGTGCTTCAATATATTAATGAAATAAATTGTTTGATATATATATATATATATATATATATATATATATATATATATATATATATATATATATATATATATATATATATATATATATATATATATATATATATATATATATACACACACAGTATTATATAAGATAAGAGGAGTAAATTTAAATCATATAACTATATATGAATAGTCAAAATTTAAAATTATTTAAAAATTATATAATTATTTAAAAATATTACATAATTTTATATTTTAATTTTGATCATTTATGTGAAATTTAATAGTTACAATTTTTTTCTCTTACTCTCACAATTAATCACTCCTCTTACTTGATTCTCTTCCTATATTATACATACATATATATATATATATATATATATATATATATATATATATATATATATATATATATATTGAATAATTTATCTATTTACTAATATATACTTTTCAATCACTTGATCAATCATTGTTTTTCTAATCTGAAATATTTATAAATAAGTGATTGATTCATATTAGAAGCAGACCACATCTCTTTTATTTATTCTTCCTTTTACATTAATGTATGCAACGATTCTTTTTCTTCAAAAAAGTTTTCGAGGGGAGGTCTTCTTCAAGGGTGCTTTGATGAATTAATCATAGGATTGCTTGAACTCGGCAACAAACTAGTAGGAACAATTGAGACTTTAACGACAAGGTGATAAGCCAATTTCAAAGGTTGCAAAATTTCATATTTTTTATTCCTTTGATGTATAACAATCTATATGAATCATAATTTCCAATAGGGGGTAAATATGTCTTCATTTTTCTTTTTATTTGGTCGATCATCTCTTAAGTATATACCTCGCAAAATTATAGCGAGCTACCAAACCCAGCCAGAGTTTCATTGCTGATGAATTTTTTTTTTGTTGAGAGGGGGGGGGGGTACGTTGATGGATCTTTTACCACGGAGCGCTTAATCAATGTCTGGATTCAGATTAAAAATATGGCGATCTCAACACACAATCCAAATGTATACCCTTATTGCTTAAGCTCTATTTATTGTCTATGTTTTGACAGTCAAGGAACACTTGAAACATTTGAACTTCAAGCTGCTGAAGATCAAAGGAACATCAAGATTTGGAGTAGCTTAAACAATAAGCGACCAGGAAAATAATTGATTCGTACAACCAAGTTTTACCTTCTAGATCAACCTTCCTTGAGTAGGGGAACTTTCAGCCTTTAGTCTCTTCCTTACAAAGTCAACAAGGTATTGATAATCAACAGTTCGCCTCATTAATTTATTTTGTTTCAACATTTTGGTTATTTAAGTTATAATAAAAAACCTCTCATAACTCATAACCTTTTACACTTCCAATTATTCATTCATAAAAAAAGACAAACAAAAAAGTGGGAAAAACCTGTTCTCCTTGTGGAGAAGAGTACATAAGGTGGTAAAGCATGCAGATCCGATCTACATCAATACAAGACAGAATGTACCACGTAAACATAACTTACCAAGTTCTTCTTAGGAATTGCAGGTCATACTCATATATAATAATATCAAAACAACAGATAGTCAAAAGCAAAATGCACGCAAAAAGTGTATGCTTCACTTATGAAAAGTACTGAGGTTAAAAAAAGAACAGAAAAGAAATTTGATTAGGCACTTGATATGAAAAATGCCAAATTGTTTCATTTACGAAAGGTGTTAACATTACAATAAAATTAAAAATAAAAAAAAAAGAAATATTTGACCATCTTAAATTAAGTTTTCATATAAATTAACTATTCAATAAAAACATTCTTCACAAAAATATAAAATTAAAATGTACAAATTAATGATAAAGCATCACAGTAAATTGATATATAACAATCTCTAACGATTAAAGTTCGAAACCAAAATAGATGTGGCAGCCCTGAAGATTAAATTTCATAACAAAAAGACATGAACAACCAAGATTAGTCAGCAAAGTCGCAAAGTTCATGAGAAAAATAGAAATGAGTCCCAGAACGCATTTATATAAAATCATCATCAGATTCAGTTCCACAGTTATCATCACTTTCATCTCCTCTTTCTGTAAATTTAAATGGCTCTTCGGCATTTGTTTATTCTCATTTGATCAATATCTATATTTCTCTCTTCTATCTCTATCCCTCCAATCTCAGGAAGAAACGTTGAGCCTTATTACTGATTTTTCTCCAAATTTTATTTCTTTACAGAACACTAAGCTACCACGAGTGATAAAAAACCACAATTATTTCTTTGCATCTGACTATTTTGGCCACTATAAACATTATAATTAGCAAGTTAGATGGCTTACCTTTTGAGTTTTATTTGAAAATTGCCTGTAGCATAAGTTTTAAATGGCGCTAAATGTGAGCGCCTCACTTGAACAAGAAAGGTGTACCTAAGGGATACTCAAGCAGTCAAGCTAACTAGTTATGGTGCCTTGCGTGAATGCCTTAGGCACACCATTGACTACACTTTAATAAATTCTTGCATAATTATAAATCTATGACTTGATACTCAGAAAAACTCACAATAAAACTAGACCTCACCAACTTTATTTAAAATACACCCACTTGTTTCTAGACCCTCCAACTTTATTGTAATTCCTATATTTGATGTTTTACATTTGTATTTGTACAAAATTTTCCTACAATTAACAAAACAAGCAGAAGATTTTCATAGATACAATAATATGATAACAGATATCTGGTGTGAAATCAACCTTTTTAAAGAAACAGTTTAACTAACCAATTTTGCCCCCTTATGTCGCTGCACCAACAAGAAGCCATTTACTATCACAAAAGCCATCTCTTTTTTCTTTATCAACGGATGAAACCTCCAAAGCTTACGAGTGCTGTTGCCCTTTTAATGTTTGTCAAATGCAAAAGCATATTGTACAAAAGCATCAAACTTAAATTGAAGTCCAAATTATCAGATGGCATAAATTGGATTTACTTCTGATTCAGAATCCGAAAGACGCCATGAAAATGTTCCAGTCCTTGAGATCTTCTCTTTCTTCCTTACTCTTCTGCAACGTTTGGATTTCACCACATAGTAAGTCATGGTGCCAAGAACAACCCCCATTGTAACACTCCCTATAACAGTAACAAGGATTGCAGCCCACCTGCTGCGCCGACCAACTACTATATAAGATGCCGCAATGAATGAAACTGAGGTGCACACTGAGGCTAACCACATCATCTTATTGATCACTTCCACAACTCTCCTTTCAGACTTTGTCTCCCCTCTAACAACTGTGATTTGAACCACCACAACAGCCAATGAAGTAAAGAGTGCAGTGGCATTGGACAGGAAGAAGGCCTTGAAGGACACGGCGTGCACCATCACAGCCTTGCCATTATCATCATCCCCGCCGGGAACTGTGAAAAGTGCTGCAAATGCAACTGTTGCAAACAGCACAGCGACCACCGTTACTGAGTTGGTGGCATTGTTGATTCCAACTCTGTGCAACTTTCGTAGCTCCTTGGCAATCCCGCTCACGTTCATGTTTGTTTTCCGAGTTTGTTCAAGCTGAGAGGAGACATCAATTTTAATCTGTGTCATGGTTTTCCTCAGCTCATCCCTTGGCTGGTTGAGATCATTGGCTTTAACTGCACCATAACGAATCAGGCAGTCTTTTATCTCCAAGATTTCTTCGGATATTGGAAGTCCTTCAGCAAGGTCAAGAGCTGTTTTGTGGTCTCTTGTTAGGGCATTTACATTGGTGTCAGGAAGACGTAATAGCTCATTCACTATCTGCATGAATTTATACCAGTCATAACTACAACATTTTTTACGTTAAAAAGGGCATGATACAGAGAAATGGCTTTTGGACATAATGTATAGATATATTGGACCACATCTATGTATTACAATTTAAATAAGTGTGAGTTTTAATTATATAAGTGTTCAAAAATAATGATAATTAAAAGTGGATTTATATTATTAATAAAGACAAAATATCAATTTAATATTTACCTAAATAAAATTTATATTTACTTGAAGTGCAATCACAATCACAGATGTTATTTAGTATATCTAATTGGGAATATATAAATAATAGTATTGCATAATATATTCCTTAAAGACATTATATATCTCTTATCCACAGACCAAAGCAAGAAATAGAAACTAAAGGGCATGTGGATAACTCCTCGCGGTTTTAATGTTATCATTGTTCAAAGTTCAACCATTATGATACCTCTGCCCTTTTCTTCCTGGTGGCCACATGTAATGCAGTATTGCCAAACTTGTCTGGCAACATGACTATTGCAGCATCTGCATTAAGAAGCAGCCTCACCACTTCACAGCTAGTCCCCTTTACACCCATGTGCAGTGCAGTTTGTCCTTTCTTGTCGGTCCTCCGAGCAAGTTGCGGATCCTTCGCCAGCAATAGTTTCAACACATCAACATGTCCTTGCCGGGCAGCTAAATGGAGTGCATTCTTCCCGTTGGACTTAGCTATCTCCAGTTGACTAGGATCTTTAGACAGCAACTGCTCAACAACAACCGCATGACCCCTCGTAGCTGCAGAGATAAGAGGGGTTGCATTTGATTGCGCAAACGTCTTGATTAGCTCCGGAACATGGTCTAGCAGTACCTGCACAATGGCTGCCCAACAATATTCAGTTCAAATAAATCGTATGAAGAAAGTAACAAAATAAGGAGATAGAGATTTATAAATTTATACAACAACTTTCACCCCCAATCCCATTATTTGGACATCTCAATAGTCGGCAACAATACAAGAAGTGATATGTGTAATTATAGCTGAGAATTGAGAGATTTTTTTTTTTTAATATTAGAAGACAACATCAAATGAGGCACTTTGTGAGAAGAGGTTTGTTATTTATATATAACAACCTCAATATACTCATTGATATCTAGAAACAAAAGGTGGAGTCTATGATATTTTTTTATTATTATTCCATTTCTTCTCTTTTTACCTTTATCATCACTTTTTTTTTTTTTTTTATAGTTGTATCTATAGATGTCAACAAAAATTATGTATAAACATCTATTCTCTTGTAAGAAGTAAAGACTATTTAAATATGAATTGTTTTAATTATGCTCCACACCATTGAAACTCTACACATATTTTGAAGTAGGTGTTCCTTTGATATCTCAAAAATGAGTTTAAATAATGGAACATGTGACGATCCATACATTTGTAGAGGGCGACTTATGATCCAAGTTAAAGTCTAAGTTGATATAAGACCAGTAAAAAGGTATACATCTTACAAACAAAGACACAAAATTATGACTTGTTTTCGCAACATTTATCACCACTAAAGACTTTGTGTGTTTTTGTTTCTCTATTATGTATATGAGATGGTTACTTTTCTATCTGCAGATAACAATTCTCTTCTTTGCACTCCATTTTCTAGACGCCACCGTTTCTCAAATATATACTAGGTAAGGTGCAATAAAAGGCGTAACAGAAGTGGTGTGCAATAACCATTTACGTACCTTTATGACCTTGGTTCGCGGCAATATGCAAGGGATCGAAGCCGGATCGGTTCTTGAAGGAAAGGGCCTCTTTGGTGGTGTAAGGGAGGAGCTCCTTCACAACGTCAAGGTGTCCCTTCTCCGCAGCGGTGAAAAGAGCGGTCTCTCCCAACTCGTTGACCTCGTTGACAATCGCCGACCTTATATCCGCCACCTCGGCGTCAAACTCGGCGCCGCTGAGAGTCCCCGTCATCTGGTCGTCAATCTCGGCGAGGATTTGGCGTACGGCGGAGGTGTCGCCTCGCTGGGCGGCGAGGTGGAGCTCGGTGTCGTTGTGGCGGCCGGTGACCTGCTTGACATATTTTTTCTTGGAGGAGTCGAAGCGCTTGCCGGAGTTGGAGAGGGCGAGGGATTTGTTGGAGTTGGAGACGAGGAGGGCCTTGGCGGAGGTGGAGAGGAAGAGGGTGGGCCTTGGGGTGGTTGGGGTGGTGGGCTCGGAGAGAGGCCCGGGCCAGTGATCCATGAGGGGCAGTGGTGCCCGCGCGGCCGAGGGCACCTACGCTGGGATTGGGGCTGGCGCCGTTGGGTTTCGGGGTTGGGGTGGCAGCCCCATTCGAGAATCCTCCACAACAAAACACCACACCGTGTGCCTTTGATCCGCACCATAAGCGGAAACTCGTTCCAGGGGACTCCTGTTAGTTTTGTTCTTTTCACGTACGAAAATCTCGTTCCCGTTGTCCCATAAGCCGTAACATAACGCCCCTTAAAAAATGGTATATGCATTGTATATTTGATTTGTTTTATTTTTATATCAATCTTGTATGAATTACAATACTATGAAGAGAAATTCTCGAATGTTCATATAGTAAGAAAAAATGGTTCTCCGTTTCATTTATAATTTGATGCTTTAATTAACTTTGTTGGTTATTATTATTTTTTATAGTCATTACATTTATGACGTAGCTAAGGTGTTAAAAATGCGAATAAAGCGTAGTATCTTTTTTTTTTTATTATTATTATAAGAACATTTAAAAAATTTTGTAGTAATTTTTAGTATGAATTGCCTGAAAGTAGCACATAGGATATTTGTCCAAATGTGCCATTAGAAGATGATGATGTGCCTTCTCATTGCAATTACTCTTAATGGTCAATTTCAAAAATTTGTCAAAGATATAGGAAATGTTATTTATATTACTTTTGGGGATATGTTTTGAAGAGACAATTGGGGTGTCTTTTAAATATTAATTAAGAATGGGTCTAAACATTTTTCTCAATCAATATTTAAGTAATACATCATATTATTGCAACATGCTTCTGCTCTGTTGCGACCTTCTTTTCTCCATCGCGACCTGTCTCTACTTTTGCTTGATTGTTTCTCCTCCGCCATCAATCCTTGTCTCCGCCTGTTCAAGAAAAGTGTTTTTTCTCTTTTCCTTTTTAATGCCTTTTTTGTTTTTTCAAATTTTAGACCTTTGGTGTATTGTGTTGCATGCATTCTAGCCTTCTCGTTTCTTCCTTTATTTTTTTTCCATTTTGTGTTGTAGTCTAATCGGGGATCTCTATGGGGACTTGCGGGGAATGGGGATAGGGAGTGTGAAAAAGCACCATGGCAGAGATCGAGGAGAAAGGCAAGGAGAATATGGGGTGGTGGGGATGGAGAACAAGAAGGCACTCCCTGCCCTCCCCTGGTGCACATGCCATACCTAGTGCCATGCTCCTAAATGACAACAACGACATGGAGAAGTTGATTGAGCTTTGATTATATAAAAAGCATTTGCGAAGTGAATTGTTGGGGCCCCTCAACTTCCAAAAATGCAGGGTGCTGAGCTAAGCTGCTGCGAAAAAAGGAAATGTTTTCTGGACTCTGTATAAATATTATATATAGTAGACATTGTATATTAATATGGTTGAGGATGAACGTTAAAGTAGATATATATCCAAAAAAATATATGCATTATATTTATATAAAAAATGTTATACTTACTGTTAAATTTTGATATACAAATATCTATACATCGTTCCTCAAGGGAAAAATGGATTCCTGCACGCGGTGTCTGTCTGCACCAGTGGATTAGCGCATAGCGCAGTGGATTAGCGCGTTTGACTTCGGATCAAAAGGTCGTGCGTTCGACTCCCACTGTGGTCGGTTAAATGTGTGTTATTCATAACCCTTTTTTAACAGACTACTTTTAATAATGTCGGAAGGCTATCTGAAAGATGGGAATATAATTGTTGATTTCTTAAGTAACGGGGAAAAAAATTCTGAGGAAATTGGCGCTGATACTAGAAACTTACTATATGGGATTTCTAGATTACTCAACGAGACAACAACATATTGGAAGAGCCTGTCAAAGAAGATAAAAAATTGCAAGAGGATGTAAAGAACCAAATGGAATTCCAAATCAGACTGTTGATCAAGCAAATACTGAACCTTCCAACCATGGAGCTAGCAGCTAAGATTTAGAATAACCAAGTACTGCTAAATTTTAAATATTGTTTTCAAACCCAAAATTATGGTCAATGTTTAATAAATAAATTTACTACTAGCATCATATTCATATAAAATATTAAAATGTTTAGGCAAAGTATGATAACATGCTATAAATTATAAAGCTCCAAGTTCTGCTAACAAAACAGGTATAGCTGACTCAAAATTCATAAACAAATGAGATAAAACAGCAGCCCTGATTTCATCACAAGGTGATTTGTTGGTGATCATCCCTTCCGTAGCCCAATGTTATATTGCACCCTTTGTTACTTAAAAAAGCCCACATCATTGATGGTTGGCTTGTTAGGAATATTTGATAGGCATGATGCATGCAAGACATAGCTCAAGTGGTAAAGAAATCCTTCCCACAATGCATTGATGATTCCTAGGATATGTTTGGATTGATAGTTTGGGGTGGAGTGGAATGAAAGCTCATTATATTATCTCAAAAATTGTTGTTTGGATTAATAAATTTATAATGAAATAGAGAGATTAGAGAGAGAATATATTTTATTTTATTTTATTAAAATTTTTATCTTTTATTTCTTCCAATTTAGAAAATTTGAAGTGAAATCCTATTTTATTCAAATAATAAAGTGAAATAATTATACTATTTTACTTTATTCCATTTCACTCTTTTAAACTGTATTCCATCCATTTTATTACTTATCACTAATTCAATCATACTCCTAGGAGCCTTAGGCTCCCTTCCCTCTCTTCTCTCTCCCCCAAACCTTCCACCACAAAGATGGGGCTGCCCCCACCCGTTGACCAAAAAAAAAGAGAAAGAAAGAATATTTGATAGATATGACTAAGCCGAACCAATTTCAGCACCTATTTGTCTCAAAAGCATGCCTCTGCAGTCACCAAAGGCGATCCCCAAGTGGAGAGCTATTGTACCAACAATCAAGAGGCCCGACATCCTTCTGTTGCCTGATATAAAGCCTTAAGTATGGCTTTGTTGGCCTTTGAATACATTGAATAGAGTTACTCAATTCATCCTTAATTTGCACCAAAAATAAAAAAAAAATCATCCTTAGTGATGGGATTCTGATCAGGTAATGAAAGTTTAGTGACCAGATTTCTGATTAGATTCTAAACAGGGTATTGCCTTTGGTTATTAATGAATAAAATTCTATTGAAAAAATAAAAAGAAAAAATCAGGCAATGAAACAAGCAAAGACTAGGCATCAGATTTCAAATCTAGGCCGTTTGCTTTTCATTTGAAACACGTGGAAGTTATCCCTCACAGGCACTGAACGGAACTGGAGGAATCTGATATTATTGCCAAAGGAGATGATCCATGCCTTCAAAAGAATCGCAATGTCAGTTATGATGCAAGTTGAGGCATGAAATAGTGGTACTTTCCCGAATTCGGAAACAAAATTTGATGTCTTAAAATTGAGCCCGCATATGAATTTGATTCTTCTACAATATAGTACATTATAAATAATAAAGTGTATAATTGTTAATAAAAGAATAAAGGAGATATATTATTGCCTAATGTTATACAGATTCTTAAAGCTTAGAAAATCTAAAAAACATTATATAATTCACTTAAGTATATCCGATATTTTAGAGTGGCCCCATCCTCGGTTAATTCATTTCCTACCAGTTTTCCAGATTCTCAACACAAATTTCTGAGAAGTGTAAACTCAAAGCAAGCTGCCAAGTGTTCCAAATAGAGTTAACAAAACGAATTCCAGTTGATAATTGCTATCCATCAGCAAGCAGTATCAATTGCCAACCATTTTATTTTGTTTTTGGGGAATTTATTTTGGGTATGGCATTCGAGGGAAAAGGTGATTGGGCCAGAAGCAACTGTCCTCTTTGATATTTAGGCTCCAATGAGAAGAGCCCTCTTTGTGATGCTTTTGTATAGTCCAATACTTCGATAGATGTTAACTGATAAGTGATTAGATTATTGAGGCCCCAAAATAATTACTAGTCAATTATGAAAATACATTAATCATTTTAAAAGAATCCCCTGCTTCTTTGTTCAATAATATCAATCACATATCCTAAAATTTTTATTGGCATCAAACCAAAACTTGCCCAAAAAAAAATCCCACTTATTAAAATGTTTCTTCTTTTCAAAAAGCTAAACATTTATTTATGATGCCAGGCCTAGGAATTAAAATGCTAAATGAACCACGTAGGCAAAGGAACATTAAATGAAGCATAGCACTGAAAAGCCCCATCCCCCCATGTTTGATGTTTATTTATGGTGAGGAGGGAGAGAAAAAGAAAGGAACAGATAGATAGAGGGATGTTGATTGTTGAAGTCAATCTTACCTATATTTATTTATACGGGAAAATATGACAATGCACAAGCCGTTGGCGGGTCAATGTTGCGTCTAGGCCTTCTTTCATTTTGCAATCAACCCATAATAACAAAATCACTCAACAACGACCACTGGAAACACACGCTCTCTCTCTCTCTCTCTCTCTCTCCGCTTCTGGTTGCGATGCCTTCAAACCATCAACAGCAGCAAGATTGTATCATAAATAATTGAGCCCAGCTGCAACAACAACAACAACGCTTTTTTCCTTTTTATTTTTTTTCCAGATATTCAACGCCGGGCATAATAAATACCAAACGTAACAGTTCCGAGCCAAAAAATCCCAAAAAACAAAATAAAAGAGAACCCAAAAAGCATGAAACAGTTGCACAAGCAAACCAGCTTAAATCACAGGCGCGACGAAGAGATGCCGAACGCGCAAACGATGCCACCCTACTCCCCGAAATCGCTGAAGCACCATAGATCCCTCCCTAGATCCATCAACTACCTCCTGCGAGAGCAGAGGCTCCTCTTCATCCTCGTCGGCATCCTCATCGGGTCCACCTTCTTCATCATCCAGCCCACACTCTCCCGCCTCGGGCCCAACGAGCCCAGGCCCTTCATCCCCGGATACGACGGGCTGGCCCGACCCCGTGACGACGTCGTCCACCGCGCCAAGGTCGGCAGGGTCCCCGTCGGGATCAGCGGGCGACGGTTGAGGATCGTGGTGACCGGCGGAGCCGGTTTCGTCGGTAGCCACCTCGTGGACAAGCTCATCGAGCGAGGGAACGACGTGATCGTCATCGACAATTTCTTCACCGGGAGGAAGGAGAACCTGGTGCACCTGTTCGGGAACCCGAGGTTCGAGCTCATAAGGCACGATGTGGTGGAACCGATCCTTCTAGAAGTGGATCAGATATACCACCTCGCTTGCCCTGCTTCACCAGTGCATTACAAGTACAATCCCGTCAAGACAATCATATCCTTCTTCTAATTTTGTTGTTGTTATTATTATTATTTGTTTATAGCAATTGCAGTGATGAGTTGATTTAGATTGATTCTGAGTTTCTGATTGAATGTGATGTTTGGGATCCTTAACTGTGTTTGTGTGAGTTTACAAGACGAATGTGATGGGTACTCTGAATATGCTTGGCCTTGCCAAGAGGATTGGGGCGAGGTTTCTGCTTACTAGTACTAGTGAGGTGTATGGTGATCCGCTGGAGCATCCCCAGAAGGAGACCTACTGGGGGAATGTGAATCCAATTGGTGAGTGAGTTGCTTGGACTTGTGTTAGTTATTATGAAATATGAATGAATGATGCATGGTGGTTCGGTTTCGTTTCGGTGTGTGTTGAAAATGTGCTTTGGAATTGTAGGCGAGAGGAGTTGCTATGATGAAGGCAAGCGGACTGCTGAAACCTTGACCATGGATTATCATCGGGGCGCTGGCGTTGAGGTAGTTTATGTATTTGATTGATCATAGCTACTGTAGGTTATCTACCTTGTTGGTTAAGAGGTTTGTGTAATGTTAAGGACTTGCAATATACCAGTTTGATACTCACTTGGTTGCAGTCTGCTTTGTATTTATTGTTTTTGCTTGAAAAAATGCACACATTTCGTGTAATGGATATCATTTGTCTTTCCCTTGCTCACTATTTTTAGCTTGTAATACTCATCAGTTATTTACTTATCAACTCATTAAACTGCTTGTGTGTTTACCCAAAATGTTCTGATAAATCAAAGTTCCTATATTTGTGTTATCACCAATTAATGAGTAGAATGATTGGGATTTTCTTTTCCCCTTTATTGAGAACTTCATTGGGAAGATCAAACATTTAGAATTGTATGCTGTGCCAGAAATAGCATCAATCTCTACGGAAAAGGAACAATTGTGTGTTATGTGGGACATGAGTTGGTCATTACGTTTTTCAATTTGCTAATGTTCCAACACAACTTTCTCAAAATAGATACAAAGTGAGCCCACGTTAAGTCCAAATAGACTCGGACTATCCTTTTTCTTTTTCAGCCTCATTGGTTGCTGTTATCGATCACTTATTGATCAATTTATTAATGAATGCTTAGAGAATTATTTATGTAGAACAAAAGTATTAATTAATCCAACATAATAGACTTGTTATGATAAATTCTGCAAACCACATGTTACGATTGAGACTTGAGACTGATCTGAGTCTTGGTGGTTTATAGGTTCGTATTGCTCGAATTTTCAACACATATGGGCCTCGCATGTGTTTAGATGATGGGCGTGTTGTCAGCAATTTTGTTGCGCAGGTTTGACTCCCTCTTTTCCTTATTTCTCTTTTAGAATTTCCTGTGAGGGGATTTTCTTTTCTTATCTATTTTTTTTTTTTTTGCCATGTTCTCAGGCTATTCGTAAACAGCCAATGACTGTATATGGTGATGGAAAGCAAACAAGAAGCTTCCAATACGTCTCTGATTTGGTATAGATTTTTTATTTTTTGGCTTATGTATTTTACGTCTCTCAGAATTTTTTTTTTTTTTTGGGCGCTATAAGTTATGTATGGCTTCCAACACGTTTTCGCTGCTTCATGTGGACCAGAGAAATCATATAAAGCTCATTAACACAGTAGAAGTTTATGGTTGGCTGAAAGGCTGACAAATCTGAATGAAGTTTTAAACAATGAATGCAAGATTTGAGTTCATGGGTGGGGTAGAAAATTGTAGCTTAAAAGATATAACTGCGTGTTTTCTAAATACGCTTAACTAGCTTGTGAAATGTGAATGGATTTCTAGGTAGTAACTGGCAGAATATGTTTAAGGAACAGAGAAACAGCTGTTTGGAAAGGTTAAATGAAATAATTGATCATTACTTGTAATTTAATTGAGTTACTGTATGAAATTAGTTTGCTAAGCCGCTAGCAGTGAGACAGTGGTGGGGGTATGGATAATTTTCAGGAGATCGTAGGTTCAAATCTCCATCCTACCATTGTTCCCAAGAAGTAGTCCCCCCCCCCAAAATGTCTAATTTCAGAATGGAAACATTTTGAATTGGATAGGTTTAAATCAAAGAATCGTTTGCAGTCTCCATTTTTCTTTTTTGTGCCCTGTGCGGCATTGTAAGGATGCAATGGTGAACTTCAATTTTTTTCAATTTCAGGTTGATGGGCTGGTGGCTTTGATGGATGGTGATCATGTGGGACCTTTCAACCTGGGTAACCCAGGGGAGTTTACCATGTTAGAGCTTGCTGAGGTATCTTGTCTTCTTTCCAAGTCTATCACTTTTATGTCTTCCTCGTTTTGGTTTCCAGTTGTGGCTTTTCCTTATGAGGCTTTGGTCAAATCATGCTGTGACGTTCTTGTTTTGTTCTTTCCCTACTCCATATCTTACATATAGCATGTTAACTGTGCACTTCTGCGGCAAGTGCAAACTTCCGTAATAGATTGTGGGGTCCAAAGAGAGTAGACTGTATCGAATTGGTATCCTTCTCATTGTCATCTTTTCATAAATATGCAGGTTGTTAAAGAAACAATTGATCCAAGTGCTACAATAGAATTCAGACCAAATACTGCTGATGATCCACATATGAGGAAGCCAGATATTAGCAAAGCAAAGGAACTGCTGAATTGGGAGCCAAAAATCTCACTGAGAGAAGGATTGCCTCTTATGGTTAGTGATTTCCGGAATCGGATTTTGAATGAAGATGAAGGAAGGGGGATGAAATAAGCAAAGGTTGCAAACCCTGTATGTATATAGAGGTATCTCCCCTTCATCGTTTTCTCTTTCATACACTGTCAACATCAACAAAAAGTTCTGGTAATACGCCACTTGTCTTCGGATGTGTCTACAGTTGACCTTTTTGTTAAATTTTGACAAAATTCTTTTCAGCTGTTTTCTTGTCTATTGTATTGGTTAGGAGTTGTAGTGATTAGATTTTGATATCAGGGAAACGCCAAATTCTCTGTAGAAAATCGTGAATCTGCAATGTGATGAATTTCTAGGATTCATTGCATATTACGGGTTGCTGACATGGTATTTCATGTTTGATTTATGTCATGTGCAATTGATGTGATGAGGATGCAAGTTAATTGAGCCATTTTCAGGACTGAGGTTATCGGTTCATTTTTATTCTACCCTTTTTGGGGTCATAATTGTCATTTCATTGGAGATGTTTTTGCACCTTATTTTTTGGTGGGTCGAGACTTTGCTCTATTTTGGGCCTGCATTTTTTTCATGGTCAAAAGGGAAGGATACGTGGGAGGTGGCAATAAGGCCGAGAATGCTAACCCGAAAGCCCATTGTTGTCCATCGTATGGGTTGGATCCGGACTTGTTTGATGAGGGCAAAACATTTTTGAGCGCCATTGATGTGTTACGCTGGCATATGTTGGCGGTGGTAAATAATTCATTAATCAGTGTTGAGAAACATAATTTTAACACGATAACCGGAGAAAGCTATCCTTCACATGAGTGCTAACTGGGTAAATGTAAGGTTAACATCCTCCACATTTTAGATTGGACAAAAAATCTAAAATAGTAAAATATTAATATGTCATTTTTTTTCTGACACAAATATATTAAATGAGATTAATTTTAATACAATGTTAGTAGAAAAGAGTTTTAGGTTGTCATTTAATCATATATCTCTATTTTTAAGATTTTTAAAATAGTAAGGTTGAATCAAACACTTTTATAAATATAGCAATATATAATTAAATGTCTGTTTAAAATTTTTTTGCACTAATAGTGTTCATTAGTGATGGTGGTACTTACAATTAAGCTGATCACTCGAGCTGAGATAAGGGATCCCACAGTTGTTACATGGCGAGAATGGGTGGCTGCACCAGGTTGTACGGCGAGGAGGGGTGTATCTACAAGGACTCCAATGATTAAGTCAGTTAGAGTAAGAGGTAAGTGTTTTAATCCAAATTATGCGTACCTATTTCAAGGTGAAACCCTTTATTTGTAACACCAGGAAATTAATGGTTTTCGAGATTCTTGCATAACGGTCTTGGATGGCATACGTTATGCAATCTGGTTTCATGACGTTACAAAATCTAGAATTAATGCATCATAAATGAAAATGGGCCTCGGTGGAGTACCTTCCAACTGGCCATCGAAGTAAGGCTTGTTCAAAATTTTTTGGTCCTTTAGTCTTAGTCCATAACAGATAGTATATTAAAATTAGATTCATATTAAATAACCTAGTAAGTGAAACTTATTTCATAAGTAATCACTAGTTCATTATTGTATGGCAAATATCGTTGTACTTGATACATTAGAGCGTGATAGTGCAGAAACTGACTGTTCCTCCTGCCTTCATAGAGACAAGCAGCCCTCATTTTCAAGCAATCAATCCAAAAGAGACGCACGCTTTTAATATATATTTTTTTTCTTTTGATACAGAGGAGGTCCAAAGCTCCTAAGAAATAGCTACTAATCTAGGAACTGATACGACCGCAATATCAGCCTGAAGAGCAGCAAGGACTTCACCGAAGGAGAGTCAGACACATGATTTCTCACATGCAAATTATGACTGATATTAGTCATAAAATCTTGAACCACGCTTTTCAAAAGATGCTTGACATGTCATTAAATTAATTAAGCAATGCTTTGTTTGAACAGTTTTTTGAAATACTCAAATTGTATGTTTTTTCCGTTAGTTTTACAGACTCCTTTATTTTGATTACAATTATTTGCTTTATCAAGAAACAATTTTTTAGGTGAAATTATGAAATATTCTTATATAAATTTAACTTATTTGAAATACGAATTGATTTCCATTCAATAGTGGGAGTACTAAGTTAGATCCTTATCTCAAAGGGGAAAAATTCTTTCTTCCTCCCAGAGTAAAAGAGCTTTTATTCCACAAAACCATCTTCACCTTTAATTTTGTCTTTTACTCCTTTTTCTCTCATTCTTTTAACTTAAATCAAGAGCTAAGATATTACATCGACGAAGAAATTTCTTTATCCAAGTCTGACTCAACTTTTTGTGGGCCATAAAAAAAAAATTAAAATAAAAGAATTTTTTTATATATACTGAAAAAATTGATAATGGTAGTGTTTGGTACTTTACTTCCAATGGAATGTAATCGGAATAAAAGAAGAGGTCACAGGTTTAGACACTTTGTTCCGAGGGACCATATCTCAAAACTCAAAAGGAAACTCAGAGTTTGAAGGGCTCGACTTTGTTAAGGAGTTTTAGTTGGAGGAAGGTGAGGGATTGGGAATTTTTGAGATTAATTTTGATATATTTTTAGTATAAAATTTTTTTTATACTATTGTTTAAATGTTTCTATTTATAAGATTGGGTCAAATATTTTTACTGATATCATAATATATAATTAAATATTTATGTAAAATTTTTTTACAATGAATCAAAATTAAATTCAATTTTGTTAACCACGAAAATACTCTTTCACTCTTATTTTGTAGTTTCCCGAACAAGAACAGTTTTAGAGGGTTTTACATTTAAATTATTTTTTATTTATAAAATATTAAAATATCATTTTTACTCATAAAATAGATGACAAAAGTTGAGGAAGAGAATTTATTAGATTTTATAAGAATTTGATTTTAGTACACTTGCATTGTAAAAGAATTTTATATTATTGTTTAATCATATCTTACCAAATCAATAAATATAATTAAGGTTTAATTAATTTATAAGTTCCTATAATTTGACTCAATTTTTAATTAGATACTTATAATTTAAAAATTTTCAATCAGATCCTTACATTAAATAAAATTTTGTAATCAAATCTCTAGAGCAATCTATCATTGTAAAGTTGTTAGTTAAATTGAATAAATTTTTACATTTGAACTTATAAAATTGGGTTAGGATTTATTGAATTGTATAAAATTTTAAAAAATTTTGTAATTTTAGGTTGCTCGAAGGACCTGATTACAAAAATTTATTTAATGCAGAGACCTAATTAAAAAATTTTAAACTATAAGGATCAAATTGAAAATCAAGTGAAACTATAGGAACTTTCAAAATAATTAAACATATAATTAATTATCAAATCTATTATTTGAATGACCATACAAATAAAATGATATGATTGGTTAATTATATAAAAAAATTTTACATTGTCAATGCATTAAAATTAAATTTATTTTAAATTTATTATAAATACAATACATATATAAAATTTCAAGACGATTTTTTTTACCTTTTAATTTAATTCTTATCAATTTAACTTATGATCATAACTGATATAATGAGTTTAACAAATGACAAGATGCATCTTGATTTAAAACAGAAAAACAAAGTAAATAATTATTATTTTTTATTTTTATTTTTAACAAAAACAAATTATGCCAAAATATTTTTATAGAAAAAATTTGAGAGGCATTTTGCAAAACAATTGTAGAGACAATATTTTTAGAGATAAAAAATTAAGTGATAGAATTTTTGGAAAATAAAATATCTTTTAAATATATAAAATATATAATATTATTTTAAAATTTTTATATTTAATATTATTATGAAATATATTAATTCTGTTTGATTATTTTAGTAATGAATAAAATTGTAAAACATTTGACTGCGATAATGTATCATTATTCTCAATAAAATAAGGCATAATAGCAAATTAAGAAAAAGTATTCAAATTTAATACATAGTGTAAATATTAATAGTTGTATAAGAAATTTATTTCAAATTTAAACAGTATAGTATATAGTTTTCAGTAACGTGCTTACATTATTTTTTTATTTAAGTAAATAAGCGCTTACATGGTTAATATTTGATGTTACTTGGTAAGCAAATCTAAAAGTCATAATCGTAATTCGACAAAACTAATAGTCATAACATAATTAAGAAGTAAAGCCACAATTTACATCGTAAAGTTGTAAGTGTTGCTCAATTTTATCCTCGATATTCGAAAAATAATTAATCTCCAAAATTTATTCCATCATTAATTTAGTCCCTGCAATTATAGATAATTCAAATTTAGTCTACGATACAAACTTATCAGTTCAAATTGGTCCATAAAATTTACCAATGAAGTTAAATTAGTCCCTAAAAATAACATGAATGGGTCAAATTAGTCTTGTAATTGAACTCGTATTTTGCCAGGACTAGATTGAGAGAATGAAACTTCACGGACTAAACCATTATTTCTTAAACATCAGTAAGTCCATGACTAGGCTTTGGTCTTCCTTTTAAGGGCTTTTCGGTACTGAAATTGAAGAGGAATTGGTCTAAAGGGAGAAAAGAAAGAATTTTCCATGGTAGGTGTAGGAAATTGGTTGTCGTTCAAAGAAAGTTGGGACAAGCAGGCAAAGTAAGGAGTAAAAGAGGAGGAGGAGGAGGAAAGCCATCGAAGCATCTGATTCCATGGATTTGTGAAGGAAACGTTTCTTTTCTTTTCTTTTCTTTTTTTTTTTTTTTGAGCTGACGCAAGAGAGAAAGAAAGTGGCTTTGCGTCTCATCCATCCACGGGAAAGCAAAATTCCAAAGGGTTTACGAAGTGGCAGAATTTGTTCCATTAGAATCCTAAATAATGCTGTGTATTGATTCTCCTCTATGAGGCCTTTACCGTGTTCAAGTTGCACAATTCATGTGGCACCAGCTTCAAATGTTTATGCAACTTGGATGCTTTCCTAGTTCCTTAGTGACTTCTATGCTTAGTAGCATCGAGAATTTTTACCAAATTGAGAATGGCACTGGCTTTCCTTAGTGACCTCTATGCTTAGTAGCATCGATAAATAACAGATTGCACTAAAAATGTTTCATTTGGTATCTAATACCTTCATTTTGCCAATAATATCTATATAAATTGTCTTCATCTCAATGAACTTAGCACATGAAACTGCTGCAATCTTTCAGCGCCTTCTCTGTTTCATCTGACCAAGTTTTCAATGTCTTTAAAAGGATTTCAGGACAGGTTGCCGTCAAATGCATGGTAAGTACTGAACCAGTAGGCCATGCCCAACAAGCCAGAAGGGCAACAGAGTGTAACCAAATTCACAGCGATTTTGTTGTTTATGCCAGAAATTCTTTTATCTTTTAACCTTCAGGCCGGCGCTTCACATGGAATTTCATGTCGCTGGAGTTTCACGTCAATCCAAAGAAGCTCTGCACCCATATAGGCATGTCGCACTCAGCACAAAATTAATATTATAAGAAATTATTGTTTATACTATTATGTAAGCAACAAACATTTAGACATCATGTAAAACTATAAAAAAAGGTACCATGTCCTCGAATGTATTTATAGTTTATGGCTTATACTATGTCCTCGAACAAATTTTTACATCATATTTACACTTATCATCGTATAATACACTTTAATCATCACATAATTACTAATCATTACACGGTGATAATTGATTATTCTTTTTAATCATTATATAATGCACAATGATCAAAATTCCTTACAAGTTAATCATCCATATTTGAACAAAATTTAACGCGTGGGTATCTTTTTCCTATTTTGATCTCAAAAAGTGACACATTAGGCATCCTTACAAAATAAGAGGAAATTGGGATCCGTAACTATATGGTAGAATTACATTTATTCGAGTACTAGACAAAGGTTCAAATATTTCCTGCTCTCAGAAATTAAGGAGGAGCACTGTTTTTTGTGATTTTTATCGAGTAAACAAATAAAAAATCGATAGATTTTTACTTCTCGATCTCAAATTCAAGAAGAGGAAATGGCCCATCTTAGTGAGTCCCAAAGCAAAGAGAGTGTTGAAAAAAAATGCCAAATAACCAATGCTCAACTATATGATTGAAATGAGTAACAATTTTATTCCAATATAATCGAAAGCATACAATGGAAATGTAATAATACAATAAAGTACTAATACTAGAAATAAAATGAAGAAAGGATAAAAAAAAAAATTACTCAGTGAACTTGGGACTCTTGTTTGTCATGAAAACTTTAGAAGAGTATATGAGTATTTATGAATAAAAATTTCAAACTTTGTTATATTGATCAAACTCCTATATATAGGTGGCTGGGCCCTATGAAAAGTTAACACGTGTCTTCAACCGTTATCCTTGTGGAGATGTCACACGTCTTTGATAGTTATCTTTATGACTTGCCGTTCCATAACCAATGCCACACATTTTCACTAATCTTGACCTCTTTCTTTGGAGTAGCTGCACCTTCACCGTTCACAATTTGTTTCAACAACAACTTTGAACCCAATCACCATTCTCCAAACCAAAAATTTCTCTAAGTGCTTTGAGAGATAATAGATGTTTCAACCATGAGCCAATGCGACAGGGATTGCATGTCGCGCCGCTTCTTTTAAGCACGTTTGTGATAGAATTGTCATGACATGACAATCATGTGCTAAAACCCTCAATTTGTTCCATAAATATCAGTGACACATCCTTGATGCGTTTCTTCAAATGGCGACTCGACAACATGCTCCATCCTCATCCCCTGTACTAGTCAAATTATATCCTTGAATCATATAGACGCACAGTGGTATCGGCATAAAATTTTGATACAACAATGCAGGAACCCGCTAACCCAACCAACCACAAGTAAAATACATAGGTTTACCTTGAGGCGTTTTGTCGTGAGTGTGATAGTTGAATTTACTTTCGCGTAATGTCAAACAAGCAAGGAGTTAAGACAAATTCAGTGTACTTACTGTGCATTACTTTCGTTCTTTAAAACACTGGAAATGTTAGTTGTAATTCATAAAGATCACTCTGTTTTGCTCTGTCTCATCATAAAATCGATGAGTTCCAATCTCGAACCCCACCGCCGACCTTCAAATAGAACGGCAACACATCAATAAGGACATAACCATTCAAGACATTCTTCCTTTCCTTAACAAATTTGTCAAATTTTGTATTAAATTTTTTTTTTAATGTTTGATTCATATGCACGTGCAATGTTGCTATTGCCTTGGCCAAAGCCGTGAACAACCTTGCTATGTATTGTAGATCATGTTTTAGCAATGTTATTTACGGTTGAGGTCCCACGGCAACCGAGTGTACTAGAAAGTGGCGTATGTGGTCTGCCATTAGAATATAGAACCAAACTCATGCTAGTCTCGGGAAAGTTCAAACCTTTCTGCCCACTTTATCCACTTCCATTCCCATATCTTAAAACAAAATAATTAATTGAATTTGGAATTTTTCTTTATCTCAACTTTCTACCCTTCCATCCCAAAGGAATCCCTTCCTTCTGGTTCAAGTTCATTCTTTATTTCTCCCTCTTTGTTCACTACAGATTCTCTTAAACCACTTATTCTTCTCCTCTCATCATCGTCCGAAGATGAAAGGCATAGATATCTTCTGTGCTTCACAAGCCTCAACAGCCATATCTCTTAGCATGGATCAACCCTCCTCCTCCTCTTGTTCCAACACCATCCAACTCGGCGGCCGAGCCATTGACCGCCACAACCCCATCATCACAGATTCAAGAAGAACCCCCTCCAGAGATTTCACTGCCTCTAGTTCTTCTTCCAAGCCACCCATTGACCCCAAACCTTGCCATGATCTCCGAAAGGCTAAGAAAAAATCTTCTTCTTCTTCTAAGCCAAGTGACCAGAACAAGAAAACTGCAACAAAGGGTCATCATCATGATCAGAAGAAGAAAAGCGTAGCAGAAAAGCAGACTGAACATATCACCAACAATTACTCTTCTATGCCAATTGATAGTATTCTGAGGAGGAGTTGGATTAGGCCACCTGCTGATTTGGTCACTCCTCCTGGTTCTTCAAGATATTTGCTCAGTGACACAGCTTCCTTGGGTGGAGTATCAGATTCTGACTCAGCTTTGGCTTTAACTACGGTTGATGATAAAAAGGTTCAACTTGTTCATCAAGATGAAACCAACCATGCATCGAAACCCTCTAGCTCCTCTGGTCCCAAATCTGGTTCCTCGGACCAGGTTAGTTATCTCTCTCCCACGCTATCATCCCACTCACATATACATGGCAATATGGCACTTACTCAGGATTCTTCAATCTGAATTATGTGCATTTGTTTCTTCTCAAGGCTCTTTACCAATCCTAGTAATAAGCTGGTCTTGTGTATATCTTTATCATTAATTTTTCTTTTTAATTTCTCATTTTTTTGAGATGACCTAATTATATGATTAAGTCACGACTCATGCGCAATTTACATGGAAGAGGATCATCTGATATAAGCAAGTTTTTTAATTGGTATGACACATAAACAGGATTACAGGAATCATTAAGCTGGTTTGACTTGGTAGCATGTGTTTGAGTAATGATTAATACTAAGTACTAACTGATGCATGGAATTGAGTCATTGACAGTAAAACTATCAACTATGCGCAACTTCAATGTTCAATTACTTCAATGTTCAATTACATTGCACATTATAAACTCATGCAAATGCTATTTATTGAGTGCGATTTGAATGAATTTTCTCGCAGGTTGTGGTATTGAGGGTTTCTCTACACTGCAAAGGTTGTGAAGGGAAAGTGAGGAAGCATCTCTCTAGAATGCAAGGTGAAACATCTTTTATCGATCCTTTTTAATTGTTTTATTCTATTCACGTTATAACATTCAAGCCATATATTGCCTTAAGAGTTGAACTTAATATGGCTAATTATATGGGCAGGAGTTACGTCCTATAACATAGACTTTGCGGCAAAGAAGGTGACAGTAGTTGGCGATGTAACTCCATTGAGTGTATTGGCAAGCATATCAAAGGTGAAGAATGCCCAATTTTGGCCAGCACCCGGTATGGCAGAAACAAGGAAAAAAAGTTTGATCTAATTGAAGAGGAAAGTAGACTATTGGTATTGTTGTATGTTTTGAGTTTAAATTGGAGAGTAATTTAAATAGTTTACATGCAAGTGGCAGCAACTAGCAAGTGTAGGGTGTGACTTCGAAGAGGCAGTCTTGTTGATCTAGAAAGGGACCGAATTTTTGTGAAAGAATTGGTCTAATTAGTCTTATGAAAATTTAATATATGTGAATCTGCATAAGACCCGATCTTTTTGCAACCAAAAAAAAAAAAAAAAATTGTACAGATCCTTATCTAAACCTTTTTTTTTTTTAAAAAAATATATGTATAAGAATAATTATCTGCCAGTATCACAACTATATAGCCAAGAAAAAACTACAACTTTTTTTCTTGGGGGTCATAAGTAAAAGAAATTACAACTTTGTTGTGTCAATTATATAGTGCCACAACTATGTGACCAAAAGAAATTCACTTATCTTTATTGAAAAAAAATGAAAAAAATCGCTTATCAAATTGATGGCAGGAATAAAGAGATGTGCTTTTCGTGATGACATTAGTCGTGACATGAGTCATGACAAAGAAGCACGATTATATTCTTTTTGAATATGGCGTTGTTGCACTATCCAGAGTCGGTTACTTGTTTGTTAGTACTTTTTTCTTTTGGCACCATCGAAGTTGAGACTTGCTCTTTAAAATTTGCCTCGCCAATTTTAAATAATTCTGGAACACTTTTGAAAGTTATCTAACTACATCTATTGCATAGAGGGGATACATATTGAGGGGATTCCCCCATAAACTGTTTTTGGTGTCCAATATTTATTATTTCTAAAATGCCATCATCTATTAATTGTTTTCGGCCCCCAATATTCTCCAACAATGAGCACAGTTAGATATATAAATGGGTGATATTTTTTTTTTAATATGAAATTTTGAGAATGAAATTGAGAATATATGAGATTTTTGATAAAATTAAAAAAATATGAGATTTTAAAGTAAATCCGGTGAAAAGATAATTGGATCTTATTTTTTTATTATTTTTAAAAAACAAATATGATGAAGAGAGAATTGAATTCTATTTTTTATTATTTTTAAAAAGTAAATTCGATAAAAAGAGAATCGGATTCTATTTTTTATTATTTTTAAAAAATAAATCCGATAGAAAAATAATTGGATCTTATTTTTTATTATTTTTAAAATGTAAATAGGTGGAGAGAGAATCAAATAGAAAAATAATTGGATTTTATTTTTTATTATTTTTAAAATGTAAATAGGTGGAGAGAGAATCAAATTTATTTTTTAAAAATAATAAAAAAATAGAAAGAGTGAGAGTGTGTGCGTTGTGTGTGTGTGTGTGATTGTGAGCGTGAGAGAGAGAGAGAGAGAGAGAGAGAGCGAGCGTAGAGTGTGGGGGAAAGGAGAGAGAAAAAAGGTGGAGAGAGAAAAGAAAAAGAGAAGAAAGAGAAAAATATGAGAGAGAAAAAAATAATTATAAAAAATAAAACGACTATATTTTTTAAATTTTATCAAAAATATCATATTTTTCTAAAGTTTTTCACACAAAAATCATATAAAAAATAAATAATCTATATAAATATATATTTGTAATTCATACAAATAGCTCCTCCACCGTTTACTTTTCAAACCCACTTAAAAAACTACTTACAATAACTCCTTCCACTATTACAATTTCACCCAAAAAAGATAATAAGAACTAACCGTAATTTCTTAACTGTTATTCTGTTTTATTGTTAATATTTTTTAAAACTTCTTTCTCAAGTCACTTTTCTACTTTTGCAATCAATAACCTTCTTCACCATTATGTGTATTTCCAAACACTCTGATGAAACCCCCCTGCTTTTACATGCCTTGGTGGTTGTCCATCTCGGCCTTGCACGCTTCTCTCTTTGCAAGCTTTTCCTAGGCATTCTTCTCATTTGATTTTTTTTTTTCTAGCTTTTTATTTAATATGAATACTTTTATATTAATAGTAAAAAATAAAAAAGGCGGACGCTAGTGTATATTAAGTAAATTCTAGGTTAAGTAAATTCTTTTTTTTCCCTGCTGAGCAACGGCCTAAGGCCGAAAACAAACAAAAACTTTATACGCATGGATGTTTTTAAAATGGTCCTTAGATTAAGATAATCTTTAAATTTTATCCATTAAATTTTTTATATCATATTTTTTATATAATAAAATAATTATTAATTAATTTTTTTTTATGGTTAGAATTTAAGAATTATCTTGATCCATAACTTATCAAAGATTATTTTAGAACTAACTACAAAACATATCATCATTTTAGATGATCTATGATTTCCAAGGTATAATTGGATGAGAACACGCAAACATTAAAAAGAAAAAAAAATTGATTGTACATTGATACTTTTCACCAATTGAAAATGTTCTTTGGTGTTTCTCAAAACTTTAATTTAATAATTCATTATAGTCTTTTTTCTTTTGAAAAATGTTAGAGAAGTAAATTTCCTAAAGAATTTACTTCTTAAAAGGATTTGGTATGTTTATTGATTACTAGATGGATATATGAGTTATATTACTTCTTCTATTCAATGGCTACTCTTATTTTTCATCAAAAACTCTTATAGTTGTTTTCTTTTTAGCTGTAATATTACTCTTTATTTTTACTATTTTTTAATATAATATTTGAATTAAAAAGAAATATTTCAAATGTGAATATAAATAAATAATGAAGTTTTTTTTTTTTAAAAAGGGACTAAATAGAAGTTAAAATGAGTATTTACTTTATCTATTAGTATAACTGATTAGATATGTGCCTAAAAATAAGTGTAAGAGATACGACAACAGTTAAAAAAAAAGTAAAATAATTAGTCTAAGTAACATTTGTAAATAATAATAATAATAATAATAATAATAAAATTTAAAGAAAAGTAATGACTAAAAAGCGAGATATAAAACGGCAAAAATAGGTTGTCCCAGATTCTTTTATTAAAATAATTTTAATATACTGATAATATAAAATAATTTTATATTAATGTCCAATAAAAATTTAGGAAAATAATAAATTATGATAGATAGTTATTCATCATATTTTGACACTTTTTTAAATTTTTATCAGTTGATAGTATAAAATTATTTGAATTTAATTTAAATACATTGACAGCCAATATAAATAGTAGAAAATACCAATTCATACAAATAGCCATTCATTATAATGAGGGATCTACCATTATTTCTCACTTTTTAGTATTTCTATTAGTTGATAGTGTAAAACTGTTTTACATTGTCAGTGCATACCAATTAAACTCAAATTATTTTACATAGAAATTAAATCCTTCTTTTATTGCATATGAATTTAATTTTAATGCACTTTTAGTATAAAAAAATTTACATAGATATCCAATCATGTATTATTATATCAACAAAAGTGATTGACTGCCAACCACCCACTAATTTAAAAATCTTACAAAAATAAACATGAGATTATATGACAGTTTAGAACTCTTTTATATTGATAGTACGTCAAATTAATCTCGTTGCATATTAAAAGAATCAATTTGGTTTATAAATTAAATGAATTGGATGGTTTAACTAATGAATATTTTTTCACAAATCTTTTACATGAATGAATCAATGATGAAATTTGCAAACAAGTTTATATAATAGAAATAGGGTTAAAATTTAATAGTTTTACTTACCTTGTATTGTAAAAAGGATAACTTTAGTTAAATACAATTGCAAAAACAATAAAAATAAAAATTTTATGAGTGGCTTATTTTCAATTGTGAGTTTGGTTTTTTTTTTTTTTTGGCTTTTTTTAAAAAATATTTTATCTTCTAAATTGTGAATCATATGCATTTTACTCTCGACATTTTAAAAAGATGCAAATTAGCCTCAAAATTTTTTTGAATGTGCACTTTAGCCTTAAATTCTCGTCCATTATTAACGGAAAATAATTATACCCTCTGAATTTTGAGTCATATATACTTTAGTCCCCAAATTAAAGAGTATACAACTTGATACCCTAAACTTTCTTGAACGTATGTCATTTTTATTAATGCATTAACAATAGATGAAAAAATTAACAAAATGATCGATTTGCATTTTTTCAAAATATTGGGATTAAAGTATACATAGCCTATAGTTTAGGGAAATAAAGTGTATTTTTCCCTTTATTATTTCACTCTTTTAAACATTATAAGTGTGTTTGGAATGAAAAAAAAATAAGAATTAATTGGTTATGTAAATCAAATTTTGTGTTTGGATATTTTAAAAATAAGTAATAATTTCATTTATCAAATCTTATGAATTTAATTGTTTTGCATTTAAAATTTGATTACAAAAAATATATCATTTTTAAAGATAAAAAATATATTTAAGCCGGATAATAATCTTGGTGATATTAGTTTGTTGACATGCCATTATATATTTGCCATACAAGCTTGAAATTACTGACTGAAGAATGAAAAAATGAGGTCCTAAATTGGCTTAAGAGTAAAAGTTGAGGACCTTTTATTATTATTATTATTAGTATTATGAAACGGGGCTTGAAGCCCAAGAGAACCGTTTACACGCCACTGACAGGGGAAGGCTGCCCCACCACGTCTGCAAACCAGCAACTATGAATACATTGAGGCATATCAGTAAAACACGATAGAAGTTGATAAAAGTTGAGGTCTTTGAACTATAATTCATTCCGCATTCTTCTAATATAAAATTAATAAAATATTATTTAACTTCAATGGTACATTAATAAGGATGAAATGAGTTGGTTATATTATCAATTGAAACTAAATGCATTAGATATATTATCAATTAAAACAGATGTTTGAAATAATTTAGATTTTGACTTTTTAATCTTAATAAATATAGAAAAATAAATTATAATAACATTTTTAGTAAACTTTAATAAAAACAAAAATGTATGACGTTTTTCATTAGGCCTCAGTATCCTATGGCTCTAGATAGTGCGTTAGAGTATACTCTCACCATAAAAGTTAAATTACTACCAAATTGTCTACTATCTACGAAAACTTGGATTTACATGTCAAAAGATTTAACAACTAGCATTGCTTAACATAATAACTATAATTTTGGAATAAGATTACTAAGGTGAGTTAGTAAATCCAAGTATATCAACAATATAAAAGTTGTGTATATACCCATACTTTTTAACCTTTTTGGATGGAATATTCTCAAATTTTAGATACTTTAAAATACAAAAAAAAAAATTAAAAGTTTCAATTTAATTCCTCTCATTTTTTAAATTTTTTGTTTGAATAAATTAATTATATTATTCTATTTAAAAAATATTTTGTTTGTATAATAAAATTATATTATATTCTCTTTAGGCCAACAGTTGGGTCCCGATGATCATTGGTGGGCGGGTCAGCTAGTAATAGTAGACTTATAGAATGAAGAAATTAAGAGATAATAGATAAAGAAGAGAGAAAATTTTAAAATTTCTTATAAAGAAGTGAAAATTGAAATCCACTCTCTTGCAGTTTAGAAAATATCTTCTCAAAATGCTCAAAAATTTAAAAATTCTTTCATATTATTATCCAAACAAAAAAATTTAGACTAAATCAATTGAAATCCTCTCAAAAATATATTATCCTCTAATAATACTCTATCGAAACATACTCAGATAATCTCACTTTTTAATCCTTGCTTTCTTAATTTTGATAACCAAAGGTCGAAACAATTAAGAAAAGAAAGATTTAAAGAGTTGAAATCAATTCAGTGCTAGTTATTTATACATAATCTTCGGTTGGAACTTAGCTCAAGTTTTATTTAAAATAGAACCAAATTTCCTAATTAGGTCAAATTATCTTCTAGAATAATTAGGACCCATTATCCTCTGGTATACAGAAAAAAGTAGGACCAACTACCCAAAAAAAAGTTTAGATTTACACGCTAATTGATAAATCAAATATATTAGTGACATGAATATCAAGTCTCTTATCTCCTAGGTAACATAAACAATTAGGACCAATTATCTTATCTTCTATTCAAATCTATTTAGTTTTTGCCCTCCTTGCTTAATTTCTTCATGACGAATAACTAAAGGATGATGTATCTATTCCCAAAAGCAATATATATTAGGAGCTTTTTCCCCGTATCTTTCCTTGGTTTCATAAATTTGTTCCATAAGATCTTATTGTCCTAACCGCAATTTGAAATAATTTGTTAGTTCAAGTAATATTAATTATACTTATTAATGTGATAAGGTAAATATGATTAGACAACAGTATAAAAAAAATTTATATCAAAGTCAAATTCTTAACCATTATCTTAGATAGGAAAAGTTATCTTTATCTTTAGTTTTCCTTTCTTTATATATATCCTACCTCTTGTGACGTCCAAATTCCACAGCACAAAGAAAGTTATCTTTGCTCAACTCAACCATGGAGGGTGTCTCCCCATCTTCCCAAGCCAGCCACGATCAATGGCTCACCCTTTCTCTCTCGACAATTCCACAGCCACAGCCACAACCACCACAACCACAACCGAAACCACATCCACTACTACTGCCCCTACTGCAAACCCAGCCGCAGCAGCCACGTCCATCATTCCCTGCCCCTTTTCATTTTGTGCCATTAGCAGCACCAATGCGTTCATTCTCACCACCCCAACAACAAGAACCCCACCAAGAAAGGTGCTTTGTGGCGCCACCATTCTCTCCTTCTCCTTTTCTGGTCCCTCGGTGCGATTTCCCATCACAAGAAGATCAACATCAAGACGCTGGTCAAACTAGTCAGGAACGAAAACGTAAGCTACCGGTGTGGGCCATGAAGAAAGGCAAGACCGAGACCATAGCCCCACCATTCCCGTGGGCTACTACAACACGTGCCACCGTTTATAGTCTCAAGCACTTGTTGGCACAGAACATTAAGTCAATCAGTGGAACGGTTAAATGCAAAGGGTGTCATGAACAATATGATATCGAGTTTGATTTGGAAGAGAAGTTCCATGAGGTTGCTCGGTTCGTTGTGAGGAACAAATGCAACATGCATCATCGGGCACCGGATGCTTGGACGAGTCCTGTGCTCCCAACCTGCAAGCGCTGTGGTCAGAAAGACATGTTGAGGCCAGTGATCACCAAGAAGAGAAACACCAACTGGCTCTTTTTGCTTTTGGGCCAAATGCTTGGGTGCTGCAAACTTTCACATTTGAAGTATTTCTGCAAGCACACAATGAATCACAGTACGGCAGCCAAGGATCGATTAGTTTATTTGACTTATTTGGGTTTATGCAAACAACTACAGCCACAAGGACCATTTGATCCCTAGATTATACTATTATTCATAATCAATATTTCATGCTATTTGTCTTGTTGATTTAGTGTCCTGTATGTCTCCGTTGTTTTTAGTTTAGCATCTCACCTTTAATTTGTTTACGTTTGATTGTTGGAGTTTCAGTTTAGTAATAGGTAGAGGCATTTATCTTTAGGAATTTGTATTACGCATAAGGTAATGGTAGATTTCACATTGTTTGTTAATGTACAACTGTTCTTTTATTGGTAATTTGCGACCAAGGGTTTTGTAAGTATAGATATGTTGCGTGTCATCACCTTAGACTCTCGCAATTAATAATGTTTAATTTTCAAATGTAAAGAAGAAAAGCAATATAAGTTTTGGTACTAATCAGACACTATATTGTTAAATCTTTGATGTAAATAAGTTGCTATCTCCAATTCTCTTACGTGTAAGTAACTACCGCTAAATTGATTTCAACTCTTTATATCTGTCTTTTCTTAATTGAATTCGGTTATCAATTTTTTTTTAAAAAAAATTACTTTGTAGTCTAAAATAAAAGATAAATATATCTAATATATTGGATATTGTTGCTCTAAGTTTTTCTGATTAGAGCTCTCAACATGGCGTATTCGAGCCATTTAGTATGCCCACGATACAATAACTTGAATAAATAGAGTTTTGAATGATTAAAATTAGAATTTGATTTGATTTATAAGTTAGATCTTATGTTGAAAATAATTATATAAAACAGGATTTGAATTGATTTTTTATAAATCAATTTTTATGTTTAAAATATATTAGATAGTGTTTATAATAATTTAAAATAAAATTAATTTGATTTAATTTGTGCTTAAATTTTAAAATCAAATTAATTCCTATCAAATCCTTTAGAGTGTGTTTGAAATGTTAAAAAAATAGAAATGATTTGATTTAGAAATCAAATCTTGTGTTTGAATATTTTAAAAATAAAAAATGAAGTGATTTTTAATTATTATGGGATTTAACTACTTTCTATTTGAAATCCTATCAAAATTAAAAGGATTTAATAGGAATTGATTTGATTTTAAAATTTAAGTACAAATCAAATTAAATCAATTCCATTCTTAATCATTCCAAATATAATCTAATATATTATAAATATAAAAATTGATTTCTAAATCAATTCAAATTCTATTTTTACACAATCATTTCAAACATAAAATTTAATTTATAAATCAAATCAATTAAAATCAATTCAATTTAAATCAAATCAATTCCAAAACTTAGTTAATTCAAACACACTCTATAATGTATTCGAAATTTAAAAAAAAATCAGAAAGGGATTGATTTGCTAAATTTTATAGAATTCCATTCTTCCTATTTTGAAATCCTGTCATTTTAGATAGGATTCGTTGGGATTTGAATTGATTTTACTTTTAAATATTTAAATGGACTAATTTACCACTCTCTAAATTTGACAAACTCTATTCTCAAACTCACTCTGCTCCATTATGAACCTGCAACCATGAACCACAATGTCATGAAAGCTTCACTCACTTTGATTTCACGAACCTGTCACTTTACTTTTATTTTATGTTGACTAGCATCAGGAATTGTTGTGATTGGCTTTAATTTTGGTATCCTTTTTGCTTGGTTGCTTCGTGCTTCACTTTTTACTTATTACTTTCTTGTTTTGTTGACCAATTTGGTTATCTTGTTAAAATTCAAATTTGTTGTTGTGTTTGTATGCTATAAGTACGACTCTGTATGAGGAGGAGAGAGGAGGGGAAGGAAGAAAGGGAGAGAGAAAGAGAGAGAAAGGAAGGGAAGGGAAAAGAGATGATATAATAGGGTAAAGATGTAAAATAATAAAATTTAATCAAATTAATTTTTATTTTAATAAATTCCAAACACAATAATTGATTTCTAAATCAATTCAAATCTCATTTTTTATAATTAATTACAAACTTGATATTTGATTTATAAATCAAATCAAATCGAATCATTTCATTTCAATTCAATTCAAATCATTTCCAATTTTTTTTTATTCCAAACCTTTGAAAAAATTATTCAATTTTAGTCCTTTAATTTTAAAAAAGAGCATAAATAGTTCTTTTTCATCCCTCTAATAGGGATAATTTATACTCATTTTTTAAAAAATAAGAAACTAAAATCAATCAAATTTGTTTGAAGGACTAAAATAAAAAAAGTACTATATTTTTAGGGATGAAAAACTTATGTAAATTTCATTGTTTTGACACCAAGATGAAAATTTTCACTCCATAACATCAATGTGTTTTCATCCAACGAAAAAAAAGTGAGTTAAACTACTGCCACTATTATTATTATTAAGAATTTTTTTTAAATATATCAAAAAGGAAAGAGAGGAGAGGGGGGGGGGGGGAACTACTACCTACGGAACATAACTCCAGAAGAATCTGCTGGTAGAAGGGGCAACAAGACTAAAGTAGGGCTATGCCAAATATGCAAGTAGAGCTGGAAAGTGAATTAAGTTAGTTTGTAAACTATTTTTAACTTTATTCATTAATAGTTTAATAAGCTGGGTTTGTGAGCTCATAAGTCGAATTTGAGCTAGAGATTTGAGCTCGTTTATTTAATGAGCCAAACTTAAGTTTTATTATATTCGACTTATTAATTCGTGAATTGGCTTGATATGTATATATGTTATATATTTATATATATATATAATTATATTTTGTTAATGTTATTGTTGTTGTTATTATTGTTGTTGAGACTATCTTTTTATTATTAAATATCATATAGTTAATTAAGTTAAAAAGACTTAATTAAAATCTAACTTGAAATATCTCATTAAGTTTGAACTGCTCGGAAACTAGTTCGAATTTGATGAGTTCAAACCTAAAAATTAAGTTCACTTTGAGTTTAAGCTCAAGCTCAAGTTCAACCTAATATTTACGAGTCGAGCCTTAGCTATGCCAAGCTTGGCTTGACTTACTTCTGGCGCTACGTGCACGGGTCGTGCAATCTAGCCCCCTCTTTAGCAAGAAGATCAGCATAAGTATTGTCTTCTATTAAAGTGCATATCAACTTGACCTCCCACTCACCACTAAGCCAACCCCCATACCTTCTGTATAACACAGGCACAACAATGAAAAAATCGGAGAATTTTGCTGAACATTGCTAATTGCATCCATCGACTCAAAACTTCAAATTAGCATACAGATGCCATATACCCATGCAACTCGCGAAGACCGCGCTTCATAGCTAGGAGTTTGTTGATATACAGTCTTTCCTGAGAAGCCAAGCACCAGTGTTTCAAATTGTGGACTGCATCACCTAATGCTGCCGTAATATTGCGATTGCTGTCACCACCGCAACCGCATCATACCGCAACGTAACCACATCGGAGTCGTAATAGGCCGTATCGGAGCTACAACGGGCTGCAATGAGCTTAATTTTTAGTGGCAAACTAAAAAAAAATTCACACCGCAACAGCCGCAATGCCCGCAATCGCAACAACCACAACCGCGATGGCAACTGTAGCTGCAACCGCAATTTAAAACACTGCCAAGCACCATCATCTCTTCTAACCAAACCACCGAAACCAGCCTCTACCAGGTTGCCAAATGCACTTCTATTTGATTATGTTATCTTAACAAATTTTTCTGTCAAAAAATAAAAAATTAATATATCAATATCTATATCTATATAATATATAAAGAGAGAGTTTACTTATGAAATTTTAAAACGACATATTGGCATAACAATTTAAAATGACAACATGTGCATTTTTTTAAGTAAAAAAGTTTATAAAAGTTAGGTGAAGGTTTTTTTAAAAAAAGTATCCTTTTTTTAATTAATAACAAAAACTGAAATATAAAATATTTAAAATTTTCTAAATAAAGAATATAGAAAATAAATTTTAAATTTAAACTATAACAAAAAAAAATCATTTTATGTATTATCATAACAAAATTTTTGGCCAAAACATATAAATTAATGTATGAAAGTTTAAAATTTTAACATATTGAATAATACAGGTTTTAAATTAATATTTCAAACGTTAAAATTGTGTGTGTATGTGTGTGTGTGTGTGTGTGTGTGTGTGTATTAAAATGCTAATATATATAATTCTAAATTAAAAAATTTAATAATAAAATATCACATTAACTATGCGACAAGTTCAAGCAGGGCATATCTAATTATAATGCCATAAAGTATTTAAATAATTTAGATGTTTATAACCGTATTTTTCGCAAAGTACATATCTAACTATATTGTCATAAAGTGTTTAGATAATTAGATTAGATATTGAAAAAAAAAAAAACAACCTTTTTCTCGTAATTCTTATCAAATATGAATTAATGGCTGATTCAAATAAAACAATCTCTTATTTTATCTTCACATTAGAGTTCGATGCTTTAGCCAGCAAAACTTCCGCTAAAAGGCTTCATCACTTTGCTAAACTTATATCAGGACCCGATAAGAAACCTCTGATAAGGTTAGTTATAAATTAGGTATGTCTCTCATATACGATATTTGAGTTGTCTGACTTCAATATTTTGACAAAGAAATTCGATAACCCTATCAAGACCCGATAAATTCCGTTTCTAAAAATCTGTTTTGATATTCACACATCAAAACCTATTCATCATTGTCCGAAGTTCTAAAAATTGTAGAACAATTTTATCATTTTCAGCACATTAGTGTTCGTTTCTGTACATATCTCTCCTATCTCTCTTGTGATTTCCAAATTCCACAGCACAAAGAAAGTTACCTTTGCTCAACCCAACCATGGACGGTGTCTCACCATCTTCCGAAACCAGCCACGACGAATGGCTCACCCTTTCTCTCTCCATAATTCCACAGCCACAACCACCACAACCAAGACCACAGCCACAACCACTGCCCCTCCTGCAAACCCAGCCGCAGCCACGTCCATCATTCCCCGCCCCTTTTCATTTCGTGCCATTAATAGCACCAATGACTCCATTCTCACCACCCCAACAAGAAGAACCCCACCAAGAAAGGTACTATGTGGCGCCACCATACTCTCCTCCTCCTCCTTTTCAGGTCCATGACTTGCCAGAGCCGATGCTGCTCCCTAGGTGCGATTTCCCATCACAAGAAAATCATGATCAAGACGTTGGTCAAACTCGTCAGGCACGTGCACGTAAGTTACCAGTGAGGGCCAAGAGGAAACGCAAGACCGAGACCATAGACCCACCATTCCCGTGGGCTACCACGACACGTGCCACGGTTTGTAGTCTCGAGCACTTGTTGTCACAGAACATTAAGTCAATCAGCGGAACAGTTAAGTGCATAGGGTGCCACGAACAGTATGAGATTGAGTTTGATTTGGAAGAGAAGTTCCATGAGGTTGCTCGGTTCGTTGCGAAGAACAAGTGCAACATGCATCATCGGGCACCAGATGCTTGGGCGAGCCCTGTGCTCCCAAACTGCAAGCGCTGTGGTCAAGAAAACAGTGTGAGACCAGTTATCACAAAGAAAAGAAACACCAACTGGCTTTTCTTGCTTTTGGGCCAAATGATTGGGTGCTGCACGCTTCCACATTTGAGGTATTTCTGCAGGCACACAAAGAATCACAGTACCGCCGCCAAAGATCGATTAGTTTATTTGACTTATTTGGGTTTATGCAAACAGTTGCAGCCAGAAGGACCCTTCGATCCCTAGCTAGATTACTGCTGTTAATTAGTTCATCTTGTTGGGTTAGTGTCCTTTGTCCACTGTTTCTAATTAAGGGTCTCGTCTCTTTGCTTGCATTTTATTTTCACACTTTCAATTTAGTTATTGCTTCAGATAGCTAGGCAGAGGATTTATGATTAGGACTAGGAGTTTGTCTTTAGGGCATCAAAAATAGCTAAACCCGTGGACTAATCCGTTTGCTAATTTATTGAAGTATGTGGAAGTATTGAATGTCGCATTACAAAAACTGGATACTGTATAGCTGTAGTATATGACTTGATTACAATTCTAAAAAACTGATTTGAAACAGAAAGATACGATACAACAGATTCATGATATCTTTGCATGATTCTCGGAAGTTGGTGGTGTGCCAATTGTGCCAATAGTTCTATACTTCTACGGGCGCAAAAGGGCAAAAGGCACATTCACTGTATTGTTTTTCCTATTTACACGGCAATCACTTTATTATTTATTTATTTTTATTCTTATTATAACATTTAAACATTTTCATTATCTCTCGTGTGACTTTTAAAATAACTATTGCAGGATTTTTTAACATTTTTAATAGAGATTAATTGCTATATATTAGCAGTATAAAATAATTTTACACTGTCAACTAATAAAATCTCAGAAAAATGACAAATTATGGTAGGTAGTTATTATAATGGATAGTTACCTACCATGATGTAGCAATTTCTTAAAATTTTATTAATTGATAATATAAAATTATTTTACATTGTCAGTATATATAAATTATTCTTTTTTTTAATAATATAAAAATACATAATTAAATTATAATGTTAAAAATTTCTGAAAAACGGCATATCAAAATTAAATATTTTAAATTATGAAACTTATTTGTTAAATAAAATAAGCAGGTGCTCATCATCAATTAATATACCATGGCTGCCATAGCGTACGATCGAATCTCCTTGATAGATAACTCCTTGTGCATCCAAAAATTATATTGCTATACAATTTTGATAAGTCCTCGTCTGTTACATCCAAAATCACCAAGTTACGGAGTGTACATATATAATTAGTAATCTAAATAGGCCGTTAATTAAAAAAAAATCTAAATAGGCTGTTAACATTTTAAAATCCCAGAAGTGAATAAAAGAAAAAAGCAACATATATATGTCAACTAAAAAGTGAGCTATATAAAATGGCTAAAATAGGTTGTGGCTGTTTGTTTTGTTGCTTATTTAAAGAATCAATTTGGCTTATAAATTAAATGAACAGGACAGTTTAACTTATGAATACTTTTTTGTTTTGAAATTTTTAACATGAATGAATCAATTATAAAATTCGCAAATGAGTTTATACAAATGAAATTGGTTTTTTTTTTTAGGGCATTTTTTTCCTTGAATATTGTTGTGACTAAAAGATCCTTCTAACAATTACAGTCTCCAGGGTTTGAACTCCTATCCTCCTTCTAAGAGTGCAATTTACTTATCACTGTACCCAACTTTTTTTAGTAAATTAACTAGTCTAGAGGACTTTGCAGCGGTTCAAAATTTTAGATTACAAGCTTTGGCAGTACATAATTGCAAGATTCTTTCTCGTAAATATGATGGGGATATGGTTTTCATTCCCACGATGATGTTGATTTCATTAAATACAATTTTGCTAATCAAATTTTAAAGAAGGCAATTTCCCTTTGTTACTTCTTTTTTCATAACAATCAATAAAAGTTAAGGTCAAACCCTTTATCATGTGGAGTTATACTTTGCAAAACCATTTTTTTAGTCATGAACAATTTTATGTGGCAGTGCCAACATAAAATAAAATTATACAAATGCACAAACATAACAAACAATGCTGTGTTCAAAGAACTTTTTCATAAAATATAATTGCTATGATTACTACATTGACAAATTGATTCGTTATATTAATTACTCAATTATTACTATAAGGAAAAAGCTAAACACTATGAAAAACCATGGGTACAAAATTTTACAAACTTATGTGTCATAAGGTTATTAGCTTTTGCTACTATTTTCCCCTTTGAATTGAATGGTCATCCATTCCTTCTTTATATAAATTTTCTTTTTGTTGCTTTTGGAACTTGAGTGCTTCGTGCCATATAAAAGCGCTCTGACTATAAACTTCTCTTTAGTAATTTTATTTTATAAAAATCGAAGCACATTATTTTCTCATTTTATATATTTTATTGTGTTTAAATAAATTTAAATTTTTAATATTACCCCATGCATTGCGCGAGTGATTAGCTAGTATACTTAAATTGTGTACCTTGTGGTATAGTACTATTGTCTCGAATTTTTACTTCGAAACTAGAATTAATTATAATGTGTCTTTTGCTAAAATTTTATTTCATATTCCTCATCTTACTTCTATTTATAGAAAAATCATATATTTCTAAAACTTATCACCGCAACCCTAACTTTTCATTTATTTTTACTCTTGACTCTTTTATTAACATTATATTATTTACAAAAAGCATGCCTTGTGACATTGCTTTTGACTCCATTTTAAAAATACAATATATATAAATTTTAACTTAAAAATGCTTACTAATATTTAAAGCATATATATATATATATATATATATATATATATATATATATATATATATATATATTTGGTACTTACTTACCCAAAAAAAAAAGCATATATTCTAGTTTGCATTTTTTTATACTAATCAAATACTAGAAATTGAATTGATCACATTGAATTCAATGAAACAGTTAAAAAGTTAAAATCCTTAAATTATTGTACTCTTCTTTTACAATATTTTTCTCGAAGAATGTGTATGAAATTTTAACGTTATTTTAAAGTATATGCATTTGGATATGAATATATACTAGCTGTATTGATGTTTGTCATTTGTATTATATTACTGAAAATCTAGCTTATATATATAACCAGAGTAGCTAGTTATTATATTTTGAGGAACAATCAGTACGATGGAATAGAGTTTAATACAAGCGAATGGTGCACAAAACAACATTTATTGGATGAATTTCTCCCTAAAAAATCTTTTTTAAAAGATCTTTTGAAAAAGTAAAAATTATTTTATATTTAGATAAAATATTAAAAGATCTTTTTTTATTCTTAAATCTCTTTTTTATATTATAAAAAATATCTTTTTTTAAGAAGTAAAAATTGTATTTTTTTTTTATGAAAGTATCTCATTTATTCAAATTAAAACTCCAAATTTACAAGATTCCTAAAATTACTTGGGACATCACCAAATGACACTTTTGTTCCAACAAATTTAGCTAAATGGGCTAATGAATCTCTACAATCTTATTACAATTTCTAGGGGCAAAATTGGCTTTGAACCTTGAGAGCTCTAAACCCTAACCTACTAATTTCATGAACTAGACTTCCACGGTAAGAGATGGTCTAATTGCTCGACTCAATGCTCTCAGTCCCTAGCCTTGAGTCTCCTTCAAGAGGATGACTACTTGAGCCCCCACATCTAGTGCTAGCTTCAGCCCTTCCATTGCGGGCATTAGCTTCGCCCTCATCACATCGACATTGCCTTTGTACCTCCATGTTCTTGCCGCCATTACTTTCCCCAAGTCATTCTAGACTATCGCCCCCAGACATATGGCTTTTTCCATCTCAAAGATGGCTACATCCATGTTCACTTTCAATGTTCCTGGAGGGGTTTTTGCCACTTGTGTTGTATGGGTTCCGAAGGTGGATAAGTGTCATCTTTTTTCTTTGCTTGTTGAAAGCCCCACAGGACTTCCATTGCTTGGTTCACTAATTGATCTGGCATTTTTCATGTCCTTTCCTTGCCAAATGTCAATTCAGAGTCTCCATATTGCTTCCTAGATAGTTGCTACTTTCTCTAAAGTGTCCTTACTGGAAATTTGGAACAATCCTTACAAGAACAACAACCAAGAACCAATACTAGTTATAGAAATTGAGCTCAATCTGATGTTGCTTACCTGTTGCCCACTTTGAGCATAAAAATTGTAATTTTTAGAAAATGAATTTTTTGTACTTTTTATAATAATTCTATTTTTATTAAAAAATTCTACCAAAACATATCCAAAAGTATAAGAAGTATTTTTTAAAAAATAATTTTTTTTATCAAAATAACATCATCTAAGCAATGATATGAGCTTAGGAGGGTAGTTTGGTCATTCCAACACTAGAAAAGAACTTATTTCAAGTGCAATAATATTAACTTGGAGCTAAAGGAATCAAGCTTATTTCAAGTTACTTGAAGATCAAGGAATCAAGCTTAATTAAAGTAACTTGAAGAGCAAGTAATCTGATCTTGTTGGAGGCATTACTATCTAGTCTAATATGTGATGAGATAAATTTAGATTGTTTCTAGATTTGTTTTGATTAGATCATATTTGATTTAAATCTTAAAATACAAATTGATTCTATTCAAATCTAATCAAGTTAAAACAAATCTAGACACAATCTAAACGTATCTCATCACATATTAGACTAGATAGTAGTGCCTCCAACAAGATCAGATTGCTTGCTCTCTAAGTTACTTTAATTAAGCTTGATTCCTTGATCTTAAAGTAATTTGAAATAAGTTTGATTTCTTTGGCTCCAAATTAATGTCATTGCACTTGAAATAAGTTCTTTCCTAGTGTTGAAATTATCAAATTACCCTCATAAACTCTTATTAAGCAAATTCTTAGCCCAATTTCTAAAAGCAACATAAAATACACTTTAAATCTATATTAGTATATAATAGGTGCATTTACATAAGCTTAAAAAAAAAAAAAGAACTTTGAGATAGAAGTAGAAGTAGAATTACTCTCTATATTAAAAAAAAAAAAACTTATTATTGCAGTCTTACTCAAGGTAGAGAGTAGTGGACATCAGCTGTGCTGTAGTATTTATGGGAGGGAAGTCTGTGGTGTCACTGATTAAAGACAGCAACACCATTCACTCTCTCAAATTCCTTGGACTGAGGGATATTAGGAGAATCTTGGAGCAGAGCTGGGTATATGGACCTCGATTCGCGGGTGGGTCCATTTTAATCTGCAATCTGCACTGCTTTACCAATCCATTTACTAATCCGTTCCTTTTGTAGATTTTCTAGCCCGCTGATGGCTAAATGGGCTGAGCCCGCGGGTTCACGGACCAATCCGCTATCCTGTTTAATATATATAACCAAAGCCCAAACTACAAGCAACACATTACACGGCCCAACACATTACATGGCCATTCATTACACAAAGTTCTTCTTTTGCCCACTTGTGAGGTTGATCAATCTTAAATATTTCTTTATATATACTTTTGTACTTGAGCTCTATTCCTCTTTTTCCATCCATTATGTTTTTCTTTTTTTCTTTTCTGACATTAATAGAAACTGCATTGTTCCACGTGTTGTTGTTGAAGGCTTGGAAGCCTAAATGATGTCAATATGCACACATAGTACACAATCACCCACCACACCCACAGGCCATAGTAGATAGAAAAGGGCATGGAGGCCCAAAAAATGAGAGCAAAAAAAAAATGCAGTGCGGGTTGGCCCACAAGCCTATGGGCCTATATGGTATGGACATGGGCCAGCATATTGGGAGTCCATATATTATGCAAACCAGCCCGATCCAGCCCGTTTAAGAGTAGTCCATCACGAATTGGGCTAAGCGGGCCGGGCTGGCTCACTTACCCACCTCTCTCCTGGAGCAATGTTTAGGGATACCATATTTGGGGCGTAGATTAGAGAGGGGAATGGAAGTAACTACATAAGCCCAATTTAATACTCTATAAACATGAAATTAAAATATTATTTAACTTTAATGGATTGAATGAATTGATCACTATAAGTTGAAATTAAATGCATTGGATATATTAAAAAAAGGTGTTGAAATAATTTGACTATGAAATTTTCATTCTAACAAATATACAAAAGTAAATTACAATAACATTTTTGTAAACTTTAATAAGAAAAAAGGGTATGTTTTTTCTTTAGGTCACAATACCTACTGAGGCGATCCTCTGGACTTCCTAAAATTTTTTTAAATGTGTTTCACATTAATGAAATTATTCTACAGTGTGGTACACTTTTACGGGCATATCTATTGTGAGAGTACGTTAGAGTATATTTTCACCATAAAAGTTGAATTATATTACCATTAGTATTATGAACCCTTGCGATGCAAGGGATAATATAATGTTGTCAAATAAAATTATAATCTATAATGTATTTAAAATTAAAAAAAAATTAATTTATTAAATTTATTGTTTAGAACTAAAAATAAATTTTAATAAGTTAACTTTATTGTTTGGAACTAAAAATAAATTTTAATGAATTAATTTGTATATAATAATTTTAAAAATTAAAAAATATTTGTGTTCAAATATTAATTATATGTATATATGAAAATAGAAGATTTAAAACTTTTGTGTGTTGAAACAATAAAATAACATTCAAGAAACTTGAATAAAATAGTTTAAAATTTAAACAATTGAATGCAAATTGAAAACGGCTCAAAAAACATGCGAGAGAGTGGATTACAGATGATAATGAAGAAGCGCAAGAGAGAGAGTGGGTGCGAAGAACATAATCTCTGAAAGGGATTTGAGAGTTGAAGAGAAAAAAGTAAATAGAAACTGAAAAGAGTTGAGGGAGACGCTTGAGGAATAATGAGAGATAGAGAGAGCCCGTAAACACAGTAATTGAGTGAGTGTTAAAACAAATAAACAAAAAAAAAAATCAGAAACAGAAGCATATCAACGATTGTCGTCACGCTTTGAATTTGAAAATAATATAAATTTCATTTAATGGCAACGGCTGCATGTGTGGGGATTGCAAGGGACAAAGAAGGAAGATTCCTGGCAGTGTGGAGTGTGAATGTGGACAAATCCTCTCTTTTTCTATTAAATTTGAAGCTTTTACCTGCGAGTGTGGTGCTCTATGGAGCTACTCGCTTCATTTGAGTGTTACGTGTCTCTTTTATCTATTTGACACACTGCATATTCACAACCATTTTTCAATCTTTTTATTTTTTAATATTTTCTAACATTTTTATTTCTTCTCTCTCATTTACAACTCAACTCAGCTTTTCACAGTTACTAAGAAAACCCAACTTCGCCGAATTCGAAAGTAACATAAACATATTTGTAATTTTAATTTTATTTATGATTATAAGTTAAGAAGAACAACACAATAAAATAGATCTATTGTGTTTACGACAATTTATGGTTTACTGTAAAGTTTCATGTTAAATTTAACTTTAAAATATTCCAAAAATAAAGTAATGTATCTTTTCCAAAATCGTAATCTCAGATTGATTTACTGCACAAAATTATTTTAAACAGTAAAAGTGCTAGCATATTATTGTGTATGTTTTGATGCATGAACTACTAAAAAAATGAGATTATCAAATATAATATCAGATCTTTAGTGTCATGTAATTTTTTTAATTTATTAGTATTAGCACGATGCAGAAAATAATTTAAAATATTAAATATTAAAAACAATATGAAATAATTGACTTTTATTTTATATTATTTTAAATATTTGTTCATATGTACATTTATAGAATGACTTATCATAAAAAATATAAAATAATATATTCCTTTATGAAAGTCACAATCATAAATTCTATTAAAAATACTAAAGATAAAATTTAATTTTTATTTACTATGATTTTTTTATAAAATCATCTAATCTTGCATCATGATATTACTAAAAAAATATCATTTTAAAATTTCCTTCTCAGCAACTTTTTCAAATAATAATAATAATAACAACTTTTTATGTTAATAAATGTGTTCAGATATTGAATTAATTAGTAATATTAATATATTATATCCCGTTAATATTAACAAAAATATAAAAATATAAAAATTATCATTTTAAGATTACTTTCTCAATAACTTTCAAATTATAGTATTATTTGAAATTTTTTTTTAAATTGAACCACAAAAAACAAAACTAACCCTTGATACATCTAACCACCTTAAGAATGTTTGAAAGTTATTTGATATCAAATAAATTTTTAAAAATTAAAATGTGATAGATCAAATAAGTATTCGAATATTTATACTTTATCAGAAAGGGAGATTAAATGATCTTTTAGTTCTTTCAAAAATTATATAATATTCAATAAATTTTTAAAAACTCACTTTATTAAAATAGAGAGATGAAATAATTTTTTTGAAAGAACTAAAATAATATCATATTTTAACTTTTAAATATTTATTTGAGATAAAAAATCTTTCAAAAATTAATATATATATATATATATATATATATAAACCTTTCAAGAAATATAAAGTACATATTTACTCAAAAATTTGAAAGCTGGGTAATGCCCGTGCAAAGCACGGGCTACTAACTAGTGTTCTATAACTGCAGCAAAGTTGTGATGAAATTGATTCGGCCAGTGCCCTCTTCCTTTTTTGACACCTTACTAGCCTGTATGTCGTTGGAGCTCGGGGCTGATCAAACAAGCGTAACCAGCGCTAGGCTGGTCTCTGTGAAATTTTTCTTGTTGGGCCTGGAGCCCCGAAGTATATTCCAAACGACAAGTCTAATAGTACATTAATATGTTAAATTTTTATTTGTTTAAATGGGTTGTATGTTGGCACACCCACAATAACGTAGAGATAGTGGGCTCACGTTACAATAACTATATAAGGTAATGACTGAACACTCTATACTTCAATGTCCATTATCCAATAACCAATAAATAAATAATTATAATTTACTTCAGATTTTTTTAATTGAAGAATTTTTAAAAATAGCTACTCTTGAATTTTGGTGGGAAAATATTTAACAGAAATTAAGCTTACATGTGGCAGGATTTTCCATGTTTAAGGTTCTTAAATATTATAGATATAGATACTTCCTATTATCTATTTCGTTTAGAGTACATACAAAAACTTGAATTTACATGTCAAAAGATTTAACAAGTAGCACTGCTTAATATAATAACTATAATTTTGGAATAAGGTATAATGAAGTGAGTTAGTTTGTAAAATAAAAAAATAAATACATATTCATCATTAAATTAACAAAATATATTAAAATAATTAATTACATAATTGAAAGGTTAATGTGGATATATCCATGCTTTTATTTTAGAGATAATCTCACTTTAAAATAATTTGTTTCTTAATTTTGATAGCCAAAACAATTAACATTTTAAAAATAATAAAGAGTTGAAATCAATTTACTCAGACATAATCTTCGGTTGGAAGTTAGCTCAGGTTTTATTTGAGTTAGGACCAACAATCTTAATTAGGACAACTTATCTTCTAGGAACTAAGAAAATTATCTTAATTAGGACCGATTATCTTCTACTATATATAAAAAAATTAGGATCAATTTTCACCCAAAAAAAAAGGGCCAATTATCTAAAAGTTAGTTTAGATTTACACAAATAAATCAAATCAAATCAAATCTATTAGTAACTTGAATTTCAAATATATTATCTTCTAGTACATATAAGCAATTACGATCAATTATCTTAATCAAGACCAATTATCTTTCAGTATTTATATTTATTTAGTTTCTCCCTCTATTCACTTAAGAGAAATATTTAGCATTAATTAGTAGCCTTGCGTAAGTATCTTCTGATAATAATATCACAATATTAGGAGTAAGATCCATTATGTATCTCATTTAAAATGCTATGATATTATTGGCTATAAACATCATACAGTGTTCCTAAGCCATGCAAAAATTCCTCATTCCCTTAGCTTCTTCTTGATTAGTAACTAAAAGATGATGTATGTCTTATTGTCTTTCCATGTATAGGCCAAATATTACGTTTTTCCTCCCGTATCTTCTTCCCTTGATTTCATAATTGATTCCCACAGATCTAGCTGCCCTAACAACAATTTAAAATAATTTGTGAGCTCAGATTTTATTTGAATTTGGACCAATTATCTTAATCAGGACCAGTTTATCTTCAGTTCTCGTTTCTATATACATATCTTTCCTATTGTTATTTCTGTGACTAACAAATCCCATAACACAACACAACACAAAACCATGGAAGATCAACATGAACACACCGATCAAACTCATCGGGTAATTCGTACGCGATTTCAAGTAAGGATCATTGCCAGAAACAAAAGTGATCAGATCATATATAGTCCCGCCATTCCCATGGGCTACTACAAAACGCGCTCGTACAGAGTCTCGAGCACTTGTTGGCACACAACATTAAATCAATCAGTGGAACAGTTAAATGCAAACGGTGCCACGAACAGTATGATATCGAGTTTGATTTGGAACAGAAGTTCCATGAGGTTGCTTGGATCGTTGCGAGGAACAAGTGCAGGATGCATGGTCAGGCACCGTATGAATGGACGAGTCCTGTGCTCCCAACCTGCAAGCGTACGTTGTGGTAAACGACACAGTTTGAGGCCAGCCGCAATCGGTATCGAGAGAAACACCAACTGGCTCTTCTTGATTTTGGGCCAAATGCTTGGGTGCTGCAATCTTCGATGTTTGCGATATTTCTGCAAGAACGCAATGAATCACAGAAAGGGAATCAAAGATCGACTGCTTTATCTGACTTATTTGGGTTTATGCAAACAACTGCAGTCACAAGGACCATTCGATCCCTAGATTATACTATTGTTTATAATCATATCTCTCATGTCATTCGCTTTGTTGAGCTAGATTATACTATTGAAGTCGATAGATTTGTCCTGCTCCTTTTTTTTTCTCGTGGAGAGTTTTGAGCATTGCTAATGACTATTATCGGGGTTTTTTGTTTTTTTGTGGGGGAAGCTATTGACCGTTGTTGCTAGTTTAGCATCTTTACGTTTTATCGTTGAGTTTCAGTCTAGTAGTATGTGGAGGCATTCATTTTTAGGAAGATGTCACATTTTTAATTCATAATTGTCCTTTTAATTTATTGGTGATTTGTGACTGAGGGTTTTAATTTATTAGCTACTTAAGTTTTGTAAATATGGGTACGTTGCATGCATTACCTTAAACTCTCTCCATTAATAATGTTTAATTTTCATTTTTCTTTTTTTTCATGAAAAATCCAAATTTATTCAATTCAAGCATCTGGAGCTGAAAGCTCCACAATATAATTAGGAACCTAAGCTAGCCACGACCAGGGAGTCTACAGCCATATTACACTTTAGTAATATATCGGGCTCTGCACTTCCCAAAACTTAAAGCTTGGTCTTCTTTCCATCTTCAAACCAGAAGCAGTGTTAACTTATGATTAGTGTTAACTGGATAGGAATATCGGAGGCCCAAGCCCAAAGTAGTGTTAACTTATGAGTGGTCAGTTTGTAAGAGCATTTTAATGAATTCCGTTAATTACTCCGCTCCCCTCCCTATGTATATAAACCTATCTTACTTCATCAGTTGAACAAAATTGATTCTCATTTGCTTCAAATTCTATTAAATCCCATTAACAAATTTCAATTAGAGTACCATTATACGAAAAATATTGTACTGCTCTCAAATTCCTCGAAAACTAATCTAGCGTTCCCTTCTTGAAATAATGTTTAATTTTCAAAAGTAAAGGCGAAAAGCAATATAAGTTTCAGACTATATATTGTTAAATCTTTGTTGTAAACTAGTAAAGTTCCCCATGCGCTGCATGGCGCACGTTTGTACGTATATGATGATTTCGTTACGCATTATCATTAGAATGTACAAAGTAAAATTTTGGCAAATATTATGCATATATTGAGCTATTATCTAATTTTTTGCAAAATAATTGGACAATTTAATGACAAAAATGTATGATAACTCCATTAACTGTCTTACATTTTCATCTATTGTATTTAGCAATCACTTTAAGAAATATAATTAAACAATCAAAAAAGGAGTAGAATTGAACGGAGGTTTTTTACATAAAAAATAATGGTTTAATAGGAGTTTGGTTAAACAAAGAAAGAAACTACCATTTGTCAAACATTGGGGACATTTTGTTATAGCAACAAAGCAATAGTACAACAAATTTGGTTTGGGAAGAAGAATGATGCAACAAAATCTACTCCAACCAGTTTTAAAAAATGGAGTGGATACTCCACAATGTGTCTTCAAAACCAGGAAAAAATAATGCTCCACATTAACTAAACTTACATGCAATTAAATTTACAATTACCTTACATAACAAAGCATAAATTTGATAAAGCATTAGTTTTTCAATATCAAAACGCACATATTTTGAATTAGTTGCTTTGTCAGTACTAATATCAGAAAGTTGATATCAAGACTTCACTTAAGTGATAGGAAAAGTAACCAAAAAAAAACACAAACAAAACAGTCAAGCTCGACGAAAAGTTACAACGATTAAACAATTAGATCCTGAAAGAATTGTGAAGAGTGATAGGAAAAGTAACCAAAAAAAACACAAACAAAAGAGTCAAGCTCGACGAAAAGTTACAACGATTAAACAATTAGATCCTGAAAGAATTGTGAAGATGCATGTGTCTTTGTCCTTCAATTGATTTGCCTCACAAAATGCCCTCCAACCATTGCCAAATTTGGCCATAGTTGATTTTGAATTGTTAAGTTTACAGACATAGTCACTGAAGCCAACACCATCATAAACTCTTAGTTTCTAGCTGCCTTCTGTTCCAAATCTTAAAACTTCTTTTGCAAATTCACTAGGCAAGGTTTGTAATAAACTTAAAATATAAGTTTTAGGAAGAATGTCTATAATTAAAGCTTCAGCAGTGGATAGTGAAGTAAAAAACTATACTTGAAGATACAGATGTATATATATATATATATAAAGGATAACAGCTTACCAATTGGTTTTTTGTTGCCCCATATGCAGGCAAAGTTTTTCGATTTTGTCTGACGAGAGAAGATGATCTAAGGTAATTTTTTTATAATAATAATAATAAGTAAGGAGTTATGATCATAAAGCATGAAAAAATTTGTGCAACGCAGAACCTAGTAGCAGCATTTCTTTGTTAATTCCTGGGTGGAATAGAAGCAGAAGTGTGTCCTGCAAAAAATTAAAAACTTTCATCAAATATATACAAAAAAGATTTATGAAATAATCTTATAATGCTGTAACAAAAAATACGTTGAAGATGATGGGTGAAGATTGTTTGTGAGTACTTGAGTCATCGATTGAGTAGGAGCAGGAGTATATCTGTCAAAAAATATATTACGTTCATTAAATATCTGAAAAATAGATTTAGGTAATAATTTTTTAATACTAAAAAGAAAATTACCTGGAAGATGATAGGAGAATATTCAGAATGACTTGTCGATCAGTTTGTCAAAAGTGAGTGATATTGGACGATTAGGATCAGGAGCAAGAACATACAGCCATGCTCCTTGTCAATCTTATGGAAAAGACTTTGTGGGAGCACATATTTATGTTTTTTGAGCGATCAGCTCCTAGTCAATAAAGATAAGACATGTTTCTTGAGCACATGTCTTATGTTTCTTGAGGCCCAAGCCCAAAGTAGTGTTAACTTATGATTGGTCAATTTGTAAGAGCATTTTAATGAATTCCGTTAATTACTCCGCTCCCCTCGCTAAGTATATTAACCTATCTTACTTTTAGTGTGTTTGGACTAGCGGTGGAGGACGTTAAAATTAATTTTGGGATGTCAAAATCAATTTTAATAATTTTTTATGATATTTAATTTTTTATTCTTAAAATTAATTTTTGTCTCTAAATTTGATTTTAAAAGAAATAAAAAAATTTTATTTTTGTCAGAATCATTTTTAAAAAAATAATCAAATATAAATTATTTTATCTCAAAATTAATTCTATCTAGAATTAATTCTACAAAAGCAGAATTAAACAAGCACGTCAGTTGAATAAAATTGATTCTCATTTGCTTCAAATTCTATTAAATCCCACAAACAAATTTCTTGAATTAGAGTACCATTATACGAGAAATATTTTACTGCTCTCAAATTCCTCGAAAGCTAATCTGGCGTCCCCTTCCTGAAATAATGTTTAATTTTCAAAAGTAAAGACGAAAAGCAATATAGGTTTCAGACTATATATTGTTAAATCTTTGATATAAATAAGTTGCTATCTCCAATTCTCTTACGTGTAAATAACTACCACTAAATTGATTTCAACTCTTTATATCTATATGTTCTTAATTGAATTCGGTTATCAAAATCAAGAAATACCTTGTAGTCTAAAGAAAAAGATAAATATACACCTAAAGGTAGACTGGATATTGTGGCTCTAAGTTTTTCTAATTAGAGCTCAACCTGGCAAATTCGAGCCATTTGGTGTGCCTACTATACGATAGAAAAAATTGAATAATGTTTAAAAGAGTGAAATGATAAAAAAAATAATAAAAAAACTCCGAACTCACAAGTGAAAATAAGCCAAAAACAAAATTTACTTATTTACTTATTTGTTTATTGCATTTAAATAAAATTATCCCTTTTACAAGGTAAACAAAATTATTAACCCAATTTCAGTTGTATAAACTCGTTTGCAAATTTCATTATTGATTCGTTCATGTAAAAAAATTTGGAAAAAAAAAAATTCCTAAGTTTTTTTTTCAATATGAAAAATTATTCATCAGTTAAACTGTCCAATTCATTTAATTAATTTGTAAACCAAATTGATTCTTTTAATATGCAATAAAAGAAACCGCCACAATCTATTTTAGCCATTTTATAGCTCACTATTTAGTCACTACCTTTTCTTAAAAATTATTATTATTATTATTATCATCATCATCATCATCATCTATGTTTACAAATATTACTTAGGCTAATTATTTTACTTTCCTTTTAACTGTTGTCTTGTCTCTTACACTTATTCTAGGCACATACCTAATCATTTATACTAATGGATAAAGTAAATAGCTCATTTTAACTTCTATTTAGTCCTTTTTTCCCAAAAAAAAAAACTTCATATATAATTTATTTATATTTACGCGCATTACTTGAACTAATTAACGATCTCTTTTTAAGTCAGTTATTATATTAAAAATATAATAAAAATAAAGAGTAATGATACACAACTGAAAAAAAGAGTGTCAAAGTTTTGATAGAAAACAGGAATAGTCATCGAATAAAAAAAATGATATAACTCATAAATCCATCTAGTAATCAGGAAAGATACCAAACTATTTTAATAATTAAATTCTTTAAAAATTGTCTCTCTAGCATTATTCAAAAGTAAAAAGACTATTATAAATTATAAAATTAAACTATTGAGAAACACCAAAGAACATTTGCAATTGGCGAAAAGTATCAATATACAATCAATTTTTTTTATTTAATATTTGCGCGTCTTATGCAGATTTACATATATTAAATTTCATAAGACTAATAAGACCAATCCTTACACAAAAATTAGGTTCCTTTCTAGATCTGCTACGTCTTCGAAGTCACACCTACAATTGCTACCATTTGCATTTAAACTAATTTAAACTCAAAACATACAACAACACCAATAGTCTACTTTCCTCTTCAATTAGATCAATTTTTTTTTCCTTGCTTGTTTCTGCCGTGCATGATCGGGCGCCAACTTCTTGGATGACCCCTGTGCTGCCGACCTGCAGGCTTTGTGGTCAACCAAATTGCCTGAAGCCCGTCTTCACAAACGAGGGAGATATAAATTGGTCGTTTCTATTTCTGGGCCAACTGATTGGATGCTGCAACGTTGAGCAACTAAGGTGTTTGCTTAGACAAAATCAGAAGCCGACATCCGGAGACAAAGATAGGTTAGTATACCTAACCTAACTGAGTCTATGCGAGCAGCTGCTTCCAAATGGACCCTTCCATCCTTAGGTTACTACGGTTAATAATCCATTGTTCATGTATTGGCTTGGACCCTTCGATCCCTAGATTACTACTGTTAATAATCATTGTTCGTGTACTTTGTCTTGTTAGGCTAATGTCCACTATTTCTAGTTAAAGCTCTCATCTTGTTGCTTGCATTTTATTTTTAAACTTTCAATTTAGTTATTGCTTCAGTAAGGCTGAGCATTTATGACTGCAGTTTATCTTTAATTCATCAAAACTGGCTAAACCTGTGGACTGATCCACTTGCGGTTTGCCAATTTATCGCTCTCTTGGTGTAGAAGGCACTTTCACTGCATTATTTTTTCTATTCTTACGGCAAATCGCTTTTTAATTTATTTTTTATTCTTAGAACATTTAAAATTTTCATTACCTTTCATGTGACTTTCAAAATAACTACTTTAGGATTTAACAGTTTTAATAATGTATAAGTACATAATTAAATTATAGTGTTAAAAAATTTTAGTAACAAGATATCAAAATTACATCTTTTGAATTATGAAATCTACTGTTAAATAAAACATACAGGTGCTCATCATCAATTAATATATCATGGATGCCATCGCCTGCAATGGAATCTCCTAGTTAGATAACTCATTATGCATCCAAAAATTATATTGCCATACGATTTTGGTAAGTTATCATCTGTTACATCCAAAATCACCAAGTTAGGGAGTCTACATAACTAGTAACAAAAATGCTTTTTGGCACCAATGGAGATTGATCGTAATTACTTTAGTCACTTACCCACCATGTATGATAATTAGAGGCGCCACTTTATATTTTTCTCTCTATTCCAATTGGACCAAATAATTTGTACTGTCTTTCATAAAATAGAGCAATGCTCAACTAGCAATCTAAATAGGCCATAAACATTTTAAAACCTTGAGAGCGAATCACCATACATACATATATATGATTTAGTTGGAATTAATTATATATATTTACATGACACCCTGATTAATAAATTAATGGAATAATATCTTACACAGATACTTGCTAATTAATATTCTGATGTGTGTGTATCCAGCCTATTTTCAATAACACCGACTGAGTTACTAGACAAAGCTAATTAACTATTATATATCACTTAGTTTCTATCATTTCAGGGACGCAAACAATTGAGAGAATTCTACTTCATGGAAAGCATCATTATTTTGTAAATATGAGGAACAGGATTGATTTACGTATCACATAGAGATTTGGTTATATTTTTCAAAACATTCCTACATTTTAGTCATATGAACGTTTAATCATTTAAAATTTTGCGGCCTTCCCTTACATCGTATGGGTAATTACGCTAGTACTATATATAGTTAAGAATTAACAGGAATATAAAATGTTGAAAATATAAAATTTAAGATTAGCTAAGAAAATTAGAGAATATATTTACATATTTTATTAAATAATTTGAATTTTATTAATTTTAAATTTGAATTATATTTGATGCAATATAATTAGGCTTCTAAATTGATGTGCCTAATGTAGTGGCTTGGGTTCATTAGCAGGCCTTGCAAGGAGCTTTACCATTTTCAGTTTTTTTAATTGTTCCATGATATTCATTTACTGTCAAATTAAATAATTGTTGACCAAAAAATAAATAAATAATTAATTATTAAAAATGGTAGAAATATCTTTGATACTCCATCGGAATGCCGAGCGCTCATTTCACTATTCATTTAATTGTTAATTCAACAACTAAAAGCTTCCACTTGTCAAGGTTTTTCTTAGGGGTTGTTTTACGCTGGAATTTACAATCAAAGGTCCATCAATGGACCCTTTGTCTTAACTTCTTCTTTAAGTTTTCTAAAATTTACAGGATAAATCCCTTTTTATTAATAATATTACTTTAGGTGAACCTCCCAAATATATCCCTCAAAAAATTACTCAATAGACAAAATAGTATCTCATAAAAATGAATTAATCACGTGATTCCTGACAAATGCAAACATCAGACATTCGTTGGTTCTTGGCATTACTCGCTACCAATGTTGGTCATTGCCCTATGGTAGTTGTCGAGCTATGGGGAGCACTATATGCTCTGGATGTAGCTTGGACTATGGGTGTTGTTTCATCTTATTCTTGAGATTGAATCTTCTAATAATGTTTCCTTGATCCACCATTCTTTCGATAGTAGACATCACTACTCCTCTCTGATCGTAAAGATTAAGCACCTTATTGACAAGAATTGAGTTGTCCAAGTGGAACATATATTTGTCATGTGGCAGAGTTAATGGCATTTATGGGACATGGGTTAGCTTTTGGTTTACATGTTTATTGTGATCCTCCATATGATCTTCGTAGTGTACTTTTAGATGATTACGGAGGAGTGGCTTTATCTCTTGTGTGATAGCTTAGTTTTTCTCATGTTTTGGGCTTTTAGCTTGTTGATTCACCCAAAAAAAAAAAAAAAAAAAGCTAAAGCATGTAAATTAAAGAGCAAATTCACTAAAATCAGCCAATATTTTTTTTTGCATATTTTATTTTTAGATTTTTTTAAGTTTTGTTTTAAGCTTTATATTTTTATATTTTTTATTTTTTTATTAAATAAAATAAATAAATAAATAAACTTCACCTAAAAAAAATAAACCATTTTTGGTCCGAGGGTAGGGGGCGACCCCATCTTAGTGGAGGGAGAGAGATGGAAGCTTAGCTCCCTTAAAGTCGAACATGATCCCATTCATTATCTAGGTGCATTGTAACAAGAGGATCTTACATGCAAAAGAAAAACAAAACTTTATTTTTATGTAGTGTAAAAATTCAAGTTCTATGCATATAAAACACTCAAATTCCATGTTTCTTAGAGTAAAAGTTTTTAATTCTTAAAATTATTATGAAATATTAAAATTACACATTGCTTAAATGAGGAACTTTTAAGCCTAAAACAACTACATAAATATCCATGTGTTACATTTCATTCTTATTTTCTCTTGGCTATTTTTAAAAAAATAAAAGATGTAGTAGTAACCCTTAATTTGGCCAACCAAATATATCATTTACTTTTTAAAATAAAAAATAAAAAATAAGTGAGCCAACCGTCTATTTGAACCGGGCCTATGTAGATCAAAATGAAGGATTCATTAGTCTCTTCAACTTTGAGACCAATATTATTCCAGTATGAAAATTTTATCGATATTGTATTTTATATCATTAGATTTAATATTAAAATAATTAAATGATTCAGAGTTAACACAAAAAATAAATAAATTAAACTAAAAAATTTAATCAGATATTTAAGTTATTCTGCTGTCCCTCCCTTTCTGTGGACTCCTTTCTTCTTGGCTGTAGGAGATCTGCCCACTTCCGCCATCACCGTTGACAACCATCAAACCATCTCCATGCAAGCCACTCACCATTAATCAATCACCAACCTCCCTCAGTGACCAACCAAGCCACCACGACCTCACCTTTCTAGCCAACCAAGCTGCGAAGCACCGTGTCCCCATCACCGAGAAGCCCCAAGCCACGACCCCGCCTAAACTTCATCGCTCCGCCACCACCTGTTGTTGCAAGACCACTGCGCCGTCGTACCTGGTATAGTCAGCGCAAAGCACGATAACAGCCCAACTACGCGTTTCTTCCTGCTGCTGCCCCATTTGTGCCTCACAGCTTCGCCTCTCTCTCTTCTCTCTCTCTCTATGTGCAAAAATATTGAACAAAAATTCTAATGGTGTCAACGCCAATGAACCAGAAAAGACATTGCTTCAGAGACCATGATTTTCAGAAGTATGTTCAAGGAGCCAATAAATTCCCCCATCCCTTTTTACTTGCTAGATTCAAATCGGTTCCTTTTTTTCAATTACCTAAAATGTTTATAGTTGATTCAAGGCATAAAATGTTCAACCAAACTATACACTCAAACACTGCGCACAAGGGATTTCATGATTTATCAAATATGGTTTAATAGTCAAATCATGGTGTTGCCAAATTATTATTGGGTTAAAAAAATAAAAACTCAAAACGAAGGGGACAAGTTGTGAATTTGGGGCAGCTGCTAACTGCTGCAATGCTAAAGATGGGTTCGGAGAAAAAAATGGAAGAAGATAAATGGCAATAGAAAAAAAATTAGGAATATTTTTGTAATCTTAAAGGTGGGTTAATGTTAGTCCCAAATTTAAAGGTAGTGTTTGAAATGATTAAATTTTAGAATTAATTTAATTTGAATTATAAATTAAATTTTATGTTCGTAATAATTATATAAAATAGAATTTGTATTGATTTAAAAATTAATTTTTATATTTATAATATATTAGATTGTGTTTTGAATGATTAAGGATAGAATTGATTTGATTTGATTTGTACTTAAATTTTAAAATCAAATCAATTCTTATCAAATTCTTTTAATTTTGATAGTATTTTAAATATAAAAAAGTCAAACTCATAAAAATTAAAATTTTTTTTATTTTTTATTTTTAAAACACCCAAATACTAAATTTAATTTTTAAATTAAATTATTTCTATTTTTTTAACATTCTAAACACACTGGACCGACGAATCCCCCACCCCCACCGCAGATCAATTCTCTCCAATTTTTGAGATTTCATTTTTGGGAAAATTGTTCCTGATTGGATCAATCGACCAATCCATTTCTTAACAATGCTTTAGAACAATGAACCCATGTAATGCCCCTCTAAAGAAAAAAGAACCATTAAGTTATTGCCTTTTTAAAGATTTCTAAAACAATAAAATCTAATTATATTTAAATACAAAATTAATTTACATTTAAATATAATACTAAAAATCTTTTATCTTTAAATAATTTTTTTAGTATTATGAGTTTTTTTTTTCAAAAAAATCAAAATTGTAACTTTAATTTTTTAAAAAAAACTTTTCTAGTGATTTTTGATATTTTTAACAAAAGATTATTAAATTTGGGGCAGGTGCTAACTGCTGCAGTGCTAATGATGGGTTAAGAGGAAAAGATGGAAGAAGATAAATGGCAATAGAAAAAAAATTAGGAATATTTTTGTAATCTTAAAAGGTGGATTAAAGTTGGTCCCAAACTTGAAGTTAGTGTTTGGAATAATTAAATTTTAGAATTGATTTGATTTAAATTGAATTGATTTGAATTATAAATTAAATTTTATGTTTGGAATGATTATTTAAAAATAGAATTTGAATTAATTTAAAAATTAATTCTTATATTTATAATATATTAAATTATATTTAAAATAATTAAGAATAGAATTGATTTAATTTGATTTATACTTAAATTTTAAAATTAAATCAATTTTCATTAAATTTTTTCAATTTTAATAAGATTTCAAATATAAAAATATCAAATCTCATAAAAATTAAAAATTTTTTTATTTTTTATTTTTAAAACATCCAAATATCAGATTTACTTTTTAAATCAAATTATTTTTATTTTTTAAACATTCCAAACACATCGGCAGGTCATTTCTCTCCAATTTTCGAGATTTCATTTTTGGGAAATTGTTCCCGATTGGACCAATCGACCAATCCATTTCTTAACAACGCTTTAGAACAACGAGCCCATGTAATGCTCCTCTAAAGAAAAAAGAACCATTAAGTTATTGCCTTTTTAAAGATTTTTAAAACAATAAAATCTAATTATATTTAAATACAAAATTAATTTACATTTGAATATAATACTAAAAATCTTTTATCTTTAAATAGTTTCTTTAGTATTATGAGTTTTTTTTTTCAAAAAAATCAAAATTGTAACTTTAATTTTTTTTTAAAAACTTTTCTAGTGATTTTTGACATTTTTAACAAAAGATTATTAAAGTATAAAAAGGTATTTTCTTTCAATAAATAAATTATTAAAAAGAAAAAACACATCCGAACTAACTAAAGGTCCGCCATAAAACGATCTTAAAGCAATATCTCACGGTGCATGCTCGGGTACATTGCACAAAATGTACATTTTGTACATTTTGTGATGAAACGGTTAGATTGTGATATATCTTGTAATGAGATTGTGAGGTGTATCAATACACCAATCATCTATGATGCATTATAATAATATCTAATTTTAAAAAAATTTAAAATATAATTAAATATATTTTAAAAATTAATTATCATGACAGTGTAAAATTATATTGACAGTATAAAATTATACTGTCAGTATAATGAAAAATTTTTATCAGTATAATTTTAATTATCATACACTGACAGTATAAAATTATATTGGCAATATAAAATAATTTTTATTCTTAAAACACTCAAATACTAAATCATTTCTATTTTTTTAATATTCTAAATACAGTCGAAAGGACCTACGATTCTCCCAGACTGCAGATCATAAGAGATATCAATTTTTGGGAAATTGTTCCCGATTGTAATCAAAAATCCATTTAGTAGTATAATTTTTAGAACAACGAGCCCATATAATGCTCCTCTAAAGAATAATACCATTAAAATTATTGCCTGATAAAGATTTTTAAAACAATAAAATTTAATTATATTTAAATACGAAAATTAATTTATTTAAATATATGATAATTAAAATTATATTGATAAAATTTTATAATTTTATACTATCAATGTATGATAATTAACTTTTAAAATACATTTAATTATATTTTTAAATTTTCTTAAAATTAGATATTATTATAGTACATCACAGGTGATTAGTGCATTGATGCATCTCACAATCTATAAATCCTCATTAAAAAAAGAAAAATGCACTTTTAATAAAGTACCGTAGAATTCACCATATCTCACTGGCTTTCACTATACGATAGAAAACTTCGCCGGACTACTATAATTAACAACATTCTCTGCTTGAAGAAAGCACTTATTCCATCTAAATCAATGAGGAAGGCAACAATTTGTGGCCACAAGTACATCTATGAAACGCTTGGTATTCTTTAAGAACAGGTTTAAGTCGAAAAGCCATCTACAATAAACACAAAGTGTGTGTTTGGATAGGCATTCTGTGCCCTCAAACTTCAGAAAAAATTTGAACGAGTTTTTGTCTCAATCCTAGGTTGAAGCCAAAATCAAATTGTTGCTTTTGGGTTGAACGTTTGAAAAAAGTAACAAATTTTTTTACCTTTTTGTCCTTAAGCTTTTTCAGTTTAAAATGAATGTTAGTGTATTTTGATAAAATATATATATCCTTTTTAATAATTATATAATCAAAAATAATTTTAATTAATATTACTTAAATAACATCCATTTTATCAAACATATTTTAAAATAAAATTTTTCAAACATAAATTTACACTAAACTCATTTTTTATCAACATCAAGTTTACAAAATCACGTTGATTCAAAATCAATTTTGCAAACACCAATTCAAACCCTGACAAAGTATCTCAACGAAAAAGGCACGGCCACAATTATGGACAGAAAGCACTCCGAAGATGATAATAAAATATTCAATCTAAAACTAACAAAAGAAATTCATATGAAAGTTCAAATTCATTTAAAGAAAACAGAGATCCAACCAAGAGATATGCATTCTGCTCAAGGAAGCTTAACACACTCAATGCTTACTTCCCAATCGTATCAAAGTTGAGAATACTCGGAACTTAAAAGCAAGATTAAGAAATTTGTGAAAGTGCAAACTACATAACATACACCTAAAATCAACCTAAATTAAATGGAGCCAAAAACAGAAGAGATCTACAGAATCTTTTTTTGGAAAAGGGCAACTATGAAAAAAAAAATATTCTTTAAAAAAAAAAAAAAGAACAGTTGGACATATGCAGAAGAGATGTTCATTCTGCTCAGAGAGAGCATACCCACTCATCGAGAAATCTCGTATTTGCAGACGAATTTAGCTACTCATCATAGCAGAGAACACATACACCTCACCTCAGAATAAAGAAATCTAAAGAACAACATCGTTTACTCTAAATCGGAAGAAAATTCTCACCAATCATGTTCTTGTGGAAACCAAAATATAAAAAGTAAATATTCCAATTTAATGAATGGGTGAAACATGTCGTAATTCAAAAAATTAAAAAACAAAAAAAATGGCATCAGATAATAAGCGGAGTTGTAGTCCACACGGTAACAAAACTTCGGTGTGTAGGATAAGATTATCTTCGTCATTTGCCAAATTAGAGTAGGGAATACATAGGAAATGGACGCAGCAACAACAAACACGCACTTTCGAGAGAGAAAATTTGTAAAACTACATTGATCGTGCTCCTCTTATGAGAGAGAGCTTTAAACCCTAATCAGCGACAATGTTTAACCAGCTAGCGACTGCAATGCTACCTATTTATAGATCGAAAAGGTCGAAGACTTTTTTTTTTGGGTCCGAATGGCCCAAGGGTCTACTTTAAGTCGAATGGGCTTGATGGCCTGAATATTTTTAAGCTGAAAAACCATGATCTCGGAACAGTGTACTTTCTCCAACCCAAAAAAAAAGGACAGTTCACTTTCTATATGAGCTAACCCAGGTCCAATAAGCTTGCTTTTGTTGAGTTGACTTCAGCTTTGCCATTTCTTCTATTTAATTGGTTCACAAATAATTTGACTAAAAAAAATTGGCTCGCGAATAAAACGATGGATATCAGAAAATAAAACAAAATATTTACTATATAACAAATTCGTATAAATTTGAATGTATAATAAACCTAAAAACAAAGAAAGATGAAATAACTTTCACTCTATGATTACCACAAAGCCCGACCAGCTTAAGAGTGAAGACCATCGAGAGAATCACTTTTGTTACGTATACGAGCTATGTTCAATTTCGGATCTCGATTGTAGTCGAAGTATGATTTGCTGAATTTAGATCCTCCCCTTGGTATCATAACGGGTCTATCGAAGATGCACTTCGACTATTAGGGTGCATCATACAATGCTTTTAGCCACATTCACAAGTGCGGGTAAATTCATGAGAAATGTGGCTAAATAGCAATAACTTTAGCCACACTTTTTAAGATATTTAACAACACTTTTTGGCAAAATGCACGATATACCTAACTTAACAATATATTATTTCAGATGGATAAAAAAAAAAACAATTCCAAAAAAATTACTGAAGTGATTTAGTGATAATGGACTTGGATACTGTATATGAGGTCATTGATTTAAACCATGTACCCAAAAAAATTAATAGATAAATAAATAAAACAATTTCTACACGAAAATTGCTATTTTCATTCGGATTTGAAGCATTTCATTTTTGTTTGGAAGTATACAAAGGTACAACCGACTTATGAGCACTTGTAAATTTACGTTCCTAAAAGAAATGAATCTTTTTGCAATTGACAACAGTGCATGCCGTCCTCAATACCAATTAGAAATTGCTACCACCCATAGATAATTAACAGAAACTAGTCTGCCAATCTATCCCCAGTGCTTTGTGTAGACGGTATATCACACTGTTAAATGCAACAATGGCCACCGCAGCAAGCTTTCATACATTTTATGTCGGGATGATCCACATGCTCATTTTTGTCTGATGCAGAAAAAGACAATGATCCTTTTATTCATCTTCCGATGAAATTACCATTTTCCAACTTGATTTATATTATAGGTAACTTCTTGAACAAATATGTTCAGGTACAAAATGTCTATGAACTGGCTATCTCTGATAATAGATCATCTAATAACCAGCTCTCAACTTCTCTACCTATTACATCAATTTCATCTCTTAAGTTCAACCACTGCGATTCACTAACCAGCAGCTTCCCCAGAGCGGTATCCTTTGGTTTTCCCTGGCTCCCTAGCATCCTATACAAATAGTCCTGGAGCCCATTTCTAATCAATTTAGAACCTAAATTTGGGGTTGCGGGGCTCACCCACAGCGGTGCATTCATCAATTGCTCGTGTATGTTGGCGATTCCTGAATTTACACGGTCAAAAAGCAATCTTCTTTCGGACCTTGGACAAGTAGACCGGCCTGAGTACCTTTTTTCAAGTTCATCAAACACTGAGAGACTAACAGGGAATTCTAGAGAATGCCAAGTGTCCAAAAATGTGTCAGGCTGAGCTTCACCAATGCCAGACTCAGACAAGACATCAGTCAAGTAGGAAGACTCCCAGCTATCTTCAGTTCTGCATAATCCATTGTTTTCTGAAATTCCAGTAGATGCTTCCCCACCATCTTCATCGCTTGAAGTTTTTCCTTCCACATATTCTTCGGATTCTGACTTCAGCAACTGTAGTTGCGTTCGAAGCCCTAAAGACAGACACGGACATGAAACCAAGGAATCAGTAAAAGGCAGAAGCCTAAAAAACAAACATGTCTAGGAGAATGCCAAATTGCCAATCGATCATTAAACATTTCTTCAGTTAAGCTAAAGAAGGCAATTGACAAAAGCTTCAAAACAGAGCATGGCTGCAAGTGTGAGGCATAAATTCATTTGCACTAGTTATCTGTCATCACACCAGAAAAATAAACATTCACACGGAATCTTTTTTATTTTTTTGCATATAACAACCAGGCTAAATAACAAATTCACTAAGATTAACATGGAATTTGGATATGCATGCACTGCATTTGGTCTCCAGTTTCTCCATTGTATATAATTCAAATGGATGAAAAGATACTATGGTCAAACACACAAACAAAACCACAAAGGCAAAACACAAAAAACAGCTATTCAGCTAATCGTTCAAGCTGTCCTGGAACTACAAATCTGCATGTACTAATCTAAATTTCATCTTCGATACATTTTAGACAAAGAGTTTCTACTATTGCTATGGACAAAGTGATAAAGTGAGTGAACAACTGACAATAAGGATTGAGGAAATAAAAGGAAACGAATAAGGAAACAGACAAAGCATGGAGACTAAACACAACATTGTCAAGGAATTAAAATAAATGTTTGATTCAATTACCTTGTAGATCAACATTGAGACTTTCAAAACATTCAGAACAAGATGATAGATCATCAGTAAAGGAAGGTTCTAGGACAGAGACTGGACTGGGTTGATCTGCATCTTTACAGCATGAAGATTCAAGTCCTGCTACTGGTGGTTGAAACGAGAGTGAACTGCCACTGGAAGACCCAACTGATAGCTCCTGAAATATTGGAACATGCCAAGTAAGAATGCTTGGTGGAACTTTAAAGTTTGTTTACTAATTAAGGGCCTGCAAATTGGGCTGTTGAGACAAAAGAACTATCATCTCATATAAGTTTTAGAAATATATCAACTATGGCATCTAAAAACTTAGATGTTCTTAAAAACTTTACACATTTCATTTAAGCACTAACAACATTTAAAAATTAATGAAAATTTATGGAAAATATCTATATGACAGCTGGAAGAACTACAGAGAAAAAAGATAAGGAAATTTAAACAAAAACACGTAGCGGATTAACCAAATCTGGGTTCAGACATTGATATGAAATAGCTGGCACCACCTGTCAGATATTGACTTCCCCTAAATCATAAAGACATCTCAATATCTCATGGGATCTCATCCTATTTTCTGCTACATATGTACCCAGTTTCCTATGTCAATTACAACATGAGGTTTTCACTAAATTTGCTTATCTGTGACAAGTGAATTAATTGGTTACTTTGGTTTAATGTGATACAGGATGAATATCAACTTAAGATGATCCAGATCATTGTTTTACCGTTTATGGTGAGTGGGGGTCTGTTAAGTAGAACTAAGGTGCTCACATTCACAGCATTCATATTGACACTAGGGATATCATTAGAATACCAATTAAAAGAGCTAGAAACTTAACCTCCTGCATTAATTTGTCTCCGTCAACAGCATTAGTGTCATCTTTGATCAAAACACAAGAAGATAACTCAGGAAGCACCTCATCAGAAAACTGAGATGCCCCAGCTACATTTTCATTTGTGACATCCGCAAGACGTTCTGTAACTGCACTCATATCTGGGAGGATCGCAGCTACATTTTCATTTGTGGGCCAAACTTCTTGCTTGGCTGAATATTCTTCAAGACTGATCTTCACTTTATTTGGAATTGTAAGTAAGTCCGGTGAAGAAGCATCACTTTCTATGTTTGAGGAATGAGATGACCAAGACTTTTTATGAGCAGACCTTGAGCTTCTGGTATTGACACACCGTCTCTGATTAAAATGAGCAGAAGACCGAGACTTCACTACTTTTTTCCTTTCCCGTTTCAACGTATCCTTTGGCATCATATATCGATCATTATGAAGTGCTTCATGGTGCAAGATTGTTCTGGCACTTCCAAAGGCAGTAGATGAAGCAGGAAGAGACTTTGACCTTGGTAAACTTCCAATACACCCGTCCTTCCAACCATCCCTACTACTTATACCCAATGGTTCAACCAACCCAGCAAGTTTACCATTGCTAGCAAGTTTATCATGGAAACACTCCCCGCAAGACATGCTGTGAAAATTTGCTGCTTTCGTTTCCTTATCAGGGATAGCAAGCATTTCAGCCAGCGTACTGCTCCTGCTGATGGATTGGCCCTGTTCAGACTTGTGCGTCAATTTCCACCTCTCTGATAACCTCTTTTTTGCCTCTCTACTCACAGATGATTCACTTGAATGGGATGATGGTCTTGTAGTATTACTTATGTCAAAGGAGTTTCCCAAAGTTACAGTTGTTACCTCTGATTCCTCTGGAGCTTCATTTCCAGAAGAACTACAGAAGCTATCATCCCAAGTATATCCTCTAAATCTAGAAGATGAAAAGATCATGGAACCATTATTCAAACTATTCTTCATTTGGTTAGTGATCTCCTTTGCAATTTCTCTAGATTCCAAAGAATTTTGCCTTGAATGCCAGACAGTATCAGGCACATTTTTATTTTGATTCAGTTCAATGTCCCTAAATCTGACATCTGAAAATTCAGTGAGCTTTCCACACTCTGACAGAAAAGTATGTGAGGCACAAGGTGAGGAAACAGCTTTGGCAGCATTCTGGACTTTTCCAAGATTAGGCTTTAGGATAACAATCCTTGTGGGGAATGCATCAGGTTCGTGTCTACCCTTAAGCTGAAGCTTCGATGATTTTGGTGACCTATGCATTGCATGTCTTCTGTCACTATGGCAAGGATAACCATCATGATGCTTCTGGTTGGATCTATTGTGATTCAACCTTGTCATCTCCCTATCTGACTTCCATTTGAAGTCACCATGTTCATACTTCTCTACATCTGATGATTTCATGGCCTGTATGTGACCAAAATGTGATTGGAGAGGAGACTCTTGCAGATCATCTAGATGCTTTTTACACAAAGAATCTGGCCGCCTAAAGTATTTTATCAGAAGATCATCGTTAGAGTCCAGATCCTCAAGTGTATCCTGGGAATCCTGCAAAAGCTGTAAATCCTGATAAGTTGCACGGCATTCGGAATCCATGAAGTTTTGCCCAATGAATGACATTTCAGCATCAGTGATCTTCAAATCTTCTGACCCATGCAATGAATACCTACTGCTCTCTACCTTTGGGATCTCTGAGACCTCAAAGACATCCTTAAATTCTATCTGATCCTTTGAGCTTCTCCTAGATGACCGACCCTCATATAAGGTTTCACTGCTTCGAGTTTTCCCTTCGTGTGCTGTCCTTTGTGGATGGTTTTCTGACGAACCCTCATGTTGCTTATTTGCAGGCAGCTGCAACGGAGGCCCATCAAGACCCATTAACCTAGCAATAACACCAGGGCCTCTTCTTCTGGATTCAGTCTCTCGAGTCATCTCTTCAGCTAATAACTTCTTCATAGGAGTTCCAAACAGTTGTTTTGAAGATCTCCACCCCAATTTAAATAAGTGCTGCAAAAATCAGTCCAGTTGCTGGTGACTGTCAGTTTTCGTCACTTTATTACTAGAGAACAAAAAACCACATATCGATAAGGTACATGAAATGCAATATATGAATACAATAAGGAAGTTTATTACTGATAATAAGATACTTACTAATCCATAAAAGAAATAAACAATCCATTCTGTTAAGGAAGTTTGGGTCATCATTCATAAATGCAGCGATGAAAATCATGACCACCAAGTGCAGATAAACGAACACAAAGGATTTTTTTTTTTTATAGGAAAAAAAAAAAGGCTCACCAAATCTTCATCTGCAACTCCACTACCAAAAGAGCCAGAATCAGAGGGAAAATTCGGAAGTTTTCTGTGTCTATGAACCTTCTTGTTTCCTGAAAATGAATTCTACAAAAATATTAGGACGAAATATTGATGATCACAAATAAGGAATGAATTAATTAAGCATGAAGGGATTACAAAAATAATGTTTGAAATTACTAGAATGCACAAACCGCTGATCAGACACTGATGTACCCAAAAAAAAAAAATAGCAAGATGTTACAAACAACTGAAACAATAAACTATAATAAAAGAAATAGGCAAATAGCTGAGGTAGTAGTAGGAGTAGAAAAAGCCTCGTGCTCAATTAACGCATGAGATAAAGGCAAGGAAAGAGAAACGCCTTTGAAAGCGACCAAAGGAGAAGACACTGTAAATCACAAGGCATTATAACCCGAGAAATTCATGATGAAAACAAACGACATTATACCCATAGCACTACATGAAAAGTTAGAAAGAAGTTCAAAAGCGTATTTCACAATTAAAAAAAAAAAACAAAAGAAGGAAAGAAACAAAGGAGACCAAGACTTTGATCCACCTTGGAATCTCTGCATTTGTAAAAACACACAAAGCCCAAAGCTTCAGAGCTCAGGTAAGAAACGTTAAATATAGTTAAATTGAGACCTGGAGGAGGAGGAGGAGGAGGAGGAGGAGAAGGAGGTAGTTGAGGATGATTCCTGGGTGCAATGTTGGAGCGGGTAAAGCGGGATTTCTGCATAATGAGTGGTGAGAGGAAGCGTAAAATGAAAGGAAATTAGCGGAGTATTAAATATATGAGGATGGTTCAAAAAACACGAGGGGGCCACGAAACCCTAGGATGCATTGCTCTCAGCTTCAGCTAACTGAAATTATAAAAAGAAAAAAAGCAGGCACTGTGGATAGAAGTTTAAAAAAAAAATGGAAAATGCAGATTTTTGTTGCAGTTTCGGTGTTTCACACAGTAACTGATGGCGTTGGGTATAGAGAGAGAGAGAGAGAGAGAGAGAGAGGCGGGCATTAATAATGGAGGTTCGTTTTAATACCGCAGAGGTAGAGAGAGAGGGGGTGAATGTTTTGAACTTTCAAATACCGATATACTGATAGTGGCGACCTCTAGCTGAAGCTCTGCGCGGGCAACTATGCTGTGCGGCATGTGTGAGTGTGACAATCTCTTCACGCTGCATCACACGTGTCAACTATATAGGCCACCACGTTCGTGGCCAGATGGCTTTGATGTGGCAGTCAACGTACACCGGATAGTTCTGGTTCCTCGTTGGATTCAACATATTGAAAAGAAAAATTGAAATTAAATCTATTTTTAAAATAAGTAAGTAAAAAATATATGTTTATTTTTTAAGTAATTAATAATTATATATGTAATAAATTGTTTTTATTTTTTATTTTTTATTTTAAAACTAATTTACATTTAAAAAAACTTTTTACAGCACATTATTTTGGGGAATTCAACATTTTTCAGCTCATTGGATTCTTTAAAGATAAAAATAGAACTGGCAAGAGTTGCTGCTACCGGCCGTTTGTACATGTCAACTAAATGCGGTGAACTTTTTAAAGAGTGTTCCGTATACCAAAATTGTATTAACATTCATTTTAAATATATGTAAGAGATTAATTATGAAATAATTTAATTTTCATATATTATTAATATAAATTTTTATAGTATTATTTGATTATACATTATTTTATTATTAAAATATTCAAATTTTATAAAAATTACTTTAAATGTAATAAAAATCTAGTTGCTAATATAAATTATTTAATAATACTAATAATATATTAAAATTAAATTGTTGATAAAATACACTAAACATCTCTATATTTGTTCAATTTAACAATTCAACTTATCGCATAGGCGTATAGCTCTTCATATATCGTAATTACATAAAAAAAAGAAATTAAATTTATTTTTCTTAATTTGAACATCATGTTAGACTCACTAAAAACTAGTTATATATGCAAAAAATAAAATAAAATTAATTACTATACTCTGGTAATATAAAAGATTTGTATGCTATCATCTAATCAAATACTTATGTTTGTAAGATTTTCGAAATAGTAGGTGTTTAAGTCAAATACTTTTACTGATTTGGTAATATATGATTAGACGTCTATAAAAAAATTTTTTACACTGATAGTATATAAAAATTAAATAAAAAAATAAAAAAAACTTGTTAAGTGAGTTTATTTCTAAAATAAAAAGTAAGAATATATTTATTTTTAAATCATTTAATAAGTTAGGATTTTAATATAAGATCTAATAAGTTAAGATTTTAATATACTTTATTGAATTAAGAGTAAATAATTTTTACTTTAAAGGCAAACTTATTTTGGAAAAAGTCTTTTCTATTATAAATTAATTCTTGAAGATCTGCCTACGTTCTTATCCAAAAACAAAAAAAGATGTGCTTATATATATATATATATATATATATATATATATATATATATATATATATATATATATATATATTTTGAACTGAAAGACGTGCTTGCCCTTCATTCCCTGTCCAAGCTATCTTTCTCATATTTTAATACTCTTTAATCGAAATAAACCTAACATAAATAAATATGACATTACAATATTGTATAATAAGTTTGAATTTCAGTCAGCACCAACTCAAATATTTAATAGTTGAAAATATGATGTTAATATTAGATGTTTAACTTTTAATTGTGCCCCGTTTTATCCTCTATATCCAAGTGTTTGTACCGGTAATATTAAAAAAATTATATATAATAAGAAAAAAAAAATGTCCTATTCCAAACCTTACCAATTTGTTTCCATGCTGCAAAGGAAGGTTAATCTTAGATGTTGTCATTTTTAATTATTTTCTTGTAGTTAAACGTGTAGTCGTTGTTGTTTCATTATCGGTATTGGCAAATGTATTTCAGGCTGCTTTTAGTATCTGGACACAATCGATTGTTTTATGTGGCATTCGCTTGTATTAAATATTAAATATAAACAAAACGAGATATGAATGGTGGCTAGAAATTGGAGTACAAAATGGATGTCTCGATGCAAAAGAATTTTCTAATTTTGAAAGAACTATAGTAAGTGTAACACTGTAAGAAGAAAAATCTCGTTCGTTTTTCTTATGCTGCGTTTTTGTCAAGACGAGGCGCTCATTTGTTTTGTTTTCGGGCAGTAGCCTGAGTTTCCACAGAGGGATTTGAGTCTACGGCTCAACGCCACCACGGTTTAACTCTGCAAAACAATTTTAATTACATATGACATGTCTTGTAGAAGTTTTTCATTTGTTTGCCAATAGTGTTTAGTATAGTTGATAAGAAATACATTCAAATTTTACAAAGACCTGAGTTTGATTTTTACTGCCAATGCGAGCATTATGTTGATAAGTGATTTCATAAATTCACCTAATCTTGGTAAAACAATAAGTGTTGAGTCTATCTAAACTTTTTTAATAAAAAAAATATTTCTTTTTCACTTTCAAACCTGTAGATTTTGCATTCAAAAAATTGTAGCCATAAGTTTTGTATTAATTCATCAGTTTATTGGCGCAGAACGCACATTCAATAATGTTCCTATTTTTATGTTTGACCTGTTATTGAAAAAACAAGAATCTATGGCCACGAATAAATAGTGTTGATGTTGCATGGTAAATCTAAATACTATTTCATGAGAACTTTTTCATTTTTTTTTTTAAATGCCATAAAAGGTTCACTCGTACAGAATCTCAACCATAAGAAAGCAAAGAAACAGTTGATGAAATCCCCACAAGTACCATCTGGTGGCGTGCATACAAAGCAAGCCATAAGTTTACAAATTATTAGAGGACAGACGCGATTTTGCTTGATCATAGGGCAACTCATAAAGAGACATTTCTCCACAATATCATTGACAGTCAAAGACAAGCCATAATTGTCGGTGTATAAAAGTTGCTAAATTAAAATGCCGTTTTCACTTAGCTCCCCTCACACAAAGAAAGTACTTAAAAGGTATAAGGCTGTTGACCATAATAGTCAATAAGTTTTTACATTACATCTATATATGAAAAAACTTGTTTTAATTTAATATTGGAAGAACAAGAAATTATAAAAAAATGGTCAAGGCTCTGATGCATCAGGCAAAGCACGGTGCACCATACATTAGACAATTTAGTGACAGGATACAATGGTATATTGATACACTAAATTTCATGTTATGCATGCTAAATTTTTCTCTCTCTCTCCCCCTCCCATCTTGGATTTCACCGTTTCTTAACCTCTGCTTTTGCTAGCAAACTTACTCTCTTCAGCGACACCAGCTGCCCTCCGTTGCTGGCGCCATCACTGCCCATGCCGCTCCCAACACCACTCACCATCTGCAGTAATGGAGGACGCTTCATCCTCCTCCTGGCATGAGCTGCAGCATAGGTAAAAGGAGCTACCCAAAAAACGACGATGGCAGTGGTTGAGGCCATGACAAAGGTTGAGCCAACGCCGATGCTATCTCATTAATTTTTTTCCCCTTTGTATATATTAATTAATTTTGCTTTGAACAAAGGATATGATATGATAATTGATATGATGCTTTACTTTGACCTCACACCTTATGTGTCTGCAGGTTTTGTCTTAGGAAAGAAAAATCTTGACAAGAATGATTCGCCTGGCACCGTAGAAGAAGGAAACTCTTAGTCGTGGGAGACAAGTGCAACGTTTCATGACGTAACATATTGGAACCATAAATTCGTTCCTTCCCACAATGATGATTTCGTTCGTGCTTTTCACTGGCTTACTCTTCCTCAATTTCTTCTGCATTCTTGCTTCATTCTGTGAATAAGTTGCATACTTGAAGATATATGGGACTAGACATTTATTTGAATTGGTTATGTGAATTAAGTATTAGACAATACTGATTATCAGAGTCAAGTTCAATAGTTACACAAGCAGGCCTCATTGTTCTCAGCAATCAGCATTGTCTTTCTTCATTTATGATGATGGTAGCAGAGAAGGAGATGGGGCGTTCTTACATATCTAATGGTCCCATCAAGGCAACGAGGGAGATAAGAGCGTCGAGGTCCTCACCGGCAAGTTGATACTTGAAGTAGATGTCAACGCAGACAATGGAGGAGAGCTTGGCTGCGAACCTGATGTGGCAGTCGACAGCAAAGAACATGGTGTCATGCTGAAGTAAGTGGTCTGGTTGGGTGGGAGTTTTGAAAGAGAAAGTGGCATTTTTATTTTTATAATACATAGGTGTATAGATAACTCTTAAATCTTGATTATTAGATAAGTTGGTGTGTGATGCACCACACTTTATCTGGTGCACCACAACCTTTGCCTAAAAAGATAGGGAACATAGACACAGTGGTGAATATTTAAATTCAACACATGCAAGTCAAAAGGCAAGGCAAGCCTCTACACCTTCATCTCTTTAAACTTTTATCTTCACTTAAGTGTGATTGCGGAGTAAACGTTTCATGAGTCCACAGTGAGCAAAATATTTTGATCCCATAAGTGGTTGAAAGGACTATACATACATCCACCTTTTCTCCACTCCAAAGTCTATGTTCAGTGGGATAGAATTATTAGCAAAATATACATTACATGGACAACTTAGATGTGGTGGCTGACAAATCATGGGGCCAAACTGGGGATTACTTAGCCGATGGACTTGTGTGGCCATAGCATAAATGTGCACTGTGCGGTGACTCTAGTCCCATACTTTGCTTCATATTTCATGCTTACAGCACCTTTGGTTTCAGTGTCTCGTTAATTAATGGATCCAAAGGAAAATTGAAAAGACATCACAACAAGAAAGATCATTTGTCGCCAACAACTTTAGACTAAAGTTGCCTAAAGAAATAGTATGGCATCACAATGATTCCGGAGCTTCTATAAAGGGTTTATCTCCTTTAATCAAATGACTATTCTTAGAAGCATGTGATGATGTGAAGGCCGGAGGCCTTGGAGCCCCACCACGTGCCGACAAGCTGAATCATACCGTCTCATCTTTATCTTTATGATACGGATTATTATACGTTAATAGTACATCTTGTATAAAGTGTTTCATGGTAGTTTACACTCTATTCTCTAAAATATACTCTCACACATATTTGTTTCTTCATAATTCTCAAGCATACAAGTAATTGAGATCATATGGGATATTTGGGAATATGCAATCCACTCAAAGGCTGGCCAAGCTAGTTGTTGGCTCAAAATGGTTGACAGTGCTGACAATGTAATGTTTATTTACCAAATTAAGACACGGACAATGAGGACATAGAGAAATCACTGCGTGATTGGTTACTGGATCTAAAAGGTCAAGATCCAGTGCATCACATACAAAATATCTTTCCACAAAACATGGTTTTAAAACCTAGATAAACAAGTAAAAGCTTCAAGCAAATTGCTTAATTAAAGCCATGTAGGTCCCAAGTCCAAACAATTATGACTTTTGAATGGGGTAATAAACTTTTTGACCAGTATAAGCTCCTGACTTCGGTAGGTGATAATTACACCTGGGCATTGTAGTCATGACACAAAAGCACCAGTATTAGGAAACTTCAACTTTTTTTGGGGTACATTTTGAGCAATTTGATGAAGATATTTTGAATAAAAGGCAAATGAACTCATCTATAATCAAATTAGATAAGCTATTAAAGAACGATAAATATAATAATAAAACAGACGATAAAAAGGATTATCTGATATTGAAGGCCTTTTTGCAATCCTGCGAGGGGACAAAAGTTCTATTTAATTGCTCAAGGGGGCAAAATAACAGAAAATTTTCAAATCTTTATCTGATTTTATCCCTCAAGCTCCCCCTCCCCCCCCCCCCTCTCTCTTCTCTCTCTTCTCTCTCTTCCTCCTTACAAAAAACCACTTTTTTTCTTCTTTTTTTTTTCCCCCTTTTGGGTGAAAATCACTGTATTTGATTTGAAACTAGATTGAGTAGACCAGCGGCACCAGGGCAAGAGCGTATTTAAATGTGATTACAAACTCAATTCTTGGCTCCTAAAGCAGGATGAAAAAAATCTTAACCAAGGTTAATTTAAATCTACAACAATGTTGGTACCGGTTCAAATAGCAAGAAAAAAGGATGAAAAAACCATATGCTAGAATCAACCACGCACCCATTACGATCAAATAAATACACATCAGCCGCGAGGAGGATTAAAGATGGAAAGATGATTGAGAGAAAAGCTTTACTTTGTGTATAAAGCTGAGTAAATAGACTATAATCCCTGGGCTGACTTATTTAACAACCTACGCGCACGCTTTAAAATAAATTGTAAAATTTGAACGCCAATTTATGAGCCCAATCAATCCTCTTAATTTGTGAATTGAATAAGTTGTACCCCATTAACATGCAAATTAACCTGCTAATCCGTTGAATTTTTATTTTAAAGAAATATTCATTTAATATTTTTTTTTTATTAACCCTTATTCAAACTCAGGTAATTTTAATAATTCAAATATTTAACTAAAGTTCAAAAGTTAAAAATAATTATTAAAAAGAAAAATGTTTTAAAACATAAGCTAATCCCCAGGCCAAGTCCGGGTTGATAATTTTTTGTGACTCATTTAAAGTACAGACTAACTCAATCCTATCGTGGCCCATTGCCCACCTCTATGTAGTTATGGGTCTGAAGAGAAAGAGCTTTCTTTTTTGGTTAACAAGAGAAAGATCTTTCAAATGCCCATTAGGCTATAACATTCCTAATCCCTCTGTCCAACCGAAAAAAAAGAATCCCAATCACAACGTTACTGGACTTTTGAATTTTTGCAGCCCATCAAGACAAGGATCTTTCTTTTGTGGATGTTTGAAGGTGGCCTTAACTACTAACCAAAAATGAAAAAGGTTGCCTTAACTTAAAGGTAGTATTTGGCACAAGATAATCTATTTTGATTAAATTATCTGAACCCACAATATTACCTTATTTGGTTGGACAATATTACTGTCAATTCAAATTTCTAAGGTAATATGGATTAGCACTAATGTGGTAATGTGGATTGCCCCCTTGAAAGGTATAATGTGGATTACCACCAATATGACAATTTTCCTATTATTATTATTGTTGTTGTTGTTATTGTTATTAAAAATAAATATTATTATTGTTAATATTATCATGATTTATTTTTCATAATAATTATAACTATTATTATGATTAAATATTAATTATGTTAATAATTAATTATTATTATTTAATAATTATTAGTAATATTAATTATTTTTTAATAATAATGATTAATAAAATTAACTATTATAAAACATAATTAATAATTAAATTTTCTCATTCTTATTAATTAATAATAATAATAATAATAAACTATTTATTATTACTATTATTATTATAATAATAATATTAGTTTAATACATATATTACCTAGTAATTTTTTTAATATACCAAACAGAGTAATGTGAATTACTACTTAGATTACCTATACATACCAAACACTATATTTAACATTATCAACAATTCAAAAGGTGGCAATCTTTCTAAGTGATAATCCACATTACTCACAATCTTAGTAGATAATGTACGAAACGCTACCTAACAGATTGATCCGAGTCCTCACAAAAAAAAAAAGGATCAATCACGACGTACCAACAATAAGATCTCTGTTTTATTTTTTTATTTTTTTTTGTTGTTGGAGAGAGAGAGAGAGAGAGGGGCATCAAAGGGTCTTAGACTTTTATATGAGAGTCGAACACGGCTCCCTAAGGTTGTCCGAATGCACATTTATAAGCGACAATACCAGTTGGAATACCATTTACTAACTGAGCTGACCTTTTAACCGCAAGATCTCTAGTTTAATTATTATTTTGTTGTAATTTCAAAAAGCTATATTATTTGTACATAAGGGTGGGATATCCAAATACAACACCCTCTCACATAAATATACAATCTATTATTTTATCTTGATACATGTGCATCTTGATATTCACCCACACTCACATAAATATACTATATCTCATAATATGTCTATATATAATATGTTCAAAAAATATTTCTCAATTTCAAATAGGCTTGTAACTGTTACAAATAAACCAACCTCTCTCTCTCTCTCTCTCTTAAAAAAAAGGCAAGAGAAGAAGAATAGGAGTTAAACCCAGGACATCTTATATTCAATGAAACATGCACGAGGCAACCAATATCTCATTTTACAGTTATGGAAACTTCCAAAACTCATATTTCGTGTTTTACTTCCAACAGATAAGAGATGTTGACCCAAGATACCATGATTTCCATGGCACTCCACTGATTTCTTTGTTATCCAGCACCTTTAATGTATTTACTTCATAAGATCTAGGTCAATTCAACCCGAATTCACTCAAATTCTGAAAATTCAAGGTGTATATTTTTCTAACTCAACCATAAAGTATAAAGTCTGAGTAGTTGCAACACCTGATATTATCAATTTGCCAAACGTCCCACCCCGTCAATCCAATCAAAATCTAAATGTGTAACTCTTGCTATCTTAGCTAACAGATATACAGCAAGAAAACCGCAACAGTTACCCTATCATTGACCTATAGCAAGTGTAGTAGCAATTTAAGAGGGAGCGAGTTGATGTAAGCTGATTAAACACACCGATTACACCACTAACAATCAGGATATCCAGCAACAAGATGGGAATGGCTTGCCAACACCAATGAAGGTGTGCCATGTATCCAGTTACATACCATTTAATTTATCATTTATTAATACACAAAAAGGGGTGAATATGCACAAGCTAAATCCATCCAGGCTAGCTAAACAAATTACACTTGGCTACAAACAATTTGAAGTGACACTACACCAACTAAGCAAGCAACATCGGCTATATTTAGGTCATTTTTCTACGAGTCTAACGCCTATAACTCCTAAAATCCTAAAATTTCCATCAATGCTTTCATTGTGAATTAGGAAACCATAGGAAATAGTGCTTTATAAATTTAACAGACTGCCTTTGCCAAATAAAATATCATCTGAAGAGAATCTGAAGAAAAAGAAAAAGTGCCTTACTCCAAATAGCAGCATAAAGATGAAATTAGAAGGTACAAAAGACAGAAGCAAAGCGACAAGGCCAACAAAATTTTACTAGCTTATGCTATTTTCACTAGAGAATAAAATGCAGTTGCAACTTATAACCCAGCATGACCACCACACAACTTGAGAAGATTGAGAAGATATTGTCCAAACCATAAAGCACCTCCTTCATGGAATCAGCCCAGCAGATGAATTAGGCAAATCAGCTAACGCTTGATAACAGAGCCATAGCAATTCACGATCTTGTATAAATTTCATGACTGACTGGTATAAATATTATATCCTAAGAAATACATGAGATACCTTTGACCTCTCTCACATAAGATGAAAAATCAAATGGCCTCAACAGGACATACTACATTATCCTCATGCAACTTTCAATCTAAAGGTAAGAACATAGATAAATGATAAATCAAAAAGGAACCTTTTAGTGTGCTCCCGATGATGAAACAAGTGCAAATTCTTCAGTATAGTCAAGAAAAGCTACATGTAGAAATTTAAAGATGTATGTAACATGCCACATGATAGATAGATTCATATCCACCATTCAAGCTAGTTAGAGTGCCAAACTAGAATGAGCATACTTGGAATCTTGGATGCAATCCTTATGTCGTCCCACAAAAATGGAAATCAAAAAAGATTTCTCCAACAACACCAGAATGTCAATTCATAATAATTAACATGATTTTCAACAAGACTTCTGCTTCCATTATGTTATTCTCCAATAATACCACCGCCACCTGCAAGGTACAAAAGATATAGGGTACGCAATTTTCAACCAAATTATCATTTTCAAAACCTACATTCTTGCTCAGGAAAGTGTTCCAATATACAGTAGTGTTACTATTATCATATATTGCTGTTGTTGCTGGATTAATATGTCCAGGCTCTTCTACCTCTCAAAAGACAGGAAGAAATTCCACTGTATAGAAGGATACACAACCGAGGTCAGAATCCAAACATAACATAATGCCATAAAAACAGAGCAATACTTAGTTTGATTTTTTCCACCATCAAAACAGCTTTTCTTCATTCCATTTATCAATATCCACCAGAAAACAGCGCTATGAATGAAAACTATTACACTAATCACCTACAGTAACACCTGGATTACACTATCCAACAGCATTTGACCAAAAAGCCAAGGAGAACTAAAAAGGAAAAAGGAACAAAATCCCATTACTATTATCCACCACGCAAGTCATTCTTTATCAGCTCCTGGCACCAGCTCCCTCCCTTTCAAGCTTCTGGGAGAAAAACTTGGTGGCAAACATGTTCTCCTCGAAATACTCCTTGTAAGGGTGGTTCTTCGGAACAAGCCTCCGAAACTTCTCGAACTGCTTCTCAGCTTCATCTTTCTTCCTCAGCAAGGTGTATATAATACCTTGACACAGGTAAGGCCTGAAATCCCTGGGTTCCTCCTTCACGAGCTCCTGGTAAGCCTTCAGGGCCTCGTTAAGCTCTCCCTCCATCACCTTAATCTGCGCGATCAAGAGCCTGAAGTCCCTCACCTCCGAATTCTTGTTCTGCTTCTTGCACTGCTCCGTCGCCTCCTCGATCCTCTTCAGCAAACCCTTCAATGGCTCCTTCGACTCCGAAGTCGCCATGGCGAGGCCGTGGTACGCTTCGACGCGGAGCGGGTCCTTCTTGAGGATTTCTTCGAACACGTTGCGTGCAAGCTCGCTCTCGTCGTTGTAGACGTGCATGTGTGCCTTCAGAAGGGGCCACTCGAACTCTTCGGGCTCGAGCTCGATGAGCCTCTCTATGACGCGAATCGCTTCGTCGATTTTGCGTGCCCTGATCTTCAGCTCCATGAGGGTGCGGAGTGCTTCGGTGTCGTTGGGGTTGGTGTTCAAGTGCGCTTCGATTTCGCGTTCCTTCTCTTCGTTCGGAGCGTCGGATTCTGTGGCGGAGGACTCGGCGGTGGCGGTGGCGGTGTGTGGGGCGATAGGGGCGGCGATGACGGGCTTGTGGTGGAGGCGCATGAAGAAGAATGCGGTGGCGGCGACGACGATGCAGGTGGTTTCGACGGCGGGGGAGAGGAGGGGGTTTAGGGCTTGGAGGAGGCGGGAGAGGAGGGTGTCGTTTTGTTGGGGTTTACGAAACGCGGGGTCGTTTTGGAAGGGCGAAGATGAGGCTTTGATGGATGAGGACTTAAACGACGACGTAGAGGAAGAAGGGAATTGCGGCGGTGGTAGGGACCTGAAAGAGAGGGAAGCTGGAAATTGGGATAAGGCCGTGGGGAATGATGGACGGTGGTGATTGAGTGAGAGGTGGAGCGATGAGTGAGCGTGGCGCAGGGAGTCCATGGGTGAGGCCCGAGTGGGAGTGGCGAGCGGGAACATAATAATAGGGTGGAAGAGGAAGGCGAGAGGCCTAAAACCCAGAACCTGAGTGTGATTGAGCGAGTACGAACTGAGAGGGTATTACAGGGGAACGAAAACTTCGCAAGCCATTTTTTCAGTATTTTTATTTCATTTATTTATTTCGCGTTGGCCTTTTGTTTTTTTTTTTTTTTTTTTGCCCCCCTGTAATCTCGAATTGCAATTTTATTGGGATTTTTGAAACGGAAAACTTTGTGGTAAATACTAATTAAATCAATAAAAAATACTAATTAAATAATTGAATTCATTAAATATTTTCATGCATATATATTATAATTAATTAAATATTAGAACGCATAAACCGGGGTGGACAGAGTGCTAGTATCAGAAACTTTTTCCGAAGTTCGAGGGAGAGATAGATACATGTGAACACACGATAATGCACAATTACCTGCCCAAATAAAAAGAAAAAGGAATATGATGCACAAATCATGGTGGAAGGAGTGCTAGAAACATTTTCGAAAGTATTGGAGAGATGGAAATGTCTTAGCGTGGGTTTGGATTGGCATTTGAAAATTGAGTTTTGTATTAATTTGATTTTGTCAAAATTGATTTTGAGTAAAAATAGGTTGATATCAACATAATTTATGTTTAGGTACTTTTATTCTAAAAATAATTATGATAAAATAAATATTATTTGGTTGTAAATCAAAATCACTTTTATTTGTAAAATTATTAAAAAAAGTGTATATTATAATGTTAATATTATCTTTTTTTAATTCAATTATTTTTTAAATACACTTAAATAAATTATATATATATTATTTTATATTTTTAAACGTTTGATTCTAATATTAAATTATGAATAAAAATTTATTATAAATAAAAATATGAGAATAGTAAGTTGTAAAAGTATTTTAAATTAAATGTTAATAAAATAAAAATTAGTAAAAAAAATAAAGGCAACACTTATACTGAACAAAAATAAATATTTAAAATATAAAACAAAAAATCAAAGAGATACAAAAAAAAAAAAAAAAACAATGAAAGAAATAGAATAAAAGTGTAGAACAATCACGTCAAAATAAAAGAAATAGAACAAAAGCCAACGAAAATAATAACAACTAAAAGGGAATAGTGAAGGTTTTGTCTCCATCCTGTTCTTGTGCAAGGTTAAAAGTGTCCAAAATTTTCCAACACAATTTTGACGAACGAAAAAGCTACAAATAGTTGCTTTGAGTGAAACCATGGTTTGAGGAGAAATCATGGTGAGAAGATGACAAACAGAAAATCATCCAAAATTCTAGTGCACAACGTTCAAGACAAGTTTTGCCTTCTAACGTGATTTTGAGGGGATCAAACGCTATCCCAAACACACTCTTAGCTTGCAAGGTATGTTCAAATAATAACATACCTCAAAAAAAAATTGTAGGAATTCATTCTTAAAAAGAACTTTTATTGCTTATAAGTTTAATTTTAATAAGTAGTAATTCATATTTTTCAAAAATGGAACTGCAATTATTCTATCATTCTGCTTTCGTTATGCAATGCCAAAATGATATTTTAAACAAAATTGCATGAAATTATATTGGTCGACTTTTTTGTGTAGATTTAATATATATTAAGTCAAATAAACTAATCTTAAAATGCTAAAGTTTTATTATAAAGAGAGAAAGAAAATGTCTAGCGAGACGGCGGCAGTAAATGGCTTGGATTAGTGCCATCACAAGTTATAGGCCAAGAAACAATTAGTTTGGGTCGTACAGGCCCATACACGATACAAAAGACATAGTCCTCAAAGAGACAGTACACATTGATTGAGCAAGTTGACGAAAGTAGAAATATGACTTGGAAAAATATAGTCCTTGTTGCCAAACTGGAGAAAGCAATGGTGCTGCTCATAAAGCTGCCAAGCTACCTGCCCGTAGCCTTCTTCCCCCTTATTGGGCTGTTGCACCTCCACTTTCAGATTTGGTCCATATGAAAAAGGGAAGTTGGAAACTAGTTTAGGTGGCCCGTGTCTGGTCCTGAACAGGCATGCATGAATGATGTCCATGGTTATGACCAAAAAAAAAAATGATCTCAAAAGTTATATCATGTTTCAGGGCCTTGCTATTCTGTTTTGGCCTCTCCTCTTTGTAGCTCTAGTTTCAAGACCAAAAGTAGATAGGGCCTTATACTGGACCAACGCCTGAGTAAAGAACTAACATACCATCTTATCATGGGTCATATTCATGGCTCCGTTCTCGTTTACATTAGCCGCATTATTTTATAAGAAATATTATTTCTATCACTTTTACAATATCGGTCAATAGACACCCTTAAGTGTCCTTCAAATATTGATTAAGGGTGGATCTTAACTTTTTTTTAATCAATATTTAAGAAATATTTCAAGATGTCTAAAATAGTGATATAAATAAAATTACTTTTATTTTATTTCTCATTCAAAAAAATATGGATTTAATTTTTATGTATTATCAGTATAAAAAATTTTTTATAAGATATTTAATTATATATTATCATATCAATAAAAATATTTGATTTAATTACATAATTTTAAAAATTTTAAAAATAAAAATATATTATTGAATAATAATATAAAATTCTTTTATATTTATAGTATATCAAAATTATTTTATATATATATATGCCCGTTGATTCATGAGAGCTTAAACCGATGCAATCATATATTCATAGTCTAATGGTGAGCTTTCTTTTTTAAGTGATTTTGTTATTTAGTTTTTTTTTTTAAAAAAAAGTTGAATTTATTCAAAAGCAAGATCTTGAGCTAAAAGCTCTACAATGCACTGAGGTGCAGCAGCAAGCCAGGACTTTGCCCCCACGTATTTAGCAAAATGGGCAAGGTGGTCTGCAACTACATTACACGATCAAGGAATGAATCTAGCTCTAAAATAATCAATGCATGAGGCCATTGTAACAACATCATGAAATACAATGCAATTATATGAAAGGTGCACTGAGCTGTCTTCAGAGCTAACATAAATTTTGTTTTGCATCACCTTCAAGCATTTAGAAAATGCAAAGTATTTTAAAAACAAGATCGTTTAGATACAATAATATGTTTTTTTCCCGATATGTAAAAGTATATTTTTTTAATAATACAACAACTTAAAGAAGATACGAAATATTATTTTAGTGAAAAATGAAATTCATGAAAATTTATCCCCATTTTTTACCTCCAAATCAGACACACCTTAAAAGGTAAGTGTTAGAAAATATCTTAGAAAACCAAAGATCCAGATGCCTTTTGCAGGACCATTTGCCATGAGTTTTTAATGAAGGAATTGCATGACCGGTAATGCTGATGGCGACGTTGGGTTATTATACTGTTCTATTTACTATTTTGCCCAACTATTTCACCGAGGAAGTGTAATTTAGTTCTGGATGGCTTTTGGGTCACATGACTTTTAAAAATATTCAGGCTAAGGCCTGAAAAAAGCTTATGTCAAATAGTAGACTTAGGTTCTCGCTATTTTTGGAAATACATAGCAATGTTATTTACGTTAAAGTCTAGCCTAGTATTTTTTCATTTTTAAGTGTTGATATATCCTCCAAATTATTAATCTAAAAATTTTCATAATTCAAAATTCACTTACAATAACATGAATTGTAATTCACATAATATTCAAAAATTATTTAATACATATAAATGGGATTTTGAATTAGAAGAATTTTTGGGCAACCAATTAGAAGGATTTAACGAAAGAAATATACTCTTTGTAAAACTAAAACCAGAAAGAAAAAAATAACTGAATAAGATTCTAACAAAAGAACTCTGTACAACAATACCCAAGATTGAACGCATTGGCTTTCAATTATAGGATCAACATTCTGGCTCGAAGCATACGTAGATCTTAGTTTGTAGGTTGTCATGTCTTAATTACATTTATAATAATTATTTTTCATAAAAATAATTATACTTTTAAGATTAAGATGCTTTACTATTCTTTTGTAACTCCATAAGATTCAAATCCGGATCAAGAGGGTATTTTCAGGGATAAAAATATTGTCTTCCTTTTTTTTATTTTTTTTGGGGGTCATATTCATAATTTAAAATTTTAAAATATTTACCAATTATGTTGCACGAATACGAGTACGAGGTACAAAATTTTTGTAAAAACTAAGGTATGAATATATATATATATATAACTTTCACAAATTTCATATAATAAAAACTAAAACTGTTAAACATTCACTTAAATGACATAAATATAATAGAGAAATACACTTACTCAAATAGCATGAAAAAAAAAAAAAATTAAAACCCAATTACCCACTAACTGAGAAGGCCGAAGAGAAGAAACCACTATCGCTAGTTACCGGAGGTCTTCGGCTCGCGAAGTTGTCGTCTGCTGCTGGTTGGTCATCGCCGTTGCTGGGGCCACTGCCATTGCTATTGGGTTGCTACCACTGTTGTGGGTTGTCACCGTCGCTCCTATTGGGTCCTATTACATGGTCATGGTTGCGGGCGATGGAGCAGTGGGAGAAGATGAGTGGCGGTGGGTGAGAACTTGGTGAGAAGGAAAATAGCAGTGCAATGTTGAGGGGCTCTATGTTTTAAGCCAAAATGAAAGTAGGGGAGGGTGGATAGGGTTTTGCATTTTGGACCAATTTTTTTTTTCAAAAATTAAAATAAAATGATATAATTTTGGTTAACTAGTATCTCAATCATACTCCAGCCGTACCCAATTATTAAAAATAAATAAATAAATAATACATATCTGGGCATATCCCAATATATCCTTGTCATACTCGGACCCTCGTCGTACCTGGTATAGGTACTTTGACAAAAATGGCGCACTCATGCTTCATAATTTACCGAGAGTTATTCTACCTTATTCTAGAGAATAAGACATTTCTCCCTCCATGTAATATATAAACTATTTATTTGATTATTTAATATATTTTCTCTCCATACTTTTTAGCAGCTAATGGCTGAAATTCACCTGGAGGAAGATAAAGTATTTTCTCCAGGAGTACACAAGTATTTTTCGTTTACCAATTATGTTTTCAGTCAGAATGTGGCAATTAGCCAATTAGATATCAACAAATAACATGTATATATATATATATATTCAGAATTGTCAAACAGAACCTATGGCTCCCAGGTTAATTTGTCGGTTGTACTGGATTATATAGCCATGAGATGAAAACAAAGACAAAGTAGCTTTTCCCGATAGAAGCACAAGTTAAATGCACGCGAAAGCGATGAACAGTGGCAGTGCGTGGGTGACAGTGAGGTGTCCTAAACGGCAAATCGTTGATTGCGTCAACAAAATCTCGATGGAAAATTTTTTTTACCCCTTTTTCTTTTAAACACTCAATATCTTTATTTTTATTTTTCTCCTCTCTTTCTTTTATTTTTTTATTTTTCATTTTTTTTATATTTTTTTTTCAAGCATATGAGTAAGTATTGCGGATGTCTAGAGTTGAGTGGTATAAATAATATCTCTCAATCTTGATTGATTCTGATTCTCGATACTAAACTGTACATGTGTATCTTAAATTTTTTTTCCTTTTGTATATATATATTAACCAATAAGAAAGGAAAACCCTTCTTCATGAAGGAAAGCGACTGCTACAGCGACTCCATACACACACAATTTGTACGCCACCGCAATCCCCCACCCCACCAACTGCCAATGGTCATGCACCAAGCACCATGTACCTACGTTGGCAAATACCAATTGGCCAACCCCATTGCAAAATACCAAACATATAATGCAACCTATAAAAAGCAAAAATTCACGTTACACACGACTTCGCCAATGGGACAAAGTGTACCAGACAAAAGCACACATCGCATTATTACGACTTAAGTTTTAGATTGTTGTTATTTGTATTATTTTAAAGTGGGACACCTTCCAACATTCACTTACAAAGCAAATAAAAAATAATAATAAAAGAAAGTGAAAAAGTGAAAAAATAAAAGAGGAAAGGAGAAAAATAGAAAGAGAGTATCAATTATGTAAGAAAAATTGAATACATAAAAAATATTTTTCTAAGTTTTAAGATTGGAGAAATCTGACTGCATATATTGTGAATTCCACTTAATACATTATATAGGTAGAGTTCACATCTAATGTCAAGTTTAGAATAAGTACGGATATTATATTATAATTGAGAATAGATTAATGTTCAAAAGTTATTAGCTAAAACAGAATTAATTATTGAAGTAATTATAAATACTGTGACCATGTGCTTAGCGAAGTTAGCATATGGACGAACCACTTGTCAAAAGTTTATTACGGTAACAGTTGTTTTATAGAACACTTATATGAAGTTAAATTGTATTTAAATTTTTTATTTTTTTGAGCAAGAAGAAAATGGAGGTAGAAAATTCGAATATTTTAAACAATATAAATTTAAATGAAGGAAATACTAATAATAAGTTTTTATTTATTTATATGTACACCGACTCATCGAGTCATACACATTCTTTTAATATTTAGCATTTGACACGTGTATCCCAGGTCCACTCTCCCAGTCACTGTACAGTGCAGAGTGCTGTGCTGACTTCAACTTCTACACATTCGGACAAATCAAATCGGGCCAATTATGCCGCCCATTAATACGACGCCGTTGCTCCCTTGTCCAATATCGTTTTGTTCCATGCCGCTGTTGCACTTTGACCCTTGGAATGGAATGTTATTACATAAACAATCCAGATTTGGCGACCTTCGCTATTTATATTTGACGATTAACATTGTTTGCGTCTGAAACCTAAACTCGTTCTTTGGAAGAATCTGAAACCATGTTGCGTATCCTTTGCCTTGTGTCCGTCTCTGAAGCTGCTCTCTCCGCTCTGCTCCTCGAGTATGCCTCGAAGAACTCCTTGTTCTCTTTCTCTAGCTCCTTCCAAACTGGTCCACACAGTCGCAACACATGCATGCACGTGTGTCATTCACATATCCAATTAAGTTTTTTAGGTTCCAGGAAAAAATAAAAATAAACAACAGAAGTTTGAAAATAACAATGATAACATCATCGATCGTGAATCAAAGTATGGGAAAATGTTTTTCAAACCTGTACTAAATAGATATTGTAGAGATTTGAGAGGGAGTGAGTATATATATATATATATATATATATATATCGATACTTAGATGAGATAAGTATGTTGTATATTTATATGAGAGATATTTTAATTTTTGATGTTCAAATAACACCACTGAATAGTATATGAGTGGTGTTAATTATAATGGTATCCACAGGCAGATGTACAAACACTGTTATCAGCATGTTATAATCTTTAATAAGTACGGGAGAAGATGGTGACTAACTTGTGGCGCAGCTATAGTAAATGACCATAAGTGTGATGAAATTAAAGAAAACAAAGCTTGTAAATTTAATTCTAATTATTGAACAAAATGATAGTGAAAGCACGTGACTTACCAGTGGAGGTAATGACCGGTTCGATATTTGCATGCTTGGAAAGAGCTTCCATACACTCTTCTTTGCTCATGTTGAATAGGATACACTCCTCTATCAGACGGTGCACCTATGTATACATGTATTCATATAATTAGACCCTTGTAATTAGAACTTTTTAATTATAGCACAAACGGAAACAGAAGCAATAAGGAATGGAAATATTGAAACTACAACATATGATTATACAAGAAACAATATTTGGATGCACAACAACAATAAAATTGAGAGGGTTTAAAAGTCAAGCAAATTATAAAACTCACCAGGTGGATATAAGAGGCAGATGAGGAGTTTTCCATGGCCTTTCTGATACTATGTTAGAAGGCGGTTGCTCTCCTTGTATCTGATCTGATCTGATCTGATCTGATGAGTTAATATATCTAAAGTATGTTATAGCCCAGAGAAATATAATTAAAATTAAGAGCGTGAATTAGAAGCTAGATGCTTGAATTGTAAGCAAAAAGAAGGGCTAGAAGAGTGAAGAAAAAAGAGAAAAGACAAGAAAAGGTGACGAGAAAGAGGAAACCATTCGACGAAAGACAACGAAATGGTTGGATTTATAAGGAAGCTGCTCAACATGTAGGTAGGTTGCAGGTTAAAAAAATTAATAAATAGAACATAACAGTAAGATTGCACATAAAAAGATGAGATAAAGAGGGCACAAGAACATGGTACATAACATATATAAATAGTGATGTGAGACCCACAGACCCACGTGGGAGCAAAGCGAGGATTGGTGGAGAGGAGATTAGAGGAGATTCTATACATGAGGAGCGCCTAACGCAGTTGTTTGCTTAATACGTGGCAATGGGGCCATAGTTCACGTGACACGTGGGACCCCTGCTCGTTCTGTAAGTCCATTGTGGCACCAGTTGGTCTAACAGTCTAAGACGGCTCCTTGTACCACCATTTCATATTTGTGATATAGAAAACAAATTCTTGCTTGGTTTGATATATAATTTGACATTTTAATTTTGTGGATTATAGTTTTTTTTTTCTCATTCCCGTATTTTTAATAAAATGATTAAACAGTTGAATTATAATGAAAATAGAGTCAAAATGTTTTCTTACTCTAAAGAAAAAATTTTAGATACTCCCGAAAGAAAAATTTTAGATATATTAAGCTTTCTATGATATGTTGGCGTATCATAAACTTTAGAGTAAAAACCTTGTGGTTTGTATGGTTTGTATCTGACAGCTTTACATTGTTGATCTCGCAGTAAATATGGCTGACCATGTGGGGAAAGCAATGCCGATTCAGTGGATATCTGGTGCTATCCTTCACGTTCTGGATGCCTATTCTTGTCTCACTCTTGAAAGAAACTATTAACTTTCTGCAAGTTGATGGCAACGATGAAAAAGGACTTCACCACAAGTCCCATTTTTCTTTTCTCTGAAAACATTGCTCTGTTGAATTTCTTCAAGTGAAGAAAAAGAAAGTAAAAAGGTGACAAGCCATATGCCCGAGTCGAACCAGATATCATAGTAACAGCTAGTGGCTAACAATTAGTTAATTGTACATGGATTTGGAAAAATGGAAGATTAAAAATAAAGAGCAATGGGTTGACCCATAATTCGGTGCTCCAGTTTGTAGTTTTAATACTGAATTAGAATTTGTGTTCGAGTAGAAAGCTACCCGAAAACAAATTGTGAACGACACATAGTTTAATATTTTTAACGTTTTGCTGAGTATGGTGAACAGAACATGCACCCTCCTTTGGCTTCTCTTGTGCATTAAAATAGGCAAGAATTAAAAAGCAACTGTTTGTGGAAAATATTGTGGTATCTTGATTATATTATGTCTTGAATTTTGATGACCAAGGGCCATATTCAGATGCTTGCAATAATTATTGTCTCTCGGCTATTGCTTGAATATTGACAGCTTAGTTGCGAGCTTAATCAAGGATGGACTCCAACAGATTGTAATTTGTAATGCTGTAAGATTCGCTCCATTTTTTTCTTTGGCAAAAAGTATGGGACCCTGAAAGGAAAACTTGTCAAACGACTAATAGCATGTTTGAAACCTATTTTCAGCCTCTAGAATCAATTCTGGAGGGTCAAGATTGATTCTTTCAAATTTTATTGATATTTAATTTTTATACTCAAAATTAATTTTTGTCTTTAGAATTAATTCTGGGAGAAATAATTTTTTTTTATTTTCTATCATAATCACTTTTAAAAGAAGTACTAAATATAAATTACTTTACCTCAAAATTAATTCTAATCAAATTAATTCTAATAAAATCAATTCTATTTAAAATTAATTTTATAAAAATAGAACCAAACACGCATATATATATATATATATATATATATATATATATATATATATATATATATATATATATATCTGAATCAAGTTACACCACTTAATGGTTTGTTATAAAATATATTAGTGTAAAATTTTTTTACACAAATATTCAATTATATATTATCACGTTAGTAAAAGTAATTAACTTAACTACTCAATATCTTAAATGTCTTGCAATATAAAACATGTGATTGAATGATAGTGTAAAACTCTTTTACATTGATAGTATATCAAAATTAATTTTTTTTTAATTAATTTAACAATTGAATTGCAATTATCTATCATAAAAATTATTTATGCCAAATTTTATAAAAATTAAACATCAATAAGATATTTTTTTTATATTTTAAACATATAAATTACATTGATTTTGATATATATATAATTTTAATTTTTTAGAAAAAGTAAATTTAAAATCATATACATTTTTTATTAACCCAAATTAGTTATATATACTCTTTAAAGTTTTAACATATTATTCTAAAATTGATTATTACATGACCAAAAAAATTATATATATAAACTTATATAACAAAATAAAATAAATATTTTAATAAATAAATATAATTGAGTCATATAATTATTAAATTATAAGATAATTTTTTATTTTACTTTATAAAATTAGGTAAATTGTTCAATTAATTAATTTTACACTAAAAAAATTTATTCAAATATTCTCCCTAGATTATAAGTAATTTATAAAATAAAATTAATAAAGATTTTGAAATTCGATTTAAATTAAATATAAAAATTAATTTAGATAGATTTTTGCTTTTGAATATTGACAGATTTGATTATGTTTTCAATTTTTTTAAAAGAAAAATTGAATTTAAATCAAATCGATAAAATATTACACACATATATTATCATATTTTAATACCAAGTTATATTGTTCTTATTTTCTTTTTATATCTTAACCTGATATTTTAAATATCTAATTATTTATTAATTATTTAGTTTGCTCAATAAGTTAGTGTTATTGTGTATGTGTGTGGCGTGACTTTTTTTTTTAAAAAAAAGGTATACTTCATTTTTTTTTAAGGAATTGCTTTTTGTAATTTCAGATAAAAATGGTGATTAAATAAAATCTTTCTCAAAGTGACAATTTTAAGGTTTTAAACATGCAAATACACTAATTGTAAGACACCAAGAATGAGAGGCGTGCACACATCAACTTGCATTTTTATACTAGTGAATAACTTTTTATTAAATAAATTTTTTATAAAACCTACCACTAGATTGAAAGTTAGAATATTATAGATTATGCCTACAAAATTTCACATTAATTCAAAATCGATTAATATATATATATATATACAAATAAGATCAATTTGATGAAATTTTTATTGATATCTAATCCTTTTAAAAATTGGCACAAATGAACAACATAATAGATTGGTTTGATTCACCAATTGAATCAATAAGAATTTATGTTACTAGAAAAATTATTGAAAGTGTAAGTCTATCAAATTTTATGCCGATGTCATTCGAATATATATAATTGAATTTAATTTTAATATATTATAAGTGTAAAAGTTTTAAAGCAACTATTTAATTATGCATTATCACATATCAAAATTATTTGATTTTTATGATCACTATTTCAAAAATCAAACAAATTAATAATAATATATAATTGGATAACAGTATAAATCTCTGTATATTGTCAAAATTTATCTCTCAAAATAAAAAAATGTTATTACAATTTTGGATTTAATTTTGATGTATAATTAACATAGAAATTTTCTATACATAAAAATCTAATTATATATTATTATATTAATAAAAATATTTAACTTTTATAATAATTATCTCAAACATCATATATATGATGCTATATGATTAGATGACAAGCACAAATTGAGATATGATTCAGTGACCCTACAAAATATTTTACAGTGATAATTTATCGTAATTAATCTCTTATACTTACACTTCTTAACATTTAATTAAAATGATACTCACTTTATTTTTTCACACGCCTAGTTAAACCTAATGCAATAACATACAATAACGTGCGAGACACATCACTAAAAAATTGCTTCTCTAACTTTTTTCCTAAATGTTCATCGTGATTAGGTTAGTAGAACGACAAGACAGCAATGAAGACCTGCACCATTTTTTTTAACAATTATTAAAGACTAAAGCATGGTTGCATGATTACGTTGCCAACCACAATTTACGGCCATTGTTTGAAATAATGATATAATATACTTAAAAGTAAAGCATTATGCATAAAATATTATTAATACTTGCGATTACAGCTATAAATGACAATGACATAAGGATGTTCATGCCTGTAAAAATGGGTCGAATATGGCAGCCGCTAAATAGTCAGCATTGGATTAGGATAAAAGAAAGAGGATCATTATTGAAGGTGGATACTCTTTTCAAAATGTGTGGAATCATCAACAAAGTGAAAATTTTGATCGTAAAATTGATGAATCCGTAAAATGTAAAAAATTATGTATTAATAATTAAATATTTCAGTTATGTCTACCAGAAAAAAACATACTTCAGTTATAAAAGTGGTAAATTTAATAAAAATATTTATCATAAATTATTAATTATGTTGCCACATTTATCACATTAACCATAAACTTAACTAAAATTTCTAGTTATTTAGCCATTGATACATATATCTAAAGAAGTATCTAAAATCTATATACAAATAATATTTTTCAAAAAAGAAACTTAGAATATGGTTCAAATTCGAGTGGATTAAATATTAAATTTTTAAACATACGTGCCCATATATGTCCAAGAATCAACTAGTCATATTTGGACTGATTTATTCAATTTTTAATTTTTTATATAAATTCAATATTTTATATTTTTTGAAATCCACTTCTTTAGCTTTTTAAATAAATAAAAAAAAAGCATTCAAAAGTTTGGCTTCTTTCAATCTCATTATAATACAATAAATTAGAAATAATTTTGTCCAAAAGAATATGTATGTATAATTATAATGGAGTAATTAGGTAGTATATCTAGTACGGCTACCCATGCTATAGTTTAACCCAAGAAGATCTATATAAAAATATTTAAACTTTGAATCACATTATAACCCAGGTTTGGGTCAAATTATTGTCCCTTGAATCCTTATTTTCAGTTCTTATAATTCGTATCCTTGTTTGGAACGAGATGAAATGTTGAAAAAGACAAGGAGTTATGATATTTCATGACCAAAAATATAAAAGAGCTATGATATTTAATATGAAACTTTGACGAATTTCATTGACAATTATAAAAAAGAAAGGTAAATTATGTTGAACAAAAAGTAAAAAATAAAAAATAAAAAATAAAAAAACTGATCAATCAAATAATTTTGTAAAATGTGCTCACAATTTCCTTTCTTTTCTTTTTGGTATCAAATATCATTTTAAAAAAAAAGCAAGATAAAATCTATCAATATATATTCCCCTCACTTGCAATTAGATGATATTCGGGGACGAATCTATGTTAAAGTTGATGGGGGCACGTGCCCCCACTGTTATTTGAAACTTTTTTAACATCATATATATATATATATATATATATATATATATATATATATATATATATATATATATATATATAAAAGAAAGCAACTCGTTTATTATGTTTATATATTAACTTTACCCCATTACTAAAATTATCTGGATCCGTCACGGATGATATTCAAGTCAATTTATGTAATGCATGTGAGGCGTGACACATATGGTCGGAGACCATGTCCTCTACAAGATGCACCTAGGGAGTGGGAGTCGTGTGTTCAACTCCATGTCAAAGACCAATGTCCCCCCACCCCCCTCCAACAGACAAAAAAAAAAGGTCAATTTATGTGATCTATTGATTTATTTGACCCATCTCGTCATAGCTATGTATCTCCACATCTCTTACGTATAACTATTTTATGATTTTTTTAGAATTTGTATATATAAAATGGTCTATAATTATGAGGCTTTTTTTATCACGAAATATCCTCTTAAATCTTACTCATTTATATTATCCATAAGACTATTCTCGTTTGAGACAGCAGTATAAAATTGAGTTTAATTGGAGTGCACTAACAGTGTAAAATTTTTTTACACTATCATCCAATCAAAATATTCTATTTGCATGACCATTCAAGTAGTGGATGGTTATGTCAAAAACTTTTGTTGATGTGACAATATATGATTGGATGTCTGTGTAAAAATTTTTTACACTGACAGTATATTCAAATTAAATCCTATAAAATTATGCGTTCTTTTTACATGATTTGATTCTCTAACATTCAAATTCTCATCCACATTTTAGTAAGTTAAAGTTACTTACCATCTTAACTAATTAGTTGGGAATTTATGTTCATGAGATTATATATACTTGTACTCAAAATATCTATCTTTTATTAAATTCATTTAAATTTTGATTTCATGTAAACTCCTATTTATACTTCTCATAATTTATGTATACTACCTAATAGTTCAATACACACAAATGATATTTTAAATGTTGATAACTTATAAGAAAAAAACACTGAGAAAACTTTTTTAAAAAAGGCATTATTTCTTTTGAAACAACCAAATTGAAACGTGCTATTATTATTATTATTGTTATTATTATTATTATTACCAGCGCCATGCCAGTCAACCCATATTTTAACATGGGTGCAAGTGATCATAAGAGGAAAGAAAAATAAATGGGGTAAAGTGGGGTTAATAGTGGGATAGATAGTTATATCTTTTTAAAATTGTTTGCATATTCATTTTTATAAATAGTTTTTTTTGTTTCATAAATACTATAGAAAAAAATGTATATGGACTTGAAAAAATATTTAAATACAATGAGAAGATATCAAAAAATAGTTGTTTGGGGGAATCCCTTTAATTAATAGTATAGATTGTAGAGTAAATGCTAAAATTGATTCTCAAAAGATATGAGAAACATCAAATTCGTTTTTCAAAAATTTTTTACTCAATTCAATTCTTTATAGTATAAAATAACTAACAATTTTAAGGACTAAATTAATGTCTAGATATATATTAGAGAACCAAATAAATGTTCAAAATCTTCAGTCAACTTACTAAGTGTGTGTCTATATTTTTAGAAACCTAATTTGAGCATTCATTTATTATTTCTTTCATTGAAGTATTTATTTATTATTATATAATAAAACTATTTGCTTCTTGTAACACTTGTTCATAACAAAGCCAATGGCAAAAATTTACACAAGAAATTCTAGATTGAATATTAATATACATAGATATACTAAAGTGTTTATGAGCAAAAGTAAGGCTCTGTTGGCCATAGGCTAAATATTTTTATTTTCAGATAATGAAACTATAATTTATTTAATTACAACTCCATACGTTCTTGGTATCTAGAAGAGTCTGCCTTTCTCTAGGGCATTGCTTGACTAATTGAAACACTAAAAATTGAATGAGAATTGAAAATTCTAAGCAGATAATGAAGAGTTCTAAAGTATTTGAAATATAATAGTTCCAACTGTGTCTTAGCACAGAAATTTACACGGCTACTGTATTATAATCACATCAAATCATCTCCAGGGAGAATAATATCTTATAATAATATTGAGCAATAGATACTTAAAAGACATATGTACTGTTTAAAATTATGATTTCTTTACTTTAGTTTCCACTTTCCTTTATCTGCTTGTCTTACACATATTGGAAGGTCTTCTCCTAAAAAATTCGCATTCTCTGATATTATTCATAACATTATGATGACAAAATAGTATCTTTATGTCATACTAATCAAGGCAGGTAACATAAAAAGATTTTATATCTTATCTCTCTGCCTTCTTAGTTGTTGTGACAAATCTTAAATGTCTTCTTTTTACAATTATTTGCTTGCCATTATGCATAACTCATAATAAATATAGAGATGTATAAACTTAAGCAATAAATAGAACTTAAATAAAACTCAAATAATAAAATAAACAATAATCTTGAATAATATAAATAAATTCATAAATTTAAAATAAATTGCACAAGAATTGAACTAATGTAAGCTCGAGTAAAATAAATAACGTAATATCTCAATAAAATTTCTTAAAACATATAGTTATTAAATTTAAATGTTAATTTCTAAAAGGAGGAGATCTAAGATCATTTTTATTTAATTTCTTTTAAATTTTCTTATCATGGTCCACGAGTTTGTCCTTGTTATCATGATACATTTAGCGCATATAGGTCGTATCTTGCAGAGGCTACTATAAAGTCACAATAAAGTCTATAAGTCAAGAGTCATCATATTGTCTATAGGTCAAGGTATAAAATTCCTAATAAAGGTATAAATAACTTGATAGTACAGGTTCATACATAATAAATTTTTACTTATTTTAAATGTTAGATATGATATTTTACTATTAATATTGGTCCCCTAAAGAAATTACCATAAAAATTGACAACGTAAAATAATATATCATTATAAAAATAATATCTTAATAATAATAATAATAATAATAATAAGCAATAGTAAGAAAGAACATTAAATAAATTAACTTAAAAAAATAAATAAAATAACTGCAATAATAATGAGCAATAGTATAAATTAACATTAGATCAATATTTAATCATAGATAACCAATTTTGGGCAGAATAATGGAGATCAACAAGGAACAAGGGAGACAAAGAGTCAACAGTGCAATTGATCGTCAGCAGAATAGCAAAGATAAGGGCATTACTACTCTTTTCATTGACAACCTGTCAAAAGTAATGACAATATCATGGATGTGGCAGCTTTTTAAATATAAAGGAAGTTTTATAGATGTGTCTCTCTAGGTTTTTTCACAAGAACAACTCAAACATGTTTGGTTTTGTGCAATATGGGAACCGGGATTGTGCTTTGAAGGCCATGCAAAGACTAGATGGTAGAACAATCAGAAGAGATAAAATGGAAAGGAACTTCCTAAGGTCTAAAGCTCAAAGGGACCATCAATCATACATGGATGTAGTGGTTGGTTTGAGTAAAAATGATTAGCAAACTATTGTTGTGAAGGGCGAGATCTCAGAAGACAACATGCAATGGCTAAGACGCAGTATCATTGGGGAAAGTCTAACTCCTCTAAATAAATCGAAAGTGGAAACAAAGCTGAAAACTATGGGTGTATGTTTTGAAGAGGTGAAGGAGATTGATAGCTATAAGGTGATTATCGTTTTCAAAATAGAAAAGGAAGCAATGGATTTTGTTTCTAGAGGTGTAAACTGCTTGAGGCTTGATATTGAGGAATTGAGGGAGTGCGTGCACGAAGAGATCTTCAAGGTAAGAAGAACGTGGCTTAAGTGTGTTGGTGTACCCATACATGGGTGGACTATGGAAAATTTTAGAAAAATCGAGGAAACTGGGGGAAATTTTGTGGAATGTGACAGCCTGACCATGTCTTTGTCTTCCTTCAAGAGGGCAAGATTTCATATTGATACAACTCTTTTCCTACGTATAGAAGGGTGGGTGTGTTTCTCAATGGGTGGAGAGATCTTCAATGTTCATGTAAAGGAAGTTTGTGTTAGCTTCTTCCACGAAAGTGACAACCATGAAGAACCTGCAAGGATTGTATTTTTGATGATGGAAGAGCACCCCAAGGAAAAAGGGCCGACAAATCTTCAGAAAAATTTGGAAGTTGAAGGGTCTCTTAAAGGGGACAAGCAATTAACAAGGCACAACTCTCCAAGTCTGAGCACTAACCAAAGGGTAGAAATGGAAACTCAACATACCCCTGTTGTTTCATTTAGTGGGCCACAAAGAACATATGAGATAGTTGGTCCTAACCCAAATTGTGGGCGCTTACCAATTGAAGCCCAATATCACATAAAGAAGGAAATGTCAATGGGCTTGCATGATTTGGGTGAAAATAAAAATTTTGATCAATCTTGTGGACCACCACCACACTTTTCCTTTTGGATGGAGATTGAACCAACCCCACATGATCTCAGCGTGATTGAATTTGTCCCAAACTAGCTTGATAACAACGCCGAAAAGGTGAAATCCCTATTTCAGCGTTGAACACAAATAGAGCTCAGGATGAAAATGATGCTGTCGAGGTGATGCAAGTGTGGGGAGTTGGAAAGAGGTTGGGCCTTCATTCTGGGGACAACCAAGGTGTTATTCAAGCCATTCAGAAGACAAAAAAGCAAGATAATGCTGAGACAGAGGATGTGCATGAGAAGCGTAGGTGTGGAAGGCCAAAGAAGAAGAATTAGCTAGATTGAAGCTAATTTAGGTGTGTATATTTCTAATCTCAATATTTCTAATCTCATGAAGATTTTAACCCTAAACATCAGAGGCATAGGAGGAAAGCATAAGTCAATAGCAATTAGTGAGATTATCAAAGAGAAGGACCTTGATTTCTTTAGGGTTGTTGAAACAAAGCACTATGTTTTAGATGAGAAAAAAAATTACATTTTGGTGGAATAATGATATGTAGACTTGTGCCATGTTGTTGCTTTGAATGGTAGTGGGAGTTTATTTTGCTCTTGGAAAAAGGGCATCTTTACTAATATGGTGGTCTCTGAATGACTAAGATGGTTGTGTGTTGAAGGGGTTATAAAAGAATCAAATTTTAGTTGTGCTTTGGTCATAGTATATGGCTGGAACTTTAGAACGGAGAGGGCCGGCAAGAATTGACTGCTTTGAAGAACTCTATAACAGTGCCTATGCACTTCATTGGTGACTTCAATAAAGTTTTGCATATTGATGAGAGAAAATGAGGTGCTACGAATTAGGGGAGCATTGAAAATTTATTCAATGGGTCCAAGGATTGGGACTGATTGATATTCCATTAATTGGAAGGAAGTATACTTAGTCAAGGAACAACTCACAAAAGAATGCTTGATCGGGCCTTGGTGGGGGTGAAATGGACTCTTAGATACCCGAAACTCAAGCTTTGGGCATTACAAATGGCAGTTTCTGACTACTACCCACTTTTACTAGAAACACATCTTGTTGACTAGGGTCCGAGGCCTTTTAGATCATTTGACGCTTGGTTTACACATCCTGATTTTGTGAAGATTATATGCGAGGAATGAAGTAACTTGAGAGATAAACCAACCCCTAAAAAACTCAGAAGCTTAAAAAGACCTCTCAAGCTATGGAATAAGGAAAAGTTTGGCAATATTGATCACAATATTAACAAGCTTGAAGCCGAGATTTCTCGCATTAAGGAGACTTGTGAGATGGAAGATTTGGCTGACGTTGAGGCAGCATGGTTGCTCACATTGTAGGGGCAACTGAGGATGTGGTATGAAAGGAGAAAGCTATAATGAAGGCAATTGTCAAGGGAAAACTTGATAAAGTTTAAAGATAAGAACACTAGATTCTATCATGTTGTGGCATCAGTGAGGAAAAGTAGAAATAGAATTCTTTTGTTATGGGTGAATGGAAGAGATGTAAAAGGGTCAAGAGCCATAAAGAATGCAGTAAGAAGGTTTTTCAAGAATCTTTACTTTCAGCCAAATATTCTTATCATCTCACTACTGGATGACATGCTACCAAAGATTTTTGTTGAGGAAGCTGCGAGATTGGAAAGGAAGTCGTCAATTGATGAAGTTAAGGAAGCGGTGTGGAGTTGTGATTCATCCAAATCCCCCAAGGTATGATGGTTTTAATTTTACTTTTATTAAAAAATTTTGGGATTCGATTGGTGATGATATTATTGGTTCTGAATTTTTTGAGACTGGAAATTTTCCAAAATAAGTTAATATGACTTGGGTGGTCCTTGCACTGAAAGTGGATGAAGCTGTAGAAGTGAAACAGTTTAGACCCATCAGTATAGTGGGATGCCTATATGAAATCATCTCCAAGATCTTCGCCAATAGACTCAAAGTAGTGATGCCGATTATTGTGGGGGAATCTCAATTTGGTTTTGTGGAAAAGAGACAAATCCTTGATGGTGCCTTGATAGCAAATGAAGTGGTATGGTAGATGAAGAATAAGAGAAAGCAAGCTCTCTTGTTAAAGCTTGATTTCCAAAAATTGTACGATATGGTGCGGTGGGACTTCCTTGATATGGTGCTTGAGAGAATGGGTTTTGGTTTTACATGGAGAAGATGGATTTTGTGTTGTATTACATCTGCATCCATGCCCATTCTTGTGAAAGGATCTCCATCAACTCCTTTTAATCTTGAAAAGGGATTGTGATGAGGTGACCCCCTCTCACCATTCTTATTTTTCATGATTGTGGAGGTCCTCAATGGATTATTATTGAGAACAAAGATATTAGTATCATCCAAGGAGTCAAGGTTGGTAGGAATAAAGTGGATATCTCCCACCTTCAATTCGCGGATGACACGCTGATTTTTAGCCCTACAAGTGTAGATAATATTCAAAATATTCGAAGAATTCTTGATTGTTTTACTGTTATATCTGGGCTCAGCATAAATTACAGCAAGTCATCTATTATCCCAATAAGATATGAAGGTGCATGGACTGCTGAATTGGCAGAAATTCTCATACGCAGGGTGGTAAAACTTCCAGTGACTTATCTTGGCATCCCTCTTGGAGCAAATCCAAGGAAGACGGCTACTTGGGAGCCTGTTATTGACAAGATGGAAAAAAAGATTAACTGTGTGGAAAGCAAAAACCTTTTCTAGAGCAGGTAGGCTAGTTTTGATTAAAGCTATCCTAAATAATTTACCAATCTTTTATTTGGGATTGTTTAGGATTCCATCGACGGTGGTTAAGAAGATCATTAGCTTGCATAGAAACTATTTTTGGGCTAGCAGTGGGAACAGAAAACCAATGCCATTGGTTGCTTGGGCGGCGATCCAAAGGCCAAAACACTTGGGATGGCTTGGGATTGGTGATTTAGTTGTTAAAAATGTTGGTTTGCTTTTCAAGTAGTGGTTGCATTTCCTTGATGGAGATTATTCTTTGTGGAAGAAAGTTATTATGTCAAACTACTACTGCCTTCCAAATTCTAGAGCCATAACCATTGAAAAAGGAGACAAAGGTGGACTATGGGGATAGATCATCTCTACATCTTATAATCATGAGGTTGTTAATGAAGTTCTCTCTAAAGGGTTGTGGTGGAAAATTGGGAAGAGCAACTCAACTTTTTTTTCGGGAGCACAAGTGGATTAGAGATACTATTCTAAAGGAGGCTTTCCCTAGGTTATTTTCGATATCAAACTAACAAATGTCTTTAATCATTGACATGGGATATTGGGATGGAAATGTTTTGAGATGGGCTTTTAGTTGGAGACACAACTTCCTACAATGGGAAATGGAGTTGTATGATAACTTTCTCAAGATTTTACAGCAGCATATGTTGAAAGCAGGAGTTGATAATGAAGTCGTATGGAGTTTCCATCCCTCTAGTGTCTTCTCTTCAAGGGACTTTTGTTTGAAAGTTGAAAATATGGTGGTGAGTAATTCGATTGGCTTCCCTTTGGCTCGCCTTGCTTGGAAAGGTCTTGCCCCAACTCATGCTGAAATTTTGGTATAATTTGTGCTACACGGCCAATTGAACACCAGAGAAAGGCTAGCAAAGTTTCATATCATTCCCCCAGTTGTGGCCATTTGCCCTTTTCGTGTTTTTGCAGTGGAATGTGTAGATCACATTCTCTTTCGGTGCATACTATCTTTGAGTATTTGGGCAGATTGTATCCTATGGTGGGATTTGCCTTGGAGCTATCCGAAAGATCCTTTTGATTTTTTCAATACTTGGTGTGGTGCTCCTATGTTTGCTATGGAGAAGAAGATGTGGATTATACTTTTTTATGTGGTTGTGTAGTCCTTATGGAACATAAGGAGCAAGCTGGTTTTTGAGAATGTTAAACTAGGTTGGGAACTAGAGAAAAGGCAGATTAAGGTTAGATGGTCCTATTGGCTTAAGTCATGGACATTTAATAAGAAACAGATGATTGAAGGCTCTCCTCCAATCCTTCATCATTGAGAAAGTGGCTTTGGCTGAATAGATCAAGTTGAAGATTTCCCTATTTTTTGTTTGTGACATTTTATTGGCGATGGATGCTTAGCACTAATTGTTGCTGCTATCAAGTCTGCTTTCTTGGGTTGCTTAGCATTTTGTGTCCTTGATTAGTTATTTTTCCATTGGTTTTTGCTTGCTGTTGTTTTGGTTGTGGCGTTAGCTATCTTGTTATGAATTTTTTCTAGTGTAGTCTACTACTTTTTGTGTAGTTCTTTTCTGTTGTAGCTCTTGTTAGTTTGATGTATTTCTGACCTTATTTTGTATTGCTCCCCTTGCCTTGGGTCGAGCCTTTTGTCAATTTATGAAAAAAAAAAAATATTAGATCAAATAACTTGGAAAGATAAATAAAATATATTGTAATGATAAATAATAAGGAGCAATAATATAAAGGAATATTAAAAAAATAACTTAGGATGATAAATAAAATAAATTGCAATAATAAAGAATGCTGAGCAATAACATAAAGGAACATTAAATAAAATAATTAGGATGGTAAATAAAATAAATTACAATAATAAATAATAATAAGTAATAATACAAAGGAATATTAAATAAATTACTGTGATAAATATTAATGAGTAACTTTAATATAAAAAGAATAGTAAATAAAACACTTGCAATAAACAAATGTAGCCATGATTTTGTTTCACAAATAATTTTATTATCTACCTCAAAAACTCTCATAAAAATAGAAAGATGTGTACACACAAAATTCTTCTATCCCTCATTACTCTACCGAATTTTCCCCTTGTGACATAATTCTCACCTTCTCTCAATAGAAAAATTCCTCTCACACCCTAGCTTCCATCTAATTTGTTTCAATGTGCAGTTTTACAAGTGCTCCACTCCTTATATAGCCGCTAAAAGTCTTTTTTTTTTTCTTAAAAGCAATTTAATTTGATTGACTTAAAGTGCCGTGTTTGCACCACAAGGTCACAATTTTCTTTCTATCTATTGCTATGCTTCCAAAATTTTCATCTACCTATTGCTATGCTTTTTGACTAAGGACTTAATGTCCTGGTCTACACGTCATTGACGTGAAATTATTTTCTTTTTTTTTTTTTTATATATTAGATTATTGGAGCTATGTTGTTCTTATATTATTGCTAGTATACTGTTATTATTAGTTAATATAGCATACGCGCACGCGCACACACATGTATCTAGATATATTTATACTTATTATTTTTTCATAAAATCTAATATTACTTTATCTCAATAAATATTATTTATAGTATAATGTATTTTAAAGTTATCATTATTAATTTATAATCTTACTTTAGAAAATTAATATCTAAAATTCAATTATTAAGTCAATTTTAAACTAATCACCGTTATAAAATCATTTCAAACATATCAATTAAAATATTTAAATAAAATAATTGAGTCAAAATAACTCTAAATAAAATATTTTATAAAAAGGAGATATTACACTTTTCATCTTATTTATCCTGTCTACTACAAGGTTAAAAAAGTTAAGCACTTTTATATATATATATATATATATATATATATATATATATATATATATGAGCAATGTAATTTTTTTCATTCAATTTGATTTACTATTTTTCAATTTAATCCCTTATATTTCAGTTGTTTAGCAATTTTCGTCACATTGTATCTAATTCGACTAAAAAGTAATTCATTGCTTACTTATGACATTACATTTTATCATAGCCACATTGTTTCCACGTTATCACCGCGACTTTACAACTTTCGTTTAAGTGTACAACATAATCATTACTAAGAACCAAGCTACCAGACAACTTAAACACCGAAAATCAAATTAAGAATATAAAAGATGAAAAATCAAATTTTAAAAAAATAAAAATAAATAACCAAAGTTTCCATTTTATCGTTTTTTCTTTTTCCGGTTATTACCCTCGGCGAAATGATATCTGATTATACGGAGTTGGAGGAGGCATTAATGCCCGTAAAATACAAAGATTTTTAAACACCACGGACCACATAAGGGTGCATACAACTTTTTCTCAATTAGACTTGCACGGCTGAAATAGACTGGCCCTAGAATTTAACGACTCTAACCATTGGAACTTGAGGTCAGTCGCACCGGTCACGTGGAAAAAAAAAAAAGGAATATTACACAAATATACAAATTGTGGAGAAGAGAAACGTTAAATCATTATTTCTTCTATTTTAATTTATCTATTAATTTAGATAATTTTATATATTTTTAAATTAATATATTTAAATATTATTCAAATTAATATATTTTTAAATTAATATATTTAAATACTTCTATTTTAATTTATCTGTTAATTTAGATAATTTTATATATTTTTAAATTAATATATTTAAATATTATTCAAATTGATATATTTTTAAATTAATATATTTGGATACTTAATTTAAAAATATATCACATTATTTATATTAAAAAATAAATTGAATCAGGTAAAATATACAAAACTAACCAGTTGATTAATCACTAGTAACTAGAAAAGATGGAATAGATATCTAATACCTTATTCTCAATTAATCACTGAAAAGAAATAACTATTCTCCATCTACTTTTAAGCGTCTTTTAGAGTGCGTTTGGATATTATTATTTTGCCCAAAAAATCGCTTTGACATATTTAGATAAATTATTAAAAATAATTAAAATATCAAAAAAATTTATTTTTAACTTTTTTATAAAAGTTGAATAAAATAATTTATGAAAAATATCAATTTTTAATTTTTTCAATTATATATAAAATTTTAATTTCAAAACTACCTTTTTTAAAATTTGAAACAAACACACCCTTAAGATTTTAGCACAAGAATTAAGAAATTATTGAATTGGCTCAAATATATATAAACTTACTTTGATTAAATTACCTTTTCTTTTTTCTCATTATTTTAGTTACCAAATTTAATTGAGGTAATAAATATGGAGATAAATATAAAAAAATTAATTAATATTTCGTAAGTATTCTCAAATGACAGATAATTTTAGATAAAAAGAACTTGCTAAAAAAACACTTAAAAGTGGACAGAGGGGATACTAATCAGTCGTTTTTCGTTTTCGGAATCAGAGAGTGCCAAAAAACAAAAAAAATAGAGTGCCTTTTACTACACATCACCTGTGGACTAAGTTTCGCCCCTTTTATGCCTTGGCCTTCCCCAATACTGCTGAAGTTCTTACATAATAACACACCAAGCTAATGAACATAATGTAATTTATCTTGTCAAAGCATGCAAAAACCTCGCGCCCAACTCCACCCCTTCATCTCTCTCCCACCACTCATGTATAAGGAAGACAACATTTGACTACTCATCAAGCACTTCCTTGTGACGATAGATTTAAAGGCGCTTCCAATTGAAAACTCTGTTTTTCAACAAGCAGCACAGCAGCAATTAATTTACACACTCAGAACACCAATAAGGGATACGGGAAACGGGGGAAGAAAGGGAAGGAGAAAAAACAAACAATGCATAGTACATCACGAAATGCAATTCACTTTTCACTATACTTTGGAGCAATCAAATGACTTCAAGTATTTGTGTTGAGATGACATTCACTCTCAACAGAGTTTTCTCCTCCACGCCATTATGTAACTTATAAAGGGTAACCATATCTTTTAGGATCTCTTGTGAAGAAGAAGGGATGTCTTAAAGCTTCCCCTGCTTTTAGCCGTTGTGCAGGGTCATACCGTAAGAGCCCTTGCAAGAGGTCAATCAAATCGCCAGCAGAATGATCAACATGCTGCATTATAAGGTTCTGCAGGGAAGATTAGAGAAAATAAACGGGTAAGGGATCGGATTAATACCGCTAGAGGCGGTGGAAGAATACTGGATGATAGAATATCATGTAGTTCCTCGGTTACAAGAATGAGCACAAGTTCCTTCTCGTGTAAAATTTGAAGCTCTCACAAAACAAAAGAACTTCTAGTTTTGAATAACAGCTAAATAATATCCCTTGCTTTTAATTCTGATATAATCAATGTTAAGTACTTTCTCACATTTAAGCATCTGATCAACTCATCCTTTCATGGACTGATCTGAACTCTCCCAAGCTACGCCCATATAATTCTCTTTTAAGGCAAAGAACAAAGCTAGGAAGCAAGGAGCAAGAAATGGTTGCAAATAAAGTAGGTAGCAGCCACTATGCCATGGACCTTTATCCTCATAAACAATACCTGAATGATATAATTATCTGAAGTATGAATTGAGATACAGGTAAACCACAAAGTAGGAATTACCGGTAAACGAGGCAATTTCCAAACTGCCCTCATGCTTTCTCTTGAAGTTGAACTATCAGGCCAACCTAAACGTGCACCCCTTCTAAAATACTTCTCAGCTCGACGACTGCAGGACCAGGCAATACATGAAAATCCACAGAAAGGTTGAAGCGAATACATATTTCCAAGTGCAAAGAGAATCCAAAAGCTCTTACTCAGCCCTGATCACCATATGGGGAGGTAGTGGCCCTAAAACTCTCTCCATCATGGCTAGATGTTCCAAGTTCTCGTGTGTTTGGAAAAGTGCCTCACCCTGTTAATATAAAATGAAGAGGAACATTAGAAAAGATGGGGGGGGGGGGATGAAAATCTGAAATAAAATTGCTCAAGTCACTCACAAAAATCATAAACAAGTTTTGCCGGTGAAAGTAATGGCAACAAGGGCATTGTAAATATACACAGCCCCCAACATAAAAAATTGTCAGAGCTAAAATGTATACATGGTGAACATATCTTGGGCCTCTTAGCATGGAAATCAGAGAACAAAATTTATATGTAACCACTAAATCCCAAGTGGTATGGTATGACCATTGTGAAAGTTATCTCGACATAGCGATAGCAAAGACGATAGCACTATACACATGCCATGTCAAAATTGCTATGGCCTGCTATAGACTATGGTTCAACCTTTCATGAATTGTGAGTAAAGGAAAATTAAGTAGGTTTAGATTCACGATTACTTACAGAGCAAAGCTCAACCAGTATGCAGCCTACACTCCAAAGGTCACAAGGATAGTTCCATCCAAGACCTATAGAAAAACAACAGATAGCAAATATAACACATGGTTACAGATACAATGAGTATAAATTTCACAAGGAACAACAATTACCTAAGATCACTTCTGGTGCACGATAGTGTCTTGTCGACACCACATAACTATGATCCTGATGTTCAAATGTTGTACTCCCAAAATCAATGAGCTTAATGGCACTTGACTTGGGTATATTCTTGAAATAGGAGCCATCTTTCGTAGCCCGCGATAGAAACTTAATTGCCACAAATGAAGAATGTGCCAACAAAAAAGAACAAATGTCAAAGTTTTATTTTTGACAATTATGAGGAACAGGTGCATGAAAACTGCCATGGTTGCTGAATCTTTCTTAGCCAAATATAGAAACCAATTGATACAGAAATGAATTAAATTTTTGCCAATACTTTTTTGGCAAAGGAAATATGCAACTGCAAGGTTCAGAAGTCAACTTATTAACACCTCTCTGCTGATACTGACACATTAGTTTCACCAACTGACAAGTGACAAATAAAGTTATCAGAATAGTAGGAGAACGACTACAAAGATGATACCTTGTAGTCTGGCACTTTGATAAATTCTGATGAGACAAGTAGAATATTCTCTGGCTTCAAATCAGTGTGAATCAAGCATAAATCATGCATAACTGCAGATATGAACAACAAAATAAGTGACCTAAAAGCATAAACATTTGCAATAATATCCATTTTCTGTCAACTCAATAACAGTTTCACTTGTTTCAAACATCAAAAAGATTATACTAGCCACATTCAAATGAGTCATTACATATGTATGTACATATCTTAAACCCCCAACAGAGAAGGAGCACCAAATATGTATAAAATATATAATTTGGTAGTTGTTACAGGATATGTTCACACACATGCTACAGACTCCAAAAGTTGTCTGCCAAACTCCCGAACAAGATCAATGGGAAAAGAACGATAGCTGTTTTTGCGTAGAAAATCGTATAAGCTTGGTCCAAGCTTCTCAAATACCTGTTGAAACCATTTAAATCCATCCGCAAGTTTTTTAACTCACAGAATATTTAAGCATGATGGAATAGATATTCCTGTCATATTAATCAAATTACAAATATCAATAAATACTTACAATACAAATATGATTACGATAGTCAAACCAATTCCGTATTTGCACACAACTGCAAAGAATGAAACCACTTATACCACAATCACTTTTAACATCTACAATCAATAATGGAAGACAACCACAAAGAACTCTTACCGAGCACCATCAACATCATGTTTGGCTAGCCTCAACAAGACATCAATTTCAGTCATTGCAGCCTCACGATACTTGTTTATGGAGCGAACAATTTTAATTGCCACAGCTTCTTTCTTTTCATTGTCAAAACATTCCAAGACTTGACCAAATGTTCCTGCACGACATTCAGACATCTAGATTAGGCCAATATACTAAGAATACATATAAAAATCCAAGGAATTGATTTTAATAGGCTTAAAAAGCCTTTTGGCATGAAAGATCTAGAATCTTGGAAGCCAAAATGCTATTATCTACCTTCACCCATTTTACTGAGAATCCTATCTGCAAACATAACAAAGAAATCAATGTTAGAGCAGAAGACCATATATGACATAACCACATAGCTAATGTATAATTGAAAAAATGGCAGACAAGCTAATCAAAACTACCCTACACACATTTGATTATTGAAAATAATCATTCATGCTCAATTGCAACCAGTTTAGATGAGTTAGAAATCGAAAAGAGAGGCGGCAGCAGAGAGAGGGGGGGAAGGGGGGGGGGTAGTCTATCCTATGACTTAATAAACATCACATTGCACCCAATAGACTTCATATTAAATGAGGATGGATAACCTACATCGAGGTGTTAAATTTTCACCAACAGCAAAAACATAGTGACCGTCTTTATCATCAGGCCTCCAAGGGGGCGACCCATTGCGAGGCATTCCCCTATAAAACATGGATGAATAAGCATGATTTGGAGCCACTCCATTCCCAACTTCCTGGCTGCAATATATAGCAGGAAGAACCTGCAAGCATTCACAGATCAATCATCCAAAAATTATACAAAATGTTTCCATCACTACAAATTATAAACCGATGCATAAGTCATATTCATAACAATAAATTCACATGCTGTAGTGTAGCCTCATATTGCTTATAACTTCAATCCATTTGAATTACGCCAAGTGTGATAATTCCTACACACATTAATTAAGCTAAAAATGTCCAGCCAGAGGCGAGACATTTTTTCCCCTTCAAATCAAGGAAGCATAAAATTAACAAAGAAATCAATTCAATTAGCATCAACTTAACATCAAATAAGGTCAATGCACAGAACATTAGCGTAAAAACATCTGATACAAGGAAAACAGCAATGGACAGGGAAAATTAACAAAAACATACACATAAACATGCAGAGAAGAAAGAAATGAAAACCTTGGGAGGAGGAAGAGGAGGAGGAAGTGGAGGAGGAGGAGGAGGAGGCACGTCCCATGTTAAACGTGGTCTCTTCCTTGGCCTCTTGTCCATGTTCCTATGCGGAAACTCGATTATCCTCTGTGTCTCCATTTATCTGAGCATATAGCTCTCGTCACGATACATGGGAATTTTTTTAATTGAATTCGATTATTTCATTTATTTGGAGATCAAATTCAGATCAGAAACAATGAATTTGGGTAAAAATTTTAACAAATTTGTTAGCCTAGTGTTGGATCGGATGAGATCTGAGGCTAGAGGCGAGGGTTGGAGAAGGAGGGAGATAGACAGAGAAAGCGCATGCAGCTTAACCGTAGTTAGCAAAACGAGCGAGAGTTACTAACCCATGGTTAGGATGGGGGCCCTGCGGTTGATTGTAATCCTTTTCTACTGGACTCCGAGACCGTGTAGCCCATGGAGCTTGGAGAGGTGGCAACCAACTAGCTGGATTCGCGGGGCGTTTACGCGTCTTAGACGAGGCCTTGTCCAAATAAGTTGGGCCCAAAACAGGACTAGTAATTTCATACTATTCCGTTTGGGTAAAACTGATAGAAATATCATGACAGAAAACAAAAAGTTTTTCCAAAACAATAATAATAAAAATTTAATTTTAATGTACTGTATAAATTTTTTTTATAGTCATCTAATTATATATTATCATATTAATAATATTATTAAATTATTATTATTATTATTATCTCAAAAGTTATATATATTATAATATATATAATATATGATTAGATAATACTATAAAATTATTTGTATTGATAGTATATCAAAAATAATAATAATAATAAAAATAATAAAGCAAAGTATTATAAGATTGTAGTCAAAATGGCCCTCGCCTAAGTTATGAGAGAGCCTTGGTTTGATCTTTGGATTGGCCACATGATAATGGATGGATGGGTGCGTACTCTGGTGAAGATGGATTTTTCCATCTTCACGTGAAGATACGACGTGTTGTAACGGATTGGTGACATGTGGTAGAGGTGTATTGATGCACCAATCACTTATGATGTATTGTAGTAATATCTAATTTTAAGAAAATTTAAAAAAAATAATTTTACATTGCCAGTGTAATCAAAAAATTTTATCAGTGTAATTTTAATTATTATACACGATGTAAAATTACACTAAGAAGATAAAATAATTTTACTGTCGAATCAAAAAATTTTATCGTGTAATTTTACATAAAATTATCGCAATATAAACTAATTTTTACACTATCGGTAATCAAAAAATTTTATCAAGATAATTTTAATTATCATACAATGACAATGTAAAATTACATGGCAGTATAAAATAATTTTATACTTGTCATGATAAAATTTTTGATTACACGATAAAGATAAAATTATTTTATACTGTCAGTGTAATTTTACATTATCAGTGTATGATAATTAAAATTATATTGATAAAATTTTTTGATTACACTGATAGTGTAAAAATAGTTTATATTGCTAGTATAATTTTACATGAAATTACACTGATAAAATTTTTTGATTTTGACAGTGTAAAATTATTTTATACTGCCAGTGTAATTTTATACTGTCAGTGTATAATAATTAAAATTACACTGATAAAATTTTTTGATTACATTGACAATGTAAAATTATTTTATATTATCAGTATAATTTTATATTGTTAGTGTATAATAATTAATTTTTAAAATATATTTAATTAGTGTAATTTTATACTGTCAGTGTATAATAATTAAAATTACACTGATAAAATTTTTTGATTACACTGGTAATGTAAAATTATTTTTTTAAAATTTTCTTAAAATTAGATATTACTACAATACATCATAAGTGATTGGTGCATCAATACACCTCTGCCACATGTCACCAATCCGTTACAACACGTCGTATCTTCACGTGAAGATGGAAAAATCCATCTTCACCAGAGTACGGCCCGGATGGAAATCACGTGTTCTCAAACCTTGTCTTGTCACTTGTCCTGTACCAACAATGAGGCCACTCAAAAAACAGTTATATAAAAAACTTTAAAAAAATTAGGACAATTATTAATCATGCGTATATTATCTTCTAGATAGTAGTATGATCGGAGAAATAACGAATGAGACATGATTTGGGGGAGAGATGATTTCCATCCCGTATAAATAGGTATAAATTGTGTTAAATATGTTTATGTTATGAGACTACATTATTGATGGCAGGGACGGATCTACTTAATGCAGGTTGGGGGCAAATGCCCCGCAAAAAAATGAAATTTTTTTAAGAAGTATATATATGTATATATATCTTGCCTCCATTATTATCTTTAATTTTATTACCTAAATTTTCTAGATCTATGATGGGTAAATGAGTTCAAAGGCATTGTCGAAACTATATGCCAAAGAGATAATGCATGCAAACTCATAATGAATCTTAAATTAAAATAACAGCAGGTTTTGGTAAGCTGGCTTGAGTAAGCCGTTAAAGTTAGTTATTACTCGAAAGATAATAATTCTTGCAAATTTGTTCCTTTGATTATTATTTTGTTATCACATTTTTTGGATTAGTCTTGTCACTTTTGTCACGCATAGGTTACAAAAATATTATTTATAATTAAATTTGAGATTTTATTTTAAAGGATATATTAAGATATTCTTTAATCATTGATTGAAAAAAATATAGAATTCATTCTCAAAAATGATAAAAAGTTACCTTAATATTTTCCTTAAAATGAGTCCTAAATTCGAGTACAAATAATGCTACCCTATATGTTATTACATCTATCACCCTCCCTTTTGTTTGCATTGCTTTATATTTATTTGTTGTTAAATATTGCGCAAGAGCATGAAGCCCCGTGGCTCAAAACAAAGCAAAGGCGGCCGAAGACTAGAGCAAACATTCAGGATCTGCAAGCTTCAAACCCTTCAATCCTTCATGGACAATTAGATATTGAAAAATTAAGAAGAAAAGGAGAAAGAGTAAATGCATAATTTATTCTAACCGTCATCATTACTCTAATTCAACTATCTCACTTCTCTTTCTATAGTAATATATACATCAGATAAATATATTTTATATTATTAGAGTAGGTAGACATCTTAAACACTTAAAAATAAAAAAAAGAAAAAAATTATAAAAATAAAAAATAAAAAAAGTGAAATAATTAATATAAAAAAAAAACTGAAAAAAGATATTGAAATTTTTGAATTTTAGATATAAACAAATTACATAACCCATACATCACATCATCATGGACATGCTGAAGTTTAAGAAGACACCGCAATTGTAACCTAGAAAAACGCTACTAGTAAAATATACATATACATGGCTCATTGTTATCTCACATATTTTGTTTACATATACATATAAAAAAAAGAAAAAAAACCGCTTACGATACATAAGGCATAAAAGAGGTAGTTGGGTAGAAGGAACAAGCATCCATGCTCCAGCCTCACAAAAGCTTTCTCCTTTTTCCCATTAATATATGATAGTGCATCCCATTTGACTCCATATCCGCATATGAGACTGGCTCCTTCTTCACTGATAGCCCAGAACTGGACGTAGAAGACACCTGAGAAGGTCCACGAGGAAATGCCAAACTCAAAGAAGTTGGAATAACACCATTTGTATTCACATTTGCCTTATCATCGGTAATGGTAGAAGCATTGTCACGGGTACCACTTGATGGAAAGAGAGAGGAAGATAAAGGAGGAGGATTTTTCCAATGTGGAATAGGCGCAACAAGAAGTGTCTGAAGCAACGGTCCAGCTTCTGTTACAGTTTGCAGCAATCTACCTTTTTGAGGCAAGTGTTTCCCCCATGCCAGTTTATTAATCACTAGCGAAGCAATATCATCAACCACATTATCTCTTGAAGTACCAATATCCGCCTTGATTTTTCCAAGTTTATTTTGATGACTTGGTTGCCTTGGCAATGCTAAGTTGCTTGATTCAGCTATTCTTGTTAGAGAAAAGCCCATAGACGATTGCTTCTCATTTGATTGAAGGCTTGCCAATGATAAATCATGCGCCCAATTTAAGAATGCTTTGGGACTCATGTCTGATACTTCGGTGCTCTTCATTGATGGCATAGTTTTGTACTTGAGGAATGCTTGGCGCTTAGGATGACCAACTTGTGGAAGTAGAATAGCACTGCTGCTTGTCTCAGCTGGCGTACATGGCTGGAAATTTCTCAGAACGAATTGAAGCTGCTCTCTTGCTTCATCTCTTTCTTGGCAAACTCTCTTTAGTAGGACGAACAAACGTTTAATGGTCTCCGCATATTCCTTTTTCTCAGTATTGGCTTCCATTCTTGCTGCTATCTGTTCAAGCTTGGCGCGGAGAAGCTTGTGCTTAGTCTCCTGAATACCCTGCCAAGAGAGGACGTAGTTCAGTCAGTGTGAAACTGAAATTTCAGAATAGAATAAACTGCGAACAAGATACTAAAAACAACGATTCTGAGTCTCTTAACTAAAAAAATGGGGCCAAGCTATAGGCTTTGTTTGTTCAACATGGTAAGACAAAATCCCTTTGGCTTAACAACTTCAATTTAGCTGATATAATATTTTAGAATCCACGGGTGTTATAAACTAGTCTACTGCATTGGTCAAATGATAAATAGTTCTTTAGCATGTGAAGTAGCAGGGATTCAAAAAACAACAGGCGTTCAACTTCTTATCCCTTTGTTTAAAAGATAAAGCAATGAGAAATTTTTAAACACGTTAGAAAATTATACTCTATACTATTCACCACTTATTACATCAATTATTGCATTAAAAATATAGAAAAAGTGGAAAATAACAATAATTCACAAAATTGATATATTGATTGATGCAAAATGAAACTTTAATTTTCTCTTACTCTTAACAGCAAATAAAAATTTCTCTAGAGCAATACTATTCAACTTTGCTTTTGCTTTTGTTTATTCGTATCGTCTCTTTTGACAATAATAATAAACACACATAATTGTGTTCCCCAAGCTACATGCATGGATCCCAGTATGATTAGTTATTTTGTTATCGATATAAATTATTACCATCACAACGAGAAATTCGTTTGTCTTTCTGGAAGGGGAAAAAAATAAATTCTTCTTTAAGAAAATCACCACCACCAAAACTTAATCCCGCTTGCTTTTTAGGTCCCATCGATAATGCTTCTAGTGGCAAGTTTGGAAGGGAAAAAAAATGTGAAAAGCTCAACTTCTAGACTTCACAATCCTAGTCCAACATTACAAAACATTGCTAACTTCTAATTTATATGGGCAATAAATCACGGGCGGGGCAACAAAAAATTAGTCCAATATTTAAATATGGTCTAGTTGGTGTCTTATTCCATCCATCGACTCTCATAAAGAATAAACGTAGACAAAACGAAGAAGAACGTGTATAGAGCATCCATTAATAACGCAAACCTAAAAAAATTAACTGGAACCCAAATGAAAATAATGAAAATCCGTTTAGAAAGAGAATAGAAGAGTCCTTCACCTCATTTTCAGAAGAAATCATATTTAGCTAGCTATGAACAATTCTCGCATGCAACTAAAGTGGGTTGGCTGTTTTTGAATCTGGGAATGACTGATAGACCTCGATCGGTTGAATACAAGCTGCTTCTGTAAACTCAAACAAACAACCTCATATATATTGATAAAGTTTCTTTTCTAGACAAGAGAATGATAGGATTTTGTTTTTATTTTTTATTTTTGGTTTGAATCGTGTTTCGCTACTTGGTAAGGACTGGCCCTTCTAAACCTAATCTCTACTGGTAATGACGCTATCTCATATATCCTAATTCAACTTAGTGGTTCAGTGTATCAACCTCTCCGTGGTTATAGGGATATTGTTTCCCAAAATATCATTGATCATATCCCTTTATCTCATTGTCATTTTGTCAACAGCATATGGCCAATTTTAGGACCTATCTTTTAGAGACAGGTTATGTGGCCAATTCATAATTAGGCTTTGACAGATGAACCACAGTTTTGCCGAGTGTTTCTGACATACTATAGAACAAACATGCATTCAAATTCAACCTTCTGTTGGTATTTGTGTGTGAACAAATACGTAACTGAATGTGAACTGGTTCCTACGTCAACCACATTGTACTTCAGTTTTAAGTTATGAAACCAAAATTTTCTTTGTAACAAAAGAAACTGGCGCTACCCTTTTCTTGTTGCTCACTTATGTGCATCACACTCTACTGCAGCTCATGCGCAACAAGTACTTGCTTTATTTGATTTCGAGCTTTCAGCTTCTTAAGCTTGAAAAAGGTGTTGGATTGTAATCTTTTTGATATTAAATTATTAATTCAAGATTTCTGATTTTACTTGGTTGTTGTTTAGAGACAAAATGGTCTCAATCCTAACGACAAAATCCAACATGTGTATAACGTGAAAACTGATCTACGCTCCTATAGTTAAATAATTCGGCGTGTGTTGCTCTTAAAAAAAGGATCAAAATAAAAAATAAAATAAAATATTAATTTTTTAAACGAAAAATGAAGAATATTTCACTAAAAAATTATAATAAGAGCTCCCAAGAATAAGTCCTTTCACCTGTTTAAATGAAATACTTGATTCATAGGGCTTAATTTCTAAAATAGAATATAATTGGCCCATATAAACAAAATGGCTGGAAGATGATCCCATGATAACTTAGGGACAGCACGCAAGGCCATAGCTCAAATGGCAAAAGGCAGTGGAGCCAAAAAATACTTAGGGATAGTGTTGGCCGTGAGTAATAAAGCTATGTGAGATGACCGTTTATTATTTTAATTTGGTCATCATGACGTTAGATAATAGATGTTCTCATTATGGGGTGTTTGTTTCAAGCTAAATGAAATTATTTTGGGAAATAATTAATTGAGAATGATATATTTTTATGTTTGATTCAAGTTTTTAAAAAATATTTCTAGATACTAATAATTCCCAGTAAAATAATTATATTACCATATTTTGATAATTTTTTATTTTTATCATAGGGTTTGGGAATGGGAATGAAACATTCTCATGATATTATAATGAAAATTATAAAAAAAACTATTAAAATACCCATCAATTAATAATAATAAATAATATAATTAATTATGTTAGGGGCGTTTTGAAAATTATCATATATGTTCTCAAGAATATGTATTTAAACCAAACAAGTTTTTAATTTATTTTCGAGAATCTCAACAAATATACTAAAAAAATTTTAATGTTGAACCCAAGAATGATATTCTTAGATATAACATTATAAAAAATGTGACCCATTAAGATTTTATATATAATGCATATATTCCACATTTTACTAAAATATCAAAGGTGGGAATCAAATCCCTAACATTTAAGAAAGAAGCTGCTATCTTGCTAGCAATCCACCATACTCCTTTAATAACATTATGCATACTTTTTACTTTTATATCTTTACAATAATGTATTTAAAATTTCATTGAAAACCCTAAATCCTTTGTCCTATTTGCTGTTGTCGCTGCTTTCATTGTCTTCTCTTCCACTCACTCTTTTCACTCTCACTTAGTCTATCATCCATCCCTCACTCATTCCATCATCCAGATTTGCAACTTCATGGAGCTGCCACGACTGCTGCAACTATAGAGCCGTTGAAGCTGTGCCAAAGCCACCACGTCGTGTAAACACACCAAACCACCTTGTCGCATCCTCACCCCCTCACCGCATCATTGCCCCTTGTTGCATCCTCGCCCTCTCGTTGTGTCCTCGCCCCCTCCCCCTCCGTGGTCACCCTCTCCGTTTCGGTTCTCTCTCAACTCGCACCTCCTTTTGTGAGTTGCAATTTGCAAACCTCAACTTGGAAGCATATGAAATAGGTGAGTTAGTGTGCTACTGCCAATTAGATTATCCAATTTTAAGGTACTATGGTGGGTGTTTGGTTTGGTGGAATTTGAAGCACAAACAAGCTAATACAACTGGAAAAAGGAGTTGTTGTTCTAGGGCTATGACCTATGGTTAGTAATCCAAGAAAGTTCTTTTGCTAGAAAACTTTGATGCTAGTTGAATTTTATTTCTTAAGCTTTTGTTAAATTGGTCTTCTGATACTTGAATATATAGCAAAAAAGAATTTGCCCTATAGATTGATAGAACTTAAGCAAGGAAATTTAAGAAAGTAAGCTGGATTGCAAAAAAATGTTGTACTATGCTTGTTGCTTGAGCTTATGTTAATCTAGAATTTATAAATATGCTGTGATAATTGAGCTTATGTCCTATGCATGAGCTTATGACAGCTTTTAGTTAATTTTGGAATGCATTTTGTTTTGGTTGAAGTTGTTGTGATTGTTCTTGTGTTTGGTATTATTTTGTTAACAAACCTTATAAACAGGCTTTAGGCCAAGCTAGGGTTATAAGTAGGCTAAGCTTAAGTTGAAATAATAGCCTCTAACAGGCCACAGGTTAACTCAGGCTGAAAAAATAGCCTCTAATAGGCCACAGGCGATGCTCAAATTGATTGACTATAATACAGGCTGGCCTATTAAGGGGGAAGCCTGGCCTACCCTAGCCTGACTTGTTATCACCTCTACTAGCAACCTAATTTCAAACTTAAAACAAACACCCACTTAGAGTATATTTGTTTCAGATTTTAAAAAAAGTGATGTTAAAACTTAAATTTTATATATAAAAAAAAAGTTAAAAATTGATTTTTTTTCGAAGTTATTTTTTTCATCTTCTCCAAAAAAGCTAAAACCTTATTTTTTTGATAATCTAATTATTTTTAAAAATTTATCCAAATATATGAAAATTAATTTTCTTCAATAAAAAAAGTGATTTTTTTGGTGAAAATACACAAACAACACACCCTGGGTGTTCCCGATATCTCTATCATCAGCTTTTTGCTTTTTTTTTTTTTGCCCCTTTTCTTCTTTTTGATGAAACGTCATTTTTTGTCAGGCGATGAAACGTCTGATCCAATATCTCCTCACACGTGCTTTTTTTTTTGTGGGTAGAAGGCCGACCCACACTTTCTGATTGCATCCCATCATGAGGCTAAAATGATAAGTTCGGCCCAAATTGAAAGTTACAGACCGAAAGCAAGGCCCAAGCAAACAGACGACGAAGCGTTCCGTTGCGCCGCCATAAATCAGTTCAAGTCAGTGACAGACAGCGAGAGTCAGGGGAGAGTCGAACAGCGGCATTCAGGAATGGCCATGGCCGCTACTATTTCCCTTCCTCTTACATCCCCCACTCGCCGCTCCATCAATCTCCTTCGCCCTTCTTCTTCTTCTTCCCAATCCATTTTGGCCACGCCTCAACGCACTCTCAAATACCCTAACTCTCGAATCGTCGCTTCTTCCATGACCATGAGCATTGACGCCCCTGTGAAAACCTCCTCCTCTTCATTCCTCGACCGCAATGAGACCGGCTTTCTCCACTTCGCCAAGTACCACGGCCTCGGAAACGACTTCGTTTTGGTAAGTTCCGCCACGTCACCATTTCCAACTTCTTCCGCTTTGATCCATCTCATTTGCGTGTGGGTTTTGAATAGATTGACAACAGAGACTCTTCGGAGCCGAAGATCAGTGCAGAGAAAGCCGTGCAGCTATGTGACCGTAACTTTGGCGTTGGTGCTGATGGAGTTATCTTTGTGCTGCCTGGCATCAATGGCACTGACTATACCATGAGGATTTTTAACTCTGATGGTAGTGAGCCTGAGGTAATTTCTTTCTTTTAACAAATAGATTTGGTTTAGTTATTAATTGTCATTCACTCTTGTTTCTTAAATTGGCACTTTTGTCCTTAGATGTGTGGCAATGGAGTGCGATGCTTCGCCAAATTCGTTTCTCAGCTTGAGAATTTACATGGGAGGCATAGGTATGCTCATTGTCTAGTTATTCTTTCCGAACATTTTCTGTTCCGTTTTCAGTAGTTTCAGATAGTTTTGCTTCTTCTAGCGTGTTGCTTGTGATACTGTGTTTTTAGGGCAGTTTTTATATGGGTAATGAATATCTGTACAGGAAACGATTAATTTGTAAAGATAAAACTTGCATAATGATATTGAAAAATGAAGATGAGTTGGTGATGATTTTTGACCATGGTCTAGTTGCTACCTCAATTGTTACCATTAGATGATGAATGGCTTATTTAAATTTCATGTAACAATGCATTTTTGTACTTTGCAGTTTTACCGTACATACTGGTGCTGGGCTGATTGTTCCTGAAGTCGTTGAGGATGGAAATGTACGTTGTTATGTGGCTAATATTTGCAATTTACTTATTTACTTATTGACATGTGATATGCTTTAAAGGTATCAGCTCATGCTGCTTCCCTATGTAGTGTTGTGAATTGGTTTAACGATGAAGGGATTTCTTTTTGTTACTTATCTGGTATTCGTTCTGTATCATCAGTTTGATAGACTATAGTACTAACTGTTTCAGGTCAAAGTTGATATGGGGGAACCAATTCTTAAAGCATCAGATGTGCCTACTAAATTACCTCCAAATAAGGATGGTGCTGTTGTTAAATCAGAGCTAGATGTAGATGGAGTTACATGGAATGTCACTTGTGTTAGCATGGGAAATCCACACTGTGTAACTTTCAGTAATAATGGAAGCCAGGTCTATATTTTTAACAGACAATATGTATTTGCACAGTAACAATTTCCCTTTATATTATTATTATTATTATAATGCATTTTGTTTCTATTGAATGGAATGAAACTATTTAAGAGTATGAAGGAAAGACATTAATCAATGATCACTAAGACGATATTCTATTACAAATACATAGACAGACATTCACTGGCAGAATTGAATGTATAACCGTTTATATCAAAAGGAAAACAGCTCCTTTGAAATTTTTCTACTAAAATTACTGGACTTTTTCTAACACCTCTTTAAAACCTTCCATCTTTTTTGCAGCAGTGTGATAGGAAGTTAACATTTTTTTCTTCTGTTTTGGCTGCATACCAATCCGTTTTGATCCTTGTTGCAACAGAATTTGCTTGTTGATGAATTGAAGCTAGCAGAAATTGGCCCAAAATTTGAACATCATGAGGTGTTCCCTGCACGAACTAATACAGGTCTGATTTTCTATTTCTATGCTAGCAATATGATTGTCAACTTTCTTTATGATGTTGTTTATCCACGCCTTCAATTTTTTCATTTCTGCCACTAGTGCCTTTTTTCCCCCCTTCGTCGGGCAATATGGTGTTGTCATGTTGTTCAAGTCTCACAGCATGCTGACCACCAAATTTTTCACCCTCCATATTTAGATTCCTTGAGCTTGACCCAAAAGCCTTAAATGATTGTAGTGAAATCATCACTCTGTAGTCCTGTTGCAATTCCTCGCTCTCATTAATGGCATGATCTCTTGCGATTTAATTTGCAGAGTTTGTGCAAGTTCTGTCTAATTCTCAGCTGAAGATGCATGTTTGGGAGCGTGGAGCAGGTTAGAACATCTAATATGCAAGCTATGTGTCTGATTTGTAGTGTTAGCGTGGTCAGTGTAAGTCCTTCTCAGACTTCTGTGTCGGAGAACTCATTTTTTGTTTTTTTTTTCCCAAACTGTTTATCTGCAGGAGCAACTCTAGCCTGTGGAACTGGAGCTTGTGCTACTGTTGTTGCAGCAGTACTTGAGGGTCGTGCTGGGAGGGTAAGTGCATGTTTGCTTTAATTTTATTGGTAACGCAAAATAGCTTTTTCCTCAAAAGCTTTCTCAAAAAGATTTTGATTATAAGTTTTTTTTTTAAAAAAAAAAAAACACAAAATTAGCTAAATCTAGGAACACAAGCTAAGTTTACTACTTTTCTTGCAACAATATGAAACTGTTGATTTTTCATTAAAAATATTATCATAATTTAAACGGACATCATAAATGTTATCGTCATGGAACAAAGCAATGTCTTATTGCGATCATGAATCCTTTCTATAGTTGTTGAAACTCCCACAGCAGCTGTTGCCTGTTGGTTTGTGGGTTAAAATGGTCTTCCCCTTTTTCTCATTAACTTCTTCATGACAAATCCCATTGAAAAGCAAACCCATCAGTTCTGATTCTATGAAAGGCTGTTTATGAAAAAAAAAAAAAATTACTGCACTGTTTAGATTTAGATTTAATGTAAGTGCTTCCTCATTGTTTCCAAAAAAATTGCTGTACACTGCCATCACTTTTTCAATATTTCGAATTTCCTACCTAATGGACATGGTTTGATTGTTGTTGTTGGTTTTAATATGTCAATGTTACAGAATTGCACGGTTGATCTACCTGGAGGGCCTCTGCAGATCGAGTGGAGGGAGGAAGATAATCGTATCTATATGACTGGCTCAGCAGAACTAGTTTATTACGGATCTTTGCCCCTATGATATGCTTGCCCCATAATTATTGTAAAACTCAATACTTCTGTTAACCAGGAATTCCTGAATAAATTATATAAAAGTGCAAACTATCTTGTACTGTACTACCAAAAAAAAAAAAAAAACTATCTTGTACTGAATATTTTCACCACGTGTTTAATATATTCTTATTTGTTTGAGCCTCAGCGACCGGCTATCCGTTGTACTATAAGTATGTACACGTACATATTAACCTCGCTGAGTAATATTTATTTTTCACGGGAACCTTGATGAGTAATAAAGCAGTGAGAATTGTTTGAATTCAAAACATTGGCAATGTGAATGCAAATATTGAATGGAGTTATGGAGGATCAACCACAGGCCTCCCTATACAGTATTGCAGTCTGCAGATACTAATTTCCTGTAGGATTGAGTTTATTTTGAGTCTGAGGCTCAAGACGTAGTTGGACTCCAAGCTCTTATGAGACACAAAGCTGAAGAGAGTTATAAAAAAGAGAAGGGGGGAACAAAAAAGACGAAGAAGAAGAAGAAAGAAAAGTGTGTATTTTGTTTAGTGTTAAAAAAAGCCTTAAGTTTGAATATTTCCGGGTCCCACCTATACTGTTATCTTCTTGGTTTTCTTATAGTGTGTTTGGTTTAGTGTTAAAAAAACTTAAATCATTGTTTAAATAGTGCATATTAGGTAAATCATTTCAATATGTTTGTTAAAATTATGTTGAGTTATATTTGAACATTATAAGCGAGAGAGAGCCCGGGTGACGGGCCATCTTCCTTAACTTGAAGATGCTCTAGAGCGCGAGATGCTTTGTGGCTAACATGGACAAAACACAGCGGGGATGAGGAATGCCTAGTGGGCTTGAAGGAGCTACACGAAATGTCCCAGCTTGATATTAAGCAATAAGCGTGTGTCACGCAGTAGGGAGACACGAGAATGGGGGCTGAAGAGATAAATATTTTGTCATTAGTGATACCCCTCTCCTCAACCTTGCCTTTAAATAGTAAAAGAACGCACTGTGGAAGGGGCTGGATTTTGAGAGGGTAACCACTGTTGCATTGCTTCTGGAGCTAAAGTTCTGTCTGAATGTAGTTGTAATCGCAGAAATTGCAAAAGATAATACAATACAACTGCATTATTCATCATCCTGTTTTGGTCTATTTTCTTGAGTGTAATTTTTATCTTTATTCTTGCACTTTCGTGTCTCATTGTGTCTTAGAATCCTTAGTTTGAAACATTATGCTCCCCTGATTTCTGGATCACACTCATGGTTGGTTTTCTTCCTTTAACGTGAAAGGGAAGAGGCTGTGAAAGAATTAAAGCATGCCTGGAGAAAATTGCAGCAATTTTGGCAGCCTTGACATCTAAGAGAACTGGTATGGTGAGTCATTATGAATATTATTTTTCGGCTCAGATATGTATCGGACACGGCTAGACATGGCTTGGACAGTGTTGGACACAGCTAGAATACAACCTAATACTTTTTTTTCAAATTATTTGATAGACCAAAAAGAAATTTAAAAACTCAAAAATCTAAGTTCATTTAGGATTTTTTTTAAATATAAATAGAAATAGTATCCTATATTTTTTTGAAAGAGTATAAAAAGTATATATAACATATATTAAGAGCACTCCATTTTTGTGGGAGGGATTTAGAAAATCATAAAAGTTAGTAGTTTGACATCTATAAATATTTAAAAATATTGTAATATAATATTATGAATTATGAATTTTTCTTAAATTTTTAATATATATGTGTATATATGCTATGTCCGTATCCTATAATTTTATAAATTTGATGTGTATTCATGTCAGTGTCGTATCAAGTGTCCGTATCATTGTTGTCTGTGCTTCCTAGATGAGTCGGCATTGTTCTTTTATTTCATCTCTGTTGATGCCAATACTGTTTGTATCGTATGGTGTATACACTCACTTCTGAAAAATAAATATGCACTATTAGGACTCAGAGGCATCAATAAATATGCAGAACACAACTATGCAACAGTCTGAGAAAGTTTCAAAAGATGCTACTAAGGAAGTTAATAAGTTGCAAATGTGCGCGATCATTTCATGGAGCACATATTCTCAGCAACTGATTATAATGCTGTAATGGGAAATTGCCTCCAGCAGTTGAGAGTTTTTGTTTCACTCTCTTTCTTTCATTTGAATGCTTTGTTATATGAAAGTAGCCAAATTATCCATGGCCATATATACTATCACTTTTTGTTAGGGATTAGTATTATTCACAAGCTTGCATGACTTCAACATTTCCCTTGACATCGCTTGTGAATCATCTCAGTGGCTTCAAACTTTCCCTTGACATTGCTTGCAAAGTATCTGTGGCAAGGTTGGTTTTTGCTCAGCTCATATATTCACATCTGTTTTCATGCTATGCAGCTCAAAGACAGTAGACTATTCCAGGCTGCAGTGGGAAAATGCCCAGTTTTCCAGGAACACTCTCCATAACAGCAGCCTTGCAGTAGAATCTATAGTGAGGTTCTGCTCGCTTTGGTATAGATTTATTAATGTGAACCTTTGTAACTTTTATTGGTGATTAACAGAAAAAATCACTTGACAAATCGTGCTCTGAATCAAGAATTTGTCTCTGCCATTCGGATTATAATGCTGGAACCCACTACCTGCAGGCAGATGTGAATGGTAATTTGAAGTTCTTGTGTTTATAGTTTGCTGTTTCCGTTTTTCTTATGTAACCGAGGGAAGCAATGCTTTCAGGTGCACTGATGCTGGACAGTGAGAATAAGAAGGAAAATGATTCAATTACTAAACAGTGTCTGGAGCAATTTAATTTTGTACAAGAGAAGCATGGTGTAAGTGTATCAAAAATCCACATCCAAGCAGAAAAGTGCCTTGTCAAAGATTACTTGGTATACATGAAATTTTCATCTTTACTTTGTTGAGTAGTTGAATGTGAAACACACCTTTCAAATAAGTAGAATAGAGGAGCATCTCCAATGGATTGGTCCCTTTTTTTTCAGTGGGGCCCACAATGTGGGACTACTCACTAGCACTCACCCATTGGTGTGTTGTAGAAATTTGGACAGGTTCTAAACTTAGAGGGACTAGATCCAATTTGTACTTTGTCAATGATTATATGCCACATGTCTTAGCATAAAATAAAGTCTAATCACATGGGGATTAAAATTGGTCCTTTTTATTGGAGAGAGGTATCCCAATTTTGAAAATGTTATAATTTTTGTGATATATTGATTGGATAATGTTAATATGAAAAAGAATAGAGTCAAAATTGGGATTTAAAATGAGACATCCATTGAAGATACTCTAACAACCTCATGCTAAAAACCTTACAAATAAATAGAATAGAATAAAGATAGATTTTTTTCATAGTGAGTATAGTTAACAGCCCCATCCGCATGTTAAACTCTTTGATTATTCTATTGTTTCTGTTCCTTATGAATAGCTTGATCAGAATGCATGCTTAACATCTCAGAAAAGAAATGTAACAGTCTCCAGCCATGCATCAAGACAATTCCTCATCGAACTGAGCAAAATGGATCGAAACAGAAAGCAAAATACCATGCCTTGCCGCATCTTCAAATCGAACAACATGCTTATGTAGTTCAGTAGCTGGGTAGTTGTAAAAGACCCCTAGTGTATGACGGACGCCACCACTTACTTGTACTTTATATAATATTTTCCTCCCCGTTCCCACAGAATAATTAGTTGTAGTAGCTTAGTTCAGACGCTGGAACTAGTCTAGAAAATATAGTTGAATTTTCTAATAGCTAAATGATTTTCAACTGTCCTCTCAACTTGCTTGAGGTGTGTATGTCTGCAAAATGTTCTAGTATTTTTTTCTCTTAAATTCGATGCTTGTGTTTTCCAATCTGTTGCTCATATTTGACTGCACCTGAAGTTGCACTATCTAATTCTAGACAACAATTTATCGGATTTCGCGACCGGCTCAAGTCAAGTGTCCCCGTGTGAAAGCTATAACTAGTAGTTATTCTCACATGGTTACACCAACCAAAGCAGGTTGGGAACACAAAAAAGAAACACCCGTTTGCGACTATTCAATGGAATCCCTCAGCAGCATAGTTGGCAGACTTCGACATACTCAAGAGAGACCACAGAGTACTACTTACACAGGAGTTGTGATATTTGTGCAATTTTTTGGAATATTTTTTCAAGAGATATTTTGATATATTTCTTAAATATTAGTTAAAAAATAAGTTAAGACTTATTTTTAATTAATGTTTAAGAACAGCTCAAAATATTCCTTCAAAAATAATAATTATTTTTTTTTTTAACAAATAACATGTAACCCCACAAAAAGGGGGGTGGTTCGCAGGTTCTGAATTCTGATCCGAAGTTGCTTGCCTTTTTCTTAACAAGTTTTGTTATGTTAGAAACTGCATGGAATGTTCTGACTTAAAGAAAGACGCTGGAAGTTTCGTGGAACTTGAAGCCCACGGCTCGCCCACTCGGTCTCGGTTGCTCGCCGCGGCTGACAAAATTAGAAGTGAGCGTAAGGCTTAAGCCTCACGTGGACCAAATATTTTGGCTGACCAAATACCAGAATACGACAAGCATAATAGGAAATATGCGACCAGCAACTAGGTACGATCAAGGGTATTAACGTCATTTGGACGAGTCAAAAAGGTCGTCCAACTTATAATATTTTGTCAGTGCTTGAACGAACGGACTTTCCTCGGATTGTGGAAGGAAACCAGTGTCCACTCCACGCTACCTTGACTCGTCTCCAGCCTCCTATAAATACCAAGTGCAGGAGTTCCTCACATTCCCACCTCACATTCTTTTAGGACACAGCATAAGCACATTTCATTACACTCACAACCCACATAAGACACTTTTTTCTGGTGCTAATTTTTTTCCTGATTCAATCATGTTAGCCATGAAGAGACAGAGAAAAAATGAAGGGGCAGAGAGCATAGACTTGGCAAAGTGTCTGGTGCTGCTCCCTCTTCCCCAAGAAAGCAACAAATCACTGCAGAGAAGTAATGGGCCTGTAGAATTTGAGTGCAAGACCTGCAGCCGTAAGTTCTCATCCTTTCAAGCCCTCGGTGGCCACAGGGCTAGCCACAAGAGGCAGAAGCTAGATGATGGGGAAGAACTCAGACAACAGGCCACATCCCTGAGCCTTTGGAACAAACCCAAAATGCACGAGTGCTCTATTTGTGGTGTGCAATTCTCTCTGGGCCAGGCACTGGGCGGCCACATGAGAAAGCACAGAGGAGCTGGCATCAGCGAAGGGTTCTCTTCTTCTATCAACCAAGTTATTGCAAAAACCCCAGTTCTGAAAAGATCGAATAGTACGAGGGTCATGTGCCTGGATTTGGACTTGAACTTGACACCTTTCGAGAATGGCCTAATGTTTGCAAAGAAGGCACCCCCAGTTCCTCTTTCTTTGTTCTGATCAACTTTGATTTGCTTTTAATTTACCCATTTTCTGGACAGATGTATTCTTTCAATTCTTTTGGTGTAAAAATTCGTTGACTTTTATATAGGACTGATTTCTTATTAACGTTCTTCTTTCTTATCCGAAAGTTTAAGTTTTCCATTTTCCAGTAATGTATTAATGATCGGTTATCTCAAAAATAAGTCGTTAGCGTACAGTGTATACCTTAAAATCATTATGGCTCTTCTGCAAACACTTTTGAACCTAACTAAAACGTAAACGGTGCACATGATTATCTTATTGCGACAACTATCCAATTCTTTACCACTCCGTCGTGTATATTGGTATAGTTTTAATTGCTGCTGAAGTGTAAGCATTACTTTTTAGTGACATCATGAAATGTAATGTTGTCGGTCCCTGGTTGTATAAGCGGATGGATATTTATAATGCGTACCAAGAGGCACAATAGATAAAAGAATATATAAATGATGAGTTCTGTACTAAAAACGAATTTACTATAACCGTATATACCTATATATAATGCCTATTGTTCACCACAAATTATAAAGTATAATAATCTTATATTATGTGTATCTAAAAAGGTGTGCACGATAAAAACATAAAAAGTTTGCACAATATTATGCAGGATTTTTTTTAATTTTTTGTTTCTATAAATCAGGATTTTTTTTACGAGTTTTGTTGTTGGTGGAATATGAGAGATATACAATGGCAATTAATTACTTTTATTAAAAAATAAAAAAAATAAATGTAAAATTTGATCATAAATCATAAATTCTTACACCTTCAACAAGACTTTCTCAACTAAGGTATCTCTGACTTAAATTTAAAATTAACACATTTGCTATATAATAATAACAACAGCTTATTATATCCGGTTTATTAGTCTTATGCAGCCCATGAAGCGGGCTGAATAATTTTGTGTATGATTTTTCCCGAAGCTTGTGGAATTCAATAGTTCCACGCTGGCAACGAGGCTTTACTGTTTCGAATCTTTCATTGCCTATATGTTGCTCTCATTTCTTTCTTTTTTTCTCTTTTTCTTTTTGACGAGTGCGTAAAGTTTCGCTGTCATGAGATTCTTTCTTTCTATTGTAAAAGGAAAAGAAAATTGTCAATAGTTGGGAGGAATCACACCGGAAGAATACTATATACAAAATCATAATATATTAAATTATGTTTTTTTTTTAAAATCAAATTTGTACAATACAATAATTTTATTAAAGAGTGTATTTTCTAATATAAATCCACCGTAAAAATTTGGAATCGTATATATAGCATCCATAACTCTTACTCAACCCGTGAATAACCTTGGGATATGTCACCCAACCCTCAATCAATCCGTGACAAAAAAATCTTGGGATAAGTATTGATTTTTGACCCATTATTTATGGGTGAAACAAGAACAAAAAAAATCAAGAATTCATAAAATATAAGAGAAAAAAAATATATCTCGTAATAGTATTAATGTGACAAACAAAATAGTTTATAAGCCAATTTATCTATTTAAAACATCAATAAAAAAGGAAAGATAACAAACCAAAAACTCTAAAATATTTGATCCTATCCAAAAAGATTCAATCCCATCTCAAAAGATTTAATTAAATTTGATTATAACTAAAAGATTAGGTCCAAACTTTTAAATAATAAAAACAATTCACAAGGGCTCAAATAGATTAAAACAATTAAGCTTAGCCTAAATTGCATAAATATCTCTAATTCAGCTCAATCCTTCATTTATAGTCAAAGTCAACAATTTTAGTTCTATAACTAGCTTGACCTTTTCATTGCAGTTCTTTGAGAATACTCTTTCAATCAATCTTTTTATCCTAATCACACGATTTGAATTCTTATCTTGATGGTCCCCATCACTTTCTACTCATAAAAAAAATGTATTTTCTAATTTATTCATTTTTTTTTCACTTACAGTAACAATAGTGTAGCTGGGATGTACATTACTATTCTAATAGAAAATTGGGCGTTGTTTCATTAATTATGATACATGATACATCTAAAAAAACTCCAAGCCGCATTTCAACTATGTATAACGTAATACCGAATGTCTATAGGCTTCAGTGTGAAAAAACTCCATAGGCAGATCTCAAACTATTTTGCCACCTAACTTAATGAGAACACAAGTATTCTAAGTATGATTTTCTGACTGGATTCATCAAATCTATCGAGCACATTCGCTGCAGCACCCTGAATTTCAACGCAGCACATATTTCTTGAACAGGGACCAACTAGCTACGTTCAGAAGAAATCATTATAAACAAAGGTACTCGGAAGTTGCTTGCCCTTTTCTGCAATTTGATTCCAATGGTTTACCAAATTTAAAATTTTAGTAATTCGCAGATGAATTTTCTGAAACCAGTAGAAGTTTCAAGGAAGATGGCACTTCTAGTTGTAGAACCTAGTGGTATACATGGCACTGGCAGCCTATTTAGGTGAAGTCTTAAATTAATAACTGAATTGTATATGTATCAATTAAAATGATCTTTAATATTAAAAAATTACTAATTAAGTACCAAATATTATAAATTATTAATATTAATTAAACCAGTCTATATATTAATATATTAGGGATTAGTTTAATTAATTTAAATGCAATTTGAAACTAATTTAATTAAAATAAAATATTAAAAATTAAAATAATAATTTTTAGATATAAAGAATAATTTTTGATCGACACTTGTTTATATATGCTCACCGCTCACGTCACACCAAATCGCACACTCCATGTGGGCAAATCTGACATCAGCAATTGTGTGAGCAATTGTCATAAGAAGTAGGTCAAAATCTTGTCCAATACTAAGACCAGTCAAAGACTCCAAGTGCCTTAGTTTGAAGCCCTTGGAGTCACTCTAATGAAATGAAACCATCAAATCCCTATAAAAACCAAATCCCCCTGCCAGGGGTTTCTCACACAAATCCCACATAGTTTACGGCATCGGATCCTACAAATTTCATTTCTTAGTCATGAAGAGACAAATAGCAAATGTTGGAGTACAGGGCTCAGATATGGCAGATTGCTTGATAATGCTCTCTCAAGCACGAGATATCAATCCCCATAAAAGCCTATCCAGTGAAGAAGTATTATTTGAGTGCAAGACATGCAACCGCAAGTTCACTTCATTCCAAGCGTTGGGTGGCCACAGGGCTAGCCACAAGAGGCCAAAACTAGATGATGGGGAAAGACTCAAGGCACAAGCCAAATCTCTGGGCTTGGGGATTGGGAACAAACCCAAAATGCACGAGTGCTCAATTTGTGGTCAGGGATTCTCTCTGGGTCAGGCACTTGGAGGCCACATGAGAAAACACAGAGATGCCATCAAAGAAGGACTAATTGCTCCCATGAACCAGGTTGTTGCAAAAGTTCCTGTCCTAAAGAGATCTAACAACACGAGGGTGATGTGCTTGGACCTCAACTTAACACCTCTAGAGAATGATTTGAAGTTACTGTTTGGGACAATGGCACCAAAAGTTAATATTTCTTTCTGATAAATTTTAATTTGTATTTTTTTCTTTTCTTTAGACAAGATATTGTTTCATTTTTCAGTGTAAATGGCGGATTTTTTTTTTCCTTTATTGCTAGATAATTACTGTTGATTTAGCTTTTGGCAAATTCAAAGAGTTAAGAAAAGAAGTTGTAGATTCTCGTTTTTGAGGCTTAACAGTTGCGGTATAATTTTCAGTAATGTGATGTGCATAGAGGTTCATAAACTTCTTGCAAGGCGCATTCTATGGCGCACCCTATTGTCAAAGGTGCATCATGCATTGTGGTCGGACAGCTGAGTTCTAATTGGAGTATCAAGAGACTAAAAAGTTGGGATACACTTTAGACACTCCTTTAATCCCTCTCTTTCTCCCTTCTGCCCTTCCTTCGTCATCCTCCTCTCTCCCGCCTCTCTTCCTCTGCACCACCCAACTCTACCCACTCTTGTCGCCCCACCACTCGCCCTTCGGTGCCACCTTGTCGCCACTGCCGCTGCCAGTACCAACCGCTTCTTCCGCAGTGGGCTCTCAGTTACCTAACTTAAAGGCTTATTAGGTGAGTTTATCTCAAGATAATACAGAACATTTCCTTCCTTTTGCCTTAAACAAAAACCATCCCAACTTCTTGTTTCTCTTTCCCATTAGTTCAATACATAAAAAAAATCAAATTCATAGCTTTATTTAAAACCCAACTTGGAAAATCATTTCTAACCACAATCCCCTAATTATGATATAGTTTGCAATTTTTGGTCTTATTACCTCTTGTTTTTTAATTACCTCTGCCCAAACTTGGTTATCGTTGTAGTGGCGTACATCTCACTGAGATGTATAAATTCAAATGCTTGTTGTGGGAGTATCTCCAAAAGCATGCAAAAATGGATGCTGATGAGAGTGGGTGATAACAGGATGACCCAATTAAGATTGAGGTGCCCAAATCTAGTATTTTGGATGATGATCTAGTTAAGATTAAGATACTTTCAGAATAAATGATTTATAAACAAAAACCAAAACAAAAATGTAAGCAAGCAGGATTTTTTACAGAAAATATATGAATCCCAAAAATTGCTAAGCTCTAACCAAATTTGAAAAATTAGTACAAGTATAGGATTCTAAGAAAAATAGAAAATTTTTTCTATTTTGGTGGTTGTTGTGTTGGTGGTGGTGGTGATGGTAGTAGGGGATGGCTCAGCGGTGAGGAGACAGGGAAGGATGGCCGGAATGTTGATTCTAGGGCAAAGAGGGAGGGGGTTGGGAGAAGAAAGAGTTGAGGGAATAATTGGTGTAGTGCAACTATGGGTAGTCTCTAAATCCAAGGATTCTAATTCAAGGTGCATAATGCACTTTTGAGCCCGAAGTGCATGTTAGACATCGCCCTTCTTGTGAACATATAAAAAGAGAGGAAGATACAAAGGTGATGTGACCACCATTTTTCTTTTTTCAACATCCATTATCTTTGTGTTTTTCTCTCCTTTTATATATTCATAATGAGTTAATACAAGCTCTATGTAATACAAATGCTCAACAACTCAATCAAACAGAATCTTAGAGAAATACAAGAATCAATCAACACTGTTACGAGTATTTGTTGTATATGAAAGCAAATAAATCCAAATCAGAAATGGAATAACTAGGTTATATTAGGTGCGTTTGTTTGTGCTTCTGGTATAAAAGAAGTATTTTTTTTAAAAAAAATTTCAAAAAAAAGTATTTATAAAATTTTTAATGTTATTTGTTTATGCTTCTAAAAAAAAGTAGAAGCAAAAAATAATCAATTTTTTTTTTTGAGAAGCAGATAGGGAGCTGCTTCTCCCAGAAGCAAAAGCAGTAGAAGAGAGAGAATGTTGCTCCTTAAAATTCGCAACCACTTTCTTCCTACTCAATTATGATTTTATCCTTAAAACTTTTAAAAACTACCACTTTCGTCTCACTCTCATCCCCTCTCTCTCCATATCCTTAATTGTAATTTTATTAAATAAAGTACTTCTATATTTATCACATCCAAACAATTTAATAACTTCTAATTTTGATAAAGAGTACTTATATAATTATATCTAAATATAAAATAATTTTCTGCTTTTACTTCTACTTCTGCTTCTACTTTTACTTTTTAAGAAGTACTTCTCGTAGAATCTTAACCAAACGGGCTCATTGTCTCAGGAATATCACCAGTTGTCTAGAAGGTGAGAATGAGAATTATAATGGAGGCTCAAGGAAGCTTCACAACTTTACCAAGATCACCTAACAAGAAGAAGAAACAAAGTCAAGGGAAATTTAGAGAGAGTGCACAGAGAGGAATAGAGAGAAGTATGGAAACTCACAATGAACACACAACCCTAGGCACAATTCCCTGGCTTGTGAATATAATCTTCCAACCACTTGGGCACGTGGCAGGCTCAGTTGATTCTCCTCACATGTCTTGCTTTGTGAGTGTTTGATTCTTCTTTTCCTGGATCAAATGGCACATGTGCAGGATGTTGGTTGCTATCACTTGGGCTTGGCCTTTGGCTACTCATATCATTTCTCCTTCCTTGGAAATAAAACTTGTCCTCAAGGTCCAAGGAAACACCTGCGAGCTTTAGTTCTACAGGTTCAAAATGTGTCTGCAGTGATGTTTCTGGAAAAACTTGCTCATTATCACCCACACACTTCTTAAGCAATGAAATATGGAACACTAGGTGAATCTTTGCATTATCTGGTAATTTCAAGCGGCATGCTATCGGACGAATGTACTCCTACACTGGAAAGGTCCAAAAGACCTCATGCTCACTTTTTTATTCCTTCTCAGAGCCACAGAATTTTGCCTATAAGGCTGCAACTTCACAAACACCATATCTCCCACTTGAAAGTGTAGGTCTTTCCTTTTACCATCTACCGGTGTTTTCATATGTTGTTGAGCCCTTGAAAGATTCAATTTAAGCTATGCTATTAGTTCATCATGGTCCAACAATTGTTGTGGCACCAAGGATGGATTGGAAGGGGAGGAACTATAATTAATCAACTGCGAGGGTCCCTGCCAAAGACTACCTTGTATGGGGTCATTCCTATTGTTGACTGGAATACTGTGTTATACCAATAGGTGGCCCAAGGTAAAAGTTTATACCACTCCTTGGGATTTTGCTGGGTAAAGCAATGTAAATTCATTTCCAAGCAACAGTTTAGGACCTCTATTTGGCTATTTGTTTGTGGATGATATGCTAAACTCAAGGTTAAACGTGTTCCTTGCTTCTTAAAGATCTCTTGCCAAAAAGTACTAGTAAATACTTTGTCATGGTCAAAGACTATAGATTCAAGGATACCATGAATTTTGACCACATGTTGGATGACAGAGTCAGCTACCATTGTAGCTATAAATTTAGCTGGGAGTCGAATAAAGTGGGCAAATTTGGGCAGCCTATCTATAACCACCAGAATGACTGAGCATCCATGTAATAAGGCAGACTGGTAATGAAATCCATGGCCACATCTGTCCACATCTAATCAGGAATAGGCAGGGGTTGTAGTAGATCTAGTTGTGGCTGAGTAGAATACTTGGCTTGTTGGTACACAACACAATGCATCACATAGTCCTTAACATCTTGGTATATCCCATGCCAATAAAACTAAGCTATTACGCATGTAAGCATGCACTGAATACCGACATGTCCCCCAATCAATGAATCATGGAACTCCTTGAGTATGAATTGCTTAAGAACCGAGGTAGAAGGGACTAAGAGTTTCCTTTTCTAAAACTAGAAACCATTATGTTGCTGCAAGTGTAATTCAGACCCCTTCATCATAGACAAGTCATCATAAGGATCATCTTACCGAAGTTCCTCCTTCAATTCGGAAAGAATATCATGTTGGACATGAGACAGGGCCATAAACTATTAGGACAATGAGTTAACTGCTTGATTGTCAGTCCCTTCTTGTACTCAATAGTGAAGTCAAAGCCTGAAAGCTTTGGCAACCAAGCTTGCTGTTCTAGTGTTTGAATCACTTATGTCTGCATCTCCTTTAGACTTTTGTGGTCAATTTGAATACTAAAGCGATGTCCTAGCAAGTAGTGTCAAAATCTTGCCACAGCCTCAGTAATAGCATGCATTTCCCTGGCGTATGTCGATTGTGCCTGTATCATCTTAGACATTTTTTTTTTCAAAAATAAGCAATGGGGTGGCTTTCCTAACTTAGAACGACTCCTATGCTTGTGGCTAAAGCATCCATTTCACGTACAAACGGCTTGGAAAAATCAGGCAGTGCTAAAATTGGAGTTTATCTTAAAGCTCTCTTTAAAGTGAGGAAGGCCTGTTGTGAATGCTCTGACCACTTAAATGCTTCCCTTTTTAGAAGATCAGTTAGGGGGACTGCTATAATAGGAAAATGCCTTATGAATTTGCTATAATAGCTAGCAAGACCAAGAAAAGCACGCAGCTGTTTAATCGAAGCTGGTGTTGGCCATTACTTGATGCACTCTATCTTGGACTCATCCACTTACACTCCCTGGCGTGAGACAACATGGCCAAGATAATCCACTTATGGCTGGCCAAAGGAGCATTTATAAAGCTTGGCAAATAAAGATTGTTGCTTCATTGTATCCAATATATGAGAAAGGTGTTGAATATGGGCATTCCAATCCGGGCTATAGACGAGTATGTCGTAGCAAAAGACTAAGACAAATTTGTGCAAGAAGGCAGCAAATACTAAATTCATTAGTGACTGAAACATGGCTAGTGCATTTGTGAGACCAAATGGTATAACCAGCCATTCATACAAGCCATGATGAGTGTGGAATGCTGTTTTGCATCCATTCTCTAGTCGTACTAAAATTTGGTGATAACCAGAATGCAAATCCAGCTTGGAGAAGTATTGAACACCAAATAATTCATCCAACAATTCGTCTACTGATGGCATTAGAAAGGAGTCTTTCATAATGACTGCGTTGAGAGCTCTATAATTGGTGCAAAATCGCCATATACCATCCTTTTTTTTTTACTAATAAGACTGATAAAGAGAATGGACTAGAGCTTGGTTGGATGATCCCCTCAACTAACATATCAGCCACAATCTTTTTTATTTCTAATTTCTGGTTATGCGGATAGTGATATGGACGAACTTTCACCAGAGAAGTATTTGGGAGCAAGGGAATACTGCGGTCATGACTTCTCGTAGGGGGTAAACCGTGTAGTTGAGCAAAACTTCCTTGTATGTGTGGAGTAATACCGCCATATCCAGATCATTCGATGTAGGCAACGGTAATAAGTGTCTAGCTGGTTGTTCCGGTGTTTGAACCTGAAGTGCATACATCTCCGCATTAGCATCAATGTCCTACGGCCTCTTAAATTGATGAAACTAAGCCTAACTTAGCTATGGTTGGTGATCTCCCTGCAATGTAACTAATGGCCCATCCTTGAAGAAAGTAATGAAGTGCTAATTGTAATTCACCAAATGCATATCTAGAGTAGAAAGTCATTGAGTGCCTAAGACCAGTTTAGTAGCCACAATAGGTAATAAGTAAGCCGAAATCTGTAGAGTATGGCCTTCAATGTGTACAGGTGCTTGTCTTACTTGCCCTTCACATGACAATAGTCTACCATTGCCCACTATTACTCAAAACTTAGGAGTGGAATGAACCGGTAGCTACAGGAAGGTAGCAATTCTTGGCTGAATGAAATTATTTGAGCTCCCCCCATCAACCAGAATCTGTACCTCGTGTCCATTAATCAGCCCCGTAAAACGGATGGTACCTCGACCTATGAGGCCTTTCAAAGCATTGTAAGATAAATGGTGTTCTTGTGCTTCACTTGAAGACTGCTCATCGATTGGTGGAGTATTTTTGGAATCAGCAGGCTCAAACTCTTCTTTAGTTTGTATTAGAAAATAGTGTTTATTGGAGCAGCAGTGGTTTGGAGTGTATCGCTCATCGCAAGTGAAACATAGGCCTTTATCGCACCTAAATTGAATATCTGTAGGCATTAGCTTCTTGAGAGCGGTCAATTTTGATGGTGTGAGTAAGATTAGGGTATTGGTTGGTTGGGTGGTTAGTGTTTAGGGAAGTAGTGAATGGAAAGGGTTTAGGTGGGATCTGAGGGAGTGGTCTAGGTTGGCTATATGGAGGTCTTGGTCTGTAATATGGATTTGGGGGTGGAAGGAATTTTTCCTCAAATAGCTTAGCTAATGAAACCGCTTACATCAATGAGTGAGGGTATCTAGACATGACCTTTTTCTTCAAATCGAGTCTCAACCCCCCAGTGAAACAATCTAGTAGTTGAGTGCCATCCATGCCATAGGAATGATTAGCTAGATCAGTAAACACATCATAATATTCTATAAGGGAAGATGTTTAAGTCAACTTATACAAATTTACTTGAGGATTAACAAAGTGAGAAGAGCTAAATTGGATTTGTGCAGTAGTGGACAGTGCTAACCGATTAGGTACCTGACTGGATTTGTCCATGAGTTAGAACCATGGGAGTGGAGTGCCTTTCCCTCAATATAAATCGATGCGAATGTCAACTTCTGATCTTCGGGAATCTCATAGATCCAGAAGAATTGCTCTGCCTTATAGAGCTACTCCATGACATTGTCACCTAAAAACCGTGGAAAATCAAGCTTCACCCGATCATGGATTTAGAGCCGAATAGGAGTTGTGTGACCTATAAACACCTGAGTTCATCCCATCCTACCATGGCATGCGATTGGGAGAGTCATGTTGCTAATGGAATAAAAGCTGAAGATTTTCTAGAGTCTGATCGACATGCATGAATGATAACTACTCAGCAAGTGCAACAAATTGTTCAAGTAGTAAACACAGTGAGTGAGTATCATTCCATGAGGATTGATGTTATCAAACAATAGTTCACAACCAAATCAACTTTATAGATTAGCACAAATTTTTGGATTAAAGGATGTCGTAATTTAAAATTTAAAGAAAAACAATAAGCAATTAAAATTTAACTAAAAAAAAATTCTAAAATTAAAAGAGGATGAAAATTTTCTTAAAATTAACAATTTTTCAAACAAAGTTAGGTGTTGGGTTTATCTGGTTTCTTTCAAAGATAAGTGAACTCCTATAACTTGAACTAAAAATTTTTTATCAAAGAAAGGATGTTGGATAACTAATCCCCAATTCCTTGGTGAATCAATTCTCTTCTTCTTACCTAAATCATATCAATTCCTTATCACACTTTAGGGAAAATAAGGATTAAGCAAACAAACTCATCCACAATTCACACAACTTTAAAATATCTTCCTAAACCTTGAAAATTATGAAGTTTATCCCTAGAGAAAGAATATATAAGAATTTCCCAATTCACATATGAACCCTAAGTTAAATTATGAAAGGCCAATCCACAATTTGCAATAAAATCAAAGGATAAACTTTTAATTCCATAAAATCTAATATCAAATCATAAGAAATTTATCCTACGAATACCCAAACCAAAATACACCCTTACCCTAACTAAAAATTCTAGTGACTCATAAAAAAGAAGAAAACAAGATAGAGCATAAGAGAGAAATGCATGAAAAACCCAAGATTTGGAGTGATCAAATCTTCAATCTCCCCTCCTTTTGCTGTCCTTGGTCTGTTCCTAGAGCTTTAGAGTGTTTTTCCCTTCCTTCCTAGCCTTAAAAAAAATCCCCAAATGAGTGGCTTATTCCTCTTTTATTTTTGCAGACAACGAACAGGCACTTGTTTGTGCGTCGCTGGCGCCTGAGCGACAACCTTCAGGCGCCTGTCAGATGTGTCAGTGCTTGAGCGCCAGCTTGTGGGCGCTCAAGCGTCAACTTGCCTAAAAGCTTTTCCTTTGCTCTGTTGCATTGCTTGAGCATTGGGACTATGGCGCTTAAACACCAAACAGTTGACAAGCACTTTGACTATCACTTTCGAATTAACTGTAGCGAACTCATAATCTGTAAATGTAACCAAAACACATGCTTAGACCACAGTAAATCCTCAAACAAGATAGAAAACAAATAAAAACTTAAACTTCTAGAAATTCAAATAAAAACACTTATCAAATACTCAAAATAACGGGAATTTAAAACTAAAAAGCTCTTAAAAACTCAACCATTTGATGGAACATCAACGAACATTTCCTGATGGCCGCCCATCATCTCGGAAAGTCGTTTCAGCTTGAATTAGACATCATTCCTGCCTATGTTTTGTGCCATGGATAAGTCAATGAAAGCACCAATTGATACAAGCTCAATGTAATAGAAATGCTCAACAACCCAATTAAATGGAATCTCAAAGAAATATAAGAATCAATCGACAATGTTATGAGTATCTGTTGTATATGAAAGCAAATAAATCCAAATCAGAAATGGAATAACTAGGATGTATTTTCTCAAGAATATCACCAACTATCTAGAAGGTAAGAGTGAGAATTATAATGGAGACTCAATGAAGCTTTACAACTCCACCGAGATCACCTATCAAGAAGAAGAAATAGAGTCAAGGAAAATTCAAAGGGAGTGCACAGAAAGAAAGCAACAAAAAGGAACAGAGAGAAGTATGGAAACTTACAATGAACACACATCCCTAAGCTCAATTCCTTGGCTTGTGAACAAAATCCTCCAACGAATTGGGCACGTGGCAGGCTTGATTGCTTCTACTCATGTGTCCCGCTTTGTGAGTGCTTGATTCTTCTTTTCCCAGATCAAATGGCAAGTGTACAGGATGTTGGTTGTTGTCACTTGGGCTTGGACTTTGGCTACTCGTATCATGAGTTTATAAAATAAATACAAATAACATATTTAGTTTGTTTTTCCTTTCTCATCTTCTTCAATCTCTTCCTTTGGATTGCATAGTTTCATGGATCCTCTCTCTTGCCAGGATGACATTCTTAGAGATAACGTGGCTAGTGTCTCCTTTGGTGTGGTGTAATTTTTTCTTTTGTTACTTCTTTGGGTGGTATTTTCCACCCCGTTATAAGCCCCCCCCAAAAAAAAAAGGAAGAATAACTTGCAAATTCCACATTAGATTTTAAAGAGAAATGTTGAGAGGACTCACTTTTTGTAGGATACCGTACTGACTCACCACTCATCCACTATTGGATGGGGTATGAACCCCACTTAGATTTGGTCCCCACCCCATCCAATGATGGATAAGTGATGAGTCGGCACAATGTCCCACAAGAAGTAAGTCCTCTTATCATTTCTCGATTTTAAATAAAGAATGTAGGAGGTTAGTTAGTAATTAGCTAAACCTAATGTTGGAGATTAATTAGTAATCACTTGAGTTTTGATAATTAACTAACCAGGTCAACTATTCCGATTTGGATCCAACGCTAAGGGAAGTTTGACGTTTGACGTTTCCACATGTTACCTTCATTTCTATACCAAAATGTTTGCACCTCCAATATTTGGAAAAAAAAGATAAAAATAAAAACGAAGTCCCCTTAAAGTAGTGTTAGATGCAAATTCGCTTACTAACGCCCAATCAGGTAAATATGAAACAATCACCATGCTTATTGTTTTGTGCTAAGTCCAAACAATCGATCATCTTAGCCATCCAAATTGACCTAATCAGCCTAGAAAGTTATATCTCAATCCTTTAATTTACCAAGCTATAGCCTGTGTGGTTCAGAGAGCCAGAACCCACAGAGAGGAGGAAAAGTAATATCAGAAAATTTATGGAAACACATAATTTAACAGTTTAAATGGAAAAAAAAAAAAGTCCTCGACTCCAAGACATTCAATCCTTTGAAAGGGTTTTAAATTAAGAGAGACCAAATCAATCTTGCTCATCCAATCACTGCCAAATTGGAATGATTTGAACTGTGAACTTCAACAAAATCATTGGTTAATGATACATCCATCCGGCAACTTTGAATTCACATATTGCCCAATCGTAAAGTGAGTATCAATTAAAGAATAAAGTCAGACAAAACTTTAAAAGTGAACACAGGGATTATTAAAGAACGATTCGAGAGAGTCTAAAATGACAATTGCGTAATTCACGTGTTAACGTTTATACACATATCCATTTTTAACATCGTATAAAATCTCAAAGAAGAGCGGACAATTCTTCGAAGCAACTGGGAGCTGCCCAATTGTGGTTTGAATAGTTTTGCAGAAGATAAAAGTCTGAGTATAATGAGATTAATTTTAATATATTTTCAATATAAAACTTTTTACATTGTTAAAACTTTTGTATTAATAATATATTAAAATTAAATTATTTTATTTATTGGTATGTATACTGTATATGAAGCACGAATGCTTAATTAATCAAACAGTATATATTGCTACGTTGCCATATGAATTTTATGTATACACATTTCTTAGGTGTGGAACAGTGGAAGGATTGCTCTCATAAAATATTAAGTACGGCGTCTTGCAGTTTAGACCTTTTACACGCACAAAAATAAATAAATAAATAAATATATCTTCTATCACTTATTTTTTTTTATTTTTTTCACATTTTTTCTTCTACATCCACTGTCTGTTTTCTTTATGTGAGGTTTGTACCTTTTTAATTTGTTTCTGCGCAAGAAACTTTATTGTTAGAAACTATTTTTTGCATTATTTTTCCAGCTCTTAGTTTCCATGTATTATTTTTGCTTTAACGAAAATCATTTAACAAAATTTTCTGGAGCCCACCTGATATTAAAATCGTATATGGTTCGCACATCACGGGCACGATTCTTTATTTCGAGCACTAAGCTCATCAGTTCTTTTCTTCTTAAATTAAAGGCTGTACAAATTGACGTAACATTGATCTTAATAAAAGTTTGGCTTAATTAATATATAGTCTAGATGACATATGAAATATATGATCAGTTATTAAATGTATCTTAATTAGAACTAAATTCAACAGTCTAAACTTCTACACGTTGTTTGAACAGCGAGGCTTCCCTGCCGGTGTTCCACTCTGGTATAATCAATTCCCACGTGCACCACTAGCCACTTTGGCTTTTGACTGTGTATCAAATTTCTCTTTGTTGACATTCTCTCAAACATGCCAGCCGGCTCTAGTACATGGGAAAATGCATACATTGAGCATAATAGCATACCAAAGAGCTTGAACATGAAAAAGCAAACCACGTATACGTATACGAAGAAAAGTAACCCCATATTATGATGAAAAGCGTTTGTTTGTTGCACACCAGATTAGTATATGTCAACAAACGCAAGCAGTCCCATATCTTGAAGTTCTAGCGAGGTCGATAGTTATCAGATACCTAGAATTACTTTATGAGTTAGGATAAACAAGAAAAATGTTAATATAAGCTCGAGTTTATAGTAAACCCTATATATAGTAATATATCAAATAATAATTATATAATATCTATATATTAATAATTTTAAATTATATTTTAAATAATTGAGATGTTTCTACGTATAAGATTCACCGTAAATTTGAATTTATAATATTAACAAATAAACCGTTGGTATGTGCATCCAAAAAAGAACTAATTAAGGTGCATTCCCAAGTTGCTTTGTTTTTTGTGATTAATTTCCATATAAAGAATATAAAAATAATAAGGAGAATTTCGTAATTATGAGGACATTCCAACTTTGAAAGAACAATCAACATCTACACTTGTTGGGTAGCTTGGCAGAACATCATCAGGTAGCTGCGCTGCCACGCGGTTCTAATTCAAAACCTCGTAAGCGTGAGCTGCACGCGAGCAAAACATTTTTCGTGGAATACCACAAAGGGACAACCCTTATGCCAGCATCACACCGGAATATTATGTAAGCAGCGAGGACATTCTTGTCATTATCGCCACACGACTAGTCAAAGAGGCAGTCCTACATGATCTGTTTCTTTTTGGCCATGAGTAGTTGAGTACGACATCTGCTAACTGTTAAAACTCTTACTTTTCCCTACATTTGAAAACTCATTTTTACTAATACTCCACAATTGGTAATTCGTTGACTTCGTTCCTCGTATCGGCTTATAAATGTAAATCTCCATCAGGTCCAATTGTTGCTCACCAATCACAACTGGCCCAAAATTCATTTCACTCATCACCAATCCCATCCCTTTATCAAATTCTTTTACGCACGGCACCTCATTAATTGATTACATTCCATATTGTGTTAATTCCACGTACGTAGCCATGAAGAGACCGAGAGATCATACAGAAGGGTTAGAGAGCATAGATTTTGCAAATTGCTTGATGCTGCTCTCTCGTCCCCAAGTAATTAGCAACAAGCCAACGCAAAAGGGTTTTGCCCCCGTGGAATTCGAGTGCAAGACATGCAACCGCAAGTTCTCATCCTTTCAAGCACTCGGTGGCCACAGAACAAGCCACAAGAGGCCAAAAGTTGAGGGGGAAGAACTCAAAGAACAAGCTAAATCTCTTAGCTTGGGGAACAAGCCCAAAATGCACGAGTGCTCCATTTGTGGCCAGGAATTCTCTCTAGGGCAGGCACTTGGAGGCCACATGAGAAGGCACAGAGCTGCCTTCAACGAAGAGTTCTCTTCTACAAAGCAGGTTGTTGCACAGGTACCAGTTTTGAAGAGATCAAATAGCTTGAGGGTTAGGTGCTTCTTGGACTTGAACTTAACACCGCTGGAGAATGATTTGAAGTTATTGTTTGGAAATATGGCTCCGAAAGTTGATGCCTTCGTCTGATTCTTGGCTGTTACATAGCTTTTCTTTAATTCTATGTTTCACAAAATTGTATTTAATTAGTTCTGTTCTTTTAATTTCTTTGAAACTCGTTTATTGTATTCTTTCATGTAAGAATTGATATTTTTGTTTCTTCTCAATTGATATTGCTTAAAATGAACGAAACAATAATCACAATATCAAATTTTGGTTATTTAATAATGGAAGAATCTTTCCCCTCTTTTGAGTTTTGCAAAAGGTATTTTTTTACACAGTTCACCGATACCAAAATTGATATGTAATGATTGCAATTTAAATAAATGTTGATTCTAATTTTGCAAGTATTAGACCTTATATTAATTAACCAGAAATGAATATACACAATCTATGACGGCTTTGTTGTTCGATATTTTCATGATTGAATCTTACGTTTATTAAAACTTCAATCACCACAATTTGAAGGTGATGTTTAAAATGCTTATCTACAAAAAATAAATATTTAATATTTATCTGATTTTTAACTATTGATTAAATTTTAAAAAAATCTAACAGTTGATGTTAAAGGATCACTCATACTCTAAATATCATGTAGAGCATCATAATCAATTTTTGTGTAATATCAAATATTAGATTTACTTTTTTAATTTAATCAATGATTAAAAATCAGGTGAACATTGAATATTTATTTTTGTGGATGAGCATTTTAAACATCACCTAATTTGAATATCTAAATCTCTATTTAAAAATAATAGAAATGCTTTCAAATATACAGTTGAGCTTTAAACATTTTGCCTATTGTCTTTAGAGGGGAGTTTTGAAATGTATAGAACTACTAGCTAGGAGAAAAAATAAAATAAAATCGCCTCTTTTACTTTAAAAAAGGGGCAAATTAATGAAGGGAAGAATTATCTTTCAGCCTTTTAAGACTTGAATGGTGATTCCAAATTCAGTTTTCAACGAGAACATTCTATTGTTGGTAAAAGACCACTTGCATTTGCGTTAGATGAACAATAGACTCTATCGTATTCGTTGGAAGAGAAAAGAGAAAATGCCTAATTGGTTTTTGATTTATAACGGTAGGTAAGTTGTGAACACAACATTAACATTGAATAGGGTATATAAAGGAGTATTTTTCTTTGCGCTACGTACTATATTAGACAATGAAAAAGAAAATGACGGTATGGAATGAATCAAAGAGAGAGGATACATGTGAACAGACCCGAGTTATGATCAATTTTTTTTTTGTACACATATAAAGTAACCAATTTTAAAAAAACTTATATCAAGTTTCTTATATTCATTCTATCTAATTTTCAAATTAAAGAATAATAAGTATATACTGTTTTAAAGAATAGTATATACTTTTAACTTTTAAATTATTTATTTTAAGAAAAATATCCATATATTATCATTTAATTTAAAATTTGATTAAAATAGATATAAGAAACTTAATATAAATCTTATCTAACCTTATAACTATTAAGTGTTTAATTTTATCTACTATTAATTTTCTTATACAAATATATAATTAGTCATTGGCTGAATAATTGTAAAAATATATTTCATATTAAATAAAGGGTTTAATTGGTATGTACTGACAGTATAAAATAGTTTTGCACTGTCAACCAATAAAAATAGGGAAAAGTGAGAAATTATGGTAGGTCCCTCATTATAATAGGTGATTATTTGTATAAGTTGGCACTTTTCACTATTTCTATTGGCTGACAGTGTAAAATTATTTTACACTATCAGTATATTTAAATTTAATTCTTAAATAAATTATGTAAAATGTTAAGAGTCCAAAACCGAGAATCACTACTTTAGATAAGTTTTATTTATTTACCACCTTATACCCCAAATTGTATGAACAATTATTAAGAGTTAAAAAAAAAAAATACTGTAAAGTTTCACATATAATCTCATGTAGGATATTGCCTGTGTCGATAGTTTGATACCTCTTTACACTATTAAAATAAGACAATTTTTTTGGGAGACTTTAATAAACCCGGTTAGGTAAGATTTATAAGAAGATTAATTTTACCCCAAAGTGATAAATTACAATGATAGACGGACTTTTCTTCAATATCAGTTGTTCAAATTTTGAGTCATTACTTTGGGAAAAATTTTATCTAACCATTGTTTTTTATCTAAAATTGTGTGAACAATTTCTAAGGAAAGAAAATTATAAAAAAAAGGAAAGAAACAAAGAAAGATCATTAGGATTTATAGTTTAAAGATCCGCAAAACTTCGCTCCAAAATGAGGCAGTCTAAATTGACTTGCATGCGAACGTAGGTCGACTTTGACTGGAACACTAGTTTGCTCGCTTTCTGACTAGTCTAATGGTGTGCATCTTTTTCTTATTATTAATTTTTTGTGAAAAGCTTGGCTCTATTTTGACTCTTTTTTCTTTTCTTTGTTGATTTTGCTGTTAAGAAAACTAGTAAAGCTACTACAAAAAAAAAAAAAAATGTGTCGATTAACCACATCTAAAAATGTCAATTAAAGTGTGGCTAATTAATCTTTCAGCACGTACTTTCTATGTAATTATTATGTGTGGGATAGACTACCAACTATCCACATTTTAACTACACTTATAGAGTGTGATTAATGCCTCATTTAACTACACTTTCAAAAAGCGGCTAATATCGATTCTTTATTTTTTTAAAATTAGTGCCTATATAATTGATTAACCTGCAAATAGGGTTTGCAATTCACATGAAAAATTTTACAGAATCTATTCAAAATTGATTCAACCAATTCTAAATTAATTTTGCTTAATTCCAAATTGGTTCAAAATTATTTAACATTTGTTCTTAAGTTTGTATTCAGAACTTTAGAAAAAGATTTCTTTTCATTAACCAAAGTAACATGTAAACACATAACACCCAATCAACATCCGACAATTGAAAATAAATCCTGCACAAATACATTGAAAAAGAACACTTCCTCTCATCACCAAAAAAAAAGGAATACTTGCAAACAAATCAAGACAAATACACTAAATCTAAAACTAAGAGAAAATTCAAATAAACATGAAATATCCAAAATATAGCTAATTTGCGAAATCACTTAACATTTCATCAAAGTATCCAAAATATTAGACAGACTTTCATTAATACTAATCTCATGCATGTTGTTCCCTTCCTGTGAATTTTCAACTGAAAGCAAGCCAAATCACAAACATTATGTCTTATTCAAAGCTATAAACTAACTAAATATAAATCACAAAACAACTTTTCATTCTTCAACAAGACAATTGGCATGCATTCCTAATATTGGTGGTTAAACCACATATATTTTTCCCCCACAAAAAAGGGGAAAAAAAACTTGTGAAGAGAAATTAAAGAAAAGATAAAATAGCATAAATATATAACTTTTAAAACCCAAAAATCTGCTCATCAAGAATATGCACAATGCTTCCCACTGACACACCTAGAAAATATACCTCGAGTTGCAATATTGATGACCAAGATTGTTCCCTAGAATTTAGACTAAAGAATTGGTGCACTTCTTGTTGCCACAACCTAAAACAGAAATGCAATACAATTACATAGGCATGTGACATGTATACAAGAAGATAATTGGAAAAGAACAAGAAATCATCCAATGCAAAAAATTGAAAAGGTGCAAGATTGAATCTCAAAGACTGAGTGTTCCAACATCAATTAGAAAGGATTTAGTACCTAGGACTAGGAGCCAAGTTCGGATCTGCCATTGGGAATCCTTCACTAGCTTTTGGAAGAGGATAGTAGCCTAGAAGAGAGGCTTCTGATGGATTGATCTGTTTACATAGTTTCTGTAATTGATCTGAGAGTTTAGTACAAAATGTAAATTATCCTTCAAAGAGTAATAGAACTCATAAAGAATTGGTACAATAAATAAAACACTATATTTAATTGTAGTGAAAAAAAAAAGCACACCAAATAACTGAAATGAGAAGCACTTACCACACCTTTACTTTTTAAGGCTTTAATTATGGGTTTTGCACCTTCAAATCCCTTGTCCTGTTAATAAAACATGGAAGCAAAATTGACATATCCCTTGCTAATATTTTTTCTTACTATACATAGTCATAAGTTAAAAAGCTAAATAGGTATGTTAAGTGGTTGACAAGAGAAAACATTTAAATAATTGTAATAGCATACAACAAACCTTTTTCATTTTTTCATTTAGTTTCATTCATAATTGATGGCCAGTAGCATCCTAGGTAGGACTGATAGAATGTTTAGGCTTTGCTTGTCAAAATGAATATACATATGCTTAGGCATACCACTAAAACCAAGCTATGGCTGCTTTAAGATCTAATCCTCAATAAAGGACACTGATGTCTATCTCGGTGCTGATGGTTGCCAAAGTTGCTGTTATATCATTAGCACTGTCACATGTATTTTGCCAATCAAGAACTGCAAATACCAAACATGTAAGGGAAAGACCAAATGAAGCATACAAAGAATGGGAAAGAAAATGAGAAATCAATCCACACTCAAAAATTGAGGCACCAATCATAAAAACATGTCATGGAGATGGAAAAAAGTGATGGACATAGTTGAGCTTACAGCCACCAACTTCTAGCTCACAAGCCAACTGATGGTTCATCTCCACAATATTCAAAAGCTCATCAAAGGAACTTTCAGCACACACAACCTGTAAAGTGAAAAAGGGTTAAGGTACATAAGCATAATTGTTTGTTTATGTTTCTGGCTGCAAAAAATTAGAAACTCCATAAATTGTCAAATGTTTAAAAAAATTCCTTCCTAAAGATACCTTCATTGTGCATTGGCATTTATATTGTGAAAGAAGGAAGTAGACTTCAAATATCTGGACTCAAGGCCATAATGGTAGCAGTTCATTGTAAATGATAATTGAAAAATAACATAATATAGAGTCACTACAAAAAATTAGTTAATTAACTAGAAAATAAGAAGGGGAAATGACATGGTAATTGCTCCCTTTCTTGTTCCCTTTCTTTCAAATGGCTTTGATAGTGTTTCCAAACATATTTACCATTATGAGAGGTCTTCTTCCATATTTATCCATCAAAATGGCTCCCAGTGAACCTGTCATTCATTGTAACAAATGAAGTTCAAATAGGAAAAATTAGTTATATGATTAATTTATGAGAACTATGTAAAGGGATCAACCACCTGTATAAAAGCATAGGCTATGGTACCAGCTTTTCCTTAAAGCCCTGCAAAAAGAGAGAAATAGAACCAAAATGAACCATAGCATAACATCTAACAAAATCTTACATCTACAAGGTGAGAGACTTAAAACTATTTGCGCAAACAAGACACTAAAGAGATTCAGGTTTCACAATCATAAGAAGGAATCAAATACAGGCAAAATTTGAACTATGTATCAGCTTCTCATGAGAAATGATACCTGACATCATTTAGTTTCAAACAAATTTCCAAAGACTAAACTTCAACTTCAATAGAGAGGCCTAGCTTTCTCATTGTAGTATAAGCCAATTAGTACATTGATTATTTCCGAAGATAGGAACGTAAAGCAAATTTGTCAGCAACACTATACATATTGATCAAATTGACTCATCACAGCAAAACACAACAAGTAAGATCGTAACCTTGATTTTCAATAAGGTTCGCAATCTAAACTACACCACAAGAAAGAACAATAATGAACCCTAAAATAGTCATCAAAGCATCCAATACCAATGAAAATCATAGATTTTGACAATATCGACTAAGGAAAAGCATAATAACATGTAATCGTTTAAGAAATGCCAGCAAGAAAAGCGAGTAAGAGAAAATGGATAAGCTTACATCAAATCACGAGAATGTGATTCTGTTGGTAGTGGTGGCAGAGATTAGCAGCGTAGTTGGCAAATAGGAGGAAGTAGAGGAGGAGGTGATTGATGATGATGCGTAAGCTTGCGTCAGATCCAGATAATTCTCCATTGGCGATAGAGGCGGCGGAGAGAAATGGAAGAGGAAGAGAAAGAGGAAGAGTGTGAATTTGTTGGCAGCAACAGTGACGCTAAAGATCGGTGGCGAAGGCGGCAGAGAGAAAAGGAAGAGGAAGAGCAAGAGCAAGAGCAAGAGCAAGAGTGTAACTCTATTGGTAGCAACAGCGGCGGAGATCAATGGCGAACAGAGTTGAGCGAAAAAGGAAGAGATGATACACGATAATAGGAAGAGAACAGGAAATGAGAAAAGGTCTAAAAAAGTAATTAGAGCGTTGAGGAAATTGTGCATGATTAAAAATGAGAAGTAGTGTGAATTAGATTTGGAAAGCCATTTAAGAAATTATAATGATTAATCAATTAATGGTGAGGAATTAAAATTTAAATAGCATTTATTTTTTTAATTTAAAAATAAATTAAATTAAAATAAATTTGATTTATAATTCTTAATTTAATAAATTTGATATTAAAAATAATATATTCAAAATATTCTCAATCTTAATAATATTTTTTTCTTTTTAAATGGTGATATTAATAAAAGATAAAATATCAAAATAAAAAATTCAATTCATTGATATATATATTTTAAATAATATAAATAAATTTAATTATATAATTTACTATTTTATTTTAGATATAAAAATTTAAATTATAATACAATTAAATTTAATTATTAATAAAATTAAATTTAATCCCATCCTATGTTATAATTTGAAGGTGTCTGAACTTTGATAGTGATAGAAAATAGTGTGCGCTGTGAAAATGATTGTTATAAAATAACTGGCACGGGTTTTTTTTTTTTTTTTTTTTTTTGAGTGAGAGGAGGAGGAGAGGCTTTTTTTTTTTTTAATTTCTTTTGAAGGAGGAGGAGAGGCTTTGATTCATACTATCACGCTCAAAAACATGGGCTTGCAAAGATGATAATCATTTTTAGTTTTTACATATATTAAAGGATTTTATTTATAAGTCGTATTACGTTAGGAAACACCTATTATTGGAAGTTGCCCTGCCACGAGCTTTTGGGCTATGTTAGTAAATTTTAATATTTTATTGTAAATTAAGACCTAAAAGTTGTTAAATTGCGGCAATGTCATGAATTATTTTGATTGTTTTTATTTTATAAGTTAAAAATTTTAACTAATTTGTTGTTAAAATATTTTCGTTTTGGTATATTTTTATTTTATCTCTTGTTTTATTTTATTTTTTATTTCATTGGACTAATGGGTCTATTTTGTAGTCTTGTACTACTATATCTCATTTTATTTTATTTTGTCACCCTGGGAATTGAACTTGATTCCCTCCAGTCCGGGTGCATTATGCTAGAGCAGCAAATAACCACTTCAGCTATGGCCTCACATGCATCTCAATTTTTTTTTATCTCATGTTCTGTTGTTTTGTTACACGAAGTTTTTTTTAATATTTTGCCAAGCCCATATAAAACTGGCTAGCCATTTTTATTTTTCTTGTCAACAAAAACCTGGCCAATCCAACTGTAATGCCTAACCTCGTAATGGGTCAGGCCCAATTGATCCATCTTGACGGTGCTGCACCGCTTCCTTTCTATGAACAAGGGACATCTTCGTAATTATGGGCTCAAGGAACAGCACATGATATTTGGGCTAACCTGGTCTGTGAAGCTGGAAGCCCATCTGATTTATCATCGGCAACAACTTATGGAAGAGACTTTTTTACACGACCAAAGAAACTGGGAACACCACCTGGTCCCGCTTTCTCTCTGAAAAACCTAGCATCGCACACCCTTTCACTCTCTACAACCACACTTAATCCCAACCGCTCTTCAAGGGGAGTCGACCCCCACGGAGGTGATACCTCCTCTCCATGGTGGGTTTGGTGCCCCTCTTTTACTTTTGGTCTATTTTTTTAGTATGTCTATGTGTGTCTTATTTATTCACTACATATGATTTGTTTTGATGTCCTTCTGGTGAGTACATTTTAATATTAGGAGTATTTGATTCGTGAAAATGAAGTAAGACTTTTGACATCCTGGAGATTCTTGCGATTACTCACACTTTGTGGCTTCAGAGTATTGCACTTATGATAGGTGATAAATCAGTTTTCTTTGTTAGTGATAGATTGTTGAGACTTTTTATTTTGTTGCTTTATGTCTTCTACATGTTAATTAGCATGCCTTGTTTGTTAAAAAAAAAAAAAGTGAAGCTTTCTGTGGGCTTAAGATGATACAATCTAGGGATACAATAAAAGATCAGGAGCAAACTCAGAAAATTCTTGTAGAGCAGGATTGCTTGTATATATCTTTTTCTAAATTGGATTGTTTGGCTTTGGGAAAGGATGTTTTAAATTAAGTAGGGATTGTTCTTTTTTGTTTCAATGTATTCTAACCCCTCTGTAGTTAGTAGTTGTATAGAGTTGTTGTGTCCATCTCCCAATTGTGGGCTTGAGTTATTGGTAATCTCCTACTTTGTATGTTGGGTTTGATTGTTAATTAAATTCAGTACTTTCGACCCAAAAAGAGGGGAATATTTTGTTTTCTTTTGTTTTTTGGAGGGATTTTTTTTTTTTTATTTGGGCAGACTATTCATTTAATAATGTTTTTGTTCATTAAAAAAAGAAATTGTTTGAACCGGCTAGCTAAGAAATTATTGCCACATTGTATTTCCTTGGGGCAACATCGATTGGACAATAAATTAACCACTTTTTTCGTCGTAAAAAAGGATGTATAGTATGTTCCTTTATGGATAAACATATCAGTGTGCTTATTCTCACAACGCTTCCCGTGAAAATGATTCAAACACCTGAATTCCCAACAATGTTATGCCACAGCTCCTGACATAGATTCCGCCAATATACTGAGGAAGGGATCTTTTTTTTCTAAAAACAAAATGCTCGTTTCAAACTTATGTCAATGTGGACAAAGAATAAAATAATAGTAATGATAAAAGGAAGAAAAAGATGTCACTGATGACCTATGCATAAATCGCAATTGCTATTTATACAATGGTAACTTACTTTAATTGGAATTGCGTAATTATTGGCAGGTATTATAATAATACTAACTTTTGCTTTCCACAATAAATTGCCCATGCTGCAATATTCATGGGGGGCTTCTTGTAATGAATACTATCATGAAACTGGTCCTTCAAAACTAGCCACTGCACTAACATTAACTAGTAATTTCTAAAGCAACTGCGATATGGTGGAAAGAAAACATGAAATATAATGAAATTTAAAAAAAAAATCTATTTGTTTTGGTTAAATTGATAATTTTTTCTGAAAAAAAAAAGCTTTTTAATAAAAATTTAATTATAAATTATTTTAAATACAAAATAAACTAATACAACCGTATAATAATAAGAGTTCACATTATAAACGGTAGTAATCGTTTGCCTAATACTGATTCCAATCATGAAGCTCAGTCCCATTATTAGAGGACAAATATTCCAGTTTCTTTTGTCATAAAGGTCTACATCATCATCCGTTGAAACTTCGTGTGGCGTTCATGATTGAGGCATTTCACGAAACTTTGTGCCAATGAGACTCCAAGTGATGATACAGTGAGTCTTGATTCGTTAAGCATCTTTACCATTAAATATAATGAATAAAACATTCAAAGACGCCTTCCATGAGTTTATTCCATCATGGAGATCCCTGCTAAGTTTTTTGGAAAAGTACGCGATCCACTATGCTTTCGAAGTCATTGAAAGCATCTGCGTTCTAAATTTATTAATACATATAAAGTTAATTATCAGGTAGAGTTCACACCACACTGATCATGTAAGTGAAATGATGAGATTAAAACAATTATCATAAACACGGAAAACTAACCCATGCATGTCACCTAGAAAATGAAATGTTTTCGTAGTTTATGATTAATTAGTGATGAGGAAAGCCGGCTACCTAATTATAATTATAGATTAACCAAGCTGAACAAAATTCGAACACAAATACTGAAGTGAGTGAAGTCAGATATGCAGTCATCAATAATATCATATGTAGGGACATTTCTTGAGCCTTGGCGAACGCGAGAATTGTGGAAAAGAGCCAGTCGAATATAATCAAGCACCTATTATATAACTTGAAGCTAGTTTATTGGCTATAAGACTCAGCATGATCATCGTTACTTACATGATTTTAAAAAAATAAAGATAAGTTACTCCTGTATATAGACCAGTATCATTGACAGTTTAATTTCTTGGGACCTCCAAATGCCTTTCGTTAAGCTTAGTTTAGTTCCAAAGCTCAATTAGGGGCACCACCAAGGCATAGGTCCAATTCAGAGGACTTAGCTATATTGCCTTGAAGAACGTAACAAAGGCCAATAACGCAAGATTACTAGTTAAAGTTCGACTCGAAACGTAGTAGAACCTTATAAATACCAATCTCTCCAGGCTAATTAAACGTTATCAGCGTTTAGCTTTTAACATTATAGGTTTAATTTTGAAATATTATATTATATTATTATTAATGTAAAAAATTTTACACAACACATAACAAGAGACATTTTTAAGTACTCTATTTGTTTCAATTTATTTATTTAAATATATTAATTTAAGAATGTATCAAATTATTCAAATAGACAGATAAATTGAAACAGAATGAATACTTAATTTCATAACAAGAAAAAATACGGCTTTGTTGGTGTAACAAAAAAAGAATAATATACTTGAGGCCCGTTTGGTATGCCTGTTAGTATAAGGCCTGATAGGATAAGGGCTGATAGTATAAGGCCTGATTGTATAAGACCTGATAAAAATTTAATACTATGCAGTGTTTGGTATGTCACTGTATAAGATATTGTATTATATAAAATATAATCAAAAGAAGATATTATAATAAATATAATTTTTAAATAGTTATTATAATTATTTAAGCTATTTTTTATTATATATAAAAATAATTTTATATTAAAATTTATTTATTTATTTATTTTTAATTTTTTTTATAAATATAAAAAATATAAGAGAGAGAGAGAGAGAGAGAGAGAGAAAGAGTGTGAGTAAAATAGATATGGAGTTTTTATACATCAAAATCTAAATAGGCTTAGTATCACATTCCTATATTTGATTGTATTTTTTATTATATACAATTAAATTTATATTAAATATTATTATTTATATATTTTAACAATAAATTTTTATTCCTATATTTTTATTTCAATTTGAATAGTTATTTTACAATTATTTTTAAAAAATATTTATTTATTATTAAATAATATTATTTTTTATTTATATATTTTTATTTTTATTATTTATTTAATAATTAATTTTCTTTTAATAAAATATATTAAAAAATAAAAAAAAATGAAAGAACCCTTATACATTAAAAGCTAATCAGGCCTAATACGGCCTCCCTAGACCGTATTAAATTATCCATAATTATAATGTATAAAAAAGATTTGATGGATAAATTTATACAATACGTTGACTGCACCAAACAACGGATAAGATCATAATATATTGTATTACTTTATCCTATCATGCTTAATACAGCATGCCAAACACCCCCTTGAGTTGATGGCTTAGATGTTTTCCGAGAGTGCCCCTTATAGCAAGACACGCCTGTTTTTCTAAGCGGACGCATGAATGTTTGAATCCAAGATCTATCCAAATCTCCTACTCATAGTGTATGGAATCAACTAGTAGTTTTGCAAAATAAATAAATAAATGAGGAACTGCATGTTTTGTCGTTGATCTTACGAGAAGTGTTCGCCAAATCTGATCCGCAAGCTCGAAAAAGTCAACATTTAATGTAGGCTGCTCCTCGAATTATAGAGTAATTAAATCTTAGGTCATGTGAACAAAATATAGGCCACGATTCCACGAAAGTCAAAACTCCATATAGTCAACCTTTACAACTCCCACTTGTATGTGATGTGTTGTTATCTGAAATTTGCATGTTTTACGTGCGGTTCAATGGATTATATCCTGAAAGCAGGTTCGTTAATTAATAGAAAATATTTTTGAACTCATAAGGTATAACTATCGAAAAAAAATATTATACACTTATACGAGTATGAGTAAATCCCGTCAAAAAAAGAAAATATCAAAACACCTGCGTATTACGATAAAATAGATGTATATATTATGTGCTTATGTGAATAAAGTGTTATATAACTGATATTGAAATGTGATCTACAAATAACAATCTTGAAACAGTAAAACTTGTCGAAGTCCTACAGTGGAGGAAGTGGTTATTGTACTCAAGGCATGCCCTAACTGGCAAGTTATCTAGGCTCTTAGATACATCCATACCGCTCAATATGAGGTTCCAGGAATCGTCATATATTCCTCAATGAACATTTATCTCTAGTTTATTTCATGAACATTTTTAACTCGTTACTGGTGACGTTGTATCAAATTCTACCACCAACTAATCGTGTTCGGTAAGAATGGCTAACTACAACATGAGACCAAACCGACATTAATTATTTCATGATGTTCCCTGTCACTGTCTGTTACTATAGGAAGATTCGACGTGAATTCGGTTGTTGCTGCCTACTTTAAACACATTTGTTTTTTTCTTGAAAAAGAAAATAGGTTAGGGTAATCTAATCTCATTTTAAAGTCAACAAACCACCAATTTCAGCAAAAAACTACAATAAAATTACAAATATATCCTACCAATCAGATGAATTTGAAGTCATGCAACTCATGAGTTAAATGTTGATTAATGTGGGCTAACTCACGTTAATTAGCTCGATTTTAGAATATTCCGAAAAATTAAAAGAAAACTGGAAATACAAGACAATGATACATACTATAACATCATTTGCTGGCGAATTTCTACCCCTTTATAAATTGCCATTTGAGGTTTCTAGTGCTCAGGATAATGGTAAGCAAGTAAAGATAAGAATTTCTCTGCAGTCGCCAAGATTATTCCTTGTGTTCAACGACATATGTTTTATTTTGTTCTTCCCTTATACTCCACTTGCTATCGGCGGTCGAAAGGAAATAAATCAATTTGCTTTCGAAGTCAATTAAACGTGCATCAATGTGTTCATTGATTAAGACTACATCTATATATACATCTTTGAGACTTCAGAAATAAGTGCCAAATGTCAAAAGTCTTGCATAGTACCCAAGCTATATTCTCTTTTGAAAAATATTTATATGGACCACTCCTGCATAGACTCAAAATATAAATAACAAATCAGTGTACAATTAAATAAAGAGATCACGTAATAAAAAAATAACAGAAAACTTGTTCATGTTAATGCGTGAATAAATAGTGTCTGTTTGGTTTGCACATAAAGTTCTCTTGCGTTCAGTCAAACTGATTTGAAAAGAAGTGTTTTACTGTTTTAGTTTGGTTTGTTTTTTAGCTGTGGGGAGAAATTACATGCTTTGATTAAAATCGATTTTAACCAAAGCTGATATATAATATTATTGGCTCTTCCTTTTGCTTTTCCCATCAGTTCTTCTAAACTCACTTTTCTAATATAATTCTCAAACATAAATCAATTCTTTTAAAATTAATTCTCTCAATTTCAATTTTTTCAAAAGTAATTCTACTAAAATTTAAATCAAACATACCCATATTTATTCAATATTGCTGATCTGCTATAAGAGAGTGCTTGAGTTTAAAATAGTAACTGTATGCAATTATTGCCACACTTTTATTCTCTTTTCCACTCTTCAGGCCTACATAGTTCATACACCCCTTTCCTCTTAGGAATGTTATTTGAATATCAATAAGTAAACATTTCATCAACTTAATAGAAAGGGAAAAATACAAAGTCTTAGATGGTAATCGGTGTTGAGAAAGAAAAGTCTAAATTTTTTATCTTTTTCTCTTTCTAGGATATTTATAAAAATGACTACTTTTCAAATATCAATTTTCCTTTCCATCTCATTCGCTCTATCTGTAATTACAAAATTACAATACTGTTTTTTTTTTAACAGACTAAGTTATTTAATCAAATGACTTCAAATTGAAGACTGAACGTGTGCTTTTTACTCTTGTATTACCTTATATTTATATAGGCTTTATTATTTAGTTATAATTATCTTTATTTCAATTTTTAATATAATTATTTTTTTAATTTTATCACATAAACAAATGTGAAATACGCATTTAAAAAAAAATAATGTATATATAACATTTTTCATTAAAGACACACATCCATTGAAGTAGTGTAGCCTGTCGGATTCTGTGATGCATATTACAAAGTGAGGTGCATCACACACCTTATGGAATAAACAGTCAGATCTGAGGGTGCACAAATACACCCTCACATCTAACCATTAATTTCATAAGGTGTATTTATGCACCTTCAGATCTGACCGTTTATTCCATAAGGTGTGTGATGCACCTCACTTGTGAGGTGCATCACAGAATCTGCCAATAAAAATAGGTTAATAATTATAAGCTATGGACCCATATAAATACCATCAATTAATTGCTATGTAGATCATTACAAGGAATTTTTTTTTTTTGGTGGCTTAAGCTGCTTGACATACATATATATACATATACCCTTGGATCTGCTGGCCTAAGCAATTTATTTTTCAAAGTTCACGTAAATCGATCGCATTACTCGTAATCTCTCCACACCATCTCGAGCTGAAGGTGATGTTTAACATATCGGTGTTATTAAACTTGTTATAGAATCATATTAAGATCTTTAAAACATACCATACACTAAATATTTTCATTTCTATCTATCTAATTTCTTGTAGTTGTCCAATAGAACACCTTATTGTTTTGTAATTGGCCTAAAAATCCAACAGTGGAACAGCCAATCAAAAATCGTTATTTACGTTTACAAGCAACTATCTTATCTCGATATTTTCATTGGTTTTCAAGACAACAATGACATGCTTTCCAGTACTATATATATACACTTGCAGCTTATACACGAGTTAGGTTTGTTGGATAATTTTGTGGACTTACATAAATCAAATCATATTTAATTTGAACTCGGATTAGCTGAATGTCAAAATTGATTAAAGCTAATTATTGAAGCCCAAATTATTGTAATCATTATTGTTATTGGGCCTACGCACTGCTCATTGGTGGGTATTGTTGTATATCCCTTTGTGTATGAGCCTTGCTATAATGGGTGGCTTGGCACATCACTTTTCTAACACAAGGAGAGGCCCCTCCTCCTAACCTCAATATATAGTGCTGGCCAAACGAGCGTCCTTTCGGCTCCCTGGGGAATAGGAGGAGTTCTTCTCTCCCTCTGGCCTCTCTTGGCCAATTCCTTTCTAGTTTCTCCAAGGTCAAAGAACGGAAAACAGCCTTGGATCAATCGTTCTTCATCAATTGAATCAGGTTCTCTTGCACTTATTCTGTTCTTGATTTTGTTCTTGATTTTCATGCTATAATCAAAATCAAAACTTGATCCAAGGGCGTTATAATTTCTTCAAGTGGTATCAAAGCCCTGTTTGATATCTGATTATGGCTGTTGATTGTGTTTTTGTGCGAGTTTGGGGTGTTTAAGTTCGAACATTCATGAACCCCAAAAATGTTAATTTCGAATTTATGATTCTGGCCATTTGATTTCAAAATTTGTTGAGGATTATTGTTGTTTATGTTGTTATGAATTTATTGAACCGATTATTGTGTAATTTGGGGCTGGATTGAGAGAGAAATCGAAGGAAGAACCGAAGAACCGCACCCCTTTGATCGAAAATTCAATTTAGTTATCTAGACCGATTTGCGTTCGAACTCCATATGAGTTTTGTAGAGCACATCACCACGAACTCATAGAGACCAAGAACATGAATTTTCGTTGAAAATTGAGGGAGAAAATCGCCAAAAATCGCGGAAACCCACATGATTGTTCTTCAAGTTGTCCCAGGAGTTATAGGCCACGATTCTTCGAGATATTACATGGGTTTTGTAGATTTCTCTCTTACGAATCCATAGACACCAAAATCGCTTGATTTCATCGAGAAATGAGGGAGATATGGCCTTCGACCCGTTTGACGTTTGGCGGGTCGCGAAGCGGGTCGGACTCAACCCGTCTGGAGGTTGAAGATGATGAACAGTGCAGGCGCGAGGCCCACTCGCGGCCCAAGCGCGTGGGGGGGCGTGTAGGGCCCAAATGAGGCCCAAAATTCACCAAAATTTGCAGGCTTGGTATTTTTAATAAAATAAAATTATTGGTGAATTTTATTTATTTTTTTGAGCATTAAAAATATTTATTTGAATTTATTTCAAATTTAAAATGCTCAAAATTATATGGTTCTCTCCGAATTTTGGCCTGAAATTTTTTGTGCACATTTGTGTTATTATTGGGCATATTGTGTTAAGCATACTCTCAGAGTTAATGTGCTTTGCATATTAAAATAATTTTGAGCTCCTTAAATTTATTATATTACACATTAAAATTATGAGATGCCACTATTGTTGAATATTGTGCAATATTACTCTGAGAATTGCAGTTTAAGAAGTATTAGGACTATTATTTTAAGCATTAATGAAATTTTGGGCATCAAATAAATTATTTTGAATTTTCCAGAAATAAAATTGTCTAAAATCGTATTATATTCCCCGAATTTTATTCTGAAAAATTTTGTGGATAATTATAACATATTTGGGCATGTCATAATTTATGCACTCTTAGAGTTAGAATATTTTGAATATTGAAATAATTTTGGGCAGCTCTATTGTTTATATTGATTATGGAATATCACAAATTTTGCAATTATATCGAATTTGTGCAATGGTACTCTGAGAGTTAACTTCTGGAATATTTTGGCAATATTGTTGGCCATTTTTCATGATTGTGAACTTGCCTTCGCGGGACCAATTGTGATAAATGTTAATTTTGTAAATAATTTTGTGCAAAATTGTTCTGAGAAATATTTTCTAAAATTCTAGAACATAATTTTGCTACACACTCCCATTTTATATGAAATAATAGCTTCTTTTATGTAAAATTTTGAGAATCTGATTTATGCAGTCCAAGTGGGAGAATGTTTGATATTTGTGGACTTACATAAATCAGAATGGATTTACATAAATCAAAATTTGAATTTGGATTTAATCCAAATTAAATACATGCTTAAATAATGGAGCATGTTATGGATTTCAAAATATTTATTTTTGGGGAATGTTTGTTGTTTAAGCACAAAATTTGTGATAGTCAAATTATTATTGATGTTGGCTAAAATCTTACTTTCCATAAATGAAAGCTATTTTTTGGTGATGTAATTCACCATTAGAAAATGAGAGAAATAATTTAAATTTTCAGAATCTCTCTTTTATTCCACAGGTTGATAGTCATGTGTATTTTGATTTTGAATGAAGAATTTAGCTCACAATTTATTATTTATTATATTTTATATATATTTGTTTGTTTATGCTCAGTTTGTAAAATTTCAAACGAGTTGTTTCTTGACATTGTGAGCATTTATTGATATATTCAAATTTTGTTTTCTCTCTCATAGCTGTTGTGCTGTCCGTTCTCTTGTGGAAATGTAAATATTCTTGCTTATGTTGCATTGAGAATTACGTTAATAATGAACTTACCCTTCGATTTATCTTTATTGACATAATTCTTAATAATTTAAAAATTGTGTCCTAAGGTTTTCAATATCCTCTCGGTACTAGCTTTAGAGACATGATTTTATTGTTCATTGGAGTTTACTTATATGTTAAATATTGAAACCCTAAAAGAGTATTGCAATTACATGAGCTCCGTTTATTAATTGGGCATTTTAGAGCAATCCAATTTTGTGAATTTTGCATCAATATATGGTGAAGTTTAATTTATATTGAATTAAATTATTTTATGGATTGCAAATATTGTTGGGTTATGTAGATAATGAATATACCCTTCGGTGTGACATTATTTGACATAATCATTATGTGATAGAGAAGACTTTATCAAATGGAAGAGACTTGTATATTGTGATCCGAGACCCTTCGATAAGATTGCAATGATATAAGGTCTTTAACTCAATTAATTGCCCAATTGATTAAACGTGAGAAAACCAATTTTATTATATGAATAAATTATAATATTTTGATGTAAGGTTTTCTCTTTCTTTATTGAGCTATTATCACTCTATTATTTTGAGATCTATTTTAAGGACACTTTGAGTCTCTTAGAATATAATGTTACTCCCGTTTATATAGAAACTATTGCTATAGTGGGAGTTAGAGACTCTATAATTTTGCTATATCCTTATTAATAGCTATATATAGGTCTAAAATGCTTTGGCTAGCATATTAATTTTGCTATACCTTTATAATTTGGTTGTTGTTTGAGTTTGCGATAACAAAGAGAGGAGATATTTATTTTAAAGTGTCAAAGACACTTATGATCTCCTCATTTATATAGACAGAGTATATGAAGCCAATTCTGTAAAACTTTATGGCTGAAAAGTTTTGATAACTCTGCACTTTTGTGATTATCTCTGTTTGTACTTTTGTTATTAGAGAGAACAATGATAAGTTTCAAACTTATATTGAATATTCTACCACAAATTATTACTTATCCCACTATTCATTATTATGCCATTAGAGTATATTGAAACCTTATGGTATCTAATGGGAATGTTTATATTATTTGATATATTAGATTAGTGGGAGATATTATGCCATACATTAATTTGTATCTTTTGTGATTATGTGGCAATTCATGGTAGACTCGATATTCTTCTCGAGTATATTCTTACAGAACATATTGTTGTTGATCCCCTAATTAATGGTTAGCTGCCAAAGATTTTATTGTTGATATTGTAACCCTTATGTGTATATATTGAGGTCTCTTTGGCACATTGGGTTAGTGGGAGTTTGTTCTGTAAATTCATCATGACCTCAAACTACTGTTAATGCCATTTAAGTTTGCGCAGTTTAATTGTTTATGTAATTTGTATAATGGCATTATTATTGAGACATATTGGACCTAGTCTCAATTTCATTATGCTGATATATATTGTTGAATCTCAGAAAGCATCATGGGTGGATGCTTGTGTTGCCATATATTATTGTGTACACTTTTGTTGGTATGGCAAATATTGGAGGCATTTCGGATCCGTCTCATATTGTGATGAGATGTCTTAGATCTCATATAGCATTCAGGGCGAATGCTATGGCCATTTGTTGGGAATTGCAATTGGTAATCTATCGGCATGCTATTCTGTTGTTATGCATTCCCATTGGCTTGTCTACCACCATTTATTGGGTCACTGGGAGATGAGTATCTCACGTGTATGATATCAGTACTCCTTCGAGTATAATTCTCTGCATTGTTGAGTACTTGTTATCCTATATTGGACCATTTGGTTGAGAGTGCGGACTCAATTTTGACATCATATTATGGCCACATATTATGAACTAATCTGGGGAATTGTTTCTTAAGAATTTGATTTATGTCGTTCAAGTGGTAGATTGTTGGATAATTTTGTGGACTTACATAAATCAAATCACATTTACTTTGAACCCGGATTAGCTGAATGTCAAAATTGATTAAAGCTAATTGTTGAAACCCAAATTATTGTAATTATTATTGTTATTGGGCCTACGCACTACTCATTGGTGGGTATTGTTGTATATCCCTTTGCGTATGAGTCTTACTATAATGGGTGGTTTGGCACATCACTTTTCTAACACAAGGAGGGGCCCCTCCTCCTAACCCTATATATAGGCATTGTGGCCCCATTGAAATAGAACGTCCTTTCGGCTCCCTGGGGAATAGGAAGAGCTTTTCTCTCCCTCTAGCCTCTCTTGGCCAATTCCTTTCCAATTTCTCCAGGGTCAAAGAACGGAAAACAGCCTTGGATCGATCGTTCTTCATCGATTGAATCAGGTTCTCTCGCACTTATTCTGTTTTTGATTTTGTTCTAGATTTTCATGCTACAATCGGAATCAAAACTTGATCCAAGGGCGTTATAATTCCTTTTAAGGTTAGCTTAACTACGATTAAATAAAAAGCTAAGCATAATAAAGAGAGACAGAAGGCCAGTGAGAGGAATCACGGCACCAACTGCTCGGAGTTGGCCGAGGACAGCAGAGCTTAACTATAAAAGCTTCAAAATCATTACTAGAAAAGCTTTAGACTCATTTACTATCATTGAAAGATTACGCCACGAATATCTATATGGATGTATTACATAATATATATGGAAGCCATGATGATTAAGACGCTAGCTTAGCCCTTAATTAATTATAAGGATTCCTACCTAATTATTGGTATAGGCTTTTAATTGCTTCGTGCAACCCCCTTTTCCTTTCCTATTGATTTTTAGCATATGTTATTCATTGGCCCATCCCCGCGTTCGTCCAAAAATGTCTTCAAGTATAGATATTGAAAATTGCTTGTGAAACATGAATCGATAAACCTAATAAAGACGTGTTAATCTAATTTATTCAATACATATATTAATTTGATGCTTGCCTGCCCAACTCTGACTGGATTAAAATCTAGCATGTGTTAGGTTAATTAGCATTAGAACCATGGGCAATTAAGGATGACCGAGAGTAGCTTAACATGTCTGTTGTGACTCGTATTAATTAGCTAGCAACTAGAATGTTAATTCAAGGGTGAATTACACTGATCTTCTTTGAGATTCAATATAAATACATCCGGCATTCCTCTTTTTAACTATATTATTCTTACTTCCCTTATTTCGCATGATAGATCAAATTCCGAGTTTCGAGTTACCAAGTTTTGAGTTAAATATGTCTTTTAATATGGTAATTTACTTTCAAGTTCTGAGTTCCGAGATCATCTCATAATAATTCACCTTTATGTATGCGTAATGATTTTGAAACTCAAAAATAAATTATCACTTTAAAAAATAAGTTTAACTCAAAATTTGGTAATTTAAAATTCGGAACTCGATCTCCCATAATAAATAAAAAAGGTCGTGCAATATTGCTAAGAGAAATATTAGTAGAATTGCATTGAACCTAGCGACATCTTAGTAATTCACCCTAAATCAAATGTCAAGAACTGTGTCGGTATGATGACAGCCAATAGTTAAGGGGAGTACCAGCTTTGTACTTACCTTATTGACTGTTCTCACCTCCGCGTGCCATGGTAGGAAGCAGTCTCAATCCATGTATGTAATTTACCTTTTTATTATTATTATTATTTTTCTTTAACTGAAATTAATGGTCAAAAATCACAGAATGTCTGGTTCTGTACGTGTAGATTTAAAATGCAAAATTATCTTTTTTTGTATTTGAAGTAACTATTGCGCTACACTGATCTTCCCATATGTATGAGCATTAGATAGAAAAGTGGACTATACGAAGCGCAGTGCAGCCAAAAGAATAATAACCACCGTTGATCTTATCATATGCGTAACTGATCCTTCACGATCATCGTAGAAGTGCACAAATTACACAATGAAGTAGAACTGGGGATGGGTTTCGTATGACCGACATTTAATAGGAGGTTTGAATTTGTTTTCTTAAGAATAGGATTTTTAAAAATATTATTTTTGATAATAATTTTTTTAAATATGTGTTTTTTAAAATATTTAGTAGATAGATTGAATTCTTAAAAATATTTTATATATTTTTAAAAATATCCTTAATCGAGGGCAACAGTTTGGCAGCAATCCAATGATGGAGCGTGGCTACTAGCAGTGGTCCGGTGGTGGGTGGTAGTGGCTGATAATGGGAGTAATTTGGTATTTTCATTGAAAAAAATATTTTCATAAATGTTGCATTTTTGGGATTAATTTTTGTCAACATTTCCATCAAAACATTCTCATTTCATGCACGGAATTACAACATTTCCATGGGATAAAAATATTTTTTCTTATGAAAAGACCAAATTACTCCTATTATAACTCATTGCCACCCACTGCCGATTACCCTCCACCACTGCCTACCTCCTTCAGTCGCCGGACCACCATCAGCCCCCACCCTCCACCGCTGAACCATTGTCGGATGATGCCAGACCGTCGCCCTCTGCCAAGGGTATTTTTTGAAGTATGCAAAATATTCTCGAGAATTCAATTTATCTATCAAATATTTTAAAAATATATGCTTGAGAAAAATATTCTTAAAGATAGCATTTTCGGTAATAAAAATTCAAATCTCCTGCCAAATGCCTCTAAGTGTCTAAATGAAATTGCAAAGCAAAAGGAACGGAAGATAGATCCAATCATATACGTGAGATACTTCGGCAATATCAAATTTTAAAAGAGAATTTGACTCCACAATGTCCTCATCAAATACGTAGAACTAGGTTCAAATCCCCCTTTTCACTAATAAATGCTAGCTAGCTGCCTGAAGAAAAATAAATAAATAAAAACTAAAACATATACGTCAATATTGACGGGAATTACTCTAGTATCATTTCATTTTATCAATATGAAATTGTTAAATATTTGTAGAATAATATTTCTTTTAGGGTTTAAACATTTATGATGATACTAATAAGCAAATAAATATTGACGGGAATTAATCCAGTATAATTTTTTTGAATAAGGTTTTTCAAAGTAAGAATGCCTTTAAAATAAAAAGGTAATAGTATATTCATTTTAAATTTAATAATTCTTATTTCATTAAATAATACAAAATTAAATACACATTTATTTAATCACTTTAAAAAAAATTTCTTGTATATATCCAGAAAAGAAAAAAAGTAATTTCTTTCTTCCCACGAGCACGGTATTTATGGGTCTTTTTTATAGATAGAAGGAGGGCCGAGCCTGCAATGAGACATCACAACCATGTCCTGAAGGACAATGTCATCACACCTTCACCGTCTGTTTGTTTTGAAAGAAAATAAGAGGAGGGAAAAGTGAAGAAAAGAAAATGAGAAGAAAACATCATTTTTTGCTGTTTGGTTACAAGTGTAAAATGAAGAGAAAATTAAAAAAGTAAGTGGGACCCACTCTAAATGTTTTCTTGTCATGCATGCGCAGAAAACTGAAGAAGCTTATCAAAAAATAGAAAAAATACATTTATGCCTATAAAAGTGATTTAAGAATTAATAAAACTTTAAAATTTATCTAACATTTGTTTTTGTTTTAAAAAATTCATAATAAAATTTATAATTCAAATATTTATAATTTTTTTTATTAATGTTATTATAGAATTATTTACTTATTTAATTTGTGCAAAGTATTTGGAAAGTAAATTATAATAATATGCTATATATTGATTTTGTTATAAAGATATATATGTCATTTTATTTCAACTCTCATTTTCTTTCTTTTCATTTTCTCTTCATTTTTTTTTCATCCAAACATATAAAAAGAAAATATACTTTTCTCTTTATTTTCTCTTCTCTTTATTTTCTTTCTTTCTATTTTCTTTCCTCTCAATTTCTTTTTTTATCCAAACAATGTGTGTCGTCACTGAAAAACATGCAAGCCTAACCGCAGAGTATTTGCATGGTTTGTCAACCAATCTGCTACCTGGGTACTCGCCACATTCACCTTTTTGAAAATTACCACTGTGAATTTTAAAATTTTTTAAATTAAATTTTAAATTTTAATTTGTGACCCAAATAATAATATTTTTCCACCCTAGATGAGGTGGAACTCATACTCGGTAAATTTTTTGTTGGTGACCAACAGTGTTAAAAACTAAAGCTAGGTAAATGTTTATGAATACCTTAATTGTATCTTTAACATACTTATTTCTATCATGTACCAAAATTTAATTTTTATTTAAAAGAATGAAAGAAATAGTAAATAAATCCCAAATTACTTGATGATAAAAGCTTCTATATCAAGTCAATTACCAATTTTTTAAAAAAGTTAAATAGTACTAATTAGAAGAAAGCTAACCAGTGACTTCATTACATCTCTATTCTCTAACACCATTTACATTTTAAGATAATGAAATTTGCAGTACTAATATGCTTACAGTGCGAGCACATTCGCCGTGAGTCACTTTATTTTGAGATTTACTTCTCACTGTGCATCTTAGATGGATTTTTGAGTGCCGGCCAGTCCCAAAAAAATTTATGGAACTTCAATTTTGTTTTTTTTCATCTAAAAAATTACATGGTACTAGTAGTTATATTCTAACTTTTAATAGTGAAAAACACAAGTATTTCTACACATACCGATCCTAATCTCTGTGTCTTTTTTCTCATTCAAATCTTCAATTACCGGATGGGGTTGGGCCCCATAAACTGCAGCCTATCGAAAAACTCTTTAGTAGTAATAGAAACATGAAATTTTAAAGGAAAGGACTATATGGAGCCCCACTAAACTTTTACCTTTTTTATAAATTAACACCATGAACTTTTAAATATTATTAATTAATCCCTAAATTTTAACTAACATTTTAATAGACCATTTTATTTAAAATTTCTTAATGCATATTAGTGATAATATCACATTAACATATCTTAATTATTATTTTACATTAACTTTATACTAATGATTAATTTATGATATTAATTTTGATACATTATTATTGTAAGAGAGTTTTACACATTCATCCAATCAAATGCTTCTATTTGTAAAACTTTTAAGATAATGAATGGTCGCGTTAAATACTTTTACTGATGTAGTAATATATGATTAGATTTATATAATTTTTTTTATACTCATGATATATTAAAATTAAAATTTTAATTTATTTATTATTTAGTTTGAAATATCTTTAATTAACATATAAGAATTTCCAAAATTTTAAAAAATAAAATAATATTATAATAAAAAATTACTAATTCTATATTATTTGATAAGTAATATCATAAATTAATCAACTGTGATATCATTTGCTATACTATTAGTAGTTTAGCAATTTTTTAAGGAGGATTTGTTCCCTGACCACCAAATGCAACTTACAACCCAATTAGGAACGTAACTTCAAAGACTTAAGATCGTAAGGGGTCACCATTGTAACGCGTTATCCTTTTTGTTCAAAAAAGAATCAGTTTTTAAACTTGAAATAGCTCAAAAATTGCGTTATTAACCCTGACAATAACTTAGAAGCCAGTCATCTATCATTAAAGGTCTATTAATCTTGCAAACTCTAAATTCATTAATTTTAGATTCAAAGCACTACTTTAATTTAGTATTTTTTTTTTGTTCTATTAGAAAAATTGGTCACGCAATTTCAGATTAGAATAATGATTAAGTACAAGTCCTATCCAAAGAGATAATTCTGGAATTTAAATTCTTAACATTGTCAAGATAGTTCATCTGGATCACAGTTCACTTCTACTGGCACTATCCACTTTTGAGTCTTCAATATATATATATATAATACAACTTTGAATGGTGCATTTAGTGTTTCACTTCAACCGTTCCAATTAATCAGCGTCATGCGGATCAGCCGTCTTTGAAATTTTACAACTTCCCTTGTTAAAGTCAAAAACCACATTTCCATTATTCACCGTACGCAATGAACAATATACACCGAACTAATTAAGATCGTGCCACATGTATAGTTACTTATGCTGATGACATAACATGATAGACCGTTAAATGTATGTACATTTCTGTCTAGCCTAAATTTTCTGTCACCAATTGAACTATTGTACGAAGTAGCAGCATTTTCTTCAAACTTTATTCATTGAAACCTACTTTAGAATATATAGTAAATGTCAATTATCTCATATCATTGATCATAATGTTGAATTTTATTTTATTTTATGTGAATTTCAAGGTGAAGCCAACAAGATGAAGAACCATATATAAACAACTACACATGAGAAGCAAAACCGCATTTCCAGGAACAAAAAAAAGGAGCAAGAACGATAAAACTCAATCCAATGCAAGAGATATATAGCAATAAAAGCAAGCCAGCCAAGATATAGACAACATAAATTTCATCTTCGTAAGAGACAATTATAATTTACTTACGTAGCATTGTGTATCCAAATTCTTCGACAATTAATTCTTTAGAGAGGATTAACATCATGTTAAATTTCAAATCCCAGGATTTGTTATAATATTAAGAGTAGCATTGTCAATTTGTCTTGTTACTCGCTTGATAGAATAAGAAATTCAATAAAAGCCATCTACGTTATTGAACCGGCCAAGATATAGCAATCTATAAATTTTCTTTTGATCTTTTTTGTCAAAAAGCTAAAATTCTTAATGCGTCTGTCAACAAAGTTCCAAATAAAAACAAGGACTAATTAGTTTACGTGTCCATGAAAATAGGGCTTGTTTGATTAAGTTAAACAAGTATTTGGTACCACGTAGCCCGCTGATCCGTGTGACAAGGTAATTTATGTATGTTTAAATAATTGCTCACCGATAAATAATGCATTTAACCTTTCATGTTGCAATGAAAATAATCATCAAAGAAATCGGATTAGGACGAATGCAAGTTCCGAATGAAGGGTTTAAGAGAGAGGCTACATCATCGTCCCACATCAGAAATATACAAGTTTGCTCGTCGGGAATGAAGTGCATAAGTGCAACTCTATTTTATTTTAGGATTTCAGGTAGGCGTCATACATCATAGATATATGATGGAGAAAAAAATCTTGCCTGTGGGTTATGTGACATTTTCTCTTCTTACACACACACACACACACACACACACACACACACATATAGATTTTTCAATGTAAAAAACAAGTTATAGACCTACAACACTTCAAAATAAAATGCATATAATTTATTAAACTTTTACATGTTTTTTAATTTTTTAAGTTCGAAGTTCGAACAACTTGCGATCAATAATTATCTCTTAATTTCATGTCCATTATCAAATAGAAAATCTTTCTGACATTATGTTAAACAACTGAAGTTATCAGCAATATTTTTTTTATTCTGATTTTTTTTCTTAATCAACATTCAAATCTTACTAGTTCCACATTATAAATCCCAGTACAGATACGCATATATGATTCATTAATTCCGCAGCAGTTCTAGAAACAGAGTCGATATCCCACTTTTCAAATACAAATGATGTAACAAAAAGTAATATATAAATTTAAATATTTCCTTTTTCATTGTTTTCACTTTCCCTTGTTGGCCAGGAAGGAAGCTATATATAGTTATAATTGAGTTCTACCAAGCATAACGGAAGCTGTTTTTTTCAAAACAAAAATCTCATCCTAGCTAGTCCGTTACATTGAAGTACAATTCTTCCTGTCTTGTGTGCGGTTCGCCCTCTTTTCTTGGCCTGTATGCTTTCTTACTATATTTAATTAACTTTTGCTTTTTATCATCTTTCGGTTTGTTTAATGAATATCTTACTTTATAACTTGTCACTTTGATGGATTAGGTTATAGGCATGATCTATATAATCTTCTTAATCGCCGAGAGCTTGACACATGGACAACAAATTACAGCTTGAACATGACACTTTGTTCATAAACATTGGTTCATCTCATCATGTTCCAAACCCTCCATATAAACAATTTCCTAATTTCAATTTCAAACTTATCTTAACTTTGTTCAACTAATGGGGCGCATGATTAGGGCACTTAGCCTTGGATATCAGGGATATAGACGGATGATTAATATGGATTTGATTGGATTTACTAATGGATTTTCTTTCCATCGTATTTGCTTTCTCTTGAATCAGCTAATCTTTGACCTTCGCAATCAACAAATTGTTGGATAAGTGGTAAGCAGTTTGGTATCCCGTAAAAATAAGGATATAAATTCGAATTTTGGGAAACACACTTATTAAAAAGAGGATTAATCGTAAATAACCCATCCCGAAATTATGAGAACAATGTCTCCTATAATTTAAATAAAAAAGTAAATCAAAGGCGAAAAAAAGAATCTTTGACCTTCGCAAGCAAAATCAGGACTTAGAACGTGTTGAATCCAAATTAAACCTTACGAAAGTGGCACAACTGCGTGGGTGACATAGTCACATAGTCAATTTTAAAATACTAACTATGCAATAGCTATAAACGTACACATATTTTGAAGAAACGAAATTAGATTTGTTTGGTATAACAAGAGTCAATGCTACGAGGTTGGATTCTACTACGACAAACAGTTTCAATGCATCTGCTCCGTTCAGATTACATAATAAAATATCTACATTTATAAACAAATAATTAAGGGGTTATTATTATCTTTGATTTTATTTAAAGTGGTGTATTATTCGAATTTAATGTAAAAATATTTTATACAATAATCACAATAGTAACAAGAGTTACCTTTATAATTATTATTTCAAAAATTACACATATAATAATATATAATTATAATTGAATGATTAAGCCATAAGGAGTAATCTAATGATCAGAAATTTGAGTAGTTTGCATGAGATCCTCTATTCAAACCTCATTATCATCAATATATATATATATAGGACATATCATATATGAGATGAGTGATTTATTATGAGAGTGAAAGAAGTAAATCTTAACCATTATATCTTACATGAATGGTCAAAATTAAAATATAAAACTATATAATTTTTTTAAGTGATTATGTGATCTTTAAATAAGTTTAAATCTTGTCTATATATGGTTATACAATCCAAATTTACTTTTCTCACTTTTATAATAAATCGCTTCTCTCATGTGATACACACACACACACACACACACACACATATATATATATATCAATAATCAAATTAATCAAAATAAAATTGACGAGGCTAAGCACTTCAAGTATTAATATCACTGTGTAAGTATTTGGATTCTTATAAATAAATATATGAAGACATAAAATGTCAAAAAGCATCATTTAGAAAGCTGGACTTACAGCAATTTTTACATTATTGGATAGTGATATGAATTTTTTTACATCAAATGCCTCTTTCAATTTTTTATTTTTTTTCATTTGGGTTGAATTTGAAACATTATTAAAATAGGATTTCTTCTCCCAAGTGTAAATGAACTTTCATATCATAAATAGTCTTTTAAAAGATTTTTTTTAAAACATTAAAATACAAAAAGCTTCAAAATATCAAAAGTTTATTAGATAATCATCTGATAGTATAACTGCAAGGTGGGGAAGGATTTTGAGGGTGTGTTTGTTTATAATATTAATTTTAAATTTTTTTGAAAATTGAAAAAGTAATATTTAAAAAAAATTAATTTTTTTATTATATATAAAATTTAAATTTTATAATATTTTTTTTAAATTGAAACAAACACAAACTGGGATTAGCATACACAATTAGACTCAGATTTTGGCTGCTCCTGGATGATATTGACCGGTCCAACGACTGTATACAGCTGCCATCTGTGAGTCAATGCAAAATATTTAGAAAAGGGCTTCATTGCGAGCTTCTGTTATCTATGTCTCGTTGCAAGTAAGTAACCAAAATGCGAGGGAGCGTGTGACATTGGTTTTATTCAAAATCAAAACAAACCAAGAAGATCATGATGGGCATTTGGAATCAATTAGCCGTCGGACCATATTAGGCAGCCGGTGCAGCTCAACCATTGTTTCCATAAGTTGTTTGTGTTTTTCTTGAGGACTAATATACATATACAGTAAAAGAGAAAGATATAATTTGATAGTCTATCACATTTTATCTTTTCAACATTCACTATTTTATATCATCACATTGTGTCTTTTATTATTATTATTATTATTATTGTGTATCTATAATAAATCTTAAAACAAATATAAATGATATTACTGATTTGTATATACTAGTTAGAGTACTCGGGCTATGCATGGGTCACAAGTGAGTAAAAAATATTGTAAAATATAATTTTAAAAATATTATTTTCTTCTAATATTATACATTATTTATTATATACATATAACAAAAAAGTTATATCACAATTGAAAGATGAGAGAAAATGTACATAATACTTAAATAATTTTTTTAATAAGTTTAAGATAAAGAATTCACAAACAAAATTTAAATGTAAATATATATATATATATATATATATATATATATATATATATATATATATATATATATATATATATATATATGACACTTAAAAATTAATTTTAATATATCAAAATATATAACAAAGAGAGTATTATACATTTATCAATTTTTATATTTTTAAAATAAAAATAATTATTAGAAAATATAATAAATAATAAATAATATTTAATACAAATATAATTTATACAATAAAAAATTATAAATTATCATAATTATAATTAAAAATAATAACAATTCAATCAAATTTTCATGTTCCAATTAAACACTATTTAAGTAACATTATTTACTTATAAATTTATAACCAAAAATAATTACACGAAATTATTAATTTGATTATATTTTTAATTTTTTATTAAATCTGCTTGTAATTATACTTACAATTATTATTATTTAATATAACACAACATATGTACCAAAAAAAAAAAAAATAACACATCACTGGGCCAAACTTTATGCTTCAAAAGAATAAAATGAAAATTCATTGTTTTGTTGTTTCAAAATACTATCAATATATAAGCGAGAGGAGAGAACAAAGAAAAATACTGAAAATATTTTTATAATAAAAAAACTAAACATTATAGTAGCTATAAGTAAGAAAAGTATGAGAGTTGAAAATTTCACAGATAAGGAATTAAGAAAAAATGATGGACAATATGAGAAATAAGGAAGGAGATATATATATATATATATATGAAACAAACTAAAAGGAATTATAAAAAAAATAGATATATTAAATGTGAAGATTAATTTTTATAAATACTATCAGCCAATAGAATTATAAGAAAATACCAAATTATAATATATAGTTATCATGGTTGGTAATTATTAATTATGATTTGGTATTTTTTTAGAATTTTATTAATTAACACTATAAGATTATTTTATAATATCAGTATATAGAAATTAATCTCTTAAATATGATATAAAGAGAATGACTTTCCATGATCAAATATTTCAAATTATTAATCAACTTTGAAAAGTTAAACTAAAAATATATTAATTTTGATATATTGGTAGGGTAAAATTTTTATTTATACAAATATTTAATTATATATAATTATATCATTACAATTATTTGATGCGTACTATAAGCTTTCTCAAAAGTCATATGAAAATTAAGACATAATTTGTTGACAATACATTTTTAAAAAAATAGGGAAACAAAAATGTCATATTCTAATTGGTGGCCTAAATATTGCAAAGAATAGAGAAGTCAGTTATAAGGAAATAAAATGAATGATAGCAAGATTGAAGAGAAAAATGATAAAAAAAAGGCATTAATAATAAAATGAGTAAATTAATTGATAAAATAATAATAGCTTTCTTAAAGAGACAATCATGAATAGATAAAATAATAATAATATAATAAAGTAACATGAGTGAAAAATTAGGCTGGAAGGGATTACGATGGAATGTTTACAGTTTTAATAGATTATTATATAGAAAATAAATTATATAGATAAGATAATAATATTATTCCTTTATTATCACATATATATTTAATCACAAGCAAAAAGATAACAAAAATAAACTTAAAATAAAATAGCAATTATTATTAATTACTTAATTTTAAAATTTAAAACAAATATTATTTGCTAAATATTTATAATGTTTTGATTGTATTTATTTTAAATATTTCCTAATTGTATTACATTAAAAATTATTTAGTAAAATATAAAAGCCAACTAATTATAATTTATATCTTTGCTATATCTTTTTATATCTTTTAATTGTATCTTGTTTTATATTTAGTATTAAAATAATATAAAAGAAAGGAAGGAAGGAAACAACAAAATGAAAGAAAGATAATAAAATGTTTGATTTGACATATTTGAGAGGAAAAATTTACTGTTAGAAATGTTTACAGATGTATATAAATAAGGTTCTATTTGGTTATATTTTTGAAGAAGTAGAAGGTCTTTTATTAAAACGAGAATTAAAATATACAGTAATTAATGTGTTTAGATGTATATAAACTTTTTGAAATTTTAAAAAGTTTTTTGGAGAAATATTCTTGATATTACTTTTCATCCTAAAAAAAAAAATTTTGAGAATGAATCTTACTGTTACTCTTATATCAACAACCAAAAGTAATTTTATTTTATCCTATCCAAATAAAAATCATTCTCCTAAATTTATTTTTGATATATTCAAATTAAATAAAAATTATTTTTTAAAAAATAATTCCTCTAAAAATTTTCTTTTGAAAGACCTTCTTTCCCTTATAAAAAAAAAATAAAAACTTTTTTTTCAAAAGATCTTCCCCCAAAAGACCTTATATAAATTATGTGCGTGTGTCTTATACACTTGAGGAATTGATTTTTTTAGCGTCCTTCATAGCACTACGATAGCGAAATGAATTCTCTCATATTAAATTTTTACATAATCTTATCATATGTCATATTTTATTATTAAATCTCTTATATTATATATTTTGTTTAAATCTTATGTTTTAAATTAATGATAAAAAATTACATACAACAGAGTTATATAAAAATTTAAGGTTTTATTTTATATGAATTGTTAGTATAAAATTTTTTTACACAAGCATACAATCATTTATTGCCATATTAAATAAAAAATATTTGATTCAATTATCTACTAACTCAAAAGTGTGACAAATATAAATATCTGATTAGATAATAATGTAAAAAATTTTTACACTGTAATGTATAGCAATTAAATTTAAAATTTAGAGTAAATAATCTTTATAGTCATAATATTTTAAAATTGACACTAATTTGATGATAAAAAAATTTTTGATATAAATTTAATCTTAACACTTTGAATGGACATGAATTTGGTCTTGAAAATAATTTTGATATCAATTTAGTTTTAATATTTTAAATTTTAACATCAACTTAGTAAATATTATGGCTAAGTTGATGTCAAAAAATTTTTAAAATTAAATTGATATCAATTTTAAAATATTAAGACCAAAAAAAATATTTACTCTAAAATTTAATAGGAGAGTATTTATTCCCTGCGACCGGAGAGGAGAGGAAGAGAGATGGGGAAACGCATGGAGTGCCAACTCCTTCAGGTTTGATAGATGCGCAATCGCGGGGTGTGGACGTACGTGTGGTTTTAGTTTGGTTTGCTTGGATTTAGTTCATCATAAATGATACTAAATACAGCCTGTTTGTCCATTAAGGCATGCATGCGCGGGCACAGATAGCCGCTTCCTATGATTTGAAGTTCAACCAAAGAGAGAATTGACATACCATGCAACCCTGAACCCAGAAGCGGAGAAATATTTATATGATCCAATAATATTATAATTTTATTTTATTTAAAAATATATTTATATAATTAATCAAAAACATAATAATATGATACTTTCGGATCATATAAGAATTTCTTTCTAGAAGCGCCAGGTCCAGCTGGAGCAGGGTTCTCCGGGTAACCAGCAAAAATGGGGATTTCTTTTACATACACTAGTATAGTACCCGTTCAATGCAGGTGACTATTTTAATATATAAATTAAGTAATAATTATATCTAATAATATGGTTATATTAGATGAGAGTAATAGAGTTTGTTATAGAAGAATGACTTAGACTTGCTAAGAAAAATTATATAAATAATAATTTATAAAAATTGTTTCTTTAGGTAAAACACAACTAAGCAAATTTGTCTAAATATTCTACATACTATAACAAAATAGTTAAATGAGTAATGGATGCGAATACGAAACTCGCATAAAAATGGAACTCGTAACTGGCATCAAATCCAACAATTGCAATAGAAAAAAATTAATTTAAAATTAGCTAGATTCCTCTTTGATGCGAGCTCGAAACTCACGTCAAAGCGAAACTCAGAACTCACGTCAAATCCAATAATAACAATAGAAAAAAGTTGATTTAGATTTGCAGCTGAATACCTCATTGATGTAAATTTGGAACTCGAAACTCGCAATAAATCCAACAATGGCAATAGAAAAAAGTTGATTTAAAATCGCAGTTGGATTTCACGTTGATGCGAAGTCATAACTTGTATCAAGTACAACAATGGCAATAGAAAAAAAGTTGATTCAAAATTGCAGCTGAATTCCTCGTTGATGCGAACTCAAAACTCAAAACTCATATCAAAGTAAAACTCAAAACTCACATCAAATCTAACAATGACAATAAAAAAAGTTGATAGAAAATCGTAGCCAAATTCCTCGTTGATGTAAACTCAAAACTTCATCAAAGTGGAACTTAGAACTTGCTTCAAGTCCAATAATGACAATAGAAAAGAGTTGATTTAAAATCACAACTAAATTCCTGGTTGATTCTAACTCAGAACTCGTACTAAAGAAGAACTCGAAATTCGCATCAAAGTGGAACTCGGAACTCACGTCAAGTACAGCAATGGCAATAGAAAAAAGTTGATTTAAAATCGTAACTGAATTCCTCTTTGATGCGAATTCAGAACTCGCATCAAGTCCAGCAATGGCAATAGAAAAAAAAATCAACTTAAAATCACAGCTGAATTCCTCTTTGATGCGAACTTGGAACTCATACTAAAGAGGAACTCAAAACTCACATCAAGTCCAACAATAACAATAAAAAAGAAGTTAATTTAAAATCACAGCTAAATTCCTTATTAATACAAACTTAGAACTCGGAACTCACATCAAGTCCAGTAGTAGCAATAGAAAAAAAGTTGATTTAAAATTGCAATTGAATTCCTTATTAATGCGAACTCGGAACTCTCATCAAAGCAGAACTAGGAACTCGTATCAAGTCTAGCAACGACAATAGAAAAAAAATCAATTTAAAATCACAGCTAAATTCCTCTTTGATACAAACTCGAAACTCGTACTAAAGAATAAATTGGAACTCGCATCAAGTATAGCAATGGCAATAGGAAAAAAGTTTATTTAAAATCCAAACTGAATTCCTTGTTGATGCGAACTCAGAACTCGCATCAAGTCCAATAATGGCAATAGAAAAAAAGTTGATTTAAAATTGCAGCTGAATTCCTCGTTGATGCGAACTTGAAACTTTCATCAAAATGGAACTCGAAAACTCCCATCAAGTCCAATAATGGTAATAGAAAAAAAGTTGATTTGAAATCGCGGTTGAATTCCTTGTTGATACAAATTCTAAACTCGCATCAAAGTAGAACTCAAAACTCGCATCAAGTTCAACAATAGCATTAGAAAAAAACTTGATTTAAAATCGCAATTGAATTCCTCGTTGATGCAAATGTGGAACTCTAATAAAAGAGAAACTCGAAACTCGCATTAAGTCTAGCAAGGTCAATAGAAAAAAGTTGATTTAAAATGGAAGTTGAATTCCTCGTTGATTTGAACTCGAAACTCATACCAAAGAGGAACTCGGAATTTGCATTAAGTACAACAATGGCTATAGAAAAAAGTTAATTTAAAATCACAGCTGAATTCCTCTTTGATGCGAACTCGAAACTCATATCCAGTCCAATAATGGCAATTGAAAAAAATTTAAAATCGCAGTTGAATTTTTTGTTGATATGAACTCAAAACTCGTGTCAAGTGTAGCACTGGCAACAGAAAAGGTTGATTTAAAATCAGCTAAATTCCTCTTTGATACGAAATTGGAACTCGCAACAAAGCAAAACTCAAAACTCGGGAAAAAAGGAAAGAATGAAAGAGGGGGCGAGAAAGAAGGAAAGAGAGAGAAAATGCAGTGGGAGTGTGGGATCGCGAAAAAGACATTTGGTGGGTGGAAATATTGTTTGTGGGAGCAAAATGGCGCGTTGATTGATTTAACAGAGGAAGGGATGATATATGGGAAACTCTTTTTTTTTTTTTTTTGAACTGGATGTGGGAAACATTATTTAAATCCATAATGTAGGCATATAGTATAGGTACAATATGTAAGTGTAAGTATAGATAAGTACCAAAATATACATGTATCACAATAGAAAAAAGTGCTATATATATTTATGAAAAAAAATTATATTTAATGGTAAACAGTTGTATATAAATAACATTATTTTACAAATATATAAATAATATTATTCATAATATATACGTAAGCAACAAAAAAATATATGCAATGAAGACAATATACAAAGGAAAAAACTTATCAAGTTTTTTGTATCCATTCAATTAAATTCTCAAATTAAATAATGGCATATAAATATTTTTTTTGAAATGAGTAATTTAAAAGTTAAAAGTATACACTTTTCTCAAGAAAAATATGCACTTGTCATTATTTGATTTGAGAATTGATTGAGATAGATATAAAGAACTTGATACAAGTCTTGCTCATATATAAATCAATATATTTTTTATTATAAAACTTTTAAGTATATTCCAACAAAAATTAGATGTAGTGATAAATAAATTATACTATTAAAAAGATAATTAAGATTTAAATCGTTAAAAAAAATTTGTTAGAAGAATCTATTAATTACAATATTATTTGATAATACAAACTAAGAATATCCCACAAAGTTCAAAGAAAACGTAGACAAATCCTAAATTCATGTGCTTGATGATTCTAAAACTTGAACATATGGTACTATAAGTGAAATTCATTTGAGATTATAATTCACTTTTGCAACAACCAACTATTTTTAGGAAAATTCATGTGTTTTTTTTTTTTTTTTTTTTGATAAGAAGAATGCTCAACCCGAAAGGATAGAGGAGCTAAAAATAAGAGTTCAGGACATCAGGTGCCTAGGCACCACAAGCAAAACAAATACATAAAAAATAAGAGCAAACAAAGCAAAGAACATGCTGAAATAGGATCAGAAAGTATGGCTCCGCGATACGCCAGTTATATCCAAGATAGCAACAAATAGCACCCACAAACTTGTACCCCTCAACCAGCTTGCAATCTCCTCTGGTTGGCGTTCCCACGCCATTTTCGAATGAGTTTCAGGTTATAAACAAACTGGTCGGCAGAGAAGGTAAGTCATGGCACCACCCTTTTGCCTAGTATCCAAGTCGAGTCTTGACCATCAGAATTTCTAGCTCCTAATTTGGTTTATAGTGCAAAGATATCCTTGTTTCTGATTCTCCAAATTGACCACAACACCGCATGCATAACAGACAAGCATAGTTTTCTCTCAAAACCCCAAAAAGGTGCACCCTTCTAAGCTTTGAAGAACATAATGGGGTCTGTAGGATAACACCAATTGACCCCCACATTGGAAACAATTATACCACAGAAACAAGGATTTAGGACATGTGAAAAAAAGGTGCGCAACTGATTCAACATTATCAGAGCATAGAACATAGTTCAGATCATTCACAGAACTACAATTAAATATAGTCAATCTTTCCTTTTTGCTGAGTCTCTCCAGCAAGATGAACCAAACCACCAGCTCCACTCTTGGTGGGGAAGATTCTTCCAAACCATTTTAGCTTGAGGATGCACGATCATGGATGAAGCTGCATTTTGGACCTCCTGTAAAGAAAAAGATCTAATATAAAATATTCCAGATGGATCAAATAAATCATCATTAGACCCTCAACAAAACTGTGTTGTTTGATCAGATGCAGAAGATTCTGCACCATAACTTGCTCCCAAGCAAAAAGATTCCTTCTCCAAGAGAAGCTCCAATGCCATATATTATTCTTTCATGTGGTTTGCTTAATGTTTTTATTGTCTTTAATTAAGATTTCAACAGTAAATCACATGAATTAAGAATTTATTATATTATAAAAAATTATAAAGCCAAATTCCATTTAAAGAATTTTTTAAATGATGTTTTAAAATATTAGCTTATACTTGGTAAATTATTTTTACAGCATCAATTTTTTTAATTATTTTCTGAAATCAAAATTAATTTTGTTCACTGTTGGAATAGTCCTATTGCACATTGCTCAGTAACAGGATGCTAACTTTACAAAATCAGAACGAAAATGTGACTAAGTATTCGTGAATACATGAGTAAATATAATTATTGATTAAAAAGGATGTTATTCAGAAGGGTTTTATAATCACCCATTTTTGCTTGGTAATTAGTTGATATGAATGTACAACGCAAGCAAAATATATAAGACATGGAAGAGGATAGGTTGCGGCGCCAAGGTAAGCACGCCACTGTTCCAATTATGATTAACAATTTGAAACGAGTACATAAGTCGTACTATTCAGTCGTTGTTGAATGTTCAGTACGGGGTGGGTATGGGAAAAGATTTTGCCTTAATAGATAAAGGAGATGGAGATTTTAAATACTCACATATTAAATAAAATAGGGGCGAGGATCACTATCCCCATACCCGTGGGTACCTATCATAAAATTACCATTTTATTCTTAACTTATTAATTTAGTTAAACTAATGTTATTATTATTTAAATTAATTAGACTAAGATTTAAATTTATAAATTAGATTTATTTGTATTTATTATATATTAAACTAATGATTGGATTACTATTATGTGTTTATTTTTATTTAAATATTTTAAGTTGTTAGAATTTAGATTGTAGAATTGAATTATTATACTTATTTTTTGTTTATTTTATGTATTTATTTTTATTTTAAATATATTAAATTGTTAGAATTTTAATTATTAAATTAGATTATTATTTATGGTTATTTTAAATATTTTGTGATATTAGAATTTTATATTTAATTTAAATTTTTAAAATTTTTAATATTCTAACGGATATCCATGGATACCCATAAATTTGCGAATATGTTAAAAATGGATACCCATACGGATGAGCATGCATGGGGATGAGCAGTATTTACTCATGCGCGAGAGACGGGGGCCTATCCCCCACCTCCACCCCGCCCCGCCTAACCCCGTTGACATCCCTAGTTGAGTCAACAAGAGGGATATTGCCCCACAGTGAGTTCTTGGCCTCGTATCTTTGGCCCTCTTAGGTCCGTTGTCCGAAAAAATATTAGACAATTTGATCAAACATTTCAATATTCAAAAGCAAAACGCAATCCATACTCCCAAAACCCTAATCTCTCATTCATGCCAAAAAAAAGAAGGCAAAAGGCAATCCCTCTTACGCAAAGAACTCCGTGAATTTTGTGATTTAAAGATTTATTTGTAAGATTAATTTTAATACATTATTGTTTTGGATAAAATTTTAAAGAGTTTGATCGACCAAATATTGAGCCAAATTCTCTAAGTTAAGAATAGACTAATACTTCGTAGTATAAGAATGTTTGCATTAAGCTAGAAACATGCTTTGTCTAAACCCGCCGTGGATGGGTTCTGATAAAAGTTGTCCATTAGTGATTTCAAGACCATTAAAATTAAGTGTCTAATTATTTTAGATAGTTAAAGTACTATCTTTGAAAAAAATATTGTAAAAGTATTTTTTATTAGCATTAGAAATTGTTAAATTATTTGAATGTTATAAATATAAAAATATTTTTTAAATAAAATTACAATTAAAGATAGAGAAAAAAAGTGAGAAAAAAAGTGAAAATGAGTGGTATTTTTTAAAACTTTGAGTATATAATGATAAAAAAGTGGGAAGATAGTGGTTGCGATATTTTAGAATAATATTTTCTCTCTTTTATTACTTTTGTTTATTAGAGAAATATCTTTCTATCTATTTTTTTAAAAAAAAGATTATTTTCTATTTCTTCTTTTTTTTAGAAGCATAAACAAGTAATACTAAAAGTCTTAGAAGTATTTTTTTAAAAAAAAATTAAAAAGAAGCACTTTTTTTATTATAGAATCACAAACAAATGGGACCAATGTCTTGCAAATATAAATATATGATTGAATGATAATATAAAACCCTTTTACATATTAAAATTAATTTCAAAATAAAAACTAAAAGAAAAATAATTATTAAAATAATTCCAACATTCATGTTTTCCCCTCCCATTAATGTCCAGTTAACATCCATTATGTAAGGAATTTAATTAGTATGCGATACTCTTTTACATTATCATTCTATCATATATTTGTATTTGTAAAACTTTTAATGTAGTAGGCAGTTGAGTAAACACTTTTACTGATATAGCAATATATGATTGAATATATATATATAAAAATTTTATATTGACAATATATACATATTAAATTTTTAGGGAAGAATTATGAGATAACTCATTTTATGCATCAATCAATTTCCTATTTTCTCATTACTAACAAATTTTTCTGAATTTAATTTTAATATAACTTGATTAAAAGAAAAGGAAAGAAGAATCAACGGTGCTGTTGCTATGCATTTATGCAATCTATGAAACTTTCGTTTAACATTAACTCTAGAATGAGACTTTAGGGAGTGTTTGGCAAACTCAAAAACCAAATTAACATGATACAAAATAGAACAAGTTATGTTAATCAACATAAAAATGAATTAATTTTTTTATTGAACGTTATTTGACTCGAGAATTTAAAAATTAGTTTTAACATATGTGTGTTTTCTCCTCCTCCTCCTCCTTCTTCTTCTTCTATACCTCTTTTTTCTTAATTATATTATTAAAAAATTAATCTAGTGGACAATGGTGGCAGGCGGTGGCGGCTAGTGGAAAATAGTGGTGGCTAAAGTCGGAAGATGATGGCAGATGGGGTGGGCGACGATGGCGGACAATGGCAAATATTCGCGGACAATGTGGCCATTGATGACAGGCGGTGGCAGATGGTGGTGGCTAGTGACAATAGGCGGTGGTAGATGGGGCGGGCAGCAATAGTGGATGGTGGCAAAAGATGGTGGATGATGTGGTTGTCAGTGATAGGCGGTGGTGGCGACAGTAGATAATGGTGGACGAGGTGAGCGGTGGAAAATAGTGGTGGCTAGCAATGACTGTTAGCGTGCAGCCGATGATGGCAATCAGCCGTAGCCGGTGACAATCAAGGCGACCGTGGTGGTAGTCAGTAGTAGACGATGGTGGATGGCAGTGATTAATGGTGGTAGATGGAGATAATGGACGGTTGACAAGGTTAATGAAGAAATAATTAATTGGTATAAAGTGAGAAGAGATAAAATAGAAAAAGAAAAAATTGGAATGAAATAAAATTAATTTAAAATTAATTTTTTTAAGAATTGATTTTAGGTTCAAATTGATTCAAATAAAAATTAATTTTAAAATATTTAAGTAGTTATCAAATATTATTTATTAAAAATCAGGTCCCATTATATCTAGTAATCTGATTTTTTAAGTTTGACAAACACCTCCTTAGTTACATCCACAAGAACTACAATCATTTTTTTTTTGACCGATAAAATCATTTTTAACTAATAGTATACACTTAAAGATATAAAAATAATAAGTAAAAATATCTCTATCAATTTTATTTTCTAGAATGAAAGAATATTCCTCATGTTTTAGAGCAAAATGTCAACTTCAGCCACTTTTTTTTTGAATATTTTTACAAATATTAGTGTAAGATTATTTTTTTTGATAATGTCACAACTAAAAAATCTTTTTAATATAATTATCTTCATTGATGAATATTTATAATAAAATTATAAATTATTTATCATTAAAAGATGCTTAATGATAATAATCTTTATCTTTTAATGGCAATATACTATAATATGGTACATCATGATTCGAATACCAGTTGAGAGAGTCGCTTAGATTTAAATGTTTCATAATATTCGAGCATAATTGTCTTCAATAAAAAAAATATATATGAAAAATTTTAAAAAAGGAGTCACTCCACATAATAAAAAAATATTTTTAATTGGTTTTTATATAGAAGATTTTAACATAAAGTATAACTTTTAGAAGCTTAAAATTAAATAAAATCATTTTCTTTTACATGAATATTTCTATTGTAGTTTAATAGTGTATCCTCGTCATTTATCCAAATATTATGTTCATTAATATGGTATGTAGCCATGTATTTGGTTCTATATTTGTAGAATTGATTTTAAAATAAAATGATTTATATTTAATAATTTCTCTAAAAATAATTCTAACAAAAAATAATAAATTTTTACTTCTCCAATAATCAATTTTAAAGATAAAAATTAATTTTAAGAACTAAAAATTAAACAACTTGAAAATTTCAGGAGTTCAAAATTGATTCTAAGGCTAAGGCTAGCCTGGTTCGAGTTATGTTTTGGCCCTTGATAGTCTTTAAAAAAAATTTAAAATAATTTAGTAAAATTCCTTTTCTATCCTTTCCCTTTCCTCATCTACTTCCTCTTTCTCTACATTTGATGACTGCGCCTCCTGGATCACGCGCCACGACCAACACCTTGCTGTTGCTTGTACGATTGTAAGTCTAGCCGGTCAACATAGTCACGGGATCCATCATCATCTCTAGCAAGAACAGACGTTGAAAATCCTCCACCAGCACTACATCTAGAGATGCAATTCGCTATTGGTCGTTGTTCTTCATGTTGGCACCATCTTTGCATCACCACCACACTACCAATAGTATTTGCTGCAGCATAGTGGCGGGACACGATCGCTCTTGGGGGATCCAGACGGAAGTACTGATAGGGGGCGCAATGTGGGGATTGGGAAAGGGGCGTGTGGTGGGTTAAGGAGGGTCGTGATGAGGTGGACCATTGGTGAGGGGCAGGGGAGGTAGTGGGGCGCCGGTGGCCGTGGGTGGTGGCAGCTCTGGGTAGGGTGTAGGAGGAAGGGTGACGGTGAGTTTAATGGCAAAGATAAAAAATTTGTATAAATAAAAGGATAAAATAAATAAATTACATAAATAATTTTTAAAATATTAATAAAATCTTTTAATATTAATTATTGATTAATTTTTTATATGGCCAAAATTTAAGAATTATCTTAATCCACAATTCATCGATCCCTAATTACAACTAGCCTTGATTCTAACCCCAAACCCTCAAATAAAAATCCAAATACACTGCGAAACTAATTAAAAGAATTATGTGTATTTTAGTCTTAAAAATTCCTCCGCCGTTGGAAGTGGTACATAAGCGAGCAATTAAGCCTAGCTCAAAAGGTGTACGGCGAAGATTGGCAGTTCAGTAACTTTAACCACCGTAACATCAAATGCTTTGCAACTTCGAAAAGACCAGAACACCCACGACCCTGACAAAGTGGATTTCATTTCAAAATCCTCATCTTTCTTTTTGGTACCTTCTCTTCCGTCCTTCCTCAGCTCAAATCTCGATACACATATAAATTAGATAACCCTTTGTGCTTTTCGGAGGAACGCATATAATCCCAAGCCTTCTTCTTCTATGCATTCTTTTCTTTTCTTAACTTCTCAGAAGGCAAACAAACAAGCAAGCAAAAGCTATATTCAGATATTCTCTCCCCCGTGCTTCCCTCTTACATTACACTATAAAGCATAAACGAAACTTTAAGGGAAAAAATGAAAGCTGGGATCGTGAACAGTCTTGTCATCTCCACTCTCTTCTTCTGATTACTGATCATTCTCTCTGAAACTGAAACCTCACGCCGCCCTTCCATTCTTGTCGATTTGTGTAAGTGAATTTTTTCTCCCACTTATTTATTGGGTGCTTGATCTGGTACTTTTGACATTTCCTTTTAGCATGACTAATAATTGCTCCTCCATTCTTCGCTTGTTGATCATTTCTTCTTTCTACAAAACGGCACGCATCTGTCTCTAATTAGCAATGCCTTTGACCCACGTTCCAATGATGTTCTTCTTGCGTTTTGTTCTATACTGTTGCCCTCTGCTTATAACTCAGTTCTGCCTTCTCTATTTCTTGTTCTTTTTTCTTTTGTGTCATCAAAGACCTTTTTTGGTTTTAGTTTCGATAGGGTGCAAATTTTGCTCCGGTGGGTGTTCTTTCTGGCAAGAGGGAAAAAAAAAGGTCAGAAAAAGGTTCACCTTTTTAATGGATGTTACTGAGATCTCAATCTTTGCTTTTGAAACGGTTTCTGATTAAAGAAAGCCCAAGCCTTTTATGGTTCCTTGATTGTTCATCTTTTCTTATCTGTAAAGCGCGAAACCGGAGCTTGTAAAGAAAGATTCCTGAAAGAAAACGATGAACCCGGCCTTTTCTTTATCTCTCTCACATGTAGTATAATATATGCTCAATTTTCTTATTTTCTTATGTTCATTTTATTTTTATTATTTTTTTGTTTGTTTGGGGACTCATATGTGCTGTCTCCGCTTCCCCCTGCAACTAGCTCTTTTATATTGCCGTTGAAAAGCGCTCAGACACTAGTTTAGCATTTTTAAACAATAACGTGATCTTTTTCGTACAATTAATCTAAAGAAATATCTAGACCCGCGTTAATTTTTTTTCCTTGTGTGACTTCCTCCAATTAATACAAAATCTCTCAAATTTATCATAAAAATTCCTCGCTTGGATTTGGATAATCAGCTTATTACCTTCGCCTTCTGCGTTTCCCATGTCAATTCTTCCCCGATCGTTGCTTATTGTTACCTGATTTGCTCCAGTTTTGAGCGATCCGAAGGTGGAGGAGCAATGAGAACAGAGTCGAAGAAGATATCCAAGGTATATATGCACTCACTCACCTATGCAAATCGAAATTTACTCGCATGTTTTTTTTTTTTTCCAATTTTAAAAAATCCTTCTTGCAGTCTTCTTGGCCAAAATTAGCGGTGAAAAAGTGGCTTAACATAAAGAGCAGTGCTGACAAGTTTCACTCAGATTACTGTCTGACAGGTAAAACTCGATTTCTTCTATGATTGTTGTTGGTGCTTTTTTTTTTTTTTTTTAATGATCTGAGGTTTGGTTTTCACGTTTTGGGTTAAGATTTGTTCTGTTTTGTTGTTGTTAACGTGGCGGGGGGCTCAGGAAGTGCGACGGAGAGGAGGAAGAGCTGTTCAGACAAAGACTGTTACGTCGTCGTACCGGATGATTTCTCGGGTAATTTTGAGGGCACTGTCGTTAATTAGTTTTATTGGTACACATGTCTGGCTGAGCCGTCAGATTTGTTCAATTTGATTTAGACACCTGGAAATTACCTCGGGGCCCTTGGATTGGGACCCATATGGTTCGATTCCAATGGATATGCCACGTGGATGGTTTGATTTTCCGGGAATCACAATGTTGGGCTACGAACTTGCAGCTGCACAACAGCAGGCTGCAAGGGCAAGCCTAAATAATGTAGGCTTACTAATGGCATTTTTATTTGAATTTTTGTATGGAAATTTATCCCTGTGGTCGATGAACTAATTGATTTTGGGCTTTATTTTCAAAGAGGGGTGGTTGATGGATTCCCCAAGTGGAATGAACAACAGTTCGGGACTTAGGAAGGAAGCAACTTCAGTTCCTGTCACTGATGCTCTTGACCTTAGGTATATACTTAATTATAAATATCATACCCCTTGTTGAAATAATATGTGGCTAACCTAAAATCTTAAAGTCCTGTTTACTTTTATGGTAAAAGTTTTTAGTTCTGGAGTTTTCTTGACTTTGAATAATGATTGAGAGTGTGACGTATGAATCACTCTTGGGGTAGGATGTTCGTGGGGACGTGGAATGTTGGAGGGAAGTCACCAGATGAAGGTTTGAAGTTGAGGGATTGGCTGAAGTCTCCTTCACCAGCTGATATCTATGTTATTGGGTATATTTTTTTTTTCTTTTTTTTTTTTCCCTCTTATACAGTTATAATTTCATTATCTCTGTTTCCCATCCCCCACTTGTGACTTCTTTGTGTGTCTATTTTTTCTTTCTATTGTGCCCACCTTATTACTTTTATGAATTCAAGGAACCGCTGCATTATATTCAACGAGTGCAAACTAAACTCGTAAGTCATGGGTAGACTGCACGTTTTCACAACCTTGAACTATTTTTTTATAGGATGATATAGTTTAAAGTCTCTGACTGTTATTGATGACTGTCTGAACCCAAAGCTCATACGTCAGTACTCTGTTATTTTTCACCCTGTACTTTTTCCCCTCGCGTTTTTCACTCTCCTAGCCTTCTGTGCCTCTATGAGGCTATGGCCTGTATTGTACGTGTGGATACTTCAAAATTGATCACCAATATCAACGATGAAAATCCACTCGACTCGTGACAATGCCATGAGAAAATCCCCTAAAATTTTTACGTGGGAGAATTTATTCTCGTATTATTGCAAATACGTGTAGATATTGAGGTTCTTATCAGAAAACAGTCAAGTAATTATGGACATCCTACTCCTAAATTGGATTAGCGCAATATGGATAGATAGTTTAGCCCTCTACATTTTTAGTGGCCTGAGCAAATAGTTAATTAACATTTACTTGTCCTTTAGCTTTAGGAGCTAGGTTAAAATATCTCCAGGGTAAATAACTTACTGCAACAGTGCCATGTGAAAATAATTTTTATTTTTTATACAATATAAAATTAATACAATAAATAATAAATATAATAGAACCTTTCTTTTGAGGGCAAAACAGTATAGTCCAATTTATTTATTTATTTTGGTATTCGTTGCACCTCGTTAGGTTCCAAGAAATTGTTCCGCTAAACGCAGGGAACGTGCTTGGGCCAGAGGACAGTGGCCCAGCAGGGAAGTGGCTGACCCTTATTCGGCAAGCCCTAAACACCAACAAGTCCGACCAAGAAATTTCAGGGTGTGACAATAATAGCACTTGTGAACCTGAACAACAAGGAAGCCTGAAGCCTAAGGTCAGTTTCTCGGAGTTCCTCTCCTCAGAGGACGAGTTGGACAATGGAGAAAGCTCTCCTAAATGCAGCCCTAGTGATCAGCGACGGTATTACCTAACCGCAAGCAAGCAAATGGTTGGAATCTTCTTGTGCGTTTGGGTACGTGCAGATCTTTACAACCACGTTAGCAATATAAGGGCCTCCTGCGTTGGCAGAGGCATCATGGGCTATCTTGGAAATAAGGTTCGTTCCTCCGATACGCTAATTATATTATATTATATTATATAGTTTGGCATGTCATGCACCAGTTGATTGAAAATGATTTTAATTGTTGCTTCAGGGACAGCTAGACTCTGCACTAGTAGCTAAACAAAAGTGGAATGATTGCTTACATTTTAATTTAATTTTATTTTTTTGGTGCCTGCTAAAAGGGCTCAATATCAATTAGCATGAGATTGTACCACACCACGTTCTGCTTCGTTTGCACCCACTTGGCCTCTGGCGAAAAAGACGGTGATGAGGTGCGAAGAAACTTGGACGTCTCCGAAATCTTGAAGAAAACTAAGTTTTCTCGCTCATTTAAAGTTCCTGGTCAACCACTCCCTCCTGAAAGCATACTGGAACACGAGTATGTCCTTTCTTACCATTCTACTACTGTATATTTACGCGTGCTTCTTTTTTTTATATCCTTTCACTGGCCTTTGTTGTAATTGTTGCTTGAATTTTTTGGTATCCGTCTGTAGTAATATTATTTGGCTTGGGGATTTGAATTATCGGCTTGTTGCTGGCTACGATGATACACATGAGCTAGTAAAGAAGAACAATTGGCAGGCACTATTAGAGAAGGATCAGGTAATTAATTATACAATATATATATATATATATTGGTATTTCAGTGTGTGTGTTCTGTTTCTTAAATTTGATGCTATCTTCATGGCCTTGACACAAAGTTGTATTGGTTCTACTTGGCAGCTAAGGATAGAGCAGAGAGCTGGACGAGTATTTAAAGATTGGAATGAAGGGGGGATATACTTTGCTCCTACTTACAAATACTTGGCCAATTCCGACCATTATGTTGCCCAAACCTCCAAGTCCAGGGAGAAACGACGGACTCCTGCTTGGTAAGATTTGAGGATTAATTCCTTGTTGATCTAAGCTTTTACATTTTGTTTTCCACAAAGGTTGCGTCGCACATGTCGCTTGAAACCTTCATCAGATGATTGTTTATTATGTGCATTTTGCCGTTTGTTTTTATTATATATGCTCTGGTCAGATGAGGCTTTCCCCAGTTGATATTGTGTCCAAATAACATAAATTAATAACGCCATTTGCATTTGTCTAGAAATTAGTTGCAGATTCCTTTGAAAAGGGCTCAGTCGTGATGTATGTATAAATATGTTTTGCTGTTAAAATGCTGAAATAGTCAACTGCGATAAACAATCATCATGTGGATGTAGCTATTAGCAATGCTTAACAATATAATGCAAGGTAGTTAATGATGGGACAAGGGAAGCATTTTGTATTTTATGGAATATAAAATGTCATGGCGTTATTGTGTTGACTAACCGCATTGATCTTACGCCACTACAAGTGGCCTATCTTCAGCAAACATTTTTTTTTTTTTCGGTTATTTGTTTTCTCTACTAATGAAATTAATTGATGTCACGTTAGCAAACCGCTTATGCCTTATAAGTCTCGTACTCATGTAACGAGGCCAAGTTGCATCTAGTTTATTCAGGGGCATCTATTCTTTTGGATAGACCTTTCCTTACCAACAAGAATAAAGATTACGATTATTATAGGATTATTTTGTTGATGTTCTAATGGTACTTTTTTTTTCTTATTGAGTTCTTGTAACTGAGTTTTGCTTTTGGGGGATATCAAAACAGGTGCGATCGAATACTGTGGAAAGGGGAAGGCCTCAAGCAACTGTGGTATGTTCGAGGAGAATCCAAATTCTCAGACCACAGGCCTGTTTATTCACTATTCTCGGTTCAAGTGGACTTGAGAAGCAAGAATGTCACCTCTCCCTCTGCTGCCACCACACCTATCCCCAGGTCCTGCTCCTCAAAACCCTTGACAAATGCTGCATTATCATCAACTTGCGCTGCTAAAGTCCAAGCAGAAGAGCAACTCTTGTTACTGACGAGGGCACAAAGTTGTATGAACACTGCATCCAGTTTGTGAGTCCATATAGGGCACTAGCTAGGCAGAGGGTAGACTCCAAATTGACGTGATCGCCAAATAGCCGCAGCTCGTGGCGTGGTTTGGGATTGCATGGCTAATCGTCATGCACCTGTACTCCACAGTTGGAGATGTAGTTTGTGGGCGGAGCATAGAGGGGGAAGAAGAATTTCTAGCAAGAATTTTGGAGGAATGGAATTCTTTTTTTCTTTTGTTTTTTTGATGTGGTGAGAGATTCTTATTGGAATTTTGGGCGAGAGTTGGAGATTCCATGAGGGGGAATAGAATCCTAACTAGGGATGTTTACAGGTCATGTTGGCTCGGATCTAGGGGGAAAAAAGACGCAATGCAATCAATTGAGATCGGATTGAGTTGGGTTGGGTCGGTTTTTGAGAATTTTGACACATAACTTGAACCAATCCAATGCAATCTTACAAGGGTTTGATCAGGCGGGCTTTCGGGTTACTATACTTGAAAAGAAAACAAGCTTGACACAATTAGTAATCAGGGAATTGATCTTCTTATTCAAGCATGAACATCAACATAATCAGTAAACCAGAGGAGAAAAACCTAGAATCAAAATATAAGTGGCATGCTCTTCTTGCTTCTTTCCATAGCACAACAAATGTTATTATGTTACAAATTAGAGGAATCAAATAAGAGGAAGAACTCTGCAATGAAAATCAAAGAGAAGAGTGATTGAATTAAAGGGTTCTTGCGCTGAACAAGCCTTCTTGGAGGTGAGGCCTTCTTCACGATGGTAGCCTTTGTCATGGCGAAGGCGATGGGAGGCACGATGCGATTTTTGAACATGGCATTTTTTGATGTTAACACGGACATGACTTCATCCTCACCGTCACTCACCGATGTACGATGTGCTCGAGCTTGAACCAAAGGATATTAATGGAGAACCTTGATGTCGACATGAACGACGTCCTTAGGAGTAGAACCAAGGTCGACGAGAGTGGGGTGAGGGAAACAGAGAAGGGAAGAGGAAAGAAATAGGGGGAAGAGGTGCAAAAGCGGTCATTAGCCGGTAGTGATGCGGCGGCAACAAACAGAAGGGAGGCAGAGGTATGAATGATGAAGGCAGGAAGATGAATTGCATTTGGAGGTGGGGTGGCTAAGGTTTCTTTATGTGTGGGTGGGTTAAAAAGTGAGAGAGAAGTGTGATTTTTAATTAATGAATTAAAAAAAAAAAAAAAAGAAGAGAGGGTTCGGGCCTATAGTTTAGGTAATAGGTATTATTTTCATACCTAGTACCCGACTTGAGCAATAGACGGGTTAATTAATTTCTATCCAAATATACCCGAATATCCAACCTAATCAAGATTTCTGTAGTTAGGTCAAGTCAGGTTGGTCGGGTTCGCAAGTCTATCCAAACCTGTGAACTCCCCTAATCCTAACCACAAACACCACAGTTCCTCTGTAAATTAGGAGAGGTGTTACTATACCAATTTTGAGGGAGAGAAAAATATTGATAATATTTGTAAATTTTTAATTGTGATAGTAAGAATGATTATGAATTATACAATATTATTTCCTATATATGTTCAACATCATGCTTAAAGAATTAGATCTAAAAATAAATATTATGCTCAAAGGAAATAAATATTATCCAACTTGTATTCTCATAGAAAATATGACTGGTTATATATGCTGCACGAATACTTCAAAATAGCCGTCGTATTCGATATGTGTTGTATCAAATATTTCATAGATACTTTTCGATAGTTTTAGTTATATTTTAAAAAATTTTACGTATTTTTGGCATTTTTATATATATATAAATGGAAATTCTAAAAAATCAATAAAATAAATATATTTTAGTATATTTACAAAAATTTATATTAATATTTAAATCATTATTTCTCTATTTTAATTTAAAATTTATGTTTTTATATTAATTTTTTATTAATTTTATATGTCATACAGCAGCCATATCGTGTCTTATAATTTTTAGACATTATCATATTCCTATATTTGTATCGTATTACGTCCGTATATCGTATTTGTATCCAAGCTTCATAGCTAACTATTGAAGTATTGATGCTTCAGCTTCATCTATTTGGGAAGGTTCGACTGTGAATGACAAATTATATTGTGTGAATTTTATGTGCTTTTCACCAGCGTACATGACACAAGTGGTGGATACCCTGGTGGTGCAGATTGTAGCGGATATATATATATACATTCGAGGTCGATAATTCGACTCATGCTATTCCCTTTCTTTTCATTTTTTTCATTTTTAATGGCATATATTGTGGTGCATCTGATTAAGTATAATGCATCATGCACCGATCTTCCATGTCTCTCTCTCTCTCTCTCTCTTCCCCTTAGTGTTCGCCATTGTCAATCTCTCACCTCTTTGAGCTTCCCCCATGGCCACCATGATCAATGGCTGCCATTTTTGCCTCCGCCATCGCCATTTTGTAGTTCCTCCATGGCCGGAAGCATGACTGGAGGGGCGTAGAAATGGAGAAAGAGGAGAAAAAGAGATGGTGAGGGAGGGATCTGCAGCTTAAAAAAAAAAAAAAAAGAAAGTGTGGGAGTCGAGCTCTCCATCTCGAGGTTGCAAGACAAGCTACTCAACCAAATGAGCTGCAACACTGCCCGTTCTCGTCATTTAAGATATATAAACAAAGCACCATTGCATAGTGCAAATTTGTTACAGTCTGCATCATACAATCCATCGACACAAGTTTCAAACTACTTTGTGCTAAAATGAAGGGTCAAATTTAACCTCAAATCAGTAGTAGTCAAATAGGATGGCCTGTTAAGTATGTGTCAAATTTTGTCTCAAATTATGGATTAGGCAAAAGTTACAAGGAAAAACTTATGCTTAAACCATGGTTTGGTGGTTTTCAAGCGGCAAACAACTTGTCACAGAGTAGACGAATACTTACAAATAAGAGTCGCGTAATTAGTGAGATCTCGATTAGAAAAATTCTACCAATAAGGAAGATATTAGAATTCCATAATAGTGAATTCTGTTCAATAATATTGATTCTTCTTGAGGAATTCTTTCCACAAGCTGATAATGTAAGAATTTATCACCAAATAGAGAATAACCATAATCACTAAGTAAGTATATATATATATATATATATAAAATTTTATAAAAATAATTTATATAATATAAATTTTTAATTCAATGACCAATTTTGTAAAAAATTATACTAATAAAAAATTATTTAATAATATAATATTTATTTAAAATTACGCTGATATAATTTCAGTGTAACCTTAAAATTTTCTTATACGAGAGATGAGAGGAGGCATCTTCGGCCATTGAATTAAAATAAGTTGCCCGAATTAGATGTCAATTTTAAAATATCACGCGCCTGTGAAAGAAAAGCCTGGCACTTCCCTAACATTTCCCAAAGCCAATGATACCGCTCGCTTTCTTCCTCGCCTCAGCAATCCCTTGCTCATCTCCCTCGCACTACTCCTTGCTCTTCTCACCGGTGCCTTCTAGAACCCTTTCCCAAAGCGCGTGTGTGTTGGGAAAATTTGAGAGAAGAAGAAGTAGCGGTGGTTCCGAGAAGTTCTAATCAGCGACGTTTTCTGGCGACGGTGGCAGCTCACTGCATTGTTTCCCGGCCACGGCTGACAGCTAATGGCTTTGTTTTTCGGCAACCGCTCATGACTAATGTCGTTCTCATGTGTTATTTTGAAACCCCGTTGCTGTGGGAAAATTTGAGAGAAGAAGTAATTGTGGTTCCGAGAGGCAATGCAAGCAACTAACAGGCTTTAATCTCGTTGAACTTGGATGCACACTCAATGGACATTCGATGCATCTATTGTGAGTTACAGGGAGTCATGCTTGTTAGATTTAACTTCTGTTATCTTGGTATATTCCCTAGAAATAATTTTGCCACAATTTGTTGGATTCCTTGTGAAGATAGTGGAGGAAGAAGGCAAGTTTTTTACCCAAAAATGCAGGTTCAACGTTGAAAAGATGATAGGATACTGCTCCTTAGACCAGCTTACTTATTCTCGTCTTCCTCGAAGTCCTATGTGCAGATAGTGTAGGAATTTGACATTGTTATGCATTTTTTTTTATGGTGTTTGTCTTTGGCGTCATATGGAAACCAATCCAGGTATGATAGTGCGAGTGAGGAAGAGTATACTCAATTAGATGTAAAATACCCTGTTTGAGAATTATGAAGCAAAGTATAGAAATTTCATTGTCCAAATCTTCTGTTCTATGGCTTAATTGTTGAGAATTGCGCCTTAACTATTGTTTTAGTGCTAGAAGTTTTGATATTTTACAATTAAAATCATAACATCAAATGATAGACTCGCATTACCAAACAAGACTGTGAACATCCATCAGGAAACTGACATGGGAACCAAACTAAAAATGGTCACTTTGCACCTTTTTAGTTTTTACCCACGTATATATTTCATTTTATTCTAGCCAAAACAAGTTGAAACAAATATGAGATTGATTTGATTAAAATAAAGAACAAAAATAACAATCTATAAAGCCAATGTTTGCGTGATGAAATTAACTGAGGCAAAATGAAAAACAAAAAAATGGAATTTGGTGTGAAAGTAAATTGGTGTTTATATTTAGGCTGTTCGTGGATGAGTTTAATTAGGAATGAAGGAGCCGATTTTGATCAGAGTAAGAAATTAACATGATCTTACTTCTTAGCTATTAACTCGTAGTTATAACAGTGCAGAGTCTTATCCTTAATTGATTCATTTTCAAAACAACTATTGTGCTTGAAAATTGAAAGAGAAAACTCCTAGCATTATTGCTCCAAACCTCAACTAGTGATCAAAACTTAAGAATGAAAAGAAACAAAATAAAAACTGAAGTCATAGGCTTACACCAAAATCTGCATCAAAGTGAATCAATAGCATTGAAATTTACATTTTCTATTACATCACATCAGATACATCTGTGAGTAAAGTGACAAACAAACATTCAACCATGAACCATCTATTTCATCAACTCTTCAACAATTATTTTGCCCTATATAATCTCCACTCTACGATTCAAACCTTTGGAACACCAAAGGCCACCATTAACTCTCTGTAAGTTTCACCTTGTTGCATCTCAGTGTCATTTGCTTCAACATCTTCCATCAGAGTTTCCAATCACTCATTTGGTTCAGCACAACACTTAAATTGGCTCAGTGGTTGCCGTTGCTTCTTTCTCTTTGCGCTCCTTGTATTTGCCCCATTGACCCAAGTCACCGTTCAAATAAGAATAGTAAGGCTTTGGTTACACGGATTTCACATACACTCAGATCACACGTATAAAAGTGAAGGACATTAATTTCATTCATGAACTAATAGTAATAAGACAAATTTGATAACTTCATTAAACTAGTATCATTTTCCATTACATTTTACGTAGAAAAACAACGTCCATATCACATATTATAGCTAGCATGAATTGCCAATTCCATATCAAATAATATGTTCTGGGGGATTGTCAAGGTAACCTCAGTATGTTCTAAAGACATGGAACTAACGTGTTAGCGAGCAATTACCATCAAATTCTTGTTATACTTCTGAACAAGAACAACCTAAACACTGATTCAGGAAGCTAGCATTATAATACATGAATAAATTGATATTAAGGAAGCTAGAAATACAATACATGAATCATTATAAAACTAAGAACAAGTAACAATGACAACAACCAAACACTGATTCAGGAAGCCACAACAGGACAAAATAAAAATTCCTATTGAGAAGTTATTTATTTATCAATACTTCCTCCCTTATCTCACAGGAGAATGCCTCTCTCACTACACATACATGTAAACAAAATGACGAGGCTGTCTGCCTTTCGGCATTGTGGGTCTTCAGCAGCCCCTGTTTACCAATAACAATACGCCACGTGTGATAACGAATCTCCATAGAAGAACACTGAGTGTGAAACCGGCAAACCGTGGTAAATTGCTGTAACTTTTTGCTAAGAACCAGCACATGGAGAACCTGCGCGGCCGCACGGATATCGATACGTTAAACTCCACCATGTCCACTTGTACGTACCAGATGACGTCCCACTCCGCGATCGTGCGTTGCACCACAGTTTAGCTTTTCCGCCCTCAACAAAAGGAAAAATCTCAAAACTTCCACATCCCCTGTCTGCTGTTTCATAGATCCGGTTCCGTACAATCGCCGGCGTTTTCACCGGTCACTCGACACCGGAAACCTCATCGAGTCTCTGTTGTCTGATTTTTCGTAGGTGAGGTTCGGACAACTCGTCGCAGAGTACTAGGTTTAGGGTTTCACATTTCTGTTCACTGTAAATGGGGCACATGAATCAAAAGCCATGCACATGTCTGCTCCCTCATTACTGAAACATGTAAACTCAATGATGTGGTGTTCCTGCATTTTCCTAGTATCACTGGAAACTGCTTGTCTCTTATGAGAATGGGATTGTTAATATTTTACATATTCGATATTCACACAAAGCATCCATTTTTATTTTTAATTTATTTTCCAAGTTGATTTTTCACTGGTTTCTTCTGAACTTTGTAGTAAGTTTCATAGTTTGTGACATACACTTTTTTTTTTTTTTTTTGTGGGTGGTGGCAGAAAGGCTGTTTTTAGCTTATTAACGAGGAATTTGCGGTGAAGAAGGGGATGGTACGTTTCATTTCTCCATTGTTTGGAACTTGTTGGGAAGTATCCTAATTAGTGATGTTCGGAACTTTACTTGTGGTGCTGAAACTTCTGATGTTTGAATTTCGAGAGGATCAATGCTTTTTATGTGACAACTTGATCGTGAAAAGAACTAGGAAAATGAAATATTTCACTTTTCCGTTGCTTGTTTTGTTCCATTTGTCGACCACAACCAGAACTTTGTCTTGGAGGTAAATGTTAGAAAGATATTCCATTTGAATGATAATGCTTGTTTTGGTTCTTGGAAAGCAGGAGGACAAGTATAGGCATGGTAAGGAAAATGTGTAGTGGTAATGAACCTAACCCATATTTTTTTGTTGTACAATGAGTGAAAGGAGTTACTTTTATATTTACTTGCATGATTTACTAAAGGTGTTAGTGTTACTATCCATGCTGATCATAGTTTATTCTACCTGTAACAAAGATATAGAATTGGCATTTTTCTCTTTGAAATTCTTTTTTGGGGGGCATCTTTCCGAGGAATTTGTTGTGACAGTCTTTTCAGAATCAGGCATTTTGGCTGGCAAAGAATCCTGGGTGTTTAGATGGTGCTGACATGACAACATATGAGAATTCTTCTAGAAACGGTGCTGACATGACAACATATGAGAATTCTTCTAGAATTGAGTCCAAGCGTCCTCATCAGTGGTTCATGGATAGCCCTGAAGTGGATCTGTTTCCCAATAAGAAACCTGCAGTAGAGGTTTCGAGCAACACTTTCTTAACAGGAATGCCCAGCTCCAATATTTCTTCATGGGGAAATTCTTCATGTTTTCAATTGTACACTGGTCATTTTACTGAACAATTATTTGAACCAAATGCTGCAACAAGGACTACAAATTTTGAAAACAGAAACATTTCCTCTGTTAGCATAGATAAGTTGAGTGTGGAAAGAAAGGATAAAACTGAACCCTTTGGGGGTGATTCCTCCTTTGGTTTATCCATATCCACAACATTAGAAGATCCTCAATCAGGTTTTAATTATGGTGGAATTAGAAAAGTTAAAGTTAGTGAGGTGAAAGAATCTGAGAATGTCATGTCTGTTCATACAAATAATCCCTATGAGAGGGTGGATAACAACACTCTGTCAAACTCTCATGCATACAAGGGTGGTGATAATTCTATGTCAACAAGTCTCACCTACAACAAGGGGGATGAAAATATAATATTTATGGACAATGCTTGTGGTAGGACAGATAATAATTTTATTTCAATGGGTCAGTCGTATAACAAGGGAGATGACAGCTTATCTATGGGTCAAAGCTACAAAGAGATTTGTGATTCAATATCGATTGATCAAGGATTTAGCAAGGTGGACAATAATGTGATATCTATTGCTCAAGCTTACAACAAAACTGATGGCAATTCTATGTCAAGAGATCACGTATTCAACAATGTGGAAGAAGGCATCATAACAGTGGGTCACACCTACTATGACAAAGGAGGAAATAACATGCCATTGGTTGCCCATTCTTTTAATAAAAGAGGAAGCACTATCATATCCTTTGGAGGCTGTGATGACGATGATATAACTCCCTCTGGCGGATTGGTTTCCAGCTATGAACAATTGATGGGTCAAGCACCTTCACATAACATAGAATCTATGAATGACAAACAGTTGGTTAAATCTAATTCACTCTTAAGTACGGCCTTGACATCTGCATCTGCAATTGAAAATGTTTCCAAGATAAAAGAAGAGATAAAAATGTCTAAGAAGGCTACTTCAAACAACTTCCCTTCAAATGTCAGAAGTTTGCTGTCTACTGGTATTCTGGACGGAGTGCCCATAAAGTATAAGGCCTGGTCACAGGAGGTAAATTTTAATGCTTATGAGTTAATCTTTGACAGTAGGTTATCTTTGATCACATGTCTGGTTCTTCCTCTGCTTGTTAGAAGGAACTTCGAGGTATCATAAAAGGTTCTGGGTATCTATGCAGTTGCCAATCATGTAATTTTTCAAAGGTAATTTTGTTAAGTCCTGATAATGGATGTAGAATCCCCTTTGAGCCAGATTGCTGTCTCTGACTGATGTTATATATCTACAGCTTATTAATGCATATGAGTTTGAACGACATGCTGGTTGCAAGACTAAACACCCCAACAATCACATTTATTTTGAGAATGGGAAGACTATATATGGGATTGTGCAAGAGCTGAGGAGTACTCCACAGCATATGTTATTTGAAGTGATTCAGACAATAACTGGTTCACCCATCAATCAGAAATCCTTTCGCAGTTGGAAAGGTGATGTAATTTGTCTTGTTTAATTAATTTTGTGTTATTTTATTAACTTTGGTTGACATCTTCATTGTTCATTTTGATGCAAAATCCTTTGACTAGGTTCAAGTTTCTTCATTCTCACATTAACTCTCTCTCCTAATTTTCGCAGAATCCTTTTTAGCTGCTACTAAGGAACTCCAGCGCATATATGGAAAAGATGAAGAGAAGCAATTGTCGTAACTCATAGGGGAACATTGTTCGAGTTTTTGGTTGGAAGATTCTTGCTTGGTGCATACAAGAAAATCCTTCGGATACACCTTTACTTACTGATTATCAACATTAGCTGATGTGTTTGAATATTTTTCTCATGTGAGGACAAGTCATCTTTGGTGCAATAGAAGGGACCTCTGCAAGCAAAACGGAGCATATGTGTAATGTGTTGCTAATTGGATGTAATGTTATCAGCCTTGTACGTGATGGAGTTGCACCCTTTGCAAGATACAGGTTTTTGGCCTATCTTCTGCCGTTGAGCTGTTGATCATTTTTTGTTATGCTGAATGGAAAATGAAATTTTGTACATATTGTGTAATCATATTTCATTACACTTGTAAATTTGTTGGTGCCATTCGAAATTTTTATAGTTTTTAACCGATGAGAGAGTGAGTTGGAATATATCTCCAACTTCTGAAATTTCTTGCTATTTTGAATTAGTACTGGAAATATCGACCTCTCCATCAATATAATGTGTATTCAAAGTTGCACTATCTTCTCTTGTAGATGCTTTTCTTGGCTTATTGAGAAGCCTTACTGTTACACAAAACCTCTACTTGTACGTCGCATTTTAGGATCAAACAACCAGGAATCTATAGAGTTGCTATTGTTAAATAAACATTTGGAGGGTGCATTGGAGATGGAATATCCCGGGATAGTTAAAATTTAGACTTGGTATGTTTCCTCATACTTGTTCGTCTCGAGCTATGCTCTCCTTACCAGTCATGACCTCAAGATTATTAGAATGCTGGTTTTTGGCATTGTAGTCGTCTACAATTTGCTTAGCCGGCAATGTATCTTCTATAGTTGGACATGGTGAGTCGTAATCTTTGTTTTTACCCCACACCACGAGGTACAGCCCCAAAATAATGACGATGGCACCGACCACCCTGTAAAATTTGTTATATTCCTTTAGTTAAATTTATATACATATTTTCTAAATTCTTTTTGAGTGAGTTATTTGAGCATGTTTGCTTGAGACTCGATTTGGATAATTACCTTCCGAGGAACATTTGCTCAGCCAGAAAGATGGAGCCCATGATGGCAACAATTACCATGCAGAAGGGACTAAATGCTGTAACAAAGACTGGGCCTCTTGTTTTCATCACTACTCCTTGGATATAATAGGCGAGTCCTGAGCAAACTATGCCCTGCAAGCGGATATTTTGTAAATTTGTGGAGGAAAAAAGAAGCTTACTAGATATATTCCTTCTCACAGCATAAATGATTTAGCTACAAAGTTCCGTATCTTATACTTTAAAGCATATATAACCTTGAAACTTTGGACAGGAAGACCCAAGGCGGTGTATATTATCTTTTGAAGCTAATCCCGCCATATCGCAGTTGATATAATGGCTTATGAATGGCAAAGCTAGTAAGTTCATTCTTTTGAAATAATAATGCACTGTCCAATGCCTTCGAAACATCCTTAGATGTCAGTGTTGTTTTTAGTGACTATTTTGGATTCTCTTCTTATTTCTATTAGCGGTATGTGCATTATTTTTAAGGTTGGCCATTGGCCAAGGGGTTTTATTTTGGCTTTTGTTTTTATTGGGAGTGTGTGCGCGCATGCGGGGGACGGGGGCATTGTGCAATAAAATCTTAAAAAACGTACACTGTAGACAGCAGCCAGCAGTTTTGTATCCCAATTCAGAGCCCAAACCGAAGGATTACCCCGTTCCATAATCAGGGCCACAATGCAACCTTCAACTGTTCCCAATAGGCATATCCACGATGTAAGGGAGAGCTCGGCAGGGTAGGCTTCAAGTGTAATAGACTAGAGAAAGAGATAAAGCCATGTTTAGGGACCCCAAAAAATTGTGAGGAAATATAAGATTGGCATTGAGATTCTTTATTTTATTAATAATTAATAATAACAGACAAATTACTCATACTGACTTGGAGAATCATGAAACAAGCCCAACTAAAGCAGCCAATTGTGATCATCACTGATCCCATTATTGCATGAGGAAGATTTGCCCCACTAGTGTGCTGGTTGTGGGCGTTGCTTCCGTGGGCCCAAAATGGGTCAAGTACTGGGCCTTTTATCAGTGTCATGACCATCGCACCAGCAACAGTGGCTAGAGTCCCAACCACCTTTGCTTGACTGCGCATACATCTTATTTTTACCTTCTCAAGCCTGGGCAGTGTAGGAAGCAGAGAAATTGCTTAAAACTCAAAAAGTAAGATAAATTGCTTAAAAACGGAATGGACCCTATTAACACTTTTAGGGGCTTGGTCTACACAACCAAACTAATAAGAGATTGCACTTCACAGATTAAGTTATATCGGTGTAATTTTAAGCAACTATTATAACATTGAATAATTTTTTATTAGTATAATTTTTTATAAAACCCATTATTGGATTAGAAGTCTATATTCTATAGGTCATCTCTATAAAATTTTATGTTAATCTAAAGTCGTTTAATATACTTTTATATATATAAAAAATCAATGTAATATATATTTTTAAATTATATATGAATAAGAGTTATTTGATTATATTTTTATTGATGTTCAATTTTTATAAAATTTGCTGCAAATAATCTTCAACATAGGTAATTATAATTTAAAAGTTGGATCAATAAAAAATATATTTTATGAAGAGTTATGAAATGATGTAATTATATTTAAAGTTAGACTGATATAACTTGATCTTAGCTCTCATAAAGATCATTTGTGCCAAAATATATTGAGTTCGATAGAAAAATATGTAAGTGAATCCAGATGCATCCGGATACAAAACAATCCAGATGAAAACAAAATATTTATATTTTAGTATATTAATTGGGCTTGTTTAACTATTTTTCTTTCTTACTAAATAACTAGACATATAGTGATAATTTTCTATTGTCCTGGCTCACGTAAGTTGTATAGACCAATTTAAGGACCTCCATCCCTTAGTCTCGAATGCTACATGTAGTTTAGTGTTATATACCAAATCTGAAAGAAATATTTTAAAAAAGGAAGTGAAAATCTTACCTAAGAATGCAAGCCATGACGAAGGTAATGGCAGGAAGCATGTTGGTCATGGCAGCGGCAAAGGTTGCTGTTGTGTACTTCATTCCCAAAAAGTACAAATTCTGGTCAATAACTGGCCTGCCAATAAGAAAGCAATATCAAGAGTTAAGTGAGTGTTTTCCATGGATAATAGAATGTGTTTAATTAGCCATGCAGGAAATTACTCTAGCACGCTGAGCGCCACCATCTTCATAAAGATTGACAATGTCATTTTGGGCCTCACTTTCCTGTTAAAACAACGTAACATTGCTTCAAGTTCATCTTCACATAGACACACATACAAAAATATATAGATAGATAAATAGTTAGATATATACTTGTCCAAGATTAGTGCAAAAGGTGTTATGATTAGAAAGGCAACAGCATGGCGATAGACAACAAGAACATAATTGCTCATTCCTTTGTTCAGTGCAGCCTTGGATAGAACATCCATACCGGCAAATCCAAACTGCAAGAACATGACACATATGAATGGCTTCACTCTTTCTAACCATTTTTGTGTATAATCATCCATCTTGTTTCAGCTCCAACCTTAGCCTATTTCTTGAGCCACAAGAAACTAGAGATGGCACACAAATATACCACCGAAGGCTCGTGTTTATATAGGAGGCTGTCGTATATAATGTTAGTGCTTACAAAATTATTATTTCACGCAATCAGATGGAGAGTCACGGTTATCAACGCACCCCAACATCTGAATTCTTTAAAAAGTCAGTGTCCACTTTTAATTATTACCATCTTTTGTGTGGTTGAATTTTACCTATCGTGGAGTAGCTTTTAATTATTACTATCTTTTGTGATTTGCTTGATTTTTTGCATCTTATTTGAGGATATTCCCCGTGGACAAATTTGTCTTTACATCTCACATAAGACGAGGAAAAGCAATGCCCCTGAAGGTGATTTCAGATTGAGGGTTAGTTTATTTATGAAGTATATGAATTATTATCTATGATTGAGGTCGATCATGTGATAGCACCAATTGGACGTAAAATTTCTCTTTTTGGGATGACAAATAACCTCTTTGTATATTTCTCGGTACTCTCTTTTCTTTGACATGGAGGAGGATAAAATATCCTAAAAGATCTGGATAAAAAGGGTTGTGAATTATTCCGATGCATTATTGAATCAAATCCAATTAGTCAATAGTCGAGGGCGACATATGAAGGATGATTGGCACAAGCATAATAATCATATCCTTTGTTATTAGTTTTGCTTTGTATAGTAATGTTTTTAAAGGTCTGATCCGAAGTCAAGACTCCATAGTCTGGTAAGCACTCAGGTCCACTTCATAGTCGGTGTCTTTAAGCCTTTTTAAGCGGTTGTTTCTTTGTGCTTTTAATATGTGCAGGTGCATCCACTAGCATGGCCATTTGGATGCTCCACCTTCAACTCAGCATCCATTCACAGCATATAATTTAGATACAAGTGGGTCTATGCCCCCACTCATTGTGTGTTTATTTGCCTCCAATTTCAGGCATTGGTGCTCTTATGAGCTTTTCAATGGTGTCTTTGTTTTTGTACATTTGTTAATGGAGTCTTACTCAACAAGGGTCCAGTTTTAATATTTGTTCCCTGCATGGCAGAAAAGAGAAATAACGATTAAAGAGGTCGGGGGGAAAGACAGTTAGAGTTAAAAAAATATTAATAAATCATACGTGCTATTAAAAGCCTCAAGAAAAATAGAGGAAGGTTATTTTGACATAAAAAAAATATCATATAGACATAAATAAAGAGATAATCGTTGGTAATGATAGATGTTGAGAGAAAAACATCAAGATTTTGTATTTTTCTCTCTCAATCTATGTCTAATTGTCTATATTATTTTATTGTTAATTTCCAAATAACATTAAAAAGATCAACTCTAATTTTATAGCTAGAACTATTAATTACTTTAGAACGTAAATTCCTCTTAAAAAATTGAGGCCCTTTTCATTACAATTTTATGACGTCTCTCTAATAATTTTGAAGAATAAATTGCAGAGAAATGATTGCAGCCGAGGATATGTATTAATAGGGAAGGGCCATAAAAAACAGCACTAGCGTCAATTCCTACGTGTACTCAATTCAAATAAAGGAGAAGAGGATGAAGAAAAGGAAAAAGGATGCTTGGTCATGCTTTGGCATATTGAACGTGATGAAGCATTTTTGTGACTGAAAAACACGAACTGTTTTCGATGAGTTTAGATAGACAACCTAGCTACCTAACGCTGCCTATGCCTCACTCTCGCATCAGCTAGCTTAAGGATTACTCTTCCAAACTGATACAATTTCTTGCTTTGGGTTTTAGTACAAGTTTGTTTCAAGCTCAAATTCATAGCCACGCAACTCAAATTCCAACTCGAGGTGATGAATATAGCTTCTAAGGTCCAATATCTAAGTTCTTGACGGAAGTTTGTCACTTTATCATGCTAAGATTATAAGATAAATTATAGAAACAAATGACCAAAAGTTTTCATATATTTAATAGTTTGTAATCTATTGGAGCACGCATATGAAGCCTCATCATAGTGCTACACTCAAGCAACCACATTCGACTACGAACTTTGCAGCTTTAATTGTGTTAATTGCTGAAGTTTGTTATTCTGTTATTGATTGGATCAAGTATGATAAAGAATGTGATTTGTAAATTTTTTTTTCTTGAATATTCTTGTTTCTGCTATGCCTAGCGTGCATTGTACACACTGTATACTTAACGCTATTCTTCCTGTTATCTCATTCTATTTATATAAGAAGTAATTTTTATTATCAGAACTTAAGTGAGTGAAATTATTCTCTCTATTTTTCTCTCAATTTTCTTGGCTCTCAATTGTTGGCTTTGACCATGCTTTTCAACATAATCTGTTGACTTTATTTAACCAGCGTTACCTTTAGGATTTGATAGGTTTAACATCCCGTCCATGATGTCTGTAAGGAGTACAATTTTTTATACTTGATACAATTTTGAGAGACTTTAAGAAAATAAAGTAACATTCTTACTAATAGTTATAACTTTTGACCTAATAGTAAGCATTTGATTCAACATAATCCATTTTGTTAAAAATAGAAAGATTATCACAGTCATGAATTTGCCAAAAATATTATTGTTTAGTAAAGCTTTTTTGTTTTATTTATCATTTTAAGAATTAAAGAAATATTGATCATTTCTTAATTTTCTATCTTCTTGTCAAAAAATTAATACTATGATAATAATATTTTTTGATTTATAGTCATAAATACTACTTTGAATATTTCAATGAATATTGTTTTAATTAAATATAGTTAGTTTACTTATAATCAAAACTATTTAGTAAGTTCTTAAATTTTTATGCTTTCTATAAACTATACATATATAGGGAAAAAAACAAAAAAGTATTATTTTCTAAACAATACAGTGTTTTCTTTGTTGGACACATAATGGGAACACATAAGGGAAGAAATCACAAACTTTGTATTTATGTTTATTGTGCTTTTGTATTACAAACAATAACTAGAATACAAGACTATATACAATATTCAAAGAATTCTAGCATATACAAATAATGATTGGTTTTAACTCATAATAAAAACAACTAAACTTAGATAACCCGTTCAAACTTTGGTTACAAACCTCCCTTCAATTTCAATCATTAATCAAGTTTATGTTTCAACACTCCCCCTTAAACTTTATATTTTTCCAACACCAATCATCATTCTCAACTTCTAAAAAGTATCATATCTGAGTGGCATTGTGAAAATGTCAGCAATTTGATCAAGTGACTTGACATAATCAACCTTTACATGCATGTTCTCCATGCATTGTCGAATAAAATGATACTTTGTTCCAATATGCTTGCTTCTGTCATGAAACACGGGGTTCTTTGCTAAAGCAATAACCGACTTGATGTCCATCATGATCATGGTAGCTTCAGTTTGCTCAAAGTGAAGTTCCTTCAATAGTATCTCTAACCAAATTGCATGGCGTGCACAGGCAGTGACAGCAGCATACTCAGCTTCACAAGCTGAAAGAGTAACTATGGGTTGTTTCTTTGAACACCAAGAATTGCATTATTTCCTAAAAAGAAAACAAATCTAGTATTACTCTTCTTATTATCAATATCTCTAGTGCAATCACTATCACAATAGTCAATCAACTTGAACTCATTTGAAGATGAATAAAACATACTGTACTCAAGAGTACTTTTAAGATAATGAAAAATTCTCTTGGTTGCCTTCATATGGGTTTCAGATGGATTCTCCATATAGTGATTTACTAGTCCAATTGAAAGTAAAATGTCAGGTTTGGTACAAGTTAAATATCTTAAGCTTCCCACAAGACTTCTAAATAATATTTGATCAACTTAATGTACACCTTTTTTCCTCTTTTGAAAGTTTAACTCCACACTCCATAGTCATATTGACAAGATTACAGTCTAATATGTGTTGAGCTTCTTCAGTAATTCTTTTACCTAAGCTTCTTGTGAGATGAAAATTTTATCCTCCATTTGTTTTACTTCAATTCCCAAATAATAAGACATGAGTCTATATCACTCATCTCAAATTCTTGAGCCATCACCTTCTTAAATTCTTCAAACATAATTTGATTGTTTTCAGTGAATATAAGATCATCCACATATACACAAACAACTAACAAATCTTCATTTTCCTTTTTCACATAGCATATTCATGAATGAATTGAGTGAAACCATTCTCTTGAAAATAATTATCAAGACGATTATTCCAAGCTCTTTGAGCTTGCTTGAGTCCATATAAAGCTCTTTTAAGCCTTAACAACTTATCTTCATAACCTTCAACAACAAAACCTAAAGGTTGTTTAATATAAACTTCTTCCATAAGATTATCATTCAAAAGGTAGACTTTACATCCATTTGATGAATCTTCCAATGGTTTTGTGCTGCAAGTGATAATAATAGCTTGATTGTCTCTAAGCAAGCAACGGGAGCAAAAACTTCATCATAATCAACTTCTTGTTTTTGCTTATAACCCTTTGCAACAAGTCTTGCTTTGTACCTCTCAACATCACCCTTAGAGTTCTTCTTAGCTTTATACACCCATTTAACTCCAATAGCTTGATGACCACATGGAAGTGATGCAAGTTCCCAAGTGTTGTTCTTCTCAATTGCTTGAATTTCTTCCTCCATGACTTGTATCCATTTCTCATCTTTCACAGCTTCTTTAAAACTTAAAGGCTCATCATTAGAGAATAAACACAATAAATTCTCATTGTCTGTCATTTTGGTTTGCTCATAGAGATCAGTGAGGCTTTGATATTTGCGAGGGCCTTTGTTTGAGCTAGACAATGGAGATGATGATGATGATGCTATTGGGGATGATTCTGGTGTTGGGTTTTCAATTTCACCTTGAATTCCTAGTGTTGGAGCTTCTTCCTCCTTGAAGTAGGGTAGAAAATCATAAGCAGCTTTAGCTTGTGTACTGAAGTCCCAAGTTGCATTTTCTCCAAATTCAATATCTCTGCTAATTATTATTTTATTGTTGCTAGGATTGAAGAACTTGTAGCCTTTTGACTTCTCCTCATAGCTAATAAACACAACCTTCTGGCTCGTATCATCAAGCTTTGATCTTTCTTGCCCAAGAACTTGAACATATGCAATAGATCCAAAAACCCTTAAGTGTGACACATTAGGCTTCAAGCCACTCCATGCTTCTTGAGGTGTCACATCTTTCAAACTTTTGGTAGGTGAACGGTTTGAGGGATAAAATGCACATGCGATTGCTTTTCTCTATAACTCTTTTGGCAATGACTTGCTCTTCAACATCATTCTCGCCATATTCAAAATTGTCCCATTTTTTCTTTCAATAACTCCATTTTGTTGAGGTGATCTAGGAACAGTCAAGGGATATTGGATACCATAATTTTCATAAAAGGTCTTGAATTCAATTGAAGTAAACTCTCCACCTCTATCAATTCTTAGAAATTTGATCTTATAGTTGCTTTCTTTTTCAACATGAGCTTTGAACCTTTTGAATGCTTCGAATGCTTCACTCTTTTGCTTCAAGAAATAAACCCATGTTTTCCATCAATAATCATCAATGAAAAGCAAAAAGTAAGTACTTTTACAAGTGACAGGGGGCTTAATTAGCCTAAAACATCAACATGGATCAACTGAAGTGACTTGGTGGCTCTTGATTTAGATTGCTTAGGAAAACTATTTCTTGAATGTTTTCCAAGTAAGCAAGCTTCGCATAACTGGTGAGGATGATCTATTGTTGGATTGTCTTTTACTATCTTCTTTATTCCTAATTCTTTGAGCCCTTCAAAATTTATATGTCCATATCACATGTGTCAAATCCATGATGGATCTTCAATATAGGACTTTAAGCACATAGCTCCACTAGTTTTTCATATTTAACAAGAACATACGATTTCTTGTCATAGAAACCTTAGCAATAAGGTTCCCTTCTTTATCTCTGAGCCAAAGATAGCAATCTTCCATGACTATTTTGCAACCATTCTCCATAAGGTGCCCAATACTCAAGATATTATTCTTCATCTTTGAGATATAATAAATATTAGGAAGAATCTTATGGCTTCCATTTTTCAGCTCAAATAGAATCGTGCCTTTACCCTTGATCTCCACTTTTGATTCATCTCCAAAATGCATGTGGCTTGTCACTTTGGTATCAAGTTCTACAAATTTACCTCTGTCACATATCATATGGTTACTAGCCCCATTGTCAAGATACCATGTACTATCTTCACATTTTTTTATCTTCCTTAAGTGTGAGGAATAAGGTTGGTTCTTCAACAACATTGTGCATAATAAATTTATTCTCTTCTTCTTTCGGTGTTTGACACTCCCAAGAATAATGGCTATGTTTTCCACATGAATAACATTCAATGTGTTTTTTATCAACTGTTCTTCCTCTTCTATTATCTGTTGGAAAATTTTGATTTCTTTTCTCTTAAGAATAATTTTTCTCATCGCTTCTTCTTCCGCGAATACATCCTTGTCCATGGCCTCGACCTCATCCTCATCTTCCACTTTCATTGGCTTCTCCTTTAGCATTCAATGAAAGGTTTGCTTATGAGACATGCTCCACACATTCTTGTTTTCCTTTGTCCATTCTTTCTTTATGGGCTCGTAAAGAGCCATTTAACTGATCAATGGACATTGTTTCCAAATATTTAGATTCTTCAATGGCTACCACCACATGGTTGAATTTTGAGTTGAGAGAACGAAGAATTTTCTCAATAACACAAACATCTCCTAACTTTTATCTAAGCCTTTTCATTTGGTGCACTACCACCAGAACTATGGTGAAATAATCTGAAATGGATTATGTCTCTTTTATCATTAGAGACTCAAACTCAACTCTTAGAGTTTGAAGGCATATCCTCTTCACCTTTTCAACTCCTATGACAAAATTTTGAAGAGTTTCCTAAGCTTGCTTGGAGTTGGTTTTATCAGCAATCTTCTCAAACATGTCATCATCTAAACCTTAATGAATGATCGTAAGTGCACATTGATCTTTCTTTCTTTTACTCTCCAATTCCTCCTTTTGAGCTTCTTCTAGCTTCTCCACATTTTTTTATTCTACGTAGCCTTTCTAAATAATCTCCCATACTCCTTGAGCACAAAGAATAGCCTTCATTCAAACTATCCAATTGTTATAATTGAGCATGGTTAGTTGTGGATATTGAAATGAAAAAGTGGTTCCTTTTATAGACATTTTTGTAACTGACTCTGGTGCCACTTTGTTAGAAACACGATGTACACACACAAGGGAAGAAAAATATAAGAAGAAACCACAAACTCTGTATTTATGTTTATTGTGCTTTTGTCTTACAAACAATAACTAGAATATAAGGCTATATATAATATTCAAAAAATTCTAAATTTAGTATATCCAAATAATGAATGCTTTGAACTCATAATAAAACAACTAAACTTAAATAACCCATTCAAACTTTGGTTACAAACCACCCTTCAATTTCAATCACTAATCAAGTTTACTTTTTAACATTCTTGTACTTTACTAGCACATTTACGGTTATAGTTTTTTTGGCTAAAGCTTAACTGCTTAAGATTATTCAACGTAGATATAGGTTGATGGGAACAGACATTGGACACGTGAGATGTACTCCTCCATCTTCATTGTGGCCAACAAATAGCATCTAAGATTCGAAATGTTGATTTGGGATTTGTCCTTGTACTGAAATTAAGGTGGTTACTCTTATACCCTTAGATTTGAAAGGGTACATGTACCCTTCTTAAGTGGCACAAATAAAAAAATGACACATGTTAATTAAACTACCATATCATTTAATATTAGTCAAATTTTTAATATTTGTTATAATACCTTTTATTTTATTTTATTTTATATTTATTACCTCCAAATTATATCTATTAACAATTCAAATTTTATCTTTTTAATCCCTGCACTAATTGTCACTTGCTTTGTTTTTCGTCCAGATCAAAATAGCAAATTAAATGAAATTAAAATTATCAAATTGCATCAAACTTCAGTAACCCTAAAATCCCAAATTGAATCACCCACCCACCCCATCGTTGTTTAATCAAGCTGGCAACCCATAAAGTTCAGTTTTCATGGCAGAATCTATGATTGTTGTCAACCTCCTACCAGCACCATGCTTCCAGGTTTGGTTGAGAAACACAAAACAGGTAGAAGTTTGGTTTTGGAGGGTGTTAGTCAGCCGTGGTTGCAGGGACAAAGCATGATCGCGCGACTTGGAAGAGGTGTTGACAACAACAGGCGTGATTGAGGCAATGCGGGTTGTGTCAGAAAGGCAACGATGGTGGCATAGTGGTCACGATTTGGTGCACGAGGTGGAGCTGCGTGACTTGTAGTAGTGCAACAGCTTGTGACGGTGCTGCTAGTGCAATGGTTCACGATTTATCAGGCAGTGGGGGGCAGCCATGGAGGCGAAGCTATGGTTGTAAGGTAGTTGATGCAAATGCAAAAGCTGTGAAAAAGGAAGAGACTATGGCAAAGATTGTTGTTATGTTGGTGGCAACAATAGCACCAAGAAACCCATCAAAGAAGAGTTTTGAGTGTTGAGAATGATGAGTGCTTTGGCCATGAAAGAGTTGAATTGAACTTCTGATTTTTTCGATAACTAGTGAAGTTTTAGGATTTTTGATAAATTTTGATTTTCATTTTTGATCTGATATGACTTTTGATTTTCTTTTAAATAAGATGTTTTAATTTGAATAAAATGAAGATAGGTATGTAATAAGTGAAAAATGAATTAAGGAACTTGTGTAAAATTAAAAATATAAATTTAAAAAATATTTGGGGTCAAATCATAAGAAAAAATAAATATTGAAGTTTAAAATAAAATTTTATCAACTTTAAATGATATAGCAAAAAATAAACATATGTCAAGATGGTGGTGGTGCCAACTAGAAAGGGTACTTACACCCCTTCAAACCTCGGGTACCAAAGTAACCACCTGAAATTAATCTATGCATCTGATTTTTTTGCATGCATAAAATTCTGCTTCAAATCCTAGTTTGTCTCTTACTTTTACAAAAACAAGTCTACGTGACCCCCCCGTCAATAAAGTGGTCAACACATTAGTGTATTATTTTCTTTATGGTACAAATGAATTAAAGAAAGGAGCTGGGGCACCACCTCAAAAATGAAGTACCTGAGAGATTTTGCCAAAAGCAAAAAACATGAAATGGTATTATCATTGATGTTTTTGTTGCTTATAGGTGTAGAAAGCTTGATTTCTGTTGGAGGAAAAATAAATCATGATAACTCATTAATTTATTCTTTATTTACTATTAAAACAGCATATGACTATTCAATTTTTAAAAGTTTTTTATTTTGAATCAGTCATACCCTTTAAAATTCTTAAAGGTAGTTAATAATAGTTACTTTGGTTTTTGTTTAAGATCCATATTTTTAAGTTTATTCGTGGATGGAAGAATGATGCATCTGCCGGGCAAAAAGAGTCACACATTGAAAAAGACTTTTTATATACCTTTCAGTTGGAACAGTAGAACACAACACTATGTTTGGATGGATACAACGAGAAGGGAAATAGTGAAAGAATGGAATCATTAAATTTTTTATTTGGATGCGTTATGATAATTGAAAAAAAATATATACATAGTTAAGAGACAGATGATAAATTGTCAAAAAAAAAAAAAAAGGCGCTTTACTCAATTTTCACTGCCCGTTTGGATTGGCTTTTCTTTAAGAAAAAAGCACTTATTTTTTTTTAAAAGTACTTTTATAAGTTTTTATATGTATTTAGATACAACTTTTAAAAAAAGTGCTTCAATTAAAAAAAGTCAATTTACTACTTTTTTTAAAAGTTAAGAATACCTAGCTTCTAAAAAGCAGAAGTAGAAGTGATTTTTAATAAAATTATTTTTCAAAAATATTCTTTATTTTTATTCAAAATTATAATATATATCTTTCCTTTCTTATCTCTTATCAAACCTTTTTTCTCTGTCCTTATTTTGAATGTCTTTTTTTATAATTTACCTATAAAAAAAGTACTTTATTTTTTTATATCCAAACAGATTTATAAGTACTTTTAATAGTTAAAAGTACTTATCAAATAGTTTATCCAAATGTAAAATAATTTTTTCTAAAATTTAAAGCTCTACTAAAAAAAGTTTAGAGAAAAAAGTCTTTTTTTTCAAAAGTTTATCCAAACAGACTCTTATTTACAAATAGTCATAATTGATTATTAAATCTTCTAATTGAATCTTTAAACTTCTATTCAATTGTGAATAACTGTAATCAAAGATTTAATTGTTAGCAGGTGAGTGAAAATTTAAAGAGTCAATTAAAAGAATTTTTTTTTCCACATCAGAAAACTAAACAAGAACTAAGATCTAATGAAATCAACACCAAAAGCATCAACTGCAGTAGCAGATGGAAAGATAAAAACCTATCGGAGGTTGCATGAAGATATGGAGAGCACGATCCAATGAAGCTTTCAAGTTTGGCCAAATTGTCTGCACAAGAGTTCACCTCCATTAGAACATTCTGAATGGAGACTTTCCAATCAAGCACCCAAGAGAGTCACTTTTGTAGCACACCCTTGCACAGCCTTGTTGTTTAGCTAGAAGTAGACTTGTTGGATCAAGCGTTTATCACTAGGTCAAAAGCTATAGTTGTTGGTAAGAGTGGAACTTTATTTCCTTATAGTTTCTTAAAATCACATCAAGCATAAGGGGTTGTACCCATTATAGGCACCATGGGTCGAGATGTTAAGCCCATCGAATCTTAAGGGTGACGCTAGCCAAATAAAGCCAACAATCTCCCCTCAGTGTCAGCCGGGAGATTCGAACCCATGACCTTGCTCTGATACCACTTGTTGGATCAAGCGATTACGACTAGGTCAAAAGCTATAGCTGTTGGCAAGGGTGCAACTTTATTTCCTTATAGTTTCTCAAAATCGCATCAAGCATAAGAGGCTGCACTCATTACAGGCGTTATGGGTCAGAATGTTAAGTTCATTGAATCCTAAAGGTGACGCTGGCCAAATAAAGCCAACAAGACTTTATCTAATTCCCATTATCTAGATGATCATAAAATAGCCATACCCCAGAACCCAGTTTCTATTATTATTTCGCAATAAACCACCATGACCTACTATTTTTGGAAGATTTAGTAGTTGGTGGGGATTGTTTACAAGTATGTGAAAGTTTAAAAAATTAGATGCTCTTTCCTCATAAATTATTTACAGAATTGTTCTTAACTTTGTGCTTGAGTAGCAAGAAAATAAAATGAAAGAAAAAAGACCTAACAAATGTTAATTTTATCCACCGATAATAGAGAGGAAACTAAGTTATATACATGACACTTAAAATAGTAAAAATTATGTAAGAACACTTTGATTTCGTTTCTAGCTTTCTATTCCATTTATCTAGGAGTGGAACAATGCTGTATCTAAGAAGGCAATGATAGTGGCAATTAGTAATTAATTAATCTGTGGGTATATGCTTCCACCCCTATTCACTTGGGTTTGGGTTTTAAAGTCACCTTGCAATGGAATCGATAGGATACAGTGGAAAAATTGTGCGAATAGGAACGAGTTCCGGTTCAAGATAAACTTACCCTAGCTCGTGTTACACCGCACTTATAAATTTTGTTTTTCGAAATTATAGTGTTAAGTTACCTATTTAATTTATGAAAAAACTTTTAAAATTATTTTTTAATTTGTTAGATAATAATTTTTAAAACTTATTTTTATGTATATTGAATTTAAAAATATTCATGAAGTTGTTAAAAAAAATACCGAATAATGTGCAAGTCTTAATTTTTTTTTACTAGTAGGATGTAAATTTTTATTTTCAAGATCCATAAAATGACACAAAGTATAGATTGGGATCTGTTTATATGAGTGCAAGATGGGATTAGATTAGACCAAAATCCACCCCTATTCTTCCTTATTGTCATCCCTAGGCAATGGCCCACCAAAGTTTGTAAAATGTCAAAACTAATCTCAAGTTTTAGGTTTTTGGATGAAATTTAAATTAACGCCTTTATTTTTATTTTGCACGCAATATTTTTATTTTAGTTCTGCCCAACATTTATCCTAGTGAATTAATTGCAAGTGTACCTCCAACAATATTGCTCCCAATCAAAAAACTGAGACCTTGAGACCCATGCTAATTAAGCTACAAACTCTTCGATGAATTGCAATATTTTAAATAATTGTTTGAAAGAGAGTTTTTTTCCCCCTTTTTTCACTTTTAACGAGGTTGATTGTTCTTTGATAAAATAATTTTTTTTAAAAAAAAACTCATTCAAGTATTAATCATTAAACAATTACAAGATACTTACACATATATACATACATACATATAAATAGCCAACTAGGTAAGACAATCCTTCAACTTTGATGTTTTTCTATGCTTAATAACTCATGTAGTTTACCTTTTTTTCGGGTCTTGGACTACCTTGTTTGTAAGAGATCACGAGGATGTCTCATATTACTTTGCAGGGGCGTTCTACAATGATCCGAGTCAAGTTGTGGACCATGTTGATTGGGGTGATTTAATGAGTGTATTGATGTATCTTTTTTTATGTAATATATTGTAGTATTTTTTAGGATTATACAGATAAAAAGTAATTAATTCAGAAAGTGATCAAATTTTTATTTTTATAACACTTAAAAATACTAAATTTTATTTGTGTGATACTTAAAGATTTTCAATTAATTTTAGGATCTCATAGAAAGTGATCAGATTTTATTTGTGTAATATTCTTTATAGTTTAGAAGTGACCAAATTTTTATTTCTATAACACTCAAAAATATCAAATTTTATCTGTGTGATACCTAAAAACTTTCAGTTAATTTCAAGATTTCGCAGAAAAAATTTGATCATTTTCAAAATATATTTAACTTTTTTATTTAAATTTATCAAAATAAAAAAATTACAATATACCATATAAAAAGAGGTATATAAATATATCCTTTTGATCAACCATTAGATTTCCATGACTATGATGGTCCCGGTATTTTAACTCCCAATGTAAGTCTTACCCTTACTTTGCATCCGACACAGTGAAAAGTCTTTATGCGATTGGAAAAACGATTTTTTACCATGCATGTTTTATAGACATCACATTTCAACATCTACGGAATAATGTGTTAATAACTAGAGATTATAATTGCATTATTGGTAGATGTGATAGGATAACCAATAATAAATATTTACTATATTTTTGCACATATACGTTCACCGGTAATATAGCATGTGATGTGATGGGTGGTTTGTTTTGACCCTTGTGGACGATATAGCCGAGTTACATATTTGTGTAGGCATGCAATTGAATTTTATTGCAATCTTTTTGCGAGGTGCTTTCTATCACCGCACAAACAATGCAATCCAAGCGTGGGCGGCAAATTTCAGCCTGCCTGCATGCTACTTTTTGACAAATTGCAACCTTATTTTAGGCATATGAGGTGCGTCTCCTCTATAAAAGTCGGCTTTAGCTAGTCATTTGAAGCACCGAGAAAGGAGTGAATAGCAACTAAGACGAATCATAGCACTTAAGAAGAATCAATGTTTGGTCTGTTAAATTTTCTTTTTGTAATATTTTGGGTGCCGAGTGCATATATATATATATATATATAGATGAGAAAATATTGTGAGATATTTTGGTTATATTTAAAATTTAATTTTTGAATAGAGTGTGATTATTTTTGTAGTACTTCGATATATTTTTATAATAAAATATTTGGTTATTATCTTTATTTATGGACATAAATTATAAGCTGAATCATATTAATTCCCTATGTTATTTGTTCTTACATTTTTACATATTATTTTGTGTTGCTTTATTTGTGCTTTTGGCCCGCCATTTTACAACATAGTAAAATCCGCGCTTATTAATACATGATTCTCCTATATATCCCACTATTATATCTTAAAATATTTATATAAATATAACAGTAGTGATGCGATTGCGACTTCGATGGCCCTGACGCGGTTTATCCAACCCAACTTTTCTCCGCGTTTTCAAAACGCTTTTGATAATTGTCCAGTTTATGGTGGGAAATTCAAACCGATTTCTTTGCCCATGTCCCTGTCTTGGATTCGATATGCTTTAAAGATTTATGCATGATGATAGTAGATAGTATTAATCCAATTCGTACCCCCATGAAACACTGTTTTCCACACCCCTCTGTTGCCGATGATGGTTACGTTCTGGACAGGTTCGTTACCAATTGGTGCAAGAGAAAACCACTGCCATTACATATGAAGATGATGAGAATGAAATTACCAAGAGAAGAAAAAAACGTGTCAGAAGCAAATGAAAAGTGGATACTTAAAGCTTGTATGATGCGAAGTTCAATGGAGTTCGACGCATTGGCATCGCAACATGGACTTCGTTAAAGGAAAGATACATGACTATATTGCTCTCTGCTTTCCCTGCTAAGAATTGAGTACTTGACACATCATTTGTTTTGACATTAAAGCATAGATGAAAAATTATTAAAAAAAAGTTATTATCTATTTTTGTCTGACATCATCATTGCACTGAACTTTTGCATAAGAGTAATATTATTCTCATCATTTCAAAAGTTATACATTCTCAATGGAAGTGATATTTATTTTTGGGTGATCTAATTAGTACACAGTAGAGTGCGAGACAACAATTTCTTTGCCAAGAAAAAAAAAGTTATAAGAATACTGTTAGAAATTACTAAAGAATTGTTTCATTCCCGTAATAGGAGGAACACTATTTGGGTATATTATCAAAGCACGAGCAAGCTACCTTTCTTACAATCTATGCATAAATATGGTTGTCACAAGAATTTTTTTGTTTTTTTTAATGAGTACCATAACAATTGGAATTCTTGTGTCGAGTAATGGAAATTGTAGTATTGGCCTGTTTTTGGTTAAGATTTTAAGATAAATATTTTTTCAAAAGCAGAATTAGAAGTAGAAAATTATTTTATGTTTGAATGTAATTATAGAAATATTTTTATGAGAATTAGAAGTGTTAAATTATTTAAATGTGATAAAATAAAAGTATTTTTTCTTATAAAATTATAATATTTGTAGATAGCGAGTGATATTTTGAAGAAAAAGTTAAGGATAAAATGATAAAATTGTAAAAAATAGTGGTTCAAAATTTAAGAATTATTTTTCTCTTTCTTTTACTTTGAAAAAAAAAGTTAGAGATAGAATAATAAAAGTGTAAAAAATAATAGTCTGCTTCAGAGAGAAATAGCACTCTATTTGCATATCAAAAAATCAGAAAAATTGATTATTACTAGTAAACCGTGCTTTCTCATTTTTTGAAGAAAGAAAATTAATTATTAGTCCCCAATTAATATACTAAATCACCAAAATTTTGCACAATTCTTTATTTATCATATGTTGTACAGTTGCACAATTTTTTGTTTTTTGTTTTTTTTTTTTTCGTGTGTGTTGCAACAAATATTTAATATTCCATGCATGTTATGAGGACTAGTGACAAACCTTATCAAAGCATTCGGTTGCACATCACTGAGCATATAGGCCTAGCGTATGATGTGTACCCGTGAAGATACAGCAGGACCTTTATTCATAGCATTTAGCTGCTCTACATTACAGCAAATCCATCAAAATTCTGGTTCAACTCTTACTTGGCACTGCTTACCAGCAGTACAAAATGCAGTAATATGTTTGTGCTTTAAATTTGTCAATTTGGCGTTTAAGTTATTTGAACGAGTATATCCGCGCAAAATGTTTCTACAATAGCATGAGAGAGAGAGAGAGAGAGAGAGAGAGAGAATGTGTGTGAGAAACATTGTGGGTCTAGCAATCAAAGGAGTGGCGAGCGAGCGGAGTAAGAAAGTGGGAAGAGAGTGAAAAACAATAGAACAGTACCCTAAAACTATTGGAAATTAGACTAATCGGCTACCCAAAAACCCCTAGATGCATGGAGGAAGACAACAGGCGAAGATATGGTGGAGATATACAAGAAACTGGAGCGCAAGACGTTTACGGTGTTCTTTGATAATCTTCCCCAGACTATGTCCAAGTCCTGGCTATGGCAACTCTGCAACTTTGAAGGAAGAGTAGTGGATGTGTTCATCCCAAAGAAGAAGAGAGCGACAAATCCTCTTCTTTTTGCCTTTGTGAGATTCTCTAATAGACAGGGAGGATTAAAGGCAATCATGAATTTGAATGGCATGCAAATTAGAGGAGGTACAATGGAGGTTAAGGAGGCTAGATATAAAAGATTCGAAATCAGCAAGAAGGAAAAAGGTAAAAAGGATCATAGAAAGACGATGGCACCATACCGAAGAATGAATCTAGGTAGGGGTGTTGATGGTAGATCTTACAAGGAGGTTGTGCTGCAGAATAAGCAGAAGGGTCTTGTTAATCATAAGCAGAATGAAGATAATGAAGATAACTGGCCAACTTGGAACAAGAACAGTAAACCGAGGTTGAGGATGGAGGGTGACAGGGTGGAGAAGACAATCGTTGCATATGGGGAAGTTAATGAGGAAATGAAGGAAAAGTTGGACAGAAGTATAGTGGGTGAATCAATATTCCCTATTAGTATTAATGTAATGGCAGACGGTTTGTATAGGGACTGGTACACAATTGTGGAGGTCAAACAGATGGGGCCATACAAAACCTTGATAACCTTTGAAATGAAAGAAGATGTAGAAGATGCTATGAATTCTGATTATCTGCTTAATTATTTTGAAGAAATACGTAGATGGACAGAAGAAGAATATTGTCAAACAAGGAGGGTATGGATCGAATTTTTTGGTACACCGTCCTATGTAAACCTTAGGTAAAATTGGTGAAGTGTGGGGGGAAGTGATTTGCCTTGATTAGAAAACATCAGCTGGAGTTGATTAAAGCTCTGCAAAAATTTTAATTGAGACTTATTATTTTCCATTTATCCAGAACTGGATTTATTTTTTAGTTAATGGAAGTGGTTTTGATGTGTTTATTAAGGAAATTGGGTGTGATAATATGTGTCCTTTGAATCTGAATGTCCAGACAAATGAGCAGAAAGCAGAAGTTGAAGTTGAAAAGTCTCAGGATGATGATCAGCAGCTCAATGATGTAGAAGAAGATGATGACGCTCCTCATGAACTTGGAAATGACGATGTGTGGAATAAGGGGATTGGGGGTGAAGACAATGCAATGAGTCCTATTAATTTGGGTTCATCGAATATGGAAGGAATGAATGATAATGGGTTAAGAGCACAAAATAGTGGCGTATTATATGTAGTAAATGTGGGCGCGTTCTACATAGCATTTCGTTGGTCATTGTGCATTTTGTAATCTGATGGAAAAATTATGAGGTGTATTAATATATTAATTATTTATAATATATTGTAGTAATTTTTAATTTTAAAAAAATTTAAAAATATAATTTAAAATATTTTAAAAATTAATTTTTATATATTAATAATATAAAATTATATTAATAATATAAAATAATTTTATATTTAATATAATCAAAAAAATTTTATTTATGTAATTTTACTTATAATTTTATTCTATCAATATAATTTTTTATAATTTTATTCTGTTAATAATATAAAATAATTTTATATTTATATTATTAATATAATTTTATATTATTAATATATAAAAATTAATTTTTAAAATATATTTAATTATATTTTTTAATTTTTTTAAAATTAATATATTATTATAATATATTATAAATAATTAATATATCAATATATTTTATAAATTTAATCCATTAGATATGGTATCATTACGAGGTGCATAATACACCTCTTATTGCGAAGTGCATCGCAGTATGCGCCGTAAATAAATGTGGCATGCAGTAACATTGGAAGCATGTCCCATACAAGGACAATTATGGATGATAGAAATACCCAGGAGATCCTATTGGGAATGGACAAGGGTCAGCTACGGATTCAAGATGTAAGCCCACAAAATGTGGTTAGTTTTAGTGGGCCGGTTATTTCGAAGGTCATTTCTTTAAATGATAAGGACTTAGTCTCGAGGCCTTCTCCCCCCCCCCCCCGGGGCTTTGGCCCAGTTGCTATTACCTCCCAAGGAACTTTCATTGCTAATTCACTTGAAGATAATGTCCGCCAGCCCAGAGAAAAGTCAAAGCCTAAACATGATGATCTGGGTTCAGCGTGTCTTCATAGTACTAGCCGAGCTCCTCATGGAACATGCAAGGCTGATATACATGAGGGCACAAAACAATCAAACTAAGGCTTGCACAGCAATGCCTAAAGAAAACCAAGATAAAGGAAATGGAGTTATGAGAGGGCTATTGAGTGGAGCAAAAAAGAGCAATCAGACCAAAAGTCAAGAGAAGATTTCGATCCTTGTATTAGACACAAAAGATGCAAGCAATAATGAGAGTGAAGAATCTGCAGAATCTGACTCAGACGAGGGGCCTAAGAAATTGGCGAGTGGAACATTGAACGTGGGTAAACAAGTTGGCTTATCAGCTGATAATGAAGTGGAAGTTGTCCAAGCCTTGATGTAGGAGTTCTTGGGGAAGAGAGATGCAATTAAAAGCAGCCGTAAAAAGAAAAGAGGGAAAAGAAAGTCAATGGCCAAAAGAACAAGTGATGATTTTCTTTCTCCATGAAAATTATTGGTTGGAATATTAGAGCGATTGGAGGGAAGGGGAAGGTTGGTGTTATTAAGGAGATGATTCAGAAAAATAAAGCCCTTTTTATTGGTTTGGTTAAAATTAAATCAAATAATTTTAATGAAAGCCTTGTTAGGAGAATATGGGTGTTTACTTGATTTTTAAGTCGACAAAATAAATCAAATCGACTATTATCAGTTTGCTTCGCATATCTCAATTCAGGAAACGGAAGTGGTTCCTCTGATGGATTTTCAGGATTTTTAACTATAGGCAAAAGAAGCAAAGAAAATAGAATAAATACAGAAAATAAAAGAAACAAATTCAAGGAAAATGAAAGAAATCTTAGTTAAAGGAAATTATAAACAATGCAAAAATAAAACGAAACAAGAAAACAATTTGACAAAATAAAGTAAAAAGAGCGTCAATAAACTAGAACAAAAAAACAAATTAAAGAAAGAAAAGTTAAAATGAAAGTATCATAAAATTGAAATGTAAGAAGTACATAAATTAAAATTAAAATAAAAGAGAAATTGGATAGAGATGAACTAGATGTAATAAAGAAGAAACTAGAAAGAAGATGAAGAGAAAATAGGATGGGATGGAGTACTTGATTTTCCCTTATGTATCCTGTAATATCAGAGTGACGAGATGATGTATAAGGTACTTCTCAAATTATTTCCAACTACCCTCATTCTAGTCCTAGAAGTCCTATTTATAAACAAAAAAAAATCTCTAGAAGCTAGGCTCATTATCCCATGTTCTCTAGCTTCAGTCTCAAACCATATTCAAATCCACGTTCGTTCTTTAATCCCATGTTCTGAGTTGTGCGTGGGCCCTTTCAATGCTCGGCTCCTAAAAATAGGTGTATGACTTCACGTTTGAAAGCTTCTACCATGATTCACAGTCTCATTATTGCCCATGTCTATTTATCACTTTGACTCCAAGTGCTTCAACATTTTGGTCTAATTCAATCTGCACTCATTCCTCGACATTTCGACACTTGGCTTCGTTGGACAATAAGATGTCACGTATTGCTTTGACACTTACAATTTGCTAACATTCTCAGCCCTCTCTTGCCATGTTCGTTGTTCTTCATCTCGACTATGCCACAATGCAAAAAATTCCCAAATATACCTAATCTTCTATCAATGTAGTCGATTACACAAGTGGCCATGTAGACATTGTCTTTGCTTCATATTGACATCACTTTGATCAATATCATCTTCGACCCCACATGTCCAAGATTTCAAGCGATCTCATTTCCTTTGCTGAGCACTTCGACTTGGATATTGCCATGCTTGTCGAAGTGGCTTTCTTTTTAGAATAACTTATCATTAGATGTCAAATATCAATCATATCCATGGCCCTAATAATTACTTCCCAATGCTCAGGCTTTTTGCCACATCCACATATGGCAATATATGATCTAAACTTTGCTTTTGTCCTCACACTAAAATTTGTCAAAGAGATTACACCCCTAACAATGGGGTTAGTTTGATTTTGATTGGGTGGCAGTGAATGCGTCTAATGGTGGTGGTGACCTTGTTTGCACATGCCAGATTTGATTCAGCAGGAATCAGTAATGAAAGGAAACAGGTGGACATGTGTTAAAGGAATAATTACACAAGTCAATTTTATATGTGCAATAGGATTAGTTTATGGTCCACCCTCAACCAATGAAAGATGTGAGCTATGGAAGGAACTTATGGATGTCAGAGATAACCTGGAGGCCCCTTTTCTAATGATGGGGGACTTTAATGAGGTGCCAAATGTGGGGGAAAGGAGTGGTAATTCGAACTTCACCAGAAGCATGGAAGACTTTAGATAGTGGGTTGAAGATGTGAACTCGGTTGATATTCCATTAATTGGAAGGAAATTTACTTGGAGAAGAGGAAGCTCTTATAGTAGGTTGGACAGAATTATGGTCAATCCACTATGGAGTACCAAGTTTCCTGACATGAAGTTATGGCGCCTGAAGTGCTCTAAATCGGATTATGTGCCATTACTGCTGCAATCAGACCATTTCAACTGTGGGCCTAAACCTTTTAGGTCTTTGGATGTGTGGTTTTCCCATCCATCATTCTGAAAATTGGCTGAGGTAGAATGGAAGAAAATGGGAAGCTTGCCAATTTCAGAAAAATTGAAGCTATTGAAGGCTCCACTGAGAAAATGGAACAAAGACATGTTTAGGAACATAGACACGATCATTGAAAGATTTGAAAATGAAGTGGTGAAAGTTGATAAGAGTTTGGAGGAGTGGGAGACGGATGAAGTGCTATTAGCGAGAAAAAGGGCTCTGTTAAGCTAACTGGAAGTTTAGTATAGAAGGAAGGGGGGATTCTGGAACCGGTTTGCCAGAGATAAGTTTATAAAGGAAGTGGATAGGAATTCAAAATATTTCCACACAATGGCGACCATAAAGAGAAGAAAGAAACAGATTTTGGAGCTTAGAATCAATGGTAGATCGTGCAAGGATCCAAGAAGAATAAAATTAGAAGTCTGAAGATTCTTCAAAATGCTATACCATCAAAAAGATTTTCCATTTATCAAGTTTGAAGAAGGGCTGGTTCAAAAAATCTCTAGAGAGGATGCAGCTAAGCTGGAATGTTTTCCCACTACTGATGAGATCAAGAATGCAGTATGGTCTTGTGAGCCTTTGAAATCTCCGGGGCCAGATGGATATAATATGAACTTTATTAGGCGAACATGGGATGTGGTAGGGAAGGACTTCTTGCAGATGGTATCCAGTTTTTTCGCCAGGCTCTTTACCCAAGAGTACTAACTTGACTTGGGTTACTCTTATTCGTAAATTTGAAAGGGCAAATGAAATAAAGCACTTTTGACCGATTAGCATGGTGGGCTGTGTGTAAAAAGTGATATCTAAAATATTGGTGAGAAGGCTTAGATCGGTAATGGGACAGCTCATTGGGGAAACTCGATTAGTTTTCATTGAAAATAGGCAAATACTAGATGGATCTTTAATTGCTTGCGAAACTATGCGTTGGCTTAAAAAATCCAAAAAACAAGGGGTGATTGTTAAATTGGATTTTAGAAAAGCCTATGATTCGATGAGATGGTGTTTTGTTGACCATGTTTTGGAGAGAATAGGCTTTGGAGAAACTTGGAGACAATGGATATAGGAGTGTATGGCCACGACATCTATGTCAATATTGATCAATGGGTCCCCTACCAAGCCCTTCTTCCTGCATAAAGGTCTTCGGCAAGGTGATCGATTGTCACCATTTTTATTTGTGTTGGTTGTAGAAGTTCTTAACAAGATGATAGGTAAGGCGAAAGATTTGGGGCCAATTGAAGGACCCACAGTTGGGAAGAATAAGGTAGAATTATCTCATCTGTAATTCGCGGATGATACGGTGTTGTTTTGCCCGGCAAAGATGAGAACTATCAGAAACAACAAATATATTTTGGAGTATATTGGAATAAGGCAGGTTTATCTATCAACTATGATAAATCTGCGCTTATTCCCTTAAACTACTCAGAAGTGAAGGTGCTTAAGATGAAGAAATGCTTGGGCTGCTTAGTGGAATCTCGGCCTACTAGATATTTAGGCATAACTTTGGGTGCCAACCCGAAGAGGATTGATACTCGGAAACCAATCATTTCCAAGGTTCAGAAGAAATTGAGTTGCTGGAAATCAGGATTGTTATCTAAAGCTTGAAGAATTTTCATTATCAAATCAGTACTTAATAACCTTCCAACATGTTATCTGGGGTTGTTCCAGATGCCAAAATCTGTTGCAAAAAAGATCATTTCATTGCCGTCTAGATTTTTCTGGGGGAAAAACTCGGGTAAGGCAAGAATAGCAACAGTCAAATGGATTCAAATTCAGTTTCCAAAATTTACGGGAGGTCTGGGAGTTGGGGACATATTGCTAAAGAATGCCGCTATGTTGTTCAAATGGTGGTGGTGCTTCTCGGATGAAAATAACTCTCTGTGGAAGAAAATTGTTTGCTCTTGCAAGGATATAGACATTGGAAGACCTATTTGGAGCAGTGCGTGTAAATTGTCTGGGAGTCTGTGGTATTCCATCAGCAATATATGGAAGGCAAATAAGGAAGTGGAGAAGATGGTGAGGAATAAGCTGTGGATGATGGTGGGGAATGGAAAAAACACTTTATTTTAGGAGGATTTATGGATTGGGGACCAATGTCTTTGTAAGAGGTTCCCTAGATTATATGTGATCTTTACTCTAAAAAATCATGTCATAGCTGATTGCAGTTTTCGGGATGGGTTGATGTGGGTTTGGAATTTCCAATGAAAGAAGGAGTTCTCAGAGTGGGAGAGAGTAATGCGTGAGGATTTACAAACACTCTTGTGCAGGTCTTTCTTAATGCAGATGTTCGTGATCAAGTGGTGTGGAAATTCCATAGTTCAGGAGCTTACTCGATTAGAACTTTCATTGGAGCGGTAACCAGTGGACAGCTGATCCAGTCAGAATCGCAACATATCTTCAACAACATCTGGTGTGGGCTGACAATTCTGAGGGTAGAAATGCTTGTCTGGTTTGCCATTACTGGGAACCTAAACATAAAATACAGATTGATAAGGCTGAATATCATTCATGATAATGATGGAAGATGTCAATTATGTAACTTAGATACTGAAACGATGGATCATCTATTAACTCATTGTAAATTTTCTTGGCAAGTTTGGTGTTTTTGGCTCAATTGGAGTGATCTAACCTGGTCTATGCCATGTAACCTGCAAGCTTTATTCGAGTCTTGGCTGGAGGTGGACTTTAGAGGATCAAAAAAGAAAAGCTGGATCTCCCTGTTATTTACTGTGGTTTGGGCTTTATGGAAATATAGAACAAAGTGGTTTTTGAGAAAGAAGATGCTAGATTACAATTAGTACTTGAGATAATCAAATATTGGTGGCATTCTTGGTCTGTTAATAAGTGTTCTGGTCTGGACAATGACGCTAATGTGGTTAATAAACAGGTGAATTTTAGCTGCAGCAAAAAGGACAAGCAATTCCAGGCGCTACAAAAGGTGAAAGAATGCAATAACAACAGAAGCATGGTTTGGTAGATTTGTAAGCAGCATATGCCTGACAAAAAAATATATGCTGTGGGTGGATATTCAACATGCAAGGAATCTGATCCAATATGTTTTCTCTATGACTTCAAAGAGGTGGCATTCGATTGTGAAGCAGATGGCAATGTAGGAGTTTATGCAATTTGCTCTTGAGGATATTGGCTGCCCAGAGTACGAGCTAGAGATCAGAATTCACTCAAAACTTATTCAATCTTGGCTAAAGGGAGATATGAAGACTGCACGGGAGCTGCACTCTACAAGGAGCCGTCTCCTAAATACCAAAGAGTGGTTCAAAAATTTGTCTGTTGTGCAAATTAGCAACTCACAGAATAGGTGCCTTGGAGCGTGGGCGAGGGGGCTGGAACAGGCAAATGGAAGATTAGTTATATGGCAAGCTCAATTGTGATGCTTGACTTGTTTTTGTTTTATGATGTGGTTATGATATGCACTACTGCTTGGCTAGGGGGTGATGCCTTCATTATGATGGCCATAGAAGCAACAATGGGAGAGAAAATTGGATGGTGCCATTGGTAAACCAAGCCTTTCTGATTTTTTTTCTGGTCTTGATGGGGTATAAGATGAGCTTTAGCTGCTGGTGCTTGGATGAACAACTCCTCTAGAGGCGTCACTATCCACCATCTTCTGAAGTATAAGCATATCAATAAAATGTGCTTCTGCCGTGTCCCGAGAGTGAGAGCTTTTGATGGGTGTTTTGATTCTGTGCTGGATAATATGGAGGTGGACCAGATTTTAATACGAGCTACTGATAAAAGAGAAGAATTTGTGGAGTTTGCGTTATGGTTGATGAAGCTTCAGCAGGTGTTTTTTTCCAAGTCCTCAGAGAAGGCTTTTACTTGTGTTATTTATCATATGTATGCTTTTTTGTTTTGTCTTGCCTGTGAACATCTTATGACTCGTTCTGGTTCTGCTCCCGGCTTCTCCCTTGTGGGTTGAGCTCTTGATGTATTTACCGAAAAAATAAGTTATTTGAACAAAGCTAGAGCAAACTACAATACCCAAGTTTCGCTTAAGCGTCAGGTAATGCCTGCAAGAGGTAGTACGAAAAGCAGATGTAGATGTCGGACGGCATGTTTGAAGGTTGATTGTTAGTGACGCAAAGGATCAGAAATTTCGTGATATCATAACTGTGAACCACACCATTACCATAAGCCTGCTGTGGTTCTTGCCTTCTTGGTTTTAAGAGAGGCACGGCGTGTATAATCAAGCTCCTGAAAATAGAATGAATTAAAGCAACAACAAATTGACATAATTAATTTCCCAAACCCAACATAGGGAAGATCTACCATTCACACCCAATGAGTAGTAAATGTAAAAAAATAAGAATAATACAAGCACTAATCACTTAGTCATTGACAAAATTAAATTTCTCGGTCATATGTATGCCTCCAAGCTTCCCATTAAGAACCACAGCAAGCAGATTTTTGGGCAGCCTGAGCAGCCCCTGCTCCCTGATCTGGTTGATTAATCTTGATTGTCTGGGGCTGCAGTGAACGAAATGAAAACTTGTAGGAGAAATGAAGAGACAATGGTTTAATAATGAAATCAAATACATCCATGATGAAGTCTCCCATTTAATCAAATAGAAGGCAATCAGAACGGTTCAAGAATAGTCACACTCACAAGATAACTCATAATAACTAGTAAGAAAGTTCAAAACAAAACCTCAGATTTTGAGTCAGTATCTGCAAGTCTTTGTTTGATGTCCCGAGCTATTGAAAAGAAAACCTCCTCCACATTCAAATTTGTTTTCGCACTCTGTACAAGCATACTCTTAGCATTAATAGATCAGGAACATGCCAATTTAATTAGAGCAATGAGTGCCACTTACAGTCTCGAAGAACTTGATGCCATATTCATCTGCAAGAGCTTGACCCTTAGAAGTAGGCACAGCCTAAGGAAAATATTGTTGGGAATCATGTACAGCATAGAAAACCATATATACACAAAGGCGTGCAAGCACTCCCAATAAGATGGCAAGGGTAGAGTGATAGTGAGCAAGGACATACCCGTTTGCTTTCATCCATGTCAGCCTTGTTACCCACCAGTATCTTGTTGACATTGTCAGAAGCATGCTGCTCAATGTTACGAATCCAATTCCTAATGTCTGGACATGAGATGAAATGAGTCTAATTATCACTAGAAGAACTTAAAAACCCATTGCAACCATGGGAAGCACCCCCAAATTGTCAAGTTGAAGAATTGAGTTAACTGAAAATAATAGGCGTTCTACTAATGCATAAAAATTTAAGGACACACACATTTGAGGAGATTCAATATGTGGGGGAAATAATAAAAGATGCATGACAGATAACTTAAAAGCTTATAGAGCAAGGAAAAATTACTGTTAAAAGACGACTCATCAGTGACATCATACACAAGCAAAATACCCATGGCTCCCCGGTAATAGGCTGCAAAAGAAGGATTTATACTTATGAGAGAAGCTTAACAATTTACATATTTGAAATGGTAGCATAGGCCAATCAATATGTAAATTTGAAAGATAAAGCAACATCATACAATATACTATTAAATTCATAAATAGTGCTAAAAAAATACATTAAAGGAGTTTATGTTGGTAATTGTTTAAGGTAAACAGTGGGGGCAATGACGATTGATTACTTGATAAATCTAAAAGAACCAAAACCTTTCAAGGACAATCTATAGCCAACCTGCTGGAGAAATTCTGCACATACAATCTAATAAAAAGCATGCCATCTCAATACAGCCAGCCATTTTGGAAAGAACTAAAGACCTTTTTTTTTTTTTTGATAAAAGAAGAAATATTATTAACAAGAAGAGAAGGATATTACAATTTTACAAATAGCAAGGAGTACAAGAAATACTCAATACAAAATGTAGGAATAGACAAAAAACATCCAAAGAGCAAAGTTTTCCAATCTCTTTGCATATTTGAGAGAGACACCCCACTAAAAAGATCGTGCGCCTTGCACCAAGCAAAAGCAAGACGCCTAATCCTATCCCACAAGACTTATTTGTCCAAATGCTTGCCATTAAAAATGCGAGATTTACACTCCAACCAAATGCACCAAACAATGGCATAGACAGCACACTGTCACAAAAATTTGGCTTCCTTCCTCTTCCCAAAACCAACAAAGTTAGTCAACAAGAACTGATCCAAAGCTTTAGGCCACACCCAACACTCACGAAAGATACCAAACAATGCATTCTATAGAAAATTAGCCATACAACAATGCAAAAATAGGTGATTAGTCGATTCTGAACTAGCACAGTACTTGATGAGAATGGCAAAATTTGAAAGTGGGCGAAACATTTAAATTTGCAAAAGTTTAACCAACTAGGTCAAAGCTGACTAGTTTATTCTTAAATGGTTAAGCAAATTTGAGAATAAAGGGAAAGTCTATTTCATCCAATCAGTAATAGCCTACATTCAGTCATCAGTATCAAAGATAATACAGTTCCCCTAGAGCTATGCAAACCATCCTGCCTATAATAGCAGTAGCACCCATTTGTTTTACATTTCGCCCAATGCCCCAAATAGAAGGGAGCTTCTTAAAAAAGCCGCTCATGCTATGTACAAATCCAGTTTTCACCCTTTGCAAAGCTGAAAAATAAGGGGTTATCAATAGCTGACAAGATCATAAGGCATATATGATATAATTGACAACGAAAATTGGTCAGGACATGAAAACATCAAATCTACAACTCAGATTATTTTCTCTCCAATTTGGAAGAACAAAAGGACAGATAAGTACACAAATACATAATTTAATATTAACATCATGAAAAGTAAACATTATACATAGAAATGTTTAAAAGTTTGATCGAGCTCACACTTAAACATTCTAAACTTCTAGACCTAGTTATGCCGAGAAAAAGCTTTCAATATGATACACTAACCAGTTGTAATAGTTCGAAACCGCTCTTGACCAGCTGTATCCCATATTTGCAATTTGATTCGCTTGCCATCAAGCTCTATGGTCCTTATTTTGAAATCAATGCTGAAGAAAGATAACCCACGCTAGTAAGATCAGAGTCATCTCAGCGTTACAGGTTCTTAATATTAGGATCATGTACTTATATATTTATTTATTCAGATTTAGCTACAGTTAGTAAGTTCAGTTTGGGTGTGTTTGTTAGATGGAAGTTAGGCTGGTTGGAAATTCTGTTGCAATTGTTAGCTCAGTAATCTGAGAGCTGTATATATACGCATCAATGCAACAAAAATAACATATTTGCCAACCAACCTAGCTACCATGTAACAAACACACCCTTACAGAACTTACTAACTGTAACTAAATCTGAATAAATACATAATCCTAATGTTAAGACAGGTAGAGACAAAAGAAAGTGACAAGAAGATGGGATCGAGCAAAAGACACCTACCCAATGGTAGTGATAAAACTAGTTGTAAAAGACCCATCTGAAAAACGCAACAGAAGGCAACTTTTACCTACACCTGCGAATGCAAACAATGCAATGAGATCCAAGTACAATGTACAACATTAGTCCCCTAAAAACAATAAAACCAACAAGATGACAAATAAAAAAACAGAAAAGGTCTCCAAGAGCATCACTGTTGATAGCTGCCAATTCCGTAACGTGGTAAACATGATGATAACGCGCAACTAGTGGTAATTTCAATGCCAATCAGATATTGCCTACATTCCTCGCATCGATACATTCACACTAAATATTTGTTACCACTTGCATGGCAGGTTAAGAGATAATTTTTTAAAGAAAAAAATTATACAGAACAAAAATAAAATTGAAGGGTGCAGTGATTTAATTTCAAGAGCTCCTAGTCCTCGCAAAGGTAACATCAAACTGTCTAGCAAGCTGATGATACTGACACAAGCAATTCAAACTGAAAATATAAAATAAAATAAAATAATAAAAACGAATCTACAGTGGCTGGAAAGCCTAAGATCTTCGCATTCCCTTTTATATAATAAGTACCAACCGCTGAAAAATAACAAATCAGGAGGCAACTAATGCGGCGACGATTCTCACATTCGAGATCAGAATACATGTTAAGAGAAAAAGGAAAACGAAATTGAAAAAAAGGAATCAGACATAGCATGATAGCTGAAGAAGCATGAGATGAAAGAGAGGGATCAAATCGTACCGCTATCGCCGATTAGGAGAAGCTTTATTAGGTAATCGTAATCGGCGCGAGCTCTAGCAGGTGGAGCGGCCATCGAAAACCAACAACGCCGATGCTTTCCTGCGAGCGACGCGTGAATAAAATTAATTATAATAAAAAAGATTATGTTATATATTTATGTGATCTTTATGCAAAAAAATTAAAAAAAAAAAATTAACAAATCGTGAGGTATGAAGTGAATAAATAGAGGGGAAAATGGAAATACCAAAAGAGACGGGGATTGCGGAGGGAGCTGAGGCAAAAGGTTTGAGATCTAAATGGGAAATGGAGAGAAGGGGATGAGGAGGGAAAGCGTGTACCTCAGCACCGGTCGGGCGTTGAATTGGAAGAAAAGAAAAGGTTTTTATTTCTAGTTTCTGATCTACACTACAACACTCACCCTGACTGTGACTCAACTCAATTATTGGCCCTTTGATTACACCCTCCCGTTGTGATTGGGTCCATCATGTGTGACAACTGATACGACCCAGTTTTGGTTAATTGCTAAACCTACTTTAAGCTATGTTTGAAAAGGTGAGAAGAAATAGAAACACAAACTTAATTAAAATGTGTTTGGAAGCAATTTTAAATAAAGAAATGGAAAAGTAAAGGAGGGGCGATGTATCTCTCCCTTCCCATTCAAAACTCCACTTTTTATCCTTCCAAATTGTGATGCAAGAAAGAAATAAGATGATTTTTAGTGAAAGCTCTTCCTTTTCTTTTTTATTATATTGCCAAATAAGAGAATAACATATATCTTTATATTCTATTCTTTACCTCTCCTTTCCATTCCAGTGTTAGTTATCTCCTTCTATTGTATTTAAATCTCCCAAATATACACTTAGGTTATGATTAAATTAATTAGTTTCTTATATGAGAGGATCCTCTCATGAGCACATTATCCAGGATTTGGTCTTTTGTATATTTTTACTGTTGATCATGTCATCTTCAAAAGATAAAAATTCAATGGTGAAACACATGACTATATTATGCATAATTTGCACATAAAAAAATCTTCTTCCATAATTTACCTATATTTGAGAAAAAGGTACAAAATTTTCTTAAGCTAAAATTATTTATTTTTTTGCCTAAATTATCATTACTCAAAACTCATTAAACTTTAATTAATATATTTTAAGTCAAATCAATCTATTATAAGAAAATTTTTTTTTAGCGTTAATATATATAACTTTTTATCTACAACACTTGATCTTAAAATTTTATAGGAAAGGATTTTTTTATTAAAAAAATGACAAATTAACTTTTTTTTCTATAAATAAATTTTTTTTAAGCTATATCTAAACATACTTAAAAATTTATAAAGCACTTTTTCTAAAAAAAAATGCTTTTTCTAAATAAAAACCAACCAAACATATTCATAATAAATTAGGGTAGAGTATAATTTCTTAATATCTTAAGATTGTTAAATATATTTTATTAATATTTCATATGAAAAGAGCTTTTGATAAAATATTTTGTATAAAAAATAACTTATAAATAACTATAAGTTATTTTATGTTTGAATATCCAGCAATAGAAATACTGATGGTAAGTATGAAATGATTGTTTCCATCAAACTGTACAAGAGATTTTTTTTAAGCTTGATATTTCAGCTGTCCAAAAAAAAAACAAAAACCGAATTAATAAGTTACACATTCACTTTGTTCCAAACAGTTGCGAACTATCATTAAACTCCATGAAGCGAAAATTTGGGAACCGCGTTGTTTTCAACCCTGATTTAGACACAACTTGAATTTGAGAAACTACGGGGCCCAACGCCCCAAGTTGATTAGAATATTGAACTTTAATTTAATAGAACAAAAAGTTGTAGTTCCAAATATATATCCTTACACAAAAAGAAAAAATGGTCAAAGCTGATCCGTCGTACTTAATATAATTTCATATATAGTGAAAATATATTATTTTAATTTTATATTTGTGTATTAATTATTTTTAGATTTATTTTTAACATGACAATTTTTCTAATTATTTTTAATAAATTTATTTTATGAATACTATCAGTGAGAATATAATTATTTAATATATAATAAATAAAGATTCTCAACAAATTTGTTTGGATGTAGGATAAAAATAGCATCAGTGGATGAAAAGATAAAAGAAAATGATTCTAATGAAGATTGGAAAAAGATTTAGAAGAGAAGCAAATAAGGATTTAATCTAAAGATTTGATTTGAAGAGAAAATATTATTTTTATTCTTTTATAAATAATTATAATTTTTTAGAGAAGAGTGGAGAATTAGAGGAAGAGAGAGAAAGACAAAGACAAAGAATGATGACTTTTTTATGGTTTAGATTCTTTTTTTTTATATGTTTATTTAATTTTCTTTAGGTGTTAGGATGATAGAACTTGGTAGAATAAATTATATGTTCCTGATTTTTAATTTAATTTTCTTTTTCAATTAATTGAGTGATTTTTAATATTCTTAATGCTTTCTTGGAATTGGCCATACCTTTGAATGTTCTATAATTTTATATTGTTGAATGTCAATTAATTGTATAAAATAAGTCAATCTAAAAATTGTCATGAATTAGAGTAGCTAGAAATAGAAGTACTCATTTATGTAATCATAGAAATTCATGTTATTCATTCTTAGGATAAGTTTATAATAATATTAAGACATTAATTTATTCAATTTATCTTAAGACAATTACAATATCAAGCCATTGAATTATAATTATAAGTTTTGAGGAATTTGACTAGTAATTTAATTCAATTAGGAATTAGATTTTAATTAAGTAATGCATAATTTGAGAAATCAAGTGAAATTATACCCTAACGCCTATTTTTTATTGTTTCCTATTCATATTTTGTTTTATTTTATTTTTTTCTCAATTTTCATATTTTCAATCGGCCAAATTGTAACTATTCTAAATGAATTGGTATTTGATTAACAATCTTCATGAGAACAATACTTACTCATTCTTTATTACTTGTGAATGAGATTCTAATTTGGATAACATTCTTCTTTCTCTTCCTTCAATAAGATTCCTATATAGTGGTTTTTCTCAACTTTTCTAATATAAAATTTTTTATATATTTATTTTGGGAGTGAGATCGTGAATGATAATTAAAGAACAAATAGGGAATAAATAGGGTAGGTGTCATTTTGAAGATGTCAATTGACAAACAAATAAATGGCTTGAGATTCACATAAAATGTAAGATGAACCATGAAGCTTTCTTCTTCCTCAGCACATAGGTTGCTAGAAATGTAAAAAGGGCGTGAAAAATAATAGGTTGCGACCCACCTTCACATGGCTACCAAGCACAAAAGTAATGGGAGATTGGTGATTTGGTTTAAATTGTTCGGGGTTTCGGATAACATAGTCCCACATATGTTTTGGACTTTCTCATAGTCCACCCTCACAACTCTTGAAATTGCTAAATTAACCCTCTTTTACTTTCAAATCTTCCATTCTAGCCATTTACCTTTTTTTCTTTCAACCCCCACTCTTCTCATCCTTCACCACCCCAACCTTGAACAAGTAGAGATCCAACTACTTCAGCAAAAGCTACACAGACCCTTCTATGAGAGTGTGCAAAGTCAAGGTTATAAGAAGCTATGAGTTTAACCCGCCACTCACCCCTTCAATGGGTGCATTTTTTGAGAGCGTAGTAATCTCAGGTTTTGCCTTGAGCTTGGTTGAAAAGGGCAATTGGTGCTTAAAAGGGTGCTTGATGGGAGACTTGGGTATGCATGGAAAAGGTGAAATACTCTGAGATCAGAATATGAATGTCACATATACATTCATGGTGGATGAGGTTCACTCACGGGTGCGTTTATGAGGTATACTTTTTCATGTATACCATTTACGAACTATACAGCTTTGCCCAAAACACAGAAATCCAACCGATCAAAAAAACCAGAACTGGGTCTTTGAAGAGGGTTTTCTACAGGAGCTAAAAAAGATAAAGTACTAAATTTGGTGGAGAAGATAAAGGGCATGAGAGAGCGGGTGTTAGGCATAAAGCACCAAAAACAGCAAGGGGCTCGCACTAGCGATAACTACCACAACAGGGCGGCAGGATTAGTGGTGATGAGGTGAGATGAAAGTAGAGAAAGGTGAATGATTGGATGGAAATTTAGGAATTGAATGAAGATTATTTTTGTAACTTTAAAAAATATTATTTTAATTTTAATAATTTTATATAATTATCATAATTTTAAATCTGAGCCATTCAAATTAGATCTAATAGATATAAATAATGGACCATGAGACGATCTAAAACATATGTTGGACTATCTTAACAGCCAACTTGCAGGGGTCTATATTCGTTTGAGATAGAACAAAAACATAAAATATAGTAAAAGACTCGAAGACTTGCTATTGCTAATGAATGGCATATTGCTGGATAATCAAATCAAATTCCTGCCATGCCACGCACAGTGCTTGTGCTTTAGGAAGATATCAAAAAATTGTTAAGAGAACTGGATTGAACCGGCCAGTTGGATCAATTCATTGGGAATCAGACCTTAGGCCGATCCAATTTTTACCATAAAATTGGATATAATCAAAATTGGGAAAATTGGTGAATCGGACCGGTTAAATTGGATGACAGGTTTGTTTTTTTTTTTTAAAAAAAATTGGTAAAAATGTGATTATACTTTTTATTAAAAAAAAAGTTCAATCAGAATAAAATTTTATTTCTTTTATAGTCTTAATTCTTTTAGTATATTTATTTGCTATATATTCTTAAATTAATTTAAAAATTAAAAATTAAAAGTAATTATTATACTGTCTATAAGTACTTTTCAAAAGAAATATAAATAAAAATTAAAATAAATAAATTTTATATCTAAAATATTTGATAAAATATCTCATAATAAATATTATTTTATATTAATTATGTTATTATTAATAATTTAATATATATATATATATATATATATATATATATATATATATATATCTTGATCAAACCTTGATTTGAATCTGTTGTATCTCTAAACTTTTAAACCTCCGACTCGCCTAATTTGATGCCCGATCCGATTTCTCATATTCGTGAAAGACAAAAGCAAGAAATTGCCATCTGCCAACATTGCTATGCCTATCTTGCTTACAAATAGTGCGGGAGCACGTGCTTGACGATTCTGTTTCCCGATTACGGATTTTCCTTTCTCTTTTAATTTTTTCCCTTTGTTTAACTTTTATTCAATATTCGTTACGCAAAGGACAATCAAACACTCACAATTTACTTCATCCTAACAGTTGACAAAAAATAGCATCGACTTGGATGCCGTTTGACGCTTGGTATAAAGTATAAAACTTCGGTTTCTTGTGCTTTCTTTTAACGCTTGTTCACTTCTTGTGTTCGTGATAAGAATTGAACCTTGTTTTTTAGGTACAAGAAGTAAAGAACATTGTTACTCTCTTTTCCAGTTTATTTTATCTAATATATCGTTTATACATTAGTTATACGACATAGTGTAAGAAAAAGTCATGTGTACTGAGTGGATTCGTATTAATTTGAATTTGAATAAAATCATTCTTATTCGGTCGAAGTTTAATTTGAAACTAGCTAGTTTGACATCATATATTGTTTTGGTGATTTAAATCTATGGAGTTTTGCTAACTTTATTTCAGTTTATTGATGCTGTGACCCGACAAGTTTTGTCTGAATTCTTCCCTAAATCCTGTATTTACCTCAACGAAGATGGCCGACTATATATGTACGGATTTTCAAATTTCAATTATATCGTGAAGACTTTTTGTGGTTTTGGAAATTCTCTCTAAATGTAGTGTGAGAAACAGTACGTAGCACCATTATAATACAAGCGCACTGGCCATGATAATAGTCATACATCATTTTGGTGCGGAAATTATTGTGATGAGAGAATCCGAAAAGAAAAATCAAAGTTTTGACAAGCAGTATCGATTTAAATTTATCATTTTTGTAAAGGTATTTTTGTTTTGGATACAAAGGCAAGGAAACATTTGCTGATTAGCACATATTAAGTACGATAATTCGGAGAGCCCATAAGAAAAAGTGTGTATCATTATTCATAGAAAGTCGCATATATAAATTAAACTTTGAGATTGGCAAATAAGACTATTGCTTTGTTCCAACTAAAACTTGAAATCTGCATAGTTTAATAAGGTAACGTTTAAAATGTTCATCCTCAAAAGATGAATATTTAATGTTCACCTGATTTTATCTCTTATAACCAATTTTTTTATTTTGATATTTTTTATTCAATAATTTTGAAAGACTATTTTATCTCTCATCTTTCATCAAATTTTTCAATGATTGCCACCACACTCCATTTTCTCACTTTTCTGGGTAAAACTTATATTACCCACCACTTCTCTTCTCTCTGTGTCACCCTCATCCTTGCATCAACATCTCGTCAACCCTTCTTTTGCAATAAATTAAACGAAACTGTAGGGCATACAAAAAAACTCATTTTCCAACAATGCTTACACATTAAATCATACCAAAAATCAATCAAAACCATAAAAGAAAAAAAAGGGATAAAGCTTGCAATTGCAAATCACAATGGAAAGATGAACCAAACAATAAATTTACAAAATGCAAAAGAAAGGGGTGGGGGGAAGAGAGAAAATAGTTCTATCTTTTTGCCACTACTTTTGAACCACCACAGTGCTGGAACAACCCACTGCTATTACCTACAACTACGTTGCCTCTTGCCTCAGCCATGCATCATGTTGCACCTCCAGATCCTTTGTCCTTCGCTATTGAACCCACACCACCACCATGCTTGTCTCACGGGAGCTCCCTGTAGGCGCCAATTTTGCCTCTCTTCTCCTTTGCTATGGCGAGTTACTAAAGGCCACAATTATTGGCGCAAAGGTTGTTCTTGGTGGGAGGTTGAAGAGGATTGGGATTGGGATCATAGAGAGAGAGAGACAGAGAAAGAGGGTTGTGAAATAGATATTAAAATTGAAACTAGAATACATTTTCGTGCCCTTATTAGTAAATTTATTTAAATATTAATTTTATTTTAGGAAAGATAATGGGTAACTCAATGGAGTACAATTACTCCAAATTCATGTATTCTCACCACAATCTACCACTATCAATGATAGCCGCGAGATATATTAACTATTTCAATCAACGGTGTTTAATTAACATGGGTGAACATTCAAAGTTCATTGTTTGAGGGTGATCATTTTAAATGCTACTGGTTTAATAATTAGTTTTCACGTCAAAACCTTGTAATTCTCCTTCAGCCTGACTTTATATTCATTATTATTCATAAACGTTTTAAGAACTTCCTTTCTCATAGAATCGGAGGAATAAAACACATGGAAGTAAGAAATGACCGGGCCAATAAGAAACTAATGATGATAGAGGACAACTCGAGGGATACAACAAGCCAAACGTGGCGAAGTCCGTGAAATGAAAAGTCTAATACTTGACCAGGTTTATTAGGAGATAGGTGTAATGTCGGCAGGCCAATGTAATTTTCTCAAAAGTTGTTTTCTTTTCAATATAAAATATCTTATTTTTCTTGTAAAAAAAAATCTTATTTTTATTTCTGCTGATAAACATTCATTAATTGATAGACCACTTGTAAAAATGTTCAAAACTTGTAATATACTTTAAAAGCTGAGTTCGAATTCTTCCGATGGACATTCATTAATGTGTTATATCTAATTTTTGTGATATTCATTCATGTTAGGATCTCACCATCTCCCTTCACTTCTCTACAACATTTCCACGAAGGAAAAAAGATTGTTTGAAACAAGACAGAAGGGGCGAATGAATGCTATAATTCAGACTTTCTCCTTGCTTCCACGCCACTTCTTTCATGAATTGGGGTGGTGGCCGCGTCCTCTACGGTTCTGGACCACGGTTTCCCCCTCCTTGCTCTCCATCAATTAGTTTGGTATCAAACATCTTAGTCATCCCAAGTTCATTTGACATTTCAACATCTTTTTCTAATAATATTGGGGCCAACAGTCAAAAGTGCGCAAAAAGGACGGCAAAAAATATAGTACTTTAGGAGTGCTAACAGAGTTGAAATCGCATAATATTTGTATAGTGTAAATTCCTTTTTTTATTTTTTTATTTTTTTAAATGAATCAGTTTTTTCTCGTGAAAAATGAAATTTACACAAGTTAGATCATAAGTATTATTTATTTTGATAACGATCATTATTTATTTATATTGATACATTTGTACAACATAAGTCACACTTGAAGCACAATAACAAAGTATCATTAGCAGAATATATATATTAAATGAATGATAAAAAGTTGTTAATATTTTGTCGGTTCAAGTGCAGGTTAAATAAGATATTAAATCTGAATTTTATAGATTAAAATATTCATGCTAAGAGAATTTTCCTTTAATAATGAGTTGACTCAATTTGAGCTACAATTCGGTTGATGTTACAAAATTTTGACGTCAAACTAATGTGACAAACATTGAAAAAATGGATGGTCTTATTGCAAATTCCAAGCCAATTGAATGGTCTTCTCGAACTTGTAGGGCCAAAAAGAGCTCTTACACTTCTGATAAATATGTTGAAAGTCTGGGCAGAATTGAACATCATAGTGGAGGTATTTATAAAATAATAACTTTAGGATTTAAATTTTTGACGTTATAGGTAGAGTTTTTTTTGAATCACAATTTACTTTTAAATTTTTGATAAAATATGATTTTGTTTTTATGGGGATAAAATATGATTTTTTTTTTAATTAGAGAACTCTCTCATCTTTTATACAATGAGAGAACAAAGTCCCATAGAAGAAAACTATTTTCCTTAAATTAAAATATAATTTGCGCTCAGCATATGGCATACGGGAATTCAAAGTTCATCACTGTATGACATGGCGACTCCGAAGATTGTCCTCAGGACCTGACAATTGAAGGTTTTTTAATTTTATTATGGTAACAATAAATTTAAATTTCAATAATATGGGATTAATAATAGAATTATGAAAATGTGGTAAATTAATACACATTTCACCGTATTATAAGTAGTATTTATATTTTATTTATTTTTACCTGAATTCTACATGCTACAGGGCGAAATTGCACACAAACAAAAGCATGCATTTCGCCCTGCAGCAGGGCAAAAAGTGAAGGATAAAAAAGCACAAGTTTCGCCTTGCACCATGGCGAAATGTGACACAAGGAAATTCATCAACAGTAACGCATGCACATAAACAGTATACACTTGACTTCAAATAGGTACCGAAGTGTTCTTGTAGTTAGAAAAAAAAAAAAAAGTGGTATTCGACATACTTTCTGCAAATAGGCTGGAGGGGGCAAAAATAGGTTAGATGGGGAGCTGACATGTGTAACGTATATAGTAAAAAAATTGACTAATATTAAACGTTGAATGGTAGTCGAGTGTGTTGTTGTAGGTAGGACACATTGGTGTAAGTGACTTTAGCAAGGGACGAGATATACAGTAAGTGAATATTGAATATTGTTCATAGTTGGACTGAAAGCTCTATAAATGAAGTTCATTTCATACGAAACTCAGAGTGAAGTTTTTTGTTAATGAGAGTAAGAGCATTTGAATGTATGAGAGTGCCAGAGTGAGAAAAATTATTTTGAATGTGTGATCTAATTTGGTGTGTGGTCAAGAAGGACAGAACAAGATAGCAAAAATGGTAAGCCTTAATCGAGCCAGTGATTCAATGATGGATTCAAGATCGTATTGTAGTACAAGTTTCTGAGGTAATAATTTATTTTCAGAAATTATGTTTAAAAATTTATACTGATATTATGTTTAAAATTAATTTTAATTTGTTAGGACCCTGTATAAATCAAATTAAATTGACCATAAGATGAATATTGTAAGAGGTATTATTATTTTGTGGTAATATTATGTTTGAAATTAATTTTAGTGCGTTATTAGTTTTAAAATATTAGACAATTATTAAAAAATGGTTATATATATATTTTTATAATATATTAAATTATTAGTCATTAGTATTAGTTTTGTTCAATATTTTGTAATATTTACTATTACATTATTTATAAAAATGCTTTTTGTAATAGTTAGTCATTAGTATTAGTTTTGAGTGTGCTTTCAGATTTGACTTACTATATTCATTCAAGTTTGATTATCAATCCCTTAAAAATTGGAATGTAATTTGAAAATTGTATCTTAAATATCCTTTTATAGGCATTATTTTTTTTATTCAATCTTTTTAAGGTCTGTACAATGTTTGTTTTCATACTTTTGTATATTATTTTGGTTTTATTATATTTTTTAAGATTGCATATTTAATTTTGATAATTGTTGGGTTCAACTTAGGTGAATGGCAGAGTTACTGAAGATGGACCTCAACAAGTGTTTGTTTTAATTGTTTATGTGAAAATAAAAATATTAGACAATTATTAAAAAATGGTTATATATATTTTTTACAATATATTAATTTATAAGTTAATTACATTAACAATAGAAATATTCAATAACTATTTAAGAGATGGCAGTAGCTAATAGATTATAAATTTAAATTAATAAATTGGTGATAGAAGTTTAATTTATTTTTTGGTGGTATTATTATTATTATTATTATTATTATTATGATGATTATTATTATTCTTTGTTGCAACAAAGAATAGATAACATAAAAGTAACATATGATTTAAATAGTTAAATTAAATTCAAATGACATTTAATTTAAACAAAAAAGTAGAATAGAAGTAATGATACTTATTTTTATTTTTGAGTTTAGAGCGATTTGTTATTTTCTACTGTTATTTACTATAATAATGCAATAATTTTTATTATAAATTTATTTAGTTTATTAATTTATGATAATGTTATAGGATGGTAGACAGATGCGCATGCGAATTAGGAACGTGGAGCCACCACATCATATGATAGAAGGGTACTTACAAAGGGCAAGACTGAATGAAGTTACTAATATTAACAAATTTCATCTACTTCCAGATCTAATTAGTGCATTGGTAGAACGATAAGGGCCGGAATGTCACACATTTCATTTTCCTTGTGGGGAGTGTACCGTGACACTGGAAGACGTTGCACTCCACCTTGGGCTGCCCATCAATGGGCTGGTTGTCACTGGAACAACTGATCTAAATGTACAATTAATTCAAGATATGTGTGAGGCATACCTTGGTGAACGACCCGAAGCCAATGACTTTATTGGTTGCGCAATCAGATTGTCTTGGTTGGAACGTCTTAATTCGACACTTGCAGAGAATGCCGACCAGCAGACAATAGAGCGCTTTGCGCGTGTTTATATACTGCGCTTATTGGGCTGTAAAATAATGCCAGACAAGACGTCGTCCAGCATCCATGGAAAGTATCTTCCGTTGCTCTTACAGTTGGACCAGATTGGGCACTATAGCTGGGGTTCGGCATGCCTTACTATGCTATATCGAGGTTTATGTCATGCCTCATGAAAAGGTACAAAGGAGGTCAGCGTCTGCCTCATACTGCTGCAATCATGGGCATGGCATCGGCTTCCATTTTTATGTCTGGTTGATAGACCAATTACATTTTTCTTGTGTGCGAGGTAAACTATTTTAACTCAATTACTTATTAATTAAAATGATAACCTAATAAAAAATAAATTATAGCATTGCATTGAAAATAGTAATTTTAATATTAAACAGATGGATTGGTACTGAATATCCACGGAGATTTAACTATTAACTATGAGACTATCGCCAATATAAGAGGGGTTTTAGATCGCGTTGGCTTACAGAATCAGGTAGCGAATAGAATACTATAACAATTCCTATAATTTGATTATTAAATTATATATATATATATATATATATATATATATATATATATATATATATATATATATATATATATATATATCTCATGTTATGTTTTTTTTATTTTATAATGTAGCTGCAGTTTTTATGGCATTCATATGAGATTTCTGCTATTATTTCTTGTATTCCATCGCATGTGGGGGATGAACGTGCAGTTTGCTCGGCTGTCACCGCACTTGTGTGCTTTGAGGCAGTTGAGTGGCACCAGAACAGCAGCGTGGCGGTTTGGCTTATATCGACTTATTGGCTTTGATCCTATGAATTTAGGATAATCTCATAACCAAGATTTGAGGAGAAAAATAGATTGGAACTGGATACAAACACATCAACACTGGATTAATGTGTGGCATAGTCGATTTGAGTGTGTGCTACATGGTCATCCCATTATTGATTACACGTCATCCCCTGAATATTGGCACTAGTATCAAGAGCATGCAAGGATTACTCGTGCCCAATTGTGGCTGTCTCCAGAATTTCACCTGCAAGATCCACGGCATTATGGCCATATGCCGGGCCCCCAGGAGCATTTCCGCATGCCCTCGCCACCCCCTGGCAATCGTCCAATAGTTTAGGCCCCCAACAGCATATCCATATTGATCCCCAAAGAATGTCCATTGATCTTGGGGCATTTCATGCCGATACTGGTCATAGTCGAGCACAATTATTTTAGCCAAGGTGTATGTCGATAGATTCATCATCGAGCAGTAGCAGCATGCCAAATTTAAATAATTTTCGCCCTATATATGATGCTGATGAACCCGACCGTATTCGTACTCCTCCTCGTCCGATGCATGTTGATCTAAATGCTCTTATCGAAGATGTGTATATCCCAACCATGGATGAGTTACTACAGATGCCACCTCCGGATTCTGAAGCTGTAGCTGCGATTGCACCTGCAAATTTTAATTTCAATTGGAATCAGGCAGCACTTTATGAACCTTGGTTCCATCGCCATGGTGATCCATTCACTCAAGGTGAGGCAGTGGCAGCAGTAAGTGAGGGGGGTAAGGTAGATGAGGGTGGTGAGGTAGGTGAGGGTGGTGAAGGGGATTTAACTTTCCAGGTATCTTACGTCCGATTCTTAGATCCCCACAGAGATTGTCCCCTTCATTAACAAAAAAGAAAAAGGACAAAGGGCGTAAGTAATTTAATTTCTGTATTTTTTCTTTCTGATGTATAATTTTTATTATTGTGTAAACTTTAGTGTAATATGTAATTCGTATTGAACTTTCAGTGCATGTAATTGTTAAAGAAATTAAGATTATCTCTAGCTTATTGTTATTACGTTGAGTGTAAACTTTGGTGTAATGTGTAATTAGAATGAAAATTGGGTTATTTTAATATTTTTCCATATGTTAAAGAGTATAGCTTCTTAAAAGTACATTATATTGGAATAAAAAGTCATTTACTTAAAATAAACTTATTCAATTTACTACCCTAATTGTGATTACTTTTCAGTTAATCTCTGTTATTAATGAAAAATAATATATAAAAATAATTTTTAAAAATATTCAATATAGCAAACTTTAATCTTGCTTAAGGATAATAAGAAAAATAAGAATTAGAAACAAAATGAAGAAAAAAAAAGTTTAAATTACTAGTATTCTAGATTACATTAACAAAGAAATATTCAAACAAAAACAATTTGCTGCTCAGTACTAATTAGCCCCAGGTCTAAGCGGACATTGTCTGCGGCTATGTCCTTCACCACGGCATAGGGCACACCGTTTTGGTCCTCGCATTTCACGCATATCCATTTCGTTTAGAAAACGGGTTGATCTTGGCCGACCTTTCATGTTGCGCTTTAACTAAAGGTTAGGTCGAATCACCGGACCTGTATATGGTGGCCACGTATTTCGATTCCCCACCACCTGAAACTCCCTATCGTACACTTTGCAAACCTTTTCCATGCTGTAAATGCTATCGATATACACTTGCCAATCAATATTCTAATTGGCACAGCATGCAATTACGTGATGACATGGATATCGATCAGTCTGAAAATCGCCACAGTCACAATACCTTAAAATCAAATAAACACTAAATTCATCCCTATTCGTGAGGTCTTGAACATGGAAAATTTGATTCTGCCTTGAAAATCGCGTGACACGCACGTTACCGGAGACTTGTTGGATTTCTCGCAATCGTGTCGTGAGGGCTTCAGAGAAAACGAAGCTTGCATCTCTTCAAGCATGTGCTTCCCGACCTTTAGTTGCAAACAACTCAGCTAATCAAAAATATGTTGCTCGAACCAAGGCCGTAATGGGTAGATTGCGAGCACCCTTTAACATAGAATTGATGCACTCCACTAGATTTGTGGTCATATGCCCGTATCTATGCCCACCGTCAAAAGCTTGAACCCACTTCTCTCGTGGAATTTCGTCAAGCCAACTAGTATACAGTTCACCATGTTGGTGCATCCATCCGTAGTGATGATTAAATTCACGCTTCGTTCTCGAATACTTTGCAAAACAAAATGTGATCAATACATTATCTTAAAAAAAAAAAATATTCAGGAATACAAACGAAATATATTACCTATGCTCACAACAAGTCGATGCAAATACAGTTTCTTGAATCTTCTTAAGAAGTTGGCTGCAATATGTCTAATACAGTACATGTGGAATGCTCTCGGAGGTTCCCACTGACCTTAGCTCTGTCTTATTGCTGTTTTGATTGACTCATGTCGATCAGAAATAATATCAACCCCATCCTCGATCACTACATGTCTGCGTAAATGGTTCAGGAAAACAGACCACGCTTCTGCAGTCTCACTTTCAACAATTGCAAAAGCAATGGGCAATATGTTCTGATTGCCATCTTGTGCAACAGCAATCAATAAAGTCCCTTTGTATTGCCCGTATAAATGTATTTCGTCAACCTGTACTAATGGTTTGCAGTGTCTAAAAGCTCTCCTACAGGGACCAAAAGTCCAGAACACCAGCTTGAATATTCGAGTGTTGGGCACCAACTCATTTCCATGGTAGGCCGACATAGCTTCAAACTCAACACGTGCATGCCAATCAAAATAGCACACTGCCCCTAGCCAGATCGGTAATTCTTCATATGAACCTTTCCAACTACCATAAACTCTTTCAATTGCCTTTTGCTTCGCCACCCATACTTTTCGGTATGTTGTCAAGTATCCATACCGATTTTGGATCTCGGCAATCACATTCTTTACTTTTAAAGATGGGTCCGCTCTTACCATTAGTTTTATATATTGTGCAATCATATCAGAATCCAGTTTGGTGTGATCCTGAGAAAGCATTGCCGAAGTGCAAGTGTGCAGGCCGTTATATTTCCTAACCTTTTAAATGTCTTGGTTCTTCCTGAAACTGACTCTAATAAGCCATTGACATCCAAGGCTAAAGTGTTTGCACTTACAGTAAAAGGTCAGTGGTTCTGACTCGTGCACTTTGTAATCCACTGATCTAGATATGCTGTAGTTCTTAATTGCTCGTACTACAGCCTCCTGATCATTGAATATCATTCCACTATAAAATTCACCATCAGGAACATTACTGCTAATCATATCCACATACTCTGGAAACTCAGGAACATACATAGCCTCCAGATGTAAAGTTCGCATAAAAGGTGGAGTATCCTCTATATGCTGATCTGCTACCACTGTGTTTGGTCCATGCTCGTCATCTGTATCATCACCACCACCACTTTCATGCTCTCCTTCCGAGTTTTTGCCATCACTTTCACTTTCACTGCTATCAACCATGCACTCAGTGCCTCTTACTAGAAATGGGCTAGGTTCATCTTTCCACTGATGCTAGATTGAAAAGAATTAAGTAAATTAATATATACATTATATTAATCAACATAACAATTTAATTGAATTAAAGATAAACATACAATTAACATATTTAACTCAATTACTTGCATCTAACCGATAAATTTGTTTTCTTTAATTTTTTTCTTACTATAACAACATCCTCAAATTATTATAATGGTGAGTATTCTAATGAAATAATGAATAAAATTGAATAGCAATAAAAAAAATTAATATAATTATGAAAGTATTTTAAATTCATTAAAAAGTTATTTCTAGTAATTTTTTACAAGAATACATTAAAAATATAATTTTAAATAAAAAATTATTCTTAATTGTTTTTTAAATAATTACATAATCATGGAATTGAGCAAATTTATGAAATTTTTTTTAACATTTATATATATTCTAATAATTATGTTAAATATGTTAATTAGACTTAAACAATGAAAATATTAAGTAAGGTGTGTTAATAATGTATATCAAATGACTTACTTGACTTGAACTGGGAGCAGTGTTGTAGTCATGCCGTATATCCGGATAAGAACTAGTACCAATTTGAGTAATATGATACTGAAACAAGAATTACTAAAATTTATTAACTAAAATAACATAGATATTATATTTATCAAGATAAAAATTTAATTTAACTCAAGAAAAACTATTAATTACAACAATACAAATTTATAGAATAAAATTCAATAATAAATAAATTACAAAAAAGCCTGCCTACATAAATAATTTTAAAATAAAAAGTTAAATAACATATCATATTAATTATTAAAAAGCTAAATAAAATAAAAAATAACATGATATTCATGCTGAATTATTAAATCAATTCAATTAATACAAATATTATATTAATTAATATACAAATTTTATTCCACAATACTATTAAAGAGATTAATTCATAATTAGTAAATAAATTGCAAATAAATTGCACTATAATCAAGAAATTACATAACTTACTTTAAAATAAAAAAATTTAATAAACTATTACATGACTCACTTGATATAAATTAGGGACAGTGTCTTCATATTGTATGGCCGAATATGTACTTTGAGTATTTTCATTGTGATGCAAACTTGTTCCATCAGCTTCAGCAACAACTTCTTCAAAGTCGATGTATAGTTCAATGGCAGTAATATACTGTATGTACTGCCTATACGTCCTAAACATTATTTGCATCTCTCTATCGTTGCTTATTTTGACTGGTCGAAATTGTATTTTGTTATTAATATTTGAAATTGGACATCTATATCTAATTCTCACCACTCTTTTTGGAGTGTTAATATTTATGTCTCGATAAAGTATAATAATTAGTTCATCAAACGACATGGTTTGAGGAAAAAAAATAATAAGCGATTCGTCAGATATAAATATCACACCTTCCTCTGTATTTTTAATAACAAAACCATTAAAATGTGTAATAATAGTAACATTTAAACTATTATCCATAATTTTTCTCACTTTTTTTGTATTACTTTTCACTCTCATAACTGAAAATGGAACAAAATAAGAATAATTGAATGGGAGAATAGCAAGAATGGAGTGAGAAAAGACAAGGAAAATGAAAAACAACTCAAAGCAATTTAAAAGAATTGTAAAATATTTATGTATATATACAAAGAAATTGAGAACCGTTAAAATTTTATCGTTAAAAATTTCGAACGTTATTTGGTCAAATTTGCACAAATAGTAGGGTGAAATATGTGGGAGATTTTGATCAAATTCCTTCTCATAGTGGGGCAAAATGTGTGCAATCTTTTGTGCCCAACAAGGTAGAAAAGCATGAAAAAAACTTATCAGATTTCTACCTATAGTGGGGCAAAATATGTAACACTAATTTCTTCCTCTAATACAGTGAATTATGACACACGCATTCTATATATCTGTAATTAAATTTCAAATACAATATTTCAGTATATAATCAATATTATTCCGATATCTAAATAACAAAGCCACAATTGAATGCGCGCCCACACCTGATCCCACCACGGCTGACGAATATCCGTCTGTGTTTTTGGCACAAAAACTAACCGTCTAAAACCGAGTTGAAACGCACGACCGTTAGGATGGCCGTCACCGTCAAGTGGTGGGTCCATTCGTAAATCACAGACACCCAATCAGCAGAGGACGCGTGTTCCTTCAACTTAGCTGGAGGCACGAGTTATTCGCTTCTGCAGAATATACGCATTTCCTTTCGGTTCCAAACCCATTTTTCTTTCTCCTCTCAATTCTTTTTCCAAGGAAAGAATTTCCTTACTTTGATTTTTTCTTTTTCTTTTTATTTATTTTATTTCCGCTTTTGTGTATGCTCCTTCCTCATTGCTTTTATAATGGCAACAAATAGCAAACAGAGCGGGAAGGCGTGAACCTCCTTCTTTCCCCTTCAGCATATATATAGAGTCATCTCTCTTTGCTCTGTAGACACAACACAAAGTCACAAGTCACTACCATTCACTCTTCGTTCTGTGTCTTTTTAAGATCTGTGCTTCTTTCGCTTCGCTTTATTCCGTAACAGAGCTTAATCTTGTGCTGGTGAGCAATTTTTTTCCTATTTGCTGCTTTCACTGTGTTACTCTCTTTTGGTTGGGTTTGATTTTGTGTTAGCTCATGAACCCGATCGATTCCTTTTTACTGTGTCGGGGAGCCACTGTTTCTGTTCTCGGATTTTAGTTTTTTTTTTTTCGATTCTTGAATCTGAAAACGTGGACAACTGCTCACCTGATTTTAGTTTTTTAGGGGGCGAATCGCGTTTTTTTTCAGCTAAACTCTGTTCTTTCATGTAACACAAAAAAGTCTCTGTTATGTTTAACCTTTGTGGATTTGATTTGATTTTCGGAGATCTGCGTCCGTTTGGTGTTTCTATTTCCTGCGGTTTCTTTCTATTTTTCTGTTTCCTTCTTCGGTAAAAAAACGTTTTGGAAACGGAAAAGGAAAATGTTGCAGAGGGTTTTTTTCTTTAATTGTTTAAAAATCTTTTTACGGTCCTTCGTTATTTTATTGGTGCTTTATAAATAAAAGGTATCGATGATGCTCTTTGGAGCTGATATATTTTCTTCACTATCAGAAGGGTATTCCTAAGGTGCCAGCAGCGATGACTGAAATCGTTACGGAAACCGAAAATGTAAGTGTTAACACCTAACTGCAACCGTATAATGTTGTGATTAACTTTTATGGTGTCATTATAATATTATCTATCTGATAGCGTGCTTGGGGTAATCCCAGAAAGGCCAAATTAGAAATACTTTTATATTTTTAAGCATATAGATGAAATTCAGAGAGATTATGTTCCCATATAGTGATGCATATCTAAGTAAGTATTTTATTGTTGATGGTGGTTTCAGGCTGCAGACATGGTTCCACCCATTGAGACTCCAGAAAAGGTTCCCATACCTCTTTATTCCTCGCACCTACCTCTTAATGAGAGGATCATTTCATCCATGACCAGGAGATCTGTTGCTGCACACCCTTGGCATGACCTTGAGATAGGTAAGCATTCAGCAACGTGGTGAAAAAACTGTGACATGTTAGTACTTCAGTCACAATGTGCTCTGCTTCTCCGCGTGTTTTCTTAGTTGGTGTTGCCGAGCTAACCGTGATTTCTCCTCCATGCAGGACCTGGAGCTCCACAGATCTTCAACTGTGTAAGCATACATGACTATGCTATGCAGTTTACCTGCCTGAATATTAATACAATTTTTTTTTTTCATTCAACATTTGATTATCGTCCCTCTAGTAGCATACAATTATGTTTTTTAAGTTGTGCACTTACGCCGTAATAGTTTTTATTTTTTCCAAAGGATGTAAAATAAGGAATTTTTTTCCCCTAAAATTAGATTTGACCGATTTCGTAAAGCAATGTGGCTGAATATTGCAGGTGGTTGAAATTGGGAAAGGAAGCAAGGTGAAATATGAACTTGACAAAAAATCAGGACTTATTAAGGTTAGAATAATGGTTGCTGAGTTATTTTCACTTGTAGAGTTGTTTGTGAGATTTATTGCTGAACATGAACCTTGTACAGGTCGATCGTGTACTTTACTCATCAGTTGTGTACCCCCACAACTACGGGTTTATCCCACGTACTATTTGTGAGGACAGTGATCCCATGGATGTCTTGGTTATTATGCAGGTATTTAGTCTGTCCATAATATCCACATTTCCTTGTAAAATCAGTGTGCATCATGTATATTTTCACATGGAAGCATTCAAACTTCATTAATATGTGTATGCTCCTGCAATTGTCCGCATCTCATGCGTCGAATGAAGTAATGTTAACAATTTTATAATCCTTTTTAAGCATTGGACTTCACCTTTCTTACTAACCTATGCTCCGGCGATCCAGAGTTTAACCATGTCAAGGTGATATCAATATGCAAATGTACATTATTTCACAATTTCAGCTAATGAATAAAGTCTTCTACTCAAATCATACAACTATAGATCTTATCATCTTATTATTAGATGTATCTTAGTTTGTGTTATATATGCTTTTTTTGTGGCTAAACCTTATACTGATACTTGGACAGGAGCCAGTTCTTCCAGGGTGCTTTCTTCGTGCCAAAGCTATTGGTCTCATGCCCATGATTGATCAGGTATATTAGCCATTCCCATTTTCACACATGGCAAGAACTCCTCTTTTGGTCATTGAATATTGAGCAACCATTTATTCTAACGAAATGCAGGGTGAGAAAGATGACAAAATAATTGCTGTCTGTGCTGATGATCCTGAGTATCGACATTACAACGATATCAAGGAGCTTCCTCCACATCGTTTAGCTGAGATCCGTCGTTTTTTTGAAGACTGTATCCTTCTGAAAATTCAAACTCTATTATTTAGTTTACACTTTCCAATTTAACTTCTATAGACACGATTGAATACATTGGTGATTGGTCCGTTAAGAGCAGCACATCAAATATATTTTACTTTTCCTTCATAATGAATTAGACAAGAAGAATGAGAACAAGGAAGTCGCAGTAAACGACTTTCTGCCTGCCTCAACCGCATTTGAAGCAATCAAGCACTCCATGTAAGCAACACTCATATCACTCGCACACACTTTACCATTTGTTTACTCGAGTCCCTGGCTAATCTAGAAACTGTATGTGTTCGAAAGTTTTGGATTTTATTTATTTAACTCTCCCTATTTCCTCACCATTTCTTATGCATAGGTTTTAAAATTAATTAAATTCTGTTTCTTTTTCATATTCTCCGAGAGTTTGGTTTTAATTTTGTTTTTTATGCGTACATAATTCTAATTAAATAACACTTTCTCATACAAAAAAAGCACGTGTCCTTTGCTGATATAACCTCTTTCTTCATTGTGAAGGACTCTGTATGCGGACTACATAGTGGAGAGCTTGAGGCGGTAGTCGTTGACGCAGACCTACTGATTTGTTTGGTCGTCTCGTCCTGTTGATCGGAAAACGCATCTTTTTAATGACTGTTTTTTTCTTAGTAATTAGCAATATGATTATGGCGAAAAGATAAAAAGCTTTGTAATCTAGTCGCATGTACATGTCTCTCAACACATGCTTTATTTTACGGACGTTAGCGTTTAATTTCAAGTGTTCTGATCTCTGCACTGCTTAATGCCAAGTTCGGCTAGTTTTATATTCTCGCCTTACTTTTCTCTCAAATGTTACAGTAAGAAGGGAAAATATTTACATTTTGTAAAGAAATTATGTATAAGTAGGAAGCCTATAATTTATTGCCATTAATACAATTTATTTAATTCATTGAATTTGAAGTTTACAGATGTTAAATTTTATATAATAGTACAATTAATTTATCAATACATTTAATTAAGACATTTAATATTCGGCGTAGTTGTTGTTTTAGGCATTTAAGTTATAGTATATTTTCTTTCTTTTGAAAGTTATTGTACATTATTATTCATAGATATTACCCAAATATTGTAAAGATTTAAGGTAACTCATCAATTAAAATTTTAAGTGAATATAGTTTAACTATGATTAAATTTTGGATTTAATTTATATATGAATATTTTTGGTAAATTATGTATATGAATAAACTTATTTTGTATTTAAAATAATTTATAATTAAAATTTTATTGCCAGATTTTTTTAGCAAATCTAAAATTTAATCTAATCAAACATGTGGTTAAAATTTAGGATTTAATTTATATGTACTGATATTATATTATTATCTAATTATATGTTATTATATAAGTAAATATATATAATTTTTATCTTTATAATATAAACAAATTAAATTCTAAATTTTATTTAAAATTTATCTAACTTCCTTTTGTAAGAGATTAGTGTCACATCTACATGTATGCGAAAGTAAATATTCTAGAAAACAAAAAGAAAAATTGCATCAACCACGTATTTGTTTACGCACCGAAAAACCATGTCTCTTTTTTAGGGGTCAACCACCACGTATACTTGTGTGAGAAAAAAAATTTTGGTCGAAATTTGTGATGTATTTATATTCAAGAAGTACCTCTTTTTTTACCCTGGTACAAGTACAACCCATAAAGTTGCTAAAGGGTAGGCCAGGCCCAATACGAATTGCCGTCTATCACATATCCTCACGCAACCATTAACCAACCAAGCCAAAGCAACTCGTTAGCACAAATATCTGGCGGTGGGGGGTGTGTGAACGCTGAAGAGCGTACAAACGATCAAGCCGTAAACCCTTTCCGTTCTGTTTCTCTCTCAGGTCAATAAGCACACAAACTCTTTCCTCTCCCCCCCCCCCCCCCATCTCTCTCTCTCTCTCTCTCTCTATAAAACCCTTCTTTTTTCACGCATTCATTCAGAACTCTCATCAAACACCATGAGCTCCTTCAACAACAACAACAACAACTCCAACTCCTCCAACTTGGACAACCTCCTCCTCCAGACCCTCATGGACAGGCTCCACCTCCGCGCCCCCGTCAACCCCTTAATCTCCCAGTCCCTCGAGGACTTCCTCTTCGACGCCGCCAACACCCTCGACGACGACGACGACGATGAAAACGACAACGAGGGGTTCGGCCACCAAAACGACGACGCGAGGTCGCAGCTCGCGAAAGAAGAGTCGAAGCTGGAGAGGGAGATCATCAAGGTGATCCTGAGCGGGAACACGGATTCCCTGAAGCCGAATTCGGGGCAGGCCGTTACGGTGCGCGACCACCACATTTGCGTTGGGTTTCACGAGGAGAAGGGTTCCGATTACAGGGTTTGGGAGTGGCACGGCCACATCATGATGTTCGACGAGGAGCACGGTTACTCCCCCGAGTACATCTACGGCAACTACTTCGAGAGGTTGGTTCCCAGAGCGAATGGAAATGTTAAGGTGGAGGTGGAGGAGGAGGAGGAGGAGAAGGAGGAGAAAGCGGGGAATCTGGGGCTCAGGGAATTGATTGATTCTAAGGAATCCAGTGGCGGCAGGATTCTTCATCGGAATATCAACGCTGGTTCTCCCAGGTTTCCATTCGATTCCCTTTTTTCTTAATAGTTCTCGTTTGCTAATTTCATAAAGTATACTGAAGTTGATTGAGATTTGTGATCAATATTGTGGTCATGTTTTGTGTTTTGGCTATGCTTTTTTGGTAGCTGAAAGTATTTGTGTAGTTAATCCAAATCCTTGTTTCAGAACAGTCTCAGGAAATGATGTTTCATTTGTTGGGTGAGGAATGATTGCATTTGGTGGTAGGGATATAGGACAAGTGTTAATGTTATAGAGCTAGTATCTAGTTTCATTTTTAAGATAAGATTTTTTGTTAGAATTGTCTTATTCAGGTCCAGGGGACTCTGTATACAGATCATTTATACCACCATGGTACTGAACATATATTGGTATGTCATACGGAGATACTTTTTACTTTATTTTGAACAAAAGCCTGACAGCTATTTATACTGCCATCTGATTTACTTACATGATGGTTAAGTAAATATTTCTCAAGAAGGCTTAATGAAGCCGTGATTGCATGAATGGTTACGCGGCAAGATCCTTTGGCCCTAGCAAGGTTTTCTTAGAAGAAGGGTATCATAACCAGTGTCCATGTTTATAGTGTATGAATGTCAATCTAGATTACAGTGCTGGTTGAGTTTTTTTGGGACTTCATTATGCACATTGCAAATGGTGAGTTTTAGATACTGTCTGCTGGATGAAAATTGTATTCATAAATGTAGGAGAGGGTATCACAGCTGGTGGGAATTACAGCTTTTGTACTAGGCTTCTAGTTTTGCGAAAATTTGGTCTTGTTCCTCCTTCTTCGAGTTGCACTAATGTCATTCCCATAATTTTCAAATCGATGCAAGTCCCCTTTAAACCGGTTGTTGATGGCTTGATGCGATTGTGTCTCTATTGATGTAGCAATGCCTTTTGACATTCTCCTATGTGATGTTGTTCATGTCTGTGTTAGGACCTAAGGGGTGGCTTATGTGTAAAAGTCTCATTAGTTGCTAAATGAGAAAAAAAAAAAAAATGAGTGTGGGGTTCTATAGTGCATAACAGAATGGTGTGCTGGCAGAGAGTGACTAGTGAATGGAGATTATATGTGATTTGGTTAGAAGGGATTATATGTAAGGGGGTAAGAGGTGAGGAAGGTAGGCAGGAATTGGACTAAGCATTTGGGAGAACCTGAGCTTTTATAGTGCTCAGGAACTTCGTTTTCAATTTCATGTTGGCCTTATATTTTCTTCTTCTTCCTCAAATGAGCCACACTGTTTCATCTTGAAGGTGTTAGTAATACATTCAGTTTACATTCAGTTTTCTCCTATTTTTTGGTTCCTATTTGTGGTTCCTATCAGTCTGTGATATGTCCTTGTGCTATGTTGTGATTTGTTATGTCCACTAAGTCTTACAATTTCTCTGGAGTTAACTAAAGGAAGCTTTTTAGTTTTCATATAGCCTGTTTTATTCCAGAGTGCATGTTTGCTACTGAATTAAACATTGTATGCGTCCATGCCTGACTACACTCATGTTCTCCTATGCTGTAATTTACAGGTACTAGATAAGAATTTTTTTTCTTCAACGACATTTCAAGTTCAAAGTATTGCAAGCAGAGGCTGTAACCAGCATCACATTCCCTTTGTTCAAATATTGGTTACCCCTATTTTACACAGTGCACATCTCAGAATTAAGCCTGCGTCTAGATTTCTGTTTGAGCTTCAAATTACTTCTAGAATTATAGGAAGTAAAGGATGTGTGACACAGTCTTTTACTATATATTATCTTTGCTTAGCTAATTAATATTTTTAGCATGTTTTTAGTTTTTCCATTACATTAAAGCTAGCTGTTTTGACTACAGACACCTGGATGCTTGCTTCTTTTTGCATTCAGAAACTCACAGCTTTCTATGGAGACATGTTTGGCTTGCATTGAAAATAAAATATACCAGATGCATCGTTTGTGACGCTAGCATGAGAGTCGAATAATATGCTATAATTCGCAGTTATATTTCATTGAGCCATGTCAACAAGGCCTTATGTTGTTGACATATTGTTTGAAACGGAAATAATTCTGTTGTTAGTTTTGGAAATTAAACTGCAGTTATTGCTAACTGCTATTGGCTTTGGGAGTTTCACACAGGTTTTATAAATTCTCAAGAAGCTTCACTCAGTTTTCCATATTATCCGACAAATAAAAACCAGATTTCGTATTTGATGCAAATCGATGTTACCGAAGTTTTCTTTACTTCACTCGGTTTTCCAAGCACAGCTGGTCAATTATATAGTCGTCTTGTTTTTTAAAAGCCCTTATCATTAAGGGTGTGTTTGGTATGGGGAGTAAAATTTTATGTATGAACTTTATATATAAAATTATATATGAAATTCATCCATGAAATTTTATATCTTTTTTTTACTCCCATATCAAACAAATCCTAAGACAATTATATTCAAGCAAAAACAAGATAATGACAAGGCAAGATGAGTGACTAAGGGAGTGTAAGTTTTGATTTTGGAGGGAAAGGGAGGAAAAAGAAGGGGCTTGGATTTATAGTTATTTTTTAAACCTTTTCTCTTCCCTTCTTTTTCCTCTACAATTAGATTTAGAAACACACTTTAAAGGTTAGTTTTGTGGTGCATCAGATTAGATACGATGCACCACACACTATTTAACTATTGAATTGTCTGGCCACATTTCAAAAATGCAGTTAAACGCATTAAGGAAATGTGGCTAAATGCTACCATTGAATTAGCTTTAACAATTTAACAACACCACAATAATGCGCCTGCATCCACAAAATTTCGCCAAGGGTTGCTTTTTTTTTTTTTTTTTTGATGCATTTAAAACAAAGCTCAACCACCCCAACTAGAGGGGAGTAAACATGAGTTCAAAGGTTCAAACTAGTGCAGAGCACACAAACATACAAGGATCCAACAATAGCAACCAAACCTTTTTGTTAGGCACATACAAACATCAAGAAGGTCATCCACGTTACTTGAAAAAAGCAAAAACCATATGGTGAATTCCAAAATTCAATGGTGCTCTTCCTTCACAAAGAAAATTGGTACTTTGTGATATCATTCCAAAATGGTTTGAATGAGTAGGGAGCTCAAATAAACTAAGTATTCAAGTAGTCTGAATGTTTATAGAAAATAAAAACCCAAGAGTATGTGTCTTCCACTATATCCAGTATTAAGCTATAAACAGTATCTATCAGTCAAAATGTGGAACAATAGAAATGCAATGAAACAATAATCAAGTGTCTTAAGCATTGGATGTTGTTATTAGCGTCTAACACACCTGCAGTATAGGAATAGTCATGATTTAGAAAGATAAGTTCCAAAGAATCATATTAAGGGAGGAAGAGAGAAATTCCAAAGAGAGGGAGTGAAAGTATAACATACCACCACTCATTGGGCCTATTACAAAATGGTGGACGATGACACGAATGACTGCCGCTCACACCGCAAACAATTTCAACGGCGCTCTGCTAGAGTGTCATCAGTAGTGAAGCATTCATCTAGTTGAGACACACTTGCGAGAAGGAAGCATCCTATGATGAGAGCACAAAAATGGCAATGAGGAAAGAGGATGAAGAAAGGAAAAGGAGGATGAAGCAAAGCATAGGGAAGAAGGAAGCATGCATCAAGCAATCTGTCATAACTATGGAAGGATGAAAAGGAAAGCAACTCTGTGGGTGTAGACGTGGGTGCAATGATCTACAGTGCGGGTGTAGTGCTCCATCAGAATCATCGAGATCCCACGATGCAATTTTTAATAATCATAACATACGGTTAGATAACTATTAAAGTGTATGGTAAACCACAAATAAAGTAAATGGTGTACCGCACACCATACTTTGTGCGGTGCACATTAAAACTCGCCCTTAAAGAAAAGGAACAAAAGTTTCTCTTAGAAGCTAGTTTTGATCATAAGCAAATCTAAGAAGTTCCAACTCAAGCTGAGGCAACCCCAATCCTTGAGTACCAATAAGAAATTTCATTTTGGCTACACTAATGGCAACATGATTATTGGATAAAATTGAGAGTGCATTTGTTGAAATTTTTTTTAAAAAAATTCACGATATTTTTTTTGAAATAGTTATTTTTTTATGTTATACAAAAATATTAAAATAATTTTTTAATTTTTATTTTTAAAAATAAGGCCAAGGTTATAGTGCACTAGGCAAATATGATATACCACACACAAGTTGATATGACAATGAAGATTTTGTAGTCTATTGATGCAACTACTAACCTATAGTGCACCATAGTTGTGCTTACTTTCTCTCTCTCACATACACCTATGTGCAAACACTCTTATCGTTGCAACCTCCTACCTTCCCCTCAACGTCTTTCTTCCCTTCGACAGCTACCCTCCACCACCACATGCATTGGCACAACCTCCACCACTGGCACCTTCGACTTTCACTCCCACCATCATGCATTGATGCCACGACCCCAATCGGAGAACCACTGTAACATCCCCACTTTCGTAATCAGAACGTAATGGAAACTTTGAATTATTTCCCTTAAACAGTGTGAGAATTTCTCAGGTAGTACTATGCCATGACGATCCTCACACTTTGAATTATAGGATAGTGTAACACTGCCATTGAAAATATGGCACTGCTATATGTTAAAAATTAGAAAATGACAAAAGTGCCATTGTAAACTTTTGTCAATTGCAGTAATACCCAGGATTTTTAGAAATTATATTTTGACCCCAAAGAATTATTTCCATAATAACCTTAGAATTTTTTATAAAATGACCTTTATGTCCCCACATCTATAGAATTAGCAGAATGGGGTTTTAAACGAAGCAGAATCATGTGGTGAAATCGTAGAAGTTTAAATCTCTGTCGATTGGGCCATGGAGGCAGTCAGGTGTGAAATGACGTGCGGTGTCCCTGGACTTGCTCAAAATTACGGATATGCCATTTGCTATGAAAAATAGAAAACAGAAAGGCTCTGGATTTGCGAAATGTTTAATCAATGCTATTAATCGATTTATTCGATTTTATTGATTAGGTAAGGTTAATTCGAAATTAATTAGAGGATAATTAGAAGTTAATTAGATGTTAATTAGAGAGATTAAAGTAGAATAGATATACAAGAAGTCTTATTGGATTTTTTTAGCAACGTTTTGCCAGTTTGAAGGAAATCGGTGAAGATTCGATATTTTAAACCACCAGAACCGAATCAGTAGAATTTCAAACTAACACCACTAGTTTGAGTGGCTGAAAAGTGAGCCACTTCTACCCTTATGGATGGCGTCAATTGGCTACCAAGTGAGTGGAGAGTGTAACGTTCGAAAAATTTTATCGTTACTAACCGAGTTGTTCGGTTTTCATTGGATAATTGGGATTAATTAGGATTCGGTTAAGCATTTAATTAAAGCCAATTGAGTGTGATTTAGAAAGATTAGACTTGATGGAATTAGATTAGAACCGTAGGAAACCTCATAGGATCTTTCTAAAACTAGCTTATCGATTTAAAAGAAATTGATAAGATTTCGGTATTTCAAACTGTCGAAACCGGATCAATAGAAATTTTTCTATGAGTACCCTAGGATGAATGGCTAAGATTTAGCCAAACCACCCCCTCATGTGGCGCCTTGATGAGCCATTGAAGGATGGGAAGCCAAGCTAAATTGGAAGGTAAAGTGAAGTCCACCAATCAAAGAGAAGTTGCTTCAAAAATCTTCATTTTTTCTTTCCTTCTCTTCTTGTAAATTTTCGGCCTCCCCACAACCAGCCTCATTTTCCCATTTTCTTTCATCTTCTTCCACTTCTTCTCATCCCCAAGCTCAAGCTCCAACTATCAACTTCACTCCAAGATCAAGTTCCACCAAGATTTCACACCACTAAGGTAGGAATCTCAACTTCTCCTTCTTTTCTTTGAATTGGGGCTGCCTAGGGTCCCTTGTTCATCCATGATTCTGATGTTGTGATGGATGGGGATGATGAATTAAAGTTAATTTAAGGTGTATATATGAGTTTGAATTGAAGATTGGATGGATTGATTAGAGAAAAACATGAATCTAAGAAGAATTCAAGAAGTTGTTAGGGTTTTTCCCTCGATGGTCTGTACAGCGGATTGTACGGCTCTGCCTATAGCCGATTAAATTTGATGAATTTATTTTTATATGAAACTAGACATTCAAGACTTTCCATGCATATAAAATATAAGGCCATTGGATCAGTATAGAATTAGTTATAAATTTTTTAAGTTTAACCTAGAAATCTGGATTCTTATCTGGGCAGTATGAGTTGAGAAGGGTATAACTCACCATACACAAGTCCAAATTCAGTGAACCTAAAGTTGTTTGAAATCTAACATATAAGGGAACATCCCATAAAATTTTCAGAATCAAATTTGTTGCCATTTGTTCCCAGCACATCAATGAAATTGACTTCAGTTTAAACCAAGCTGGAATAGGGTAGTCCAGTAGGGTCAAGTTTTGGGACTCATAACTCAGGGGATACTCATGCAAATGACATGAAACTTTTTTCATTTGAAAGTTTGTTTTGTTAGCTTTAATTTGATATAAATTTCGTATGATTTCACCTAGATTTCTATTTTTAGTGAATTTTCACTTATAAGAGCACAATTCTGGCTAAGAACAGGGCAATCTGAGGTAAAATACTTATATCTTGAGTTATACAAATTAAATTAAGATGGGACTAAAAGTGTTGCAAATTAGATACATAGAGCTATTCAAAATTTAGGTTTAAATGAATTGAATTGGACTAAAGGTGGGTTATACAAAAAATTGGGCAGAATTGAGTAGAATGAGCAGAAAATCTAAGTTAAGTATTTATGTTGACATATTATATGATTGATATTGTTGTTATAAAACTTGATGCTCTATGTTGGTTTTGTTGCTTGATTGATCCTTCTGGTAGTCTGGCACTATTCATGGGGAAGCGGACTCGATCTGTTATACTACCGAAATTTCGGCAAAAATATGTGAATTATATGACTGTTATGAACATTTATATGTTATGCTCATTAGATTCATATATGCAAGAATAATTTAAGTATGATATGAAGTATATGAATAAATACATGTACCATATGCATGTATAATTATGTCCAAAGAAGAATAAGAGAACTTGCAAGAAAGACGTACCAAGCTACCATGTGAGGCATGGCATAGACCCAGCTAGCGTGGGCCAGAGCGGTACTGTCTAAGACATGGGCCAGCCCTCGACCAGATTTAAAGGAAATAGACCTGTGTAAGGGTCGGGGAAAGTAAACTTGTCACTCATGTATAAATACAAGTTCGGACCTAAAAAGCAGGCTATTACACAGGGGTGAGAAGGGCCATTCACCTCCAGGGGACCAAGTACAGAAGAGTAAGGATAAGTCGCAAGTTAAAGAAAGAGATGAATTAAGTTAAGTGCATTTGCATACAATCAAGTACAACCATCTATATGTGCATTTCTAATTATCTTATTATGTCATGATGTTATTATGATTCTTACTGAAGTAGATTACACTATTCGTGTTTCTATGTCTATCATATAATATGCCAAGTGGTTGTTAAAATATAACCCACTTCGAGAAAGATGTTTTTAACTTAAAATTGAACCACTGCTTTCGTATATGTGCTCACTTTTCATAAGAAATCGACGCAGCTGGAATATTTATGATGGCACTGTATGAGTAATAGTTCGAGTTTACCGATTGAGAACCTTAGGTTCTCACTACCTACTTGTATATTCTTTTCTGTAAATATTCCAGCACCTAAGTTCGAAATCAAGGGCGAGGCGGAATACAGGGCTATTCATTAAGCAAGACTCGGGCGTAAGCCAGACTAAGAGATTATTGAAGCTAGTTAACAACTAGTCGGAAGTAGACGCTGTGTATTATGACGGTCACAATTTCTTTTACAGTGTAATTATTTTATTCTCTATGTATCAGAGACTACTAGTCAGAAATAAAGTGAGCAGTTAAAGGGCCATATATTATATTTCCCATATTTTAAAGCTTGCTTAGTACAGTGACACTGTTTTGATATAACTCCATGACTCGAGTATGGCTTATATAATAAAGGGTGCTACATCCACTACTAATCCTCATCACTTGATGGCCTCTTCGGTCATGACTCATGGTTCTGGCGATGGAGTCGAGGGTGCAGAGGTTTACCTCATGATGGCGTTTAGCCTGGGGCCCATGGTCTTTATCATGGAAGAGAAGTTTGAGCATGAGGTTATCAGGGGGTGGAGTTGCTGTTGAACGGGATTCAACAGCAGAGGTTTGTCGTGGATGGTGGCCATTAGTTTTCTGACTAGTGCAGTGGTGCTAGAATTCAACATGCCAGCAAGAGAAGAGAGAACAAAAATGATGTCTGTGTGGGTTTGGATAAAAATGATGCCAACATGTATGGATAGAAACAACACCGTTTGTGTTGCCGCCATCGGCGACTTGGGGGGTTCAATGGTGTCGGAGGGTAGGCGGTGACACGACGAGAGTGGGGTGAGTGGGTGGTGTTGGCAGCATAGTGGGGGTAGAAGGTGATGGAATTAGGGAAGAAAGATTGAAAAATTTTATGGCGTATTATAAGTGATAAATGTATAAATGTATCATCAATCCTAACTATCAAATGGACCTAGTGTGTAGTGCACCAGACTTTATTTGATGCACCAAGAATAGGACCTAAAAGTAATTTATCCAATTATCTTAAATTTTTCATAAGTATTTGTAAATTTAAATCTATTTCTTTTTTAAAATCTCAAATTAACAAGCTCTAAAAAGAACCTTGTTTATAAGTCTGAATTAGAATCATAATATAAAATTGTAAATCAACCTACAATTCTCGCTCTCTCTCTTTTTTTTTTGGTTTAAGGATGTGGTCATCTAACTTTTTTTTTTGGTCAGTTAGGAAGGGAGGCCAACAACCACTCGGACTAATGCATTGTGTGCATCAAACTTTTTTTTTTGGGTGTGGTACTTATGCGACTCAAGATATTAAGATTAAGATTGTTATTTTACGAACTATTTTGTAATCATCTCAAACTTCTTACATTTTATAGACTCTTCAACCCCTATGCTTAAATTTGCTTATCATTGAATAATTTTTTTTTTAAGATCATGATGTATCTTCACAAGTTTGACTCATTTGGAACATTTATAAAATTAATCTTTGATTGATTATGGGAGCATAATGTTTATGTAATCTTTTGAAAAAAGATGTATCTATGAGATTAGAACTCATATTTTATTGTAAGGGCTTGTTAACCGGAAAGTTGCGAATAGCTAAGGTTGAATAGTCAACAATGAAGAGTAGCTAGCTAGAAAACAATGGTAGCTGCCAGTTGAAGAACAATAATATCTAATAGCCAATAGTCAATAGCATGCGACTAACAGTCATTTGTGTTGGAATTGAATTGTTTCCTTAGTCTTATTTTAATTTTTTGATGAACCACAAATTAATTATTTTTGTTCGTTGTTGCCATTGAGCTTGCATGCTTATGTAGGACAAACGGGCATTGCTTTTTTTTTTTTTTTACTCTTTTTTCTTGAACCATTTAGATTGTGGATTAACCCAATCCAACCTATTAATTCTTAGGTTTTGCTTGGTTGGAGGGAATTGAAGTGGAAGGAAAGGGAGGGGAAGGAAATGAGGAGGAAGAAGGCTAACTTCCATTGTTTGGTTGAAGTAAAAATGTAGGAAAGAAAGTTTGAATAGTATTATTTTTTTAATGGGGCCCATATGAATAGTGCATTTTTTTCCCTCCCTCTATCGGGCGAAAAGACGAGGGGAAAGAGATATATTTTTTATCTTTCCATTTTTGCCCTCTAATCTTGCAAAAGGGAGACGTTAAGGAAATGATGATTATAGGGAGAGGGTTAGAGTGTGCAACACCATTAAAGGTGTTGCATGCACACTCCCCTCTTTTTTTTTTTAAATCAATATTTTTAAAAATTTTATCTAAATAATTTTAATTCTTCTATTACTATTTTATTAAAAATAAATACAAAAAATTCCAAAATACAAGTTATGTAAAATTTTTATTTTTTTTGTTAGTATTTTATTTTAAATAGATATTTTATTTTAAATAGGGTATTAAACAATAGCTGAATAATATTTTTGATATTATTTAATTGATAAAATATATTTTTAAGTAATATTTTTGAAATATTACATTAACTAAAAATATTATTATTTTAAATAATTTATTTTTATTAATATTTATTTGATTTAATAGGTTGATATTATTTTAAATTATTAAATTAAAAATACTAAAATTTTTTATTTGATATTAATTAATATAGTTAAAATACCATTTTTAACAATATAAGGGTAAAATTATCATTTGACAATATAACTTTTTTTTTTCCTTTCACTTTTCCACACAAACAAACAAGAAAAAGTTATTTTCCTTTCATTTTCCTCTCCTCTCATTTTCTTTTCATCTAAACATACCTATAGAAAATATAAATTCACTCTATTTTTTTCCAATCAACTTCTTTTCTCTCAACTTTCTTCCTTCCAATTTCTTTCCTTCATCCAAACACACTCTTAGTCCATTACAAATTGGAAATATAGATTGAGTTGGCTCGTATACCCAACTCCAATTTCAACTTTTATATTTTAGTCTTTACTTTTAAGCAATTTACAGCTTACTTTACTGTATTTTCTTTATTGCAATTCATTTATTCTAACTGTTAACTTTTTCATTTACTTGAACTGGTTCTATTAAGCTTTCAATTGTTTGCTAAATCCTTTTTGATGACCCAATTAACTTTTGAATTAGCCAAGTCAGTTCTTGGTAATATGCTTGCCAAACGTTTTCTTTAGTAGATTGAAAACTCGCAGTTGAGGAAAATATTCTCTTCCTTAGCATAATCACCAGATGCTTTGGGATCAACCAAGTTTTGCAAAGTAGCCGAACTATTCATCTTCTTCCATCTATTATTACTTTTTTTTTTTGTATAATTTGTTGTCAAATTTTTCATTTATTATTTTTTTGGTCTAGATTTTATATTTTTAGTCACCACTTTCCGTTTTTTTTGTATTTTGGTCTTGCATTTTTCATTTCTTTCTGAAGCAATTTCGTCTGATAAATGTACCAAAGCCCAACTCTAAGTAAATGGGCCAACAAGAATGACAAGGATGAAACGTGCAAACTCCCAAATCGGCAAACCGACAACAATTTAAAAAAAAAAAAAAAATCCCGATCTGCCAGCGTTCGGCACCGAGAACAATAAACCTCAATCTCAACCGTCAAAACTTAATCCTCAATCAACGAAAACCAAACACTCCACGTCACCAATCCGCGTGAAACCCCTCCCTTCCAATCAGAACCCATCCCCCATGCCTATATATACATAACATCTTCCTTTCCCTCCTTTCACCCAGCACTCCATTCTCTCCATTCACGTCTCTTCGCACAACAACAACAACCCTTTTCCTCGTTTTCCCTTTTCTCTTCCTCAATTACCAATGGCTCCACCAACGAAGGCAGAGAAGAAGCCCGCGGAGAAGAAACCCGCGGCGGAGAAGGCCCCAGCGGAGAAGAAACCGAAGGCGGAGAAGAAGATCTCGAAGGAAGGAGGGAGCGACAAGAAGAAGAAGAGGGTGAAGAAGAGCGTGGAGACCTACAAGATATACATATTCAAGGTCCTGAAGCAGGTGCACCCTGACATCGGGATCTCCAGCAAGGCCATGGGGATAATGAACAGCTTCATCAACGACATCTTCGAGAAGCTCGCCCAGGAAGCTTCTAGGCTCGCAAGGTACAACAAGAAGCCAACCATCACGTCACGCGAGATCCAGACGGCCGTAAGGCTCGTCCTCCCTGGTGAGCTCGCCAAGCACGCCGTCTCTGAAGGCACCAAGGCCGTTACCAAATTCACCAGTTCTTGAATTCGGTTAACCCTTTTTCTCTCTGATTTAGGGTTTTTCGCGATCCCCAATTTGTTCTCGATTGAATTAGGGTTTCCTTAATTAGAAAATAGGTCTTTTTTTTTTTTTTTTGAGATTGTAGATGTAATGTTGTTAACGTTTGTTAATGAAACTTTTAAATTGGAATAATTATGTGATTGTGGTTATTGCTTCATTTTCTTTTCTTTTCTTTTTTTCCCCTGATATCGGATTCAATTTTGTTTGGCACTGTTGTCGTGTGGTTAAAATAAAGGCAATACGATTTCGTCACGAATTTGGATTCTGCCTGCAACCGTCTTTTGAATTTTGCTAATGCTGCGGTGCCAATTTGTTGACCATTGACCTCGGCGTATGAAGCTGATTATTCATTGGCTGTAAGTAATGGGAGGTGTTTAGAACTCCTTCGACCCAATGCTTGATGAGACCTGTGTGCAATAACGTAATGAAGGAAGAGAAGTTATCGCTTTTGCCTTGATTCCCCCATTAAATGGTTTTTTCTCCGAGTTACGCAATTGTGTTTGTGTTTGTTGGCTGGAAAATCGTGACTGGTTGACAAGCTAAAGCCTTGTCTTTTTTTCTTTTTGGATGGGAGAGAAGGTAATCAAATATACAAGACTGTATTTCAGAAGAATCCAAAGAATGAGATGTTAAAATAATGTATGGAGTTTGGTTTAGTTTAACTATGTATCATTATTTTACTCAGAACTTGGATGAAATGTTGTTACAATTTTTCTCAGAAATGAGTTATCTTTTAACAATTTCATGCTCTGCCTCTTGGAAACACCACTTAATCAAGCCTCAGGTGGTAAGGGAAACATAGGTGAGGGTGGAGTTCTTAAGCAAAATTCCCATGTTAAAATAATGGTGGAAACTTTCTTGGCCAGATGTCTTTTGGTAAGATTTGCCTATCCTTTGAGCACTTAATATTTTCCAATTTGCTGCCTGATTTTTGTTCTTATGCTAGGATCTTTCTCGCAATGACAATACCACTCAGTCATGAAGATATCTCTGTAATTGTTCTTCTTCTTCTTGGATGAAAGAAGGGGCTGTTATGTTGTTTAGCAACTTAATCAGGTGCATACCTGTCCAGACTTTCTGCTGGGAAACCTAGGCTTAGCAATGAAGGGGAAAAATACGGTAGTTCTGCTTTATGAATATGAATTGGCAGCTTAGTGTGCTGACATGCTTCTATAACAATTTGTTAGAAATGATAAAATGGGATAGAATTAAATTTAATTGTATTAGTAATTGAATTTAATTATATTATGATTTAAATTTATTTATATTGTTTGAAATATATATAAAAATAAATTAAATTTTTTATCTTGATTATTTTATTTTTTATTAATAAAATATTATATTTTAATAACAGACTCAATTATTTATTAGATAACATAAAATAATTAAAATCAAATCAAATATGTACTTTATTAATAAAATCAAAGCCTTCTACAAAATAAATTTATCAAGAACCTTTTTTTCTCAAAAACGCCTACTGAGCCAGGATGCAGCACCTGAACAAGGAATCAATAGAAACAAAACAAGTTGATAGGCAACCACCTGAAAACGAACTAGGACCAAAGAGGCAAGAAATAGCACCAGTAGACCAACCAGAAAAATCTGACACACACCAAACCAAGACAACCAAGACAGCTACCAGAAACCACCAAAAAATGAACCACAAATTCAACTTCTACCTCACATCGGGGAATGCTGACACACATGGAAATATTAGTAGGGAGAAAGAAAAAAAAATATTATTAAGGTTGACGTATTTTAGATATTTTATCTTTTAGTATCAAATTTATTAGTTTAGAAATTATAATCAAATTTGTTTTGATTTGATTTAATTTTGGTTTTTAAAAAAATTAAATTCTATTCAAATTTTAATTACGTATTATTAATTAATTCTAAATCAAGAAATTAAATTAAATTTATTAAAGAATCTCCCAATTATTTCTATATCCTTGATGTTGTTGCCTTTTTATTTCTATCAAGTGTTTGTTGTTCATATAGCATTATGGATATGTTTGTTTTAATTTTTTTTAAAAATAATTTTAAAATTTAAATTTTATATATAATTAAAAATTAATTTGTTAAAAAATTATTTTTTTATTTTTATAAAAAAGTTGAAAATAGATTTTTTTATATTTTAATTATTTTAAAAAAATTATCTAAATATATAAAAAAATTACTTTTTCCTGATAAAAACAAGTGACTTTTTACAAAAAAGAAAAAAACAGAAATATCTTAGACAAACACGTTTGACAAGGGAGTGGCATTCTATAATTGTAATTTCCATTTTGGCTTTATCACTCCTCTTCAATTTCTGGTCCATTCCTTTCCACACCGCTGCTGCCCCAAATCTGACGGTGGCCGATTTGACTGACAGTGGTGTCGCGGAAACACGTACATGTACATATTGCTCTTGTCATCGTTCTTTTTGTGCATAGCCAGTTCCGTGCGACATGCTAGACTCCGTATTACTTGTGCTTGTGATACTGATGCCTTCATGTTAATGCAATCACTGATTTTTTCATCGGCTGTTGTGGTGTGGTGTTATAAGGCCTACGGACAGTCTTCTTCTTTGGTCAACACGGACAGTTTTGTTGACGCTTGTTTTAGGTGGCTTCTTACATGCTCCATTTAGGCTTGTTTTATTCCTAGCTTTGGTCCTTTGACCCTCTTTCCCTTGATGACGAGGTTTGGAATTTATTGAATCTATTTATTATTATTATTCATTCAAATATTATTTTGTGAAAAACTCATCAAGTTAAAACAGAGGGTAAAAATGTAATAAAGAATAGGAACTTATAAGCTAATTGTATGTAAAAAATAATAATCAATAAATGATCGTTTTGTTCACATTTCTTCTAAAATTGGAAAAGGTCTCCTGACTCAAATGGACCAAACATTTTCTGAAGAGCAGACAATCTTCCACGTACGGACCATAATAGAAATTCATTTATTTATTAAGTGACTAAGACCTTTTTTGTATTTGTTCATTTCTGTTGCTAAGATCAGAACAGAGTTCTCAGTTGGTAAAATCTGTGGGCCCAAACATGGAGAAATTATTGGGCCTAGACGTAAGAAATGGGCTGGTACTGAGAGGGGGTCAAAAATATCTAAAGAAGGGTGGATGAGTGAAACGTGGACGTTGGAGATTCGGTCTGGGTTAAGAGACAACAATCTCGGACGACAGTATCCTTGACCTCCAAGATTCCTCTAACTATAAAATCCAATTTTTCTCCACCTCGACTTTTTCATCCCAACAACCTAATCCTCCTTGTATTGTCCAACACGCTTTATCGCCGATCCCCCATTTCCCGTCCTTGTTCATCATTACCCATAATTTTATTTTTAATCGAAGGGAAAAAGATTTCTGTGTTATGGGTTAATTCGATCTAAACTTCTTCATTTCAGTTGGGTCTTTTTGATTTTTTTTATTCTGGTCTTTCAAATACCCTCCGATTTGGTTCTTAGGTACAGTGTGATCCTTGAATCGAACGCTCTTTTGGGTTCTGGTGTTTTTTTAGGTTTTGTTAGGTGTTTAAGAATTAGGGGGTTTCGAAGAGCATAGAATAATGCCTTCGGTGCCCGTTGAACTCCTGCTACGCCACCTGGTTCCTTCCGTGACCATTTTCCATGGTGGATCCTCCTCTCATCGTCTGAAACCTCTTGAAAAAAGTGATCGGCGTGGTAATCTTAGTTAACATTCGGAGTTTCGTGTTGTCCCTTTCTCTTTTGCTTAGTTTGTTTGTGTTTGTTTGTTTGTTGTGGTTGTTGTTTCTTCTTCTCGTTTCACGGCTTTAACGTACGAGCTGCGAGTTAATCCATCATCGAATTGGGGATCGAGGGATTGATCTTGTTGTTTCTTTGATTACTCCTGTTTTGAGAGTTTTGCAGCTTTAAACGTCATCTTTTAAGGTACTTTTGTATAATCTACATCAACTTTTAAGGGTTTTTGCTTTTTTTTTTAGTTTTTTGGAGGAATTGCCTTGGGCTATATATTACTATAGGTGATGCTTCATATGATTGCTGGGATGTGGAATGTACGAAGTGATTGCTATTGGGTTTGGATTTGATGAGGACTACTTTGATGTTCCTAGTATATAGCTATGGCTGTCTTATTTGTTATTTGTTTATATCCAAAAGTATCTTAGCGATCAGATTCAGATATGATTCATCCTGTGATAATTTAGCTGAGAACATTGCTTGTTATGAAAAGGATGAACGACATTGGATTGTTGATACTTGATATTTACTTGTGATAATTTATTGGTCTATTATTGTATTGATACAAATTTCTTATGGATTATGATAGTTTTTAATCACCACAAATTTACTTGAACTGATAGTTTTTAATCACCACAAATTAACTTGAACTGACTAAGTAGGGGGTGCCAGGATTACCTTGTAGTGGTGCATTACCGCTTTTCTTTTTACTCATGGATGAGTTTTTTTACTTCTCCCTATATATATATATAGGTCATTTTACCTTTTATTGCCTGTCTTAGGCAGATTAGTGATAATCTATGAAGCTAATATGCAATAGGACATACCAAAGTTTAAAAATTATAGGACATGTCTTAATATATAATTTTAAATATAAAGAAAAAAGATTCATTAGTTGTAATGCCATATATATGTAAGCCTCACTCCTATCTTATTTTCTTCATTCAATATTAGAAATTCTCTAAAATTTAAAACAGACTCCGAATGTGTTATTTTTCCCTTTAAATTTTAAATGACGTTATCTATGTTGTATTTGTATTTTGCTATGTTGAAGTCAAAAAAAATAATTTTTAAATTTAACATGTAAAAGTGCTTGTAGTCAATGTGTCTTACAAGGTCTAACACGTATATGCACATGGACACAGCTCCCAAATGGTTTGTCCCTACTTCATAGGTGATGATTATGTATTTATTATTCATCTGATATTTGTTTCTTTAAGTTGCCTTGTAGTACGTGATACAATCGATGGACCTGTACTCTCCTGTTAATGCTGTGCACGACAACTTTATAAGTGACCTTGAAAGTACTTTTAGTGAAGCATTACATATTCAAGACGATCAGAAATCTGAACATGCATTAGAGGGGGATGATATCTGTGATGAGTCTGAGGAAAACTTATGTGGAAATTTTAAACAGCGAGAAACAAAACTAGGTACGAAGTGCTTGAAAAAATCTGCAACCTTTCCAATTCAAGAGATGATGTTGCCATCAAGCTCTTCCGATGAGGAAGCTGATGCATCATTCACAGAACCACCCTCTGAGCAGTCTGCACAACAAACCTACTCACGATCAATATCTCTGCCTGTAAGTTCAAAGTTTTGCTATGTTAGTAATGTCTGGAATTCTAGATCATCATGACTGTTTGCTTTTCACTATGAGGAAACGCAGAAAGGATTCTTTGACTTATTTCATTTGAAGAACATTAGTGTTTTATATCACGTCTTGGTGTTCGATTGTTGGTGTATTATGTGCTCTCCATCTACACCATCATTTTTAGCTTTGTAACACATTGAAAATTGAATTCAACTGCTGTTTATGAACAATGAGGATGTGTTTCTGCCTTTTGTAAGTGAAGGAATGTATATTCCATTGGAAGAGTAGGGTAGATATGCTCTTTCTGTTTGATATTTGCATGCTCAAGTTTCTCTATGACTTAAATATGTTCCTACCCGAAATAAAAGGTAACAACACTTAAAAATATTTGTTGACACATTACATTTTATTATCCTGTCCATGGCAATGTATTCTTAAGTTGGATATGTACTGAGGGCAGTGTGCATGATTACTTTCTTTTAGAGGTATTCATGAATTAAGTTCTATTTTGTATTCTGTCTTCTCATGATTTTTGGTAGGTGCTGAGTTTTATATTGACAGTGGGGTAGATGTATCTTATAAGGTTGTTATATTCCAACTCCCAGTCTCTCTCTTTGTAGCAGTTCCCTTTCTTTGGTTCCTCCAGATTAGAAAATTATCTCTTTAAAAGAGATGTATTTAAGACAGGCGATAGTCTCACACTGCAAATTTAGTCTTGGACGTACTATAGTGGACAAATATCTATCTGAGCATTTGCCATTTCTTGTTTAATGGCTTCCATTTTTTTCTGTGCTTTACACCACAGGCTCCTATGAAGCTTATATCGGCCATGAAAGGTAGCCGTGAGAAACATGGTGGATCACCAACGAAATTGACTGTAAAATGGGCGCCTGATGTGTATGATCCTGTACCTACATTAGTATCACACACGGTCAGAAGTAAGAAACAGCCGAAATCCAGGAAGAAGAAGAGTGAAAAGAAGAATGGAAAGAAGGGTCAGAAGGGCAATTCATCTCGGGGGGGCAGCGGCAAAGATAAGAAGCAGTTTCGCAAGCTGGGTGGAACTTCTGATCTGTGCTATAAATCACTGGAGCCTTGTGATAAAGTGATCGAAGTGATTGAAGCTTCTACTGAATTAGATGCTCTTGATGTTCGTAGCCAAGACTCCTACTGTGGAACTAGTTTCTTGAAAAAATCAGTTACTGAAGTGCACTTCTCAGTTGCAGAAGCGCAGTGAGGGAGTGAAATTCTCGAATGTTTTGTCCTATTTCTAGCAATGTGCATAAATAAATATTTTGCTATTAGCATCTATGGAAAAGACTTGCGATTGCATGGTGAAAACTGTTAGAACCTCTTCATAGAGCAACGGCAGTTAAAAACATACCGTTTTGCTTGATGTTCGGATCTCATATTGTTTGTTATTTGTTATTTGGGACAAGTTTTTCTGGTAACGGTTTTTTTCTAGGCTTCTAGCCATTTAGGCAACAGTTCTGAAAAGAAAGGATCTTTGAAGTGGCCCTCGTTTGTTGTCCGTCTCCATCTATTTAGTTGTCGACCAATGGTGCTTCTAAAATCTAATCTCATAAATATCAAGATCACTCTCTGTACCGATTCCTCCTAGGTATAATACTGATAGATGGATATTGAGAAGTACATGATTGCAAAGAAATTATCAAAGTACAAACAGTCAGTGGAGATCTTGATTTGTCTTTGTCATTTGTTTTAAGTCACTTGTTTTGCCATTAGTTCAGATCGCAGAATGCAACATCACAAAGGACACAAAGTAAAACTAAAACCAAATGCAGAGAGTTTTTGCATCTACCTTATTTCGGGGCCAGCTACCCTAGTGGATCAACCAGTACCCCTGACTTCTGAATGGATGCATACCCCAGCATCAAGGGCTTTCACACATTCTTTCACATCCCGGTTATCTTCATCTCCCCACACATTGAAAGCCTTAGCCGGACAAAAACTGACGAAACTTCAAAGCAAAAACATTGAACAAGGTCAAATTAACTAGTGAGTTCATAGCAAGACATTTTTCAATGCCCTGAATTAAGTAGGGTCAAACTACGTTAGAATATTCATTGAATACTACCCATTAGCACATGAAAGATGAAACAGCTGGTTTTGGTGGCTTACCATTGATCCATTTGATTGGATTGGATTAACACAGCACATGCATGACAAATAACAAAATCATTATTACGCAAGAAAAACCAACCTTCAAAAGCTTGACATGATTGTTACGCTCTTGGAGCCTTAGCTGATGGACGAGATAACATCCAATTCCAGATACAATAACCACTAAACATAGCATCACACAAGCATATATTATGCATAAAGTAACAGTGCTTTGTGGTAACATATGTTGTGTATGGCATTCAAAAGCAGGAAACAGACAAGTCTCTAACCGTTCTTGTCGTTACATACAAGACAGATCCTCAAATCCCTCGGAGAACAACTTCAGACGAGGATGATATAGCGCTTAACCCTCAAGTTCAGTTGGTTATAAAGAAAGCCATCGCAAGATAACCGAACACGCATTGACAGTTGAAAGTCGCGTTTGGTTATCAGGCTTTCAGCGAGTTGCGGAGTGAAATTTTGAAGGAAAACGTGATGAGGATAGTTCGGGGTGTTTGTGGAGCGATGTGTTTAACGGCTCACTGTCTAGTCCATCACACTGCAAACTTCCAACTTAGAAGTCAGAATTCACGTACGGTGCCGTGTGTGCTCTCTTTTTCATTATTTTTTATTTAATTAAATGCGTGTAGACCCTGTTAACACAGACATATGGCAATATAAGAAATAGATAAATTGAATTCTAGATATCTTTTAAAACTATTATGTGGAATTGTCAACTTTGATCAATTTCTCCTATTAGCTGATATCATGTCGAACTTGTGTTGAAAAGTGTGGCACTATCGTATTAGTGTAGTATCGTCAGTAGATACTTTTGGTTTTGCTTAGAACGTTACACATCAACATGATATGAAAATTATTCGTATACAGAGTTGGTAAAACTAAGTTGCAGGGGAAAAATGTCGCCAACCTTAACTTCGATTTCTGTTGCGGGATAGTAACAAAGTCGAATTAGGAATTCTTGCTCATAAAACAATTGTAGTCATTTACACTACTTTTCACGACCACAACCGAAGAATATTAAGTTGCTTTTACATCAAATAAGTGAATGAATATGAAGATTTCATCCATATATATCGATCAATATTCCAATGCAAATGTCTAATGTCTCTCAATGATGTTATAAAACAAATGAGAAGATCAATGCAGAAAGACACAGTTGGATGTAGTTCCATGTCCCGTTAACAAAGGAAGGATTAAATTCCCAACGGACATCAAAATTTTCGAAAGTAGCAATGCCTTCCGGCCGAAATTCAATTATCAATTACCTCTGCCTGATACAAAAATTCCTGTGGAATTTGTAGTATAATTGGCTGAGTTAAATTATAGTCTATAAAAAATCATCTCACATCAAAGTTTCTTCAATGATCAACCACACCACCCAATCGTCTTGTTAACTGTGAAACCTGCATCAGAGGGCTGAGACTGTGGCTGCTGAGGAGGTCTGGGCTCCCTTGGCTTGGCAGGATCAACAAATATAACCCATCCATCCAAAAATTTAGCATTCATTCCTTCTCTCGCCTTTTCAGCTTCTTCTATGGTTGCATAAGTTACAAAACCATATCCCTTCGATCGTCCAGAGACTCTATCAGTTATCACCTTAGCTGTTTAATCAAAGATGAGTGAAGGTCAAGAACAATATACATCAAGCAAATATGCATATCAGAATTAAGTACTACAGAAGGGGGGAAAAAAAAGAACTTGCACATTATCACCTTCGATAAGCTGCCCAAAGGAAGAAAAAGCTTCCGTAAGTTTTTCATCTGTTGTCAGTCTTGAAAGACCTGTCCAAAATTCCAAACACATGGAAATGCACATTATTCACATTTAAAAATGTCATATACAATACTATGTATTTCCAGTATGCTGGATAAATATATTAGAAGCTTTTATCCAACAATAGGACTTTAAAAAAAAATTATAGGTATGCACCAGTTATTGTCATACATGATACACCTAGAATTCCATACAGCATATGGTGCTAAAACAGAAGTGTACATTTATTGAAGTGCAAGCCAAATAGAGCACAAAAGATTTCCCTTCAAAGTTCATTTAACACTAGGAATTCTTGGTTGAAGCGATCTACCACAGCCTTTAAAGAAGCCCTACTAGGCAGCTGCCATAGTTTTTTCCTTTATAATTACTATTGCTAGGATCAGAAATTTCAGGTGCAATCAATTGTGAGGTATAACTCAATCAAATTGGAACTGCAGGTCCGATATGAACTGCAGAGATTCATATATTCTCTCTTCTTTGCCTTCATATAAAAACAAATTTTCCATTTTGACCAACAGTCACATACTTCCGGTTTTACAATATTTCGCCCAATTCATATCTCTTCAGCAATTTTTCAAATTCTTCTCATCCACATTCATGATGAGGCCCAACAACTCCTTTTTTAGGGAAAAAACAAAAGGAACTTTGCTAGAAGGGAAGAACGAGCACTAAGGAAAGGGGACACGATATTCTACTCAGACAAAACAACAAATGAAAGCAAACAACACAGAAGAGCTCTGAAATTATATTCCCCCGCATTTCTATCAAGGAGACACCTATCAAAATACACTCGTGCTAAACACCAAAGTGACACCATGAAATCATTAATGACCCAAAGCAAATAGGAGGCCAAAAGTGTCCTTTAAAAATACAATACACACAGCCACCGTCCTTAATCAAGGGAAAACACTTCATGTTTTGAAGGCACATCCATGACTCGCCGAAGATATTGAAAAGACTACTCCAATGTTCTAGACAATCTTACGGGGAAAAAATATGCAGGAGTTTGACTTAGAACAATACGTCACACACATGACACATGTAGAAATCTTTGTTAGGCCTACACATCTACAACATAATCATTACTCATATTGACCACCACTGTCCAAATTGATGATTTGACCTTAGAGGTGATTTTGGCGTTTCAGAGGGGCTTTTCGAGAAGAAATCACATTTGACATTTATGTTCCCAAAACACCGCCTCAGAACCAGAGAATAAAGAGAAAACAACACTGAAATGCAACAAGTTTAGCAAAACATGTACTGTATAGGTCAGTGATGATTCCAGGAACCATGGTGCTCTTCTAGGAATTATTTCTTCTCCTACTTCCACCCAGTTTTATGAGAAGCCATCTTCCTGAGGAATCTTCTAAGGGTGCATTTTAAATATAGCTAAGGCAGGTCGAACTTGTAAGCTGAATTTTGATGACATGTATATTAATCTTAACAAGGGCAAGTCGATTTGCCAAAATCATATTGTTGGAAAATAAGAAAATGAAGGCATATCAAAACCAGCCTATCAAAACGAAACATAAAGCGCGGCCACACCAATTAACAATTTACCTAATAAATCATTTCATTAGAACATAAAGGAAGCAAAGAGTAAAGGGTGAAATTTTTTTTTCTTCCCAGATGAAAACGAATCAGGTGAAACAATACATGGTAATTAAAGGGTAGGTAGAGTAGCTCACCGCTGACGAAGAGCTTGGGGGAAGTGAGAGTTGAACTGAGACGAGTCGAAGTGAATTGGGAGGCCAGAGCTGAGGACTGGCGAAGCAGGCGCTGAGCTCCAGAGAAAAACGCCATCTGCTAGAAACCCACCTACCACCTCGTAGACACAATCGCCCAACACAAAACCCTGGAGTCTAGAGGTTTCCAACGTCTGTAAAGCCCTCCCTCGCAATATATAGATCCTGTTTTTCAGTTTATATTTTCTCCTTTGACCCAAAATTTACGCTATGCTTGCAAAATCATAATATAGGTTCGGTTCACCGTAGATTTTTTTAATCTAAGTAGAAATAAAGTTAGGAGTTGTTTTATTTTTTCGTTTAGAAATAGAATATTTTTTATGATCGTTTTGGTCGTGAATTAGAGTTTATATTATATCTTAATTATTTAAATTTTAATATTTATATATTTATAATTTTAAAATATGATTTAAATAGTTAAAATAATATATAAATTTAAATTTATAATAAATTTGAGTCTATATTATTATTATTTTAATTAAAATTTGACAATAAAAAAAATTATATTGGTTTATCCTAAAATTTAATAATATTTTATTTAACAGATAAAAAGTTAATTTTTTAAATATGGTCAAGTGGTTAAATAAAAACTCAATGTAATGATATTTTTTTTATATATATAAATTTTATGATTGAATCTAAAACCTTATATTTAAAAACCCAAGTAATTTCTACTCGAATCAACACTTTGTTGATATCCTAAAATTTAATATAATTACACTTTTATATTACTCTTATTTTATAAATTATATTGATATTTTTTAAAATTTATGTTGTTATCATACTTTTCTCTTGTAAGATCAGCTAACCATTACATATATATATATATATATATATATATATATATATATATATATATATAGAGAGAGAGAGAGAGAGAGAGAGAGAGAGAGAGAGAGAATTAATGTCATATATGGTGTGCTTAATTTTCAAAGACAATGACAATAATATAATTTGTGGACTCCTACTATAGTAGGAATGACCATTTTTCGCCTAGGATAGCTTTAAGACTTCTATAGCTTCGAGAACTCTACAAAATTTTCTAAGCTCTTCGTCCCAGATTGGTTAAAAACTACTAACATTTTTCTGTATGAATTGTAAAATTTAATTAAATGGCATCTAAAAGGGCACAACTAATAGTAAAGATTTGGGTTTTTCCTCATTAGTGAAAAAGAACAACTTTATTAGAAGAGCATAGCTACCTGGCACAAAAACAAAAATGACGAATTGAAGACGAATATGATTTGTGATTGCGTTATTGAATGTTCTCTTGGAAAGTGACAGAAAAGTGGAGAAGTGGATGAGAAAACAGGTGCTCCACATCATTCTTATATTTTTTGTGCATCGTGTTTTTGAACCCAAGGACGTTTGGAACGCAGGAACGTTTTTATTTTTTCAAGAATGTTAAAATATTCTTATGTTTGGTAGAAGGTTTGAAATAATATTCATGGAAAAAATTTTCATCCCTAAAATATTACCACCTCCCATATAGGAATCCAACATTCCTATAGAAAAGAAATATTTATCATAGTGAAAAGACCAAAATACCCTTATCGCCACTCAAAGCCACCCGCAACCGATCATCGCTCGCCACCACTGGTCACTGCCGCTAGCCACCCTCCACCGCCGACCAGCCTCCGCCACCACCGTCGACCACCCCTACTGCCGCCACCAGCCACCCTCTGCCACCGATAGCCACTATCATCACCACTGGTCGGCCACCTTCTGCCACCAGTGCCCACCTCCATCGCCGACCACTGTCATTGCCACCGGGCACCCTCCGCCGTCGCCAACCGGCCGCCTACCACCACCTCCATTAAGGGTATTTTTGAAAATTTATCAAATATTTTCAGGAATTCAATTTGTACACCAAACACTCCTAAAATATCATATCCAAAAAAGTTATTCCTAAAAATAATATTCTTGGGAATCCTATTCCCAGAAATAAAAATTTACTCTGCCTATCAAACGCCCCCAAAAGAGTTTTTCTTACTGAAAAAAATAATAGTTATTTTAACTAATTGGTGGAAAAGTAGTTTCAAAAAATTTTGAGGACATGATAGTCATTTTTGCTATAACGAAAGTTTAGAAAATTGTATCATTGCCATTGAAAATTATGTGCAATGCACATGAGATTAATTATACCTATTTCTTTTCTTGGTATATGATTATACCTTTAAGGTCCATTAACATAATGAGAGGTAAGTGTAATAACAATATAAATTTTACTAAATGTTTATATAATTTATGAAATAAAGAGTTTTTAAGTGTAATTACATTAAACTTTAAAATAAGTCAGTATAATTTTTCTGAACAATCTTTAAATTAATACTTGTAGATATTTTAAATTCATGTAACATACCTCTATAAAAAGGGAACTTTTAGAAAAAGTTATGAAAGAAAATGTATTAAAAAAGAAAATAAGTAGTTGTTACAAGAGAACTAAAATCTTAGAACACATAAAAACTACAAAATTGAGAATATTGAATATATATAGTCGCTTTGTGTAAATATGGATGATTAGAAAAACTATGAAAGAAAAAAATGGACAAATATATATATATATATATATTAGAATAGTAACTTAAGAGCACAAATATTCAAGAAATAAAATTACACATATCACAACTAATAATTTAAGCAAAAATGAAGAAAATTTTGCAATGCACATGCTTAAAACGGGCACTTTGTTGTACCAATGGTGAAAATGTATGGGAGTATTGATGCAACCAGTAACATGTGATTTATTATAGAAGTCTTCACTTTCTGTCTCCTATCTCCAACTAGGGTTGGAAGTGAGTTGCGCAGAGTTGAGTTGAGTGCGAGCTTGACATAGCTAAAATTCGGCTTGATAGTATTGAGTTTTGCTCATGACTTGGCTCAATAACAAACGAGTCTGATTTTAAGGCTCAAGCTCGACTTGCTAAAAACTCATGAGTTAGCTCAAGCTTAATGAGTTGACTCGTTTAGATATAAATTAGGCATTTTAATTATAAGTATATAGCCTATTTTTAATATAATTTATATCTATAAATCTATATTATTATAGAGATAAAATAATTATATATATAGATATATTTATTTATTTATCAAAACAACTCAGAGCTATTGAGTCGAACATAACAAAGCTCAAACTCGGCTCATTTAATAAATGAACTAAAATCTTTAGTTCAAACTCATGAGCTTAGCTTTAACGAATCAAATTAGAAATAACTCATAAGCTGGTTTGACTCACTTTGAACCCTATCTTTAACACCAACTTGGTTCTGCCCCTTTCCCCAACAAAAAAAAAAACAAAAATGAAAAATCCATTACTTCCTCTCCCAATTTGATCTATCCACTGAAGTGCAATGCTAGACACCCTCTGTCATCCCCAAAACCACCATCTGTGCTTCTTGACTAAACCTCCACTCACAATCGCACCAACAAAACCACTTTCTCACAATCCCCACTTATGCAAACACCACTATTCACCACACACCATCAACAGGTTTGATTAAGGAATGAAAGATTGTGGGATTATATAGGGGATTAGGGCGGCAACGGTGGAGGTGGGGGGTGAGTAGTGGTAGTCAAGGATGACGAGGTTATTGATGCTGTTTATATTGTTTGTGTTGTCAGCAACGCGCCGGCAAATGGTGGTGGGGCTTGCAGTGACTCTTGGACTAATGTTGGAGGAGCTCATGTTAGGGCTGTTGTAGGACATGGTGGTGGTGATTGTTGAAATGCTTAATGGAGTGGGAAAAGAAAGAATTTATGAAATATTACAATGTATCACAGGTGAAGAAGTATTGGTACACCTTAATCGTGAGATTGAAACAATACATAAGGGGCATTAAGCACCAACTTTATCAAAGTGCATAAAATATGACATAGCTTAAAATGTGATTCAACTAAGAGTAAAACTTTAATTTAAATACCTAAATTTGAAAGGTAAAAGCTCCAATAAGCACGAGCTACAACCCATACATACAACAAAGTCAGCATGAGCTTTTGAACAATGATAAAGGCAAAATATCGAAAATAGGTGTATATTGGAGAAGTTTTGGCTAAGAGAATTAAAAATTGTCATAAATTTGTTGAACAAGCAACTCCAAATTTGCTTTTAGTCAAAATTAATTATAGAGCAACAAAATTAAATATGGACAAACTTTCATTTATATTTGCAAATCCCAATTTGAGTTACTCAAAGGAGGAACTAAACACATATTTTTAGTATGGACTGGATCAACTGTATTAGTGCAAGTCAAACTCAATTTTTATGCTATTCAATAATTTTTTATAGAATAAAATTTTGACAAAACTTGTTCTTAAATGGTAAGTTCACATGTTATAAATCCTGTCCATAAAATTTTATATCAATATGAAATTATTTAGTATACTTTTTACATATATATTTACATACTTATTAAACAAATGTATATATATAAAGGGTATTTGATGACAACCTTAATGATGTTCATTTTTTCAATTTAACATAAATAATTAATATAATAAATAGTTATAATTTCACTGTTTGATTAATAAAAATATATTTTATAAAAAAATAAAAAGGTAGGTGTACAAAATTTTGTTCAATTTACACACTTTAAACTATGTTTTGAAATATACAAATTAATTTTAATCGATGTCGATATGTTTAATAAAATCATATTAAGTTATATTTCAACATAATTTTTAATCTTAAACTATAATTTTTTTTTCAAAAATGTTTTTCTGTTCGACTAAACTATAATTTCTAAACTGCAGACCAACCTCAGCTTTTAACAGTTTGTGAATGGTTGCGTCGTGGTGGGCAATCACTGATACACGAATGTGCATCCAGCAAGCGTTGTAAATGAATATAAATATAAATTATGAAGTATAAAATTATAAATATAAATAAATAATTATGGGTCGCGTCGGATTGACGCAGGCTGAGAATCTCACGGGACCCAAATCTAAGTGGCATTATCATCCTAATTAGTCCAATAGAGTCATCCATGCTTAACAGCAAATATCCAAATTACATGGCGTAAATGTCAACGATCACCAAAAATATTTATCATTTCTTTTTCTCTTAGCTTTTAAGCCAGCCGAATGATGAGCCAGCCAGCCACCCAGCTGTTTGCACTTTGCACGTTTCTCACTCCATTGGTGCCGGACAAGAACCTGCCGTGGATGCCACCAACTTTTTTGTTTTTGATTGTTGAATACCAGTAATTCAAAATAATTTATAAAAGCATTTGGGTATATTCTTTTAAATTAAAAATCTTTGAACGCGTAAATGCGTAAAGAGAAATGTTTTGGATAATTATTGAATAGGCTTATTGTCATAGATACACCCCTAGAATTTGTTAAAAAGGGCAAACAAAAAATTTGACCCAAAAGCATTAAAAAAAATTATGAGTTTTGACAGTAGGTGAGAGGTGAGTTGATGAGATATCTTTTTTTTAAAGTTCAAATAATATCCCTAACATGAAAAGCAAAAGAGATAACATTAAAAAACAATGAAGATAATTGTAAAGGTTTAAAAATAATTATTATTATAATTATTAAATGATTCTAACTTTTCGTTTCAACTAATAATGGGTATGAATTTTTTTAAGAATTTATAAATAAAATGAAAAAGATGAAATTATTATTCATATTCTTAATAATAACATCTTGATATGCAAGTATTTGTTTATATTAAAAATTGAAAAATATATGTTAAAACTTAAATGGTTATATAATTATTTAATTGGGAATTGAATTTGTTTAGAAAAAGACAAATATAATAATTATTCTTAATTGTTTTATTATTGTTTAGAATGAAACTTTTGTATGGTTAAAAAAGGCCAAGAATCAAAATTAAATTTTAACATAATAATGACCGTACTGACTTAAAGTTTCAATTTGTAGGATAAAGCTTTTATATAAAACGACACAGCGTTAATTTTTTTTTCCCCTTAAAAGTTATAATCAAAGTATTTAAAGAAATTTTTTTGGCACAAACTATTTTTTTACGTAAAAATTCAGCTAAAACCAAATACAAAAGGTTAATATAGATAGATATCAACAACTTAATTTCAGTATTCCTAGTTTGACAAATTATGAATCCGTTTGGTTAAGATTCTAGGAGAAGTACTTTTTGAGAAGTAGAAGTAGAAGTAGAAACAAAAACATAAAATTATTTTATATTTAGATATAATTATATAAATACTTTTTGTTAAAATTAGAAGTTATTAAATTATTTAGATATAATAAATATAGAAATATTTTATTTAATAAAATTACAATTAAGGATATGAAGAGAGAGAGAGAGAGAGAGAGAGAGAGGATGAGAGTGAGAAGAGAGTGATAGTTTTTAAAAATTTTAAGGATAAAATTATAATTAAGTGAGAAGAAAATAGTTATAAATTTTAAGGAGTAATATTCCCTCTCTTCTATTATTTTTGCTTTTAGAATAAGCAATTTTCTATCTATTTCTAAAAAAAGTAGAAAAATTGATTACTTTCTACTTTTACTTCAAAAAAAAAATTGATTACTTTCTACTTCTATTTTTTTTTAGAAATATAAATAAATAATATTAAAAGTTTTATAAATATTTTTTTTGAATTTTTTTAAAAAAAATATTTTTTTATATCAAAAGAACAAACAAACACATCCTATACTACAACATTTTTAATGGAATAGGCTAAAATTTAAATCTGGACTCAAACCTCAAAAATGAAAACAAGAAACATTGATTAAAGCAAATGTGTAAAAGCACTTGAACCAAAAATGAAGAAAAAAATATTAATACCCATGAGGTTTAATTTAATGAATTTAATTATTATATATTAATATTATAAAATAATTTTATATTATTATTTAATTAAATATTTATATTTAAAAAATTTTAAAAGTAATATGCGATTGAAATAAATATTTTTTATTAATATAATAATATAATTAAATATTTATATAATTTTTTTACAATAATAGTATATATAAATTAAATGCTGATTTAATTAGTAGATCAAACATCACTAACCAAAGAAGAAAATATATCATCGAGAGATAATGACATATGACATGATGATTAAATGAGCCGAGTACGACCTCCTTTGATTCTCGTAAAGAAATGACATTTTTCTTTATTTTTTATTCTCAAAGAAAATAAACAAATGGTTATCGGTCAGCGGAGGGGACTTGATGAGGCGATGCCGTTTTGATACGCACAGGGTCACCACTCAGTACTCACTGCTCAGAACTCACGAGCCGACTCTAGGCAAGTCGAATAACACAAGCCAGATGAAAAGTTAAACTCAAATTAAATTCAATAATAAAATGAAACAAAAAACCACTGTACATTTGTAGTTTCTACACGTATTTTTAACACAAGGAGAGGTGACACCGTTCATTGGTCCATTCTCATATTAATTCCTCGCACGATTAACATTTGCCATTCCTCTCTCGGAGAACCCTCGCTTTCGCCATTACATTACCATTCCTATATTTCCTCACTCACACTTGTTCTCCGTCACTCTCCCTTGCGACTCCAACAACCATGGTCAGTTTCTTTCCGCGCTCTTCATTTTCCTATTTATTTGTCTGTATCTCTTTTTTTTTTTTTTTTCCTTTTAATCTGTTGTGCTTGCTTCCGTGAATTATCAGAATACTAAAAAAGAAGCACTGGATTTTCGCTACCAAGATTGATCGATGCATGAATTTAAGTTCTCTTCGAAAATTTAGGGGAGCAACATTCGTTTGCGGCGCTTAACTCGTTTACCGTTTTTCGGCTGTTACTGATTTTTTTTGTTCCCTAAAATTTTGTTGAGTTCGAGTTCCAATCCCTTTCGATCTGATCATCAACACTGGAAGCTGTAGAATCGAAGGATTATGCAATTTCTTTTTAATGTTTCGTGAACTCTCTATTCATGTGCCATTTGCTTGCAGATCTGATTATGATGTCAATTTAAGTGTTTAATCTGGAATCCCCTTGTAGAGTTGCGATTTTTCGGCCCAATCGAATTATTCATCAATTGATCCTTCAATTGTTGGTATGTGGTGTTGGCTGATTGCAAATACCACGGATCTGCCACCGTGTTTGGATTTTGGATTAGTGATTGTGCTGTAGTTGACCCTAGACGTTGTTGTTCCAGTTAATTTACAATATTTTAGCGATTATTGTGAATTGTGGCAGCATGGTATTTGTTATGATATTTGGAGAGTCATCTGTTGGATTTTCTGCTCTAAATTACATGGATCCATTTTTCTTAGTGCTATTCATCATATACTTATTAGGTCTCTTCCTTTTCTTCTTTTTCTTAATCTTGATGAACAACTTGAAAGATGAAAACATTAGTTCTTCTATGTATAATCACATGTGTTTACTGATCTGATTGCTTCTTGTTGCATTGCAAGTGTATAGAGATGTTTCCTTGTTTCAAGTGTCAACTGTTAACTAAATTCTGGTGTCTATGATGTTCGTGCAACATTATAGGCAAATGCAGCATCGGGTATGGCTGTCCATGATGACTGCAAGTTAAAGTTTCTGGAGCTCAAGGCAAAAAGGACATATCGGTTTATAGTTTTCAAGATTGAAGAGAAGCAGAAGCAAGTTGTTGTGGAGAAGCTTGGGGAGCCAGCAAATGGTTATGACGATTTCACTGCCAGTCTTCCTGCTGATGAGTGCCGATATGCTGTTTATGATTTTGATTTTGTCACTGAAGAGAATTGTCAGAAGAGCAGAATTTTCTTCATTGCTTGGTAATGTTAACTTTGGGGTTCTTATCTGGAATACAAAGAGGAAAAAGAAAAAGAAAAACTTTAGATATGCAAATAGTATCGCTGCTTTGTTGTTGGTTTATCTATATTAACTCTGTTTCTTTTTGTTCGAAGGTCCCCTGATACATCAAGGGTTAGAAGCAAGATGATTTATGCAAGCTCCAAGGACAGGTTCAAGAGGGAGCTCGATGGAATTCAAGTAGAGTTGCAAGCAACTGACCCTACTGAGATGGGTCTTGATGTGTTCAAAAGCCGTGCGAACTAAATGACTATGAATATAAGGTTTTTCATGGGTTGTGCCCTTCAACCTTAGTTACTTATATGGAAATGTTTATAGTTTGTGGTATGGTCAACTTGGCTAATTACGGTCTCAGTGTTCCAAGTTTTGACATGAGTCTATTGAACCTTAAACAAGCTTCTCTTGTTCCAGTGTATCTTGTGGTTTGTGATTTATGCAACCTGTGTTTGAGTGGAATTTTAGTCTTATGCATACTAGCTAAATTTGTAACTGTTTTGTTTGTGTGATCAGACAACTACTTGGATTCGGTTATTTCTTAAGACTTAAATATTGACACTTGTCATTTTACTATCACCTTTTACTTCAACTGGCTGAAATACATTCTTAATTCTTAATTCTTGAAGAATGAATTGTGGAGTGAAACCGCTTGTAAACTAAGTTAATCCCATAAGAAAATCGAGCAAGGTCAATACCCCGAATAGTAGCATAGTAAGATTGACATATATACATATGAACATTTTATTTGTGGTAGTTTCCAGTATGAATATAGAGTATCAAAGAGATTGCTTGTTTGTACCAGTGGAATTTTAGAATTGAAATTATGCTTATAATAAGGGTCTAACATGTTGTGCAAGTGCTTCTTCCCCTCCCCCTTTTGGTCTAGGAATTTCAAGTAATCAGGGTGACTTATGGCATTTTAAGTTTTAAACATTTAAGTAAGAGTCGCTTACATGGTGGTGTTTGATTGAAACTAAGTTAATGCACCATTCGACGCATCTGTTGTCCTACGGAAGAAAATTGTCCTACTTGAAACATAAAAATTAGAATTGAAAAGGCTACTTTCATTTCCAACATTTACTTTAATATCTAATTCTGGACGCCAAACGCTATTTTGGTTTTCAACAATCCATTGCCAACATAACATCGCCGTATCAGCTTGAAGATCATATTTACAGAATATGCATTCCTACCACCATTACAAAACCAGTCAATTGACACTCATTTTTCATGGGAATTGATTCTTTTAATTAAAAATTTCACATAACAAGATCATGTGTTGATTGTTGTTATTGATTAAGAATGTGGGATCAAGTATAAAATTCATCATAGCATCTAATCAATAGTAAAAATTAACACAATTTTGTCATAAGAAATTTTTAATCGAGAGAATTTATTCCTATTTTTCATAATTTTTCCACTTTTTATCCTGCTGTTTTGAAGAAACCAATAACAAAATCTTTACTAGTTAAAAAAAATTAATTTTCGAATAAAAAATAATAATAATTCAATAATTCAATATCGATATAAATTAATACATTCTCAATTTTTAAATCTCAAAACCTTGACAATAGTAGGAACAGATATAAAAAAATTGAAAATTGCTAATATATCGTTCTTTGGTGAGAATATGGGTGTTAATAAATAATTGTTTTCCAAGACTATTCCATATATTGTTACACTTCTTTTGTTTAGCAAGACAAGGAGTTACCACTACATATTATCATCCATTAATGCAAATTTTAAACATATAATAACTTTTTAGGATTTTTTTTTTCAAGTGGAGGGGGAATTTGGGGGAGGTCTCATCCGCACTTTCAAAAGTTAATTATCCAAATTCAAAAATGGTTGGTTACAATAAAAATGGATTATGATATCAGGGGTGGTTTAAATCTTATTTAGTTAGGATTTTATCTAATCACTTCCAATCCAAAATTATCAGAGTAACTTTTTTTGGAACAAAAAAGAGAAGATAATTTTTGTTGTGTTTTTTTGGTCAGAAATTTTTTGGTTGGAAAAGAAGATAATTATACACAGTTCATGTTACTGGACCTTACGGTAAACGGGCCCATATAAAAGATTGGGCTTTCCGCTGCATCTAGGGTGAGCACGCGCCCACTCCATCACTTCCCCTTTCTTCTACTCTCGCACCCTCCCTTGGTCTCCACACTGCCTTCTAGGTTAAACGGCGCGCCCTCTTCTCTTCTCAGGTTCGCTTCTCTCTCTCTCTCTCTCTCTCTCTCTCTCTCTCTCTCTCTCTCTTATCCTCCTTCTTCTTCTTCTTTACATCTCTTTATCGCTACGTGTTTTCGTCTTTCCTCTTATTCACATCTCTCTCCGTACATGTTTTCTTCTTCTATACTGAAATCCTAGTTCTGTATTCTGTTAGGGTGCACATCCACCAGTGACGATAAAGCACACTTTCGGTTTGTGTGATTATTTTCCGGATCCTGATTATCGTTAATCCTTGCTTTGAATCTGAATTTTTTGTTAACAACGTTAATTTTAATGGTTAATCCATATCAGCCAAGCAAGCTTAGGCAATTTTACTCGATTCCTTGGTTTATGGATGTTTCTCTGTTTGACTTGATTCCAATCGCCGGTGTCTATACAATTTTACTTCAGATGTCGTATTATAATGCTGTTGATTTTTTTTTTTTGGGTTATTTATGAAATTTTTTATTAACAATTTCGGCAGGGAAATCTGAGTTTTGTGAATTCTGAAGATGACTTCATTCTTGAAGCCTGAGAATGCCCTCAAAAGGGCGGAAGGTTAGTTCCAGAGATAATCATTTACTTTTTGTGATTTACATACTTGCATGCCTTTGTTTTAAAAAATTCGATTTTTGTTTTAACATATGTAATTTGGCCATTGAATCATCCTCTATTAAATTCAATGTACAGAATTGATCAATGTGGGGCAGAAGCAGGATGCTTTGCAGACTCTTCACGACCTTATTACTTCGAAAAGATACAGAGCATGGCAGAAGACACTCGAAAGGATTATGTTCAAGTATGTAGAGCTCTGTGTGGACATGCGGAAAGGGCGGTTTGCGAAGGATGGGCTCATTCAGTATCGTATCATATGTCAGCAAGTGAATGTTAGCTCCCTGGAGGAGGTTATCAAGCACTTCATGCACCTCTCGACTGAGAAAGCTGAACAAGCCCGTAGCCAGGCGCAGGCATTGGAAGAAGCCCTTGACGTTGATGATTTAGAGGCTGATAAAAGGCCGGAGGACTTGATGCTTAGCTATGTCAGCGGGGAGAAAGGAAAGGACAGATCTGATCGGGAGCTTGTTACCCCCTGGTTCAAGTTTCTATGGGAAACATACAGGACAGTGCTTGAAATATTGCGGAACAACTCAAAGCTGGAAACTTTATATGCTGTAAGGTTTCTTCTTCTGTTTTTTCATTACTCATAGTTGTCACAGCTGCTTTGTTAAACAATTAATGTTATTGATGTCTATGTTTGACCATGGAATGGTGCTGGACCTGACAATGGCTTTTTGTGGTATATACTTTAATGTGGAACAATTTTATTTTATTTTTCTCTCTATCTCTGGCCTTGATATAGACGATGAAGTTGTTCCGTATATATTTGTGTGGTCCCTATTTGTTTTACTTCAAGACATAATATGGCCACATCAACATGGATTGCTTGATTATTTTTACTAGCAAATATATCCCATTATCAAACTTATCTTATTCCATGCCATGTATGCTTAAATTATGTTGTTTCTGAATTTACCAGTGTAATTAGATTTTACATTTGACAGTGGAAGGTATTCCTGATGAGTAGTAATTAATTGATTGATTTTTAGTGTTTATTGTTGTTAATTATTCTTAATTTATTACTAGCTTATTTTTGCCATTTCATATTGTTGTGTGTTGTAAAGAATGATAATTTGAGGATGTGTGTGTGTGTGTGTTTTTTTTAATGTAGTACTTCTAATGTACTAAACAATATGTGCAGATGACAGCTCATCGAGCTTTCCAGTTTTGTAAGCAGTATAAGCGAACGACAGAGTTCCGCAGACTATGTGAAATCATAAGAAACCATTTGGCCAATCTTAATAAATATCGGGATCAACGTGACAGGCCTGATCTTTCGGCTCCTGACAGCTTGCAACTGTATCTGGATACAAGATTTGAGCAGCTGAAAATTGCCACTGAGCTTGAACTGTGGCAGGTTGGCCATTATCTCATGTTTCATTTTGTGTCTATTACGTGTTTCTTTTGCTAATGTTTCAGCCATAGTTATAAAATTGTTGGCAAATACAACCTCACAATTTGTTTCTGTATTCAGGAAGCCTTTCGATCTGTTGAAGATATACATGGACTAATGTGCATGGTCAAGAAGACGCCTAAGCCATCCTTGATGGTTGTTTACTATGCTAAGCTGACAGAAATATTTTGGATATCCTCAAGTCATCTATATCATGCGTATGCATGGTTCAGGCTATTTTTATTACAAAAAACCTTCAATAAGAATCTGAGTCAGAAGGATTTGCAATTAATAGCTTCATCCGTTGTTCTGGCTGCACTTTCAGTGCCTCCTCATGATCGCACTCATGGTGCATCTCATTTGGAACTGGAGCATGAAAAAGAGAGAAATTTGAGGATGGCTAATCTTATTGGCTTTAATCTCGAAACTAAACCTGAGAGCAGAGAAGTGGTATTTTACTTCTCCTGAATTGAACTCCGAATTAGTGTGTAGATGGTTACTTTCTAACTCTTATATTTTGTTTTTTGTTTTTTTTGTTTTTGTTTTTTTTTGGCTTTCCCCAGCTCTCAAGATCATCACTTCTTGCTGAACTGGTAAGATTTTCTCTTTTTTCCAATGTATGTTTGTTTTTAATTCTTTCTAATCTGCATTTATTGCTTCTACTATGGTGGACATTATTTGAAAGACAAATACCCTTTGAGCATTTTATAGATTTCCTCTTTTAGCCCTGCCCCTCTCAAAACAAGGATGAGAATGCATTGGATACAATTGTGACTGTTATTTATTTATTTATTTTTTTTCCGGTGGATGGTGTGTGGAGTGGAGTTTTAATTATACAAGGAAAAGTTATGTTTAAGATATCCAATTGTTCTGAATCACTTTGTTTTTGTATAATGGCTTTTTTTTTATTTTAATATTTTTTGTGGGTGGTAAATTATGTTGCTTGTGGTTGTTTTTTTAGCTCAACTATTTTAACCTCACTATACCTACACTGTTATTAGATGGGAAAGGAGGGAAGCTAGAAAATATTGTTTATGGAATGATATTTGCTGTGATTGAAAACACTGATGTAATACTCCAATTTATGCTAATATTCTATGTCAGGTACTCCTATAAAATAAATTTCTGGGTCAATTACTTGCGTGGCACAACTAGTGCAGGCCCTGCCCTACATACTACTAACATAACAAGACTGTTAATTGTTGAGCAATATGAAGTTGTATGTTTGCTTAAATGTCCAATCAGTTAAGCACTTAATATAGTAGACTGATGATGATGTTTGTTGATTAGGCTTTCCCTGCAGCTGCATTAGTAATTATGTTGTAATTATCTTGATTTGTCTACATTCTCTTATTTACTTTGTTCCTTGCTATATCATTTTTTAAAAATAAATTTTATATTTCATCTTACCTTTAATTGCAAGCTATATGTATTGCATAGAGCTTAGTGATTATGAGGTTCAGGGGTTCGATGGATTCTGGAATATGATGGCTACAGCAAAGTTAACTGCAATGTTTTCAATTAATTTTGGTAGAATCAGTCTAAAGTTTATATATTTGGGTTGTTCATTACAGGCATCCAAGGGTGTGATGTCTTGTGTAACTCAGGAGGTGAAGGACATTTACCATATTTTGGAACACGAATTCCTTCCCTCGGATCTTGCATTAAAGGTGCAGCCCTTGTTGACTAAAATATCAACTTTAGGGGCTAAGCTTTCCACTGCTTCATCTGTCCCAGAGGTGCAATTGTCTCAGTATGTCCCTGCACTAGAAAAGTTAGCTACCTTGAGGTTGCTACAGCAGGTGCATTTTCATTTTTTGCTTCTTCATTTTTTTTTTTTGGTTAAGTAAATGTTTTACTTCTGGTTAGTTATTTTAATGCATGTTCACTTGTTGCCTCTTGGTCTTCTAGGTGTCTAATGTTTACCAGACAATGAAGATTGAGACCTTATCCGGGATGATCCCCTTTTTTGATTTTTCTGTTGTGGAAAAGATTTCTGTTGATGCTGTTAAACAGAAGTTTGTATCGATGAAAGTTGACCACATGAGAAGTGTTGTAATCTTCAGCAAAATGGTATGTGTGCCTTTGTTTGGCATTGTTGCCTTCCTTAGAACTTCATGATGCAGCAGGAGCACTACTTGTTAGAAGTTCACCTATATAACATTACCGATAAATTTTATGGCATGTTTTACTATTCCAGATTCATACATGTGTGTGTTGATCAGTCATATTTCTGCTGAATCACAATATATTTTAATTCAAATAAAATGAGCCATTTGGTTAAATCCACTCGAGAATGTCTAGAACCTGTTGTTAACATAAAGGTTTTGCTATGGTTGAGATGGGGAAGGGTGATTTTTGAACATCAGTTTTTAGTTGTTTGTCAGTGCTGTCACTTTCTCAATTCACCAGTTGTGTTTATGGAGATTGATTTCTATTGCAGAGTCTTGAGGCTGATGGCTTAAGGGATCACTTGGCAAAATTTGCTGAACATTTGAATAAGGCAAGGCAAATGATTTATCCTCCTGATAAAAAACCTTCTAAAATTGGAGCTTTGCTTCCTAATTTGACAGAGGTTGTTGCCAAGGAGCACAAGAGGCTTCTTGCTCGAAAATCTATTATTGAGAAGAGGAAAGAAGAACAAGAACGACAGCTTCTTGAAATGGTATGATCTTGTGATTTAGCATTAGTATTGCATATTAGGAATTAATGATTTTTTAAGTGATTGAGACTTCCTTGAACTTGTATATTTGAAGGAACGTGAGGAAGAGTCAAAGAGGTTAAGACTGCAGAAAATAACTGAAGAAGCAGAAAAAAGAAGACTTGCTACTGAATTTGAGCAGAGGAAAATTGAGAGGCTCCAAAGGGAAATAGAGGAAAGAGAAATGGAAGAAGCCCAGGCTTTGCTTCAGGAAGCTGAGAAGCGTATCAAAAAGAAGGGGAAAAAGCCAATCATTGAGGGGGTAAGTTGAAATCTGCCTTAAATTAAATTCCTGATTTGTTGGGTCTGCAGGTGTTGACAATAAATCCTATCTGTAGGATAAAATTACCAAGCAGACCTTGATGGAGTTGACTTTGACTGAACAACTCCGAGAAAGACAGGAAACGGAAAAGAAACTACAAAAATTAGCAAAAACCATGGATTATTTGGAAAGAGCAAAAAGAGAAGAGGCTGCTCCCCTTATTGAAGCTGCATATATGAAGCGCCAAGAAGAAGAGAAGATTCTTCATGAGCGTGAGCAACAGGTGTGTTGGATCCTCTTGTTTTCTGAAATATCGTTCATGCTTGTGTTATTTTGATATTGGCTTTTGTATTTCTATTTTTTTCTTGGGGGCATTGGAAACAGTTGAATTACTAACTATTTCTTGCTTGTTGCACCTGAGCCTTCACCATTGACATTTTTTCGTTTTAATTAGATTATCTTTTTATACTGACTGGGTCCGACTTTGGTTTGATTCAGCAAGAGATTGAATTGAGCAGACAGCGCCATGAAGGAGATCTTAAGGAGAAGGAGAGGCTTGCTCGAATGATGGGCAATAAAGTTAGTATTATCACCGTCTTAGCTCCTCTTCTATGTTTCTTTGTCATCATCATAGTCGAATTTCGATTATTTTCTTATGTTCATCCGAAAATAGGATCTTTACGAGCTGGGCCATATGTGCACGTGACTGTCAAATAAAATTTTGTTATTTTTCATCTTAGTGGAACTATTGATTATTATAAATTCACTTGTCATAATCAGCCGCTTGCTTTTTTTTTGCTACTCAGCCTTCCACTTTGGCTGATGCTTTTATCATGTAATTTTCTATGCAGGAGATATATCAAGAGAAAGTTGTTAGTCGTCGCCAGGCAGAATTTGACAGATTGAGGAAGGAAAGGGAGGAGCGAATCACTAGGATTTTACAGTCCAGGAGACAGGAGAGGGAAAGGTTGAGGAAGTTGAAGTATTATCTGAAGGTAGAAGAAGAGAGGCAGCAAAAGTTGCGCGAGGAGGAAGAAGCTCGGAAGCATGAAGGTAATTATTTTAGCTTTGTCTTCTATCTTGGAACACTTTAATGACCAAACTTGCTTTTTTCCTGATATTTGAATTTCTTTATTCATTCCTCCACCATCATGATTTGGTTTTTCAATTTCACCAGTTGTAGTTCATCCTGGCATGAGGGAAATGCTTGTTGTAATGTGGAATATATGTACCATCTTTTACGCGCTGTCTAATAGCCTAATTTCTGTTTTTGTATTTACCCAACTTATGTTGTTTTCATCCTCCAGAGGCTGAGAGGCGAAAGAAGGAGGAGGCTGAACGCTTGGCAAAATTGGCTGAGATAGCTGAAAAACAGAGGCAAAGAGAGCGTGAACTTGAAGAAAAGGAAAGGCAAAGGAGAGAAGCATTGCTGGGCAGATCTACTGAACTAGCTTCAAGGCCTTCTGAGCCTCCCACCCGCCCACTGGAGCCTGGATCTGCTGCTCCGGCTGCAGGTGCAGCTGCTGCTGCTGCAGCACCTGCCCCAGGGAAGTATGTCCCTAGGTTCCGGCGCGAGAAAGCTGATGGCACAGGTGCCCCTCCTCCTGAACCAGACCGCTGGTCCAACAGTAGCAGCAGGCCAGATGGTGACAGGTGGCGCAGTGATGATCGCAGAACAGGATTTGGTTCTGGTGGTGGTAGGTCATCTTCCACCTGGTCATCATCCCGGAACCCACGCGATCGTTGATCCTTTTGTGCCCTGATCTATTTATTGTCAATGTCATTGCGGCCCTTGATGGAGGGTGCATTGCCTGATGTGCTGGTTCCTGTGACTTTTTGTCGAGCTCTCTTTGTACTCCCCCCAATTCGAGTTCTAGAATTCTTTTTGATACCTAGTTCTTATAATTTGTTTATCTCCTAATGCTTAAGGGGTCCTCGTTTATGTTGAGGAACGTGCAAACAAAATTTTCTATTTATGATCGAATGGATTGGATATGGTAATCGAAATTTCAAGTCAGACGAGTACTGCAGACTTATTTTTAGGCTTGTTGGTACTTTCGAGTTGGGCAATAGTCAAAACTATAATGGTGGCCCTAGTTTTTGCTTTTATTTATTTATATTTTTCACTATATTCCTCTGTCTGCAACTAATTTTGTATCATCGCACGGACCTGTAATTATTTTTGACATTTTGCTTTGTATGGTGATCCATCAAGGTGTGAACATGATTGCTGGTGTTTTATTTGTTATTAACAAATTGGGTCCTTTCCACTGTTGAATGAAGAGCTTGTAGATGCTCCTTGTTGGTACATTGACATGATTTATAGTTGGTAATAATGGGCCGAACTAGCAGTATACCACATTTCCTATTTTCGGTGTGTAGTGTACCACATTTCTGCTATTGAATCAAGAAACGAATTTTGATTCTGAAAATTGTTTTCACTAGAAGTGGAATATACCCTTTTGTCATACGGAAGAGATCTTTTTTTTCTTTTTCTGGGTACAAGACGGTCGAGGACTTTTTTTTTGGCATAATTACGAGGTTAAATCCTTGATGAATGATGATGTTATATATATTTTTATTAAGATGTTTTATTCTTGGATATTGTAGCGATAAAGAAACTCTTCTAACATTTGTTTTCTTTAATATTTGAATTTGGTTTTCATATTAAGAGTGTAGCTCGTTTAACACTAAATTATTATTCATGTTTCATTGATATTGTAAAATATTTTTTATAAGTAGAATTTAAAGTGAATTTGAAAAATGTAAATCAAAAGAAAAAGTTATCTAAAATCGCAATTGAAATATACATAATTAATTTAGATTTTTTTAAAAAACTATGAATTAAAACATCTAAATATTTATCACTATAAAAAAATATACATATTTTATTTTAAAAGGTTTCAATTTAAATTTTTTGAAAATAAGAATATTAAGATAATAATCATTCTCAAGATAGTGTATCTTAATTCAATAAATAAGAATATTTACAAAAAAATACATCACTATTTTTTCTTTCACAAACCTATTTTAGGGTTTTGAAACCAAATACACTGTTCACTTAAACGTTACTTAATTAAATAAGCATTATCTTTGGTTACAGAATCATAAGCTTTTTGGAACCTGTCCTCTATTTTCAACCAAGAAAACCATGAATCAAAGTCGAGCTAAACTAAAATAGCAAATTAGAAGTGTGAACTAGCAAGCCTGTTCCTAGTTACGTTAAAACTGGCGGGTGTACTCCACATTGGGACGTAGAAAAGAATCTCACAAGATACGGCTTTCGAAGTAGAAACCAAAGAAAGCGAAATCTACCACAATGATTATTATCACGAGATGACAACAACCAAACACACCGTTGTCGCTCACTCTTCCTTGCTTCTACGGGCTACGGCAGATTCAGAAGAATCTCCACCAAACCAATTTTCAAATGGCTGCACTCACTTAATCTATTATATTCAGCTAATTTGTTGAACTTTTTTGCATGCGTCTTTTAGCGTGCAAAGCTCTAGCCGGCAATTCCTCTGTTTGGACGTCAACGTCCTTCTCTGCCGCAACCAAAATTTCTAGGGTTTATTTTTTTGTAGCTATATCTGTGTATCTATATATCCATCGAAGTGGATCGAGAACTTGAACCTATGGCTTCTGCAAGTGAAATTCCTCGCCGCGACGAAGAGGCGCCACTTGTCGCCGGCGGAGATTCTTCGCCGGTTCAACCGCCGAAGACTAAGAGCCACACGAAGGATGTTCATATAATGAGCTTGGCGTTTCTATTGATCTTCCTTGCCTATGGAGCTGCTCAGAATTTGCAGAGCACTCTCAACACTGTTATAATCTCTCTCTCATTGTTTAAATTATTTGTTGAATTTGTTTATTTATTTATTTATTTGTTTCGTTTTTGCGAATTTCAGGAGGAGGACTTGGGAACGACGTCGCTTGGGATCCTGTATCTGTCTTTCACGTTTTTCTCGGTGGTTGCTTCTTTGGTGGTGCGGGTTCTCGGATCGAAGATTGCTTTGATTATTGGGACAACTGGGTACTGGTTGTACGTGGCTGCGAACTTGAAGCCGAATTGGTAATTACTACCTATCTTGTTTTGAATGGTCATTGTCAGTAGCACAAACGTGCACTGTATTTGATGGATCCAAGTTTTTGAGATGGAATTGCAGATTCTGAGGCTAATTAGGCATCCGAATTCACGAGGAAAGAAAACGATATCAGTAGTATTTTTCTTTTGGGTACTATCAGTAACAATTTCTTCACTCCGTTAAAAATTAGAGCTGTTTGGTAATTTAAAAAATAGTTGAGGATAGAAACAAAGTCAGAATTTCCCAATTATGTTTCCGCTACCTGTTAACCAAACATACTCATTTGAAAAAATAAGGTGACAGTTTTGTAATTAAAGTCAAATGTAGCTGCAGTAGGATCTTTGAATTTGAACCGCAAAAGTATCGCATTTGAAAAGCTGCGAGGCGGAAAAAATCAGCATTCCTCAGTTTTATTGTTGTGGGTGGAAGAAGTCTTTTTGAGTTTTGAGAGAATATCATAAGAATAGTTGGAATTAACAATACAATGAACATATTCTGCTGCAACATCTGTCCATAATTCAACAATTTGATTGAATTCCCATTGAATTATAGATACAACAGTGCTAGTTGGACTAAATTTGTATTTTACCCATGAAAAGTAAATTAAACTCTCGACAACTTGAAGATATGTTGTAATTAGTTGTATGCGGGGATTCTTGAATGATTTTTATATATTTTTGAAGGTTGACCATCATTTATGGTTGTTCATACCTGCTCATAGTTCTGCTTACATATGTGCATCATTTCTGTCGTAGTTTGTGACTTTGTATGCTGAAATAATATTATATTATCATGCATATCTTTTACCATTGGGCGATTCTTCCACCAGGTATACACTGGTTCCAGCCTCTTTGTATCTTGGGTTTTGTGCTTCAATAATATGGGTTGGACAGGTATACATAACGTGTCAAGGTTCTGCAGTTCCTTCAAATTGTCATTAGTCACCTGTATCTTTACTAATCTTAGTTTGACCTGACAGGGAACATATCTCACATCCACTGCACGCAGTCATGCTACAGATTACAACTTGCATGAAGGTGCAGTAATTGGTGATTTCAATGGGGAATTTTGGGCTGTGTATGCACTCCACCAGGTGATCAAATTATTTTTTACAAAAGACTGATGACTTTGTTATTTCTGTTTCTTTAAATAACAATAAAAAGCTTTTAGAATTCAAATTGATAAACAAAACTGTTTTGCAGTTTATTGGAAATCTTATCACATTTGCTCTACTGAGTGATGGGCAGGTATGTGGTGGTTAGTCTTTACATTTTACAAATAGTATTTTAATCTGTCTTTTCCAATTATCATCTCCTGATCCATAGTCTGTTTAAGCTTACCCTTCCTTGTTAGCTATTATGAACGAAGAGCTACTGCTTATGACATATTTTCAGCAAAAGACTAACAACTAACTTTGTGATTAACGGAACTGATGGCCCAAATATTGGTGAATCAAAATAGCATTAACAACTTTATTAAGAAAAGCATTTATGGTAGATACTATGTATCTAACATTCATTTTTATTTAAATTTAAAAACTAAGCACTTGTAGTGGCTTGTCAATGATGATGGTGACACTGTAATTTAGCATTTGCCATATTTTCTTTTTTAATTTCCATTATTATGTTTAATATTTGGAGAGATGCTGATTTGTATACTATGCAAAAGATTTCAAGGAAATGGAAATGTGAGCTGGGTTTTGCGTTGTCCCCTTTAACAATAAATACTTATCTCACATACTAGCTGGATTCAAGTTTCACACATTCTCAGGGTTAGATTTTGTTTCTCATCACTGCAGGGGGGGAGTACAAATGGCACAACGTTATTGTTTGTTGTATTCCTTTGTGTTATGACCTTTGGTGCAATACTCATGTGCTTCCTGAGTAAACGGAGTGGTAATAGTAAGGAAGAATATGAGCTTTCAGGTGCTGGAGTGTATTCATCCCTTAAGTCTCTATCTAGATCACTTACCAGTGCATTGTCTGATGTAAGGATGTTGTTGACCATACCCCTCATTGCATATTCGGGTCTACAGCAAGCATTTGTGTGGTAATTTCATATTTATTTTGAGGCATTCATCCTCATGACCTTCCAATAATGGTTTTATGATTTCTGGTGTCCTTTGACAACCATTGTGTATTGTTTGTTAATGAAATACTCTTTCATAGGGCTGAATTTACCAAGTATGTTGTGACTCCTGCAATTGGTGTTTCTGGTGTTGGTAGTGCAATGGCAGCATATGGGGCTTTTGATGGAATAGTAAGTATGCAAATGCAGACTGTAGTTCTTTGCCTTTGTTGGTTGTTCAAAAGTAACTTGATTGCGTCATGCTAACAATTAGCTTCTTCTAATTTATTTATTTGCTTTTTTGGAATGTCTTGAGCAACTATTATCAATATCAAACTGCTATATTCTGCCGCTTCTTTTTTTTATTCTTCATAGCAAGTGTTCTTCTTCTTATTTAGTTATTTACTTTTTTGAAATGTCTTGAGCAACTAATATTGATATCAAACTGCTATATTCTGCTTCTTTTTTTTTTTTTTTTTTTTAACCCCATAGCAGGCGTTGGGACGGCACAGTCTGTCTTTCCCTTTAACATATTTTGCCCCTTGCCACAAAAAAATAAGTTCTTATGAGATCAATTATATTTTATTGTTCTTAATTTCTTTAAATCTGTCAGTGTTCTCTGGCTGCTGGTCGACTCACCTCAGGTCTCACATCTATTACGTCAATAGTGTCTGTAGGAGCGTTTGTTCAGGCAGTTGTATATATCTTACTTCTGCTAGATTTCAGGTCAGCGATAAATACATTTGTTTGAATTTTGGATCTTATTTTTCCCCCTGCAACTCCGACTTGATATCTTTCTTTGCCACTCCTGATGCAGCATAACTAGCGGGTGGCTTGGTACTCTATACATACTTTTTTTGGCTGCTTTATTGGGCATTGGTGATGGAGTTTTGATGACGCAGCTCAATGCTTTGCTTGGAATGCTATTTAAGCATGACACGGTATACCAAATGCCATATACATCTTCATTACCCTTAAAATGGATTGTAATGTTCAAATCATGTCCTATTGACATGTTCACCTTTATTCTCCTTTACTTTATTGAGGTTATCTGTTTGACTGTTCATTTGAGTCATATTGCTTAATTGCTAGTTCATGTCTCAAAGCTGATTACCCTAGTTATAAATTTCATTCACAACTTGTACATCCCCCTTTTTTTTTCTTATATTGCATACACTTCTAGCTTTTCTCCATCTTTTATGTTTCTCTACATCCCTGATATATTTTTACTGAGCTTTTTCTCATAATAAGTTTAAGTTGACTCCAGTTTCAAGTCTATGTTGCTTTCCGGTGCAGGAAGGGGCTTTTGCACAGTTAAAGATATGGCAAAGCGCTACAATTGCTATAGTGTTCTTTTTGGCCCCGCAGATCTCGTTCCAGGCAGTACTTTTGATATCGCTTGCTTTGCTATGCCTCTCATTTGGCAGTTTTCTGTGGCTAGCTCTCAAGGTGGCGAAGGCATCCTCGTCCACCACTAGTGAGTGAATTTGATGTTGCTGCAACTGCAAGCATAATATATGATCTTTCTTCTTGCCTGTACTGTAACTATCCATTGGAACTACGTCTTTATTTTATGGTGACATTCCCTGCGGCTGAATGAGCTGTATAAATTGTGACAATTGTAATTTATAAGCTCACGTGGCTATTTACCAAAGAATATTCCTAGCCAAAGGTTAAAAAGGAAAAACTTAGGCTGAATCAGTAATACAGACACACAGATCTCTTGTAGGTTCTTGAATCTGTCTCAAATCAATATATGTGACCTCCAGAGGAGGTTGAATTGCTTGTTAGATTTGGAGGACGTACTTACTGGGATAAGAAATGTGAAAAGCTGAAAGTAGAATTCCATTTTGACCTTTGTCGACTAAAGTGCTGAAGCAACCAAATTGCTGACTACCAGTACCAGGTTTCCACGTGTATAATATTTTATTTATTTGTTTATTTATTTTTAATATTTGTGGAGTCGCTCTCCAGTTTTTGGCCTAAACTAAACCGAGCCCATTAAGCACGCCTAGTGGCTAATTCTACACCTCATAACTTGGTCAGAATGGCCATCATATGACTCTCAAGTCAAGCTCCACTTCAAGCCTCATTGGTCCATCGTATACCATTTCTCCACACCAAAATCACCAAATCCTCAAAAGTAGTTATGATTAGGTAGTTCTGCACCCATTTCACTGCATTCCTGTTCTGTTTATAAAGACACGTCCCCACCCAAAACACCAACAATTTCATCTAGCCCCTTGCCATCACGATGTCTCTCTGGCTCTCTAACTTCATCCGTTTGCACCTCACAACCCCATGGCCTATTCTAATCTATGCTGCCACTTGGACGACGCTACTAACCTTGACGGTGGTGGTGGCCACTTTCTCGCTGCAGGTGGCGTTTGTCTCTGCCATAACCCCTTCCTCCTCGTTCTCTCAGAAGTGCAAGAATGTTGGGTCCATTAGAATGCCATTGGACTTCCCAGGAGACATCCTCTGTTTTCCTGCTCCTCTGTTCATGAAATCCAAGGTTGATCTTATCGTTCCACCAGTCTTTGCGGCAGTAATTGTAACTGCCTCTGCTTTCGTGGTCCGAGCTGTGGGCTTGTTTGAGCGAGATCAAACTCTTTGAGATGCACACTAACTAGGCATCCATTTTGAGTCAGATTTTTTCCAAGGGAATACTTTGATACAGAATTCGTGCTAAACTCGTTGATTTTGTTAACATTGACCTTTGTAAATCCATACAAGATATTGATACAATAGATTTTCAGGGTTAATTATAAGTGTCAGCCATCATGCTGAACTGAAATTGCTGCCTTTTATTTATTATTTCTTTTCTCATTCAGCCATGCTGGTCATTTGGTTTCGAGTCTTAGCGTGTTTGACTATTTTGCAGAAAATGTTAAATCCATAAAAACACCTTCTAAGTTACGCGTGTAAATACAAAGTCAAGAATAATCAAGAGCGAAATGTTTGGGAAACATCCTCATGGAACGAGAAATTATGACTATAATTATAAGGGGCTTCTCATGCATAAAGAGTTTTGATAAACTTGTGGCCATGGCGAGGCTTCTGTCCCTGAAGGGAAAAACCAAGCATCAAGGGCGCTTAAGCTTTTGAAATTGCATTGATCAGCCGGTCGCTGAAGTCCCAAAGTTTCTTTGCTAACTGTTCGTTTGAGGCAAATGCACTGGGTTTAATCTGATTGCAATCCACAAAGTACTTCCCAGTTACACCTTTCACGGTTGGGTGGAGAGCAACATAGCATGTTGTTGCTGCTCCCTGCGAGGTAATAACCAAGAATAGATGATTTGTGAGACTGCACATATTTCGACTTTTGAGACTCTGAAATGTAACATTGAGCACCTGAATTGTAATTCTAGAAGGAGGAAGTGAAATAAAATACCTGTGGGACGTTCTTCCATATGTAAAAGGTGAAGATCTTCAGGAAGTCTGCATGAAATCATATTATGGCCTTAGACAAGAAATGACAGAGAAAAAATGGCGATTACTTTTGTAGTTTATGTGTTTTAAGGAGAGTTAACATACGCATTAGGTAGGAAGAATGTCTCATAAGAGGAGTCATTATCACTCCTGGGTGGACTGAGTTAACTGTGATTTTCACTCCCTCTTCCTGTAGACAAAATGTCAAAAACCAGAAGTAAAGGAGGTATGGTATTTGTACTTACCTCTTTGACATATTTCACAGACGTTCCATCAAGCACCAAAAAACAAAAAAAAAAAAAGTAGTATTAGTTTGTTTCACAATATTTTTTGTTTCCATTTCAAACTGAAATCGAGTGTGTCGACTGGATGTCGATTTACTTTTTATGTACAATCATCATTTCTAAGTAAATTAGATGTTCACACCTTCTTCCAGCGTACTAATGTCATAAACCATTAATAAGTAAATATGAGTAATATTTATATTTATTTTATCTTAAATATTATGTTGATTTATTTATTATCTATCATTGAAAATGATAAAAAAAAAATTAAACAAGAAACTTATCATTTTTAATAATAAATAATAGATGAGCTAATACGATATTCCAAATAAAATGAGTATAAATAATATTATTTCATAAATACATGATTAGCTATTAGATAAATACGATATACTCCGAAAAAGCTCATCTAAATTGAGCTTGTCTCTAGAAACAAAATGTGATTAGATATTCATTCTTAGATTATTTAGTAGAGCCCAAACATAATATACTTTATTAATTTAAGAATAGATAATCTTTCACTTTCTTACTTTAATGATGCCGTCAAGAAAGAACTTTCTGTTACTTTCTGTAACAGGGTCAATGAAAGATATTCTTGGTAGTAACTCAATGAGCTATACTGTCACAGGCAACAGCTAAATCCTGAGCATGAATTCCACTTAGATAGGTAGCCAACACAACAGAGATAATTGTAAAAATAAGTCACTAAAACAAATTGCGGTGATTATTTCTCTCTCATTTGTTTATTTATTTATTGTAATTCATTTCATGTTTATAAAAAAAGTCAGAGAAGCACTATTTGATTCACCTGCAGGCGACGAGAAAGCTCTTTTGCGTGTAATATGTTGCATAACTTAGACTGCCCGTACGCTTTCTTGTTATTATAACTGAAAATTTGTAAATCTATACTCTTCAGAATCACAGCCATGAAGCAGTAAGATTACACATTTCCAAATTCAGTGCAAAGTGCAAGAGGAGTCAAAGCGAAACATACCCTTTTCGATCATTGAGCTTATGAAATCTAATGCCCTTTTTGTAAGTGTAGTTGTGGGCAATTGATGACAAATTTATGATCCTGCCCTCAATTCCAGTAGCTTCTGCAGTTTGTTTCATTTTGTCAAGAAGAAGGTTCGTCAAGAGGAAATGACCTGAAAAGTGAGAAGAATGAGAGGAGACAATTAATATACTGGAAAAAAATGATGTTGTATAGTGCAAAAGTGAGTTAATACAGATATATTATCCATTGATTTAATTATGTGTGCATATTGATCTTTAACCCATTAAAATTTAAAGGCAAATACCCTTTACTTGCTCACTTTGAAGACAAGTTAACTTTGCAAGGAGTCTTATCCATCAGGTAGTGATATTAATGTACAAAAAAAAGATTACCGTTATTTGGTCATCACAAGGATAGCAAATATTACATCACTGTCACATAAATATACAATACATCTATCCCGCCTCAATGCAGGTGTATCTCGATACTCACGGACTCTCACATTAATATACAATGTCATACAATGTTCATACATAATGGATTTAAAAAACATTTCCAAGTGTCCATAATACTACTATCCATTATACTACAAATTGCTATTCCAATAATGTCATGAGATGTTGTTTACCAAGATGGTTTGTTGCAAACTGCATCTCAACCCCATCCTCTGAGAGCTTGAAAGGGCAGAACATGACTCCAGCATTGTTTCTGAAATGAAAAGCCAATGCCTTACTACTCCAAATCTAGAACGACCAATTCAATGAAGAGAACCTAAAAACTGAGGATGAGAGACAGGTTGGAAAAAGAAAAATAAGGAAAAAAAAAAAAAAAGAGCCAACATTAAGATGTTGAGAGGAAGATCAAGAGCGATGAAGTTGTCCACAAATGATCTGACAGATTTCACTGAGCATAAATCGAGCTTGAGTATGTCCACTCGAGCAGACTCGTTCTCCTGTAGTATATAATGTCTAGCCTTCTTTGCAGAATGTATGTTTCGTACGGCAATGATGACATGAACCTTTCGAAGAGCCAACACTCGTGCTGTCTCCAGCCCAATACCACTAGCTCCTCCTGCATTATTTTGAGTATAACAGAACTGAATAATGTTATATTTTGGCACTGAGCCTTATGTATGTTATGGTAGCATTTAAGAGGGAGGGCTAGCGCTGTATTTTGAACAAGGGCCAAGAAAATTTTAGGCATTTTTAGAGTTAAAAAAATATAATAATAATTTATAAAAAAATTGAGGTGTTAAATTGATAGATGTTATATACGTTTCTTAACATGAAAATACCTGATAATTTCTCAAAACTAAATGTAGACATGAGCGTGTGTTGAAATCATTTACATTGCTTCCTACGTAAGAATCAGATTCGCAACATTATTGAAACAAAACTGAGCTACATTGGATAATGAAATTGCAAAAACTGACCTGTGATAATTGCAGTGAGGTTGCTGCCGTCAATTCCTTGAGTAACCTGCTCTGCAGTTGAAGCTGATCCAAACCCACTTGGACCAGGCCTCCCTGTTACCAACGAAATAACACCCACCATCGCCTAGCCACTAGTACCGCGCAAATGCAGAAAAATGAACACACTGTCTACAAAGTAGAAACCTCAAAGCTTTCCTTTCTGGCTGCGACTTGTGAGATACAAAGTAATCACTGACTAAGAATATATATACACATATGTAAGGGCAAGCAAATAGTAGAAATTAAGAATGAACAATGATAAGTGGGGACGAGGGGCAAGAAGGAAGGTATGGAGCAGTAGGGGATAGTATACATGGGGCCAATGGCTTCTTAAGGGAGGTTGCAGGTTGACAGGTTGTGAATTTCCTTGTTTGTACCAAAGATAAAGATGGTGTCTTAAATCCTCACCGGTGAAAAGCTGTTAATGCTTTCAATGACTTAGGTTAGGTACTCCAGTATTCTTCATTTATATGGTCAATCAATTGCTGTGCCATTTAAAATTATGGGGCGTCTAATTTCTCGCGTGTTGCAGAAAAAGCAAATAATGCAACCCACACATAGCACTAGCACCTACGATAAACTGTTTACTTTGAGGTTTCCATTCCCATTTCTTCTTTCTATAATCTATTCTGGACACATGCACCAGTTGCTTTCTGGTCATGGTGTAACTCGAGTGCTCCTTGGTGCCGTCTTTGGATGAAATAGGATGGCGAAGCATGTTGTGTTGGGGGAGACCGGATCTTGACCATTAGAATTACAATCAATGGTTAAGATTAAATATTTTTATTATAAAAAATAATTCTTTAATATATTATATTTATATTTTATTATTTATATAAAATATTTTTATAAGTGAAATACCCATTTTATTCTTCCATCTTTTTTCTTTTTCCTTGACCACTTGCAGCTGCTGCTACCCCCACCTTGACAGCCTTTCCTTTAACAATCCTTTATCACACCACCACTGAGTGTCTCATTCATGACCTTCATTTCATCTACTTATCATCTTTGCCAAGCTTAGGCTTCCAATCAGTAGAGAGGTTGTATTGTGTTTAGGGATGACAATAAATATCTATAGAGATAGAGACGTGCCCCTTGCCCGTCCCTGTCCCCATACTCGTCACAAATCCTTATTCTTTATTCTCCATAGATATTTGAATCTCTACGAATATGAGTAGATTTATGCAAAAAAAAGTTCAAAAAAAATTCAAAAAAAGAGGGAAAATATCCCAAAAAAAAAAATTTTAAACCTAAATATAGCATACATAACACAATACAATCAAAATTAACAATGAAAGTTAATGATAAAAGTCTAATAATTTTAACAATTATAAAAGGACATTTATGTATATATTTAAGGACAATAATTTTGGGGTGTGTGTAATAATAATAATAATATGGTATAAAAATATATATGGAATCTACCAAGTCTCCATGAGATGAGGATCTCATCCCCCATCTCTGCCTTATTTAGTAAATGGAGATGAAGTCCACATCCCCATGGGGGTCAAAATTCTCCCCATACTCATTTCCGTTGCGGGTAATCCCCACGGATATCCATTTAAACGGATTTTTTGCCATCCTTAATTTGTGTTCTAGGTGCTTTTGTTTTGGAAGGCTTTTATGGTAGGCCACTGATAACAATGGCAAAGGAGAGAGGTGGTGGAGGCATTGTTGCAAATGGTGAAAGGTGGTTGCCGTAAAGTCGCAGGATGTGAAGGGGAGGAGAAAGAGGAGGGAAGAGGACAAGAGAGAAAGAGTGAGGACAATAAGAAAATTTTACCATTCTTTTTTATTATAATATTAGAAGGATTATTTTGATCATAAACTCATATCTCCCCACCACAAAATTTGCCAAACTAGGATGGAGTGAATATGCAATATAGTTTTTGAAAGATTCATTTAACATCAATTTAGTCTTTAAAAAAATTTTGAAATGAAATAGATCTTTGAAAATTAATATATGACATCACATTAATCCTTGAAAGTTGTTGATATCAAATATGTCATTGAAAATTAAAATGTGACATTACTTTAGTCTTTGAAAGATGCATGCAACATCAAATAGTTTCATAAAAACCTTTTTCGAAAGACTAAAGTGATATCACATTTTAATTTTTAGAGATCTATTTGAAGTCATATTTTAACTTTTAAGGATATATTTAATATAAAAAACTTTCAAATATTAATATGATATCACATTTAATCTTTCAAAAACTAAATTAATATCACGCAAATTTTTCAAGGACTCAATTGCATATTTACTGAATAGGATATTAGATGCCCTTCCTAGCCTGTACCCAAAATAAAATGATTAAAAATGTTTAATAATCCTAAAGCATACTTCTAATAATTTTCCTAACTGTTAAATATAGGAAATATTAAATACTTTTTATGTTGGCAAGGTATTAAATATCTTTGCTTTTCATTTATTTTTTTTAATTAAGTATTAGAAAAATATAACAAAACTCTAAAATTATTTATCTTTATCTGTGTAAGCAGAGGCATTCCTGGAAAAACCAAAGAAAAGCGGTTAATTGATCTGATCCATTTGTAGGTCTGGCATGCAGTCGCAATTGTGTTTATAAGAAAAAGTTATATTTCAGTTGATTATACTCTTAAGGACACTGATAAGAAAAATCCTATATATAGAAGTGTATTATAAATGTTACAGAGAGAAGCAAGGTTGGCTCTTTGGGCCTAGTCCAAATTGGTTGATTTATTCCTGTGCATCAGTGCATTTATACCCTTACGTGGTAAGTAAATGAAACCCGACCAAAAAAAAAAACAAAAAGAAAGAAAGAAAATGAGAGGAAAGGGGATAAATTCCAATTGTCTGGGAGTTAAAATATATATAGAAATGGAAAGGAACAGGACAATTTTCTGTTATGTTATTTTACAATATAATTTTTAGACAAGACTAACAGTAACAGAATTTCATTTTAGTCACTTATTGACCTTCTAGACAAAAAAAGAAAGCATGTTTTATTCCATTACGCCATATTTAATTTTTAGCAATATTTATTAACAAAAAGTGTTCTCAAAGCTCTTTATTAACATTTAAAAAATGTAAAAGTATAAAAATATAAAAAGTGCTAGTAAAATTCTTTAGTAACATTTTGATAAGTGTAGTATATAAACTATATTATTAAAAATTTTACCTATATTTTTATATGATTTAGTAATTTTTTTTTAATGTTTGTAAAGCTCAATTACTTTATAGTGTTCCTTCTTTTTTCTTTTCAGTTCATTCCTATCACTTCTGTTCTATTTAATTCATGAAAAAACATTCACGATTAAGAAATTTTCTCACCTGTAGGGAAATAATCCTTAAGATCAGTGTTGTGCACGTACCAAATTTTAATCTTTGCACAGATATTTTACGTCGACATTCACCACATCATGCACCAAACCCAATGATAATTTAAGGCTTCAGACCACGCAAAGAACTCAACTCACGGGGGAGTTGGTTTGGTAGTCCTCTAGGGAAAGGTAAATGAACCAGGACCACTCGTTGCGGAATCCCCTTAAACTTTCTGACCGCAACTTCGAACTAATTTTGGTTGTGACAATACTATTCATAGTTTTTTTTTTTTTTTTTTTTTGGGTGTGTGTGTGTTTAACTATTCACATTTAGTTAACCAATTCAAATGAGAATTTATTTCCTTGTATTTCTTTATGAACAAGTATGTGAAGAAATATTTTCTTTCCGATGTGGAAGAAATATAATTCTTGAAGTTTGCTAACCTCTATCTCTATATATACAGGATTTAATTTGTATATAGTATTAATATAAATTTTTTTTATATAAACATCAAATTATATATTATCATATTAAAAAAAAATTTGATTTGATTATTTATTATTTTAAAAATATTACAAAAATAAATATCTAATTAGATGATAGTAAAATTTTTTTTTATACTATCAATATATTAAAATTATTATATATATATATATATATATAATCCTTTAAGTATATGATTTTGGATTTAATCACAAGATATATATAAAATTATTAAAAGAGATTTCCGTCTAAGTGCTTGAACAAATTTCAAGAGATTAGTAACTCAACTATTAGATGAGGAAATAAGGAGAAAAAAGAAAGGTATATTGTTATATTTGATATTAAATATTATAATATTTAAATTTAAATAACATCACTCTTAATTTATTGACTTGCATTCGTGATTCGTGTGGGCAGTAGAAGTGTGAGCAACGTCTCCTGAGTGGCAATTTTTTACTTTACAGGTGCCCTTTAACAGGCGCACTATTTTCGGCCACATTGCTTGCCGAATTGTACATTCAACATTACTTGACCTTTTTGGATTATTATCTGCGGGGCTTTCACCAACGCCATTCACCCGGATCCTTCATCGTCCTTGCCCTTGGGCCGTGGCCTACTGGGCAATTGAGGTGGCTCTAAGTATAGGATCCCCCGGAAGAGCGTGATGTATAATTGCATCTAGTTGTGGATTCACCATCTCAGCAAATGCAATTGCCTGCAAGGCTGCAAGTAGTTAATGTTACAAGAAATCATTTGGACAGGGAATTAGATGCCTGCCACTCCCCAACGTCCATAAAACATATTCAAATTTGATCACTTTAAAACAAAAAAGCAGTCTCAGCGTACCCTCTGCCATTGAAGTCCAAGGATGTATTGTCCTCACATGAAAATAAAACATACCGATGCCACCTAACTTACTTGGACCTATTTATTAACATGCCAAATCAATACCATCACAAAATTTCCCCGCACGTTTATGCATGTTTTCAACAATGAATTCGTCACAGTCACGGTGAATGGCAATTTTGAAGGTGAGTCAGGCTCCTGTAGCCAAGGAAGGAAAACAAAAAAGCCGCATGGAAAGAACAAAAAAACACAAAAGAATAAGAAACATAAGCAAACAAAGAAAAGTAGTTTATATGAAAGCATTGGCGGTTGGAATGAGCCTATGGAGGAGCGGCGTGTAAAAGAATATAATGGCACTTGTATCATTGATCTGTATGTATTGTTGAAAGTGAATGATCAAACATATGCTCAATTGTAACTGAAGGGATCAAATCAAACTAATATTGAAAGTGAAGCTATTCTCATTTTAAATTGTCGACAAACGGAAGAGAATAGCATTCAAGAATCGATTGTGGTATTTTAGTATGATAGTCATTTCCTCTTGTTAGTTTTAAATTTTAAATGAATTAATTAATCACACATTAAAAGTAAAAGGCGAAAAAAATTTTGGTAGCCATGGGCCTTTGGTCTCATTTGAAATATGAACATCAAATGTAAATGCACATTTAAAACTACTTTGACGTACCCACATAAAAGAAAAAAAATAACTACTACTTTGACATGCACTTTAAAATTTCGTTTTATAAGAGCTTCGACATGGGAGACATGATGTTAGACCTGGAAATTTGTACGGCTGTCAAGTGTCATGTCAATTTTAGAGGGAGAGGGAGGGCAAATAAGCAATGACGCAATGCCACATTGCCGAGTAATTATTATATTTGGTTTGGCATGTCAACAACGGGTCCTTAGCTCAGTGGTAGAGCATTTGACTGCAGATCAAGAGGTCACCGGTTCGAACCCGGTAGGGCCCTTTTTCTACCCATTTTTAAAAATTCCTTTTACTCTCCATCTCTTTGTCTCTTTTTTGTTTTTGGGGGGTTCATTATCTCTTTTTTTTTTTTAGTTAACAATTAAATATATAAGGTAAAACCTGTTTATGATAGGGGTGGCAAATGGGACAACCTATCTCAATTTGCCACAGGTCAGCCCCAAAATGGGGTAAGGTGGGCCAATTCGTTTTGCTAATGTGAGTTGAAAACGTTAACCCACCTCATTTTAAGGTGGTTTGGCAGGTTGACTAGCCAAAAAAAAAAAAATTAAATCTTTGCACAATAAAAATTTAGAGGTTAAAAACAGTGTCCACAAAATAAATAAATAAATAATTATAGAATAGGAAGGAAGTAGCAACCCCCATCAAAGAATGAACCATTGCCACTCAAACCCATCTTTCAACCTTAGCCATCCACCTCCTTTCACAACCATCACACACAACCATCACTCATACCTTAACCTCCATCACGTTATCATCACCTTGCCACTGTGCATCATCATCGTGAACCGTCGCCCTTGACCACGGCAACAACTTGCGTCCTCATCCCTATGCCACTCACACCCAAACAACCGCTATCAACCTCCATGAGCAGAATCGCATGATAACCACTACTTCAAACCACCGCAACCCATCTTTTAGCCCCATTTCATAGTCGTGCACTACTACAACCTCACTAGTTTGTGGCTCGCCAACGCCGTGAGTGAAGCGAAGCTCGCCATCGTTGAGTTGCTGGGAAGAGCCTCACCACCGCCAGACTCGCTATCACTACACTTCATCGTCATTGAGGGGAGCAAAACTCACCTTAACATTGTGTTGTGATGTTGTTGTTGGCTATGAGAGAGGGAGAGAAATGGAGATGGGAGATTGAGAGTAGGGTGTTCAAAATCGAACCAAACCAATTAAAAAATCGAAAAAACGGATTAAATTAGTTTTTTTGTTTTTGTTTTTTGTTTTATGAACCGATTAGTTCAGCTCGATTTTTAGTTGGTAAATGTAAAATCAAATTGAACCAAATAAATATGTTCAAGATATCTAATATACCCTTATATTTCTTTTATATGGATGAAAATACCCCTATTTTAATTTTCAACCTACCTCTACTATGTGCTATTCTCCTTGCATTGCACTACACCCCATCTCTAAAACTAGAGCCTCTCACTGTCTTACAAAAGCCACACATACAAACCCTCGTTGACCAATAATTGCTGCTAAGAGCTCCTCCCATTACGACCACCACAACACTTTCAGGCTCTCTTTCTCGAATTGTAGTGTTACTATTATTACCATTGTGAGACCGTAGCATCTCTGCCATTTTCTCTTTGCAATTGCCAATGTTCTCCTTCCCTTGCTACTGGCAACCAATCATCTCTCAATCACTAAGGTGTGGCGTTATGTGCTATTTCCTCTTTGATTTGTGGGATACCTATACAGATCTTACTTTTTTCTTCTATTAAATGATTCTTTGAATATATTCAATATAAAAAGGGAGCGGGGCGGTAGTTTGAAGTGATGAATCTAATAATCAAATTCTGAGCGATATTTTTGTAAAGACATGTAATGTACAATTATTAAATCCAATTCACAATTTCTGATTTTTCTGACTTTTGATCATTATCAAGCACAAGATTTCATCTATTTCTTTTTTGTTGATTTTTTTGTGGGGGGGTGCTCTATGGTGCTGATTTGGGGTTTTTTTAGATAACACATTAGAATATATAGATTTGGCATCACGCCATAGGTAAATGTAGTAAAAAAAGTGAACTTTTTCAGATCTCTAGTTTAGTTCTAAAGGGACTTTTCGACCACATTAAATCAAGCTATATAGATAGATATAAAGGTAACTAACACAATGCTTAAGCATTAACTAAAACATCACAATCACAGACTTTACAAAACTAAAGCACTCTAAACATAGCGACACCTAACTTATTGAATATGGGGATATTATTTCCAGGCTTACTTAGTGATACACATTAGCAAACTAATAGCCAATTATTAGATTGCCAAAGCATTTTCTTTCTGTCAATTTCATCTTCCATGTCAAAGTTTCACAAAACATTTGATGATTGGTTACGAGTTGGGCCTAGGACACGTCAATCTCGAAATGGACTTAACAACCTTGTATATAATGCCAAGGAACTAAGTTTGGTTCTAATCAAAAAATAAAAAATAAAAAAGGATCTAAGTTTGGTTAATTGGTAAATAAATAGTTTCGCGAAACTATAATTCTCTTTTGACCAAAATTATTTCTTTCTTTTCTTTTTTTGGGGTCAAACAGAACTACATTTTTCTTTTTCGGATCAAATGGAACTATATATACTAGTGAATTGATGGGCACTTACATGCCTATCCATCCATATTGTTTATTTTTAGTGAAAATTATAATATAAAATTTTATTTATTTTTTTGAAAAATAAAATAAAATTAAGAGAAGATAAAAATATATTAGTGATTTGTAACAGTTATATAGTTTCAAAATGTATATAGTAAAAGTTGATCAATTAATGAATAGTTTTTTTTTAGATAATTTTATCCATTTTTTCATTTATATTTAATTGATTATGCATAAATATTAAAATAATATATTTATGAAACTCAAAATATATTTTAATTTAATTTAGAGAGACTAAAAAATAGTTATTAAAAAAAATTCTCTTTATATATGTATAGATATAATTTTTGGGTCGAAAACGGCACTGTAGTTCTTATGTTACGCAATGGGTATCATATTTTTTGTTTGTTTGTTTTTTTGGGGGGGGGGGGGAGGTGGTCATGGGGTAATAGGCATCCTTGGTCGATTCATCGCTGGTCTTGGATCATTAATATCTAGGGTGGGCTAGGTGGTTTATTAACATCTGTTGCTGATGAGGCCCGCCTAGAATCGGAGCCCAGTTGAGTGGATGGTAACACTACAAGAAATGATCTGCCCATGCATGACAGCAAGAGCTCACAAAAAGTGCCTCATTTACGAGCTGCTTTACCCAACAAGCCTATCCGCCAAAAGTTGCTCCTTGCAGCTGCTGTTTCTGTGTAACAATGCTTTAAAAATGAGGAAAACTCTAATCTACCTTCTTGACTTAAAGTTATATATGATAAATTTAATAAATTATCATGTGTCTGGACTGCCATAAATTAGATCATAATTTTCAATTCTGAAACTCAGATTAATTGAATGCCAATCATTAGAGCATTTTATTTAGCTCAATTATGTGATTCATATTATTATTGAGTTAAATAATATAAAATGATATAATATAGCCCTTATGTATTAGCTTTGCTATAATGGGTGACTTGACTTTATATTTTGTTGATACAGGGTGAGGTCCCTCCTTCTAGCTCTATATATAAGTGTCTGTGGCCCTATTAAAATAGAACGTTCATTTTTTAAATTTACCGAGAATAGGAGGATTTTTTCTCTCTCACTTTCTTGTTGCTTCTTCTTCCTTTTACTCTGCTTCCACTTCTCAATCTTTCCTCTGCTTCTTTTGGAATTCAAAGAAAGAGGCAACCTCAAGCTTGAATCATGGATTCCTTAAACACTTCAACCACTCCAGGTAAACATGGAAGTTAATATTATTCTGACGAATTGAATCGGTTACATGCTTTAATTGGAGTTAATCAATGATCTGGGTCTTTAAAATTCTAAAAATTGGTATCAGAGCATGGTTTTGACTCTGATTATGGCTATGAAATCAATTTTGGTGAGAAACCGGACGGTTGAGAAGCTGAAATCGTACATACTTTGTGAGTCTTAAAAGGGGTTAATTTCGGATTTTATTTTTTGGATCGATTAATTCCAAATTTTTTAGAGGGCTCTAGTTATTCATGTTATTGTGAGTCTATTAAGCTAATTATTGTGTGATTTGAGACTGAATTAAGAGAGAAATCAAAGAAAAGCATCAAGAACCCTAACCTTTGATCGAAAATCTAACTTAGTTATTTAGACTGATTTGAGCTCGATCTCCATAGGGGTTTTGTAGCTCTCATCACAACGAATCTAACAAGCCAAGAACACGAATTTTCGTTGAGATTTGAGGGAGAAAATTGCGAAAAATCGCGGATACCCACGCGGAACTTCCTTGAGTGATTCCAGAAATTATAGACCATGATCCTTTAAGATACCATATGGGCTTTGTAGAGCTCTCTCTCATGAGTTCATAGACACCGAGAATGAGTCGAACAGTGGCCGGATGAGGGAGAAACGGCCTTCGACCCGTTTTAGCGGTTCGCGGGTCGCGCAACCTGTCTTTAACCCGGTTGATGGAGAAGACAATGAATAGTGACATGCGCGTGATGCCCACTCGCGGCTCAGGCGTGTAGGAGTGCGTGAGTGCCCAAAATTTACCAAATTTTACAGAATACAATATTTAATTAAAATAAAAATATTAGTGAATTTTATTTAATTTTTTGAGCAATAAAAATATTTATTTTAATTTATTTTAAATTTAAATTGCTCAAAATTATGTGTTACTTTCCGTATTTTGGCCTGAAAATTTTTGTGTGCATTTGTGCTATTATTTGGAATATTGTGTTAAGCACCATTTCAGAGTTGACTTACTTTGCTTATTGGAATAATTTTGCTCTCTTTATATTTATTATGTTGCACATTAAAGTTATGACATATCGTTATTATTGAATATTGTGCAATATTATTCTGAGAATTGCTGTTTGAGATATATTAATGATATTGTGAGACATTTTTTTTTCATAATTATAAACTCGCCTTCGCGAGACTAATTATGATAAAATGTCAATTTTGAAAATAATATTGATACTAGTGTTGCATTGAAAATTATATTGATAATGAACTTATTCTTCGATTTGTCTTTATTAACGTGATTCTTGATGAGTTAATAATTGTGTCCCTAAAGTTCTCAGTATCCTCTCGATACTAGTTTTAAGGATACAGTTTTATTGCTTATTGGGAGTTTGCTCATGTAATATAATTCGAGACCCTTCGGCGGGATTACAATTACATGAGGGAACTATACTATTGTTAATGACTCAGTCTTTATGTTGATATGCTCAACATAAAAATCTCCTACTAATGTACGAAATCACTCCAGCTTTGCCTGTGAATATAAGCACTTTGATAAAGCTCAACGGGACAAATTATGAAGATTGGCTTGAATCTGTGAAACTGTACCTTGCTATTTCGAATATTGATGCTGCTTTCACTGAAGATGAGCCACCAAAGCCCACGGATCAATCTTCTGATGCTGATAGGGCGAAGTATGAAAAGTAGGCTCATTCTAACAAGGTCTGTTTGATGACCTTGAAGTATAGCATGGACAAAACAATCAAGGATAATATCTCTAAGACAGACAGTGCGAAGGAATTTCTTGAATCTGTTGGCAAGAGGTTCAAGAAGTTTGATAAAATCAAGAAAGCGCATTATCTTGATTTGCTGACTAAGACCAAGTATGATGGCCTTTCTGGTGTTCATGAGCATGCCATGAAGCTCACTAATTGGCATAACAAACTGAAATCCATGACAGTGGAATTAGGAACTAATTTTCTGGTCTGGAAAATATTGGACTTCTTTCCATCTGAGTTTGATATGTTGAGGACTTCTTACAATACGCAGAAGGAAGAATGGTTTGTTGATGAGTTGATCTGAATCCTCACACAAGAGGAACAGACTATGAAAAAGGGCAAGGCCCATGTTGTACAGCTGACTTCCTACAAGAACAATGATGATAAGAAGAAATTTCTTAAAGAGAAGAATGATAAGTCTCGATTCAAGAAGAAAGGAAGGAATAAGGCTGGACCTTCTTTAGCTCAGGAAGCCGATGAGAATGCCGGAATCAAGCCAAAGTTCAAATGTAGATTCTGTGGTATAGTTGGACATGAACAGTCTGACTGTTATAAGTTTAAGAACTGGCTTGAGAGAAAGAAGAAAGGTAATCCTCTGGCTCTTGTGTGTTTTGAATCGAATTTAGTTGATGTTCTTTCTAATACTTGGTGGTTAGATACTGGGGTAAGTATTCATATCACTAACTCTTTACAAGAGCTCCAAACCAGGAGAAAGCCAAATAAAGGAGAATTGACGATCACAGTGGGAAATGGAGTTAATGTCAAAGTGAAGCACATAGAAGTAGTTTGTTTAAGATTATGTAGTGGACATGAATTGGTTTTGAAAGATACTGTTTATGTATCTTCGATGAGACAGAATTTGGTTTCTGTTTCTGCTTTGGATAGTTGTGGATATTCCTTTCATTTTGGTGGTGGAAGAGTTTATATATATTATGACTCTGTTTTGGTTGGTTATGGCATTCCGTCAAATGGTTTATATATGTTGAATATTGATTCCTCTTCTATTGAACAATGATAATATGATATTAATAGCATTATCAGGGATAAACGTGGCAGAGCTGTTGAAAATTCTTCTATGTTGTGGTATAAGAGGCTAGGACACATTTCCAAGGAAAGAATGGAGAGATTGATCAAGGAGAATATTCTTCATGATTTAGATTTCTCTGATTTTGAAACCTGTATTTATTGCATGAAAGGAAAACTCACTGCTGGAGCTAGAAAGAATAAGGCTAGTAGAAGCGAAGGAATACTGCAGTTGATTCATACTGATATTTGTGGGCCCATTACTCCTATTGCCTTGGGAGGTTTTAGATACTTTATTGCCTTTATCGATGATTTCTCTAGATATGGATGGTTTGAATTATTGCGTGAAAAATCTGAATCTTTGGATGCCTTCAAAACATTCAAAGTTGCTGTTGAATTGAAGTTTAGCACTCGGATCAAGGGTGTAAGATCTGATAGAGATGGTGAATTTTATGGTAGATATGATGAAACTGGTAGAAATCCTGGATCTTTTGCTAGACTTCTCCAAGAATGTGGTATTGAGGCACAATATATGATGCCTGGCACTCCGCAACAAAATGGAGTTGCTGAAAGGCAAAATCGTACCCTCATGAAAATGGTGAGATGTATGCTCAATCATTCTTCTCTTCCAGAGTTCTTATGGGGAGAAGCCTTGAGAACTATGGCTTATATTTTGAACCATGTGCTAAGTAAATCTGTTTCAAAGACTCCATACGAGCTGATAATAGGGAAAAGGCCTACCTTAAAGCATTTTCATGTTTGGGGTTGCAAAACAGGGGTTAGACCTTATAACCCAGAAACAAAGAAACTCGATCCTAGAACCATTAGTGGTTTCTTTGTTGGATATTGTATCGGCTCAAGAGGTTCTAGATTTTACTGTCCCACATATACGACCAGAATTATAGAATCTGATCATGCTGTTTATTTGGAAGGGGAATCGGAACAGGTTGCAACTCAAGAGCCACGTGTTGTTAGCTTTAGAAATGAGCGTGTTGTTCTTCCAACACCTATCACTTCTATTCTAGAGTCTATGCCATTTATTTTAGATCCCACTAATCCCACTGTTAGTGTTGATGCTAATCAGCATATTGGAGATGACATACAGAATCCAGATATTGTTGTGTTTCCACCAAGAAGATCTGAGCGAGTTCCTGTACCTACTGAGTCGACTAGATTCAAAGATTATATTATATATCTATAGGAACATGAGTTCACATTTATTGAGGATTCTGATCCCATAACTTTCCAAGAAGCTATCTCTAGTCCTCATAGTTCCCAATGGTTGGCTGTTATGGAGGATGAATTAACTTTTATGAGAAAGAATAATGTTTGGGATTTAGTGGTATTACCAGCTGGTTGTAAGACTGTTGGCTGTAAATAGGTGTTCAAGACCAAGCGTGATGCCAAAGGAGAAATAGAAAGATATAAAGCCAGACTTGTTGCTAAAGGATACAATCAGTAGGAAGGTATAGATTATAAAGAGACATTTTCCTCTGTTTCTACTAAAGATTCCTTTCATGTTGTGATGACACTTGTTGCTCATTTTGATTTGGAGCTTCATCAAATGGACGGTAGAACTACCTTTTTAAATAGTGATTTATATGAGGGCGTTTATATGGATCAACCTGATGGATTTGTTGAAAATGGCATGGAGTGCATGGTCTGTAAGTTAAGAAGGTCAATTTATGGCTTAAAACAAGCATCAAGGCAGTGGTATCCAAAGTTTGATTGAATAGTCACATCTCTTGGTTTCAAGGAAAATGCAGTGGATCAATGCATTTACCTTAAGAATAGTGGGAGCAGGTTCATCATTCTTGTTCTATATGTTGATGATATTCTTTTGGCTAGCAATGATATTCGTTTTCTAAATGAGACCAAACAGATATTGACGACTCATTTCGACATGAAGGACCTCGGTGACACATCTTTTATTTTGGGCATCGAGATTCATCGTGATCGATCTTGTGATATTCTTGGTTTATCTCAAAAGGGATATATCGAGAGAATCCTGAATAGATTCAATATGAGGTCTTGTAAGCCTTGTAAAGCGCCCATTCATAAGGGTGAAAAGCTCTCTAATGACCAATGTCCTCGTGATGATGATGAAATTGCAAAAATGGAAAAGGTCCCTTATGCTTCTGCTGTTGGCAGCCTAATGTATGCTCAAGTTTGTACACATCTAGACATTGCTTTTGTTGTTGGTGTACTTGGGAGATACTTGAGCAAACCTGGTATGGCTCATTGGCAAGCTGCAAAACGAGTTATGAGATATCTACAAGGTACTAAAGATTACATGCTCACTTACAAAAGAGCAGACCATCTTGAGGTGACCGATTATTCTGATTCTGATTATGGCGGTTGTCCAAATGATTATAAGTCCACATCGGGTTATATCTTTATGTTGGCAGGAGGTGCTGTTTCCTGGAAAAGTGCCAAACAAACACTTACAGCTACCTCAACTATGGAAGTAGAGTATATTGCTTGTTATGAGGCTAAATGTCAAGCAATATGGTTGAGAAACCTTATTGCAAAATTTGGTATTGTAGAGCGTATCTCTAGGCCTCTAACAATATATTGTGATAACTCTGCTGTGGTATGCTTCTCTCATAACAATAAAAGCTCAAAGCGATCAAAACACTTTGATACAAAACTCATGTTTGTTAGAGAGAAGATTCAGGAGTTTCAAACACGTGTCGAGCATATTCCTACTGAGTTTATGATTGCTGATCCCCTAACCAAAAAATTGACTATCCAAGTCTTTGTTGATCATGTAACTCGTATGGGTGTAGTGAGGTCTTTTGATATTTTGGGTTAGTGGGAGTTTGTATTTAAAAGCTGTTGTGATCTCATATATTTTGTAATATCTTAAGACAATTTTTAATGATTATTATTGCCATTATTATTGTTGCATCTGTTTATATATTTTGAGCAACTTGATTGTTGTAAATAATGGCATATCGTGGAGACAATTTGGATCCAGTCTTATTTTGTTATTGAGATATATATCTCACATGGCATCTGGGGCGGATGCTTGGGCCATTTTAATTGGGAATTGCACTGGATCACATATTGACATGCCATTTCGTTGTGCATTCCCAACGATTCATATCCTGCTTTTGTTTAGGGTCATTGGGATATAAGCGTCTTACATGTATGATATCGGTACTCCTTCGAGTGCGATTAGCTGAAATATCGGCTCAACTTTGGTATTATATTGTGGCCATATATTATAAATTAATCTGGAGTACTGTTTTACTTAAAATCGTAGTCTGATTTATGTTGTCTAAGTGGGAGAATGATAAATTTAATAAATTATCATATGTGTAGACTGCCATGAATCAGATCATAATTTTCAATTCTAAAACTCAAATTAATTGAATGCAATCATTAGAGTATTTTATTTAGCCTAATTATGTAATCCATATTATTATTGGGTTAAATAATATAAAAGGATATAATATAGGCCTTGTGTAGCTTTGTTATAATGGATAGCTTGGCTCTATATTTTGTTGACACAGGGAAAGGTCCCTCCTCCTAGCCCTATATATAAGTGATGAATTGGATTTTTATACTATTTTTATCCTTCATACTTCTCTCATTAATCCTCCTTTGTGCTTAATTGGTTGAGTTTAGATCATTTTCCTTTTTTTGGATCTTAGTGAGACTTAGTTAATTTTTGCAGTATTTCGGTTATTTTGACCTGCTTCAGTGTTTAGATCATATCTTGAGCTCTATACCTCATTTTATTATGCTTCTTGATTTGTAGGAAAGCTAAGAGATAGAGCTACAATTTCTATGAAGAGGGCAAGGGCTAATTCTGAGATCTTAAAGCCGAAATTGGGCTCGGAACTGAACTGAAGCGTTTGGGCGCGGTTTCTGAGCAGCCTTCAATGATTGGACCATATCTTGGGCTACAGGGACTCAATTGAGCCCATTCCGGTGGCATTGGAAAGCTAACATCCAGGGATTCATTTTATGTTCAGAGCACTAAGCCAAGAAGAACCGTTATGAGGCCCAAAAACGTGTTGGAAGTCGCTGCTGAGTCTAAGAGAGCCCACTCAACTTGTTTTGGGCACAACTTTCTCTGTAAGCATCCAAATTGGGCAAATAAGCTATCCAAATTTAGCTTAGGAAAAGAGGATTATTTTAATTAAGTAATTAGTGACTTTTAATTAGAGGTATATATAGAAATTCTGATTATGCTTCAGGACCTTATTGCTCATTTTGTAATTTTGAGTTTTATTGAATAAGAAAACTCTCTCTCCCTCTCTCTCTCTCTCTCTCTCTCTCTCTCTCTCTCCCTCTCTTTCTTTCTTTTGCATTTTCCTCCATTAATGGAGGGGTGATCATCCTCTGATCCAAGGCATCAAGAGAAGCATTCAAGCTCTTGAGGATTGGTGCATCAAGACATGGAAATTCCAATTTCGGTTTCACTCCTCTTCTCTTCTTCTTAATCTCGTAATTGAATTGGAGGTTTTCATTCATGCATGTTGATTAAGAGTCAATCAAATCATGTATAATTCGGTTGATATATGTGATTCGATTGTTCAAGAGTGTGATTCATATTTCGGATCTGAATATGAGATTAGAGCATTGGTTTGGAAGCTAATCCAAAATCAATTCGGTTTTAGAGGTCTCTAAACCGAATTGCTTGAGTGATTAGTTGAATGCATGGAGATTTTCATGTGAATGCTAGGTTTGATTTGAGGTTTCAATTGAATCTAAAATTAATCATCGAATTGGAGTGTGCATGTATATTTGAATCCAATGATTGAGTGTTGATTGTTTCCTTCTTGTGTGTCTTGGATTAGAATTTTAATTCGGTTTAGCCTTTTTGTTTTCTGTTTGCTTTGGAATTCAGTATTGCATTTTAAGTGTTTGTCATAAAAACCCCCCTGAATTTTCTGATCAAATAGTGTGTTCATCTTTGGGAAACGATCCGAGTTGGCTACTATACTATAGTCGCTATTCGGTTTAATTTGCTCGTGTTACGACGCGCGAGTCAATAAGCGTCTGTGGCCCCATTGAAACAGAATGTTCATTTTTTGAATTTATTGGAAATAGGAGGATTTTCTTTCTCTTTGCTTTTCTCTCACTTTCTCGTTGCTTCTTCTTCCTTTTACTCTACTTCCACTTCTCAATCTTTCCTCTGCTTCTTCTAGAATTCAAAGAAAGAGGCAACCTCTAGCTTGAATCATGGATTCCTTAAACACTTCAACTACTCCAGGTAAACATGGAAGTCAATATTATTCTGACGAATTGAATCAGTTACATACTTTAATCGGAGTTAATCAATGATATGGGTCTTTAAAATTCTAACAATTTATACATTAGTCTTAAACTTTAAAAATATAATATAATTCTTAAATTTTTTTAAAAATGTGCAATTCCTTATTTAACTGTTTAAATATAAATGGGAAAGCAAATGAATTGAAAGCGATCAAATTTTCCTTTTTCTTCCTCAAATATGCATTTTTATTTTCTTAATATTTGGGTGAAACGAGGAATTAAAAATTATAATTTATAAATAATATAAGTATTTTTATATTTATTTACAATATAACTTTTAGATAACATTAATGAAAATTTATTTATTCCCTTATATCACCACAAGAAAAAAGAGGAAGCTAACTTGGTTAGGGAAATGGTAAGTACAGTAAATGATTTATTCAAATAATAAAAAACAGTACATTACACGCAGCCCTCCTAATTGCAGGCAATTGTGCATGGCCTCAAGTTGGTTTGAGAAACAGGGCATCGAGTGGTTTGTTGTGAAACGGATAGCTATGAACTTTTTGCCTGCAAATTCTAGCAATAGAGATGGCTTGGTGGCATTGTATCATGAAATTTGAGAATGACTTAATAGAAAGTGGATTGTCCTGCTTAAGCATGTGTACAAATCAACCAATATGGGTGCCAATGGGAAGGCAAGGAGGGGAACTAGGGAGCAGGAACCTCTTCGTATTTGGCATGCTCCGGATTGTGTGATGCATGTGTTAGTGGCTGAGCTGGATTCTTCTTAGCATCAGCTTTGGGGTGGTTAAGACGTCTATTGCATTTATGATAGGATGAATACAATACGTTATAATCTTATCCGCTGTTTGGTGCAGTTAACGTATTGTATAAGTTTATCCATCAAACCTCCCTTATACGTTATAATGATGGATAACTTAATACGGCCTAAGGAGGCCGTATTAGGTCTGATTAGCTTTTAATGTATAAGAGTTTTATTATTTTTTATTTTATTTTTTAATATATTTTATTAAAAGAAAATTAATTATTAAATAAATAATAAAAAATAAAAATATATAAATAAAAAATAATATTATTTAATAATAAATAAATATTTTTTAAAAATAATTATAAAATAACTATTCAAACTGAAATAAAAATATAAGAATAAAAATTTATTATTAAAATATATAAATAATAATATTGAATATAAATTTAATTATATATAATAAAAAATATAATCAAATATAGAAATGTGATATTAAGTTTATTTAAATTTTGATGTATAAAAATTTCATATCTATTTCATTCACATTCTTTCTCTCTCTCTCTTATATTTTTTATATTTATAAAAAAATATTTAAATAAATAAATAAATAATTTTTAATATAAAATTATTTTTATATATAATAAAAAATAGTTTAAATAATTATAATAACTATTTAAAAATTATATTTATTATAATCTCTTCTTTTGATTATATTTTATATAATACAATATCTTATATAGTGATATACCAAATATTGTATAATATTAAATTTTTATCAGATCTTATGCAATCAACCCTTATCCTATCAGACCTTATACTAACAGGCATACCAAACGAGCCCTTAGTTTTGTCTTGTTTTTGTTTCTTTTTCTTTGTCTACCGGTAAAAAGCCCTCCCAATTGCAAATTCCATAACTAGTTCACGTTACAATATGACAACATGGAAAGCATGTGGCCAGTGCGCTGCGCTCTAAATTAATATTTGAAAACACAAAATAGGTTATTCACGTAAATATGGAAGCACATTTTTTTTTTTTTGAAAAAAAAGGTTTCATATGTAGACGGAGAGAGAGAGGCTAATTATTATATACTAATAATATAAAATATATTTTTTATATTATTAAAAAAAATAAATAATTATTATAATAAATAATTATTTACTATAATAATTTTTTAAAATTTTATTAATTGATAATGTAATAAATGTCCGACTAAAAGTGGAGGAAATGAGTGTGAAAAAAGGTCAAAGGCTTATTTTACAATAATTTAAATGTTTTACTTCTCTTAATAAGTACATTATTTTGACGTAAAATCTTAAAAGAATACTACCCTTTTTCATCACCGCGTGTACATGTGTCCATGTACAGCAGCTACACTTAGAATTATCTCCTCATTCCGTACAAAAGCCAAAATCATTTAACAGATTTAAAGAGATTATGAGTGGGTTTGTTTGTGAATATTTTGAGTTAAAAATTATTTTTTAATTTTTCATAGAAAGTAAAAAAAGTAAATTTAAAAATATATATATATAAAATTTAAATTTTATAATTATTTTTTTTAAATTTAAAATAAATATATCCTATATATGATTATTTATATAATTTTTAAAATAAAAAATAATTTATATATATTAATATAAAAATTTTATATTATTAACAAATTAAAATGTAAAGAAATGTTATATTATGGTGAATATTTTATTATAATAAGTAATTATTTAATATAATTTAATAATTTTTTATATTTTTATTGATTAATAATATAAAATTATCAATACACATAAATTAAATTTTTTAAAATAATTTTAGAATAAGTTATAATTTTAAATTTTTAAACTTTTTTCTTAAATAATTTATGTAAAATATTTTTATATTATTATATAATCAAATTTTTTCATATATATAACTTTTGAAGTAATAGGAATGAGAGCCAAACATATTTATCAATGTACCACTATATAATTAAATAGTAGTGTTATATTATTAGCTAATCAAAATTTAACTCATAAATTCAATTTTTGGTTTGAAAAATTCTCTTTCAATTGAAAATAAAACACTGAGCAAGATTACCATATGAATTAATAATAGGGCACGAAGTCAGCATCCATTTTCACGGTGTCGGTGATTCACGTCGCACAGGCCCCCCAATTCCCCCAAGCCAAAAAACTTCTCTCTTCAAAACTCGTCTCGTTCTTGTCGGTTTGGCTTCTCTCTCATTTCCCTTCCCATTTTTCCTTCCCTTCAAAGCACAACCCGATTATCCATTTCCACCCGCCGGATCGGACCCGATCGGATTCACAAACCGGGAAAAAAAAATCGGCAAGGACAGAGACATGGCGGCATCGCGGCGGCTGCGGGAGCTGCAATCCCAGCCATCGAACAAGATCTGCGTGGACTGCTCGCAGAAGAACCCGCAGTGGGCGTCCGTCTCCTACGGCGTCTTCATGTGCCTGGAGTGCTCCGGCAAGCACCGCGGCCTCGGCGTCCACATCTCCTTCGTCCGATCCGTCACCATGGACTCCTGGTCCGAAATCCAGATCAAGAAGATGGAGGCCGGCGGTAACGACGCCCTCAACGCCTTCCTCTCGCAGTACGGAATCCCCAAGGAAACCGACATCGTCACCAAGTACAACACCAACGCCGCCAAAATCTACCGCGACCGCATCCAGGCCCTCGCCGAGGGCCGCCCCTGGCGCGATCCCCCCGTCGTCAAGGAAAACCTCCGCTCAACGGCGTCCAAGGGGAAGCCGCCGCTCGCGCATAACGGTAACGGTAACCGTGGTGACGGCGGAGGGTGGGATAGTTGGGATAATGACGATGGATCTGGATCGAGGAATGATATGAGGAGGAATCAGTCGACGGGAGATGTTAGGGGGTTTGGAGGAAGCGGAGGAGGTGGTGTTCCGGCGAGGTCGAAGTCGACGGAGGATATATACACGCGGTCGCAGCTGGAGGCGTCGGCGGCGAACAAGGAGAGCTTCTTCGCGCGGAAGATGTCGGAGAATGAGTCGAGGCCCGAGGGGCTTCCGCCGTCGCAGGGAGGAAAGTACGTCGGGTTCGGATCTAGCCCCGCCCCTTCGCAGAGGGGTAACCCCCAAAACGACTATTTCTCTGTCGTTTCGCAGGTGCACATGTTGTTCAATTGAAGCTCCTTTTTTCTTTCCCCCATGATTAGAGGAAATTGAATTGGGTTTTGTTATGTGTTTTTGTTTGTGATTAGGGGATTGGTAAATTATCCTTGGTTGCTGCATCTGCGGCTCAGTCTGCTGCTAATGTTGTTCAGGCTGGCACCAAGGATATCACTGCTAAGGTAATTTGATTTGCGTCAATGCTGTTGATGGTGCGATTGTTTAGCTGGTTCATATGTTATGTTGTATGTGTTTGTATGAAGAATGATGTATGTTTGTGTGTATCTAATTTGTCTCATTTAGCTAATATATGATCCGAGCGGAATTCATTGGCTATCACCCTGCACCGGCTGTGTATTTGGATGTATTGCTTCTTCTAGAAATTAACATTGTGTTTTTTAGAACAAGTGCACTCCTTTCGCACAGGATTGGATGATATTACTATTATTGTTTTTACCCTTCATGCTTATAGAACTATTTGTGGTTTCAGTTAGGTAGAAGCCACTGATGGGCCTGCTTCATACATCTGAAAATGGGATGATTGAACATTTCAGATTCAAATTATTCTAAACTTGCTTGATACTGCAAAAAGTGATGGAGGTTGAAAATGAGATATGTTGTATTTTAATTTTCCACCCTCTACCAAGTACCAACTATTGGAAATTTTCCGTTTTAAGTTTTTTTTTTTTTTTTTTAAATACTTGTTATTTTTATTGTTATTATTATTATTATTATCATTGTTATCATCATTATTATTTTGATAGAAGTTGTTGTTGTTATTATTATTGTTGTTATAATGATGTTTAAAGTCATTTAATTCCCAGTTTTTAGATTTGAAAAGAGAGAATTGTCATGCCTTAGATGAAGTGGGCTTTTATTTTTATACCTGCATCACTGGTGCCTTATCAATAAAATTGATCAATGACTGGTTTTGGTAAAAATCTGTGATGCCTGCTGCCTGCTGATGGTTCTAATTGTTGTTCTATTGTATTAGTAACTTGCTTGAGGTAACCTGGAGTGGTGATGAAGTTTGTTGGTGAATATTGATTTGTGGCAACTGAAAGGGCTTACAGTGTTGATCTTTCATATTTAAGGAGTAGAAAATGTACTTTTTGATGAAATTTATGTATATTACTCTTGCTTGTGATTAAATGTCAGATTTGAGAAATGTTAACTAGATTGGCATTCTGGGAAATGGTAGAGAGCTCTTTCTGCTTTGCAAAGGAACTTCATGACATCTTATGTTATAAGGCTTTCTCTGGCATTAATCATTATTTTGTGCGGGTTGGATTCATGAAGGCTTGGAGCTTTTAGGCATATTCTTTAGGGCCAAGGAATTGTGCATATTGTAAAATATTGTTATATGGTTTCTTTCCTCTCATAGAAAGGTGAAAAAGGCCAAAGTTTTATTGCTTATCATACTTTCTCGATCAATTTTGTTGTTGGTACTTGGCAGTTCAGTTTTTCTCTGCTTGATTAACTACGTTAGGTTTGGTTTTACTTTGCTTGATTAACTACGTTAGGTTTGGTTTTACTTTGCTTGATTAACTACATTCATTTTTCCATTCAGGTAAAGGATGGTGGTTATGATTACAAGGTCAATGAAACTGTCAATGTTGTTACTCAGAAGACATCTGAGATTGGACAAAAGACATGGGGCATTATGAAAGGGGTCATGGCATTGGCTTCACAGAAGGTTGAGGAGCTCACTAGAGATAACCCAAATTGGAAGCCTGATAACTGGCAAAGAAATGAAAATGACAGAAATGGTTTCTATCAGGAGCACAATCAAGAGAATAAAAGCTGGAATTCTTCTACCAGAGGAGGACAACCATCATCAGGTGGTCAAACTAATAACTCAAGTTCTTGGGACGATTGGGACGACAAAGATTCTAGGAAGCAACAACCAGCTAAAGGATCAGCTCCTCAGTCATCAGGTGGGCAATTTGGTCACAACTCAAGCTCTTGGGATGATTGGGGCCACAACGATATTAGGAAGGAAGAACCAGCTATAGGATCAACTCCTCATAACAGTGATGGTTGGGCTGGCTGGGACGATGCCAAAGATGATGGATTTGATAATTTCTACGGGAGTGCATCTAATAATAAAGCTGCTGGTCATAATGGAAAGTCAGATGCAGCCTGGACAGGAGGAGGCTTTCTCTGAGGTTTGTAAATTACGCAATATTCCTGTGGAGATTTAAGGGGTAAAAATGAACTTAGATAAAAGTAAAGGAACTAGTGAAGGTTTTTACATTTTATTTGGATTGGCTTGCACTTGGGATTATATTTAGCCCATACTGTCATTTACTTGAACAAACCTTGACACGACTCAGTATCCTGTTTGTGGGCCATTAGATAACAATTGGGCGCCACTTAAAGTGCATCTATTTCTAAATGACTCAGATTCTGTGCGATCTCTACACAAGGCTATGCATCAACGATTTCCCTTTTAAAGTTTAAGCTGCATGACCTCAGAATTTATTGAAGTTGTAATGTGTGCTTCTTGTGTTTGTGTGATGTGGGAAGTGGCCAGGGAAAGAAGGATGGGTTGCGTGATGAGAGGCATCTGCATCATGAGACTGGAAATCATTAGTTTTTGGGTTTTTTTTTTTTTTTTTTTTTATGTCTTATTATTTTGATGTTTAATGTCTGTTTTGTTCTACCTCTGTCTTCTAATACATACCTTTGAACTAAATTGTGACTTGTTATTCTTCTTGGACCAGGTTTGATCCTATCTTTATTATCATTATCAGTTTCAAAATTTTGTCATAAGTGACAAAAATATGGTAGCTTTTGGACTCATGGCAAGCAGGCCAAGCAGGGATGTCATTAAACATGATGAATGTGACCAGACTGTCATCTATAAGTTTTTGGGTCACTATGAGTCCCCTTATGTGCAGGAAGAATTATTTTTTTGAGGTTAGTATATTGTCAGCAAGTCTTTATTTTTCGTCTTTCTCCTATCCTCCCTCTCCTTCTGCAATTTCTTTTTTAATGTAATTTTTTCAAAAACTTCTGTATGGTTGGAAACGTAGTACGTGTACAAGTGTCCAAAGAAGGGCAAATTGCCCAAATTTAAGGGAACTACTTACCTGGAAGTGTGATGAAACATTATTGTGACATGAAATTTTCATAATTGTTTTGAATTTGTCTCCATTTAATTTGCTTTGTTTGCAGTTTTACTTGCTCCATATTGAGCACTGATTCATTATTATTTTCCCCTCATTTATTATTATCCATTGCGTCAAACAATCACTATTATGGGAATCAAACATCAATCTTGTGCCATGTGTGTAAAGCATAACACCATTAAAGAATAGGGTAATACTTCCATCGCACTAAACGGCCTTAAATTTTGTTATAATATTGGGGCAAGATAAAGATTAATCTGCTGGTTAATGTCATTATATACTTATTTTCTTGGGCTTTTAATCATGCTTGTTAAATTACTGCATTCTCAGATTACCCGTCGTGAGCGTGTTTGCGATGGAAGGAGGGGTTTGGTGGTTGTCGTTACTTTTGTTACTTTCATGTAGGAGCTTGTATTTACTGGTCTACCACACGTCATTACTTCAATATTTCCAAATATAAGGTGTTTATATTTTCTTAAGGATTAAAAGTCTGGAACAGAGTAGTTTGTACATAGTTGATATCATGTGACACGAATGATTCAATTCCTCCGATGGCATCGTAAATCACTATACCCTAGCTCTCTTTCTGAGTGTAGTTTCATTTCAATTTGCCAAGTCTTGGTCTTGTATAACAAGCACCGAACTCGTAATGCCCAGACCTGAACAGGTTAAGAGATTTCTAAAAGTGTTTTCAAATTAAGGTCGACTGGATCACGTTCTCACAGTAGCCAAACAATTTATTTATATATAAAACTAGTTACAAGAGATAACATAACAGAATTGGAAAATTCAAAATACTAGATAAACATAACAAACAATAATGCAAACTACTGAGAGATCCTATCCTAAAGACTTGGAACTAAGTGGCACGTCTTTAGCCCCCCTCAAACTTGGCGGGTGATCACTGAGACCAAGTTTGGACCTCAAATTAAAAAATGCAGCACGTGGCAATGGCTTGGTAAAAATGTTTGCGAGCTGACTTGAGGAAGGAACATAAGTGGTGATAAGAGACCCTTGAGCAACTTTTTCACGAACAAAGTGATAATCTAGTTGAATATGTTTTGTACGGGAGTGAAAGACTGGATTCACAGTGAGGTGTAAGGCACTAAGATTATCACAAAATAGTCGTGGAGGATCAAGTAGAGGCACACCAACATCTCGAAGTAGATAACTGAGCCAACTTAACTCAGCAGTAGCAGAGGCCATGGCACGATATTCAGCTTTGGCACTTGATCTAGCCACGGTGGGTTGCTTCTTGGCACTCCATGAGATACAATTGCTTCCAAGAAAAGTGCAATAACTCGTGGTGGAGCGACGAGTCAACTGGCACCGAGCCCAATCCGCATCCGAAAAAGCGTATAAACTTGATGCAGACTGAGCATGAATGCGTAAGCCAAGGTCGACTGTTCCTTTCACATAATGTAGAACTCTCTTCAACTCGCAAAAATGGGCATTGGTTGGAGTATGCATGAACTGACAAAGATGATTGACACAATATGTAAGGTCCGGTTTGGTGAAGGTAAGATATTGAAGGGCACCCGAAAGACTTCTATACAAACCAGGATCGGAGAACACAATATCATCAGAATTTGAAGAATCAACCTGCATGGGAGTCGCAACAGTGTTGCAGGCGTCCATATTTGCACATTGAAGGACATTCCTAGCATACTTTGACTGAGATAGAAGCAAACCATAAGAAGTATAATGAACTTCAACTCCGAGAAAGAATTGGAGACGTCCTAAATCCTTGATGGCAAAAGAATGACCAATATCATTAAGGAACTTAGTGAGAGTAGGTTGATCATTGCTAGTCAAAATTATATCATCAACGTAGAGGAGCAGCAACATGAGAATGCCATCAATGTGATACACAAATAAAGATGGGTCAGCAGTACTGCATGTAAAACCATAAGAGACCAAGTAAGAACTTAGGCAATCGAACCAGGTACGAGGAGCTTGTTTGAGACCGTACAATGCCTTTTGTAGTTTCCATACATGATTAGGAAACAAAGGATTGACAAAACTGGGTGGCTGAGAAACATAAACTGGTTCATCCAAGAGTCCATGTAAAAAGGTATTTTTGACATCAAGTTGTCGAAGAGACCAACCATTCATGGTCACTAAGCTGAGGACAAGTCGAATAGTGCTGTATTTAATAACTGGTGAGAAAGTTTCCTGAAAATCAACACCAGCAATTTGATTAAACCCCTTTGCCACGTAACGTGCCTTAAGCTTGTCAAGCGAGCCATCAGATTTTAGTTTAGTTTTCCAAACCCATTTGGTTCCAAGTACTCGCATAGTGGGGGAACGAGGCACAAGCTCAAAAGTACGTTGATCAATAAGAGCTTGAAGTTCATCCTCCATAGCCTTTTTCCAACCAGGATGACGTAGTGCAGTTTTTACTGATTTGGGTTCCACTGGAATTGGTTCACAATGCAGTAAGTATCGTGGGTTTGGGCACGTGATGCCATCCTTGGATCGGGTAGTCATTGGATGATGGTTATGAGAAGGTTGGGTCAAAGGCAAGGTATGTGAGGAAGTGGAAGTAGCACTGTTTGAATGGCTGGGAATATTTGATGGTGAATGAGTAGGAATAGAAGAAAGTTGTTGGGGTGGGGCCATTGTGATATTTAAATTTGTTGGGGAAGATACGGGTGGGCCATTTAGTGTAGAGTTAACAGATGAATTAGGTGAGATATGGGAGGTAATTTCATGTGGGGTATCAGTGTCATGACATGGTGGATGGTGAAAGGAAGTGGGGTTAAAAAAATGGGTAGTTTTTGAAAAATGAGTGATGGTAGTGGAGAGGTCAGCGGAAGGTTTATATAAGGTGTTGAGGTCATGAAACGGGAATTGGAATTTGTTAAACACCACACTACGTGGTATGAAAATTTTTCGAGTGGTTGGATAAAGACATTTATAGCCTTTGTGTCTATTAGAGTAGCCCAAAAACACACAAGGTAAAGACTTAGGAGCCAGCTTGTGAGTAGAGGAGTCCTTAATCAATGGGAAACATTGAGACCCAAAAGTTCGTAAGCAAGAATAATCGGGTTGCTCCTTGTATAATAGGAAAAATGGGCTAGTGAAACCACGTACCGAGGAAGGCAACCTGTTGATCAGAAAACATGCAGTCTGAAAAGCTTTCGGCCAATAAATTAGAGGAACCTTGCTTGCAAAAATTAGAGTTAAACCAAATTCACTTAGATGACGATGTTTGCGCTCAGCCACACCATTCTGTTGAGGTGTGCAAGGACAAGAAACTTGTAGCCGAATACCATTGGAGGCAAGATGAGATAGAAAATTTTGATTGATGAATTCACCTCCACCATCACACTGTACGGCTTTAATGTTGATATTAAATTGGCGAGCAACAAACTTTTCAAACAACACATAATGCTGGAAGAACTCGGATTTGGCTTTTAAGAGAATAATCCATGTAAAGCGTGTAAAGTCATCCACAATGCAAGCATAAAATCAAAAACCACATCTAGAAGTAATTGGAGATGGAACCCATAAATCCAAATGAATAAACTCAATAGGAAAAGAACTTCGTTTATTGACTGGAAGAAATGGCAATTCATGTGCTTTTGCCAGCGTACAAGAATCACAAATAAATGGAAAAGACTCCTTATTAGAAAGTTTAATAGCTCCTTTGTGATGCAAATGTTGAACAAGACGCATGTGAGGATGTCCAAGCATGGCATGCCAGACTCGAGCATCAGCACTCTGAAATCTTGTTGAAAAATGAGCACTAATCTTTTTTGGTAGGGAATAAACATTCCCCATCCTTATCCCCTTGGTCAAAATCAGCCCTGTCATCTTGTCCTTTATCATAAAACCCGTATCAGAAAATTCACAAACACATGGATATTCAGTGGTAAGCTGACTGATAGATAAAAGATTTTTCTGAATCCCAAGAACAAGAAGAACATCTTTAATAGGCAGAGAAGAGCCATTTGAAAGAGAGATAGAAGAATCACCAATATGAGAAATGTCCAGAATATCACCATTGCCAATAGCAACACATGTAGAACCCGTATAAGGACGAAGATTAGATAATATACCTGCATCATTAGTCATATGAGCTCCTGCACCTGTATCAAGGAGCCATGCATTGCATCCTCAGAATCATGAAGAGTGAGAGCTGCCAAGGCTGGTGAAAGTGATTCAGGTTGATATGCATGATTGAACCGATGAGGACATGCAAGAGCTTCATGATTACCTGTCTTGCATATTTGACACTTAACTGCAGTCAAGGATGAATGTGAAGAAGGTTTGGCAACACTGGAAGATGAAGAATGTGGTGTAAACCCGCGGCCTTTGGAGCTAAAGGTAGGACGTGGAGAACGTGGTTTAGATTGGTAGTGTTGGCGACAAAAAGGTTGTTTGTCAGGCTGGGCATAGAAGGTAGGGGTAAGAGATTTAGGAAGTTCAGTAGTATGAGTATCATAGTTAATAAGTTGAGGGAGAATGGATTGATAGGAAGGGATGGGTGGGTGAAGCATGGCAGTGGTAAAGGTGTTGTAATCGGGCCAAAGACCACGGAGAAGGTGAAAAACTTTGTCTTGATCGAGTAGTGGTTTGCCAATGAGAGAAAGATCATCACAAAGAGATTTAAAGTACCGGATGTAGTCATGGATCGATTGAGTCGGTTCTTTGGATAACAATGACAATTTTTATTTTAATAAAAATTCTCGTTCTATAGACGTGTGAGCATAGGCATCTTGGAGTGCTAGCCAAACCTCTCGAGAAGTGTCCAAATCAACAACCAGTGCAAGAGCCTCTTCAGACAATTGACTGATAATCCAAGCACGAACTAGACGATCTGAGCGTCGCCAGTGAGTGAACTCCGGGTTTGGTTGGTCAAACCTCATGCCAGGGGATGTTGTGGCCACAGGGGAAGGGATCAACGGAAGAGGAGCTGGAATGTCACCAGATATAAAGCCACCAAGGTCTTAACTTTCAATGAGGTTACGCATTTGAGAGCGCCAGAGAACATAATTAGAGGAATTGAGATCAAAAGATACAAAGTTGCTAATATTAAGATTAGCAGGGTATGGGTAAGGAGATTGGTTATTGGCGGTAGCGGATGAAGAAGATGAATTGGACATTCTAGGGTTGGAGTTAGCATTAGCCATAGGCAAAATTTGATACCATAAAAGTGTTTTCAAATCAAGGTCAACTGGATCACATTCTCACAATAGCTAAACAATTTATTTATATATAAAACTAGTTACAAGAGATAACATAATAGAATTAGAAAATTCAAAATACCAGATAAACATAACAAACAATAATGCAAACTACTGAGTGCTCCTATCCGAAAGACTTGGAACTAAGTGGCACGTCTTCAATTTCCAGTTCGCCCCAGCTCACCGTGCTCGAGTCGAGAATCTTCGATGTTTCCTACCGTGGTTGACTCAAGAAGCTGTTGTCCTTTCCCAACAATTACTAGCTCATACTCCTTAGATTTTCCAATCGTTAAAACTCCTCTGTTATGCTGCTTAAGTCCTTTTCAATGTACTCCATTGACGCATGCAATTTAGTTTTGAACTGGTTTACTGCCACCTCATCTCGCTCCCGCACACGACATTTTAGATTTGTCAGTAAGTTTGGCCTCGTTTAGTCATTCTCTTCTGTTTTTTTTCTCCCTAGCTTAGTGTTAATGACACTTCTTTTTAATCTTTCCTATTTTTTTTATTGGAATAATAATAATAATAAAAAAAAAGCAATATACGTGAATTAAAGGAGATATCATCATTCATTAGAAAAAAAAGGAGATGAAATCAAAACTAAAAGAAACATACCTTTTCTCTTTCCCAATCCGTAGCTGATTGTGTCGTGGTTGGATCTCCCATTCATGCCTTCCCTATTTGACATGAACCTCACAGCACACAACCTAATTGTTGGATGTTCTGCCATCCTACTACCCAAATCTAAAGCCATGCGATCATGTGGTCCACCAATGAAAATTATGCGCACCCTCTTCGTTGCATCAGCACTAGTTTCAATACCTAGTTGAAACCATGTACCAACCCCACGGTTGACGAGCACTGCGACAGAGGAGGGTGCGGTTTGAAGCACCCTCTGATTGACTTCCCCCAAGACTTCCCCTATGTTTTCAATTGCCTCTTCATCTTCTCCTCTCCACCTTTTATGGAATGGCTCTATGATCATTGCCACACCTTTCTTCTCCGTGACATGGCATATATCCTCGTGCATCGTAGACAATGCTGAGAGCCTGAGACGGACGACAAATAATGCACGGTTACTTGACCGTAAGCTTGGAATGCGGTGGCAATTTCGTCATGCATGGCTCTTTCTCCTCTTCCTCTTTTGAAACACTGGATGAAGGGAAACCCTTTCTTCCGGTTGCGTTGAACCATCAAGACGGAAGAGGATCGATCAACGAGTTCAACAAGTTGCATGACATACAGTTTTAGCTGGGACTTGGCTCGAATTGGTTCAATGAAGTTGATCAGTGAGGGTACCTCGATCGCGTGTTCCATGGATGCATGCAAGAATGCTAAGCTCCTTTTGCAAGTCCGTCAGAGTACATGGCGGTTGTGGCAATCTACGAAGACGAATTTCGTAATTAACATCACGTGAGTGTTTATATATGGCCACCACTATTGGGTTTGTAATGAAGGTGGGGTGAAGGGAGACATGAGCACTAGGATGGTAGACATCTCGTCGTTAAGGACCTGCATAGCCAGCGTAGTCACATTTAATCGCGCAGCCGAACACGAGAGAAAACAAATGATCTTTTTTTTTTTTTTTTTTTGTAGAACATTAAATTTAGGCTGAGAAGAAGAAAAACAAATACTGTTATTAGCACAATTTTTACACGCTCCTTAGTTGTAAATCGGTAAATTATAAATAAATTGTGGTGAATTTTACATATAATGTACATATAATTTTGATAAAAAGAGCTTTACTGCTGCGGTGAAAAGAATATGTATGTTATTATATATGAAAAGGAGGCATACATTAAAACAACATTCCTTTTTAAATGGGCAAATTCTGTGATGCATATCATAAAGTGAGATACATCACACATCTTCTAAATTTAATGGTTAGATATGAGGGTATATTTTATACACCTATCCATACTTCTCACATCCAACCGTTAAACTTAGAAGGTATGTGATATACCTCACTTTTGTGAGGTACATCACAGAATTCACCTTTTAAATGAGATATAATATATTTTTTAAGTTGTAGGATTATTTATTTGATTTTTAATTTAAAAGATGTTTAGACATTTATATTCTGCATATTATTGGTTAGCTCAGAATCTGATATATAATTTTTAATTTATAAATGTCGTTAAACTTATTTATGAATAAATTTTTTTTTTATTAAAAAAAGTAATTTCTGCAAATCTTATTGGAATTTAACACAGTGCGATATCCAATTCCAAAGTGAGACACTGTATAATTGTTACGTAAGGCAAAAAGTATAGGGAATCGCGCGCTGTCGCTGTGCGCACGAGCTCGGCAGAGTTACGGTTTTTCCTTTTATAATTTATTAAAAAAAAAATTCTCAAAACAAATGAACTGATTCAAAGGTTAAGAATCTCAAGAAGTCTAATCTTTTCTAACAATTCCCTAACCTAAAGCAATTATTTTTCAAGTGAGTATAGAAAGAGTTACGGTTTTTCCTTTTATAATTTATTAAAAAAAAAATTCTCAAAACAAATGAACTGATTCAAAGGTTAAGAATCTCAAGAAGTCTAATCTTTTCTAACAATTCCCTAACCTAAAGCAATTATTTTTCAAGTGAGTATAGAAAAAGTCATATATATATATATATATATATATGAGAGATCATATGAGAAGAATAATTTATTATGAGAGTGAGATAAGTAAATTTGGGCCGTATAATTATATATAGATGGTTAAAATTTAAAATTTTTTGAAAGTCATATGATTACTTAAAAATTGTATGACTTTATATTTTAATCTTAATTATTTATATAAGATTCAATAATCAAATTTGCTCCTCTTATTCTTATAATTAACTACTCCTCTCACATGATTCTCTCCCTATATATATATATATATATATATATGGAGGATGTATCACATGAAATAAGGGGTTTATTATAAGAGTAAGAGGAGCAAATTTGGGCCATAAAATATATATAAATGGTCAAGATTTAAAGTTATCTAAAGGTCATATGATCAATTAAAAATATCACATAACTTTATATTTTAATTTTGATCATTTATATAAAATTTAATGATCATGATTTATTTTTTTCACTTTCATAATTAACCACTGGATCTTACATAAATAATCAAGATTAAAATATAAAGTCACATAACTTTTTTCGGTGATTATATGACCTTTAAACAACTTTAAATCTTGACCATCTATGTATGATTATATAGCTCAGATTTATTTCTTTTACTCTCATAATAAATCACTTCTCTCATATAATACGCTTCCTATATATATATATATATAGAGAGAGAGAGAGAGAGAGAGAGAGAGAGAGAGAGAGGGGAGAGGGGGGAGCGAAGACCGCCATTTGCCATTCTCTGAATCTCTCTCTTTTTTATTTTTTAATCTATCCGATGACTATTGTTATTTTCTGTAAAAAAGTTGAAAGTTTTCTAATGACTGTGTTTTATTGCTCTTAATAATTTTGTTATTTTATATATGTCAAAAATTTAAGAGAGTAATCCTTGATGGCTCAAAACTAACATGCACGAAAACTAACGAATATTGTTGGACTAATCAGAGTTGATTAAAAGATATTTAAAGTGGATCCAAATTATCATGGGTGGTCTATAAAACACATCAAAACTGTATATTTGCACACAGTTTCACGAATGATTCTTCATGCCATTCAAAATTATCCAATACATTCTTTTCTTTGCCAATGTTGAGAACAATAAGCTCCACCAACCCTTTGGTGTTCATCAAAATTGCAAGCGCCAAAGATTCCCTCACAGGTATCGTGCTCATCATCACCGCCACAAACGTCCCCAAAATCTTCCCCGCGCACGCCATCGTTATAACCAGCAACAGAAGCCCCCAATCCTCCACACCATGCAACTTAGCCACTAGAGGTGTAATTGGGTTGGATTGATTCAGGTTTAAGGAAAAAATAAATATGAACCAATCAATTTTGATTGGTTCAGTTTGGTTTGGATTGATGAATTTTTTTTATCAAATCCGAACCAAACCGAATGAATCAAAATCGGGTTGGTTCGATCCAGGTGTTTGGGTACTTGATCTCAAAAACTTGCCCCAAGCACCCTAAGCACCAAAACTAAAGTCTAAATAGCAAAATCAAAGAAAATCATTGAAATCATATGAATTAAATAAATTTTATGAACCCCCATGCTCAAAAACCTCTCAATTACTATGCTTTTAGAACTATCAAAATCAATAGAAACAAAAGGTAAATATCAAAATCCCAAATCTCAAAATATGAATTAAACTAAATAATATAGTTAGAATAAGGGACTGGGATTGCATGGAAGAACAAGAGGAGGTGCGGCATTGGAGAAGCAAGCCAAATCTAAGTGATTGGCTGACCGCATCTGCAATGATGGTGGGTGGCTACAAGCAACAAGTAGAAGTAGGAATGTTCAAAAACCCGCCCCACAAATACCTACAGGTAATGGGGACGAGGATTTTAAATATTCATATGTTAAATGGGGTGGGGGCAGAGGCGAGAGTCACTATCCCCATACCCGTAGGTATTCGATATAAAATTATTATTTTATCTTTAAGTTATTACTTTAGTTAGGCTAATGTTGTTATTATTTAAATTGATTGGACTAATATTTAAATTTAGAAGTTGGATTTATTTATACTTATTATGTGTTGGACTAATGGTTGGATTAATATTATATAATAATTTTTATTTTAAATATTTTAAGTTTTTGGAATTTAGATTGTGGAATTGGATTACTATAATTATTTTGTGTTTGTTTTATGTGTTTATTTTTATTTTAAGAATCTTAAGTTGTTAGAATTCGAATTATAGAATTAGATTACTGTTTATGTTTATTTTAAATATTTTATGATATTAAAATTTTTATATTTAATTTAAATTTTAAAATTTTTTAACATTCTAACTGGTATTTATGGATATTCGCGGGTACCCGTAAATCCGCGAGGAAATCAAAAGTGGGTACTCGTGTGGATATGGGGCCGGGGATGGGGCCAGATATTTATACAGAGGGTCGAGGAGGGAGGTTAACCCCCGCCCCCGCCCTACCTCATTGACATCCCTAGGTAGAAGATAAGTGTGCAGACAATGGCGGAGAGATGGCCGATGGAGCTCGCATAGCAGAGATTGTGTGATGGTGGTCAGCAGAGATTGACTGGCATACGAGGGCTAAAGGCGATGGTGGTCGGTGGAGATAACACGACCGACAAGGGTTGAGATTGCGCAACTAAAGCTTGATGTCATGGTGGAGATGGCGGAGGCCGACCGAGGAATGAGATGGCGAAGGTTGATCGAGCTTTCAAAGGTCAACTGAGGAATGAGGGCTAAAGGTGGTGGTGGTTGACAGCACAGTGGTGGTGGGTGATGGTGTCTACGGCGGCTAAGGCTTGTAGGTGATATTGTTCAACATTCAAAAATAGAATGAGGATTAAAGGGGGCCTTTGATGTTAGTGGCTGCCAGGGTGTTTTAATAAAAAAAACACTAAGGGTTCTTCGGGTCAGGTCAGGTTGGGTTCGGGTCTCAAACCCCCTAATCCGATGACTAAACCATATATTGATTGCTTTCAATCGAATTGTACCCGATTGAATCGATAACTTGAACGAAACCGAGCCAATTTAATTGGTTCGATTTGGTTCGAATTAGTCGGGTTCATCGGATTGACCCGATTCGCTTACATCCATATTAGCCACATTTGTTTTCATCCCACTAGACGCAATGTACAAAGGAAGCAACAGTGTGGACACCAAGTCCTCAACCCTCTTTGTCACACTGCTCGCAAACTCACCATGTTTGGGTATCGTGAGCCCGAAAATGAATGCCGCTAATATCACTTGATAGGAGATTTACTTCATTGTAATCAGGAATAAATGGTTGTATTTTCTCAACCTTGAGGATGAAGTTGATTTGAAGTCGAGGGTAATCTCACACCCCAAATTAGCTAGTTAGTTTATTAGGTTTGTTAGTGAGATACTTAGGTTTATAAATAAGAGAGATTATCCTCATTGTACATTTATTCATAGATTGTTAATAAAATTAGATTTGGATATTCATTCCAAGAAGCTCTTGTAAATTCTATTTAAAAAAACTTATTAGCGTATCTAAATTTAAGTTATTAAATTTATATTTATATAAAAATTATTTATTCCCAAGAAAAAAAGACCTAAAATTCAGTTTAAGATTGAAAAGATCTACACAACTTATTTATTATTCACATACCGAATATGTATAGGCAAGCATTGTTGTTGTTGTACTATATATGAGTGATATACCTCATACAAACTGAATTCCTTCCTATTTGTAACCATCATTATTCAAAAGGGAATCTTATCCAATTTAATGCAAGTTCTTGACAGCACGTGTGGAATATTTGTATGCAAGCGTTGTTGCTGTTGTACTATATATGAGTGATACACCTCATACACATTGAATTCCTTCCTATTTGTAACCATCATTATTCAAAAGGGAATCTTATCCAATTTAACGCAAATTCTTCACAGTTGGCTATCGGATGATTTCGATAAGAGAGCAGATCGAAAATACGAAGGAAACTATCAAAATTGACAGAGTCTAATGTTAGTCAAGAAAGGAATCGAGTGGGTAAAGATTGGCTTCAAAGGAAAGGTAATATTTTGACTGAATTAAAGTGTCAACCATAAAGTGAGTAGTGATAGAGTGACATGGAAGAAATAGCTAGAAGGAAGGGGTCCACACATGATCCAGAAACGTGGCATGAGATGTGGGATGATGGAGAGCAAAGAAGAACATTAGCCTTAATGGCACAAACTGCCAAAACGTGGATGTAATGGGCCTGGGTTCTAGGAAGTCATTTGGCTATAAATAAGGAAATAAGGGTAGCATTTGGGGGACTACAGACTTGAAACACCTAGAGGAACTCTCTCACAATGTTCGTCTTAACATTACAAAGTGAATAGGAACTCAAGTAATGGTCCTTTGTTCTTTACTGTGTTGAATTACTACATTCTGACGCTCTTATTTAGTTCTAATTTCTTTCTTTTGTATATTTACTGGCATATATATTTCATTTACAATACATTATCTTCTTTAAAGTTCCATTAAATTGTTGATTATTTCTTATTGCTTGCACTTTTAAGATTATGAGAACCTACTAAAGGAATCGCTTCCATTCTCCAAATTGAGATTGAGAAGCAAGGTTGTCATCATTTATTTGTTCATCGACTAAAAAAACCAGTTAAACAAATTGTCACGCCCTGTGGGACCATAAAAAAAAACGCAAAAAATAGTTGTTGCTGACTGTGCATAATCTTGAGAAGTGTAGTGTCAAATATGGCCAAGTCAAAAACATCTTCATCTAGGACATCTTCTAATGACGAGGTGAATAATGAGGGAGAATGCCTTCCTGTGGCTATGCAACCTCTAGAGCCAGTCTTGACACCAATACCCGCTACACGGCAAGCAGTAACTACTCAGGCTCCAAGTAGCATTAGTACAGTGGCAATGACTATGATGCCCATATATGGGATGCCTCCTGGCTTTATACCACCTACAGCTACACAAACTTCGATGCAACTGGGTTTAGTGGCGGGTACAACAACCTTTCAAAATCCGTTGTACACAAACACTATTATAGCTAACTTGCCTCCGTTTGGGTCATTGCCAAGGTTAATAGGCCCAAATTCGGGAAACCCAATAATGAGCCCTGTGTACACAAATATGACTAGGTCAATGCCATTTGCAACGGCTTCCTACACTAATGAATCATTGACCACTTTTCGACGTCAGCTCGAAAAAAGTCATCATGAGTTATTAAATATTGTTACTCATCAAATGGCCATTGTAATTACCCCATTTTTAGAGTCAAACAATACTAGGTATGAGCAATTAGCTCGATAGGTCAACCGTATAGCTTTCATAGTCGACACTGCAAATGAGTCTATTGATTAACTCCGAATAAGGGATAATGTCGACAATAATAACCCAGAAAACATTCTACCCCAACTGGAAAACCAAATAATCGATGACATACAGTTTGTTAATCGAGGACAAAATGTAGACCAAGTACTACAAAAGCTGAGGCAGAATAACGTTGGGGGGCATCAAAATTTAACAAGGGTAGTTGAGCAGGTCTTGAATCGCTTCAGCTTCAATGTGGGCTATGCAAATCAACCTCATTTTGTCTCTGTATTTCCTGACTATGTACAACAGGCAGAGCTCCCTCGAGGTGGAAGGCTCCAAAATAATTGACTAAATTCTTAGGGGAAAACGAGGAATCTACTATTGAGCACATCGCTTGATATTCTATGGAAGTTGGTGAGCTTGCTAACATAGAATATTTGAAGATGAGATTTTTTTCCTCGTCTCTAACAAAAAATGCCTTTACTTGGTTTGCAAATATACGGCCAAATTTGATTTTCTCATGGGATCAATTGGAGAAAAGTTTCCATGACCAATTTTTTAGAGGAGAAATGAGGGTAAGTTTGACCAATTTTTTACAATAAGGAGGGGTCAGGAGGAGTTGATAGATGATTATTTAGCCAGGTTTAAGATGATGAACAATCGATGTTTTACCCTTATCATAGAATCAGAAATGGTTAAAATGGTTGCTAATGGGCTTGACTATAACATTAGAAAGAAATTGGTTAATCTACAGTTCCTAGATTTAACCTAGCTAGCAGACAAAGTTCGATAGATCGAACAACTAAAAGCTGAAGAGGATAGAATAGAAAGGACTAGGCTTAGGAAGGCTTTAGGAAAGAACAAGTAAATTTCGCGGAAATAGAGTCAGAGGAGGAAGATGATGGTTTCGACTCCAATGAAATAAAGATGGTCGAAATAAAAGCAGCCGAATTGCAAGCAAGTCCTCCCTATATTTGTGCCTCACTCAAACTAGTTAAAAGAAAAGAAAAGGCTAATATTAACAATAAATCCTATTCCTTTGACATAACCAAGGCAGATCAAATTTTCGATATATTACTAAAAGATAAACAAATTATCTTACCTAAAGGAACGAAAATGCCCTCATTAGAAAAGATAAAAAATAAAAACTTTTGCAAATATCACTAGATTGTTGGACATTCGACTAACAATTGTGTCCGTTTCAAGGACTTGATCCAGAAAACGATTAAGGAGGGACGCTTGAAGTTGGAAGAAAGGCCTCAATCGACAATGACTATCGATGTTAACCCATTTTAGATGAACTCCGCCTTCATCGAACCTATACATATGTCGGTCAATGCTATGGGTTTTGAAGGAGACGTGGAGGAAAAAGTGAAAGAAGAGATGATGCTCAACTCATTTAAAGACACTAAAAAGCCTATATATCCAAGAGTGGGAAAACTTGCTCGATTTCCTTCTAAAACAAAGAGATTCTAATGCAAATGTAACTATTTGCCCGAGGTTTAGCACAACATTTGATAAAATAGCAGCAAAAGCATTTGAAGAAGAGAAAAAGGCCGAGGCCAAAAAAGAAAAAAGAATCGAACAAGAAAAGCAAGAAATCGAAAGGAACTTGGTTGAAAAAGAAGCTGAGGTAGCACGACTAAGAAGAGACATAGCCGAAAAATAGATTGTGATCGATATAGGGAAATTAGGGCCGAATACACTACAACTAGGTGAAGGCGCGAAACAGTAGGTCAAAACGGTAGTCATGGTCGATTAGAAGCCAGAGGAAGTCAAGATGAGAACGCATACCCTCATCAAATGTGATAAATAACAAGTGGATACATAATACACTAAGGCTCCTGGACCTTACATTCAGACGCCATACAGAAAGAAGGCCAAGTGGGTAAAGCCACGGTATCATGAAGTTCCATTGCCAAATCATACGTGGCAAAGGAAAGACATGCGATCTCGCATCAACCCAAATGGATCAGTATATGGCCTATCACTTTACCCAACATCGGTATGTTAACTAACCGTGCAAGGGGAAAGAAATAGGCAAGGGAGGTATCCTGAGTACGTACCATTAGACGATTTTCAAGCCCAACCTGATCTCAATATGCCAACATCTGCCCATTCCTCTTCAGAACCCAAAAAGCGAAAAGGAACTCTTCGGTCAAAAAGAATGAAAGAATTTAAATTCGAAAATGAAGATGATTTGCTAACAGAAAACTTTGAAATAGGATTTGAGGACGATCTCGAGGCCATCCTGGGGATAGATTTATCGGGATGGTAACAATCCTCCTTGCAGAATTTGAAAAAGAAATAGAGACATGGGAAAATAAAGAAGATTGTTTCGATGTATTTCTAGGGCAAAAATGTTTTTTCATAGGGGACGATGCTGATAAAAGTGTGCTGTTTGAAAAGCCGGACGATGTGATGAAGTCACAACTCAGGCCATTACATATCAAAGCTGACATATTTGGAAAGATAGTTAATAAGGTGTTGGTGGATGGAGGAGCTGCCATCAATTTGCTACCAGAATCCATGTTGACTAAATTTGGAAAAACAGTCGACTAGTTGGTAAAAGCTATTGTAGTGGTAATCGATTTCACAGGCAAAACCTTTATTTCAAAGGGGAAGATTATGTTGAAAGTAAAGGTAGGATCTGTCAACAGAATTACACCTTTTGTAGTAGTACCATCGAAAGTTGGCTACAATGCATTGCTAGGAAGAGAATGGATCCATGGGCCAGGAGTAGTTCCTTCGACCCTTCACTAGAAACTGATTATTTGAAATGGTGATGGAAATGTCAAAATGGTAATGGCTGATGATAGCCCATGCTATTTTCAGCAGGCTCATGCGGATTTCAAGGTGTATAATTCAAAAGTGAAGCCTCTCATAGTGGATAATAGCACTTTCAACCCTGAACTCATCGAAGGTTGTTACTTGGGTCCAAATGGCTTATATTTTACGTCCAAAGCTGGGGCAGGAGCGGCCCAGTAAGAAACTTAGCTTATGGATTTAACGAGCCATTTGGCTCAATTGTCGGCCTATATGGTCGACAAACAACTCTGTACATATGAAATAAGTTTAGATTGCATTTATGATAACAGCTCTTTAGGATTTGAATAATCTTTGGAAGAAGAAATAAAAAGAGTTGAAGTATAAGATCCACTAGAGGAAGTCAATTTGGGGGATGAGGATGAGTATTGGCCAACTTATATTAGTTCTTTGATTGCTCAAGAGTTCAAAGCAGAATTGATTCGGGTGCTCAAAGAATTCAAGGATTGTTTCGCCTAGGAATATGAAGAAATGCCAAGGCTCAATCGAACTCTTGTCGAACACCAACTCCTGATAAAAGAAAATGTTCAACCTGTGAAACAAGTGCCTCGAATATTCTCACCAGAGATAGTGTCAAAAGTGAAACAGGAAATCCAGAGATTGCTGAAAGCCAAATTCATTTGAACTGCCAGGTACGCAGATTGGGTCTCTAACATTGTTCCTGTTCTTAAAAAGAATGGTAAACTGAGAATTTGTATTGATTTTAGGAATTTAAATAGTGCTACGCTGAAAGATGAATATCCTATGCCTATTACTAATATGTTAATAGATTTTACCTCTGACTATGAAATTCTAAGTTTTCTTGATGGGTATTCTGGGTATAATCAAACCTATATCATAGAAGAAGATGTGTTGAAAATAGCATTTCGATGCCCTGGTGCCATTGGCATATATGAATGGGTAGTTATGCTCTTTGGGCTTAAAAATGCTGGAGCCACATATCAACGGGCCATGAATACAATATTCTATGAGCACATCAGAAAATTCATGGAAGTATACATTGATGATCTAGTGATAAAATCTAATTCCAGGAATACCCATCTCGAGAATCTAAAAAAGGCTTTCAAAAAAATGCGTAGGCACAATCTTAAGATGAACCCCTTGAAGTGTGCATTTGGTGTTTTTGCAGGAAATTTCCTAGGATTCCTCATTCACAAAAAAAGAATCGAAATTGTTAAAAACAAGGCAAGAGCAATAATAGAAGCCAAGCCGCCATTAAGCAAGAGGGAATTGCAAGTTTTCTTGGGCAAGGTAAATTACCTGAGAAGATTCATTTCGAGTTTGTCGGGAAAAACGAGGGTCTTCGCCCCGTTAATCAAGCTCAGAAAAGAGAAGGACTTCTTATGGGCTCGAGAGCATCAAGAGACGTTTGAACAAATCAAGCAGTATTTATCATCACCCCCGATCATGGCTCCTCCAAGGCATGGAAAACCAATGAGGCTATATATCTCAGCATCAGATACCACTATAGGCAGTATGCTGGCACAAGAAGATGAAGATGGTGTCGAAAAGGTGACATACTACCTAAGTAGAGCGTTAGTCGACGCTGAGACTAGATATAGCCCAATCGAAAAATTATGTTTAGCCTTGTATTTTTCTTGTATGAAACTCAAACATTATTAATCCCATGTGAGGTCTTTGTAGTTTCTCAATTCAATGTTATTAAGTATATGTTTTCTTCCCCAATGCTCCATAATCGAGTTGGAAAATGGATGTTGGCTCTGAGTTTTCACTCCACTTTGTCCCTGCAAAAGTCATAAAAGGTCAAGTGTTGGCCGATTTCTTAGTCGACCACCCAGGGCCTAAGGTACAGGTAGATTTGGTTGAGATAAAGCCATGGAAGCTATATTTCAATGGATCGACACATAGGAAAGGATCGGAAATCCGAATCTTATTGATCTCCCCATTAGAAGAGCCAACGAAATTCCTTTTTGAGCTTGATGAAGAATGCTCCAACAACAGAGCCAAATATGAAGCTTTAATAGTAGGGCTAGAAATATTAATTGAAAAAGGAATAAAAAATGTCGAGATAATGAGGGATTCCTAGCTAGTCATAAAACAGGTGTCGAAAGAATATAAGTGTGCAAATGAAAATATGGTTAAATATTTGTCAATCGTCCTAAGATTGTTAGATTGATTTGATTATGTTAGTATTCGACATGTACCAAGGGACGAAAATTTCGAGGCTAATGAACTGGCCCAATTGGCATCAAGATATAAAATCAACACATTGACATTAAAGAAGTTGATTGAATTGAAAGGACAATATACTCCCTACAAGGAAAAGGAGGCATGTTTTTTAAATTAAGGTGGCCTTTCAGATTAGAGAAGACCAATTGTCAAATTTTTGAGAAATCCCGACGCCTCCGTCGATAGAAAAACAAAAAATAGAGCCTTAAACTATGTAATATTATAGGACGTTTTGTTTAAAAAAGGTGCTGACGGGAATCTATTAACTTGCCTTGGTGAATCTGAGGCTTACATAGCCTTGGCCGAAGTGCACAAGGGAATATGCAGAGCTCATCAAGCTAGTAAAAAAATGAAGTGGACCCTGCATAGGCAAAGGATATAATGGCCGTCTATGGCCAAAGATTGTTTTGATTTCGCAAAATTTGGTGAAGAATGCCAGAAACATAGCAATGTTCAGCACCTGCCTGCAGCACAGCTACACTCGATTGTGAAGTCTTGGCCATTTATAGGATGGGCCCTCGACCTTATTGGGCAGATCCATCCCCTCTTTTCCAAAAGGCATAAGTATATTTTGGTAGCTGTGGATTATTTCTCAAAATGGGTCGAAGCAATACCATTAAAGGAGGTAACGCAAACTGAAGTCATTGATTTCATTGAAGAACACATAGTACATAGGTTTGGGATACCCCAGACATTGACTACCGACCAATGAACGGTCTTCATGGGTCGAAGGGTGTTGGAATACGCTGAAAGTCGACAAATAAAAATGGTAACTTTGACAGCATACTATGCCCAAGCAAACGGCCAAATGGAAGCAGTAAACAAATCAATAATTGCTTTAATAAAGAAAAATGTTAATCGAAGACCAAAGAATTAGCACAATTTGTTGAGCAAAATCTTATGGGCCTATCGAAACTCGCCTAAAGATGCAACACGCACCACACCTTATAAGCTTGTTTATGGGCACGACACCGTTCTACCAATTGAGATTAATCTCCAAAACGTTCGCGTTGCGAGGCAAAACGATTTACCTGTCAAAGATTACTGGAATACATTGTTTGATGAGTTGAATGAGTTAGAAGAAGAAAGATTGAACGCATTAGAAAATTTGATTCGACAAAAAGAGTCCATTAGGAAAAGTTACAATCGTCGAATTAAAGCAAAAACCTTCAAGGAAGGTGAGTTAGTTTGGAAAGTTGTTTTACGCATGGATAAAAAATCAAGAACACTTGGGAAGTCATCCCCAAATTGGGAAGGACCGTTTAAAATCGAAAAGAAATGTTCGAGTAATGCATATGCAGTGGTCGACATTAATAATGGCTTAAGAATTGCATTAGTAAACAGAAAATACCTCAAGCATTATAAGCCCACAATACATGAAGTAAAAATTCAATAAGGGTGCAAATTGTTAGAACAATGTTTACAAAAAAATAAAGCCTAGAAGGCCATTACACAAAATAAAGAAAATAAAAATTCTTAAGTTAGGTTAAGAAGGTCCTAATTGTCAATTTCAACTCGTCTTGTTGTTTGGCCACTCCTTCTTTGACGGCCCAAACTACCTCCAAAGATTGGCGAGTTTGTTCGACAAGCATTACTTTGGCTTGATGCTAGGATTGTTTCTTTGCAAGTTTGCTTTCTGCCTTGATAATATCAACCCTTAGCTTGCCCATGGCCTGGTCGAGAGTAGTTTTCTTTTCCTTGAGCACCTGCAATATTTCCTCAACAAGAGTAATCTTTGTAGCCATGTCTTGTACCTAAGCCTCCTCTGCAGCCAATTTAGTCGAAGCTAGATCCTTAGCTTTCGTGGACCCTTCAAGCTCTTTGTTGAAGGCTTCCAATTGTTGTGAAGCCTTAGAAAAAGAAGCCTCAGCAGCATCAACTTTTGGCATTTGTTCGAAGAGCTCTTCCATATAGTGGCAGAGAAACTGGTAGAAAGGCCGAACAGAAGAAGACAGAGCAGCTTTACTTAAAGTAGAGATCTACTCGATGAAGGAGTGTTTAGCATCCCCATCAGCAGCCAAGATGCTTAAGGGATGGTTTAGAAGATAAGAAATCGAGTTCAGAAGATTGACAGGAACTTCAAGTGCAAGCATTGAAGGTAGTGGGGAAGTGTGAGTCAGAGTCGAAGAAGAGGCCCACCAAATGATTTTTGCACATCCGACCTGGATACAGTCAGGACCTTCTCGAGGACTGCAAAACTGGCCGATAAGATATCATCGAAGCATTGAGGTTGCCAAAATCAACATCATCATCATCGTCATCCTCGATTGTTGAAGGTATGACTGGAACAGTTTGTTGAAAGACTAGTGCTTGCATCGAGTCAGAAATCAGAATGGGGAGAGATGAGCTAGGGGCCCTTTCTGGTTGATCGACAGCCTCCTTCTCATCATCAATAAGGATGGCATCTTTGTTGAGGGGAGGAGATACTACGCTGTCATCCTCGCGAGGGTCCTTCTGCCCAGAGGTCGTCTTTAATTCCCCCAAATTTGCTTTTTCGATCTCTTCACCATGCATTAAAGCATCATCCTGAGATTAAGAGGAAAGAAAATGAGCGGTACGTAAACAAGTGCAAAAGAAAAGTAGGATCGAAATTACCTTAGTGCCAAATAACTCCTTATCATCTTAAAGATCCTTCGGATTGATAGAAGGAGAATTACTCTTGACTCTTCCAACTCCCGACTAAGAAAAAAAAAGAGAGGAAATTCCATAAAAACAAAAAACAAGGGAGATCAAGAAAAGAGAAGGGGTAAGAAAGTTACCTTAGCAGAAGCCGCCTTCTTCGAAAAATGGCTTGACAAGAAGGGTCATTTTTTAGTTTGACCCTAGCAGAAGCTTTCTCTTGCGGGTCTTGGGGGAAACCTCTTCCTCCTCAAGATCATCCCAGTTTTCAGTCGCTTTAATAGGGTCAGGATCGACTCTTGTAATTTCTATTGATTCCATAACTGTAAGGAGAATAGGTTAAGCCTTGGAAGTACGCGCAGTAAGGAAAGACGTAAAATAAGTTACCTAGGGGAGGAAATAAAAGGTCCCACGGGGACCTTGAGGTGGATCCGGGTAGCTATCAGCTAAGCCAGAAAGAGCATTTGGTAATGGAGGAAACAAAAATGGAGTCATGTAAGACTTTTGTCGAGCAAAAGGATTTATGGACTTGGCTTTTTCGAAAGCATGCCAACATCGACCCTCGTGTTGCTCCTTTTTCTTTTTGAAAATGTCCATATCTTCCCAGATCACCCTCAAAGTCGTCCGTGGTTTATATTTGACTAATTGCTCAAATTGTGAGATTTGGCAAATGTGTGTACCTTTGGTCTTTGTTGAAGTAGGTTAGCAATCAATCTTTCTTTGCAAATTGAAATTTTTTGACGCTGATACATGTAATATTCAGACCACCAAGTAATAAACGAAGGGGTTACAAAGTAACTTGGGTCAAAATCTAATGGGAAATAAAGATTTATTTTTTCATCATTCTTCGACAAAAAATATTCCAAGTCGGAAAAGTCTCCCAAGGAAGCACCACAAAGTTGAACTTGAGGATCGAGAGAGTAAGGAGCAAGTATAGCTTTAGAAAACCCAAATTTACGAGCCATGAAAGAAGCATTATGTAATTCAATATTTTTATTTTTCGAATCTGGAAGACTTGTTGGAAAAACTTGGTAGCACAAGAAGTTGGACCAAATCTCATCCAAATCCCTTTGAGTAGAAGGAGTCGAGGTAATCCTCAAGCAGGTAAACCAGGAAGGTCTGATTGATCGATCACCATAAGGAGAAAGGTTTAAACCCCTATTATCATAAAACGATAGTTGGTGAAGGTGTTTAAAAAAAAAGAAAAATTCATCGATTATATGGGTATTTTTTCGGAACGACTCAATGAAGATAACAAAGTCGAGGACTGTCAATGTCTCGAGGAAGTGCATCCAGGGAAGAATCTTGAAGGAAAGATTGGAAGATGGCAATAGTCCATAACTGAAGAAACCAAATGGGGCCCTCAGGGTTGATCGAATCTTTGTGTTGAAGTTTGGTAACAATAAGACCCATCTCCTCATACAATTGGGCAATGATTAGTTTTGCTAAACAAAGGTGATGACCTTCATGAAGCATAACTTCCAAGGGAAAGTAACGAGGTTGCATTTGCAGACTTCGACCACAAAAAATGATGGCATTAAGCCAGTATGAAAGGAAGGCCATGTGTTCTGCATCCGAAACAGGGGTCGGTGGAGAACCCATGTTATTTCTAATGAAGGCCGAATAAGAAGGTTCAGAATCATTAAAATTGTAGTTTTTCAAGTAATCGGGCATAAGATCAAAATGAATGATCTTCCCTGTAGGTCGAAGACCAGTGAGAGCAGCTAACTCGAAAATGGTGGGGGAGATCATACCATACGGAAGTTATAGAGTATTAGTGGTCTTGTTCCAAAAATAGAAAAGAGGACCCAACATAACAAGGTTAAAAGAAATCTGATACCGAAAAAGTTAAAGGAAATAAAAAATGCCAATTTCTTTCCAAAAGTTGCCCTTGGATGATTGTACCCTATCTAGCCAACTAATAAACTCTTGGGTATTCTTGGGAGGATTTATGAAAGGATGTTTAGACAGTATGAACTGTTTGATAAAAATGTCTTCTTGACTAGCAAGAATGGATTGGTCAGAGGTACATGGAAAGAACGCTTGAATTGATTGGGCTTCCTCGAGGGTAAGAAGGGGACCAAGAAATACGTGAATGGAAGAACCGAGGGAAAACAAAAGGATTATCTGACTCTGAAATAATTCCCTAGTCTCAAGGTCTGGCGCCAAGCAGCGGCCATCGTCAGTGAGAGGCTCTAGAACATAAACGACCATGCGAGTTTGAGAGTTTTTGTCCATGGCAAAGCAAACAGAGTAAAAGAAAGAGAAGGAAGGCAGTTAATAGAACTCTAGAGGCAGAATATGGAGGGAAAAAAAGGAGACAACAAAAGGGAAATGTGACGAGACATTAAGAAGAGAGAAGCAATTTAGAAGTGTTGTTTACAAAAATAAAGAAAAGGAAGCAAAAGAGGGAAAATATTAAATTGAAAAGACGGTTGAGATGATTGAAGGCAAAAGGGCGTTGACACATGGATGAAATAGACACCTCAGAAAGGAAACCGTCCTAAGAAAGATGTAGAAAAAGATCTGATTTCTTTCTTAAGAAAATTCAAATCTTGGGAGGCATCATGTTGGACGATTTCAACAAGAGAACAGATTGAAAATACGAAAGAAACTATCAAAATCGACAGAATCTAGTGTTAGTCGAGAAAGGAGCCGAGTGGGTAAAGATTGACTTCAAAGGAAGGGTAATATTTCGACTGAATCAAAGTGTCAACCATAAAGTGAGTTGTGATAGAGTGACATGGCAGAAGGAAGGGGCTCACACATGATCCAGAAACATGGCATGAGAACATGGTATGATGAAGAGCAAAGAAGAGCATGAGCCTCAATGGCAAAAACTGCCAAAACGTGGATGTAATGGGCCTGGGTTCTAGGAAGTCATTTGGCTATAAATAGGGAAATAAGGGTAGCATTTGGGAGACTACAGACTTGAAACACCTAGAGGAACTCTCTCACAATGTTTATCTTAACATTACGGAGTGAACAGGAACTCAAGTAATAGTCCTTTGTTCTTTACTATGTTGAATTACTGCATTCTCACACTCCTATTTAGTTCTAATTTCTTTCTTTTGTATCTTTGCTATTACATATATTTTATTTACAATACATTATCTTCTTTAAAGTTCCATTAAATTGTTGGTTATTTCTTATTGCTTGCACTTTTAAGATTATGAGAACCCACCAGAGGAACCGCTTCCGTTCCCCAAATTGAGATCGAGAAACAAGGCTGTCGTCATTTATTCGTTCATCGACGAAAAAAACTAGTTAAACACTGGCATATCCCTCTTGGATGCTCCAATAAAAAGAAAAACACAATGAGATAGGCACTCAAGTTTGGTTTACCTTAAACTCGATCTAATCGGTCATCACTAAGTATTAGCAGATGATTGGGATTGGACTTATCAATTGATTTATACTTTTGGCCGATCTCATTTAAGTTAAGAGAGGGTAATTACTAAGTATTTTTAATGTAAAAACATATCTATTGAATACAAAAGTATATACACGTTGCATTATTGCACAAAGACATCATTTTAGAAATACGAAAGAGATCATATTGAGGTATAATATGGTGTTTTGTGTAGAGTTATATGAATTTATTGTGGTTCAGTGTTTTTTTTTAATAAAAAAAATTAACAATGGGACAGAATCGCCCAACAAAAGCAAACAAACTACTCCCCTAAAATTATGGGGAAGACAACACAGGACAAGTCAGCTCTAAAAACATTACAAAGAAAAGAAGGTAGAGACATAAAAAGTTCATTCCCCATGGGAATCCCATGCCCATACGCAAGCTAGCCCCCCTGTACACATGGTTCAGTTCAAAACCATATGAAACAATACTCAAGTTTGATCAATATTGAAGAATAACAGATTGAAAAATGTTATATATACATATAGAGCATGGGATATCATGTCAATTTATACTAGATCCACTCACAGGATAACACAACTCACACATTCTATTGGATTGATTAGACGAATAGAGTACATTAAGGTGGGTTTTTAGGTACCCTAAGAATTAGAAGGATTTAGATATCCTTCTTAATTGGCATTATTAAAAAAGTGACATGTATTGATTTTATTAAGGGATTAAATATATTCCACTAGAGTACTATATTCTCCATTTTTATCCCATACCACGCTCATCCATATATTTGTTCAATTCAAATGCTTGCATTGGCCGGTGTTCAAACTGTGCGCTATAAGCGGAAGAGTTGTTGGCATCAAAATCCACTAAGTACACTAAAGCTCACATAGAATGAATTGCTAGAATATTTTAAGTGCAAGGAGCTAGTGTTGGCATCAAGATCCACTAAGCACAGGATAAAATCGGAATACTTGAATTGGACTAGAAAATTTCTTTTTTAAGTGCAAAATGCACAAATTGCGGAGTGATTCTTATGAGAGATGCTTCTGTGCTTTGGGTGCAAACAATCACTATTATGGGGATCAAGCATCAATCTTGTGCCAAGTGTGTAAAGCATAACACCGCTAAGAATGGCGTAATGCTTCCATCGCGCTAGATAGCGTTCGACTTTTAACAATATGCGGGCAAGATAAAGATTATCTATAGGCTAATGTCGTTATATACACTAGTGGATTGATAGGCACCTACATCCCTATCAATCCATATAATTTTTTTTTAGAGTAAATTTTAAAATAAATATTTATTTATTTGTTTTAAAAAAATTCAAATTAAAAGAGGATAAAAATGTTAATGATTTGTATCTATTAATGGATAGTTTTAAAGTATATATAATGGAGGTTGACCAATTAATGGATAAATTTTTTAACAATTTTATCTATTTTTAATTTATATTTAACTGATTATGCATAAACATTAATTAAATATATTTATAGAACTGAATTTATTTCAATCTAATTTAGAGAAACCAAAAAATAGTTACTAAAAGAAATCTCTTTTATTATATGTATAGATTTACACTTTGGCTTAGGGTGTTTGTTTCCGTGTTTGTAACACCAAACACAAGTTGAAATTCATCGAAGGCAACAACTAACATGTTTGGATATTTTCATGTGCAACGTCGGGTTTTATATCTTGTGCCCTGGTTGAACCGGAAGTAAAAGTTTGTAGCTTAGCTTTTACGTTCAACTTTTTCTGCTTAAACAAAGTTAATTTTTTAATTACCACTTTTAACCTTCCACTAAGTATAGATGATGAAAATTAGATGGATCTATTATGTTTTTTCATATATTACAATCTTATTAATTAAACTTTTATTTTAATTATTTTTAATGCAATTGTTTTGTACAATTTTTTAATTTTTTATGTATAATTTATAGCACTCATCATTATTTAAGTATCTTGAAAATAATATTATTATAATTTTATTTATAATAACATTAATATATTTTATTCAAATATCTTAAAAATAAATATGAAATAAAAAGGTAATATTAAAAATTAAAAATATAATATAAAATTCATATCCTTTTTCATAATTATACATCCAAAAATAAATTTAATTAATATAACCCAAATAATATTCATTTTATTATAATCATTTTTGACACAAAAGTTACCACATACACACACATATATAAAACTCATTTATGGTCAAAATCAAGTTCATACAATATCAAATTTGCAAACTCTAATCCAAACACAATCAATATGCTTGCTAAATTGCAGCTTTCTCATATGGCCCAAGGTGAATGTGTTTGTGATGGAAGGAGGGGTACAGTGGTTGTTGTTTTTTTTTTTTTCTTTTTTTTTAGTAATATTACATTAACAAAATTTATTGCTAGAATTTTTGATATAAAATAAGATAGATTGTTGAATAGAATAAAATATTATGATTTACTTATTCATCTAAATATTAACATGCATATCATATTATTCTGATAAATAAATTTAGGTAAAAATTTCACCTCACAAGCATTTTTCTTTTTTGTTTCAACTTTCATTTAGGAGTTTATATTTACAACTTTGATGGTGGTTGGTGAATAAAATAAAGTGGTACATATCGTCTTTTTCCCTTTTTTTCTGTTTTACGGAAAGTTGTATATATAATTTACTCGATCATTCAAGAATAAAGAAACATGTACATAAAGTCTCCGATTCTCTAACTATTTTTATTTTGATAATGACTATAATACATGCCCCAAGACGGGAAATTATTTTGCATTTGATATCATTTTATATAAAGAGTACTGTTATTTTAACCTAATAAAAGTAACACATGCGGTGACACCCAAAAACAAAGAGTAGGTCCATCTTAAACCCTAATCCCTAAATGTTTTCCCATCTTCTCTTTCTTCAATTCATGTAATTGCATCGTTAATCATAGTACACTAGCTATCTTCTTGAGGGTACTTTCGTTTGAGTTTTCCAAATCTTGGTCCTGTATAACGAGCACCGAACTCGTAATGCCCAGACCTGAATAAGTTAAGAGATCTCCAATTCTCCCCAGCTCACCATGCTCGAGTGGAGAATCTTCTATGTTTCCCACCATGCTTGACTCAAGAAGTTGTTGTCCTTTCCCCACAATTACTAGCTTATATTCCTTAGATTTCCCAATTGTTAATACCTCCTCTGTTATGCTGCTTGCATCCTTTTCAATGTACTCCACCGACCCATGCCATTTAGTTTTGAAATTGTTTATTGCCACTTCATCCAGCTCCTGCTCATGATGACATTTAAATATGTTAGAAGGTATGGCCTCGGATCATAGCCAATATTTTCTATTTTTTTTAGAGAAATATTATTAGTATAATTTTTTAAATATTTTTGAAGGATATCCTGAGTTATTCCTTAAATATTTATAAAAAGTGAATTTCAATTTTTTTTCAATTAATATTTAAACAATAACACAAGTATCCTTTTAAAGATATCCTAAAAAATAATATAAATATGTTGATCATTTTTTTACCCTCACTTCTTGTTATTGCCATTAGTCAGTCTAGTTTGTTTTATCTAGTTTTTAGTGGAGAAAATCAAGCTAAAAGAGAGAGCAAATATATTTTTTAATCTTAATATTTTATAGTTGATATTAATTTAATTGCAAAATGATTTTTAACATCAATTTAGTTATAATATTTTGATTTTTAACATCAATTTAATTCTGTACTAATAATTTCACAGTAGACTTGATTTTATGAAAAATTTGTTATGAGTAAATTGATGTCAAAATTTAAAATGGTAGACTAAATTGTCAAAATATTTTTAAGAAATTGATTTCAACTTTAAAATTTTAGGAATAAATTAATATAATTTTTCTTTTAAAATTAAATTGATGTCAGCTTTAAAATATTAAGATTAAAAATATTATTTAGTAAAGAAACATACCTTTTCTCTTTCCAAATCTCTAGCTGATGATATCGACGACCTATTTGACATGAATCTCACAATAGACAACCTAATTGCCGGATGTTCTGCCATCCTACTTCCCAAATCTAAAGCCATACGATCATGTGGTCCACCAATGAACACTATGCATGCCCTCTTCGTTGCATCAACATTGGTTTCAGCGCCTAGTTGAAACCATGTACCAACCCCACGATCGACAAGCACTGCAACAGAGCAAGGTGCGGTTTGAAGCACCCTCTGATTGACTTCCCTCCAGCCTTGACCTCTGTTTTCAATTGCCTCTTCATCTACCCCTCTCCACCTTTTGTGGAATGGCAACATGATCATTGCCACGCCTTTCTTTTCCGCAACATGGCATACGTCCTCGTGCATTGTAGACAATGCTGAGACAGACGTCAAATGATGGATGGTTACTTGACCTACTTGACCATAAGCTTGGAATGCGGTGGCAATTTCATCATGCATGCCTCCTCCTCTTTTGAAACGCTTGATGAAGGGGAGCCCATTCTTCCTGCTGCGTTGAACCATCAAGATGGAGGAGGATCGATCGGTGAGCTCAGCGAGTTGCATTACATATAGTTTGAGCTTGGACTTGTTTGCTCGAATTGATTCGATGAAGTTGATTAGTGAGGGTATGTTGCATGTTCCGTGGACGCATGCGAGGATGCTAAGCTCCTCTTGCGAGTCTGTTAGCCTCCGTGGCTGTTGTGGCGTTTTGCTAAGGCGAATTTGGTAATTAACACCACCAGAGGGTTTATATATGGCCGAGACTATTGGGGTTGTAATGAAGGTGGTGAAGAGAGCCATGAGCACCAGAATGGCAAACATTTCATCATTAAGGACCTGCATAGCCAGTTCCGTCAAATTGAATTGCGCATGCTAAACACAAAGGAGAAAACAAATAATGAGTTTTTTTTTTTTTTTTGGACCATTAAATTTAGGTTAAGGGAAACAAAAACAAAGATTGTTATTCACACAATTTCTGCACACTCCTCATTTGTAAATTGGTAAATTATAAATAAATTGTGGTGAATTTCACCTATCATATATAAAATATTAGACAATCAAAAGAGAATTAGATTATTAGAACAAGTTGATATTATTATTGATCATTAGATAAATAAATGGATCCTACTACTTTATTTCATCTAACTACTACCATAATTTTTCTCAAAAGTTCTGACTAAATTATTCTGGTTGTGAAAATAAAATTATATAAAGTTGATAAAAGAGTTTTACTGTTTTCGTATCAAAAAAGAAAAAAAAAAAGAAAAGAAAAGAAAGATGTTTGTTACTATATATAAAAAAACGAGGTATTCTTTGAAAAACAGTCCTTTTCTAAATTATAGATACGTGCACAAGAATCATATCCACAAAAAATATACTTTCTGCAAATCTTATTGAAATTTAATTCTCTGTGATATGCTAATACAGATTGAGATTCCGTAATTGTTAAAGTAAGTCAAAGAGTAAAGGGTCCTTTCTGTTGTTATGCGGTCGAGCTGAGCAGCGTCATAGTTTTTCTTTTCTTTCATGTTTTTCACGTTTAGAATACAGTATGTAATTTTTTTTCCCTAATTCAGAAAAAATGAATAGTCTTTGCTTTTATTTTTTAAAATATTGAAAAATGTTTTTTATGGGGGAAATATTGAAAAATATTAAAAATGAAAAAAAGTTATGAAAGATACAAATGCAAAGTTAAAAATAAAGTAATAAGTAAAAATAAGAAATTGAAAAATATCATGTAAAAATTGTTAATAGAAGAATTTTTATATTATGTAATAAATAGATAATAAGCACATATATTCGAATGGAACAGAATAGGGTACCGAAAAATAAGAAACAGAAAAGCGAAGCATCAGAATAAGAACTCGCAAATGTGCACGATTCACTTAATCATCAGTATCCATCTAATAAACTTAATGATAAAGATGAAAACGACGGAAAATGCAATAAAACAGTTTTTGATACCCATTCGTAGAAAAAGCAAAGTTCGATGGTTTCATTCCTTTTCCGGGGCCCTGCCCGTTTGTGTTACCAAAAGGAAGAATAGTTCATAAAAATTATTTCAAGTAATCATTACAGTAACAGAAATAGTTATTGGTTCTTTCCAATTTTGTATTATTGATATGCTTTAAATGAATTTTTCTATTTTTATGATTGATTTACACAGAAATTATGACAGGTTCTCAAAAACGTTATAAACGATGAACTGTGATATTTGATTGATTTCAATATAGAAATTAGCCTATATTAAAAAATATTATAAGCTTTAAAAATTAATAAAATAATTAATTTGAGCAATGAAAGAATAAAAAAGAGCTCTGCTTTTGCATTACTTTGTATCCTGTCACAAGGACATCAACAAATGTTAAGCCTAAGCATATACATAAGCAATGTTGGATTGACAAGTCTTACCTAATAAAAAGATTAAAAAGAAACAAAGATAAGCTCTTTATTAGTATTCCATTCCTTTCACAATACCTTTTCATTTAGGATTTTTTTTATGTCTTAAATTATTTGTCCATTTCAAATATCAAAAAGTTTTTAATGAATTTTTTAATTTTATATTTATATTAATTATGTTTGTTCATGCATATAATGGAAAATATAAATAAGGTTTTTATAAAATTAGTTTAAATATTTTTATTATAAAGATAATTTATTAAGCTTTCTAATATGTGTTAACCCTAAAATAACAGATGTTATGGAATAGAAAAAATTATAATATCTAGGAGTAGTTGTGTCTTGTATATTATGACCAATGACTTCTTACTTTAGGTATGAATAATTAAAAGAGATGCTAGATAATTAGACCTTAAGCCAAAATTGTTTTTTGTTCCCTTTAGTTCTAAGAAGTATAGAAACTCCTACCGAAACTAGGGATGAGGGATGGGGAAGGGATGGACAAACATAGAACAAACTTTTGAGCCAAAGCTTAACACCCCTGAACATAAGAACAAAGGCTAGTGCCACTTCAGTTGCAATTTACTGGCTAATAAGATTTTATTTATTAAAATATTGTGACATACTTATTAATCTTCAGATGAATAAGTGGTTTATATTCTATCCCAATGATGTCAAAAAGTTTGATATTTTTAGCATTGATCTTGATAAATTTATATGTAAAAAATTGTTACACAATCATTTAATTGAATTATGTATTATTATATTATTAAAAATGTTTAATTATTGTAATAGCTACCTTAAAAGTCGATATATGATGATTTATGATAGTTGACAATTGTATGCCAGAATATCTCTATTTGGAAACGCAGTATTAATTCTTACTAGGTTTGGTTTGGAAGCAAAACTTACCTTCCTTTCTCTGCCAATGTTGAGAACAATAAGCTCCACCAACCCTTTGGTGTTCATCAAAACTCCAAGCGTCAAAGATTCCCTCACAGGTATCATGTTCATCATCGCCACTGCAAATGTCCCCAAGATCTTTCCCACGCACGCCATTGTTATAAGCAGCAACAGCAGCCCCCACGGCTCCAATCCATTCAACTTACCCACATCGGTTTTCAACCCACTCGACGCGAAGTACAAAGGAAGCAACAACGTGGACACAAAGTCCTCAGTACTCTTTGTCATGCTGCTCGCAAACTCGCACTGTTTGGGTATCATGAGCCCGAAAATGAAAGCCCCAAAGATCGAATGTATTCCTATAAGGTCTGTGACGAACCCCGATAGCATCACCCCCGCAAGGGTTAAGCATATGCAGGCTTCGTCAAGGACTTGGTGTTCACGTGAGCACCGGCGTGCAACCCAGAGCATCATGGGTCGAACAAGGAGCAACATGAAGGCGACAAACGCTACACCTGAAAGTTGAAAATGTTTTTTTCAAATTTCAACTTAGTATAGATATTACTCAAGAGTCAAGACATAACCAGCATAAATGTGAGCTAGGGTATCGAAGTAAATAGTAGATATACCATATGCTAGCATGCTAATATGAGAGTTGTTGTATCTGATCTAAAATTTTAGAGAAATATTATTTATTCTACTTTTTAAAATATCTTCTAAAAATATATGAATTATCTTTTAAATATTAGTTGACAATAAATTTCAAATATTTTTCTCAACCAATATATATACCTTCAAATATGTTATCAAAAAGCGGTTCAAAGAACATAACTCGAAAATTTATGTAAAAACAATAGAAGTTCACCTGAAATGAGAACCCAAATGGATACCAAGGGTGAGCTTTTGTCGTGTCCGCCACCGGCCAAAGCCACCGCCAGGGCCAGCAGGATCCACGCAGCAACGTCGTTCAAGGCTGCAGCGGCCATGGCGGTTTCTCCCAGTTGTGTTGTGAGGAGTTTGAGCTCCGCTAAGATGCGGGCAAGCACAGGGAAGGCAGTGATGGAGAGGGCGACCCCTATGAACATGAGGTGCTGGAGGTAGTTGTGGTTGTTGTCGAAGTGGATGGCTCTTTGGAGGAGGAAGGTGACTCCCACCCCGAAGAGAAACGGCAGGCACATTCCGGCGACGGCGATGCTGAAGGCTCTCTTGCCGCTGCTCCGAATTGTTCGCAGGTCCAGCTCGATGCCAACCAGAAAGAGGAAGAATAGGAGGCCAATGCTGGCCACTGATTCCAGTATGGGAGTGCTCCATGAAGGGAACACTAAGTGCATGAAATGTTTGTTGCGCCCAATGGCGGAGGGTCCTAGCAATATTCCACCCTGGTATTTATATTCGTTCAACATGTTATATACATTAAGTGATATTTTTTATTAAGATCAGTTTGGTAAACGGTAAAAATTGGAATGGAAAATTTATTTATCTGTAAGTTTTGTGAACTTTTCATCTTATATATTTTTATCTTATACAAAATTGAGCCTTACATGTGTAACACAATAATGAAGGAAAGAAATTTGTACAGTTCGTTCTGATTAACTTACGAAAATCTCCGCGATAACTTTGGGTTGACGAAGAGGTTTGAGGAGGAAGGCTAAGGTGCGGCTCACGAAAACGACTAGGGTGGTTTGAATTATCAACAATGGAAACGCGTAGTTCAAAGGGTTATCACCCTGCCATGCTCCATTTGACGACGTTCTGATGGCGGTAATGTTGGGGGTCATGCTAATCACTTTGCAATTGAGTGTAGTATGGAGACAAAATCAAGTATAGATGTGAAGTTGGGAAACTTAGTTCAAAGGCCTTTTATAGTGGAGTTCGTTGAAGTGTTAGGAAAAGGCCTTTTATAGCGGAGGAGGGCAGGTGCACAATTCAACTAATGCGGCGTTTGTTTCAAGGCATTAAAATTATTCTTGCTAATAATCATTTGGGAATAATATAATTTTATAGAGTTTAATTGGTATTTACTGACAGTGTTTTATATTGTCAACTAATAGAAATAGAAAAAAATAAGAAATCATGATAGGTTCTTCATTATAATTGATGATTATTTGTATAAGTTGGGACTTTCTATTATTTTTATTGGCTGATAGTGCAAAACTATTTTACATTATTAGTGTATTTAAATTAAATGAAATTTCATATTTATTTCAAGTTTTTTAAAAAAATTCTCAAATATTAACTATTTTCATAAAATTTATATTCATATGCTTAGATAATATTTTATTCTCATTATAGGGGTTATGAGAATAAAATATTCCCATATCATGAAAATGAAATTTGTTATGAAAAATATAAAAATATCTCTCAATTATCTTATTTTCCTTAATTATAAAAATTTAAATATATTAAGGATATTTTGAGAGTTATGACATATATTCTTAGAAATATGTATTATAAACCAAATAAGTTTTAACTTATTTTTGGAAATTTCAAAAAATATTCTCAAAAATTTTTAATGCTAAATAAATAAGCTTTTAAAATACTCAAAAATAACATTCTTGGATATATCATTCTCATAATTGTAATTCCTAAAAATGTAATTTCAAACCTTAAAAAAAATGCCTCTTAATGTAATCAAACATAATGGCGAATAAAGAGGGACCATATATCAGCTCCGCTCTAATTTCTTCGAATATTTGTGGCGTATCATTCAACAATTATCAACATCAATAATGGAAAAGGTGCGCACCGATGAAGTTGGTGGAGACTAATCATAAATAGGAAAATTTCTACTTCGATGCCAATGAATCATAGCCGTATAAATAAGCTAAAAAATTTTACATGGCACGTAAATGGATTAACTTGTTATATCTGATGCGTCTTGCAATCATTTGCTTTATGTTATTTCCATTCACTTATAATTGTCTTTTTAGTAAAATTTTTTTGTCTATAATTATCTATTGTTTGAGAGTTTTAAGATAATATTAATGATATTTTTCTAATTTTATTCTTACTCTTATTCACTCACTTACTCATAATAAATATTTTACAATTTTCTAAAAAAAGGCAATTTTATCAAAATAATTTATTTATTTTTTTATATTTATATAATTTTAATTTCTTAATCTATATGCCAAAATCTTAAAAAATAATTGTAAGTAAAAGGAGGAAGTACAAGATCTTTTATGTTTGGACCGTGACCTAAATACGAGGTTTCGCTAAATATAAAGTTGTTTTGCCCGTTGAAATTTGGTGCATAGATTGCAACTTGCAACAATGGAGCATCCCCTTTCATATATATTAGTTATTTCATTTTGTTTAATTTGTTCTCCCCTTCGAACTCTGAGAAGCCAATTACTGAAGACTATCTTGCTTCAGCAACTGTCACCATAACCTTCTGTCCAAAACTAATCTCGCAACTCCTGCTCATTTTCACTAGAAGCATTATTTTGGCCAAGCTAGTTTCAAGAAAAAATTCAATATAAGAAAGGCACAGGGAGAGCTACAAGCTCCTAACTATCTAACTGATAAGCCAAGACTATTGGAGACGTCAAATTTTGTGGTGTAAGAAGAAGCTATCAGAACTGCATCAGAGAAGAGTATATATTTGAAGGCAATAAGCAGTTATTAACTTAGTGTTGATATCATATTCAGTATTGATATTATATTCCGTTATATATGAGACATATAGCGAACAATGGGTAAAACCTGCGTTAAGACGGACTTAAGATTGGTTACCTCTACGATTTATTTTTTTGGCGGATCTCATTTATATGAATAGAGGGTGATTACTAAGTATTTTATGTAAAATAAAAATGTTACTTGTACTCATTCTTGTAACTAATTTTAATATATTTACTAAGATATTTCTTAATCATTGATTGAGAAAAAAGTGGGATCCATTCTCAATTAATGAAGATATTTTAGTAAATCCCTTAGAATGAATCACAAAAATGAGTACACCTAACACTACTTTAATATTAGCAATACAACTAATATTTAATTGATTCAAATGACTTGATAGTTATTCCATTTAAATAAAGTTTTGAATTTGAGTTTTATGAAAAAAATAAAAATAAAAACACTAAAAGAATTTTTTTTCCTTTAAGTGAACCGGCCCATATTAATTAAAGTATAATAAATTTTAGATGTTAGTGATTTTAAAAAATATATATAATTTTAAAAATACAAAAGATTATTTATTAAGATATAATATAGTGTTTTGTGGTTCCGTTATAACCTTTAGGATAAATGGCACTCAAGTTTGATCAACGAAGAATAAGATATTTACATTCTATTTGACTAATTAGACAGATAAATGATATTCATTATTGTTTTTCATTGGTATTAGAACTTATATACGAGTCTTTTTCCTATCTTTATAGTACATATTTCATAAAATACACTATGAGATCTATGTTCTGACTTCTGGCAACATAGAAGAGTTTGTCATTAACGATAAAATTATGTAGAGACAATATTGGACACAATTTATATAGTATGACTCTTATATATAATAAGGAATTTACGTGCAGGATTTCACGAAGAATAGTTAATTGGTTTGAGAAAAAGTTTACAAATTTAGTTTTTTTAAACATGTTTTTGCTCATCTTTCTCTTTTTATATAGATGAGATATCTTTCTCTGAAATTGGTATCATCAGAAACAATGTGTTGTTTTATGAAAAATTAAAATTAAAGCCTTAATCGATAAGGTTAAACCATGCACTTCATCTGAACTCTGTGTTATTACTTTTTTGCCCTTCCCGGCAATGTAATTTAGGTCTTAAATGTTGATAGATAAAAATATCTGTTATCGCCTTTATGCCTTTGCTGACGTCGAAAAGGGGCAGCACCCTAAAGATGCAGATGGGTGCGTTGGCCGGTGTTCAAATGAGACAAAATCAGTGGAAGCAGTTGGCGTTGGCATCAAAATCCCCCAACCCCAAGCACACTAAAACCTAACGTCAAATGCAGTCTTGGCACTTGCTAAGGATGAAATCACGATATACTTGACTTGGACAAGAACATTTTTTTAGGTGCAATGTGCACAAAGTGTGGAGTAAAAGCACTTTTGATAGAAATATTATATTCCATTTAGGCAATGAGTAATGTTTTATCGTTTTGGTAGCAAGGCAATGATTAATGTTAATCATCCATTAGATGTTTACGTCTCTTTTTATTTTTCATTTTTTATTTTTTTGAAAAAAAAAGAGAGAAAAACTTAGGGTTTATTTATTTTCTATTTTTAGAAATTTATGAAATAAATAGTAAAACAACATTTCGTATTTTCTGTTTTTATTTTTTATTTTCACTATTTTTTAATAAAATTCAGAAAATAAAAAAAATATAGGAAATAAAAACAGAAATCAAACAGAGTCTTATGTTTCTTTTATCTCTTTCCTTTATTTTGTTTTCCAATAGAAATAACATTAGTTTGATTTTTATTTTTGTAGGATTCGGATCAACCTTAGACGTAGTTGGAATGTCAATGTGTTTTAAGGTAAAATCAATCCGCAGGTCCATATATCTTCTGTAAAATTTGGATCTGACATTTGTTCGAATGTAAAAAGGAAAAAAAAAAAAAGAAAAAAAGAAGAAGAAGTTCGCTTAGAGGTTAAAATAACTATCCTTTAAGTCATTATAAATGATATTAAAAATGTCGACAAGTCTCTTTATTTTAAAATTAAAGTTTAAGATTAAGTTCTTATAATGTAAAATTTTCTAATGATACTCTGGAAACATGAATTCAATCATTTTTTTCAAACAATTATATAAAGCATTATAATTTTTTAAATCCTTTATACAATTTTTTTTTTTGAAAAAAATACTTATAGTTTAGTATCTGCATCTAGTTTATTGCCAACAAAATTCAACAGTACTCCAACGGTATGGATTCAATTGAGTTTTTAAGATTAAAATATCTTGACCAAAATTTTTAAAAATATAAAAATACAATTAAAAGATTTTTAAATAATATCATTGAAACCTAACTCAGGTTAAATTATGTTATCTTGGGCAATAATTTCCTAGGACTATATCATAGAGGAGTCTAGAAGGAAAGAGACTCCAATCTTAATCACGTAATTTTTGTTTAAGAGTAATATTATTTATATGTAGATTATGGACATCAAGAGAGTATATTTAAGAGAGAAATATAAAACATTTGGTTGTAGTAGGTGAATGTTTTTGATAAAAAAAGAGTTTAATTGGTATGTACTGACAGTGTAAAATAGTTTTACATTGTCAATCAATAGAAATAGTGGAAAGTAAAAAATCATAGTGAACCCCTCATTATAATAGATAATTATTTATAAGACTTGGCATTTTTTACTATTTTTATTGGCTGACAATATAAAATTATTTTACATTGTCAATATATTTAAATTAAATTCATAAAAGAAATAGTAAGTGAAACTAAGACTTTATCTCCCTCTCTTTTGAATATTCACCTTTGATATTGATTATATATATGCAAAGAATATCACTATTTTTCAAAGGATCTCAGTCGGTGAGTGATGGTCTATTTTCACTAAAAACAAAGTTGTGGGTTTGCTATGCAGAATATCAACTGGGTCCTCCACGACCAAAAAGAAGGAAACAGAGGGTCCTCTGGCCTCTGGGGGCTTGGACCTGGGCTTCTAATCACCATCCAATCGTGACCGCAAAAGAGACAAAAAGTTCCACCTGACACGCTCCATTTTGTTTCGTTTTGGTCCGACTTCCTTTTTTCTTTTGGTCGTGGTCCGAGTCCGTGGGCTCAATATTCTAAAATATCGGGCTTAGTAGTTGGATCACATTTGTAGACTCCCTTAGGTGTTTTTTGGTCAGTTGGGGGTGTCTGGGGCCTCAGGGCCTTGGGATCGAACACGATCCCATGACCTCGGGATGCACCTTGCAAAGGCTCCACGGCCTTTTGCCATTTGAGCTATGGCCTTGCATGCAACTCTTTTCGGTTTTGCGATTAACACGTTGCAGACTGCAAGTATAAAAAATCAGCCCATAAAACATAAGACCAAAAACCATCTTCAAGTGGTGTTAACCGTTGACCAAACCCATTTATATGAATTGGCTGTGTTTCACCACAAGTTGATCTAATTCCAATTGCATGGGACAAACTGTAATCCAAAATTAACCTCTTAATAGCTTTCTGAGGACAACCAAGGTAACTAACTAATTTTGAACAAAACAATTAACTCATTTAACTTATGAATAACATTTATTTTTCTTTTAGAGATTTTATGTATGAAAAATAATGTCTCTTCTTTCTATTTTTTTTTTTTTTCCAAATTTAGATTGAATTGGTGACCTTCTGTATATGTTTCAGTACCACAAGAAAAGGAATTTGGGTGTGCACTATTATTATCTTATGTGCTTGCCTATGAAAAAAGATTTTTATTGTTTGTTTATTTGATATGCAGATGGGTTCATTTTTTGTTCTAGCATTTCACCATTGGAGCAAGTTTGAGGAAGATGAAGATGATGCATTGCATTATGTGGATGGTATAATTGAGTATATGCCTAACTTGGATGTAGACTATGTAAACATTTTTTATATACAAGCTTTGTTCAAGAGCTTGGGATATGATAGCAAAGAGAGGTGCTTCTAGTTAAAGCCAACTAGCACTGACCTTGCACTTGGTTGAGAGAATTGGATGGAGATTCTGATGTTAATGAGATGTGTAAGGCTGCATTAGTGGCTAAGGGAGAGAATGTGATACATTTATATTTTGAGCACCATGTTAATGTCCCTAAAATTCTAGAAGATTTAGGAAATATGGCCAACAATAGTAAGCAGGGAGAGGATGATAAGGATGCTGTGCAGACTACAATATTAACCCTAGACAAGTAGTTTAAGTGGCTGAAGAATCACAAAATTAAGGCCTGGGCAAAGTGTGCAAGTGAAGGTTGTGATTGGATAATTTATTGTGCTTAGAATTCCAAAACCAAGAGTTTTCAAATTGCGACTATGACGTCAGAACACTCTTGTAGTAGGGCATTCAAAAAGAAACAAGTTAACAAGAAATGGGTAGTTAGTAAGTTAATGAAGAGGATTAGGACACAACCTAGCCTTAGAATTTCTGAGGCATTTGATCATATGAAGGAGGACTATAATATACATTTAAATATCAAGAATATTTGCAGGGCTTTAGAAAAGGCAAAGGAGTTGGTTGAAGGAACAGAGAGAGAACAATATACTAGGTTGATGGATTATTTGCATGAGTTGCTGAAGAGTAACCTAGGTACCATAGCAAAGATACAAGTGATTCCCCAACCAGAATGCCCACTCATATTTTAGAGAGTTTATATATGTTTGGATGCATGTAAAAAGGGATTTAAGACTGGTTGTAGACCCTTCACCTGGTTAATGGGTTTTTTTTAAGGGATACTTTGGATGACAATTGTTATCTGTAGCTGGCCAAGATGCCAATAATGCTTTCTATGTAATAGCATAAGCTGTGATTGACAGTGAAAATAAGGACAATTAGAAGTGGTTTTGACTCTTCTTCATGAAGACTTAGGTGACTACCAAAGATATGGGTAAAATTTTATTTATAATCAACAAAAGATATGCTCTCAATTTATTTTTATAATTGCTTTCTGTCATTGCATATTAAGTATTTGCTGAAATTTTTGTGTTGTTTTGTGTATGCTGAGCAAGGTCTGATACCAGCTTTACAGGAGGTTATGCTAGAGGTGCCTCACAGAAATTATGTTATGCACATCTAAAAGAACTTCATCAGACAATGGAAGAACAGTGAAACCAGAGGAGCTGTGTGGGAATATGCCAAGAGTAAAACAATACCAAAGTTTACAGTAACTATGGAGAAGTTAAATAGGTTAAATGAGAGGGCTTGGGAGTATTTAAGCAAGATTCAGCATGAAGCATGGGTAAAAGCATACTTTAATCCATGGCCCAAGGTTGATGGCATAACCAACAACAATTGTGAGGTGTGGAATGCCAATATATTGAAGTATAGGAACAAGTCCATTTTTAGCATGTTAGAGGAGTTGAGATGCTACATGAGGAAGCAAGCAACACACAAAAAGGCATTACAAGCAAACACTGGAAAACTAGCACCTGTGCAATAACAGAGACTTGAGAAAGAGAAACTAGAAGCAACAAATAGGCTCCCTAGTGGTCTAAAGACAAGTCTAGCAATGTTTTTGAAGTTTAAAAATTTGGGAATAAGGTCAATGTGGACTTGTCCATATCTTTCTGCACTTGCAATTTTTGGCAAGTATCAAGAATGCCTTGCCACCATGCAATTGTAGCCATAGCCTACAAAAATCAAAAGCTTGAAGACTTTGTCCATCACTAGCTAACAAATGATGCCCTTCATGCTACATACTCACACTAAATTGTACTAGTAAATGGAATGCAATATTGGAAAAAGTGTGATAGCATTCAGCCTGTACCACCAAAGATAAAAGGGCCAATAGGTCATCCAATGAAACATAAGAAGAAGGATGGCAGAGAAGAGGTACCAGGGAGTGGCCACAAGGTAAGGAGAAAATATGAAGTTACATGCTATAAATGTGGGCAAACTGGTCATTACCCCAAAACCTGCAAGGGACCGCAACTTCCAAACCCAAAACCACCAAGAAAAAAGAAAGCAAGACAATTAGCAAATGAGGCTCAAGAAGAAATTTCACTCACACATTCTCATCCACATCCTAATAGCAACTCTCAAGTTAGTCACTTCTATGCTCATTTCATTTATGTCATTTAAATATGAGTTAGTCTAATAATATTCCATTTTTTTCCAACAGGCTAAGTAAGGGGCAGGTGGACAGTAGGTTGAGCTTGGTGGTACTGTAGCCCAAAAAACTCGAGTTTCAATGGCTAATACCACAGAAATAGTAAATGTGGCAAATCAATGCTTATGCCTTATTTGTTGTTATCTTGCTTTTATTTCAACCATGCCAATGTTGGTTTTTTTTAGCTGTAGGCTGAGCTTGGTAACACTACAGTCCCAAAAATTAGAGCTTTAATGGCTAATAATCCAGAAATAGTAAATGTGAACAAATCAATCCCTACACCTTTCTTGTTATTATCTTATTTACTTTTATTTAAACCATGTCATTGTTGATTTTCTTTAGTTGCAGGTTGAGCTTTGTAGCATTGCAGCCCCAAAAACTAGAGCTTTAATGGCTAGAGCTCCAATTTCAACCATGCCAACTAGAGCTCTAGTTTCCAAATCTGTTCTCGCCACAAATCCTACTCCACAAGCTGAAACAACAATAATTGGTACTAATTTTTTACTTGTTTCAAGTTGACATTAGATAGCCTTCTGTGGATTCAACCTGCAATTAAGTCACCCTTCATTAGGCCACCAATGATGCTAACTATAATCAGGCCAACTCAAGTGACACCAATTAGGCTACCAATAGATCCACCTCTTTGTATGCCATAAGCACTTGTTAGTACACTGCATGTAGTAAGTATCCTGCATGTGCTCTTGTAGTTAAACTCACATGACCTTTACCTACTACACTAATACATGTTTATTTTAATACAGCCTGCAAATGTAAGGTGTGATTAATTGGAAACAGCCCTTCAGCAAGCACTGTTTCAACTAGAGTAACTGAAGAAACTACTGCAGTTACAAGTTCTGGGACATAGAAGAGGTTCTTTAAGTTCATGCCAACTCTAGGCTTTAAGTGATAGAGCAAGAGAGAACAATTTACAATAGAGAGGAATATGTCATAGTTTGCAATAGAGAGGCTTTAAGTGATAGGAGAGGTTTCCTTCTTTTTTTTTTTGGGTTTTTGGGATTGAAAGAAAACTAGTGGTATAGGACATTTTGCCATTAAGATCACTATTTTGTAAATGTTCCTGTATAGGACATCTTTTGATGTAATGACATTATTGTTGGTTATTAGTGGTTTGCTGTCATTATTGATATAAATATTATGTTGGATATTTTAATAGAATTTTGACTAAATTTTCAAATTGCCATTACTAGGTATTTAGATTCATGCTTTTTAAAAAAAAAAAATTACATAAGTATTTATGGAGGAAACATTGTGCTTAATTTTCTAGTTGCAATGTGTAATCTAACATACTTGCTATTTTTGCTGATATACTTGTTGGTTATGGTTGTGACATGTTAAGATCTTGGTAATGTAGTGCAGTTTATTCTCACATGCATTTTATCTTATTGTGTCATGATGTATCATTTTATCTCAATATTTATAGGGGGATTTGGTGCAAGTCATCAAATAGTTTTGAAGATTTCGCACTCCTTGAATTGGAGAGCTTGACTTTTGATTGTCTACTAGGCTATAAGAAGTATAAAACTCTTATCTAAACCATATTCAAATTGCTTTTTACTTGCTATATTAATTAGTCAATATTTCATCTTCAAATCATGAAGTATTCCTAAGATAAAATCTTTACTTTGAAAGAGAAATCATTATATTTTTTTCCACGGAATTGTTACATTTTATTTTATTGTCCATATTTCTATTAAAATTCTTCTTTTCCTTATAGTTTTCATTTTTATCTATTATAACTTTCTTTTGTTTTTTGTTTTCTCAAATCATTTGTTAATCATTAATGCAGAGTAAAAAGCAATTCTATCAACAATATGGCTCGAGCTTTTGCATTGACTCAATTATATTGTTGGCTTTCTCCAGCTTTTGAATTATGCTTGTGGTTTAAGTTTCTCCCAAGATTTAATTAAAAGTATTAACCTACTTCATGGTTAAATTTTTCTCAAGATTTAATCACTTGAAGAAAGATGATAATGGATACTACTATTAGCAGATTACACTAAAGAACAAATATTTTAGCATAAAGTTTACCAAGCTTGATTCCTAATTAATATGGACAAGCAGTTATCACAAGTTGGTGACTGTTTGGATCAATTTTCAATTAAAAACAATCGCATTGTGCCAATAAACAAAAGGGTGAAGTTGAAGGTTGTAACTGGGCATCAAAACATCAGTAGTAGCAAGGGTGAATCAATACAATGTAGAGAACCAATGGGACTATGTTTAAATAGATGTTGGACCTCTTTATTATTCTTTTTGTTTTTGAAGATAATGTATTGGTACACCATGGCATTGTTAATATATTATAAGACCTAGTCAAAATTACAACTTCTGAGTAAACTATACTAACGATGACATCCTTCCAAAGTACAAGGTTCCATACAGCCCAAAAATACACAGTTAAGTGTAATTTTCAAAGTTGAAAGGAAATCAGTCTCTAAACCCATTCCACCCTAATTACCAAACTATTCCAGTAAATCTCTTTCCATGTTGGTAAAAAGGTGAGTCCATTTTGTACATAAAGACAACAAATAACTCGTAGATCAGTTGAAAAACTGCACAGTTGCTGAACCAACCTTGAATCCCTTAATCAACTCAGAGCTTTTCCACAAAAGAATATATACTTAGGATTTCTAAGCCAATGATTTGCAGGTTACTACATCATACATGAATAGAGCAGATCTCCTAGTACCTATGAAAGGAACTATGTTGAAGAGTGGCTCTTTATTGTTCTAATAAGGCCAATTTTTTTTTCTCATATTCTATGTACCATACAAATAATTAAGGTTGCAAAGTTTCATACATAGAATTAAACACTGTTAATGTTTTGAGAAATGATAATGAAAAAATTCTATGCTTGTTGCCTTCGTAGGTATTTGCGAATAAAAAGAAGCAAAGTTTATGCCTATTATCTTTACTTTTGAGATTTCTTGTCAAAAGCCAAGAACTTTGGAGATTCCAACCATGATTGAATCTGATTCCCTCATTGCATCATTATGGGTTTGTTTGGAAAAAAAATGTTTCAAAACACTTTGAGTTGTTACCGTGGAAAAACATAGGTGCTTGTGTTGGAGGTCAATGATGAGGGTGTGTTGGATGATGGTGCGGGCAGTGTCTGGAGGGGCGAAATTGAGGTCAAGTTAGGCATCACTGTCGCTGGAGAAGGGAAAAAATGGGAGATTTGCGGCTTTGTGCGTTTGAGAAGGAGTATAAGAGGGATTTAGCACTTTGTGTAACTGTAGGGTTCAATGTTTTGATGATTAACTTTTTTTTAGGATTTGATTAGGGGTTTTTTGGATTTAAGGGTGCTACGTTAGATGACTAAACAAATCCTAATCAGCAGATAACTTACACATCACACTCATTTTAGGCTGCAGGTGAACTAAGGACTACAAGTGTCCACGTTTTGTAATTTTCAAAGACTGTGAGACTAATTTATTTTTGTCAGGGACTAATTTGGGGGGGTCATTTACATGTGTTGTTGGAGAGATAATTGTGCTCATTTAGCCATGCCCATAAAATAAAAAATCCAAAGGCACTTCTTTTTAGTACTTTTTATTCTTCCTTGATCATATACAAATGTATAATGTAATAAGTGCAAAGAATGCGATGGAGATGCATTTTTTCTTTAAACTAGAGAATATGAATTTGAGCCATCAAATGTCTCGATGCTCAACAGTTGCGATCGCACGGGATCACAGTTTAGTAAAAATTATAGTACATATATGTACAAACCCTAGATAAATCTAAATTTACCATTCACTCTTATAAACCGAGAGTGTCTACAAGCATGCAATAATATATACAATTTGCCAATGGCAAAACAATTATGCAAAACTTAGTTTCTATTACACCTACCCAATTCCCTTCCCAAGGGACTAAGTATTCCATATCTTGAAATACCTTACTTCTGTTGGGATCCATCAAGCATAGGATAAATGTTACTAACAAAAATGTTACTAACAAAAGGGCTTTTCCCCTCTATTCTTACCAAAGTGAAATTAAATAAAATCATTACACTATATTATTGTCGTTGGCTACTAAGTTTCCCTTGCTACTAGATGAATCCTCGACTGTGGACTTATTGTGCCCATCATGTACCTTGAATACTGGGGCCTCCTCTGCCAATGCAACATCATGTTGTTGAATCACTAGCACCGAAGACACCACCCCATTTTCTGATGATGTAAGAACATCCCCTATAAGACCTAACTCCTCATGCTCTGCTTGCTTCTCAGCCAGTTCGGCCACCATAGTCAATGGAAACTTGCCCTTCCCAACAACTATGAGATCATAATCTCCACTTTTCCCTATTGCCAGCACCTCTTCCACAATGTTCCTACTCACCTTCTCAACATATGACACCATCCCATCCCACTTCCCTCGGAACTCTAGCATTGCCTTCTCATCCAGCTCCTACAATTAATCAGTTAAAGTAATTAATACAACACTATTGATATTATCAAGCACATAAAAAAAAAAATGTACGTACAAGTAATAAGACATAATTGTGCATGCTAGCAAATGTAATTTGGAGTCTTACCTTCTCTTTTTGGTGATTCATTTTAGCTGTTGAGAAGCTATAACTTTTGTCGCTATTGGCACTTGGTGAAGGGCATAACACAATACTTTTACCATTCACTCCGTGTATCTCAACGAACCTCGCAACGGTCACCCTAACTGCTGGGTGCTCAGCCATTCTCCCTCCCAACTCCAAGGCTTCTCGATCATCAGGCCCACCAAAGAACAAAATACAAACCCGTTGGGCAACAGTGGCAGTTGGACCCGGAGTCTGTGACCCATTTCCGTATCCACGGTCCACGAGCACAGCCACGGAGCAAGGTGCGTGCTTGAGGACCCTTTGATTCACCCCTCTCCACTCGTGGCCCATGTTCTCCAACGCCTTGTGGGCCCCACTATCCTCGTCCACTTCCACCCTCCACTGCTTATGGAACGACAAGATGATCATGGCTACCCTCTTTTCCTCTGCCACATGGCAGATATCCTCGTGCATGGTGGACAACGAAGATATGGCAGTAGTGGGCCGGACCGAAACCCGGCCCAATTGGCTGTAGGCCTGGAAGGCCCCCGCGAGACGGTCCCGCCACTCGCCACGGGAAGACCGGTTGAAGAATGGGAAGCCGTTCTTGCGGGCTCGTTGGACCAAGATTATGGAGGAGGAGCGCTCGGTGAGCTCAACGAGGTGCATGATGAAGAGCTTGACGAAGGACTTGTTGGTGCTGCGAGTTGACTCAATGAGGCTTATGATGGAAGGCACGTTGCCAGGGCCGTGGACGCAAGCTAGGACTCGGAGCTCATCTTTGACCTCGTTCTCGGAGCTAGAGGTGAGGTCGCCAAGCTTGCGGTGGGTCTTGGTCGGGATGCCGCGAGCTGGTTTGTAGATGGCCATCACTGTTGGAGTTGTGATGAAGGTGGTGAATAGTGCCATGAGCACCAAGATTGCAAACATCTCATCGTTCAAAACCTGCATAAATTAACACCGTACAGTTACACTCAATATCATGAATAGTAATAAAAGAATACTATAATCTTTCAATTAGTATTTGTAAATATTTGGCCAAAATGTTAAAAAAAAAAAAAAAAGCACGACTTTTTTAACTTGTTGTCCATAAAATTTAGAGAAGATATCCATTCTTTAAAGGATTTCATTACCTTTTATGCATTGAAAATCCTTACCGTAGTTTAGCAAGACAAGTAATTTTTTTTTTCGGGGGTTCTATGCTGCTATGAGTAAGTTAACTTCAGCCTACAGTGTTTATTCCCTACCAATATTCCCGTGATTTTGCCTTTCAAAGACAATTTGACAATGACAATGTTAGGTTGTGAAGATTTATCATAGTGTGTGGGACGTCATTTTCAATTATTGGAGCTACCTAGACCAAATGGTCGTTGCTTTGACATTGTACTAAAGTTTGCTTTATATATTGTACCCAAAAAAGAGCTTTTTTTAATATTAAGTTGTAGGCATCTTTCAATTGTTAGTCGTTATAACAAATATTTAGGTAGTTATCAACTCATTATAATATTGATTTTGTGTTTAAAAAAGTATGTAAAAGAATATAAATGTAATGTGTGAAGCAGTTGATTCTAACGAGTAGAGGCTGAAAAATTATATGCCTTAGAAAAACGAAAATGCTTGGTGCTTATTATGTCATGTACTTGTTTTAGGTGACATAATTAGAATGTAAGTATAAAAGAAGGGTAATTTTATATATAATCATGTTATATAAATCATAAAAATGAGAGAATTTAGGTAATTTTTAATTGTTTGTGATACTATTTTCTAATAAGATATATATATATATATATATATATATATATATATATATATATATATAAATATATATATATATAAATACATATTATAAAAAATAAAAAATAATGAAGATGATATATTTATTAATAAAAAACCACCATACATAAAAAATAATTAAATTTTATCTTTATATTAATGTAAAATAATTAATATGTATGTGAATAATATTATTGAAAAAAAAAACAGCTAAAAAATTGTACGGTACCATCAAAGTCAAAAGTAACATTTAAGCCTTTGGACTGGAAAGTTCTGGTTATTTATACTTCACATGTATTAGTTATTTATACTTTTTTGGTTTTTTCAATCAATGTTTTAAAAAAATTGACTGAAAAGCATTTTTTTAGTGGTTTAAAGTATTAACTTATGCCTTAAAGTATTAGTTAGAAATTTTCTATATTTTTTATTCTATCTTTCTCTTTCTTCTTCAATGATAAAAATAAATGGAAAGAAATTTGTGTGCAATATCTGCATCTTTCTTTCTTGTGCATCTCATATATAGGTCATCGAAACTATCATTAGGGACCAATCTGGTTGATGCTGACTGGTTAACTGGTCAAGTGAAGCCCAGAAGAAAAGCCAAATGAATGGATGGCATTATTTTCATCCCACAAGGTAATAATTACAAACAAGAAAGGGCAGTTGACAAAAAAAGAAGCAACAAAGTGGTGCAAATTAGTTCATTTTTGTCCTACGCCTAGATTGATGTAGGCAAAGCCAGGGCCCGAGTACTATCCCCGTGATGTAGACAAAGCCAGGGCCCCAGTACTATCTCCATGTTTGGGGACCATGCAAACAACCTTTTTTTCTCAAAAAAATCGTTCTTTAAAAATTAATCATATTGGAATAATTTTATAGAATAAATTATAATTTAAAATTAATAATTTTAAACTAAAAAATAATTTATAAACATAAATAAATTTTTGTAATTTATGATTATTGGTAGAAATTAATTATTTTAAAATTATTATATTTTTATCAAATTAATTCTAAATAATAAATATTATATAATATAAACTATTATTTCATATTTTTTAATAATTTTATTATATAAAAATAATATTTTTCATATAATCTAAATAAAATATATTATCTTAAAACTAGATAGTGATTATATAAAAAAGTGATTATATAAATAAATAATTATTAAAATAATTTTAATCACACAATTTTCTCAAATGAGTAAATAAAGTAAGAATTGGAATAATATTATTTATATATTAAAAATAAAATTTTTAGCTTTGTTTATTATATTAAAGGCTTTTTATCTAATTCATTTTTGTGTTTATTTTTAATATATAATAATAGGCTTAAATATATTTTTAGTCCCTCTAAATATTTAATTTTTTAGATTTGATCTCTCAAAAAATTTTTGTTTGATTTTGGTCCCTTATTTTTCAGACATTACCAATATTAGTTTCTGCCGTCAATTGAGTACTGTTAAATGTTGATGTGGCAACGTGAGATTTTGACACATGTTAATGCTTTTAGATCTTACGTTGCCACATTAGCACTTAACAATACTTAGTTGATGATAAAAACTAATATCAGTAACATCTAAAAAATAAGGGACCAAAACTAAGCAAAAATTTTTTGAGGGACTACATCCAAAAAAATCAAATATTTAAAAAAATTAAAAATATATTTAAACTATAATAATATTACATATAGGATAAGTTTGGTAAGAAAATAGAAATGGATTTAAAAATTTCATAGATTAAATTCATGGGTCATGAAATTGTCATCCTCACTATTGACTCTTACCCAACTCACCCATAAAGTAAATCATTAATAAGTGGAATTTCAAGATCGTCTTATCCAATTGGACTAGACACTAGCAGTATAAGCCAGATGTGTTATCAATTTGTGGAAAATAAAGATTGCTAATTAAAGGTTACCGCCCGACTCACCTTAGCATCATAATTTTGTCATCCAACGAAAATGTGTATGTTATCTCTCTTTTTGGAAAAAGCATTACTTACCAAAAGCTAATATGATGAATTTGCCAGCGAGAAGAGAACTGGCAATGCATGGGAAAGTAAAACACGCCTGTGCTCTGTGAGATGGGAAAGAAGATAAAATTGGAAATCTAATGCAATTTTGACCAGACGGCATTTTGATCTATCTAACCTCCCACTTTATTCGGCAAGGCTACTTATTATAACCATAGATGTGCACCAAAACAGTGACGAAAGCCGAAAAAATTGGTGGCAGAAGAATCACCAAGTTTCCCTAACACTTATCTCATCAATAATTGCAAAAATAATAAAATATTCACCCACTTTCTTCAGTCAGAAAAGCAGAATTGTTTTTCTCACCAATGAAATTTTAACCGTGCACCCAGTCAAACAAATTGCTTCTAAAATGGGTTGACTGACTAGGTTGCATACTAGGAAACTGCTAAACTAATTAATGAACTAAAAGCAACGGAAAAAGAAAGAAATTAAGGTGGTGTTTGGTTTCCTCATTTTTATTTTTATTTTTAATAAAAATAAAAAATAAATTTAAAAATATGTTATATTATATTTATAGAAAATATTTTTATTAAAAATAATTTTAGAAACACACATAAAATTAGAAATAATAATTTTATATTTTCAACATTTTCAAAATTTTTAGTTCTAAAATTTAAAAATATTTTCAGCAAAAATGCGATTGTATCGTAATAAATACGCGAAACTCACTTCTATTCCTCGTACAATGTCCCATAGTCGATGCTCGATGAGGATCATTTTTTTTCTTTAAACTCACTCTCCTACACTTTTTCTTATATATAATTAATGACAACCAGCAACAGTTGCGCGCATGCAGTAAAGTTAGCAAGTATAAGTCTCACGGTGCGGGTTCGGGTCTTAATTATTCGCTTGCTTCATATTTTCCGCGACATGTTCGCGAGTGTCACAACCAAACAAATTAAAATCAAATCATACGACACGCGTGACGTAGTGGAAAGCGTTGAAAAAGAGACAGTTCAACGTCAGACAATAGTATATTTTAGTTTTTGTAGATTATATTTATCGTTCACAATATTTATATTTTTAACATAATTATGAAATATCGAGTATTCAATGAAACAAACTTTTTTATTCTTAGAACATATTTTTAGGATAAAGAAAAATTAATGCTATAAATCATTTAACACTTAATACTTTAATAATTATATTAAAAATATTACTAAAACACGAGATGGTAATAACTCATAAAATTAAAATATTTATTATCAAATAGAACTTAGCACTAACTAACTAACTATTATATTCTTGAAGAACCTAATAATTTTTTCCTTTTCTTTTTTTGAGAAATTAGCAAAACAATAGAGAGAGACAAAGAAATAATAATAATAATAAAAAAAAAAAAAAAGGTAAAGAAGAAGAAAAAGAAGCTGACCTTTTTCTCCTTTCCAATGTTGAGTACGATGAGCTCCACAAGTCCCTTGGTGTTCATGAGAACGCCAAGTGTCAGCGCCTCCCTCGCCGGAATCATGCACATCATCGCCACCACGAACGTCCCCACAACCTTCCCCGCGCACGCCGTCGCGATAACCAGTACCAGCAACCCCCACGCCTCGCCACCACGTATCTTCGCCACGTCAGTCTTCAACCCACTCGAAGCAAAGTAAAGCGGAAGCAGCAACCCCGAAACAAAGTCTTCAATCCTCTCTATCAGCCTCTCCGCAAAAAAACCACCCTTCGGTATCGTCAACCCGAACACAAACGCCCCGAAAATCGAATGGATCCCGATAAGATCCGTCACGAAACCAGAAACCATAACGCCGGCGAGCGTTAAGCATATGTAGGCCTCATCGACGGCGTCGTGCTCTGGCGAGCACCGCCGCGCGACGAGCTTCATCGCTGGTCGGACAACTGCCATCATGACGGCGACGAACGCGACGCCGGAGAGGAGGACCCAGAGGGAGACCAGGGGGCTCTTGTGGCGGGTTCCGTCGGCGTCGCCGGCTAGGGCGACGGCGACGGCTAGGAGGATCCAGGCGGCGACGTCGTTGAATGCGGCGGCGGCCATGGCGATCTCGCCGATGCTCGTGGTGAGGAGCTTGAGCTCGGCGAGGATGCGGGCGAGGACGGGGAAGGCGGTGATGGAGAGTGCGACGCCCATGAAGACGAGGAACTGGCCGTAGCCGACCTTGTCGGCGCCGTCGACGGTCTTTCGTAGGACGAAGGCGACGCCGATGCCGCAGACGAAGGGGAGGGAGATTCCGGCCGCCGCTATTCCGAAGGCGCGGCTACCGCTTCGGCGGATGGAGTTGAGGTCCAGCTCGAGGCCCACAAGGAAGAGGAAGAACAAGAGTCCTATGCTTGCGACTGATTCGAGTATTGGCGTGCTCCATGGTGGGAACACGCGGTGCATGTACGCTTTGTTCCTTCCGAGCGCCGATGGTCCTAGCAGAATCCCACCCTGCACAAATCATGATCTATTCGCTTCACTTTGTTATTTTATATAACTGTCCTAAACATAGTACATGTACGAATTTAATTTTGATATCATGTAGGTTTTTAATACGCATAGATGTGAGGATTTAGTTCTGGTAAGGTGTGTATTACTTACGACAATTTCGGCTATGACTTTGGGCTGGCGGAGAGGTTTGAAGAGGAAGGCGAGGGAGCGGCTAACGACAAGGATTACGGTGGTCTGGACTATGAGGAGTGGGAAGGCGTAGTCCAAGGGATTGTCGCCTTGCCAGGCTCCGTTTGAGGATGTTTTGATGGAGGTTATGTTCAAGGGCGCCATGGTGTATATATGTGTAATTGTGAAGTGGTGCTAGCAATTTATGGTTTATGGTGTTATGGAGGGGGTCGGTGTATTTATAGAAGAGAAGAGACGAGAAGCCACGATTTGCTTCTCTGCTGAATGGATTCATGCTAAAGCACCCTGCGTGCGTGCCGGTGCATCTTTCCCTGTTTCTTTCCGTCTGTCATACGTCAAATTTTCTATTTTACTTTGTTTTGTCGGTAATAATAAGAATTTAATTTAAATACTGAATCGCCACTAGGCACGTTAAAATTTATTAACTTATATAAATAATTATCTATTATAATAAAAAATTTATAATAATTTTTTATTTTTAATATTTTTATTAATTAATAATATAAAATTATTTTATATTATCAATATATCCTAATTAAATCTTAATAACAATAGCTTGAATGCAGAATACAAACAAGGTATAATTAATAAATGAAAAATGAATCCACCCCCAAACAAACAAAAAAACACAAAAAAAAAAAATCAAAAAAAAATGAAAAAATGTCACAGAAAATCATAATAATCAATATTTTTTTTTGTGAACAAAAATTTTCAGTGTTTTTTTTTCTTCCATTTTCTAACGTCATTAATTTAATATTTTGTCGTAAACATTAAGAAAGTCATCGAACGCTTTTACTGTTTTTTTTCAAAACATTTAATGTTTTTAGTTTTAAATAAATAATTTTTTTATATATAAACAATAATAAAATTTAAATTTAAAATCTCAAATACTATCTAAACCCCTTATTACTACACCACTCTCAATGACTTAATTTTAAATAAATACTAATAGAACTAAATTTATTAAGCTACCCTCCCACTTCATTAATTATTTCTTCTTATGATGAGTAAATGCTTTTATCATGAACTATCATTGGTTAGAGTTTATTACTCCCTCCGTCTATTTATATTTGTCTTTTTTAAAAAAAAAATTTATCCACAATTATCTGTTATTTGAGAATTTTAAGATAGTATTAATTAACTTTTTTTCTAATTTCGTTCTTATTGTTATTAACTCACATACTTGTAATAAATATTTTACAATTTTTTTTAAAAAGGATAATTTTGTCAAAATAGCCTTTTTTAATATTTATGTAATTTTAATACTTTCTTAATCTATGTGTCAAAATCTTAAAAGATAGTTATAAGTGATTGACGAAAGTAAATTCTAATTAACTTATCAAAAACCAAATCAATTCACTCTAAAAATATATAAAAATCTCCTAATAATAATTCTATTGAGTAAATATTAAGATATCATAGTAAAGTTAAAAAAACTAATACCTTCTTAATTTTATAAATGATAAATAAAATGAAAATTTTATTCTTTAAAATGAATTATATTGATTATGAAATAGAAGAAAAAATAATTTTAACACAAAATTCTTCACCATATTAGTAATATCACTGATTTTTTGGGTCAAAAATAATTTTTTATTGAAAAAATTCACTTCTTATATATTTTGATAATTTTTTAAAAATAATTAAAATCTCAAAAAATTTATTTTCAATTTTTTTATAAAAGCTAAAAAGAGTAATATTTAAAAAAAAATAATTTTCAACTTTTAAAATTATATATCAAATTTTAATTTTATAATCAATTTTTATAAAAGTTAAATCCAATCCACCCTTACCCAATACTTTAGGTATCATCTTTACGTACACCATCTGTTTTTGAACAATAAATATTAAAAAAAAAAGTATAAATATTATTATGATGTATAGATGTCATTTTCTGCAAAATAATTTTGTTTTTAGACATTTGTGCTCTAAGTACTAGTTTGACAATAAAGATAAATAATGCAATAAATGATTGATTTACTAACGTCATCAATTACACAACGTAGCGTAACGATTTAACTATGTTCAATTTTTTTTTTTTTTTGAACTGACTTAACTACTTTCAATTTAGTAAAGAAAAAAAAATTTTCTAATTTGAATTTTGTTATTCAGATATGATTTAACGATTGTGATCTAAATGTTATGATAAATATGTATTTGATTTATTCTTGTATAAATATAATTACTTTCTTTTTGTCACCTTATAATAATGTGATGTAATAACAAATCTGCGACGTCATCACCTATTTTGTTTCGCCTATGGACCGAGTGGCTTTCGTGTTTTTTCCAATCGCGAATAGGTAGTATTTGAGCACCATTATTAATTTATTGTTCCGACTCTGTTGGAAATGAGTCATTCATACTTCGTACAGCTTTGTGTAAATAATTAATATAGCTAAACTTATAACCATATTCTTATTCATACGTCACGTGTTTATCGATAACTAAGTTACTAATTTCTTAGTACTATAAGTGCACTTGGTTGGCTGGGATACATGTTATTATATTATATTATTTGAATATTTTCAAATATTTGAATGGAATGTTATTATATTATATTGTTTGACTATTTTCAGATACATAAAATAGAATAGAATGGCAATGGATAAAACTCTTTTCATTCTATAATACTCTTATTTTACTTCCCTTCCAATTTAAAGAAAATTAAATGAAATGATGTGTTTCCAAATAATGAGATGAAAACTCCATTTTCTATATCCAAATAATAGAATGAAATATTTATTACATTTCATTTTGTTCTATTTCATTCAAATCCATATCATTTCATCACATTCTATTCCTTTTTACATAATTTAATTAGGTTCAAGAGTTTATGAAGTAATTGAGATTACTCAGTAGTTATCCAACACATAATTAACAAACATGCCTTAAATATTCTATTAAAACAATTTTGCGTGTCTAACAAGTTTCTTTAACTAGTTAAATATAGTTTATTTCATTGGCAAAGAAACTGAGCTGATAATAATCTTATCGAAACAAAATATATCCCACTATCCTAATAATAAGTTAATTATGTTATACAGTTTATTTGGGAACCTATACATTGATCATCTATTTTTCATTTAGAAATATAATGAGATTGCGAATGGTAGAGGGGCATGGATGCAAGGAATAACACATCCGATAACATGTATCTGACTTTATTGGTGGCATTAATTGGGCCAGACTGGAAAGGATAACATTCTTTAGTATTTACGTTAGCACACAATCAATTCACTTACGTTATTCGTCTTAGTATTCACTCAAGTCACTTCTATTAAGGAGTTTTTTTTTTTTTTTTTCCTTCCTTTGTCTTATGAGTTATGTGGTTTTTCACACTTCTTTTTTTTTCAAAAAAAAAAAAAAAAATGGTTTTCTCAGGGTTTTTGTACGTGACTAATCCTTATCCAAAGGATATCTTTAACTCACAGATAAATAATTTATAATATTAGAAAAAAAGCACATTTTTTTAACATGTAAGTTAAGAGGCAAAAACAAAGAATTTAATTTTAATTCATGTAAACTTTATTTATATTAATAACTCATGTAATGAATTCGATGGTGTTAACATATGTGGTGTTAAACTCGAATATTATTCAATATGAGTTTTATTAACAAATATTCTTAACACGTATAAATGTATTTGTTGGTAAAGTCGTTTGATATAAATATAAAACTTTATAGTTTATACTTTATTAAAAAAAAATTTTAAAAAAATTTATACTTGCATAATATATAAGGTCAGCTCATCCTCACATGCTTGTCATAGATATACTCGATAGTCGATCATTCAATTCAAGAATTTAGTTTTGATTGATTAAAATATCAAATTCTCTTACACTATATTTAATTATATTTTAGCATAGTATTGAAAGAACTTAACTTCTTAAACGATCGCTGAATAAAACCTATATAACTGAATGATATATTAAAAAAAAGTTTTCTTTTACCGAATAATTCAAAATTAAATTTAATCTACTCGTTTGGCCAACACTTCGATAAGAAAGAGGCTATGTCGCCGTGAAGAAACCGTCCACCATGTGAGCTAAAACTTAAACAAGATGTTTCCTTTTTGTAACGCCTCCAAAAGAGGAACTCCCTACGGTGAACGTAGCAGGGGAGGGCATTATTCACATTCCAACCAGTTTCGTCTATGATTAAAAAATGCTAGAATACTAGAATTTTTGCCAGAAATTATGTGCCAAAATGATGTAATATATCATTGATAATTTTTAGATAAGTAAGTGAGTTCTATCATTTATATTTAATCTGACCACCACTATATATTTTGTCAAAAACTCTGGTTAAATTATTCTGGCTGTGTAGGAATGCTCATCTATGATTGTGATAAACCAATGTGCTTCTTTTCCACTCTACATACACTCTCACCGCTTGCATTGAGAAAATTAGACCATGATATATAAGACATAACATAGTGATCAATTAGTAGTGTTCAAATTATATGTCAACTATCCCAGGCAGAGTTTCATCCGTACTGAGAAAATGTCGTTTCTTTTGGCAAGCTAGTTTGCAACTTGCAGAATCAACTCTCTACCCTAGTCCAAAGACTAAAGACTCTTGAGTGTTGTCCATTAACAAAGTCATTCATGATTGCCAAGTATGACTAGATTTGTCAACTCACATCTTTCAAGTACAACAAATCAAATTGCCTGCATGAAAATCTAGTCAATATAAGACTTGTTTCTAATTGGTACTGAAAAACTGTTGGTTATCTGAGAGAGTTTTAATTGTATGAGTTTAATTTTGATGAATTACTAATATTAAAAAGCTTTATGTCGTTAATTATTTAATGAAGTACTGACACATTCTACAATAAAATTTACTGTCATTACACTTGTCAAATATGTATATTAGGTAGTTGCAATTGATTAGTTGGTTAATTGTTGTTTTTCCAGTTAGCTGACGGTCACTTAGTCAGTTAGTTGAGATTGCTCATATCTCTCCCTGTACATAAACACGATTAAGTTAATCAGATTGATGACTTTTCATTTCTCCAATTACTGAGTTCTAATAACTTTTACAAGAAAATTATATATTAATACAAGATTTTTTTTCACTAATCCGTAGCTAATTAGTGAGGAAATAGAGAGTGAAATGCGTTTTCTTACTAAGGCAAGTAATAACATCCATATATCTTCAAATTATTAAATGAAGATATTACTATTATAAAGGGTCTTTTAATTTGGTACCTGATTCCTACTTTTTTATTTTATTTCATTGTTAAATATTTATTCAAAGTTTTTAAAAACTACAACAACAATTAAGTATTGTCTCACTAGATAGAGTCAACTACATAATCAGATGATATTATAGTATTCTATCATAAATCATATTTATATTTAAATTATTAAAATCTAGATATCTTTTTAATAGTAAACATAAACATGATATAATAGTAAGAAAAGATAAAGATTTAAAAAATAATAAATACATAATTTGGAGATTTAAAAATAAATATGATCTAGTAGTAATTTTTATTAATCATTTTTTTTATTTTCAACCGTAAAAGTCTTTAAATATATTTTATTTTTTATGTTTTTTAAAGAATATTTTTGTTTATTTTTATTAAAAATAAAAAGTTAATAAATTGATAAATATGCAAGATTATCAATTCTTTTTTCCTTTTTGTTGGAGAAAAATTTAAGTTGAGGAGATAATTTATCTAGTTCAAGATTAGAGCATGCTTTTGGGCTCATAGAGCCCTTACAAAATCATTTATAGATCACCCAACAACAATAAAACCTAGAAACTGAACTCAAGTTATGAAAAAATATAAGCAAAAAATTGACCAAGTGAGGCTATTTCCATTGGTGCAAGATTATCAATTCAATAATAATTAATAATAATATTTTTAATAAATGAAAATTAAATATGGAAGTGTGAATTCCTTTTTATGAAAGGATAGATGTAAATTTAAAGCTGTGTTATTTGAATGCAAGTATGCAATACAATTTCAACATTCTATCACATCAATCATCAAATACACTTATTTTTTATTTTAAATTTTTTATTTCATTTTTTTTACAAATCTAGTGGGGTGTCGAAGAGGATGCCTGATAAAATTTGGTACAAAAAGCTTTTTCCCATAAATTTAATATATTAATGAATGAACTGAAATCTTAGCAATATGTTTGAATTCGATTAAGGAAAGCCTTTGCCTACATCTTAAAATGAGAAGACTCATGCCCATAAAATTAAAAGGGTTAGAAAGTAGCACTTCTTTTTTCTTTTCTTTTTTTTGTCAATACAAAGTAGCACTTTTGTTTTCAATGAGTAACGTGTCTATTTTCACTTTTCATCATGTTGTTAAATGAGAGTCTGACCATTTCGATCAAAGGCTTTAGAGCTTTCGCTTATAGACTTTTCTCTTTAACCTTCACACGAGTGGTTGTCCAAGTCAACCACGTGTAGAGGGAATCACCAGCAGATGCTCTAGCTCATGGAAACTATGGTCCGGAGTGGATGAGCATGCAGTCACGAGATGCTTGCAAAAGCGACCCAACCAATCTGCATATTCTTTGTGAACCACAATTTCACTTGCGCACCGCCGTCTCTTCATGAAAAGGACAATATTTGGAAGGGCATGCATCTTCTTCATAATGGGTGATTGGGGTCCTGCCTCTCATATTCAAGATTAGTGTGCAAGTATGCATATATTAAGCCCACTTTCCGTGTAAAGTGTTTAATTAACAGAAGTATGCGCTTGCAGGACAGAGTGTAACACACGGTACCCGTGACTTCTGGTCAACCAGCTCTCACGAGTTTTCCTTTTCAAATTATGATCAATATATGGATGCGCATCATTTGTTGTCTACGCAATAGGAAAAGAAAAGGGCATATATAGAAGACTTAGTTGTGATTCACAAAAGTCACTTATCAACTAGTTTGCCTTTTCAATCCATCAAAACGTGACTCTTTTGATCTCTCTCTATCCCCATTTATTTGTAGGCTTGTTCTGTGCTGCACCAGATCAACTATGTTGCACCACACACCCGTTTGAAAAAAATGAGGGTGTATCGTGCACTGCATCTCCCATCATGGAGGATGAGTTACCCCAACTCCCGACCCCCATCACTTCATCGCTGCCGCCACCGAGCAGCTCCACAACCTCCACCATGCCATCAAGCTCCTCTACACATTGTCCGCGCCCTTCGCCTCTTAATCTCGTCAAGGCCGTGCAGCTCCACGCTAAGAACTTGTCCCTATGTGAGAATTATGACCTCACCGGCATTTACGAAGTTGACGAGTAGCTACGTTGGGTGAGGGAAACTGGTGATCAGCATGTCACGGTGGCTCGATCACTGGCAACACTTTTCCGGTGTGATGGCAATGGCCTCTGCCATTGGAGTGGTTAGCACGCGAGGTCGCAACACTCGCTGGTGGTGGAAAGCACTGCGGGGAGCAGGTCAGTGAGGGAGATTGTCACTACCGGAGTCGCAGTTCTTGGCTTCGACAAGGCTAGAGTGGAGCTCTTGGAGCTTGTGACTGATGGGTTCTCGGTGTCGATGAGGCGAAGGCCGAGAGAGAGAGAGAGAGAGAGAGAGAGAGGACAGTGGCGATGAGCTTTATGGCTTGCCAGAGGTGGCAAGTGTCGGCGGGTTGCTTCGGCGGGTTCTGGAGGGGGTTGGGTTCTCTGGAGAAGTCTTCTTCATCACCCACATTCCGACAAGATGATAGTGTGGTGTTATTGTTGTTGTTGGCGACAAAATTAGGTGGGGTTGCGGGTGCAATGCTTCCCCCACCACAGTTCGTTTAGCCACATTCTTAGGTGTGTTTATCCATATTTGTTGAATGTGGTTAAAAATTGATGCACTACACAGCATAGTTCAATTGGTGCAAAGCAGAATGCGCCTTATTTGTATAAGAACAAAGAGGGATTTCCTCGTCACAAATATTACTCAATACTCATTATTATGTATTTGGCTGAGGGATTTATTATGTCCCTCTATTGTTTTCGTTTATTGCAAACAATTTGATTTTGGAGCACATAAAGGAGGTCTCTTATGTTTTTCAATCATTTCCATATGTAGTTTGCACTAGGTGCGTATATGGCTATTAGCATGTTTGGAAACCACCTATAATAGCTTTTTTTGGGAAAAAAAATTATTGTTGAAAAATTAATCTTATTTGGAAAAAAAATTGAAAATAGATTATAATCAAAAACTGATAATTTTAAGTTGAAAAATAACTTATAAGCATAAGCAACTTTTTAGAGTTTATGATTATAAATAAAAGTTAATTATTTCAAAATTATTATATTTTTATTAAATCAACCCTATGTATTAAATATTATATAATATAAATAATTATTCTATGCCCTTTTTAATAATTTTACCACATAAAAATAACTTTTTTCATATAATCTAAACAAAATTGATTATCTTAAAATCACTTTTTAGTTGAAGTAGTCAAACATAAATTAATTATCATATAATTGATTTTATAAAAAAATAATTATATAAATAAACAATTATTAAAATAATTTTAATCTCACAACTTTTCTAAATACATACTATATAATATGAGAATCAACCAATATATTATAACACTTCTATATTTGTTATACCCATCAAAAAAAAAAAAAAAGATGTAGATATGTTGTAACTTTCTCTGTTACATCACTATAGCCTTCTTTGAACTTAAACATCTTTAACATATATACATGCATGAAATCACATGAATCAACCCACAATTTGATTCATGGTGGAATACATCCTGACTACTAAGTGCATGTTTAGATTATAGATTGTAAAACTTGATTTGAATTAATTTGATATTGTAAACTTGAATTTAGTTAAAAATTACTTTATTTATGTATATTTAAATTAGTTTGTAAATTCAATTTTAGATGAAATTGATTTTGTAAACTTAATTTTAGTCTAAAGTGAATTTACAATAACTTGATTTATATTTGAATGCCGCAAAAACAACTGCTTTGGAGAAAGGATGAAATGGAGTGATGGATGGTGGTGAAACATGCAGCCACAGGTTAGGGAAGAGGAGAAGAATGAGCTCCGAGCCTCCAAGCCTCTGCTGTAGAGTTGCTTGTTCAATGAGTGAGATACATGAGATTGAAAATCGTAGGTTAGAATATGAGAGTCTCCTCTCCTTGACAATGTCATGGGCTGACTCGAGAGTGACAAGCCCATACGAGTTAATGTGATTTTCTCTTTTTTGAAAAAAAAAAATGACAATTCATAAGTTAAACCAATTCCTACCCGTCTCACCCTCAGATTAGGTGGAGTGGGTTAACTAGGTTCAAAAAAATGAGATGGATTGAAAATTGCAACCCATCACACTGTTTTTGGTGGGTTGGGAAGGTCAATTCAAAGAATTGGATCTATTTTACTATCTTTGATAACTATAAGTTAACATTTATTCTTCAAACAAAAAATACATAAAGATAAAAATTTTAAAAAAATTGTTAACTACAAGTTCATATGAAAATCCTTATCATAAAAGCAATAAATTCTTACTTAATTCCATTCAAATCTTATTTTAAGGATAGAATCAGGATGAAATTTTACTGACTGAAAATTCATCAATGACTACACGTAATGCCAAAAACTCACTTGGAATCATTAAACCCAAGTTTTCCATTTGTGCAGCAGGAGTCTATTTGTAGGTAGTTTCTTCCTTTTTCTTTTCTTGTCCTACCTTCCTATTGCGTGATAGTTTGTTTGATATTCCGTCTGATAAGTGGTTTTGATGGCAGCAGTGTTTGGATCGTGAAAGAAATATGAGCTAGACTCGCATTTGTACATCTCATGGTTGCCAATGCGTAAGGTCGAACCAAATTAGAATTGCACTTGTATCATGTGATAGATAGGCCTCTGTCAGTGGTTATTGGTTGGAAATTGTTTATTTTAGTTGTTTGGTGACATCGCATATGTACTTTTTGGCAGAAGTCCTTTAAATTTGCCATTTAGCTAAACTCTAAGGTTGTTGATGTACTAATGCATACCACAAAGTAGTTTGCTAATATAGTATTGGAAGCATTTATGTTGGTCCAGGGTGATTCCTGGATCACTAGTGTACCAATTTTTACCCGCTTAATCACCGATTTTATTTTTTTGGAAATTGCTTAAAGCCAAAGACGCTGCATTTACAATGGTCTAAACCAAAATATGGACACCAATGATCCAATGAATTATAGTCGTATAGATAATAATATTATAAAGGGAATGGTTGAGATTTAGAGGACAAATATAATGTGGTATAGTGCACTGTAAGAGCATGGATAGATATCCGATTTTGTTATTTTTGATTTAAAAAAACATATTTTTAAAAATGTTCAAAAGGGACAAGCAGTGATTAGTTTTGTTATGCGCCGATTTTTGGCTTGTTGGACGAAATATCTACAGTATAAAATTATACTGGTAGTATAAAATAATTTTATACTATCAATATAATAAAAAAATTTTATCAATATAATTTTACTCTATCAATATAATTTTACACTGACAGAGTAAAATTATACTGATAAAAATTTTTTATTACACTAATAGTGTAAAATTATTTTATACTGTCAGTATAATTTTACACTATTAGTATATAAAAATTAATTTCTAAAAATTATAAAAATTTTATCAGTGTAATTTTACCCTATCAATATAATATCTAATTTTAAGAAAATTTAAAAATATAATTAAATATATTTTAAAAATTAATTATCATACACTAATAGTATAAAATTATATTAACAGTATAAAATAATTTTACATTATCATTGTAATCAAAAAATTTTATTAGTGTAATTTTACTCTATCAGTGTAATTTACACTGATAGAGTAAAATTATACTGATAAAATTTTTTTGATTACAATGATATGTAAAATTATTTTATATTGTCAGTATAATTTTATATTATCAATATATAAAAATTAATTTTTAAAAATTATAAAAATTTTATCAGTATAATTTTACTTTGTTAATATAATTTTATACTATCTATCAGTGTAATAGAGTGGTTGAGTGGTTGCGGACTTGTAGTAGGACTCCCGGGTAGGAAAGAAACAATGAGAAAAAGCTATGGTGCACCATGCTATGATTGGTTTCACTGATAAATCCTTATATCCTCACCACAAGATGACAACATGCATGGTGCACCTTTAATCCTAAAATGCACCATAGCATCCAGTTCAACCTTGCCTAATTTCATCCTTTCACAATTGATGACTAGGGGTTCACCTCCTATTTCCTGGATCATTGATGTCCCAATTTTTGTTTGGATCATTATAACCGCAGCCAAAGACAAATCAACCCACTTTGTATAAGTTATTTCACAAGGTTGTCATCCCCCTTTTATGACTGCATCGTTGGCCCATCAACGTGACACTGTTTTGAACTTTTGCTTTTGTCAAAGTTTCTATGTATGATTTCATTGGGTTTGATTTGTATATAAAATAATTATAGGATTTAATTTATATATATTATTAGTGTAAATAAATTTATATAGACTTTTAATTATATATTATCATAATAATAAAAATATTTGACTTAATTATATTTTAAAAATTTTATAAATATAAATATTTAATTGGATGACAGTATAAATTTTTTTTTACATTATCAATATATAATAATTAAACTCATATTTATATAATGAGATATTAAATTGAAAGCTTCATTATTTTTTTAATGATATTAAGATATTATAAATATGATTTAAAATTAATTATTTAAGTGTTCTATTGATTTATTAATTATTAAATATTACTATTAATATTATTAATAAATTCAATATTTTATTCATTAGCCTAAGTTTGTTATGTATATAATCACTTTTTGTATTTTTAATAGGAATCAAAGAATCTCAAATTTTAATGGGAGCATATACCTCCAACCATTTATATATAGATCCATCCCTGCACCCAACCAAATAGCCTAGCATTTGTGATCTATTTAAGTCATAAAATATGATTACAATTTCACATAACATAAACAATATGGGAAAATAAATTGATCAATGGAAAACTTTCTCAAAAAGTCAAGTGTCGGGTGAAAAATATGTATCAAAAAATAAAATGTAGAGTAAAAATCCTTTTTCAAAAGAATTGAAAAAAAAACATATAGACATCTTTCATATTTTAAAATTAGGGTTAAAGACATGTTTTAATTTTTTTATGATATGTTTCTACTAAATTGATGATGAAGGTTTTTGTTATATTTATGATAAATTTAAAAATCAGTTATAATTTCATTTAGTAGATATAAATTGTTTATCAAATTATTTGATTTTGAGTTAATTTAGCTGTGCTATTTTATTTTTAATGTAAAAGTGAAATCATCAATTTTAAAAGATACTAAGTCATCATAATATTGCTATGTTACTAAGAGTGGGCATTGATATTAGATCTCAAAACGAATATACTATAGAAATATAGCCATGACTACAATTTGCATAAATTTTAAAAAATTTTCCTTCATTATAATCATGGCCTACATATAATTAAGATGACATTTGGCATATTGTCTAATAATATTGCTAGTAATTTAAATTATTACTCAGAAGGATTATTATTTTTTAAATTACTAGTATTATTATAATGTAATATTTGATATGCAAAGGTAATCTAACTGACAATCTACATTACTTTTTTTGGATATATAAAAAAAATTAATAAATAATATATGTCATTTATTAAAACATCCTCCAAATAAATAATATATATAAAAGTTAATACAATAAATTGCATGTACCAAATAATGATAAAATCCTAATGAATTGTATTCGTTAACTTTTTTCCATGTCATTATTGCTTTTCATTTTATAAAATTGCTATCCATGTTATTGTCGTCTGCCTCCATGTGACCAGCTTACAGCCCAGTTGCTTTCATCATCCAATCCACAAGCTGCCCTTTAACATCATTTTACAATCAAACAATATACATTTATTAAATTGTCAATCTCATTATCGGAGCCCCAGCCATACTCTACATTTACTGTTGATTATCGGAGACAATCCTCGTACAATCTTCATCGTCGGAATATTTTTTGCTACATCTATACGGTTGAAAATTAATGCATCATTAGTGATCCAGGGAGTACACTGGAGCAACGTAAATGATTCCTATAGTATTGATGTGTACCACGGAATTAATAGGCTTAGGTGCCCCTATGTTCAATGCTTTGGTTACATAGTATCTATAATTGTGATGTTCTTGGTCAGAGTTTTCTAGCTTTGTGCTAGGCATCATTCCCTTCTCTATATAGCTAGTTTAAAAAGTTGGTTTAAAAGTTGTTTTAGAACCAAAACCAGTGATTTGCCGATCTCACCTTTGCTATCATGTATATGTATAATGTGACACAAAATTGTCAATATTCTTATATGCATTATCTGACGTTGCATAATATTTATTGGTTATAATGTTAAGCTTAACTTATGTTTGATCGGGTTCTCATGTACCAGTTTCTTTGTTGTAAACATACTACTGCTTTGATCATTAATCCATGGAGGTTTATTAAGAAAAAGGGAAAAAAAATTACTAAGAGGGAGAATTTTATTATAATTGGTGCATTACAATGAGCCTGCATATAGTCATTTCATGCGGGGCATGAGTGGGACTCGTTGTAAGTTTGGGAATTGACGTGTTTTCATCAACTTATAACTTTGGCACTAGCTGATTTTATAATCGTACAATCAAACTCAGTAGGCCACACTGATTAGTACGGAAACTAAGTGGGGACTTAAAAATGCAAGGCAGGTGGAAAATTCGGTGAGTAGATTCTTGTCTTCGCACGTCACTTGTTTGACATTTAAATTAATACGGAACATATATAATTGCAAGGGTTAAGATTGTACGTAAATGGGAGTCTGATTTCATTCATCATTATCAGATAGAAGCAAGATGTTATAGAAAGTCGTATGATATTAATATTGATATTATCTATGATTAAACTGTTATCCTAAAAAATTAGGGACAAAAAATGTAGTATACTGAAATAAAAAAGAAGCAACACATTTATTATTATGCTTTCATCGAGGATGAGTGCAAAGCTGAAATTTTAACCCTCATTATTTAAAGTTTAAACCGCTTTCGTGGACTGAAAAATAGACAAAACAATAAATCATGTGCATTGCTAATTAACGGCTTGAGCATTAATTGAATTTACGAAGTTTCTCGACTATGGAAACAAGCATTGAAAGTATACACGTATAAATAACGTTTTGTCATCGCTATTGAAGGAGATTGGTGGAAGGTGTTTCAAGACTCAAGTTATACGTAACATGAAAAAGAAATTCCGCTAAAAGAAATGCAGGGTGAATATATCCCTGATGTCAACGTATGCCAAAACATAGAAGTTTACACATTCCAATTATTGACGCATCTTAGTTATCTGACTTAGTATTCTAAATAAGAAATTATACCTTGGATTCGTAAGCAAAAGCTGCCATGACTACAGCCTGATTGATTTAATAAGATTGTTGTTTGGTTTTATTTTTTATTGATAAGTGACAAGATGAAGGTTTGATCCTTAATAGCCCGGGGCGAACTTCATACGAATTGAAAGAAGAAAATTAGTTGTCATATAACTTCAGAAGCCAAACCAGCTGAATTCACGTTGGTAGCAGTTATGTAACAATTAGATTATTTATGGCTCTTAAATATCTAGTCTCTTATTTTTCTTTTCTTCGTCTTCAAAATGAGAGCAAGCTATGAATGTTAGGGGTGCAAAACTGATATCAATAAAACACACACTCACAATACACGGAGCAAAAGAGAAGTTATATAAAGGATACATTTGAATAGACTTATAACTTTTTTTAGCTTTAAAGTAGTTAAAAGTTATTTTGTATATGTTTGAATCAAATTATTATATAATTTATGATTTCTCAAAAAGTTATTTTTACTGCTTTTTAGGAAGTTACTAAAAATAAGCACTACAAATTAAAATAAGCACTTATATAGCTGTACATTCAAATAAAAAATAATTTATTTATAAGTCACTCTTTATATAAGTTCTTTTGTAAAAAGCTCTTTTCATATAAGGGCTTAATTAAACTATTTATCCAAATAGAGACTAACTCTTTTTATTTTCTTTTTTTATAAGAGGAAAGAGGTAAACTCCCACAAACAAAGGGGGGAGGATACCATAAAGGGTTATTTGGTTAAGATCTTGAAAGAAGTACTTCTTTAAAAGTAGAATCAGAAGTAGAAATAAAAATAAAAGCAGAAAATTATTTTATATTTGGATGTAATTATAGAAGTACTTTTTATGAGAATTAGATATTATTAAAATATTTGGATGTGATAAAATAAAAGTATTTTTCTTGTAAAATTACAATATGAGTATATAGAGAATAATATTTTCAAGAAAAAAATTAAGAATATAATGATAAAAATGTGAAAAAGTAGTGGGTTAAAAATTTAAGGAGCATTTTCTCTCTCTTCTATTGTTTTTGCTTCTGGGAGAAACAGTTCTCTCTCTTCTTCTAAAAAAAGCAGAAAAACTGATTATTTTCTACTTCTGCTTTTTTTTAGAAGCACAAATAAACAATACTAAAAAAGAAAATTTCAAAAATTTTTGAAAATTTTTTTCCTTGGAAAAGCAAAAACAAACGGGCTCAAAGTCTGCCTGACATAACAAGAACCAAACCAAGACAAAAAAGGCAATGGCATGCGACAATAGGAACATGCCCATGCTACCATTAGTAAAAAACGAAACACGAAGCTATACCAGGTACAACTCGAAACAAAAACAAAAGCACGATCTTTATGCATAGCCTCAGCCCCTAACGTATAGTCTATTAGATTCATCCATCATGAAATGAGAAAAGTCATAATTACCACAAACCAATCCAGCATCCAAACCACCAAATCGTCATGTATTGGGAACAAAACCATCATGCTGATATTGTAAAAACCAGGAGCAGCATCACCTTCTTATCTTAGCTAGAATGGACATTTTGATATAGCTATTGAAAACACATTAATCTACTACATCTGTTCAAATTTTCCAATTGAAATGTATTAAACTATAGCAAACCTTTTGAGCTTTCCACACTTCCTACGCATCCAAGATATGATGCATTCTATCTCAATTATGAACTACTACGGAGAAAAAGACATAATAGAGAAACTCTTATTTGGATTAAAAAACCAAACAAGAGAATCTGATTTGTCTCTTGACAAGGAAACAGACTCTAGCACATGTAAAAGGTCTTGCAATACTCCCAAACAAAGAGAAATCTTCTCCATTCAAGACTCCAGCACCAGCAATAACCATCCCGACACCCCATATCAGAAAGCATCGTGTGTTTTTACTTCGAGACACTATACAATCTTGGGAAAATATCACACAACTTTTTTATCACCGATCCACACATCCTTCCAAAATAAAATGGAGCTACCATTTCTTCCTTTCTCAATCTAGTCATGGTCACATCATACACATCATCCCTTACTACCCGCAATTCCTCTGATGTTCTTCCACGGACCTCCCAGCTTGATGGTATCATGATCCCCAACAAGTCTATTCGGTTCACACCCATAGTTAGAGCACACCATTCTTTTCCATAAGGTATTCCCTTAATCGAAGAACTTCTACCACCACTTAAACAATAAAGGGCATTTTTAAGGATTAAGTCTTGAACTCCTAGACCCCACATACTCTTCGGCTTTTGAATCAGTTCCCACTTCACAAGTGGAATGCCTTTTTTATTAACATCATTATACCGGAAGAAGCATCTCTGCATGTTGATAATTTTGTCCACAACCCCTTTTAGGATTTTAAATAAGCTTAAATAGTATAGAGGTATACTATTAAGAACAGATTTTATCAATACCAACCTTCCAGCCCTTGATAGTAGTCTCGCCTTCCAAATTGCCAATTGCTTAGAAATTCTATCTAAAATTGGTTGCCATACAGAGTTGCTTTTTGGGTTTGCACCCAAAGGCACAAGCCAATAAGTGATTAGTAAATTCACCACTAAGCACCCTATCTTCTCACTTGCCTTCAGAATCCACTCACTATTACAGTTAAGTGGAATCATAGCTAACTTCAAATAATTCAAATCCAGTCTGGACATAAGCCCAACAAACCAAGCATTCTTCTGTAATTAGTTAGAATCTATTTTCTAGTTGGATAGAAAAGTAGTGTATCATCTGCAAGTTGCAAATGTGATATGTCAACATCATCTTTGCCAACTTTCACCCTTTCCATGAAACCAAGCTCCTTAGCCTTTAATACCATTCGATTAAACACCTCCGTTACCAACACAAACAAGAACGGGGATAATGGATCCCTTTGCCAAAGACCTCTATGCATTTTGAATGGTGCACATGGTGAACCATTAATTATGAAAGATATTGAGGTAGAGGATAAGAACCTCTTAACCCACTTCCTTCATTTTGTACCAAACTCCATTGCTTGGAGAACAACATCAACAAAGTCCCAACGAACCGTATTATATTCCTTTTAGAAATCCAAATTAAATAAAATAGATTTCTTCTTGGACTTCCTAACCTAATGGACCACCTAATTTACAATTAGAGCTCCGTCGAGAATCTATCGCCCTTTCACAAAATCTGATTAGGTTTCACCAATAAGACTATGCATAACTTTGCTAATTCTAGAAGCCAGCAACTTTGCAATAACTTTATATAAACTGCCCACCATACTAATTGGCCTATAATCCTTCAAGTCAAAAGCACCCTCAAACTTTGGTATTAAAGAAACCCAAGCCATGTTAATCTCAGTAGGGAACACACCAGATTCAAAAAAGTTCGTAATGAAATTCGAGAAACCAGCTCCAATTACGTGCCATAGCTTTTTAGTTAAATTTAGATTGTATCCATCATATCCAGGGGCCTTGTGTGAATCGTAGCTCCAAACCGCTTCCGTTGTTTCTTCCAAAGATGGCATAACTTCCAGCAACGTAGCCTACATCGAATCAACTGTTGGCAAGAAACAGCAGGCAACTTTATATTTGGCTAATTTACTTTCTAGTACTAGCTTTTATAGAAATGAACAACTTCTTTCTTTATAATTGCGGATTCCAACAAAATTCTATGACCAACTTTCATCTTCAAAATCATATTTTTCTGCCTTCTTCCTACTGTGACAGCATAGAAATATTAGGTATTTCTATCCTGGCCTTTTAAGAATTTACTTCTAGAGAGTTACCACAGATACATTTCCTTTCTAACATACCATTTTTCCAGGAAACTATACAAATCTACCTTTCTTGCCTTTCCCACTTCATCAAGGCCATTGTGTTCACATTTCTTGTCTAGTTTACCTATCTCCACTTCTAATCTATGAATGGATTCATTAATGTTCCCAAAAATGGCTTTATTACATTCTTTTAGGGGCATCTTCAACATCTTAAACTTTGAAGAGATATCAATTGCTCCAATTAATGACCATTCCTTCTTCACCCAATTTAGAAAATAGGATGAGAGAACCATGCATCAATGGTCCTGAAGGGTTTGGGGCCCTAATCAACCTTCTTTGTTTCCATCAACAGCGGGCAATGATCAAACATTGATCTCTCCAAAGCCTAGAGTTTAAGATCAGGGAATTTTTCTAACCACCCATGTTCCACCAGTATTCCATCCAATCTGCTCCACGAACTATCCCTTACCCAAGTATATTTTCTAACTATTAGCGATAAATCAATCACTCCAATATCTTGAATTAGATTAGCAAAATCGACCATACTCCCCCGACACCCCAATCCACCCTTTCGCTCTTTAGGATTTAGCACCTCGTTGAAATATCCCATAACCAATATAGAAACAGAAAATGAAGATTTCAAAATTCTAAGTTCATCCCACACTCCCATTATGTCACTACGACTATGTTGGTCGTACACCAACAAGATTGAATAATGAAAGTCATAAGCTTTAATGATCCTTTCAACACATACCCAATGCTTCCCTTTTGTAATTTTACATCCCACCACTAAATTTTTCTCCTATGAACATATCTAGGGATGGCAAAAATATCCATTAAAGCGGGTACCCCCAAGGATTACCCGCAACGAGGATGGGACGGGGACAGATTTGGTCCCACAGGGACGGGGGGATGTCCTTGTTTAACTAATGGGGGCGAGAGCGAGGGATGAGGTCCCTGCCCCATGGAGACTCATGAAGTCTCCACTTAAATATAAAATTACACAAATATCCATATATATAATAACTAAATATATGATTTTACTACCTATATTTCTTTTTGACTTGCACACTTATTAGAAAATTTATTAATTGAGTTTGGAATTTGGACATTTGAGTTTATAATTTGAAAATTTATAATTTGTGATTTGGATATTTCTATTATCTTGTAATGGATTTGTAATTATGTATTTTATTTTTAATTTAAATTGTATTATGTTGTATTGGATAATAATATGAATTATAGATCTTTATGGATGTTTTATTAAGCTTAAAAATATTTTTTTAATCTTTTTTTAGATTTTTTTATAGAAACCTGCGAATATCTGCGGGGATCCAAATCCCTGCAGGGAATGGGGAATGGGGACTTGCGATGGGGATGGGGACGTGGATGGGGACGAGGACGGGGGGGCAAAATCCTATATGGGGACGAAAGGCGTGGGGACCCATTGCCATCCCTAAACATATCAGCTCCCTTAACCATTAAAGACTAGAACTTCGCAACACTCTACAGGATTTTACCCCTACCACTTTCTATTCTCAGCTATTGAATAGTGCTTCATTTCTATCAATCCCAAAAAACTTATCTTCTTCTCTACCACCAATTTCTTAATAGCACAATCTTTCCCCTTTCCTCCAATTCCCTTATAATTCCAACAAAGAAATTTCATAATTAATAAAATCAACACACCTGAGATAGGAGGCAATCCATCAATTGCGAGTCCCATCCACCTTCTTGACCTTCCTCAGTTCCTTAGCTCACTGCTTTTTTCTTTTGTTGATCCTGACAAGGGCTTTTTGTCAATTCCTTGTGATTCTCAACCAAGAAACCCATTGATTTCCCCATATGTAAAACTTTCGTGGTTTCCTTCTCAATATTCTTTTCTTCATCGTCGCCATCAAATTCCTCTGTATCTTCGTAGTGAGCATGCCCTACATTGTTATCGTTCAAACAATGAGTCCCATTTCTAGGATTTGCATTTGGATCTATATAGGGAACACTTGAATCTACTTCATTCGAGCTAAATCCATTCCATACATTAATAGCATGAGGGCGCGAGATTCTTGGGCAAAAGCCTAGGGGATATGAGGGCCCATAATCATGGCTATCCCCCTTGTTTTGGTTGTGGAGAGTTACGCTACTTCTTGTTACTAATGGCCCATGAACCTCTTTCCGATTTTCTTTAGGCCTATCTTGAACAGATCCCTGGTGCTTAATAATTTTATCTATCCACCTATCTTAGGAGAATAATGTTGTTGTAGTTTTAGCACCTTGCCCATTTACTCCTTCAAAGTTCACCAACTTGCCACTTACATCAGTATTAACAATAGCATTGAAAATGTTCTCCATTTTGCCCGTTCCTTCTAATTTATCTCTCCATGGCACTGCAATCATTTGGCTTGGGCTCATAGCATATTCCTTTGACTTCCTTGCACTAAGAACACTATCAGGGACCCTTGATGTGGAGCATTCAAGTTTAGATGAGCTATTAACAGATTGCCATGAAGAACTTAAGCGCCCAGAATTTTCATGCATACTAATAGAAGTTTGTTCGAACAAACTAACTGCATCCTACCCAATCTTTTTAACATGAGTGTCAATAATCTTGCCATCTAACACAAGAGTAACCAATCCTTCAATAAAATGAAAAGATACAGTCGCAATCAACAATTTGACAACTTCAAAAGATTCAAAACTTGATGTCATGAATCAACACAAACATAGTCACCCTCTACTTCCTCAATTTTTCTTAAATTTGAATCACACCAGCCATGTAAAGAAACTCCATGGCAAGCAACCCAAACCCTTCTTGTCTATCCAACTTCTTCCTCAGACCAAGGACACACCTCATCAAAAACTTCCAATAGGAAATCCTATCCATCCTCAAGGGATTTCTTCATGTCCTGTTGCGTCTGAAATGTGATTAAGAACTTGTAACTACCCATGTCTCTTATTTTCGAGATACCAAGGCCCGGGTAAGCTAGCTTTGTAGCCATCATACTAACATCAGTTGGGTTCTTCAAGAGACCAGCACAGCTACACTCAAGCCATTCCTTCTTTTCATTGCAAACCTCCCCTGTGATAAAAACTGAGTTATTAGGCTCCTCATTTTCTACATTCTATTTCATAGGTGCCTTAGTTGCATGGCCATGAATCTTCTTAGGCTCCTTCTCATTCTTTACAGCACCACTCATTCCCACCAACGCTTCCTTGAAAGTTCTCCCATCAGTTGTTGCCCAAGGTACCTTTGGTTTGTTTACTCGAACTAGATCTTTGAAGCCCTTCTTATCAATCTAAGGTCTCCTTCCAAAAGTAGCAATCTGTACTGACAACTTGCACCCTCAGACTTCCAACCCATGCAGATTTTGAATGGCCTTTTCAGCTTTCTTCTTGTCAAGAAACCTAACAGACGCAAATAGATTTGTGGTCTTTGTCCCTTTTTATACAAGACATATAGATCTACAACCCTTCCTTCATGCTGAAAAGCTACCATAACCAATCTTTGCATATGGACCTTGGTAGATTGTCCACTTACAATGAGGTTATCTTCTTTGCATAGTGACCATTGGCCTTCCTTTTCTCTCTCCATGCACTCTCTCTCTCTCTCACCACAACTTAAGTAGTATGAGTCTCCCTTATCAAATGATATTAACTCTCCACAACTTTTCGGCTTTCACAAGAGACCCTAACCTAATCCCATGAATCTTATTACAATAGCCTAACTTTTTTCATTCACTCTTACTTTGATGGATATTAATTAAGAAGAAAAATTCATGAATCCTCTTCGAAGAAAGATATGGATTTTATATCAGTAAAATAGTTTTGAGAGAAATGAGAGGTAATGAGGTCATAGAAAATGATCTAGATGATACATGTTAAGGAAAAATTAAGAGGAGGAAAGAGACTATCGAGATAAGAGAGTTGGTCCAATAGAAAGATATGATGAACTACTCAACTAGCCGTGCAGCTATAGCTAGAATAGATATATAGTCTGAGATAACATAAATACAGTGAGCTATGTTTAGCTATAACTCCTGCAAGAAGGTTCTATGTTTGGCGCAAAAATGTTTGAATGTGGGCTTGAATTAATGACTCATAAAAGCAACTGAGCTGGGCTCGTATACAATATAGAGAAATACTTGCATGGTCCGACAACATCAAGTCCGGGAGCACTATGTGACTGTACTCTTGGACCAATCATGTAAGTGTATTTTATATGGAACTCACCATTAACACATAATCTCAGGTAAAATGCACTTACATGATTGGCTGGGAGCAAAGTCACATGGTACTCCTGAACCATGCAAATATTTCTCATACAACATAGCAATAGATCTTATTTAGGCTATGTAGTTCTGACCAAAAAATCAAAAAGGGGGGCTATGTAGTGCACACAAGGCTCTAGTTCAAAGGTTATGAGCTAAGCCTTTGCAGTAGTGCATATGTCAGAGTTGCGAGTTCAGCTCCCCAAGGCATCTGAGCCCCCCTGGTGCATGAGTTGATTGAAAAAAAAAAAAAACTATGTAGTGTAGCTAATGTCTTAAAATTCCACTACTACATGTGTTTGGTTTCACCATTGAAACCATTCAAAATCATTTTTGAAGCCTTGAGCGTAGGGCTAAGTTTATTTAGATGATCTCAAGTAAAATTAATTTCGGTTTCAAACTTTATTTTAGGCTCTTTAAACATGTTATTACTTTTGCATTCAGTAAAATCTCGTGAAATTGTGCGTTGACAAAATTAAACATCTTTTTAACTAAATATTATATTATTATTTAAATAATATTTCTATAAATGAAATTATTATATTATATTTTTAAAGTAATTTTATTATTCATCTAAAAAAAATGTGATTTTATCTTATAATGCTTAAATAAACGTTCACTGTAAAAGAAAACAAAAAAAAAATTATTGATACCCTAAAAAAGTACAACTCAAGTATCATAAAAACCATCAAAAATTGACTTGAAAATTAATTTTCATGAGCCTATTACAAAATTCGGCCCAGCCATTTTGAAGGAGGCTTGTGTTGTGTTTCATTGCACAGATGGACTTTATGTTTTTTTGGGCTTGAGAATATGGACTTTGCATTTTGCAGAGCCCAAACACATTTAACGGAAAACAAATAACAACTAGTTTCACGACCAAAAAGAGAATTAGTTGATAATCATTTTTGAAGCCTTGAAGGCAGGGCAAAGTTTATTTAGATGATTTTGAGTAAAATTAATTTCGATTTCAAACTTTATTTTAGGCTCTTTAAACATGTTATTACTTTTGCATTGAGTAAAATCTCGTGAAATTTTGTATTGACAAAATTAAACATCTTTTTAACTTAATATTATATTATTATTTAAATATTATTTATATAAATGAAATTCTTAAATTATATTTTTAAAGTTCATTTTATTATTCACCTCAAAAAAATGTGATTTTATCTTATAATGATTAAATAAACTTTAATTGTAAAAGAAAATCAAAAAAAAAAAATTATTGATACCCTAAAATAGTACAACTCGAGTATCATATAAACCATAAAAAATTGACTTGAAAATTAATTTTCAAGAGCCTATTACAAAATTCGGCACAGCAATTTTGATGGAGGCGTATATTGTGTTTCATTGCCCAGAAAGTATGGACTTTATGTTTTTTTGGGCTTGAGAATATGGACGGCATTTGCACTTTGCAGAGCCCAAACACGTTTAACGGAAAACAAAATAGTAATTAGTTTCACGACCTGAAAAAAAAAATAAATATATTAGTTTATAATCATAAATTTAGCAGATGGCGTCGCCCGGACTCGAACCGGAGACCTTCAGTGTGTTAGACTGACGTGATAACCAACTACACCACGACACCGCCTGTCATTAGTTCGTCATTTTGCTTATAATACTAGCGGATTTAAAATCTTTAGGCCACTCAATCTTGAAGGTTGGAGTGGAAATGCCTGATTGAAGTGATCCAGAAATGCGAGCATTACAAGGAAAGCTATACATTCAGCACATATCTAAATCTTAAATTGTTATTTGAAATCATAGCCGATTGTTCTAACCTGACTAGCTGCATATGTAATGTCTGGTCAGAAGGTTGAAATTCAGTTTTCCGCTTTCTGTCTAGAAGCATGTGCCAACTAGTTGTAGTTGAAGGGATGGTGCGGGATATTTGGCGTTAAGAATGGTCCATACGGAAAGATACTAAGTCTCTATGATATTGCCCTCAGCGTTGTAAATAAATTGTATAAAATTTGAGGCAAGAAATTCCCTGCTCTGTTTTATACGCAAAAAATATGCATATCCTTGATTTCAGAACCTGGAAACTTTGCATTTAGGAGAATGGAGAATGAACATTTCAAAGGTTGCCGCTCCCCATTTCAGTATGTACACATACTGACTACTAATTTACATTTGCATCTGCCAATGTCTATATCTTTATGCACTCTAAAAAATGTTGCATTGATTTGTCTTCTTCTGTTTTTAAAGTAGTCATCAAATTTAGAACAGTCCCATTGTCATTCAGGTGTTGGTACAGAGAATGATTACAAAGTAAGTATTGGTGTGCGCGCTGTCCTAAAAGTACCGAGCATCCAACTACACACGGCAAGCCAAAGAACATTTTCTTGTATAAACGGTTAAGGGTCCTCCATGCTTTGCACCTGCCCGTCGTCTAATCGCCAATGCAATTTACGATAAACAAATTGAAGCTCCTAGAAGTTTGTCATTTTGACATATATACGGTTAACCAGATGATTTATCATACTTTCTCCTACCCAAGCATGCTTAATCACACGGATTTTTTTTTTTTCAAATGATAACTCGTCAGAAATTGTAGGTTAAAGTATATAAGCATAAGCAATCAGAAAATTCTTGTATCAGGATTTTTATTAGCGCTAATAGCTATCGTTCAAGGCCTCCGGGTGTTACGAAGGAGATAAATCATAAAAATGTAAGGTCTCAATTGAGGATGGTTCATCTATATAGAAGGTTGCACAAACAAGACCAGATATCCTATAGAAATCTACTCACAAAAGCAGCTGTTAACACAGGGGGTATCAAAGAGGCTTTGAAATAAGAGAATGTAATTTATCAAAATTAAAGACCATATGGTTAACAAAACAATCCTAATCGAAACAGAGATACAACAGAACTACACTAAAGCTACGAGCCTAAGACGAAGAACACAAATCAGGACACCCAAATTAACCGGCATTTACATCCAGGGCCAGCTGGCGACCATTTCAAATCCCTAACCAAGCCATAACGAAATCAACCACCAAACCCGTAGAGGGTCCTACCCTGCCTCTTGAGTGCGTAGACAACGTCCATGGCAGTGACGGTCTTCCTCCTAGCGTGCTCAGTGTAGGTAACCGCATCGCGAATAACATTCTCGAGGAAGATCTTCAACACACCGCGGGTTTCCTCGTAGATGAGACCGCTAATCCTCTTGACTCCACCTCTTCTGGCCAAACGCCTAATCGCGGGTTTGGTGATTCCCTGGATGTTGTCGCGGAGAACCTTCCTGTGCCTCTTGGCTCCTCCCTTCCCCAAACCCTTGCCTCCCTTTCCACGACCCGACATCTTCTTTTCTTCGCACGCTCTAATTCGCAGAAAGTTTGCTGGGGCTGTTTTGTAATGTTGTGTGCGCGTGTGTTAAATGCAATGGAGCTTCGCGCACAAGTTTGGTTTTATATAGAGGCAACGTTTTTTTCTTGACCGGTGGGATTTGTGCTTTTTCCGTATACATACACAATGCTCACTGTCATCTCCACTGTTGATCGTGATGTCATCGACGGCTGTGGAGTCCGATCTGCGTCATCCAGTTAGGTTCGTTTTTAACCGTAGATTGTTTGCGATGGACGGTGTCCGCTGTTGGGGGATGTGATTACCCAATGGCTCTTTCTTTTGCGGATCACTGACGTGGCAAGGTTGTTATGGAGATTAGGGAAGTTTCATGCTACGGTCGGCTATTTGGCTTGAAACACACTTTTACAATTCTTTTCGGTAGCTGTATTTGCAGAAGAATTGAATTCAAATGGATTGATATAGGAAAATAGTTTTATATCGTTAGCTAATAAAAATGGTGGAAAGTATTAATTTATATAAATAATTATTTATTATAATAAGAGATTTATTATAAATTTTTATTTTTTTTTATTTTTATTGATTGATAGTATAAAATTATTTTATATTATCAATGTATATCAATTAAATTTTTTATAGAATCATTTTATGTGATATTTCATATTTCATATTTGTACAATTTTTTTGGACTTTAAACATGCGAAATAAAATATTTTTCTGTTTAAATATATTTATCAAATTTTTCTTATTTTAAAATTTTAAAATATCAATTTATTTCTAATATTAAGGTAATTAAGACCTTGAATTTAATTATGATAATTAAATAATTATTAATTATATATGTATTTATTTTTATTTTAAGTAAAAATAAATTCATTTATTTATATAATTATTAGGATTAATTTATTATCTTTTAATTTATATATTTTTTATTTTTTAATAATTATTTCGAAACGAAGAGCGCATTAACCTAAGCTTACAATTTTGTGCTTTCATAAATCAAGTCAAAGTTAACAAGCCCGCGTAGATTTCCCCCCGCGGGGGCGTGGCAGGGAATGAGCTGTGTTGAGTTTGCGAATTGACCGCCTAAAAAGAAATCACTAGGTGCAATATTGCAAAAATCATAGTGAACTTGCCCAAATTACACAAAATAATAAACATATTGAAGGAAACATACAGTGCACTTGGAGGCGTAGTACGGTCGGTCATACACTTGGCCTCCTATAAAAAGTGCATCCAAGGGCGCGGCTTTGAGACAACAAATGGGGCAGAGCCCCAATGCCCTACCCCCAAAATTCCTCCTCCCCGACCAAAAAAAAAAAAATATAGTTATTCACAATTAGAAAAAGTCAAATTCAATTGTAAATTTCATAACATCTATGTATAAATTTTCAACACATGAAATCAAATAAAAGCATAAGTTTATCTAAATAAATTTCATATCGAAACACAGGACTTAAAAATCAATTCTTATCATTACATGAAAAACCTCTTCCTAATATGACTTGGATGAAACCTAATCAAGAATTAATATTTGATTGATTTAAATAGTTTGATACTTATTTCATTTAAATAAGGTTTTAAATTTAAATTTTATAAATAGAAAAAATTAATAATAGGAGAATTTTATCTTATAGTAAGCCAATTTGACTCAAAATAGATTAGTTAGGGTCCAACAAATTTTAGATACTAGTAATTTAGAACTAAAAAAAAAATTAATTGAATTGGAACATGTAAAAGACACACAATGTTTAGTTAATTTAAATAGTTCAATATTTTATTTCTGAGTATGATCACAAATTTGTTTAAATTTTATAGCTAAATGACCCAACTCAAACAAGTTAATCATAATTTAATAAACTCTAAATATTGGTTGTTTGAAAAAAAAAAGGACTAAATTTTGGAATTAATTTGATTTAAATTGAATTAATTGAATTTATAAATTAAATCTTATGTTCGAAATGATTATGCAAAAATAAGATTTGAATTGATTTAGAATTCAATTTTTTTATTTATTTGTGTCTAGAATAACTAAAAATGAAATTTATTTGATTTAATTTTTACTTAAACTTTAAAATCAAATCAACTTTTATCAAATTTTTTCAATTTTAATAGGATTTCAAATACAAAAGAATCCAATCCCATAAAAATTAGAAACTAATTCATTCTTTATTTTTTAAAATATTCAAACAAAATATTTGATTTCTAAATCAAAACATTTTCATTTTTTTTACATTCCAAACATACTATAGTAACTTTTCAATGTTGTTTGAAAAAAAAATCTCTAATAACAACTTTTGAACATGTGCTTGGTTAACATTTGTAATATAAAACTTGAAGACAATTTTTCCAAAGCCCCACTTTGTTATTTTCTATCCAATGTTCTTTTGAAGATAGGTTAAATATGTATTTGTCAACCTTTCATAATGTATGGGTAGTCGGCACTTAAGGAGATAAAAATGACTCACAAAGCTAATATGAAAGCAATAAATAGATCTCATAGCATATGAAAATTTAGGGATGGGATGGGGAAGGAATGTAACAAAGTTTTCAACAAGGGTCAAAACTTGCATCTACAAACTCATCTCAAAGTGAAAATAAATTTCATTTTAATTATTTTATATGTTTTATTTAAATTATTTAACACATAAATTATTTGACATTATACTATTATAGTATATATCTTTAAATCATTTGATCTTATAAACACTTGCTTATTAATTTTGAATATTTAACATCACAATAAAATAAAAAAAGTAAGATATCTGTTAGATTATTTACAATTTATTTGAGAATATTTCATTCCCAATATGGTCCTTGCATTTATTTTATTATCCTTGTTTAATTTCATGCTAAATCATTACCTTGTCAATCAAACCAAATAAAGATAGTTGTTAAGATACTCAGAGTAGGGTTGTGAAATAGTCACCCTAGTCTATTTAGGTTTGTGAATTAAATGAATTAGGTCAATCCTATAATAAATATTAATGGGTCAATATTATGCCAACTCAAGCCATTTAAGGCCAACTCGAGACATAAATAAGCCAAGTTTTTTTTGTTTGTCAAATTAAAATTCATAAACACTAATATACCATAAATATACTAAAATTTAACTCCGAATTTTCAATTAAACATATTACATATTATATGACAAACCATCGTTTGAATCTTAGTTAGGACAATTATCAATATTTAAGTGCTCCATAATACTCTAATAGGATTACCTTCGATGAAAGGATACAAGTGTGAAACCAAAAAACATATTACATATTAAATTACGTAAATTGAAAACACACTACACATTAAAATTTGAGTTTAATTTATATGCATTGATAGTATAAAATAATTTTATACTGTCAGTAAATAAAAATGTAAGAAAATGTCAAATTATGGTGAATCCTTCATTATAATGGATAGTTACCTAATATAATTTGATAGTTTCTTGCATTTTTATTGAATGACATTGTAAAGTTATTTTATACTATCAGTGCATACAAATTAATCTCTTAAAATTTTAATTCAAAGACTCAAATGTAAGAGATTCACACATTACATAATCAAACATAAGTCCAAACTTCAAGTGTTCAAATTTGACATACTGCACATCAAGTTATATAAATTTAAAACAAAACTAAACATCAAGACACAAATTCAAACTCTCAAGTGTCAAAGTTCAATATATTAAATAAGTTTAACTGACTTAATCATGTATATCATATTAGCCTATTTGGTTATATTTTTGGAAGGGTCAAAAGACTTTTTATTAGTATGAGAATGAAAATGCATAGTATCTAATGTGTGTTGGGTGTGTAAAGAATTTTTTTAGAAGACCTTTTGGAAGAAGTATTCTTGAAGTTATTTTTCATTATAACAAAAGGCCTTTTGAAAAAAAAATCTTATTATTATTCTCACATCAATAATTAAAAATAATTTTACTCAAACTTTACTTTATCCTATCTAAATAAAAATCATTCTTTTAAAAATAATTCTTCTACAAGTAATTATTTTAAAAAACCTTTTTTCAAAAATAATTCTCCCAAAAGTTAAACCAAAAATAATCTATATATTTCTCTAAAATTTGGTTCTGCCAATAGTAGAAATGGCAACGTGTCTTGATGAGAAAAAATTTATTTCCCACCCAAAGCATGCTACTACCTCTTATTCACTAGCTTCTATGAGAAGCTTTTCACCTACTTCTATATTCAGTTGCTTCCATGAGTAGCTTTTGAAAATATCTCATGCTTCCTAGATGCTTTCTATCACCCACCACCTCTTCATTATACTAATAATGAGCTTTCTTATCTTCACCTCAAATTTCTTTCTTTTTCTTCTTTGTTTTCTCTTTCTCATTCCAAACCCTTATTCTTCTTCTTCTTCATTTTTTTTTTGTCTTTTCTTTTTTTTTTCACATTTTCTGTGCCTATAATGGATGGTTGCTTTCCTATTGGAGCATCTCTACATAAAATCACAAGGTTTCTTCTTTATCTTCTTCAAACATAATTTTATTCTAGTGGATTACTTATCTCTTCTCTTCTATTCCCTTTTTCAATCTACACTTCTATTTTATTTTATTTTTTCATTCTAATTTTCTCTGTATAGACTCTTCTTCTACTTCTTCTACTTTAATTCATGGTGGAAGAGGACTCAATTATGATCTAGTGGTGTGGCTATCCTAACCAATGACACAAGCAATGACGGAACTCTGCAATGGCGCATTGGTAGACAGTTGATGTCATGGCAAAGCTCCTCTCCCCCTTTTGCAGATATTCGAGGGAAACTACCTTGGTTAGTGGCATGACAATGGGGTTTGATGGAGTTAATGAATTTGTGATTTTCAAGACGGGCTCTGTAACGTCCCAATTTCCGACCTCTGTCCACACATCTTCCCGATTTCCGACGTTATTCAACTCCAACAATAGATGTCCGACTTCACCTTCAAGTTTGATCAAATCCCATTCCCGACTCAATCTTCGAATTTCAGGTGGAAGGGATTATTTCCGAGTTCCGAGTTCATCTTGCATAATTTCCGACTTCATCTTATGCATATTCTCCTATTTCCGAGTACGGCTTACCTATGTCTACGACTTCCGACTTCATCTTCCAACTTCACATAAAATGGATTATATTCGACTTCCGAGCTCGTCTACAAGTGTCAGCATTAGTTTACCGATTTCCGACTTAACCTTCAAGTCCAAACAACATGAACGTGATTCACCGATATCCGACTTCATGTCTTAGAGGCGTTATACCCGGTTTTCGATCTCATCAAATATAAGATACCGACTTCCGGGTTTAAGTACTTGGGTTAGGAATGTGGTTCGAATCACCCGAGTTCCGACCTTAAGCATCCTCATTCTGACCTCAGACCTCATGCTTCATCCGACCTCAGAAGTTATAGTTTAACACAACGGTACAAGTATCGAACTCCGAGTTTAATGTAACGAGTTCCGCCCTTAGTGTTGAGCTCAATTGGGATGGACACGAGTTCGGATCCTTGAGCTGATTTCCACGACACGCACTAGTTCCGACCTCAGGGAGTCCATTCCCAGCAGTGATATTCCCGGGTTCAAATGGGAGTTCCGAGATCATATGATGGTGAACTGTATGACTCCCGACGTCCGACCTTGCTCCCAAGATTCGAATAAACCAGATGGGATTTCCTCGTCACTAGCAAAATGGCACGATTTCCGACTTTAAACTTAAATGGGATGAGTTCCGACTTCAACCATAATAGACACGAGTTCCGATTTCAGGTAGAGCGGAAGCGTATCCCACTTGTGGATGGCGTGGAGAGCAAATTGGCCACAAAAGTGAGAGACATGGCCGAACTTTAATCACAAAACTTCAGCCAATCAACATCACAACTTTCATGTATTTAAGTCAGACTTTCCTCCTCATTCACGGCTGATTTACGTTCTCCCTCTCCTCTTGCTCCAGCCTTCTTCTTCTTCCTTTCCTCTCTCAAATCCAACTCCGTCAAATCTCCAAGCTTTGGCAAAGTTCCATCAATCTAAACTCAAATTCAGCAAAGTCATAATCTAAAGAGGTAGGATTCTACTTCTATTCTTAAATTCCTTGCACTATGATTGCATGAGGTTGAACTCTTCTCTATGTATTTAATGAATTATTGGATGTATTATGATGGATTATGATAAATTATGATTAAATTCATAGGAGATTTTGAATTAGAATTATGATTAGAAGGAGAAAATTAGAAGAAATGGATGGGTTGGGATGCTGCCTGAGTGAGAATTCCACGGCAGTCCGTACGATGGAGCGTATGGCGCCGCCTATAACTAGTTAAATCCGATGAAACCATTTTTAGATGAAAGTAGACATTCAGGGCTTTCCATAGACACATAATATAAGGCCATTGGATTAGTATTGAGAGAGATATGAATTTTTGAAGTTTGACCTAGGAACCAGGGTTTGCATTCGGGCAGGGTGACTTATGGAGGGTATAACTCGCCCTATACAACCCCAAATTGAGTGAAACTAATTTTGTTAGAAAGCTTATACATAGGGGAACATCCCAGTATAAAACTTCGAGTTTGTTATGGCACCAATTGATCCCAGTGGTTCGAGGAAGTTACTATATGTCCAATCCAGACCAAAACAGGGTAGTGCAGGAAGGTCGACTTCCAGGACTTATAACTCGAGGTGTACTTAAGTAAATCAAGTGAAACTTTGGCAAATGAAAGGTTGTCCTGTCAGCTTCAATATCAGACCAATTTCGTATGATTTGAGCTTAGTTTCGATTTTTAGTGAATTTATACTTCCAGGAGTGTAATTCGGGCTAGTGACTGAACAGGTTGAGGTAAGATTTGAATATCTTGAGTTATATGGATCAAAATGATATGGGACCAAAGAGGTTAGAAAGTAGACATATAGATCTATGACATATCCAAAATTCAGGTTCAAATGAGTTAAATAGAAATAAAGGTGGATCATATGAAATTCGGGCAGAACCGAATAGATGGGCAAAAGTGACCCAATTGATGATTTCACAGGCATTAGTAAAACATATAAGGTATGAGTTGAGAATTTCCAGTTTAACCTTGATATATATGCGTTAAGTTGATTATGTTGCTATGATTGAATTGTCTGTGAAGACTGGCACTATTCATGGGAAAACGGAGCTGATTCCGCTATATGTCGTTTGCCATTACGCGTAAGTTTATGAAATTAGGAATGTTTACGTGCAAGGATAAATCTGAAGATGATATGGATTATCAAAGATGAATTAAAGTATGAATGGAAATATAGAAACCCCATATTCAAGAATGACATAAGGGTGAGATGAGGTATATGAAAGTAAAGGACAAAGTATATGTATGAGTGCCAGTAGAATGGCAAAGAGGCTACGGGCCTTTATATGTCACGACTATGTACGTGAAGATCATGTATGCAATGACGTATGAAAATAAATGAAGTATAGGTACATTCAGTGTGACTATGCATGACCTTGTATGAGAATGAAAAGACATGAGTATAATGAATGCAACCTTCACTGAGGCGCTATTTGAGATCCCTCTCCCCTGCGGAAGGCGCTTAAATATAAAAGATATGAATCCCTTCACCTCGGAGGCGCTTGCACTTTGAATCCCTCCTTGTGAAAAGCAACTAAAACTATGAGATCCCTCTACCTTGGAGGCACGAGTCGATGAGATCCTCTATGTCAAGGCATGTGGTCGATGAGATCCTCGCTGAGGCACGTGGACCGTAAGAGATCACTTCACTTGTAGGCACATGACTGTAATGAGATCCCTCCAAGACTAGAGGCATATGGGTCCCCTTGCAGTGAGCCTGCAGGACGACTGGGCCACGGTGAAGTCGATTTGAGCTCACTCCAAGGTCGCTACCCAAGGGCAAGAAAGGCACCTCAGTGACGGCGACGATACGTAACGCCTAGGTGTGCTAAGTAAAAGCTAAATATTAAAGACTAAAGATTAAAGCTTATGCAGGCACCCCACTCACATAAGGCATGGCATCGACTCACCATGAGATAGGGACAAACTTACATGAGGCATGGCATGACCCAAATTAGTGTAAGTACCAAAGAAAGATCCCACATTCCTAAGGAACGGACATGGCGATCACACTACTGTGCATGACATGGCGATCATACTCTGGAATGTGGCACGTAATGATTTTATGATGAAAAGAGAGATGAAGAAAGAAAAGCAAGTTCTATGTCTATGCATGAATCTAAAATACAAGTTAAGTTATGTGCAAGTTATGTGTTCTCAAAGATATTGATATTGTGTGGGCGCTTAATATGATGTAGTTCCAAAGAAAGTATATATCAAGTTATGCTCTAGTACATCGATGCTATCATACCTCATTGTATTTCAGCTTATTAGTCCTAATATAATCCATGACCTGATTTTATGGATTCTCTCGATGCCAAGTGTATGATAAAATGAACTTTGTTTCCTGATAACATATTTTTCGAATCAGAAAGTTAAACAAATTTACATATAGCATGTACACCTTTCTCAAAATAAACCGAAGCAAACTGGAGATGACAACGATGTCATTATGTATGATGATTAGAGAATCCTACTGAGAATTTATGATTCTCACTCCTATTTCCGTATTGTCTCCAGATAGTTACAGAAGTTTCCGAAGACGGCCAAGTCATTGGTTCTGATAAGGTCCGTTTCCGTAACAAAGAATAACCTGTGGTATATGCTATGACTTAAGCATAATACTGTACTTGGGAGGGTGTTACAGGCTCCAGCTCATAAAGCAAGTTGGTTTGATGAAGATTTTGTGATTTTTGGTTGTTATTTTGAATTTCTTAATTTTATTAGGGTTGTTTGATTCAATTTGTTTATTCTAAGTTTGTTATTGTCCTATTGTTTCTAATTTGAAATATGAAGTTTTTCTTTTCCATTTTTTTCTTTATTTATGGATTGATATTTGTGTTATACTTGATCTTTCACATCTATGGGTTATGTTCGGCCATAATATCAAATGATCTAGTAGAAAGATTTGATTGCATATCTAAGGTGAGACCAATCCCACATTATCATAGGAAACAACAAAATATTTGGATTGTTTCATTGATTGAGCAGTTTATCTTGCTTCAATGTAAGCTTTTAAGGCTAGAATTGTATGGATCAATTGCTATCAACCATGCTTTTCTCAAGCCCCATGGAGGATCTCAATGTAGTGGTTTTGGTCATGAATTAGGAGAATGGCTTGACCTTCTTGAATGCCTTTCTTTCTTTTTTCTTTTATTTTGAGATTTCAAGTTTTTTTTTTAAGTTAACCTAATCCTCCACTATTATATATTGTCTTGCCTATATATATTTAATTTATTCAACACTGCATTACATGTGTGTGTGTGTGTGTGTGTTTTTTTTTTTTTTTACATTGGGTTCATAAATCATAATGCATGTAATGATAGATTGAAAGTCATATGTATATATAGCATATTGTTGCATTATTGGTTATCCAATGGTTTTAGGAGGTTGTTAGACTTTTGTAGTTTGTGATAGAAACATTCAAGGTGTATTGCTTTCAGACCTTTACATTTTAACCCCAATTGATTTAAAACTTTAAATTATGTTACTGTTGAGGCAAATAATAGTTGCACTCAGTAATATCATCAATGTTCTACTGATCCTATTTATGTAGAACAATTGTGGTATAATTTTGTAATTGATTGGCTTAAAGTGTGGTGGCATTGTGTAATCTACCCCTTTTGTTTTCTTAAAACTATGTGCTTTATTTTGTGTGCATATGCTTGGTTATTGATTTAATTGTGTATAGATGGAAAATTTGGATATTTTAGTGGTGTCTGGATGTTCCTTATAATCCTAGGCTTATGGTAAAAACGGATAGTATGAAGAATCATCATTTGAGAGTTGGTAGAAACTATTACAACCTTATAACTAATGGAAGATTTGAGACAAGAAAGTATATATGGTGGCTATGTGTGAACTTTTTGGTGGAAAGAGGTGTGTATGCAATAGGTGCATATTGATAAATTTGATAAATTATCATGTGTGTGGACTGCCATAAATCAAATTATAAGTTTTAATTCTAAAACTCAAATTAATTGAATACCAATTATTAGAGCATTTTATTGAACCCAATTATGTTATCCATGTTGTTATGGGGTTTAATAATATAAAAGAATATAATATGGGCTCTGTGTATTGACCTTGCTATAATGGGTAGCTTGGCCCTACATTTTGTCAACCCAGGGAGAGGTCCCTCCTCCTAGCCCTATATATAGACGTCTGTGACCCCATTGAAACAGAACGTTCATTTTCCGAAAATTTACCGGGATTAGAATGATTCTCTCTCTCTTCTTGCCTCTCTTCCTCTCTGTTTCTCTTCTCAAATCTCTTCCCCTACTTCTCAAAATTGAAGAATGAAACCAAGTTAGAATCATGGACTCCGTGAGTTCTACTACAACTCCAAGTAAATAAGAGCTCATTCTTATTCTAATAATTGTACTGATTGCATGCTTTAATTAGAGAAAATAGAAGATCAAGGGGTGTTAAATCTAATAATTGGTATTAGAGCTTCGTTTTGACTCTGATTATGGCTATAAAATCGTTCTTTTTTTGTGAGAGATTAGGTGTTTGAGAAGTTGAAATCGCGTACATGTACATGAACCCTAAACCAGTTGAATTGGGATTTTTTGTTCTGCTTGATTAACTTCAAAATGGATTGAGGGCTTTTGTTCTTGGAGTGATTATGAATGAACCGAGGTATAGATTATTGAAAATCGTGTCTAAATGAGAAAGAATTTGAGAAATAAAAGTTATGAACCCTAACCTTTGATAGAATATCCAACTTAGTTATTTAGATTGATTTGAGTTCGATCTCTATAGGGGTTTTGTAGCTCTCATCACGACGAATCTAACAAGACCAATAACACGAATTTTCGTTGAGAATTAAAGGAGAAAATCACGAAAAATCGAGCTGCTCATCGCGGGTTGTTCTTCACGATTTCTTAATCGAAAACCTCCATGAATCTGTCAGTTCCTTGATGCATGTTGTTCGCGTTGAGCTTTTATTTGATTCTGGGTTGGAACTGCATTGAAAGGACTCGAAAACAGAGCTTCAAGCAAGCTCTAATGGCGGAAACCCACTAGACCCGGATCCAACCTGTTTGGAGGAAGAAGAAACACTATTGGGTCATTTGCTGCAGCCCACTCACGGGCTTACCATGTGACAGCACATCCAAGCCCTTTTAGGGTCCATTTTTGCATCAAAATTTACAGGCTTGGTATTTTAAATAAAATAAAATTATTGATGAATTTTATTTAATTTTTTGAGCACCCAAAATATTTATCTTAATTTATTTTAAATTTAAGTTGCATAAAATTATATGATACTCTCCGAATTTTGGCCTAAAAAGTTTTGTACATATTTATGCTATTATTAGGCATATTGTGGCAAGCATACTCTCAGAGTTAATTCATTTTGCTTATTGGAATAATTTTGCTCTCTTTATATTTATTATGTTGCACATTAAAGTTATGAAATGTCATTATTATTGAATATTGCGCAATATTATTCTGAGAACTGCTGTTTGAGATATATCAATCATATTGTAAGACATTTTGCATGATTATGAGCTTGCCTTCATGGGATCAATCGTGATAAAATGTCAATTTTGTAAATAATATTGTTACTAGTGTTGCATTGAGAATTATGTTGATAATGAACTTACCCTTCTGTTTGTCTTTATTAACGTGATTTTTGATGAGTTGATAATAGTGTCCTTAGAGTTCTCAGTATCCTCTCGATATTAGCTGTAAGGATATGATTCTATTGTTTATTGGGAGTTTACTCATGTAACGTAATTCGAGACCTTTCGGCGTGATTACGATTGCATGAGGGAACTATACTATTGTTAATGGCTCAGTCTTTATGTTGATATGCTCAACATAAAAATCTCCCACTAATGTATGAAATCACTCCAGCTTTGCCTGTGAATATGAGCACTCTGATAAAGCTTAGTGGGACGAATTATGAAAATTGGCTTGAACATATGAAACTATACCTTGCTATATCGAACATTAATGCTGCTCTCACTGAAGATGAGCCACCAAAGCCCATAGATCAGTATTTTGATGCTGACAGGGCGAAGTATGAAAAGTGGGCTCATTCTAACAAGGTCTGTTTGATGACCTTGAAGTACAGTATGGATAAAACTATCAAGGATAATATCCTTGAGACAGACAGTGGAAAGGAATTTCTTGAATCTATTGGCAAGAAATTCAAGAAGTTTGATAAGATCGAGAAAGCGCATTATCTTGATTTACTGACTAAGACCAAGTATGATGGCCTTTCTAGTGTTCGTGAGCATGCCATGAAGCTCACCAATTGGTATAACAAACTGAAATCCATGAAAGTGGAATTAGGAACTGATTTTCTAGTCTAGCAAATATTGGACTCTCTTCCATCTAAGTTTGATGTGTTGAGGACTTCTTACAATATGTAGAAGGAAGCGTGGTCTGTCGATGAGTTGATCTCCATCCTTACACAGGAAGAGTAAACAATGAAAAAGGGCAAAGCCCATGTTGTACAGTTGACTTCTCACAAGAATAATGATGATAAGAAGAAATTTCTTAAAGGGAAAAGTAGTAAGCCTCGATTCAAGAATAAAGGAAGGAATAAGGCTGGACCTTCTTCAGCTCAGGATGCCAGTGAGAATGCCAGAATCAAGCTAAAGTTCACTGGCAAATATAGATTCTGTGGTATCGTTGGACATAAACAGTCTGACTGTTATAAGTTTAAGAATTGGCTTGAGAGAAAGAAGAAAGGTAATCCTCTAGCTCTTGTGTGTTTTGAATCGAATTTAGTTGAATCGAATTTAGTTGATATTCCTTCTAATACTTGGTGGTTAGATACTGGAGTGAGCATTCATGTCACTAATTCTTTACAGGAGCTTTAAACCCGGAGAAAGCCAAATAAAGGAGAATTGATGATCACAATGGGAAATGGAGTTAATGTCAAAGTGAAGCATATAAGAGTAGTTTGTTTAAAGTTATGTAGTAGACATGAGTTAGTCCTGAAAGACACAGTTTTTGTACCTTCGATGAGACGAAATTTGGTTTTCATTTCTGCTTTGGATGGTTGTGGATATTCCTTTTGTTTTGGAGGTGGAAGAGTTTATGTATATTATGACTCTGTTTTGGTTGGTTATGGCATTTTGTCAAATGGTTTATATATGTTGAATGTTGATTCCTTTTCTGTTGACCAGCAAAAATCGAATGCTAATAGTGTTGTTGCGAGGAAACATGGTAGAGCTGTTGAAAGCTCTTCCATGCTATGGCATAAAAGGCTAGGACACATTTCCAGAGAAAGAATGGAGAGATTGATCAAGGAGAACATTCTTCATGATTTAGATTTCTCTGATTTTGAAACTTGTATTGATTGCGTGAAAGGAAAACTCACTACTGGAGCCAGAAAGAGTAAGGCTAGTAGAAGCAAAAGAACACTGCAGTTGATTCATACTGATATTTACAGGCCCATTACTCCCATTGCCTTGGGAGGTTTTAGATACTTCATTACCTTTATTGATGATTTCTCTAGATATGGATGGATTGAATTGTTGTGTGAGAAATCTGAATCTTTGGATGCCTTCAAAACTTTTAAAGCTGCTGTTGAATTGAAATTTAGCACTCAGATCAAGGGTGTAAGATCTGATAGAGGTGGTGAATTTTATGGTAGATATGATGAAACTAGTAGAAATCCTGGACCTTTTGCTAGATTTCTCCAGGAATGTGGTATTGAGGCACAATACATTATGCCCGGTACTCCACAACAAAATGGAGTTGCTGAAAGGCGAAATCGTACCTCATGGAAATGGTGAGATGTATGCTTAGTCATTCTACTCTTCCAAAGTTCTTATGGGGAGAAGCCTTGAGAACTGTAGCTTACATTTTGAACCATGTGCCAAGTAAATCTATTCCAAAGACTCCATACGAGCTGATGATAGGGAAAAGGCCTACCTTAAAGCATTTTCGTGTTTGAGGTTGCAAAGCAGAGGTTAGACCTTATAACCCAAAAACAAAGAAACTTGATCCTAGAACCATCAATGGTTTCTTTGTTGGATATTGTATCGGCTCGAGAGGCTCCAAATTTTGTTGTCCTACACATACGACCAGAATTTTAGAATCTAATTGTGCTATTTATTTGGAAGGGAATCAGAACAAGTTGCAACTCAAGAGCCACGTGTTGTTAGCTTCAGAGAAGAGCGTGTTATTCTTCCAACAGCTATTACTTCTATTCCAAAGTCTATGCCATATGTTTTAGATCCAATTGATCCCATTAATCCCACTATTGATGCTGATGTTAATCAGCATATTGGAGATGATGTATAGAATCCAGATATTGTTGTGCCTCCACCAAGAAGATCTGAGCGAGTTCCTGTATCTACTGAGTCGACTAGATTCAGAGATTATGTTGTATATCTATAGGAACATGAGTTCGCATCTATGAGGATTCTGATCCCATCACTTTCCAAGAGGCTATCTCTAGTTCTCATAGTTCCCAGTGGTTTGCTGCTGTGGAGGAGGAATTGGCTTTTATGAGAAAGAATAATGTATGGGATTTAGTGGAATTACTAGCTGGTTGCAAGACTATTGGTTGTAAATGTGTCTTCAAGACCAAACATGATGCCAAAGGAAAGATAGAAAGATATAAAGCCAGACTTGTTGCCAAAGGATACAATCAACGAGAAGGTATAGATTATAAAGAGACATCTTCTCCTGTCTCTATTAAAGATTCCTTTCGTGTCATGATGACTCTTGTTGCTCATTTTGATTTGGAGCTTCATCAAATAGATGTTAAAACTGCTTTTTTTAATTGGTGATTTATATGAGGATGTTTATATGGATCAACCTGATGAGTTTATTGAAAGTGGCATGGAGCACATGGTCTGCAAGTTAAGAAGGTCCCTTATGCTTCTACTGTTGGCAGTCTAATGTATGCTCAAGTTTGTACGCGTCCTGATATTGCCTTTGTTATTAGTGTACTTAGGAGATACTTGAGCAAACCTAGTATGGCTCACTAGCAAGCTGTAAAACGAGTTATGAGATACCTACAAGGTACCAAAGATTACATGCTCACTTACAAAAGAGCAAACATCTTGAGGTGATCGGTTATTCTAATTCTGATTATGGCAGTTGTCCAGATGATTATAAGTCCACACCAAGTTATATCTTTATGTTGGCAAGAGGTGTCGTTTCCTGGAAAAGCGCCAAATAAACACTTACAGCTACCTCAACCATGAAAGCAGAGTATATTGCTTGTTATGAGGCTACATATCAAGCAATATGGTTGAAAAACCTTATTGCAGAATTTGGTATTGTAGAGAGTATATCTAGGCCTCTAACAATATATTGTGACAACTCTACCGTGGTATGCTTCTTTCATAACAATAAAAGCTCAAAGAGATCAAAAAACTTTGACACAAAACTCATGTTTGTTAAAGAAAAGATTCAGGAGTTTTAAACACGTGTCGAGCATATTCCTATTGAGCTTATGATTGCTGATCCCCTAACCAAAGGATTGAATGTGCAAGTCTTTATTGATCATGTAACCCGTATATTATTGCCATTATTGTTGTTGCATTTGTTTGTATATTTTGCACAACTTGATTGTTGTAAATAATGGCATATTGTGGAGACATTTTGGACCCTGTCTCATTTTGTTATTGAGATATATATCTCATATGGCATCTGGGCGGATGCTTGGGCCATTTTGATTGGGAATTGCATTGGATCACATATTGGCATGCCATTTCATTGTGCTTTGCCAACAATTCAGATCCTGCTTTTGTTTAAGGTCACTGGGATATAAGAGTCTTGCGTGTATGATATCAGTACTCCTTTGAGTGCAATTTTCTGCATTGTTGAGATCTCATAATCCCAGATTGGACCTATACTGAAATATTGGCTCAAGTTTGGCATTATATTGTGGCCACATATGGTAAATTAATTTGGAGTACTATTTTACTCAAAATAATAGTCTGATTTATGTTGTTCAAGTGGGAAATGATAAATTTGATAAATTATCATGTGTGTGGATTGCCATAAATCAGATTATAAGTTTTAATTCTAAAACTCAGATTAATTGAATGCCAATTATTAGAGCATTTTATTGAACCCAATTATGTTGTCCACGTTGTTATGGGGTTTAATAATACATAAGGATATAATATGGGCTTTGTATATTGGCCTTGCTATAATGGGTGGCTTGACCCTACATTTTGTTAACACAGGAGAGGTCCTTCCTCCTAGCCCTATATATAGACGTCTGTGGCCCCATTGAAGTAGAACGTTCATTTTCTAAAATTTACTGGGAATAGGAGGATTCTCTCTCTTCTTGCCTCTCTTCCTCTCTGTTTCTCTTCTCAAATCTCTTCCCCTACTTCTCAAAATTGAAGAACGAAACCAAGTTAGAATCATGGGCTCCGTGAGTTCTCCTACAACTATAGGTAAACAAGAGTTCTTTCTTATTCTAATAATTGTACTAATTGCATGCTTTAATAAGAGGAAATAGAAGATCAAGGGGTGTTAAATCTAACACACATTTGTCATAGAAAGATTAATTATCCGTGTAAAAATCTATTAAGTTAAATTTCATTTTAGTTTAAAATTGTAAAGATCTATTAAGATCAAATAGTTTAATTGCAAAAATCTCTCAATATTCAGCAGATGCTTGCTTTTCATGTAGATAGGGAGATTAATTTGGAGCCCTCTAAAGATCACAAATCGTGAGGACAGAATTGAGATGCTAAGAAGGCAAGTAGGAAAGTTGAAAAGGGATATAGAAGGAAAAGAATACTTGCTTCAAAGCTACAGGGAACAAAAGGTAAAGCTTTCTCTAAGGTTCAGGGAATTGCAACAAAGAATGTATTCTCAAATTCCGAATATTTTGTAGGAACTGTCAATTTGTGAATCCTTTGCCTCTCCACCTTTACCTTATTTTAAGGTAGCAAATTTTGGTAGAGGTGTGTCTTTCTCATTCTTATTAGTCTGTCATGATGTGTATATTGGTCTGTCTTTGGTTATGCTCTTTTAACTATCAGCTTATCCTGTCTCTCATTTGTGATTTTTTTAGATTTCTCACTCTAAGTTTTTACTATGCATGCTTATGGGTTAATTATTATTGGATTCTGTTTCATATGCATATATGACCTTTCTTCAACTTTTATTGCTTGAATTTTGGTTATCCTAAGTTTCTCAATCTGAATTTGCTCATGCTTGCTATATTTTTATTATTTCTTGCCATGCATACCCAACCTTGTGCTTTGTGATTTTAGCATTACACCTTCCCTCTAATCCTTACTTTATGAAGCTGAATTTCTCTTTCACTTGGTTAATTCCTTATGTTCATTTTCAGGTTGCATTATTTTGGTTATGCTCTTATTACTGTGAGTTTCAATTCTTTTGATGCATTTTCCATATATTCTGTACCATTTTCCCTTTGTGTATCCTTAATTCTTATTTCTCAATTAAATATTTATTGGTTAATGCTTTATATTCAGTTCGAGTTGGTTATGCATGATCATTTAAGTATTTGTTGGTGTATGGTTAATTGCTTTTTGAACTTTATTTGCAACTGCTAATCTCTTTTTCTACTTCCAAATAGCTTATGCTTCACACTTATTACATTTTCCTATGCATGGATATATAAGATTTTAGCATGTTGCAATCTTCATATTGCTATTGGATTTTGGATATAAATTTAATATTTATTTGCTCATGTGTGGTATACATTCAGATTTATATCTGTCCACTGGTCTATGATAGTGCTTATATGTTTGTTAGACTGTTACTTTGAATTTTGTATTTTCTGAATCTAAATTTGCTCATGAATGCCAAATTTTTATTTTTCCGCTTTATACTTCATGATTTTTTTTAACTCAACTTATATCATGCTTGTTATCTTTTATTTTTGAGTAAATTTTTATGCTTATATTGGATCATGAGTTACCCTATTTTGCTTGGCATATATTTGGAGTGAAGGCTGCTGATATTACCCAAACAAAGCATTTTGACTTAATTCTCAACTCTCAAGCATAATAGGAGCAATTTTGTTGTTTGCAAGGGAGACAATCAGACAAATTCTGTTAAGCTTCTTATGCACTTTGAGTTTTATTGATTTTATGAATTGTTCCACTCTACATTGTGTACAATAATTAAAATATATGAGTCTGTATATAGTAGTTAGATATTATTTACTTGGTAGTTTCTATCATGTCTGATGTTTATGTGGACTAGGCTGTAGCCAGCTTATTCTGCAAATATTTGGAATGAAGCATTGAATAAGTAGTCAGGGACTGAGAATTGTTCTATGCAGACTTCTTCACAAAAGGGTTGACTTTACAAAAAAGTTTGTGTAGGTCCACATGGGAAATTATACTAAATGTTGGGATGCTAGGACTCTGATGGCATATTTCTTGGAGTTGGACTACTTATTTAAGAGATAATTGTAAAGTACAATATATCCATGTAGGTGGCTCAGATTAGAAGTGGGAACTCTGTAAGTTTTGCTTCATCTGTTGCAGAGAGGCTTTAGTCCTTATATTTGAGTTGTAAGGTTAAGGTATGCTGAGATGTCTTCAGTTTCATTTTCTACTCTATGTTCGGCCAAAAGGGTGTTGTAGTTGAAACAGGACCATGTTACTAAAAAAAGTGGTGGTCCAGTAGGAGCATTTCTTATGTTGTCGTCTGTTTTGGACTTGCAAGTTGCAACTAACGAAGCTGGATTCAGTTTGCAAGCAAAGCTTAAAGGAAATCACACCAGCTATTGTTTATGGACTGCAATCTGGCGTGAATGTTGATATAATAAGCAGATGGCAATGATTTGGAGCTTGGAGATCAATGTGGATTTAATCTCATGTATTCTAAATTGGTGAGTCTATGCAGAATTGAATGATGGAGTTGTGAACTGTAAGCTTTATGATCCGTGAAGTATGCACTATGCAGACTGCAGGAGGAACTTTAATGGTTTGCATGTTTGTGTTTTGGTTTACAATCACTACAACCATTGAAAGTGTGATAAGAGCCAGTGCCAGTGAAAGTGTGCATACCTTCTCATGGGGTACTACCTGGTTGTGTTATACATGGTCGCATGTCAGTGTTAGAGCAGGATTACTATAAGAAAACGGATGGGGGTACCATGTATTGGTTTTTCGGTAGTTGGCTTATGTTTTATTTCTTAATGCATATGATTTCATATAGACTTATATAATTGGTTGTCATCCTTGATACATACAACTTCATATAAATTATGGCTAAAGACAAATTGATAACTTGAATGAAAACTGGATAAAAGGAATATATAGAGTCAATGTTTTTAATGGTTTTTCTATTAACTTCTTACGTGTTTTACAATATTGCTATTATTTTTAATCTCTTAAATTGATGCCATATTTATTATATAAATAACTTTATATATATAAAAAAATTTACAAGTGTACCACGTCAAAAAAAAAAATTACATGTGTATATTTAAGTAATTAATTATGATATAAATATATTAGTCTTTAATATCATATAAATACCATTCCTTTCTATTTTAATCAGGTTTTTAATATTTTGTAAAACGTAAATATTTACTTTTTTACATGAAGAGCAAATTTTCTAATGATAAGTTAAAATTAAATATTGGAGTTATTTATTGAATTTTATGGTTACGGTTTATTTGCTTTTACAATGCTTTTTATTTTTTTGGTACATGAGCAAAGAAAAGAAAAAGAAGGGAAGGAAACAAACAACAAACGCAGGTGAACCACCCCTATAAGATCAGACTGCAACAAAGAAGGTAGACCTGGAGGAGGATCAACCCAATCACAATCAACTCCCGAGTTGGCCCCATGCCTGGCTAGGAAATCAGCAACCTGGTTGGCCTCCATGTACACATTATTAATCTGACATCTCCGAACACGACCGTAAAGCCTACGAATATATCCTGAACAATGGGCTCATGCCAGTGACAAGGAGAAATATGATCCTCGACCAACCGAAGAGCCTCCAAACAACAATCCACTTCAACAATGACATCTCGGTACGTAGCCAAAGTCCCAAGCAATTTGCAAGCCTTTCCTAAGAGCCAGCAGCTCTACACAAAGATTATCCGCCGCCTTGACTAACGCTCTAGAGTCTAGAGAATCCATAAATCCAACACCCTGAAGCAGAATGCAGAATGCAGAATGCAGAATGCAGAGCAACACCATAACCAGCTTGACCCGGGTTCCCCAAGGAACTCCCATCGCACTGTTAACTTTCTGGCGTCCGCTGGGAAGGCACATCAAAAGCTTTGTAGCAAGCATCAGCCAACTCCCTTATAGTCTTCCTAACAAGAGCAGAAAGTTGAGGGTACACACCAGAGAAGATGTATTCATTCCTAGCACACCAAATAAACCAAAGGGCAGCCAAGAAGAGAGGAGCATGGGCACCCATAGCATTGCACCGCAGCCAAATTCGAAAATCATCAGTAGTTAAACTATCATGCCAGCCAAGCCCCACAAGCTCCTATGTACGCCTAGCTTTTGAGCAACCACGAAGCTCCCATATAATGCTTTTCATTGAAATAATATCTCGATAATTAATAATGAAATAGCATTTTACAATTTTGTATTTATTATTTATGTTGTTTTACATAGAAACTTTTAATACTTATCTTCTAATAACTGAATTATAAATTAATATTTACAATAATTATTATTCAAAATAATTCTTTTAATCCATGCATATATGAAAAATATTCAATATTAACAATTGTTGTTGGTTGATATATCATAGCTTCCTATTCCCAATCTTCTAAATAGTATATAGATTATACATCCAAGAAAGTGAACATACATATAGCATATGATTGGAAAGAACTTGAATTTGAATTTTGAAGTATAACTAAAGTATTATCGACTAATTAATATTGTCATCTCACAATGCATTGGTACCTTAAACGGGTAATATGTATACTTTGCTTAGATAATGTTACACAGATAGATAATTGTTATATATTTATATTAGTTTAATTGGTATATATCGATAGTATAAAATAGTTTTACATTGTCAATTAATAGAAATACTGGAAAGTGGAAAATCATGGTGGGTCTCTCATTATAATATGTAGTTATTTGTATAAATTGGCATTTTCTACTATTTCTATTGGTTGACAGTATAAAACTATTTTATACTACTAATATATTTAAATTAAATTCTATTTATATTTAATAAATTTAAATGAAAGCTTCATATTATTCATGTTAAATACTTATTAAATACATTTTAAATTTAATAATAAATACAAATAACTTAAATAATTATTAATTAATTTTTTAATCTTACAATAGTGTGATTGCATATCTACTTCTCACAATTATGTTTATTAGAGCAAAACTTTAATAGTCAACATTGCTTACTTTTTTATTTGAAAAAAAAGAAAAAGAAAACTAGGATTGAAGAATTTATGAGGCATTTATAACTTATGCTAAGGTTTCATATTAAAAAACTTATCAACGGTAAGGATTCTTGCATCACAATAGAAATTAATCATTGATAATTTTTTTTATTAATATTGATGTTAATTCCTCAAATGGGTATACCAAACATATCTATTGCATAGGTGAAAGATAATGATTTTCTTGCAAATTGGACAATAGAATATATAATGGCTATCCATGGTATCATGATTTTTTTTTTTTATCATCTAATATATTTTTAATATTATCATATTTCATAGTTAAATTATTTAACCTTCCCATGCATTATAAGGGTAACTACACTAATTTTAATATATAAATTAGCTAGTCCAACAAATTTGGTTCGTTTTCGTCCTAACCCGAAATGAGAATTTAATAATTTACGAGACATGAGTGTGTTATAGCATGTTTGGATAGTGAAGGCAATGCAAAAATAACAGACCTTGAAACAAAAAAAATACATCTTAATGCAACTCTCCACACAGCTCCCTTTACTTTTCTTTTGTTGAACGCAAGTTTGCGTTGGAAAGTATCTCATTCAATCAAGCAGTTATAGATTTTTTCTACAAAAATAAAAATATTTTATATAAATATCTAATTATATATTAGTATGTTAATAAAATTTTTTGTGATTTTTATATTTACTCTCTCAAATATTTTATATATAATAATATATGATTAGATAAATTTTTTGAAGATATAAATAATGTAAATCTTTTAACATTAATAATATATTAAAATTAATTTCAATTTAATATCACATTAAAAGAAATAAAGTACTAAAAAAAATGAGTCAAAAAATTGTTATATTTCGGTGGGAATAGAATGGATTTTACCCGCATCTCTTGCTGGCTGGCGGCTCTTTTGCAGTTATTGGCAATTGTGATGGGCAAAATGGTCAACCAAAAAAACACAACTGAGTTTGGAGTCAGTGTTGGGAACTTGGCAGAGGAAACAGTAACACCGAGGAAGCGCAACATTCGCCCTTGGCGAGAAGAAACAAAGGGAAGACACCCACTGCGTCAAAAAAGGTGAGCTAACCTCATTCTCCCTTTCGTTTATTTGTTCCATCTTAATATTCCATTTCTGATTCCTTCGCGATCGTTATGGATCAGACATCGTGCCCCAGTTTTCGTTTTCGATTCATATAATTTTTTTTAATTTAATTTTCAGTTTGTTCGACATCACTTGTTTACTATGCCAATACCGGTTCCGTGTTTTCGTAGATGCTGCACTTGTTTAATTTATATGCTTCATTATCAGTTTTCAGATCCGGGTTTTGTTTCCATTCCCTTTCTTTATATATAAATAATTCCTTAGGATTGAAGATTGGATTGAAAACAGGAACATTGGAAATATAATGAGAAAATGAACGTTAATTGCTCGAGTAATGACACAAAACGATTGAGCTATTGGATTATTTTACCCTTTTTTTTTTGTGGCATCTTCTTGTTTGTGCTCGTGACATTGTACTGCTATGCAATGGCAAAATCAAATTTTGTATATGGAACTAGGATGAATGTTTGATGTGATGTAATGCTCTTTTTGTAGATTGAGCTGTTCCACAAGTGGCTGTTGCTTCCACTAAACATTCTGACAAGAATAAGAAAGCCCATTTTGGGATATCCCAAATCAGGTTATTAACATGTATTGATTTTGCTGGCTGTGATTTTACAGATGATTGGTGATCAAGATCTGGGTTTTTTCGCCAATTTTCTTGGCATCTTCATCTTTGTACTGGTCATAGCATACCACTTTGTCGTGGCTGACCCAAAGTATGAAGGACACTAGGAACACTTTGAAGGTGAAGATGCAACTTTCAAGTTTGAGACTGAGGTTTTGCAGATGGAAATTGAGTTGATATAATTAAGAACTTCAGTTTGGGAATGCGAATGTTAGATCACTGCTTAAACTTTAGTGAATGTCAATGTTAAATAACTCTTCATTTTTGTTATACTTGACGTGTGCTTCCAAAGGATATGATCTTGTGATTAAGGAACTTTCATGAAAAAAAAAAAACATATTGAGCTTATTGTAAGGCTAGACGATTTTGCTAGGTGATGTGCTACTATATTTTGGTGCAATGATGACATGAGCAATACGGTATCTTATCCTTTTTCTTTGGAGTTTTTACGTAAAGCCTTCCCCCTAAATCCTAATTGACTTTAACAATATATTCCAGTTCCATGTCCTGTTCGACATGTACACTTTGGAGCATGATGACTTACTTTTATCCTTAATGCATGTGAAATGACATAAACAATACAGAACATTTACATGGCATATGTGAATTCAGTCTAATATGTCACTAATGTTTGCCATGGATGCTACCCAATATACCTTGAAGAATTAAGTCATTTCTTTCTTCAAGAGTTCGTTGTTGCAACATCAAGTATTGGATTTTCTTTTTTGGTGTTATAAACATCATCGTAGGAGTTGGATCATTTGTTTTTTGTAATGAGATGATTTTATATAAGATACTGTCTACATGTTATTGGCTCATGCATAGGGATGAGCAACTTCTTAAGGCTACTTTCAAGTCATGGTGCTAGATTTACCACGAACGCAGAGCGCTGATCTTACAATAAATTTCTTTCATGTTTGCTTGACTTGAGGGGTTCTCCCACATAAGTAGTTCTTTTACTTCACTCTCAATCTTTATTGTTTCTCCCACCAAGCTACTAGTGCAGAATCCCAAGCAACTGTAATGAAAAAGCAGTTGGCCTACAAGCATCTCCTCATCTCTGTTAGTATGAGTTTTGCTAGCCATCTCCTCCAGATATTGGAGGAAAGTGCTTGTAATGCTATTCACCTCCTCATCTCCAGTCAAGATCCTAAATGTATCTGCATTGGGATATTCTCCTGACTCAATATCGCAAGGAAGATTTCTATTCTTTAACTCTTTTTCTAGTTCCCTAAGAGACTTCATCCTTGTTATCTCTTCAAGGCATTTCAGTGTGGGGGCAACTTTGTTCTTAAAAGTCTCTATATTCTTGTTCATTTGATCTTGGAGGGATCCTCCTTCTTTCTGTGACAATCTTGTGACATGTTCCATTGAGTATGCTACAAAAAGTAAGAGATCTACCATCCTTGATAGAGATTCCAGCATCTTACGGTAGCATGCACCATGAAATGGAAGGAACCAGAAATTTGGCTCCAACTCAGCTTCTGCTGTAAACTCTTCCAATTGACACACCAGAGATTTCAGCTTCTTCTGTCCTTCTCTCAAGGCTTGAGAACTTGAAGATGGCATATCTTTTTCTCTAGGAATAGTAATGGTAATCTCGCCAATGCATTCTTGAAGTGCTCTCAAGCTTTGAGAAAGTTTAGATTTTGCTAGAGTTGCTGCTCTTGAGGGACTCACAAGAATCTCTACAATGACGAAGCAAATGAGTCCTATTACGGCCTCGGTGATTCTAGCAATTGCAAACTGAGTTGGAGGGCCATAGTGCTTCCTACCAAGGATTAATAAAGCCCCTAAAACAGCTGAAATTGCACCAGATTGCCCATACATTCTACTATGCCTTAGAAAAGTATAGAAAACCACCCATGGTAGAAGAGGCAGGAACCTTAAATCCACAAATCTATGAAAAATGAAACAAAAAAGGACCCCATAGATTGATCCCATTGCTGTTCCCTGCCCTCGCGCATTTGCAGCTGAGAATGTTGGTTGACGTCCAGTCTCAAAACTGATGGCGATTGTGAGTCCTGACCAATATCCGTTTTCCTTGGTGTATGTCAAACCAAATAACACAGCAAGGCCTAATGAAAGGGAGCACTTGAATGCAAAAGCCAAGTTGTGGTTGCTGGGCATAAAGTTCATGACAACCTCTCTGATCTTCCTGGAGCTCCATCTGGAATCGCCACCTTTCTGAGTTTTCTCCACCATTTGGTCAGTTTTCTTTGCAATGGAGGAGTTGTCTAGGAGAAGTTGCATGCAGTACAAAAAGAATGAGGTTGGGAGATCTTTATAGGCTATGGAAAGGTTTTTGTTCAGAATTTCCTTCATGCTCTTTGGGGTGGTTGTTGCATCAAAAGGTACAAAGCACTTATCTTGCTGATCTAATTTTTGGCTGAATCTTCCTCTGCAATTCAGCAAATCACCTCTGAGCTCCTCGTCAATGACACCAACGGGAAAAGAAGTGCAACTTGATAGAGCGATGTCCATCCCTCTTATTGGTACCTCCAAGTCTTGCAATTTTTCTTCTGGGTCAATGCAATGGGGATTGAAAACTCTTATGTGAGGCCTTTCCCAATGCATGCCATCCTGTTTGGTGAAAAAAAACCAATAGCAAATATTTAGCTGATTGCAATTGCTAGGAAACTAATTACATGAAGATGCGAGTTCTGTGTTGAATGCCATGCTTTAGGTTTATGTTATCTTACCAAGTTACTTTTGATACTGTGGAAATGCTTGGCTCCTACTGTGGAGAGGGACTTGGCTTGATTGAAGAAACCAACAGCAGTTGAATTGTCTGAGGTAGTGATGGCCTCTATGTTGCAATTTAACCTCTCAGAAATATTCTCAGTGTACAATCGGTAGAACTTCCTTGCCTGATAGCAATAGAAAGTGCAAAGTGCACAAATGAAACCAATAATTAAAACAAGTTGCACTTTACAACATAGCGGGCTGGCATATGCGGGGAGCTTCCAGTAATTTTAAATATGCTATATGCTTGAGCTTTAAGCATAACCTATGGACAGGGATACAGATCAAAGGACTCTCTACTCATATGGACTGGGGGAATCGGATATGATTATGGGCACCTATCGAAGGCCATAATACAGGAATAAATAGATTGTGGGACTGTTCACTGTTAACTTGTTAATAAGCTTTATCTTCTGAATCAGTTCCTTTTGTTCCCACTGTCTCCTATCATATGGTGTTGTTCTCATTCTTTCGTTTTGTTCCTCCATATTCTATGCTAAAATGCTAAGCATATGCACAGGCAGGCAATCACTAGGAGGGAAGTTGACTTTGGTGTTCCTAGAGTCTTCTGATAACTTGTTTTTAAAAATTAGTTCACAAATTTTTTGAAAGACAAGTTTAGATTTTTTTTTTTTTTTAAGAAAAAGAGAAGAATTGAGAAAAACTGCTAATGATTTCTGCAAAGAATTTAAATTTGCTTGAAATGTTAAGATATTTTTCAGCAATGTTAAATTTGCTACTTAGCCATCGTAACATTTAGCAAGGGTCAAAGATTTTGGGGAAAAAAAACAAAACCAGAAGCATTATCTAAAATAAGTGTTGATTTCTTTCTTTTATTCGTTGAATTTTTTATATTGTTCCACAGCCAATTGCTGCGGTATACTCAGCCAAATTCCCCTCTCTCACTGTCAAAATACACGAGCAAACATGCATATAGAGACAGGATTGCCCCTACCTTGTAGGAAAATGCTTTAAGAATTTACTTAAAACAATTTTTGTGATGTCTGATAATTTTACAAAGATCAAAAGTTACATTCAGAGCTAGTTTGCCGACGATTTCTGAATACAATTGAAGTTTGGTTCTGATTGTAATATATTCATATTTTTCGTAGTACTATCAAATTATTACTAAAATAGTGGAATGTGAAGGTGTGAAATGTATATACATGCTTCTAAGCGATCATGACCAGCAAATAAAAAATAATTAGCTTGTTTTTTCAATCCGATCATTTGTTCCTCATGATGCTAAATGATGGACAGAATAGAACAAATGTCTCTCTCTCTTTATGCACAAGGACACAAAGACTTGGGACAAATTGGCGTTCAATTTTCAACCGAAAACAAGTTTGCTTACAATTTTGTCGAAAATTACTTCGAGAACTTACTTTGAAAACTTATTGAAAGACAACGTTTTAATCTTACATGCATCAAAGACTACATATGTGAAAAAAAAAAGTCTGATGTTTGCTAGCTGAAAATATTTGAAAACTGGAGCAACGCCAGGAAAAAAAATTCCGATTTGGTTATAATATTAACACTTTTTTCGTAAGTATCAAATCTTCTACTAACACGTTAATAATATCTACCAGTATATAAAGTCACTTTAAACGAAAGAAATAAAATTATTGTAAAAAGAGTAATTTTAGAATGATGACCATCCATAATTTAAAATCTCAATATAATCTTTGAATAATTATTATTCAAAATTTATTTATTTTACAAAAATCATATCAAGTTAATTTTCTATAGGAACAAAATTGAGACACGATTAAATTGCCCATTCTGCTTCTCTAACGAATATATTGTTTACTGTGAATTATGAATGCGATATTTATGCTCTATGCAATGAATTCCACAAAAGGGAAAGGAAAACTAAGTTTGAATATCAGATACATGTAACTAATTAACACAGCTAATGACAATTTTCCTTCTAAATCCAAATTCTATATATCTAGCATGATATATATATATATATATATATATATATATATATATATATATAACAAAGTCACCTCATAGTTGGCGAGCCGAGGATATGGTAACAACATGGCCAGGACAGAAGCCACAGCTCCAAGGGCAGTAGAGGATGCCACATGAATTGGGTAAATGGTCAATCCTGTTTGTGCACCATGTACCACTGCGCTCACATAAACAATCACTAGCTGTCCAAATGCAATCCGCTTAGTCAACAAGTCCATTGACTCCGGCAGCGCCACCACAAAGGAACCGGCCGCTACCATCATCGCCGCCACGTGGTTGCTGAAGTTGCCTGGTCCTATCACACGCAGGCTAAGTAGGGAAATGATCATAACCTGGAGGGTTGCACATAGGACATGCCAGCAACCTCTTAGGGTGTCACCAAGTGTTGCATCTGACACTATGAGGATTGTGGTCACATAAGAGAAAGCTGGGAACTCGAGGTAGCGCCTGAGAGGTTCGGGGCCATAGAGGGAGGTGCAACCCACTATGGTGCATGTCAAAGTGGTCCTTAGAGCTGAGCCTAGACGAGCTCGCCACACCTGTGCCCTTGTGTTAGCAATTGTGGTTATTGTTCTTGACATAATGAGAGGGAGGTATATAATTTGAAGCACAAGAAATTGAGACCGTGACTTAATTGGGAGTGAATTGATGAGAAGTGACGGGGTTTGTATTCAAGCCTGATGGTGAGGGTGTGTGGCTGATGAGAGGCCTAGGAGGCATTTGTATTTTGCTAATAAAGGGAAGGCCCCTCCTACGAATATGAGAAATAGACTTCAATGACTGCATCTATACTGGGTAGAGAAATTTTTAGGTATTCTTGAAACAAGAGAAATCCTACTTTGATCTATTTTTTATCTGTCACTTCAATAAATAAATATTAGTGGTTAAAGAGACAGGAGTGACCCACATTCAATATTGTGATAAATAATATATTGATCAAAATAAGGGATTTCTCTTACTCTCTTATTTTAAGAGTATTTAAGAATTTCTCAAACTGAATAATAGCCCAAGAGCAAGACGACCCAATTATACTTTTAAGTGCATATTTTTTATGAAAAATTCTTACATAGTCATTGAACACTTAGGTGGTTTATGCTCCGTCCAATTATAAAGTGATATTTTAAATAAAAGTATAGATTTTATCACAATTAATGCTTAAATATCACTTTATCATTGATTGGATTATAGTCTATCTAAGTGCTTCAAAGACCATGCGAGAATTTCTCTTTTTTTACCATAATATGTTGGTTAATGGAATAAAGTTAGTGGACAACGATTAATAGCACTTATGCCATAAGAAAAAGAATATTGTCTCACATTTTATTCATGGTAGCAACTAGCAAGTCTGCCTTCGTGTGCATTTGATATGTTGCATTAGATATGATAAGATAAGTTAATACTATATATTATGATATCATCCGTTATTTGGTGCAGATAGTGTATTGTATAGGCTTATCCATTAAATCCTTTTTATATGTCAAAATAATAGATAATTTAATCCAACCTAAGGAGTTTATATTAGGTCTTATTAACTTTTAATATAGAAGGACTCTTTCACACTTTATATTTTAATATATTTTATTAAAATAAAAATAATTATTAAAGAAATAATAAAACTATATAAATAAAAATACTATTATTTAATAATAAATAAATATTTTAAGAAATAATATTTAATATAAAATAACTATATAAACTAATATAAAAAATATAAATAATCATTCATCATTAAAAAAATTAATAATTATAAATAATATAAATAATTGTTAAAAATAATTATGAAAAAATATAAATAAATAATAAATAATTTTCATTATAAATTATATTTATATTTGTATATAACACAAACAAAAATAATTATAATCAAAATAATAAATATTTAAACAATTATATTAATTCTTCATTTTTAATAAAATAATTAATAAAAAGTATATTTTATTATAATCTCCTTTTTCTTGTTATATTTTATATAATATAACATCTTATATAATAATATATTAACTATTGTATAATATTAAAATTTTATCAAATTTTATACCATCAAACCTTATACTATCAAATTTTATCTTATTAAATCTTATCTTATCAAGCGTATCACACGGACCATTATAGTTGTAAGACAATGTATTTACCTTGCTTATAATTTTTTTAGATTAAAAAAAGCAAAAAAAATTTTAAAAAAGAATAAAATGAACGTTATTGGTTCAAATTAGCGGGATCCCCACCAAGAAACGATTGGTTGTTTTTCTGCATCAGCATGCACAATTGTCCAAAAATAAAATGTGATAAAATTGCTTTAGTTTCCAACTTAGTAAATAATTCAATGTATAATATGCATACCAACCATACGAAATCGACTCCGCTTCTTGTCAGAACGCCGCTCATTTCCCAAATTAGATAATCGAATCATAGCAAAAGTAAGGGAAAGCCCCATTTACGTACGTCTTACCCCTATACTCTCAAATTTTTTTTTTATTTCATTTATATCTCTAATATTTTGAAAATATTTCAATCTTATTGTTTTGATAGATATTTAAATTATAAAAAAAAAAACTAATATTAAGATCAAATTTCAATATCAATGATATCCAAACACCACTAAAAAAGATTGTTTACCTTCAATTCTCTAAAAAAAAGTTTTAGATATGAGTTTTATTAAAAAAAATTAATTAAATGTTAAGAGAGTTTAAATTAAAAAGAAATTTTTTTATATATTACAAAAAATATGAAGAGAAATGATGGTAAATAATATTATTATATTTAAATAAATAATGAACACATCATCATTACATTATAATTTAATTTTCATATCAGTTTTTTCCATTTAATTTGAATGTTAAAATAATAAGATTATGATATTTTAAAAATATTAGGAATGTAAATAAAAAAAAATTGAGACTAAGTTAAAATTATGTAAAACGTAAGAAATATAAATGAAGCTTTATCCAATAAATTATGAACCATTGGCCCGCAGCATTCAAATATGTTATCGGGTGGCAAAGCAATATGGTGGGATTTGAATCCAATATCATATAGTCTCCAAAGAAATATGGTGTTAATTGAATTAATCTATATTTTTGGCCAAGCATGCACCTGCTAATTTTTTTAAATACTTTTTGATACGGTGCTTGCGTCGCCCGTTGTAGCTTATCTTTATATTACTCCATATCCATTTGACTATCCGAGTGATCTGACATATGTTTTAACCTCCCTAAACCACTACCTTCATAAGGAGGAGTTAAAAAAACGTGACATTGTGTTGTAAATGATTAGTTATGTGGCTGGCCACGTATCGTGACGTAATAATCGAACATGGAATCAGTCCGAATTCGCTTGCGCGCCGTATGCGTAGATTACAAAGTGGAAACAAATGAGTGAGCCACAATTAACCCACAAACCGAAAGATGGCTGACCGTAAGATTATGTAGGCCTTATGATTAATCAGACACTCGGTAGCAACTAATTTGACTTTCATGACCCTAGTTTGACTGTCATGACCCATCGTATTTTTGGTTAATCTTATACAGAACTGCAATCTAGTTCTCTTGGGTATGTAAATGATGTTACTTTGTTCCCTGTTATAAGTTACTATTAGAACTCCGCTGGAAACTAGAAGCCACAAATCTCAATCTGATGGAACTTTCCCATTACAAAAACTCAATGTTCCCAAACTAACTTTCATCTGGATTTGCTATAAGGAAAGGATGCTGATGGAGGGAATTGGAAAGGGTTACAACATAGAAACTCAAGTTGGACTCCTGTGATTAAGAAGCTTACGTGAAAGAAAATGACACACTCGCTTAATGCATAGACTAAGAGTAAGTGGATCAGTTATATATGATCATTTATAAATTGAATCTCCCTTCCTACCCCAAATTAAAAGTCTGCGAGAATTACAGAACTATAGTTACATGTTCTAATTTGGACGGCGAATTCTTGTGGATCTACTAAGACATATCATGTCCAATCTGGTAACTGCTATATCTGCATTCACTCAAATCTTTATATGCACTGAGAGGGAATACGCATGACCCACACCTGTCATTATTGATCGTGGATAGAGCTCCCTCTAACCCAGGGTACTGGGTTCCATGGGCGGCCATAGTGAAGTCAACTACTCTGTAAGCCAAATGCACAGGTGGCTATATAACAAGTATCAGCTTGAAAAAAGTGTTTTAAATACAATTGATTTGACTGGTGTTATTTACATAACACGTATGCCTTAATTGGACTCATTGTCCATTGGTGAGTTCTATGGCACCTCTGCAAATATGTGCATTTTGTGCATTTTTTGTGATTAACGGTGAGAATCGTGTCATAGATTGTGAGGTGCATCAATGCACCAATCACCTATGATATATTATAAAAATATTTAATTTTAAAAAAATTTAAAAATATAATTAAATATATTTTAAAAATTAATTATCATACATTGACAGTATAAAATTATATTGACAGTATAAAATAATTTTACACTGTCAGTATAATCAAAAAATTTTATCAGTGTAATTTTAATTATCATATATTGACAGTGTAAAATTATACTGACAATATAAAATAATTTTATACTGTCAGTGTAATCAAAAAATTTTATCAGTATAATTTTAATTATCATACACTGACAATATAAAATTATACTGGCAGTACTGTAAAATTATACTGATAAAATTTTTTGATTACACTGACAGTGTAAAATTATTTTATACTGCCAGTATAATTTTATACTGTTAGTGTATGATAATTAAAATTACACTGATAAAATTTTTTTATTATATTGACAGTGTAAAATTATTTTATATTGCCAGTATAATTTTATACTGTCAGTGTATGATAATTAAAATTATACTGATAAAATTTTTTTATTATACTGATAGTGTAAAATTATTTTATACTGTCAATATAATTTTACACTGTCATGATAATTAATTTTTAAAATATATTTAATTATATTTTTAAATTTTCTTAAAATTAGATATTATTATAGTGCATCATAGGTGATTGATGCATTGATGCACCTCACAATCTCACCACAAGATATATCACAATCTAACCGTTCATCACAAAATATACAAAATGTACATTTTGTGCAATATACCAGAGCATGCACCTTGTCCATTTTGTTGATTGAGAAATGGTTTTTTACTTTGCTTAAGACACCACTTTATATATTTGGAAATCAACATGTAAATAGTTCTAAATTTTAGTTATGTTCTGATTAATATGATAAATGTGGTAAAATAATTAATAATAAAAAAATCTTTCACAGAATTCACCAATAAACAAATAGTTTTCAATATTTTTATATAAATAAATTCACAAATAATTTAACTAAAATCAACCCTTATTTATACATTATTCTTTAGATATCGATGGGTGTCTAAAAAATTTATGGTCAAATAACACCATTGTTATTAATTAACCTAGTTCAAGAATTAAGTGAATTTTTATATATTCTAGGATATATAGAAAGTTATTAACCTGTCCTGTATAATATACACCTAGGTCATTCTTATTTTCCATTTTAATAACATTTTTATAGTAATATGAAACACCATTATATAATGATGATACAAAGTATATAAAACTTTTTTTAACAGTGTGTTTGATGGGATAAAAATTTGGGGGGGAGGGAGAGATAAGTTTTCATGGATGACCTCCATATGTAAAATTTGTTTAACACACCCTAGATTTAGAGTCTTTGAAAATTTCTCAAAAACTAAGAACTTGTCGACCTATTTTATTATTTATTAGCTAGTGATGCGCCATTGCTAGAAAATCTAATAAGCATTAATAAGGATATATACCTTTTTCTTTGTCTTTTGGTAAGAGGTTATGTTTGGTATAATAGCGCTTTATAGCCTGGTTTTTCTTTCATCCATTTGGCCGTAGGTATGATAAATGTTAGTTGCTATGCTACAGTGTGAGGCGTACAGTCCCCAGTCCCCACCATTGCGACTTTGAAGGGGTAGATGTATGCACTTAACCACACATTCGACAAGCAATATAACTCTCACACGGCTCCCTCGTTTCATGTGAGGATGTAAATTACCATATGGTTACAAGAGCCTGATCTCTAAAATCATGCATGCCTCACCCTAGATTCGAAAAGCTTCCTACAACACGCTCCCATTCAAGTAATGCAAACGATAAACAAATGCACTGGTTGGATACTTGGATTTCTAACTATACATAGAGAGATATAGAAGCACGATATATATTGTCAAGGATTCTGTGACGTGCGTGTGTGTTTAAGTAATGCTTTTTATGTATTCATATATGGGGGATTCTCAGGTGAAGCATTTGTGAAGTGTTTCATCGTGAAGTGCTGATGTGTGCCAATGGTATTGTCACATGTGGAGAATGGGGCCAGTATTAGGTCAAAATTAAAATTTTTATAACCGTGTTAGTGAAACTTATCGATTAGGCTCCAACTAATGAAACTCACCATTTAGCTAAGTGTTGAACCCAATAAAGGAAAAAAGAAAAACAAAAAAAAAGGGAAAAGGGTACAACAAAGAGCTCAACAGCTAACCATCGCATCCGCTGGTGGAGGCGATAGCGGCAACGTCGAAGCTGGAGAACGCGTCATTAAGGAAGAGTCGCAGCGGTCGCTTGATTTCAAGTGATACATACCATTGTGAGCTATTGATGTTTAACGACTTTTTATTTTCCCCACTATGTTGCTCTTTGTTGGCCAGTGATTCGCAATGTGGGAACCTTTTTGGAACTAGTTGCTATTGCAACTTTTCACACATGAGGGGTGACTCGAGGAGGATTGCAAGTTGGGTATTTTTTAATTGACTTGTGAAGTGTGCTATTTTTGGGATAAAAAATTTTAATAGATTTGTGATTATTAGTTTTTGAAGGTTGAAGGCATGGAATTGGCATGCGGTGGATGACCTTCAAATAGGACGAAAGGGACACAAATGGGAGGAGCAGCTGCACGGCAATGCATACCACCGGCGTCATAGGTTCATAAACGGTGACAATGGCTATTGACTTTGGGTTTTTTTTTCTTTTTTCTTTTTTAATTTTATGTGGTTTCAAAGGATTATTATTATTATTATTATTATTATTTAAAAAAGGCCCACATACAAGGTTTTATCACTAAATAAAACGGTGTACTTCATTAACATATTTTAACCCATCTAAAAGAAGTTTGACCTGCTACTATCCAAACACCACATGTAAGGTTACTATTCATCCACATCAGCACTTCACTATGAAGCACTTCGTAAATGCTTCACCCCGCCCGAGAATCCCCCTTTATATATAGCTCAAATTGTACGTACAGGAATAGCAGTTAAGTTGACTGCACTAATCTTTTTTTTTTCCTTTTGCCAAAAACTCCATGAAGTATGAAAAGTTAATTATAAGGTATTCGATCTTGTACAAACCATTGAGACAACAACATGTACAAGTGGATCCTACTGCTTACTTTAAACAGATACTAGAGTATCTGCCGGTGTGGAGTTGTTCCATTAATCACTTTCTAAACTACATCTTGTGCACTACAGGTTGCATATATATATCATGCGCTAAGATTCAGGTAATTAATGAGTAAATTATTATCCCATCCCATTCAAGCTCCTGCAGTTTTCTCTTACCTTTACCAATCTGCCTTCATCATTGGAGAATTTAGGTATAATTATTCACAGTCAAAACATTTTCTTCTTGGGGGGTTTGAGCAAGCTTCCAAGCCATAATACAAGTCTAGTCCAGCTAAAATATTAGTACTTTTACTTTTATCTATTTGATTATTATGAGTAGTACATGATTAGATTTCTGTTTGCATGATTTAGGTAAAAATTATAAGAGAGTAGCTATTGCCCAAATCATAATTTGGATTTGTACAAATGAAAAATTAAATAATAGTAGCCTTTCAAATTGCAAATGATTAGCCAATTACTCACAGGACAAAAGTGCGTTGATTTGATGTTAATTAATTATTCACATGAGCATGATGACAGAATCTGCATGACTAATTAATAGGGACTTAGGATGAGATCATTGTTAATGGTATATATGCTCGCTATTCATCTATTTTCTGCTTGTCTAACAAGCATATACTTTCAATACATGATGCATTTAAGCTACTTTCAGAAATAAGTAATATTACTCTACATGTACATACTTTCGATAAAAATATGGTTATTATTAAAATAATATATATTTTAGGATAAATTAACCTTTGGATCTTTATAGTTTCAACATATTTTATGCTGCAGGAGTACTTCAAAATAGTCACCGTATCCATATCTATTATGTGTCGTGTTAGATATTTTACATATATTTTTAATTATATTTTAATTTTTTTTTTACATTTGTATACCTACATAAATGAAAAATCTAAAATAAATACATTTTAATATGTTTACAAGAATTTATGCTAACATTTGAATTATTATTCCTTTATGTTAATTTAAGATTTATGTTTTTATTTTTTTCACTAATTTTATATGTTATATTATAGTCATATTATATCCTATAATTTTTAAATATTATCATATACATGTATCCGTCTTGTATAGCATCCATATCCTATATCTATATTTGTGCATCATAAGTTCCTATACTTTATATAACTTTTTAATTTAGTCTTCATACTTTAATATTTTTTATTTAAAATAATGTCCCTGCCAATTCTGCCATTAATTGGTCATCCAATCTCCGTTAACCAAGCATACATAGCTGTTATCATTGTTGGCAAGTAAACGGTTTAGTGAGTTAGATAATTTTGAACCCATTTCTCAAATGAAACCCTAGGTCCCAAAGTTTAGAAAAATACCATTGGAGGCATGAGCTAAGATTCGTCCAATCCTTGAATTTTTTTTTAATTCTACATCTCTTTCGTCTTAACTTAATCAATTGCTTCTGGCAAAGAATCGAAAAAATCAAGCAATCAAATACCAGGCCTCAGCCATCCTTGCTTTGCTGCAAGAATAAATATTTATTTCTCCATATGAATTTACTCTCACACATAATGGTTATTGTGGCGCCCGCTACATATGCAAACGACGATGACAAGATTTCTGTATAGGAATACTGAGATAACAATCACAGCACCTTTGGCATTACCTAACACCTATTGGGTAAGTGTTGCACAAAAATAACAAAGCAAGTTTGCAATAAGCACACCTAAATATGGATGGTTACCATGATTTTGTGTCTCGTGTCTGGTATGCTATATAAAAACCCATGTAAGCAACTTGCACAATCAAATAATTGAAGGATGGATGGAATCTCTATTATTTCAATGTTAAAATGTCGCTGTTATAACTCAATGTTAAAATGAAATTAAAGAGGGATGACGGGAGAGAGAGAAAGAGGTTGGTATAAGGCGGAGAAGAAAATTTTACCAAATTTTATTAAACCCTAATTTCATATCTATATTATTTTGAGACGATGACATGGAACAAGTTAATTATGTGGCTAGCCGACTCATTAAATCGTTAACACGTTAGCAATGATAACGGCCGGTGTAAGGGAGATTGGATGACCAATTGACAGTGAGACCTAATTAAAAAAAAATTAAAATATAAAGACTCAATTATAAATTTTAAAAATATAGAAACCTATTTAAAAATATAATGAATTTATACGGCCTACCATTTAATTTAACCTATCTTATAACTAATACTACCTTTGTCCACTTTTAATTTTTTTTAAGGTTTTATCATATTAAGAAATCATTAAAATAATTTAAATATACAAAAATTTATTTTAGTTGGACTAAATTATTGTTTACACTCCTCACTTCTTCGTCTCTCTCTCTCTCTTAAGGTTAAAATTAAAAAAAATTAATATTTTATTGAAACTCTCAAATGACAATAATACTAGAAAAAAAAAAAATAGACACATAAAAGTGGACGAAATGGCAACTTAAATTAAAACTCGTGAGATATTTATATAAAAGATGAAGTGGCTATTATCACACCCTAATGTCTATTACCACATCTTTTTAATTGCTTTCATTTTGATATTCCTATAATGTCTTTAATTAAAAATTGTGTTAGACTTTTATCTATTGCCACTCTTATATTCTAAATTATATTTAATAATCATACTATTTAATATTAAATATAAAAATTAACCACTTTTAATTTAATGATTTTAAAATTTTAAAATAAAATTAACCTATAAAATCAAACCCATATTAAGTCCAATTCGTTTACAAACTAAATCAAAGCTTTTTGTAATATAATATTATTTGATATTTTTCCTGATACAAATTTCTAGTTATTTATCTTTAATACTATTTATCATAAACTCTTGGTCTTCTTTGAGTTCTTTTTATTTTTCAACACTTTGAGTGCTTTTGATCACTTTTTTTTTCACAAAAAGAAAGTAAGATTCCTTTCACCATTTGAGACAAGGTAATATTACAAGGTGTGTTACCTCCATTTCATATGATTTCAAGATTTTTTATTTTAATTTTTTGAGATTGTATTTCTTATATATTTTAGATATCAATTTTTTTTTCAATTTTTGAGATTAGAACTTATCTTAACTTTTTATCTATTGTCACTCTCATATTCCAAAATTATATTTAATAATCATAATAATTAATATTAAATATAAAAATTGACTATAATTATACTCACAACTCAACACAAAAAAATATAACTAAATCTAATAATTAATTTGTATAAAAAATATAGTAAAATAAAATTTAAATAACCATTAATTTTGATCAAACAAAAATATAACACTTTCTTCATATCATATTAAAAATAATTAATTTTTTATTAATAGATTAATTTTATTTTAAAACTTTAAAATTTGTAAATTAAAAATAATTGTTTTGTATTTAATAATTAGTATAACTATTAAATATAATTTAGATTTTAGAATATGAGAGTGACAATAAATAAAAGTTTAACATGATTTTTAGTTAAAGATATTTTAGGAATATCAAAATGAAAGCAATTAAAAGGGTGTGGCAATAAAATATTAGAATGTGGCATAAAAGATAATACCTTTTTTACACAAATCAAAATATGTGGTTAAATAATATCATATTATTCAGCAATTTTCAGACGTGTTTATTTTGAGTAAGAAACAACCTTCTTTTAACGAAAATAAGTATTTTCAATATTTTTTAACATGTTGAAATGATTTTTAAAAAATAAAATTACTTGAAAAATTTGAAAAAGTATTTTTATAAGATATAATTTTGATCTTTAAAAAGAATATAACATAAAAAATTATTTAAAGATAAAAAAGATCTTTTTATATTACATCTAAATATGAATTGATTTTATAATTAAATATAAGTTAAAATTTCCTTTTTAAAAAGATTTTAAAATAAAAAACACAAAAAAAATTTAGAAAAATTCGTTCAAACGAAATCCACTATATATTTTATAATTTCTTTTTTTTAAAAAAATCAGTTACCTTTTATAATTTTTGTGGAATCAGCATAGTTATTCCATAAATATAGTTAACTTTGCATGACTGTCGTTGAAAGGGTCCAATCACAATAAATAATGAAAAGGAAAGACTCATCCGTCAGTTAGATAGAAAAATATTTTTTATATCACTTAATAGGTAGATATTCTTGAACATCTTAAAAAAAAAAATTATAAAAAAATAAAATAATTGATAAAAAATAAAAAAATATTAAAATATCCAAAATTTAGAAATATATAAATAATATGGCTCGTTGGATTAGAGCACAGCACGTCCATTACGAAAACGATAAGACAAAATGATCCGCGGTTTTTTCTTAAAATTTTTTATAGTACACGAAATCAGTAGTGAGTACTTTTCTTTGGAATTTTAAAAACCCAAACAATATCGGTCTTCTTTTTTTAAATAATAAATACATTAATTAAATGAGAGAATATTTATTTTGTTCTTTAAAATTAAATAATTAATAATTTAATCTCTAAAATAGTAAAATATAATTCAAGTTAGTCTTAGAATAATGTTTGTAGAAATAAACTCTTTTCTTTTTTTATAGATATTCTTTCATTGACTGTAATTCAATTTAAATATTGTCATATACTTAAATATGAACTATTGTCTCAACTGAAATTTGAATTATAAAGACTAATTTAAATTCTCAAAAGAATTATTTTAAATTACTTTTTAAAATTTCATAAGCTAAATTATTAATTTTTTTAATTTCAAGAATTAAACTGAAGCACCATACAACTTTAAACACCAAAAAATGAACATTCATTCTTAATTTAACATATCAATAAAGAACAATAGATATAGTAAAATAATTATTTTATCAAACCAAAACAACAATTTTCTTTATATTTAATTTTTAAAATTTCAATTTCATCACCAATTTAATATTTAATTTAATATTAAAAATATATTTTCCACATATTTGTTATATATTGACATATCACCACTACACTTTGCTACTTTTTGTCCATGCATTGCATATTGAAATTTTTTTTTTTTTTTTTGGATATATGAGTAAAAGGAGAACAGAAATTATATCACAATAATTCAGCACACCATCTGGGAGAGCTATGGTGAAATAAATATTATCAAAATCAAGTAACGGATTGGATAACAAAGGTGTTCAAATTGTAATAATTTTAATTTTGAAATATTATTAATATAAAAATATTTATAACAGCCATTTTCCAAAAACATACTTTACAACAGTCATTTAATTATATTATTATGTCAACAAAATTGACTCTTACAATTATTTAATAAAATATCATATATATATATATATATATATATATATATATATATATATATATATATATATATATATATATATATATATATAATTTAATAATAGTATAAAACATTTTAGATTAACAATATAAATGTCGTTCATAATTGATGATATTTCACAATCTTCTTGTTATGGAAAAGCATACATTTTCACCATTTGGGTAAAGCATAAATTTTAGATAGATTTTGATATATTATCACTATAAAGTATTTTATATTATTAACCAATTAGATTCTATTTTTGAATCAAATAGATTTAATGAAGTAAAATAAGCTGACTGTATAAATAAACTTTATATTATGAATATATCAAAATTCAACAAATCGATGCTCATGAAACCTGAACATTGGCATTTGTTTATTTGTGGAAAACTTTCTCGAAATTGGCATTTCTAAAGCATATTGATAAAAAATCAACGGCTTATGATTTTATAAAATATAAACAGCTTGACTCTAATTCAAGATTGACTTTATGGATACTTATTTGATGCCTATTGAGTTTATTTAATTTTTTATAAACTATGATTTAGATTCTAACGAGGGATAGTAATAAAATTAGAAAGGACTCTTTTATATTAATGGTTGAAAGTGATTTGATATTTATTTTTTAAATAAATTTGAATTTTAAGTTTGAGTTTTAATGATGATCATGATAATAATAATAAAATATTATTTTCGAATTAACTCGGTTTAATTTAAACTAAATTAGTCAGAATTCAAAAATTTTTGTATAGTGATTTTGTGATAGTTTAGACTTTTTATTTTTTTATTTTTATTTTTTTTGCTGTCATGGACTGATAGTTTGGACAAAGAATATCAAAAAAGCCAACATATAGAAGTTTTTGGGGAAAGGATTGGCCGAGAAAGTGCAAAGGCCTGATACTGCACTGTTTTCTTTATCCCAAAACTAGTACAAGAATTCAAGCAGATGGTTAAACCATTGGGCCCAGTTTCTATGAGACTATTGTTTGGTCTGAGCCGACTTTTGTCACACAGTGGCAACATATTTTGTAGGTTCTGGACCCAAAAACAAGTTTGTAGGTTTGGGTTGACCGTTTCTTTTCAAACAAGTATATATTGATTAAACTTCAAAGTTGATGGCTTAAGTACATCAGAAAAATTGGAAAAATTAATACAATATTAATTAAGCTTAAAATTATAACCAATAAAAGCTATACAATTTTAGATAATAAGTATTAGGACATTTGGTGATTTTATATCACATTATATATATACATTATATATGTCGAAACAACATTTAAACCATCTTTCAAACTAGTTATATAAAGAGAAGAATTGGTACCTGACACAAAGTTTAAACCACTAACAACAGTATCATAGCTACATATTTTATGGAACCAATGTGCTAAACATGTGGTTGTCCAACATACCAAACATCGAACATCCAAGCGTAGTATGTGGCGCAAATCAACTTAGTGATAGTCTATCTTGTAGTACATAGCAGCATATCAACAACATGCAACTTAACTAAATGACAAAGCTACTAATGAGCATGTAAATCAACTGGCAGGGGACTATTCTAGCTTTAATTAGAGATTTTGGATTCGACTATTGGGTATTGATTCGTCCAGGCATTCTATTCACTAGCCCAAGTTCATTTTTTCACATACTTCTCCTCAATTTGGCCACCAATCTCTCACCCCTCCCCCCCCCCCCCCAAAATCCACTCCTTGACATGTATATCACATTTATGGTATGTACCTCCCTCACCCCTTATAAATACCATAACATGGGAATGAATTAAGTAGATTGATCTGAATTTAGACACTAAATCCCCCTCTTTACCACTAGCATTAGCCATACCGCCTTTCTCTTTGGGAGAACTCTATCCCCCTCTTCTTTTAGCTCTCCAGCACTATATCTCATCACCCTTAGTTTGAGACTGGAACAGATATGTAGTTGCATCAAAACTCGAAAGAGAGAGTTTTAACCATCCCAGTGGTTCTACCTAACTTAAGCTTGTTGCCTCTTCTAGGAGCATATATGTGTTTTTGACAAAAATAAATAAATAAATGACAAAGTTAGATGCCATTTGTCTCAAAATATGTGTAATCACCACATAATAAAAAAAAACATAAATAGAAACATGAAATTATTTTATATTTAGATGTTATTATAAATTTTTTTATCATAATTAAAAACTATTCAACAATTTAGATGTGATAGATATTGTATGTATTTGGAAAAACTGTAAGATTAAAATTGGCTTAAATATATTTTTAGTCCCTATAAATATAGGTTGTTTTGTTTTTGGTCCCTACAAAAAAAAATTTTCACTTTTGATCCCTATAAAATCTACTATTATGTATTTTGTCCCTGCCGTTTACTTAGCTTTATTAACTACTGATGTGGCAAACAGCAGTCTCAATCATCAAATGCCACATCACTCCTATGATCCTCATTGACAAAAAATATGACACATCAGCCGCTAATTACATAATTAACTAAAAATTAAACTTAAAACAAAAAAAAAAAATCACTCTTTAACCAAGTCTCATTCACGTGACCTAATCACTTAACACACCCACTCTCACCATCACACACTCATATTTTGATATCGTACATCTATAGAAAAATCCCTAAAACTCCCAACATTTAGGTTACATGTGTGTTGAAACTCTCAATCATTGGTGGAGACCCATTAACAAAAACGACATGGTCTGAGCATAAGCACCACTTGAGGCTTGGTAGAGGCGGTGTGTATTCGAGACAGTAAGCACAGTGCGTGGAAGGATGGTATGTTATGTTTCTTTTGCTTTTGTTTCTGTTATGAGGTTTGAATACATGTGGGGACCAAGGAATAAAATATTGGTGACAATGATGGATGGATTTATGCTTATAGGGACCAGGGGGACATCGAAACTTTTATGGCATTTTATGCTTATGGGGAGGAGGGGACATTGAAACTGTTAGGGCAATTTTTAAACATTTTTTTGTTTGTTTCTGCATACAAAGATGGGTTTTACTGTAGTGGTGCACCATAGGGGTTCTTTTGTGGATGAACCGAAACTCCGTTACAAAGGGGGAGACGTAGATGCCTTTTATGGGTTGGATATTGACACTTGGTCTTACTTTGAAGCTCTATCATTAGTAAAGGACCTAGGGTACTTGAACTTTGATAGTTGTAAGTTATGGTGGAAGCCTCCTGGTTCAGGGTTTGAATGCCTAAAAGCAATTATTTAGGACTCACATGCTTTAGAAATGACCAACTTTGGTATAGAAAATAAATATGAAGTACAAATGTATGTCAAACACATGACCTCAAAACCTGTTATTGTTGAAGAAGAATATTTCATGATAGAAAATAGTGATGGGGGTAGAGTTAGGAAGGAGAGTGATGGAGTTAGGAAGAAAGGTGAGGAAGTTGGGAAAGAGGGTGATGGAGTAAGGAAGGAAGGTGAGAAAGTTAGGAAAGAGGGTGATGAAGTTAGGAAAAAGGGTAATGAAGTTGGGTTGAAGGGTAATATTAGGGGTGAGAGTGAAGTTAGGCATGAGGAGAATGGATAACAATAGAATAAGAATAATGCTGCAGTTGAAAATGATAAAAGAAAAGGGTTTGCTAATGATGGTCATGCTGAGGAAGAAAATGAGGGCAGTAGTGATGAAAGTGTCACTACAGTACATTTTAGTGATAGTGAGGAGAAGAAAGATTTGGGAGTTGATGATGGTTTTGACAATAATGGAGGTGGTGTGACTACAAATGAACCTGTAAAACCCCCAGAAAGGCCAAAAGGAAGAACCAAAAAAAGGGCACCATATAGGCCTTATTTGTCACCAAAGCAGAAACTGCAAATGAAAAGCAAAGAAGGAGGAAAGAAAAAAAAAATGAGGGAAGTAAGAGAAATAAGGGAAACTCGAAAGAAGGAGCTGATGGAGCTTTTGAAACAGCTACTGGGGATATGGATGAATTGTATTCAAGTGAAGAATTAGATAGTGATTTGGTTGATTCAGAACTTGATGATGAGCCTAAACCTATATATCCTAAGTATAAGCCAGAGGATATGTGTAAGAACTTTAAATTCAAGTTGGGTATGGAATTTTCATCATTGCAACAATTTAAGGATGCAATTCTGGAGCACTCTGTGTTAAATGGTAGGCAGATTCAGTTTGTGAAGAATGATTTAGTTAGAGTGAGGGTTAAGTGCAAGGCTAAGTGTGGTTTCATGATGCTAGTAAGCCAGGTTGGAAGTGATTATACCTATAGGGTGAAGACTCTAGTGGGCAAACATACTTGTGGTAAGGTTTTTGATAACAAGAATGCAAATTCAAAATGGGTGGCTAGAGTTATGACCAACAAATTTAGGTCAAATAGCAAAATTGAATTGAAGGATATTGTGGATGCATAAGAAGGACATATGCTACTGGCTTTACTATGTCAAGGGCATTCAAAGCAAGGAAACTTGCCAAGGAAGTTGTTGAAGGAGACGCAATTAAGCAATACACACTACTTTGGAGTTATGCAGCTGAGTTGAGGAAGTCTAGTGCAGGAAACACCTGCAAAATTCACTTGGAACGACCTATCCAGAACTTACAGCCAAGATTTGGTAGGTTTTACATGTGCTTGGAAGGTTGCAGAAAAGGATTTGTAAGTGCATGTAGGCCATTTATTGGAGTTGATGGATATCATTTGAAAAGCAAATATGGTGGGCAACTCTTGATTGTTGTTGGGAGATATCCAAATGACTAGTATTTTCCACTAATATTTGCTATTGTGGAAACTGAGACTAAGGAAAGTTGGAGGTGGTTCCTAACTCTTTTGTTGGAAGACATTGGAGATGTGAGGTCAAATAGATGGTTTTTTATTTCAGATCAGCAGAAGGTAACATTCAAATACTCTTTCATGTTTGATTTGTCACTTATTTATAATGTACCCTAATTGGTGGATTTTTGTCTCTTTACAGGGCTTGATACCTACTTTTTAGGAGATATTGGAAGGTGTTGAGCACAGATTCTGCTTGAGGTATCTATATAGCAATTTCAAGAAGAAATTTGGTGGAGGGACATTGCTAAGAAACTTGATGATGGGTGTTGCGAAGGCTACTTATATTGAAGGATGGGAAGAAAAAATGGCTCAAATTAAGACTATTGGTGAGAAGGCTCATGATTGGCTTGCTCAGATGCCTACTAATGCATAGTGTAAGCATGCATTTAGTTTTTACCCTAGATGTGATGTGCTTATGAATAATTTGTCTGAAGCTTTTAATAGCACTATTCTAGTAACTAGAGACAAACCAATTATTAAAATGTTTGACTGGATTAGGGTCTATATCATAGGTAGATTTGCCAAACTTAAGGATAAATTAGCCAAGTATCCTAGAAATGTAATGCCTAAGCCTAGAAAGAGACTTGACAAAGAGATTGAGCATAGTGGGAATTGGTTTGACATGGGCAGAAGACAAAAAATTTGAGGTTACTAATAGCTTATTCACTGAGAAATTTGTTGTAAATTTAGAAACTCATTGTTGCACTTGCAATTTTTGGGAGTTGGTGGGAATCCTTTGTAGGCATGCTGTGGTTGCCATATTCTATGTTGGAGATGACCTTGAGTTATATGTCCATTAGTATTACAAGAGAGAAGCCTATGAGAGGTGCTATGGTTACACCTTCAGTCCCATTAATGGTCAGGACAAATGGCCTAAGACTAATTACGAAGAGATATTGCCCCCATTATTCAAACAAGGCCTAGGCAGACCTAAAAAACTGAGAAGGAGAGAGCCAAATGAAGAACCAAATCCTACCAAGCTAAGAAGATCTCATACTCATTATATGTGGCATATTTGTCACCAACATGGGCATAACATATTTGTAGGAATAGGCCAGTTCACGAAAATACAGAAGGAGAAAGTGCACAAGAAAATGCTGAAACACAAAATAAGGTAAAAAAGTATTTAATCTTGTGTTCTCTTTTGGTCCTTATATTTTTTTAAGGTTTGGTTTTAGTACTTTCAAATAACAATCATGTTGTTAATGGTCCTTATAATTTTTTAATTTTTTGGTTTTGGTCCTATAATTTATATGTCAATGAACTAATTGCAAATGCTTGCAGAGGAATGGGAAAGGAAAAAATGCTGCAACTGAGGTTGGGACTGAAGTCTCTACATCTGCAACTCAGTGCTCTCAACCAACACAGGGGCAAAAAAGACTAAGATTCCACTATCCACTTGAAATATGTCATTACCAATAATTGAGTTGAAAATTCCATTACCTACTTATTTCTTTATGTAGAGGAAAGGAAACCAAGCTAGAGATGTTTCAAAATTATAGGAAAATCCTACTGACACCACCTCTCAGCCAACACAGAGGGCTTCTAAGGTATATTTAACCAAGTTATAGAAATGAAATTCAATATTTTAATACAACACTAACCATATGTATTTCCTTTATTTTAGAGTAAAGGGAAAAAATTGGTAACTCAAACTGGAACTATTGGAATTGAAGGTGGAAATAGGGTAGAAGAACTTGAAGGAATATGTTCTCAACTTGCACAAAGGCTGTCTCACGGGCTAGCTCAAGATAACCAAACTCTTGCTACTAAAGGTGGAGCTGCAACTACCACTACCACTGCTTCTGAAGCTGAAGCTCTTGGAGGGAACCAAGGTGAAGCTCTTGGAGGTTTTCAAAGTCAAGGTGTTGTTGGCAGGAGAGGCAGAATTGGTAGGGGCAAAGGTAGGGGTGCTAAGAGACACCTTGCAACTCAATGAACAACACAGTGTGGAATGAGAGGCGAAAGTCCAAGTTTCTATTTTTGTGTTTGAAGAATGAGAAAGAGAGTTATAATTTTTTTGATGTTGTAGAAGTAGATTATTTGGAGATGTAATCTTGTAGTTGACAGATATATCTTGTTATTTTGGGAACTAAATGAAAAATATAGTGTAGGAGTCCAAGTTTCTATTTTATGTCTTTATTTTGGAAACAATGTATTTTGAAGATATATTCATGATATGATATATTAGTACATATGTTGGAGATATATGTTGCAAATGCAGATTTTGAATGCAGATTTTGTTAGTGCAGATTTTGAATACCTATTTATTGCAATTTGTAAATACCAACTTAGTGCAGAATTTTGTTACTACATACATATTGCAGATTTTGTGTGGATTTTTATTTGTCTTTGAGTGCAATCTATAAATATGACTACAATCTATTTTCAATCAACACTATTAAGCATAATAAATAAGCAGCAGAAATTGAAAACAATCACTTCATTTCATTAAGTGTGATTCAACAGTTTACACATCCTTACAAAACAAAACACCAATAAAAGAATCCCACATACACATCTTTTGCCCCACACCAATAGCCCACATACAGAGTTTTTTTTCCTTTTCTACCCCAATACCTAACAACATGAGGACCACATACAGACTTTCACTCCCTAAAATTGGCAATTACACTTCATAATGCAGTACAAACACAATGAAAATGTCACTACCTATGACAAAATTACAACAGCTAGTAGCTTATGTCCCTTTCTCCTCTCTGCAGCTAGTTTCATCTTTAACTTCCCAATTTTTCTTCTTGAATCTTCAAGCACTACCTCTGACTCATGCCAATTTCGAGCATCTTTTGGCCGATGTTCATCCTCATTCTCATTCTCATACTCACACTCCACCCATTCAAAGAAATTGCAGCTATTTTTCTTCTGCAAAATAAGTAAAATGACTTATTATACAACTCAAATTCACAACATAAAAGAGAATTTGAACCCCAAAACACTTACTCTCCTATTTGGGCTTCTCCAAAACTTCTTTCCAAGGGTCTCCTTACGTGAGATTTGAACAGCATGATAGCATCTTCGCACCCACACAATCTGTTTTGTGTAACCAAAGTTGACGCAGAACACTTGTTTGGGCTAGCCATTTGTGTCTCAATAAGAAGGGAAGAGGAGAAAGGGATGAAGAGAAAAGGGGGAGGGCTTTAGGGTTCGAAGACTTGAGAAGTGAGAAGAGAGGAATATGATGGTGAGAGTGGGTTAAATGTTTCAGTCACGTGAATAAGATCTGGTTAAAGAGTGATTTTGTTTTATTTTTGTTTTGAGTTAAATTTTTAGTTAATTATGTAATTAGTGGCTGATGTGTCATATTTTTTGTCAATGAGGATCATGGGAGTAATGTGGCATTTGATGATTGGGACTGCCGTCTGCCACATCAGCAATTAACAGAGCTGAGTAAACGATAGGGACAAAATACATAATAGTAGATTTTATACGGATCAAAAGTGAAATATTTTTTTGTAGGGACCAAAAACAAAATAACCTATATTTATAGGGATTAAAAATATATTTAAGCCATTATTTTGATAATAGCTTATTTGTATAATTGCTTTTTTATATAATCGATTATTTGAGAATCAATTTACGTTTGGATACTATCTGAAAAAGCGATTTTAAGATAATCTATTTTATTTTGATTATTTGAAAAAAGTTATTTTTATATGATAAAATTACTAAAAAGGATATAGAATAATTATTTATATTATATAATATTTAATACTTATGATCAATTTAGTAAAAATATAATATTATATATACTATACAAATAGCTTTTAATAAAAAATATCTAAATTATAGCTTCCACTTTTTTTCCCCAAAACAGCTTAAATTATTTGAAAGTGATTATAATCCATTTCAATAAAAGTTACTAAAACAAGATTTTATTTTCAAAATAATTTATTTTTCTAAAAAAAATGCTGTTCCTGAGAGTTCCCAAACATGCACATTAGATATGATAAGATTCACTTTTTTCATTCACATATTACTAACCATATTATATCATTTAGACACTTAATTTCTAACTAAAATTCTGGTTGAGCAATTAAAAAAAATCACAAATATAAATAAAGGGTTTTTCTTTAGTACCTATGTTTTTCTAAGGGTACTAGTGTTCTTTTGTATTCAACGGTTATGATTTAGTCACAAGTTTTATAGATTTTAAATATAATTAAAAAATAATTTTAAAAATTTGGTAATTTAATTTAGCGGAACACATGGCAAATTTTTAATCATAAATAACTAAAGAGTACTAGTACTCTTAAATTTTACAGTGGTATTGGAGAAATTTTCATAAATAAAAAATATATATATTTTTTGGATAAATTACATCAATATCCCTAAAAATTAGGTAATTTTATATACAGAATCTCTCGATTTTTTATATCTACATTAACCTATTTTTAAAGGAGGTTTGTGTTATATTTACAAGAGCGTTTAATATCATATTTTACAAGATATAATATTACTATGTTTAAGATCACCTACATCTTAAAGGAGATTAATATACATTTTTAAAAATTAAGAGATATCATATATAATACCATTTAATCTCAAAAAATGTCAATATGATTTACCTTTCCTTCTTTTGTATAAATTCTTCAAATAAAAATTCAAGAAAATGAAAATCCCTTAAATAAGAAAACGGTGTTAAGGAATATTGAAAAGTGGGAGAGAGTCACGGCCGCCACGGGCCCACGATGTGGAAAATTCAGATCTGCAAACTCCAAACGTGAAAATTATGCCAACCCAAATCCAACGGCTCGTAAGAGCTTAGTAGACAGAAGGAACATTCTAGAAGGAATCCAAACCCTAGCTATATAAGCTAACTTTTAGCACCTTCACTCTTCCTCTTCGCACTGAATCTCGAAACACAGTGGTTACGCTGTGTCTTCACTCTTAGATCTCTCCTCTCTCTCTCTCTCGCCGACGCAGCACAACACAACCAGTTAAACCATAATGGCCGGAAAAGGAGAGGGACCAGCGATCGGAATCGATCTTGGAACGACGTACTCGTGCGTCGGCGTTTGGCAGCATGACCGCGTCGAGATCATCGCCAACGACCAAGGTAACAGAACGACGCCGTCTTACGTCGCCTTCACCGACACGGAGCGTCTCATCGGTGACGCCGCCAAGAACCAGGTCGCCATGAACCCTATCAACACCGTCTTCGGTGAGATCTGCTACGCCATGCAACTTCTTTTGACTTAAACTTTCTCTTTTGTATGTTATCGTTCTGCTTAAGGAATAGGTTGTTCGATATGATTTTCATGATATATTATGATAGTTTAAATTGTGTTGATATTTAAATGTAAATTATATTGATTATTTTATGTAATTTATTGAATGAAATCTCTATGTGAACCTAGTCAAGATCTTGACCTTGTATGGATTATTCAATATGTATGAAAGATGCGTGATTCTGGATCTACTGTGTCGTGGAAATCTTCACTAATTTCAATATTTATGACGCATCATTCTAAATCACTAAATTTGAATGGCATTGATTGTTGTAAATCTCTCATTGATCTGGTTTGACGTTTGTTTTATGCTTCAAGTCCAGATTTTCCTCTCAATAGATTGAAAGTTTGTGTATAGTACTAGAGGGCATACTTATAATTTGCTTTGTGTCTCTCTCTCAGATGCCAAGAGGTTGATTGGTCGTAGATTCAGTGATCCCTCTGTTCAGAGTGATGTTAAATTGTGGCCTTTTAAGGTCATTGCTGGCGCTGCTGAGAAGCCAATGATTGTGGTTAACTACAAGGGGGAAGAGAAGCAATTTGCCGCAGAAGAGATCTCTTCTATGGTGCTCATGAAGATGCGCGAGATTGCTGAGGCCTATCTTGGCTCAACTGTGAAGAATGCTGTTGTTACTGTCCCTGCTTACTTTAATGATTCTCAGCGTCAGGCAACCAAGGATGCTGGTGTTATTGCTGGTCTTAACGTCATGAGAATTATCAATGAGCCTACTGCTGCCGCCATTGCTTATGGTCTTGACAAGAAGGCAACAAGCGTCGGCGAGAAGAATGTCTTGATTTTTGATCTTGGTGGCGGTACATTTGATGTCTCTTTGCTTACTATTGAGGAGGGTATCTTTGAGGTGAAAGCCACAGCTGGAGACACCCATCTTGGGGGTGAGGATTTTGATAACAGAATGGTGAACCACTTTGTTCAAGAGTTTAAGAGAAAGAACAAGAAGGACATAAGTGGCAACCCCAGAGCACTTAGGAGGTTGAGGACTGCTTGTGAGAGGGCAAAGAGAACCCTATCATCTACTGCCCAAACCACCATTGAAATTGATTCTTTGTATGAGGGAATTGATTTCTACTCCCCCATTACTCGTGCAAGATTTGAGGAGCTCAATATGGATCTCTTCAGGAAGTGTATGGAGCCAGTTGAGAAATGTTTAAGAGATGCTAAGATGGACAAAAGAAGTGTCCATGATGTTGTCCTTGTTGGTGGTTCCACCAGAATTCCCAAGGTTCAGCAACTTTTGCAGGATTTCTTCAATGGAAAGGAGCTGTGCAAGAGCATTAATCCTGATGAGGCTGTTGCCTATGGTGCTGCTGTTCAGGCTGCAATCTTGAGTGGTGAGGGCAATGAAAAGGTTCAGGACCTTCTTCTCCTAGATGTCACCCCTCTCTCACTTGGTTTGGAGACTGCTGGTGGTGTGATGACTGTCCTGATCCCAAGGAACACTACAATTCCAACAAAGAAGGAACAGGTTTTCTCAACATATTCTGACAACCAGCCTGGTGTGTTGATCCAGGTCTTTGAAGGTGAGAGAACAAGGACAAGAGATAACAATTTGTTGGGCAAATTTGAACTCTCAGGCATTCCTCCTGCCCCCAGGGGTGTTCCACAGATTACAGTGTGCTTTGACATTGATGCCAATGGTATCTTGAATGTCTCTGCTGAAGATAAAACTACTGGCCAGAAGAATAAGATCACAATCACCAATGACAAGGGTAGACTATCAAAGGAAGATATTGAGAAGATGGTTCAAGAGGCTGAGAAGTACAAATCTGAGGATGAAGAGCATAAGAAGAAGGTTGAGGCCAAGAATGCTTTGGAAAACTATGCCTACAACATGAGGAACACCGTGAAGGATGATAAGATCGGAGGAAAACTTGCTCCAGCTGACAAGAAGAAGATTGAGGACGCCATTGAGCAAGCTATCCAGTGGTTGGACAGCAACCAGCTTGCGGAGGCAGATGAGTTTGAGGATAAGATGAAGGAATTGGAAAGCATCTGCAATCCAATCATCGCCAAGATGTACCAAGGTGGTGCTGGTCCAGATGTCGGTGGTGCAGATGAGGATTATGCTCCTTCTGGTGGAAGTGGTGCTGGCCCAAAGATTGAGGAAGTGGACTAAGCGTAGTTGCTTTCTATGCAGCTGATCTATGATTTCGTTTTTATAAGTTATCTTTATTTGATGCTTTTTGGTTGAACTTAATTGCATGGTTTTAGTCCGTATCAAAGACAGCCTTTTTACTATTTTCGTTTGATTGTGTACTCTAAGCTTTTTGTTATTGTTTAACGTATTTCAGTGGACAGAGGCTGCTGAAATATTTATATACACTGCCCGTTTAGAGTTATTTTACCGGCTGAGGTGTTAAATTCATGATACTGTCTTTAGCCAATTGCGCTGCGAAGTATTAGTCTGACGACATCTTTTGCGGAAAAATATTGTTTAGGCATGTGCCTAACTTTTCAGTTTTCACTGATTTAAGTAACGGAAGCGAGCTGCTTCCTATTCTATTTACAACATGAAAATGACATTATGACATGGTATTCATTCGAAGTTTTAAATTCAGGACCATATTCAATTTTTACAATATTAGTAAAGGAAGTTAGCTTCTTCCAATTCTATCTACACCATAAAATTGACATGGTATGTTATTCAATTCGAAGTTTCAACGCCAGGACCATATTGATAGTTAATTCAACTGTGAAGTGATCAAATTGCTAATAAACTCAAGTGGCAAGGAGCTAAATAAAATTTGAATTCACATCTTCTGCAATATTTAGAGGGCAGATGACACCCAGTCGGGAGACCAAAGCCTATGATATGCATATTAGGGAATAAATGAGAAAGAATAAAATTATAGACGAAAATGATACTAAACTAAAGTATCATTCATAGAATCAAAATGTCGGATATGAATCTCTAATATTAAATGTGCATTTTAAAAAATGAAATGCAAATAATAAGTGGGATGAGAAAATAAAATAAAATTATATACGGACAACTGTTATCAGTATTGTAGTTTACCTTCGGAAGTGCATTTATTTTAAAATTTTTACAATTCTAGAAAATTTGTAAAATGGGACCATTTGCAATTTTAAATAAATAAAATAATAATTTAAAAGCATGTTAAATTATTGAAAAATGATAGTATAAACACAAATTTATGGTGAACTCGACACAAGATAATATATTATCCGGTGATTCTTATAATATTTGTATATTATAATTGTAAATAATGTTTTGAATGGTTGAGATCTTGCGATTTGTAAGGTTTATGGTGAACCGGAGACTATAGAATCATTACTCTAAATTATTTGACTGAGAACAAGGTCACCAAGTATGGGAGAAATTATTAGTTTTTTAAAACTTTATTTGCTCAAATGATATTATTTCCAAAGATTGTTTAAATTTTTGGTGGAATTGCAGTGGTTAAATATTGTGCCATTTTTCATCAAGGCATGTAAATTTTTCAAGAGAAAAATCATATCGGAAGGAGGAGCGCCTGAGAAAAACCAAAGATATCCGAATCGGATAATAAAATGCTATGAAGGCACAGCAAGTTCTCAGACTTTGTGTGTTCAAATCTCATCAAAGTTGTTTTGCTTTATTTTTCTCTTCCCCACACGTGGTCTTAGACCTCCTTCGTGGTAAAATACAAGAAGTAAATGCTACATGTCCATGGATTAGATTAGCTATAAGAATGGTGGAAAGAGAGGCCTTCTGCACAGCCTCCTTCAAAATTATACCGCACACTAGTGCACTTGATGGAAGTTGACTTCGCTTTCGACCAATTGGATCATTGGATTTGATATACGAGAAATTACACTATTTGCACCAAGAAGTTGCAATAATTCATATGGAACCCCACATAACCACGTTACAAACTCCCCTTTAGCAAGGATTGCCAATAATAAAGTTAAATGCCGTGTTGGTAACTCAGTAAATGTTAGGAAAATATAAGAAGAATAGCAAGATTCAATTCTGCAAATACTCTCTACATTTAGTAAACAAGAATTCAAAAGCCACCCAAACTGTCAACATTTGCTACGTATAGAGTAAGCATCCATTCAAAAGCCACCCAAACTTTCAACATTTGCAACGAATTGTATAATTGGAAATTTGCCTAAATAAACCTGTTGAATTATAAATTTTATGCTTGTCAAACTCCCAACTATGAGCCACGTTTCCACACCTTGTTTAATGCTCTAGTCAAAAGGCTATCATCAAGAAATTGAAATTTTAAACAAGCTAATCGTACTGATACTGTGACATATAGTGCCTTAAACATGATCATTTACATTTGACCTATACTAACCTGTTTTTTATACTGTGAGTGTGTAAGCCTGACAGTCTCATTCATGGTGACAGAAGATAAGGACCGAAACCAGAATGACCACAACAAAAGGAGGTGCCATACGGGAAGACACAGCCACCCCCTCAAGGTAACAAGGCATTTAATCCAAAACAAAGATGCTATTCACTGAATACCAGCAAAAGTTCATAAAATTAAATCCAAAACATACCAGCATAGACAAGGTAAGACTTAACAATTTCATATTTCATATAAATGATGAGGAATAGATGTTCAAAGATAAAGAATGATTACAATCAAAAGCTAATAGATGCATGGACCCAAAAAAGCCTTCGCAATTAGTAAGGGAAAAAAAAATTGGGACGAATTGTGAGGTGCACATTTGTATTATAGATTACACAAGTACAAAGTTAGTAAAGCAATGATTTACGGACCATGCTTGCAACCCCAATATTTTTTTAATGAGGGCCTAACTCAAGTCAACATTAAGATCATTTCCCCCAAGATGAGGGCGAAGGCAAACGCGAACTTCATGCTCTTCTGATCCCCCACGAAGTTTTGGCACCATGATCTCAAGCGCCGATCCTGGCCCATCATAGTATGCTTCAATGTTGGCATCTTCAGGAATTCTAGTCGAAAGAGGGATTTCGCGAACAAACTCCCCAGGAGGGCAGTGCTCCGGTGATGGATCTGTAAGTTTGAATGTCCTATCATGTCTCTTGATAAATTGCTTCCCAGATGTGCTCACACAAGAAACCTTTATAATACCATGAGTGAGAGTATTCCTCCAAGAAACTTTCACACTTGGAAGATCCACACATGGCAGACTGATAATAATCAAGTAGCCTTCTTCATCCTCATATATGGTTTTTGCAGCTGTAACAGGTCCACAAACATTCTTCATCACACCGCTAAAGTCACTCAACCACTGTGGCTCACTTGGGTGAACTTCTATATCTGTAATCCGGTCAGATGGAGGATTAACAGGCAAGTAACATTCTTCATCATTCCCACAAAGGAAAAAGTCCTTCCTCTTCTTGCCGCTGACAGGAGATAGATCAATGCTGTCACCATTACTGTGGTTAGACAGATTTGTTGACAAATTCAGCCCAGATCCGTTAAGCAGTTTCTTAGGGTGAGGGTTAAGAGCACTCTTAATTGGGTGAGGCGGTCTGTCAAGCTCAAAGTCCGTGTTGGGAAGATTTCTCCATGAACTGAAATCGCTTGCTTCAGGAGGGATCTTGAAATTCAAATCCCGGCCAGTGAGTTCCATCCACCTTTTCTGCTCTTCCTTATCGAGACCCGTCAAAATGGGTGATGGAACAACCTCAATGCCATGCACACACTGGGGATTTGAAAGCCCTCTATAATGTTTCCTTTGCATCCTATGGGATCGAACAAAGCCCTTCTCAACGCTAAATGGGAATGGGCGCTCCCCCTGGCGAGAGTGCCCATTCATGTAACTCCTCAGCTGCATCTTTCCCAATGCATTTTCAGGCCTCTCCTTGAAAACCCACATGTACATGTTTTCCATGTCATGCTGAACCATGAAGACATCAAGGTTAAGATCAGATTTATCAAACCCTGAAACACCATTGTTGTCCCTGGTAATCTTGGCCTTGGATTTCTCATGCAACACAGGCTTAAAGTAAAACCGGAAGAAAAACCAAGCACCCCATATGCTATCAACTCGCTTCGAGCATTTCCTGCCAGATTTCGGAAGGTTGAGGAAACTCTCAGTCTCATATCCCTGAGTACCAAGTCCAACATCAAGGATATCACAGGGATCAGAATTCCACGGCTGCGGCGGGGGGCTCCGCTCCGCAGAGAGGGGCAAATTGATATCAGGTGGACGGGAAAGTATGATTTGTGGATTCATCTCCAAATCCAATTCCTCATGAGAAGATGCACTTGAATCCATGGACAGGAGAGTGGACGGGTGATGATTCTCCATTGACAGAACAGTGAGAAGAGAATCACCCATGTTACCTCACCTAGTTGATGTTTTTTATTGCTACTGGTCGATTCAACGTTGCCATCCCATAACACAATTTCAACAAAACAACCTTAAAGACACCTTCATCATATCAATTCCCCACTATCAAAACCCTAGATGTATAAATCAGATGACTTAATCCTCACACACCCACTTCACAAAAAAATAAAATAAAAATATAAAAAATGAAATCCCAACAACACTAAATGGGAAAAAAAATTTCCCAGCCAAGAAATTTGGTTTTTTTTTTTTTTAGGGGGAAAGAACACAAAAAAGGGGGCTTGACCAATTGGAAAAATGCTAAAGGAAAATTATATCTAACCCTAGCCCCAGGATCCCCATAAATCCTCAAAAAATATGAAAACTGAATAAAATTTCACACAATATGCTTTATAAAAAAATTTTAAAAAAAGAAGAAATTGATGGTTAGAAAAACAGAGACCCAAATCGAAAATCAAATGGGATCTTCAAAGAGTACCTTTGGGAATAGGCATCAGAAGATAAAGAACCAGAGCCGGTGATGATGCACTTCATCATATCATATATCATATCATCTACACAACCATATATTATTCATATTTCTAAGCCTCAAACCCTTTCCCTTCTCTTTTTTTTTTTTTATTATTTTCCTACCCAAAAAAAAAAAAAACCTAATTTTCTTTTTTGGTTGTTCAACCCGTCAAAAAGAAACGCGGAACAGGATAGAAGGGAGAAGGAGAACCGTGGGGAGCTGTCTCACTATAGCGAGAGGCTTCGTGGGTCATGGACTCGTGGTTATGCCAACCGGGTCGGTTTGACCCGATTCCATTCATTCATTTACATTTATCCTCAATCACTATTCTAACTACCAATTTTTTTTTCCCCTTTCCTTTACTGAAAAAATGTACTTTTTTTTTTTCAAAAAAATTACTTTTGATTCCTTTTAGATATAAGGATTTTTTCGTATTTATAATATGTTATGTTATTAGAATATTTGAACAAAAGTTCAATCTGTTTTATCTTTACCTGATGATTTAACACCTTAATATTAAAAAAAAAAATTAACACCATAATGAAATTGTTAAATTACTTTTAGCTTATTCTCTCTCTCTCTTTTTTTTTTTCCTTTGTACTTTGAAAATTTTAATTGTTGAGATTTATGTGGAGAATTCCGCCAGGAAGACTAAGATTTTTATTCTTGATTTATAACGTTATTTTTTTTTTTTTATAATGTGTACCTTATGTGATTTTTTTTGGGTGCGAAGCTAAAATATTTTTATTTGTGTAATAAGAGTCCACAACAGCACACGGAAAATTGGGGAATCCCCTTTGAATTAATCTTTGTTTTATTTTTGTTATAGTCATTGCTTTTATTTTATTCAAAAAGAAAATTAATTTAATCTCTTGTAGTTGTGGTGTACCTTGAAGCATTAGGATCCTAATCCTATTTGAAAACATAGATTAAATTTGAAGGCCAACTGAAAAGGAAAGATAATTGGAATGATAACCTTCTTACTTCCAATTTTAAGGATTTGTGTATTGAAATCTTATGTTCAAGAAAAAACAATGCAAAATCAATTTAATTAGCAAAAGAGATAATAATAATAATAATAATAATAATAATAATAATAAAGGTTTGCGCATATTCACGGGCTTAACAAGTAAAGTAGGTGTAGCTCGAAAAGGGCTCATGCAAAACAACGGACATTTTTTATTTCGGTCAACAAAACAACGGTCTTTCACAATGCTACCATCGTGTCAACAGCGGAACAGCCCAAGTGTTTTTGTACATAGAAGAGCCCAAGTTTTTAAAACAATGAAAATTCCATTGAAATTTATTTTTCAAGACCAAGAAAAAGTTTAGATTATTTTCCATAAGAATATTAAGATTCTGTAATCCATGAACTCTTCCTTTCTCCATGAAAAAATTAATGCAATGAAATTCACAGTGAAAGAAAAAAAATGTATCAAAAAATGTTATCGAGTAACATTACAAAAAGAGACAATCTTATTGTCACCTTGATTTATAAGATTAAAATAAGGGTAAAATGTAAAAATCATGTTTGTGATTTGTTAAAATGACACTCTACCCCATTCTTCCTTCAATATTGCACTTAACCCCATAAACTTGAGAGTAAGTTAGTTTTAAGATATATTCAAATTGAACTATGGTTAACTATAAGTTATAAGATGGTCCACTCTATCTTTTAAAATATTGTAGTCCATTTAGTTTTATTTGTTAGATGTTATTTGAGCAATTTAGATTCAAACAAAAAAGAAAAGAAAAGAAAAGAAAGAACAATTTAAATTTAAAAATATAATAATTATATAAAATTATAAAATAAGTTAGTAATTTTTAAATTTACTAAGAGGTGTTACATGAGTTAGCTCGAGTCATTTAGGGTCGTGAGTCAAATGAATCAAGTCAACTATATATAGCTAGCTAAAAAACTAGCAACAAAATAGTCCAATATGTTTAAAGCTAATTTTCAGGCCTAAACAGGTTAACTTGTTTATCTTTTTTTCTTTTTTTTTTATATAAAAAATATATACGATTTGAAGGCAGTTTGTTTTCACTAACAAATTCTAAAAAATATAATTTACAATTAAATTCAAATTACATCCAAATGAAAATTTAGAAACTATATAAAATAGTAATTTTTTAAAATAAAAATAAAAATTAACAAAGTAGGACAAAATCAAAAACAAAGAAGGATTGCAATTTTAAAATTAACAAAGCTTTTTAAAATTGCAGTTTTTTAATTTTTTATTTTTTTTAAAAAAATTGGCAAACAGGTAGGGCTAAAAATAATTTATTTTAAATGGGCCAAAATTTTTACTATCCAACCTACCTAATTTTTGCTAGTAAACAGGCTTATTTGTTTACCCTTTTTTTTAAAAAAAATGATAAATTAAAGCCTGATATAGATCAAATTTAATTGTGAATAATATTGCTTTGAACCTATCTAGTGGGAAAGAACATCCCTCAAAATACATAGAATTTTTTTTTCTTTTAAAGAAAAAGATAAACAAATTGAGTTGTTTAACTTGCGAGCCTGTTTACTCTTTTATTTTTAAAAATAATAAATTAAAACACGATGTAAATGAATCACATGTGGTCCAAAAGATAAGGTGGACCATCTTATAATTTATTATTAATTATAGTTGAGTTTGGATATCTTCTAAAACTAATTCACCCTCAAACTTATGAGGTGGAGTGCAATATTAAAAAAAGATTGAGGTGAAGTGCTATATTAACAAACTTTAAGGGTGATCTATGCATTTTACCCTTGAAATAATCTATCCTTATTACTGTTGTAAAAATAGACAAAGCTAAAACCTTAACAGGTCTTAATTGAAAAATAGGGATAATCTTGGGAGTCCAAGGACAAGTTCTCCAGATTAGGATGACCCATGTTTTCTCCAATTAACTGTAGTCTTTGGACCATTACTAAAGCAAAACTGTCGAATGGTTATGGAAGAGAAAATGAGCTCTCCGATAGAGATGTTGGCGTATCAAACAAAGGGAAATTCTTCGCCAGGGGCTTTGGCTTATAGAGAACAAGTTGGATTTTCCACTCTAGTGGCCTTCTAACCTCCACTTAAAAGGTTTACAAATTACAAGACAAAGACCTCCCAATATGAGGTTAAAAGGGTTGATCATACTTTCTGTGAGGAAACTCGAATGACAATTTAGGGAAGAACCAAATCATTTTTAAAATGATTAAAAGTTTACATTGAAATGTATGAATTTTGAATGGATAATAGCTAAAATGTAAAATCTCTTAACTATAATTGTATTGCTTTTGGTATGAAAGATAACAAAAATGCTAATTGTAGGTAGGTTGTCTCGACACATAGCTTGGCAGCCGTGTGATTCGATGAGACAGCACTTTTAAAAAATTTAAAATAAATACAAATATTTTTTGACAGTGGATTTGAAGAGACATCGAGATGAATGTGTTGACTGGTATGTTTGCACATCATAGCTTGAAAGATAAATCACATTCGCTGCGTCTCTCCGGCTTTTAAAGGTAAACCAACTATTTTTTTTTTTAAATAATAGCTTAAAACTTTTAAGCTAGTTTCTGATTTGTATGAGAGCTATTAATTGCAGATAAAGAAAAATATAGAGCTACTAATCGGGTAAACCCGTTTTGGTTAGTTCCTTTTTCGAACCACTATAATTCAACCTGACAATAATGTGAGTTCTTAGACATAAATAAATGGTTTCTGTCAACATTTCTTTTCATTATATTAGTTTCAAACAATCTATTTGAAATGAAAGAATTTTACTTCAAAATTCCAATTATTTAAAGAGAAACTCCCAAAAAGGTTTACCTAATGTCAAATTTTGAGGCGGGTCTTATCTCACCGAAGCTTAAAACAAACTCATATCTTAGTAACTATAAGTCCTAGAGCCCATAGTTTTTAGTGGGAAGTTTGTGCAACCTACGTTTCAATGAATATCTTGTACATTTAAAGAAGGGAGCCCATAATTATTCACTGAAAAAGAAAAGTCAATAGGTACATTACTAATTTCATAGCTCCAAAAGTTTTTCATTTAGAGCCTAGTTGCATTGTGTTTTTGGTAAATGTAAAAAGATGGCTCGTCTGAATCAGTGTTTAAGGCGGAATTTTGACAAAACCAGTATTGCAAAATACATTTGATCTAAAAAATAAATCCAAACCCTTTTTAAGATTATTGTTCTCATACAAAACTTGATAAAGAAATAGTGCACAAATAATTGACGTGATTAAGATTAAATTATATAAATATATAATTAAAATTATCATAGATATAAAGCTTTAAGAGCAACTTTTTAAAAAACAAACATTAATTTTATGATTATACATGACTATTTGATATCATATTAATTTCTATACATACTTTGATGCAATTTTTAGACTTTTTTTGGGGGGTAAAAAATGTATTTAAATTGCACTTTTAACACTTTCAGTATGATTTGTTTTTTGCCCAGTAATTGTTTCAGTATCACTTTCTTTTTTTGTTTTTGGGGCCAAAGTCAAGAGTATGGCTCTTTGCCTACTGATCGCCTTACAAAACATGGGCTTAAAAAAATGGATTTGCCTTTTCCATTTAGTTTTGTTGACCCAACTTCAGAAACCCCTCTCTCTCATATGTGCGAACTTCTTCGGCCATTGACTGAATTTACAAAATCCCAAGCAAAGCCCATTATGTGAATTTTTAAGAATTGTTTGGTATTCTCGTTTTCTGAGCCCAAAAGAAAAAAAAAATGGTACTCTCATGGTTTAGGAAAAAAGTTTCAAAAATGAGCCTTAATTTATTTTTCTTAATTCATGGACATTTTATTATAATAATTACAATTAAAATGAATAGAAGGAAATAACAATTAATAGCTGAAGTAACTTATCAATTGAAGCCACAGGAGTGTATTGGTGACAAGGGGGCTTACTTAATAAGTAAAAGAGTATAAGTTCAAATTTCATTATTATCGATGTACTAAAAGGAAAGTAACTTATCAATTAATTATCATAATTTACAATATATGTATTTGATTAACTTAATTAATGTACTCAACTCAAATACAATATATCATTGACTAATTTGGCTTGATTAAGATTAGTTAAAGTCTAATAAATTTTGAATAGTGATAATTTAAATAATTAAAAGAAACAACGGGGGTATTTGGTATGAGGCCATATTTTTTATGCCTAAAAAATATTCCCATACTTGATAGAAGGTTTGAAGCAACATTCTCGAGAATATTACATTCTTGAGAGGAAAAATCACTCTCAAAATATGCCCACCTTTCATAAGAATCTAACATTTCCATGAGAATGGAATATTTGTCATAATAAAAGGACCAAAATGCTCTTATTATCACTCAAAGTCACTTGCCACTGATTGCTATCCACTGCCCTGACCAACCACCAGCCACCACTTCCATCAAGAATATTTTTGAAAATTTGTCAAATATTTTTGAGAATTTAATTGTAAATCAAACATATCTCAAATATCATGCCTGAGAAAGTTATTATCAAAAATAACATTATTAAAAATGCTACTTCCAAGAATGAAAATTCATTCCATTTACTAAGCCCATTCCCCGGGGTGAATTTCTTCCGTCTACTAAACGCCATTGACATGTACATGAGAGAATATATGAGAAAATAGTCATCTCACTTATCGCGCACCTAAAACCTGAGTGAAACACCTTCCCACTCCACTCTATATGGCCACCACACAGAAAGGCCTAATTTGTACTTCAGTAATTGCCTCTCTTTATCTGTCTGATTCCCAAAATATCCTTTAACTCTTTTTCCCGGAGCCTCACAACATCACTGCCTCAAATGAAACCGGAAAAAGGAACACCAATAATACCTGAATCGGCTATGCAAAATACTGTCATTTTTTGTTTCTAAAGTCAACACACCAATTGTCAACCCTTCGGCACTACAAATTTACAATTTCGGATGAGGGTAAAATAGCTAATTACACTGTAACCCTCGCGCTCAGTCACGTACATTTCCTGGGTGAGAAATCATTTCTAGCAGCATGATGTATACACTTTGCAACAAATACTCTTTCGGGTGAGACACTGCTTCCCATTTTGAGATACACCAAAACAAGAGATAGTTTTGTACCGCAAAATTATCAATCAGATATTCAAGGACATAATAAAATTAATCAAAATTTCCAAATCCGGCTAGAGATTAGACAAGTAGATCGAAAATATACTAAGCACGGTATGGTTGATAATTTTTTGTTCAAAGATTAATAATCCTTACAATCAAAATGCATTGGAACACAAAAACTAACCATGGCAATTAGTGAGCTAAAATTGCTAGAGATAAATGTAAGACGCACACATTTCTATTATAAATCACACTGTTATGGTACAGGGTAAGAAAAACTATGGTTTTACAGACTATGTCGTCAACCCTACTACCCTAGCAATTTGTGTCAAGTGCCTATCTCAAGTTAACATAAGATCATTCCCTCCCAGATGAGGGCGAAGGCAAACACGGACTTCATGCTCTTCTGCTCCTGCACGAAGTTTTGGCACCATGATCTCTAGCACTGATCCTGGCCTATCATAGTATGCTTCAATATTGGCGTCTTCAGAAATTCGAGTTGAGAGCGGGATTTCCCGGACAAACTCTCCAGGAGGGCAGTGTTCGGAGGATAGATTCGCAAGCTTGAATGTCCTATCATGTCTCTTAATAAATGGTTTTCGAGATGTGCTCATGCAAGAAACCTTTATGATACCACGTGTAAGAGTGTTCCTCCAAGACACTTTCACACTGGGAAGGTCCACACACGGCAGACTGATAAAAATCAAGTAACCTTGTTCATCCTCATATATGGTTTTTGCAGCCGTAACAGGCCCATAAACATTCTTCATCACCCCAGTGAAATCATTCAACCAGTGTGGCTCACTTTGGTGCATTTCCATATCCAAATGCTGATCAGATGAAGGACTAATAGCCAAGTAATGTTCTTCATCACTTCCATAAGGGAAAGAGTCCTTCCTCTTCTTGCTACTGACACGATACAGGTCCAATGCATCAATATTACCATGGTCAGACAAAGGACATGACAAATTCAGCCCAGATCCATTAAGCAGCTTCTTCATGTGTGGGTTTAAAGCACTCTTGATTGGGGGAGTTGGCCTCTCAAGCTCAAAATCTGTGTTGGGAAGATTTCTCCATGAACTGAAATCACTAGCTTCAGGCGGGATTGTGAAATTCAAATCTCGGCCAGTGAGTTCCATCCACCTTTTGCGTTCATCCTCATTCAGTCCCATCAGGTTGGGCGAGGGAACAACCTCAATGCCATGCACACACTGAGGGTTTGAAAGTCCTCTATAATGCTTTCGTTGCATCCTGTGGGATCGAACAAAACCCTTGTCAACACTAAATGGATATGGACGTTCCCCTTGGCGAGAATGCCCATTCATGTAACTCCTCAACTGCATCTTTCCCAAAGCATTGTCAGGCCTCTCCTTGAAAACCCACATATACATGTTTTCCATGTCATGTTGAACCATGAAAACATCAACCTTAAGATCAGATTTATCAAAACCAGAAACACCATTGCTGTCCCGGATAACCTTGGCCTTAGACTGATCATTCATTACTGGCTTAAAGTAAAAAGTGAAGAAAAACCAGGCACCCCATTTGCTATCGGCTTGCTTCGCCCACTTGCTTCCAGCTTTGGGCAGGTTGATCAAACTCTCAGTTTCATATCCTTGAGTACCAAGACCAACCTCTAGAATATCATGCGGATCACAATTCCATGTCTGTGGAGGCAAGCTAATACGTTCTGCTGACAGCGGGAGGTTGATATCTGGCGGGAAAGAAAGTATGATTTGCCGATTCCTCTCCGGATGCAACTCCTCATGAGAAGGTGCACCTGAATCCATGGACAAGAGCGTGGATGGGTGATGATTCTCCATTGACAAAGTAGTGAGACGAGAATCACCAATCTTACCTCATCTTGTTGATGAGTTCTATTGCCGGTGAGTTCAATGTTGTTGACTTTCCAAAAGAACAATTCAACGAAACAACCTCATAAAACAACTTCCCCAAATCAATCCCCACTATATCTCCCCTCCATCGATGCCCTATAATAAACAATGACAGAATCCTCACACATCGACAAATTCAAATAGAAACAAATAAAAAATATATATACTATAAATATAAAATGAGAACTTTTGGATTTTTCTAATTTCTCTTCAGCAATAATTATAAAAAATTAAACTACAAAGCAAGACAGAGCAACAAGAGAAATAGACATATATACAAGGAACGATACCTCATCAATCTGTAACAACGGAGAGATAGGAATAGATTTAATAAATGCTAAACGGAAATTAATATCTAACCCTAGTTCCACGAATATATCCCAAAAAGAAAAAAAAATTAAAAAACTAATCGAAAACACCAAAATCCATAAGCATCAAACAATAAAATAGTAAAATTCCAAATTTATTAGTTTGATTATAGAAAATATATAGTTGTAATTATTAAAAAAAAAACAAACAATAAAAATGATTAATGTTTAGAAAGAGAGATTGAACAGAAGGGGGAGGGGATTTATTGACCTTTTGGGAAAAGCATCAGAGAAACGAGAAGAAGAGGAACCTCCGCAGCCAACGACAATCATATTCCCCGGCATATCATCCACAACCATGTTATCTACTCAGAAGATATCACTCTTTCACCTATTTTTTGGTTTTCTGTTTTTACTTTAAAGAAATAAAAGCCCTAATTTTCTTCTGGTGCTTATTGTTCGACCCGCCAAAAAAACATAGAGGAAGAGTGAAGTGGAGAGGGAGGAACGAAGCGACGTTAGAGAGAGAAAGCAGAGGAATGGGGAACCCGTTTTTGTTTTGTTTTTTTTTTTTTTTTATCTCTTCTGGGAACGAGGGAAGCGTGTTATTTTAAAGAGCGGTTTCGTAGGTACGCCTGCACTGGATAGCATCACCACCTTTGTGACCACTACGGTGACGGAGACGGTACGCTTTTCTGTCACATTTTTTTCTTTTTCTTTTTTAATATTGTTTGGCGATAAAAAATTTAGCAGAGTAGTTTTTATTTTTTTCATTTGCAAGAGCTTCGGCCACAGAATGCTTCTTTTTTCAAGCATAGGCATGTTTGATTATAATTATTTTAATAAATAATTTTTTTAGGACTTAGTTTATTAGGATTGTTAGTATAAATTTTTTTTATATAAATATATAAAAATTTAATTTGCACATATTATTAATATAAAATTTTTTTATATAGATATTTATATTATATATTAATAAATTAATAAAAATATTTAATATAATTATTTATTATTTAAAATATTATATAAATAAAAAATTTTAACTAAATAATAGTATAAAATATTTTAATATTATCAATATATCAAAATTAAACTTAATATATAATTATATATTATTATTTCGATAAAAATATTTGATTTAACTATTAATTTATTCAAAAATCTTACAAATAAAAATATTTTATTATTTGACAGGGTATCAGTGTATAATAATTACACTATTTGTTTTTAATATTTTTTACACAAATTTGTAATTATTTTATTTTTAGATTAATTTATATGTATTAATAATATAAAATAATTTTATATTATTATCTAATAAAAACATAAAAAAATATTAAATTATATTAGATTATTGACGTAATTAATTCAAAGAAGTGATAATATTGATCTTAATAATAGTTCATAAAAAAATATATATTGATCTCTATATAACATTAATTTTTTCTGGGTACAATTTTAATTTATAAAATTTGATTTTAACGGAGTCTCTGTTTTGGTGGCTTTTTATGGAGCGCACCGACGAGGGGCACTGCTCCATCTTCTAAAAACTACTATAAATCTACAAATATACTAAGTTTATTACATTTTAATTTTAATTATATCTAAATATAAATATAATTTACGTAAAATTAATTAACTAATAAATTAGTTATATTATTAGTTTTAAATTTATGAAAACTTTTATATAATTAAATATAATTGTTTCCACAAAACGTAATTTTAAAAATAATTGAACAAATTACATTATAATTTGAAAGCACGGCATAAATGTAGATAACATGTTAGTATATTGAAATTTGTTGAAAATAAAATCAATGAGAATCTTTGCGATGTAAAACGGAGTTAGAGTCGAATTAGCATTTATTAGGACATAAAGTGATATTAAGAGGAAGATAAAAAAAAAATAAAAAAAAAGGAAAGGTCGCCCACCAGTCAGTGACATTCTTGTTTTATTGTGGGCTGTAGCTATTTACTGCATTATAACGGAAAATGGAGTAATGTCCCAGAAAAAGATAAAGGAGGTGGAGAGACTTTAATAGTGCTTCCGGCAAATTTTTTTTATTTGTATTTATAATTTTATGTAAATTATTTAATTTTTTTTATTACTAAATCACTTTTGCTGAATTTACAGCACTTTCCTCATTTATTCTCATTTTCAATAGTAGTATAACATTTTTTTTTCCAAATTTCCTTTTCTTTCTTTTTTTTTTTTTAATTTTCTCCATTCTTTTTTTAGGTCAGGCAACAATATTGTTCGTCTTCTTTGTCACATCATTGGCTAGATCTTTTTGTTATGAGCTGATAAAATTTTTAATTTTTTAAAAAATTTAATTTGGATGTATTATCAATTTAAAAGTATTTTATATAAATATCTATTTAATTATATATTATCACAAAAATAAAAATGCTTAACTTTCATACTTATTACCTTAAAAATTTTATAAATAATAATATATAATTAGATAATAATATAAAACTCTTTTACACTTATAATATATTAAAATTACTCTTTTTCTTTTGGAAAATACTTAAGTCTTATGAGATATGGTCAAGAAATGGTGTAAATAAGCCTTGTGTGTGTGTTTAGTGTGCTGTATTAGATATAATAAAATAAGTTAATACTATACATTATGATTTTATCCATTATTTGGTACACATAACATATTACATAAATTTATTCATCATAATCCTTTTATACATCAAAATAATGGATAATTTAATTTTTATTTTTATTTCATGTTTTTATATTTTGTTTTTAAATTTTAATTACAAAAATATCATTATTTTTAATTTATTTTCTATTTTCAAGATTCTGTGAAAGAAATACTAAAAATAAGAAAATTCTACTTTCTATTGTTATTTTCTATTTTTACAATTTTCTTCACGAAATCTTAAAAATAGGGAAATAGAAAATAAAAACATGAAATGAAAACATAAAATAAATATGTGCCCTATATTTTGATATTTGACTCTCTAAATAAGGTTTAATAATTTATTAATTTGAAAAAAAAATCATTTTTTCACCTTAGAAAATGTTCTTTAAGACCATTTTGTAAGTGTTAGTTTTATTACGCATACATAGTCGTGTTTTAGGGACTTACTTAATATGTTACTTTAATGAAAATAATATATAGTTAATTTTTCAAAATGATATGATATTATTTTGAGGTTAATTTTGATGTATTATTAATGTAAAATAATTGTATATTATTATCTAATTAAATACTTTTATTTGTAAGATTTTAAAGTGTGTTTGTGAAATGAAGATTTTGAGAGGAAGGAAAGGGAAAGGAAGAGTTTGAGAGTAATTATAAGTTTATTTTACTTTTTAAACTCTACTTTTTCCTCTTTTCTCCTTCAAAATCTCTACTTATAAATACACCTTTAGATTATATAGTGAACGGTTAAGTTAAATATTTTTGCTAATATGATAATATGATATTAGATATCTTTATAAAAAAAATTTTATACTAACAGTGCATCAAAATTAAATTCTATTATTTTTAACTTTTGGATGAATAAGTGACATTCACTTTTTGAACTTATTCAGCTATTCTTATTAAATCTTTTAAAATTATGACAAATAATTTTACGGCATTATACTCTTATTTAATAATTATGGTAAGAAATCATTATATACATGCATTTGAAACTCAAAGGTGAACAAAGGAAGCATGATGAACACGAGTATTTCCTTTTCTCTTTTCAATAATTGAAGGATACAGTCTCCAAACCCAAGACAGAAGATAGGGGAGCAAAACAAAAGGAGTACCAAGGGAACAAGGAAAAAACACATGACACAGACTTTTGACACCAGGTAATACCCCTACAACTTTTACAAAGAAATGCAGACTAAGGAAACTCCTGCTAATAGGATAATGGGAACCACCTAACGCATGTAGTGTGACACACTAATATGAAGATGCATCATCATACTGATCAAGTAAACCATCTAGTTGCATCAACTTCCACTTGCTCCGCCAGTGTTTAATAACTCTTATGGACAGCAATCAATTGAAATATTTTAATTTTGATAAAAATAGACTAATATATGATCCATATTTGGATATAATTTTAAAATCTAATTATAGATTTAAGTGATTCACTTGTTTTGAGCTTTGACATCGATAAATAATTAGTGTGGGTTTTGTGTAGGTCTCAACCTAATATGACTTTTGATGGAATGGCTATTAGATTTTGTTAATATATATGCTAGGTCTCCTTTGCATTTCATAAACCTAGCATATGCAATTCTTTGTCTTGCCCCATTGATGATTACTCTGAAAAAGAATGGAAGTTGCAGAAGAAGATCTAGTCTCTTAACTTTGTATGTTATCACGTTGGTGATTAAAAACCCACATGACTCTGACTTCAAACTTAACATTTATTTGGTGTTACAAATTTCTAATATTGATCCGTCAAATTTCTTACATTTGATTCCACCAGCCATAGAAGACCTCAGAAGACCGGTTCTGAAAACAATAATTAAATTGCTGAAACTACTCCTTTTGCGGCCGAGACCACTCAGTGAGAAGAAACTAGACCTTGGAGAACTTATCATACTAAATACAGTCATCCCACTCATGTGGCAAAAATGAAAACGGGCATTATATTGTTATCTAATTTGTGCAGTGATCTGTGTGGTGGTCACATGATTACATCGTGCCTCGCAGTCATGGGCTCGTATTAGATATATAATCGTATCAGTTATCACCCATCGATTATGCTTGTATATTATTAATATAAGACCCTCGTGGTTTCCCTACGTGGATAATGTAACTAGATACAACTCATACACAAGGCCACTAGCTATATAGGGGGCATCTTTGAGGGCATAGGGTAGGCGTCGTGGCTGCATTTTTAGTGGTTTATGGTTTATGATTTGGGAAAATTATGCCTTAAAAATTACATTTACATTTGCCTAATCTGAACTCATATAAATATACAAAAATTATAATATAAACCATTTTGAAAAAAGAGTATTCTCAAACAACTTTTTGTTTTCCCCGTCAATTCACATGCTTTTCTACTCAAAATAATATATATAGATATATACATTTGTGTGCGGTGTATGTGTTTTTTATGTGGCACCAATTTACATACTTTTTTGTCCTGTTCCTGGTAAGATAACTGGTACTGAATACCTAAGCTTTTGTTTTATTTAAAAAAAAAAAATTGTGTCAACAAAAGAAGTAGTGCTTATGGCAACACTAAAATAGCTTTTTTTTTTTAATTTAATCTTTAAGGCACATGTTGTAATGATTAATAATTATTTTTAATAATTATTTTTCTATAATTTAAACCTCGATTCTCTCTTTAGAGTGCAACTCACTCACTACATTATCCAACCCATTGTTGATCTAAGAAAAAAATAGCATTTCTTATTTTTTATTTAAGCGTTTATGACACCGCTATAACTCATGACACATGTTAGGGAATAGTGTTTATGGCATCACTAAGATTATTTTGGAGGATTCAACTCCTCGGTCTTTTTTTTCCCCCTTCCATTTCTTCTTTTTCGTGTTATATGGATAATTTTTAAAATATTAATTGGAGAAGAAATATAAATAATATAATATAAATATACAGATATTAAATTTTAACTGAAGAAACAAGAAAGAGGACAAAAATATGTGATAGAGAATTCAATTCCATCTTGAGATAAGTTCTTTTCCTTTTGAACTTTTTATCATAGAAATGCTCATACACAAGCATAATTATGCTGAAGAGGAAGGTGATTAGCACAATTAACAAGCTGGGCAAGGATCTAGAACGAGGCAAAGAGAGGCCCAATAAAGGTGACTCTAGCAAGCCCAAGAACGATGAACAACATCAGGCAGATAACACGAAAGTGAAGGGAGCCATGCGGAAGCGTCCACAGGAGGGTGGTCTTGGGCGAGTTATTGAACGAACAAAGGTGTCAGGGCATGTGCAGAAAGTCATGACGGCATTTTTTGAGCCTCAAAGATCCATCAAGAAACGTCCTCGTGTCTCCTCTAGGTTGGATCCCGTGCGTGTTGAATTCGCACTGCAAGAGGAGGGAGAGTTTCGAGCTCACAAGGATGTCATGCTTGGAATTAAAGGTCATCCTCCAGATGATCCTCGTGAGACTAATTTGGAAAAGTTGATTAAAGAGCCCCAACAACGGTTTATGATAGAGAATGCTATGCAAGTGGAATGCTTGGGTGCTACGGAGGGAAAGTTGACAGCCGAAGAGAAACCTTGATTCGTATTGAGGTTTCGTTTATTTTATTTGGTTTAAGATGTAGTCTGTTAATATGTTGGTTTGGAATTGCCGTGGGGCAGCTAAAAGAGGTTTTGCGAGTTTTATTAATGACTTAAGGCGTAAACATGAGCTTTCCATTCTCGTTTTGTTGGAAACTCGCGTTGGTGGAGGCAAGGCAGATAAAATAGCCAAGAAATTTGGTTTTGGTGGCATGTTCCGTGTAGACCCTGATGGTTTTGCTGGTGGCGTTTGGGTGTTTTGGGATTTGAACATGTGGAGGGTTTAGGTTCTTTCTCACTCTAATCAAGTGGTGCATATGACAGTGGATGATGGTAATGGGGGTTCATGGTTCTTTTCTGCTTGCTATGGCAGACCTCAAAGAGTAATTAGGGAGCAACTTTGGTACCGTTTGAAGAGTTTCTTTTCGGCAGTTAATGGGCCTTGGTTGGTTGAGAGAGACTTCAATTCAGTGGTTAGTGAAGATCAGGTTTATGGGTCAGCATTCAGCTTCTTTGAATCATAGATGTTCAGCTTTTATTGATTGTATTGAGACTTGTGAGCTTTAGGATGGTGGATTTCAAGGTCCGCCCTATACATGGAGACGCAACTCCTGGAAAGAAATGCTCGATAGGGTGTTGGTTAATAGGAGTTGTTTGGAGAGTTTATCTGATTTTGGGGTAGTGCACTTACCTATTTATAGCTCTGATCATTCTCCTCTTTAGGTTAGGGCAGGTGTGCTATTCATGCTCAAAGGAACCCAAAGCCATTTAAGTTTATTGCTACTTGGTTGACTGATGATAGTTTTGAAGGGTTAGTGCAATCTCATTGGAACCATGGTTTAGCTTGGGAAGAAAATGTTAAAAATTTCTCTAGAGCTGCTATGGTTTGGAATAAGAAAACTTTTGGTCATATTCAGAAGAAGAAGCAATGGATCTTGAATAGATTGCATGGTATTCACATTTCGCTTGTTGAGGGCCCTAATTTATTTCTAGAAGACCTTCAATAGTGCCTGTTGTGGGAGTATGAGGTTGTACTGTTTGAAGAGGAAGCTTTGTGGGCTCAGAAAGTGAGATGTCGTTAGCTTTCTCAAGGAGACAGGAACACGAGGTAGTTTCATTTATTCACTTTGGCTAGAAGAAGGTGTAATAAAATTCTAGCTTTGAAAGATGATGAAGGTAAGTGGATTCATGATGAAAGGAAGCTTAAGAGTATGAGTTGTGAGTTCTTTATGAAGCTTTTATTGTGAAGATTTTTCTGGGGCCACATTTCCATTAGCAGGGTGTTTTCCTGCTCTTCCTGTAGAGATGTGGAATTCTTTTCATCGACCCTTGACTTTGAAAGATATCCATTTGACTCTTTTCTCTATGGGCGGTTTGAAAGCCCCGAGGCAGATGGGTTGCATGCTCTATTTTTCCAAAATTAGTGGAAACATCTGGGGAGTTCGATCTGCAGCTTGGTGAGCAAAATTTTTCATCATCTTGAAAATGTTAGAGGGATTAATCAGACCTTTATTGCTTTAATTCCCAAAGTTGATCATCCTAAAATGGTTAAGCGGTTTAGACCCATTAGTCTTTGTAACGTTGTTTAGAAATTGGTTACAAAGATTATTGCTAATAGACTCAGGCCTATCATGCCTACTGTTGTAGCTCCTATGCAATGTGGTTTTATCAGAAATAGGAGTGGTTCTCATAAAGTTATTATTGCTCAGGAGCTTATTCACAAAATGAGGTAGGTGAAGGGGAAGAAGGGGTTTATGGCCATTAATATTGATCTTGAAAAGGCTTATGATCGCTAGGATTGGAATTTTATTATTGATTCGCTAAGAGATTTGGGTATCAATGATCATTTTCGGAATATTATTTGGCATTGTCTTTCTTCATCTACTATGGATATTATTTGGAATGGTGAAAAAACAGGTGAGTTTGCTCCTCTAAGGGGTATTCGTCAAGGAGACCCTCTTTCTCTGTATCTCCTTGTTACATGTATTGAGCGGCTTTCCCATCTGATTCAAGCTGCGGTTGATGATGCTATTTGGAAGCCTATTACTTTGTCTTGTAATGGCCTTCCTATCACTCATTTGTGCTTTGCTCATGACTTATTCATTTTTGCTGAGGCATCTACAAACCAAGTTGCTGTCATCAAGAGTTGTTTGGATTTATTTGGCATGTGTTCTGGGCAGAAGGTTAGTAAGGAGAAGACCAGGATTTTTTTTCTCTAATAATATTCACCATGCTAGAGCTATGGAGATTGCCAATGACTTTGGCTTTTCTCTTTCTAGGGATTTGGGCAAATATCTTGGTGTGCCTCTTTAGACAAAAAGGTATCCAAAGGCTTCTTTAGTAATGTTACTAACAAGGTGATGAGGAAGCTTGCTACGTGGAAAGCAAATAATCTTTCGTTGGCAGGTAGACTCACTTTATGTTCTTTAGTTCTTAATGCAATGCCGTCCCATGTGACGCAATCTACTTTCTTACCTTCCTCCATTTGTTCCGAATTGGATCGTATTAATAGAAAATTTTTGTGGGGGGGCTATGGACAAAAGAAAGATTTCTTTATGTAATTGGGACCAAGAGTGTAGGTCTAAAAGTCATGGTGGCTTGGGTCTTGGATATGCCAGTTACACTACTTTAGTGTTCATGGCAAAAATTGGCTAGGGTTTGATTAATAATCCTGATGATTTATGGGTGCGAGTGCTTAGAAGTAAGTACTGGTGCGATAATGACGTTATTCCTTAGGTGAGGCATGTGTTTGGCTCTTCTAATTTGTGGAAAAGTGTTTGTCAGGCTTGGAACATTATGGAAAATAATGTTATTTGGAGGCTTGGGGATGGTCAAAGAGTTAAATTCTAGTATGATAGATGGCTTCCTCATATTGATACTCTGTAGCACTATGCTACTGTTAATATTACTGGTGATATTCTTACCGCTAAGGTCGCTAACTTTGTTGATAATCAAGGTATGTAGGATTGGAATTCTTTGTTTGTTGTTTTGCCTAGGAACATTTGTGATTTCATTGCAGCTCTTCCACCTCCTTCCTCTTTTGCGGGTATTGATCTTCCTGCTTAGAAGTGCAGTCATGATGGTAGTTTCTCCATCAAATCTGCTTACATGATATTGGCTTATGATGTTAATTCTCCTTCGGATCCTCTTTTCCGGCTCATTTGGAAATGGAAAGGTATTGAGAGAAAGCGTGTGATTTTTGTGGCAAGTTGCTTCTGGTTCCCTAATGACTAATGATTTTCGCTGGAGGAGGCATCTTGCTTCAGATCCAGTTTGCTCACATTGCAATGGTGGTTTACATGAGTCAATTCTTTATGCTTTAAGGGATTGTGATATTATTCGTCCTTTTTGGCTCAAGCTTGTGGATCTTATTTCTTTTCCTCAATTTTTCATTGCCAATACTAGAGATTGGATTTCCTTGAACTTGCAGAAGATGGCCTACATTTTTTGGCTGTGCGGTCCATTTCCTTTGGAGAGTGTGTAATGAAGAAATCTTTCAATTAGTTACAATTTCAGATATGCTCCATCTCTTTTGGCCTATGTTCTTGAACCATCAGGAAGTTTTCTCTCTTAATAAGTTGGTGAAGGGTTCCAACTCTTCCCATCTAGAGCTGGTGAATTGGACTCTTCCTCTGAATGGTTGGGTTAAATTGAATTATGATGGCTCAATTGCTGCTGACCTTAAGGCCTTTTGTGGTGGTTTGTTGCATCGGTCTTAGGGTGAATTTCTTGGTGGTTTTGTGGCTAATTCGGGGATTTGCCCAAAAGGCATTGCTGAATTATGGGGTGCTTATTATGTTCTTCTCATTGCTTGGAATAAAGGCTTTAGACAAGTCTTATTGAAATTGAATTCATCTTCTGCTATTGCTCTTATTCACAAGGAGTGCATTGATTAACATTCTTTTGTTTCTGTCACTAAGCATGTTCGTCATTTACTTTAGAGGAATTAGGTAGTGAAAATTTAGCATGTTTATCGTGAGGCTAATAGAGCAGGTGATTTTATGGCTTCGAATAGCCATGAGGTGCAATTAGGAGTCTGTTTTTATGAGGTTCATCCTCAGGGTTTGGATCTTTTTTAAGGGATGATATTGTTGGGGTAGCCTTTCCTTAACTTATTGTTTAGTTTGCTTGTTTTGTTTTGGGCATTTTAGCCCCGTTTAATCACCAAAAAAAAAAAAATTATAGGAGGAATTCTATCTAATACTACATAGATTTTCTTATTCTCAAGTTTGATATGGGAAATTCAAAATCATACATCAATTAAGTTATATGAAAATCGTCTCATACTTCTTGACATTTATAAAAAAGTTTAATTGAAGTGCACTGACAGTGTAAAATTTTTTTACACTATCATCCAATCAAAACATTCCATTTGCATGACCATTCAAGTAGTGGGTGCTTATGTTAAAGACTTTTGTTGATGTGGAAATATATAATTGGATGTCTGTGTAAAAATTTTTTACACTGATAGTGTATTCAAATTAAATCCTTTTAAAAAGGTTAAACTAATCTATTAGTCGTTGAATTTTTTAGAAAAATTCAAATAGGCTCTTATACTTTAAAAACTTATAATTAAGTCTCCAAATTTACAAAATATTTTTAATTGAGTCCTTGAACATAAATATTTATTATAAATTTGTCAATGAGAACAAAATAATTACCTTAAAATATTTTATTTTTATTGACAAATAAGTGTTTTGTGGCCTTGCAACACACGTGATTCAAAAATTTTACTTTAATTACAAAAATTATATAATTTAATTTGATTAACTTGCAAGACAAAGTAAATAATTTAGTTTTACTACAAAGTAACAAATTATTATTTAAATATAAAAATAATACACATTGACATACTAAAATAAGTTAACTGTGAACATAAAATATAACATGGATTCTAATAATAAAAAAAAAAAGATAAGTACAAATTTAATAAGACCTTTATGATTTATCATAACTTATTTGATAGGATTAAAGCATATTCCATGATCCTATAAAAAATTAATTAAAACAAAATAAAATCAATAATTGAACTAGTTTTTTTTTTTTCAATGATTTGAAAAAATCTCAACCCATTACAAAAAAAGTGGGAGCAAGTGTAACTTAGATAACACTGAAACCATCTGTTTCAAGATTTGACTATATCAAAAATAAATCAAATTTATTGATTTTCTTTATTTGTGTCATTTATATGCTCCTTTACTAAAACCGTAACCGAGCCAATTTTTTGAATGTTTTCTTCTTTTTTTTAATTCCAAATATATTTAATTTATTTTCTTAATTAGACATTTTTTAAATGAAAACAGGTAGAACTCACCAAAGTTTGACAAGTGTAAAAACTTGCATGTAATATATTTTGTTTTATAAGTAATATAGATTTATTATAAATATTTGTATTTAGGGACTCAATAACAAATGTTTTATAAATATAGAGATTTAATTACAAATTTTTAAAATATAAGAACTAATTTAAATTTTTTTAAAAAAACTTAGGAACTAACAAATTAATTTAATCTTTTTAAAATGACTCATTTCTCTGTCTGAATTTCACTTGAAAGGTGGGATAGTGTGACCCACAAATATATGTTTAGTCTGAGAAAGCGCCTTGAGAGGTGCTTGTGATGCTACTAACTGACGCTAACATTTTTTTCTTTGGCTTTGGTAAGCGACACAAATACTAATTTTCTATTAGAATTTTTTAAGCGTTTTTAGCGGAAAAAAAATGTACCATTGTGTATTATTTACAGTTTAATATGTTAAATTTATGAGTTATCACTATTTTTTATTTTTACTGTATTTTTTTATCTTGCTATTATTGTCTCATATTTTTCCTTAAAGGAAAAGCACTATAACAAATTTTATGCATTTTAATTATTCTCACGTTCCCCTAATAAGAGAAAGCCCTTATCGTAAAAGTAATCGCAGCAATATGCGGTTAAAACTATTGTGCTCTTGGCAAACATCTCAACATAACCCAGTAGTATAACTTATACATAATGTTCTAAACGGTGGATTTCCAAAATTTTAACTCTTACCATTCCGCTCGCGACTACTAATACTATGAGGTTATCATTAATCATTAATTCATTATCAACTTGAGGATCTTTCCCCATCGGCCACCACGTGTCGTGCATACACACGCACAAACGCTATGACGGTCACTATAGCATCAATGAACCTGTGAAGAAGGAAGACTGATGTGGAACGAAGAGATGACAACTAAGGAAGATGATATTCCAGCGATTCAAGTAGGAAAGTCTTGCATGTGTTTGGATTTTTATGTAAAGCTCTATAATATGAGAGAATTTTTTTTTTGTGTAAATTATGATTTAAAGATTTTTTTTTTCTTTCGAAAAAAACAAACATTCTATTAATATGTCGCGGTTGTTAAGGGGATGCCAATGCTTTGTTTAAATGGGGGCTTCGTCATTTAAATACGGGAATAGTGTTCAGATATTACATAGATATGGAAATTATGTTTTACAATTCGCCATGCTGTGGGTAGGAAAATGTTATTACACATTTCGCCCTTGAACAAGTGGAAATGTGGCACATCAAAAAATTATTTTAACATGTAATTTACTGATGTACAACATGGTAACAAAGTTTGTACACATTTTACCCTACTAGGTATAGGAATTTGAGAAAAAAACTGTTTCTCCTGACACAAAACAACGGTCGAAGTTCAACGGTCGAAATATTTAACAGTCAAGACTTAACGACTCTCAATTTCAATTATATACATCCTTCTCATTTTACGATTGCTCCCAATTTTTCTTCATTTCTGTTGTTTTCCCTCACTCCATTCTTGTTATTCTCCCATTCAATTGTTGCTGTTCTATTCCACTTTCAGTTGTGAGAGTGAAAAGTAATAAAAAAAGGTGAGAAAAATTATGGATAACAGTTTAAATGTTTTAGTATTGCACATTTTAATGGCTCTGTTATTAAAAATACAGAGGAAGGTGTGATATTTATGTCTGACGAACCACTTATTATTTTTGTTCCTCAAACCATATCATTTGAGGAACTAAATATTGTACTTTATCAAAGCATAAATATAAACACTCCAAAGAAAGTGGTGAGAATTAGATATAGGTATCCGGTCTCAAATGTTAATAACAAAATATAATTTCGACCAGTCAAAATAAACAGCGATAGAGAGATATAAATAATGTTTATGACATATAGGCAATACCTACAGTACATTACTGCCATTGAACTATAAGTCGACTTTGAAAAAATTGTTGCTGAAGCTGGTGGAGCAAGTTTGCATCACAATGAAAATGTTCAAAGTGCATATCCAGCAATGCGATATGAAGACACTATCCCCAATTTATATAAAGTGAGTCATGTAATAATTTATTAAATTTTTTATTTCAAAGTTAGTTATGTAACTAATTTCTTGATTATAGTGCAATTTATTTACTAATTATGAATTAATCTGTTTAATAGTTTTATGGAATAAAATTTGTATGTTAATTAATATAATACTCGTATTAATTCAATTGATTCTTGTTAATAATTCAGCATGAATATCATGTTGTTGAAACTAGTCAGAGTCTTATCCAAAGAAGACAAAGATGATGACACTATTCGTAGATCACATCCAGTGATTCACATGATATTTTATTTAGCTTTTTATTTCAAACTATTCATGTAGGTTTCTTTGTAATTTATTTATTATTGAGTTTTATTCTATAAGTTTGTATTGTTCTAATTAATAGTTTTTCTTGAGTTAAATTAACTTTTTATCTTGATAAATACAATATTTGTATTATTTTAGTTAATAAATTTCAATAATTCTTGTTTCAAGATTACATTGCTCAAACTAAGATTTAGCTTATCCAAATAGACGGCATGATTACAACACTGTTCCCAGTTCAAATCTAGTAAGCCATTTGATATACATTATTAAAAGACCTTACTTAATACTTTAATTATTTAAGTCTAATTAGAATATTTAACATAATTATTAGAATATATATAAATATTAAAAAAAATTTCGTAAATTTGCTCAATATGATAATTATCTAATTATTTTAAAAAAATTAAGAATAATTTTTTATTTAAAATTACTACTTTTAATGTATTCTCGTAAAAAATTACTAGAAGTAGCTTTTTAATGAATTTAAAATACTTCCATAGTTATATTATTTTTTTTATTGCTATTTAATTTTATTCATATTCGTTAAAATACTCACCATTATAATTATTTGAGGATGTTGTTATAGTAAGAAAAAAATTAAAGAAAACAAATTTACTAGTTACATACGAGTAATTGAGTTAAATATATTAATTGTATGTTTATCTTTAATTCAATTAAATTGTTTTGTTGATTAATATAATGTATATGTTAATTTACTTAATTCTTTTCAATCCAACATCAGTGGGAAGATGAACCTAGCCCATTTCCAGTAAGAGGCACCGAAAGTGCATTGATAACAAATGGAAAGTGAGTTGATGGTGAAAACTCGGAAGGAGAGCATGAAAGTGGTGGTGGCGATGATACAGATGACGAGGGTGGACCAAACACAATGGTAAGAACAAAGATATAGAGGATACTCCACCTTTTTATGCACTTTACATCTGAGGCCATATGCCCCGAAGTTTCAGTATGCGAATATAGTTAGTAGTAATGCTCTTGATGGTGAATTTTATAGTGGAATGATATTCAATGATCAGGAGGCTGTACGAGCAGTTAAGAACTACAACATATCTAGATCAGTGGATTACAAAGTGCACGAGTCAGAACCGCTAACCTTTATCGTAGTGCAAACACTTTGGCCTCGGGTGTCAATGGCTTATTAGAGTCAGTTTCAGGAAGAACCAGGACATTTGGGAGGTTAGGAAATACAACGGCCCGCACACTTGCACTTTGGCAATGCTTTCTCAAGATCACACCAAACTAGATTCTGATATAATTGCACAATATATAGAACCAATAGTAAGAGCGGACCCGTCTTTAAAAGTAAAAAATGTGATTGCTGAGATCCAAAATCGGTATGGATATTTGACAACATACCGGAAAGCATGGGTGGCGAAGCAAAAGGCAATTCAAAGAGTTTATGGTAGTTGGGAAGATTCGTATGAAGAATTACCGATCTGACTAGGAGCAGTGTGCTATTTTGATCGACATGCACGTGTTGAGTTTGAAGCTGTGTCGGCCTACCATAGAAATGAGTTGGTGCCAAACACTCGAATATTCAAGCGGGTGTTCTGGATTTTTAGTCCCTGCAGGAGAACTTTTAGACACTGCAAACCATTAGTACAGGTTGACAGGACACATTTATATGGGCAATACAAAGGGACTTTATTGATTGCAGTTGCATAAAATGGCAATCAAAACATATTGCCCATTACTTTTGCAATTGTTGAAGGTGAAACCACAAGAGCGTGGTCTTTTTTCCTAAACCATTTACGCAGACATGTAGTGATCGAGGATGGGGTTGGTATTATTTCTGATCGGCAGGAGTCAATTAAAGCAGCAATAAGACAGAGCCAAGGTCACTGGGAACCTCTGAGAGCATTCCACATGTACTGCATTAGACACATTGCAACCAACTTCTTAAGGAGATTCAAGCAACCGTATTTGCATCGACTTGTTGTGAGCATAGGTAATATATTTCGTTTGTATTTCTGAATGTCTTTTTTTTTTTTTTTTTCAGATAATCTATTGATCACATTTTATTTTGCAGGGTATTCGAGAACGAAGCGTGAATTTAACCATCACTACGGATGGATGCACCAACATGGTAAGGTATATACTAGTTGGCTTAATGAAATTCCACGAGAGAAGTGGGTTCAAGCTTTTGATGGTGGGTATACATACAGGCATATGACCACAAACCTAGTGGAGTGCATCAATTTTGTATTAAAAGGCGCTCGCAATCTACCCATTACGGCCTTGGTTCGAGCAACATATTTTCGGTTGACTGATTTGTTTGCAACTAAAGGTCGGGAAGCACATCCTCGAAGAGATGCAGGCTTCATTTTCTCGGAAGCCCTCATGACACGGTTGTGAAGAATCCAACAAGTATCCGGTATTGTGCGTGTCATACGATTTTCAAGGCAGAATCAAGTTTTCCATGTTTAAGACTTCACGAATGGGGATGAATTCAGTGTTGATTTGATTCGAAGATATTGTGACTGTGGCGATTTTCAGACTGATCGATATTCATGCCGTCATGTAATTGCATGTTGTGCCAATCAAAATATTGATTGGCAAATATATATCAATAGCATTTGCAGCATGGAAAAGGTTTGCAAAGTGTACGACAGGAAGTTTTAGGTGGTGGGAAATCGAAGTACGTGGCCACCATATAATGGTCCAGTGATTCGACCTAACCCTCAGTTAAAGCGCAACATGAAAGGTCGGCCAAGATCAACCCATTTTCTAAACGAAATGAATATGCGTGAGATGCGATCACCAAAACGGTGTGCCCTATGCCGTGGTGAAGGGCATAGCCATAGACAATGTCCACTTAGATCTGGAGCTAATTAGTACTGAGCAGTAAATTGTTTTTGTTTGAATATTTGTTGGTCAATGTAATCTAGAATTCTAGTAATTTCAACTTTTTTTTTCCTTCATATTTGCTTCTAATTCTTATTTTTCTTATTATCCTTAAATAAGATTAAAGTTTACTATATTGAATATTTTTAAAAATTATTTTTATATAGTGTTTTTCATTAATAAAAGAGATTAACTGGAAAGTAATCACAATTAGGGTAGTAAATTGAATAATTTTATTTTAAGTAAATAACTTTTTATTCCAATGTAATGTGCTTTTAAGAAGCTATACTTTTTAACATGTGGAATGTGGAAAAATACTAAAATAATTCGTTTTAAAGCTTTTGCTATCTCTTAAAAAAAAGGCTAATTATTTTGATTTCTTTATACATTTATTTTAATTAAAAATACATTTTTTAAATACTCAAATAATCAAATCTTATTGATAGATCATGAATGCATTGATTTTTTTTTCTTTTTATTAGATTATCAATAAATTAATACCTTATTTTTTTATTTAACATACTTTGATCCAATCCAAAATCTAACCTAGTTTTACACCCATACTCTCAACGTAATAAATTCATTCAATTTAAATAATAACATGCTTTAACAATTATGTTAAATAAGTTAACTACAAATAAAATTTAAAAATCAGCTGGAGATAATCTTAATTTCTTTAACAATTACATGCACTGAAAGTTCAATATAAATTACATATTAGACTGAAGTATACACAATAATGAAAATTATATATCAGAAAAAAAAATACAGAAATTAAACTACTTATGCCCTTTGTCCTTTTTCTTTTTTATTAATAAAGGGGACAATCTCTATGGGGATCTAAAAACCTCACATAAGACACCTGAAAAGTTAAATCGTCTTCTCCTTCTTCCCTCACCACCCTCACCTACAGCACCCCCCACGCCCACCTCACCCACCTCACCCCCTTACCCCCCTCACCTGTTGCTACCACTACCTCACCTTGAGTGGATGGATCGCCATGGCAATGGAATTAGAGTTCATAAAATGTTGCCTAATTCCAATTGAAATTCTAATTTATAAGTGCAATCGCAGCTATAGCTTCAGAATCTAGAGGTGGCATCTGCAGTAAGTCATTCATGGATGGGATATACACATCTTCGGTAGGAGCATTTAGATCAACATGCATCGGACGAGGAGGAGTATGAGTACAGTCGAGTTCATTAGCATCATATACAAGGCGAAAATTATTTTAATTTGGCATGTTGCTACTACTCGATGAATCTACCAACATACGCCTTGGCTGAAATAACTATGCCCGACTATGACCAGCATCGGCACGAAATGCCCCAGGATCAATGGACATTCTTGGGGGATCCATATGGATATGTTGTCGGGGGCTTGACCTATAGGACGATCGCCCCGGGGGCTGGCGAGGGCGTTCGGAAATGCTGCTAGAAGACCGGCATATAGCTATAATGCCGTGGATCTTGTAGGTGAAATCTGGAGACAGCCATAATTGGGCACGAGTAATCGTTGCATGCTCTTGATACCAGGGCCAATATTCAGGGGATGGCGTGTAATCAATAATGGGATGAACATGTAGCACACACTCAGATCAGTTATGCCACATATTAATCCAGTGTTGATGTGTTTATATCCAGTTCCAATCTGTTTTTTTCCCTCAAATCTTGGTTATGAGATTCCCCTAAGTTCATAGGATCAGGCGGAATAAGTTGATATACGCCAAACTGATGCATCACGCGGTTGCTCGGGTGCCACTCAACAGCCTCAGAGCACACAAGTGCGGCGATGGCCAAGCAAACTACACGTTCATCCCCAACATGCAATGGAATACATGAAATAATAGCAAGAATCTCATATGGACGCCATAAAAACTGCAACTGCATTATAAAATAAAAGGGACATAACATGAGATATATATATATAATTTGATAATCAAATTATAGGTATTGCTATAGTATTCTATTTGCTACCTGATTCTATAAGCCAACGCGACCTAAAGCCCCCTTATATTGGCGATGGTCGTATAGTTAAATCTTCGTGGATATTTAGCACCAGCCCATCTGTGTAATATTATAATTACTATTTTCAATGCAATACTATTAATTATTTTTTATTAGGTTATCATTTTAATTAATAAGTAATTGAGTTAAATTAGTTTACCTCGTACATAAGGGAAATGTAATTGGCCTATCCACCGGACATAAAAATGGAAGCCGATGCCATGTCCATGATTGCAGTAGTATGAGGCAGCCGCTGACCTCCTTTGTACCTTTCCATGAGGCATGACATAAACCTTGATATAGCATAGTAAGGCATGCCAAACCCCAGCTATACTGGTCAATCTGGTCCAACTGTAAGAGCAACGGAAGATACTTTCCATGGATGCTAGATGACGTCTTGTCTGGCATTATTTTACAGCCCAATAAGCGCAGCATATAAACACGCACAAAGCCCTCCATTGCCTACTGGTCGGCATCCTCTGTAAGTGTCGAATTAAGATGCTCTAGCCAAGACAATCTGATTGCGCAACTAATAAAGTCATTAGCTTTGGGTCGTTCACCAAGGCATGCCTCACACATATCCTAAATTAATTGTACATTTAGATCGATTGTTCCATTAACAACCAGCCCATTGATGCGCAGCCCAATGTGGAGTGCAACATCTTCCAGCGTCACGGTACACTTCCCACAAGGAAAATGAAATGTGTGACACTCCGGCTTTCATCGTTCCACCAATGCACTGATTAAATCTGGAAGTAGATGAAATTTCTTGATATTAGCAATTTCATTCAGTCTCGCCCTTTGTAAGTACCCTTCTATCATATGATATGGTGGCTCCACATTCCTAAATCGAATGCGCATCTATCTACCATCCAATAACATTATCATAAATTAATAAATTAGATAAACTTATAATAAAAATTGTCGCATTATTATTGTAAATAACAGTCGAAAATAACAAATCTCTCTAAATCGAAAAATAAAAATAAGTATCATTATTTCTATTCTACTTTTTTTTTTGAAATTAAATGTCATTTAAATTTAATTTAACTATTTAAATCGTATGGTACTTTTATGTTATCTATTCTTTGTTGCAACAAAGAATAATAATAATAATAATACCACCAAAAAATAAATTAAATTGTTATCACCGATTTATTAATTTAAATTTATATTCTATTAGCTACTAGTATCGGTTAAATTTATTGAATATTTCTATTGTTAATATAATTAACAAATAAATTAATTTTTATATTTAATATTATCAATTTTTAAATTTTATTCACAATGAATTTCCTTTATTTAACACAATTATTAAAAAAATTTTCTCAACATAATAATTTTCTAAATAATGCAATAGTAAATATTACAAAACACTAAACAAAATTAATACTAATGACTAATAAATTAATATATTATAAAAAATATATATAACCATTTTTAATAATTGTCTAATATTTTAAAACAAATGATGTGCTAAAATTAATTTCAAACATAATATTACCACAAAATTAGAATATCTCTTACAATATTCATCTTATGGTCAATCTAATTTGATATACATAGGATCCTAACAAACTAAATTAAATTTTAAACATAATATCAGTATAAATTTTCAAATATAATTTTTGAAAATAAATATATTACTTCAGGAACTTGCACTGCAATATGACTGCTTGAATCCACTGTTGAATCACGGCGTCGATTGCGTCGGCTCATTCTTGCCGTCTCCTTCTGTCCTTCTTGATCGCACACCAAACTAGATCACACATTCAAAATCTTTTTTCTCAGTCAGGCACCACCCTCAAAATTGAAGCACTTCAAAAACACAAAGTGAAAGATTAAATAAAATCACAAAAACACTTCAAAATCTTTCTTTCTTACTCTCATTAAAGAAAAATCTCACAACCTTCTTCTGTTTCAATACTTCAAAAACACAACACCTCTCTTCTTCAAACGAACTTCACATCAGTAATACCCTCCCCTTCACTTATAGAGCTTCCAGCCCAACTACCAATAGTAGTCAATATTCTTTTATTGTGTATCCTTACATATGCCAGCTCCCGTCCATTGCAAAAAGCATGACCAATATTGCTTTTTTTGCTGCCTGCAACAACACACCTGGCTTCTATTCAACTACTAACGGTAGTTAATATTCTTTGTCTGTGCACCTTATACATGTAAGCTCCCATCCAACCTCTTTGCAAAAAGCATGACCAACATTGCTTTTTTTGCTGCCTGCAACAACACACCTGATTCCTATTTCAACCCACACATGTATTGTTTATATGCATGCGTCTACTGTTCATTGCTTTGTTTGTGTGTAGATTTCGCCCTGCTGCAGGGCGAAATGCTTGCATGTGCATGCTATCTCAATTTTCACTCTATAGCATGTAGAATTTAATAAAAAAAAAAAAATAAAATATAAATACTACTTATTGTAAGGTGAAACTTGTGTTACTATCCCACAATCTTGTATTTTTGTTCTTAATCCCATATTATGGTATTTTAAATTTACTGTTCCCATAATAAAATTAAAAAACCTTAAATGGGAGGAGAAAATGAAAGGAAAGAAAATGAGGAAAAAAAATAAAAAGAAGAATATATTTATTTGGATGAAGAGAAAATGAAAGAAAGAAAATGAGAATTGTATTAAAATATAAAAAAGCAAATTAAAATGATATGTGTCCTTAGTGTAATTAAAAAAAATATTATTTTAATTTAATTTTTCAACACTTTTATAAATTAAATAAATAAATAATTTTATAATCATATTAATGAAAATTTAATATACTAATATTTAAATAATAAAATTGATTTAAAATTATTTATAAGTAAAAACATGTATAATATAAATTTACAAACTTTACTTATTTCTAAACAATATTAAAAGGCCTCACTGTCATTTTATTGCTTTTTCTCTCAAACTTTCTTAGCTTTCTTAGAGGCGTGAGAAGAAAACTTTTTAATGTGGATTCCACTTTCCCTTTTTCTCCTTTCTCCCATTTTTCATGAAGACAAATATAGGGTAAGCTGCCAAGTAGGTTGACAAGGGTTTTTAACTAAAAGTTTAGAGAATAGTTTTATTATTTAAATGCAATGATTTAGATATTAAAATTGATATATAGTGATTATGGTTTAAATAAATATCAGTTATGTAAGTACTAAATCAAAATATACTTTCACTAACAATGTATATCAATTATCACTTTATGTCATATTTAGTACATACATAATTGAAATTTACACTTATTTATATATACTGATTACCACATCTTGAAGATAAAATGGACCAAATGGTTATTTGGACTTGGGCAAGAATCAATCTAATATATGTGGGGTATGGGGGGTAAAAAGGTCCATTAGCCGTGACAGAAGAAGATTCGGCAAGAAACTGATAACTACTTTTTAAGATCTAAGACACTAGTTTAAAATTAAGATTTTGGCTCAATGACATCAGAGAGCAATTAATGGCCATGAAGATGATTGACTGTGCTGAAGCAAGATAAGGTAGTTCCTAGAAAATCGAAACCGTTTTGAACTATAGGGGAACATCGGAACTAGTTGAGTAATGGTTATTTAGACATTGGCTGCTGGCCATGGGTGAAAATGTGGAATATAAGTATAAAATGTAGTTAGTGGAGATATATTTAGTGAGCCTTGTATAGAACTTATAACACGCACAGCATGATCAATATAACAATTGAATTACACGTTTCTTAACTCTCTTACAATCTTCACATTCAGCTTTTATTTTCAGCCTTTACTTCTATTTTTATTGCCATTGCTTTAGATTCCTTTACTCATTTTATGTTGTCCTTTTAGTTTTTCTAGTCATTTCTATCAGCCTTTAACTTAGTTTCAACTTAAGGAGTCTTTTGATAAGCTCTTCAAACATTTTCTGGAATAGTTTGAGAACTCTCAGCTAGAAGGAAGAGACTTTTTTCTAGCGTAATTGCTCAATACATGAGATTGTTAGTGTTTTGCAATAGCTAAGCCCGTCAGTTAATCTTGGAATAATTTTTTCACTCGTATTTTATTCGACTAGTCAACTAGCTAATCAAATTAAGCAACATATATGGTTATATTTCATGTTAATTGATTTTATATTTTAAATTATGTCGTAATCAAATGTCTTATGTTAATTATATTTTATATATAATTTACCATATTCTTGTATTTGTGTGGTATTTTATTCATATCGCGTGTGAGATTTTCGTGCTATATGTCCATATCTACTAGGAGGTTGATAAGCATTTTTTTTCTTTTTTTTTTTCATAAAAAGAAAAAGAAAAACAGTGTATGAAATTGAAGCTTATAATTTTTTTTTTAAAACTTAATTCCTTCATCAACTCAGTCCTAATAATTATGGACACTACTTATAAAAATGCTCAGAATCATTGGGAATTTATTCCTATATAATATATAAAGTAGTGTTATTTGTATTAATTTTTGTGACTTATTTTAAGAGATTCACTAAGGTGTCTTTTAATCCTTAATTGAAAGTGGGTCACATTTTTTTTTCTAACCAATTATTAAAGAACACTTTAATGAATTCTCTATATTAAATCACAAAAATTGATACAAATAACATTTTTGTAATATATAAGGCCGCATTGGCGCATTTGTTGTAGCAGGTGGTGCTTTGGAACCAAGCTTGGCTGGTGTTGAAGGTGTCGTTGAAGATGATTCGTGCAATAACTCGGAATGTGATGGAACTAACTAGTTGGAACGAATAAAAAGAAAAGAATTTTACAAAAAAAAATAAAGAGAAAGGTTGAATTTGGACGAGGGCAGGTGCAGGTAGATAAATCTGTATGTCGGGGGTGTTTTTTACATTCCATTCAGACTATTATTTATGAACACGTAATGTGCGTTTATTTTTTGTTTTGCAATTGCGCCTGAACTAATTAATCATTGACAAAAGACACTTGGCCCAAATAACTACTTGATTAAACTAGAGTTCTACTTTAGGTTTTATTAGCTAGATCTATAACGGCTTAAAAAAGATTAATAATTGCCAAAAATGTTCTATCGCCAGTTTCGGATATATATCTCCTACAAGTTAATTAATCAATCTTTTAATCATTACATAAATCGTGTCGCATTTTAAATTGGAATTGGATCGCTAATGGTAAATGATACGTATCCTCCAAATATCGCCATTATTTTCAACGTTGATGGGATTCTAATCATTCTATTAATTGGTCGCATTGCTTACACAATGATGTCTATTAATTCTCCTTGGGTTTTTTTTTTTCTTTCATTTTTTGAGTTGACTCCTTGGGAAATTTTTAAATAAAGAAGGCTAGACTGGTTTACATTAAAAATTTCATTTTGTAATTGACATATGCAAATTTCTTTTGAAAACATATATATCTTTATTTATTAAAATATTGTTTTTAGTATTACCCACACAACTTTGTGTCATTTTAATAGGTTTGGTTTGATATTATCATGATTTTTTCAGAGCTGTTGAACTTTTTAGACTCTCTAAAACCTGCTATTGAAAAGCCATAATAGTATTGCTTGGTAAAATAGTGTAAAAGTTACTCTCAATAAATAAATATCATAGAGTAGTATTTGGTAAAGTTGCTCTTAAAAATTAAAATGACAATAATGGACATAAATATTAAAGAAAATAATTTCTACTTTCATTATCATTAAAGAGAGTAAAGTTATATTACTCTTTTAAATTATAGAGAGCACAAACTAACTCTAAAAAGTACTTTATGAAGATTTTCAAAAGTACCCCCTGACTTTTAAAAGTTAGGAACAAGAGCATTCAAACTTTTTTATTTACCAAACAGAAAAAATTGGCTTATACTTTTTATAAGTAATAGTATCTTCTCAAAGAGTACTACTAAACTAGGCCATAGTATTAGAGTAGCATAATGCTTATGTTTTATCCTGTTTTTATTATATTGGGCTTTTGGTGCATGGATTTTAGATGTTTGACTTGTAGATAGGGTTGTAATTGTGTTGAGTTGGTTCGGATTTAAGGAAAAAACAAATCCGAACCAATCAAAATTGATTGATTCGAATTTGTATTAGTTCAGTTTGGTTCAGGTTGATGAAATTTTTTTATCAAATCTAAACCAAATCGAACCAATTACAATCGGGCTGGTTTGGTTTGGTGTTTGAGTACTCAATCTCGAAAACTTGCCCCAAGCACCAAAACCAGAATCTAAATAGAAAAATCAAAGAAAAATCATTGAAATAATGTGGATTAAATAAATTTTATGAACCTCCATGCTCAAAAACCTCTCAATCACTATGCTCTTAGAACCATCAAAATCAATAAACATAAAGGTAAATACCAGAATCCCTAATCTCAAAATATGAATTAAACTAAATAATATAGTTAGAACAAGGGATTGGGACTGCATGGAAGATCAAGAGAAGGTGTGGCAGTGGAGAAGTAGGCCAGATCTGGGCAATTGGCTGACTACCTCTGCAACGATGGTGGGTGGTTGCGAGCTACAGGTAGAAGATGAGTGTGCAAACAATGGTAGAGAGGACAGCACGACTAATGAAGCTCACACAACAAAGATTGTGTAGTGGTGCTCAGTAGAGATTGACTGACGGGCGAGGGCTAAAGATAATGGTGGTCGGTGGAGATGACACAACCGACAACGGTTGACATCGTGCGACTAAAGCCTGAAGTCGTGGGCGGAGATGGTGGCGGCCGACCGGGGAATGAGGAACGAGGAACGAGATGGCGGAGGTCAATCGAGATTATGGAGGTCGACTAAGGAATGAGGGCAAAAGGCGGTGGTGGTTGGTGGCACAGTGGTGGTGGGTAAAGGTGTCTGCAGCAGCTAAGGCTTGTAGGTGATGTTGTTCAGCATTCAAAAATAGAACGAGGATTAAGAGGGGGGTTTTGATGTTAGTGGCTGCCAGGGTTTAGAAAAAAAAAAAGGACTAAGGGTTCTTCGAGTCAGTTTGAGTTTGGGTCTCAAACCCCCTGATCTGATGACCGAACCATATAGTGATTGGTTCCAATCGGATTGTACCCGATTGAATCGATAACCCAAACCAATTTAATTGGTTTGATTCGGATTAGTCAGGTTCATCAAGTCGACTTGATCCATTTACATCCCTATTTGCATATGGCCTCTTATTGCACTCACAATTATGGGTATGCCACGACCCAAATGAAATTACAGGTTTGCCTAGCCTAGGTACATTAACTTTTGATTTCATTTTATACACATGATTAAAAAATAACATAAAATATATTATTGTATATAATTAAATGATAATAAAAATTCAACTCTTGATAAGCAATTGATTTTTTTTTGTTAATAATAGTTTAGGTTAAGAGCAAGGCTCACCTCAATTCAGGGTTCAAGTATATCTCCAAACTTATTAAATGCTTACAAAGAGTATGATTTGAACCCACCAATGGGGAAACCTAAAAGTTCAACCTAAGTTATAATAATGTATGAGTGAAAGGTTGACCAGGTAAAATATATTCGGTTGGCGATAAACAATTGATTTAATTTAAATATTTCATAGCATTTAAACATTACCATTCCTAAATTTAATGTGTGGTGTGGCAAAGCCACTCTTTTATGCAAATTTTTCATTTGAATAATCACTCATAATAAAACCAGAACAAACTGCAATTTTTTTTTTGGTGATAATTAAACCGCAAAGAGTATGTTTCTACTGTTACGAAGAATGATTATTCAATTAAGATTAATTTATATGTACTAGTATTTTTTTAAAAATCAAAATAACCGCAATTCACAACATAATAGCTTCTTTGAATAATGGTTACCGTGAGGGTAATTTAGCAGACGCAATATAGCAAACAATTTTGATTTGATCTGATGATGCAGTTACAAGATAGCCTGGTTCAAATTTTGGTAAGCTAAAATAACCTTGGAGTAAAGGCACAATGAAGAATCGTGGCATTATGCAGGGGAAGATTTAGAAGGAGTAATTTTTGGTAACTGCCACAAGTAATAATCGGGCCTCATGCTCTTTGTGATTAAAATCTGTTGATGTGCCGTTTTCTTCTGTTCCCTTTAAACTTCTTGTGTTTTGCTCCTCACCATTGCCAGGTGAGTCAGGTGTTTTATAATTATCGAAAAAAAAGCAAACAAATTAAAATATAGTCCGAGGTTATGACAACACACTTATATTATATGAGAAATATTAAATTTTTTTAATTGGTGTGTCTAAAAATTTTTCTAATTTAAAATCTTACTTATATATATTCTAGGTTTAATTAATTTATATGAACTGACAGTATAAAATTTTTTTATACTGTTATTTAATCATATGCTGCTATATAAATAATATGCATGACCCACACCCTCACTACTCTAAAAGTTATAAAAATAGAAGAATTTAATTGAATGATAGTATAAAAAAATTTTATACTGTCAGTACATATAAATTAAATTTTATTATATATTTATTTATTTATTTATTTTATGGAATTATTAAATAGTTCTTGAATAGTGTATAAATTAAAATTCATGCTCTTGTAAGATTTTGAATTAAAAAGATTTTTAAGATAATTGTTAGGAGAATAAAACATCACTTATATTATATTAAGGGAAAAGTTAAATGCGTTAATTGAAGGTGCATGCAAATAAACTACACAAATAAAAAAATGGACGACTCCGATCTTTTTGAGTTATGAGTGTAATGATGGATAAAACAATTTTACTACATCAGGTTTATGCAAAATTGAAAAGTCTGTAATGCACTTTGTCTTTTTCTTTCATATAACACTACTCCATTGTTAATTCTCCCAAAAATGAATGCATGTGGGTCAAACTTAAAAAGTGAGATACTATTAAGTATTAACGATCTGCTATTTCAATTGGCGATTGCAAGTTTTTAATACTCGAATGTAATATTGCTGTGAGAAGTTTAATCATTCACAAAACTTGTTTTTTTTGCCTCCCCTGTCTAGTCTAGCTATAGATACATTCAATATAGCGAAACAAGAAAATAATAAATCATATAATAGGGCCTAGCTAAATGAAAGATATTTTTGTTTCCATCCTTTTATAGTTCATATGGACAATTCCCTGGACTGATTTCTTAGTTTCTGTTTTGTTTGGGCATTAGCCCCGTTGTTGAATTATCAAAAAAGAGAGTTTATATGGACAAAATTGTTATATATACATATATTTTTTAACTTGTGTACGTTTCTTATAATGAATTTTGGTGTATATATATATATATATATATATATATATATATATATATATATATATATATATATATAGAGGGAGAGAGAGAGAGTACATTTTCTTAAATAAAATATAATATTACAATGATATCAAATAAGTTAATAAGGAATTTACTTAGGTTTAGTTTGATAATGCTGTAATTTTTTTTTGAGTTGCTAAATTCTTTGAACTGTCTAAAAATAACTCTTAAAAAATTATAATAGTATTACTTGATAAAATAATATAAAAATTGCTCTTAATAAACAGACGTTAGAAGAGTAGTATTTAGACTTCATTTGGTATTGCTATAGTTTTTAAGAGTTGCTAAGCTTTTTAAATTATCTAAAAGTTACTCTTAAAAAGTTATAGTAGTACTATTTAGTAAAATAACATAAAAATTATTCTTAATACATAAAATTTACAAGAGTAGTATTTGGTAAAGTTGCTCTTAAAGTTTAAAATGATTATAAAGGATTTAAATATTAAAAAAATAATTTCTATTTTCACTATTATTAAATAAAGTAAGATTATATTAGTTTTTTAAATTTTAAATAGCACAAGTCAGTTCTGAAAAACATATCATAAGGGCTCGCAATAACACCCATTGGCTTTCAAAAGCTAGTAGCAAAAATACTCCCATCTTTTTATATCAAATAAGAAAAATTGGTTTATATTTTTTATAAGTAGGATCACTTTATTAAAAAGTACTACCAAATTAGGTTTTAATAAAATTACTCTTAAAATCTGAAATAACTATAATGGATATAAAATCTTAAAATTGAAATAGAACTAATCAAAAGGTTAAAATTGATTTTTTTATTAAAATTTAAGATTATATTAATTTTTTAAATTTTAGAGAGCATAAATAAACTTTGAAAAATACTCTATAAAAGCTCTGAAAAATATCCTTTGACTTTTAAAAGTTAGAAGTAAAAATACTCCAACTTTTTTGTTTATCAAATAGAAAAAATCAACTTTTTTTTTTTGATAAATAAAAGTATCCCATTAAAGAATACTACTCAAACCAGGATAGTTCTTCCACTGCATATGTGTTAGGTTGGTATTTTTATAAAAAATTTATAGATCAGAAATATGTATTCAATTTCTCTGTCCCTTGATTATTTTTCTTGGCTCTTCAATCAAAAGTTATCATATAGAAATTGTGGATAATTTTTTAAAAGTTAGTTTTAGAAAAATTATGGGTGATGTCCTGTAAATGTAATCACGGGGACGTATAAGATTTCTATCCGAGAAATATTGGCATTAAAATTTATTAGAAAAATAAGTTGAAAGTGTTGAATAATAATCTAAATAAGCCCTCTGGAAGTAATGTCATGACTTGAAACTGAATCTGAGTTTTAGCAAGAAAACGACGAGTTAGAAAAGGGTGAGATTATCTGCTGTAATCAACCCACACCCAGAAAAAAAAAAAAAAATGTAAAGTCATATATAGACTACTTCATGACGGAATTTTGCTCGCTTTAGGTTAAAGATTAAAAATGGTACGTACTTTGACCCAACATGAATTACCAATACCATATCCAAATTAAAAGATTTGAGTCTATCATAACTCAAATTAATTAGCCTAAAGATAGAGAATTCCAAATCATTATAAAAGATATATTTAGCACTTTTAAGAGGAGCTCCGCCAAAAGATATATACAAAGAACTTAGCACACGCGATAATAAAGAGAGTCATCAATGAAAAATATTATTTATCCAATTTTCTTTTTTTTTTCATCTTTGACACTATACGCTGTCTTTTAAGTATAAGAAATGTTATTTGTATATAATATTTATTAAATATCATATTAATATACTTTTATTGACAATTAAATAGAAAATAAATTTTATTTGATATAGATCTTACCTTTTATTTAATAATAAAAATGATATTATTTTTTAAATATTGAATAAAAAAATATTAAAATCTATTTTTAATCAATAATATTTAAAAAGCACTTCATATATCTCTTTAAATATTTCTAAAAAGTTGATATAAATAACATTTCTTTGTCATTAAATGGTATGGATTTCCAGTCCTCTCAAGTTTTCCCACAATGCTTCTATTCTATGGTTCTGGTTCATTTGGCCTCAGATCCTTGCCTGCTGGCTGGCAAAAACGGGTACAACCTACCAGATGACTCAGTACGGGCACACCCCATTGACACCTATGGATCCCACTCATCCGTCTCTTTTATTTGTGTCGTATGTAATTACGAATATATTCATAAACGTGTTCCACTCGAAATTATACATACATCCGTACATATATACGCCCGAAATTCAATCTCTAAGGGTGTTTGATATATCATATTAAATATAATAAAATAAAATAATATAATATATTATAATTTTATTTATTATTTGATATAATTAATATATTATATAAATTTATTTATTAAATTTTTTTTATATATTAAAATAATAAATAACTTAATTCAATATAAAAATATCATATTAAACATGATAAATTTTTAATATATAAAAATTTTTTATTTGTTTTAATATATTTTATTAAAATAAAAATAATTAATAAAAAATATATAAATAAAAAATAATATTATTCAATAAAAATTAATAATAGATAAATATTTTTTAAAAAAATAATTATAAAATAACTATTAAAATTAATATAAAAAATATAGGAATAAAATTTATTATTAAAATATATAAATAATAAAAAATATAATTAAATATAAAAATATAATATTAAATCTATTCGAATTTCGATATATAAAAATTCTTTCTCTATTTTTCTCTCATATTTTTTTATATATAATAAAAAATAATTAAATAATTATTTAAATAATTATATTAATTTTTAATTTTTAAATTTAATATTTAAAAATTATATTTATTATAATTTTTTTAATTATATTTTATATAATATAATATCTTATATAATGACATATTATATATTACATAATATTAAAATTTTATCAAATTTTATAAAATCAACTCGGATCATGTTACGCCTTATATCATCGTTCATGCCAAACAAACAGGGCCTAATAATTTTTGTTAGTGTTTTGAGTGACAGCAAAGCCCTGCAGTGACATTAAAGCTCATTTACCATGCTCAACTACCACCATTCCCAACACTCTTAGTTTTTCCCCTTTAAAAAGGAGACTCCAGACACGCCGGTAAGCACATCTCAGAGCAAGACAAAGGGAAGTGCAATTACGTAGTGTGTGCTTTAGGGGAGTGAGAAAGTGAGGTTGTAGCTAGAGAATAGAGAGAAGATAATGGCTAGGTGGTACTGTGTGTTGCTTCTGGTTCTTGCTGCGGCTGTGGCTACAAGCGCGAGAAACGTGCCTAGCGATGCTGGTCTCAAGGACCAGAAGAACTTCGTCACGTTTGGTGGCGTTGGTGGTTATTCTGGAATTGGAAGCAATGGACTACCCTTCGGAGGAGCCGGTGCCGGAATAGGTGGCGGATACGGCGGTGGGCTCGGTGGTGGGCTCGGTGGCACCACCGGCTTAGGTGGAATTGGTGGAGTTGGCGGACTCGGTGGTGCTGGTGGTGGTAGTGGAGTCGGTGGCGGCGTTGGTGGCGGCGTTGGAGGCGGTGTTGGCGGTGGCGCTGGTGGCGGCACTGGTGTTCTTCCTTTCCCTTGAGATGATGAACGTGAACATGTGGAGCACTTTTACATGTTTTATTTGAGTTACCTTAGTATTTCTTTTCTTCGTTCAGAAAGTAACTGCGGTTTATGTTGTGTACGTGTTGTTTATCGTCGAAGCATGTTATTCTAGCGTTTCTCGCCTAGCGAGAGTAATATAGTGTGTTTTGTAACGTGTCCTTCCGTCTTTGCTTAGTTTTTTTCTTTTTCACATCCATGGCACTCATATATACGTGGTTCTTTTAAGGGTTTCAGTTTCATATTTCACTTGAAAGTAAGGTAATCAATATATGAGTTTAGCTTTGTACCAGTTACATGTTTTTTTTTTTTAACTTTTCTTTCTCTTTGTCTCTCTCCTTTTTTTGGTTCAAGGTTTGAAGCTATTACAGTTCTACTTAAAGTTCATCCCACATTTGCTTCTTTGATCAATAAAATAGAATAGCAGTATCAAGTATATGGATAAACTTGAAACGTCAAGCTTTTTACCCCCGACGAATACAATTTGAGACTGTTTCCCTTTGCTTGTTTTGGCCTGGTGACTGAGAGGGCACCATATATAAACTTAAATAAGCGCGAAAGCTGTTGGAACCAGTCAACCAGACATACCCGATACAATAGAAGAGTAAAGGTTCACAGCCAAAAAATATAAAAAAAGTATTTTCAGAATTTTTAATACAAACTACTGTAGTTGATAGATAAATTAAAGTGGTATAATTCTATTTGAGAAATATCATTTATACTTAGCAAATAGATTTGTTGTGTACATATAAAGGGAGAAAAAAAATAAAAAAAGTAACATTTTTCTTTTTAAATACTTACTACCTTTATGTTTTTCTCTCTTTCTCTTTATATATTTATAATAAGTTTTTTTTAGCACAAAAATTACATTAAGAAGAGCGAATTTGCGACAGCAATACGGTTATTTGCCAAGCCTAGGTCATTTATAGACATTTAGCGCACCAACATTTGCCCATGCTAAGCTCACGATCAGAGGTCTAAGTGCACCGAATCAACATGTTTAGCAACCCTTGAAATTTTGGTTAAAATGTGTTACGAATGTTAATGGTGTAGAGAGACAAAGTTAAAAGAGAGATTAATGTTTAATTGCTTTAAATAGTTCGGTACTTCTTCTTTTTAATTAAAGTTTAAAAAATTAATGCTAAAAAATTTTTACAATCGGCCTAGTTTAAGACTAGTAAACTTTGAATGATCCAATTAGAGTGTAATAAATATCCAATGCTAGGCATTGTTTTTTTTTAGAAAAAGAAAGTGTGGTCAAATAATTGGCTTTACCAATAAAAAAAAAAAAACACTTAACTTGTTCATTACTTTCTAATGAGGTGATTTCTCATTTCCTTACACCTTTAGTAAAAAAGTATATTGTTATATTTAAAGCTAAAAATGATTTTTTTATACCTAATTTCTATACCAAAATTTTACGCTACCTTTTTTTTTTTTTTTGGGAAACAAGAAGAGTGATATTAAAAAGTGTGTTTTTATTTTTTATTTTTTCATTTTTTTGACAAAAAAAGTATACGTGCATTTAGTGAGTGTAAAAATATCTAAAACTTTGTCCAAGCTAAATACAAGAATATTATGGTAACTAATGTTGTTTGATTTGGGAATGAATCTTTTCATTTGAAAATCTTACATGATTTTATCATATGTTAATTTTTATCAAAATATATTTATGGATCCTATATTTTTTTAATTAATAGCAAAAATTAACACATAACAAGATTATATGGAATTTTTAATTAAGAGGATCTATTTTCTATTTGACCTCTGCACTAGTGATCGGGTAAGTGCCAATGCCATGATATTTGAGTGGAAAACAAGGGTTTGTCTATGATGCACCTCATAAAGTGAGGTGCATCACACACCTTGTATGATTGATAGTCAGATATGAGGGTATACCAATACACCTTATGAAATTAATGGTCAGATATAAAGGTGTATTGGTGCACCCTCACATCTGACCATCAATCATACAAGATGCGTGATGCACCTCTCAAAATGAGGTGCATCATAGCATTTGCCGGAAAACAAATATATGTGCAATTATAGTTAGTATAACTGGTAACAAGTTTTGTTTATTTCTAAACTTTAATGCTGTACAATAAATTAATCGGAGCAACGGAAGAGGTTTTGATGTTGAGTTGAACTTACTGTATTGGTCATATGGTCCCCCTAAGTGAACAAAATCCCGGTGATGTGCTACTTTTCATCGTGACCTCTGTTCATCTAAGACTCCGACAGCTTTGCTGTTCATCTGCCCGGAAGCATGTTGACATATATCTGGATTAGTAGCCTCGCACTCTTCCATTTTCTTATGGGTTATATTTGGGTAGAGATATAGTTTATTGTAAACAATCAAATCGATTTAATAACTTATGTGAGTCATATTAGAAACACACATGTATCTAAAAAATGCCTTTATACATGTCTAACTGTTGGTGAGAGTCTAAACACAAGCATGCCCATTTTTTTGGGTATTTAAACCATGCATGTGTAAAAATCCCATATACACTATTCCTTTTATTTAGTCAACTATATCATGTCCCCATCTAGCATGAAGACATCGAGGTCTATTGGTGGGCCTTACACTAGAGTTAGAAACATGTTGTATATCTGTTTCTAAAAGAAAATAAGATCTTGTTTGATTGGCCTATCACTTTAGTTTTAAAATGAAAACAGAAATGGAGTCCACTATTTCATGTATTACAGGTTTCATCTATTAAAGGGTATATTTGGTTGGGAGAAAAAATTGGAGAAACTTTTTTTTATAAATGAACTGTATATGTAATTTTTATCTTCTAACTAAGTATATCCTAAATGTTAATTTGTGGGCGTTTAGGATTTTTACTATTACATGTACCGGTCACGGCCAACCATTGCTTGAGTCAAATGAAAATGTATATGGAGAAAAAAAAAAATTAAACGAGTGGTAGTTAACTACCAAGTCATTGCCATGCCATGGGTACAAATACTGGGTTAATTATCAGTGATTAAATTTGAACGAGAGATACACTTTGCTTTCTCTCTACAAAATATCCAGCTATAGAATAGTGTGGTCCTCAACATAATTAATTCCATCGTGAAATGTAAGTGCCATCTCTCTCCGTAGGGTTGGTCAATTTGGTCAATGAGTTTTTATTAAGTAAGGCACCAAGAGAGTGAACAAGCAACTATGACCAGGAGCAATTCTTACATGATTTAAGAATATCATGTAACTATATTTTTAATCAATTATATAAATATATTTTTATAAAATTATATATTAATAATAAATTTTATATAAAATATATTTATATAATTAATTTAAAAATATAATTATATAATAGCCCTAAATCATGGAAATATTTCTTCCATGACCAATGCCAATCTATGCATTAATTTGGTAAAATTCAAAACTTTTAACAAATGACTATGATACAAGCTTTTGACAACTTTATTATTCCTCAAGTGCTTTTGGGGCTGGGTAAGTGCGATCGGTATTAAGTTAATAAAAGGTTTGGTGAAGTTTTGAATGAAGTTGGGAGGCGAAAAAGCTGGCCAGTTAACTAGCTATCTGCAGTTGGGAACAGGCTCTGTGTCACATTTACTAGCTCCAGTGATATTGGCATCTGACACTGCAGGTGGTAGTCACTCCAATTGAATGGTAGAATTGAATAAGAACCAGACACGTCAACTAAGTAGTAAATAACAACCACCAACTTCCTTTCACTTTAGCCTCTATCACATTGCATAACTACTTAATTCATTTTTCTGGTGTTACAATTGTGCAATTGTTTTGGGGGGGGGGGCGAAGGGGGTTGAGGGGGACTCTATAAGGTTAAAAGCCCACACTAGTTGTACAATATGCAGTCTACTTATATTGACGCGGTTTGCCATGCAATTTGCGGTTTAAGGTGCTCCTAATATTTTGTGACCGTAACATATTAAATCATAGAGACTTATGACGTATATTAATATATTAATTATTTATAATATATTATAATAATATTTTAATTTTTTAAAAAATTTAAAATATAATTAAATATATTTTAAAAAATAATATAAAATTATATGAATAAAATTTTATATAAAATTATATGAATAAAATTTTATTAATTGATAATATAAAATTATTAATAATAATTAATTTTAAAAATATATTTAATTATATTTTTAAATTTTTTTAAAATTAAATATTATTATAGTGTATCATAAATGATTGATGCATTGATACATTTCATAATCTTCATCATCAAATTGTAAGGTACACCATACTCATTTATCAGTGAGGAGCACTATAGTTGGCGCCTACTTATACGTGCATCATCAAGGATTGGCGAGATCTTTAGAAACAGTCCACTATGTCTATATGTGGTTTACTCTCCTGAATTAGCAAGGCCATGTTCCCCAAGGTTAAGTGACATAAATTTATAGCCATTGTTACCTCTCACTAAATAGCAATATTATTTTCGCGTAACACATGTAGGGGCTCCAGGAATATGGGAGCATATTGTAGACTAGACCATATGGTAGATTAAAGAGGATCAACTGATCAACATCTCAATAAATTAATAGATAACTAAAGAGTCTCTGCCTCCTCTTCACTTGTTGCATCAGATCGAGGACTAGCAACATTTTTTACTCTTTTGTTAGTTAATTGTCGCTATTCCTCTGAAACTTCTGTCAAACTGCTTGTACTTAATTTATACTAAGAATCTACATATCTTGTACTCATTATAAAAGAAAATGTGCAGACATACATTATATATATTCATACATATTCAACTTCTTTTACAAGAGTAAATGTGCACGTTATATAGAAAATCTTTGCCGTAAACCTTTCCCTATGATGGTTGTATATAGAGAGATTCTTAAGTGCACCAAAAAAAAAAAGTTATACTCTGCATCATTCACACCTATTATATTTAAAATATAATTAAAATAGATGTTTGAGCTTAATAGCAACTAAGGTACGTAACACTTTTGAGGTGAAGTAGAACTCCAGAGATAATGGTCTAGGCGGTGAATGAAGCAGATCATCACGAGGTGTTTGGGTAGAGGGATTGTGTTGACTGTGATTCTAGGATGGCTGAAAAGATTTCTGTCTTTGGATTGTTTATGACAGGCATGTTGAGAGAAGTATGTCTTGGTTTCGCATGCTTTTGTTGATTTATAAAAGGATATTCCCTCAAGGAGACAAGGCATTTATTGATTGCTTATCTTTTATCAAGGTCTAGTTTAACTTCTTAGAAGTGTGACAGTTCTAAGAAGGTAATCTTTGTTTCTTCGTACGAGATTTTTATGTGAATTTATCATTTTGGGTTTATCATTTTATTAAATTTGTGCAACGTGAAATAGTGTTCATCTTCTATGCTTTTGACCGCTTTGCCCATTGGAGATACCCACCTCGTAAAGTTTTTTCATCTTAGGGTGAATGTTCCCAACAGAGCAAACTCTACTTCCGAGCCTATCAAATCATTGGGCTCAAGAGTTTCCCCGACAGGATAGTTTTATTGGGCTAGATTGCCACCTTAGCTCCAGGCCTGAATCTCTTTATAATTATCTCTGGACTATGGCATAACTATCTCGTTAAAATGAAACTACTATTTTGCTTATACTTGTATATATCCAATAGTGAAAGCAGTAATAACCTACAAAATTGGTATGTTAAGGAATGAATGATATAAAACACAACTTTTCTAACTCTAAAAGCATCTAACAATCTCTCTTGTATATAGCTCTCATTATTCATTTTGTCAATATGTCTAAATGAACTTTTCTAGATTTTGACATTCCTTTTTCCTTTTTGTTTTCATATATGGGCTGGACCTAGGAGTGGGAGGGACAGCATACGCATTATCCAAAAACATAAGACATTGTTAAATAGTAATACAAAGAATGGGCCCAACTGCCCAAACAAAACAAAAAAAGAACCCATAAAGCATTCCCTTCACAGTTGGTTTTAACTTGAGCACAAAGCCAACAAGAGTGAGAAGAATAGTGCATCATTTTCTCTATCTTCACCGCTTACGCACTCTCTCTCTCAACGCTTTCCCCAAAACTCGCGATTTCCAAATGGGTCAGGGAACTCCGGGCGGTCTGAACAAGCAGGGCCTTCCGGGCGACAGAAAGCCAGACGGCGGCGACAAGAAGGACAAGAAGTTCGAGCCGGCGGCGCCGCCCGCCCGCGTGGGCCGGAAGCAGAGGAAGCAGAAGGGTCCCGAGGCGGCGGCGCGGCTTCCGACGGTGACGCCGGTGTCGAAGTGCAAGCTCCGGCTTCTGAAGCTGGAGCGGATTAAGGACTACCTTCTCATGGAGGAGGAGTTTGTGGCGAACCAGGAGCGCCTCAAGCCCCAGGAGGAGAAGGCCGAGGAGGACCGATCCAAGGTCGACGACCTCCGCGGCTCCCCCATGAGCGTCGGAAATCTAGAGGAGCTCATCGACGAGAATCACGCCATCGTTTCGTCTTCGGTGGGGCCGGAGTACTATGTAGGAATCTTGTCTTTCGTTGATAAGGATCAGCTTGAGCCTGGTTGCGCGATTTTGATGCATAACAAGGTAGGGTTTTGCTGTTTTTTTTTTTTAATGCTGATTATTGATTTTTTGGGTTGAGGTTTGATTGAGTGATGGAAGATTGTGGGGTATAACGGGGGTTAGGGTTTGGTGGGTGAATTGTATGCTTTTGGAGGGTGGAATTAATGAAAGTTGCATGATGAGGGTTTGATCATTGAGTAGGTGGAAAATTTGGATTGAGAATCACTTCATGCTTGATTGGTCTGACAGAAATGTGGGACGGTTGAAAGTAAAGTGCAAATCATTGGTACTCCAATTCACAAATTTTGGCCTCATATATCATGAGAGTGATTCAAAAGTGATTTTTCCACTCTCTACGAAGTAATAATGGGTGAAAATAAAAAACCTCTACATATCAGTTCCCAATCCTCCTGTTTCAGTTTTCTTCATCCCCATTTTCTTTTCACCTACTCAAACTAGCAAAGCTGTAGAATGTTGAAGAGTGGAGTTTTGTGCTGTATAAAAGTGAAAACATATAATTGGTGATGAACTGTTATATTATATTGCATCTCAGTGTAAGACTTGTCTAGATCTTAACAGGTTTAATAAATTTTTGATATGATAATGTTGTATTAAGAAGTACGAAATGTTTCATAGCTAATGCTACTTGTTAAAATGGTTAATGGATCAATTATGCCATTTTTGGTGGTATTATTAATTTAAAAACTTGTTGGCGTTCTTTTTTCCTCATCACAGTTCAGACTTCAGAGACAGATGTGTATAGTTCGTGGTAAGTATAATGAGCATGATCCGATTAAATTAGGGACAAAGATAAAATAAATTCTGGGTTGCTAGCTGGGAAAATGGATGATTGAAAATCATGTGGCATACCTTATGTACTTAATCTTTAATGATTGTTAATTCTGGTTAAGGAGAAACTTAATATGTTTCTCTTTCTCAATGGCTATGCATCTCTGAAGTGATGTCATGTTAACCTCTCGAGTGGGAAGGCTTGGGAAGGCTTTGTTGTTCTTGTTCTTTGGGAGAAAGTATGACATGGAGGTTGACAGAATTTTTGTTTGTATAATTGAATCAGTCATCTGTTCTTGTATAGTTAATATGGTTAAATGCAAGAGATACGATGATTATCTTTTCATCTCTGGCTCTTTATCAGGTTCTTTCTGTTGTTGGGCTTCTTCAAGATGAAGTTGATCCAATGGTCTCTGTCATGAAGGTTGAGAAGGCTCCTTTGGAATCGTATGCTGACATTGGTGGTTTAGATGCCCAGATACAGGAAATCAAAGAGGCAGTTGAGCTTCCGCTCACACATCCTGAACTGTATGAAGACATTGGTATCAAGCCTCCTAAGGGGGTCATTTTATATGGAGAGCCTGGAACTGGGAAGACCTTGCTTGCAAAGGTGTGCATTTATTTTCGTTTCTCATTGGGCCACTCGAATAAAATTGCTGCTTCTAGTTTTCTGTTTCTCATTCTTCCTTCAAATCTCTTTGCCTTTAAGCTAAGCATGCTCCACAATGAATCAATAACAAGGAGTTTGAATTTTTTGGTCATCATGTCTATATGCTTCGTAAGAGATCTGTGTATTTTGCAATACTTTTTATTTTTTTTCTCTTAATTTATGTGTTTGCAATCTGCATTTGTTATCATGTTACTTTTAGAAAATTTTCTTGTTATTTCCTATTTGCTAGCTATGAGTCAGTGGCTTTACAGATACTGGATACCATTTTGTAAAAACTTTTTCTTTTGTGGGTTTTGGCCCCACCCCCCCCCCCTTTCTTTCTTTTTGACTTTTTAGCTTTTCATAATCAATGTATGAAAGAAAATTGTTTTTGGCTGTTAAAATGATAGATGAAGCTGGTACTAAAAGGAAGACATGGCTATGACAAGAACCCCCTTGGCAAAGTGGTTTTTATCCTCTGTGTGGGCATGCACTAATATTCTTTTCTATGCCCTGTTTTAGGGATGGCATTGTTGCATATTTTAAACTAACAAGGATAATATTATGGAGTCGCATGTTTAAGCTTAGAAAAAATAAAAAAACTTTTATGATATAATAATATTATGGGTCACGTGTTAAAGCTTGAAAAAAAAATTATGATATAGCTTTCTTTTAGGAAGTTACTCTTCCTAGCTTATGAGAAAAGAACTGTAACTGCTTTTTTTGTGTATTAGGTTTTTTTTTTTTTTTTGAAAACTTATCGAATTCTAATTACCTTAAATATTTTTTTGCATATCTTTTAATTAAAAAAGGTTTCTTTTTCCCATAAAAATAATTTCAAACAAACAGGCCCTATATTGGAGAAGTTAAGCATATGGAATTGTCAATTCCTTGCAGGTGACAGACATCATTTAATTAACTCTAGAATGAAGTTAATAATTTGCATTTGGAGATTGGAACTCTTTATGTAGAAAAAAGATACTATAAAGACCTGTGGTTATTTTTCTATTCTAATATATTATATGATATTCACCTGAAATGCTGTTCTCATTGTGCAGTTGCAATAAGCATTAACTGATCCATGTCTTACTGTATCATCTATAGTTTTTATTATTGTTCATGATTTACTACACAAGCACATGTGTGCACAGGCAGTTTGGATTAAGACAAAGCCTTGTCTGCTTTCAGGCTGTGGCAAACTCAACATCAGCAACATTCTTACGTGTTGTTGGTAGTGAATTGATACAAAAATACTTGGGAGATGGTCCAAAACTTGTGAGGGAACTTTTCCGAGTTGCTGATGATCTTTCCCCTTCTATTGTCTTCATTGATGAAATCGATGCAGTTGGTACAAAGAGGTAAGTTATTGAGCACCAACTTCAGGAATCACTGAGTGGCAAAATTTTTTCCGTCCTTTGTTGATTTTGTTTTTTGGGGTGGGGGTTGGAGTGGTAGAAAGAAGAGTTATATCTTGGATCTTCGTAGGATTCTTTTTAGCTTACTTGTTAATATGTTAAGCATTGACAATAGAGGTAAGTTATTGAACATCAACTTTGGAAGTCGCCGAGTGGTGGTTGAGGGGTGGGGGTTTTTGGGGGGCTGGGTAGAAGAGTTATATCTTCGATTTTCGTAAGATTCTTTTCCTGCATTCATGGGTTACTTGTTAATATGCTATACAGGTATGATGCTCACTCAGGTGGAGAACGTGAAATTCAAAGGACTATGTTGGAGTTGCTGAATCAGTTAGATGGTTTTGATTCAAGAGGAGATGTAAAGGTGATTCTTGCAACCAACAGAATTGATAGTCTTGATCCAGCTCTGTTGCGACCTGGTCGGATAGACAGGAAGATAGAATTTCCTCTCCCTGATATCAAAACTAGGAGACGCATTTTCCAGGTAGGCATGATGACTCATTTTGTGAAAGCAACACTTCAAATGCTGTTTTTGCTGATTCTATGTGTTATCTTAGTAGGCATATTCTGCTTAGTCATATGACTAAAAGGTCTAATACTTTTGTCATGTAGATACACACATCAAGGATGACATTAGCTGATGATGTCAACTTAGAAGAATTTGTTATGACTAAGGATGAGTTTTCTGGAGCGGATATAAAAGCAATATGTACTGAAGCTGGTTTACTTGCTCTACGAGAACGCCGTATGAAGGTTAGAAGAATCTTCTATTATCTGTACAATTATTGGCCAAGACAATGCAATCCTTATGGTACCCTGTTGCTGTCTGGAGCTTTTTTTTTTTTTTTTAAAAGAAAACTTTGTGATAAGGTAACTCTGAAGTTAGTAGACTGTGTTTGCCACCTTAAATGCTTATAATTGGTGTTGGAGAAAGGCCATCTGTAATTCCCTTCCCTCAACAAAATAAGTAAATAAGAGTTTTGTCATGGTTTCCACATTTCCCTTTCATTAAAAAACAACCTACACTAGATGTTAGAGTTCCTATTAATTTCTTTATAGGAACAGGATTTCAGTTAACTAAACCTCCCAGTTTGCTTTTGATACTTGAGCAGAAGAAAAATGCCTGTAAAGATAGGAAACATAAATGAATTAGGTCAAGTTAGTAAATTGCTTTGATTTAGAATTTTGTAGTTAAAGTTTTCCTTGGTGTGCTTTTGAAGCACCAAGATTGCGTTTGTTCATGTGCCATATCGATCGTTGCATTTAATTGGTGACATGAGCATACTTTTGTTTTGTGTCAAACTTGGTAGTCTGAAGTATTCCTATTTTATATGTCGAGTCCTTCTGCTTGTTTGCAGGCAATTGTCTATGTTCTCATTTGTTTTATACTTCATCATTTGAGTTTTATTTTAATTTTTTAATATTATCCTTTTTTTTCAGGTGACGCATGCTGACTTTAAGAAGGCAAAGGATAAAGTGATGTTTAAGAAGAAAGAAGGGGTGCCAGAAGGACTGTATATGTGAAATATCATCCTCAATTACCCTGGCTTCCTTCTTGTGTTATGGTCGTTTTTCTTTATGTTCTGTGAACGATGTTATTCGTTTGTATCGTGAATTAGAGCTTTATCCATATGCAGCTGCCTGGGCAAAGTCGGTTATGGATTTGCGCTATCAGGGATTGTAATCTGAACTACAGTTCAATATAGTTTCCTTTCAATTCAAAGACGGGAACATTTTCCATAATCCTATTATATTATCGGTAAAGCTCTTCCATTCGTATTACCTTGATGATTCTAAATGTTTCTAATAAATTTTCTTAATAATATTTTTTTAATTAATAAGTAAAAGGTACTGGAGTTTTCTAATATTCTCAAGATAGTAATGAGACATTTTAGGATTTTATTAAATATTTAGATAACTATTGAAAAGACATTTGAAGAGTATATAGTATTATGTGTACTGCTAGTCTTACTCTAAAACTGCCGTGCATTATCAGTGTTTTCAGATCCATAGTTCATATCTTTTCTCGAGTCAACCTGGTTTGCTTATAGCTGATTCTGAAGTCATGCCAACAACAAACTAAGCTAGCAATCACGGTGGCTAACGCCAACAGCATCCGTTGTGTCTTAATTCGTTTGCCCTGGGATTTCAAAACCTTGGCAACAAATGCTCCGACCTTATTTTATTTTATTTTATTTTTTTGGGGGGGGGGGGGTTCAATTCTTGTCCTCATTCAATGGCTATTCGTTCAACTGCTAAACTTAGTAATGTTGGTGTTTTTGTGAATCGTTCAAGCCCATCTTTTGGGCATAAAAATTATTCCTAAATTCTAATATTAAAATTGAAAATAATAGAGTAAGAATTTTATTGCCAGAATATTGAGTAATATTAGTTGTTACACTGTGTTTCTTCAGACCATTAATACGGGTATGTGAAAAATTTCGCCGTTGTACACCATACGGGAGGCCCATACTTCCGGTATGTGTGTCATAAAATAACAAGAATAATGCTTAATTTGGACACACATTTAGGTGTACACCTTTTCACATCTAGCTTAGGTGCCACTGGCAGCATCTGAATGTGTAGTTGTTGTACTCTCGCTGCCTTGAGCAATTGTTAAGGTCGTAGGCCTATGCCTTGATCTTACCCAAAAAATGAATCGGATTATTTGAAGCAAACAAATAAGTACAAGTAAGAAAAGCCAAGTATAAACCAAGATATAACCCAGGGGACGAATTCTATAATAAATATGATTAGGGCTCGCTAAGCCCAGTGCCCACATGTATGTGAGCAGCATGCATGAGACTGCAGCGACCATAAAAAAGGTCAAGACCCACATTATGGCCTTATTGTCAAGCGGGAATCCGCTAATGATAACCAGCACCACACAAAGAGAGGAAAAGAAAGAAGACGTGTTGAAGAAAATGAATTTCATATAGTCTGGTGTGTGGGCATAACCTAAAACTGCAGTGCCGGCTTCACAGAAACCGTGTTTAGTGCAGTCATATCCATCATCTAGTGTATCCGCTTGCCAAACTCCTCCTGGTGGGCTTATAACTGACTGAAAAGTCATGGTTGCTATCACAGTAGCCGCCACCATCAATTGCTTGTTGTTCATCCAGTTGCTTTGGCTTATCAGGTACGTTTTGCAGAAGTGCTCAATCCTGTCCCAACAACCATGTTGTTGTGATGCTTCAGTAGATGAGGGTGGTGGTGATGATGATGAAGGAGGATGATTGCTTACCGAGAGGCTAATGATGATTCTGCAGGAGGGTCGTTGCTTTGTGAGGGAGGGGATTGTTGTTGTGGAGGACCAATGCTTGATAAGTGTGGTGGCTGTTGTGTATGAACTATTTCTTCTGGGGGGTTTGGCTGTGGTGGTTGAGAAGGATCTGTGCCTGATGAGGGCAATGGTTGTTGTTGCACAAGTTCTATGCTTGATGAGTGGGGTGGTGGTGGTGATGGTGGTTGTTGCCCTAGAGGATCCATGGTTGACAAGGGCAGAGGTTGTTCCACAGGATCTCTGCTTGTTGAGGACCTTGGTGATTGTGGTGTATCTGTGCTTCCTGAGGGTAGTTGTTGTTTTTCAAGATCTATGCTTGATGAGGATGGTTGTTGTTGGGCATTATCTATGATTGGTGAGGATGGTGGTGACTGTGCAGTATCTGTGTTTGTTGAGAGTTCCTCTTGTCGTGTATTAGATATGCTTCGTAAGGGCACTGGATGTTGTTCAGTAGCTAGGCTTTGTAAAGGAGTTGGTTGTTGCTCGGATAGGCTTTGTGACTGATCTTGTTGTTGCTCAGTATTTATGGTTAGCGAGGGAGCTTCTTGTTCAGTATTTGCAGACCTTTCAACTCCTGCTTCAGTTAAAATTTGTTCAATTGTAAGGCTAGTTAAGTCTCTTGGATAGCCCTCCAACATGTCCAAAGCTGTTAAACCTGCCCTATTCAAAGCATTTATTGCTGGACTCATTTCAGACTGCGAAAGCAAGTATTTAACGGTCTGCAAAGTTATAGAAGATCTGTTAAGACTTTTTACCAGCACAATGAAACTATTCATTTTCGTTATCAAACGGCACAAAAATGTCAATAAATAACTTAACGAAAATATTTAGAAGTTAATATTTTTGCTTGATTTTTATTAACTTCATTTCATTAAACAATTGAGTTATGCTAGGTGAAGATATTTTGCATCAAACACTATATCGATTCGCTCTCCATTCACCATTAGATGATATGTGAACTCCAATTGGACTCTATCAAATCCACATCTAATCTAATGGTAGATGGGGTGTGAGTTGATACTATACTGAATACAAAATATGTTTATCAAATATTTCCTTAAACAACTACTTTTGTACTATGTCAAAATTTTTAACTAATTTGCAGGCTATAGCATTGCTTTGAATTTCTTGTCTAAAATTATCTTTCACTAGAAGTGTTTCCATATACATGTCATTATATTCATCAAGAAAATTGGTAAACGGTACCTTAATTTGTCTGTGCCTCACTGCTAAATGCAGAACAGTGTCTCCCTCTTTGTCTTTGGCGCATAGCAATTGAAGGTCTCCTCTTGCTGATTCAACTATGAATTTCAATGCCTCCAGATGGTTATACCGAATGCACAAGTGTAGAATGGAGCCATCACCAGTCTCAGTAGTCATCTCACGAATGGACTCTGGCTTGGCACAGATCAACTCCTCAATGGCTCCCAAGCGTCCTCTCATTGCGGCAAAGTGGAGAGGAAGCAAGTCATCTTTGTCCCGAACCATGCAAGTTTCTGGGTTTGTCAGCAACAGAACTTTCACCACCTCAGTGTGCCCTTTAGCGGAAGCTAGATGAATGGGGCAGCGTCCTTCTGCATTCACTTCACTGCCTAAACTGGGATTGATGTCGAGAAGAACCTTACAGAATTCCAAGTGTCCAAGCAAAGAGGCTATGTGTAATGGGGTCTCAGTGACGGGATAGAGTGAAACCTTGCTCAGAATAAGAGGGTCCCTTTGGAGCAGTGTGTTCAAGGTACTTACACATCCATTTATTGATGATTCATAGAGTTCTCTCATTGTGTCATCCTGTCGATTTGGATCTGCCAAAACCTCCATCACAGGACTCTTGGAAATCAATTCAAACTGAGCACTGATGGTGTTATGATGTTACTTAGGTGTAGTGTCTTGCAATTTAATCTTCAAATGTTCATCGAAATAACCAATGAGCTTATAGAATAGAACGGTAATAACAAGAGAACTTTGTTGATTTGGGTCCTAACTTTGTTCTTTTCAGGTTTATTTACTTGAGTAATGACATAATACTCCCCTCTGTCGCCAACAATATAAATGTAAGGAAAGAGAAATGTTTTATCTTGTGTTTGTTTGCTATTGGCCTTGTCTATTTGAGGATATATATTACGTTTTCTATTCCAGTTTTTTCTTACATTTTTTTAGACAATTCTTTTATGTTTATATTGTGTAAGAAAATGGAGTAAATTTTAACCGTTATACACAAACAGAAACGTTGGCTTGGATGTCAAACCGTATCACCAACATAAAGAACAGCAATGAATACAGGAATCATAGCGGATTGGCGCAGGCTAATTAAGTCTAACACGGGAATAAGATATATCTCTGCCATGCAAGAGTATCTAAAATTTAGATCACAACCTTTTTTCGCTTCCGCTTCCGCTTCGTGATGAACTGAAGTCAAAAAGCCCTTCAAGGACTAATTGGCTGTATTTCCCCCGCATCCATTACCCTCTTGTCAGTCACATTCGATAAACTCAAGTAGTTCAAGTACCTTAAGCCTTATCCTGAATTTAATCATTTTGTAAGCTAACAAGTGCAAAAATTTTGTGGGAGAAAGTTAGAAATGTAAGGAACATCAGATAATCCTCTAAATTATACCCAACTGAGATTTATTTTTTCATCTGTATAGCTCTACCCAATGACTTAGCGTATGATCATATTAGACATTTTTATCCTCATTAGGCAAGTACCCTTAACCGGGTGCATGAAAGTCGTTTTCTAACTAAAATAACAAAAAGAAGGTTGTATTGCTTTTGGCATCTTATAGCATCAAATCAAACAATCAAATTTAATAGGCAACTAGTATGGTAGGTTCGTATAACTAATAGAATATGAAAGCATTATTTTTGACAACAAATTTTTTTTTTACAATATTGTTTTCTTTAGAGCATTAATATACGGGTATACACGAAATTATTCCTGTTGTACACATGACAGGAGAGTGGAGACACGTACTACATGTGAATGTCTTAAATCAAGAAATCATCCCATTAGCTATTCAACATGCTTGACAAATTCTCACTCACTGCTACACTTGTTTGAGGACCAACAACTAATCAGGTAAACTCAAAACCTGTGTGTGCCTTTGCCTTATCCATAAGACTAATCGGATTGATTGAATCAAACCAATGGCTACAAGTATGAACAACCATCCACTAACCAAAATATGGCCTCGTGTACGAACATTTTAATAAATATGATTAGGAGTCACCAATCCCAGTGCCCACATGTATGTGAACAGCATGGATGTAACTGCAACAGTCATAGCAAAGGTCAACACCCACGCCATGAACGGAAAACCAACAATGAGAACCAACACCACAAAAAGAGACAAAAAGAAAGAGATAGAATTGAAGTGCACGAATTCAAAAAGTCCTGAGACCAAGCATAAGCTCCAACTGCGGTGCCTGCTTCACAGAAACCATAAGTGGTGCAGCTGTCTCCACCAGTTACTGTATCTTCTTGCCAAACTCCACCTAGTGGGTTTACTACTGACAGAAAAAGTCATGGCTGCAATCACAATGGCCACCAAAATCAATGAACCCCGCCTATCTGCTATCCAATTACCTTGGTTTAGTAGGTACCTTGTGCAGAAGTTCTCAATCCTGTCCCAAAGACCTTGTTGATGTTGTGGTTCTGCTTCATTAGCTATTATTCTTGATGAGGGTGGTGGTGGTGGTTGTGCAGTAGCTATATCTGCTGACCGTTGAATTCCAGCTTCAACTAAAATGTGTTCAATTGTAAGAGTTATCTTTTGGACCGTGTTCCAACAAATCTAAAGCTTTGAAACCCGTGATATTCAAAGAATTTGCTGCTGTTCTCACTTCAGGAAGCGAAAGTAAGAAATTTATGGTCAGCAAAGTTGTAGAAGACCAATGACACTATTCAATTTCTTTATCAAACAGTAGAGAATATCAAATTTGTTGTCCCAAATTATGTATCACCTTAAATTAATTTCATGTCATGTCAGTATAAGTATTCAGCTGGCCACATCTGAGAAAATAGTACTCGATCTATTTTATTTGTCATTTTAACCATATACATGATAATCAATAAACAAAATGTCAAGACTCAATCATGAATTATTTTTACTAAAATATCTTTAGTTAACTTTTAATATCTAATTAATTCATGCTATTAATGTTACACTGTATTTATCAATTATTCATATTCTTAGAATATTGCAAAGGGCATATTAGAAAAGTTAACAATAAATACTTCATTGGGATGTGAAAGTACTGATCTACTAGATATTATAGAATAATTTTTTTTAAAGCGACAGATAAAATGGAACAAATGGAGGGAGTAGTATAGTACCTTAATTTGTTTGTGCATCACTGCTAAATGCAGAAGGGTGTTATCCTCTCTGTCTTTGGCTAGTAGTAGGAACTTTTTGTCTCCTCTCACTGATTCAACTATGAATTTGAAGGCCTCCAGATGGTTATACCTAATGCACAAGTGCAGAATAGAGCCATCATCAGTGAGATTTTCAATGGAGTCTGGCCTGGCACTGGTCACTCCTTAATGGTTCCCATGCGCCCTCTCATTATGGCAAACTTTTTGTATCTAAACATACTTATAACTACTTTTAATAATTAAAAGTATTTCTCAGATAATTTATCAAAATATAAAATAACTTTTTCTAAAAATCAAAGTTTTACTAAAAAAAATTTAAAAAAGAAAATCTTTCTTTCGTAGAAGTTTATCTAAATGGGCTCTAAATATCTTTAAATAAATCAAATTCTCTTGAGTTGATAGAACCTAGGTTGTTAAATTCTACCCGCAAATAATTATCCGCTTGATTATATATAAACATAATTTGGAATGTTTATATATTAGAAAAAGTGGAACTCTATAGAGTCTCATTATTTGTACGATTATATTTTAGAACATTAAAGGAATACGACACTTTTAATGGTGGTGTAAGAATAGTAACTCAATACAGTACATGAATTTTTAGGGTACAATGTCAATTGTTTGAATTTATGACTTATTATCCAAACCCTTCACTATGTAAGAGTGTGCAATCTGAAGTAGTTACAGGAAGTTAGTTATAGGGTTGTTACTGCTCTCAGGTCTAGGCGGGAAAATTAGTTTTAGATTCACCGTAGCTAAGCGACTATATAAGCTTGAACCTCTTGTATATTGCATGTATGAAATTCATTTTTCTCAGATCAATAGAAATTCTCTCTAACTTTTCTCTCAAAACCTTTCTCTCAAGCCTTCTTCTTCAACTTCTTCCATGGCTGCTCGACCAGCTCACACACTACACCAAACTCTTAATAGCTTTAGTATATGATAATATTATTATATGTTGTATAAAGAAAGTTTATAAATATGTAAAACAACTGTACTTAGCTACAAATTAACGAAAGACTCAAGATTCATATAGAATGGGTTTGATGACGCTAATAAGCAATGCCGCGGTCAATTCAGTTGGATAAATGGTCGTTGTATTATTTTCTACAAATGATTAAATCAGTTGACAAAGTTATTGGGAGAAACCATTATACAACTTCAATTTGAATAAAATTTAATCATAAGAAAACATGTGTCTGGTCCATATTTGATTATGTAGGAAAATGTGTATCTTATTAAAATTCGGTATAATTTTAGATATCTAACCTTTATGTTATAAATATTCATTTGAGTATTTTAGCTATTAAACACTTTGATATTGATCAATGACATTCTTCTCTTCTTATTCTCTTCTCTAGTTTTTTTAGTTATTTTATAACAGAATAGATGATTAATGAATTTGATATTAACAGTATGTAGAGAATGGTGAATTCAATTTAACAAATGGTTAATAACAAATGTTACCATACCCTTGAGGAGTTAGGTAATGCGACTCTATTGTGATATAATTTTGTTTTTTCAGTTTTGAATTTAATTCATCTGATATGACTTTTTTATTAGATTACTCTGCATACATCCAACCAAGCACCAACGACCATTTATGATTAAGAAAATATTGAAATGTGCTACTTTTAAATAATAATGATAATAATAATAATAACAACAACAATAACAACAACAACAACAACGACAATATAATTAGATCATAAAAGTTATTAAATTATATATGGATTCCTGTACAAAAGTAAATAATAATATCAAAATTGGAGTAAATTTTATGTGTCAAAACTTCTTGTCATTCAATTATTATTATTATTTTACGTGATTCAATTATTCTTAAGAGTATCTGGGGTTTCCATGTGTTAGATTAAGGAACCTCAAAGGAAAATATTTTTTATTTTCATAATATGTAGTATAATATGTGCACAAAATCAACAAGAATTATGTAATAATTATTAAAATAAAAATATCATTATAAATTAGTATTTACTACATAATTCTCAATAGTGTAAAAAATATTTATATGCTCCTTTTATAAATGAAATACTATTAATCAGAATAAATTAACAACAACGACCACAAATATAGATATCTGAAAATTAGCTCAATACTTACATACCCACCTTTATAGAATATCATAAGAATTATGTTATCTACAGATATGAAGGGTGGAATACTGTACTCACTTATATACCATCTACCATTAAATAAGATTCGGACCAAATATGATATCTCATCTCATATGTGTACATAATATTTTTCATCTTATAAACAATGTTCATATTATCAAATTACAAAATTATTGACATAATTTTTTTTTTGTCAATGTGCGTACACTTTTACGGAGAGAGGGAGAGAGTCATATACCACAAACTAGATTTTACCTAATATCAAACTTAGGTATAGTTAGCGAAAGATGGACAGAAACCACCGTTAAACCATCGCTTCAACTACTATTGACACGAATGTTGACATGACCCAAAAATAATGTTGACATGCTGGTCGGCCCAACGAATGGGGTACATATACAAGTCATGGACTGGCACATGCAAGATATTAATGATTAATATAAAAATGAGTCACATTGAAAAAAAAAAAACTAATATAAAAATGAGAATAAAAAAATAATAGTTAATATGAAAATGACCCAAATTACACTGAAATGTAAGAGAGGCTTTCGACTTGCAAAGTCTTTAATTTGTGGGGCGGGTGTACAATACAATTATTTAACAATGGCATAGGGGATTCTTACGACTAGTTGGCGAATAGCCAAGCGATTGATGGTGCCGTTGGTTTTTTCAGTATTCGGGGGCCTGGTATTGAATATCGAGATAACTGACCTCTGAAGTTGACCCAAAAAAAAAAAAAAAAGAAAAGACCTCACAAGTAATTTCATATTTTTGGTTTAGGGCTATTAAAATATTGGAATTTGGAAAGTAAGAGTTGGATGGGCTTGACATACATTATTATTATTATTATTATTATATAAGTTTATGAGTTTAATATTTTGATATATTACTAGTATAAAATTTTCATATTATTAATTAATTATATGTTATTTTATTAATGATTTTTAAAATGATTATTATAAAAATTAAATACTTTAAACAACTATATTTTGTCTAAATTACCTAGACCTTGTTTAATTAAGAAGAAATATAATTGTTAAACCATCATTTAACTAACTAAGTGATAGTAACTATTTTATATAATATGAGAATATCTAATTGAATGTTAATGCAAAAATATTTATATTGATATAATACATCAAGATTTAAATTTATTTAGATTAAATATAATGATATGGGATCAAATTATACTTTCATTCTTTTTCTTTTTAAAATGATTGTAAATTAATTATTAATTGAAAGTTTAAGAATTTTGAATTTATTATTTCTGGCAAAACACAATCTATTACTTTATAATTTTTTTAATTGCATATCATCACCCTAATTTTTAAAGCTTGGGACTGTTAAAACCATTTTTTTTTACTTAATTAAATTCATCTTTCTTTATTTCTAAATCCTTATTCATTGTACTTCATTTGCACATTGCCAGGTTACATACTCGAGGCAATATGTTGACCGTCAAAACACTTAAACAATGTCTCTTATCTCCTATTATAAAAGGAGAGTTACAGCACAGGTTCACTCTCCCGCATATTTTGATGGCAAAACTATAATTTTAGATAATATTTTTGTCAATTTGCATTTATAATGTCATGTATTTTATCAATTATAATTTTAATTAATATGATCACAACCAAGTTCTAGAGCCGTTAAAGTGGGCCGCAACCCATGAATCAGCCTCACTCGACTTAACAAAATGGTAGGTTGAACCAACAAAATTTCAGCTTATACAAAAGTGGGTCAATTTGACCAAACCCGTATAATCTGCGGGTTAAGTCGGTTTCGGTCCGGGTTGGAAGTGGGTTGGCCAATTTTTATTTTTTACAATTTTTTTTAAAAAAAAATTAGCACTAGTAAAAAATGATGGATAATACTAATAAATAATAACTATACTCTATGATGTATAGTATATAGTATCTTATGATGTTGCTGAATTGTTATATTTGACTAATTTTAATCACTACATGATAGGATTATAGATTATTAATTGTTACTGCCTTGGTGAAACTTTACTTGTTGTGTTGAATTTTATATGTTATTCTCTTTATTTTGCATAATTTTTTTTTATTTTTGTACAACCAAAGTTTCTAATGCTAGTATATATACAATCCATTTAATTTTTTTTAAACCTTTTTTGGTATTTTTTAATTAATTTTAAGATTTTTTTATTTTTTTATTTTTTTTGTGAACCAACCCATTTAACCCACCAGCTCAAGTAGGTTGAACCGGATTGGTATTTTTATGACTCACTAGAAAAGTGAGCCATTTTGGCCCGTGACTCATGGGGCGGGTTAGCCCACTTTGATAGCTCTACAACCAACTAAGATTGGTCAAGATGGTAGATATTTTAATCCCTTAACTAGAGGGAAAAAAGCTATCTCCTCTAATCTCTAATTGTACTGAGTTCAGTCAAGCTAAAAACTAGTCAATCTCCTTACTTCTATACTACTCCTTCCCCTCACCCTCAAGTCATGACCTAATGTAAGTTCTTTAGAAAAAATTCTCGCTTCAAGCGGGTCGAATTAGAGCCTGTTTTGATTGGCCTCTAAAAAATTAACTTTTTTTTTTCTAAACTTATTTTAGTATAGTGTTATTTTTTTTTAGAGAAATTTATTTTTTATTTAAATAAACTATCTGAGTAAGTCTATTTGGATATAAAAGAACATAAGTTTTTTTTTATAGTTAAATTAGAAAAAAATACATTTAAAAAAAGCAAAGAGAACTACGATTTAAGAGATAAAAGAGAAGGACATATATTATAATTTTAAATAAAAATAAAGGATATTTTTAAAAAATAATTTTATTAAAAATTACTTATATTTTTACTTTTTTTAAAAGCTAGATATTTCTAGATTTTAAAAAAAGTGGTAAATTAATTTTCTTTTTATTGCAAGCACTTATTTTAAAAGTTATATCCAAACACTTTTAAAAATTTATAAAAGTATTTTTTTTAAAGAAAAAAAGCACTTTTTTCTTAAAAAAGCCAATCTAAATAGACTTAGTTGAGACCGAAAAAAAAAATGTTCACAAAATGTAGAAAATGATCGATGTGAAACAAAATTGAACAATACATGAAAGTGAAATTCATGTTCATGAATTAAATGTGAGAGATGAATTGTAGCATTTTTTTTATGTATGTATAAATAATTGATTTATTTATATTTAAATTTAAAATATTAATTTCATAAATATAGACTTCTCATTAATTAAATATAATTACAATTTAGTAATCATTAGTGTAAAAATAAATTAGTCATCCCGTTCATCGAACATGTGCAAAATTTAGTATATATTTATAAGAGCATGTTATTTGTATATTGCCTCCCCCAACCCCAAAAACATATTTCTGGATTTGTATATTGCCCTTGACATACACTTGGACATCCAAAGAGAAAGAGGGGATAAAAAAAATTATTTAAAAAAAGAAAAAAAATGAAAAAAAAATCACATGGGAGAGAGAAAATACAAAGAGGTGTCTCGATATTACGTACAAATAGTTTTCCTCTCTCATTTATAAAAAGTGATCACAGTATATTTTCCAGTAGAGAAGCGTTACATGTACCCTGCCATCGACAAATTCACAGCCACCCGGAGAGAATGTGTGGGGAAAAAAGTGTAAAAGAAAAAGAGGAACTGAAAAGATCATGCAGAGGTAAGAAAACAATAGGTATGTTGGGTGTCGATGGAATTTAGTATGTTCAAAGAGTATTTCCCTTTCTAGTAACAAAGCCATCATTGGTTAATTTCTTTTATTTTTCTATCAAATATCTGCCAATAAGTGAAAGCACTTGTGTGGGAAGTTAATTAAATTTGTGAGGAACAGTGGATACAATTATACTGAATGAGTATTTTCTTTATTCATCTGTACAGCTCTAACTTATGATTTAGCTTTTGATTACATAAGAAATTTTGTGTCCTCATTAAGCCAGTGTATTAGTATTTACTAAACCAAAATTGCATGGAATAAGTAGACTTCAATATTTCCCAACTAAAATACCAAACCAAAAAAGTCTATAATATAATATTATCTGTCAAAACTCCCGTATTCTTTAGAGCATATACAAGAATTTCTTGTGCTATAAACATGATGGAAGACACATAAGTGGGTCTCCAAAAACAACAACTTCTGCCGTTAATTATTCTGAATCAGTGGACCACTTCTAAAGACATGCAACATTACTTGTGCAGCTTCTTCTACTTCCTCTTTTTAATCCAGAAGACTAAGCGGGCTGTTTGAATCAAACCAGTCGCTAGAAGTATAATACCCCAAGAACCAACCAGAATATAGCCTAGCTTATAAACTCTATAATAAATATGATTAGGGGCCACCAATCCCAGTGCCCACATATATGTGAGCAGCATGAATGTGACTGCAATGGTCATAGCAATGGTCAATATCCACATTATGACCTTATTCTTGAGCGGAAACCCGCTAATGAGAATCAGCACCACGCAAAGAGACGCAAAGAATGAGATAGTGTTGAAGGACATGAATTTTTCATAGTCTTGTGACCAAACATAACCTACAACTGCAGTGCCTGCTTCACAGATACCATAGGCCTTGCACTTGTAACCACCATTTTTTGTATTCTCTTGCCGAACTCCACCAGGTGGGCTTAAAGTTGATTGAAATGTCATGGTTGCAATCACAGTAGCCACCACCATCAATGTGCCTCGTGTCTCTTCTATCCAATTACCTTGGTATTGCAGGTACTTTGCCCAGAAATTCTCCAACCTTTTCCATCTACTGGGTTGATGTGATTCTGCTTGGCTACTAGCTGGTTCTGGTGGTGAGTGCTCTGGTTGTTGAGGAATAGCTATATCTGCAAGCCTTTCAAGTCCAGCTTCAACTAAAATGTGTTCAATTGCGAGGCTTATAAAATCTCTTGGGCACAAATCCAACACATCCAAAGCTGTGAGACCTGTCCTATTCAAGGCGTTTGATGCTGTTCTCATTTCAGGCTGCGAAAGTAAGTAATTTATGGTCTGCAAAGTTATAGAAAACCAGTTATTGCTGTTTACCACTTTAACCCCACAATGACACTACTCAATTTCTTTATCAAATAGCAAACAAATATTACGTTCCACTTGTATTATACTTCCATATCACATAACTGATGAGAGTATAATTTTCACTTGAAAAATGTTATTTATACATCTATTAGACATAATTGGAGACATCACGTGAGTGGCGGTGGAAAAGATGGGAAAACAAAAAAAATAGACACTAAAAAACTTTTAAGTGTTTTTTATAACATGAGTGAAAATACCCCCGAATATATCTATGAAAGGATGTCTAAATAACCACCCTCTTTGTACATTTTGTTGTCTACTGAATTATATTTCACAAAAGAAAGTTGTTATTTGAACCTTCCCTCTTGGTAGTTGACATACCCGCAACACCCAGAGAGAGAGAATATAAAAGAAAGAGAAAAATGTCAAAAAAGCATATGGAGAAGTAAAGAGTAAGGATGGGTGGTGTGTCAAAGGGTTGCAATGTACAAATAGCTTTTCCCTTCAGAAAATTGGTAAATAGTTAATATAGTACCTTAATTTCCTTTAGCCTCACTGCTAAATGCAGAACGGTGTTACCATCTTTGTCTACTGCAGGTAGAAGCTGTTTGGCTCCTCCCACTGATTGCACTAGGAACGTCAAGGTTTCCAGATGGTTATACTTAACACACAAGTGCAGAACCGAACCATCATCAGTCATCTTCCTTATGGAGCATGGCTTGGTGCTGGTCAACTCCTCAATGGGTCCTATGTGTCCTCCTGATGCGGCCAAGTGGAGGGGAAGCTTGTCATCTCTGTCTCGAGACAAGCAAATATCAGGGTTGGTCATCAACAAAGCTTTCACCACCTCAGTGTGGCCATGAGCTGAAGCCAGATGAAGAGGGGAACGTGCTTCTGAGTCTAGTTCACTGGCTAAACTTGGTGTCTTGTTAAGAAGAACCTCACAGAACTCCAAGTGTCCAAGCAAAGCGGCTATGTGTAGTGGGGTTTCACCGAAGGGAGAGAATGAAGCTCTGCTCAGAGTAAGAAGAATCGGTGTGTTCAAGGTACTTACGCCACCATTTAATGATGCTTGATGGAGTGCTGTCCTTGTGTCATGCTCTACATTTTGAGTCAACTCCGCCTCCATTGGAGGAATATTGATGTTCTTCGTCTTAGCTCTTAATTAGAAACTTGGTTCGTTGTTAATTTTCATCAGTTCTTTATCTATATATGATCTAAGCGCTTCTAGAAGAGTACCAGTAGAAAATCAAACAAAATTCTGAGTATTATTATTTGTAGATAATGACGGTGGACAAGTTGAAATCACATATGAATAAGAGAGGATTTGATGATAGAAGTAGTGAATCTGTCTTTGAAAAAAAAAAATGAAGGACATGGTGTACTAATAATTATAAATTTCAATTATGTAAATCATAATTCTGAAAAAAAAAATCATACATTATTAATTATTTTATTGTATTCATAAACAAAAATATAACTAAAATTTTAGTTATTTATTCGCCAATCTCCAAGTATTGAAAGACGTGTCTAAAACCAAAGTAAACGTTTTCCAAATTTTATTGACGTGAGTACCTGCGGTGTCAGCTGAGTTTGTTCCTTTCATCTTTATATGAAGTCAATCGTCGACTTCGGAAATAACCGACCAAATAGCATGCTTATTAAATGATTTCTTAATGGCAGTTATAATCTTTTTGTTTTTGAAAGTGATTCGAATATGGAAAATGTTGTCAAGTAGTACTTGGGGATGCCTGCTCCTCCCTTGCACCCAAATCTCAAAGGAAAAAGAAGACAATCAACATAAAAAATTTGTGGTATATATGTTTATTAATTCCTATTTTCAACGTAGTCAACGCGTACAGCGTTAATAAATTATTGTCATCAAAGTAGCTTACAGGCGCAAGTTACGCACTTCATAATTGTGATTTACTAGTGCACGCTATATTTTTTATGGCAAACAAAAATGGTTTTTTTTTTCTACGAGTAGCTTGCACGGAAAATGACTTGAAAAATCATTATTCCTATCAAAATTTATTTATCAAAATAACATGACATAAAAGTTTATTGTTAAGTAGATGGATGACACTATTTTATTGCATATATCAACTATCCTTATTTTTAGAATAATCGTAGTTGTACTCATAAAATGGGATTTAATATTCGATACACTCTCACAAAAAATTATGGAGTTCATCTTCAGATAGTGTGTTATATGCTATTGTCCAATAGCTCTTTCTTCTTGAATGAATCGAGCAATGAATCGGGTAGGAAAATGAGTACAAACATCATTTCTCTTATTTTTAAAAATAAAATCTAAAATTAGTTTTTTAAAGAATTAGGGGATATCAGTCTAATTCTTGAAAGATATGTGATATTAATTAGGTTCTCCATAGAGTTTGCAACATTAATTTGGTTCTCGAAAGATATGTGGTATCAATTTAGTTTTCGAAAAATTAAAATTTAGGTTAAATTAATCTGCAAGTCCTTGAATTTTTTGGAAAAATTCAAATATGTTCTTATACTTTGAAAGTTTGTAATTGAATCCAAGAATTTACAAAATATTTGTAATTGAGTCCCTTGATATAAATATTCATTAAAAACTTGTCAAAGAAAACAAAATATTCTTAGAATCCCACTCAATATGTATATATAATATATGGGATTACATCTTTAAATAATTTGTTTTGATTGACAGCTTTTTTTCAAATGTTTGTATCCAAGGGCTCAATTACAAATACCTATAAATTTATGGACCCAATTACCTATTTTTAAAGTATATATACCTATTTGAATTTTTCTAAAAGGTTCTAAAATTTACAAATTAATTTAACCTAAAATTTATTTTAAGTTAATTCAAAATTCTTTTAATCTTTTAAATTAACTTAAAATAAATTTTAATCTTTTAAGGATCAAATTAATGTCACAACTCTTTTGAGAATCAAATTAATATCACAATTCTTTTAAAAACTAAATCGATATCCTATAATTATTTCGAGAATTAATTTGAGGTTTTACTCTATTTTGAATAAAAATAAATGGCAAATTTTTGTAATTAACATTACTCGTTTCGTTTGAGGATTTCATAATCTCTAATGTTCGTTTCTCTATTGTTCATCAGCTGCTGCTTAGAGAGTACTAGTTGATGAACGAAGCGAGTCCCTGCAAAATACAACTGAAGGCTATAGGCATCATGAAACGATGAATCGAAGGGCAAGTCCCCTTGGTATTCTTTACTGTCAACGAATGAAGAGATCTTTTTTTTTATATATAATGATACTTGCGAGGAAGGAGACGGAATCTCTGCCACACAAGCAAATATTTAGCAGATATGCTTGGAAAAAAATGCAGGCGGAAAGTAAGAAAAATAATGTACAATCTTATCTGCCACGAAGCAGTGGGAACTGTGGAAGCCGACGGTGTCATCAGTAGTATCTCTTTTTCTATATTTCAATCTTCGGTACCACATTTAAAACAGAAATGATTTTTGTATATATTATCTTTTTTGATAATTTGAGACACCTTTTTTCTATTTTTTTTCTTTTTACACTTATTTTTTTATTTTTTATATTTTTTTCATAATTTTTTTTTAAAATTGTGAATAGATGTCTAAATGTCCACGTTAATACGTAGGATAAATAACACCTCTCCGTTTCAAACATCAATGAAATTACGATCGTTTCGTGCCTAATCAGATCATGTTAATTATGGCAGACTCGCCACGTAGCATTTATTTATTAGAATATAAGCCATTCCTCGCCATCCTTCTCATCCTCGGTTCAGCATTTGTTAGAGCAATTGTCAAACCGTGATCTTCCCCATGAAGTAACCTAATCCTATGCCAAAACACACTAGCCGTCTATAGCTGGGCTGCACGAGAGGCAATAGTGGACTTAAATTTCTGATTTACACAATCTATTTGCCATGCGTAGTAGTATTATAATTTTTAAATTATATTTAAATCTCCTTACGTTAATTGACTAAACACATTGTGAGCCAGAAAGGATCCTACACGTTTGACGTAGGACGGACTTATAAATCTATTGTAGTGCCGTCTATCGGGTTCCTCTTCCCATATCAAAGAATCTCTCAAACAGTGAAAAAATTATGACGAAAAAGAAAAAGGAGAGAATAAAGAGAGAAATGAGTGACAATAATGTACATGTTAGGTGTGTATAGATTAGCTTGCTATTGAGAACTGCTAAAAAGTTGGTTCTCTTACACTACAAAACTTGGCAGCAATAGTATCTGTGCTGGAAAACCTAACCTGCACATAAGTCGATTGTTAACTATGGTTATCCTTGCTGTGTGCGCAATACCACGTATTCAGGAATTACAATGCAGTACCATTCTGAGAGCTTGTGGCAACAGCTAGACAATAATATGCAGCATCATTTGAATGATCAGCCCTTGATTGTAACTATTGAAGAATCACTTTTCTCCCTAATATTGTCACGAAAACACTAAAATACTTAGCCGATAGCAATATTTCTTTATGATACCCAGAAAGGTTTGACATAATTTTATGCATAGCAAGAAAAAACTATTAGTGCTCATAAAAATGCGAAGGACAAAACTTTAATGCACATTGATTTAAAAGCAAGTGCAGTCAAATTGGTTCTGAAAAATAGCACACTTCACTGACATGGTAAACAACAAGTTCTGGAAGTTGGTATTCTCTAAAAGCTTGTGATACGAACACAGTAAGCATAAAATAAACTCACTATGACCCAGACTGCGTAATAAACTATCCTTTTATTCACCGCAAAACCAGCCAAATCTTGTAGAATACTAAGAAAAAGCAATTTACCTGGCTGATGGTTTTCGGGATTATCAGGGCCACCACTGGTACTCGGCTTGCTAACATTTGCCTGGTTCATTGCCTGATTCTATACATGGAAATGGACCTCATAAACGTTCATATTTTTGTGCTCAATAGAGGGGGAAAAAAAAAGAAAGAGAAGGAAAGAAAGAAATAAGATACTACAATACTAGGCACATGGCAAAACTGAGTTCTCCTCTCTCTCATTTCGGGGCGCCCCCCTTCCTTTTTTTTTCTTCTTCCCCTTCTTTTTTCGCAGATAAGAGAGCTTAAGGAGTAAAATCGGGATTTGATATCTGAGGTATCGTGAAACTTTTATACGGTATAAAAAGTAAAAATTTAGGCATTTTTTATGTGCCTTGTAAACCTGCATGCTTTTCCCACCGTATCATCTCCGAAAGGGTAACTACAAGACGCACCAAAAGTAGGATAGTTTATGTAGTGGTGCTAGAGCTTTAACGGATCTCAAGTGCAACAGGTTAATTCATAATATTATCAGTAAAAATTCCAAATTAGAAATAACATTTGAGGACAAAGTACCTGCATTAATTGAAACTGCACCTGGTATTGTTGATAAGGACCAGTGAAGTTTGGGATACGTGTCTGATTTGGATCAGGTGTACCAACTGAAGTGAGCATATTATGATCTGGCTGATTAGCGGCTTGCATTCTAGATGCATCAGGTGCAGGAACATGCGGCATATGGAAAGGAGGCATAGGGAACCTTGGTCCCAAATGAGCAGCCGCAGTTGCTGGCAAAGCCGAACCTGCTAACATATTGGGAAATGGCATCACGGGTCTGTTCATTCCCATTTCCATACCCATACCCATTCCGATCCCCATTCCCATTGCCGGCATATACTGCTGGATTCCAGGAAACATCATAGGTACCATGCCACATCCCATGGACATCATCTGCATAAATAAATTGCACCCTTGCTCGTGTCAGAAATGATAGTATACCACCATGAAATGTAAATAACTTAATAAATAAACATATCGTATAGGAACGTTTATGTAGGCTAGAAATACCGAGGTGACAGTAGAGTAAATGTGCACGCTTCAAATCAATAACCTCAAAATTCTTCATCTGACTCTGTCACCCTCCCTCTCATAATTAAAGGACGAAGTTTTTAAAGAAAACTCTTATATAAGAATGCAACGGCTTATTTCATTGTCTTGCCATCCTTAGCTTTCCCTAGTCACAGTACCCTTCCTTCTAAAACCTTCTTGAAGCTCAAAACATTTGCAAATGATGGATGCAGATAAATTAACCGTATTCAAGTATATTGTTTCTGTAATGTCCCACCACTGGAAGATGATGCATCCTTACCAAAACATCTTGTTTGAAAAACAATTTATTGAGTGAGATAAGTTAATCCTGCCTAGGAAAGTTAACCCTGAGTAGAGAATTTTCAAACACAAAGAATATAGTACACATGGAAATGTACTTAAAACACAAACTCAAGGCTAAAAAAAAAAATGAAGAATCTGTTCAACAAAAGGAAATTTAAGAATCTACCTGCACTTGTAACTGCAGTGACTTCAAGTATTCAATTGCTTCATCCAGCATTGAAGCTTTGTCAGACTATGAATTCAGAATAGAACTAAAATTAGAAGCAGCAACTACTATAGAAGTAAAATCTAAAATCCTGCACATTATATTCTCAATAAATAAACTACTGAGAATTTTAAAATGTCAATTCACCTTATTACAACGAGGTATAAGTTCTTGCAGAGCTCTCATCTTTTCATTAATCCGGTCACGACGCCTCTGAATGCAAATGCAAAGTGAAGACTTTAAATATTATAAGAAAAATGATAGTAAAGATGTAAACTCAACAAATGAATGTATATACAGACCCTCTCTGAGAGATTATGGACCTCTGCAGCACGGGATCTCTTTGTAGATGTTGATCCGCGGGCTTGTTTTTTCGCTTCTGCCGATTCAAAATCAACATCCTTTTGCAGAAAACCAAATAGAAATAAGAATATAGAAGAAGCAAAAATAATAGAAATTTAAACAAATTGCTGAAGATCAATGTTGTACCCTAGGCTGCACAGCAAATCAGAAAGAGACAAGAAAGAAAAATCGCTATTGAACTATTGATCTGCCTACGGCCTGCCCCAACGAGTTTGTTACAAAAAAGGTTATAACATGTTAGTTGCAGATGATGAGCTAGAAATCATCTCAGCACCATTAGGACAAAAATATTCACGCTGAAGACATCATATGTATATAAGCTCAGCTAGTAACTTCATCCATTTGAATTACACTAATCCCTGTCACAAAATCATACATACAAACATCGGTTTGGTCATTTCTGCCCAGCTGAACCACCAACTTCTTCCATCAAGTCAAATAAGGTTTAATTCTAAGAGTGTAAAATGTCTATCCAGCACATACCATGTATAACAATGCCCCTTCTAAACATTTGATTTTCATTTTGCCCAACTTTTCCATGTAACGTAGCATACTATGGATTCAGAGAACTATTGACTAGTGTATGTGGCCCACATTCAGCATCATTGCAGCTTAATTACTTTGCGCATTTTGAGAACCATATTTCTGCAGCTTTCACAATGGTCGGGCCATCAGCCAACCAAACCTCATCAGAGCCAAATCCTTCCAACAGAACCCATACTAAGTCAAAGTAAATACTCATTTTTGAGATATTTTTAAATTGAAGCATATGTGATCAAATGCTGTGACACAGGCAATTGGTGCCACAATTATGAAATATCATTGTTAATCTCAAGACAGGTACCACGCTTCCCTTGGTTTGCATATTTATTTTTCAGCCCAATCGGAAAACACGACTCCCTGAGCACTTTTATCTAAAGCTTTCTAGAGTGCTTGATCTGAAACCCAAACGGAAAATCCAGATTTGCTAAGCATTTTTGTACAAAGCTCCACATTGTTATTTTTATTGCCTAAACGTCCACTGGCGTTCAAAAAAAATCTAAAACAAACAGGCTATTCCATTGCTTCCGTTTACCCACGCTTTCCTATTTAGAAACAATCTAAAACAAACTGGCACTAATAAGAAATCTCTATGTTGTGGTTAACTGGTTATTATATTTTAGATAACACAAAATAATCGCATCAAATCAAACTCAAATGAAATAAAATTCATAAAACAAAATAATAATCAAACTAATAAGGATTTAATCCTGATCAACTATCAGTGTACACTGACCAACAACAACCACCGAAAAAGTTTAATTGTTTTAGTAAATTATAAAGACATAATAATCACATAAGAATTTCGAAAAAGGAACATCACTCCTCCAATATTTCTACTGGATCAAACGTTTACAATTTGAAGAAAAGTTACAGCTGATTGCACTATGACAGTCATCATAAGCCGAAATGTAAAGCCTATTAATATATTTTAAAAATGAAGTAAGTCAAATAAAATTACCATTTTATTTTTTTTTAAAAGTGCTAACAATTTCCAGCAGCAAAAGTTTTGAATCCGCCACCATACACGTGGCGACACAAGCAGCCGCGACGTGTAAAAGTTGTTCTGGTGAAAGTGGCGGCACCAAAAGCACAGCCACAGCACCGAATTCCGAAAGGTTAGATTTTCAATGCAACAGGGTGGCGGACAGTGGCGGACGCATAGGGAATGCGTAACTGCCGCATGACACTAACAGTAACAAAACAACCAAGCAAATTAAAAAACAAAAACCAAAAAACCTGTGAGTCAACTCACTCACCTCGCTTTGACACTCCCAATCCTCCGCTTCCCGCCCCTTCCGCTTCCGATCCTCCGCCGCCGCTCTCTGAACCGGTTCCCCGCTGCTACTCGAACCGCCCGGAGATGACGTCATCGTCAAGTCGAACACCGTCGATGGCGCCGCCGCACCGGCAATGCTCATGCTCCCGCGGCCGGCGTCCCCCTCCGTGTTCTCCGCCGAGCACCTAACAGTCTCCGACACTCTCGACGTCGCCGCCGCCACCGCCGCAACAGGCGTGTCGCACGACTCCACCACCGTCGCCGACTCCCCTGCCGCTGCGGCCTTCTTCGAACTCGACGACGTCCCCGGTGCTTCGGCTCTCGCATTGTGCTTCACCAAGTACGCGAAGTTCGGCGTCTTCGCCGGCTCCTTCTCCGACCTCCTCACCGGCGGAATCGGAGGCCTAGGAGCTGCAGCCGTCCTCGGTGGCGGCCGGAGCTCCGTCATCTGAGTAGTACGCGCAGGCGTTTGCATGGCACTGTTACCGTTGTTGTTGCTGCTTTGTTTGGCGTTAACGGTTTGCGGAGCGTAGAGGAAATCGGCGCAGAAGGTTTGATCCAATGGTGGATCAACATCGTCGATTGGATAGTGAAGCCACGAAATCATCTCGTCTTCTTGCATGAAGAGATGCTGGTTGCAGCTGTCTACTTCCGGGCGAACCTCCCTCGACGCGGATGGACCGGTGGGAATCTCATCGCCGGAGTTTCTCGCCGGCTGCGGTTTCCTAGAGGGACGGTGGTTCTGACTCTGCATCACGACCTGGCCGTTTTGCCATAGCAGCTCCATGATCTCGTCGTCTGCCCTGTTTCAATTATTTTCATCACTCTTCGTCAAATTAATTGAAAATTTTTTTTAAGAAAATGATTATGAGAGAAGAAAATTGAAGTTATATCGAGTAAAGAGGTGAATTACATGGAGGGTTTCTTTTGGCGAGGGAAGGGTATAGGGTAGTCTTCGTCATCCATTTGGATATCGAAATCTGGAACACAGTGATTCATGTTGCAAAGGGAGATAGATTCCTGGAATTAAAAAATTGCGCAAAATCACAATCTATCGAGAGTAAGTAAATAAATAAATAAATGAAAGACGATTTGTGTAAGGGAAGGAGGTTGATGACGGTGAAGCTAAAAGACGAGAGTTACAGTTGTAGCTAGGGGAGCATGGCGAGTGAGGGAGGGTGGAGTTGAATCTGTAATATGAAATGAATGGAGGTTAAGGAGAAAGGGGGGGGGGGGGGGGATTATTGATTATTGTATTGTTTGCTTTGCAGAGAAGAAGGGCGTGGTGTGGTGTGATGGTTGCTGTGTGGGGTTTGGCTTTTGAAGGAGAGAGCAGCCACAGCACAACACAAACACAACTCACAAAGACCCAGAGATAAGATGTCTCTCTCCGAATAATGCGAAGCTAAAGGACGAAAGGGAATTTTGACGCTTTGCACTCTATTCACTCCTTCTCCTTTATTTCTTTTTTCTTTACTACTTTGTCTTTTTTTTTTTTTAATTTTTAAATATATTTTTGGCTCCTTTTAAGAAAAACTAATATATCCGTTTTCCCTTCTCTATCATCAATTTTGTGCCTTGAGAACACAAAAATTAACGACCACTTCAGATGAAAAGAAACAGTGTAATATATTAGGTAAGATTTTTAATCTTAAAAAACTATTCCCAAAACCTAGCATTATAATATTAAGAAATTATGTTATTTGGCTCAATTACTCGCACGACTTGACATATTCAAAATATAAAATAAAATTTGATCCTTTAAAGAAAAGATAATAATAAAATAAAAAATAAAAAATTATTTAATTTTAAATTATTTTAATAAAATCTACACATAATAAAATGCATTAATTCAAAAGTCAGTAATTTCTTACTTTTTTGTTAATAATTTAAAGATAAATAATTCCTTACTTTCTTATTTTATAATTATCTTTAATTCAAAAGATTTTAATCTATGTAAAATATTATGAGTCACAATATTTTTATAAAAAATATATACATTATATTATAATTAATTTATCTTAATTTTTAAAATAAAAAATTTATAATAAAAATTTAGTTAAAATGTCCATCATTAAGTGATTATCTGCGCTTTCAATTGTTATACCCTTAAATTTTAGTAAATTATATATAAATTTTATCAATTGGTTTAAACATTATTCATTCTAAATGCACTAAGTCTGCATGCAAGTTTTTTTTTCAGTTATATGAGGTTTCTTTTCACACTTTTTAGACGAAGAAATCACTTTCATTCGAGGCAGTAAAATTCATCTCCCTTGATTGTCAAAGGTATTTATCAGTCAATGTGATTCGGAGTTATAAAAAATTTAAAATATCTTCAAATTTTAAAAGCTAAAATCCTTTTGAGTAAAGGGTTAATCCTAGTACGAAAATAAAAGATACTCCTAAAGATAGAAAGAGCAACAGTAACATCCTGCAACAATCAATCAGTGCTAATAATAATTAATCTAATCCAATGATCTACGTTTTTCATGTTTAACTTAATTTAATACGTACTGTGGGGATGGACGAGAACAGATGCTGGAGTGCGTGTTTTGGGAGCGCGAATTGTAATGTAGGGACCCACATATTTATTCGGATCGTACATCTTGGAATTGTTTTTTACCCCCAATTTATTTGACATTTTAATCTAGTATTATTTATACTTATTTTATAAATTTATTGTAAATATATAATATTTTTTATATTTTTAACACTTATCACATTTTATGCCTTTCTCTTATCTACACTCTGCAATGAATCCAGAATAAGTGCTGATATCATTTTTTTTTTAAGATTAAAATTAGTTTTTATTCTTATACATATTTTAAATTTTAATTTCAATCTTTATATTAAAAAAAATTTTGATTTAAATTTTAATAGTGAAACTCCAGTAAAGAGTTAATTCCTAATCGTATCCTCAAAAAATTATTAGATAGTATTAATTTTATTGATACAACTAATAAAATCTAATATAAATATAATATATTATTAATATAATTTTAAAATGACTTTTTTAGAATTTTTTAGGCCTAAAATGATATTTTTTAAAAATAAAATGATCAAAATAATATTTTTTAAGTCAAAATAAACTTAATATTATTTCATCAGGCCTTATATTAATTCCCGTTGATCATTTTAATAAAAATTAATATTATCTAATAATTTTTTAATAATATGAACTAACTTGACACTACTATAAAAACTTACATCAAAATTTTTTTAATGTATAAAAACCTAAACCAAAATTTTTCTATTGTAAAAATCAAAACCAAAATCTGGAATATATTACAAGAATCAAAATCTAGTTTCAACCTTTCTTTAATCAATGGTTTCCTCCTATCGCTAGTATTTAATCCTTGCGCAAGTACCGGGGGCTGTGTGGAGTCTTCTCTTTTTCATACCCTGAGAGAATCTCGTCATCAGAATTTTAAGACTAGTGGCTGACATTAATGGACCACTTTCTGCTGTTGATCCATTGTGATTGTGTTGTCTTCTTCCATCTTGTGGCTGATACTAAAAAGATTACTGGTACTTGATGCCACTGATACGAGGATATTATCGACGTGTTTGGGTTAGAGTTTGTAAAAAGGACTTGATATTAACTTAATTTTATAAAATTGATTTTATTTAAAATTGAGTTGATGTTAATATAATTTATATTTAAAAATTTTTATATCAAAAGTAATTATAATAGAATAAATATTATTTAAATAATAATAATCAAAATTACTTTAAAATATAAAATTACTGGAAAGAATATTAACTTCATATTATAATTTTAATAGTATTCTTTTATTTCATTTTCATTTTTTAAATATACTTAAATAATTATATAAATATTTATTATATTTTTTGGTGCTGGTATTAAATTATAAATAAAATTTTAACAATATATATAAAATAAATATAAAAGATAATTAAATTAAAGTTTTAATTAATACAGTTATAAAATATATAAAAAATAAATTCGCTCAACATATAAAATAAAATAAAATTTAATTTTTTAGAAAAATAAACTTTACAAAGGTAAATGAGTTTTTCTAAGAAGGTAAATTAGTTTTACACTTAATAAAATTAATAGAAGGTCACAATGGATAGTTAAGAATTTAGATTGTATTTTTATTCTTGGAAAGTTGGAAGTTTGAATGGAGAAGCAAGAATATATTACTTCAACATAAACTGGGTTTAGCAATAAAAAATCGATTGAAAAAGTCTCAACATAAAACCACCCAAACAACTTCGGTCCTGCTTTCTTGAAAGCAAACTCGGGTTTGGGGCTGCAAATGACCATCCAAACACGCACAATGTTACAAAAAATATAATTTTTATGATAATTAAATTTCTATAATTTATATAAATTCATTAAACTTATTTTTATATTTTTTTTCTTTCATAACACAACTCTTTCATGTTAATAAAAAACATGAGAAGATGATAATCTATATTAGAACAAAAGGTTATAGCTAACAATCTCTTAACCTAAAAAATTATTGATTATACATTTACTTTCAATTTATTTGAGAAATCACATACATAAGTTTACAAAAAAATAAAGTGTCTAATAATATTTTTTATAATAAAAAAATTAATTTCAATACACTGTTAATATATAAAATTTTTAAGGTAATAGGTATAAGAAATATGACAATATATAATTATGTCCATATAAAATACTTATATTAATAGTATATCATAATTAAATTCGAATAAAAATTGTGTGATTATATGACGTAATCTATATGATAATAATAAAAAAATAATATGTATGTCAATACACATGTTACTTTTTACTGGTTTATTTGTTATTGAACAAATAAAATAAATAACATGCTAATCGTATATTTTTTATAAAACATATAATTAAATGAGTTTAATTTAAGTGTATTGTATTTAATTAAAATATTTTATTTATATAATTATTCAAATAATAAATAATCATATTAAAAATTTTTATAAATATAATAATTTATAATTAAATATCTGTATAAAAAAATTTTATATTAATAGATCATTCAAATTAAATCCTAATTGAATGTACTTATATAGTTGTTTTAATATCGTTTCCACTCTCGCACGTTTCACTAGCTCCTTTTCACTTCAACTATTTCCACTAATCATATCTTTTGATTCCTGAAAACTTTGATGCAAGTCTCAATTACGGAAAAGCAATAAATTAATTAATTATTTTCCTTTTTTTTCCCTCCGTAGATGAGCATATCGTAAGAAAAATGTTATTTAAATATTATATGTTGCATCCCTTTAAAGTCACTATAATACTATATTGGAAAAAGGCGTGTTTTAATGTGCACCAGATAAGTTAAAAATGCGGCTAACTGCATCCGGAAATGTATCTTGTAGGAGCACTGCACCCGCACCAAGTTTTGGGTGGAACAGTGCACCCACACCTCCTCTTCCTTCAGGCTCCGGTAACTTGGGCCCCATAGCCACCGCCTACCACCACTCCTGCTGGCGCACCGCACAAGCACCCAAGCCTCCACTCGCGATAGCACTATGACCACCCCCCACCCCCATAGCTGCACCCACTCAAGATCTTCCATGACAGTCAGGCAAAGGACCCACACTAGCAAACCCACACCCTCATCCTCCTCCGACCTCGACGATGACGTCACCTATGAGTGATGTGGCTCCAGCAAGTCCCCAGTTTATAGTTGCTCTTGTGCCGACAAGTGCGACCCCCTAATATCAAGTCAAGATAAGCCGAATAGGGCTCCATCCGATTCGCTGGTGCAGTATAAACATTATAATGAAACAATTTTTGAGGGAAGCATTTTAATTGGTATGCAGCATGGATATGTTCTTAATAAATAACTTCTTGTTTTGGTATGTCCTAACTAATACTCTTCAATCTAGTTTCTTGCAATCAATTCTTATTAGTGCTTGAAATTAAAGAGTCAGATCTAAGGATTCCATTGTTTAGAGAAGAATGGTAGAGGGGGTTGCAGTTGGGGACGGTTACAATGTGAGAGAGAGAGAGAGAGAGAGAGAGAGATGGGGGAGGGGTGACTGATGGTGTATGGGTAGACTACATACAAAATAAACGATTTATCATATACCATAATTTATCCTGTGCATATTAGAACCCACCTAGAAAAAAAAAAAAAACATTTTCTATGCCATATAAGTAAGAGTATTCTCTATCATATCCACACGGGAATTATCAAATAATAGCCCTCTATTTTAAAGTATGTATTTTAGGACCAAAGACTATAACATGATACCCATGGATAAATATCTAAGTGTTTTCTTTAATGTAGTTATGATATTCAAATTTCAAATGAATTACGATAAAATTATTTTTTTAAAATTATTATTGACTTGGCTATGAAAGATGTGTTATTTGAAATCAAACTCAATTGAAGCAAAAACATTAATCAAATCATCAACTGCTTTACGCATCTAATTTATACTGACTAACACTCCTTTTCTTTTTGGTTTTGATTTTAACACTACCGTAATCGCATCCACATCCATGGCAACTCAAATAAGGATGCCCATAAAACTGCATTCTAGTTAATCACCTGAGTTTGTGCCAAAATCGCATAAACATATAGAGTAATTTCACACATCCAACGTCTCTTGTAGATGCGCTCAACACACTGCCATGTGTCACTCTTCTACATCGCGCGGTTCCTCGCGGCATTTCTAAGGGCCATTGGTCTTGCATCGAATGGAAGTGTCAACGACCCAGCAAACGAACAACACGACGAGGGGTTCATGGGGTCGAGGGTGGTGAATCGGGTAGAGCAGGTGGATAGTCCATGTCGTGTTATAGACAAGTGTCATGTTATAGACCACAGCAACACAATCATACTGGTGAAGATATTCTAATAATCCATGTCTTGTAGTCATCAATTAAGATGAATGGACGATTCTAAATTCCAACAGGGATGAACAGAGAATGAATTGGCCACAAGAATTCCTAGATTTGTCATATCAGCAAATAATGACAGGACAAATATTTTTACAATAAACAAGTTAAATGTGATCTTAAGATGCTTCTTTCTTCACCGAATGTGCTATGGAAAAACAAGGCGGCTTCTACAATGTATTTCGCAGTCAAGGTGCATCATGCACCATGCGTATCTGATGGCGAGATCGTGATAATATATTGATAGTTTTCTCATCTATTGTGAATATTAAAAATCTTAGTCTCTCTCTCTTTTTTCATAGAACTCATCGATTCTCACTCCCTCTCTTTCTCTCTCTCTCTTTGCTGCTCATTAGCGGACACCACCACCGGCCACCATCGTCAGTGTCCGGCCAGCTCAGCAATCAATGTCTACGTACAACTGAGTAGATCTCTACTATCACTTCCAACTCTTCAAGCATCTCTTCCTTTGTTTTACTTTGTTGAAGATTTGTTTCTCTGCAAACACACTAGTGTACTGACTTTTCTTTACTTTGGCTAGAAGTATATAATCGTCATTCACATATGTGAGCATATCTTTACTAAAGCTAGCTAATAGTGGTGCTCCTTGTACTAAACTAGCAGTGACAAAAAATACACAAAAGTATAAGAAATTATCTTAGTCATAGCATTCGAACACCGTTGGTGGTGGTGGCATCTGGGGACAAATGGTGGGTGCCGTGCGGTGGCCTTGGAGTGCAGAGGTGGCAGTGGCAGTGCCATGGGTGCGTTGGTACATTGGTGGATAGCAGGTGACACCGGCAATGGTGGTCGATGATGAGCGGCAGAGAGATGGTGGAGTTGGTGGCAGAGAAAGAGAGAGAGAGAAAGAGAGAGAGATGGGGTGAGAAATCGGTGAGTGAAAAGAGAGAGAGAGAGAGAGACTGAGATTTTTAACGTTCATAATGGGTGAGAGAACTATCAATACACTATCACAATCTCACCGCCAGATACACATGGTGCGTGGTGTACCTTGACTGCAAAGTGCATTGTAGAAACTGCCTAAAAACAGAGTATATAGACACTTTAATCGGTTGCATTTTGCGTGGGACACATAAAGGATATTTCTCGAATATACTTGTAGTTTTTCTTTTTCTCAGTTTTTATATAATATAAATACAAAATTATAATAATCAAATAAATAAAAATATGTTTAGCTAATATTTAAAAATAAATAAATAAATATATATATATATATATATATATATATATTTTTAAAAGTTTAATTTCTATGTATTAATAACATAAAATTATATAAAATAATTAGTATATAAAAATTAAACTATATTTTCAATGATTAATGCAAACTCATAACACATTAATAAGTTGTACTTTATTGTGTGGTATATATCCTATAAATTTAGAATTTTTTTCCTTAAGTTACAAGTGACATATTGAAACTAGATGAAAACGAAATTAATTCCTATTAATTTTGTTTTTAAGAGAATAATAGATAGATACTTAATTTTTTTTATACGGATACTTAATTATTTTGATTTTACAAAAGATATTAGAATTTAATTTTAATATATTATTAATATAAAAAAGTATGTTATAAATTTTTGGATGAATTATACTCATCCCCCAAAATTTTGTGTAATTACACCCTATAGCCCACATAAAATGATAGAAACAAGGAAACTATCACATCCCAAAATAGATGCACAAGTTCTTTGTGCATCCCACGTGACGGCTCAACTTTATTCTTCTTCATCACATGCCTAGGTTCTTTAACTACATACATTCAACAGCCACATATATACATATATGAAAGAAGACTTCTTCCGTCACTTATTCCATTATTCAAAGTTGCAAAGTTCAACTCATGACGTTTTCTGTATCCAATATACATGGGATATCTACATAACTGCAACCATTAGGGACTCTCGCTGAATTACATTTTGAGCGGCAACAAAAGTTTATGCAAGGCGCTCTTGTAAGATCGAGTAAATAGTAAAAGGTAATTAACAATCCTTTGATACATTCATAACATTTGGTAAGAGTCAAACAGCCAGAATATTTTTATATACGTGTCCATGGCATTCGTTCCTGCCACTGAGTTACATGTTCGGTAAACATGGTTTGGGTAAAGAATGTTGCATAACTAGTGCCCGTTTACAAGTATTTCATTTTACATCAATAATCTGCCCTTATACAAGTTTTTCAGGCAAGTCTAAACTAAATTATTATATACATTAAGTCCCTGAGGAGACCAATACATCAACCAGTGTACACATTAATTTCGAAAAACATGACTGTGAGTTTAAAGAGTTGAAGGAATTCAAAGAGACTGAAAATTCTGAACGTGATAAAATTGTAAGAATTTATTGGATCTATAATAGGAATTTAGAATATCAACGTAATAAGAATATACATCAATAATAGTATGTATCGTTATATTCATATTACTGGGGAACACCCCATCTACGAGCCCAATTACAAAAGAAAATGCATATACATTTGTGTATATCAAGTACAGAAAAATTCACTCTTTACAACTAAAATTTATCGGAATTGCAGCCGATTTCGGTCGCTAAATTTGGAAATTAGTGACCAATTTAATAAGCTAAGGAGTTGTTTTTTGCTAGAAAAAATTGGTCTCTAATAATTTTAGTGACCAATTTAGTGAATGATCTTAATAATTCAGTTTGGGACTAAAAAATTGGTCACTAAATTGGTCATTAATTTCAATATTAGTGACCAAATTTACGGATGTATCTCACACGGTTTATGTTATAAAATTGATTATTAAATCAGTCACTAATTTTGAAATTAGTGACCTATTTTTATTAGAGAAAACACAAGGTTTATCCACTAAATTTGCAATTAATGACCAATTTAGTAACTGATTTTGTGTGAGCATGTGAAATGGGTTATTATATAAATCGGTCACTCAATTTGTATTTAGTAACTAATTTAGTTATCGATTTTTTTAATAGAAGAACACTTCCTATCCTCTAAATCGATCACTAAATGCAAATTTAGTGATCAATTTCCATAATAGATCATTTTGCATACTCACATTAAATCGGTCACTAAATTTGCAGTTAGTGACCAATTTTATTATAGAAGAAGAAAACCTTTATCCTCACAATCAATCACTAAATGCAAATTTAGTGACCAATTTTGTGTGAATATGTGAAATGGTCTATTATGGAAATCGGTCACTAAATTTGTATTTAGTAACCGATTTAGTGATCAATTTTTTTTTAGAGGAAGTCATCATTTGTCCACAAAATCGGTCAAATTCGCATTTAGTGACCGATTCCTTTATAGAGGAATTCATCCTTTGTCCACAAAATCAGTCACTAAATACAAATTTTATTTAGTGAACGATTTAGTGTGAATGCATGAAGTGGTCTATTATGAAAACTGGCCACTAAATTTGCATTTAGTGACCGATTTTGTGGACAAAGGTTTTCTTCTTATATAATAAAATCAGTCACTAATTTCCAAATTAGTGAAGATTCATCAAATCTATTACTTATATGTTATTTATAAAATCAGTCACTAAATCAATCGTTAATTTTGAAATTCGTGACTGATTTAGTGACTATTTTATCGGTTACTATTTTTTTAACTTTACCTCAAAAAAGCCCTAAGTTTTATTGTTGTTTGTAGCCCCCACCATCCCACATTATCACCTTCCCTCATTTTTACCCTCCCCCCACCTTGACCTTCGTCCAACCAGAACCTCCAGTATTGCAGCTCACCACCATCATGCACTCAGCCTAACTCGGCCCAACTCCATTGTGTTTTGTTTCGCCCATTCTGCTGCAAATTTGCCGATGTTCTACTGCAGATTTGAGGCCTGCAGTTTGCCTAGTCATGCCTAGCTCTGCCATGTGTTGTTAGTGCAAAGTTGCCGCCACATAGCTCCATCGCGAGCCCAGCTCCGCCTCCTAACGCCGGTGGCATCTTCCCTGTCTCTCTTGGTAAGTTTGGGGTTGTTAGTTTGGGGCTGGTTTGGGTGATTCAGTTTGGATAAGAAAGATGGAAAAGAAAAGGGATGATAGTGGCTATTGCTAGGAAAAAAGAGGTGCAGATTTTTGCGAGGAATGGGTTTGTTAATTAGGATTTAGGAACCTAAAAATGTTATTTTTAAGATTGATTAAGTGGGTTTGGTTTAGATTTTATTGAAGTGTTGATGTTTTTCTTGTTTTAGTGGTATCCTTATTTGAAATTAGATTTAGAATGTATATAAACATCACAAGTTTAATTGCCAAGATTTGAAGCTTGAATGTAATAGGTTAAATATGAAGCTTAAAAATTTGATGGTGTGTTTGCTCCATTTTGGTGAGTTTCTAATTAAAACTATTTTAGATTAGATATTTGACATTGCAAGTATAGGATAAATCCAGTTGGTTGTTATTTGTATTGTGTGTTTTAATTTGTTTATGTGTCTTTGGGTAGTTACCAATTGCACATTTTGAAAGCACAACTATAATATATAGATAAATGTGTAAGAGGGCCTCAAAGTGTTGTTTTACATATATGAGATGATGATGTGGGCTTGTGGTTGCATAGAAATTTCACCAAGTGAAATGAGAAATGTTATTTTTATTTCTAAGTTGGGATATTTTAGATATGAGATTAGAGATTTTTATTAATTGGAGAGATTAATTATAAGGATAGTTATAAGGCATTAGAGATTAGTGTTGAGATTAGATATTGTTATTAAGTAGAGAGATTAGTTATAAGATTAGTGATAAGGCATTAGAGATTGGTGATTATTAGTTATGAGCTGAGTTACAAGGCATTGGAGATTAGTGTTGAGACAAGAGATTAGTGTTGAAGTTAGAGATTATAAAGGTACGGTTAGTGTAATTATTTTGTTGAGATGCACTAATGTTGTTTCCATATAGGTTGCTTTATTCTTAGTTTTGACTCCTTGTTTCGGTTTGGTATGTTGTTGTTCTTAGTTTAATTTTTTCTTATGATTTTAGTGATTAGAGAAAGTGATAGAAGTGGTTTAGTTGAGGACATTCTGAAAATTGTGAGGAATTTCTCATGTAAGTTCATTTCTTTTAAATTTTAAAGTACTATGTCACTATAGTTGAGTGGATATTGATTGGTTATGCTTTTGGTTTGCAATGGTAATCTTGCTTACTTGGGGGAAAGTGCAATATTTATTAGTTATTTGGTGTTGATTGCTCACAAAGGTACTTTAGTTTAATTTATTGACTGTGTATTCTCACCAAGATTATGACTGTCAATTGATGCTATGCTTTGATTCTTGGCTTTTGAATTAATAATATAATAAGTTGAGCGAAATCTTAGATTCCTATTTGAGATTCAATATTGTGAGCATGTATACATTTTTGTATCACTCATTATATTGAATCTTGAATTATCTAAGTCGGATAGTTTGGGAATAAGCTATTTTTTCATTTGGTTAATATTTGTTATGTAATATCATATTTTATGCTTGTTGAAATTTCAATTGCTACACTTCCTTTCGTTCTTTGAGTGCATAATTTGTTGTGGTTAATATTACCACACTTAAGTCATACACTTAGAGACCAATGGGAAGTGCTGCCGAAATTTTATCAAGTATAAGATATGAGATTTAAGGAACAAATATTAATTAGATAAAAGAATATTTTCTTCCTAAATAAGATAGGGCCAAACCATGAACAAATAATTTCTTATTGAAGAATGTTGTGTTGTAATTATTTGTTCTTTGAACTTTTTTTTTAATGATGTGCAATTGATTATAATGTGTTATTTAATAATGGTACAGAATATAGACATATGTCAATATCATAGTTGGATGTATAATAGACTTAATGCGGGGTTGAAGGGGTTATACTAATAAATTTCAGATAGGATAGAAAAGTTTGTTTTCTTTGCATGCCGACTGGCACATTTGGCAAATGAAAAAATTAGATGTCCTTGTTCTAAGTGTAAAGATATGAACCACATTCTCCCTGAAGAAGTTAAGGTTCATCTTTATAAAAAAAGGATTTGTATCTGATTATTGGTATTCGACAAGCCGTGGAGAAAATAACCCAACTTTGCATGGAAAACTTTATACTCAATGTAGTACTTCTACAACAGAAATTGATAACAATAAACACCTAAATAGATTTGAGACCATGATTTATGATGCCATTGGTCTAGAGTTTGGAATGCATTATAATCAAGAGGCTGAGGAGTTTCGAATTGTAGATGCTGCAAAATATGGTGGCATGTCCATATTGCATGAATCAATCAAAGGCTTTTACTTTGAAATATGGTGGTAAATGCTCTTGGTTTGATTCGCATCATCAATTTTTGCCTTTTGATCATCCATATCGAAGAAATAAGGATGCGTTTTTTAAAAATCAAGTTGAGAAATCTCAATCTCCACTTAGGTTGTTTGGAGAGGATGTTTGAAAGAATGTTTGTGATCTACCAAAAATCACTGAGATTAGATCTTATACATGCCGTGATTTTGGAGTTACTCATAATTAGATAAAACAAATCATATTTTGGGAGTTACCATATTAAAATTAATTTAATAAGACACAATCTTAATGTGATGCATATTTAGAAGAATGTATTTGATAATGTTTTCAATACGATGATGGACATCAAAGATAAGACTAAAGACAATATTAAAGCAAGAATAGATTTCAAAGAATATTATCGGTGGAAGGGGTTAGAATTGCAGCAATTATCTAACGAAAAGTATATGAAGCCTAAGGCAAAATTCATTTTGTCTATGGAGCAGAAAAAGACTGTATATAAATAGGTTAGTGAGCTCAAAATGTATGATAGATATGCATCTAATTTACATAGATGCGTGAATTTGGGAGAATGGAAGCTCTTTAGGATGAAAAGTCATCATTGCCACGTGTTTATAGAGCGTTTGCTGCCAATTGCTTTTGCTACACTTTCGGATCAAGTGTGGAAGCCATAGCTGAGTTGAGTAAATTTTTCAAAGATTTGTGTTCAATAATGTTGCAAGTGGATAACTTATTGTTGATGGAGCATAACATTGTCACCATCATATGTAAATTGGAGCGAATTTTTTCTCTTAGTTTCTTTAACTCCATGGAGCATTTACCCCGTACATCTACCACATGAAGCAAGAGTAGGAGGTCTAGTTCAATATTGATAGATGTATCCATTTGAAAGGTAAAAGTTTACAATATAAATTTTTTACACATTAAACATTAATTCTCTTATTAATGCAATTATTACTTACTGAATTCATATTGTTATAGATACCTGAATGGATTGAAAAAGAATGGTTAAAAATAAATTACATGTCAAAGGATCTATATGCAAGGCATATTTATGTCAAGAGACCTCTCATTTTTGCCAATACTATTTTGAATCTCATGTGCAATCAATGAGAACTAATGTTGATCAAATTGATGATGGGCGTGTTGATGAGATAGTCCAGCCAACTCTATCAATATTCAACCATTTTGGTCACTTAGCTAGAACTTGTAAGAGCTGATATTTGAATGATAGGGAATTAACTACTGCACACTTACATATTCTACTTAACTGTGAAGAGGTTCAACCATATATTGAGTAAGTTTATTAATGACCCATTTTGGTTTGTGTGTTTTCACATTTATGAAATTACTATGAATTTTAGATATTTTGTGCAACACTTGGAAGCAACCAATCCACACATCAATCGCATTGATGTGATGACATCAATCGCATTGATGTGATGGTATAATAACATCTGAATTTTTGATTTGTTTTCGGGGTTACGTAAGTTTGTTGACCCTTTTGTTTTTAAAGTTCATTACGCATACACATTATTTATTATGCAGCTCAAGTTCTTAATCAGCTGACTAGGTGCAAAAAACGGAGCATGAAGAAATAATGAAGAAAATGCAAGAAGAAAATAGCGCATTTATGGCTAGGTTGGAGAGAATTGAGACTTAAGTTCAATTCAATAACAAATTGCTACAAGAAATAATGAAGCAAATGAGTTTTGAGATTCTTGACTTCCAACCACCAATTGGAGACATAGCTGATGAGTAGGAGGATGGTGATGAGCAGGACTATGAGGATGATGACGAAAACTAGAAAAGGACTAGAGTTATTGAATTAAAGAAGGGTTAAGAGTAGGCTTAGTTATTAAGACTAGAGTTAAGTAGTTATTGAGACCTGTATGAGACTAATTATTGAGACTTGAGTAGGACTAGTTATTATATAGCTTTCCGTTTGTAATTTAATAAATATTACCTATTGAGACTAATTATTGAGACTAGAGTTAAGTAGTTATTGAGACCTATATGGGACTAAATATTGAGACTTGAGTAGGACTAATTATTATATAGCTTTCCGTTTGTAATTTAATAAATATTACCTATTTGAATGGTGTTTAATACTTGTTTAGTACTTTAACTATTTTAAGAGCTTATTTGGTTGGACTAATATATAAAATGTATGTTTCTTTGGTGGTGAAATTGTTTGAATATTACGTGCTTAAAGTTGGCATTTCAAAATTTTAGAATTAATCATTTTTACATTATCAAGCATTTTCGATTGATTTGGTGGTTAGCGATCGATTTAGCTATTGAAAACTTGGTCATAGAATTAGTGACTGATTTTGCAACGAATAATTCAGTCACAAACTAGCAATCAAATTTGTGACTGAAAAAATGTTAGTCACAAACTAGCGATTGATTTAGTGACCGAAATATCAGTCGCAAATTTAGCGACCGAATTAGTGACTGACATGTATCGGTTACAAATTAGCGACCAATTTAGAGATCGATTTTAGCGACTGATTTAGCAATCGATATATTGGCCTATATCTTAGTGCCCAAATTTCAGTTGCCAACGCTTGGTCTGGATACTGATCGAACTTGGTAATGAATGCTTGTAAAATCGGTTCTTAAATTAGTATTTAATTTTATAGACCAAAAAATCAGTCACTATTTGCTGTTTTTCTTGTAGTGCTTTCTCCTTTCAGATGGCCACATCGATGGAGTAGTAGTCGTCAACAATGCCAAAAGTGAAGTGGGGATACTACCTAAAGTATGAAAGTATATAACAATCTAGTTCCATCTATCAAAGATCTAGGTTATCTTAGGGCGCTTACACCAACCAGCACATTCACTATTAAGCTTAAATCTAATAACATATAGTGAGTTCCAAACCCAAAAAGATCACATAATATAACATGGGTCTCCAAGAAAAATATCAAATTATTCATCCAACCCATTTTTATAAAACCAAAATGGTTCACTAATCAATAGAAGCCTAAACCTAGAAATTTCTAACAAAAATGAGTAAATAGTTTTTACAATTGAACTACAATGTGACTTCTAATTATCTACCTAATCATAACCACCTAATTAAATATGAACAATTTAACTTACTAATTGAATTCTTCTTCAAGTAACGCTAACACATGCACTACTCCTCAGGCAAAGGAAATGAAGTTCTAAAATGCTGATCTATCACATCAAATTCTATTCAATAGATGGTTGAGATGAACTACTATTTTCTTTATATAAACTAGTCATTAATTTTATGATATGAAAAATTGATGTAAGATAGTAGTTGCTCCGAAAGGCAAAAGCAAAGTAGCACAATAAATATGAGGAAATGTAATAATAGAAGATATAAAGAACTAATGTGATTCGGTTGATATCCTACATTCATGTGTAAATTGGGCACACTTCACTTAAATTTAAATATTAACTATACTCAAAATACTTCACAGTTTTCTCACTATACACCCAACACTAAGAAATCTAAAGGAGATAATTAACTCTAAGGGTGTATTTGGTTGAGGAATAAAAATAGGGTGAAATATTTTATAGATGAGCTCCATGTGTAATTTTATACATGAAATTCATCTATAAAAATTTTCACTCTATTTTTACCCCCAACCAAACCCACCTTAATACTAAAAGGTTACAAATGAGATTGAGAGGTGAATTTATTAGAAGCTCCATGGGCAAGCCTTTATGTAGGCATTAGGGTATTAAATAATACCAAAAGCATTTATGGTATCTACCACTTTTTTTCAACTTGACCCGTTATTTTTCAACTTGACCACTTGTTTTTCAACTCGATAGCTTTATAGTCAAATGAAAGCATGTAATGCTTTAAAAGATAAGTGCCACAAAATATTGAATAGAAAGTTCTAACTTATACACCACTTTATCATCATGTAGCAAATTTTGACGTAACTTTTGTTTACTTATAGAAAAATCAAACCATCATATCACAAAGACGTTAACTAATTAGTCAAAAAATTATGGTTGTTAACCCAAATTGTTTACATTATTATTAGTATCAGGTACAAAATGAAGATAAAATGCAGTATGAACATAAGATAGGATGGTTTGTAGAGAAGTATTGCGAACCACTAAACATGCCACAAGCCAATGATGTCAAATGCAAAAGGACATGGAGAAATTACTTTTTTCTGGAAGGGGGATATGGAGAAATTAACATGGAAGAGAAAACCGGATTGAACCGGCTAGTCGGACTGAGAACCTGACACTAGACCAGTTTGGTCATCCTCCTTAAATCACCAGCCTCAAAAACCAATGACAAACCAATTAGAACCAAACAAAATCGGCAAATCGGTGCGAATCGGACTAGTTAAATTGGTTGACCAATTTGGGTAGCTTTTTCTTAAAAAAAAATTGGTTAAAATATTTTCGTTTCTTTTAAAAAAAGAAAGAAAAGAAAAAGAAACTCAGTTAGAATAAAAGATCATTTCTCTTAAAATCTTGATTCTTTTGATATACTTATTTGTTATATATTCTTAAATTAATTTAAAAATAAAAAATTAAAAATGGTTGTTATGCTATCTTTGAGTACTTTTCAAAAGAAATATAGGTGAAGATTAAAGTAAATAGATTTTACACTTAATTTGTTTAATAAAGAGCCCCATAATAAATATTATTTTATATTGATTATGTTATTGTTAATGACTTAATATAATTTTTTGCTTTCTAATTAATCATATATATATATATATACACCCCAATCAAACCCTCAGTTGAATCAATTGAACCTCTAAACCTTTAAACCGGTAACTTAACCAATTCAATGTCCATTTTGGTTTTCTTACCTTTGGAAATTACTTTTGGCGAGTGCATGCTCACTGCTGAGTGCTGGGGCTTAGCACTTGGAATTGGGCCTCATATATTTTGCTTGTTGTAGTCCAATTGCTCTTGAGCTGCTTCGGGACATTTACTTGATTGGCTTGTATGTGTGCTGGCCCATTGCCGTTAGCCCAATCGTGTTGCAATCAGTATGGCGGTGCGCCTGCTGTAGCTGTAGGTCACGTTTGGACTTGGCAGGATGGCTTTGGTGACAGAATATAATCTTCACTTATTCGGAGACCCCCAAAAAACCCCCAAACAAAAAAGTGTTTACTTTTTTTTTTTGTTGTTTGCCGCGGGGGGTGGGGGGTGCACCTCGAGGGCGCAACTTCGATACAGTCAATTGCCCTTCCACACCCCCCCGCATCGGGACCAAAAAAGAAAAAAAAGGAATTGGTTTATTTAATTAATTGGTTGTCATGTTTTGCTCTAATTTAAATTTGATTCTTAAATTCTCTTATTAGTGGATTATCTATAACTTATAAGTGTTATCATAAGTACTTATTAATTTTTGAGACCTGACTTGAACCTAAATTGGATTAAACTTTCTCTTTAACTTAGATTTTTGTTCTCACCAAAATAAATTTTATTTTGTCAAAGTTATTACTTTTGTCTCCGAATAATTTTGGAATAATCACTTAAATAAATTTTGTTTTGTCAGAATTAATACTTCTGTCTATGAATAATTTTGGAACAATCACAATAAATAGTTTCAGTTAGGATGTAGTCCTGATTGATCTTGGTCCAATCATGTTCTGAAATTTTGATAAACCAAATTTCATGATCGCATTTCATACTTCATCCATTTCAATTTATCTGCTAATTTGAATAATTTAATGTATTTTTAAATTAATATTTATATCTAGATATGTTAATTTTAAAATATATTAAATTATTTAAATTGATAAATAAATTAAAATGAAGGAAGTATTATATTACATAGCATATGTGGAGTTGGGTTGATGACGAAATCAACTTGAGTTAAATATACAAATGATTATGACAACTATATGAGAATTAGCGAGGGGTGGTAATTAAGGACCATTGGGATGACCGCAAACGAGCAAAGATGGTAGTGCCGACGACAGTAAAATTCCTACATCTTTCAAGACGAAGAACTTATCTTTTTTTTTTATTTTAAGAGAATATCTCTCTCTTTTTTTTCTTTTTTTTTGTCTGTCACCACGTATTCCCACTTAAGAGAATATGTTTAATTAAATTTATATGAATTTCATTGATCATGCAAATCCTATTATAAGACTTTCATAAATATAATCGTGGAGGTCTTTCTAAAAACAAAAAAAGTTTTCTTCTAAAAAAATGTAAAAAATTTTCGGTGGTAACAAGTACAACGACAATGATAGAACAACAACAATAGTATAAGATAATCCCAATAGAAGTTGATGATAAAGTAGACTTTTTTTATTTTTTATTTTTAAAAATAAAATGAATATAAAAGTAACTGAGATAACTATGAATAAAATAGAAAAATTATTCTATCCGTTTGGGACGAAATGGTTATTCTTTTATCATATGAACGATCGTCGTCAAAATCAAATGTACTGATCTAGTTCCCATTCTCATTTTACCTGTCCTAATTTTAATTAGGGAATAAAGGTGATGTTAAATGTGTGGTAATACATCGTTCACCTTTTTTTCCATTAACGACATTGTTTTTTCAAACAATGAACTCCAAATTTGAATCCAATTCCCTGAACTATGTGTAATGACAAAAGTTAATTTGGGGACCAATTACTAGTATTACGTGTGATCTTCATATAGCTCTTATGGTTGACAAATAATAAAGAAACATGATTTTGTGTCGTGGGTCTTCCGGTCATTTCCATCAAGTTACGCTATAAAGGCAAACCATAGTTTCAAAAACCATTATCAGATCATATCTGGTTGTAGCATTGTGCGGTCCTATATGCATGCACATCTGCACTATTCTACTTCTGCACTTATTCTTCATCATAATATGTTTGCATTCATCTAGCATATATGGAATGGAGCAGTCGTGCACGCATATGTGAACCACTATACTACAATTATGTAGTTGTTTTTGAAGCCACTGGTTCGATGAATTGCCATTCTGCGAAGTAGAAACTTACCGCAATGGCGGGTCGATGGCCGAGAGGACGCAAACCAATTCTCTACATGCATTAACCACAATAATTATATGAAGATCTTACTCAATGCTTACAATTATTGGTCCCATCTTTCTCGTTTTATTTTTATTTCGGGTGAAGAATAATTCGTATCAAGGGTGAGTTGGTAGGAGAGTAAAATGGGTAGAAAAATTTTCGTCAATTAAGTTTATGTGTATCATTATATGTAAACCTAATTCATGAAAATTTTTGTCCTTTTTCACTCCCTATCAAACTCCCCTTAAGGGTAAAGTTTGCCATAATGCTTCTCAGCTCAATGAAAGCTTATAGATAACTTATCAATGAAAAAATTTAAAAATCAAATCCAAATAACATAAGGAAAAAGCTAATCCAGTGAGTCAATTGTGTTTACAAACTTTCTCAATTTAATGTGCATCAACAAGAAAAAAAAATATGTGCATTCATAAAAATATGTACCTCCATAACATTTATTATAATTTAATAGGCTAGTTTTTAATCCTAAATTATTTATCTTTTTAGCATAAATTGCAGGATTTCTTGGGATTCACTTCGTTCTCAAGGCATATAATTTGGATTTTGCTTATTCAGGTGGAGCTTATTTTAGAGAAAAGATTATAAGATATCAGCTATCGATCAAAAAACGAATAGAATGATTTCTTACACATTCGTAATGTATTAACATTTTTACATATATACTTTGTTAGAATACTAATTAACCATTGTTTTTTTTTTTTATTAAAGATTCAAATTCTTCATTCTTTTCTTTCAAAATGAACCATATATTCTTAGAGAAACTAAGCTCGTATAATCAACACTTCTACCTTCTTTTGTTTAAGGAGTTGCTTTTGTAATTTTGAATTAGGGGTGGTAGTTAGGTTAAATCTTACTTACAATGGAAATTCCAAAATATTGTAGATAAAGTTCGCTTTACGTCTAAGTCCACTTTTATTGTGACTAACCACTTTTTATTATCAACACTCTGCCTTTGATTAACATTATAATAAAATATAACACGTGTGTATGAAATGATTAATTATTTTTTAAAAAAAATTATAAATAAAAAATATCAAATGAAAAAATAACAAGGGTGGAGAGAATTTATTAAATAGAGATGAAATAAGAAATAAAAAAAAGTAGAGAGACAATATCACAGGTTTTATTTTTGTGTGTTATTTTTTAAGAGAAAAAATACAATATATTGAGAAGATGTATATTTAATTTTAAAATATTTTAAAAATATGATATAATAAAAATAACAACAAAGTCTCTTATTACTAGATGAGTTAGTTACATGTATTAAACGGTGTCATTATGTCCTGCCATAAACTATGTTTTTTAATTTAAAATAAATAAAATCTACTCAAAAAAAATTAAAATACATTTCAAGTAAAATTCTTTTTTGAAATAGATAAAAAATTATATTAAAGAAGAAAGAGTCTACACAGTGATGCTAAAATACTCTTTCAAAGTGAAGAATTTATACCCTAGGACAAAACCATGAATAAGTAAAGGAGTTTTTAACAAATTCATTGTTTATTATGCAATTCGATGTACTTTATTATTTTTTATCTTAAGAACCGTTCACACAAATTTGGGATGGAGTGGTAGTTATAGAAAGTCTTCCCCAACATGATAACTTTAGAATTTAAATATTTGATATTGCAGATAAAGTTTGTCATAGCAATTTGCTTTCATTACAACCAACTATTTTTGGATTTAGATATAATTTGTTATAACAATAATAATTGACTTTAACATCAATAGCTGACTTTTTTTGTTCTCCCCTCCAAAGTGAACTCTTCATTTTACATGAGCAGAGTTCTTAAATTCAAACGCTGCATGAATTTATGTAATTAAGATGAGGATTTATTTATCATTCCAACAAATAGTCTGTTTTAAAATATTAAATTTAATTAATATGACAGTGAATTAAAACTATTACAGGGAAAATGCTAACTTTTAAATGAATGAGTTGTTTTCATTACTTTAGTTTACCTAATTATTGTCTTTCAATCTTGACAATTTTTTTTGAAAAAAAAAAATTGACAAATAATTTTAACTGTGTAGCATACTTGCTCAATAATGTATAGTATATTTTTATTTGGACTGTTTGTATAATATATTTTCAAAACGTAAGTACATATTAACTGTAAATTAAATGCTTATAAATTTCCAATTTCTCTGTTTACATGATTTAGCCGTGTAAATATGCAAACCTTGCTCTGAAATTAGTGAATCCAGTTTTATTTATTAATTAGTTATAGTTTAGAGAATTGAATTTCCGAAAATTTTATGTATGAAAACGTGTCAGGCAAATAGGTAAAGGAAGATTCTCCATCTTATGAATTAATATAAAATTGTCGAAAGCTCCAATTGTGAATGATATTTTCCCTCCAAAATGAATAGTTTCTGTATAGTTATTAAATATTAAATAATAAAATTTTTTCTAGATGGGAGTTTCGTTTTTAATTTAATTAATAATCTCAAATAAATGGAAGCGGATCCAAAAAGAAATCTTTATTATGTAAAATTCTGAATGTCAAAATCAAAATTCATGCTCCATAATAGTCATATTATCTTTTTCTGTCATGATATATATAATCTCTATTAAAAACTAAAGAGAGTCCATGAAGCCATTTTTTTATATGTAATTTTTTTTGCATGGTAAAGGTGTAAGTATTTGGGTAACGGGGAGAGATAAGTTACCTAATAAACAATTAAATTTTTAATATTATCACTACATCTCAAATTTAAAGATTGAAATTGATATTAATTAAATCACGAATTTTTTAGTTATATTTTTTTTACAACTAAAATAAAAAATTATGACTTTTATGTAAGTCTTACCGTTACCTTACCATTTGGCAAAAATTCAAATGACTTCGTCCTTTTTTATTTTTAAACAATTCAAAACAGCTCAATTTCATTTAAATATTTCTTAAATGAATGGATATCACTTTACTTTCTTACTTAAGAGATAAAATTCACCTTCAATGAATTTTTTTAATAAATTGAAAGAAATCATGAAGTCATAAATGTAATTTAAAATTCTAAAGTTATGTAAGTTTATTTATTACGGATGATATTTTATCTTTCCTTATTATTAAATTACATCAACTTTCGTTTTCAATTTTTTCTTTTTAACTTTTAATCCATATCCCTGCCTACTCTTTATGTCTCTATCTTTTTTCTTTTTAAGTAAATTTCCTTTCGGCAGATAAAATGACATTATATTTTATCTTCTAGTTATAAACTCACAAAATCCGTCATTTCAAAATAAAAAATGCTAAATCTTCTTAATTAGTATATCTAAATATTTTCCTATATATATATATATATATAAAATAATTCTCGAATATTATGTAAATTACAATTCATGTGATTGTCAATGAAATTTTGAATTAGAAAATTTTTTAAATTGATTTTTAAGAGAATATATCGATACTCTTTTAAAATACACAACATTAAATCATCCTTTATTATCACATCTTTGCCAAAACATTATGCCAACAAATTCAGAATCACGTCAATCATGAGTAACTCGACTACTTGGGACACCTAAACTCTGAAATTTCCATCAGAATATATAAAATGAAAATGAAGTCAATATGTATTCACCCAATTATTGAAGAAATGTTGATGAAACTCCTGTTGTAGTCATGTAAGACCTAAATGCAAACCTCAAACAATCAAAACAAACGATAGCTTCGTGAATCGTACATCTTTCATTCATCTAACAACTAGCTAGACAAAAAAAAAGTTTTATTACAAGGAGTAAATGCTAATTATATTGTCGATCTTATGTCCAATCTATGAGTTAGATTTTGTAGATCTTGTGAATGATTGAAGTAAGCTTAGCAATGGTCAGGGGCTTCTCTAGGTAGTCATCTAATCCTGCTTCCATAAATTCTCGTATGTGTGATTCGACAGAGCGTGCTGACACACCAGCAATCGTGCTATGAATCCCCATTGATCGAAGTTTCTTTGTTGCCTAATATGAATACAATATACAAAAATAGAATCTCATTATGCACAAATCTAATACAGATTCTTTCCAGATTGTCATAATTATCGTTCTTATATTTTCTTCCCCACAAAGCAATACGGATGGTACACAATTGAACGTAATTAATTGTAACATTGTACTAGTGTGTATAACACATATAGTTACCTCAATGCCATTCATGATGGGCATATCCATGTCCATGAGAATTAGGTCAAAGCTTTGTCCAGAGTTGTGAATGTCTATGGCTTCTTTGCCATTTTCCACGACTTGATTTTTCACACCGACACTGTTCAACATCTTTCGATGAATCATTCGGACCATCATGTCATCATCAACAACAAGTGCCGTTAATTGACGAGGTTCCATGACTTTGAGTTGATATCTTCACTTCTGACTTCTCTCCCTAGCAAAGCAACTTTTTTCTCTTTTGTCTTTTTCTCTGTAGACAAGACATAAAGAAAAAAAGAGAACATATAATTAGTAGATATACATTATATATGTGTGTGATTGAAGATATTGTAGCAGTGAGAAGGTAACACTAACCTGGATTTGATAACTCTTTCTCCAAAGCCAATAGGAGGGAAAGATGGATAAGTGGCTAAGGAGTAGATGTCTATATATATATTTCCCCCCATGTGGTTCAAGAATCCAGTGGTGGATCCAAAGCAAAAAGGGAAAGAAAGAAAGCTCAAAAATGGATGTGTGGCAAGCATCAGTATTGGATTCGGAGAAGTATCTACTAGGATTTTGTTCAAAATCTCAAAATCTATAGGAGTGTAATTCTTTTACCCAAAATGGGTTGATTCCCATCTTGAACAAACTTCCCGGGCATCTTTCCTATTTTGTGCAAGGCAGGCAGACAATATATCTCAAAGTATATATTTTTGGGTCATTTCGTTCAATCCTTTTCGCTTTCTTTAGCACGAAAAGCAAATAGCTAGGCCAATACTTTTATTAAACTTTACTTTTCTTTCCTAGGCCACAGAATTCCAGTCTATCCATATAGTACAATAATGCTAGAAGAAACAGGTGGCGCATGTGTTCCATGTCCATTTTTCTATCCGCCAAAAAAATAAAAAATGAAAAGGTTCATATTTAATTTTGCTTACCAGGATTCATGCCTACAATTAATGTAATAGAATGCCAAATGTGTATCTTCTTGTAAATACTATATAGTTTTAGATTCTTGCCTGGTTTGATTGTGGTTATTCATTTCAACGATACCTTCTATGCATTTTACACGTTTTGTATCTCTTAGAAGTTAGATTCTGTAGTCCTACTTTGGTTTTCTTCTCTTTTATGTTAGAAGAACAATGATGACAAGTGAAACTTATGCCACAAATGGATTATTTAATTTGTATTTAAATGAGAAATAAAAATCTAAAATATGGTATCTTAAAAAGATTAATTAACATATGTGCTTGTTTTAAAGAAGATTGCTTTCTCAAAAAAAAAAATTCCTATTTTCATTTCTAGGTACGGAGCCTTGAATTTTAGCCTTCTATCTAAATTTTCGCATATCATGGCCAAATCAGAAAGTATCCATTATTCTTATTTTCTAATATTTGGAGAAATGAAAATTGTTTGGTTAAACAAAATAAGTAATAACCACCGTTATATCTATATATATATCCAGCACAATGTACACTTGTCTTCTGACCTCAACTCTGATGTCAGAGGTTACCAATTTCATAGCATGTATATATTACATAACATGAAGAGGCAGATATCTCACTTTAATGAAAAAAGTGATATCACATGATTTCATCGTTACTCTTCGTTGATCCATAATATTACGAAAAAGTTAGGCTCCATGAGAACCACCTAGGAAGCTTATTAGCCCCTTATGTTTGCCGATTTGGCTGCTTATCCTCTTCCTAGAATGGTCCTGATTTAGCTTTCGGAATCTGCTCTTTTCAACCCAAAAAAAAAAGTAATATCAAATAGGAATGAGTTTGGTAAGATATTTGTGTATATGGGCAGAATTGTTAAAGATTTTTTTTTTAAAGATTTTTTTCACTCTTTTAATGTGAAACTAATCATCATTTAAAATATTAATATTGTCTCCAACCAAAAATATATATATATTAATATTGTCTATTTTTATGAGTAGAATTATAATCCTTAATAATGTAAAAGAGTTTTTTTTTATAAGATTTAAACTTAAAATTTAATTAAAAAAATTAATATCGAATTACTTGTACCAAGCTAACGCTGAAAGCTTATTCAATCATTTAAGTTCCCTTTAAAAGATATATAACAATTAATTATTTAAATTTTTATATAAATAGTTATGCAAACTTTACTGTGTCTCTCTGGGTTTAGTTGATATATATAAGGTTTTTTTCTTCAGAATATATATAAGCTTTATGAAATAGTATTTTTTTTAAAATACAACAAATATCAATCAATTAATTAGTTACACTATTTTCTTAAGTTACAGTAACATTCGTTGGATCCTGCTACCTTTTAGGACAACGCAGCATAGAATGTTTCAAAACGAGTGGATTGATTCCACTTATAGATGTGGGCTGCGTTAACATGAATGTGAGCCACTATCGTACGTATATCCTGGCAGCATAGTATTTTTCTTATTCTTAAAGTCATGTATGATTATCATATTAATGCTCCATATGTAATTAAAAAATTGTAATAGAATCCAATTATAATCTATTAAAAAATCATTAGATTAACAAGTATGAGTAGCGAAGATTATTTATTTAGCTAAAAATTAATAATGCCAATTTATTCTGACAAACATCCAAATTAACTAATATATATTCTTTTTTATCATCATGCATTTAGAGAATATACCATATTTAAAATTATTAACGAAATGCTTTTGCAAAGGGTTACTTTTGTTCGAATCATAAAAAAAAAAAAAAAAAAGCGTTGCTTTCGTTATCAATTCAAGGTTCAGTGGTCAAAGCCGAAGCAATTTGCTTGTTTGGTGGTGTGCAGTGGAAAATGGTAAACTAATAAAGCAAACCAACAGAATAAAGTCAAAGATGTTTGTTGGAGAGAAGTGAAACGAAGTATTGTTACATGCAAGTGAAAATCAGACAAGTTAAAGACGGCAAAAGTTTAGAAATGATTCTTATCCTATTTAAAGTATATATTTAGAGCAAATACTATAATTAAGCGTGAATGTTGAACTGAAATAAAGAGTTTTAAACAATTGCAACTCGCTTTCTTTTCTCTCATATTTTTTCTGCTCTCATATCCATAATCTTTTTCTGTTTATAAGTTATTCTATATTGTGTTTCAACAAATATTGGCAGAGTGGATAAAGCGAGTGAAAATGGAAAACAAACCGCTAGAGTTCATGCACATGGCGACATCCAAAATAGAGCAAAGCAGACAGACATAGATGTCTATATTATTTTGCAAGAATTTTTTGAAGCTGCCTTCTCAAATAAATTTCTCATTATATATAGTCGGAAAAGGTGAAGAAAAAAGCTACTCTTTTTAACTTCTATAAAAATATTAAAAATTTATTTTTTGAGATTTTGATTATTTTTAAAAAATTATCCAAAAATATTAAAACTGATTTTTTTCAATAAAAATAGTGATTTTTTGCTTAAAAAATCCCAAATAAATACACCGTATGTGCCCCTTAGAATCTTCTTGTATCCCAACCCCCTCTAATGTTACGTTGATGAATTTAATAAGAGATATCTCAAGTTGTTTTATTTCCTGATGTCATGTAATATTGTTAGTCATCCTCTCAATGTTTGTACTCAACATAACGAGAAATTTTTAGATGATCTCGTGCTAAGAAAAAGGCTTTGCTATGTACTATATATCATTTGACACATTTATTGCATTAAGAATATAGAAAAAAGTGGGAGACAATGATAATATGCAAAACTAATATACTGAGTAATGAATGATACATAAGAATTTTTTTTTTTTTTACTCAAAATGTATTTAAAGAATTTCTGTTGAATAGATGATCACTACAACATAACTGAAGTGAAAAAAATCTTGCTATTTACTTAGTAACATTTTTACTAATGTTTTATTTAATTTACGTAGCTACAATATTTTAACAACACCTTTTATTTTTTTAACCAACATTTTTAATTGTTGTAATTTAACTAAACGTGGTTAAAAACTAAATAAGTGGTAGTGGATTAAAGAGACAAAAGATACCTCCAAAACTAACCTGACAAATAGTAAATAAGTCAAAGTAATAAAAATGTCTTACGCTAACATCTTCTAAGAATTTCTCCAATATAGGACCTTATAGAGCATTACTAATTGATCATATTTGAGGACCATAGTAAAAGAAGACCCACAAAACGGATAACTTGCATAAGTATTTTTATTGCATATGTTACATGGTTGGATTTTAACTTATAAGTAAATTTATTTGGAGTTGATCTTATCAAGAATTGAACTAAGCTTAGCATTTGTCAAAGGTTTCTCATGGTAGTCATCCAGCCCCGCTTCCACAAATTCTCGTATTTCTGCTTCCATTGAGTGTGATGAGACACCAACAATCATGCTACAAACGCCCATTGAGCGAAGTTTCTTTGTTGCCTATAAAAATAAAAGCAACAGGAAAATCTCATTATGCACATATGCATTTTAGAAATATCTTCAGATGACCATCAATCTTTTCTTTTCTTTTTTTTTTTCCTCACAAAACATTATAATAAATTAACCAAGAAAACTAGTGATCTCAAGTTCTTAGCCTATCTTAAATAGACCACAATAAATTTTAAATATGAGTAACATAATAAATCAAGTACCTCAATGCCATTCATGACGGGCATATCCTTGTCCATGAGAATTAGGTCAAAGCTTCGTCCACAACAATGAACGTCCACGGCTTCTTTGCCATTTCCCAGTCCCATACATTCAACTCCAACACTATTCAACAGCTTCTGATGAATCTTCCGGTTGAGTGTATTGTCATCTACAACAAGTGCTGTTAATTGAGTGGCTAAATCTCGGGGTGTCATTAGGTTTCCGTCTTGGCCTTCCATAACTTTTTCACGTCTCCTTGCCACTTGTTGCACAATAAGAAAACCATAAGATATATTACAATAAAGCTACACAATCAGAAAAAATTGTAAGAACTTTTTTGACGGAAAATATAAGTGTTTGTTAGAAAAAATGAAGTGGCGTGGGACTTGGAAATTCATCAAATCAAGTAAGGCTTGGTTATTGGACTCAAGGCTCGTGTGAGAATTTTCCTTTGTCACCAGAACTTTTTGCTCAGAATCTAAAGTCTGTTAGGAAGTGGAGAGGGTGGAAACAGTGATGGAGTTCATGGTTGAAGTGGCTGCTGGAGGTTGATTGGGATCTCTCACTATGTTGGGCCTGGAGTTGCTTTGGTGTGCAGGTTGATCAGTTAATACAAAGAAGAAGTTCTGGTTTTCTTGTATCATGCTGCTGGTGTTTCTTTTGATTTTGTGCTTATTTTCCTATTCTGGTTGGTGCTTCTGGTATCAGCCTTAGGAAGGTTTATGTCTTGTTTTTAGGTGATGGTTTGGGCGCATTTCACATTTGTTTTCGGTCTTTAGTTCTTTGGTGTTTGCAGTTGCTGTGTTTTGCTGAGCCGTGTGCATTTTTTGTGTTGTGCCTTTGAATTATCAAAAAATAAAATAAAATAAAATAATATAGTATGACCCACTTGTTTATCTAAGAGTTAATGAGGAGATACTACATCATTTTGACAGATAAATTTTGTCGATTTTCTATCTCTAAATTTGTATGTAGACTTCAATATATCTTGAAGCATAACACTAACCTGGAAGGATAATCTTTCTCCTGATTCTGAGAGCAAAGCCAATATTATGAGTAGAATGGGAAGAATGAAGTGGATGTGACTATATATACACGTAGCTAGCTAGTTGGGGTGCTATATATATGTATATATCCTTCTCATGTGGCTAATTGGGTAAGACGTGACACAAGAACAAGATTGAAAGGAAATAAAAAAGAAGGAAGTCACAAATTGGATGTGCATAAGCATCAACATTGAATTTGTAGAAGTGTCTTTGGATTTTGTTCAAAATCTCAAAATCTAAGGGAGAGTGATTTTTTCCAAAAATGGGGATGATTCCTATCTTGAACAAATTTGTAGGGCATATTTTTTCTATTTTGTGCTAGACAAGAAGACAATAATATTTTGAAGTATATTTTTTGGGTCCTTTTGTAATTTGCCTCTCATTTTCTTTGGCACAAAAAACGAGTTTGCCAAACTTGCAACTTCATTTCTTGTTGCTGAGCCATCGAGTGCATACCTTACAATGCAAGGAGGATAAACAGATAACAAACAGAGGCGAGCGTATATGTCCACACAACTTTATTTACCAGGACGAGAATAATAGATTACGTGGTGTCTGCATGCTGCTATTGGAATCATAAAATGCAACTAGCTACTCTGTCCTTGTTATAAATAGCATTAGATTCTTATTTCATCATCTAAGTACTCTATACATAGACAGTATGTATCTCTTCAAAGTGTGTTGTTTCCTCCTAATTTTTTTTTTCTGTTTTTTGGTTTTCTTCTCTTTTAAATATCAGGATGGACAAGTGAACACTGAACAGCGAACAAGATAAAAATAAATAAGTGAAATATACACAACTAAGTTTAGATCTTTGTTTAAATTAAAGATATATAAACTTCTTAATATTTTAAATTAATTGGGTCTGTGTTGTGCTTGCTGATAAGCCCTTCTTATCGAATGAATCAGCATGCAAGATGGAAAACAAGGGAATTCCAGAGGAAGGGTCTGCCTTACTACTCTTTTCCAACAAATTCACTGCTAGAGATGTCAAAAATATCTGCCCCCACGGATACCTGCTGGTAAATACCTGCAACAGGGCGGATATGGGGAAAGATTTTGTCTCCACGGGTAATGGGAGTGGAGATTTTAAATATCCGTATGTTAAATGAGGCGGAGGCGGGGATCACTATCCCCTTATTCGCGGGTACCTGTTATAAAATTACTATTTTACCCTTAAGTTATTAACTTAATTAGGCTAATATTATTATTATTTAAATTGATTGGATTAAGTTTTAAATTTAGTAGTTAAATTTATTTGTACTTATTATGTATTAGACTAATGGTTGGATTACTATTATGTGTTTATTTTTATTTTAAATATTTTAAGTTGTTAGAATTTAGATTGTAGATTTAAATTATTGTACTTATTTTATATTTATTTTATGTGTTTATTTTTATTTTAAGTATATTAAATTGTTAAAATTTGAATTATGGAATTAGATTATTATTTATGCTTATTTTAAGTATTTTATGATATTAGAATTTTTATATTTAATTTAAAATTTTAAAATTTTTAATATTCTAACGGATATCCATGAATATCTACAGATACCCGTAAACCCGCGGGAAAGTCAAAAACGGATACCCATACGGATATGGCGCGGGGGAGGTGAATGGGTATTTATCTGCTGGGCGGGGGACAGGGACCTATCCTCCGCCCCCACCTCGCCTCGTTGACATCCCTATTCACTACTCTCTTCCTTGTGTTTGTTTCTAACCAACTAAACTGTCTAATTATAACTGAGTGTAACTCTTGTTTAGTTCTTTGCAGAGTGTTATATCGCTTGCCAACTTGTATATATATATTTTGTTTTTAATAGTGTTATTTGTATTTATTCTTGTGTCTTATTCTAAAGGACTAATTAAAGTGTCCCTTAATCATTAGTTGGGAGTGAATCCCACCTTCTTATTTAAGAAATACTTTAGTAAATCCCTTAGAATGAGCTATAAGAATGAGTATAAATATTATTTTTTACTTTTTTCTTTTATATTTTGTATAGTAAATTATAAAATTGCTAATACGCCTTAAGCTCAATTTTTCATTTACCTAGTCTTCTCATTGATGCGCTTCCCCTTTTTGCTGATATTTGCGTAGGCTTTGCTGTATGGACGATTAGGAATATGGTATTCACTTGGATGCGGAATATGCCCCCCTCATTTAAAGAATGATTAGAACCTAAATCGTTTTGGGATTCTTTAACGAAGAGAAGTGAAAAGGAGAATTTTTTTTTATCTGAAAAAAAAATGCACGACCCTGTTCGGTTATATCTCGAAATTACTATATTGATTTCTGAAAGCCCCAGGAAATGGCAATCTGGAGCTCGCTTTAATGGGTAGTTTACCAACAACCATATGGAACCAAAGCAATATGGGGGTATTAGGGGAGTTGTAAGCCACACCCCATTCCCATACTAACTCTACAATGGGCACATTCATTGCACAACTTATTTTCCTATGTATTCTTGAAACAAGATATTTCTTTTGCTCTAACTCATTTATTAATCGCCACATTACCTTTATAAACCACCCTTACTGAAAAACTAACCCCAAAAGTTGACGATTAAGAGACAAATCACCCGCGAAACTGACATGACAAAAAGTAAAAAGAATAGAATAGAAAATATCTTACTCAGAACACTGGAGAATATTTCTCATCCAAAACATGGGAAGCTCAATTTGAGCTGAGCAAAGCTCCTCTAGTATTAGTTAGCGCGTTATCCTGCTTGAGACTTGTATTTGTTTCCTTTCTGCAAGCATAGCTTACTTGTGCTTTGTGGTTTCGTTTATGGCAGATTCGGGTGACCCGACCAGTTAAAAAATAAAAAAATCCAACTCTTGAGCAACAAGAATTGTAGCTTGAAAAGAAGCTCCCAAAAACTTATACCTAAATCCAAAATATTTAAGTAAATGAACCAGTAAGGCCATTTAATACAATCAATAATGTTTTTCTCGATGTAGATAGTTGCGCACTGTATTCCACCACCAGCACTCTCCAAATTCCAACAAACATTGGCAGGGAAAAAGGGAAGACAAAACTATATTTATAGAACAAAGATGAGGAAGGAAAGACAACGGAAACCGACCTCTAAAATTCATGCACGCAAATATACAACATACACAACAATGAATAAGAACACCCAAAACCCACAAATTTACTTCTCAATGAACCTGCTAATCATGAGCGGCATCAATTGCTTTGCCTGTCCTGGCCTGCGAGATTCGATTCGCATAAATGGTGACCAACTTCAACTGTGTGCTGTTAAGCCCTTGCAAATATGGCAAGAATGCTTTCCCAAGCATGATATAAATATCCACGAGACAGAAAACAACGGTCTGTAACCATCCACCATTAAAATAGATTGAGAACAATGAAACAGACTATATATATAGGAGGGGAAAAGGACAAGCAAAAACAAGTTTAGGTGTGGTGTATATTGTTAGTTAATCACCTAAAAGAACAACAAATTCATGTTCAATTTGAACATAAGAGAATAGAGAGCGTAGTGTTTTGCCCATGATAAAGGAAGGTGCAAAGCAAGTTTAGGTGGCTCAGATACACCAAACCATCAACATCAACATACAAGGAGTTTACACATGGAAAGGACAAGTCCCTAGCAAAATGTTACAATTGACTCAATTGAATGGTTTTGTTTTCCATATTCATAGATTTGGTATGGCAAATTATACTGGAATAAAATAAGAACAAATTCCTTAACAAAAAATTAAAAAAAAAAAATTTAAAAAGAACAAATATTTTATGAGGTTATGACAATATCATCCTTGGCATTGGTGGCGTGGTTGTGGCAGAAACGATGATAGAAGGTGATTGGGGCAGTGTTGACAGTGGTGGCTGTATGTTGACTGGGGAGACAGTGGTGACAATTGGGTGGCCGGGCCAACAGTGGAGTTGCAGTGATGGTGGGGTAGTGGCAATGCGCGAGGGTAAGTTGTGGGGATTTTATCACTTGAAAGAAGACACATTATATATTGAGAACATTGCTTTTCACCCCAAAAATACTTTCTCTACTGATGTTCGAACATAACTACTTTAAGGTACAAATCTCTGCTTCGGTTGTCAGATAAATTTGTCATAACTACATACACCTTATTACAGTGCTCTGACTGACAGGTAAGGAATATTTTAACACCTAAAACTTTTATTAGATGTATGCGGTGAAAAACATTATATTACTTCAGACAAAAGACCCAATGTACCTTGCGAACATCTGCACTCTGGTTTCCAAAAGCTTCAAAAAGAGCAGGCAGAAATGAGGGTAACTGAGCCATCAGTTCCTCCTGAGAGAGCCGGCCCACAAGCTGAAGAAAGGAATTATATATGTCAAACAAAATATATGCTTATAATGCATATTTAATTCTTGCATAAAAATGTATTGCTTCCTGTGAACGAAGGGTATGATATGTGTTACAGGTATGATATGATTACCAATATGGGCAATATGGTGAATTCTCAAAAAATATGGGATATCATACAGCTGGGGTACATAAACAAATCATAAAACAAGAAAAAGGAATGACCTGTTAGCATGTGCTAATGATATGAAACCCTACTTGTATGACCTAATCACTATCATTCACTGATTAATGCTACTTCTGATTAAGAAGAATCAAGACAGTATTCAATCATACAAAGTATGTATAACAACTCCCATTCAGGAAAAAGAAAAAAGGACTCAGGGAACAGTGTCTGAGTTGAGGATCATTCCCTAACAACAATGGAAACTTCGAGAGAAAGTAGTCAATGAACAGAGGAAATGGCACATTGGCAGGAGTGATCTGGAGGTACCCAAGCCGTATCTATGATTAATTTTTTTGGTAATAAAAAAAAATAGCAGGATACTCCCAGAATAAGTTTTATATGGATTGTGCGCAAATGGGAATGGGTCTATATAGAATATAGGACATGGCACAATAATACTTCCCCCATTTTGAAATATTGTTGACTTTATATAGGGCACTTCCAAAATAGAACAAAAGGTTGTTCAGGACAAACCTTTGTCAAGCAATTTATGCAAGTGACAAGAGTTTTCTCATCCTCAGTAACCAGTAGAGGGACTATAACCTGAAACAATTTAAATTTAGAGCATCAGCTTTACCAAAGCAAAATGCTGCATCCTTTTTCTCTAAACATTTTACAGGCAGTAAGGAGGGCCACAAAGTAGAAAAATCAACAAATACATACACTTAAACATCTGAATGGATCGTACTGAGATACAACAATGTTCAGGCAGTGCTCTGCTTCATTTGAGACCTAAATAACAGATGAAGGTTGAGACTATGAAAAGAAAACAACTATAGAAAAGAAAAACTAGAACAGGATAAATTCTTTACCTTAGGAATGATATCTTTTGTGACATGAAGCAGCTTCTCAATCACTATCTCAACTGAATTTTCCATCACATCTTTCTGTAAACAATTTTTTTAAAAAATAAAAAATCTTACATAATTATAACTCCCAAAAATGCCTACAAAAGGAAAAGCATGTAGAGTCGCAAGCACTGATAATCTGAGATGAACAAGAACATAATTGAACAAAAAATGACACATTGAAGTAAGAACCTGGTTTTTAAGCATTTCAACAATCAATGAAAGAGCAAGCTCTCTGATTGAGGAATCTGAATCATCCAGCACTTCAAGAACAACTGTCAAAATCTGATTGAAGTACTACAAGTACAACATGAAACCACCATTACACATACAAGACAAATCCAAACATATCATTCATTGTTGATTAACAGAATCAGAGAAATTACAGTTTATCTACTTAATTAATTATCAAAATATTGGTTGATTGCACACAAAAAATCAGTGAAAGTTCACCAATATGGATACAATGAAAACAAAAGCTTTTTTGCAGTGGGTGGGGCAGCTACACTGACACAAGGCTTAAATTCACCAATACGGAAGCAGTGCTCACATTTTTCAATAAATTGAAAAAAGAATTTGCTGCAGTAACCCAACTTGGAAGATCTAAAAAAATTAACATGGGATTTATTTTTTATTTTTTTGCGAGGGTGTCTGAAAATAGTATCTCAATAGGAAGATAAACATTACATAATATCAATATTAACTATCAAATGAAAAAATCACAATAAGAAACCACATTTGTATGATTATTAAGTTAGATGGACTTCTATTTTTTTTTTCCACTAGAGATTGCATTTAATAAATACCACCGACGAATATACAACATGGGGGCAGAGACACGCTCAATATAAAATAAAAAAATACCTTAGTCCAAACAGAATGATCATTTGTTATAGAAGCATCAACTAACTGTTGAAGCGCAGTCCGCTTACTTGAAATAGGGCTTCCATCACCCCCCCTGCATATCTACACAAGACAACAGCATAATTTCGGTTCTAAGATAATCTAAGACATAATTCTAAAAGTTAACCTAAAGAATAATCAGTGCCAAGCACGCAGACCATATAAATCTGTCTCCACTCTCCACTTGCAGCCACTTGTCTTTACTTCATGATATGACCTGGCAGCTTCGTAACAAGATCTTAGATAGTTTTGGGTTTGCCCTGCCACCTTGGACAACTGTCCTACAACTCACTATCAAGCTTTTGGGAAAAGTGAGGATAAAAAGGTGGTGTGGAAAGGTGTATTTTTTTATGATGTTTGGTGTTACTAGCTCCAGAATGATGCTGTAGTTTTAGAGAATGATTCCAACCATTATTTCTCCTTACTGAATCGTGTTATCGAACTTCTTGTTGGTTGAACCTAACGGCTTTTAGGGGTTTCTGTCTCTATTTTGCAAGGGATTGGAGTACTCTTTTAAGTTGATGATCCCTTTTATTCCTATTTTTTCTGCTTCAATTTGCTGTTCTAGGAGAATGTTCCCTCTTATCACTCTCACAGTCTCACTCTCTATCCCTCCAACAGAATTTTCTTCTTTTCCCCCCTCAAATAGTAAAATTACAAAGATAAATCATCCTCTAGTAGTTGCATAACTTACCATATGAAGAATTTGGGGAATACTGGGTCCTGTGTCAGTCATGGAGTTAATCTTTACAGCTTCAGCTGAGTGATGGTTGAGTTCCAATTCCGAAGAATGTTCTTTGTCAGGTACATAGCCTTCAGCAACATTTAAATGCTCTAATGACATCAGACCATTAACATCAAGACGAGGAGTTGAAAGACCCTCAAAGTCCATGCTACTGTCCACATGTCCAAGTTGGCTAGTTTGGGAGCTGAAGTTTTGACCCATTGGATTAACTGCATAAGCAAGATCCTTAGTTTTTGAACCAGCACTACCACTATTAGAATCAGTCTCAAGATTCTGATACAAATGTTCTGGAGTTTCACGAGAAGCTGTTTGGCCAAGGGCGGCTTTAATCAGGGTTGAATCTTGGGAACTCCACTTCCTGCCACTATCACCATCTAAGGAACCAGCAGAATACCTTCCAAGGTAATGAGCTTTCCTAGAGAAACCAACATATCCATCTTCCGAGGATGTTCCCACAACATCAGATGGATCATAGGAAGACTTAGAACGTTGTCGTTCTTTCTTATTCTGCAGATAGTTCATTAGGTCTACTTCAATGCGAGGAGTGTACTGTTTTAGGGCTCGTCTCAAAGAATTTTGTTCTTCAACTGACAAACTAAGAATGAAATTAAGAACTGCAGTTGAATCAAAGTGGGAGTACACTGATATAATGCATGTAATAGCAGCTTCTTTAAGCTTCGTATTTTTGTCATGAGCCAATGGGGCTAACTTGGCAAGCCATAATTTTAGGATGCCAATATTTGCAGCACCTTCTGGATTCATTGCATGCTTGTTGAAGGAACTGATTGCAAATTCTATAACAGCCAATTTAGCCTTTGGAGACCTTTGTTCATCCAGTGAGCGTAACAATGCAGGTAAGAGAGAATCTATACTGTAAGTTTTGCTAACAACTTCCAAAGTTGTTGAACAAGGCTGCCTAACAAGCTCTTTAGGGTCAATTAAACGTGAAAACACATGGGGTAATATTCTTTCCATGTAAGCCTCAAAAGGTTTTCGGCATGCTGGAACGATATCTGCAAGCGTTGAAAGAGCAGCCTGTGCAACTTTATGGTGGGGATCATCCAGATGCTGGAAAAACAACTTCATTACCTTCTCAAAATTTTGGACAACTTCTTGAATCCCCTTTGGACCTTGCTGCAACAAAGAGTGAAGATAGTTAAAGGCAGCAACCCTAGCAGACCAGTCAGAACCTGAACTAAGTCCTTCACTCAAAGCTTCATGAAGAGATGCCGGTCCATCTGCATAATTTGACACCTCTCCAAGAGAAAGCTGGTTATCATCAAAACTCCTCCTCCTGCCAGCAGACATACGTCCAGCAACATTCTTTCTCAACAGCGGCCTCTGGAAATTAGGCACATAACTATTATGTGAATCCCTAAAGTTTCCATCTCTATAAGGAGCATCCAAATACTGCTTATCAGTGTTGGGGTTCATAAATCGCCTAGCCTCCCTAATGTCACTGTTGTCATCAAAAGAACTTCTTTCCTGTAATCTTTCAGAAGTCCTTTTATTTGAATATGATGATAACGATGACAAAGGCTCAATACCAACATTACTGTGATATGATAACTTGGCAGAGTCTTTGGAAGCTTGAATTTGAGTGATTATGTCAGACAAACCCAGACCACCATTTCGGTTACTACTTTTATTGACACCAGAAGCAGTTGATTCTGTTGTTAAAGAGCTTGTCAGATGATTAGATGCAGGCACAGCAGCGGGAAATGGTGGATCACGAGACGATGGAGGGTCAACTCCTGCACTAGGGGCAATAAGAGAAAAATTTATCCGCTCATAAATGTTTTATAAAAACCACCATCAACCATTGAATAGCATCAAGTCCTGAAAACTAAGGCAGAAATAAAAATATTGAACAGGTAAACTTATTTGGTACCTAGATCCAAACTTGATGACCGGAGAGAGGATGAATTATGCTTATCAGACAAATCCAAGCCTCTAAGCATGCTTTCAATAGCAGTAACCTTCTGTTTGCTAGCATGCAACACACTTTCCAAACTACGTTCTGCACCCTTACCAAGCGACTTGGCTTGTGAAAGAAGTACGCCAGAGGAGATAGATGTCCCTGATGACAAAGTTGAACTTCTATCCATTGCAACAATAGCAGAAGTTCCATAACCAGGTAGATTAGAGGAAGCAGTGGCTTGACTTGGTAATGACATCAGTGCACCTCTATCACGAATGGAAGGGGAAGCATGTCGCCTATGTATTCCTCCATCCTCTTCATTTATCAACTGCGATTAACATTCACTTTAAAAGATGACTTAAGCAACAAAATTAAGGAAGAATAACACCCTCCAGATCATAAGCGTATACCCTTTGAATAACAGGGTCAAAGGATGAAAATAAACGACGAGAACGCTCTGGCCAAGTTTTCGCAAACATTCTGTAGCACATCCTTGCAGTAGATCGTACCTAACAAGTATCATATTGTAATCATTTTCAGACACATATAAATTGACACCAATAATGTGGTCACATATGAACAATGTCATGTCAATGAATATGCCAGTAAGCTTCTGTCTTGAACCAATAAAATTTGATAAATAAAAAGGTGGTTTGCTAGGAAAAAGTATATGATGATAGCTAACAAAACTAAATAAACTGCATATTGCAAGACAATTTTTCAAACATCTTACAAAACATGATTGTACGATGTCACAGAATTATGCAAAAAATTATACCATTTTGGAACCCCCCCTCCTTTCTCTCTTTCCTTCAAAAGGAGCAAGGAAATATAAAGAATTTGTGGAAATGATAAAAACAATAGATGTATGCGAATAAGATGATTTATGTCACTGCTTTGGACTCCTCATGGGACATGATGACAGCCGAGTACTGAGTTTTTCTTTCTCTCCAAGTTCATGTTGAAAAAGGAATGTTTCATCCTTTAGTCATTGCATTTGCCACCACACGTGCGTGCGCACTTCTTCTTTGGCTAACCATAACAGAAGCTTTGCTTTTGCAGATTCTTTATTATGCAAAGTTTCAGAATCTTAATTATTCTTAACCACACACAAAACATACATTGAGATAAAGCGAACCAATAAATAAGTTCATGGATTTTCACTATTTCAGTATGTTATGAGTATCACATTGAGTAAATAAGGAAGCTCGCTGTGATACTTAAGTCATGAGGCTCTCCTACCCAAAAAGCTAGTCTTTGGGTTGGGCTCTCTTGATGACTTAAGTAACACATTAAGCTTCCTTATTTGCTCAATATGGGATGCATAACACAGCACTACTATTGGAGTTTATCACATTATATGTTTTATGAGAATTGGAATATATGCAGACAATAAGAGAATCACTTTCACTTCCTACAACTGCAGCACACCTACCAATATGCTGCAAATTCTTAATGCTCCAAAGAAAGAGCAACATAATGGAAAAGAGAATCAAAGTCAAAATTGACTATAAAGCTACCTCACTCATTGCGTCTGACACACAACATTTTATCAGATCCTCATATAAATCAGCCGATCGATGTATTTCTGGTGCATCAGGCCAATGTTCTAGGACCAAAAGAGCATATTCACAACACCTACAACACAAATTATATTAATCAAAAACCAAAACCCTGACATATCTCTTTTCAATAGTTGATAATTCATACCTAGCACGAAGTACTGCACTGCGATCATTTTTTGCGCAATCAGCTATACGAGGAAGTACACGAGCGACTTTGCAGTTGCGCAACATCTGTAAAGTAGAGGACAAAAGTGAAAATGGACCACAGCAAGGGGATAAGAAGACATAGACACAATTAGATGAGCAGATCACATTACCGTTTTTATGCAATTATCCGCAGACTCTGCAATTACAAGCACAGTAATCACAACCAGCTTGAAAAGGACCTGATTATTAGATCAATAATTAATAAAGATTCTGAATGTATCAAAATCATGATAATCAAAGATAATAACTAGAACTTACTGGTATAAACATTTCAGCACATGCTTCAAAATCCCCCAAGAGCTCCTTTGATAAAAAGCACAATAGATGGCAAGCCTAGGACAAAGCAAATAGCAAAAACCAAAATCAGGCATGAATTAGTAATGATATGGCAAGAACCTCACTCATAGACAAGGTCCTTGAATTTATTAATCGATAATTAGACAAGAACCAACCAACATATAGGCGGCAGGGTATCATTCATCAAAATAATGAAGGTTCCACTTAAGATACATAAATTAGGATCACTTTAATAAAGAAGATTCACCAAACTCCTAGTTCTAATACAGAAAATGTTAATGCACCTGCTTCACAATGCTAGACCTACGGTCTGACAACTGTGTGCTTAAAGGTCCAACAAGTTGCTTCAGGAGTCCCCGAAAACAAGGATAATCAGCAGCACCTGATAAGAAGTATAAAAATGTACTCAACAATCATGATATGGGAAAAATAAAATAAAATTGTCGTACACTTCATAGCTCAGTGAAAATTACAATAACTAATAAATAAAGCCACTTTTCATAAAATAATAGTAAGAAGGAATTGATAAAAGCCAAAGAAAAGCAAAGCAGAGAATTCAAATAAATACTAGCGCAATAAAAATCTTGGCTCTGATCAATTTAGTTAAAAAAGTGCAACTAATGTTTAAGCCAACAAATAAGAAACCCCCCCCCCCCCCCAAAAAACAAAAAAAAAAAGAAGAACCAATAACAAGGATAGTAAAAATTGGGCCTCTAATGGAATCACGGTTGATTGACTAGTACAACAGTTGTAGTTTGTGTACCCACCAGAATCAACATATCCTTGTTATCGTTTACCAAAGATATATACATTTTCATAATTATTTGATCCGATAGTTGAGTTAACAAAGACTTATGTATTGAATCAACAACAAGAATTAAAATCTAATACCAGATTCATACAAGACCACCATAAATGTCCTTCAAGTTAGATTTATTCTACAATTTCAAATATTCTTCCCCATTTATAATGCTGTGCATACTCGCGAAAAGGAATTTGGAAACACCAACCTCCTAGAACAAGACCTTCAACTCTCTGCATAGCAGCAATACGAATTGACCAGTCTTTTTCTGGTACAAGGGTAGATGCAATCTTCTCAATTTCCCTGATTAACTCCTTCTCTGAATATACCTTGATAGGCTCTATGGATTTCTCAGTGACGTCACCTTCTCCTGCTCATAATCAAAATAGAAAAATGCATAATTGAATAATTCATGTATTAGAATATCATGAGTTTGGCTGACAAAGGAAAAATAAGCCTAGATAGCATACTTGTCAGACTACACACAGAATGTTAATAACAATATGCAATGTAGAACTTTTTTTTCAAATTTATGACTTGGATGCTACTCATCTCTTTCAATAATTATCATTTTATTTCCAATCGTTTAGCTTCCACCACCAAATGCATCTCAATTTTTACAAATTTTGCAATTGCATCCCCTGTACACTTTTTCATTGACCAAGTGAAGAAAATATTAGCCATCTGATGACTAAAATCAGTCAGATCCCAAGACTGACATGTAATTAAGGGTTGAAGCCCAATGATCATGCTGACTAAATTTATGGAATTACCCAAAGAGACATGCTGGCTACAATATCCCAAAATTCCAATAACTGAATGACACACAAAAGAAAATAATCACCACAATTAGTGCCACTTGGAATAGCATCCCTTACAATCACAAGTTAAAAATTCTAGCAATCCAATCATGATACGAAAGCTTGGTTTAGTGACAAGTTAGAAAGGAGATCAAACTACTCTAAATTTGAACCAAAATATGTGATGCCAAAAACAAATATGTCCATAGTAGACATATTTTTTGAACATTTTTAAAAATATATTTTCCAGCAATGTCATTATTGTGCAGCTCATCTCAAATGAATAAATGGAAAGTAAAAGTATAATTAAAAAGAAAATTATAAGGCAAACTGAGAATTATAGAGCAGGTAACAAAGGGAAAATATACGTATAAAATATAAGCCATAATCCCATATATAAAATTTCATGAATACAATTAGAATAGAAATGTTTTCACTCCAAGAGCTGCAAATGTTCTAACCTCCAAAAAGAGAGGTCTCTCTTGATGAATTTTTAGCCTTTGGACTACTTTTCTTAACACTTAAAGGCTTAATTTCCCCAGTGATATAACCACTTGGAATACCATCTGAAGAGCGAACTTTTGGTTGAATTCCCTCTAGCCTGGCGTTAATATCTTTCACCTGAAACCATCATTATGCAATGAAAAAGAAATAGTAAACTCTCACTGTAGTTTACATTAAAATGCAAAATGGCCTTCAAAGGTCCCAATTCCTGAGCTTGAAAGTGTGTTCGTGTGTAAAATATTAAATGACAATGATATCAATTAATTAATTCTTTCATAGTTACCAAAGATGAGGGAAGATTGTGGCGTTGAAGTTCATCACGAAATTGAGGCCCGGCTTGTGCATACATCTCCTGTGAAAAGAAAATGTCAAAGAAACATACCAACAGTAACATTCATCTAAATTTAATTATCTAAAATCACTATCCTTGGACATGAATTTGTCAATAAATCATACTTGGTTTATTGCAGCAAGATATCAATTAATAAAAGGTTAAATAAACCACAGAAACAAATGTAATTCATTTATTCATAAATCATACATAATTGAAAAAAAAAATCATGAAAACAGGACTTCAAACTTTGAAAGAACAACATCAGATCAATTCTCAAAATTAGAGCCATATGAAATTCACAAGCTGCAGGCCTTGAAAAAATAGTATAACAATTTTTCATAACATCAGTTTTGAGATTACGATGTCAACAATCCACACTCAGCCTGATTCTAATACCAAAAATATCAAATCACATCCTCCTTTAATCCCACTTCCATATTCTCATTCTAAAAACATATAATTTTCGCTTTTTTTTTTTTTTGAAAAAAAAATTTGGCTAAGAAAGTTAAGGATTTAAATTAATTATTGGTATGGCATAAGCCCCCTTTTGGGGTACCTAACATAAACTTGATATCATAATGTCGTAACCCAGTCCCCTAGCCAATATATACAATATTAAATGATTCCAAGATAAGGTATATCTACCTCAATGCACAAAATAGCTGCATCCCTAACAGCAGGATTTGGATCATTAAGCAACTGCAAAACCTGACAATTGATCAAGTTATGGAAGGAGTTAGTGCTCCATCCTAAAAAACTTTTAAAAAGATATGCACTGCTTATTCGCAGAAGTCAATGAACACACAGGAGGAAGGATGGCCCGTTGAAGCGGAAGTTCAGTAGATGCAAATAAATTAATTGCAGATGTGACAGTTCGTGTAAACTCCTCTCTGACTCTCCAGCTTCTGTGTGCCCAAGCAGAAGACCCTGCCCTTTCAACAATTATTGTAGGAGAAGAAACCTACAAGTAATAATAGTATTTCAGTTTCAAAATGAAAGCAAAATGTAAGAAAATGGCAATCATAATAGCCCAACAGGGCAGATTTACTTCAAAGTTAGTTAGAAAGACATAAACCCTAATAGACATTACCGTTAGGGAAAACATGCAGAATGTCATTCCAAAAGAAGCACTCAGGCTCCAATAACTTCATATAGATAAATGAATCCTGACTCCAACAGATTTTCCATGTGAAATTCCCTTTATTTGGTGATAAATCACTATCTAAACTTTGCAATAAACCAAGCGCAATCTGTAATAAATGGCAATAGTCTACCCTAAAAGCCTCCAGCTTAACTTGTCTACACTCATCCATAGACCACTTTAGAAAGGATGTTTCACCTTACCTATCAGTTACCGGTCTCACTGCAAAGATAACCATCAACAGGTCATTGAAATTCACTTATAATCATCATACGTTTCTACCCCTCCTCGAATAAAAGTTTCAAAAGGCTCAAATGGCGCAAAGTGTAATTGTATTAGAGTTGGAGGCACCACAATTTAAAAGGTGAAATCTAAGAAATCATAACAACAAGATAGAACGGAAATTAAGCCAAAAAGAAAGGCTTTTGGTTCATCCGTTCCAACCTCCTAGGATACCATGAGGATGCCCAAGCTATCGTAATGTGCATTGCATTAAATTGCATTGCTTTGCACTGACACTACAACATAATACTTTACAGCCGCAAGACAAACCCCGAAGAGATCTTAAGCCAAAGGCCACAACCACGAACAAAAAATAAAATAAAATAAAATATTGCGGTACTCTTTAGAACAAGGAAAAACCTAGTATAGGCCAGTGAACTAAAACCTCAAGTCTTAATATCCTTAACTCAAAACTCAAACAGGGTTAAGAATCAAAACAAATAATCGAAGAGTGAACCCTATACGATCGCTAACAACTTCCTACTATAGATTAACACCAAACATTCCAAGCAGTTTACAGTTCACTCTCGCCACCAAATCACTCACAATTCACATAAAATTCAGCACTAATTTCAGCAGTTAGAGTGAACATGCAGCGATATATACAACGAATAATAGTTAGGGCAGCGAGGTACCTCCATGAGGGTGAGGAGGAGGCGGCGGGCAGCGTCGCGGACGGGCTGCTTGGCGTCGCCGAGGCGGTCGACGACGGCGGGGAGGAGGGCGTTGAAATGGAGCTTGAAGTGTTCGCCGGAGAGGACGGCGGCGGAGGCGAGGGACTGGAGCGCGCCCTGGGAGACCCTGAAGTTGTTGTCCTTGAGCAGATCCATGCACGAGTCCACCAGCGACGTCACCTCCGACGCCATCAGCCCCTTCCTGGAAGATTCTAGAACCTGGTGCAGCCTCTCCACCCCCGCCATCCTCTCCTTCGTGTCCTTCGCCCTCGCCAGTTCCAGCGCTTCCTCCATTGGAAACCGGGGTTCCGATCTGGTGCGGCGCGGTTCAGATGTGGTCCACACCGATTCAAGAGATTAGAGAGCTGAATTTGGAGTGAATCGCTCCGATTGAAGAAGCAGTAGTGACAGAGAATGTAGAGAGAGAAACTGCAGAGAGAGAGAGAGTGAGATTGAGATTAAGAGATGAGATTTTTACCGCTAAATGTAGCGGAGCCGTCAAATTCAGAGAAGCTTTTGGTGTTTTGTTGGTTTAGAGAGAGAGAGAGAGAGAGAGACAGCGACAGAGAGAGAGAGAAGGGCTAGATTGACGGAGAAGAAGAAGATGATGATGGATGAATTTGAAAACTGTGTTTTTGTGGTTGCGGGTGGTTGAAAACTTGACCAGACATTTGACTCTTATTTACCATTTGTGCCACTGTGTTTGCTTTTCTACGTTCTTTCACTACTCTTCACTCTTCAGTCCTCACTCCCTTTTCCCTATCTTTCGGCATGTTTAATTACATTTTGTAAGATTTATAATTATTTTAAATTTAATTAATTTTATTTGAATTGGACACAAAAATTTGAAAATAAATTTTTATATTTATATTTTTTGTTTAATTAATCAGTTTAATTTTGATACAATGGAAATTTAAAATTTTTTTACAGGATTAATCGATCATATTATTTCATTTGTAATAACTATTTAAATAATAAATATAAAATTTAATCATATTTATTTATATAATAATATATAATTAAATAATAATATTAAAAAATTTATATTAACAATACATATAAATTAAATCTTTAATTGAATTGATAGTTACATGGAGGAAAAAAATGATGACTTGATTTTATAACTATTAGTTAATTAATTAAAGAGGCGACATTAATGTTTTAACATCGAAGTAAAGTTTGATTTTCTTTAGTTGATCACTAGTTCATTTTTAGCTATTAAATTTTAACTAATCTAATTTAATCTAAGTTAGCATATCTTAAAAGTAAAATTTTTTTAATATTAATTTTTTTATTTATAAAATTTAAATTTAAATCTTTTTTAAAGAAAAATAAATGTTAAATTAAATTATTTAAATTAATTAAATATTAATATTTTTTTCATTCCAATTAAAAAGTATTAAAATAAGGCTTTGTTTCGAATTTAAAATCAATAACAAACCGTTTTACTGTGTTTTTCTTTTTCCCTGTCTTTTTTGCCGCCAGTTTTATGTAAAAAGTACTTCAGGAGTTGATGCCATTGTAAGCATTTGATTAAGGGGCCATAAAAGGGAACCACTTACAGCATGTCCAGAGCTGATAAAATTGATTCTGGTAGAGCATAATCATTTTGAGCATTTTTTTATGCTATTTGATTTGAAAGAATGAAAATTAATTATTATTTTTAAAATTAATTTTGGAATAAGTAAAAAAATTTTACTTTATATTAGAATCATTTTTAGAAGAATTATCAAATATTAAATTACTTTATTTTAAAAATAATTTTAATCAAATCAATTTTAACAAAATCAATTCTATCTAAAATTAATTTTATAAAAGTAGAACCAAACACACACTTACCGCATGTTTGGCTATCCGTTTGCTAAGATTAGAATCAATTCTGGGTTCTAGAATTGATTCTATCAATTTTTAATAATATTTAACTATTGACTCTCAGAATCAATTTTTGAATCAAAAAATTTGATAATTTCTCGAAAAGTGATTCTGATAAAAATTAAAAAATTTTCACTTTTTCCATAATTAAGAGTGCGTTTGTTTCTGATTTTAAAAAAAGTGATTTTAAAATTTAAATTTTATATATAACAAAATAGCTAAAAATTGATTTTTTTCAAAAGCTATTTTTTTAGCTTCTCTAAAAAAGTTAAAAATTGATTTTTTTGAGAATATGATTATTTTTAAAAATTTATCTAAATATATAAAAAATTAATTTTTTTCAATAAAAAAAAGTGACTTTTTGCTAAAAAAATATAAATAAATATATCCTAAATTATTTTACCTCATAATCAATTCTACCCAAAAAAAAAAAAAAACACCCAAAAAAAAAGAAACACTTATAGAACCTTGAGAAAAAAGGAAAGTTTTGAGTTACCATGATTTTTGTAATGATCCTGATTGAATAAGCCAATAAGCAGATTTTGGCATGTCATCGTACCACACTGCATTATTGCATGCAGGTAGTGATGTGAAAAGTGCTTATGATCTGGTAGAGAAACAATTTCATAGTGGAGTCAGTAACTAGAAAAATGAAACGGTGCAAGTAAATTAAGGCGGTTTGGTATGTTTAATAATATAAAATTTGATAAAATAAAAATTGATAATATAAAATTTGATTGTATAAAATTTGATAAAAATTTAAGATTATGTAATATTTGATATATCACTATACAAAATATTATATTATATAAAATATATTCAGAAAAAGAGATTATAATAAATATAATTTTTAAATATTAAATTTAAAAATTAAAAATTAATATAATTGTTTAAATAGTTATTATAATTATTTAGTTATTTTTTATTATATATAAAAATAATTTTATATTAAAAATTTTTTATTTATTTATTTTTAATATTTTTCTTAAATATAAAAAATATGTGTAAGAAAAAGAGTGAAATAAAGATAGAGTTTTTATACATCCAAATCTAAGCAGGCTTAGTATCATATTCTTATATTTAGTTATATTTTATATTATATATAATTAAATTTATATTAAATATTATTATTTATATATTTTAATAATAAATTTTTATTCTTATATTTTTATTTTAATTTGAATAGTTATTTTATAATTATTTTTTAAAAAACATTTATTTATTTTTAAATAATAATATTTTTTATATATTTTTATTTTTTGTTATTTATTTAATAATTAATTTTTTTAATAAAATATATTAAAAAATAAAAAATAAAAAAACCCTTATACATTAAAAGTTAATTAGACCTAATACGATTTTTTTAGGCTAAATTAAATTATTTATCATTATAAAGTATAAAAGAGATTTAATAAATAAATTTATACAATATATTAATACACCAAATAATAAATAAAATCATAATATATTATACTACCTTATCCTACTGTACCTAATACGATCCGTCAAACATCCCTAATGAACGTAGGGTGCAAAAAAGATTAAGCGGTTACAGTGGCAATCTTTTAAACTGCATTTTTTTTTATTTTGCAAACTCTTTTAAATTATAAAATATATTATGATCTTACATTGGTCATGGTGTAAATACACCCGATGAGACAAGAATGATGCATACATTTACTGATTTAGCCACGAGGATACACTTATGTACATAAAATTAAAGAAATTGAAAACGGCAAAGAAAGGTCATCGATTGCTATTTTAAAAAAATTTCAATCAAATATTTTTATTTGAGAAATATGTGAATAAAACATTTTCTAAATTTAAAAAAACTATCATTATAATCTTATTTTAATAAGTACAAAAAAATTAATTTTAATATATTATTAATATAAAAAAATTTTATATTATTATCCAATTACATATTTTTATTGATAAAATTTTTAAAATAATAAATAGTTGAGTCAAACATTTTTATTGATATGACAATATATAATTAAATATTTATATAAAATTATTTTATTTTAACAATATATCAAAATTAAATTTATAAAAATTAACATAAACAATAGTTGTACTGATAATTTTTGTTATATATATATATTCATAAAAATTTAGATTAAAAGAAATCTCACCATAGTCAAAGGTTACATACCTTCAAACTTATTGAGCATTTGCTGAGATATTTACAAAACATCCGCAAATGGAAGAATTTTAAAATTAAATTTAAGTTATGATGACATATAAGCAAAAAATCTATCGGGTAAGCTAACACCCGTTGGCCCAATAATTTAATTATACAACCACATGATAATGTGATATATTGACAAATAGATTCAAAATTTGAATGAATAAATCATCACGAGGATGATTTACAAGTAAATTCATGTCTAAAGGGGTCGTTCATTGCACTCTTTTCAGTTTTAACTTTCCATCTTATTTTATGATTTAAACAGGGTATATGCTTTCATTAGGCCAAAAAACAGGAATATGATCTTTTTGTCACTGTCCGTAACATGTTTAAATGCCTTTAATTATTATATCACAAAAAAAGAAAATGGCCGCATTTGTCTCAAGAGCCTCCTTCTTTAGCTTTCACGGTTGGTGCAATATTATACGGTTACCCGAATTTTTCTACATCCAAAACATTGGAACATAAGTATATTTGTCTGTTTACCAACGCCTTGGAACATTGACTCAATTTATATGAAAATTGCATTTAATAAATATTATTAATAATGTTCAAAATAGATAAGTTCCTCCTCTTATACATTATATAAAACTTTAAACGGTTAATTTCAAAAAAAGAAAAATAATAAATATGTGATTAGAGATTAAATGCATACTTACTGCTAATGATTTTCTACCGAAGATTAATGTGATTAGGGGTTAATCCACAAAGCCATTGACCATTAATGAGAATAAATGAAAACATACTTTATTCACATTCTCAGTACAGTTAGATTATATATTTAATTTTGTAAGGAAGTAATAGGTTGAAAGAGATAGTTGATGTAACTCATAAAATTAGTTGAGACGACCTAAATTAAGTCTCATTTTAAATTCATTAGGAAACAAAATGAAAGAAGAAGAAGAAAAAATATTAACTCAATGAGTTATAAGCATTCATTAAATGAGACTCGAAAATTTTACGCATTTATTACAAGACTATTAATGTATTTTTTTGGTCAACTGAATGTTAAACAGTAAGAGGTAGTATGTACCTTTCTCATATGCTTTAAATAACAGAGATTTGATGAAATTTAATAAATTACTAAGTACTACCATTTACTGAATGAAATATAACAATTGACGAGCTTATAATAAAATTTTAAATTTTTCAAGTGAACAATGATATTTCACCTAATAAAATTAATCATATCCAATATTTTCGGTAGTTAATCATATCCATTTTAACTGAAACAGGTTTCGGGTAACATGTTCGTTTGCAGCTGCACCTTTAGCCAAATCAGTCAGTGCAACGCTGCGAACTATTTATCGGTTGATATAATATTTTCTTTTTAAACATCACGCATTGCATTGCCATTATTCACTTCCTAAAATAAGGAGAAATTCTTGAAGTGTTATGGACACTACACTGACTTCACTTTCCAAATTGCTTTCACGAAGGCTTTTAAAGTTATTACAGAACCAAAATAATCATTAAGCTGGGAAGTAAGAATTATCATGATACTAATTGACATCAATTTATCAACAATATGTGACTAAGGAGCCTTACCTAATCCTGGAACTCAAATCTCTTTGGACGTTTGCTTTGGGTACATTGAACTTAAGCTAAAGGCACATATTTAAAAAATAAATAAATAAATAAGTTTATTAAATGTTATTGAATTAATTTCCATTGTCAATTTGAAGAATCAAATTGAGGTACCCCTCTCTCTTCAAAGGAGCACTTCACGTTCCAAATGGGCAGAGATATTAACCTACAATATATGAAGTGACTTACTTGGGAGTTAAACTATAGGGGAAACAATTTATAAATGGACAACATATTCGATAACATGACCTACTTTGAGACTTTCAAAAGCAACACAATACAATAATTTACTCTATTCCTCTTTTAATTTTCTGTTAAAAGTATATTGCAATCACGTATGATCGAACGCATTTATTGCCTTAATGCACTAGTAAGCAGTGAAAACTACCACAACCTTTTAGAACAATCGATTTCCCTCGCTTCAATGGATGGAATAAATAAAACTAGGCTTGAAAGCAAGATTTTGCTGGAGAGTGACTTGAAATTAAGGCATCAGAACAATGCTACTAGTTCCACACGCTGTTGATGTAGAATCCACGTCTCTTAAATTGTGATGTAACTTCCATATCTACGACACTGTAAAACAAGTCCATAATGTCACCCAGAAAAAAAAAAAAAAAAAATACAGGGAAGCTTCATAAAGGAAAAGTGCTTGCATGATGTGTAGTTAATTTCCAGCAGTAGGTGATCATTTTAAGTAATTTATTCAACCATGCAAATATGGTTAAAAAATTTCAATTGTTTTTGTCGTCTAGTAGCAGCGTGCAAAATAGACATTAAGATGGTCCCATGACTACCTTGCATCTCCACATTTTCATCACATAATGATGGCTAATACGGCACATTAAAACAGATAAGAAGTTCCACCAGATAATTATAACTTCAAAATGTTTGTTCACGGGTCTTTCAATGGCACTATTGTTATTGTAAGGTTTGTTAAATGGATTTTGAGAAGGGATGAGTTTTGACATTGGATGATGGAAACAACCACAAAGAAATTATTTAAAAGAAGGCTAACTTCGTGACAAAACCTAATCAACAACCCGTTTTGGACAAAGTTCAAGATACAAATAAAGAATGCAGGAGTTTTTATCTTTGAAAGAAAAAGGATTTAAGATTTAACGGTTGTCAACTTTCGCTTTTGCTTCATCACGTTAGGTTTTACATACTAACGTAGTGGGAATTCAATTAAGAAAATGAAATCGTTTGCACCTTTACAGGCTGGCTGATGCGAGTCTTGGGAGTCTTAGGTATTTTAAGCTGTAAGGGACGCTAATCCAATGGAAGCATTGCATGAAGTTAGCATGAGGCATTTAGTCTACTATATTGGAACTAATTTTCAAATAATTAAAAATAAGTTTAATTTTACTATAATGTCTATTTTAAATTATAATCTAATTTCGCATTAAAACCTCATTTAATAAAATAACAAACTTCAAAGATATGAATTTTTGTAAATCATACATCAAAATTAATTTTTTTTTTTAAAAAACCTATACAGTTGAAATGAAAAGACGCAAATTAAAGCTCTTATGATAAGAAAAATTAATAGCATTGACTTGCGTCGAATGAAGAAACAAATTGCAAAGACACGTGAAGGTTTAAGAGAAGGGGGGGGGGGAGGAAGAATTACTTTGATCATGACACACACTCGACTCATTTTAATTATTAAATTTAACAAAATTAATATTTTAAATCGAACAATGTAACTGACCTGAGACCAGGAGTCCCAAATGGTGTGAACATATTTTGTAACAGAAGAAAAAACTATATCAGTACTAATGCCCCCTCAATCCTAGGACCGTTCTTCAGCATTGCATTACAAGGCGACCCAATTCTGTCCCTGTCCTCATGGGTGGGATGTCCTTTTCATCTTTTATATCGCCATGACTAAGATAGTTACTCTCTTCTGGTACTGTGATGATGCAGGTTCGACAACGAAGGGTAGGGAGGGATATTATTCTTATTATTATTATTATTATTATTATTGGACAGCTGAGAGGTCTATTATGATTTATGAAACCGATAACTTTAAGGTGGACCCGCATGAATGCTAAAGTTGAAACCCAGACTTTAATAGACCCCAACAGAAAAAGCCTAGATACTGAATGGTTACTGTACAAAATTATACAATACGTCATAATCTTATCCGTTGTTTGGTACAATCAACATATTGTATAACCTTATCCATTAAACCTCCCTTATACGTTATAATGATGGATAACTTAATACTTTAAGTGAGTATTAAAAACAATTAACTTTTAATATATAAAGGTTCTTTCACTTTTTTTATTTTTTCAATATATTTTATTAAAATGTTAATTATTAACTAAATAATAAAAAATAAAAATATATAAATAAAAATAATATTATTTAATAATAAATAAATATTTTTTAAAAAAATTGTAAAATAATTATTCAAATTAAAATAAAAATATAAGAATAAAAATTTATTATTAAAATATATAAATAATAATATTTAATATAAATTTAATTATATATAATAAAAAATATAACCAAATATAGGTATGTAATAATAAATCTATTTAGATTTTGATATATAAAAACTCCATCTCTATTTCACACACACTCTCTCTCTCTCTCTCATATTTTTTATATTTATAAAAAATATTAAAAATAAATAAATAAATAATTTTTAATATAAAATTATTTTTATATATAATAAAATAGAGCAAAAATAATTATGATAACTATTTAAAAATTATATTTATTATAATCTCTTTTTTTTTGTTATATTTTATATAATACAATATCTTATACAATGACATACCAAACACTTTATCGTATTAAATTTTTATCAGGCCTTATCCTATCAGCCCTTATACTATTAGCCCTTATCCTATCAGACCTTATACTATTAGACATACCAAACTGGCCCTAGATACTGAATGGTTACTGTACAAAGTCTTAACGAATTAAGAGCTGCCATCGCATCTTTGCGATATCTAATTGGTTAATGGATCTGAAATTACTCCAATTCAACCATTTCAGGAGTGATGGAACCCCAAGCTAATCCCACATGAAAAATCCACCAGCAATTCCACATACATCAGGAAACTTGGAGAATGGGTCCTCTTAATATGCAATCTATCATATATTGATTTTTATTATTGGTTAAAAAATTTTTTTATTATTGATTAAAAAGATGAGATCAAATATAAAACCCATAAAAATATCTAATCAATAGTAAAAATTAATATACGTGAAAGTTATGTGAAATTTTTACTGAAAAAATCCATTCTCGAAAATTTGACCGTTGACATGCAAGCATGCGTAACAAAAAAGGAAATACTTAAATAATTCGTGCAAAAAGGCAATGCAGCACGGCCACATGTATTATAGGCAATGTCACTGACATTCCAGTGCAAATGGATCCCATCCTGAGACCTGACATCAATGCAACTTTCTCCAAACCAGTTGTGGATTAATCTGCTATCCAAAAAGGGATAGATAGCAGCTTCGGGGGACCAGAAACCAGTTACATACTTTGGGAACAAAACTGATGCAACGTGGGTAATAATTAGCCACAATAACAACAAACTACAATGAAATAAACCCACCACCAAACCAGTTAAGAAAAACGAGTGTATCAATGTATTGATCTGAGAGAAGAAATAAAAACGAGTTAAATAGATGATACAACAGATTGTATAGATCCTGTTGCACAGCATCCATGAGCTACGAACTAGTAACTACATTAAAATTACAATCCACAAGGAAGACTAGGAATTAAAACCAACCTCATAAACAAACAGAGGTAACACAGAAAAGAGAAACTGTTCAATATGTCAGATATTTTGTTGTAAAGTGAACTATCAAGGCATGTAACAACCAGTTAAAATTTTAAAAGCATTATACATGAAACTGAGTTAACATTCATAATGATTAAGAAAGAAACAACAACTACTAGCATATGCTGTGCAACATAAATTGAAATAACACAAAATAAGTTTTCTAAGGATCATCATCATAAGGTACAGTAGGGGCTGATGATAATGGAAGAATCAATATAGGCTTTCCATTATGGATAAATTCTGTGTGCAGGGAAGCATGATCTGGCTTATAGTCCCACATATGTCCCGTCAAGTCCAAATGCTCAACATTACCTAAAGCACGATAACTTTAACACGGTTAAGGGTGGCAAGAATCCTTTGAAGCGCAAAATCAAAATTTCAAATAGCATATCTTGTCCCCCTCCCGACTTTTTTTCTCTATCATACCAAGTAACTTGTTAGCATTAGCATGTATGCATTTGTAAAGGTATGTAGATATACTGGTTCCATTTCTGCAAATTAGCATCAATAGCACTTTCCTCTCAAACTGGTATTTAATAGTTTTATAATGTGGTAGCATATATCAACATAAAACACACCATGAAATTATGCATAAATCATAATCAATATAACAGAAGATATAAGGTATATGAATAATAGCTGTCGTAGTTTAAAACATAAAATTATTGAAACTTTAAAGCATATTTTAGTTTTTTAGACTCACAAGGGCTCTACAGATACCGTTCTAGAAGAAACACACATCAAGTACTCTCTTTTGGTAAAAACCCGTGTTGTACTAGGGATATTCTTCTAGCTAATAGCATTCAAGTAACCAAAACGGGAGTTCAGTGAGCATACTTTAGCAACTAATCAATTTAATAATCACAAGTTACTCAACTGCCAGCATCTATGAGGTCATCAATAGAAGAGATAAATACCTTTCGAAAATTTTAATGTAGAGCAGATGATGGTCAATGATTCTATCGGCATAAGATTACTTGCTGCATTCACATAAATTAGTTGTGGAGCATGTGACAACAGCTTTGACAAAAACTTGGCAGTCTCAATCCCACCACGATTTTTGCTGTGCAAATTGAAAAGTATGTCATGTGATTGTATGTGCATCATCAAACAAAAGCGATACCAGAACTCTAAGTATTAATCTTAACCTTATATCAATTTTCACCAGCTTAATCTCCTCCTTTATTAGATTTTGAAGCTTTTGAAAACCAGATGAACCCAATCCAACGCCTGAAACATGAAGTACTTCGATAGGCGTGCTCAAAAATTTTCCCAAAGCTTCAGCAACTTGACTATATAGGAAAAATCAATCAAAACAAAATGGAGAGATGAATTAAGCGATAAAGAGTGAGATTTTATAGTCTATACTCAAACCTGCCAAGGTAATTGTCAGCAACAGACAGAGATTTCAACGGTCCTTTGAAGGTAGAAAGGGCATCTAGGAGATGATTGACTCCATCCCAGGACAACTCACAATTCTCTAATTTCAAACAAGCCAAGTGAGAGCAAGTCTCAGATGCTCCAATAAAATAGGGAATTAAATTCCTGTAAGTTTGATGATAGAAAGTTAGAGACTCTAATTTTATATCTTCAAAATATACCCAGAAAATGGAAACACAATTGACCTGATTCCTTCATCCTCAAAGTAATTGTCACTTATATCCAGCTTCTCCAAGTTAGGCATGTGAGTAAGAGCATATCTAAGATTTTCTGCATCATCTTTCTGTAAATTATTTCCCCTACAAGGCTATAACCATATTAGAAATCTTTTGTTCATCAAACACCGGCTGAAATGTAAATACAAATGCAACAAGCTCAACACCATTGCCTTACAGCAGCTCATATTATGGACCAAAAGCAAGAGGTAATCAGTTATAGAAAAACTGGTGCATGCGTTTTCTGTACACATCCAATTATTCATTGCGGCCAAAAGAGGTTGATTATACAAGAATCTCATATCATGCAGAAAGGATACAACTATACTTAGTATCGTGCTACCTCAGGTTGAGTACACGCAACAGTTGCAAGGACTTTCCATTTCCAAAAGACAGATGTGAACCACTTGAGAAACTCCTGTTAAAGTCAGAAAGCCATCCTGCTATCTTGAAGAGTGTGCCGGAAACTTCATGTTAGCTTACAAATTACAACAATGAAACAAAACATGGAGGCAGATTATGTAGATTAAAAACTCACTTTATTCTCAGAAAGGTCAAGGACAGATATGCTAGACGAATGATTGAGAATAGTCTCAAGAAGAGATTTTGCAAAAGTCCGTCCAAGGTGGTTGTCAGAGAATTTTAATGAGCATAGGGACCTAGCAGCAGCATGAACTAAGGTTAAAAGACAGAAAAGCTATTACCTAGTTATTTGTCCAAGTGAAACACAGCAAATAGCATAATTAATCATGATGCAAACTGTTACAAATGATTAAACTAGTTGATAATACAATTGTCGTGTGAAACATAGTAGGAGATTACCTAAAGACATAGATCTAATGTATTATCATAAGATAAATGCTTCTCGACAATTTGGTCAATTCCTTCAATATCTCTCAAATTGTTGTCATAATCAAATTATCGTTGTACAATTACATTCAAGTGGAAGCTATATATAAATTATCCCCCTCCCCACCACACATTGATAGCAAAAGAAAAAACTAGAGAAACAACCACACGCTCCTTGAGAAATATCAGATGTACCACCTGTTGTTTAATTAAATTAAAGTCAAATTAAGTCTCTGAAGTAGTACTGATTACTCAGAGAACATGTCAAAATCAATAAAACCACGAAGTATAAATAAAGTTGCTAACAACCAAACAAGAAAAAATAAAGAGTTGAACTACACTCATGTACCTTCCTGAAGACAAAAATGACACAAGTCCACTAGGTAAAGATACTGCACATGACTCCAGAAAAGCTGAGGCAATGATTGAAAAATGTTGTATCCCATGTCCTTGTACACTCTTTATGTTTACAGAACCACATACTGCATTAATAAAACTGGCGGAAGCTCTGCAGTGAACAAATTCCAGTGATGTTAATGTTTTTCTATGTTGAGCGAGGAGTTTGCATAATCCATGAATCTGCGAAACAGTGCAAATGAAAACATGAACAACAAGGTCATAATGAAGAATTTTGACCTGGGAAAAATGATTGATATAATCAATCATATTTGCAAAGTAAAATATATTTTAACATGTCAATCTGGAAGAAGCCTCACCAAGGTTGAAACTTAAAACATTCTGCTCTTTGCTTAATTTTTTTGAAAACATCACCAGGACCCACACAGAGAGAGAGAGAGAGAGAGAACATACATATAAGCTTAATATATGTCTTCCTACTCGTCAGTCACCATCAACAGCAACTATGCATAAAAAGGGCATGGTTTCTCACCATTACTTCGATTACTATATAATATAACAACCCAAGTAGTAATCAAGTAACTTGAATGGACCTAGCCTAAGAGCCTGACCACATACAAATGGCCCAAGACACTAGTAGCATGCTACACAAGCCTTATGGACCAGTAGCATTCACTTGTCCCTCCAATCTTATATTTGGGATGTTAATATCTATCTTAGTATAAACTGTATAAGATACATAGTAAAGAAGATATCAAATAGTAAGCAAGAGGGAAACAGTTGTTAGCTAAGTGCTCTGTTTATTATATGCTCAGCCTCAGCTTGTTGTAGTTCATTTTAGCATGATTACAGGATAAGCAAATCCTGGAAATACAATTAACCATAGATTTGGCACAGATACATTATACACATGCACACCCAAGTACAATACATTATAGATTATTCATATCTATAGGAGGAATGAAGCTTACTTGTTCCTTGGATCTAATACATCTTAGCACCAGACTCTGCAGCTTGCATTCCCTTAACAAACCCTGCAAGTCAGAGCACATATGACCACATACCATGTTACCTGGTTTTAAGGCATTAAAGAGTTGAAATTTAGGAAAAAATCATATGATACATGTGTTGAACTGTAAACTATAAATGTAATATCTTGTGAAAAGCAAATATAGTTTCTGAGAGAAATGAGAAAGTTCTTTATATATATATATATATATATTGCTAACCTCCACACCTTCATGTGGAGGATAACAAGCTGCACATTTTAATTTGGATGAAAAGACCCACTCATCTCTTTTGTGAATAAACTTAAAGTTTCAGGTAACTTTGTAATTTTATTTCACCCATATTAATTACTACTTTAACTCTTTCTTTCTCCTATTAATTTCAGCAATGATTACATTAAACACACATGATATTTTTGTTAGAAGTGACTATTTAATTATAAAAGATAATTCTTTTTTACACTAAAAATTTAAAAGACATTCTCTTACATATTTAATAAGGTTAAAAACTATGTTTTATAAACCATTAAAAAAAAACTTTATTATAACCCATTTTACGATAATTTCAAAGGCATATTCTATAATTATTAGAAGATGAAAATAACAAATAAACCAAATAATATCTTAATGTTTAGTGATTTTGTTATTTTTTTCCTCAAATTTTATAAGGAAGAAGCGTAAAATGATTGTGTACCAAAATAAAAAGATAATTGAATATGAATAGAGTAGTACTATATGCAGTTTATCATGTTAACCAAAATTAATTATTCTTTTGTAATAATTTTTACCACTAAATTATACCACATTAAGCATAAATTGATAAAGGGATAATAATTTCTAATTTCTAATATGTAATATAAAAATAGATAAATTTACGTAAAAATATCTTTTAATTTTTTTAGAACAAATTTTTTTTTAATTGAATAATCACTTCTAACCAAATATCATATGTGTTTAATGTAATCATTTTTAAAATGAATAGGAGAGAGAAAGAGTTAAAATGGTAATTAATGTAGGTGAAATAAAATTACAAAGTTACCTACAACTTCAAGTTGTTTCATTAAAGAAAAGAGTGAACTTTTTCGTCCAAAAGAAAACGTGGAGTTTGCTAACCTCCCTATGTAGGTGTGGAGATTAGCAATTCCCATACATACACACACACACACACACACACACACACACATTATACACAATTGAAAATGCACGAATCCCAATTGGAACATTAGATCTCATCATTCAAATTATAATTAGGGCATCGTTTTCCTAAGTTTCTTTCACAGCATTTCAAATATCCCAATAGGAAATTCACAAATGAATTTAATTAATATAATTAAATTACTAAACATGAAATGAACCAAAAATGCCTTCACAATAACAGTGAAAACTAGTCGCTTAACGAAATGTCTTTAAGAGGTGCCCGATGATTAAACTACTTAAGTTGTGCTGTCCAGTGTTCTTTTAGATAAATATGTCACAGTCAATGGTTTCTGTAAGCTTGAGAAAGCTACACAAGCATTTGACCATATGAAAATATAATGACTACAATTCCAAAATGATAAACATGAAATAGTCTCTGGATTTAATCAACGATTTTTTCATGATATTCTAGAGAGCACAACTTACGCTAGTTTCTGCAGTACATAGAGCATTTTGCAGCATCAGACAACTGCATCAATACAAATTGATATAAGAAGTGAAAGAATTGGTCAAGACAAAATGAGGTGATATATAGTATTACTAATTTGCCAGCATGATTTTATGACCGTGATGCATTATCACCGAAGACAAAGGCCTTAAACCAGGGAAAACCCAGCATCACTAGTCAGCTAATCTGAAACTGATAATCAAAGCAAGATCAACCAACAATTTCACTTACAGAAAAGGAAGTATTTTATCCAATAATACAAAAGTGAAATTCATGGCTCTCTCCTTCCTTTAATATTTAAAGGCAAACCTAAGTGATCATTTCCATATAAATTATGACACACAACAACACTGCAACGTCTTACCTTGCATGGCTGCCAAATTGTAGGCAATGGTAAGACAGTTTAGAATGGTCACAAGTTGAATGATTTGTATGTGCCACAAAACCAATATGTTTCAGTATGCTGTCTGAAAAGAAGGTGAGTGAAGTATAGAAAACACAATAAATTATCAATAATAAACTAAAGTGACAGAAATGAGGGGTGAAGTGGGATGTGCACCCGAAAAAGATTATTTATGCACAAAATGGAGAGAACCTTAAATATGCAGATATTGTGAATGTAATTGATGCAAAAGCAAACCCTTTGAAACTTGGTTTACTCAAAAGGTCTATTCCTAGGAGTTGAGATTGAAAACACTAAAAGCATTGAAAATGCTTAAAGCATCACTTGGTGCTTAAAAGGGTTTTGCAAAAAGGATAATCAAGCAATTCCAGAAAATTTCAATCATCCATGTTGCTCATTCATTCTTTGTCATTGGTCAAAGGCATTCTAGAGTGCCTTCATGCATTAAAGTCTCAAAAGTTACTTATATGCTTAGAAGTAAAAAGTAATATTGACATGGTAATATCGCAAGTTACAATCACTCTTCATGTACACAAAGAACAGCAGGCAACAGTATCATTCTAAGGCAAAATCATATTATTCCATAAACATTTTCAAAATCAAAAGGAACAGACTTTTGCCTAAGCTAGAAGCAGAAGGCAAGTTCACAAGAATTTTTCCTTAGAGAGAGAGAAAGCAAATTATCATAGTACCTGGAATCTGTATGTCACCAATATACCCATTAAAAGATGGGACTAGTGCTATCTCCGCTGCTTCGTCTAAACAACTGTTATTTCACGTAGATCGTATAAAATATTAAACTCTGAGCGAACGCAATATTATATAATAAAAATAACACAATACTCTGTTAGTATACTTTTGTAAATGGGTTTCCCAATATGCTTGCTGCCAGTCGGTTGGTTGGATCTGGTCAATAAGATTAGGCCACCGTAGCTTAAATGACGTCCTCCAAGCTGTATTTAGATCCCAATCCCTGTATCAACAAGAAACCCACACATTCATAACCAACAAGGATACCACTAGAATGCATTTGCACAAACAGATGAATTATGACTTATGAGTATAAAGTTCTTTGCAACCTTCCACGTTTTCTCTTGTTTGTTAAGTCATCATGAGAAAACCCCTCCTCAATCTGGTCCTGAAATGGTCTGTTCCAATAATAACACAACAATGGTCCAACCAAAGTAAGAAACCCAAAAAACATAAAATAGAATAAAATAAAACAGCAGCAGGTAAGAACTAAAGAAAGCATTACCCATTCTACTACAAAACCATGCTGCTATCAGGAAAACACTAATAGGTGCAGAAGCAACACAAAATCATAAGCCTATAACACAACAACTGCTTAAAATACAAAACCTTGCCCTAATCATTCAATAATACATCTTTAGTTATTCAGAACTTTCTTAGTCATATTATATGACCCGAACAGATAATCCAACATAGATTGAATAAAAAAATACCAAAAAATGACAGAAAAAAAAATAGGCAAGCAACAAATATTGCAGCAAATGATGATAGTATAAATGAGGGTAAGAAATGAACATACAGGTGATGGTGGAACTTGCGCAACGCGAATGGGGGCAAACGCGTGATTAAGGTGTCAATTAAGTCGAAAGGAAGCTCGTATATAACAGGAATAACTTCATCATCATCCCCTGCAACCATTTCGGACCCTCTAGGTTACACAATACTCCTATACCCACTACAATCTCCAATCTTATGTGAATAATTAATTTACGAAAAAATATTTGAAAAAAAAAATTGAGGTAAGAAAATTTACCAAGGAGAAGTTCTTGAGCGAGTGCGTCGACGCAGAGAGAAATCAAAGACGGAGCCTTGGCCATCGTATGAGGGAGGTGTGGTTGCGTGAAATGAAACAAGGTTACAGAATAAGAGGAAGCATGAGATTAGAGATTGTAAGCACAACCAACACTCACAGCACTGTGCTCCACTGCGCCACCCAATTGGCCGGCGGCGCAGGTAGAGGAAGACGAAGACCGCGCCACAAACGACGCCGTTCCACTTCGTTGCGAACTGAACTGCAATGTCTAGCTTAGCTGGCTAATGCTTAGTTGCGCTATTGAATAAGCCGTTTTTGTTGGGTAAAATGTATTTATAATCACATTGGATCCTTTTTATTTATTTTTTATTTTTTTAAGTTTTTTAGAGTACTTCCACATCCCATATATAAGGGATTAATCTCTTATAATATGATTAAATATTTAAATAAAAATCCTTTCTGATAATATTTTTTCCAATCACATAAACTCTAGAATCAAATCTAAAATCACATAAGATTAAGCTACTTTCATTTAAACAAACACTTTATTGATTTTTCACATTAAATCCTTAGTTGTCTATTCATCTTTTTAAGAAAAATTCTATCTACACATGTTTACCACCTCACATTTAGTCACAGGTGGCTTCTCTGAAAAATCCGCACTGGTGGATCAACAAGTGGGCTACACATGATCCAAAATTAATACAACAAAAAATTTAAGATGAGACTCACACTTTAGGGACCATGATGGTCCTCATTACTTATTCTACCTCATTTTTATTTTCTCTTCTCCTGCAAACAATGCCTTTTCTATTATTGGTGCTTGTCTCCTTTGTCCCCTCTTTCATAAGCCCAAACTAGCAAAACCCCGTTCAATTTCTTCATCTTCTTTTTTAGCTTCAAAGATTCTAAACTATAATAGTAATAGTGGTAGTAGCTACCAACAATAACAATAATACTGAGTGATGGTGAAAAGAGGAAGAAGAAGAGTCAGGATTTTGATAACAGTGATGACTAGAGAGAACCACAACAACTTATATCAAATTTTAATTTGCACAACTCTTCTCATCAAAGTAATAATAAAAAAGCGAAGATGGAGATATTGCCTTCGATAATAAAGATCTTAGGTGCATGCAAAGCGTTGTCGTTAGTTACCCCTTTTTTGCTACTATCGCTCACCCTTCTTCAAATTTAGATCTACGCAACTACCTTCTACTGACAGTGACATCCACCCAGATTTGCTTAACCATGAAGCGGTAGAGGATGAAGATGAGATTTCGCCATATTTATTATCCTTAAGATCTAGTTTGTTATTTTTATTTTTATTTTTAATTTTGTTTCATGTATGATTTTTGAATTTTCATTTTTATTTTTATATTTTTCATTTATTTTTATATTTTTCACCCAAATCTATATGATTTTTGATTTGATTTAATGTGTTGTTAGTGTTCTAGATTTGAAGAATGAAGAGATTTTGGTTTGGTTTCATGTGCTATTATTGTACGAGATATGAAGAAGAAGAGACTTTACCATTTTTACACTATTGGAAAAAAAAATATATATAGCAACCCAAATCCACTCTTCATCACCGACGGAGACAGAGCTATAGTTGGGTGCTAGCCAAGCAACAGTTGAGTGACACACTTCTAGACCTTAAAAAAAAAAAAACGAAGGTCATGATTGAGTGATAACCACCATGATCACTAAATTAACAAGGTCTATTATAGAATCTTCTATCATAAACTTCATTTTTGCTAACGCCCAAAACTGTCTTCATCTTACCCAATGATTCCATGTGTCATATATTCATTTGACATGCTTCACATCTCCACGATATTGATTTTTTTTAATCAACACAGAGAAGTAGCCTTAGGCACATTCACAAGAAAATTGGTGGGTCCATAAATAATTGAGTATTTCCTAATAAAGAAGTGAGACTCATTTTTATTGTGAATATATATAAATAGAATTTGTTAAACTTACACTCATATAAGAATCTCTTTCTTTTTAAAAATGTAATTAATTCTAGTTAAATATAAAATCATGCCCTAATCCTGAATTGAAACAAATATTTATTTTTTCTAATATAAGCTTTAGTTAATAAAAAACTAATTTATTACCACATCCAATTTCTATTGATTTTAATCCGATTGTATGTGATTGTAAACACATTATCACTCAATCTCGTAAACTTTTTTTTTTTTCAATTTCTGACTAAAATCTTTGAATTTTGGTTTAAGATGAAGTGAAAATGTTTTGATGAGTTGGCTTTGATTTTTCTTACTTTGCTAGTTTGTGCTTTCTTTGCACTATGTATGGTCTTTCATTTGTTCTGATTTAGTCTCTAATTTGATCTCCTTCACTGAAATAATACATAACACTTCGAATCATGATTTGATACGAGACATAGCAAACGAATTTAATTCGTTAGCCACTATAAAGAAAAAGGAAAATCAAACTAAATAGTCCTATATGAAAAACAATCCTTAATCCCGAGCCTAAATCATAAAGTCATGATTTTACATTGTGATAATTATGAAGTCTATAGTAATAATTAGTGGCTAATGACAACAGACTTTTTTTTTGGGGGGGGGTTCTCGAGGACAATAGACGATTGTAATAACCAGATATGGGTTACATGTTTGTTTGAATGTGGGCTGTGAAAGCTCCTGAGAAGGAGGCTCCATTGATGTTTTGAGTCTAGACATGTTGGGCTCGATCAAGACATTTTTTGTGCACTGTTCTATTGCTTCGTTCTTGGGTCAGACTTAACTTTGCTTTGGGCCTTATAAGCTGTAAACCCAAAAACAAAAAATAAAAAGAGCAACAATAAAAATATATTTAATTTATGAAAATATTTCTTCTTTTCATTTTTTATTTTTATTTTTTGAAAAAATTTTTTTTATAGATTTTCTGAATTTAGAAAATGTCTTTGGTTTATAAAAGTATATTTTATTTTCAAAAAATGAAAACAATAAAAATATGTTTGATTTGTTTATTTTCAAAATATATTTTTAAAATCAAATTTGAGATAATAAAATTATATTTATTATTAAATAATAAGAATTATATATATTTGATTTGCACATTTTGTTCATCTACTAAAACTTCAATTGCAAACTTGTGATGACAAAATATATTTAAAATATAATTTGATTTGTGAGTAAATTATAATTATAGCCTTTGATGCCAGTTCTAACACAATTCAGTGCATCAATTACTATCATTGGGTTGTATCAAAATCCAAAGTTTCATACAAATAATATAAAAAATCTTCTATTGAGAATATATCATATCAAAAAATCTGAGATAGGTGACCAGTAGAAATATAGTTATAAATTAAACTATTCTTCAAATTATGGGGGCCAAATAGTTCTTTCCAAAAAGGCAGGGTTTTACAAGTTGTTTATGGGTGTAGTTTATATACGATGAATCATTTCTAACAAGTTATACTACGTTTCTCTTGTCATCTTCTAACATATCTAAATATATTTCTTCTGCAACTATTTTGCAGAAGAGTTTAACACAATAATAAAAGTATGGTTCCTAGTTGTTACATATTATACAATTGAACCATTTGTTCCACAAGAGAAATGAAATTTTAAGTACTATATATAACATAATTAAAATATTTTAAACAAAAAGGAATGTTGTACATTAGAAGAATTTTCAAAGGCTATTCAATTCAAATTTGGAACATCAACAAATCAAAATTCAACAATAGATCGCAATTCAACCATAACACATTCAACAACCATGATAACTTCAGCAACAACGACAAAAATTCACTAACAAATAGAGAAATCAACATCAACGGATCAAAAATCAGAATCAACCACAACGAATGTACAATCTGAAATAGCAACAGCAAAAATTCAACACCAAATCAATCAACAAATCAAGAAATGAATAGCAACAACAACATCAAATTCTTGCGCAACACAAGCAGATATCAACGATGGCAAATCAATCAAGAAGGAGTCATAGATCTCAACCGCAAGGCTCCTTGTCACGGTGGAGAAGGCGAAGCTCGCTCAACCACCAGCGTCGGATTTGCAGGAACCAGATCTTCGTGCGGCGACTAACAGCAGAGGCGATCTGCGAGCGGCGGAAGGCGGAAGGCGGAGCAAGTAACAACTTTAAAGATCGAAGTAGAGAGGACAGAGATCCAAGCAGAACGACTTCGCAGTCTCAGGTGTGGTGGAGGAAGTGGCCGCCAAGCTTCCGATCATGGTGGATAAGGTGACCCTAGGCACAGAGAAAGCGACATCTGCTAGGCTACTGATGGCGATGGTGGAGACAGCATCCGCAGCGGTGGTGGAGACAACGACTGCAACATTTCCAAGCGCAGTGAAGATAGCAACCCGTGGCAGCGGCAATCATCGAGCAGCGGTTGTTGGTGCTTGCATGGGGGAGATCACTAGCGGCGCTAGTAAGTCGAAGGAGAGGCTGCAGGGGGCTAGTGAGAGAAGAAGTATCAGTGAAAGTGAAAGGGAAAAAGAAAAAAGGAATTCCAACTTTATTACAAGTTTGCCACCACACATTTTGATGAAAACATTTTCTGAAATTGAAAACAAGAAAAAGACATTTTCAGATTTTCACTAATTTTTGCAAAACGTTTTCTTAAAATATTTTCAAAAGGATTCAACCAAACATATTTCCATCAGTGTTTTCTGTTTTCAGTGAAAACGAAAATAGAAAATGATCAAACCAAACACCACCTAAGGGAAACAAAATTCAGACCAAAAAACGAAAAAAGAAGAAAGAAGAGGGGCGGGGGGAGACGAAGTAAAGATAAGGGTGAACTATATTGAGGTTTAATATAATTATATCTGGTACCTATTTATTTAGCTATATTATATTGGTTTTTTTTATTATTAATAGAAGTTAATTCAGTTTGTATAATGAACTTGTAACTCAAAAACTGAGGGGTCAAGGAAGAAGTAAACTGCTATGTTAAATGAGATTGATTAAGCAATAAGTTGAGATCGAAACTCGGAACTACTTCAATGGGGGTCAATTTGGTTTGGCCAAAGAACAACCATACATATGGTAAGCGCATGGACAAGTTTTGAGCTAAATTTATCACTTAATGTGAGATAGAGTTCACTTCTTTCTTATCCTCTAGTTTTCGAGTTCCGAGTTCTCAAATTCCAAACTAACCTGTCACTTAATGTAAGACAGTTCTCTTATTCCTTGTTCCTAATTTTTGAGTTTAACTTCCATTAATAATAAGAGGGTCAGTATAATATAACTAAATAGAGTGGTGTCGGATGTAATTATACTGAATTTTAAGGGAGGTCAATGTAATTCACCCTAAAGATAAGCACCACCGACCGGATAAATAAATAATGATAAGTACCCTGTATTTGATAAGAGAACAAAAATTGGAGATGACGGAAGTAAGGTACAGAGATATATGATTATGAGATGGATCGAATGATGTGAAACTAATATTCTCATCACTTCTAATTTCTGCATTTTTACAATATTTTGGCGTTGGAGGTGAAATTTAGAGCATTATGGTGCACAGAATGGTAGGAAAATAATGTACATTACATTTTCTGATGTCGTAAATATATAATAGTATATATAATAGAACAAATTGCATATATAATTAATTACGCTGAAACTTCAACCTTTGTGAGGGTAATACATCACATCCATAGCACTTGACGAGGTCAAAATGCATATATATGCTTATCATATCACTTAGGAAAGCTCAGCAACAAGGTTTGGATAGAGGTAATGTAGACAAAGATCGAAGCACCAACAATTACAATCAATGAAGCTTTTGCCTTTGGCTCCCCACCATAGCTGTATTTGGGAGTCACATGCCAATCACACGCCAAATAACCATGGTATATAGACTAAGGTGTGTTATATATAATATTAATAATATTAGACGTTGGAGTCCATGGCCATGATGGTGCTAAGGTTCATGGGGGTCATAAGGTCGCTGGTTCCGCTGAAGATTCCATCGACGATGAAGCCGAGAGCACGTTGGGTTGGGTGGAAAGCGTCCCAAAATGCGTAGATATCCCGGTTTGGGCACAGGTTCGACAAGGCGTTGCACGTTCCCACCCCGTTGTATCGACCTTGACCACAACATGCTACCTTTGATGTAACAAAACCTGCATGCATGCTCCCACCAACAATGAAGTCCATAATAAGCATTGGTTCACTCCATAGATATGACAAATGCTAAAGAGGATTTTCTAATAATAAGAAAAGAAAAAAAAAATAGTGTGTTTGATGAAAAAGCAAACACATAAACTAACTAATATATAGCATGTATGATTTAAAGTTTAGAACTCGAAATTATAATTTGGATAAAAAAAAAGGGGTTATATAAGAGACAAGTTTCTACCTAAATTATTAGGCATTTTTGAAAGTTAAAGCAAACATGGTATAAAGCGTGTGAAAACAAAAAGCAAACAGACCAAATCTTTGAGGGTTGGTGATGAAGTCCATGTTCATTATAAAGGCATTGACCGCAACGAAAACGTCAGCACCGACTTGGGAGTTGAGATCTCTGGTCATCTGAACAAGGAGTGGGTTGAAGATCTGCGCGGCTTGCTGTAACTGTGGCACACACTCCCCGTTCCTGCTCCTTGTAGCAAGCTGAGAAGGCACACACCCCAGTGGACCAGTTCCCGTTACCAGCACCCTACGAGCCCCCAACTCATACAACCTCTGCCATTTACATTTATATTTAGTACACTCGGTCAATTTTCCTTTGTTACATAAAGAAACAGCTTGTTCAATGATTTTCGTCTTACACCTGTGGACACAAGTTGCTATTGTGTCCCATCACAATTCTGTGTCATACTTTTACCATAAGACTAAGATGTCACATGAACTACTTTGATGCTTTCAACCCCATGTTGTAGTCTTAAAGATACAGTGGGGCCGGCCACATAATGACAGCACATGAACTTCCATGTACATGCATGCATGCATGCATGTCACCATCAAAATCAAGTCTTTATTGGACGAATCACAGATGCAAGAGATGAAGGGGCAAACTAACAAAAGAAGAGAGATAATTAATTAGAATGAGAGTGTTTAATTAATAATTACCAAGAGAATTTTCCTGAACTCGGAGATGAGGTAGCGAGAGAACTGGGGTACAGTGAACTGGCGAGACCTCGAAGAGAAAGGAATGACGAAATAGTTGTTAACGAAGTCGTTACCACCCAGTGTCATGAGCACCAAAGCTCCATTTACAATCTTCCGTGCCCTTTCTGGCCCTACTTCTGCACTCAACCGTTGCTGGTACTGCTGGAACAATTGAAACTGCTGGAACATTCTAATGATCCCCGCCTAATTCCATGTAGGTTGGTTAGGACTTAGGACTAAGTTAATAATGAATGCTTTAATTTTCACAATATCACATAATATGTAGGGTAATGAGAGATTAGCATAGATATAGCATTACAAATTGGACGCCAGTGTCATTAAGGATTCCTATCCCAGCGGAAGCGAAGTTGGCCCCAACCAAGAGCTTTTGTCCATTTAATTCTGGGCTCAGGTATGGCAATGTGGGTTCAGACCCAATTCGCTGGCCTACAATATCAACAACAATCACATTACATTTCACACCCCACACAAAAACAATTATAGTAATTAATATCATCATGTGTATGTCATCAGAACCATTATATATATTAGCATCATATATTCAACAAGTTAAAGGAACAGAGAAAATGAAATATCTACGTATGTAGTGGAAATTAAATTAAACGAATTAATTAATATATGGTGATGAGTGCTGACTGATAAGGTCAGGGAGGTTGAAGCCATTGGAGAAGCGTCCAGTGGGGCGATGGGTGGGATAGTCGATGCCATAAGGGGGAGAGTCAGCACGCGCCGTGGTGGGCAAGTAATTGTTGTTGCCACTGTCAACCAGTGAGTCCCCAAACACAAAGAAAGCCCTAGCTCCCTCTGTACTCTTTGGACCAACAACAACAACAATCACCGCAACCACCACTGTGGCCACCACCACCTGGGCTCTCACACTAGACATGATGAGCTTGTTGCTTAATTATGTTACCAATGAAATGTGGGCTCTAATGCTGCAATGTAGTGGCTAATCGCTGCGTGATATCTAAGGCTGCCCTTCAATGGCCTTATATAACGGCTTATTTACCCTGTTGCTTTTCACTTTATATTTGCCACTAGTTAATTAGGGGTCCCCTGCAAAGAAAGTGACACTAAAGACCGAACTTTTTCAACCCCATTTAATGTATGCATGTGCAAATATCTGTTTTCCCTTTCCAGAGATTCTCATATAAAGTTAGTGTGACTATCTTAAGTTAATAGAGGGTTGACACAAAACCTAAGAGCTTGGCAACATGAAATAAGATAGTTGTCTTACATTTGATAAATCGAAGGTTCGAGCACTCACTCGTTTCATTGAGATAAGATGAATGTAAGTTTTTCTATAGGTGTTTTCTAAATCTAGAAATCTTTCTTATACTGAAGTTGAACACCATCCCTTCACCTTAAAATTTTCTGATAAAAAATAAATAAATAAAGGGTTGACACACTATATTTATTATTAAATATAATACTCACTTAATAAGATTTAATAATGTGTTAATGTTTCACTGATTTGACTAATGCATCAAGCATACTAGGTTTATTGAAGAACATAGATGCTAAATTGTCTGTATATGTAACTATGAGAAAACGAGATAAATCCTAATATAATCAAGTGATAAAAGTTTGGATATATAAAATAAAGTGAGTGTAAGTATGCGGATTACTGTTAATTAAAGAATCTCCCCTTTCCTATAGATGAGGAATATTGTTATCACTGTTGAAAACATATGAAATCGATTCAACAAATAATTGGTGTATCATTTAATTGTGTGGGGGAGTGAAAAGCGCGCCTTATGCTTTTCATTGCATGTTTCATGTAATGTTTATCGGGTTTCCACGAAAAATGATCCAGTAAGTTATAATGCTTATAAAGAAAGGGGAGTATCCACCATCCATGTTACGTGTAGGTAAAAGTGAAAGCATTTGGTGTCATTTAAGATGGCTGCCGCCCCTTGACCAGATTTCTATATACATTGACAAACAAGGCATCTACTTAATAGTACTTATTATTTGGTACCCTACACTACCCTGTGGACCATAAGCCATGCAATGAAACAATCTAAACGACTGTTTGAAAAAATCAACTTAAGATAACACAAAATAAAATCAATTATATGTTAATTTATATAAAAAAAATAAAGTAATTTATAATTAAATAGTGTTTGGTATGGAAATAACAAAAAAATTTGTTTAATTATTTTTTTTCCAATTATTAGGAAAGGATAAGATAATAAATACGAAAAAAGATTAGATAAAACTAATTTAAAATTAATTTTAGACTAAAATATTTTTAAATAAAGACTAATTTTTAAAAATTTTGTTGCTTTTCAAAATTGCCAAACACCCCAACTAATAGGAAACTGTTGTTAATACATTGCAAAATGCCCATGCTTTCGTTTGGGCACTACTAAATACTTCTATTTTCCTTCTGTTCTCTGTTTGAAAATTTTAAAGCCTATAGCCTATAATGAGATACAATGTAGTTGTCGTTATGGCAGGAATTTTATGGGAAATATTCTCAATAATGTTCTCATTGAATTGTAGAATGATTGCTACATAGTATATAATTATATACAACTAATTAAGTCATTAATTAAACACAGATGTTATATATTTTTCCTTTAGTAGTCGCCACAGATGTTATGATTTGTATTAATCATATGTCGATCTCTACCAAATCTAGATTGGGTGGTTGAAATTTTTAATTTAAAGCCAAGCTTATGAACGCACCAATACAATAAACTCACATCAATCAAGACTCAATTGATAATTGGGATTATATATCTACTTGTAAGTGCCCTTAATTCGCCACATGAAAAGTTTCTACTTTTTTTTCTCCGATAAATAGCACGAATCAACAAAGTCTCACAATATAGAGAGGAGCAGAAATATATCAAACCGCCATATATAAAAATTAATAACCAGAAAGAAAAAGGAAAATGACTTACAAGGAGACTCAAACAAATACAATATAACGGGGAGAGTAACACCAATTTAGGCCGGAAACACAATCTTCTTTCTACATTTTCTTGCCTCATGCAGATTTGAGCACACTTGCTAAGTTAATACTTAACAAGAAATGAAAAATAGAAAAAAATATACCTAAAAAAAAGTCCAAAATTCTTCAAGCAGACATACAGTGGACAAATCAAAATATTAAAATTAGCGAGGAGCTTAATTTATTTAATTTAAATAGTCCGAATGACCTAAATCTGCAAGCATGCGCGGCTGGCCTCTATGATTTTTCAAGGGGCATTGAACATTTCTGAGACTTGCATAAAGAATTCAACTTACTTTCACATGGATTATTATTATTATTATTATGGGATTTCACATGGATTATGTTAAAGTTACACGATTAGCTTGAAATATCTAAACATAAATGTATCTAATATCTATTCATTTTTCCCAATTCTCGGGATTTTGTTAATTGGTGCCATATGGTTGGTTAGGATTTTAAAAAGGGAAAAATATATGTACTCTGATAGTTCTGTGCTACTCTTCTAAAAAAGATAATATATGTACTTTCATTTTGTTGTGCTATTCTTTTTTCTTTAAAAAAATGTATTTTTCTTTTTGTAGAGACCTTACCAAATATTTAAGATTAAGACACTAGTTAAAAAAGACTTTTCTTTGTTATAATTTGGTGGTATATGAAGTTTTTTTTTTTTTTTCGATAATTAGCTAGCAGAAGGCTCAAAAAAACTCTCCTAACAGAGAGGAGCCACAAAGTACAAACCAAGCTTCAAAAAAGGACAAAACCAAATAAAACAAAGCCGGAAAAAAAAAAAAAAAAAACAGAATCACACTCATACATTTACACCCAAAGCACCTATTTGACTAAGGATCTTCCAGCAACACCAGCTAATATCACCTATTATGAGAAACCCTAATATACCAGTACGCCAGTATAAGATGAGTAAACATAAAAAAGAATAGCACACCAATAGGAAAGTACTAGAAAGAGCATCATCTCATATACAGCACTAGCTAGGACCTGTGAAAACTAACGAGCACCAGCATCTGAAGTTATATTTTGCATGCACTTTATTAATTTATCTTCTTAATTAGGTCAAAATGAGGTCATCTGTGGTTAAAGGGATTCATTGAAACGAAAAATAATGTAGTCTGAGCCCAACAGAAACGGAAAAATATGATTAATGCTTATCCCAATCATAGATATCTATTTCAACAATAAACTAAGTACACTGATGCTGATGAGTACTGACTATGAGCGGTTCTTCATGTACGTGAGTTAATTATTTAAATATTAAATAAAAATATTAAAATACAGCACTAAAAAAAATAAAAATAAGAGAAAAACTCACTCTACACTAATATATACCTATCAATATTTAAATTATAAATCATAATATCTTCTTAATAATAATAATAATATATAATAAATATTTAAAATAACTTTTATCAATTGTAATTGAAGAGCCATACATTTTCCAATGCTTGGGTATCCAATCCGTTTGGGATTTGGGGTCCTTTTCTAATATTAATGAAAATGTACTAATTGTCACGTACGCTGCATTGACTTTTTAGCTTGTTTTGTCACCTGGCAGCTTCTGAACCTTTTTCTTCGAGTGTGACCAACGCGGTCTAATTTATTAGATTGGCAAATGAAGTTGAGCACCCATGTGAATTGCATAAATAGCCATGCATGCATTATCCAAGGTAAATGTAGATAATCTTAACATTTCCTTTGATCTTCCGAACTTTAATATCAAGCATGGTACATGTATGCTTTTGGGTTGTTTTATAAGATAAACGAAAACTCGTCAGCATTAACATTGGTGGAAATGACCTAATATCCATTACACGTATCAAAGAAAAATTTGCTCATCTTATCAATCTAATGGCAGAACCTCAAAAATGGAAAAGAGGGTCCCATATCATTTTTTATGGATATCTACCCCCTGTAATGCCATTCAATGATTGCATATCCCATTAACCAAGTATGTCGGCTATCGATTAAGACTTCGATAGCTGTTTTTCTCAATTAAATATGGAGCTAGTATTTAGTTGGAGCTGAGGATTGGTTTGTCCAAAATTGGGTAGCACCATTAATTTTAATAGAGATTTTGTTACGGTTAACGCATGTCCAAATTGCCGGCAAATATAAAACTTTGTTTATGATTAAAATATAATTATTAAGTGAAGATTTTATATTTTAATCATTCAACGTGTCCGTTTATGTAAAACAAGTATATGCACATGAAATTATGAAAACAAAAAGGGAATGATAGTTGCGTAATATCACAAACATACCCGTTTTTAGAAGAACAAAAATCCAGAGTCAAGTAGAATATTACTTGTGCAGTGAGTTTGGTTTCAAAAATGAATGAACAGGAATGGTTTCATTTTGTTTTAATTGTGAAATTACTTGTACAATTGATAGTTAAATTTTATATCAAGATCTGGTTAATAGCTATCCCAAAATTAATCAATACTATTACAAATTTGATAAAACTAAGATGACAATAAGTGAAGTCAAACCTTACAATATACTTATTTGGCACTTAATTAGCAAGTTCAAGTTATTTGTTGCTTATTCTTGCTTATTCTCTTTCAGTAATGTCTCAAGTTATAGTTTTGTAAATGGAAAAAAAAATTAATATTGAAAAAATTTTACTTTATAATAAACTAATTTAACTTGAATTAAAGTGTGTTTGTTTTAGATTTTTTTAGCAAAAAAATGTGATTTTTGACTAAAAGAATTATTTTTTTATAAAAGTTATTTATATTAACTTGTACTCAAAAGTAAAAAAAAAAAAAAAATAAGTAAAAATTAAAATAAATAACTTTCATTAAAAATAATTTTTTTTAGTAGTTAAAAAATTATTTTTTATCAAAAAATAATTAAAATAAATGTACCCTTAGATTTATTGGAATCCAATAAATTTTAAATATTAGTGATTTAAATAAATTAAAAAAAAAACTTACAATAGACCCAGTCCAGCCTCAATAATTTAGTAGCTAACTATCCAACTCACTAGATTCTCTTTAGTTGTTTGAAGTGATGTAATTGTAACTTCCTCATTAAATAACAATATACGTAATTTTTTACTTTGCCAAATTGACATGGCATGATGCATTATACGAATTTAAAAGATTATTATTATTATTATTATTATTATTATTATTATCACATAAATTTATTTGTCATATGCTAAAACTAGAATTTTTATGGAAAACACAGGTGCAACGTATTAATGTAAAAAAAACAAAAAGTCCTTCACAATAATTAAGGCGAACTGTCCATCTTATCCCAACCATTTTGCGGCCATTAAGTCATCTCTAATTGTCTCAGATAAATCCGAGAAGTCTTTTTTTCGGCAAGGATAAATCCGGGAAGTCTTAACACACATCAGAATTAAGTGTGTATTTTACTAAGGATTTATTTTGGTATATTGTTTACATTGTTATTTAATTATATAATCTTACTTTTTAAACTTAACTCTATCAACAACAACTACTATTACAACTTAAAAAATTAATTTTTTATGATTTGTAAACACATAATTAAGTAATAATATAAAAATTCTAAAAAATAGGAAATCAAAATTTGGGTGCATTTGTTTAAACTTAAAAGAATATTTTTGTGATGTAATTCTTTTTTGAATTTTTTAAAAGTTACTCCCTCCATTTTAATATATCTGTTTATTTGGATAATTTGATATATTCTTAAATTAATATATCTGGATACAAATATATTTTTAAATCAATATATTTGTATCCAGATATATTGATTTAAGAATGTATCAAATTATTTAAATGGACAGATAAATTGAAACGAATGAAGTATTTTTTTTGAGTTTATAAAATGGATTCTAAAACAATTTTTAAAATTTTTGGAACTGGAGTTGTGTCTTGCTCAACACTTTGAGTCTTTGATTACTTTCATGGCAAGACTGTGATGCACCGAATAAAATATGGTATATCATACACCAACTTATTTGATGGTCAAGATTTAAGAGCTATCCATGCACCAATTCTCTGCTAATGTATTATAAAAATGCCCACTTTCTCTTTCAAAACTCCGACACAAGCTGACCACTCACTTCAACAAGACACCATGTTCCTTGTTGTCAACATTTGGCAGCCAAGCTCTCCTCCATTGCTGGCGCCGACATCTACTTCAAATACCAGCTCGCTAGTGAGGACCTCGATGCCCTCATCTTCCTCTGCCACAAGCTGAATCTCCCAACCATCTGCCCCATGCTCTCATTCTCTGATACCATCATCATATTGCCTCGACCTTGACCACCGCCCTTCTTGTTTTCTAAGTAGCTCCTTCTACCCACGTTGCAGCTTGGGCCAGGATGAGGGTGAAGTGTCCTCCATTATTGCGGGGGGTGGATGGTGTTGGGAGCAACAAGAGCTGTGATGGTACCAAAGATGGAGGGCATGTGTTGTCGCCAAAGAGAATAAGATTGCCGATGAAAGCAGGAGTTGGGAAACGATGGAATCCCAAGTGAGTGGGGGAGAGGAAGAGAAAGAAAAATTTAGTATGCATCGCATAAAGCTTGGTGTATTAATATACTATTACATCTTGCCCATTAAATCACCTAGTGTATGGTACACTATTCTTTGTCTAATGCACAACAGCATTGGCCTTATCTTCGTCATTATTTCCTTTTTCCGTTTTTTGGGATGCATTGTTTTTGGTCAATATTGGGTTTTTGGGTCATCAATATATTGGGTTCTGGCTTTGAACCTAAGTAGTTACAGCTTCAAAGTTTGGATCACTTGATCCCCAAATCGTTTAAAGTTTAGACACATAGCGAGCGTATAGCCCATTGTTTTTTTGCACAAAAGCCCATTGTCTAATTATCGTTATTAGTCTTTTTGGCACAATATGTCTTTTTGTCTATTTGTTGGTCTTCAAATGGGAGCATATAGGCATTGGACTTAACGACCAAAAAGAAAAGGCAATGGACTTGAGCGATCGATTGACTATTGACCCGAAAAAAAAGGGCTAAAAAAAAAAAAAAGTGAGTGGTGAACTAAGTGATGGAGTGGTTATACTGTTGTGCAGAATTTCCTTCTTGGGTTGCATTGCGGCTGAAGATCAATGGTTGCAGCCTATGTTTCATATCACACTTAAAGCAAAGATATTTGCTTTTAAAATCTTACTATTACTACAAATCTATGAAGTAGTTCATGCTTTGTCTTCACACTTAAAGCAAGAGTAATGATAGGTGTACTAACTTTTTCTGGGATATCGTATCGACTCATTATCTATACATGATTGGATCCACATCCCATCCAATGATAGATGGATGATGAATCGACATAATATCCCAAAAAAGTGAATTCTCTCAATATTTATCTAAAACAAAGATATTTGTTTTTAAAATCTGACTATTGCTACAAATCTATGAAGTAGTTCATGCTTTACCTTCAATCTTCAATTATTTTATTTTAATTTATTTTTACTCCATGCCCTTTGGAAAATGCTACTACACACTACTCAACATGGCACCTCGTTCTAGTAGAGGCTGCACTACTGGCATTCATTACAAACTTGCAATTGATTTTATATTGATCATCATTGGGACGACGTTCTTACTTTCTTCTGCTTGAATCCTCCAGTAATTTATTAAATATGGTTGCATACTTGCATTAGTAGTTAACATTTGCATCCCTTTCCAATGCTTTATATGAATGTAAATGGGTTATTGTTCGCTTCATTTCACAGGATCATGGACTACATATGGTCAAATTTCTAAAACACTATAGATTGCCATCATGGGATCCCATGTCGCATCAATGTGTCATAGTTATGCATGCAGCCATGCACACCTTTAGAAATGTTTAAGTTTCTTCAGGTCTATTTCCTTTGCTTTAAACTATTCTCAACTGGAAATTACATTAATAGAAATAGAATGGATATGCAAATATTTTGCACACATAATTAACTGGAGTTTTTTTCTAGTTACTTTGAATGGGGATTTAGATATTTTTAAGTCAGTGCGTTATTTATCACACAGGCTGCAAGATCCATGATTTCAGCATTTCAAGCTTTTTGGGTCTAAGAACAACGTTTTATAGGTTTTTGGTTTTTCAACTTATCTTCGAGACTTGTCAAGTGCTTGTTGATCAGTCATCCACGGGTTATTGTACGTCTTTTTCTCTTCTGTCTCCCTAGCTAGCTAGGTGAGTGACTTATCCATAGCCACGCATTTAATTTCTATGCCACACAGGTAAAATGAATTAGCTAGGGAGGTCTAGCTAAGAATTATATATGTTCGTGAGGAATGACCCATTAATATGATTATCCACTCAAGTAGTTAACCAGTCCACTTTAATAAATGTTATTATTCACTTTTCCTTTCAATAAATTTTCCAAAGAAGTACTTTTGAACCTGCTGGTTGTATTTGTTCTCTTTCACTATATTAATATATGTGTCTCAAGTTTGCATATTATATTGCAGTACGGATTAACAACAGTGATAACACCCAGTCAATGAATATTATGTTGATATCTAAGTACATATTTATATATATTGTTATTATGTTGCTTTGATTTTGTACACCACAATTGAGATTGATTTTGAGCTGCTGTGCATAGGTCTCCAGTCTCCTTGCGAAAAAATACGATTTTCAACACCTAAAACATACTTCTCTGTAGTTTGTGCTTTGGGGATTTCTGCGGCTTGTTATTGTTGTTGTACTTTATATAAGATGTTGGTTCTCACATATTTCAGAATTCAATTCTATGTCTTTTTTCTCAAACACAGACCAATTTATATATGTTACAATATACATAGATCATATAAGTCTGGGAGGAGCTTTATTGGTGTGCTAATTATTGTAGCCTAGCAAACTTTTTGAGAAATTAAATAATTATACATGAGGAGACCGGGCACTTTAAGGTAACTTCAATACAAATGGTAATTACAAACTATAAAGCTCCGAATTGAAAAATGTAATGGACACAGGCGTTCTATTGTTTGCATTTCATTTGCATGCCTAATTATCTACAAATTAAGAGATAATTTAGGAGTGTAACATTGTGCAATGTGAGTTTATTTGAGAAAAGAGTTGTGGACTTAAAATTATTTTTCAAAATTAGATTCAAACTAAACCTTTTTCCACTACCATCCATTGTTCCTGTTCCTGTAAAACACTAAAACTTTAAATCCTTATAATGAACAAGAAGCAAAAGCTTCTTCTATCTATATCACTCTGAATCATCTCTCTCCTTTTTTTGCTATTTGATAGAGAAATGACAAGTGAGAAAAGAAAATATCAGTCCCTTTCAAGAATCATGCTTGCTCTGTGGGTTCCGCCAGCAAAATTTAGGATCTCAAGGATGGGCTGAAGTTAATTATTCTGTAACATAAAATGTTATCTTATTGAAAGTCTAACAGGAACAGTCACGGGATTTTTGGGCTGTGCTTCAATTTTATAAGTTGAAGATGCCATAATTTTGGCTTCTAGTCTAGTTAGAAATTGCACAGTGAATTGCCATTTGACACAAAAACTGCCACCACTGGCTGCCACTCAGGAATATTCTCCCACTTTTTCTCATTTTGACAAATGCCCTTACCCTTTCACATTTTGGAAAAGTTTGTCCTATTTTGATTCAGGTTTCGGACTTAGCTGCTAAGTTCCAGGCTCATATATCATATGCCCACAAGAATCTTTTTCTGTATTTTCTCTTTCATTATGTTCCACGAGTTATGTGTTATATATGTGGATAACTAATACAAGTGGACCACCCCTATCACTTGATTATTCGTATGGCTTTGATTAATTTATCATTATTTTTCATGGAATGTTTTGCAACTTAGCCAGCTTGCCAAGCAGAACTTGGCACATGAGTGTGCCCCGGAGCACTATTATTTTTCAAACGTTGAATTTGCATATTTGATCATGTATTATATAAACGCATTACTTTTCTGATTAGTTCAATTTTGTTTTTTGGCAGAACTTTAGTTCTGGCTCATGTAGTCCTGAATAATCTCTTTCATGCAAACAAAACAAACTTTATAGAGGATATGACAAGAGATTAAAAAAGGATATAGATTCGAGGGCATACTTGTTTCAACTTTTGAATCGATCTTGGACCACAAGCTTTTCTTAGTATATGAGACACTCCATGTGTGTAGGGGAATATGACGTTAAATTATAGCTGGAAAAAAACATTGCAAGCCAATTAGATGTATAACAGTACTATAAGTAAAACTAGTTACACGTATTTATAAAATATGAAACCTTTAAAAAAACAACAACAACAATAACAACAACAACAACGAAAAACCGTTCTTAAAACTTGCAACCGCGAAAGTCTTTTCTGTTAATATTTCAACAAAACATAACATAGAGGAAAGTGGTTTAGGTTTTCTTTTGATGCATTGAGGAGACAACTATTAGGCCAAGAGGGCAGGCCGTGCTATATTTTTCGCTTAGTACTGGCATAGTGTCTCCCATCCCAATGAGGCCTGCATGAATTAATTTAGAGCAGGCGAAATTGAACGTACTTTCATTCAGCTTTGTTCTGCAGTTCAAGGTAATCAAAATCGTGAACATATCCATGAACATGATGCCAATGGGATAAGTTCACTTTACCGACCTTCTACTTATGGATCGACATAATTTGAGATTTTTTGTTGATAACTGAGCTATAAATATCTCCACAACCAAATTAGTAGTCTAAAGACATGTTCTGGGCCTGAACTGGGACAAGTCTCCTCTAAACTTAAGACTTCTATGTACCAAAAATAAGAATTGTGAACATGATACCGTTAAGCTTTTGGCCATTGGCAATGCATTCATTTGTCATGAATCATTATATAATGGGAGCCAGCTGATTATTGCTAGAGGCAAGGGACAAGGGGAAACCAGGAGAGAGATGATTGAACTGTTATCCTCTTCTAGGGCTGTGGCGGGTCCATGTTCCATACAAAATTGTACAGATGGAGGTGCAGCAGAAAGGTCCACAGCCGTGGCTACATTTGGACCAGCAGAGACAGGTTGTGACGATGGTATGTGACCACTAGCACTACATACGCACTTGGCAAAGAAATTCTTCGATCCTCCATAGAGAAGGAAAATTCTTCCTCCATATAAATCTTATACTATTAAATGACTTTGAGAAATGAAAAAAGTGATGAAATTAATAAAGATTGATGGTGAATATCATATGTGAAGAAAAAAAAAAATTTCCTCTATAGAGAAAGCAAGAATTTCTCCACTCAGCATTGAGGTGCTCATGATTGCATGAGTGCTCGAAGAAGAGCGTGTATTACTGCTATATTTGTCGGAACTGGAATTAGAATTTACACTTATTGCAATGTAGGCTAGCTTGTTAAAGTGTAGTATCAATCTACATGCTGCAGTTCTTTTCTCTTTCATCCTTTATTAGGGTTGCCATTTGCAAAACCTGAATTTCCTTTTCCGGGCGAAGTTTGAAATGACGGCATATTTCGATGTCACACTGACAAACTTCTTCTCACCTATCCAAATTTTAGCTAGTCATTCTGTAGTTATGGGAGTAGAAGTTATTTTCCTTCCCCCCAAAAAGTAGGGGAGGACATTAATGTTCGACAGTCTCATGAAACACCTACCACCTTAAACAGAAACGAATCTGCTCTGCACTAATTAGTCATACGGTCTATCATAACCAGTGTAAATTCTTTATAATCTTTGTCTGGCAAACGCATAGGTAAGCTATTTATTACAGTCATCAATATAAAATAACTACAAATTGAAACAATTTTAGGTAGCATTTAATAGATTAGGTTAAGTAGGGTCATGTGTTGATATTCGAATACAACAATAATAGAGTTACAATATTAAAATAACAAACCGGAAAGCCACATCAGGGGTTCATTCAGGCCCTGCCTGTCAAATCAACCACAGCATCCTCCACAAGTTCTTCTAGCAACTTGCCCTCTACTTCCTTGACCAAAATATCCATCTCCAACCCCATAAGCTCAACCCAACCGTTCCCCACAACCTCTTTTCTGACAACACTCTCCACAAACAGGCTGTTGCTGTCCCCACAATCACCCCAAACAGATCTCATCCCACTAGATATCAAATCCTTCATCTGGGACACAATGAGGTCCACCAATAGAGGAGCTGCACCCTCTGGGACTGGGAGCCTGCAGTGAGTCCCACTACTCCACAACCTCCCCATTGAGTACTTCTCCGATCCATAACCAGTCATTTCCATAAGTGCAACATTGACACAATCAAATACTAGCTTCTGATTAGATTTCCTCTGCCTTCGCCTGGCTTCATGGAGAGGCTGAGGCTCCTTGTCATTGAGATTGGCATAATTGTCCCTCAACGATGGATCCAAAGGGCTGTCAAGGGAATACCATTTTGAGCAAAACGAGTCAGACTGCACTTGATCATCAAGTCCAGCAGCTGATAGTAGTTTATCAGCAAGGACAAGCCAATCTTGTTCCTCCACTTTGGTGTCTACGGAAACCAATGAGGGCTTTAATGGATATGGACTTGCTACCTCTGCACAAGAATCATCCCATGACAGGGTCCGAGCTATTGATTCTATAGGTGGTGATTTATCAATTAAATTAGACTTCAGAAGCAGCCGTGATCCTGCAGAGGAAACGGCAGTTAGGTGATGAACCAATAACAAAAAAATTATCAAATAAGAACTTCCTGAAATGGCAAGATTGGAGAAGAAGGGCCTAATCATTACCCAGCTGACCACCCTTCATACAGTCCAAGGACTCATGAGCTGCATTATCATCTTCAAATGGAGGTTCTAAAACTGAGATTGGACTTGGCTGATCCTGGTTTTCGCCTGATATCCCTGGCACTGTGGACTTTGATACAGGCAATCCAGGCTGTGAAAACAAACAAAACATTCTGAGAATCCTCTAGTCCGATATGGTCCCAACACATATAGCATTCAGTTTTTTATTTTATAAACTGTGAAAACAGGAAATCAAAGAGGTTGTGCTTTACTGTATTAGTTCTAGGCCGACTGAGAAAATTTAATTCTATTATTATTTATCCAGTAGTGATCAGGTATCCAATAATGTTCACACCAGGTATGATAATCCTAACTCATTTGTTTCACGATTCAATACACAGAAAATCCCAAACAATTTGTCAAGCACATTGGTTTGCTTAATAGAACCTGCCACGCTGCCACCATATCATCCAATTTCCTTAACCATATATCATGCAGCCTACAACTCATGCAAATGCAATCATCTCCACCACAGCGCAAGTTTCAAGGGTTTTCATTAGCTAGGCAAAGAAGGCTCAAAGTTACCTCGGAATCATGAAGGAATACAAAAGAACCCAAAATTAAAGACTATTTTTATGGTCTTACATAGCAAGAACCTAATACAGATTAAAAAACATCTAGCATTAAAATCCAACAACATCCTTCAGAGTTTGGAATAAGCAATATATAGTATATACCCCCCTCCCTTTTCTTCCCATTCTTCTTTCCCTTCTTTTGCAAGGGAAGGACAAGATGGGGACCGGGGGAAGGTTGGCGATTTTGACCGCATTAATGAGTGACCTTAAGCAGAATTTGCATAATGCACCATAAAAGTAGCAGAATAATAGTAGTTATTACCTGTAGAGATATTATGCCTTGTCCATTAGAGACAGAATCTGATAAAGTTTTTCCTGATGATACATATGGAGCTGGAAGAGAACACTCTCCAAAGGCACCACTGTTGAAGCTTTGAGACTCATCATCCCTAAGGTTTCCAGGTGAATTTACTGGAGATACTGACGTTTGAGTGAGAGTAAATTGAGAATCGTCCTTAGATTGAGACAAACAAGATTTTTCCTTGGTTGATCTCTTATTTCTTGAGAAAAAGAAACTTGTAACTTTCCCTTTAAATGATGATTTCATACTGTTTGACTTTGTCAACTCCTTGGAGCCTTGTGCTTTGCCAGCATCATGATCACAAACTTCAATGCTGGGCCCAGTTTCATAGACGGTAGAAGATACAGGGACAGATTTTGACCTAGAAAGATTTTTAGGAGAACCATCCATGCATATTTCTTCATTGAAATTATGACTGCAAGAAACAGATTTGCTAGGTTCTTGGTCTTTATTAATATCCTCATCCTCAGATATTATAGATTTCTTCATATCCGAAAGAGCAAGCATCTCACCCAACGTAGAGCTTCTTCGAAGATGCCTTTGCTCTTGTGGACCCTTATTTGATGCCATCATGGCCCATCTTTCAGAAAGTCGTTTCTTGGCCTCTCTGCATACTGATGACTCAGGAGAACAGGAAGCACGACTGAAGGATGATGAAGAAAAAGGGCTGCCACAGCGATTGATGTAATCCCAAGAATGCCTTGGAGATGGCGACATAACTTCCAAATCACTAAAATTCCCTGCAGTATACTCATGATCTGATTTGTTGAATGAACTCTCATCACCAGTATAGCCATTGGAAAATACTGAAGAATACAAATTATCATCTCTTTGATGGCTCCTCAGGTTTTCATGCATTTGCTGTGTAATTTCTGTGGCAACTTTTCTTGATTCTAGTGCATTACAATCTTCAGGTCCATGATAGAAATTTCCACTATGCAGATTTCGAGGAGATGAAATCGTCGGAGAAACCACAGCCTTAATCTCGTGAGTCTTCCCAGTGCTAGGCTTCAATACCACTATTCGAGTAGGTTGAACTGGAAAATCATCAACTTTCTCACTGGCTGGAGAGTACACAGGGCTACATTTCTCCCATGCAGTTGCTTGACCAACATTTGCTGGTTTCTTAATCTGTTTCTCATTCTTCTTCCCCTTTCCACCAAATTTTTCGTTGTCAACCATCTTCGAAGGTTTAAGAACAGTAATACGCTTTGTCTCAGCTAGCGGAGTAGACTGAAGTTCATAAAGATTTTGAGAATCCAATAACCTGATTAGTAGATCGTTATTGGAGCTTAAAACTTCCAAGGCTTCATCAAACTCCTTGGATTGGCGCAGTCTCTCATCTGTAGACAGGCGTTTTGCTTCCATAAATTTCTGACGAACGAAAGCCATTTTTTTCGCATTAACATCTTCAATCCACTTTTCTCTCTCTGGTGTCATGTCTCTTACATTGTTCATTCTCTGAGATTGCAGCCATATTTCATAAATATCTTTGTAAGCAATCTGTTCTGTGCTCGGATGACCTTCATGAAGCATTTCCTTGTCCATAAACCTATCTTCCAGCTGCCAATGTCTGAATGATGTCCCTGAATGACCACACATATGTTGAGAATTATCTTCTCTATGGCTTCCCTCCACAGCTAAATTAGGCTCCCCCTGTGGGAGGGCTTCAAGCCCCATCAATTTGGCAACTACATTTGGCGGATTGTGCTTGGAAACAATTTCTTTCGACATCTCTTGGTCTATGAGCATCTTGATAGGCGTTCCATTTATTTTCTTCTTTGAAGATGCTCTCATTGAGTCCGAAACAATCTGCAAAGTCCATGAAAAGGGAAAAATAAAAAGCTAAGTACAGCAAAGAATATAATAAACTAAAAATGAAAAGAACATTGTGTATGATATTATCATCTCACTTATCTTTTCTTTTTCAAAATAAACCCAATTAGCTTGAATGATAATAAAGAATAATGCTCTCAGAATTACCAGCTTATCCTCTATCTGATCACCAAATGAAGGACTCGGGATCCTTGCCACATCTGATTGACTTCTTGAAAGTGAAGAAGCTGCAAGTCAGGTACAATTTAGTGAGATGGGATAATATAATGACTTGCAAAATTTCAAGAGCAGAAATCGCAAGAAAAATTATTTATTCCAGATAACTTGAAAATAGGTCAAAGCAATTGACAATCTAAAGAAACATCCATCTGGGTAGCATGATGCTCTTGATTACATACAAAAACAGACAGATCACCAAGAGAGAGGTGTCAATAGGGAACTCAGTCAACTAAAACCCAAGGAAAATTATCTCTTAACCCACCACTACACCAAATCCCAAAGACTAAGATCAGCAAGAGAAAACCACAAACTAAGTTCAACATACCCATCCGTGAGATCAACCAAAAAGACCAGTACCAAGTAAAGCATTGACTTTGGGAGATTTAAAAAAAAAAAAAATGAAACTTTCCAGGGCAATGTCAAAAATTTATAAGGGTAAACAAAGAGAGAGAAACAAGGAAATCACCATCATGATGTGGCTTATCCGTGAGTAGCCTGTTTCCGGATACCCCAGCAGTCAAATCAAAGAGATTAACCATTCTTCCCAGGCATCCTGGGAAAGGTTTCTCAACATTGTGAACTCTTCTGCTCTGCACCCCATTCATTTCAACAGCTGCACATACGACAAAGCCCCAACATTAATCCTCATACACCCCACACACAAAGTACATAAATCTGGGTTGGTTGGGAGGATCTGTAAGCTGAACAGCAATGAAATGCCCATAAAAAATAATAATAATAATCACAGAAACAGTGGGAAAAAAGAAGGAAGAAGAAGAAGAAGAAGAGGAGGAGGAGGAACTAATTAACAGAAGCATAGAAAAAGACAAGATCTAAGTACTAAATCAAAAAACAATACAATTAACACAAGGAAGAAATCAAGGTTCAGGATTAGAGATACCCAGAAAAGCAACTGGAACAAGCGCTATAGAACTGATTCAGTGTGAAAAAAAGGTTCAGAGTAAATTCCAATCTCAAACCTCAGTATTATATATAGGATGAGCTACCAGAAACAGAAACAGAAACAGAAACATGCGCGAGAGAGAGAGAGAGAGAGAGAGAGAGAGCAAAAGAGGGAACAAAGACACGAAGCACAAGAACCCAGATTGTTCAAAGATGTCAGCGTGAATTCACACGAATAATCAAATCAACTCATGCGTCAGCATAACCGAACCCAAAAAAGGAAGAGAAAAACCATTGGTCCAGTTCAGATTTGGAAAAGAAAAAGAGAAGAGAAGAAAGCACAGTGATCAAAATGCCTCGAATCAAAGCTCATATACTCTCTCCATCGACAGCGATTACGTCCCTAAAAAAGCGAGACGACGTTCGTTTCGAATCCCAAACGGCAGAAAGAAAAGAAAACGACGGAAGGGGAACCTCGGTTCGAAATAATCGGTTGCAGAGAAAGAGAAAAAGCTGCGAAAGAGAGAGAAGCAATTGGGAGGGAGCAAAGCAAGGGATTATTGAAGGGCGAGATCGAGGCGAAGCCAAAAATAGCAAGTTTGCACAGACAGAGTAAGAAGAAGAAGAAGAAGAAGAAGCAGATAAGAAAGCGAAAGGCGCGTGTGATTGTAGCAACAGACCTGGTGGTAAGGAGATGCTACGGCGACGGAGACGGTGACATTCGGGCGGCGGTGGCGGAGCAACGGCGGGATCTGACGTGGCAGGGGGGGGATCGGCGAGGTGAGAGAAGTATGAAAACTGAAGAGAAGAGAAGTGAAGAGAAGAGGCGCGTGTGTGTGTTTGTGGGTCTGGTTAATGAATAATGGTTAGCTGGGGAGTGTGTGTGTGAAACACAGAGAGAAAGAGAGTGTTTGTGTTTGTGTTTGTGTTCGTGTCTGTCCACCGACTGTGTCCGTCGGAATTGAAAGGCTTTTTCATTTTTTTCGCCGCTATGTCTTCTCTATACTGCCATTCGTTCATTTATCAGTTTTGGATTACGGGTGTTGAGAAACTAGAGAGACACAGAGAGAATCATTTCATTTGTATTAGTTTATAAATTTGCGAAGTTAATCTTGTGTTTCTTTATTTGTCTTCACGAACAAATATTATACTAAAAAAGGTATGTTTTTTAATTTGTAACGTCAAGTAATAATTGGATTAGAATTTGGATTAGAATTAGGATTTAGAACGATCAGCTAATGAAATTTCTCCAGTTTTGGGGAATATCTGTTTTTGAGAAGATATAGGTTATATTGCTTCATGATCAAAAGGAAGTCTCACGTTAAATTTGTAAGAATGTTCAGAAATATTTAAGTTTAGAAGAAAAAAAATCATGTTTTCCGAAAAGATCATGTTTTAAGGTTTATGAATATTTTTGTTACTAATGTATGTTGATTTAAATAAAAGAAGTTTATCTTGTATCAAAATGAAAAAAAAAATGATTTCATTTATAGTTTTTTAGGATTCAATTTTTCATGTCGTCACTTTAAAAATGGTTTTATCTAAATATCACTCTTTTAACTGAAATTATATGAATAATTCTTAAAGTAAAATATTTAATAAAAATAATTTAATCACTTAAGCATTTTTTTAAGTTTAAATTATGTATGTAGAAAATGTATGGGAAGAATTAACTTAGCTATAACTCAAATAAATTAATCTTGTTCCTAAAAAAATATAAGAATATATGTGGTTAACAAATATCAAGAGAAATCAATCTCTTTTAAATTATTGGTTTGAGCATTTAAAATTGGATTTCATCAAGAAAACAATTAAACTTTATACTTATGTTTTTTGCTCCTCTAGTTAGAGTTTGAATTAAATAGAATTATTTATTACTTGTAAAAATAAAATATAAAATAATAATAAAAAGTTATCATATAATTTACTTTAATGTTAAGTCATAACAGTTTAAAGAAAGCTCCACCACTAAAAATGAAACACAGGAATGCCCTATTAAAGAGTTTAAGGGATAAATTAAAGAGGGGATTAACGAGAAGACGAGTGCATGGCGAGGACAAATTTTTGTATGCTTATGGATAACACGGATCACTTGTAATTATAGAAGGAACTGTAAGAAACTCTGTTGTTAATCTTGTAATTCAAAATTATTGAACTTAAGTTAAAAATTAAAAGATTTATAAGTAATACAATATATTTAAGGAATGTGATCTCATACAGTTTCTTAAGAAACTCTCGAAGAATTTTTACTCGCTATTGGAGAATCACTTAGAGTCTATTTAGATAAATTTTTAAAAAAATGACTTTTTTTAACTTTTTTTACTAGAATTTTAAATTTTAAAAAAAATTATTTTGTATTTGGATAAACTATTTAATAAGTATTTTTAATTGTTAAAAGTACTTATAAATCTATTTGTATATAAAAAAATAAAACTATTTTTTTTAGAGTTTAATTGGTATGCACTAATAGTGTAAAATAGTTTTATACTATCAATTAATAGAAATAGGGGAAAGTGAGAAATCATGGTGGATCCCTCATTATAATGGGTAATTATTTGTATGAGTTAGCATTTTCCACTATTTATATTGGCTGATAGTATAAAACTATTTTATACTGTTAGTGCATTTAAATTAAATTCTTTCTTTTATAGGCAAATTATAAAAAAAAGATATTCAAAATAAGGAAAGAGAACTAAAGTTTGATAAGGGATAAAAAAGAAAAGATATGTATTGTAATTTGAGTTAGATATGTATTATAATTTGAGATAAATACCACTTTAGTCCCTGAAATTGTATGTGTACGTCACTTTAGTCCCTAAAATTTGGAAATTAACTCTTTAGTCCCTGAAGTTGGATTTCGTGGGTCACTTTAGTTCCTGATTAGTCAATCGTCAGTCAACTGTTACGATTTTACTGATGTGGCGAAGTACCATGACGACCTTTGATACGGCATAACAGGTGGCATAGCCCTCTGACGTGACTTGTCATATGTCATCGATTTTAAATTGGTTCAAATTAGTCCCTGAAATTTTTAAAATATGTCAAATTAGCCCCTGAAATTTCTAAATATGTCAAATTAGTCCCTGAAATTTTTAAAATGTGTCAAAATAGTCCAAAATTCCTAAATTTTTCCTCTTCTCCTTCATAAGTTCTAAATCTTTAATTGTCCTTAAACCTATTAAATTCTTCCCATTTTCACATTGTAAATAGACTAGATCTTCCCCACATAGAAGTTTGTGCATCTTATTAAAGTGACCAATAAATTTAAATAGATTAAGATTGGTAAATTATAAAATTATTGACAATTATTAAATTCAACCTTAACATTTAAATAGATTTAATTAACATTCTAAATATTTATTGGTCCCATTTAATTTAAGATTTAAAGTCTAGGATTAACTAATTTAAAATTTAAAATAATTTATAATCAAAAATTTTCTAAAACATGTCATTAGAGAATGGTGAAGGATTTGGTAATTAAATGAGATCATAATTTAAAACTTTCATACAATCAATGCATCAAAAGAATTTTCTAAAACTACAATTTTAAAGAATGATTATTTTTCGCAGAACAACTATTTTCAAACATGCATTTAATTGATACATTTGTCATGAAAGCTCCATCAATGTGGCCTAATCAAAATCGAAATCAACTTTTTTTTTAATTTTTCTTTTTTAAGAAATTAAAAAACTATAATTTAATGTAAGAGAAAGGCTTAACATAATTTTGCAGTAGAGAATATGTTCAAATTTATTAAGTTCTTATCTATATAAGTACTTACAAATAACTAATTAATAAAATAATAACAAATTATAATAAAGTATGAGTAAAAGATCAATCAAGTGAATCAACTCTTAGTGAATGAATGATGGCTAATTAGTCAATATATAGACAATAACTTGATCATGTTCAATATTTTGAATATTTTAAAAATTTTCTTGTAGTGTTCTATTACTTTTGCCTTTATAATCTATTCTTTGTTAGTTTTTATTAAAAATTTAATATTTTATTTATTAATTTATTATAAAACATGTTAAATTTATATTTTTTACATAACTACGCCTATAAATATTTATTAAGTCTAGAGACATTCTTGGATCTTGAATTATGATGGGTTACATTAAAATTATTTTTTGTATTTCATTATTTCATTCTTATATATTCTCTTCCTATTATTCTATATGGAGAGGATCTAGTCTAGGTAGGATGTGAAAATGAGAAAGAAATTAGTAGGTTTAAGGAAGATTAAACATTTAGAGCTTGTGAAGGAGAAGAGGAGAAATTTAGGAATTTTGGACTATTTTGACACATTTAAAAAATTTCAGGAACTATTTTGACACATTTAGAAATTTTAGGAACTAATTTGACACATTTAGAAATTTAAGGGACTAATTTGACACATTTAAAAAATTTTAGAGACTAATTTGAACTAATTTTTAAAATTGATGACACGTGGCAAGTCATGTCAGAAGGGCTATGCCACATGGCATGCCACATCAGATGTTGTGCCACATGGCGTGCTATAACTGACGTGTCGGCAATGTGACATATCAATGAAATCATAACAATTGGTGATGATTATTGTCGAGGACTAAAGTGACCCATGGAATATAATTTTAGGGACTAAAGAGTTAATTTCCAAATTTTAGGGACTAAAGTGACACACGCATACAATTTTAGGGAATAAAGTGATACTTAATTCATTGTAATTTTGAATTAAAGTAAAGAATATTTTTAAAAAATAATTTTATTAAAAACCACTTCTATTTTTGTTTCTATTTTTTTTAGAAGTTAGGTATTCCTAACTTTTAAAAAAAGTGATAAATTGATTTTTTTAATTGAAGCATTTTTTGAAAAAGTTATATTCAAATACATATAAAAATTTATAAAAGTATTTTTTTAAAAAAATAAGCACTTTTTTCTTAAAAAAAGTCAATTCAAATGGGCTTTTAATATTATAACCATTCTATTCGAAGGTTTATACTTAAGCTTAGCACTTCCTTAAATTTATAAAAGCTATTAGTTTGATAACATGTTGTGTTTTCAATAAAAAAAAAAATTAATAGGATTCAAATCGTTATTTTTTTTTGGGTCAAACAGTCGCTCACTTAATTCTCATAATACATTTTTTTCCCCTTTAAAGAGTTTGTTAATCGAATTTAATTTTCGTTCCATGTGAATAAGACTTTTTATATTGTTATTACATTATATTTTATGACATAAAATGTGCAATTATAATATGATTATTTAGAATTTAAATTGTTTAATAATAATATAATAATATACGATTAGATGAAGTTTTTTTTAATTTTTTGACGTGATTAGACGAAGTGTTAAACTTTACTAATACTGATATAATTAATAATAAACTTTTTATTATTTAAAATAGAGCTGCAACAAAATTAAAACCTGGTATTTTTGGGACAGAAATTTTAATTAAAATTTAAACCTAGTTGCAGACTCACAATAAACAGATAGTAAGTCATCTCAGTCTAATTCAAGCACTTGGGATTCGTATTGTTCGAATACAGTATTATATTTAATTAATTGAGGTCTTGACAGAGACACAATCACACAAACAAATATATTTAGGATCAAAAGTTAAAAACTGATAAGATATAACAGTTATAGTCTTCACAGACTTTAATCTGCGATATTCCATCCGAATATGAATATGATCTGTTTTCTCCTAATTAAAACGATTAGAATAGTGTGTAGATAATTTATTTATTATATTGTAGACTAGCTGGAGAATATATAAAACAAATAATTTAATCCAAAGCAAAGAAAGATGAATATTAAATTAACAAATTTGAGGATATGATTATGTTGAGAGGGATTTCGGAGTGTGAGAGAGCCATTGAAATTCGCATCAGCTAAGCTTCAATAACGTTACGGGGAAGCTTCCCTGCTGTGATGTCGTCTGCGGCTGGAGTGACTCATGACGACGCGCTTGCAGGCTATGTTTTGGAGGAGTGACAGATAATAGAATAATTTTTTCAAAAAACAAAGGAAAAAATATTATTTTATTATTCAATAATTTAATGAGTTTGATAAAAATATACGTGACTTTATTATTTATTTTTAACTTAAGAAATGCAAATAAAATTTTTATTCGAATCTTGGAGACTTAACTTTAAGATTTTTTTTTACTTAATTATTTTTTTAACCTGAAATTATATAGAAAAGATTTTAATAAAAAAATATAAAAAAATTCAGTTATTTTCTTTCTTTCTTTTTTTTGGATTTGGCAAAAAAAGGTGAACGATAAAGTAAACAAAAGCTAAAAATAGTGTAGGAAAGTAATTTCCGACAAATATCAAATATCTTTTAAAGAGTAAACTATAATGATCTCTAACAAATGTAAAAGAGAGAGAACTCACATAAAGAACTGTGAGCAAGAAGAATAGAGAGAACCAAAAGAAGCTAAATTGTGCATGAAGAAAATGAATCTTACTTACTTCAAATTGTTGTGTTACAAGCTACTTATACTAGAGTTCAATTGCTTGCGGCAGAAGCAACTCAGTAACCACCATAACAAAAAATGTCAGTTAAGCAATACCGTTACCTAACTAACCATACTAACTGAATTAACTAATTTGTACATTAGTGTAATGAAATGTCAACTTATGTCATTGGCTTGTGTCATTGATCATGGGTGATAGCCCCCCACAAGCTGGCCGATATAATATGTCAGTGAGGTCAAGCTTGGAAGCTAGATGATGAAATGGACCAGGGTGCAGAGCCTTAGAGAAGAGGTCGGCAATTTGATGTTCTGTAGGAATAGGCAGAAGATGAATCAACCTAGATTGGATCCTGTCCCAAACAGTGTGGCAATCCATTTCTATGTGCTTAGTTCTTTCGTGAAAGACTGGATTTGTGGCAATATGCATGGCTAAAAGGTTATCACAGAAAATAGGGAAAGGTTGAGAGACATCAACCATGAGGTCTTTGAGAAGGAAAGATAGCCATTGAGCTTCACAACTAGCTGCTGCAAGGGCTCTATATTTAGCCTCAGAAGAGCTGCATGCCACAATGGTTGCTTTTTGCATTTCCATGAAATTAAGGCTTGACCAAGGTAAAAATAGAAACCAATGACTAAATGTCTGGTATCCAAGCAAGAACCCCAATCAGAGTCAGCAAAGCCAGTCACCTTCAAATTAGAACTCGCAGGGAAGAACAAGCCCAATGCTGGAGCTGCCTTGACATACCTCAAAACTCTTCTAGTAGCTTGATGATGTTCCACCATGGGGTTGGCTAGGTACTGACTTAACTGATTTACAGCAAATGATAAGTTAGGCCTAGTGCTAGTGAAGTACAATAATCTGCCAATCAATCATCGATATGAGGAAGCATCATGAAAAGGGGCAGAGCCAGATTTCTGCAGCTTTAAGGAGGCATCCATGGGGGTGGATGCTAGTTTGGTGGCCAACAAACCAGTGTCTTCGAGTAATTCAAGAGCATACTTCCTTTGAAACAATGCTATGCATTTTGAAGATCGAGCAACCTCCATTCTTAGGAAATATTTCGCATCATCCAAATCCTTGATTGTAAATCTGTCATGCAAAAGCTGTTTGACTTGGTTGATTTCATGAATGTCATTTCCTGTTAGTAGTAAGTCATCAACATACACCAAAACAGCTGTGAATTTGTCAGATACAGATTTAACAAATAGAGAGTAATCAGCTTTGGATTGACTGTAACCATAGGACAGAAGAGCCTTGGTCAGTTTGCAATTCCATTGTCTACTGGCTTGCCTAAGGCCATATAAAGACTTTTGGAGTTTGCAAACTTGGCTAGGGGAAGACGAGGTGACACCCGGAAGGAGAGCCATGTAAACCTCTTCATGTAAGTCCCCATGTAAAAAAGCAGTGTTAACATCTTGTTGCTTCAAGTGCCACTTGTTGGCAGCAACAAGGGCAAATACAACTCGAATAGTAGTCATTTTGGCAACGGGACTGAATGTTTCTAAAAAATCAAGACCCTCAGTTTGAGTGAATCCTTTGGCAACTAGGCATGCCTTGTGCCTTTCTACGGATCCATCCGGGTTGTATTTGGTCCTAAAGACCCATTTGCAGCCTTATAAATGGTGGGTTCAGGTTGAGAGGAGATAGTAAGGGAAAAAGATTTGTATTTAGGTGAGAGTTGAGCAAAACTTACCACTTGAGATAGAGGATAGGTTGCAGATGAAGAAGAGTGGTGTTGAGCTCAAGTGGCAAGGTTACAATGATATTCCTTAAGATATGAAGGAGGTTTTCTGACTCTGGATGATCTTCTAACCTGCAGTGAGTTGTTGCTGGAATTGGTGGAAGAGGGGTTGAGGGGTGGGTTTTGATGTGTTTCTGTATGGTGAGTAGGTTGTGATGGCATTGGTTGTAGTGATGGAGAGTGTGGTGAAATATGATGTGGTTGTTGTGGTTGGGGATGCTGATGGGTGATAGTGGGTGGTGGTGAATATGGGAAGGTGTAGTAAGGTGAAAAAAATGCATCAGTGGAATGAGGTGAGGGTGAAGATGAAGGTACAGTAACAACGGGTGTGTGTGTTTGAGATTATGAAATGGCAATAGTGATTCATGAAATGCAATGTGTCTAGATAGAAAAATTTCTTTGCTTTTGACATCAAATAGAATATATCCTTTAGTTCCTTTTTGAAAACCAAGAAAAACACATTGACGAGCTCTGGGGTCAAATTTCTTTCTTTGAGCAGACTGAGTGGTGGCGTAACATAAGGAGCCAAAAATTTGAAGGTGAGTTAGAGTAGGCAATTTGTTATGTAGAAGTTGGTAGGGACACTGGTTATCAAGTTTGAGACTGGGAAGCCTATTTAAAATGAACACAGCATGACTAATGGCAAAGTTCCAAAAACATATTGGTAAGTTGGTTTGAAAAACTAATGATCATGCAATGTTAAGTATATGTTGGTGTTTCCTTTCAATGACAACATTTTGCTGTGGTGTTTCAGGGCATGAGGTTTGGTGTAAAATACCAGTGGAGTGAAAGAAATCAATCATGAGAAATTCCTTGCCATTGTCAGACCGAATGACTTTGACTAATTTGTTGAATTGTAGTTTTACCATGTTGACAAAAGACTACAAGAGATTCCTAGTCTCAGATTTAAGTTTCATAAAGTATATCCAAGTGAATCAAGATTTGTCATCAACAATGGTGAGAAAATATTTGTGACCAAAAATTGAAGGAACACTAAATGGGCCCTAAATGTCAACATGAATCAAGTTAAAACATTCAGCAGACTTGGAAGAACTGATAGAGAATGGTAATCTTTTCATTCTTGCAAGATGACAAAACTCACAGTGTTTATTTACATGATTACATGAAATGAAAGGAAATTGAGAATGTAAAACCTTTAGTATTTCAATAGATGGATGGCCTAATCTAGCATGCCACAAGTCAGAATCATTATTTGACAAGCAAGTTACAGTGGAGGTAAAAGGTACAGGAGATGACTCATTCCAGGTAGAAGAGACACCCTCAGAGCAGTCTAGTTGCATTGTATACAAGCCATTCTTGAGTTCAGCAACACCAATCTTCCTCAATGAACCCTGATCCTGAATCACGCAAGTAATTGCAGAAAATATGAGTTGGCATTCAAGGTGAGAGATAAGCTTGGAAACTGAGATAAGGTTGAAAGAGAATTGAGGAATGTATAATACATTGGTGATAAAAAAGTCATTGGAGAACATGATAGTACCAGCTGTTTCAGTAATGTTTTATTGCCATTAGGTAATTGAACTGAGATTGGTCGTATTTTCTTGTAACTGTGGGATTTAGCCAGAGAGAAGCACACGTGATCTGTGGCTCCTGTGTTTAAAATCCATTCAAGCAAGTTGGTGCTACAAGAAAATACTTTACCTGAAGTTGGTTGGGTGACAAATTGGTTTGCAGTGTGTATGGGTTGGGAGTGTTGTGACTTTGACTGCTGTAGCAAGGCAAGAAGCTTCATTTGCTGCTCCTTGGTGAAAATGAGATCTTGTTGATCTTCCTGACCCTCACCTTTCTGAGAAACATAGTCAGCATTTTCTTATTCCTCAGCATCATTTGAGGATATGTTATTAATGGAGCTCCTTTGCTTCATATGAGGAGGGAAGCCATGCTTCTTGTAACAGGTGACCGACCTTTTTGCAATAAGTGCAAAATTTCTGAGATTGAGACTGTTCTCTTCCACCAGTCCCTCTCCCACTAGTATTTATTGGCTGTCCTCTCACACCTCTCCCTCTAATTTGTCCCCTGCCGTAGGAATTTGATTAATCACTGGTGTTCAAGAGTGTTCTTGAATCTGAAACCTCATTATACATCTGTCTTTCTTGTTGTGTCAACAAAAAAGCAAATGCAGTGTTTATGTCAAGAAAAGGTCTTATCAGCATGATCTGCGACCTTACATTTGAATACTGCTCATCGAGTCCTCTAAGGAATCTAACCACATAATCACTCTGTTTGTATTCCCTCACAACTCCAAGTCCACAGGTACATTGACCAACACATGGACATCCTGGAATTGGCCTGAAATTTTCCAGTTCTTCCCAAACTGATTTGAGCTTGGTAAATTAAGAAGTGATTGACATATCCCCTTGCTTAACAGCAAACAGGTTTCCCTACAGTATGGCTATTCGAAACATGTCACCTTGGTAGTATCTATGCCTCAGATCTCTCCACAGCTCAGAAGCTACTTCTATCCATAGAATACTTTGCAAAATTTCAGGGCTTAGAGACTGATGGATCCAAGAAATCACAAATGTATTGCATCTATCCCACATTATGAACAAAGGATCATGTTCAAGGGGTTTGGGAATCAATCCATCTATGAAATGCAATTTGTTCTTAGATTTCAATGCCATTCGCATGGCTCTAGCCTAAACATTGTAGTTTTGAGCAGTGAGCAAGATATAGGCTAAACAAGTTCCTGGATTTTCACCAGGATGCAAATAAAAAGGACTCATTAGATCAGTCATTGGATTGTAAAACTGACCTTCCAAGAACATGTGATTCAGATTATGACCTTGAGGAAAATTCTGATTCTGATTCTGACCTTGAGGAAATTGTGGCAGATTTAGATTTGCACCAGGGAAAAGGTTTGGATTATGCAATGGAGATTGATTCTGCAATTGATTATTCACCAGATTCAGATTCCAATTCTGCAATGGAGTTTGATTCCCCACTGGAGTTTGATTCACAATTGGATCTTGATTAGCCATTGCAACTAGTCTTCAGATCTTGCAGGCTCTTGATACCATAACAAATGTAAAAGAAAGAGAACTCACAGAAAGAACTGTGAGCAAGAAGAACAGAGAGAACCAAAAAAAAGCTGAATTGTGAATGAAGAAAATGAATCTTACTTACTTCAAATTGTTGTGTTACAAGCTACTTATACTAGAGTTCAATGGCTTGTGGCAAAAGCAACTCAGTAACCACCATAACAAAAAATGCTAGCTAGCAATGCTGTTACCTAACTAACCATACTAATTGAATTAACTAATTTGTACATCAGTGTAATGAAATGTCAACTTGTGTCATTGGCTTGTGTCATTGATTGTGGGTGATAACATCCTTTAAAATTAGGTGATATCATAATAATATTTTTGATTTATTATATTTACACTGACATCTCCTAAACTTCATGAAATTAAATATATATAATTTTTTAAACAAGATAAGTATTGAATTTAATTATGTTAAAGCTCGTGTTAGGTCACCATAAACAAGAGTTACTAGAATATAAAAATAAAAGAAAATTATTACATCCATCCTTCTTGAGGATTTTAAAAAACACTAAAGTTTGAATTTGTAAGAAATTGAACAAAACACTCCAATCTTAAACCATTTTATAATTTACATGTTTAACAAACTAACCCACTCAACTAAAGGCATTGTGGATAAAAGTGTTAGAAATAATTTTATATAACAAAAATAGGAAAGATTGTGATGCAAACTTTTTGTGTAATTGAATGACATATTTTAGACTTAGGCAAATATTATATACAACAATGCTATATAGCACAAATTGATTTTCGTGCAAATATAACGAAAGGTTTTATAACCAATCATGAATGGGTAAGGCATTAAATGAAGAAAGAGAAAAAATGATTATTAACCAAAACGCAAAACCCATCACTTGTCTTGCACGATTCGCACGCCGTTTCACGAAAATTTTTTCGTACTCTTTAGCATTTTTGTATTATATATTGATTAAGAAACAAATATAACCTCTAATGTCTGAGCGTAATTATTGTTTACAAGTATTAGATAATTTCCTTTTGTAAATAGTACTAATATGGATAATTTGTTAGTATTACTATTACGATTTTATAAATTTTAATATATCATTTATATGAATAACGTACTCTATATGATGATCAAATGTGCTATTTATGATATTTATGTATACTACTAATTTAGATTAGGTTTAGAATAACTCTACACTTAAGTCAGAGAGTGTTTTTATTATAATTAATTAATTTATGTAAGACAATAACAACTAAAAGCATAAGAGAAACAAGTTAAGTTGTTCTTGCCTATAATTGTACGATTAACTACTTCACTAGTCCATTTTTTTGTACAAAATATGAAAAAGAAAACCAAAGAGAGAAAAAAAAGAGAGAGACTTAAAAGGGATTAGTTTTTAATTAAGAATATCATGGAATGATTTAAAATAATTGGAGTGAAATATTGATTATATAATTATATACTTTTTTTGTTTCAAAATATCTGTCACCTTTAGGTAAAATTTTTTATTTCAATTTATTTGTTATTCTCATATTTTTATAAAAAAATTATTACAAACTTTTAATTATATCCTTGAGACGGACAAAGCACAACAAATATTGAAAATAATACCTTCATAATGAAAGTTATGAGATATTAAGACAACAACACAATAGGATGCTAAACATTAAATAAGAATAATTTGGTAAAATTGTTCTATAATCAACTATTAGTTTTGGATTCTTTAATACTCATATAAATGACTAAAATGATAGATATTTTGAAATAGAAGAAGTATTATTGAAGTAAAGTATATTAACAATTGATGCCACTTTAGCCTTTTACACAAGGATGAAGAAACTCAAAATCAATGCTTAATTGTGAAGTTTGTTTATTAAAATATCCTTATTTAATTTTAAACATCTAATTTACTCATCATATTAACAATTGAAAAGTTAGAAAGTTAATAACAAATATGAAGGGTAAAATTGAAAAATTAATAGTAAATGTTTCATTGATAAGTGAAAATGATAATTAAAGTGAATAAAAAATTTTTTACTCAAAGTGACATTTATTGTAAATCAAAAGAAGTATTATTAAAGTGATGTATAAAAAATTTAAATTTAGTTAAATCTCGAGGTGAATATAATTTTCTCTAAAAGAATGGCGATTTTCTATTTAATAATTTGATATATTAATTTCTTCATTGTGGAGTTTTTGGTTGTCTCATGTACAATTGAATACTTTATTGCTATTTTCTAATGTTCATCTACAAAAGAAAACATTTTTTTTTTTTTTTAACTAAGTATCACGCTATGACGCTATGTATGAAGTTGACTTGTGAGAAAATTCGGTGCTTTTGTTAATATTTTTTGTCAAACAATTTGGTGGCGTAGTTAAAATCTAAATAGCCACGTATTCCGGAGGGCGGCAACCTTCCACCAACTATGAAGACCTTTACATAACGATGGGGTGGGGCTTCAATAATATTATTGTTGCTCCAACGAACCTCTTTTCCATGAATTTAGAATAATGCAAAGTCTTAACACGCGAAAAAAATTTTAAAAAAAATGCAACATGTATTGGCTACAGTCTACCATTTTAAAGTCTGCCAGCAAGTAAAGGCAACAATGTATTCATCAGTCATCACTGCCTAACATTAATTGTAAGGCGACCTATTGCATGAATGATGACTGTGTAAGTGGTTAAGTTAACAAGGAAGCGTGCCTATAAGAAGTTTTTCATCGTAGTCATATAAAATTGAATAAATGCATACAATGATTCAATGATATAATATTACAACTGATACTAATTAATTAGGCGGTGGTCTTTGAAAGAGGAAGTCTTTTACTTCGGTCCTTCATATTTTTCAAAGACATAACCTTTCTTGTTATATTGCATATGTATGATTTTTACGTTTCTGTTCTTTTTTATAAATCTTGCGATGTTAATAACATTTGAACTTTGAACTTAAGATAAATCACTTACTACTATATGGCTCCTTAAAACACCATCCATTTTTGTTAATTTCCTAACACTTTATAATAATAGAAATTTTTATCTTTAATCAAGGCTATACGACTAATTTCACCAATACTAATTATTACAGCTATAAACTTTTTTGTAATAATTACCTTTTTTTCATAATTCAAGTTTTAGTTATTTTCATAAGAATACAATTTGTTTATTATCACACTAAATTCTCACCGATAGTTAAAAACTAAAAATTAATATAATTCTTTCAAAAAAAAAAGTTAAAAGTTAATGAAGTATCACTTCAATGTAAACAAACATTTTAATATAATATATTAAGTTCAGTCATGCAGGATAACATGGAGAAGGGAAGAAACCGGTCAGCCTCATCCAAATATTATATCTTTGTTTTTGGGTCCACAGTCTAAATATTATGTCTAAACAAATATTTTGTTTTATACGTAGTTCCAAATAAATATAAATTACAGAGAAAGTTGACAATTAAAGATAGCTCAATCCACAAAACAACGTCAGCAAAAAGGCATTGAATTTTTATTTAAAGTATGTCTTGACCTTAATATTGAATAATATTTTTCTCAAGCTTTTATTTATAAATAGTAAAAAAGAGTTGCATATGAAGTTAGAGATTAAGTTCTGATAATATAAAATAATTATATATTTTTAACTAATAAATTTTTTTTAAAAAAATTGACAAGTATTATAATAAGTAATTACTTATCATAATTTGATATTTTTCTCAAATTTTATTAATTAATAGTATAAAATTATTTTTATATTATCAATACATAAAAATTAAATTCATAAATTTATTGGTAATTTTGCCTACAAATATTTTCAAAAACTTTAGGAAACTTAACATTAGTCTTTGGTGTCTTAAAAATGCGATTTTTTTTTTTTTGTTCATTTAAATGCAAACTATGAACAACTGACCGTCCCTATTTTTATTTTTCTTTCAAATAATTGCCTTTTTTATATTAATTGGAGTCTAATAAATTTTAGATATTAGTGATTTATATATTAAGAAATAGTCTCCTTATTTATTCTCAATGCAATGTGGGTTACGCGTATAATTGTGATAGCAAAATAAATCATTGAAGCAAAAACTCTGCAAGTTGTTTCACTTTATACATGTGAAAATGTTAATTGAATTTTAGAACACTTCCACAAGTGCGTAAGCCACTTATAAACAGCCAAAGTATTTGGGGGAACAGGTTTATCACATTAGATTTTTTCTTATTACTTTTAAAACTGAATGATTACTAAATAGTTTAGCACCATATGGAAAGGAGGTGCTTTTTTTAAGATACAACGCATAGATTAAAAGCAGTTGGTGAATGAATAAAACAAGAGAGGGGATACAAACGAGAAAACAGAGTAAAAAAAAAAACAAAAACAACGTTGGTTGAGGCCCAAAAGCTTTCCTAATTTTGCTAGTTTGACTTTATAATGATGATTTATTTGACGTTTACCCCTAATGCGCCAAAGCCTATGCAAAACTTTGGGGTTTATAGGTGAGTGAAAACTAAAAAATATGTGCCATAAGGTAGCCGTTAAGGGGAGAAAATCTTGGATGGGCCACAATATATGCACATCGCTTTCTTTTATGTCTGTCAATGAGTGACGTACAAGGCGCACATGCAACTGAAAATGACCCTTTAATTAGAATACCAAAACCATGACCAAATCTAAGTGCCATCACTTATGATGCATAATATCATAATATGCGAACAAGTATGATTGTCTCCATATTCGTGAAACAAACAACTAAGGTGAAATTAATCTCCCTTTCTCGGGTTCAATAGGCATCATAAATCATAATCTACGTGCAGTACAATTTAGGTCTGATCCTTATAACTTGGCTTATATTACTAAAAATCCAATGACGTAAATTGAGAATTTATTACTAACAACGACTTATGTATTATAAATAATGCATTTTCTTTTCTTTTCTTTTAATTCTTTGGTCCTTACGAAATTTTTAGAAGTAATCTTAAAATATATGGTTCTGATTTTTTTTTTTATGAATTATGCATTATTCTCATTTTAAGTAATGAAATGCTACCCTCTTACACATGGAAAAATTGACTCCACTCTTTTTTTTTTTTGTTGATGAAAAAAATAATTTAATTTTGATCAATGCTATTAGTCATTTATTCAAAAATAATTTTTTTTGAAAATGTTTTTTGATTAGTATGTTATGATTCATTTTTCAGTAATAATGTGTTTTTATTAGCAAGATACAAAAATAAAGAAAATCGAAAATATATTTCTAAAACAAAAACTTAATATAATGTGAATATCTTCTAATTAATAGAAGCTTGAGGCCATGCATCTTGGCTTCCAAGTTGCTACAACGCCAGAGTGCAAACGAAGAGCAAAAGCAAATTGAAACCTTGAGTATTAGGAAGACGAAGCCACTTCAAAGGACGCAAGAGAAAGAAGTGGGAGATCATTGAATTCAAGTTTCTGTTTATCTTAACTTGGGGAAACAAATATTTGGTCCCAAAGTTTGGTATCTGCTTTTCTTATGTAAGAAATTATTCTCTCTTGTTTACAACCAATCTAAGAAAATCACGTGCGGAGCATATTTTGGTAAACTTGGGAGATAATCTCAGCAAACTCTTATAGAAATTTTGCAATGGATTAATGAAAATGTAATATTATTTATATTTATTTCATCTGGAACTTTGTATTAATTTATTTATCATTTATCATTGAAAATAATTAAAAAAAAATCAAAACAAAAAATTCATCATTTTTAGTAATAGATGATAAATGAATTAATACAATATCCTAAATAAAATAAGTATAAATAACATTATTCTAATATAATGAATCCTACCTAATCCTTCTAAGCTGTAACCACTTTCAACATGACTTATATTCTTACAATAATCATACTCGGGGCTACACAAGTCCAATGCTTAAGATTAACTCTGTAACCCTTTTGAGGCTCAGACGCCATTTTACTCCTTCATAGCCCATGCCTCGAAAACTTCCACCATTTTAAAATATCATAAAAAGGGGAAGCTGACAAAAACGGAATAAGGAAATGAATAAAGTAAATCACTAACACCAAAATGAGTATTCCCATTAGTTATTCTTCCAATAACGGCGGTTCATTATTAAGTTTTTGAACCAATTGAGGGAAAAATAACAGTAATAGGGACTCTAGAATAGTGGAGATAACGATCTTTTTGAAAAAAAAATAATAATCTTGATATATTTTAAATATTTTCATTAATCATATATTGATATGTCCTAAAAAAAATTCAGTTTTCATAATAATTGTTAAAAGTCAAACTTTTAATAATATATTAATGTATCATTAAATAATAATGCAAAAATAACACTGATAATACATTAAACTTAAAAATTTAAAATGATTATTGAGTTTTTTTAAAAGCATATATTATGTTAGATTTAATGGCTTGAAAAAGTGATTAGTGTCTTCCAGTAATAAATTCTAATAATGACAAACGAAGTTAATTATGATACATAAACGGTAATAATAACTTTTTTGAAAAAAAAACAACAAACTTTTCTTTTTTACACTTTGTTTTCGATGATGTGATGAGGACTAATCCTATGGCATATCCATTTATAAAGTAAGATTGACGAGCTATTTGAACCAAATCAAAAGGGAAACATAAAGAGAACAACCTTTTTTGGGTACAGCAAAAGAACAACTTCATATTCATCATCATTATAAATGTTTTAAGAAACTAATCATTATTTTACATGAAATTTGAGCGGAATAATTTAAATTGGTTAAGAGGCAAGAATTCTGCTGTCTCGCCTAGGCCTCCGACCACAATCAAATGATTTGAGACAACAAATATGTTCTGCTTACCCTTTTGCTTTGCTTTGGCCCAAGGGCTAGTTATGGCAGGAAACAAGCCCATTGACAACACGAACAATTATTTCACAAGCCCAATCCATTATTTTATAGAAGATAAATGGGCTATGTATTCGACCAAAAACACAAGGGTTATGTATTTCACTATTCTGATCATCAAAAAAAAGGTGGCTGTATAGTTTCTAAAAAAGCTTAGGGATGTCACCTGTATGAGGCCTTCTCACTCCCAATCCCTGCTACCCCAAATGCTCCCCATCCCTGTTCTCGATCCCCATTATGGGGGACTTTTTCCTCCCATCCCTGTTCCCCACCTCCCTATTGATCCTTGCGGAGCCCCGTAGTAATAATTTTTCGTTTTGTTAAAAGAACCAAAAAAATTGAAGAAGAAGAACAATAACAACAGAACTACAATAACAATAGATTTAAGACTGAGAAGAAGAAGAACCAGAAGAACAATAATCAACAACAACAATAGAACAATAAAAACAATAGCACAGATCTAAGAGAACAACAACAACAACAACAACAATAGAAGAATAGCAACAATAGCACTTCTATAGAAAAAAAAAAACAATAGTAACAGCACAGAACAACAATAGCAGCAAAACAGATGTGACTGAGAGGATACTGAGCGGTGGAACAACAACAGTAGTAGCAACAACAATAATAGGAGTCACGGTGGTTGTCGCGGACGTTGTCGTGCCTCGCAGATGGTTGGTGCTAGTGGCTAAGGCCGATCCACTGGTGGTGGCTTGGCTATCACGATCGCTGAGGCTGAGGCGACTAAAGATGGTTCGTTGTGGTGGCATGGCTGTGCGAGATGTTAGGGAAGAAGCGGTGTAGCGGTTGTGAAGGGGTGGCTGCAAAGGGGTTAGGGAAGAAGGAGAGAGAGACAAAAGGATGTGAGGGGTTAGGTTTTTTGGAAAAAATTTGGGAATTTTTTAATTTATAAATTAAATTAATATGTGATATGTCATAAAAGTATATACATATATATAGATAATATGAACATAATTAAGGGTAATTTAGACTTTTTATATATATGGGATCCCCACCCCTATCCCCGAATCCATCAGAGGAAACATTTATCCTCATTTCACATGCACAAAAAATCCTCGAGGCTGAATGAGTGATGCTGTGGGGATCCCTATTGGATGGGGATTTTTGATATTCCTAAAAAAGATACGGCCAGAAAAAGGTTTCTAAAAGAGATAAAATGAAAAATTAAATAAAAAGGAGAGAAAAAATCACGGTCTTGAATATGTGCATAATATAGTATAGGTTATGCACTAATTGAGACCTAGGGTATTTTTATTTTGATTTTTGAAAAATATAACTATAAAATTTAAATTTTATATGCAGTTAAAAAAATTAAAAATATATTTTTTTAAGATTATGATTATTTGTTAAAAAATTATTTAAATATGTGAAAAGTGATTTTTTTAATTAAAAAATTACTTTTTTACCTAAAAAAAACAAACAAATGCACCTTTAAAAGATAATAAATTTAATATTTTTATCTAAGTGCTATAATTTATTTTTAAAATTTACTGGCCAAAGTAATTATTATATATGAAAAATCTATACGATAGGGGAAATAATATCAGCATGATAGGAAATTAAAAATGGCCTTATATTGTACGAGTTTGATGAGTTTCTTGTTTCTAGTTTAGGCTTCGAATCTGTAGCATAGAAAAGGAAAGTTTAGAGAAATTTCAAAATAATAACAAAATTATGCATGGGGTGGATTCGATCGTGTAAAGCATCGTGACCCAATAAGTTGACTCGGAGATTTGCAAAAGGATGAGTTGTAACAACATTATCCAAAGCAATGAGATATGATGCATAGGTGGCAGCACCGTAGTGGAAGAAACGATTGATACACGGTTTCCGGGGATTAGATAATTGTCCGATATAAACAAACGAAAATTTTGTTCATTCAAAGCCTCTCTTGTCTTTGTCTTAGCTATTAATTTTTTGCCACACTTTAGAATTAGATATTAACACAGAAAGAAAAAGAGAGAAAGAGAGAAGAAGTAGTAATGGCTAGTTGCAACATGGCATCAGCTGCTTCTGGGTTTCTGTTGTCACCTAATGTTGCAGGCAGCACAAATTCAGGATCGAGGATCAACATGGTCATGTTCCCTTCAAAGAATAACAGTCCAAGGCTTGTTGTGAGGGCGGCTGATGAGGCTGCGGCGGCGCCACCCGAAACCGCCGCACCTCCTCCACCCGAAGGTGCAGAAGCTCCAAAACCCAAGCCACCACCAATTGGCCCCAAGAGAGGTGCTAAGGTGACTTAATTGCACTCAAACTTTTCAGATGGTTTCACGGCTTCAATAAGATTAGGATTTAATTTGAGTACGCAGATAATATAAAGTTTATTTCAGATTGCTAACTAATTATATATCTTACTTTTATGAAAAAATAAAGCATTTTTTTTTATGAAGAAACAATATATGATTAAATGAGAGTTGAAAGTGTATCAAGATAAAATTCATAAAATTATCTATGTATTTTTTTCGTTATTTTGAATCTGCTGCTCCTGATCCGTAGTGTTTGTATATATGCTAGCATCCCATTTCATTTCTAGGTGTGTGGTTACTCAATTTTGAATTTCTACATTGCATCTGTATATGGCCATAATAAGTATGAAACTATAAATCAGAGTAGTTTCTTACGAAGGTATATATGTATGCATATAGAGTGAGGGAGGATAGGAAAGAAACTTGTTCATACAATCCATTTGAAAATTCTACTGTAAGTTGGTAGTTGAGAACATGAATTTTGTAGTCAACTAGTAGTTTAGCAGGAAACCTCTTCTAATCTTTGTTAGTTTTGGTCGTTGGATTTGGCAGGTTAAGATTCTTAGGAAGGAATCCTACTGGTACAATGGTATTGGCTCAGTTGTTGCTGTTGATCAGGTCAGTTTTCTCTTGCCTTAAGGCAACCCTCAATTTTATTTTATTTTATTTTTTTCAATTTTTTTCTCTGTGTGAAGTTTCATTAATTAATTTCTCTTTGTTGTGTAGGACCCCAAGAGTCGGTACCCAGTTGTGGTTCGATTCAACAAAGTTAACTATGCCAATGTATCAACAAATAACTACGCTTTGGATGAGATTGAGGAAGTCAAATGAGTCATGTATTTATATTGTAACTTGACCCTTGTCATGCTATTCCAATTACTAGTCTGAGGGTTTTCATGTCACAAAGAAGAATGTGTATCATATTTTCTGTGGAATCTAGCTCTTCTTCTCTATACACTACGCTCTATATGTGCAGTTGCTCGTGAACAGATAAACTAACACGACCCCGCCTTATTGAAGTCGGTAATTAATTAAGCATGTTCGTGCCATCAATTTAAGGCCGCTGAGTACAAAGGGAGCGATAGCCCGGAAACAATTGGAATGAACCGAAAACAAATTTGAAATGCTCCTAAATTAAAATTAAATATAATTTGTAATTAGAGTATATCGTTAGACATATTTTGTACTTATTTAAACGAACAAGGCTTCGTATATGAGGCAATTAATGCTTGACACGATACTCTAGTTAAAGAACAAGACTTTCGCCCCCCAAAAATGTGAAACGATGATTGAGTTTTTCTTTTAGTTTTTGGTCACTAATTGGGTCAACACATGCACATCTTTATGGGGAGAAGGAGGATTCATATATTACAAATCTGGCTTTACTTGATATCAAATTTAGGTACAATTAGTGAAATGTGGATAGATCTATCACTAGGTTAATACCTCAACTGTTTTTCGTTTAATGTTCTTGCATGTATGTCATGGTTATGACACTTTCATGAAGTAATTACTAGTCACATTTTTACCTACTGCCAACTCGTTATGAAGGGGACGACAAAAAATGAAGAGGAGCCGGGTAATAAATGAATAATTGCCAAATGACTCAAAATATCACAAAACTATTATGGAGTGTTACTCTAATTTGCCAATATATTAACAACCAACCAGGTTAAGGGGCTAGTCCAAAATTATGATTTGAATTTCCACTAAAAGAAGTATTCATAGTTAGTACCCGATAGTATCTTGAATTGTATTGTTACTAGAGGATATATGTGGAAATCCAAAAAAAAAAAGAAAAAGACATAGATAGGTAACAAGGAATCATTGATCACAATTAGATAAATTTGACAGATTCCGACTAAAACTTGTCAAGGTTTACTAGTGATCGCTGGAAAAATCAAAAGTTATAATATCACTAATTTATTAAAAAAAATTTAATAACAATACTAACTCTTTCTTTTGGGGGGGTTGGAATGCTAACTCTTTCTATTTTTTTGGTTGTGGAATGCTAACTCATTTTTTTGGTCGAAAATACTAAATTTCATTGATGGTCAAATCCAACATTCAAATAGGAGATTATAATAAGCTAATAATTCAAAGTCCACAGCTGGGAGACATATATAGCAGCTCTATATAACTACTAGCTATAGAGGGTTTAGCATAAATTGAAACAAAGAGGAATAATCCCTACTTAATTCTAAACAAGTTTTCTCTAAGCCAAACAATCCAATTTAAGATTAAAGATATACACATGTAATTCTGCTCTATAGAAACTTCTTGAGTTTGCTCTCATTATTAATCTTCCATTATATGCCGGGATGGTATCATCTTTAGGCTTGCAAAAAGCTTTACTTTTTTACTTTTTCTTTTTCTTTTCCCCCCTCTAAATAGATAAAGCATGATAAATATGCAGACGGCATAAAGCAACAAAATAAAAAAATCTCAACAGTTCATCACTAATAGTCTATCACTAATAGAGGAAGCTAGTTTGTCATTTATCATAAGTACAGTACTTTGAAGTCGCAAACTGTGAGAAATTGCAAGAATCACAAAGATGTCAAAAAGCCTTACTCCATTCTCGCAATTCAGATATCGTTGCTATCAAGAGGAACTCACTAGAAAAAAATTAAAATAAATCATATGTAGTGAGGAAATGAGATATACATAGACATACTAATTAAGAAAAAAGAATAACAGAAAAAAGAAAAAGGGGTGCCAAACCCACCATGCTGAGGGGGTACCACCTCCGTGAGGGTTGGTTCCACTTGAAGAATGCTTGGGATTCACGGGAGTTGTACAGAAAATAGGTGAGAAGGAGGGGTTTTAATGCTAACTCATTTTGACATTCTAATATTTTCTTAATCAAAAAAAGAGTAAGAGTATGAGAAAAAAAAAAGTCCATAGTCATATCTTCTGGCCCAAAATGCAGGGGGCTTGTTATCAGCGCATTTGTATCAGCCCATCTTAGGTGTCAGATCTTTAATTTGAGTTCAGGCCGTGAACATGCCTAAAACAAAAGTTCAGGCCGTGGACCAAAGTTTGAGGCCAGCTTACCCTTATGCTGGATTCTTCAACCCAATCATAATTAATGACCAAAAACGAAAAACCCTATCGTAATGTGGTTATGGATTGGAAATCAGGTTGGGTCGAGGATATATTGGGACAAAAAAATATGTGTCTTTGGCAAGCTCCCAAAACAGTGTTTTTTTTTAAGCAAAAATGTTGTTTTTGGAAAAATTAATCTTATTTGGTAAATTTGTCTAAATATATTATAATTTAAAGTTGATAATTTTAAGCTAAGAAATAGCTTATAAGGATAAGCAAATTTTTTGAATTTACGATTATAAACAGAAGTTGATTATTTTAGAATTATTATATTTTTATCAAATTGACTCTAAATAATAAATATTATATAATATAAATAAATATTTCATATTTTTTTTGTAATTTTTGATACAAAAGCAATTTTTTTCATATAATCCAAATAAAAGAAATTATCTTAAAACTACTTTTCAGCTGAAATATCCAAACATAAATTAATTTTTATATAAGCGATTGTATAAATAAATGATTATTAAATAATTTTAGGGTGTGTTTGTTTAGGATTATTTTGCCAAAAAATTACTTTTTTTCATCCAAAAAAATCAATTTTTGTATGTTTGGATAATTTTTTAAAAGTAATCAGATTCTCAAAAAAATCTATTTTCAGCTTTTTTTTGCTATGTATAAAATTTAAGCTTTAAATTACTTTTGTAAAAAGATAAAAAAAATGCACTCTTAATCTTTCAACTTTTCCAAACACACAAAAACTTGCGCTTGGGCTTTAGTTTTTCTTTGAGAATTTTTTATACCTAAATAAACTAATAATAAGTATGAATTTTCAGAAAAGGGAAAACTATAATTTTGATCCTTAAAAGATTAATTTATTGATAAATTAACCACTAAAAAATATTTTATTAGTCCATGGTACCTTAATAATGAATTTAGTTATTGCTAATGGGTTACATTAATGTTAATAAAAGATATTTTAGGGATTAATTTATCAACATATTGGCCTTTTAGAGATTAAATTATCAGCATATTGATTTTTTAAGACTAATTTGTTAGTGCATTGATCATTGAAGTGTCACGGGCTATTGAAACATTTTTTAAGGACTAATTTATTATCGTATTGATCTTTTAAGGGTCAAAATGGTAGTTCTCCCTTTGATAAAATGTTTCAATCAGTCAAGAAATAAAACACTTGGATTGATCATAAGACAGCGCTACGGGTGAAGCTGAGGGTGCCTTGCCCGGGTACAAAAGAAAATTTAAAACTTTCCATGGCAGTAATAAAAGATGACAGAAGTTAGAACCTGAAAATGAGTGATTTTAAAATAGGAAAATAGTAAACAGTTAGAATTTTATTTTCAGACTTCTTGTCAGAATGAGTTTTGCATTGTTATTGAGTCTTGTATATAAATAGTAACTTTCACTACTTTAACTTATTCAAAAGTTATCCTTAAATCCTGAAAAAATTTAAACATGTAAAATGTTGGAAGGATTTAATAAGTGGCGGTGGATATGGAAGGTGACTCACAAGTAGCTAGTCATTTCAAAGGAGCTGCAGTTTCACATGTTTAATGTTAGGCTTATCAACTGCTAGTTTGTTCTATTGGAAATTTCTTTGTGATCGCATTAATGTTATTGGCCCAAGCAAGGTCAGGTCAGGCAATGATTTTGATTTTCCACCGAGCAAATTAATCAATGTGCTTCTCCTTACATAATGAACAAGAAACTAAGTTTATTTTTGGTCAACCAAAGATGTAGATAGATGAACAGATTTTTTTTTAGATGAGCTAAACAGCTATTTGAGATATATTACAAGATTATGATATTATACATAAATGGCTTTCTGAAATTCACTTTTTGTTCCAAAATCAGATAAATATTTTAGCTTAGTTTTCTTTCTTTCTCTAAGGATTTTGTAACTTTCAACCCCGAATTCTATGTCGTTCTTATGAAGTCCCTCATTCCTTGTAGTTTATGTGGTTGTGAGCAGTAATATTTTATACACAGATAAACCGTTTATGTTAGGTAGGCCACGGTTACTGCTTCACGCCTTGTATAATTGTAATATCCATCAAATATGGTCTTTCTTTGACCTTTGGTGGGAATCAATTAATCTCTCCCTATTCGTTTTCCTTTTCCTTAATATTGTTAGAATCACCTCCAGCATTGTATGCATTATTATTCCCCTGCCTCTTGACTAGTTATATTCTCCAAAAATATTGTTACTTTCAAATGGATTTAAATTTCAGTCTTAATTAGTGTTGTTATCTGCCAAGGCAGATATTTCACTCATGGTTGGCTAGCTTACATTTAAGTTTTAACTCTGAACCCTTAGCTCCTTCATGGTCCACTATTTCGTATTTAACTTGACTTGAGAGATCCCACATTGGTGCCATAGTGATACAGTACCATTGCCCTATGGTAAACATGGGGATATGGGCTGACAGCTAGGTCTGCCTGACTTGGGGTTGCAGCCTGGGATGAGGAGCACTGCCATTGTCTACCCAACTTGGCCATCAGTCCCTATCTCGGTTGCCATGTCTAATATTTAAGGATGTTATCTTTGTTGCTGTGTCTAATATTTAAAGATGTCTAATGCTTGAGTAGAACTAGTGATCAGTCCCAAGCCACAAAAACAGCTTCTAAATCCGTTTATCATTTGATTTTAATTTAATTTCAAGAGAGCGACAGAGGTCATCTTAAGCATATGTAGTGTTCAGTGTTGAGAAATAACTCAATGAGTAGCTGGAAAGGAAACAATCTCAATGTACAAATTCTCGGTATTAGGGTGTGCGTGTGTGTGTGTGAAAACCTTCATAATAATATGCATCCTTTCTAGTCATTATGATTTCTTGATGATACCTGATGGGTGCTGTACGGAAGAAATCAAAATTTTCCTTGCAATTAGTTGCAGAAAGGGATGAATAATATAATTTGCTGATACCAACATATATAAAGGAGTAAGAGGTTGGTGATACCATGAGTATGATTTTCACGTGATGAATGAAATTTAACGTGCCGATTGTGCATCAAGTGGTACTTACTAAGTAGTACTTTCAACGGTACTAATAAGAGTACAGGACAAGCATGAATGTGTACAATTACTTAAAATCTTCAGACATAATTTAGAACTATAGATTATATATTGCTGAATATGAATACATGCTGAAGTTTATTCTTGGTGGTTAGGTGGGTTTAAGATTGCTATATATGGTGCAGCATTGTGTTCTTTGCAATGTAATGCATCTGCAACATAAATTTTATTAAAATTCGAGAGCTTTTTTCTCACATCTTGAGTTCTTTAGCTTCGACATCTATAACCCTTGCCCATATAAGTATGTTTTTGTAATATGGATTTTCGTAGGTCCACCTGCTCAAGCCCATTGTAGACATTGCCATGTGAAGAGAACAAGTTCTGATTTGCGCTCCCTAGTCGCTAGTATAGTTTGGGGAAGCAGAAGACCGATGGGCCCTTGCGGTGAAGGGAGAACAGTGACCACCCCATGTGTTTATTTTTAATGCTTTTGTTAGTGAATGTCTCCAATGAGAAGAAGAGGTAGGAAACATCTATTGAAGGCCAAGAGAAACAAGACAAAACTGTGGCTGTTAAATGCAGTCAAGTTTTGAGGAGAAAACTGAATGTCTTTCTGACTTGTGGTTGTTGTGGTGAAGAATTTAGATGGTCCGTTCACTCTAAAACTTCATAATTTTTTTTGAATCACAAGGCATGGGCACTCATATGGGCTGTTTCTATTTGCTATGTTCTGTTTAAGAAGGTGAAGGATATGTATCAGCACTAAAGAGCTTCAACACTTAAAAAGTGCATGTGTGTGTGGGGACAAATAGTTGCTTTTTGACTTTGAAGTCCTATAAACAATGGTAAGCTGTCATTTGAACATAATTAAATATTGTATCTCAGAAAAGGCAATCAACCGTTAATCAAGGTTAACCTTCCACAGTATCTGTACTCATGAATTTTTTGTCACTATTATAGTGCCAATCTTTTTCGTTATTAAGTACTGTGAGGTCATGGTATATTTGTCCATGGCAACTTAATCAAGTTTCAATTAATGTCTAAATAATTCTTTGGAGATACTAAGATATCTCAATATTTAATTATTTGAAAACAATCTTGTTCAAGACACTGTTAGACACTAAATATGGGCACCTCTCTCAACTAAAAATCTAACAGTGCATTACTAGATTGTGGGAAACTAGTCCCTGATACTAAACCCAATTACCGCTAGTTTCCCTCAGTTTTCAAAACTCAGTTTGACAAATAGCTTTTATTGAATTTTCTAGGCACAAAGGGAAATCATTCGAATTTGTTGGCAACTCATGTTGTAGTGGTGTCCAACGAATTCCTAATAAGATGAATATGTGCGCATTAATCCCTTAGGATAATTATAGTGACCGACTTGGTTAGTTAATGGTTCTTATCTTCTCATCTAGTGGATTATATCATGTATTAATATCTAAACCCATTATATATTCCTTTGATCTTTAACTGATTCACCAGGGATGTGTAATTGCTGAAAAACTCAGGTCGTGTTAGATACAACTAATTAAGATAAGAATCATAGGGTATTATCTATATCTACGATTATTTTATATAGCCTCTGTGTAGGCAAGGGATTCTAGGTTAGCCATCGAATTAAAGCCCAATTAAAGTACTGGCTTTCTTGTGTACTAGTGTTTGAGATGTAAAACCAACCTTAAATCTTAATAACTTAAGCTTTTAGGAGACTTAATCCTCCACATATTAGTGTATGACTTGACAACTTTATCTATCAAGTGCTCTATAGGGGTATACTTACGTGAGAGCTACATATTGTGATAATTGTAAAGTACAAATTCTGAGGGGTATACGACACTATTATTGGTGAAGTAAAAGAGAAGAAATTTGTCGAAGTCGTTCCGGAATTTGAAGCTTTTGGATCATTGTCTTAACCTCCGAGTCATATGCCTTACAAACTTGTAGGTCTCCTGTAAATTCGTTAGGGGTGTGATCATGCAAAATATTTGGTCTTTACTATGTTTTTCCCTCTGACAAATTTACTGTTTATTTTAGACTTAATTTCTTCTGTCTTTGGCAGGTACTCATTTTGTTCGGAATTAGAAACTAGTAAACCGCAGGTAGTTTACTGTAACTTCATGTGCATGGCCTAGTGCAATTGGTCAGAGTCTTAGGCTTTAGCATCACGACCTAGTATTTTATTTTATTTTATTTTGATATTAATACTATTTCCTTGTCCTAATCGAATATATATATATAATAGGTAAACATCATACCTCTAAATTGAAGTTCCAATGCCAATGAGATTGAGTCTTTTCGTTAATTTTTTATTTATATATTGTCATGATTTTAATTCGATTTTTGAATTTCCTCACTTATGAGTCATATAAATATTTATTAAACTTAGAAGTATGCTCTGATTCTATATTAGAGTAAATATTTTACTAAACCTAAATTTTTTGTTAAAAAAAAAATTCTGATTAGAGATTGTTATCATGCATATTCGGCGCTTTTTTTTTTTAATTATTATTAAACATTCGGCACTTAAGTAGTCTGTATTATATCAACAAATTAATAAGTTCACTAAGTGATGCCATTTGAAAACTCACATATTTTTTTAATATAGTTTATATATGTATGCATGTATGGATTGGTTGATGGAACATAAGAAATTCAAAATTTCCATTATAGAACATCCTTTCAATACTTTACCGTTGAGAAAATTTCATTGAGACTCATTGTATTTTCATTTTTTTAAAATTTTTTTTAACATCTTTACAAGCGTAATGAGAGAAACGATTGTCCAACTTTAAGGTCCGTTAATGTCACATATAATTTACTAATGACATATCATCGGGAGTAAATTTTAATCGCATTTAATAAACCTTAAACAAAAAAATTCGTTCTGTTCGTATGGCTTAATAATTAGCTTCATAGTGATGTGAACTGTACTATAGTTTGGAACCATGCTTTACAGAATGAATTGACTGTAATTTACATCAAGATCTTTTGTGGCTCCAAGCTTTAAGCATGTGCAGGGCAGCAGTTTGTTTGAATGCTTTCAGCATTTCTCTACGTGGATCAAACCCAATATAGTAATTTTAAAAGGAATATTTATGTAACCATTCCTAAGTGGTGGAATGAATGAGAGAGAGGTGGTGGTGGCCTTGTGGGGGTGCCATAGAGTTGAGCTGCAATCTCTTTTATGGCCCTATTCATCTGATGTTTGAAGTTTATGGACAAGTTGTCAATCATAAACATTGAATCTGCGGGCCACTAGCCATTCCAGGACGGGACATTATTAAATGTTACGAGAACAAGAAAAATTTTGCTCTAAATTATACAATATTAACAATTCAGCAATTGTATTATAATTGTAGGAGTACAATCTTAAATTGGTTCTCAAAAAAGAGTCGGGGGACATCATTTTAATCTTTAAAAAAGTTGTGACATTAATTTAGTTATTGAAAAAGTCATAATAACAATTTGGTCATTGAAAAATTAAAATTTATTTTAAGTTAATAAAAAAAATTTAAAAAGTTTGAATTAATTTAAAATGAATTTTAATCTTTCGATGACTAAATTAATATCATAAATCTTTCGAGGATAAAATTATTATTTCAATTCTTTCGATAACTAAATTGATGTCATATATCTTTTGAAAAGTAAATTAATGTCCCATCACTCTTTTAAAGACCAATTTGAAGTTTTACTCTAATGGTGATTATAATGGGAGATAATGATGATCCATAAAATTGAAGTGCTAAGTATTAAAGAGATCAAAATAAAAGTTTTTCCTTATTCTAAAAGTATCTAAAAATACACCTAAGCATTAAATGGATATAGCTTCTACAAATAATTTTTATACTAATTTATTAGGGACATAGATGTGGAGATACATTATTTGTAAAAAAAAATAAATATAAAAAATGTAAAATATTGTAAAATTTAATTTTTTTTATATCTTTATTTTTTTAGGATAAGGATCCGCTTCTATTCAAAATAAATAGAAGAGTGTCCTATTAATATCTCCACCATTCATTTTTTATTGTAGAAGAGTAAAAAATTTCAAATTAAAAAAAATTGGTGAAGATATTAATAGGGTACTCTTATATTTATTTTGAACAAAAGAGAATCTTAATCCATTTCTTCATTCAAGTATCTTACTTTAAGACCCGTATTTAATGTTTCAACTAATAAGACTCTCAACTTATTTACGACTTTGAGAAAAGACAACATTAGTTATAACATCTTTTTGGCAAATGTGTCAGATGAACAGGATAATGGACCTTACATCACATGAGAGATTCAGTGCAAGATACTCAACCTACGGAGCAGAAATTTGCATCAGTTAATTTGTTGGCTTGCTGCGTTAAATCTCCACCAACGTGCCAATAAAGGGTGTTATGAAAAAGCTCTTCACTCAGATTTCAGTACCTTCCTTCCTTATATACATCATTTCATGGTTGGAAGCAAGTGGAATCAAAGAAAAGGACTTGATAATGATGAACAAAAGATGAAGCCTCAAAATAGAAAGCAGTTAGTGACCTTTTCACCTTTCTCTTCATCAAGTGCTGGGATTGCCAAATGTAACCAAGAACTATTGGCCATAACATTAACATAGATGCTGGCTCATGCAACCAACGGTATATTCGATTAGTCGTCCTTGCTTAGCTATTATATATGAGAATGAAGGTAAATAACTTTCACTACTAATCAGCAACACAAGCTTCTTTGTCAAAAGAAGCAAAGATCTATCGACACAGATGACCTTCAAATCTTGAAAAAGTTTAAAGAAAACAAGAGATGGAAAATGAAGCTGAAATTCTATCATTCAACATGATCACCGAAGTATGGTACTCCTTGTTACATATATATGAGCTACATACGAAGAGAGAGACAGAGAGAAAAGAATTGTGAAAAAGCCTCATCATCCTTAAAAATGACCACCTAGCTATAAAAGTTGGGTCTTAGGAGAGGGCTCTGACTGTGCTATCTGTTTTGTCTTTTTGGTGTGTGTGTTTGTTTACAAGATACTGTTATTCTGTTTATACAAAGACCAAATTTCTGAGACTAAAAGGGAAAAGCAGCACAACTAGCATGTCTTTTCGAAGGTGTTAGCGAATTTTAGAACTGGGAAATGCAACGCCTATGGCAAGCAGTGGCGCGCTGCTTCTTTTGCTTGGTCTTTTGTTTCCATGCTTTGCCAATATCTTGAGCAATCTTCACAGCATCAGATGAAGCACCAGAGAGCCCTCTCTTTGTGAGCCCAACAGCATAAAGGCCAGCATTTCCTTTCCAACCATGAGGGAATGGCATCTTTGGGTACCCATTCTTGGAGAAGAATTCGCCTTCCTGTACATAACATAACCAAAACAAGATTAGTTCGATGCCAATAATCACTAATCAGAGTCAAAATACATAGAAAAGAAGCTTCTAAAACAGGTCCTAGACTTTGAAAAAAAAATAATAATATAAGGGTTAAAAAAAAAGAACAAAAAAACTCTAGGTGATGTGAAAAAGGACAAAACCAATTCTGCCCCCAAAAGGCTTTCAGAACTGACACAATCTTCTGTGATGAGAATAAAGTTTTTTTTAAAAAAAAAAAAATTCCCTTTTTGACTATTGGAAAATTTGAAAACAACAGATGCAGAACAAATCCTCACCTGAAGCCAAGAGGGGACACTGCTGCGGTATCCGGTTGCAAGCACAACAGCATCAACGTCAAGCTTTTCACCATTAACAAGCTCAACTTCACCATCGTTGAACCTCTTGATTCCTGGCACCACTTTTATGCCACCGGATCTGATTTTCTCCAAGGTGCCAATGTCCAAAACAGGGGTCTTCCCCTTTGTGTTCTTCAGCTCCAATGGTCCCATTGAAGGCCTCTTCAGCCCGTACTTCTCTATGTTGCCAAGAATAAACCATGCCAGGATCAGCAGAAGCTTGTCGACAAGCCAGAGTGGCAGCCACCTAAGCATCAAAACCGTCCATTCAAACGTTGACTTGCCAAGAACCTCTCTTGGTAACACATGAACCTGTTTGTGAAAAACAGAACAACCCCAATTAGATTCCACCCTCAAAATTCCTCCTTTCTTATTCCATTAAAAGAAAAGAAGCCATTAAAACATTGCCAGAATCTTCCACAAAAAATCATGATAGTTATTAAATGAAATAAAGTGATATGAGTATGACCTATTTATTAATCAAATGTTATGTCATTTAATTTTGGCAACAAAATTTTTGACGAAACTGGGACAACAAAACACATCAACACTTACCGAACTACGAGCAACCATGGATGGTGAGGCTCGGTGGTTTAGAAGATCAAGCGAGAGCTCCATGCCGGAATTACCACACCCCACAACAAGAACTTTCTTTCCCCTGAAGCTCTCCCCTGACTTGTAGTCACAAGCATGGATCACCTCACCTTTGAACTCGCCAAGCCCTTCAATCTCAGGCATCACACACTCCGCATTCTCACCAGTGGCCACCACAAGCCAACTACAAATGTACTCAACCTCGTTTCTGGTTGGTCCATTTGTGTTAGAAGAAACGGTCTTGACCCTCCACAAGCCACTGGTCTCATCGTACCTCGCCGACTGAACACACTCATTGAACTGAGGGTTGATCTCGAAGTGTTTTGCATAGGACTCAAGGTACTCTATGAACTGTTTCTTTGTAGGGTACTCTGGGAAGTCCTCAGGGAATGGAAGCTTAGGGAGCTGGCAAAATTGCTTTGGAAGGTGAAGCTTTAACCTGTCATAGGTTCTCTTTTGCCACAAAGAGGCTATGCAGTCTTGTCTTTCGAGAACAACAAAGGGTACCCCTTGTTCCCTAAGGCATGCTGCAGTGGCAAGGCCAGAAGGTCCTGCTCCTACAATTACAGGGCCATTGACACAAATGCAGCGGCGAGAGAAGAAGTCCTCATGATCAACTAGGCGAAACAAGTTCTCCATTTTGATGAAAGATTGTGTTTGTGTGTCTTAGGTTGTTTTTTTTTTTTTTTTTTTTCAAAGTGGTTTGAAACAGGTTGGTTTGGAAGTTGAGATAAGAGAGAAAGCGTTGTTGGTTGGTTTTTTTGCGTTATGGTATTTGAGAATGTGAGTTTTGGATTGGATGGAGAAGGAGGAAGGGGTTGGAGGGGCTTAAATAGGGGACTTGGCTTCGGCTATGATAGATGCATGTGGCTGATGGGAGTGGGGAGTTAATGCTCTTTTTTTCTCTTCCTTAGTCTCAAATCATGAGCCTGTGTTATTGGGCGAGCCCTTTTCATTATTCTAGGATATTATTATTACTTTATATTTTTTCTGGTGTGTGAATACTTGATAACATCATATTCTGTGTCATTATTTTATTAGATCCTATACTACGTTATACTTGTTCTAAAAATTGTGAAAAGATTAGCATATAATTTTTTGAGGATTTATTCTCTTCTTCGAGAGTTTTGTTTCATCATCACAATCACAATGGGACTTCCCTTTTTTTTTTTGGTAAAGAATATATGAGTTCTTTCAGTGTACAAAACGAGTTAGGTGGCAATCTACACTCATGAAGGGTATAGGATTTCCATGCACTCAATACGAGTATGACATCTTTACAGTGATAACTAATAAGCATACGTAGCATATATGGAGGGTTTAAAACATAACAAGGGGTCAATGTGTTAAATCCCAAGATTATTTTGAGAAGGGAAGGGGGGGGGGGATCTATAATGTTAAGCATGGTCAAAGGGATAATAAGAATGAGAATTAGGGGGCTATGATGGTGACATGTCATCCTCATCTCATTCTATTGGGTCCACTCAATAGTGAGAGGAAGCTCACATGAACCAGGAAGAAATAGCTCCCCCAAAAAAAAAACAAAAAAAAGCATGGCATACTGTGTAATCGACACAAAAGATCAGCAATATTGGTTTAACGCGTGAGAAATGAGAATCAAAATATTTCATGTGTGAAGTCCAGATTTAACTTCTTCAATCAATAATTCTTCATGATTAATTTGCATTACTATAAGTTTATTAAGAGTTACACTTATAACATATTGTAACTTTAAACTGGACACATTTTTTTTTTTTTAAAAAAAAGAATTCGTTTATGAAAAGTAAGTAAATTACACCGAGGTGAGAGACACTGAAGACTGGCGGTCCACATCACAAGGTTAACGTGTCTCTCAAAGAAAAATCTATAATCTGAATAGAGCTAGATGCTGACATGGGAGGGAAAAATGCTGACTAGGACAACCAGACCCACGTGGAGTGGATGAGTCAAGGCGAAATGAGAGCCTCAGCCGACGCAATATCCAGGACCCCAACGCCGAAACCATTGGCATTGGGCTGTTTTGGCCCACAAAGCCCATTCTGCCAACGCCGTTTTCACGCACCAACGCTGCCATGTGTCGGTCCCCCATTTGGCAAACTATATGTATTTCGCCTCTCTTGACTTCCACAGTCGCTCTCTGCCTTCGAACCATACACAACAAAATATCCTCATAGCTCCCTGTTTTTTGGATAATATTCATGGCATTCATTTTCTTGGTTTTCAGTTTGAAAAGTGCTTCACGGAGCGAAGCAATATGCTAGAAATTTGTTGTCCGATACATATGGCATTATAAGAGGGTGGATTTTTTTTTTATTTTTATTTTTTTGAGAAATACTCTTTGAACACCGAAAACTCAGAAACATTAGATATCCCCTGTGTTATTTCACCCCCACATGATTTTGCATTTTTTTTATATTCTTTTTACAATTTTTTTCCCCGTCTGTTTCCGGATGTCGGGCAAATTATCGGGAGACGGGGATGATCATATAACACAATTCATTTATTTTCTACTCATTATTTTTCTTTTTCCTTTTTGCATTTTCACTGTGTTTCCCTAAAACTTCGACATATTCTAACATATCGCATTTTAACATAAATTCTGGTTATATAGCATTGTTGTTTTAGTTTCTTCTCGTTAACAAAATGCCAAATTGATTATTTAACAAATTGCTGCTTCGCATCATTGAAATCTACACGGGAGCAAAGGAATGGAGGAAAACCTCTTCATGCTCACAATTCTTATATTGCATTTACTAAAATAAATCAATGTATGTTTAGCTCGAAGTTGATTATAATCTACATTGTAATGAATTAAATAAACGAATGAATAAATATTAGTTACTACGAAGTGAGAGAAATCATGAAAATGATTGGGAAAAAAAAAATGGATACACGCAGAACTACGATCTAGCCTAGATAGTTTTTTAGTTTGAACTATTAGCTTTTACGACATGCATAATCAAGTTATCCTATAGGCGAGTTGCACGTCAGGTACTTTAATTGGAAGAAGATATGAATCTGTGAGTTGGAGTGCTTTGATACAATTCATTGGTACATGGAGGGTTAAGAAATGATTGGTGTCACTTTCGGTGTACTGTAAAAAATCTTAACTATATAATTCAACTTCCAACGATAAAGTATACTAATTAAATTAAAGTTGGTCTTAACAACCCCTTTCACGAGTTGATAATGAACTATTGTTAATAAACTGAAGTACCTAATTGACTAGCTCTAGTTAGGGTTTTAATTTTAATTCCTAAGTACAAAATGGACCATATATACATGTAAGTACAACTTTGTGGCTGCATATGAATAGCTTTTTCTTAGAAAATCATGGGGTACCCCACTCCTCCAATTTGAGAAGTGGTTAAAATTTCATGGGAAAGAGAGGGAAGCATGTGCAAGAGGCCATGAACTCGCAGGAGTCTCTCCTTTTCATAAAAAGATTGTAAGCTATAAGAAATTTTTTCCTCTACCATGGAGGAAGAGCAATATACTCCATATTATATCTCTATCATTGATTTTTCTTGAAAAAATGAGAGAGAAAAAGAGAGAGAAAAAAATCAATGATTGAAATGCAATCATGAAAGAAGAATCCATTTTCTCTATGGTAGAGGAAAGAATTTTTCGTAAGCTACGAGCTTGACATTTCTTTAAAGGTATTGTATATGTTATTAAATTTGCTTTGGAACGAATGAATGATATTATAGCTAGCCACCATATATCATTCCAATCTTGCTTGTTCCAGTCGTACATACTAACTATATGATCCTTTCAAATGCTCCAAACAACAATCCTCCAAATGGCTACACACCAAAGAGATATGAGAGAGGAATAGACATAGATATATGTTCCTTTTGGCTAGCTACCCATATCCCATATGCATGATATGATAGGGATATGTGTATTATTTCTTATCCCTAAGCTTTCCTCATCACCAGCCTTGCATTGCTTCCCAGCCAGCTTAGGAGCCCCCATATTGCATAAGGCCTTTTCTGCCGTTACTATCTGAATTTAAATACTACTTTCCCCCTCAAATTATTGATTCTTTTCTTTGATTTATTTTGTGTATGCAAACTAGTAATTAATATCATATCCTACACAGGGCTTTCGTCCAAGATAAATAATTAACTAGCTAATTAAGCTTTCTGTAGTCGGCGGGGATGATTTGCTTGCTATATTTATAAAATAACAAATAACTAAACGCGTTTCTGGAAGAATATATATTTATATACAAATATGTATGAATAAACTATGTTTAGTACTATCACAGCTAGCGGATCCCTGGCTAATTAATATTAAACTATAGTTGCATGTAAAGTAGACTATAATGAGGATCAGTCACGCGTAATTAAAGAAACGCCAAGAAAGGCGAAATCATTGGCATATATATATGATACATGATGCATCACTAGCTAGCTTCTTCGAAGTTTAGTGTCTTTTGACTTGAATTGCTAAAATTTAAGTTGCCAACTTCAATTTAGCAGAAAGTTAACCCATTTGTATTGCAATATGGCTATGGCGGTGTGTACGATAGTTTATAATTTATTGGTCCTCATTCCAACTTTCCAGTACTCAATCTCTTTATTTTTGCTGCTAAGAAATTTCTCAGTCAGTGGATTGATGTTGGAGCTCGAGAGGGATGAAAACCGAGTGAGGCGTGTCACCAAAAAGTTTTTGGGTCATGTACTTTGTCTCTTGCAAAATGCATAAGAGCGATGTTTGTGCTTAATCATAACAAAAGGTCTCTTTTAGGTTTGATTCAAAAGTTGCATGTCATCAAATGTTATAATTTGCCAAGCTGAATACTACAATCTATAAGTATGGTTTTGTTTGGAATAAAATGACTAATGGAATAATATGCTTTTATGAGAGTCATAGTCTACATTAAAAGGTAAATCATCTTAATGTTAATCTTTTTTAATTCAGATTAAGGATGATCAATTCGCCAAAAAATACTATGACTTGATGTGAAAAAATTAACAACTTAAAAAGGTATAAATTTGTAATAATACACTTAACCACATTTATCACATGCTTAATTGTTTAAAGATTGATCGTAGATAATAATAGAGGTTTTTTTTTTTGTTTTTGGGGGATTAACAGTAACAAGAAAATACTTCTATTTAATGGATCTTCAATAGTTATATACATATTTTAAGAAGAGATGAGTGACAATTATTTTAATTTAGTACTGTAATGGTGACATTGATGAAATGATGTAAAGTCAATAATAAAAAAAAATCCTCCAAACTAGTTAGGTCTCCAATTTGGTCATCGTCAATCAAAGTTTTTCAAATACTTACGTGGATTAGACACTCAATTGAATATAGTTCCACACTGATAAAATGTGATACTTCATATAAGAAAAAGAATTGTTAAAAGCAAATTGGATCTCTTTCAAGTTTCAACATTAGCATACTGTCTGGTGTTTTTCTATTTTTTGTTCTTCTTGGTAGATATTACTTTGGCTTTTCTCTTTTTGAGAGTCTTCGAGCCTTCTTCAATAACTATCAAACAAAAAAAGTTGTTAGTAATAATTAATGAAAGTCTTTATATTTTTTATGGAAAAATGTTGCCATTTTTCAAAATGCATTGCTTCAAGAATAATCATGATGCCTTGGATTTAAACAAGAATTCAAGAAATTGAAGTGATAATACAGTGTAAATTAAAGGATAATACAAATAATAATAATAATAATAATAATAATAATAATATTATTATTATTTTCTCTCTACTCATTTTATATAAGAAGGATTTAGGAGAACAGCTAATAATATTACCATATTAAAAATGATTAATTAACCAATAGTTTGAATAATCAATATTTTTATTAAAGGAATGGTTATTGGTGCTGTACCTTTATAATCTTATATGGTTAGCTATTCTCCCTTTCATTTAATCAACCGTCCATATTTTCTCAATCCATTTTGTCAATACTCGACTTTTTTTCTTGCCAATCAAATGATCTATTAAATGTCAAATATCAATGTGAAATCATATGACCTAGAGTTCAAACAACGAGTTTCATCACGAAAAATAAAAGCGGGTGGTGTAAACAGCGAGATTTACGAAAAACATGATTGGATGTTTACGAAAATCACAATAAAATTTAAAAAATAACATGTCAAAATGTTTGGTGAAATATTTCGTACGAGTTATTTGTACCGTTTATTTTTATCCTCTTTTAAAAACTCGTTAAATTTTAATTTTTTTTTATATGAACAACCAATATTCAAAAGTTAACTAGATTTTAACTAAAAGTTAGATCCATTTATTATAGGTGTGAAGCTGTTACAGTACTAATTTTTTTCTATCAATAAGATTTGAACTTGAGATTTTGTTTATATAGAACAAATATCGAATCATTTGAACCAATTAAACTTTACTTAAAACTTGTTTTCAATTATAGCAAACCATCTCTTCAATATAATTTTTTCTAGAAGAAAAACAATAATTGTAAAAAATTGTTGTAAATATTGCAAATTCTGGAGAAATTTTTAGGTGCTTGTAGAGTTAACGCAAGGTGGATTTGCTTATATGGAGTTGGGGACATGTGCCCCCACTAAATTTTGAGATTTTTTTTTTGGATGAAAAATTTTGAGACTTTTATCTAAATACATTAATTTAAAAATATATTAAGTTATTCAAATTGAGAGATAAATTGAAATAGAAGAAATGTATTTTTTTAATGTTATGAGGACATATTTTGTGTTAGATATTGTATCGATTTACGCCCCATCACCATTGGATGTAGTGTAGACTCAATTTAACTAAGGTCTTCACCCTCTCCAACAATAAATAGAGTATGAATCAATACAATATTCAATATAAAATATTTTCAGATAACCTTTTTTTTTTCTTTTCTTATTTTCGCCGCACTTTGTTAGTTTAGGGCCATCCAATGGCCGGAAATTTCTTCTTGGCCAACTACGGAGTATAAATATTTCCATTCAGCTACTTTTTTAGGCATGCAAGGAAAACAAATATTGTTCACATAACCTTTCTCTTTTTCTTTTCTTATTTTCGCCGCACTTTGTTAGTTAGGGCCATCAAATGCCGCAAATTTCTTCTTGGTCAACTACGGAGTATAAATATTTCCATATTCTCGGGTTAGGTTCAGTTCATGATTAAGAAAGGGTCCCAACAGATCATTGCAATAACATTTTTACGAAACTTTGAGCTCTCCCGCTCAACTTCCACACACATATATTATATATGTAAACGGTTGGCGCATAGTGATGGCACCCACAACTTCAAACGCTTTACCGTCGATAATTATTATTTATATTTAGGGTGTATAAATTTTCACTTACCTTTTGGATGTTTGTTTACTATTTAGGGCGAAAAAAAATCTTACATCTACCTTACCAGAAAATTATCCATAGCTTTAATTTACACAATCTGTGTAAATTAAGTTGAAAACATCATTAGAATAATTGTACAACATATATATTTTTTTCAATAATTAATTGTACAACATATAAATGTTAGAGCACTAAGCCAACTCAATTTGAATTTTGTGGATAGAAAAATTTAATGTTGGGAGGGCTTTACCTTCATAGTGAATAAACTCGAGCCAAATCAAATTAATTAGAGTCCAATAAATTTCATGAACTGATAGTTTAAATAAACAAAAATGTTAGAGCAGTCATAGGAAACTCAAATTTAAAGAGACCACTAATAATAGATTAAGTGAGAAATCACAATATTGGACTTGATGCTACATCTTGACCTAAATTTAATTTTAATTAAAGTCAAAACTAAGTCTTCTTGTTTATATGATTTTCATTTAGTTGACAGTATAAAACTTTATCGCTTGTGCTTAAACAATAAATTAAAGTCATGCAAAACTTTTTATTTATTTAATGTACAATGCATCTATGGTTTTTTTCGTGAGTCATAGTATGTATAAATTAGTATTTGGTGTGTTCATCCTGCTCTGGTGGTTTACAAATGGTACGTGGTGAAGTGGAACTAGTAATTATAGGTGGAGGCTTCTTCTTGTGCCACATATTTTGCTTGGGTGGTGTTTATCTGTGGGAGTTTTGCTGCTGGTGATCTTGAATTGGATGGGTTGTTGCATTATGTGTTGGTGCTGTTTTGGTGTTCTCTGATTCTGTTTTTTTCCATTTTCTTTTCTTTTTTCCCCTTTGGTTTGAGCTCTTGTAATTTTTTATGTTATCGTGGCTCTTTTCTTGTTGAAAGACCAAAACAAGTCCACAAGGGGAAAAAAGAAAAGAAAATGGATATATATATATACATATATATATATATATATATATCTATATATATATATACATATATATATATAAAAGATAAATAAGTTTTACACTAGAATTTCTCTCAAATGATTAAAACAACTTCTAGATGTTGAATGCATGTCTCTTCAATCAATAATATATTTTCTAAAAAACAAAAAAATAGCAAGAGTTTTTTTTTTTTCCTTTTTTTGGGTCAAGTTAGCAAGAGTTTGTGTGATACTTATAGATGAATTATTAGCAAGAAAGTCGAGGCCTTTTATTAATCCCCGTTATTTGATTTTATTAAGACCATTCTCATTAACTAATCGATAAAATGTTTACACTGTGATTTACAATATTTTAAAGAGATTATTTTTAATATATTATAAAGTATTGCATACTATCAATCAATAATATCATATTTTTTTATATGAATTTTAAAGAAGTTATAATAAAAATCAAATGATTCTAATGACATAGCTATATATAATTACATCTAATAGTATATTAAAATTAAATTTTATTTAAATTATTTATAAATTTCTCCTCATGTATGAACGTTAATAATACAATAAAATAAATATTCCCAATAATACATCACAAAGCAATCACTGAAATTTGAAATTGAGTACGTGTCACTAAGCTATTAACTTGTTAACCAATAACTAATATTAATATTAATCTGCTTATATTAATCAATGCAGGCATGAACAAGCAATGAGAGAGATTGATCTCAAGTCCGAATGTCATGGTGGCGAGCAGACAGTCATAGTATTTGAGAACAGAAATGCAGTTGTCACATGGCAGAGCACAATTATCGTCATGAAAAATAAAAGTATAAACACGCAGAAAAAAAAAAAATCTAAAAAGAATCTATAAGGTCGTAATAAGAACCTTAAGAAGATGTTAGAAAATCTTCGTTTTCTTAAAATATGCTTTCTTGTTCTTTTATCTCATGTGACCAACTAATAACTCTCATTGATGCTACAGTTACAAAATTATACCAACTTTTTTTTTCGAACGGAATATTTTCTGCCATGTGTTTGGATCTGCTATGATAAGAGAACCGAATCTTAGTAAATATGACGATTGGTATTAAAATATCTGCGATTTGTTATAGGGTGGGATTTTTGTCATGGAAACCATTATAGAGATGGAATCATTTTGATCAAAATTAATGTATCTTACCTATTAACGACATGACAAACAAATACAAAAGCCAATATTTTAAATTGTTTTATATACAAATAAATAAAAATTTATATTGAGGGCAGACTCTTTAGTATAGAGTCAAGATATATTTTTAAACTTATCAAATGTTTATAAAAATATATAAAGATTATCTATCAACAAAAAAAATTTAAAAATTGAACTTAAATTATAATAATATCTGAACGAAAATTAATTAGATAAGCTACTCCCATTTAACAAAGCTAATATTAGATTTAAATTTGAAATATCTTTCCAACTTGTAGGTATTTTAAACTTCTTTATTAATAAAGTTCTCTTTCTCGAAAAAAAAAAATACTACATAAACATATATGACTTGTTATTCATGCAGTTATTATTATTGATTTACCTTTAATTTTATCCTATTTTTCTACACACTTCCATTCTAATTTAGCTAACTAATTATAATGATATTAGAAAATGTGACTTATTAATGCTACTATGTAAGGGTATGTAGTTTAAAATCTTCTTCCTATGAAACATTATCAATTAATCAATCAATGGTCAAACGTTTTAGGCAAACACCTTCTGACATGTACAGAGAGTAGACCGTAGACTAATCATAAATCATAAATATATATGTAAAAAATACTTTCGGAATAATACATGTTCCGTTTTTTCCAACACACTAAGCAATGGATAAATGGCGTCCGATTATACATAAGTTTTGTTTTGGGATTTAATTTCTATGCATTTTGTTGAGTTTCACATCGGCCAAACATATTACTTAGATAATTTTTATAAATATTTAGATAATATTTATTTTAAGAATTAATATTTGAGTTAAGTTAGACTTATTCAATTTTAAAGTTGAAGATTGTATCAAATCTATATTAGACTATTTATAAATATCCAATTGTACAAATTTCATATTTCAGATATTCAGTCTTACGCGTAAAGGAGTTGAGTTAGGCTTATTTAATTCTAAGGTATTGAAGGTATAAAATAATTTTATATTATTAGTTAATAAAATTTGAAAAAAATAATAAATCATAATATATAAAATTATTTTATACTATTAATGCATAGAAATTAATTTCTTTATTTAATGTATTTACTATATATATATATATATATGTTAACAATGATTAACTTTAACTAATTTATGAATAAAGAAAGAAGTTGCTGTTGGTTTGATAAGCGGGGAAAAATTGGTTTGTTCTAAAAAGTGTGATGTTTTTGAGGCATGGGTGGTAGCGTTTACGAAAGTACATTTTTATTAAGTTTTTTGATTTTTTTGTTTTTCCTATATGATCAACTTTGTTTCATTTTTATGTGACATTTTGATGAATAAGCTGTGTTGTGGCGTATTATTCCTTGGTTGTATGGTTGGTTAATGCTTAGTCTTGAACATATGCTGGGGGAGTGCTTTATTTGCATTTAGTTTCAATATTGTAGCAGTGTTGATGATATAGTGGCTGATTAAGCAAGGCTTTTGTGGGTGTGACTTCAATGTGCTGTTGTTCATTCCTCCATCTCAAGTGAGATTGGGGGCACAAGCCTGTGATAATTAAGTCCTTGCAGAGGTAATTTGCTAATCCATTGATGTCAACAATATAAGAAAATCGATTACTTTTGTTCCTAGAGTAGTGTTGTTTTGATGGTTGTGGAGTGATCCTCTTTGTCTATATCAATAGTGCTCGGAGTTTTAGGCTCTAGTGTGCATAGTTTTTTCGATGGTCTTCAAGCAAATCTAGTGCTGGAATTGTTGTGCTGGAATCAATCTTAGTATCGATAGAATAGAAGTTCAAGCCTAATCTCTTTTGAGATGACATTTATAGATCCTTATAATTAATGTTTGATAGGGGTAGTCTTAAGCTGCTTGGGGGGTATTTTTATATTGATTTCTTTTGTGCTTTTTTATAATCTGTATTTGTACTCTTCTAATCTCACTTAGTCTGATTTTGAGCAATCTTCCTTTTAATTATCCAAAAAATAATTGCTGCGACATTGTATTAAAAAGAAAATATTTATAACCACAAGGGAATAGCCATCGAAGGTATCTTTGACTTCCTATAATGATGACACGCGTTCGAATTCTAAACAATTTTTATAGGGAGACCGGATAACTTTGTACTCCTTGCAGTTGGACAAGGATAATGTTATAGGAAGTTTAAAGGAATTGAATTTATAAAAACATCTCAAGGTCTAAAAAAAAATAATATTTACAAAGTGGTAAACCAAATACTAGACACTAAAGATTCAATTCTTTTGTATGTGATGACATATATACCTTTTAGTCTTTTAGGTAAGTTGATTTATCTAATTAGCCTTTTATTTATATATCATTATAAATTTATGATGAGTTTAACTTCTTTTTGATTGATGAAATATTTGTAAATATTTTTGTAAATATTTTCAAGTAAAAATATGTTATGGCTCTAGATTAGAATGAGCCTTCTCCTTAACTTAAAATTTAAATTTACCTAAAAAAATACATTTTAGTTGTCAATAATAGAACATGTTAAAGAACATGAGAATTTTTTTTAAGTAATATAAAAATATAAGTTGAGGAAAAAACTTGCTTCAATTTAAAGGTAACGACATACTTACGAGTTCAGTGAACACTTATAGAAATATTTGTAAATTATCCATCGGCAATAAAACTCAATAATCCTGTTTTAAAAAAATACACAATAATTCTACTCACGGCGCATTTGAATTAATTTAATCAAGGGTTTTGTTAAGAAACACTTTCGACCCTTCATTAGCAATGACAATTCTAAATCGGTTATGCTTTTTAACCAAGTTTTGACGAGTTGGGTAAGACAATTTTGAACCAAGTTTGAAGTCATCCCCCGTATCAGTCAGCTGCATACCATGTTTGGGGCATTGCACCTGGCACAACCACGGCTTTGCATATGGCATGTGTTGTCCTTATTTTAAGCTTCCTCACCATAAATTGTGGTTATTTTTTAATTTAAATCCCCCTTCTCTTATTCCTAGGTGCCGCCCTCACGGTCACTCTTCCATGGTTATAGCAAATCCTCACGTTCCACACACAGATTTAGGTGAGCTTTCTTTAAAATTTGGGATTAATTCGAGCTGAACATGGTGTTCCACATAGTTTAATTTTAATTAACTTCCATATCTGTCTATAGGTTGCCCTTGCCCCTCTGCTGATCAAAGTCACATAACATATCGATATTTATAGTAGTATATAAATTAGTAGTAATTACGCACGTTAACTACAGATTGATTGATAACTGCAAACAAATTAAGGCCGTAGATCAACCTTCCCATATATTGGGAGCAGTAATTAAGTTAGCATAATCTTGTTAATTGTTATGTGTTATGTGAAATGGAACATGTTTGAATTATGTGCTCAACATATGTATTGAATAGAACAATGTACGCTATCATGCACCGATTACAAACTAAAGGCCGCATTTTCACTTGTTCATACTTCATAGAGTCTCCTCGGGCACGTAGTGAGAATTTTATACTGTTATAATTCCTTGAAAATTCCAAGTGTCAGAACCGAGAGAGAGAGAGAGAGAGAGAGAGAGTGAATTGTGTTACGCTATACTTATAGAATCCCTAGGCTTTGTCTCGAGAAGGTTAAGTTTTCGAACTCTAAAATGTGTACGTGGATGTTTTAGGCGCAACAAGATTCATGCACGTTCCACGTATCCCTTCCCACTTTACATGCACCTAATTTATTATATATTTATCTGTCTTGAGAGAAGTTATAAACCATACCATCTTCATTATTATGTTGTTGGGTTTATTCTATAATAATTTGTTTTCCAATGAAAAGGACTGCTACTATACATTGATCATATTGAAGGACCAAGGTTAGACGACTTGACTAGTCCATGACTATATTCGATATAGTTATCAGTATCGCCTCATTATGCAATCAATAATTTTTTTAGAAATATTATATAAACCACTAAAATGTAAAACATTATATATTAAAATTGAAATCTTAAATTATAAGTATATAATATAAATTCAAAGTTTGTAACGCGTTTGCGTCATTTTTTGTAGCACACATGGTAGACATCATCTGAGGCTTAGCGATGGGACTAGCAAGCGATGTAAAGTGTGTGTGTGTGTGTGTACTACACATCAGCAGTGTCGTCGCCTAGAAACAATCGTAACCGTCCTTTAACAAGTTGACATTTTTCATTGGTTACATAGGTTGTTCTAAATTTTTGTATCCATTGTTTTTTAAATTTAATAAATAAAAGTTTAATATGTGTTTTAATTACATTGTTCTCATTTTCTTTGAAAAACATTCTAAAAAGATATTTTTTATATTTTTTTTCTAAGTGTAATAAATTAATTAAAAATTACCTTTAATTCTATGGATTGCAGTCCGAAGACTTTTGTCATAATTTGATAATTATATGACTTAATTTCATTTTCTCGTTTATGAAATTATCTGGATGAGTTTCTAGTATAAAATTATATTATGATTTTAATATAATATTAATATAATTTTTTTTATATAATCATTTAATTATATATTTGTTATATTGTTAAAAGTATTTAACTCTTACAATAATTACATTAAAAAATCATACAAAAAGTAATATAGACTTATACATGATTTTGTTTTTTATGTGGATAAACTTATATATGAAATTGAACTGTTAATTTTACTTATATGTATATATAAGTTGCATTTAGAGGGTAAAAACATATTTATTTTAACATGTTAAGCTGTATTTTAAGATATGAAAAATTTATAACTCTTTTTTTATTTTTATAATTTTATTAATAATTTCATGACCGAGTCTTGATTGTAAAGTCTATTTCATATTTTTTTTTTTAAGAATAAGAGTATTTCGAGAAATTTTTTTTTGTCATTTCAGATATAGATTTGTCTCAAAAAAATAATTTTTAATCTATCTTATGATTACATCTTTTTTTGCCTGATATATATGATAAATTGATAATCTAAATGTTAATTAATTCAAGATTTAAATTTGAGTAGTCAAATCCATATCTTGCTACAACATTTTTTCAGTTTAGGTACAAAAGAAAAATCTAATTGTTATAGCCTTTTGCTAGCATAGACAAAATGATATTAAGGTTTTAGGTAGGGTCGATGGCTATGAAGCACAAATATATATACGAGATATGGATGCAATATGATATGAACACGAGGATATAATAAGTTTAAAAATTATAAGATATGATATGATTATAGTATAATATATAAAATTAATATAAAAACATAAATCTTAAATTAATAGAGAAATAATAATTTGAATATTACCATAAATTCTTGTAAACATATTAAAATGCATTTATTTTATTGATTACTTTAAAATTTTCATTTATATAGGTATAAAAATACCAAAAAATAAAGTAAAAGTTTTTAAAATAAAACTAAAAGTATCTAAAAGTATCTATAAAATATCCGATATGACACGTATCAGATACGGATATGATGATTATTTTAAAGTATCCGTGCAATATAGGTCGATGGCTTGGGTTGAATTGAAAAATCTATAACGTGTAAGGTATGGATGGGTGTGGGTTTGGAATTTTTCAACCCATATAACCCAACTCAATCGATCAACTTTTTATTTTTTAATGGTCTCAAACTTATGTAAAATATGTGTAATGTAATGAGCTTTTTTTGTCGGGACTGAAGAACTATTTTTATTGGGCTTAAAGAATTATTTTAGAGTTAAAAAAAAAAAAAAAAACAAAGACCATGCAATGCATTGTGGTGTTTTGGCATTTTAGGATATTTTCTCCTAACTTTTCTGTAGTTTCCATTATATTTATGTATAGGCATTAATTATGGTCACAATGACTAAAGAGAATAGAGTTGAGAAGTTAATGGAGTATCTAATAGGCCATTGCAATGAGAATGCAATGAATCATTTGGACAATAGTGAATGCCTTGAAAAGATGAGAGTGAAGTTAATAGTTATGTCAATTTATATATTATATGTGATGATACCAACTTCAACTCACTCATAAAAAGTTGTGTTTAGAACTTATATATATCTTCTTGAAAATTATTAGGATTTATGTGTGCTTACTTGAAAGTTTTTATTATTTATGCATGCTTTCTTGAATGTTTTAGGACTTATGAATGTTTTCTTAAATTTATGCATGTTGAGACTTAAGTTATCATACCCGTTAAAAGATTTGATATTTATATTAGAACTTATATATATATATATTCAATTATATATTTTGATATATTTTAATAGATAATTTCTTTTAAATATATATTGAATCCATGACTTTAATTTAACCAACCCCAACCCACTCAAGAGTGGCAGTTGGGTCAGGTCGGATTGAAATAAAAAATTTATTCAATCTAACCTAATCTAATTTAACTCAATCCACTATTTGAGTAAGCGAATTGGGTCAAAAAAGCACTCCAAAGTACGCTTAATTCAACCTACGAACACCCAAATCTAAAATGTTAAAAGATTCCCTTGAGTCCTTATTTTTCTTCTTAATATATATTTTTTAGGGCTTTAGTTTATATTAAATTATTTTCATAAATCGTCTAACAATTAATGAGTTCTTTTGTAGCTTATTATTAGTGTTAACTTTTCATTATCATTTAATAACGTGCAACTCCATGATTAAAAATGGGTGTGTTTATTTATGCTTTTGGTATAAAAAGAAGTATTTTATTTTTTAAATTTTTTAAAAAATATATTTATAAAATTTTTAATGTTGTTTATTTGTGCTTCTAAAAAAATATAGAAGCAAAAATAATCAATTTTTCTGCTTTTTAAATAAGCAGATAGAGAGTTATTTTTCGCAGAAGCAAAAGCAGTAGAAAAAACAGAATATTACTCCTTAAAATCCGCAACCACTTTCTTCCCACTTAATTATAATTTTATCCTTAAAATTTTTTAAAATTAACACTCTCTTCTCACTTTCATCCTCTCTCTCTTTCCATATCCTTAATTATAATTTTATTAAATAAAGTACTTGTATATTTATCATATCCAAATAATTGAATAACTTCTAATTTTGATAAAAGGTACTTATATAATTATATCCAAACGTAAATTAATTTTCTGCTTTTATTTTTACTTCTGCTTCTACTTCTATTTTTTAAGAAATACTTCTCCTAGAATCTTAACCAAATGGGCTCAATATTTTGATTGTGATAATAACTAGTATTAAATAATTAAACTCTTTACGTTTATAATTATATACAAAAATTTATCCCTACTGTTAGTTAAAATCAAGAATTTAGTTTGTATGCATTGATAGTGTAAAACTATTTTATACCGTCATCCAATCACATTCTTCTATTTGCATAACTTTTGGAGTAATGAAGGTGAGGGTTATACATATTTACTTATATGGCAATATGTGATTAGTTAATAGTGTAAAAATATTTTATATGGTTAGTACATACAAATTAAACCCTAAAATCAAACTCATTTAGTAATTACAATAGTATTTGAATACTACAAAATAGTTTAAATCAGAATATTTAATTTAATAATATTTAAGACTAAAGTAGTATATATTAGGGGATTTGAATCTAATTACACCACCGCGTATCAATTAATAGAGAAATATTTTTTTTATCTTTTTAGAAAGCAATAATGTCATATTCACAACCGACAGGAGTATCAATAAACACAATACTGTCTTAGTTACAAGATCATACACTTGTATATATCATTGTGTGACATGTTTCAGGAATCTAATGAGATTTATGACCATTTTTATGTTTGTTTTCTTCTCTTTTGTTTTTGGTGAAGTTGTTTGTTTACTTCTAGTACATGAGTAATACTACAAAAAACCTAGGGGAATACAGATTTTTCTTTTAATTTATACAAAATTGCATCATTTTTTTTCTTTTATAAATCGATACGTAATCGAATTGCCCTGCATATTCTTTCTTTTCTTTGATTTCATATAATTCGATATACTACAACAGAATGTAAAATAACTGTACAAGTGACTTAAATATCAAAAAAGTAAAATTATGATATAAATACTTTTGAATTAGTTACACGCATTTCAGTTAAAGTCAATTTTTAAAATTATGCTTTTAATATTAAAAAAAGAAGTAAAATAATAAACCTCACTACCAATGTACAAAACCTTTTCCTTTTAAATAAAGTTTTTTTTTTTGACATGTTCCTTTTTAATAAAGTTCACTACTCAGGGAGAGCACCTGAACATATATATTATAAACAGAAAATAAAAAGAGAAGGGCAAACCCCAAACATAAAAAGTAAGAAAAGTAAAATTAAACACAATAAATCGAAAACATGTTCACCGTCATTTTTCGTAACCTGTTTTTCACTCCAACTAAAATATCCTTGAATTCCATCTTCAGAGATAAGCTCAAATCTTTCTTCATAAATGATCGATATGATATAAGGGTCGAATGCATTGTTCTTTTGACGAGTTCTGCCTGCTAGTATGCACATATTATAAGAGTTTCGCTTATTTTTTTAAGGATTTAATTTGAATACATTATCAGTGTAAAAAAATTTTACACAGACATCCAATCATATATTGCCACATCAGCAAAAGCCTTTGACATAATCACCCACTACTTGAATGGTTATGCAAATAGAGTGTTTTGATTGGATGACAATGTAAAATTTTTTTACACTATCAGTGCACTCTAATTACACTCTTTTTTTAAATCACTTTCTTAATAATTCTTTTAATATTTGAAAGAAGTATTAAATACCTTCTAATGTTTCCAAAAAAATTAAATAAAATAGAAATATTTCAATAATATTCTCATGAAGAATATAATTTAGTACCTTCTATTTAATAATTAAGAATATTCTCATAAAGATTAAAGGATTTAGAGTTATTCTAATTAAATTTTTTCTATCCAATCATTTTGGTTAATAAATAAAGTATTAATTTTCTTTATACCTTTAATATTTTAAACAGAACTACTTCTTTAATTATTTTCTTTATATAATATTAAAATGATTATTAAAATGTTGTTTCAAGATTATATATACAGCAAAATCTGGTACTATAATGTTTTGATCAGCAATTCATACATGCACAATAAATTTTCAAAACGATTTAATTCCAAATAAATTATTTACATTATACAAGAACACGACAAAATGAAACCAGCGATAGCTGCAAAGATACACCCACGAGAAAGAAATACGGTTTTCGATTTTGTTGGATTATTTGACCAAGTGTATAGTTAATTAATGTTAGAAGCTTGCTGCAACTATTTTGATTTTTCTCCTATTAATTGCGCTAAAGGGATCATTGAACTAAAATTAAAAAACACATCAATATTTTTTGAGTTTAATTTGTATACACTAACAGTATAAAACTATTTTACACTATCATCCAATCATATATTGCCACATAAGCAAATATACATGACTCTCATCCCCACTACTTTAAAAGTTATGCAAATAGAAGAATATGATTAGATGATAATATAAAACAGTTTTATACTGTCAATGCATACAAATTAAATCTATATATTTTTTTCCCATAAACTAATTATACATATCTCAACTAGTCGGGGGAAAGGAACAGAATACGCTTGGAACATGACCGGCCGTTTACCAAAATAAAGGGAAGAACATGGCTGAATTAGGGTGAGATGCTTGTGAATCATTATTATTGTTATTAACTGCGTCGTATGAAAACCTATTTGACCATGTACTTATACGAGAAGAGATATATATCATCACCAGTGAGCAATGTGGACTCTCCGGAGAAACACATGAGACCACATGAAGGGCTGCTTAAAGTACAAATTGGAATATTTAGACTTTGTATGAGACCGTTAATTATAAATTAATTAACATACTCATTAATATTGCGTTTTGACCAGAGCTTGCATATGATTAGTCAATGCAAGTGTTTTTTCTTTTCAACTCAATGCAGGAAAAATGCCCATTGGCATTGGTGCAAATCAAGATCATCAATACATTAATGAGCTTTGCTTTAGAATAAGTATTTTTCAAAGTCTTTTGTTGCATCACCAATATATATTTGGTTGGAGTGGTAGAGAGCTCTAACCCCTTAATCAGTTGATAGAGGTCGCCCAATGGGTCATTCAATTCTTTGAGTTGGATGCAGTCAGCGGGTCAAAAGTCAATTGGATACCGGTGGTCAAAGACCAAAAAAAAAATTTTTTTGTTGCATCAAAATATACTTTATATATAAATATTGCATTGAAATTAAATTTTACACTAATTTAATATTGTTTTATGTATCCTTCAATTAACAAGAAAATAAAATTAATGTATAAAGTGATTTCTATGTGAATTAAAAAAAATCAACCACAATAAAAAGTTGTCGATCGTAAGGTAAAGATGTAATTCTAAGCGATATTTATTTATAATATTAACATTTTAAATAGAAGTCATTACTTTAATTAGAATTTTACTTAATCATCCCTTTCAATCTGAAATCGTATGGTCAATACTCAAGAAGAAATGCAATGGACCTTTCGCAACTAATGTTCTCAATTAATTAAAATAATTGATTATTAAAACTAAACAAAAATTACGGTGGCCATACATTCGGTAGAAGGTGTTTTACCAGCTCCTAACTTTATCAGCAAGAATTAAGGCCTGCCAGAGAGTGAGTATTCTTCTTCCATTGTCACAAAACCGTCAAACTGAAGGAACGGGTTCAAGTTCAGTGTCTTCAATTGTTTCCTCAACCCAAACCACAAATTTTTTGCAACCACGATAAAATGTGTGCATACATATAGATAGGGACATATCTTTCATATCTATTTTGGAAAGTCGTGGCGGGGGACGCATATTTGGAGCCATGTGCAAATTGAAAATGACCAAGTTGGACTTATTCTCCCATCATATTAATTCGAGTAAGACAAAGCTAAGAGTACAGATTGCATCTCTTATAATTGTGACAAGGAATTTCATGATAGCGATTGCTTTTGCTACCTAGTTGATTATTGGCTATGGTTGGCTTGATCATTTTGACAAATCCACACTAATCAATGATTACTGAAAGGTTCTAAGTAACATGTCCAAACATTTTTTTTATGGGCTTGCATAAATAGGCTATTAGCAAGTTTGATCCTTCTCAGGACTCGTCAAATCCAAGTTAATTCTTAGTTTAATATTTTTGGTTAAAATGTAAAATAAATAATAATAAAGAGTATTTGACCTCTTGTTTGTATTTTTTTTATATAACATTAAAACAAATAATAAAATTTATTACAATATTATATTTTTATGTTTGTCTTTGAATTTTAAATGAATGATAATATGTTTATATTTTATACTTTTATTTTTATATTTGTTTTTAAATTTTTTATGAAAAATTAATAATAGTAATTAAAAAATTATACATCAAAGAAACAAAAAATTCCTTCTACACCTAGAGATGTTATCTTATAAGAGTTTAATTGGGATGCACTGATAGTGTAAAATTTTTTTACACTGTCATCCAATCAAAACCTTCCATTTACATGACCATTCAAGTAGTTGGTGATTATATCAAAGACTTTTGCTAATGTGGCAATATATGATTGGATGTCTGTGTAAAAAATTTTTACACTAACAGTGTATTCAAATTAAATTCATCTTATAATCACAGTCATTTTCATAATTTGTGTTGATTTTTCCCTTCCATTTCTGCGATTTCTTATTTTTTTTGGTATCCATTTCCGTGATTTTCTTACGCTGCTTTAGATCCTTGTGTGGAAGCTTCCACACACTCGATGGTCTGGATGGAGATTTGCATCGTGTATAAAATGAAAGCTTGTCCTGTATGAAGAACTTTTGGGATAGATGTAACGTTTCCATTTTTTTGGACCATGGATGTAATGTCTCAATGCACAAATTAAATAAAAATAAATTATACATATGATTATTCTTCTTTGAATTTGATGCATAAGTCTGTGATATTTACCGACATTTTTGTTTCTTGCATAATCTTTTTCCGTCTAAACACTTAATTGGAGCAATACTTTTTAACAATATATCGTTAGGAAAAAACAAATGCCGCCGAAAATTTCGTCGTTTTTTTATTTAAGGAATTAAATTTTTCTATAGATAAGTACTCATTTAAAAAGGATGATTTAATTTCATGTTTATTCTTTATCAAAAATACAATTAATTTAAGCTTTTTATAATAAAAATTGAGAAAATAATACTCAAAATTATCATCGAATAATTTTTTTTTAAACAAATCACTGACACACTTTTACTTTTGAAGAACTTTGTTTTTAGATCTATATTTGTTATTATTAGAATTTTCGCTAAAAGAATTTTCACAAAAATAATTTGATATTTTTAATTTTTTAGTAGACTTCACTACTTACGTAAGTAGCATCCTTAATTCTCGTTACATTTTAATATACAAATTATAGTAAACATTTTCCTTTTTTTTTTGCTGCGCACATTACTCTTTTATACGTCAAAATTAAATCAATTTTAAAATTTACGGAAAGAATTATGATATCATCCTAAATGCAGTAATGCACAAGGCTAAAAATTAATTTATACAGTCCCATACAAGTAGCTTAGCTGGTAAGAACTAGACAAATGTAAGAAGAATAATGGGGTTGAATCTCTACAAATACTCTCCAATTCAATTTTTCCCCCTCTATTCTTATCCCCTCACGCACGTAGCATTTAAGTCTTATAGAAATCTTATTAGGAGACCCCTCCCAAAGCCCACAGTGTGGTCCTAGGCTTTACCGCAAACCAAAATATCAATTCGTGCAAGCCATTAATAAACAATCAAAAAGAATAAAAGCATTGCTCCAAATATATGAATATAAGACCTTTCAAAATATAACACTCATGTTATTATCATTGATGCAAATAAAAATGGGTCCAACAATATGCCAGATTGCCATATGCTACAGTGAATCCAAATATAACCAAAATGTGAATGCTAAGGAAATTTCCACAACTAGGAGTGCTAGGATAGTGAGAGATATTGATTTTCATAGCTAGGGGGAGGACCTTACACCACTGGGAATGGACCAACAATTGGTGAGCATTTCAGGTGAGCCTTGTGGGGTAATACACCAATACTCCACACTGCATGGACCAGAATGACAAGCCTAGAAAAAGAAACTCCTTATCTGTTCTCTTGTGACCAAAGCTTATCCAAATCCACGATCATAATTTGAGGCCTATTATTCTGGTCCGTGAGATTATCACATTAGAATTAGTGAGATTACAATTGTGATGGCTGTGAAATTTAGCCTATAGGGTGGTCCAATAGCAGCATGGTCCCAAACCCTTTTTCTTGGGGTAGCTCTAGTACTTGGGTTGCAACCCTTGTGCTTGTGCTATTGGTCGAAACTGTTGGGGCCAGAGCCATGTGAATTCCGAGTGGGCCGAAAAACAAAATTCAATCTTAAGACTAAGAAAACTTGAAGTTCCTATCAGAGGCAGATTATTGTAGCACATAGAAGTTACATGTCATGAAACATGAGTTCCTTTCATTAATTTTAGGTTGACTCCAAGTAATACACATCATAGTAAAAACAAACGTGATCAGAAAGAAAAAACGAATGTTTGCACTTTTCCTCATAGGAAATAAGAAGACCTAAGCAAATCAAAACACCTCATGTGTTCGTGTTGATAATGCAATTGAAGTATTTGGACCACAATTTGATTGAAAAAGAATCAAAACTCCACCCTCAAAATTTACGTAATTTTGTTTACCCTTGAGATAGATTTTAGCATACTTTGACCTTTAAAAATGGCAATTCACTTTTCCCTTCTTTTAAGTTACTTTTCAACTATTCATTTCTCTTAATTTTTTGAGTAATATTATTTATACATAACATTTGTGGGATTTTCGGATAGAACTCCGCTCTTATTTATGATTCACCCAAAGTTAGGCTTTTCAGGTATGAAACCTAATTGGTGTCCATTTTCTTATCCCATTGAATGGGCCATCCAGGTTCCACAGGATGTAACTCCAGCTCTGCCAGCTCTAAAAAACAAAGATTAGAATGCAATAGAAGGATAATATCAAAGATTTGATTTTATTTTTTTAATTTCTTTTTGGGGAAACGTATCAAAGATTTGATTTGAACATGACATAAAAAAAATAATAAAATAAAATAATAAAAGAAATACATCAAGGAACAGCAACAGATTGAAGCATACATTAGTTGTAGGTTAGGTTGCATAGCCCTTAAAACACCATCCTAAGCACAAGCAAGCTTATTACGGTTTGAAGTACCCTTGAATGGCAAAGTTTGCAACTCTTTTGGCAGTTCTACAAGTGATAGGATTCTATGATACACCTAAAAGCTTAGATATAGAAGGGGGAGAATGATTTTCAGCCTCTGATAAAATTTTATTTTCTTCAATCTTATTTCTAAACTAAGAAACCCATGGTCAAAATGAATGATACATCATGCCCTCCCAATTTTTAGGAGCACTGTAGACAAATCCAGTGGTAAGAACCACATTATCCAACCAGTGAATGTGTTTGGTCATGTAGCCCAGATAAATAGTACTTTCACTATCTAGTATCTAGAAAGCACGGACACGTATGGATACTAATAAACGCTATAAAATGGACAGCACCTATTTTTAAGCTATGGATGATATAAAAAGAAGCCAAAATGTTTTCACGTGCAGTTTTTGCTGCAGTAGTGCTTCATATAACAGCAGCAATTTGATAGTAGCACCATCATACACTAGGATCAAGTTTGCAACAATCAGATGCCACGTCTGCAAAAGGTATTTTCATTTGCATGGCATAGTATTATTGTAGGAGAACCAATGATCAGATAAACAAGGTGGTGGGAGAATAAAAAGGTTCAACTGAAATAGAACCTATTCATTACTATATATATTGTTGTAAATTTACAAAAGTCAAAAATTGGTAACAAAAAATAAAAGCATTTCAGATTGACCAAAAGAAACAAAAAAAATTAAAAGGCAAGCTCACTAATCCTAAACATACCCCTGCCCCTATAAAAACAATGAAGATTTTACAATTGAATGCCAGCAAAAGAATGAAAAAATAACTTTACAGCAGGGGCTCGATGATGCAGGGATATGACCAAAAAGATGTAGGAAGGTAATATATATAAAAAAGGGAAAAAGACGTAGAAATAAAAATAAAAATAACACGGCATTTACAAGCACCAACGGCAAGGACCAACAACTGATTTTGTTGTCTTCCTTGACAAGACACGATTAATTATAAAAAACATACATAGTTCCTATGTCTAGTCATTTAAAAATTGGAAGGCTGGATTCTCGAGAAGCTCATCCGCTGGTTTCATGTCTGAGAAATCCTTCTCTTGCAGTGATATAGAGAGGTCATCCACTGAGAAGGGAATGCTGTGAAAGAAGCAAAAGTCGTTTGGTAAATATATAGCCACTTTGCATAGTATCTCAATATGTTCTAATTGACATCTCAGCTTTCAAACCAAAACATCAACAGCAAGGAATTGCCATAAAAAGTTGACCAAGAATCAATAGATCACAAAAGTTGAACTTCACCTACTTTCTTCATGTATTACAAAAATAATAATAATAATAATTTAAAAAAAATTTACATATATGATATATCAACTTTCTTCTAATATAATTTTCCCTTCTATGCAGTTCAAAAGCTCAAAATGCATGTTATTAAATCACCACCTAAAGTCATTCCATATACAAGCACTCTTACCCGGAGCTGTCATCCAACAAGAAAGAATCATTTTGAGCATTATTTGAGTCCTCGGCCATAAGCATCCTCATGCTTGAAAGGACCTGAAGAAAAATTTGAGTGTTAATCAAAAGCATTTAACACTTCAGGGATGCCCATTTGGGTGTGATCGAAGACAACATAGACACAAACTTACATCGGGAGATACACTTCGAGTATTGTAGTTACCATCCCAGTAAAGTGTGCATATTCTATACAGCTGCTGGACACTCAGAATCTGGAGTAGCAGAAGGGAAAAGACATGAGAGAAACATAGACAATAGAATACATAGAGATGAAGTGAGAACAAGAGATAATGCTTTCATGATCATGCATATATCAATGTTCCTAATCTTCTATCCCGTCCCATATGAGTAATCTTACCAAAAGCCAATAATATCCCTAGTTTTTTACCGTTTTGGGCAGTCTGAGGGGGTTGGAAGGTCATATCGACCCTTCCCCTCTCTTCTTCCATCAGACCGTGAACTTAGAATTCACTTTCCCCCCTTTTCTCTTCTCTCTCAATCGGTCTCTCTCTCCCCTCACCCCTCTCACTCTCCAGCCATCCTGTAACCTCCGGCAGCGGCGAGATCAGCGGCAGCGGCGGTTGGTCCTTCCTCCCCTTTGTTCTATCTTGTTTCCTTCTTCTCCTCTTCTATCTTCTTCTGCCTTCGTTCTTTTCCCTTCCATTTACTGTTTTGTGCCTTCTGTTTTCTTTTTTCTTTTTGGTTCTCCCTGTTTTAGCAATGGCAACATCATCAACTCCCTGTTTTGTTAGTTTTAGAGAGTAGAGACTTGGGTTTAATTAGGATTTGATTTTGTCTTTTATATTTTGCTGCCCTTATGTTACTTGATGGTGCTGTTTTTTTTTTGTTTTGCTACCCTTAACGACTTGATGTTTATGCATTGAATCGAATTGATGGTAATTGCGTGTTTTTAGACTATAGAATGGATTATGAATTTTGATCATTGATGTGAATGAGTTTAATTGTAGATGATTTCTTATTTATGTTATATAAATTGCATGATAATTATATATCTTTTTTATCAAATAGCGGCCATCCCGCTATCCGCTATCCCACTATAGCGTTTTTGGAGTCAGCCGCTATCCGCTATTGACTACTATGATGAGTATATGACTAAATGCAAGCATAAAATCTGAATTTGAGTCCTAGCAGTAGGCTCATACACTCCCCAAGTTGAAGGCACTAACAATATGGGACTGAGAGACATGAATCCATAGCCAACGAGCTTGTAGCTCAATTGGCACTGGCCCGGTCTTTAAGATTGAGGTGTGTGACGATTATGTATGAGTATCCTTATCCCCTTTCCCTACGATTTCCTAAAAAAAATGCAAAGAAACAACATCTAATCATGTCGATCTCTTCAAGAACTCATCATCTCAAATTCTGCTATACATAAATCCATTATACAATCATAGGCCGTTAGTTAAATTCACAAATAAGAGATGCAGGCCCCATGCACTCAAACATAGAGTTTGATATGGATAAAGACTTACAGGGCATAAATCATTAATGATTTCATCATAAGAAATCCTATACTTCTGATGAATAACCTGTATATAAAAAATGACAATGATTGGGTTAGGCTGTTTTATCCTTTTACCAAACCTAATCATTAGACTCTCAGATTCTAGATAATTAAGGTAAGTAAAAATAAAACAAGCAAATACTAAACCAACACTGATTATCCAAAAAATAAACCATCATTAACAACACCGGTGAGATAAATTGTGTGATAAGGTGTCATATTATGAAACAAGATAAACTTACCAAGAATCCAACAGCCTGTCTTATGTGCTTGAGTTCATCCCAAGACGACCCTGCATACTGCAAACCAAAGGCAATTAGTTAAGAGCTTTTCTGAATATGTGTACATTCCAAAAACCACACATGATAGACAGAGGTCATCACCATGTTTCATTAAAGCCCAATTAATATATGTACTAACTCAAAACTCATTAAAGTCAAGCAAAAACAAATTACCTCTTCCTTTGCCTGGCAGCACCACAGCTCTAATTCAGCTAATCCAGCTTTCACATATTCCCCATTGCTGAATGTACAACAATCACGGCGCAGAAGAAGGCTAGTAATCATTTTAAAAAGTGTTAACATTTCCACATTTTAAGATAAAAAAATCAAGCTGAAAAACTTCTCGTTCATGCTAAAGGATGTATGTAAAAAAAAACTGCTTACCTATTAAAGAGTTGGACATTAATGTATGAGAATGTTTGACTGAAAATCTTTTGGATAAGAACTGGAGGCACCTGAAATCAAAAAGAATACATCATGTTTCAGCAATATTCAGAAATCGCACGGACAAGGCTAACAGGGGGTAATTGCTTAATATTCAGAAGTTAATTAATCAGAATTTTGCTTCTTACAAAGTTCTCTTTGAGGGTACAGAGGAGGGTGTTGAGGGATTCAATAATGCTCTGCCAGTGAACCATGGGAGAATCTTTACCATAGGATCGGCCAGAGCGTAACGTGCCTTTTGATGTTCTTGGTGCCTGCAAGGAAAAGAAACAAACGTGTACTTGACTAAAAGCAATAAGTTGACTCAGATTTTTCTCTTTTTTTTTTTTTAACTTTTTTTTGTGAAGTTTCTAGGAAATATGTCAAGATATGTGGGAGACAAACAATGGGCACTGTATGGGATGAGACAATGCATCCTACTTTATCTTGGTTTAAAGCTCACTTGAGTTAAACAATTGCCAACTAGATTTCAACACACCTGGATACATAATGCAAGCACTGACGTTAACTCCTTCTTCAAGTTGTCCCGAATGATTCCATATATTTTTTCCAAGTAGGCTGCGAGCTGCTGCTTGAAAAGCAAAGCAGGGTATTTAGCCTCTACCTTGCGTACAACCTCCAATGCAGGAGCAGCAAGGTTGGCAGAAGAAGGGGATGAAAGAAAACTCTGCAATTTAGCCATTAAGTAAGTAAGTGGATTTTTTTAGAAGCTAAATGGAAATCAGATTACCTAGAATATAGGTAAGATACTTTACCCTAGTCATTCTTCCAAAGAGGGATGTCGGATTAGGTGGTTTTCTAGCTGGGGTTGCAGATGATACACCACCAGATTTCAGGCTTTGATCGAGTAAAAACAATAATGTAGATGTATTAGACAGCCAATAGGCCATAAGATCATTGCCATCTTGATCCTGTAAGGTAGAAAAGAGAGTAAGGAAGAAGAAAGACAAAACTTATTCTAAATAAGTGCTCTCATACTATCCTTTACTATACCAGAGAAGTGGCATAAATATAGAATAACAAATGAAAAAAGGATGAAATCATTTAAGATTACAGAAGCCACAAAAGAATTCATTGTTCAAAAAATACACATACAAATATGTCCATACACTATTCAAAGAAATGGATAGAGGGATAACTAGAACAATAAACCATGAAACTAACCAGTGCCAACAGCAGCATTCAAGCTTGCATATATATTACTTCTAAAAAGAATAGTGCCATGTAGAAAATGTATTCTAGAAACAAGTAACAACAATTAAACCTTGTCCCATTAGGTAGGGTCAGCTACATGGATCAAATGATGCCAAGTCATGAGTATTCTAGAAACAAGAATTAAACTAAAACACATACCAACCTCCAATATAGCAGCTATTAAGTATTAACAGATAATGAATGTTACGTTCCACTAAACTTCATAATCACTAATTTTAGAAATAACCAAATTGGAATAATCTTTGCAATTATGACATGGATAAAGATATTAAAGCCATAATCATGTGATTTGAGCAGGCCCTAGACCGCATAATAAGCAACAACTGTCTGATCCCTTTAGGTCTTAGTTGTTTCTTTTGTATCTATATGAGGATGTCTTATCCTTTTTTATACATTCTCTTCTCTTATAAAATTTTTTTTTCTATCAAATAATAATAATAATAATGATAAAGAAAACTTTTCAGCAGGAAGAGAGGACTGAAAAAAAAAAAAAATTTTGGCGCAAACTAAGCAACTGTTGTCCTTATGAACGTGCACTTACTTTCCACAGCTTCCTAGCACCCAGAAACAATTATGTCTAGTTATTACTTGACATTGTTGACAACTTATACCTTAATCTTCCCGTAGTTTTGAATATCTTTACAGGCACCCAATCTGCAAGTTACTCACATTTCTAGCAGATTATACTCTAATTTACAGCATTAATCCAGTTTTATTTCAACAATCATGGTATTATTAGGCTCACAGCTAATTAAAGTGGAAAAAGCTCCTTCAGAGTGAGCCTATCTCTAAAGTCAAAAAGTAAGGGTGAATCCACCCTTAAATCATTCAGTGTTATGATTACGATGCACTTTATTGAACCAAAGGTAATATATCCTTACTTTCTCACATTAAAGACAAGTTGACTTTCAAGGAGCCTTGTCCAATTAAAGTCAACAAAAAAGCAAGTTTTTGGCAAGTCTAATATCATATACAATTTAAATTGTCAAATTCATTGGAGAAACTGCATTACCTTTCTCGTAATTAAATGCTCTTATCATATGTCTAAAATTTTCCACTAAGCTTTTTCCTTACATTATAATGTTTCATAGAGCATATTTCAGAATTAAGTAATAAAATTACCTCAATTGCAGATCCGATCATCTGGATAAGGCGATCAAATACACTAGTTCTTTCAGCTTCAAACGATTTCCAGTGTAGAAGACATTTGTAAATGGTGAACGCAGCAATAGGCTTTCCATGATTGAATCCAATATATTTCATAACGCAGTTGACAAGTATATCAACATTCTCCTACAGTGAAACAAGAGTTTAAAATTGAGAAAAGTACTCTCCATGAAGAATTAACAAAATTAAATTCAAGATTTCAAGCACATACATGTTGTCTTTCAATGTAAGATCTCCTCAATTTACTGTCAGATTCTGTACCAAACAGTTTCACAGGTGTAACACATGTTTCCTGCAAAGAAAGCTCATTTTAGATTCAACTAAACACAGTCGATTGTTACTGAATGGCGCATATATATAGAGTAGGAAACAATGTACTTACGACGGCTTTCTGCTCTTCTGCCACATGGTGACCATTTTCCAGCTTCTGCAGATAAAAATGTCAATACTCCAAAAGTGCACGCTTACACGGAGACAATGAGAACCTGCATCTTTAGCAAGTAAAAATTACCTCATCCACATCCACAGGGATTGAGATGTGCTCTGCTATCGTTTTCACAGATGAGTTAAGCCGAGATTGTTTAAGAAGAATATAGTTTGCAGATTCCATGTCTGAGAATTTCTCTTCAAGCCTATCAATATTAATTAAAGGAAATATTGGTCATGATGATAACGATGTTGCAACCGCGAAAGAGAATGGATGAGAGGATGAGTACTGTTAAAACACTAGAGGCAAGTAATGATTCAAATGATATCAATTTAATATTTATCTAACACTGACAAAGCTTAATCACAAACAAAACCTTTGCATAGCAGTCTTCAACTGGATTATTTTTGATTCTGCATCCAAAGCTTGCTTCAACCTTTCTTCACCAATTCTGTTTGCCTCTTCATATCTTTTTTCTGTTTCATCAATGTTCTTTTCCAGTGAACTCACCAAGCTCTGTAACAGAAGCCAGGAAGCACGATATTAATTATATGAAATGGCAACCTATCTTTCGCAATATGTGAGAATATTTAAGTGTATCAATAAGCCTTTCTTTCAACATAGTGCCAATATCTATGCCCACATCCACCTCACCTTTAGTTTCTCATTTTCGCTACTAAGCTTCTCCAACAATGAATGGTCAACAACTGGAACCTCCTGTATGACAGGCACTCTCTCCATTGCTCTTTTGGTAGCCTCCCGCTCCTTTTCAAGAAGAACTTTAGTTTCTTTAAACTGAAGCTGCATCTCTTGCAAAGCAGACTGTAATCTTTCATTTTCTCGTGTTTTCGCTTCTTCCATGTCAACCTATAATCAATATTGAAGATTTAAGAAGCTTTGTAAGGAATGATGTAAATAGTGCGTGTATGTGTATCATCACTTTCTTACATATTTGTCAGAAGATAAGGACTGACAAAAATCTCTTTCCATGAGTTACACAAATCAAGTTTATGCCACTAAGAAAAAAGTTTCTAAAACAAGCTTTGTTATAGAGCTAACAGAGCATGCTACAATATTTTACTCAAACAAAGTGGTGAGCTTAATTAATACTGGCGGACAATTACCAGTTTGCCACAGCAAAAATATTTCAGTAAGCAGTTGGAACTGGCAAAATCATAGCCATTTACCCTCAAACGTTTTTCAAGCTGCAACCTCAATGTAAGGTCTTCAACTTGCTTTTCAAGCTTATTTTTGGCAGCTTGGAGAGCTCCTGTTTCTCTTGCAGCCTGCAACAAACACAATGATAAGAAATTCTTAATTACTGAATAACAAACTCAACGTGAATATATAGATTTGGGAAGACATATTGCAGGAAGAGCATGATTGCCGCAGGTTTTCACAGTCCAAATGTTGCCAACTGAAGTTGAGATTTCATGCAGATGTAGACTATAGTACAATGATTATGGGTTAGCTCGGAGTAAGATGAGGGGAACCTTAACACAGTTCTCATGAGCAAGGCAATTCTAGGTATCTAAACATCACAGGATTTCCTTCTCACAATTGACCAAAAGTGGTCAAAAGTTTACCACAAAGTAATTACTTGCTACTTTAAATAACCTTAAGGCTTAACGCTAAGCTATAATGGGATTCTGTCACTAACCCCAATGTCAATACACCTCTGTTTTGTTGAGTTTAGAATCACATTACATAACTGTTATCTTGAGTCCTAGGTAATATTTCTCAACCTAGAATTTTACTTAAAACATATTTCATTGATGAATTCAAAGGATTACCATCTTGAGTTTCCGCAGTTCTTGCCGAGCAACTTTTCCTCTCCATGCACATTGTGTTGTAATTGTGGCCTTCTTTAATTTTGTAAAATGCAGGTGTGCCAAGTATTTCCGGCAGTGGCTCTGCAATACACAAAATCATCAGAGTTTTATTCTTTTCTTTTTTTTTGGTTGGGGCAGAGGGGGGGGGGGGACTATTTGAAACCTGAATGAAAAAATTAAAATAAAATATGGCCAAATTCAGCAACAATAATTTTTGTATGGGATCAGGATATATGGAGAATATGAATAGTAAAAGTGTTTAAAATATTTTTTTAATGATGGCTTTTCAAAATATTCCCTACCTGAATGACAATTGCTGCTCTAGTCCGCCTTCTAAAGCATAGCTCACAATGAGCAGTCATCCCCCGCAAACCAGTCTGAATACAGACAGCAGAGGTATACAATTCTTTGTATGCCTTCTTAGCAATGTACATGCGGAAATACCTTTGAATAATCAAACTAGAAGCCTCCTGCCGCATTCCCTCGTAAACTTGCCGAGCAAGTTGTCCTGCAGTCAGTATAAAGAAACTCATCAGAAAGATCAGACTTCACAAGTTTTTCACCAAATCCAAACTGAGGGCTAATATTTGAAGAAGCAAATAAGCAGAGACCTCTGCATGCAGCTTGAATCTGCACAGCAGACAAACGTAGGGAGACAAAACTTCGGCGGGCCAAATACGAGCGAACTTTCCTCTGAATAATGCCTGCTGACTTTCCCAAGATCTCACTTCTACGGGTGTCTAGTTCTGCCATTTGACCAGCTCGAAGAAAAACCTTTGTTTTACCAATCTATGGCAATAAATAGAACCAGTATAATTAGTTACATAGAAATATAAGCCTTGTATAACCAATCTACAATCACCTAATGTAATGGTAAACATCATAGCAGAAAGTTCAGATGGACATAATTAGTAAATCATGTTCATTTTAGACTTGACAAAGACACGAAGAAAGGTTATCAGTGCTCCCGGGAGCAATTCCAAAGCAAAAATGGAAAAAGGTTATTATTATAATATACTTAGAAGAATTATATAGTTTAGGGAGGTTTTTTTATATTCAAGTCACTGAAGATTTCTGAGTAATCAAGGATTAACCATTTACTTATCCAAGTGATTCTTAGTTGGTAGACTAAACATTTTGCGCCCCATTTCCCAAACAAACTTATCCCAAAGTCCATTGATCAAACTATAATACAAGAATAAGACTCCCAAAGAATTAAAGGTCTAATCACGTAGTAGCAGTTACCTGATAGCCTTCAAGTCCAACATTCTCTAGGATCCTCTTGCATGCACTGATCTCATCACAACTAATAATTAAAACATGAAATAAGTCAACATTTTTAGAATTTGACATGCCTGATAAGGAAGATGAGCAACTTCGATACCTTCCATCCAGAGCATCAGGTGCAAGAAGGCCAAATCGATCCACAAATTCATCGAAGGTTTTTCGAGTGGGATACCCAGCACAGCTTATCCTAATCGCCTCCATAACTCCCTACAACCGTACATAGTATGCAATAAGCATAAACACACATAATTTCAGATTAAACTTCAATTAAAGCAACAACTATACAGTCATAAACCTTGAAAATGCTAGCAGTCTTACCCCACAACGCAGTTGCAGCAAAACATTTTTATTCTCAAAAATTGCTGGCTTGAGAAGATTATTGGGTTTTACACAACGAATGTAGTGTGGCTCAGTGGCACTGAGAGTTTCAAGCAAGGCTTGCAATTGTTGCTGTAGGACATATGAAGATATTTCAAAACCACAAATATTAAGCAAGATAAATAAGTTGTTTCTGACAAGAAAAAAAACCAACCTTAAATCGGGAACCTATTGAAGAGAACTTTGATTGTTTGGATGATTCCTCAGGAGAAGGGGGAAACAAACCCGATACAAAGGGGCATTTAGAAGCATAAAGAAGTGCCTGGTGTTCAGCTACAACATAATCTTTGTTCTTGTCGAGGAACAATGTAGTTTGATAAGTGACCTACAATCGACACAGATTAGGTGCAAATGTTTTCCAAAGAAGAAATTAAAGACTTCTAGCATTCTAGACCTATATTATACCATTTATGTATCCTATTTATTATATCTCTGAACAACTGAACCAGAAAAAATTCCAACTATCCCAACTTACATCACCGGCATAATGGCAAATTGTGAAGTCGCTAAGTGATAACTTCGGCTTGCTAAACCTTTTATGGTTTTTGAAGGTCTGATACAGCTTTTGGGCAAAAGTTTCATGTGTTGATCTAGGAAACATGCTGCATGACACAAACACATACAGCTATCTAAGTATCAACAGAAATACTTAAAGAATATGGCCCTATCAGTACTAAATATATTTACCAGGCTTCATCCAGAAGAGCAATAATGCCACCAGGTTTCTGAAAATGAATGCAAGACAATTGAAGGGTTAAAAAAATTACAAACAATAAATACTAAATTCACTAATGACAAACTGTACATGCACAATCGTAATATTAGTATGCTGACAGGAATAATGGCAAAACCAAGTAGAAGATTTTTTTATACTTTAAGGGGAGGGAGATATGGGTCAATTCGTGTACACTCAACTAGGAATTATCATCCCAAGCCAATCAGATTCAGGTTAACCATTTCTTTTTTTTTTAAAAAGAAAAGGTTAGTTGGTACAACCTAGCCTCTAAATGAACACAAAATTAACAACTTCAAAGTTGTCATTCTTTTATCCTACGAAAGAAGGGAAAAAAAAAATAATCTGTCCATTTTATGTCTCTCATTTGATTTCAGGCAAACAGTCAAAAACCTTCTTCCACATAAACTGTGATTTTCCACAAATTTTCCCTCCATTTTGAAGGTTAAAAGATAGAATATGTAAGAAAGAAGAAACCGACAATCTTAGGTTGACTTTCAATGAGAGACCATTTTTAAAAAAGAAGCAAAAAAGGAATGGACACACCATTGAATTACCATTCTGTCTACTGCTGTTAGGTATGTAAAATACACTTACCATTAGCATACAGAATACGAAAAATCAGTTTCAGGTATACAAAATAACATGACCACAAATTATCAAGGAGCAAGTCACAACAATTAGAAGTTTGAATTTAATACCATGTCTAAAATTATCTTGGTTACAATTTCGAAGAATGATTACCTTTTTAAGTTCTGATCAACAAACAGAACATTTTATCTCTCTGAACCACATATATATACAAACTCATTAATTTTCAAAGCAGACACATGGTGAAACTTACGAATATTGAAAATATACAAATTTATTAATTAATTTTATTTGTGAATGGTTTTTTGAGTACATCCAAAAGTCAATACCATGGCTCGAACCATGGTCCTCTACCCAAATCCACAGTTCCCTCCCCATCTTAAGTACCTGATACTGCAGCAATTTTAGTTATTTTAAAGTAATACAAGATTACCATCAAAATAAAAAAAGGCAATAACAAAGTTGCAGTTTTAATTTGTAGTGTTTATTTCCAAACTCCAATGTCTAAATGAAGACAAGCATGCTAAAAAGGAAAAATCCATCAACCATTTTTCCCGCTACATACACATTAATGCATGTCGGGGCATCAGTTTAATTTTAATGTAAAATAAAGTAACAGAAACATTTTAGATGCCCTCCACACAAATGTTCTAGACGCCTCAACCATTTAAAATGCTGCCATACCATCTTTCGACATACCACTTATATCACTCAGCTTGAGATCCTACCAAATTTATAACCATCACCATTCACCACCACATTTAATACATAATTTTTGACACAAATTAATATCATATACAAAAGTATGCTGCAAGAGACATAACCAATCAACATAAAAATTGCGAATTGAAAGTCAAAACCTTTTCAATGAGATCTAGAATATCTTGATTGTCAACAAACTCAATGTAACTCCAATCAATCTCCTCTTTTTTGTATTCTTCTTGCTCCATTTTGAAAACATGCTGCAGGACAAATATTTGAGCATTACATGAGCATGCGTGAACTAAATTAAAAAATAAGTGACGTTGCTGTCTGCATTTCTAATATACAAGCAAGAGATACCAGCAATTATAAACCAAAAAAAAAAAAATCTCTTTAACAAACAAACCTGATTAAAATGTTGCTGAAGCTTTTCATTGGTCAAATTAATACAAAATTGCTCAAAACTGCGAAGTACACATAACAACCCAATATAATATACCAAATCAACAATGCCACCTTTGCAAAAGCTAGAACTACATCTTACATCTTTTAGAGTAATCCCCAGTCAAATTGACAGCTAGTAACGAATGATAACAAGTAATGACGTTTCAACAGAATGTAATTTAATTGGAAACCAAACTAACAAAGGTATTAACTGCAAAAGCATTCTTAATCACAAGCCAGGTTATAATGAACTAAGGATGGACCAAAGGATATCACCAATTGATTCTAGAATCTTAGAGTATGATGACTACTTGAGGAAGAGATCATTGACTCCCAAAAAAATCTGTAACTTTCTTGGAGTAACTGTTCACTTGAAGAGACTGACCCATGTTATTTACACAACAAAAAGTGTACCAGTTACACACCTGTTAGTCTTGAAACTCTCAAAACCATAAATATCCAGCACGCCAATTAAGGATTTTGACTCAGGATCTTGCCCAATGGAACTATTAATCTTATCAACTAACCTACAAAAGCATGAGGGAAAATTACAGAAACAAAGATTAATACTTGGAGCAAATTAATCAAACTTTCCCGTAACTGTAACCAAGGTTAAAACAAATACATCTTCAAGCAATCTGGTCACAGGCTTACCAGTCAAACAACCTTGTGTACACAATCTTAGCCAAAGCGTCTCGGCTGAGTGCAGCAGCTTCTGGATCCAGCCATTTTGTAATTGTTTCATCGCGAGTAACAATTACACGTTTGCAAAGAGAATCTTCAAGTGCCTTTGCATCACACCTGAACAAAAATTATCAGCCAAGGTTAGCAAGATATTAAATGCAGATCTTTAACTCATGCAAGTTTGCAATGTTTGCTTACATGAAAAGCTCAGCTGCAGTTTGTAGATGGAACTGAGATTTGTCATCTTTTGGTGTAGATGAATCTATCTCCTTCCCTTTTGCGAACTCAATGTTGCCAAGATGCAAAATTGCAGCAACAACTTGAAATATTGCATCCTGAAGTGTGACGGGGAAAAATGGAAAAACAAAGCATTGAAGCACAAATCATAATTGAATAATCTAATCATGAACTTAAAGAAACTTCCTATAAAATACCTGCTCCTCAGAACTTATTCCAACAACATCCATTGCTCTCCTTGTAGTAATATATTCTTTAGATTCATCAACCTCTTCCAACTCATAGCAATTTGATTGATTCAGATAATGAAATTTTCTTGGGTTTCCTAACTTATACTTATTAACATCCTGTCAAAAAAAAAAAAAAAAGGTTTCCAGAAAAATTAAAGAAACTTATCAAAAAGAACTTCCAAATTATTGCCTATACTGAGCAGTAATGACTAAGTTGTATTAAAGAATTTTGCCAATGCAGACCATTCCCATGACTTTCAAAGCAAAAAGGCACTCTGTACAACAAACAATTTATACTAAAGCATAAATGAAGATGATGAAAAGGAAAGGAAATGAACTCTTATTTTCTATCAAACACTGTACAGGTCCAATTTCAGGGAGTTTTCTCTAATTATCAGTAACTCAAATTTATGATTTCATCCGGAAACAAATTAATCTAACCAAAAGAATCCCACTACCTCCTGTGGTGCAGCACAGAGCATGTAGAAACAGTGATAATTCCTCTCTGGATCTGACACCTGACAAACACGTGATCTTTCCAGCAGATAAGTTCTGATAGCAGCTCCTGAAATTCTTCCCCTCTGATCAAATTGAATCTCCACAAACTTACCAAAACGACTGCAGAAGTCACAAATTATAATAAGACAGTATGGCATAAAAATATGCTATATAACTACATAAGAAGAAAACTTACTATTATTTCCCACCTTGAATTATTGTTCCTAACAGTCTTTGCGTTGCCAAAGGCTTCTAGAACAGGATTGGACTACAAATCGTGGAAGAAAGAGCAAAAAAAGGTCAAGTGGATATAAGTTAAGTTTTTAAGAAATTGAGACACTGGAATGATTAAAAAATAAATAATTAAATAAATTTATGATAGCCAAATTAGCTTGCCAAACCAAATTTGTGAAGTTTGATTCTCTTACCTCCAGGACTTTTTGCTCGACACTTCTACCTTCAGCAGCAGCTCTCCCTCCCATGTAGGCAAGATACCGCATGAGCAATTTCGTAGTTTCTGTTTTACCAGCCCCACTTTCACCACTAACTAATATTGACTGACTGATTCCCTCATTTATCATAAGCCTATACCACAATAATTTATACAGTCAGACTTGTAAACTAATACCATGCTCTATTTACAAGGCAGTTATGAAACTTACCTATATGCAGCATCTGCAACAGCGAAGGGATGGGGACTTAGCTCACCAAAAGCTGCTCCTTTATATTGTGCCATCATATGATTATCATATAAATGAGGAAGCTTTATGAAAGGGTTCACAGCAATCAATATATTTCCAGTGTAAGTCTGGAAGCAAAATATTGGTTATTAGCATATGCCAAGAAATTATGAAACTTGAAGATACTAACAAACACAGAACGAAACAGTAAGTGTAACTTTCTACCCACACAACAGAGACAATATTCGGAGAGTTGATATCTGAAATACATACATAAATTTCATTGATATCATATCTTGATCTCAGATTTTCTAGTACGCCAGGTTCATGCAGGTATGCAAGCTTTGTCATATCATCTACTCCACTTGGCGGGACTTCGGTATCTTTATGATAAATACTGGAAGCTTTAATGACAACCTACAAATTTCAATACAGACAAGAGGGGCAAAAATTCACAAATTTTAAAACATCATTAGAAAGTTCCAATTTTTGAGTTAGCTTAAAACATGTATATCTACTACACCAAATAAAGCAAAGGCATACTATAAGACAAGAACAAATAGTTTCACTAAACCACCCTTCATATGCTGTCCTTCAAAGATTACAACTTGTCATTCATGTGCACTCAAAGTAAAACTAGTAAATTCAAAGATCAAGAAAATGAATTAGTGAGACCAGGATAAACTTTTAGCAAATATTACAGAGCACACTCACCATCTTCCCTGCAGTGCAAAGGACTTTGATTTCTTCTCCATTAACCTCCAAGACTTCACCATCTATCCAAGCTACATCAGAATCCTCCACCCAGACATGGGACCCAACTATAGGATTGGCAGCAGCAGCCTATAATGCAGAGAGTGTCACAACTTAACTGTACTTAACTACTAATAATAGAATTCATTCCCTGTCTAATGAAATTTATGCACAATCAAGCAACTACTGGAAAAGTCAAAAACACTGGGAAAAAGAAACTCAAATTCTGTCTCTTTAAATCCCACAGAAGTAATAGAAATAGAACTCCATATATGCACACTGTAAAAAGCAACAAAACACAATCGCTTGTGTTTTTTACAAAAATGTATCTTTGCTTTAGAGTGCCATAACAAGAATGGCTCAAGTAGCATGCAAAAATTCCATCATTTGCCTTAGACTAAAGTTGCAACATAGGTCTGATAACCCATGTAGTTGAAAGCAACAGTAGACACCCCTTTATTAGAAACAGTTTGGTGCTATTTTAGAACATGTTTGAAAAAACAGTTGAAATTCTAGTTCTTCCATCTTAAGTCAACTGGTTGGTAAATATTTCCTATTGTAAAACGGCATTTGTGAAATTCTATCTACTACCTCAGTAGTATAAAATAACTAATTCAACGAAGGAGGTCAATCAAAGTCCCTCGATTTAAACCAATGCTCCTTAACCAACAGCTGTGGTATGAAAAACAGGTTGCAAGAGAATCAGAGAGACATATGACAAAATCTAGTATTGAAGGCAACATTGATATTAACCAAAGTAAAAAGAGTGAAATAGGTGCCAGACAAGTCAAAATTTCATAGGCTAATCAACAGGCAACATTGATTAGAAATAAATTATATTAATTGAAACACAAATAACCTAAAGAATAAACATCCAACACGAGCAATGGAAATAATCAAAACCTACTACCACCAAAAAAATGATATTAATTTATTAATTGAAATTTATGACTAATGAGGGATTAATAAGCAATTAAGTGTTACAGTCAGTCACAAGCAAAGGACATAAACTTGTCGTCCAGCATAATGGCAGCAAATTTATTAAGATGAAATATATTTGTAGTTCCTACTACATAGTTCAGAACAGAAGCAGCATTCACAAATCAGAGTTAAATCAAATTTCCAAAAAGTCCAGCTGAAATAAATGCAAATTAATATAAATCATAAATCCTCTTACTACTAGACTGAGAGATTATGGCTTCCAGTTTCTCAAGAAAACATAGTTACGATGAAAAGCATTATCCATTATAGATTAGCACTCCTACACTGTCAGTTGGCAATAAAAAAATGGACACATTGATAAAAAGCAGAATCACTCCAAATTGAACGAGATTAGAATTAAAACCATATGAAACGGTTCTAAGATTTTAGAGAAAGATCCAATTCTGCATTCTATGCAATGAGAGACCAGTTCATTAACACAGGAAAACGACAACCCCATTTTTATCTAAAAGGAAAAACGACAACCCCATATCCAGAAATCTATTTCCACAAAGTGGAAAACTCATAACACTAAACAGGGAGTGCAAGACTTCGAATTGACTCAACCAAGACCACAAAACAAAAACCAATATGAATGAGGAATGGATACCATTTTCTGAAAGAGATCAGATCAAAATCTCAGCTTGCAACTGGATCTACTTGCAATGCCCCCAACGGCAACTCCACCGCTTAAAATGAAAGATCTTGGCACTGCCCCTCCACGCTTTCCAGCACAACTTGCACAAATGCGTGCTCTACAACACCTCCAAATGGTGAAAAAACAAAAGGGTATATCTATGAACAGAGAAAACTAGCAGATAAAAGAAAATGAGAAGCTTGAAACCCTTCAACGAGGCCAAAACTTTTGAAGAAGGGATTAAGCCCCTGGTCCAGCTGTTAGTTACCACTGGTATAACAGCAGACCTTGCTTCTGCAATGGGGTTTATTTGGTTTCAGAGTTTAGAGTGTTCTTTTCTCTTGTATATGCTCTCTCTCCCTCAATGTGTCTTTTTTCTTTTTCTTACTCTTTCTCCTTTCAGTTTTCACCCTTCGTTCTTAGTACCATATTTGGCTTCTGGGGTAAGTTCATCGGATAAAGAAAAAACACAAATGATGTTCATTTTTGGATTTAGCAGCGTGGTTAATTAATTAAGGTAAAAATACAAAATTTCCTTATGTGGGGTGGCATGGCATTATTCCGAAACTGCCCCTTCATGTGTGCAAGAAATGAATTATGGTACTATTGAGCCATGGTCACCCAACGTTGTCTAAAATCTTACCTTAAAAAATCAAAAGATTTGAGGCGCTAAACCTGCCTGCGCCTAAGATGGTCGGCAACATCTCCGGATGCCGATGCTGCCATGCTGGTCCCACTTTTCTCTCTCCATCCTCTCTCATTGAGATATTCGTATGTAGACAATTAAGTACATATATTGTTATATATTATTTGTATAAATTAAGTTAATAATTAATTGGTGTATTATTTAAAAAAAATTAATTTTAATACATTATTAATATAAAAAATATTTTACATAGATATTGTTTGACTAAGTTACCTATTACTTTAAAATAAAGACCCACAAATAAAAATATATAATTAAATAATAATATAATCTTGTTTTATATTAATAATATATCAAAATTAATTTTTTTTTAAAATACTTCTATTATGTAGATTTCATTTTGAGGTATTATTGGTATACAAAATTTTCATAACATTATTTAACTGTGAATTATCACGTTATTAAAAATATTTAAATTGTATTATAATTATAGAAAATTATGCAAAAAATAGTATATAATTAATTGATAATATAAAATATTTTATAATAAATTAAATTAATCTCATATTATTTTATGTAAACTTATGTAATTATTTGATATAAAATGATAATATATTAATTATTAATTAAGTCTACATAAAAAAATTTCTTTGTAGGAGAATTTTCTTTTTCTTTTTTTTTAATATGGACACTAATATGTAAAATTTATTGGACTTCAACTAATTTAACTCAAGGTGGGTCGGCCAACTATGAGCATAAAATTCTCTCAACACTAGAATTTTCTTATCAAATTTTCTTTCTTTCTTTCTTTCTTTCTTTCTTTTTTCAACTAGTAAAAATTGAATTTGTGCACTAACCTAAATTTATGTTGTAATTTTTTTAGAATTTAATATTAATATATTATTAGTACAACATTTTTTATATGATTATTAAATCATGTTTTGTTATATTATTAAAGATGATTGACATTGTCAATAACTATATCATAAAGCCAGATGAAAAGTAGTATATAATTAATTAATAAGAAAAAAAATTATGTAACAACATATTGAAATTAAATTTATATGAATTTGATTTTAATATATTATCAAACGTAAAAGATTTTCTGTATCTTATATTATTACATCATTAAAAATATGTGACCACTGTTCACTAGTAGTGATTGAGTCTGATGGCATGAATTAAACAGTTAATTAAATATAAATTAAATACACATTGGTGGACACACTGTAATTTCTTCCTCTTTTTTCTTGGCGAAAACACATTTTTTCATGGACGTGGTGAAAACACAACTTTTACGGGTGGCATTCTTACTCATTATTTGGCCTATGCATTAATATGTTCAATAATATAAGGGTAAATAGGTCCATGCGTCCAAACACACGTATATGCATACATGAGTAATAGATGACAACGGTACATAAAGTATGAACGAACTTGATTTGGATGACTAACCAAATCAGTATTCTTACTGTGGAAAACATGCCAATAAAATGAAAAAGGGACATAAAATGACAAAGAAAGAGGGAAAGAATTATGATTGGAAAAATCATTGCACCAAGCCATGAATATATATAGCTCGATGTTTATTTCCAAAATTGTAGAGTATCACAATAATTGCCAAATCATTTAAATTTTGTGAAAATATTGGAGAGTTTATTCATCACATAAATCTGTAAGTTTTTTTTATTTAAACTATCAGTTTTGAAATTTTATTAAACTCTAATTAATTTAATTCAATTTGAATTTCACTTACTATAAGAATAAAAATAAAACTATAAGTTGAAACAAAAGAAGTCTCACAATATTACATTATAGAGGATCAATTGTTTATTATATCAGAAAAGCATTTATAAAAATAAATGACATAAAACAAATTTTCTGCTGTGCTAGATTCCAGTCAAGAGACGTGTTTTTTTTTTTTGTCCAAAAGAATTTTTCCATTGAATTTGAACTTATTCACATAACGTGCCATATTTTGGCCAGCATGGGGCCAAACGCCAACATGTTTATTCTTTAAAAAATAAAATCTGACAGAGTACCCAAAAAAAATAAGAAAATCTGACAACTTTTTAATGTTTTGTCCATACGGAAATGCAGATGTACAAAAGCCAAAGAGGGCCTACAGGGTCCACCCAAAGTTTATGGAAAATATTGCGTAATTTATATGACGGTAAAAGGGCAGTTTATGTTATTTATCAATGTTTGCATAAAAAAAGAATCACTCTAAAAACGGTAAAAAAAACAAAAACAAAAACAACAGCACACTATTAGAGATTGATGCGAGTTTATTATGAAGTTTATTAGCATAGGAGTCTGGCCAGCTGAATAAAATAGATGAATGTAAAAATATAAATTGACATTTATTATTATTGTTTTTTTGATAAAATAGATAAAAGTAATTGAACTATTGCGTAACTAAGATGACACCTTGTGGTTAGAGTGTAAATGGGTTGATTTGGATCGAGTTTGAGTGAAAAGTAAATTTAAACTGATCAAATTTAATTAGATTGGTTTAGTTTAGATTTTTAAATTTTTTTTCAACAAATCCGAACCAAATCAATCGAATTAAATCGGGTTGGTTTAGTTTCGGTCAATGGATTGAAGTAAAAATAAAAAGTTATATTTTTAAAAAAAATTATTTTATAACAATTAATAATAATATAAAATTTGATTATGATATACTTAATAATAATATATATAGACAAATTTCTTAAATAAATATTAATAAAAAGATAAAAAAATAATTATATTACTAGAAATTCAATTAAAAATTTTTAAAATATTAAAAATTTTAAAAAATAATTGATCGGATGATCAGATTAAGTGTTTAGATAATCAAGTTGAAAAATTATAAATTCAAAACTAAATTATTAATAATTGATTTGATTTGATTCTACCTTAAAAATAAATTAATTATTTGATCTAATTTAAATCAATTTCATTGATTTAATTTAAATTTTCAAATTCATTGGATGAAACCGAACCCCTTATCCCCTTACTTATTGTTTAAGTATTTTTTTTTAAATATAACTAAATTTGTGATTGATTCAATAGTGATTCGATACTGAGAACGTGTATCGTACTTACAGAAGTAATTATTATTGTCATTATTAAAAGGTTGCTAACACTGCAAGTACAACCACTTATATGTCAATCGATCGGATTGTGTAGGCAATCGCCGAGCGATAATTAAAAATTGAGTAATTGTAAATCCTTTATGCTATTTTTTAAATTATTCTATTAATTATCAAACAAAAAGTATATATATATTTTAGGCTCTACATCATATAGACTGATCAAATAATAATAATAATAATAAGATTATTGGCAAGGAAGTGGGCGGAGTGGTTCTCTCCTGGTGAGTTGAGAGTTGTGTTACAAAATGATATGACTACGTAGGGGCTTCTGTTTAGTCCCTCTTTTGTTTTTTTTTGTTTGCATTTTTCTCTCAGTTTACCCGAAAAAAAGAAGAAGTAATAATAAGATTATTAAAAAAATTGAAGACACAGTAAAGCTCTTAATCGGTGGTCCAAATGTGTAAAATTCATCAATAATAAGTTAATAATTTTGCATTGTGCAGATGAAAAAAGAAAGAAAAAAACGTTTTGCATTGTGTTACAAAAAAAAAAATGCATTGGGTGCATATTTATGCTTTATGCCTCTATCATAATCTATTTGCACACACCTAGCAATTAGAGATGGTAATTATTAGAGATATCAAAAAAATCCGTCTCTACAGATATCTAGGGCTAATACCTGCAATAAGATGGGTATAGGGGAAAGATTTTACTCCTACGGATAATGGAGATGGTAATTTTAAATACCCGTATATTAAATGGGGCAGGAGCGGGGATCATTATCTCTATATCTGTGGGTACCTAATATAAAATTATTATTTTACTCTTAAATTATTAACTTAGTTAGGTTAATATTATTATTATTTAAATTGATTAGACTAAGATTTAAGTTTAAAAATTAGATTTATTTATACTTATTATGTGTTAGACTAATAATTAGATTACTATTATGTATTTATTTTTATTTTAAGTATTTTAAGTTGCTAGAATTTAGATTATATAATTGGATTATTGTACTTATTTTATGTGTTTATCTTTATTTTAAATATATTAAGTTGTTAGAATTTGAATTATGGAATTAGATTATTATTTATACCTATTTTAAGTATTTTATGATATTAGAATCATTATATTTAATTTAAAATATTTAAATTTTTAATATTTTAACACATATCTACAGATATCCACATGTATCAGTAAACCCGTAGGAAAGTAAAAAAGGGTACCCATGAGGATATGAGGTGGGGACCGGGGTGGTATTTATTAATAGGGGTCCTCGCCCCCGCTCCCGCCTCGCCTTGTTAACATCCCTAGTAATTACAACCCAACTTATGGATACCTACCGCGCCCCAATTAGGTCGAGTGAGGTTTTAAACTTGCCACATAATCGGGCAAGTTTGGGTGCTAGTGAGGTCAGGTTTGGGTTTAAAGCAAACATGTCCCTACTTTATATATATGTTAATTTTTTATATGAAATTAATTTATATAAATTTTCACTTTATTTTTAATCCTCATATTAAGCACATCCTAATACAAATTAAATTTTAAAATAATTTTCATATTAAAAAGTTTAAAATAATTTTTTTGATATTTAAAACCAGTAATGGATAGGGGTAGGTAAGGTACAGGCTGAGATGCGTTATCTATTAATAGAGTTTCGATTTTAAATGTCAAAACTTGCGAGTAGAGTAGGGGCCAATTAAGACTTATTTAATGAGATTCAAGTTGAGTTAAAATCCATCCTATTGTCACACCTATTAGCATTAGAGAATCAAAGTTCACATGGATTGAGAATGGGTCGGTTCATCCATTTCATACCAAAAAATATTTGGGGGACACATCTTTTGCGATGTAGTACACAACACATACAGAAAAAGTGAACAAAATAACAAAAATGTTTAGATGATGAATCCCACATAATCATTGTTACTTTTATTCAGTTTTTTTTTACCCAAAAATTTACTAATGTCCTGAACAATATGCTGGTAACTTTCTGAAAAAAAAAACTGAACAAAAATAATTACGATCATGTGGGACCCATTGTTCAAGTATTTTTTATCGATTTACTCACTTTTTCTGTATGCGTTGGTATTGCATCGCAAAAAATACGTCCCCTTGTCACTGCTCTTTCCTACCTATTTCGGGTATGGGCTTCGAATTTCTTTTGGGGGCTTATTTGTGGCAATACTTGACTTGGAGCACAACAGGCACATAGCAGGCACTGGGCATCAAAGCAGGTGGGCCAGTGGTTCATGAAGCTCGGTGAAATTGTGCATGTATTTCTTTCTTCTGCGACTACTAACATATTTAGTTTATAGTATGCACAAATACTAGTCTCTTGTAACTTTTGCCTAAACTATAATTTGAGAATTATAAACAAAAATCCGAACACCAAAAGATACACTACTGATAGTAAAGTTGAACCATAATTTGAGAGATATAAATAGAAGTCCAAACATACACCACGAATAATAAAGTTATTAACTTTTCCGTGCCTGAACTGTTTATTAGATAAAATAAGTAATTCTTAATTATTTAGGCTTTGGGAGGGTTTTTGAAAGCAGACAACATGGAACGGAATAAAAGGAAATAACTTATAATTACACTCATAATTACACTCATTACCCCGTTTTTCCTTTTGCTGTTAACCTAATTTTTCATCCACTCATGCCAACAAATCATCAAAATTAACGCATCCAAATATCAAAAAGAAAAAAAGAAATTCAATGCGTCTACCCACCTTCGAGAGTCATTAACTGCGAGAACTTGTTCAATAACGCACTGAACAATTGGTCATTTAATAAAGCACTAAGTGCAAATGAATGGATTGTACCTTGATTTTGATGATTTGTTGGCGTGAATAGAAGACTAAATGAGAAATTGTTACTTCTTTTCGATGTAACAACATTGTTTATTTTCTGATACCGGGGCAATAACAACCGACTGATTCATATATGTGATAAAAAAGAATCCATAAAATAAACTGGTTGCAAGAAAAACTCCAACACCGAAAGTAAGAACCTGTCTTATTGATAATGATTATGCACAAAGTATAGGAGACATGTTACAAGATATGAACAAAAACCACACAGCAAACACGGCCATTCCAACAGCAGAGATAGAAGACAAAATGGAGCAGCGTTGTGCTTCCATATCTCTAGCACAAATAGGGTGCCAGGCGTGGATCTGTACGATATGGAAGACCAGTTCTAGCTCCCAAAGCCCTACACTTGGCAGCTGCCTGCAGTCATCACCATGAAAATAGCAAAATAAATAAATAAATAACCTTTACTCTTTTTTTGGTTTTAACTCTGAAATGCCACTCTGAAACATGAATAGCATTTTTCTGAATAATCTTCGGGCAACTTACCACTTGAGCAGCAAATGGCAACATTTTCTCTGGTACCATATTTGCGCAGATAGCTACAAAATAAGCCAGAGCATAACTAGAAGTATCCTAACCTTTTAAAAAATGTAAACACACAAACCCGGCAATTGTGTCATTTATCACAGGACTAACTATGAGCTCTTTGTTCTGTTCACGTGCTAATTTAGCCTACTCTGATTATTAGGAAGAGCATCCCTTTTGAACCATGCAGAAAACTAAAATAGTTTCCTTTTATTTCCCTAATCATTAAGTTCATTGTTCTATTGCAACTGTTGCTAACTACACAGCCGAATCCAATATATCAACTGATTCTGTATGGGACTTCAGGTAAGAAAATAACGTCAGCAGAAAAGAAACTACAGTAAACTTGCAAGTAAATATCAGGTTCTACAGCTACCTGATTAAGATTTCTGAGAGGACAATGTGTGAAGCAGATCAGTGATTATACCTACCATAAATAATGGCTCCAATAAATGCATCCCCAGCACCAGTTGTATCGATCAGCTCAGAATCCCGTATCTTCTCTGCTGTTCCAACAAAGAACCTCCCACAAACTGTCCCCATTCCATTTGCTCTAAATTTTGTCACCACCTGGGAAAATCATGGAAGTGATTCCTTCCAATCCTTTTGAAACATATGTCATGCATCAATGCAGTGATTCCTTCCAATGTATCTCATGCCAAAAAACTATAAGATGTAACTTGTAAGACACATTCTAAATTTTAGCATGGGATTTTACTTCCATGCTTGCTTTTGTTTGTCTCGTATCTTGTACACGATGGTTAAGTAATGATATCCAACTGTTCTGGTGAATGTTGGTAAACTCAACCACCCAAGATCCTCAATTGTCAATATGACAAGGCGCTTTTATATCAGCCATGACCCTCCAAGATCTAAATTAGTAAGCTTTTATACTCAATGCTGCATTTACTGAATATATCTTCAGATTAAAATAAAATTTGTATTAAGTTCGACAATGTTTTACCGATGATATACACGTTGGGACAGCCAAGCTATCATCTTTCCCTTTATATAAGGATTCTAAGAAACTCTCTACATCCCTTTCTTCAATGTCAGCATCCTCTGCCAAAAAGAGCATTATATTTGCAAGTTAAATATTGCTTGTAGAAAAAAAATGCAATTCAAATCAATAATTTTACAACATTACACTACCCTTCAAGAATTTAAAAGCTTAAATTGAAAAGGCTAGTTGCGTATTCACCATCTGCACTTCTTTCCAACATTAGACATCCATCTTCACCCAAAGTCACAATCACAAATTTGATATTTGGCAATCTTGAAAGCATGGAAACCAGTGCACTCGGGATAGATGATGCCTGTGTCCAAGCCTATCACCCACATAAAAACAAATCCAAAATAAACTACACCACAAAGGACTAAACATAAGCAGAAGTATATGGACACATCATACATGTAATCAGAGGAACACCCTGCACCTATATGGAAATTCAAGCTCATCATGACATATGAACATGAGTTAAAATGTATATGCATAATGAACAAGTCCAATCAGGAACTCCTTTTTTTTTTTTTTTTTTTTTGGTGCTGAGAAGAGGAACATTTTGAAAACACCATGAAGTGTATTTTCAGATTATGGAGTCTGAACACATATGTCTCCATTTTTCGGGTGCCTAGAAGATAGACATTTTCTGTCGAGTCCTACTACCAACACACTGATGAATCCAAATTTACATAGTCCAAATCAATTCAAAATGTATCCAGGCTAAAAGATAAGTTGATAGAAGACAAGTAATAAGTCCTCATATTACCTGTGGAAACCTTGCAGAGCATACAGCAAAATCAGCAAGCTTCAGGAGCTCTTCCAATCCTTCGCTGGGTGATTCTGCCTCAACCAAAATAGGTATCTTATTTCGAGCGGCCTGTGTTTGGAAATTCAATGACTATATTAGTATTTTCAAATCCAAATTGTAGCTAATGACTCCTCCCCAAATTTCACCCCTTCCATGGCAGCCGGAAGTCCATGACAGACCATGTTCATGCAGGTGCTTTAAGTATTATTCCAAACCCATCCCAATGTTTTAGTTCCTATTCACCAAGTTGTGTGAAAAATAGCTAAAAAGAGAAAAACCCTCCTACAGGACAAACTAAAGCCCCAAAAGGAGAACATTTATGCCCAATTCCCGGTCTTCTTGAATAAATTTGCTAGTGACAACTGACAAGTAAATGTAATTCATCATTTTTACCAGTATGCATACATTAAAAATGGTGCTGCAATAGTGAAGAAACTGCAAGCAAAAGTAAGATAATGATTACCTCTTGTGCAACAAATAGAGCAGCTTCGGAAGTCAGTCCATCAAAATAAACTAATCTTGCTTCATCAGATGCAGACAATAAGGCTGACTGGGAAAGGTCATCTGGCATCATGGGAGGATCTCCAGGGGTGTAAATACTTGTGCGAGATTTTCTGGAAGTAATACTTATAATCAATTGACTCAAATAGACTCGAGAATGCCAAGCCAAATTGCCTCAATTATGTTTAAGCATATATTTCTACTTTAACACATATGCTCCACCAAAATGGACCATAATCTAATTTCACAAAAATGAAAAAATGTGACATAGAAGTATTGTCAACAGGCTACATTTTTGGAAACCAGTAGAGTCACTAGTAAGAGTTGTGATGTGATAAAAGAATTGAAATACATTACTAACAGGAAGGTGACAAAAGTATCTCAAAGAGCACTTACATGAGTATTGCTCATTTGGATGATGATCTTAAGAAAGATATTTTGAAAAAGGTAAAAAGAACATCTTCTTCTATCCTTAAGCAGTCTTTTCCTATGTTATAAAAAAAAAAAAAAAAAAATCTTTATTATAAGGTCAAAATCTTAACTTCTAAAAAGATTTTTTTCTTTAAAAGAAAGATCATTCAAACATGTTAAAAAATATATAAAGTAATTATTTTATTTAAAAAGGATCTTTTCACTCAAAATAGTACATCCGAATGAACCGTTTGTCAAACAAATCATCGCATCTTTTTATGCAAAATTGCAGGTTCAGAAGATGGTGAATAAAAGAACCATGTTATCTGCAGAACTTTTTCCTAAGATCATCATCATGATGAGGCCATTTTTAGCATTAAAATCAGCAGCAGGTGGTTTTCTTCATATTGGTAAAGAAGCACACACACACACTCATTAATCATGGTGGGAATGCAAGCAAGAAGCAAGTGCATTACGTTCGGTTGTCGACTAGTACATATGAAAACGCTGAACTGCCACCCTTCGATACCTGAAAATTGAAAAACAATGACAAATAGATACCAAGTAATTGGGGAAAAAGCGAGAGCATAGAGTGAACGAGCCCCAAGCACGAGAATTGTTTGTTTACCAGGACGAAGGAGGTGTCGACACCATCGTGTTGTAGCTCGTTGAGTATGGTGTTGCCTTGGGCATCATCACCAACCTTCGAGATCAGCTTCGGCTTCAAACCGAGTCGAGCGGCGCAAGTTAAGGCATTGCCGGCATTGCCACCTCCTTGAACCTACAAAGAAAACGCACATGCATTGGAAATTGAGATGCAAATGCGAATGAATGAAGAGTCGTAACAGTACCTTGAAGGAGGCGGTGCGGACCTTGTCGTCGGGTTTGGGGAAAGCGTCGACGGTGGCCAGGAAATCGACGGTGGTCATTCCGTAGCCGACGACGACGACGACGACGCCGTTTTCAGGAAGGCACATATTTCTGATTGTGGTGCGGCGGCGGATTGGAAGATTGGAGGAGTTAGAATGGGAAGGAAGAAGAGGGGAAGATTTGAAGATGCTGCCATTGGATATGCTCAACGCCTTCCACATCGTTGCCATTCTCTCTCCCAACACACACACAAAGAGAGAGTTGAAGAACAGAACAGAACAGAACAGAACAGAACAGACCTGAGTAGAAAGATGGTGAAATCGCGTTGACTTGTGGGCGTTTGTTTAGACAGTGACAGTGTCTGTCTAAGAAGAGTATTGCGTTTTCTTGAAACAGAGTGTTAGTTTGATGACAGCTGACATCTCAACAAGGTCGTTGTAGTATAGTGGTGAGTATTCCCGCCTGTCACGCGGGCGACCCGGGTTCGATCCCCGGCAACGGCGCTTTTTGCCCTTTTTTAACTCTTTCCCTTTGTAAAGCCAAACCTACGTTTTGCCTTTTTCTATCCTCCATACCCCTTCATTGTAAAGCCAAACTTATGTTATCAAAAGTTCAAATGATAATATTATTACTTTCATCATTTAATAATTCATCATATTTGGCGGAAAAAAAGACTCATTCAGAAGTATCTAAAACCATTCCTTTTTGTTGTTGTTGTTGTTGTTGTCGTTGTGAGTAATTTTTTTATTAAATTAACACATCACAATCCATAGACCATATATCTAAAAATTAATGTTTATATCACCGTCCAAAAGTGATAAAATTTTTTACATGATCAAGACCGTACGCTTCATGAAGAATTCAACTCTCAAGATGGAATGGTGCCTGTAGACAGGTAAGCAGGAAGGTAGTTATACACCATACTTAACTAGAAGTAAAACACCTGCTAATTTTTATGAAGCATGGGAATAAAAGTTTGTGAACAAAAGACGTGTGAGTAACAATGTCAAATGATTTCATGACAATCCATGGAAGGAGTTCCTTTGCCAAATAGTGTTACAGTTGGCTTACATTCATGCTCTAACTTAACAATAAAAAGCAAAGGTTAAAACTGGGGATATTCAGTTCAGCCCCTCACTCTTCAACTGTGATGAAACAAACATTAAGAGGCGAATACTTTAAACCCGAGACTTAACTGTGTCCGATATCATTTAATCAAATTAAAGGTAAATCTAGTGCATGAAGGATGCTAGCCGTGGATCAGTGCGGTAAGGAAGACCACTTCGTGCTCCTAGAGCTCTGCACTTGGCAGCTGCCTGCAATTGCCGTCAAATGCATAAGCTTCTTGCAGCTAAGTAAGCCATCCGTGCAGTAGGTTCAATGCCTTAAAAAGTTTCCTAACTGAAGTACATAATAGGCATGCAATAGTCTTTTTCATTAATTATTGCAAGACTACTTACCACATTAGCAGCAAAGCATAGCATTTTCTCTCTTGCAAAGTTGGCACAGATAGCTGAAAGCAAATCAAAGGAAGCATATATCTCATCAATATATTCACTTAGGAATCAATAAAGAAAGATGGAGGTTAGGAAGTTTAAAAGTGTGGCATGTGAAAGGCTTTTTGAAAGTCGCATAGTTTGATCCATGAGGATACCACCATAGATATGCTTGAGGAATGGTGAATGACTAATCTATTGCTAAACCAATCCCTTAGGGGCAGAAAACCTTAATGATGCTGGACAAATTAATGCCAAAAAGTAAATGAAATGGCAATCAACTCATATAGATTTAGCATGGTCCTTCAAAAGTTCCCAAGGAAAAGATATAGAATAAAGGATTTATATTACCATAGAGAACAGCTCCGGCAAATGCATCTCCAGCACCAGTTGTATCAATGAGCTCAGACGGTGGTATGTTCTCAGCTGTTCCAACATATAACCTCCCACAAACTGTTCCTATACCTTCTGCCTGCAATTTTGTCACTGACTGGAAATAAAGGAAAAGAAGCATATAAGCATAAAGTTGTGATTCTAATTAATTAGGATATTACAACATAGACAATGAGAGGGAACAAATGCAAGTTGTTCAAACATTAACTTTAAGAGGTATTGGTCTGTTTGTATATATGATGTTCATAGTAAAAATTTCCTTAGTTGTTCAAATATTTTAGTCTCTTATATGCCAAATATTGGCAATTGAATGCCGAGCTACTGAATGTGAACAACTTTTTTGCAAATGTTTACAAGCATTCCTGGAATGTTTTCCCAATATTGCTAGATCATCTAGCCTCTACACCTTAACCAAAAAGCATTGATTTTTTCTTTCCGTTTGGAATTCAATAACATCGAGATATAAGTGATGAGTTATAGAGGTTATTACAGGAACAGTTGATTATAAAATAGCCTGCTCATGCAAGAGGGTGAAACACCTATAAGAACCTCGTTAATGTCCACAGAATCCACACTGGTACTTTACTTCAGTCATAATTTACTATATTTGCTTAGTTAATTTTGCAAAACCGGAGTTCACTTCAACAATACTGTAGTAGAGAAAAGTGTGCTGAGTTTATTGAGATTACTGATGATATGCAGGTTGGGATGTATGTGCTCCTATTTCTTTTCACCTCCAGGGATTCCAGTAGTCTGTCCGCATCCACTTCTTCTGTGGAAGGACCCTCTGCCAGACAAAATAATAAATAATAAATGTAAACCTGTTTACATTAAAAGCAGATACAGCATAAAACGAATATGCGACACAAACATCTAATTCTAACCAGCGCTAGCGTTTGTTCACCATTTTCGGAACAAACCCCAATAAAAAAAACAAAAACACAAAACAACACATAATAGGAAAGAGATTAGAAGAAATGGGTCCTAGACAAAAATTAAAAAGAAAACAGGAATATATCATATATATATATGTATTTACCATCAACACTTCTCTCAAGCATTATGCAGCCATCTTTTCCCAAAGTTACAATAACAAATTTGACGTTGGGCAACCTTAAGAGCATGGAAACAAGTGCTCTCGGAACAGTTGATGCCCCTGTCCATGCCTGTTAGCAGAGGTAGGTACATCATGTGTGTGAATAATGACTAATGGTGCTTAAAGGAGAACCTTTCAGTACTCCCTAAGAGAGTAAAAACAAGGTTTCACTAAAACAAAAGGACGAATATTTATCCAAAATTATAAAAGTGATAGCAAGCAGAAAAGTAATTTTACCATTGGCATCAAAGAAGTTATATCCCTTCCCCATCTCAAAAAGAAAATATAATTAAAGAAAACACAGCATATGCAAACACATATGGACAAGTCAAGAAGACTACAAGAAAGTCTTTTCCGCTGATGCTAAGACTGAGTTACTATTTTACCCAGGAAGAATAAAACTTACTGATAGACAGGCAGAACAGAAAGATAATCTGTCAAAACCAATTCAATTCTGATGTCAAACAACAAGGTTGATGAATGATGAGAGAACTCAAAAATTATATTGTTTCTTATAAACACGAACACTTCTAGAGAAAACAATTCACTTGCCTGTGGAAATTGTGCTGCGCATGCAAGATAATCAGCTAATTTAATGAGATCATCCAGCCCTTCTCTCAGCCTTTCTGCATCCATTAAGATGGGTATATTCTTCCTAACTGCCTGCACTGGCAAAATATGATATTTTATTTACTTCCCATTAGACTCATCCTCAACCTCCTCTACCAGCGGAACAAAATAAACAAGGAAGATTTAAAAGACACTAAATGAAGATTTTAGGATACATTACAATTAAAGGACAAAAAATGAATGTTGGGAATCTCCATAGAAACAACAAAAAGGAAAACTTAGTTAAATTTTACTGATTGATGTATATCTATTATGCTTTGCAAAATTACATTTCTTGCTATTTTATCACTTAAATTTATCCACCATATAAGCCAATGCTATCTCATGTCCAACCATTGGTGTGATGAGTTGGTACTGTATTAATACAAGACAAATAGCAGTGATGAAAGTTGGCTTTTCACTAAATACAATATAGAAAGTTTTGCATTCTTCAACTTCTATTTTTTCGTAGAGGCTTCAACTTGCATAATGATTAGGCTCTTATAATTCAAAAAGAACATCAATCCAGGTAATAACCTCGTGTGCAACAACTAGAGCAGTTTCATGCAATCTCCCATCAAAATACACAATTCTTGCTCCACTCAACGCAGATAACAAACTTGATTCAGGAAGTTCAGCTGGCTGCATAGGAGGAAATCCTGGGGTATGAATGCAAGTACGGGACTTCCTGAAAAATTACACTAACAATTAGTCGAGTTGCAATTAAAATTTTCAGCAGCTGCATTAGTAGCAAATGCTTGAAGATCTTCCAATTATGAATAATGATAGAACATAGTTGTTTTATTCCTATTAAAAGAATGTACAATTTTCCCTTCTCATGCCTGAATTGACCGCTGTTGAAACAAGAGAGTCTCAAGTATTGACATTGTCAAGTGTCTAAAGTCGATAAACAGAAGAAAATATAGGAAATTATAGGTAAAATGTTTATGTTTCCAACATGTTTCAGTCACTTTCATTTTTCTTATTCAAGGAAAACCGAGATACAACACTATCCATTATTTTACATTCAAAGCCAAGCAGGTGACAATGACCAGATTCTCAATTAGATCCACCTAACCCATGCCCTTTTTTCTTCTGGAATTTGGATCATCAAATTATTCAATGGAGGTGTAGCAATATGCAGATGGGATAAGTACAATGTGTTAAAACAATCAAACTTTTCAACAAAGATTGACAAGAAAAGGAAAAAAGAGAGAGGCAAAAAGTAACACCCCAATTTAAAAGAACAGTAAGAATGATCATTACGTTTGACTGTCCACAATGATATAAGTAAAGGGTGAAGTGCCCTCCTTAGATAGCTGCAAATAAGAGGGAACACAATAAAACAAATAACACATGCAAAGAGTAAAGTTTGATCATGAAATAAGAACAATGTCAAATACAAGGCTTAAGCAGCAAAATAAAAAAGGATAGCATGCTTAACAATTGAAGATCAAGAAAATTACTTTACCACCATAACAGATGTATCTACACCATCAGCCTGTAAGTCATCTATTATAGCCCTGCCATGAGTGTCATCTGCAACCTAAAAATAATGGGGAGAGTCAAACAGGTTCATAACACACACACACACACACACACACACAATGGTATCAGGTTAAATACAATAGTTATATTATATATTATATTTTAAAAGACGAGTAGAAAATAGAGGTGCAGAGAATGTGTCTTAGATGAATAGTAAAAACCTTGGAGATGAGTCTTGGCTTGAGGCCCAAGCGAGCAGCACAGGTTAGAGCATTGGCTGCATTGCCACCTCCTTCAACCTAAACAAAACAATGCAAACACACACACACACACATACATGAGACAATGATTAGGATTCAACTAATGAGAATCAATTAATCCCAAATAAAACTTTCTTTTTTGTTAGCCAAAGACGAAAAAAACTTTTTTTTTTTCTTTTTGACAAAAAGGGTATGCTGGTACGTGAAGGGAAGAAGAACCTTGAAGGAGGTGCTTCTGATTTTTTCATCTGGCTTAGGATAAGCGGCAACAGTAGCCAGTAAATCCACGGACACTGATCCACACCCCAACTGCACAGTGAGTGACACAGAAACACATTAAGAGAATTAGAAAGGATCCATTTTTGAGAATGAAAATGAAAATGGAACCAAACAGGGCGCAGAGAGAGGGAAAGAGAGGACGCACAACGATGGGTTTTTCAGGAAGGGAATCAGATTCAGAGGACATGGTAATGGTGGCACTGAAATCTATGCACCAGGGCGTAGTTGACTGAACATTAAAGCCAATAAGGCTCCATTTTGGTTTTAATAAATCAATCTACAAAGAGATATGTTTTTCTAATGTTTTTTCTTTTGTTTTTTTCCTGGGCTCCATTTAGGCGACTGCAGTTTTAACTAAGGATGGGCAATACATAGCCTACTCAAAGGCTTATATGCCTGAAATTTACTTTGTCTTTTTAAAAAAATAATAATTGACGAGAAATTTATTTTGTCTTTAAAATTTAATTCTAGATTATGATGATCAGGTATCGATTTTATTGTCTAACTTACTATGTTAAAATAACAGATCTAATTAATAAAAGATTGTTACCTACTTTCTTTTTAAAAAGAGTTTAATTAATATATATTGATAATATAAAATAATTTTATATTATTAATTAATAAAAATAAAAAAAATAAAAAATTATAATGAGTCATTTATTATAATGGATGGTTATTTCATATCAATGTATTTAAATTAAATTATTTTAAAAAAAGAAAATATTTTTAACTTAAGAGATAAAGAATTTTTTAAATGCATCTTTGACGTGAAATTTTCAACTGTATTCAGTGGGCGTCAAAGTAAGAGAGAGAGAAAGGTAAGAGGGGGTACTAACCTGACTGACTAGTAACTGCTAATTGCTACTACCAACAACCAACTACCAACTACCTTTCTATTTGCCGGTTAATTGAAAAAAAATTTGAAATTGTGGAGCGTCAATATGCCCCATTTAATAAATTCGAAGAGTTTGCTGAGCTTTGATTTTCGGAAAGATTTTCCTTACTTGACATATAATTAAAAAGCTCCCTTACAATTTAGTCTCATTTCTTTAAAATAAATCCTAACCTCAGACACATCAGTAAAAATAAAAGATTTCTAATATAATTTTTAAGAATTATGAATATCAATTATATTAACACTTTCTTCAAGAATTATATGTTTGATTATCAAATATTAATATTTATAATTCTTAAAAATATCAAATATTTTCATTTCCGACTAATATAACGGACGGTACTTTTTTGAGAAATAAACACGAAATTTTCTCTTTTTTTACCCCATCCACGTCGGAGTAGGACACCCCCCATCACAACACAAAATGGAAATTTAATCACACCTTACTGCAACTGCATCTGTTATTATTCTCTAGCGACAGCTTATAGTGACATACGTCTTACAAAACTATGGTAATTTATTAGTTTAGGGAATTGTAAATATCAGAAGTTTAAAGGTTGAATAGCAGGAGGCAAGTATGTTAATCGTAATTTATTCAATTAAGTTACATTTTTATTGCAATTCATTAAATTAAATTACTTGTTATTTCATTACACGAGCACCGCAAATACCACCGTCGGTACTAGTCCAAAGAGAGAAAACTTGGCTCGTTTTGGTTATAAGACACGTTCTCGATAATAGAAATCGATTGAAGCTAGGAGATACAATGCAAGGCATTTACAACATTGTTCTTCAAGTTACATTTTTCTCCTTGTATAATGAATCAATATTTCAAAATTAGTCAATGTTCTGTATCTCTCCAACCTTAACATGAAAATTGCAGAAATTTGAGACGCCTAAGCTAAATCAGTCACTCAATCAATAGTTCGGATCCCTTTAGGAACTGTACATTTCAAAAACACCGAAAAGGGCCTGAATCCTCAAACCCAGTAACCATCATTCCAATGACGCTTGGAGGAAGGTCCCCCATGCTCACTCCTGCTTCCTGTAAATCTATGTAAGGATAGCTTGCTTCTGACTGTTCTTAAGGGACCTGATCTATTCCCATGCTTAATTGGCAACGACATCTCATCTCCAATCAAGCTTGAAGTTGAAAACGGTCTGTTTTCCATTTCTTCAAGTGGACCAGAACTGTATTCCATGGTGATGAAGGAAGATGCTTGCCCATAAGTTAACTGAGGGGTTAGCCCTCCGGCATTCCACCAACTGCTATCAGAAGGGGCAAGGTCACCTCTAAAATCGGAGTCCTGAGCAGAGGAGTCCTTCTGACTACAGCCATCTCCGCAAGTCTCATCTGTGTCATTGTATATTAACTTAAGAGCCTGCACAACTTCACCCATAAATGGTCGCTGAGTGACCTCTGGGTGAACACACATGGAAGCAATGGCAGCAACCTTTGCCATGTCATCAAAGTCATAACTTCCAGCCAAAGATGGGTCCACTAGCTGTTCTAAACCTTCTCTGCTCGCCAACAATGGTCGTGCCCAAGTTACTAGATTCTCCTGTCCCTGAGGCTGAGACATGTCCACTGGTTTTCTGCCAGTGAGAAGTTCAAGCAGCACAACACCATAACTATAAACATCACTTTTAACAAGTAGATGACCTGTCATCGCATACTCTGGGGCAACATACCTGCAAACATGAATGGATATAAGAATCTTTCACTAGTTACCTAACATAATTTATAAGTTAATCAGGTAGTCAATAGTTGGCTATTATCCAAACTTTACAAAAATGCATATTGAAAGTTATCGAACAACTTTGTAATTATTCAACAAGGATTAAGAATGTAAAGATCAAAATGCCACAGACACTATTTTACACTTACCCAAAAGTTCCCATCACCCGGGTAGAAATATGCTGACTTCCTTCAGTTGCTTCTCTTGCCAACCCAAAATCAGAAACCTTGGGTGTAGAGTCATCTTCTAATAACACGTTGCTAGCTTTAAAATCTCGATGAATTACACGTGGATTAGAATCCTCATGAAGATAGGCCAAGCCTCTTGCAGCTCCAAGGGCAATTTTCATCCGTGCTTCCCAATCTAGAGGTCCTTTTTTCTTGTCAACACCTGCAGGACCATTATTAACAAGCATGAAAATAATTTCATTTAACAGATGTGAAAGCAATATAAATTGAACGCAAGCTGCATGTCTAGAGCCGATGATTATATGTTACCATGCAAATGGGACTCAACACTGCCATTGCGAACAAGCTCATACACCAAGCAACGCCTGCGCGCTTCAATACATATACCAATCAGTTTCACAAGATTTCGGTGATGCAAACGGCTTAGCATTTCAACTTCCGCAATAAATTCACGGTCTCCATTCTGATTATCTCTAGTTAGCAGCTTAACTGCAACTTCAGCCCCATCTTCCAATGTCCCACTGTAAACACGTCCAAATCCTCCTTCTCCTAATACTCTCTTTGAACTAAACTTATCTGTTGCTTTCTCAAGCTCAGAAAGAGAAAATGTTTTAACAGAGAGAATGGAAGCAGCCATTGTGGACATAAGGGACACTGATGTCGAGCTTGTAATACTGCTTGACAACATAGACCCCAAGCCTGCATTAAAGCATCAATCTATTTACATTTACTTCAATTATTATACAACTGACGGAATGAAGATAACCAAGGAAAGATGGAAATTATTAAAATTTACACAAGGATAAATAATTACCATACTTGCACAAGTTCAATTACTAGAGAGTGGGGAATTTGTATATGTAAAATGAAAATGGTCACATCACTACTGTATTTGAGTTGCAGGTATAAATCACAATAACCACCAAAGGCAAAGGACATCTCAATGATCTTATTTGGTCATGCACAACAATAATGTGCATTTAGTGGAAGAAGTCTAATTCACAGTTGTTAAATAAAAACCAAGCATAAAAAGCACCCTTTAAATCAAGGAATTTGAACGAGTAACATTGATGAGTAATGACATTCTTAAGAATCAAGTGGGCCTAACTCAACCCCAAAAGCTAGCTCATGAGGGGAAGGTTGCCCAAGGTCTTATAAAGGCTATCTTGGTCATATCTTTAAGCATAGCAGGACTTTAACACACCCTCCTCACGCTCAGGACTGGACATTTGGAGCATTAAGTTTGCAAGATTGAACATTTATGGATGGCCCAATAACAACCACAGGTTATAGGCTTTGATACCATCTTAAGAATTGAGTGGACCTAACTCAATATTTTATAAAGGTTATTTTGGCCATATCCTTAAGCATTGTAAGACTCTAATAGACATTAAACCTTCAAAGTCAAGAGATCAACACACTTCAAATTTTGTAAAGTACAGAACATTCAAACTTCATGTTCCCAAGAAATAGAGCTTAACTAAACAAAAGATAATTGTCTTCACCTGACAATGAAAGCATAGTGCACTAAAAGAAAGAAACTACAAAGGGAAAAACAATCAATCTGAGGAATGATATTTTAGCCAAAATGCCAGCAGAATATTCAATAAAAGATGTGCAATCAAACAGCAAATTCTGCCAATTCCATTTAAGCATCATAAAAGTATACAAAAAATGTCAAAAGAAGTTCAAAACTATACCAGATCTCTTGTTTAGAGATGATGTGAATGCAGGGCCAACGGCACTCGACGGTCTCCTAATGTTCTTACATTTCAAAATGATGGAAAATGCTCCGACCAAAACCAGCAAGAGTACAAAGGAAGATGAAGCAATGATGATTATGGTTCTGAGGTTCATTCTCTGATTCTTGCTGACAAAGTTGGCAGAGACTGGCAGACTACCAGCAACACTTCCCATGGGAGCACCCCCAGTTAGGGTTCCGTATGGATATGGTGGTGATGATGAAATTCCTGATACCAAGAGCTTCAGTCTCAAACAATATCAAGGCACCAACGAAGTAAAATGTTAATAGGAGAAACAACACAATTACCTGGGTAGGTAATGTACACAACATCGTAATCACCAAAAAGGCTTCTATTTAGCGGGACTTTCTTGTGCCAAAACCTCTCATATGTCAGAACTGCAGTGGTATTGTCAAATTTCTCTCCCAATGGAACCAAGTTAATATCAACTACAGTTCTTCCCTGATTTTGACTATCAGCACTGGCACCCATTATCTTCACCTGACTCTGCTCTAAGTACGTGCCTAAGGCAACTTCAATCTCTAGTTCATTCATTAGTGGAAAAACAGCATAAGGAGCTACACCCAGTGTAAGTCTGACTTTCATGGGAAATACACAACCACAAGGTGAACCAAAGGGGGTTGATGTTAGCGGATCCGTACAAATTTGGTCACAACCTGCCAGACATTTCATTATAAATGAGTATATATGAGACAATAACAGGTAGGGGCAAAAAAAAAAAGGTTCAGAAATCCATTCAATCAGGAGAAGGTTTTTATTCACAGAAATTATAAATTTGAGTTTTCCATAAACAACTATTTAGGGCTATTGTATTAATTAAATCCATTACACCATACCATCACTTCGAGAAGTTGGTAATAGTTTTCAGATAGCATATGCAGCTTGAGAACACACAAAGGCAAAATACAGTTTAAAACTTTCCCACATCATACATTTTTAACATAACTTTGAAGAAGGCAATAATTTTCGGGCACCAAAGACAGCTTTAAAGAACATCTACAAGCAAGTATAGTTCAAAATAAATTAAATTTTCCCCCACATAAAACAGTTTTAATCTATGGAGCCAAACTAAATAGATTTGAAATTTTCTTCCAAATAGTTTTGCTCTTGACATTATTTCCATTTATTTCATCTTAAAATGCTTAACAGTTAACAGTGGCATACACCAAAAGAACTAAGCTTCAAAGAATTATAAAATTCAGATTACTAAACTGCAAGGAATTACAGCATGACTCTATTGATCAACTTACTTGACCACATAGAGATTCACAGAAATACATAAAGAAAAAATGATAATAAATACAAAATTGAAAAAAAAAATGTTGTTAAGAAATAATAACTACTCATGCCTCCAGCAAGAGTAGGAGGTGAAGATGGGTGTCTATATTCCAAAATTTACCTTGGTCTTTAGAAGGGGGTGGAGCCAATAGATAAGGTCTCATTCTATGATGGCGATGGTGATGATAGCGATGTTTTGGACTTGAAGTCACAATAGGACCTAAAATAAGAAAAGATTATCCTTATGCTCAAAGCTAACATGAAGTTTAACTTCAAGTTATTGAAGAATATGATAACATACCCTGATATGATGGAGATGGTGCAGATGCAGGTGCAGAAAATGGTCCAGAAGAAGGTTTAACTAACCACGTTTTAGCTCGTTCTGATGAAGCAAATGAAACACTCACAGAATGCGACTTCACTGCATGCAAAGAACTTACTCGTCCTACTCAACAGCATAGTATCAGTACAGAAAACCTCAGAAATTTCTTAAAAATAAAATAAAATCATATTTGTTTTCATTAATTACAAGTTCGACCAAAGGTTTGAAGCATGTTTTTTCCAGGAAAGCAACCAGTGTGTTGATTTTCTAACTATATGGAGTGCTCAACAGGAAGAATTTTGGACAATTTGGCCCGGAAGTCTGTTCCCTCTGGGACGAGTCTGTGTTTTGCAGCATATTTTTGTTGGTTCTGGTTTCATTAGGTGTTATATTCTTTTTCTCACCATTTGTATAATAGGAGAAAATGCGATGAGGACAGGAGCATAAGCACACATAAATACTGCATGGGATTCATTCAGAAGAGCCCATCAAAACCATCTAATGCAAGACTTCAGCCAATGTCCAAGTATACTTGGCAACATAGTTGAAAAGAAAGTATTCAAGCATTTAACTCTATTTGTTAAATTTACAATTTGAAGATTATGCCCAATTTGCACGTCTTTCGTTGCAAACATCAAAACAGGAAATAAATTAATCATTCTAAATTTCCAATTTTTCTTTACATGAGTATGTAGGGCATGCAAAAGTAATATGCACTAGCAAATTTTTTATTACAACAAAAAAGTGCATATCTTAATTAGCCTTGGATTTTACAAATGAAGCAGCTTCTAAGAGTAACAACTTTCAAAATTTAAAGTTAAATCGCTTAAGTTTCTTCAAGAAACAAACCATTTAATATAGGAAATAAGTATATGAGACAGTGCATAGACCAAAAGATTGGATGAAAAACTAAGTCCGAGTGTCCGTTCTGTTGATCCTGTAGCAGCAACTAAACACCCAATGTATCTCAAGCAAGCAAATTAGTAAAATCTATCGAGGTAGCTATAAAAAAGGACTTGATAATTGTAAGATATATTTGTTGAGAGACAAGCTAAATACGACGCTTCTTGATTACTGTAGCTGAAATGGAAAACATATAAAAGAGAGATGGCACACAGAGAGTTGGATCAAATTGTCAAAATTATAGTTTAATGGAATGGCGTCATGTGATTCCAATAGTAAATAAATTTTACATCTAAATCAATCCATCAATAGAACAATTATACATACTGCCCAAAAACACACCAAGAGAAGCCCAATTGAACATCCATTATAACGCTGTGTCAAATAATTAGATTTTCACATGTAAGGAACAAGTATGAAAGGTTAGGGAACAAAAAAATGATATGCCGCACATAGCCACATACTTGCAGAGAGATACCTAAAGAAAAACATCAGAAAGCGTCCTAGAAGTAGTTAAAATGACAATTAAATTTACCCAAAAAGGAATTATAACATAATTGACAGCCAACCAACAAAAATCCAAACCACAAAGTAGAACCCGTGAAATTGTAACCTTCTAATTCTAGAATCAAGGTTCTATCAACCTAATAAACTAGCAGACATATATTTGCCCAGCCTCAGGACTGGGGAGTGGCTCAGAGACCTCGAACCTGGTAACTAGCAGTTAGCAATTAAGGAATTATCCTTCCTTCATATCAGCATTGTTTTCTTCCCATAGAAGGCATAAAACTCTAATCCATGGCGAAATACGCTTCCTGTGATGGAAAAGAAAAGCTACAAAACTAGCGCTAAAACAACCAATTATGTCAAACTCCCACGATTTTCGTCCACTACTCTAAAACCAGCGTTTACTTAAAGATTCATATCCCATATATTTTATCCTAATTTAGCGAAAAATCAAACACGCACACGCACACGCACACACACCAACCATTTACTTTATCCCGGAACCGACAAGAACACCAGACGCAAACGGTCATCGCTCATCACAAAACAGTAGCACCGTAGCACATAAACCAAAGCTTGCTCCAGCTGAGCAGCAGAAAAAAAACAAAAATCGAAACAACACAGTAACAGCCAAACAAGAAACAACACAGGGAAGCGAGGAGCGTTGGAGAAATACCTGAGCAAGAGAAGAGCAAGTTAAGAACAGCGATAAGGAAGACAACCGACGCCGGCATTCTCTCTCGCCGAACCCGAAACCGGCAAGAAGCATCGTCAAAGGAAGGTCGCAGCAGCTTAGAGCTCGGAAACCCGGAGAGCGCAATTCCGGCGACAGAGGCGTCGGCGATCATCGTCGACGCCGCGGCAGCAAGCAGAGCCGGAAGGCAGAGCATGCATAGCTCAAAATCGCACGCAATTGAAAACCCTAGGAGAGAGAGAAAGTGGTGGAGAATGCAATGGAGGCGGTTCGAGCTCCGGATCCGTGAAATGCGGCGGAAGATCTACGCAACGAAACCGACAAGCATGCACAAGGAATCCGCTTGAACCTAGAGAGAGAAACAAGAGAGAGAGAGAGAGCGACGAATGAAGATGTGAGAGAGAGAGGTTGGTCGAGAGTGGTGAGGGAAGAGAGTGAAGGAGGAAGAGAAGAAGGGAATGGTGGGAGTTGAGTGAATTAAATGCTGGTTCGAGTGTGAGGGAGTGTCGTTGTGTCGAGTGTTGACACAGAGTGTGTGTGTGTGTGTGTGTGTGTGAGAGTGGTGAGTGAAGAGCTTTGAGTTTGTTTTTTTCGTGCTACGTCGATCCTTCATCATCATCACTCGCTTTCTGTCACGCTACGCGTGGGAGCGTGACGGTGACGTGTTCATGAAACGACAACTTAAAGAGCCGTTTCGCTGCGATCTGGGGCTTTGCTTGTCATCATGAACGAAAAGTGAAAACTGAAAACCGAAAACTCGGCAAACAAAAGGTAATGGTGGGGCTATCCCTGTCAAATAAATTTATTATTATCCGTGGGTTTTTTTTTTGTTACAATTTTTAATTGAAAGAAAATAGTGAGATTTGGTGAAGTCAAAGCCAGGTAAGAATTATTAATTAATTAATTATTAATAAGTAATTATAAAACTAGTGATAATGTGCTGGACTTCCCTCCAAATCAAGTCTATCGAGAGTGGCATCCCTGACTAGAGAATAAATAATTTTTTTGAAAAAAGGTTGGTGTCGGTCTTTGCTTTTGTAGGCCATCTTTTTAACATTTTTTGATTTGGTGCGGAATAAACCTATTGGGAAAAAGGCAGTATTTTTGTCAATACATGAGATTTTGTTGCCCACGGAGCCAAATAATCACGGAGAAAGGGATCCGGAATCAGACATGCAAATCCCTGTAAGGATATACAAAATAACTAATAACTAACATCAAATTAACTTTTGAAACTGGAACGACGATTTCAAGACAAAACTAGGAAGCTACTTGAAAATTTTTCAAAACTGATTATTTAGGCACTACATCGTGTCTGTTAAGCCGTAATTTTTACTTTTTTTCTTATTTTAATATACTTAAATGTGTCTATTTGTTTATCAATTATCCACATATAATGGGAATTGGAATTGGGAAAAATTAGACCGAATGCTCTCTAATGAATGGTTGGATTTGTTTGTTCCAATAAAAGCTCTTGATTCGAGGATTGAAAATTATGTAATTACTCGATTTCCTACGGTTGATGGGGCTTTACTTTAAAATCTGTAAATGAGATTTGGACAAATAATTATATGATGGCTAGAAATAACTTGTATAAAAATATGGAAGATAAAAGCTCCTCAAAAAATCAAAACTCTTATTGAGGCGTTTGGTATGCGGGAATATTTTTATTTTTTCGGGAATATTAAAACATTCTCATATTTGATAGGAGGTTTGAAGTAATATTCCCGGGAATATTGCATTCCTGGGAAGGAGTTTCACCCTCAAAATATTACTACCTCCCCCATGGGAATCCAACATTCCTATGGAAAGGGAATGTTTGCCATTGTAAAAAGACCAAAATATCCCTATTACCACTCAAAGCCACCCACCATCGATCACCGCCAACCGCCACCTTCGCCGCCAGTCGCCATCGCTGCCCACCGGTGGTACGCCGCCATCGCCACCCTCGCCACCTTCACCGGCCCACCCGCCCGCTGCCCACCTTTCGCCACCACTGGTCGCCACCGCCACCGCCACCGCGCCCGCCGCCGCCTGCCACCCTTCACCACCTTGGCTGGCCAGCCTCCACTGCCGGTCGCCGTCGTTGCCCACCCTTGGCTGCCGCTAGTCGCCGTCGCCGCTGCCATCGCCGGCCACCCTTCCCCACTATTGGCCGCCGCGCCATCGCTGACCACCCTTCGTCGCCATCGCCGGCCACCTTCCGCCATTGCTGGCCACTGCCATCACAGTCGGCCTCCAACTCCATCAAGGGTATTTTTGGAAATTTATCAAATATTCCCGAAAATTCAATTTGCATGCCAAATACTCCTAAAATATCATACCCGAGAAAGTTATTCCCGGAAATAGCATTCATTGGAATCCTATTCCTAGGAATGAAAATTCATTCCGTCTACCAAACGCCCCCTATGTGTCTAGTCATGAATGAAGCCTTACTCACAAATCGTTCAAGCTTAGGAAAGGTATGGTGAAAAATTATTTTCGTGCTCTGTTATACTAATTCTAAAATAATGCTCAACGCTCTTCGTGATTATGTTGAGGCATAAGAGCTTTCGAAGAGCATTGGAAATAGTATTATTAAGAATTATTTTTCCAACATCTTTTGATGATTTGGTTGGAAAGTGATATTCTTGATAATGCTCAAATTTTCAAGAGATTAGTTGACCCTTGTTGTTTACTTTGGTATACTCAAAATATGTACATTTTTTAAGGAAAGAGATAATGCACCATTGTTCTTGGCTTGCAAAGTCATTAAACTAGCTAGGGATTATGAGCATAACTTGATCCTTGTATTAATAGCAAAGAAGAGTATCCCAAATATAGCTATCAAGCAAGTGAAGTGGAGTCCTCTCCTGAATCAATGGATTAAGATAAAAAATGGATGGATCATTGCTAGGCGACATGGCACCTACTTCATGTGGAGAAATTGCAAGGAATCATGAAGGGAAGTTTGTGGCAATTTGGAGCATTAAATTGGGAAACTGATGAATTACAACTACTAAATTATGGGGAATTGTTTCGGGCCTATTTATGGGCTGGAATTTAGGCTATAGGAACGTATGGCTAGAGATAGATTCCGCTAGTGCATTTCAGCTTATTAACGAAGATGTTCAGACCACACATTTTCATGTTGCCTTAGTTAAAGTTATTCATAACCTAAATGAAGAATGGGACATAGAATTTAGGCATGTATTTCATGAAGCTGATAGATGTGTTGATAGGTTAGCTAAAGCTGGTCACAAGTTACTTCTTCGGCTTATCTTTTTGACAGTTCGCTACCGGCATATATTTTTGTAGACTTTTTGGCTAACTCCTTTGGGTATAGTGCTCGTTCTAACCTAGTCCTTGACGAGTTATGGACCTTTTTTTTTTTTTGCCTCATAGCTTAAAGTAGATGTTGGGTTTGGCTTTGTTTACAATGCATCTTGACAAGTTTGGTGTATGATGCACCTTGAATCAAAACCGTTAGATTGGTTTGTTGTCATGGGTGTTGGAGCACCTGATTGTCTCCCAAATTTGGACTCCCTCACCATCGCTCTGTTGTCAGCCCCGATCTAGCAACATTGTTCTCCACTGCGAGTCACGTCCAAAGCAGTGCGGCTTTTTTGGCCCTTCTCAAGCTTACGAGCTCCCCACTCCACATCACACAACTGGTTCCTCCATTGGTGACCTCAATGTTGGCATAAGCAGTGTAGGAATAGTTCTCACAGTTTGCCCTTTTTCTTTTAAACTCCCACCGACAAGATTCCCACTGTCGCTAACCTCCCCTTGCTAAGGCACCACTACTCCGACACTTGCCACCCCTTTGCTCCCCTCTCCCTGTGCCTCACCCTCCATTCTTCCGAACGACACCACCATTAAAAAAAAAAAAAGCAACTCTAGTTTCCATTCCTAAACTAAGTATGAACTCAAGTAGCTCATCTTTCACTTTATAGGTGTCGTGGTAGCACTGTAGAAAACAATTCATAAACAATCATTATAGTTTCACATTAGAGCACCCTCATTTGTCAATGAACAAAGCATGTTATGGCTTGGATCTGGTTGCTTACAAGATCTGATTCCTTCAAAGTTATTCTAATCCATTAATAGACTCATCTTTGGGCATGTTCTTTGATTTGTCTACCAAACATTCTTTGAAATACAAGTTTTTTAAAGAGATGAAAACTAATTTAAAATAATCCCAATAGTGATTAATTATATGGTGGGGGTGGTGGTCACGTTGGGGTACGATGGTCGCTTGGATGGTGGCATGACTGGAGAAGGCGGTAGGGAAGAAGGGTAGGAGTAGTTGCGGAGGATAAAATAGGTGTTTTATCAAAACTAAAATATTAAAATATAAATATAAATTAGTATCATATAATCATCTGAAAACACATATGGCCTCAAATGCAAATACACAATTTTAGTTTTTGACTTTTCAGGGATGAATCTCCAATTCCAACTAACTTCAATATGTGTCATCCATTCAAATTACTCGGCTAGGATTTAAGGACCAACTTAGTCCTTGTTTAAAATTCCTCAGGCTAGATGGAGCCTAGGTATAGCAGCACAAGATTTATTCATGTGTAATTCTTTTGGGCTTATGCCTTGATGTATATAAAAAAATGATATAATGAGATTTATATATTAAACTATATCTATTTAGAAACGTGACAAATACAATAATACCTGACAAGCTGCATTTTTTATTTTTTATATATTAAAATAATTAAATATATTTATAATTAATTGACACATATTAGTTATATCTTACATCACATGGTTATTTTGATATAATTATGTTCGATTAATTATATATGCTTGTTAACTATTAGTAATATAAATAATTATTTCAATATTCTAATAATTTATATTACAATTGATTATATATATATATAGATGGTTGTTTAAATAGATTGTTAAGTATTTGTAAAATATAAATGCTTCTAATATGAGTTTATTTATGCGTCAATTATATTATTAGGGTGAGTTTGGTATGGGTAAAAATGGGGTAAAATTTTTAGGTTTAATTATTCTATAGGTGCCTATAGTTTCATTCAATTTTTAATTTGGTTCTTATAGTTTAAAAATTTGTAATAAGATCCCTATAATATACAAAATTTTTCAATCAAGTCCCTGCCATTATAAAAAAAAACGGAATATTCCATCATCATTTCTAGCTTTACCCTCCACCTTCCCTCCCCTACCACTCCACCACCCTCCCTCCACATCGGACCATCCTCTGAGTAGAGCAACTCAGCGAACAAAGCAAAAAAAAGGTACTCTTGCGTCGAGTCGAACTTGCTCAGGTGGTGGTGCTGCTATTGCTATTGAGGAGTGGCGAAGCTCCGCCTCTGGGACCTCCACTCCGATTGGGTCTCTTGCGTTCAATTTAGCCCCAACACTCACCAACCCAGCATTGTTTCTGCATCTTGGGATCGAATCGTTAAGGTTTGGGTTCAAGAGGAGCTTAGTGTTAGAGAAGATAATGGTAATGGAATTAGCAACAACGTCACCCCCGTGCTACTGGAGGGGAAGGAGTAGTAGCAGCTTCTAGAGCAAGAGGCCTTCATCATTTGGGTCTATGGGGAAGTCGAAGGTGTTTTAGGATGATGGTGATGGAGCCGGCAACGGATGGAGAGAGGAAGGGATAAGGAAGAAAAGGGTGATGAAATGAGTGTGCCTAGAGTGAACTACATTAAACGAGTGTATTGATACTCCATATTATTTTTAGCCATAATTTTTTATTTTATATAAATTAAACGATTCAGATTAATAAGGTGTATGGTGTATCTGACTTCATCAATTACACTATAATATTAACCAAAATATTTTTGTAATGGTTGTTAGCTTTAGGGATTTAATTGAAAAATTTTATATAATATACGTATCTAATTACAAATTTTTAAATTATAGGGGTCTATTTAAAATTTGAGAAAAATTATAAAGACCTGCAAAATAGCTAAACCAAAATTTATGGATTATATTAGATTATATGTAAAATTACACACAAATTTAATTCATAAAAAATTTATCCTTGCCCTAAACTAAAATTGATTCCCTATCAATTATTAGTTTTGAGCATTTCGTCCTTTTGTCTTAGGATGGGTCTATCATACACTGACTTTAACTTGGTTCATTATGAACCAAGTAATTTAAGGGTGCGATAATGGGGTGTATTTATAGACCAAATTATACATAGTGGATTGTAGTATTTTTTAATAAGTTAAATTTGTATATATTGATAATATAAAATAATTTTACACTTTTAGCCAATACAAATACTATAAAGTGTCAACGTATGCAAGTAAATATCCACTATAATAAGGGGTCCACCATAATTTATCACTTTTTAATATTTCTATTAGTTAACAATGTAAAGTTATTTTATACCGTCAATACATATAAATTAATCTCTTTTTTTAATTTAACTAAATTTATAAAATAAAGTTAAATATATATATATATATATCGGAGGTGACTAAATTTTTTTAATATAATATCCCAAAACTTTCTATTTATTTATAGTATTATAGATATAAAACCTAATGACTTTTGAATTGGTTATATTTTATTTGTGAGATTTCTTTTGTATTTTAAAAATAACAAAATTTTTTTTATGTGATATCCAAAAAAATATTAGTTAATTTTAGGATTATGTAATAAAAAATATAACCACTTCTAAAATATATTTAATTATATCTTTTTAAATATGACTAAATTGAAAAGAATATTATAATACACCATATATAATTTGCTATATGAGGGCAACCCTTCCATCCGACCATTATATTTGCTTGGTGCATCAGATTTCCCTTTATTTTACTGTATATGATAGTTATAATAACTGGCTTCATGGATATGGTATCGGTTGGAGGCGACTTCTGTGGTGGGGTGAGCGGATTTTGTGACTAATTTAATGGCTGAATTTCAGCCATTAAAATCTCATCCAACGGTTGAGATTAAAATATTTTGTTATAAAAAGAGTAAATTTATAATAAGTTATATTGATATTTTAATATTTATTAAAAGTTATATTACCCATTTTATCCTCTACGACCTTCTCCTCCAAAAACCACTTCTTCCAAACCCCTACCGACAGCCCCCTCCTACCACCACTTCCCGTCCCCTACCGCCGCACATTTGCCACTGCTACCGCCCCTCCACCCACTTCACTAATCAATCCCTGCACAACCCACTCCCTCTAACTTCGAATACGGACTTGTAACGGACTCCCTTTCCCCCAACTGTGAATACCGACATCAGACTTGCGAGCCAAAGCGCGCGCTAAGTAATGCATAAGATCTCGACGTGAAGTTGCGGTACGCAGAAAAATAATTCAGGTAACATACTATCATCAATTCACCGTTACCATTACAACAACTTTTTTTTTTTTTCTTTCCAGATTTCACGCTCATTTGAGAGTTCCTGCACTCGCCATTTACATAGTTTACTGTCTAAAAGCTAAAATAAAATAGAATAATTTTCATTTAAGTTTTATTTATTTATTTATTTAGCTGTAAATAGCATAATCAAATCCCTTCAATGGGCATAACAGGAAAGCGAAGGACAGAGAGGGAGGTGGTAGACACTAGAAAAGATGAAGAAAGGAACATGATAGCAAAATCAACTCCCCCCTCTGCATCAGTCCCAGCAATGATTGCACGGCACTCCCATCTCCTTGTTTGACCGTGAGATGAACGTGATAGCAGAGGCGGTTATGGTGTCAGGCCGGTGAGTGAGGAAAACTGGTTAGCGAAGAAATGAGGGTGCGTTTGTTTGAATTTTTTAAAAAAGTGGTTTTAAAATCTAAATTTTATATATAATTAAAAAAATTAAAAATTAATTTTTAAAAAAATTATTCTTTTCAATTTTTATAAAAAAAATGTGAAAATAAAATTTTTTAAAATTTATTATTTTAAAAAAATTATTTAAATATATGAAAATTAATTTTTTAATAAAAAATAATTTTTTATTAAAAAATTCAAATAAATACATCCAAAATGAGAAATATGAAAAAGTAATTTTATTTTATTTTATTATTATAATATTAACTTAATTGGTCACAAACTCGGATTGAACGTCACGGAATTCGCCTCGGTTAGATAGCTAAATGACATAAAGCAAATAACAAAACTGATGGCTATACATCTGCTCCTATTAAAAATCAGCAAATGTAGAATACAGTGATAACTTCCAGGTAACTTAGGGGTTCTATAATGAGTATAACAGCCCCAATCATTTTTTGTTTCAATCTTATTATTTTCAACCTAGTAGAACAGCTAAATCATGCAAGAAAAAAGGATTATTTTATCTATGAGAATAAAAAGAAAATAAAGATTAATCAGTACCAATTTTGATAATTTTCCTTACTTAATAAATAAATAAAAGTTGAATATTTTTTTTAAAAGATTAATTTTATTACATTGTTAACATAAAGAATTTTATAATATCATCTAATTATATGATATTAAATATGTGGTTTTTGAGATAATAATAATAAAAAATAAATAATTTTACTAATATAATAACATATAATTAGATAATTATATAAAAAAAATTTACATTAACAACAATTTAAAATTTGATTTCTTTTTTCAAAAAAGAGTTAACGATAATATTATGTTGTTCCATGCAGCTTGCTACTTGCGGCTCCAAATTGTGCTCCGGGTCAACATGTGTACCCAACCCGAATAATAGAAAAAACCTATCGTTATTTTTTTTAAATGATTACCTTAAGCTTTTGTTGATGTAATTTATATTAATTTTGAATTAATCTCAACTTTTTTTTAGATCATTAATATTTAAAGTCCATTAAATTTTAATTAATTTAACTCAATTTAATATTTTTTTAAATCAAATCTGTATAGCTTTACTTATAAATAAGTTCTTTTCTGTTGTCATGTGCATAACACTTTTAACTAAAATTCGACATATCAAACAGATATCGGATTTAATAGTAGTTATTTCATCTCAAATATATCCATTTTAATCCTAAAAAAGTATTTTAATCTAATGAAAATCTAAGTAGTATAGTTTTACTTTCCTTCTTGCTTTTTGTTCATTCACCTTGATCCTTTCATTTTTTTTTCTTTACTTTCTCTTATTTTTCTTAGACATGAATAGTGAACAACCAACAACTACCTTAAGCAGAAATTAATAATGTGATGATTGAGGAAAAAGTTATTTAAGAGTGTGTTTGTGTAAAATTTTTTGACAAAAAAATTATTTTTTTATTAAAAAAGTCACTTTTGATATATTTGAATAAATTTTTAAAAATAATCAAAATTTCAAAAAATTTATTTTTAAGCTTTTTAAGTATAAATTGAAATAATAGTTTCTAAAAAAAGTTTTATTTTTAAAATTTTCAATTATACAAAAATATTTAATTTTATAATCACTTTATTTTAAAAGTTAGAACAAATGCATCCTAATACGTATAAGGCTATAAATACTTGATCAAAAAAGCATATAGAAAAATTTATAAGAGTTAATATATATTTTTGGTTCATGAAAAGATCAAAATTTAGATTAAAGTAACAATTTGGTTCCTCAAATATATACATGATATCAATTTAGTTTTTGAAATGATTTTCACATCAATTTAGTTTATGACAAATCCATGTATATCAGTTTAATTTTTTAAAGATTTTTTATATCAGTTTAGTCCTTAAAAAATATATATGATATCACTTTGATTATTAAAAAATGTATGTGATTTTATTTGATCCTTCTTTTTCTATAAATTTATAAATTTATTTGATGTCACATGTATATTTTATAGACAAAATTAATGTCAAAAATCTTTGAGGGAGTGAAGTGATATCATGTGTATCTTTTATGGACTAATATGATATTAAACACCTTTTAGGAACTATACTAATATCATATATATCTTTGATGGATCAAATTATTAATTTAGTTTAATATTTAATAGATTATCCTCTCAAAAAAATTGTTAATATTTTTAAGGTTTAATTAGGATATATTGATAGTGTAAAATAATTTTACATTATCAGCCAATAGAAATATTAAAAAGTGACAAATCATAATAAATTTTTTATTATAATAAGTAATTATTTATATGAATTAATATTTTTTAAAATTTTTATTAGATATTATCAGTATATTTAAATTAAATAATTAAATCACATAATAAGAATTTAATCTTTTCGTTAACTTTTATTTGTTGAGTGTCATGTTGCATTTTATTTCTAATTAATTTAAACATGCGTTTGAATAATATATACAAAATGAAAACCTAAATTGCAGAATGGAAAGATTAGTTTGTTATAATATTTTTAATTTTAGGAATATTAGTGTTAATAAATTTTCTCTAAAAGATTAATCTCTTAAGGATGTGTTTGTTTTAGTTTTTTCTCTTAAAATAATTGAATATTTTTATTAAATTTTTTTATAAAAATTATTTATTTCAAATTTTATTAAAAAATTAAAAATAAAATTTTTTAAATTGTTGAATAAAAATTAAAATAAATATTTTTTTTATAAAAATTAATTTTTTAATAATTAAAAAATTACCTTTTATCCAAAAAAAAAAAAAAAAAGCCCGAATCAAACGCACCCTAATTCTGAGTTGTTTGATGGAACTCCTTAATAACTCAATTACAATCTAAAACAAACTTGGATTAGAAAAAGAGGAAAAAAAAAAAAAACTCAAAAACCCTTCTCCAATTTCAGTTTCTATTCTGGGTTCCGCTCATGATCCTATTATCAGTTGTTGCGCTTTGCTTTGCGATAGTTTCTGGAGCGCTGGTTCATTAGTAACACTCTGAACTGTTAGAGCTGTTCTTGTTACTTAGGAAATTTTCCCTTTTTATCAACTAGGGTTTACTTTTTGAGATTCTCGTTTAGATTCGTAATTGCGAAAACTTTGAGCAATTTTATAGCATGCTGCCACTTTTTGGAGCTGGGGGTTACTCAAAATTTGATTTTTTTTTATCATTTTTTTCGTGTTAAGGTTTCGGGTAGCCTTGTTTTTATTGGGCGGGGAAACCGTGCCTTTGAATCAATGAATCAAGATTAGAACTTGATTCATGCTTGCTCGATGAAACTAGCTTTTTTTGTGTAAGCTTCAATGAGAACTTGAACTTGGTGAAGCTTTCGCTTATCTTGTTTATGGAGAAACCGTCTGAGTTACTAGGCTCCAAAGGGTTGATTAAAAGAGATGAATTTGTGAGGATCATAGTTCAGTGCCTATACTCATTAGGGTACTGTAGTTCTGCATCATGTTTGGAATTGGAATCTGGTGTTTCATACAAGTCCCCAGAGTTGAAGTTGCTTGAATCACATGTACTGAATGGGAATTGGGATGATTGCATAAATTTTCTTAATTCCATAAAGGATGTGTTGGGTGAAGAAGCTGTGGAATCTGCTATCTTTCTTGTCTTCAGGCAGTGTGTTATGGAGTATCTGAATCGCGGCGAGGACGCTTTGGCTTTGAGTGTGTTAAGGAAACAGGTTTCCGCCTTGCATGTGGACAAGTACAAGGTTCACAGCCTGGCTAATAGTGTGCTTTCCTTGAAGGATAGGGAATTAGGTGCTGTAGATGGTGGGGATGTTGTACATAATTCAAGAAGAAAGTTGTTATTGGATTTGGAAAAATTGCTTCCTCCCCCAATTTCAGTGCCTGAAAGAAGGTTGGAGCATTTAGTTGAAACTACTGTTGCAGCTTGGGTTGATTCTTGTATGTATCATAGTTCTCCTAATCCTGTTTCACTTTATGAGGATCATCACTGTCGCAGGGATCAGATTCCTACTACAACCACTCAGGTGAGTTGGCTTGGTTGATTGTTGCTATATACTGTGACATTCATCAATGATTTATGTAATTTGTAGCAGTCCCTCCTATTTAAGACAAAATTGTGAAGCATGATGTCAGGGCTTCTTTTCGACTCCATCTGGGGTGTATGCTTTTTTACTGATCTAAATTTAAGAGTTTGAGTTAGTTGTCTTTTAAATATGACTTGAAGCATAAGTTTGTGTCTATTATCTACAATATGTTATATTTATTGTAGCTTTTTAGTGCGAAAAATTTATTTTTTCTCCATTGAATATACTGTTGAATTTGATTTTTTATTTTATTTTATTTTATTTTTGGTTTACATCTTTTGTGGTATTTAAAAATCCTTATAGCTTTTTGTTACAGCTAAGATTATCTTTACTATCTAAATTATGTTGTAAATGATGGACTTCCTACTATATATTATGAAAGGGAGGGGGAAAAAAGGTATTGCTCCGTCTTCTTTTACTTTCATTTTTTTTAAATATATAAAATAAATTAAAATGGAACAATGGATATAATATTTCTGCTCACTAATATCTATAACCCATGTTTCTCTTGCAGCTAAGTTTTTGGCATTTCTTGTACTATATGAGCATGTCAAGAGACTGGTAACTGTTATTTGATATATCAAGGATTGATATGATTTGGAGATTTTTCCTGACCATCTGATCCTTCGAATTCTTTTGTAAATGCCAAGAGATTGACTATGGTGACTGCTTTATCTTGGCAAAGGAGGATAAATTTGAAATCATGAATATAAATTACAAATTAATATTTCTGATATGTGAGATTACTTGCCTTAGATGTTAAATAACTTTTTCTCCTTTCCATTGCTGCAGATATTGACTGGACATAGACATGAAGTTTGGTTTGTTCAATTTTCTAATAGTGGGGAGTTCCTAGCCTCTTCATCAAATGATTGCACAGCCATCATATGGAAGGTATAATGCTATTGTCATAATAAGAAGTATTTATTTTAGCTTTACATGATTCTTCCAATTTTAATGTTTTACTTTTTATTTAATGTCAACTAATGTTTAAGCTCATAATATGTATGAGAAAAAACTAGTTGGCAAATTTTTTTATTTCCATTGTATGTTCACTATGATTTAGGTTCTTTTTATAGCAACAATCTTATACATCCCATGATAAATATCATTTAGATTGATAGATAAACATTTATTGTTTTTGAAGATTTATCGAGTGATCGGAGATTTTATTATGCATATTATGAGCTTCATAGGTCTATATTGGGTGGACTCTGGAAGTTAATTAAAAGCCAAAAAGTATGGGTGTCTCTTATTCTTATTGGCATGAAGCTCATACCCTTTTTGCTTGCATTTGGGTATATTATGTTTATGGTAAGGGATGGTTTGGTTGATATTGTTTATAGTGGTTCTTATTCTGTCCGAAGTCTATGATCAATATCCACATCCTGCTCCATCCCAAAAATAAATATATTCATTCTCATGTCTGTATCCTATTCTATTTGAATTTCCAGATAGCAGATACCCAACAAAAGATCAGATCTGTACCCATTAAGTATCTTATTTCATTCGGTCTTTGACCAGAGTTTCTCCATAAACATTGTTGAGAGACTAAACTTCCTGGCCAATAGTGCAACTGAAATACTTCCAACAATTGCCTTCTCTAGGGTTTGAACTTGGTTTTCTTCTTGAGAATACAGCTCGCTTATTATTGCATCCAACCCTTGTTGGTAGATCCATTCCATGCCCATTCAATATTGTTATTTCATATATTCGTATCCTATCCAATATCCATGGAGATGGATGTATATGTGAATTTCTACCCAAATTGTCATTGAGGAAGCTATTGACTTTTCAGTGATGGGTTAATCTTTTGGGATCATTTCCAACACTAGTGTTGGTATTACTAGATAGAAATGATCAATGATTTTTGGTAGCTTGCTGAGCCCACTTCAATGACTGGCCTGCAAAATTACAATCTGATAAAGATCTCAAATCTAGTTTTATAAATCTGCTGTCTTTCTCTTTAGCTCTCTAAGGGATATTAAGACGTTTTGTTTGCTGCAGATCAGGTTAATTACTCCTTGGGCAGATGGTAATTTTCCTGATGCAGATAAAGGCTGAACATAAGCTTGTGATATGAAAGAGAAGGGGAAATTTCTCCCATTTATTTTATTTTTGGTTATGAGGGAGTATCGATCAACACGTGACATTTTAAGGGGATCATGCTTGCTATCTAAACTTTTCACCTCATTTGAGTCATTTGATTGGGCAAATAATTGGCCATGGACACAATTAGGATGCAAAAACACAATATTTTGATTCTCTTAGTCATGAATAAGTAGGTCAAATAATTTCATTTTTATAACTTATAAGAATCTAGACTTATTTCACTATAAGTGATGTGGGTTGTTTAGTGGCTCATTAAAAACATACTTGTATGTGAATGAATGTTTGCTCAACTGGTAGGAATTAATTGCATTGACAAAAGGTTTTGGGTTGGATTCTCGCTAGTGGACCTCCATTGGTAGGTCATCTATAACTACCACTGTAAGCCCTCAATGAGGCTTGTGGCATGCCACCTTGGAATGGAATGGGACAACCTTTCTCCCCCTAAACTTTCTTGTTCCCAAAAAATAAAAAATTGATACACATGTATTTTATCTCAATTCTACAAAAAGTAAGTTGGAGCTTCATTTGGGAAATTTATTTAATTCAGATTGTGTTTCTAAATATTGTACAAAATGTAAGATGGAGTGTTATTTGGGAAATTTATTTAATACTCCCTCCGTTTCAAAATAACTGTCATTTTGATCAAATTGGTACATTTTTAAATTAATGTATTTGGATATAAATTTGGTCCAAATACATTAATTCAAGAATGTACCAATTTAGTCAAAGTGACAGTTATTTTGAAACAAAGGGACTAAATATAATGTCTGCAGATTGTTTTTCTAAATATTGATGTTTTCACATTATGTTTCTAGATATTCTTAAAGAAAGTAAGATGTGGCATTGTTTAGGAAATTTATTTAATATTAAATATAATGTTTTCAGATTGTGTTTCTAAATATAGATGTTTCCACATTATGTTTCTAAATAGTAAATATTGATGTTTTCAGATTATGTTTCTAAATATTGAAGTTTCATCGGATTTGGATTTGAATTTGAATTTATACTTCATACAATATGGCTTTCTGTTTTGGAAATTTGAGAAGACATTTCTGATTATAAAATTAAGTCCTTGAAAATTTTGGTTGTCTTAATTTGTATGCTTTCCTTAATTTGGTATACTTGCATGTGGGTCTCATTGTCATACTTTTGATAGTGATATGTAAATCTTGGTAGGTACTTGGTGCACCTATACCCGGAATGATGAAGGTTTAGATCTTGATTGTGTTAAAGAGAGAATTTATTGAGTTCATGATAGATTATACCGAGTTTGTTCCTAGGAAAATGGCTCATGCCAAAATGGAAATTTTTGTAACTGTGCATACTTTGGGAGAATGAGCGCTCCGTAGACAAAAATCATCAGGTCTTGAATGTTTTAAATTGCTTGCATTAATATTTATATTGAAACATTTTAGATACAAGATGTTTGATCAGTTCATCTGTCAAGGAATGTGAAATTCTTCACATGGACTGCAGCCTTGCAACATGGCATTCTCTCTTTAATCAAACAAGTCAAATTCTAAATGTGCTAAATGAACTCAGTCTGCTGATTTAAGTAGATAAGAGGACAACGTAAAATATTTTGTTATGTTTTTTTTTAGTTTTATCTCCCAGTTTAAATGCCGAAGTAGAGAAACATTGGAGCGGTGTAGTTTCTAATGTTCTGAAGTATTTCTGTCAGGTGCTGGAAGATGGGACAATGGTGTTGAAACACACCCTTTGTGGCCACCAACATGCTGTATCTTTTGTAGCGTGGAGTCCTGATGACACCAAGTTGCTTACATGCGGGAACACGGAAGTTTTGAAGCTGTGGGATGTTGAAACAGGTACATGCAAGCACACATTTGGGAATCAAGGCTTTGTTGTGAGCTCCTGTGCCTGGTTTCCCAACTCAAAGCAGTTTGTGTGTGGCAGTTCTGACCCTGAAAAGGGCATCTGCATGTGGGACTGTGATGGGAACGAGATAAAAGCATGGAGAGGAATGCGGATGCCCAAAGTCGTTGATCTTGCTGTTACTCCTGATGGTGAGTGTCTCATCAGCATATTCTTGGATAAAGAAATTCGGATCCTGCGTATGGGAACCAATGCTGAACGAGTCATTTCAGAGGAGCACCCAATCACATCTCTTTCAGTTTCAGGAGATAGCAAGTTCTTCATTGTCAATCTAAACAGCCAGGAGATTCATATGTGGGATGTGGCAGGGAAATGGGATAAGCCATTGAGGTTCATGGGCCACAAGCAACACAAGTATGTGATAAGGTCCTGCTTTGGTGGATGGAATAGCAAGTTTATTGCCAGTGGTAGTGAGGATTCACAGGTACTCCCCTTTTCTTAGTGTGCTGATTAGTAGCAATTATATATATAGAAATTAACAACCAAAGGTCCTGGTAACCTTCTTACATGTATTACAAGGCAGCTCAGTGCACGAAGCTCCCACTTGGTGGGGTCTGGAGAGGGTAGATATACGCAGCCTTACCCCTGCAATCAGAGGCTGTTTCCATGTATTACAAGGCATTATTAGTAAACATTTCACTATTAATTAAAGCACCCCAAAATTTTATATAATGCAGATATACATTTGGAACTGCCGGCACTCCAAGCCCATAGAGGTCTTACCTGGGCACTCCTTGACTGTGAACAGTGTGAGCTGGAATCCCAAAAGACCACACATGTTGGCATCTGCAAGTGATGATTACACAATCCGTATATGGGGACCGAGCTTATAATGAAAAAAATAAGGCAACTTGAGTAGATTAGATGAGCACAAAAATTGCATAATAAAATTTCAAGCCCTAGTGTAACATATGTAAGTAATATTCATTTTTCCCCTCACCCTAAGTAGCCCAGCATGAGTTGGTGGAGTCTGGTATAGCCATGCAAGAATTTTGTAATTTTGGCATTTGGGGAGTACATTTTTCCACTTGTACAAGTTCTTTCTTTCATTTGTTACTATATATGCTTAATTTGTCATCTCCTATGTAGAAACTAGTGGGTTATATAGTCAGGGCCTTTTCTTTTCCTCATTTTGTACTTATATGCTATGATATGAAATTTGTTAGCAGCATATTCATTTTTGGTCCACGAATATGTTTACTAGTCATCTAGAGGGATCTATGGGCACGGCATGTGCTTTGGGTCTCATGGAGAGGGACAGGAATCAGGCATCATCATCCTCTCTGCAGTCTGTACTCAGCCTCTTAACCGAGTCCACAGACTATTTAAACAATTGTACGTCACTCTGGACAAACATTTATAACAAAATCGGTGGCAACGTGTGAAACATACTTAGTGAGTGGCTAAATTAAATTATTTTTTGTTTAGCTCATAATGGAATGTGCAATTGGAAAAGCTTTGCTCTCTTTTTTATAAGGATAAAATAAAACTAAACACCTGCTTAAACTTTCTATTGGGTTGATGAAATTGCTTGGTATCAATCTTGATAAAGTGATTGGAGTTCGAAGAATATTTGGTTGGAGAAAACCGGAGACAAGGAGCATGGCACAATATGGCATCTAATAAATGATATGGTCAAATACTTTCAATCTATACATAATTTTAATTTGATACATTAGTATAAGTGTTTAATTTAATAATTTAATTTATATATATTGATAGTATAAAATTTTTTGACAGTATTATCTAATTAAATTTTTTCATTTGTATAATTTGTGGAGTAATGAAGGTGAGAGTTATGCATATTTACTCATGTAGTAACATATAATTAAATAATAGTATAAAATTTTTTTATATTATCAATATATATAAATTAAATCATTTAATTTAATTATTTATTATCTTAAAAATCTTATAATTAGAAATGTATAATAAAATAATAATATAATTTTTTTATATTAATAATATATTAAAATTAATCTCTAATAAAAAATATTGCTCACAAAAATATAATCCTTACACGAATTAGAATATGATATCTGATGATGTGGCGGAGAATTAATTTTCTGTAAAATCTTCCATATTCAAAGAGTGCACTTTTTTTTAAAAAAACTTAATTGCAACTTACCTCCCACACATTTATCAAGTATTGGGTGATTATATTAAAAAATTTTATTGATGTGATAATTTATAATTAGATATTTATATAAAAAAATTTTATATTGATAATATATTTAAATTAAATCAATAAATAAATAAAGAAAAAGAAATATTTGATATATTTATTTTTTCTAGGATACTGTCTCAATTTATAATTTATCCACTATTAAATAAAATATAAATTTTATTAATAAATAAAATATAAATCAATACAATATCTCATAAAAAATAGAACCGCAATCACTCCTCGTAACAAAATTACTATAGCTAATTACTTTCCTAATCTCTTTCTTTTGCTTACTCACATGTGTCTGTGTTGGTCCCAAGCCCATTGGCTCTAGGTTTTCACACATCCCTATGTTTCCCCGACTGAACGGTGCACATGGAGCGATCTCATCCGTTCTTCAAAGTCTTCATTCTTATCAAGAACAACGCTCCCCTTGCAAAAACACCCTTACAAATATTTTTTTTACACTCCCCTCCCTGAAACTTAAGGATATTCTAATTACACCCCAAAACACACGAATTCGTTTTTACCGTCGTCTCCCTAGGGTCTCTCTCTCTCTCTCTCTCTGCCCCCTCGCCCCTTTGAAAATCAAACACGGAAGCTCTGAAATAAGAGCCCCACGACACGACCTAGAGATAGAGAGAGAAAGAGAGAGAGAGAGAGGCTGTGAGGGTTGATTGTTCGATTAGGAACCCGAAACGAACCGTAGCGTCTCTGTGTGAATCGAAGCAATGAATCATAATCTCCTCTGCCTGTAACTCTCTCGTCGTCATCAGATTGGATCCTTTTGTTTGTGTGGCGTTGTTGTCGTCAATCTCGAGAATTTCTATGAATTTTGGTTCCTCACAGAACAATAGCAGAAGGAAAAAATGACGGGGTTTCCCAGGGTTCGTGATCACGCCTCATCTTCCCATAATTCTAATAGCAGGTAAGGATTCGCCCTTTTTCTGATTAGCCCCATATATATTGGATGTAGCTTCTTCTTCTTTTTTCAATTTTTAATTTTTTTTACCTTTTGTCCAATCTGGGCGTCAATTTTTCCATTTGCCCAGGCGGAACGGAATTTGGAATTCTGGGGTTGCGTGATTTGGATGGAAATTTGGGAAATTTTGATTTTGGTTATCATTGATGGTCTCTCTCTGTCTTTGTTCTGTGAGTGTGTCGCTTTCGGATAATTCTAGGTATTGGGAGTTTGGGAATAATAATGTTCTCCTGGTGATTTGAGTCAGCTGAAATTCTGCTTGATATGTGTGTTTTCATTGTTTTATGAGGCTTAGTTCTGTTTGCTGCTTAGTTTTCCAGCTGGATCCTGATTTGTTGGTTAAGTGATTCTTGATTTTGATCAAGTTCAATTTACAGTCACTGACTCAAAAACGGGAAATAGTTATGGCCTCAGGTATGTTTGTGTCGTGTGAAATTAGTTGGGTGCTGAGATCATAGTAATACGAGATTGTAATATGCATATTGGCTAATCAATTGTGGGAGCAGATCGAATGGGTTTATTTGATCACAAATACTTGGTAGTGTGGTACTCACGGGAAGTTTTTATGCAGTATCTGTATAGACATAGTCATGGAGCATCTAATTTTGTTGTCAAAATTTTCTTATTCCCGTACCTTGAATATCAGTATATCACACCCTCCAACACTAGGCTTGGCATTGTGATTTGGTCATGCTGCTATACTTAAATCATCTTCAAGTTTATTTTTCATCAGCTGAGGCAGAATACGCCCCACTCTTTTATATTGGATTTGAAGTCTAATATTTCTCTCATCTGATGTGTTCAATTTGGTCAGTGGTAGCAATGTATTTAGTTTGCTAGCACGGAGAGAGATTTCGCCTAGAACGAAACACGTGGCAAAATGGCATTGGGGAGAAGCTACTAAATCAAAATCTGGTTCTCACTTGCATCCTAAAAATGAAGTAGCAAGGGATGCAAGGCATGGCCTCCTCTCATGGTACTTACAGTTCTTCAGTCTAAAGTTATCTTGGTGAAAAAGCATGCCTCTTGAAAATGTGGAATTTCTTTTGCTTTCTTCAAGCAAGGTTGATTTTGAGGACTAACATCTCTACCAATGATTGTCAGGGTTGAAGCTGAGTCATTGCGGCATTTGTCAGCTAAGTATTGCCCTTTATTGCCTCCCCCACGGTCTACTATTGCTGCAGCATTTAGTCCAGATGGAAAAGTTCTTGCATCCACGCAGTAAGTTGCAACTAGTTAATCTCTTTACTAATTTGAATTTAAGACTATTGCGATTGAATTTGTTTCTTTGCCATGTGCAGTGGTGACCACACAGTAAAGATAATTGATTGTGAAACTGGAAATTGCTTAAAGGTGTTAGTTGGCCATAGGAGGACGCCTTGGGTGGTAAGCTTAAATCTGCCTTTTTATCTTAATTTATTGTGTCTATGTTTTTATCTGCCTTGGGTGCTGATTGTAGTTCATAAAATGATTCCCTTTTGCATGGAGTTTGGTAAGATATATTTTTAAGAAGTGACAATCCTATTGAATTCAGTTCATCAAGTTCTCATCATTATCCAACAAAGCCATGTCCTGCAATTCAATTTATGCAGTTATTTAATATTTCCTTACTGAATTCTGTATACTAGACTTCCTTGTTTTTGGATAATTTGTGCAAGTGGTCGCCAGTTTCACGCAAGACGAAGTTGATGTCTTTGTCAATTCATGATGTTGATTCTTCGGTGTGCCTAATTTGCACTGTCCCCTCTCCTTCTGTAAACATTTTTACATTTAGGAAGCACTTCTTCATATTTTTGAATTTTAATAATTTGCTGATATGCTGCAGGTTAGGTTCCATCCATTGCATCCACAAATACTTGCTAGTGGGAGCTTGGATCAAGAAGTTCGTTTATGGGATGCTAACAAATCAGAGTGCCTCATATCTCATCATTTCTGTATATTTACTGTCGATGCCCCCTTTTCTTTTTCTAAATTACTTTTTTAGCTGTTAATGAATTTTTTTGGGTCGTTCTTTTCCTTGTATTTATTGTGTTCTATCGTTGGTGAATATATTGGGTGTATTGTCACAGATCGCCCCATTGCATCCATTGCTTTTCATGCCAAGGGGGAAATAATCGCCGTTGCATCAGGCCACAAGGTAGGATTTCTTTTTTGAAAACCTCCCATGTTGTTTCAATCTTTAATGAGTTGTTGCACATTTTGGTAGCACTTTTTTCCCCTGAAGTTGTTACATTGTGTTCTGGAATACTGCGTCAGCTGTATATATGGCACTACAACAAGAAAGGTGAAGCAGCCTCACCAATATTTGTGTTGAAGACAAGGCGCTCACTTCGAGCCGTGCATTTTCACCCGCATGCTGCGCCATATCTCTTAACTGCTGAGGTAAATGAACTCTAAAAATATTTGGTTGCTGATCTACTCAAGCTACTCAGAATATTAATTTTAGGATTTTCCTTTTCATTAACATATTTGGATTGGTGTGTAGGTCAATGATCTTGATTCTTCAGATTCCTTAATGACAGAAGCAACATCACTTGGTTATTTACAATATCCTCCTCCTGCTGTTTTTGTCACAAATATTCATCCTAGGGAACATATTACTTTGTCTAGTGAACCACCCTATGTGTCATTGCCTTTCCTCTTCATGCCATCATATGCTGTTGATGAGGCAAGACCAGAAGCCCAGCACATTAGTCATGATGTTAGCTCATGTAGCACGCAAATTGAATCTTCTGCGACGGTGCAGTTTCAAACGGACACAAATGCGGCTGAGCAATATGATACTACAGTGTCTCCCATGGAAACATTCTCCGAAATGCCCACTAGCTCTCAAACTGGTACAGAATATCCTGCTCATGCTACTTTCTCTAATGGAATGGGAATTGGAATGAGTAACCTCGCAATGGATGGTATGGAGACAGATGAAACCGAACATGCTGAAGGAAACCAACATGGAAACTCTACCAGTGCCTATTCTCTTAATGGTGTGCTACATGGACTGTCTAGACAAACTGCAAATCGTGAGGTTCTCTCAGAGTTTGGTCAATTTCATCAGTTTTTTCCTTCAAGGGACCCAAGTGGATGGGAGTTACCTTTTCTGCAAGGCTGGTTAATGGGTCAAAGCCAAGTTGGTGTTCCGTCAATGCTTCCTAATATGGGTGTTAGTTGTGACAGTGTAGGTCAACAGATTGGTTCTTCCATAATGGCACCTAACCTTTCCGCTTCTAATGCTGATGTAGCACTGTCTTCTTCAGCAATGCCTGGCAGCATCAGCATACCTGGATCTTCTGTGAGATCAAGTTTACGGAATCATTTTTCACAATGCCGTGTAACTGTATCTGAATCTGGAAACCTGGCTGCTTCTATTAGTGCCCCGCATGATGGGTCTGATATCCAAACCATCATAAGTCGGATCCAGTCAGAACTTGCCACATCAATGACTGCAGTGACGGCTGCAGAGTTGCCTTGCACTGTGAAGTTAAGAGTATGGTCGCATGACATAAAAAATCCCTGTGCTACACTAAATGCAGACAGATGCCGGCTAACTATACCACATGCTGTCCTCTGCAGGTACCTTCTGAAGTTATTGTGTCCACTCCAGGATGTGGTTAATATAGTGTAAATGTTATTTTAAATAGATATTTTGCATGCTATGTGTGAGTTGATTGCCCCCCCCCCTCTCTCTTTTTTTTCTCTTTTTTTGAATAATTATGAACCTATTACTTCACAGAATATTATATTTAATTTTCAGTCATAAATATTTGGACTGCTTAGTCAAATTATATACATAATTGCACTTATATTTTTAATTCACATTTGTGTTTGTAGCGAAATGGGTGCCCATTTTTCGCCATGCGGTAGATTCTTAGCTGCCTGTGTTGCTTGTATGCTTCCTCATATGGAAGCTGATCCTGGATTACAAACTCCAGTGCACCAAGAGCCTGGCATTGCAACATCACCAACTCGTCATCCAATCTCAGCACACCAAGTCATGTATGAGCTGCGGATATATTCCCTTGAGGAGGCAACGTATGGCTCACTTGCTTCAATTATTGCCGCCAAGCATTTCATTATCTTTTTCACACATTTAAGTTCGTTCATTAAATCTCAAAATAATTTTGTCATCTGTATTTGTTGAACAGATTTGGAACGGTGCTTGCTTCACGGGCAATTAGAGCGGCTCATTGTCTGACATCAATTCAGGTCAGCTAATTACTTTATCATATTTCTAGTGTATTTTTCATACTTTATACATGCAAACAGACAAGGTTCTTGATAGCTATTTATGTTTTAAGACAGCAGACTAGTACTGCATTTTTTTAATTGTAGGGAATGGATAGACTGTGTGGCTTTCAATTTTCACCATTATATTATTACTTTTTATCTCTCCTGCCTTTTGTGGAACTTTGTGTTCATCATAATTGTAATTCTATCCTTCTTCTCTGCACGTCTGTACGTCTGTTTACATATTGATGTTTCATGAGTCTCTCGCAATCTTGCACAGCCATAGATAAAGATAGTGGCCTATTTTCCTGATGTGTTATTGCACAAAAAAGAGTAGCAAACCCTGTGTTATTATAAGCCATTAAATTTATTCTTATGAGTCTCTTTACATATTGATAGTTTCTTCCGTCACTTGAATTGATTAACTATAATTTGGAAAGCCCTTATCCCACTGAATTGAATTTATGCAACTGCTTTTTCATGTGTAGTTCTCACCTACATCTGAGCACATACTACTTGCCTACGGTCGACGTCATGGTTCTCTTCTTAAAAGCATTGTCATTGATGGAGAAACGACATTACCTATATATACAGTGTTAGAGGTAAAATGCTCTTCCCCCCACCTCAATCTTAAGTCATTTTCTCATCTGAGTTGCTCCCAATTATGAAATATTATATTCACCCACATTTTGCAGTCACAATAATCTTTGATTACAATGTACCTTTGTTTTTGGAACATGAAATTGATATTCATCAACTGTTTTTTTTTTTCTTTCTAAACTATCGATCAACTGTTTGTGCTTAATCTATGAGCTGATACCGATTGTTGTCAGTTATCTTATTTATCCCCTGTTTGTAGCTAAAATTATTGTAACTTTGAATTTCATTTCTCTGAATTTGCTTTGTCTTTTAGGTATATAGAGTGTCGGATATGGAACTTGTTCGGGTGCTTCCTAGTGCGGAAGATGAGGTCAATGTGGCATGCTTTCATCCTTTTGCTGGGGGAGGGCTAGTTTATGGAACAAAGGTATGCTTTTGCTGGGGAGATCAATGAGGTATGCTTTCATTTACATTCTTTAATAGAGAATCTTTTGTCCGTGGTTGTAGGAAGGAAAGCTTAGGATCCTTCAGTATGATGGTGCTCATGCTGTGAATGGCACGGGACCAAGTTACTTTCCTGACGAGACCATCATTGGAATCAGTCAGTGACCAAGGTTATATATTGCTTCTTTTTTATTTATAGTGTTAAGTAGACAGCTATAAGAGTCATGGATAGTTCACAAGGTTCTGCTGTTATGTTCTTTGCAAAAACAATGTTCTTGTTGGGTGGGTCAATCAACCATGACAGTTGAACTTTTGTTTTTAAGATAAATTAGAAGGATCAAAGTAAAATTTGTTTTTAATCAGGCAATCCCCACAAAAAAGTTTTAATTATATTTTCCCATAGTTAGAAGTCAAAATTTGGCCATCCCTCCCTCCACTGATCACTAGAAAGGAGGACTTGCTATATCATAGCATTTTTGGCAGTCATAAGATATTTGATTTTCGTACATTAGTTCTTCTCTTCTTTTTTTTTCACACATACATTAGGTGTTTTAGAAGCCAAAAAACTGTACGTTATTTGTTTTTGCATGATTGGATGGATTGAGTGTATTCATATTGCATTTTGTGGGGTGTAAAGTGGGTTTGCCTATGAAGTTTAGAGCACATGCTAGACTGGTTTACGAGGAATAGATTAATGAAAGTTTGTTCCAAGAGGGGATCATTTTGACTTTGCTATGGTATTTGCTTTTGGCTCAACCACTCGAATAACTTTATTGGAGAGCCTTACTATCTAATGATCCTTACTTCTTTCCTCTTGCATTGTCCTTCACGCCTTCCCCCCCTGGGGGGGCGCATGTGATGAGTGAATTTGAGGAACATATTTGGTTTCATTTTTTATCATAGCAACTCCTTACATGAACATGTATTTGTATATGTTAATATGTATTTGGATTGCAATAATTGACATTTTACTTATGCTTACGAAGTTACTGTCTAATTGTAGGATACATGCGATTGGAGATGGAATTCAGTGATCTGCTTCCCATCATCTGTACAACTCAGAGGGTAAGCCTCCCACCCTAACCTCTTCACTCTCTTCTTCGGTTGAATTTGTGGTAATATAAGCTATAAGCTCACAAGTCGATAAACTACGTACATAGTGGATCAGAAATATTTCTCTTTCAGGATAATTCTATGGAGAGGTGGACCTCTCAAGCTGTTGAGCTTTCTCACCATAAGATTTATATTGTGAGTAGAGATTCTTAGCTTGATTTTTTAACCAACACAACCAACTAAAGCTCAACCTCTTGAGAGGTATACTCTTGATAGAATTATCCTTCTTTTGATGTGCATGAGGTTTTGAAATCTGTGTGTTATCCTCATGCAGCTGTCTCAGATGATGATCTACACAAACTGTAACACCATATCCAATGCTGAGCAGGGAGCACGTGCAACCAAGCGCTGGAACTTCACTCTCGCTGCTAATGCAATTGTATATTTTTGTATTATCCATGTATGAATATGTGTACTAATATTAATCCTTTGTTAGTTTGTAATTTTTCTCTTTGCTCCTTCCCCCAACCCATTAGTGGGGCTTCTTCCTTTCTTACATCTGTGGAACGAGTTAACTGGTTCCCAAGAAAAAAGGATTATTTTGTCCTCGTTCTCAAGCTGTAGGACATGGCATTAGCATCATTGGGTATTTTCAAATTGGTTAGCAAATATATGAGGTGTGAGGAGTGGGTTAATATCAACATTTGTGAGAGGGAGACAGCCAAACCTCGGTTATTTGATCGAACACTAGCACAAAAAGTTATATGACTAAAAAAATATTTAGGTGATTAAAGTTCCTGGAGCGTTCATGTGAGTTTTGACTAATTAAGGTTCGTTTGTTTTCACTACGTGATGGAGAAATATTGACAAAGACATGCCGTGACAGTCATTTCATAAATTGTCACCAGACAATTAGGGGTGGGTGGTGGGTGGTTAAGCATGGGACACGGCAAAAGTTATTGGTTTTCCTCTTCAATTGGAAAAGTTCGTGTTGGTTCTTGCCTCTTGGATGTTGTTGACTTTGTGTTAATTTTCATTCTCTCGTATGTCATAACGTTAATGTATTGAGCACATCAACCACGAAATTGAAATATTTCTTTTACGGGTCAAAACAAGAGGGAATGCCCAAATATAAGTATCCGAACAGATGGGTGCTGGAATTGTTAAACCAAAGATGCCGAACGGATTAAAGGTATAAAAAAAAAAAAAAAAGGTACAAAGCAAAAGGTTAGAGAAAAAGGATAAAGACCGACAACAAAACAAAAAAGGACTTGGCCATCCTAAAGCCCCATGTGCAAGTCCTTTTCTTATCTAACTAAATCTAGAAGCCGTGTACTTTCTGCATGTCATGGTACATTCCACCATAGTGGAGAAAGTTATATATATTAAAAAGAAAAACTAATTTATAGATTCCATTCCATTTTTTTTTTCTTCCGCGAACTGCTAGACAAATTATAAATGAGGTTTCAATAATGTCATGTGTTTACTTAAATACACTTTTTCGTTTGATTATAAATATTATTAAAAGTTAACCGCATTACTTCTTTCTCTATTCTTTTAAATTATTGTCGTGTAACAATTCTCCAAGACCTTATTTCACAACCTGAAGGGAATAAGATTTAGTTCAAAACAACAAAAAGCACCATAAAGGCTATGGGTAATCAGCTATGACTACTTGCGATTGAAAAAAAGTTCCACGAAAAAAAAAGACATTTAAAAGTATCTTTTTTAGAACAATGCTATTTATATATGATAAGTAGAATATAGCAATAGACATCCACATAGAAAGGTACAAAATTTTAACTCAGTCCGCTATCATAAAATAATTTATATCCTTTTCTCTACGTCTACTTGTATGCCCCTTTATTATTTATTTATTATGTATAAATAATATTATTCTCTTTTTAATAAAGTTATCATATTTTCTGTTCGGGCATGATGAACGCCTTGATACGAGGGCAGTTGAGATGGGAAAAGAAAGAAAAAGAAGAGAGTGGAATGGGTCGTGGTCATCAGATGATGGACAGGACAGAGGGTCAGAGAGTGACAGACACATGGGATGAGTGGTAATCAAATTAATGTGTCTAAATCATTCCCTCTATAAAAACCAGGAATCCCCTTAAGGTGTAAGAGCCTCATCATTATCATCATTATAGAAATAATAACTCAAACATAAATTAAACAAATATCCAAATCGTTGACCAGTCAAAGGAACAATAAAAGTTGTATTTTAAATCTTTAACACGTAAAAGAGATTGGTTTGAACGGGACATGCATTGACTGATTTGTTTTCTCCTTCTTTGTCTTTGACCAAAAATTATTGTCATCCCAATTTAGTCTCTCTCTCTCTCTCTGTCAGGCATCTCAATTCAATTCTCCTCAGCACAACCAAACAGGCATAAATAGACAAAAGGGCCATGAACGAATTTCAATGAATAACTTGATGAATCAAAATTCAGAAGGCTAAAACTAATCATAATCAATGTTCCATATAACACTAAGAAGATGATGATGTTGATGAAGAAGAAGTGGATTCAAATTTGTAGTACTTGTCCACGGCAACAGACACGTCCCAAGTGCAACTGAGTCCTTTTGGAATGGTCACAAGATCTCCAGCTCCAAACTCCACAAACTCTGATGACCCTTTTGGGTATGCCTTCACCTTCCCTTTCAGCAAATAGCATGTCTCTTCTGCATCAAATTTCAACTGGTACTTCCCCGGAGAACAACCCCATCTTTCATTATTCACATCCCAACCCCATAAAAAAGAAAAACAAACAAAGACAAAATACAAAAGTTTATTTATATATGCATGTTATATATGATTCACAACACTCTCATACACATAAAAGAGAAAAAAAGGGTGCAACAAAAACAGAAGGAGAAAAGGACATACTTGGGCCAGCACTTGATGTTCAATTCAGCCAGGCGTGACTGTGAAGGATTTCTTTCAATGATGATTCTAAGGTTGGAGTTTGAATCTTCAGCCATGGAAGCAAATAATTAATTAGGAGTTGTTGGGAAGAGAGTTATATGGACAAAGTTTTTGACTATAGCACACGAAGCTCACACTGTGGTGAAAACTTGTGCGCGTCCTTCCTTTCCTAGGCTTTGGGGAGTGGGGGTTTTGGCTACATGCAGTGCGGGATTTTTGGAGAGAAAAAGATGGAATCTTTTTGTGCAGCGTGGGAAGAGGATAAGACTTTATAATAAGAGAGACATTTGAACAAAATAAAATAATTTTATGGGGATATTGGGGTACCCATCATTTAAGAGCTCACCTATCACATCATGCCCCGTATTGCATCTTCACCTCGTGGGGATATCCCCCGCTGCGCTTTTCTGTCTGCTAATAAAGGTGAGTGGCAGTGCCAAAAGAAATTCTTAGATGCGTTCAGATTGAAACGTAGTCAAACTTTTCATTGTAGTCAAATTTTTTAATAACAATATAATAATGTAATTGAATATATAATAAAAGATTTTTAAATTTTAAATTTTAAATTTTAAATTGAATGAAAATTAAATATAAGTAATTGTTTATCCAAATATTTACAAGATGTGTGAAAATTCATGGAATTGAAATGTAAATAAAATTTAATTTTTTAAAAAAATTTAAAAATAAATCAAATTAAAATAAATTTGATTTGTAATTTCTATATGTAAATATGTAAACATAATAGATCCCTCCTCCATTATTTTATAATAATAAACTTAATTAATTTTATAAAATATTTGCTATGTTTAAATAATAAGTAATGAAGGGAATGGAAAATAGATGATAAGAAAGGGAATAATTTGTTTTATTTAAGAGTATAAAAAAGAAAAGAAACTCAAATAAGATCTAATCTTTCGCATTTTTCTTCAAATACTTTTTTTTGTTGTTTAAATTACTAGTATTTAAAATTAATTATACTCTAATTAGTCTGATTTAAATTAGACTCACCTATTATCAAAACAAAACTCTCTAGTTTATTGTTTTTTCCTCCTGCTATCCTCAAGTAACTTTATCTAAAAAGAATAAATATTAAATTACTTAAAATTAATCAAGCATAGGCAATGTCTATTTCTTTTTTTTCCAAAATTGAGATAAAGAAAGGAAAATTAAAAATTATAGTTTCTAAATATTATAATTGTTTTGCTCAGTTCTTTTATAATATAAATTTTAAACAAAATTAATAAAATTTTATTCTATTTCATTAATTGATTAATTTTATTATATTTCATTAATGAAAAACATCTAAACATTGTAAAGGGAAGTGGCCAACACGCAACATGTAATCATGTAATCATGTATAATGTGTAGGAATTTTAAAGGACACGTAACACTCGAATGTTGCCCATAATAAACAAATGTTAGTGTAATAATATACAATCAAATTGATAATATGAAAGAATCACACTATCATAAATTTCAAATCAAACTCATATTAAAGTTGAGGCAGACAAAAACATCATCATAGTGAAATATAAAGAACCACCAGCGTTGAATTGCGAATATTTTGTACAGCATAAATCTGGACTTAGTCCCAAGTCTCGGATTGCGGCGTGCAGTGGAGTGCCCCAAACAAACCACACATTTGAACCTACTATACACTTCTACCAAGTTTTGATTTGGGTTTTTAAAAACTTAAATTGTGGGTTGAGTGATGACAATTTCAGTTCATATAAATATATTTAACAAAATTATATTGAATTACATTTTAACATAATCTTTAATTTCAAATTATAATTTTAAACAAACAGTAGAACAGAGTTAACTCTTAATAATACACTGGCATCGGCATGAGACTTGACGCTCTGTGCAACTATCCTGGTCTCTTCTAAGCATCTAATTAAAACCTAAAATGGAAACAAAGAGTCGAAGATATTTAGTTAATTAGGGGCAAAATAGTTCTACTTCTACAGATAATCAAACCATCTACCTGATGAAAATTGTTAACTTCAACTAGTATGATAAGAGGGTAGGAGCAAATTTCAAAGAAGACCCCTTCTTCTCTTGTAATCACTGACTGTTAATGTCAACGCATGCCTCCTGCCATCATTTTCTGGGACTCGAAATCCAACAGTTGCTTCTACTCTTTGTTTTTTCGCCATAAATCCTGCCTCAGCTCCTTGTGCTCCTCCAAACCTTTGAAGTATCGCTAATGAAATTGGCAGCTCAAAATTGTGCAGCATATTTGACTCCGTCCCTTGATCCACAGGCGCGCTTGTGTCAACTAACTTCCCAGCACCAGCAGCAGCTTCCAAGGCCACAGCAGTTGCCACCATGCCAGCCTCCGCATTCACTGCCAAACCATTGCTTCCTGCATCAGCCACTTTGCCGCCAGCACTATTATTTCCATCAGCAGCCTCTTCACCAGGTTTTGAAGCATAGTAGTTCCTTGATCTAGTCCATCTCCTTGAAAATGGATCATAACCTGCCTCCCCTGCTTTCAAGGCCGTATTTACCCGCTTCAATTCAGAAGCATTTTTGAAGTTCTCAAACCTGTTCTTTCTGTTCATCTCAGCAAGCTTCAAAGCCTTGGCATCCTTCTCCTGAGCTTGCCTGGATGCCTCCAATTCTTGCAGTCTTGTCTTAATCCTCTCCACTTCAGCTTCATTATGCATAATTTGTGCTTTTTCCAACTCATTCCTCAGGCGATCCTTCTCAGCCGCAACATTTAGTGGCCTTGATGAGGCAGATTTTTTCTCTCGTAACATCTGCTTTACAGTAGCTGCTGAGTAAACAAATGAGTTGATCTTTTGTATAGCTTGTTTTTTTTCTAGCATATCTCGTCTGATTGGCATCCGGCCACCACTTCGCTCCACTTCCTTAACCCACTGTTTAAACTCCTCCTCACGTGGAGGAGAGTCACTAACCATAGCCATTTGCCACCTCGCAGCAGAAGTTTCATTTCCCCAAACAAGATTCAAGTACTTGAATGTGGTTTTATTCTCTAATTTATACTGCCGATCAGGATCTGTGGCATCAACATTTTTCACCATGCATAGCCTGTAGATAGCCCCAGACTTTGATCTACCAATACCAACTCTCACAAAGCAACCAACAATTAACTCCTCAAAGAAAGGCTCCATAAACCATTTTGCAAGTTTTGAACGGCGAATGGTGATTTCTTTTATATCCTCAAATGAAGGCCCCTCAAATCCGGATAATGCCCTGTCATCATCACTGTCAACAATTCTTTCATCATCACTATGAGACCCACTTTCACTCTCACTATGACTTGAGCTACTAAAGCTTGTTGACATGAAAGGTCTGTGCTTTGGTAAAAACTGCCCAGGCCCTGAAATTCCAGATGGCTCTGTCATCCTGCGGTGTGCCTCTGAATCTTGCTGTTTCAAACGCTTTGCACGCAATTCATTTAATGCATCATCCTTGGCAGTCGACCTGTCAGCAGATCTGGCTGATGAACGCACACGAGATGATGGAAAGGGCGGAGTCTGTTTTCTGGGTACCGTTGTCTTTCCCTTCTCACGCTTCGACACTATCTTCCCCAATAAATTTTTATCATCCTTTTTGGTAGCCCTATCTGACAATATCATCTCTCTTTCAAGTTCAGTCATCTCAGAAAGCTTCCTTCTGTCATCTTCATTCTTATAAAGATCATCACCAATATTTGATTCCTCGCTACTATCATCCTCGTGGTCAGAACGGCCATCAACATCATCATCCCCTTCTTCCTGACTTCCCTCATCACCATCATCTCTTTCTGCTGGATCTAATCTCTTCTTGAGAGGAACTTGTGATCCAGAGGGCTTTCTGCCAGGATAACTAAGCTCATCATCTGAATCATCCTCCCTAGAGTCACTCCCACCATCCGAATACACATCATCACGCCCTCTTCTGGAAGGTGGAATAGAGTTTCGGTTTCTCCCAGTTCTCCCCGCAGCCTCCAAAAGTAAATTCTCTAAATCCGCCATGGTTCTGTTTGCTTCAGCCTTAAAATCAATGTATCCTGCATGATATATACATCACCCAAGTTGAAGGTGTTACCAACCATAATTCTCACCCCACACAACAAGAGTCGGCTAAAGCATACACATTAACACAAAGCATTTAACTGATACATATATTGCTCAGCCATTCAAGTAATTATAATGAAAATTTAAAATTATGATCCTCAAAGCAAAACTAAAACAATAAAGTCACCAAGCAAAGCACATTGATGAGTCTATCTTCAGCAAGGTTGTCAAACTCAAGAGTTTAAGTAAACTCGTGGAGCTTATGCAAACTCAACTCATAAACTCATAAGAATGTACCTATTATTAAAAATCATTTTTTTTTAAAAAAAAAATTACACTATAAAAATATAATCTAATATAACCTCAAATGGAAAATTAAGCATTCCAACTTCAAAGCACACACATTGACGACAAAATGAACATAGCATAGCAGATTTTAGAACATCCGAACACACAAAATGAACATAGCATGAACCCACAAATACAAATATTTTGCAGCATGAAAGTTGAATTGAAACATAGCACATGTGCATAACAACATACATAGCTCATAGCACAACCCACAAAAAGAGATATCATTGCAGTTGAAGACCATTGAAGGAGGACCAAATTTCACAATATCTATGCATAAACAATCTGAGACAAAAAGCAAATTAACCTAGTTGAAGGAGGACCACAAATAAAAGAACTGCCAAGCAGAACGAGGTGGAACAGCGGTGAAAGAGGAGGAACAGCGGCGGTGAGCTCGAAAATGGAGGAAAGATGCGAAGCCAAAGTGAGATGGTGGTGTTGGCGGTGGTGAGACAGCACAAGCGACGAAGGCTAGGGCTCAATGTTGGAGAAGAGACTCATGAAAATGAGACCGCGCGAATATGGCTTAGGGCGGTTCAACAAAACGGCATCGCTTCGGCACCGCACTTTGGCAATTTACAGGAAACACACCAAACTCTGGAATAAACTCGTGAGTTTACGCGATTTTGCTCGAATTTACACGAATTTACCTTTAGTTTACCTATAAACGAGTTGGTGAGCGCGTCAGCTTAATTTTATTATTAGGACTTATAAACTCAGATGATTTTATAAGTTAATTTGTGATTTTGATAACAATGGCATTGTTTGTAGAATACTTTACATGCAAGGTTGACAAACTCGAGTATTAAATTTGGGATGTCTTATTAAACTTGAATTATAAACTTAATTTATATAAATTTGTAAGAGTTTACATATTAAAAAATATAATTTAAAAATTATATTTTGGTGACTAAATATAATTTGATAATATATTTAAATTACTATATATATATATATGCAAAATTAATTATCATTTATAAGGATTATATGGCTATACTATTTTTAAAATTTAAATGATAAAAAAATATAATAATTCATGAATTATTAATATTTTAATTATGATTATTGAAGAATATTTTATATAAAAAAGTATTAAAAAATATTCTTTCACTTAATGGTTTATTAGGTAATTTATTAAATAATAATATGTAAAAGTAACGATCATTAATTTTAATATTTTATCCTTTTATCATATATTTTATCTTTATTTTTAAAAATAAATTACGTAGTTCCTTTATTTATATATCCAAAATGTATAATAAATTCTCTTTATTTTTTATAGATTTATATGATAATTAAAGTTATTGAACCAATCTCCCCCTTTGAGTGACATAGACTTTTATATTTTATATCAATTTTGAAGTGAAATCAATCAAATATGTAACTATTTTATTTTCAATAAATATACTTTATTATTATTTATAAAATTTATTTGAACTTGTGTTCATCTTAATCTTTTGAAAGAAAAACATTGATTAATGATAATCAATATACATTTTTTAGTAGTTTGTATTGAAGCATAGATGAATAAAAAATAAAAATGTAAGTTTTATTAGAAAACTTTCCATAAAAAATAGTTAAAAGAAATCTTTTCTTTTTATTTCAGTTAAAATATGAAATCTATTAAAAAAATATTAAAGTCATATAATTTATTTAATTTATCTCTTTTATTTTTTTTCTCTTTCACATTTTTATTTTCAATAAATATGTTATGTTATGCAATAAATTATAAAAGGAAATAACTATATGAGAGTTTTAAATTTTTTTTTTAAATTATCAATCATAAAATATGAAAAAGAAATAAATTTTATATGATATTTTGAATAGAGTAATTTTTAATAGTATATTTATGATGTTAGTTTTAAATTGAATGGATAATAAGTAAATTTTGTATGTGAATAAAAAATGAATTTTATATGAAAATTTTAAAACTTCTAATTATACAATGTGAATGGGAAACATACTTTGCATAAAAATTTTAGAGGAAGTAGTATTCCAATATTATATATATAATTGTTGCTTAAGAATTTTTGTTAATTTTTTTTTTAAGATCAAATTCTTACAAATTGATTCAAAACCAAATAAATTTAAATTTGCAAACTCTCTAATAAAATAAAGAGTTTACCAATTTTATTAGAATTTACTTAAACTCATACTAGTTTATCAAAAAAAGAGTTTGCATGTCAATTAACTCATTTTTATATGGTAGGTTCATAAATTCATAAGAGTTTAAGCATTGAATCGAGAATTTAACAACCATGATCTTTAACAAAGTATCTTGGATCGAAAAGAGCATCTAATCAAAGAGCAACTATTAATAATTGAGAGAGACGTTCTAAATCAAATATAAACCCCAATTTTCTTAAGCAATAACACTTAATATTAAAATATATGACTGACCAGGATAATCAACATAAGCAAAACCATAAAAAAAAAAAAGGTGAAGCAATAAGATATAGGTATAGTTCAATAGTGATTTACTAAGGATGAAAACAAAGAAATTGAATTGGGAGAGTTGGAGAGATATGAGAAAGCTCTTACAGTGATTGAATTTGGAGGACCACAATATCTTTGATTGCTGAAATAAGAGTGGCGAGAAATGACGACACTCAATTGCTAAAAATCGATCGAAAAATTACAAATTTTGGGTCCTTCTTGGCAAGTGGAGGGTGTTATCAAGTGAAGTTAGAGTGACAAACCCTAAAATACGATGGAGGAAAGAACTACATGATTTAAACTGAAGATGAAACATTGTCATCCCACTACTACACCTTGCTGACGGATGTTAACGAATCTATTTAGTTTGCATTTAGGGAAAATGAAAAAATAAACCAAGTAAATTTAATTAATTCATTTGATTTGGTTTTATCCTAAATTTTAAATGATATTAATTTTAATACATTGTGATTATAAGGATTTTCTATATTATTATTTAATCATATATTACTATATATGTAAATTTTAAGATAGTGATTATAAAAGTTAAATAATTCTACTGATTTAATAATATATAATTAGATAATTATATAAAATTCTTTTACCTTCACAATTATATTACGTCAAAATTAAATTATCTTAAATTTAGTTTTAACCGTATCTTTTTAGTACAAGTTGGGTCATAGATATTTAAAAGTGAAGAATATAAATTTTTATTTTCATCATTTTTGCAAATATACCAAATTAATATAAAGATTAAGTTTGATTTTATTGGAAGTGTAAAAATATTTTATATGATTATTTAATTATATATTATTTTATTATGATAATAAAAATATTTAATTCTCACATATATTATCTTAAAAATTTCATATATAATAATATATCATTAGATAATAGTATATGAAATATACTTTTCATGAAATTTCTTATCCATTCTTAAACAATTCACAAAAAATGAAAGAGCTGGCATTTATTAAAGAACGAGCCAGACAACTTCAAATAACATTTTTAATCAGACATTTACCTTTTTTTTATTTGTGGATTTTTTTGGGTCTTTTTGTGGGTTTTTTTTTTTTTTGTTTGAGGGGGGAGAGAGAGGAGACTAAACCCCAATATATGGTATTATATAATGATAAAATAGCAGTTTTGCCACATATGCCCCATTTCCTGATTAACATTGGACCCTTTTTATTTTTTTAATGCGGTGATCAATATTATATATGGTGGCGGATATAATGGTCCCAATCATGTTTGGGAGTGTTATATGCCCCATCTTTGGTAACTGTTAAGTTCGGTTTAATAAAAATCAATGGCTCAGATGAAATGCATCCGTTAATGAATCCTAATTGCCAGTGAACATGTTAAGTCCTTTGCATCTACTGCAATGAGCTGACTCATCTTTTTCCTAGGAATCAAATGGAGGCAAACCAACTCCCTTATTTCAAACCTACCAATGATGTTAGTCACCCCCTTTAATCACGATTTCATTCATCTCCAGTTTTCATATACACATAAAACAGATATATAAATGCCAATTTCTTAGACCAAAACCCATTTCAACTTTCACCATGTTAATCATCTTAGACAAGGCTAAACAACAGAATAATTCTCAAAATCAAGCACCCCAAACCACAAACTGAAACTCTATTACTTAATTTCATTAAACCACCACCCTTTCCATAAAAAAGAAAAAAGAAAACCCTCACTATTTCCTAGTTTTATCAAGGACTAACATAACTAACCAAAAGTAACAAGATCCATAAGCAAAATTCCCTTTTTTTTTTATTGAAAGCAAAATACTACATAACGAAAAACACCCAAATTACAACAAGTTTGTATTTTTTATTTTCATTTGTGTTGTTTGCTCTTGCCATGAGAACCATGAATAGAGAAGACAAGAGAGGGGTCTTTTGGGTTAGAATTGTTCATTGGTTCATTTGTATTATGCCAAGATTGAATCTTTTCCAGTTTATTACATTTGGGTGGAGATAATGTTCACTGAATATTGTATTCTTTGAGGGTGTATCACCTTCCCCATTGCCCACCTCAAGTTCCGTTGAACAAGATAATGAATGTTTTTGCTTCAAGTTCATTTTTCTACGTTTGCTCTCTTTAAAAGATTTGTTTGCAATGTGATTTGAAGGGCTTGGTCATGGGCATGAGGACAATGATGGTGGTAGTTTGGCGAAACGGTGACGAGCTCCCAATTGCAAGTGGAGGTAATGTAGCGACGATGGTCACGTGGAGGATGAAGAAGATGAGTTAGCTGCTAGATGCAAGGAAGGACTTGACATGCTTTTTGTCAATTAAAGTCCACTAATACACATGTTTTATGTCAGCCATTTTATTTTTATTAAGTTGAATCTAATGGTTTACAAAGATAGACCATGCAATGCTCTCAAACATGATAGGACCATTGTATCTGCCACCATCCTACATTTACTTTCCTTTTTTTTTTTGGTCCAAAGATATTTATTTATTTATTTATTTTGTCAAAGCACCGATATCTCCATAGGGGAGGAGGAGAGGTTCATATACCACCAACTAGACTCTATCTAGTATCAAATTTGGATGCAATTAGTGAGAAACGGACAAATCCACCACTAAGGTAATACTTTAATTGTTAATGACATTTACTATTTAAAAACCGAAGATGTGAAAATAAGTTGAATGCTTTCATCCAGAATGCAGGCCCATTGGTAAATTGATACATTGGTCCAAATTCGAAGCAAGCCCAACCAAAAGCAAACCATTCCTTCAACAGTATAATCGTTCTTCCTAAAAATGAAAAATCAAATTATTGAGGTGATAGCCCAAAACAAATACATCATTGGTGTCGACCAAAAACAGACAGGACCCGTGCGGTGACAAGTAGGTATCCACCTGGTATACTATTACAATAGTGTATAGTATAGTAACAGTAGTGTCTCATTTGATCTCCACTCATTTCCTTTTCATTTCTTTCTAATCTCATCCATCTACTGTGACTGCGTGGTTCGTCTGACTTCGTTGGTGGTACTGGTCTCACTCTCAGTCTCAATGGCAACTCAAGGTCAAGTCATTACCTGCAAAGGTACTCTCTCTCTCTCTCTCTCTCTCTCATTTTTCAAGTGCATCCGATGGGTCAACACTCTCTCTCTCTCACACACACACTAAACCTTAACGACGATTTGACCCTTGTCGTTTTGGCGATGATGATGAAGCTGCGGTGGCCTGGGAACCCAACAAGCCCTTGTCCATCGAAGACGTTCAGGTTGCTCCTCCGCAAGCCGGCGAGGTCCGCGTCCAGATCCTCTACACCGCTCTCTGTCACACCGATGCTTACACTTGGAGCGGCAAGGTAGTTACCCATCTTTTTCTATTTCCCATTTTCACCTTTTTTTTTTTTAAAAATTATATGCAAAAATGTTAAATACCCATTTAACCCATTTCCCTTAAAATTGCTCTGCAGGACCCAGAAGGTCTTTTCCCTTGTATTCTTGGCCATGAAGCTGCTGGGTATGTCAAAAGAAAAAAACACCTTTTTTTCTTAAACGATGAGCATGTTATGTTACATTGGATTATTTGATTTATTATTATTATTATTATTTGGGTGTAGGATTGTGGAAAGTGTTGGTGAAGGTGTTACCAGTGTTCAGCCTGGAGATCATGTGATTCCATGTTACCAGGCCGAATGTGGAGAGTGCAAGTTCTGCAAATCGGGGAAAACGAACCTTTGTGGGAAGGTTCGTGCTGCCACTGGAGTTGGGGTGATGCTGAGTGACCGAAAGAGTCGTTTCTCTATTAATGGGAAGCCCATCTATCATTTTATGGGAACCTCCACCTTCAGTCAGTATACTGTTGTTCATGATGTCAGTGTAGCTAAGATTGATCCAAGAGCTCCTTTGGACAAAGTTTGTCTTCTTGGGTGTGGTGTTCCAACCGGTAAGTATTCTCCTTTTGTAATATTAAAAAGTGACTTGCTATATCCTCCTATTAATCAACCTAAAAATTCTCTTAATTCAAAATCTCATTCACAATAGCATGAGTTGTAATTTATATAATATTCAAGGACTGTTCAATAGATGTGAGTAGAATTTTGAGTTAGGGGGGTTTTTAAGTACACAACTTAGGAGGATTTAGCATTTTTGTGAAAAAGTGTATTGAGTTTTTTTTTTTTTTTGGAGTTATACGAGAATGTAGGAATCCTTTCTGCGCATTATTTGTCTGTGATCGTAGAGTGTCCAATGTAAACATTATTTACAGCAAAGCACTATGATGTCGACTGAGCTATATAGCTGACCCCATTTAGTGGTGCAACACTTAGTTGTAGTTGTCGTTGTTGTTGAGCATAGACTGTTCAATGAATTCATGAAATTTGTTTGGACCATAATGTTACATTTACCCATGGAGATGAATATCACTGCACTCTCGCCATACAAGCACATGTTATTAAACTCTCCGTTTCTGATCAGAGTTGTAAGTTTAATTCAAGTTGTCAGCGAGAATAATCCCATATGTTGGAATTTGATGAAATGATATCTCATGGACTCATGGTTATTGCTTATCATTGTTTAAATCTGATACCAAGGTAGCCTAATAGAGATCTTAAGCATCTTAATTTAATAGTTTATCATTGTTTAAATCTGTTTAAATCTGCCCCGCGATGCAATGGGAAGACTTCACTTGAGTCACTTCTTCCTATGCCAAGTTCATTTATTATCATGCATTCATGAAAACTCTTCTTTTTACTCGCTAGGGCTTGGAGCTGTCTGGAACACTGCAAAAGTGGAACCAGGGTCAATTGTTGCTGTTTTTGGCCTTGGAACTGTTGGGCTTGCTGTAAGCTTCTTACCTACAATAGTAAATGTTTTTATTTTAACCTGCTTCTAGACAGCCATTACGATTAATAATTTATACTTGACAGGTTGCAGAGGGTGCAAAAGCTGCTGGTGCATCCCGTATTATTGGCATAGATATTGATAGCAAGAAATTTGATATAGGTACATCATGAGCTTGTTTGGCCTAACCTGGACAATGACTTTGATGCTGTGGGGTGATCTGGTCCAAAGTTTCTCATTTCTCAGTTATCTTTAACCGATGCTCTTCCATGTATTCATGATCGCCTTGCATCCATTAGTCCTATAATAAAATTTTTGACATAGCCATCTGGTAAAGGAAGAAGATTATGCCCTTTTTAAATAATTTTACTGAAAGCAGAATAATATGCCTTTATTATGATCTTAATATGTATGTTCTTTTGGTATACGTATGTTCTTTTGGTATGTATTTGTATTTTTTCAATTATTCCTTCATGGTTTTTCTCTGTCATGACTCCTGTAGAATAATAGTACAAGAGTGCCGTCTCCCTGTGCAATCTTTTTTCTCTGTTTTGATTATCTAGTTCTAGCGTGCAACAGGAGATTATCCAAGCTAATAAGTACCTGTTCTTCTATTTACTTGTCTTCTCTTGCTGTTTTACCTTGCAGCGAAAAACTTTGGAGCCACTGAATTTATTAATCCAAAAGAACATGACAAGCCAATTCAGCAGGTCATAGTTGATCTCACAGATGGTGGAGTCGATTATAGCTTTGAGTGCATTGGAAATGTGTCCATAATGAGAGCTGCTTTGGAATGCTGCCACAAGGTGAATGCCACTGCCATGCCTCATTAACTCAATTGTTAAATATCACACTATGGAGGATGTAAACATGAAAACACATTTTGTTGAAAATTTCCAGGGCTGGGGTACATCAGTTATTGTGGGTGTTGCAGCATCGGGTCAGGAAATATCAACCCGCCCTTTCCAGTTGGTGACTGGGCGAGTCTGGAAAGGAACAGCTTTTGGCGGCTTCAAGAGCAGGTCACAAGTGCCTTGGCTTGTGGACAAGTACCTGAAGAAGGTAGAGGTTTTACCCTAAGTTTTCTATGCATCAAAATACAATATTGTTAAGAGACTACATTGTCTGCTTTGTTCATTTTGCAGGAAATCAAGGTTGACGAGTACATTACCCACAATCTGACTCTCACCGAGATCAACAAGGCTTTTGATCTTATGCATGAAGGGGGATGTCTACGTTGTGTGCTTTCAACAGATGCATGAGGTGATCTAAAATCTAGCATAGATGCCAGTCTTGCGTGGAAGGGAAGTGTTGAATTGCTTTTCCTTCTTGTGGTGGTTGTGTAGTTAAATGAATCTTGAGTGGCTATAGTTTCTAAGGCCATGGCTTATAATATGAACGGTACCTTTCCATATCTCTATGCAGATTTGTGAGGCCATGGTTTATGCATAAGCATCGTTGAGTTATGAATATTGTATTCTTCCATTTTACCGCATAGAAAGTGCCTTCTCATATGCCACGCATCGAATAAATAAAAATGGGTAACCATTTGTGGTTGTACCTCCAACAGCTAGCATTACTTATAGATTCAGCGAGAATATATTGCGAAACAGAGCGACCAGATAAGATTCATTGATGAAGTGAATAATCGGTTTTTTGGGAATTCGGAGATTTTGTTAAAAGTTGAGTTCTAATGATTAAATAAGATGGATACGAGGAATTAGAGGATGGTTCGCTCGTCTGATGGTTGATTTAAACAAATTGTAGTCCTAGTATGCTCGCAATTTGCTTAAATTATTTCATTTTGAAATTCGTTTGTAGGTTATTATGTTATTTCATTTTTTCAAAAAATATGGATCTTTTTAGTGCTGCTCTGAATTCATCCTATGCTTACTCTACAATACGCTGTTCAAGACGTGCTTAGGTTTTTAACTTGTTATTATGGAGCTAATTGGGTTGGATTAAGATTTTAAAAATAGACCCAGTGTTTTTCAGATTATATTTTGGGTTGGCATAATTTTATTATTACATAATTGTTAATTTTTTTAAACTTTAAATCAATATATTTTTCATAACTTTGATAGTATTTTTTAAAATTATATAGTAAAGATATAAAGTATCTCAATCTTATTTTTTCACTTTAAAATTTGACGATTTGATGGTGTATAGTATGCATTTTATTTAAATATTGAGCAGAGTTAGGCTATAGTTCGATCAAGTTTGAATTTAAAAAAACGATTCAATTGAATTATTGGAACAAGTTAGTATCATATTAATGTCGTCCTATGAACATCCTAGGTGGCTAGATTTATGAAGTCAGATACAAAATGACACTGAAATAGCTTTTAATGAAAGAATATGACGTGACAAAAGTCTACATGCATGATATATGTATATTGGATATATCTATGTTTCTGCTCTCAAAATCAGTCAATTACAAAACATGAGCAGTGAAACCCTCAATCATATCCCTCAATAAAAAAATAGGGACAGTGATTCTTTCCTCTGGGTCAGCATCAGTGGTTTAAGTATAGGGCATTGCAGTGTATTACTTATCAACATGATAGAAATTTTCTTAACCCATATACCCCCTCACTGTTTATCATTCCAAACATTAGATTATCGGATTAGCAAAATTTCATGTGGACTGGAGTCAGTTCATCAATAAAATTAAGAACCATATCATGCTCAGTGCCAACAACCATTATGTCTTGTGATCCTAAAATAATGTGACAGGACTATGACTGGCCTCTCTCAAAACTTGATATACGAGAGTCTGATAAAACAGTGAAGAGCTGTGTATCTACAAATAGCTGCAAAGCCAAAAGTATTCATAATCAATAGCCTTGAAAGAAGAAAAATAAATAACTAACACAATGTCCAAACAAAATTGAAGCAAATGTGAACTTTTCCGAACATTTCGTCCCACCATAAAGCCTCTGGGTGGTCCTAACGTTTCACCATGTGGTTCTAAATATTTAATGCATCACACTCCATAATGTTACAAATGATTCTCCATCTTTAAGCAAAATGTAGAATATACAGAGTCAGATTTTATTCTAAACTAAGGATGGCAACTCGCCTCAATTATTGCAATGCTCATGTGGAATGAAAATTTCCTATGATTTTTCTTAAAAGAATAAGAGATTAATTTTGATACATAGTTAGTATAAAGTGTTTTACATTATCAATAAAAAATATAGTACATATGTATAACTTTTAAGATAGTTATAGTAAGAGTCAAATACTTTTAATGATATGATGATAATATATGATTGAATGATTGCATAAAATTTTTTTATATTAATAATATATTAAAATTTAATCGAAAGAACAGAAGGTTGCTACCTTGATGAATGGCTGGTCCCTACTAGGAAAGGAATCAATGAAGGTATCTTTAAGAAGTAAAGAAACCTGAAAAATTAACACAGGTTGAGCTAGGAAAAAGTTGGCAAACTACCTATTCTTCATTGAATTTCCAGGAATATAAAGAATTAACAGTAACATAGTTATCTTACCCTGTCGTTATTGGATTGTACACTAGTTATCGTATGGGTTTTCAGATCTGAACAAAGAGACTCCAAATAGTGCCACATGACATTCAAAAACTGTGTTGCAGCTTCAGCCTGTGAGCAAGTAAAAATTAGCTGTTGCCACTAATGAAAGAAGCATCAGAGGCAAGACTAGAAGCTGAAAATCTTCTGGTTTGTGATACATGATTTGAATCATGTATGGATAAAATATTAAAATTCAATTGTTCTAAATTGAAAGAGAAGTGAAAAAAACCTGAACTTCATTGCACCTATGTACAGGATGCTTTCTAGCAACTGAACTTTCACTTTTAAGTCTGGCATGAATTGGACCCAACTGAGAGACAAGCTCTCTATGTTGTGGAAGTCTTGGCAAGTGACACATTTTAACCTACATAAAGATAAAAAGAAACAAAAAGGGAAGAGAAATATGAGAGAAAAATTCTAAATGGTAGAGCATATGCTATCCTCTTATTAGAATACATGTTCAACAATGGGGTCTAAAAAATATGAGATTAATTTCTATACACTAATAGTGTGAACCAATTTCTGTCAAGTGAGGGTAAATACCCGCCATGATAACTATCCACCTTGATCTAGTAGTTTTTTGCAATTTTATTGGCTAACAATGTAAAGATATTTGACGCTTAACATATCGAAATTAATCTCAATATGTATTAGCCCAAACTTTGGAATGCAAAGATAGCTAGATGATTTCCAAAAAAAAAAAAAAAAAGGATAGCTAGATATTTAAATATGAAGTACATGTAGCAATCTTCCAAATGTATTAATTATTTGTCTTTAAAATATCATTACAAACCTGATTCTTCAGTACATTAACAAGAACAAGATTATTAGTTTTCATATTCAATTCATCTGGTGCATGTTGTATGCCAACCTGCGAGATCATTAGAAAGTTGGATTGAACAATTAGGACCATTTTAGAAACAACTATAAAAAATGCTGTCAGCAAAAGTATATAAATTCTCACATGACATCGAAACCAGGAGGGATAAATTTTCAGTTTGAAGTTATAATCCATGCATGAACATTTGACAGAGAAAATTTACTGTGCAGACAGCCTTTTTCTAATCTAACCATTCTTTACTCTCATTTTTTCTTTCAAATTTCAGAGAAGAGCAGGAAAAGGGGAGGCATAGTTTTCAAATAAAACTGCATATAAAAAGCAGAGTACAATTCACACATAATGAAAGAAAAACATCATTATTAACATGAACATGCTAATTCACAATGCAATGCATATATAAGAAGAAAACAAAGAAATAGTAAACAATTCATAAATCATAAAAAAGAGCAAAAGCATAATCAATTCAAAATGAAACTGGAAGTACATAAATATCCTAGAAAGCAACAGAGACATTGATATAATTAGACAAAATAATTTTATCTTGTGATCGATAAAATTGAAAGATCTAGTTTTATCTTGCAGATGTAAAACAAATAAAAATGCTGCATGTCAATTTTGAAAATTCACCAATGCAGAGAGAAAATACTAGATCTCAAATTTCATAAAATAACTAGCTCAAACAAAAACCTAGACAAAGGAGAATATTAGGATTGAAAGAATTGAGAATATTAGAGAAATAATCAGTGAAACGATTATAAAGCAAAGCAATAAATGAACAATAAAGCAGTAGTCCACAAAACAAATATAACACAGCAATATATTTTATATAACATCCAAGAAAAACGGAACTCACAATATATGGAACTGGTGCATCAAGAAAATCAAGCATTCTTCCGGGTAAAACCTGAAAAGCAAGGCTAACATATTATTAGATATATGTGACATTGCCATCAGGAAAATATGGAACCGGGGCTTGTTGAAGGACACTGAACTCACCGGAAGCAATAAACTCTGCCACTGAAATGGACGAATCATGGGAACAAGTGATAGCACTATGGCAGATAGAACACCCTGCATTGTGTCAAGAATGGCCAAAATGAACGGCAGGTTATAACACTTCTCCTTAGCAATCCAAGTCAATCAACAGCAGCAAATAGGTATTAAGCACAAAATATTGTCAGGCAAATCAATGACCATCAATTACTATGATTGTTTCAAAGACTTACCAGATTTGGGCACACTACTACCACCTGTTTTTCCAATAACACTCCTGCAACTAATGCCAGCACCTGCCAGTAACATGAATAAAAAATTTAAAATATTGAGGTCATCAAGAAACTGATATTTGCTGCACATAGTAATTCATATTTAGTAATCTCATGTTATGCATGACTCACAATCTTCCATTAGTCCCACTCTCTTTCAATTGATACTTTGAAGGAAAAATATTTTGACATTATGAGTTTTCCTTTAAGTAAGTGATGATTTAGAGGCACTGAATTCCAAGCAGCTTCAAGATAAACAAACCCAACCCAACCCAATCCTGTTTCTCACTGTTTTGATTAATCAATTTGTTTTGGTCTGAGTTCGTTTGGGTTAGAGGCTGTAGAAAAGTTGTTGGGTTGGGTTTGGGTTGAGTTGAGCCAAACCAAACCAGCGCACATACACCCCCAAATTATAGCATAGGAAAAAATGATCAAAAGATACAAGTTACAATCCAATAGAAGAATGTTATTCAGTATAAGAACTTCAATAAATAAACTGCAAGAAACAGCAACAGGGAAAAAAGAAAAAGAAAAAGAAAAAAAATACAAGAGAGGAACATAGTCGATCTGAAAATAGGTTTCTGCATTAAAGTTCAGTAAAAATAAGAATTGGTGGTAAAAGAATAGCTTTAGAAGATTTTCCGCATGCATAGAATGGTTTCTAAGAACAGTTTCCGCAGAGAACTTCTGACAGACATAAATATTGTTGAACTTCATCTGGAATATGTGCTTACACTTTCAAGGGACAGAACTCGACAAGTAGTTGCAGTTGTCCATATTGATAATGCCAGGGCTTCCTCAGCAGCAGCCAACTTTGCATTGACCTTTTACCAAGTACAGTTGTAATGAGTGAACGAAATTGTAGAGAAGCCTTGTGTTAAAAACCACTCAAGAATTACCTGAGCAGGTTCTAAACATTTTAAACTATTTTCACTCAAGCCAAGGGCAGCAACTGAATGTCTTATGTACTGAATAGCTTGTAGATGTTCAAGAGGGTGGAAGACAAATTCACTTCCTCGAGGTGGAATAGGTTGTGCATGATATCTACACACTATCTGTAGCAAATCATTCTTATTCTCCTATCAAAACCATTCACAACAAAGAAAACATGTTAAATGCCAATCCAGCATAACCTCAGTTTAACCAGTGCAAAACAAAGTGGAAACGATTTTACACTAACCACAGCCCATTCCATTAACAAGTCATCCCCATAATCTGTTTCATTGTTTGGAAAAAGATCATCCTCATCTTCCGATACCACGCTTTTAACTGGACTGCCAATGAAAACAATATGATATTGAAATTGAATTGAAGGTGAAGATCAAATATAATAAACAACCAGCAACTGACAGTATAAATGGCTGGGTCAACCATATCAAATCTGAAAAAGCTATGCACTGCCACTGTAAGAAGGATTTCCATAGTAGGAGAGACTATTGCCAGAAACATAGCTCAGCACAATAAATTATAGAAAAAAATCAGTGATGATAGTCTATCCAAAAGAAAATTGAATACTAGAATGTTGTAATTATAAATCTACCACCTGAATAATGACTCAGAACTTCCCAGCCGCTCCAGTGCACGACTCCTAGCAGAAAAAGGTGTTTCAACCTTGGGAGAAACTTGGTCACTTTCATAGTTTCCATGTGATCTTTCCATAGAATCATGAGTTTCCAATGCCTCAAAAGCGCAATTATCATGATCTTGCAGATTCTTCCTGCCATCCTTTTCTATATCCCTTACCTGAAAAAAATCTGAAGCATCACTGGCAGTCACACTTACTGGAGATTGAGAGTAAGAATCCCATATTTTCGGCGATAACTGTGGGATTTCATCATCAGATATAATCCCAGCAGCAGCAGCAGTAATTATTGCTGCTCCATCAACAGGTATTGCAAAAGACATCCAGTCGCTAAACGACTCCCTCTCAGGGGAATCAACATTTAAACTCATTTGATCATCTAATTTTGGTGTTGTTGGAATGCAACCAGTGAGAGTCAACTCATTTACAAACTGAGTTATCCGATTCAGACGCTCCTGTGCAATGAGACTGCAGCCAAGTAAGACATAATGAATTCTATTGTATCTAGCGAAAACCAAAGGATATTAAGCGTGTCTTTGACCTGAAAAGTAATAATGTGCTAACCTGTTTAACATCTCAAAGTGTAACTCAAAGAAAGGAACCCTAGTCAGCAAACAGTAACAGCGAGGTGCAGAAACCAGAAAACGGCTGCATAGCACAGGCCCAGGCCCACAGGGTGATAAAGGAGAAGATATGCCTAAGATACCAGGGGGCCTCTGGACAATTTCAGGCACATGTAAACAAACTCCATAAAGTGTTGCATTGTCTGATGCCTGATCAAGGAATGAAGTTATACATAATGAGTTTTGGCAATCACCTATCTTTGTCTCACATACAAAATATTGCACTACAAGAAATAAATGAGAAACAACTAGATGATGTCAGTACAAAAATTACCTTGAGTGTAAAGATAAATGATAGATCATCTCTGCCTAAATGTTCCTGCAGAGAATAAACAAAAAGAAAAGAATTATCTCTTTGGTCTCATAGGTGGTGAGTGCTCAATAGAATGTTAAATAGACAGTAAGAATTTGACTGATTCAATGCCACTTTGCCACTTTTCAACCCAAAAAAGAGAGAGAGAGAGAGAGAGAGAGAGAGAGAGAGAATAAGAAAAATTGAAACAAAGAGATATGCTGATATGCATATATCATTAATAATTTCTTATATCTCTGAGATGACAGCTCTGTATACGAAAAAAATAGAAGGCAGAGAAGACAAAAATGAAAGATTGTGAGATGCAGAGCTCTTATATTTTTCTCTTCATATGCATGCCTTAGCACTTGGAACAAATATTAAAGTATGCCTATATAGGATGAATTGACTATCTAAAATACTAGATTTGGCCACTCAAAGATGTCATATTGCTCTAACTAGCCTGTCAAAGAGCAAAAATATCTGCTTTCTCAAAGATAAACTGTGAGATTGATGTGGCATACCTGCCCATAGACAAGTTCATTTAGTTCACTTAGAGATGGAGTCCTCTCCAACAATGATGCCTGTAAATCAACATTTAATAAATGAAACAGTTAGTAGGAATATAGTATCGGATTTATAACATAAATAGACCTATTGTTCATCAGAAGTGTTACCATTTTCATCTTAGGAAACAAGATGTGAAATTCTACCCAGGAAAAATAAAGATGGCAAACTTATCATTCACAATTAATAATCATACAAATTGAAAGCCAGAGTATAAGTCAATCCTGATATGCTCAAACTATGAACACAATTGAGAATAACCAACATACGATTTCTCTAAATTCCATAGACTTCTATTGCTGGTCCTGAGGTGATGTATACTCATAAATATTGTTCATATACTGCAACATAAAAATAAAAAGGATAACAGAAATTTCTAAATTCAGGACAAATGAAAACAATTTATTGATAGCAAATTAAGAAAAGAATAATTTTGTCAAGTACATGTATCAGAGAAGGGGCAAGAGTAAACAATAAGCGATAGTAGGGCCAATTTAGTATCTCCAAATGCAAACAATGGGAAACTATAGCAAACAATTTGTAAGGTAATATTTGACAAAGAAAGAATTTGACAGATCTGAGTAAATACAAATAGTGTCAAGCAGACCTTTACACCTTCAGGAAAGCAAAAGGACGCTAAATCCTTCATACGCACTGTTAGCTTCTTCCCAGGAGGATATTTGAAAAGTATCTGCATGTTTACAAAAAGATATTAGCAACAAAGAACCTATTTATCCATAGCAATTGGTTAAGTTGTAATGGTAAAGAGCTGGACTTGGTTACAGTTTGTATGCAAGGAAATGTTACTATCAAATTATTTGCTTGCACTTTACAGATATCATTTGTATGGTAGCAGCATATTGTAGACTCAAAGAATTCCATTCACCATCAAAATACAGACATAATATTAATATTCCTAAATATCTTTTGCACCTCTTATGAAATTAATAAATTTCCTAAGAGAGCCAGACACTCGATATGAACAATGCCTATAACACTGAATCTTTTACAAAGCTCTTGAAATTAACCTTAAAAATTTATCAACAGAGAACCTCAAACAAAATTCAATGGAATCTTTCTGTTTCTGATATGCAGAGACCAGTAGGTTAGTTAATCTCTTTTATTCTTTCTTTCTCATTACTTCCTCTGTTTTGGAGGATATCTTATCCACCCTTAGTTGTACTTCCTTTCTTTTCACTCTAATAAAATTTTCCTTTCTATAAAATATAGGTAATAAAAATTTGACATCTGACAAACCTGTGGTTCCAAAATCGGGTCTCGCGGCCTTTGTTGCTGCGGCATTTTGTAATCAACAAATTCAGATTTTTCATTCTCTATTTCCCACTTCTTCCTTCTAGCAAATGCATGCTCCACAACTTCCAAATTAGCATCTGGATGCAGCCCCACAATCACAAAATGTTCAAAGAGCGAGGTTGGCTCCTTATAATTTACACAATCCTACAGTAATATTCACGGTGACTTACTTCAACAAACTGACAATTTTACATTTCTGACAAACATGTGTAAGGGGCACAAAGTCACCTCCTAAAAGGTAGTGTAATAAAGCTTCAATGTTAATGTTTCTCCGTGATTAGAAAATATATTCTTAGAACGAACAAATCAAGAGCCCCAACAGCCGAGTTTACACCAAGCACTTCCAAATAACTTTTAGCATCAACAATATATCTATTACTCAAGGTGTCAACATGGCATGGTAAAGAATATGTATAACAAGAACCACTTGAGCAATCAAAATCCTCTGTAATTATATTATTTTGTTTTTTATGATAAATATATAAATATATTATTTTAAAAAATCCTCAATACTCATGCTCTACGTCCTTTTTATTGGCATTACACCTCTATAAAGGGACAACTGCTACCAATTCCCCTTCAATGGTGCATATTTGGCCTTAAAATATTGCATGCAGAAGAATGATATTTTGAGAAAAAAACACAAGAATTCAAAGAATATAGTTAAATTTCCCAGAGGAGAAAAAGTTGCATAGACAAAGGGGTAGATTTTCTACTGTGAGGTGAAACATGATCAACATAAAGTAACGTGAGTTACTGAAATTTATTATCAATTTATCATGATAGTACTGTACAAGTGCACATTACCGAATATAGACTAGATTCCATTACTATTTGAAGATCAATCAGGGCAGGGACAATTCTCATATCCAAATATAGTACATGAAAGGGATTCTAAAAATTGAATACCAGAGATTTGGGATGAAGCTGATACCACTGACGTTTATGGTTTGCCATGACCTCAGGGTTGAAATTTGTCGGGAAGCCTGCTTCACGGGATCTGCTACCCCACCGCAAAGCCTTGTGAACATGAGATTTCAACTTCTGAAGGCTCTCACTACGTTGAATCCCTTTGATAACAAGTTCACTTTGACTGCGTCTATGTACTCCAGGCCCCACATGTGATACGCTTGACCCACCACCATCATCGCCGCCACTAGAGTACATACTTTGCAATGCTTCCCCAGCAACTCTGAAGGCACCCTCAGACCACTGTTGCAGGACCCAGATTGGGGATGAGGGCCTATCCTCATGAGGTTCAGCCTCTTCTTTTGAGTCCATATTTACATCTATTTACACCTAGCTCATGCTCTCAAGTTTCACTTCACCAATCAATTGTAGCCTCCACTCCGTTGCCGAACTAAATTCTAAGGCCAGCACCAGCACCCGTTTTGGATCATTCCACTAAATTTGATGATTTCACAAGATACTGATTTGAATGAGGGGACCCCATATGGAAGTTATCACCAAAAATCTAATCTTTTGGGTCCTTAAATCATTAACGATCCTCGTTTCTCACATAAAACCGAATCCCAAGAAACATATGATATGTTCTATGATCCTGTGATTCTTCTGGGCAGTTAGATTTAGATTACACCTTTTGCTCTTCAAATTTTCAAACTTTTCCTGCCAAGTAATAATGGGCACCAATCTGATTCTGAAACGAAGAAGAGAATAATAACAATAATAATATATTTATTATAATAATGCTGGTGGAATTGCCAATTTTCTTATTAATGGCAAAACAAATGTCAGAATAAAAGAGCCAAATCAAGGAATAACACTCCCAAACACGTCCAACGTAAATAACTTGTAACGGAAATAAAACTCAGTGAATGCAGGGAGATTCAAAAGCCAAAATGTGGAGGAAGAGGAGGGGCCCAAAAAGTCAAAAACATGCGGGGTGTTGTAGTAAACAAAGTTTAAAAAAAAAAAAAGAAAAGTTGAGGAGCATGTACCTTGTTTGTTTTTGGTGGTTCCTAAGGCTTGGTCGTTGTCGCATGAGAGAAGAGAGCGAGAGAAGAGGGAGTTGCTTGCTAAATATAGGAGTGGAAGAAGAGGAAGGAGATGGTTAGTGAGTAGTGGAGGATGAAACCTCTGAACAACACAAAAAGGAAGGAGAGACAACTCATGTATAAACAAACAACGCCACATCGGGAATCGGTGTGCTTCTATAGTATTGCAAGGCATGACCCTCAAGTTACATTAATTGTGATCTGACATTGTTCCATTTGTTTCCGCAATTTTCCCCGGGCGAGCAACATTAATTCATCAGGCCAAGTTTTATACGGGAAAACAAATATTTTTATAAATTTAATTTTGATATCCATCTAGGTAATGTATTATATATATAATAATGAATATTGTAAAAATAATTATGATAAAAGTAATTAAAGATAAAATTGATTTTAATAAATTATTAATAGACAAAATTTATATTATTATTTAATTATATATATTTATTTATAAAATTTTTAAAATAATAAATATTTAAATTAAATATTTTTATTAATATAATAATATATAATTCAATATTTATATAACATTTTTTATATCGATCATGCATCAAAATTAAATATATTAATGAGACATAAAATTTTAATTAATTATATGTAATTTATAATTCATGTGATATGAATTAATATTATAATGATAAAAATTTATATATCATTAATTAGATATAAAACTAATATAAGTTTTTAATATGAAAAATATTCTTTATGCGGTGCATTAACTTCCGTGACTGCGCGTTAGCCATTGGACTAGATGGACGTGAACATGGACATTGTGGAGGATATTCTCGTCTACGACGAGTTGGAAATTTTCTTGTCTGTATCCGGATTTCATGAATGCATGATAAGTTTAATATTGTAATAATTTATTCATTTTAAGATGTGCACATGTCTTGTCTGAAACTACTAAAATAGTGTGTACACGTAGCTAGAAAATATCTCGGCCATGATTAAGATTTTATTGGTGAGCTCTGTGCTGCTGTTGTATATTTGTGCATTTGGTGCCTTCTTCTTCTTTTTGGTCTATTGTGCGGTTTACTTTTTTTCATTTTTCGAAGGAACAATTTACCATGAGAAAAAAATTTAGGGTGTATTATGGATCATCCTTTTTCCAACCCTCCATTCAATCTTCACCCCTTCTTGCCACCACCAATCACCGCATTAGAGTTCTATTGTCCACCGTCTCTCCCACCACCATGAAGCCACCAAACACCACCCTCTTCGACAACCACTCACCATAGCCCCACCTTTGCTCAATGCTCAATTGTGAAGCCACCATAACTGCCCACCACTGTCAAAGCTCATCGCGTCCGAAACGACAACAGAGGCGGTGATATCGTTGGTAAAGTGCTACTGTTGTTATGGGTTGAGAGAGGAGTGCATGCTGCCGAACATTGATTGGGCGAGGGAGAGGTACAAAGGGTGCTGGATATGCGTTTTGTGCACTGAGGTGGTGGAGGTGGTCTTGGCCAAAACACCAACATCATGTTTGTGAGCAAGTGCTCTTCGCTGGAACCACCATGCTAGGGTTCGACGGCAGTTCTTCCGGATGGATATATTTAGATCAAGATATATCTAGTGTTGGGAATTTTTTTTTTTTAAGATACTCTCAAGTAGGCACACAATGGATATATTTTCATATTAACCAATGAAACTATAAACTATGTTGTTATGAGAAAAAGCCATGTCTTTTCTGGTCATGATAAAATGGAAGCTTTACAGCACAAAGAATGGATCTTTCATGTTGATCTGTGAATCTTTAATTGATCCACTATACATAGCCACAGCAAAGATGCGGGGAGAGAGGGGAAAGCGTTTGAGAAGAGAGAAGATGATCCATTATAGACCGAAAAATTTGTTTCCCATGGTAAAATCAGCCTTTTGTTATATTAATTATTAATTGTTACACTAGTTTTAAAACTAAAGCTAAGAGTTCAAGGAATGTGGATCCCATAACTTTGGATGTCATCTTTTCATTTGTTAGACAAAAATGAACTGCACATCAAACAAAAAAAATGCACCAAATGCACAAATATAAAATGGTATTAGAGAACTTGCCAATTTTATTATAGTGGTGACTCTTTTGAGGGGCGTTTGTTTCAATATTTGAAATTATATGCTTAACAATTACATGGCTAGAAATATTATATTTAAAAATATTATTTTTAGGTATTTTATAAAATTTATTTGTTTAGTATTAAAAATTTTTAGGTATATTTATTGAGATTCTTGATAATAAATTAAAAATTTATTTGGTTTATAATACATATTCTTGAAAATATATACAATAATTTTCAAAATACCCCTAACATAATTAGTTGTATTATTTATTATTATTAATTAAAGGATATTTAGTATTTTTAATCAATAATTTTTATTCTCATATTATGAAAATATTTTATTCCCAATCCCTATAATGGGAATAAAAAAAAAGCTATCAAAATATGAAAATATAACCTTCCTATAAATGATTAGTACCAAAGAATATTTTGAAAGCATTTGAAATGAACATAGAAATATATCATTCCCAAATAATTATTCCCAAGAATAATTTCACATACATTAAAACAAACGTCCAAGAGATTTAACAGTAATAGAAAAGCTCATTTGGATTCGTTTGGATAAACTTTTAAAAAAATGACTTTTTTCTCTAAAATTTTTTTAGTAGAGTTTTATTTTTAATGAAAAGTTATTTTGCATAGACTATGTAAAAAGTATTTTTAATTATTAAAAGTACTTATAAGTCTGTATAAATATAAAAGAACAAAAGTATTTCTTTTATAGTCAAATTACCAAAAAAAAAAGATATTCAAAAAGAGGAAAGAGCTCCAAAGTTTCATAAGGGTTGAGAAAATAATGATATATTTTGTAATTTCAAATAAAAGTAAAAGATGTTTTTGAAAAATAATTTTGTTAAAAGTCACTTCTATTTCTTCTTTTTTTAGAAGCTGGATATTCCTATCTTTTAAAAAAAAGTGGTAAATTAATTTTTTTATTAAAAATATTTTTTTAAAAAGTTATATCCAAATACCTTTAAAAACTTATAAAAATACTTTTAAAAAAGTGCTTTATTCTTGAAAAAAATCCAATTCAAACGGGGCTCTTAATTATAAATAAGTTAGCAACTAATGGACTTGTTGATAATTACGTTATATGACCTATGTTCAAAATCAAAAGTCTTTGGTATTAGATAGTATATACATATATACACACACACACACACACACACACACACACATATATATATATGTGTGTGTGTGTGTGTGTATTGGTGATTGAACAGTGCTAAAACGCCTAAACTAAAACAAGCAAACTAAACAATAAGCCTAGGGAAGGCTACCCCAACAATATCATTTCTCAAAGAAGAACTCAAACCAAGAAGAAGAACCTCATAAAAATAGACTCCTAAATGCACCTCATGGCCCTTAAAAGCCATAAAATTTGTGGCCCTATTTGCCTCATGAAAAACATGCTGAATTTTCACAACCCAATTCCTTTGAAGTAAATGACAAACATGCTTGATGATAGAAGCAAAAGGATGATGATCAATGCACTCCTTGTGAATAAGTACAACAACAGAAGATAAATCCAATTCCAGCATGACTTGCCTAAAGCCCTTGTTCTAAGCTATGAGAAGAACATAATATACACCCCATAATTCAGCAACTACGATTGGATAAATCCCCAAATTAGCCACAAAACCACCGAGAAATTCACCCGAAGACCCATGCAACGCACCACTACACAAAGCCTTAAGATTAGCAGCAATAAAACCATCAAAGTTCAATTTAACCCATCTATCCAAAGGAAGAGTCCAATTAATCAACTCTAAATAGGATGAACTCATACCATTCACCATCATATTAAGAGAGAAGACCTGTTGATTGCTCAAGAACATAGGCCAAAAGCACTGAAACTTTTATGAAATTGAAGGAGTAACTAATTGAAAATTTTCTTCATTGCGCGCTCTCCAAAGAAAATGAACTGTACAACCAAAGAGAGTAGGCTAATGCAAATCACCAACCACAACCGCATGCTTTTGCAAATTCAAAGAGATCCAATCTCTAGTATTGGCAATGAAAAATTGGGGAAAAGAAATAGGATCCACAAACTTGAGCCAAAAAAGATGAACAACATCACAATCCCTTAAGGCATGAAGTATTGTTTCATGCAAACCACCATTGCAACACGTACAAACTAGATCCAAGGCTAGATGCCTAGTCCAATGAAAATCATTGGTCATCAAGGAGCCAATTGCAACTTACCACAAAAACACATGAATTTTCTCAAATCCTTTCCATTTCCATATGACCCGGAAAAGAGGGTCCGAAGGAGAGTTAAAATCATCAACCAATATCATATAAGTAGATTTGATGGAAAATTTGCCATCATGGCTGCACTTCCAAGTAGAAATACCACTTCCTGCAAGAGAGGAAAGAGGTGGAAGAGATGCAATGAAATCACAAATATTCCTCGGCAAAACGGCAAACAAAGCATTCCAGTCCTGCATACCTTGATTGTTCACATAGTCAGTGACCTTGGCAGCAAGAATATCATTAGTAAGATTAACAGTAGCATAGTGTCAAAGAGTATCAATCTGAGGAAGCCATCTATCTGACTAGAATTTAACTCTTTGACCATCCCCAAGCCTCCAAATAACATTGTTTTCCACAGTGGTCCATGTCTGGCAAACGCCCTTCCACAGATTGGAAGAGTTAGACATATGACGCACCTGAGGAATAACATCATTACCACAATGGTACTTACTTCTAAGCATCCGCACCCATAAATCATCAGAAGTATTAATCAACCCTTAGCCAATCTTTGCCATGAACACTAAATGAGTGCAACTAGCATATCTAAGCCCCAACCCACCAAGACTCTTGGGCCTACACACCTTATCCCATTTGCTCAAGGGATCTTCCTTTTGTCCATAGCCCCCCATAAAAATTTCCTATTAATACTGTCCAATTCAGAACAAATAGAAGAGGGCAAGAAAGCAGATTACATTGCATAGGAAGGCATTGCATTAAGGACTGAAGAACATAAGGTGAGTCTACTTACCAAAGAAAGATTATTGGCTTTCCATGCAGAAAGCTTCCTCATCACCTTGCCAGTAACATGGCTAAAGAAACCTTTGGAAACTCTTTTGTGATGAAGAAACACACCAAGATACTTGCCCAAATCCCTAGAAATAGAGAAACCAAACTCATTAATAATCACCATAGCTCTAGCATGGTAAACATTATTAGAGAAAAAAATCTTGGTCTTCTCCTAACTAACCTTCTGCCCAGAACACATGCCAAACAAGTCGAAATAGTTCTTAATGACCTCAACTTGGCTTATAGAAGCCTCAGCAAAAATGAACAAGTCATCAGTAAAACAAAAATGAGTGATAGGGGGCCATCATGAGACAAAGTAATAGGCTTCCAAATACCATCATCAACTGTAGCTTGAGTTAAATGAGGTAACTGCTCAATACAAATAACAAAGAAATAGGAAGAAAGAGGGTCTCCTTAACGAATACCCCTTAAAGGAGCAAACTCACCTTTTTTTCACCATTCCAAAGAATATCCATAGTAGATGAGGAAAGGCATTGCAAATAATATTTCACAAATGCTCATTGATACCCAGATCTCTAGGCGAATCAATAATAAAATTCCAATCCAGGCGATCATAAACCTTCTCAAGATCAATCTTGATGGCCATAAACCCTTTATTTCCTTTCACCTTCCTCATTTTGTGAATAACCTCCTGAGCTACAATAACATTATGAGAGCCAATTCTATTCCTGATAAAACCACATTGCGTAGGAGCAATAGCAATAGGCATAATAGATATGAGTCTATTAGCTATAATTTTTGTCACCGGTTCATAAACAATGTTACAAAGACTAATAGGTCTAAACTGCTTAATAGTTTCAGGATGATCTACTTTAGGAATTAGAGCAATAAACATCTGATTAATCCCTTTAATTCTTTCAGGAAGATGAAAAATATCACATACCAAGCTGCAAATCGAACTCCCCATATGTTTCCACTGGCTTTGAAAAAATAATGCATGCAAACCATCCGGCCCCGGGACTTTCAAACCACCGATAAAGAAAAGGGTCAGATGGATCTCTTCTAAAGTCAAAGGCCCATGAAAAGAATTCCACATTTCTAAAGGAACGGCCGGAAAACAACTAGTCAACAGGAAGGTGGCACCAGAAAAATCTTCACAATAAAGTTTCATAAAGAAATCACAGCTTGTACTCTGAAGCTCTTTCTCATCCTGAATCCACTTACCTTCATCATCTGTCAAAGCTAGAATTTTATTATGCCTTCTTGTAGCTAAAGTGGATAAGTGAAAATACCTCGTATTCTTGTCCCCCTAAGAGAGCCAACGGCATCTAGCTTTCTAAGCCCATAAAGCTTCCTCTTCAAATAGCACAACCTCATCCTCCCACCACAGGTGCTGCTGAAGGTCTTCCATAAATAAATTAGGCCCCTCAGCAAGTGAAAGGTGAAAGGCATGCAGTCTATTCAAAATCCTTTTCTTCTTCTTTTGGATATGACCAACAGTATTCTTATTCTAAGCCATAGTAGCTTGAGAGAAATTGTTAACATTTTCTTCCCAGGCTAAATCATGATTCCAATGGGATTGCACCAACCCTTCAAAACCATCATGAGTCAACCAAGCTGTAATAAATTTAAACGGCTTTGGGTTCCTTGGAGCATGAATCACACCTGCCCTAACCCAAAGAGGTGAGTGGTTAGAGTTAAACATAGCAAGTGCACCACCCCAAAGTCAGAAAAACTCTCTATCCAACTCCTATTAACCAACACCCTATCAAGCCTCTCGTTCAAAGAGTTGCACCTCCACGTATAGGGCAAACCTTGAAAGCCACCATCGTGAAGCTCACAAGTCTCAATACAATCAGTAAAAGTTGAACATCTGTGATTCAATGAAGCTGAACCATAAACCTTATCTTCACTAACCACAGAATTAAAGTCTCCTACGACTAACTTAGGCCCATTAACTGTCAAGAATTAAGAAACTCTTCAAACTGATCCAAAGTTTCTCTCTAATTACTCTTTGAGGTATGCCATAACATGTAGAAGAGAACTAAGAAGACCCATAGACATTATCCACTTTCATATGCACTACTTGACTAGAGCAAGAAAGAACCTCCACCCTCCACACATTCAAATCCCAAAACACCCAAACAACGCCCGCAAAACCATCAGGGTCTATGCAGAACATGCCATCAAAACCAAACTTCTTAGCTATTTTATCCACTTTGCCTCTACTAACATGAGTCTCCAACAACACGAGAATGGAAAACTCGTGCTTACGCCTTAAGTTGTTGATAAAACTCCCAAAACCTCATTTAGCTGCCCCTCGGCGATTCCAAACTAACATGTTAACAGACCGCATCTTAAATCCAAATAAAAAAATATTAGAAATTGTAACAAGACTCAGGTTTTTTTTTTACTATCACCTCTCCTTCCTCAACACCCAAGCATTCCACTTGCATAACACTCTCTATCATAACTTGTTGTTGGGACTCTTCAATCAAAACTTCAAGATTAGTCTCACCTAGGTCGTCTGGAGGATGACCTTTAACTCCAAGCATGACATCTTTTTGAACCCGAGAATCCCTATCATCTTGTAGCGCAAATTCAATACACACAGGGTCCAACTTAGATGAAGCACGAGGTCGTTTCTTGATGAATGTTTGTGGTTTGGATAAAGATTTCATAACCTTTTTGCACATGACCTATCACCTTTGCTCGCTCCTTGAACCGCCCAGGACCACCCTTCTTTGAATGCTTATGCGTGACTCCTTCTATGTTCATGTTAATTGTGTCAAGTTACTTATCTTTCTTGGGCTTGCTAGAATCTTCTTTATTGGGCCTCTCATTGATTCGTTCATGATCCTTTCCCAACTTATTAATTAGGCTAGCCACCTTCCTCTTCAACTTAAGGCCCGCTCTGATTTTAGGAGACTCCTTACTATTGTCATATGAATGGTCACTTTGCATGGAATCATGCATGATATTATTCTCCGAGAAAAAAGTGCCCGAATCAGCAACCTCCAGATTATCAAATCGGTTCTCTGATTTTTTTCTTCCCTATATTTCGCTCCGGAGCCTTCCCTTTCTCTTTCACATTTGCTTGAGATTTAAATCTGGATTTTCTTGTTACGGTCAACCACCCACCATGCAGATTTGGTGGGATAGTATTAGATCTTCCCACATTTGGATTAGGGTTAGCTGTCATCTAAGTTTCTGGCAGCATGGATGCCACTGTTTCCTTTGCCATCTGCACCACCTTAGCCACCCTATCTAAACGTCCATCTACCTTTCCTTGCATCGGTTGTTGAGTAATGCAATTTCTAGCATAATGCCCATAACAACCACACTTGGTGGTTGGTGCATATAATATAGAGGCCTTCATAACCACTTCTTCTCAACGCAAACCCTCCCAACCATTAGTTTATTCAAATCAATCTCAACACACACCCTGGAAAATTTGCCATGCGACACATGAAGTGTGTTATAATCAATTTTCCCTGGCTTTCTAATCCCCTCAGCCAAAGCCATAAGAACATCCTCATCATAATAAGCAACATTCAAAGAAGGAAAACGGATCCAAGCTAGCATCTTATCAATCTTCGCTGATGAAGCCACAAACTCTCTTAACCAAGTTTGAATTGAGAAATAGTGATAAAAAAACATCCAAGGACCACCTTCTACCACCTTCGACCCATCCTCCTCAATGTCAAACTTAACAAGAAAATAACCATATCCAAGATCTAAAATATCAAAACCAGCGTGGGGCTTCCACAGTTTCTTGACTAGTCTCGCTTAGCTAAAAAGCCAATATCCCTCCCTAACAATTTCACCATAAGGGCAATCTTCCAAGGGGCAGAACTTCGATCACCAACTGAGTCATCCAAATGGAAAATGGGATAAAGCCGATTTCCTTCCACATAATCAAAATGAGCCAAATTCTCGCTAATAAGATCCACTTTCTTACGAGAAGAAGAAGCTTTCGATGTCCCAATCAATTTGTTCTTGTATGACCACTCCTTGCCCTATACTGGTGGAGTTCCACCACCATCAGGTGGTTTTTAGGAAGAAGTATCACTCCCAAAACCCATTTTGCCGAGTACCTAATTTTTAAAGCTTTTAGAGATATGTTTTGTAGTAACAAGTACAGTGACTAATACCTTCTTTCTTTTTATCTTATCTTTAAAAAGAAACAAAATAACTTCACCTATCAATTTTAATCTTTTATTATTATAACCATTTTTGTGTATCTTTTTAATTAGGAATTAATTTCTATACATTGTTATTGTAAAAATATTTTACAAAGATATCTAATTATATATTGGCATATTAACAAAGTGTTTGACTTAATCACCCACTATCTTAAAAGTCTTACAAGCATGAGCATTTAATTGGATAACAATATATAATTTTTTTACACTATCAGTACATAGCAATTAAACTCTTTCAATTGATACTATATATATATATATATATATATATATATATATATATATATATACATATATATATATATATAACAACTTTTTAATATATTATGTGTTGTTTTTAACTTTTGAAAAAACATAATTCGATTACTCAACTTAATCAAACTTTTTATAATTTGAGTTGAATTAATTTGAGCAATTTTTTAATTTAATTTGTATGCACTTTTAGTATAAAATTTTTTTATATAAATATCCAATCATATATTATCACATCAACAAAAATATTTGACTCAACCATTCATTATCTTAAAAGTCTTATAAATATAAATTTAATAATGATTTAAAACTATTTTAGATTATTAATATATTACAATTAATCACTATTCTTTTCATAAGATCGAATAAAAATGTTATAAAATAAGTTAGATCTCTTTTATACTTTCACCTTCCGTCTGGGATGAAAATTTAAAATATAACACGCAATTGATTGTAATTTTCACTATCAACTACAACACATTGAACATTATTAATAATCATCAAATCCCAGCCATTTATTAAGTAGTAACAATTTTATCCAACGGATCTGTATATAGTTGCCTACTGTTAGAGAAGGTAAAATGAGTCGAATTTCACGAGTCAATATGCTTAATCAGTTAAGAAATTGATGAAATGAATTATGTTTCCCATTGCAAGACAATCTCGTAAGTACCCTATAAGTATTCTTTGAGCCCAAAGGGCTGTGCCCATACTTTGGTGGAATGACCAGTATCGAACCCATCTAAACTTGTTTTATAAAAAATTGAAAATTTTTATACAAATATCTAACTATGTATTACTATATCAGTAACTTTATTTGACTCTTACACCTATTATTTTAAAAGTCTTACAAATAGTATCACATGATTGGAGGATAATGTAAAAATCTTATATTGACAGTATATATATATATTATATATATATATATATATATATATATATATATATATATATTATATATATATATATTTTATTTGTATGTTACAAACTTTTATAAAACTCTATAATTACTTTTTGGCACCAAGATTCGGGGGAAAAAATACATGATGAGTATGCAAGAGTTAGCAATGTGGTTCAATTTGTTGGGTGCGTTAGTAACTTCTTTAATATGTTGGTAATCAATCAGGTACTTGAATTTATTATGAATCACAATTGTAATCTTATTTATGTGTTTTATAAAAGCTAATAATTACTATTCGGCACCAAAATTTAAACAAAAATTGATTGATTTAAAAGAGTTAGTTACTTAGCTAAATTTGTTGGTAACTTCCTTTTTATGTTGTAACATTCTTAACATGTTGATAATTTAGTAGGTACTTCAATTTTTTATGAAAACACTTATAGCTTTATTTAAGTATTTTATAAAAGCCTATAATTACTATTTGGTACAATTATCTGTAAAAGAGGCGAATATGATCGATATGCAAGAGTTAGTAACTTACATAGATTTGTTAGTAACTTTTATTTATTATGTTAGTAACCCAGCTGATACTTGAATTTTTTACAAATAATACTGTAACCTAATTTGTGTATATTGTAAAAGCTTATAATTACTATTTAACATCAACAATTGAAAAAAAAAGACACAAATAATGGATCTGCAAGAGTTAATAATTTCACTTAATTTGTTAATAACTTCCTTTTATTATGTTGGTAAAATCATTAGTATGTTGGTAACTCAGCAAGTACTTGAGTTTTTTATAAATCACACTTGTAGTATTATTTATGTATTTTATAAAAGCCTATAATTATTATTTGGCACCAAGATTTGAAAAAAAAAAAATACATAATGGAGCTGCAAGAGTTAGTAATTAACTTTGCATAATTTGTAAGAACCTACCTTTTATTATATTGGTAACTTTCTTAATGTGTTGGTAATCCAACAAATACTTGAGTTTATACTGAATCACACTTGTAGCCTTACTTGTATGCTTTATAAAAGCCTTATTTGGCACCAAAATTTGAAAAAAAAAAGTTTGATTTGCAACAGTTAGTAATTTAGCTAAATTTGTTAGCAACTTTCTTTTATTATATTGGTAACTTTCTTAATATATTGGTAGTTAGCAGGTACATGAATTCTTATTGTTAATAACACATTTAGCCTTATTTACGTCTTTTATAAAAGCTTATAATTACTATTTATCATAAACATTAGAAAAAAAGACACAAATGATAGATATGCAAGAGTTAGTAACTTCACTCAATATTTTAGTAACTTTCTTTTATTATGATGGTAACTTCCTTAGTAAGCTTGTAACATAGCAGATATTTGAATTTTTTATGAATTGCACTTGTAACTGTGTGTTTTAGATCGTATAATTACTATTTGATACCAAAATTTGAAAAAAAAAAAAAAGGACTGATTTGTAAAAGTTAGTAACTTAGATAAATTAATTGATGGTAACTTTCTTTTGTTGTGTTGGTAACTTTCTTAATATTTTGGTAATTAGTAGGTACTTAGTTTTTTTATTAATAGGACATACAGCCTTATTTATATATTTTATAAACGCATATAATTACTATTTGCACCAATATTTGGGGGAAAAAATGCACGTGATTGACATGCAAAAGTTAATAACTTAGCTCAATTTATTGATAATTTTCCTTTATTTTGTTAGTAACTTCTTTAGTAAATTGGTAACTTAACAGATACTTGAATTTTTTTATAAATAACGCTTATAGCCTTATTCATTTGCTTTATAAAAACATATAATTACGCTTTGGCACCAAGATTTGAATGAAAAAAATAAGGAAACATATAATAGATGTACAACAATTACTAACGTGGCTCAATTTGTTGTTAACTATCATTTATAATGTTGGTAGCTTCTTTGATTTATTAGTAACTTCGCAGATACTTGAATTTATTGTGAATTGTAATTATAGTCTTATTTGTGTGTTTTATAAAAGTTTATAATTACTATTTGGCACCAATATTTTTTTTTGAAAAAGATGACTGATTTGAAAGTGTTAGTAAGTTAGCTAAATTTGTTGGTATCTTCTTTTTATTATGCTTGTAATTTCTGTAATATGTTAGTAACCTAGCAGCTACTTTAATTTTTTATGAATAGCATTAGTCTTATTTGTGTATTTTATAAAAGTATATAATTACTATTTGGCAAAATTATAAAACCATTAAACCTGCATTCTATTAAACCTTCATAAAATTTAAAATGTAAGTTTGGTTATGATGTCCTCAAGTATCTTGCAAATAATTATTTGTCGTGAATTTCGTCACTCTTGCATATTCATTTTTGCATTTCAAGTTAGGCCACGAACTATGCATGCTCTTGGATGCATCGATTTCCAAAACGTTAAGAAAATAACAAAGGAGACCACACACATAAAATAATAAACCTTCATTATTTTTTAAGCAAATAGTGTAGATATCAGAGAGAAAAACTATAAAAATAAAAGAGTAAAAGGTAGAGAGGGAAGAAAAAAAATGGAAACGATAAAAGGATTGAAGAGATGACTGATGAGGGAAGAAGAAGTAATGGGGAGTAATATTTTTTTTTATTTATGGAGGGCATCCCCCTCCTTATTATCAAAAAAGAAGGCTAATCCCTTTCGAATGTAATTAAGCTTACCCTCTCAACTGACATCCTTTCTACGAATTGAACCGGAGAGTAAGGTGATAAGGTGAAAGTGGAAAAAAATGAAGGTAAAAAATATAAATTTAAAATGTGGATGAGTCAGCCCTCCACTTGCCAACCATACATCCTTAGCCTCTACTTTTCAAGCTCTAGGCTGAGAGGCCAGTGGTCTAATCAGCCCTCCACTGGTTAACCCTATGTCCTAAGCCTCTTTGCATATTTAGGATTGAGGTTGGGGGACTTATAATCCAGACATCCTCCACTCATCCATAATCCTCCTTTTGTCAAATCCGACCAACTGCTCGGGGAGGACTTGTGTTACCCTTAGCTTGGAAGCTTAGTTGCACAATGGATGAGCAATGCCACGACTCCCTCCTCCACATGAAGAATAATACAATCCTTAGTCTAAGCATGATCTTCTCAATCCCACTTCCTAATCCACGCCCTAATTGGATCCTTCGTAATCCCTTAATCCCATTCCCTAATCCATGCTCCAAATTCCATGATGTTCGTCATGATAGGGTCCTCCCTCATTTATGACACCTCCACTTTATATATTTCCCTCTAAGAGGATTGGGAGACAAGCCATCAAACACCTTAAGTGCTAGTCTACCCTCATTTCAAAGCCAAGATATGAGCAAGAACCAATTTTATTTAAATGAGTTAAAATAAAAATTAATTTTAAAGCCTTTATTAATTATAAAACACTATTTATCTAAAATATAATCTTATTCTATTTAAATAATTGGATTTTAAAAGTTAAATCAAATTCAAATAGTCATAATTAAGCTATATTTTAGGACAAACTTTTTAATGTAATATTGCTTTGATCATTGATTGTTTGTCCTATTAATTTTGTGATAGTTAAGATAGGAGAAAATGTCACATCCTCGTGAGGCCCTAAAACACTATGCTAGCAAGTAAGTGTTTGTTATGTTTTAATTCTTCCCAACAAAAAAGGAAAAATTTGGTTTCTGAGGCCCTAAAACAAACAGGCACTAAAAAAATAAGAGAGTGCGTGGTTGAGAAAATAAAGGTAGCCTACAAAGTTGATATGACAAGAAATTTATGGATCAAAACCATTCTTGAGCACATAAAAATTTCTCACATTTTAAAATAAGAAAATGAAAAGAAAAAATAAAATTATATAAAATCACCAACTAATTCATTATATCCATCTAAACATATTTGATTTTATCTAAGTATATATAAGCTTATCCGAGATTATTCAAGTTTACTTGAGCTAATCAAAGCTTACCTAACCTTGATCCAGTAGTATTAACTGAACCCTATAAGCACCCATGGCACAAGTGATATCGTTATGGCTAGCCAAACTTATCCAAGCTCGACAAAACTTGTTAGAATTTGTTCAAGTTTATTAGCTGGTTGAGATTATTTAGCATGAAATTTGAACTCTACTAAGGATCCCACATCAATCATCACTTGAGATATGCACAAAGAATATGAGAGCATCACCATTTTGTTGAGAAACATATGGGGGTTTTACCTTTTAAATGCAGGTTACCTTAGAGTCAAATTTGAATTATACTCTCTAACTTTCACTTTTGATTGGAGTAATAGAGTGTCCATTATCATCAAAAGCCACCATTGAGGTAAGAACACATTGTACTCTTACCATTTCAAAATAATAGTCACTTTAGAAAATTTTTTTCCCATAATATTTGTTATTTTAAAATTTCAATAAAATATTAATTATTTTATACTAATTTTATCCTTATCTTCAATAATTGCAATTGTTTCACTCTCTTTCATCATCTCCTTGACTCACCTATTATATAATGTGACTATACAATAAGTCATAGGATAATTTAATTATTTATAATATTTTTTAACAAAAACCAAAGCTATTAAATTGTTTCTTAATTCTTATGTCTTAGTCTTAAAAAAACTAATATTATGGAATAGAGGGAGTATATTTATTTTTGCTTATACTTAAGAGATCAACTTTGATGTATTATCGATATAAAATAATTTTATATTAACATCCAATTATATGCTATTATATGTAAGATTTTTGAGGTGATAGAATTGTAAATCAACTATTTTTATTAATATAATAATTGATATAATAATATATAATTAGATATTTATATAAAATATTTTTATATTAACAATATATCAAAATTAAATTTTATACTAAATTGATATAATAATGTAATACATAATTGAATTTCAATTACGACAGGTGCTCTAAGTTAAATGTTATGCTTTTTGTAGAAACTATATGTGAGAAATTATTAAAAAATGCCTATAAAAATGCATACTTGCAATAGAAAATAACTTCAGTACTTCATAATACGAAGAAACGTGTCTGACTTTGAACGAGAATTTCGAATAAGGTTAAAATTTTAAAAGTATTTTATTGAGAAAAAGGTTTAATTTTGAGAAACTAACAATTTAAATTTTTTTTACCCAATCAATCAATCAATTATATTCTTTTATTTATATAACCATATAAGTAATGGATATAAAACTTAATTATATTTATTAATATGACAAAATATAATTAAATAATAATATAAAAATATTATATACTGTCAATGTATCCAAATTATAAGTAAAATAGATATTTTGATCTCTTAATTTATTTTTATATTTTATTTTAGTCCATTAATTAATTTTTTATTCATTTTGAGCTCTTAATTATTAATTTTTTATTTATTTTGATTTCTTAATTAATTTTTTATTTATTTTGACACCCCTAATTTTTTATTATTAAAGAAACTAAAATAAACAAAAAAATTAGTTAATAGTAAAAAATTAAAGGACCTAAATAAATAAAAAATTAGTTAAAAGATTAAAATAAAAAATAAATTTGTTGAGAGACCAAAATGAAAAAGAAGAATAAATTATTCAGAAATAATCAGCACTCGATTCTAAACCATTTAGGCATTAAAAAAGTGAAGGACATGGAGCGATTTAATTTCCCCTCATTGGCCACTCTCTCCTCGGGCACCAGTTTACTTCTCCTGCATAGTAAGTAACCGTCCACTCCATCCATCTAAACTTCTACACTCCCAGTTTTGTGTTCAACCCTCTCAACCTTCGAAGGCTCTCTCTGCAAGTAAACATCTTTTTCTCAGCTTTGAATCTCTGCAGCCTAACCTTAACATGAAACTGCAAGGCCTTATGTATTCTTTTTTCGTTTCTTCCTCTTTTTTTGATGTGATTTTTAAATTTTCTCTAGTTTTTGTATTTGTACTAGGAGAATTTGGATAACCCCACTAGGAGGTTGTTCCAAAAATTTGATCTTTTCAAGATTTCCAAAGCACCCAAGTCTTTTTTCTTTCTTTTTTTTTTTAATAATTTAAAAAGGTTGATTTTTTATGTTAGCATGGAAGGTATGCCATTTGTGTTGGATATAAGCTCTGATGAAGAACCATGTTTGGAGGAGGGAGAGGGACTAATGAAGGACCATGAATGGATAAAGGAGTGTCTGGACATGCCCGATGAAAAATCACTTGAGTTTTTTGTGCTCAGTGAGGTGAAGAAACCTGAGCCCAAGTCAAAATCTTCAATATCAATGCCAGCTGATGATGATGATGATGATGATGATGATGATGATTGCTTGATTCTGGATGGTGACCCTGAAAACCTTGTCACCTCTGTGGAGGAGGCGCCAGCTGGCTCTGATGAGTTGCTTGTTGTTGGGGTGAAGGGTCAGGTATTGGGTTTTGTCCACTCTGTTGTGTAGTGCTTGTTGGAGTTGTATTCTATTAGTTTTTTTAATTTTTTTTTTAATCTCTCCCTACATTGTTAGTGAGAAAGAAAAGACAAAATTAGAGAATTTATTTATGTCATTCATCACATTGTAGCATCTTGTATCTTATTGCTTTTATTTTCAGTCAATCTCTTATTTTTTTCATTCATTTCGTGATTGTTTAATGCTTTGAATATTATTGTCTGGTTATCATGGAGTGACACGGCAGTATGATGAGCTTGTTTGTGGATTCAAATGTGTCAGTTGGGATGGAAGATTGAAAGTTGTTGAGATTGATTTAGAATTTCTGGTCTTGATTGAGATCCTAGAAGATATGGGTGAATGTTGTTAAGTCACTCCAGAGTATTTGGAAGAAAGCAAGCATAGCCTGAGAGTATCTTCTATCATCATGCACTATCTTGCGTTGTGATGCTATGATAGTTAATGACCCAGCTATGTATAATTGAGTTAAATAACTTTTAGAAGTATTCTTGAGAAGTTGAGAATACTTGTTCAAACAAGGCTTTAAGGCATTAGTTGAGGCATCTGCTTTTAGAAAAGGGTCAGCTATTTGCTCATTTTTTTTTTGGTAGATTTCTATTTGCCCATTATATTTTTTTGATTTTATGCTGTAAATCTTCTTTGGTTTTCATGCATGAGCTTGTTTACTCAATTAAAATATCCATACTTTCTTTTCTTATGATTGAAGATGTATCTGGGACATTAGATGTGGAGTTTCATTTTTGTTTTTAACTGGCAGGTTGCATGCAGAGATTATCCTCATCCCCGGCATCTTTGTGCCAATTTTCCCTTTTCTTCCTCCCCCCATGAGCGGCACTGTGAACACGTAAAGATCATAATCCATAACTTAATGCTATATGTAAAATTAGCACTTATGTATTAGCTGGTTTAATTATAATAATTTCTTATTTTATTTCCTGTTCAATATTATCATTCTATCTCTCTGATTTTTTGTTTTTGATGATGTGCAGTGCCACTGTTATGTATGTGACTCCCTAGCGCCATGTCTGAAGTGGGGCACTGGCCTTTCAAGTACAGATCACTGTCATGCAACTGATAAATCTGAGATGTGGAAAACTCTGAGGACAAATTTCAAGTTGGACAAGACTGCTCCAATACCAGCTTCAACCAATTATAGAACTTCATGTGATGTTGGGATTCCCCTGCATAACCATAAGCTGCCTCTTGCTATTCCACAATTTTCTCCAAAATCCCCATTATCAAATCAGACATGGAGTTCAATGGTAGCTTGTACAGGCTCCTCGGCAAATCTCAAACCTCAAAATCAAGCCTCTCAGCCAATTATAATGCATACAAGCTCCTCCCTAAATTCTAGAATACTGAATCAAGTCTCCAGACCAACTACGATCCCTGTATGTTCCACCACCAACTTTACAATTCCGCATGGTGCAAACCATGGTAGATGTCATGCGTCAACATCTTCTTTGGCAAGGAACATATACCAGTCTCATTCTGTTCCAAGGCAGTTGCTAGGTGTACAAAATCATGCCATCCAAAGGGAGCGAGGACATGGTGCTGTCAGTTTTGGACCTCAGTTCCTCCATTCTTATATGATGTCCAAGGGAATAGGCAGTGCTGGGAACAACCCAACAATGAACTACTCTTCTCATGGTTCTTTTGGTCTCAACAATCATATCAGTTCAGCTCAGGCACAACAATATGGCATATATGATCCTGCAACAGGATTTTCAAATAATGGAACACTTTATGGACAGAGTGATGTTTGGGTCCCCAATATTGTATTGTACCCACAACCAAGCTCTGAACAGGCTATGCTGAGCTGTCTCAATAAAACCCAAGCATATTACCAATCAAATGATAGCCAGAAAGTTTATGGATCTTGTATTCAGGATAATGATGCTGCTTCAAGTTATGTGGCTCACCTGAATAGAAATCAACATTTAAATGAGCATCAAAATGAAAATACTCAAGGAAATATTATCAAATGTGGAATTACAAGGCAAGATGCTTGCCAACAGAAACCTAGTAATGAAAGTCAAATTGAATCTGCAAGAAAGGAAGATTTTTCAGCTTTTGACTCAAGTTGGGCTGAGAATGCCTGTCAAAGCATATCTTATCCACAATGCTCAATATCTATGAACCAACCATCCAATATCAGTGAGTCTGGTACGCAGTATACTGGAAGCGTTAACCTTGGCTCGGTCGATGATATCAAGAACTTGCTTTTTGATGAAGACAGATTTGTTCCAGTTGTAGAGAATGGTGCTTTGGCGTCTGAACTGAATATAACATCTCCTTATCTTAGCCCAATTGATACAGACATGTTTTTGTTTGATTTTGATAACTCCTGAAATGATCTAGCACATGCTTAGCTTAGTAATGTTGTCAATGAAGGCAAAAGTGTTAAAGGTGACAAGCCAAAGGCTTTGCTGCTATCTGCAGTGGTCTTTGTAAATGCAAGTACTCAGTAATGGCTGCCAGTTGAATGATGCTACAGTGCTTACTTGTTTTTGTGTTAATAATTATGACTTACTCAGCTGAGAATATGTGGCACCCCTGCATGAGGCTCATCAGGTTGTGTTAACTACTATTTTTAATGTGGCCATTTTAGGCGTTGCTTCTCGTTGATGATGGATGACAACTTCCATGTATTAAACAGGCTGGATTTTGAGGTGAGGTGTTAGAAGCCAGCCTAGCACCAATCACTTGATGCGAACACGTGAAGGAAGTTTGTGAGGCTACGATTATTGACAAGCACTGTCTTTGCCTTACCATTTTCCTTTCCTTTTCAATTATGCTAAGCTTACCTAAGAAAAAAAAAAATCATTTTGTAAATAACATCCCTTTTCTAACACAATTTTCTCCGATGTTATGTCCTTGGTGAAGGTACACCAGTTGCAGCACCCGACAAGCATATGCTCACTCTGGGATGAAAGAAATCTATTTTTTTTTTCAGAAAAAAAAAAAACCTTAAAACAAGAGACAGATAACTTGTTCTATGTGAAATCTATGACCTCAGCTCTGAACCTGAAGGAAAAAGTTTCATTAAAGTGAACATAAAAATGTATGTATTATTAGATTTTTATTAAAATTATGATACATATATTACTAAATTAAAGATGAACACACCTTTAGTATTTTTTTTTCTTTGAAAACAAATTCACATTAAAAAATATTTTGCTAATTTAAATTGCTCATGTGCCAATTTACATGTTCTCCAATTGCTAAAATTGCAATCGTTAACTATGGTGAGGTATTGCGAGAATGACGCTGGAATCTGAATGTCTTAACAACAAACACAAACTCCCCTAAAACACCGCTCCACTGTAAGTGCAACACCACTCTCCCAGCATTGTCTCATTGCAGGGCACTAACACTTTCTCTTTGCTTTCATAACATTTTCACATACGATCGAGGAGGTCCCTCTCTCCAATCTTTCAGGGCTCTTGTTCCTCGGAGGGGTTGGAGGTGATCACCAACACGCCATGGCTGCTTTCACTTGCTCCGCCGCTGACCTGCAGCCCCTTCTTGGCACCGGCAGCAATGCCACCGCGGCTGCTGAATACATATGTGGAGGCTTTGAAGCCATCTCAAACAAGTTTGTTGACACAGGCTATGCTGTTGACAACGCCTACCTCCTCTTCTCTGCATACCTTGTCTTTGCCATGCTGTGTGCTGGTTCCGTGCGTGCCAAGAATACCATGAACATCATGCTTACCAATGTCCTTGATGCCACAACTGGTGGCATCTTCTTCTACATCTTTGGCTTTGGCTTTGGCTTTGCTTTTGGCACCCCTTCCAATGGTTTCATTGGGAGGCACTTCTTTGGCCTTGACAAGTTCCCTTCCCAGTCTTTTGACTACGGATACTTCCTCTACCAATGGGCTTTCGCGACTGCAGCAGCCGGGATCACCAGCGGCTCCATTGCTGAGAGGACACAGTTTGTGGCCTATTTGATATACTCATCATTCTTGACTGGTTTGGTGTACCCCATTGTGGCTCATTGGTTCTGGTCTTCTGATGGCTGGGGTAGTCCTGCTAAGGCAGAAAACCTGTTATTTGGGTCTGGGGTCATTGACTTTGCTGGTTCTGGTGTTGTTCACTTGGTAGGAGCTGTTGCTGGCTTCTGGGGTGCCTTGATCGAGGGCCCTCGCATTGGGAGGTTTGATCATGCAGGGAAAGCTGTCCCATTGCGTGGACACAGTGGTACCTTGGTTGTTTTAGGCACATTCTTGTTGTGGTTTGGATGGTATGGTTTCAACCCTGGCTCATTCCTCAACATCTTGAAGGCCTATGGAGAGAGTGGTTCTTACTATGGGCAGTGGAGTGCTGTTGGGAGGACTGCAGTGACCACAACCCTTGCTGGATGCTCAGCAGCACTGACCACCCTCTTTGGGAAACGCATCCAAACCGGGCATTGGAATGTCACCGATGTTTGCAATGGCTTGCTTGGTGGTTTTGCTGCAATCACTTCAGGTTGTGCTGTTGTGGACCCTTGGGCAGCTATCATATGTGGCTTTGTTGCTGCTTGGGTGCTCATTGGATGCAACATGTTGGCAGAGAAGCTCAAGTCAAGTATGATGACCCTTTAGAGGCTGCACAACTTCATGGTGGTTGTGGCACATGCGGCATCATATTCACTGCTTTGTTTGCCAAGAAGCAGTATGTGAATGAGGTCTATCCAGGGTACCCTGATAGGCCTTATGGGCTGCTCATGGGAGGGGTTGGAAAGCTCTTGGCAGCACATGTTGTCCAGATATTGTCCATCACTGCTTGGGTCAGTGTGACTATGGGAATTGTGTTCTTTGTGCTGCAGAAACTGAATCTGTTGAGGACCTCAGCTGAGGAGGAAATGGCCGGATTGGATATGACCAGCCATGGTGGATTGGCATATGAATATCATGAAGAGGTCCAACTAGCACAGAAACGCGCATTCGGATCAATCAAGGCAGAGTCTGCAGATGTTTGATTCATTTGTAGTTGTCACAACACATTGTACATATATAGTTGCCTATGTTGCCCTGAATTAGTGATTCATTATATTTGCTTCCCTTATGGACATGCAAGAACTCTAGCTATCAGCTGTAGACTCCTTCGGACGTTTTTGTTCTTGTATCTCAATAAATAGGTTTGCAGTATTATAGCATGGAACACAACCAAAAGAAACGTTTAGACTTTCTTTCTTTCTTTTTTTCTTTTTTTGGTGTTAGCCATGTTCAGACTTAGTGTGTTCAAGATCCATGGAAGTTATGACACTGGATCGGGTTTAACAATCTTAATTCACCACTCAAAATGGTGATCATGGACATGTAAATATGCTAACGCCATTTCATGAGTTCCCAGTCACGCATTTATTCCGATTCCAAATTTACTTTGCCAAGGAGCCATTTCATCTCATGACTAGGACTGTCACGTATTTCCTCTGATTTGTTCAAATTAATGTATCCAGCTAGTAACGAATATGTTTTCAAGAGCTCCAAGACATCATATAAAGACTTGGAAATGTAATTTTAATATGCTCACAGATCATGAAAAAACTGTTGCTTTTTATCATTCACAACTCATAGTTTTCTTACTTTAAAAGTAACTAAGAATTTCTCCTTCAAATACATATGTGCAAAATTGCGTAGAGTTGCCAATCACTGAATTCACTGCTAAAGGAGGGAGCCACTGTGTAATTCTTGATATCATAGATCTAATTTAGTTTATAATTAATTAGAGCTACATTTAATCTGACATTACTTCTCTTTTTAAGAACAGCTTTCACATTGTTCAATTGAATGTCATTTTCCTAACTAATTATCCATACAGAGACCCTTGGGCTACTTACACTCAAAGATCAGCAAAAAAAAAAAAAGAAAAAAGTGCCTTAAAGGTCAACTCAAAGATAAAAATTTTAGAGCGCGACGTATTAACAATTTTATATCGTACAAAACATAATGCAAAAATGTTTTTTCAGAGAGCAAGGATAGCAAAGAGAATAACTAACTCACGGTTACAATCAGTTACGATTAGGCAGTTGAGTTTGTTAGTAAAAGACGAAAGAGTAGTTAGTTAGTTTGGTAAGTGTTTGTACTTGTACAGCACTAAACAGGAAAGTGGATCTAATTGAAGCGAACGGAAGTAAATTTACGAAAGGAAACACATTTTCCTTGGAATTCCATCTTATTGGTCCATTTTGATAAGAAGGGCTTATAAGCAAGCCAACATGCATTCAATTAATTCAAAAAATCAAGATTTCAATTTCATACTTTTCAATTCAAACTTTGTTGTGTACATTTCACTTTTTTCTTTTGGTTGTGAATCTGCTTTTGCATGTCCCGATCAAAATAGGACAATGAAATGCCCTACAAAATCTATTCAATATATGAATAAATCACTCCATTTTAGGAGAAGGATCTCTCCCACAGATTTTAAGATTGCCAACAGAATCCAGAGACAGTTTTAAGTTCTAAGTTGTAACTTCTTTTTCTTTTGTTTTCAATCTTGTGTCATGGCTTACTTAACCACATGGGAAGGATACATATATATAGGATATAGCACTCCAACTAGCTAGCTATATATTCATCCATCGTCATTCATTTGTTCCCTCCTTCCTACTACTAGTGGATTTAGTCTTAGAACCTGGGGAGAAAGAATACTCATCAAGGTTTGTGCTACTGCTGATCTGATACATTTTCTTGAAATGTATTACATACATGCATGCATATTTACCACTCCAACCTATTCATCCATCTTTCCTCTTATAATCTTATTCATATAGTGTTTGTGCCCAAGAATCTGAAGAAAGAGAGCTCTCATTCAGGTTAGTGCTACTGCTACACTATCTTGAATTGCAATGTGCATACATATAGCATATTTAGTGATTATATATTTGTCTTTCTTGTTCAGAGAAGAAAACAAAATACCTTTTCTTTTAAAATAATTTTTGTGCAATACAAGTTGTGAGGAGAATTGTCCACGTTATGGAAGCCCAAAACAAAGGCAAAGGCCTAATGGCACCTCAAAAACCACCTTCACAATTGAGAGCACTTGTTGTTGATGATGATAGACAAGTGCGAATGATTCACCAAAGGCTGTTGAACAAAGTCGGAGTGAAGAATCACGCAGTGGAAAATGGCAAAGAAGCCGTAGACATTCATTGCTCCGGTCAAAGTTTTGACTTAATTCTCATGGACAAGGAAATGCCTGTGATGTGTGGCATTGAGGTACGTAATCGTATAAATAGGCTAACAAGTTGAAAGCACTATCTTTCTAGAGTTGGTTTACCAATATTGTCTTATGCATTTATAATGAGACTTTAATTGTTGCATGGTGTTACATAGGCAACAAAGAAACTTCGTTTAATGGGCATTCTTAGCACGATTGTTGGTGTATCATCAAGCTCTAAAGAAGCGGAAATACGAGAATTTATGGAAGCGGGGCTGGATGACTACCTAGTGAAACCCTTAACCATTGATATGCTACGTTCAATTCTTGATAAGATCAAGTGACAATCCAACCGTGTAATGGAGCAAGAAAATCAGCACTCATGTTACCCTACTTGTATGTGTTGTTTTAACTGTTGTTTTGTTCCCTCTTGAGGATACTCGCAATAGAGATCAACCAAAAGTAACGATGATTCCTATTTGGAAAATAATATATGACACGAAATATCTTTCGTGAAACGACGCAGAAAAAAATAAAATAGGAAGACAAGCTTTGTGCTTATGTAAACCATCACTTTTCTCTCTCTTAATCCAATTTTTATACCTTCCTATGATTGGTTGGACAGGTTTTGTAACACTCAACACGAAAACAAATTCTCGCCACACAGCACTTCTCATCCTATTTTTCATGAGTTATGCTATTTAGTACAAAACGAGTGAGTACAAATCATTATCATTTATAAAATTAGGGAAATAACAGAATTTGTTGCTGGTAAAAATAAAGAGAAAAAAGTGACAAAAACCATCCAATTATTGCTATTCACGCAAAAGTCAGAAAACAGGTTTTCACAAAAGGCAGTTTTCTTTTTCAATTGACATTTTTTTTTTTCATTTAAACGAGACATATGCTTTTTAATTCAAGGTACACGCTATCAAGCGATAACCTCTATTTTAGAGATATCAAAATTGAGGTGACGCGACAAATATAATGTGTTAAATTCCAAAAAAGTTAATTTTACACGGGACACAAAATTCGACGCCCCCTAATTGGATGTTAAGCATTTTAATTAAAAGAAAATAAAATTGAAAAGAAGTTGTAAATATTTTTTACCATTGATTGGTTGCATGGTACATGCCAGGGTCGTGTTGCTATATTTATATAACATAGCTCGTTAAATATTGAGTAGTTTTACCAACAAAAGTTATGTGTAATAATAAATAATTTACACTCTTAGAAAAAGAACCGAAGTTTAGATAAAGTAGTTAATACGAGTGCGAATTGTTTTCGTGCTGAGTGTTACAAAACCGTTCAATCAATCACAAGATGGTATAAAAGTTGGATGCGGAGGGAGAAAAGTGATGGTTTACAAAAACGCAAAACTTGTCTTCTTATTTTATTCGTTTCACGAAAGATGTTTCATGCCATATATTATTTTCCTTCTTAAATATATTGGGTGATCATTACTTGTGGTTCTTTTTATGATCATCGTTACTTGCTACATTATAGCGTTACTACCCACTTTTATGCAAGGATAGTCCTTGCATCCTGGGAAGGTAAAGAGGGTCATCTCGCGTCGGCCAATAGGTTCTCTATCCATTATCATGCGGGTTCCTTAGTCAGTATTTGACTTTTTTGATTCTTTTATCAAGATCTTTATATGGCATATCAAAGGATCAAGTAGAGGTTTTCAATTTACGTTTGGTAGCATGGAATAAGATGAGGAGGACTAATTCATAAATACGTAGTGTTACAATACCGCCAAAACAGGTTACTCCTGTCGGAATTTAAGTTCGGAAACTGCACTACTAAAGAGGTTACACATATTTTGTGGTAGTGACTGGCTGTGGCTTGTTATTGTAGCGTTTGAAACTTAATTTGTGTGAAGCAAATTGCCTTGAAGTTGTAAGGAATAAGGATTGTTCCTGGTGCCAACAATTCAGATTCGCCATCATGGCACCTATGAAGCACGCACAATCAAACAAGTGGAACAACGCACGATAGACAAAAGTTCAACACATGTCTGAAATGCAATGTTATTATGTGTCTTACTTAAAAAATATTATTTTGAATTTAATTTAAATATATTATCAGTGTAAAATTTTCTTACACAGATATCCAATCATATATTGCCATATCAACAAAAATTTTTGACATAATCATCTACTATTTGAATGGTCATACAAATAGAATATTTTAATTAGATAATAATGTAAAAAAATTTTATACTGTATTAAACTCTATTATTTTTTTACTCGAACATGTCTCATAGATTGGATAAAATCATAATACAACCAAATCTTTTTTTTTTCAATTATTTAATGGACCAAAAAAAATTTAAGAATCCAAAAATTTAAATTCATTTAAAATTTTTTTTAGGATATCAATAAAAATAACACCAGGCATAGAAACAGAAAATATGCCTAATATATATTAAAATTACTCCATATTTTTCTAAAAAAAATCAAAAAATAATAAAAATTAATAATTTAATATTTATAAATATCTAAAAATATTATAAATTATAAATCTGATATATATATATATATATATATATATATATATATATATATATCCTGTAATTTTATGAATTTGATTTATATCCGTATCCATATTGTGGCAAATGTCCATGTTGGTGTCATCCCTCCTAGCACGGCACCATTATCCATGGCATGCCAACTTCTTGACGACCGGGCATTCTTCGATTCAAACTAGTACATATCAAAATTTCTAAAAGTTATTGTGTTACGGTAGCATTTGAATAGTTCTCAAAATTCAAAATCATTACATTACATAATGTACAAGACAATACTACTGGGCCACTATCGCCTCTGCAGTAACCATCCTGTGATACTAGCAATTATAGCTACATAATCCAATCATTTTTCTTCATCCTCAGAATCAGACTTTGCAAAAACTGTCTCAGGTTGGGTTTCTTTATATGCTGGAGCAATGAACTTTGGATCCTTTGCTGCTACGTCAGCATATTTCAAGATAGCTTCCCTGGGATCCTCCTCCATCCATGTCTCCTTGATCATACCCCCTTGCTGTAATTGCATGAAACTATAAGTACCTTGCATTGTCATATTCTAAAGCATAAATTTGGAAAGTCATGAAGATGATAAGAAATGCAAACAAAATAACAAATACCTTTAGAAGATACTGGGTCAGTAAGCTTCCTTGACTTGCACCAACCCGTCCACCAAAGCCAGGTCCTGTCATGGGAAGTTCAGGCTTATGGGACTTCAATGGATCCTTTAGTATTTTCTCTCGTTGACGCTTACGGCTCGGCACATCTCTAAATAGTGGTAAAGCATGAGGATTGTGAATTACAGGTTTTGCCTCAAAATCATCAATTGATTTTTTCCTTGGCGCACGTGCAACACAAACAAGGGCTCCCCTCTCACTGAGGGTTGGATCATATAGTATGTGAGTCCCTCCTTGGCTTTTATCACCAACAGTCGCAAAGATCTTTACAAATAAAAAGCCATTCAAGAAAAGTTATAAGCATAATCACCAAAACTGTCCTGCTTCAGATAATGTAAGGCAACACCAGAAAATTGTTTTTAGTAACACAACTGTGATACTACGTTACCTGATTCAGTTTAGGATGCCAACAACACTGAACAACACTACAAGTGGGAGATATGCCAACTCTTGAAACAAGCTCAAGGTTTGCTCTATCAAAGAAGCACAATAAACCTCCAGTCGAGCTCTCCCTTTCAACAGATGTTCCAGTAAAAAAGAGTTGCTCACTAGGACTGAAGGCAATATTTGTTTGACCATAGTGATTTGGAAGATCCTCGAATACCTTCAACGCTTCCTTCGTTTTGCGCAAATCCCAAACCTGAGACATTTTTGATTGGTCAATGAGGAGAAGTCAGGAAGATTAGGTAACCGTGAATGCATGCCTAATAAGGAAAGCAAACAGCAACAAACTAGAAGGTATGATTTCTAAGATATGATAATTTTTTACCTTCAACGAACCATCAAAGCTTCTTGACAACAAGATGCTCCCATCACTAGAAAATTTCAGACCAGTAATATCATCTGAGTGACCTTTTTCAATATGTATATCTGGCCGACTCCCCCATCCAGGCTTGATACTCCAAACCTGTGAAAATTAATTGACCATTGCAAGCAATGTAAGGAGAAAGTCTGTGTTATTTCAAGCCTAAAAAGCAGCAAACATATATTCACTTTATTATCCAATAAAGTCAGTGTACCTGTATAGAACCATCTCCTATACCACCAGCAATGCATTTACCATCACGATCCCACGCACAAGTAGTTACAGGAACTCTTCCAGGTCTTGCAAGCTTTGGTTTAATAACCTATCCATTGAAAGATAGAAGTGTATGTTGAATAACATCAAAAAAGTGTAAAATATGTTTTACAGCATAAATTATCACAACTCCATCCAGAGGTACATAAAATCTCCCACGAATGTGCAAACTCAAACACACACACGTGCATTATCTTTCAGTATTATTGGGTGGAAAAAGGAAACATATTGGGTGAAATTCTGAGTCTCATAAAAGCCACAATCTTTTTATCACAGCAAAGGAAAATAAATAGGCCGGTAAAAGAATAACTAGGAACAGAGTAATTCATCAGAATTAAGTACTTAGTAAAGATTGACCCATAAAATTTTCTTTTGGATGAAGAGGAACATATAGACAAGCCAGTAACTTCTTCACAACATGAGCGAAGTAGCAGCCAATAATTCTACAAGGAATATCTGAAGAAACAGATGGTTTCAGCCATGTTTCTCGAAAAAGCCTCAATTTTTATTTTTAAAATCCAATCATCCCCACCCACATATTAATAAATATGAATTTCATGAAGCTTCTGTTTGAAAGGTTCTCTTCGCCTAATTAAAGAATAAAGATTACAAATAAAAGAAAATTATAACGCAAACAGATATGCCGATGCATGCAAGTGCAACCACTCCAGAGAAATCATTTTGTTATGGAAGATGAAGAGCAAGCTAAAATTTTCTAAACCTGCTTCTGACTTTTGAAGTCATTTACATCCCATACACGTAGTGACCCATCCTCTGATGATGTTAAAATTGTCTCTTTAGTTTTTGGATGCCACTCTCCACATGTCAATCCAGATATGTGGCCCTTGGTATTCTTTAGATCACGAATATACATGTCACCCTTTACAAACTCTCCCAAAGTAAGCCCATCACGATCATAGATCTATGACAAAAGGAAGACAGGCACGTTTAATGAAAATGCACTAAAGCATAAAAGAAAAATCAATGGATAATGATGCAATGTGCTACCTTTGCTTGAGCTGATCCAGTCACACACAAAAAGCGATCTGCAGTTGGACTCCAGCTTAAATTGCGCACTTGATGACCTTCAAATGGCTCCAGTTGTCGAAACGATTGCAATTGAGAATTCATTCCTTGAAAGTCATACATTCGTACTGTGTAGTCATAACTTCCAGAAAGCACCCTGGATCCAGAGTGATCCACAGCAAGAGCTGACACAACCTGTGAATAGTTTTCCCAATATTATCATTAATATATTACTCTGCATTTCACTGCAAGCCTGCAGCTGATTTCAGCTCCCTTCACATTTAGATTTCAAAACAAACTAACATAACTACAGCCACTGCTCATTAATGCAGTTGGTGTCTGTCTTCTAATGGTTTTAGTTCTAAATTTCTATACTTTCTCATTCCTCGCAACCTCCACCCTTCCAAAACAATAAAAGTAATAATAACTGCAACCGGGCTGCCACTCCACAACTTTAACCAAAGTTGAAGTTATTCATACCATTCGCGGACCTTCTTCAGATCATTTGACATTAAGATTGTGTAAACCCTTTGGCATTGAAATGCTAGAGGCAAAAGAAACCTATCATTTTCTTTTCTTTGCAATATATCATTATAAGTTTTAGCTACTATCCTAGCCTATAGAACATTTTACAGAACACTTTTCATCCGTAATCTTGGGATACAGAGTAGATGATGATTTTCATAAGATAGCTCTATTGCAACCATATACACACAAAACAAATAATTAACATAAAGTAGCTATAACATATGCCAATTTCCACATACCACTTCTTCATTCACATTTTGCTACGTTAATCTCCAAAATTAATCAAGAGAAAAAGGAAGGAATTGGTACCTTGGTGTGGCCCTTGAGGACAATCTCGTTGCTAAGCGGAATCCGGAACCGGTTCCCCAACTCGTCTTCATCGGAACGGTCGTCCTCATCGGAGCTCAAATTGGAACCAGGCGGCGGCGGAGGCGGCCCAATTATCATCTCCCCATCCTCGTCCTCATCCGCCCCCGAAACCACCCCCGGCGGCGGGGGAGGCGGCCCCACCATGACGCCATCATCATCCCGCTCGGAATCCTCGGCCTGCGGAGGCGGCGGCCCTATCTCCGACCCCCCACCGCGATCGGCGGTGAAACGAGGGGTAGGGTTTTTGGAGCTGCGAAGGGAATTGAGCCATTCCTTGGAAGAGGAAGAGAGAGAAGGAAGGCCACTCGTGGTTGCGGTTTTCGAAGAAGAAGAGGATTTTGACGTAAGATTGGGATCTGAACGACGCGTGGCGTTGTGGATGGCTTCCAGAGGGGTCTGAGACTTTGATTGCTTCCCGAAGGTAAGAGGGAACTGAGCTCGAACGCCGTCGTATATGTCAGCCTCGTCCTCCATTGTTATGGTACAACAAGGAGTAAGGTAATAGTGTTGCCCATTTTGATTCTGCAAGTGATTTATAGTTTATTGGGTGTGCTCTACCGCCGTCGCGAAACTCAACCCGCTTAGGCTGTGACGAATCTGTTTTACATTTTTCTGGAGAGGTAGCATAAACATCATGGACCACCATCTTTAACAGCCCAATTCTACTTGCTGCTGTTTGATTAATGTCAGCCCAATTACTTTTTCTTGGGATCGTGTTGGCCCAGTTCTTCGGCACTTAACAGACAACCCTTTTTTTTTTTTTAAAAGTTATTTTCTTTTTAAACATCGCGGGTGCAAGTGCAACAGCCATGAAGAAGGGCAGCTGTCTAGCTGAACAGAAGATTGAATTCATTACTTCTACTTTATTCAATAATTTTATATAAAACTCCTATACAAACCCTACATTAAAATTAAATTCTTTTTTTAATTCTGAGTGCGTGGGAAGACATAATCAGTGAAATCACCATGCCCATTTTGATCAACAGAGAATTCATAGCTAGACAGAAGGTTGAATCCGTTACTTCTACTTTATTCATTAATTGTATATAAAACTCTTATACTAACCCTACATTAAAATTAAATACTTTTTTTAATTCAGGGTGCGTGGGAAGACATAATCAATGAAATCACCATGCCCCCATTTTGTTTTACAGAGAATTCATAGTCGCTAATAGTGGGCTTCCACGCTTCTACCTCTGGGCACTAGGGAGTAGGAACTCCACCTGCGACTATTATATTCTAATTTCTAAGTGGACCATTGTTACTTGTTACTTTAATGATTAATTTCAAAGCTAAAAGGAGGATAAGACACCGGTGCGTTTGTTTTTTTCCAAGGTGGACCATTATAGTCGTTAATGATTATTTTTAAGGGTGTATTTGTTTGTAATTTTTTTTTTGCATAAAAAAATTTATATTTTTTATTTAAAAATATTTAATTTTTATATATTTAGATAATTTTAAAATATATATATATATATTTAATTTTTTTAGAAGTTAAAAAAAAATTTTGAAAAAAAAAATTAATTTTTTAATTTTTTAATTATATATAAAAAATTTAAATTTTATAATTACTTTTTTTTAAAGGCTGGAATAAACGTATTCTAAGTTATCTCAAAAATTACCCTTTGTGGAAATGGTTTTTGAGCTTGTTTATCTACTTAAAAAATAAAAAACGAGAGCAGCCCTCTTCTTTAAATATCATATTTTATAATTTACTAATGCAATAATAATCACATAAATAAAACTTGTGAGTAATATAATAATAATTGACTATTTTTCCATTAACCACAATTAATATGCACAATAATTAATTATAAATTTATATATAGTTAATTACGATATCATAATAATTTATTCCTATTGTATTTACCACATCGTGTATGTTTAACTACAAACTTATACTCAGTTAATCGCTGCAGAAGAGATTGTGTCACCACCGTTTCCACAATTTTAATATTATTAAAGCCATAGTATGTTTCAGAAGACATAATCAATGATATCATCCAATTCGGTTGTTTAACGGGCGGTCGATATGATATGACACTAGATATTTATAATCACAATCAATATTTTGTCTATCCATTCCTCCAATGAAGGAGAAGACAATATCAACCAAAACATTTGGATAATTGGAGTGGCGAGGTGACCCTTCAGAAGAAGACTTGCTAACTTACAGGAACCATAGTTGCCCACTTAAAAAATAACCGGACCCCGTCATTAATGACACCTTTCGTTAGCCGCCCATGTGGACGTGCCGGGGGAATAAATTTTCTCCTGTAAAAATTTTATACGAGTTAGTTATGTATGGGCTTTTTGTCTTTAGTTAGATTCTTTTCCGGGTTCAAATTCAATTTTATTCTCTTAACTAATGATAAAAATTAATATATAATTAAATCATATAAGATCTTTATATTAAAAGATTCATTTCCCACGTACCATATAGCCGATTATATGAATTAAATAATATCATAATATTTTGTTATAAATTTTATTTGTATTCAAATCATTAAAATTTAAATTTCTTTTAATAATTTCATATATAATTTTTTTAATTCTTCTTTTACCTTTAATTATTGGATTATCCTCTATCTTAATTACTCTTTTTACCGAGGCTTTTTAATGCCTTTTTCATCTATGTCCAAATTTTTAAAGATAAAATTTTATTATTTTTTTTATAATAAGTACTATCTCAACTTTCCTTTTAATGCATTCATTGCTAATTGTATTTTATCTAATGTGTGAATCCATCCAACTAAACATCATTATCTATACAGCATTAAATTTATTCTATTGTTAGTTTTTTTATTGCATGACATTTAGTCCTATACAAAATTTAGTCCCACACTTATATAGATAGTAATATTATTTATACATTAAAAATGAAAATCAAGAAACCAATATAGAATTGATTAAAGTAATTATGTACTTTGGCTACTTAATCAAGTGTATTAGGTTTGACCTTTTAAAATTAAAAAAAAAAAAAAACTCCACTAAAAGACCTAAAGCTCCATTTAGGACCTATATAGGTCGAGTCGAATTAATCGAATTTTTAGTAATATAATCCAGTTAACCGATAGGCTTAAAAAAGAAATGGATATCAAGAATATATACCATAAAAGAAAGAGTCACAGAGTATTTGCTGTCTCTGTGGAAGCAAGACTAATTGTTCCCCACTCTCCATGATAACTTATTATCAACTGTCATTATCAACTGCTGAAGTCCATTTTATGTGAAAATAACGTTACTTCTCTCTATATATACTCCATCCTCCTCTCTTATTTGACGTGTAGCGAAACACAAATTAAGAAGCTTCTCCAATTACCATATGCTAAACTTCTTCACCAAGAAAAAGTTTTTAGCAGAAAAAAAAAGGTGATTAGAGAAACTGAGAGAAAACCTTGAATTGCATTGCGTTTATATTTTTTTTCCCCCCTTCTCTGCACGTACATGACTCTTGAAAGCTGAAACTTTCTGGTTTGTTCTTCGAAATGGAGGAAGGGGGCAGTTTGAAAGCAGGAAGTAGGAGTAGTTTCATAGGAGGCAGTTTTAGAGACAGCTTCAACATTGTGAGTTCATCAGTCTGGAGTAACGGCGGCGTGGAAGTGTTCTCCAACTCTTTCCATGATGAGGAGGATGACGAAGAAGCTCTCAAGTGGGCTGCCATTCAGAAACTCCCTACGGTTGCACGTCTCAGGAAAGGTTTGCTCGCTACCACTGAAGGGGTGGCCAGCGAGGTCGACATACCCAAACTTAGGTTGCAAGAAAGGAAGGCTTTGCTTGAGAGGCTGGTAAGAGTTGCTGAAGAGGACAATGAGAAGTTCTTGCTCAAACTTCGGAATCGTATTGATAGGTATATAACTGTTCCAGCACTGTCATGGTTTCTTCTTGATTTTAATTGAGCTGCCTCTTAACATTTTCTTCTTCATTGGATGACATGTATGTATGTATATCAGGGTTGGAATTACTCTTCCTACAATTGAGGTTCGATTTGAGCACTTGAACGTGGAAGCAGAAGTTCATGTAGGAAATAGAGCTTTGCCCACCTTCACTAACTACATGGTTAATATAGTGGAAGTAAGTGATGCAACCTTTAATATACGGTAATATCTTTACCTGGATACAAATCTATCAGCAATGATGCTCAGATACTCCAGAATTAGTGATGTACCTTTACCGTATTTGTATATGATATTAATACTCATGTAACTTTTTTATATTCTTATTTTTGGCATATTCATATAAATTTTCTTTTTCGTGGATATCCATTATCTTTGAAATTTTGTTATTGGAAAAATTTAAACGTTATCCTTACAAATTCCTTTTACTCTAATTTTGTTCTCATTTTTGCAATCTTTCTTTTACAAAATAATCACTGAAAATAGCAAATTTTTATCCTGATCAAACAAGTGGGAGAGAAAGAGAATGACTAAGGCTGTATTGTAATAATTATAATTTTATTTTATTTTCATTATATAATTATTGTAATTTTTTATTTAATATATATTGTTGTACCAATATCCTATAATCTTTTTAATAAAATTATCGTAGTTGCGTATTGTATCATATGATATTTGATACTTATATTTGCACAGTGTGATATTTTATATTTAAATACACTCACCATAAAATTGAATTGCATTATATTCATTCAAGATATACTCTTTTGTTTCTAAGTCCACCTAACTTTATTTTATATACACTTAAATATTAAGTGTTAGATTTATAGCTATGTAAGAATTTTTCCAACAAATATAGAGTAGAACTTGCTGTATAATTAATCTCATTGAAGGATATTCTAACACACTCTTTTTTGAGGTTATGAAGGGTCTATTGAACTTCTTTCATGTAATCCCAAGTAGAAAACGACATATAAATATTCTCCAGGATGTTAGTGGAATTATAAAGCCTGCCAGGTAACAGTGCAGGAAATTGTTCTAATTATTGATGTCTCACTTGAAACCCGTGTAACATATCTCCATTTGCTGATCTCCAGAGTGACATTGCTTTTGGGCCCTCCAAGTTCTGGAAAAACCACACTCCTCTTGGCTTTGGCTGGAAAACTTGATTCAAAACTAAAGGTTAAGAAATAAAAGCAAAGATGTTTAATTGTTATGCTCTCAATTTTCCCATTTTGTATTTATTAATAAGGTGTGAATTATTGATCAGTCCACTGGAAAGGTGACTTATAATGGTCATGAGATGAATGAGTTTGTTCCGCAACGAACTGCTGCCTATGTCAGTCAAAATGATCTTCATATTGGAGAAATGACCGTTAGAGAAACCTTGGCTTTCTCAGCAAGAGTACAAGGAGTTGGAGTCCGATATGGTTAGTCTAAAAGTTTCCCTTTGTTTTTTTTTTTTAATAATGTTATTTGTACTTATTTTGAGGACGCATTGTAAATACATAATAAAAAAGAAACTGAAAAAGACACAATTCACCATCTTTTACTTTTTCAATACTCATATCTTGTGTCTTTTTCCTCATTATGTATTTGCAATAAGTGTTAGTAAGTACAAATAATATTTTTTGCTTTTTCTTTTTTTGTCAATAATTCTATACTTCTATGTAATGTAATTTCAAATAAACATGCAAAAATTTTGGATGAAAAATCAAGTTTTGGCTAAAAAATATTTTGCATTATGTAGACTTGCTATCAGAGGTGTCTAGAAGAGAAAAAGAGGCAAATATTACGCCTGATCCAGATATTGATGTCTATATGAAGGTAACTTGGATATCATTGTTCTGTTATACCTATTTTGCTAGCATCCCTCAGCCTTCCATTAATATTGTTCAATAAATGAAATGATAAGCTTTCAAACCAAAGGAAAAAGTTGTTAGATTTTGAAATAACATAATTGTTGAAATATGGGAAATTCTGTTGTTCTACCTAGAAGACAATGAAATTCCATTTCGGAAGACATAAGTTGTGAAGAATACCTTGGTTATAATTCAATTGTAACAGCTCAAAAGCAATAATTTTCAAATTGATCTGTTACAGCTGCACTATTTTATATTTTTATCACATTGAAGTTGATTAAGTGGTTGAACTTTTGATTTAATATGCTCAGGCTGTAGCAACAGAAGGCCAGAAGGCAAATTTCATTACAGATTATATACTAAGGGTAAAACTCATTCACTCAAAACGTTCGCTGATCATCATGAGGTCATTTTGTGTTAATTTCTCATGTGCTTTGCTTCATATTTTCAGGTTTTGGGATTGGAGGCCTGTGCTGATACTATTGTGGGAAATGCAATGTTAAGGGGTATCTCTGGTGGACAAAGGAAACGTGTTACAACAGGTAAAACAAGCTTGATTTTAATCATGTTTAATTAACTCAAGCAACTGAGTGTGTAAGAGTTAATAATATGTATACATATACATACAGGGGAGATGCTGGTTGGACCAGCTAAAGCTCTATTTATGGATGAAATATCTACTGGTTTGGATAGCTCAACAACTTTCCAAGTTGTGAATTCACTCAAGCAAGTTATCCACTCTCTAAAAGGAACTGCTGTTGTCTCACTCCTTCAACCAGCACCAGAGACTTACAATCTTTTTGATGACATTATTTTACTATCTGATGGCCAAATTGTATACCAAGGTCCACGTGAACATGTTCTTGAATTTTTTGCCTCAGTGGGTTTTAAATGTCCTGAGAGGAAAGGAGTTGCAAACTTTTTGCAAGAAGTAAGTGCGAATTTAACTCCTTTCTATATGTACATGTAAAATTTAGAAAACAATTTATTCTTATCTTTACAAATTTATTACGTTACTTATAGGTGACATCAAGAAAAGATCAGGAACAATATTGGATACACAAAGATCAGCCCTATAGATTTGTCACAGCCAAAGAGTTTGCTGAGGCACTTCACTCATTTCATGTTGGGAGAAGCCTTGACAATGAACTTGCTACACAATTTGACAAGTCTAAGAGCCACCCTGCTGCTTTAGCAACCAAAACTTATGGTATAGGGAAATGGGAACTGTTTAAAGCGTGCTTCGCAAGAGAATATTTACTGATGAAGCGTAATTCATTTGTCCACGTCTTCAAGCTTTGCCAAGTAAGTTTGGCCACTGCAAGTTTTCATGATAATACGTAATACTCCCTCACATTTTTCATATCCATTAGTCCATTCCTAACATTTTACAACACCTTTTAGATTGCTGTAGTGGCTTTTATTGCCATGACCGTTTTCCTCCGGACTGATATGCACCGAGATTCAGTGATTGATGGTGGTATATATGCGGGTGCATTGTACTATGGCCTTCTCGTGATCGTGTTGAATGGATTTGCTGACCTTACTGTGACAGTTTCTAAGCTTCCTGTATTTTACAAACAAAGGGACCTTCTCTTCTTCCCCTCATGGGTATATGCTCTCCCTGAATGGATCCTGAAGCTTCCCATAACCTTTGCAGAAGTGGGAATTTGGGTATTCTTTACCTACTATGTCATTGGTTTTGATCCAGATGTTGGAAGGTAAAGGAGCTGTGTTTTCAAAACATACTAAGGAGATTTGTGGTGTGGACTAATTCCTCTCCATACCCCATTTCAATTGAGTGAATAATGACAAGCTTGTATGTCTCTACTTTATGCAGATTCTTTAGGCAATTCCTTCTTCTGGTACTTGTTAACCAGATGGCTACTGCCTTATTCCGGTTTATCGCAGCACTTGGTAGAGAACTGACAGTGGCCTTCACAATTGGGTCGTTAGCATTGACCATCCTTATTGCAATGAGTGGTTTCATCCTGTCAAAAGGTATCATAAATACCCAAAAAAATAAAATAAAATCTGTCTTTCTCCACTTATGTCGTATACTAACAGTACTCATTTATTTTCTTTGCTTTATGCATATAGACAATATGAAAAAGTGGTGGTTATGGGTCTTTTGGTCATCACCTATGATGTATGGACAGAATGCCATAGTAAATAATGAGTTCCTAGGGAAGAGATGGAGACATGTAAGTTTTATTTAAATTAAGCTAATTTGTGTGTTCGTTTTTGTACTTGCTTTATCACGTGAAAAAACTGATATCTGGATATATTTTCTCATGCAAGGTTCTGCCTAACTCCACAAAACCACTAGGAGTAGAAGTTTTGAAGTCCCGCGGGTTCTTCACAGAGTCAAAATGGTATTGGATAGGTGTTGGGGCACTGATTGGATATACAATGGTGTTCTACATTTGTTACACCCTTGCTCTCACTTTCTTGAACTGTGAGTTCCTTCACCCTATGTTTTACAGCGAACCCAGAGCTTGTAGTATGTACTAATATTACAAATTGATCATGCAGCACTTGTGCAGCATCAGGCTGTTAAGTCAGAGGAGCAATCTCAAAGCAATGAGCAGAACGGTGGAAGCACCGTTGCTCAGTCTTCATCCACAAGGAAAGAAGGTGCAGTGGAGAGCAACCATAACAGAAAAACAGGAATGGTTCTTCCTTTTGAACCATATTCCATCACATTTGATGATATAACATATTCTGTTGACATGCCACAGGTGTGGACGAACACTTAAATCAAACATGAAGAGTTATTTTTAATATATAAGTTTACTGAATCCTTGCACCAAACTCGCAGGAAATGAGGAACGAGGGTGTTCTTGAGGATAGGTTGGACCTTTTGAAAGGCATCAGTGGCGCGTTCCGGCCAGGTGTTCTCACAGCGCTCATGGGTTCCAGTGGTGCTGGCAAGACAACTCTGATGGATGTACTTGCTGGTAGAAAAACCGGGGGATATATTGGTGGCAACATCACAGTTTCTGGTTATCCAAAGAAGCAAGAAACCTTTGCAAGAATTTCTGGATACTGTGAACAAAATGATATCCACTCTCCTTATGTTACCGTATATGAATCATTGCTCTATTCAGCATGGCTGAGATTGTCCGCAGAAATCAATGCTGAAACCAGGAAGGTTGGTTTATGATTATGATATTGACTATACTACTTACTTGACATACACTATTATGTTATAGTTGGAATTACTATGTTATAAAATATAATGTGAGAAGCAAGAAGAGTGTGGCAACACAAAAATGAAAAAATAAGAAACAGTTGAATGTTCTATCATTTTACTAAGTTTGGAAATGACTAATGGTTGCAGACGTTCATTGAGGAAGTCATGGAACTTGTGGAGCTGAACCCAATAAGGAATGCAATAGTTGGATTGCCAGGTGTTAACGGTCTCTCGACAGAGCAGCGCAAAAGGTTGACTATTGCAGTTGAGCTAGTGGCTAATCCTTCTATAATATTCATGGATGAGCCAACTTCTGGGCTAGACGCAAGAGCTGCTGCTATTGTTATGAGAACAGTTAGGAACATAGTGGACACTGGAAGAACAGTAGTCTGCACCATCCATCAGCCTAGCATTGATATATTTGAATCTTTTGATGAGGTGAAATAGGCAGAGTAAAATGTTGTGGCAGCTAGGAATTTTAAATTTTTTTCTCTTCCATTAATTTGTTTCTAATATTTAATTTTTCAATGAAGTGCAGCTTTTCCTAATGAAACGAGGAGGGCAAGAAATATATGTGGGGCCACTAGGACATCATTCTTCTCATTTAATCAGTTACTTTGAGGTAAAACTTCAACTAAAATCATGTTTCACTTCATACCTTTATCTTCCTAAAAATTTCACTCATGTGGATACTTTTTTCTCTTAAAGGGAATTCAAGGTGTCAGTAAGATTAAAGATGGCTATAATCCGGCTACATGGATGTTGGAAGTCACTTCTTTAGCAAAAGAAATGGAATTGGGGATTGATTTTGCTGAGGAGTACAAAAATTCAGGGCTATATAGGTATTTTTAAATATATAAAGTCTAATCAAACTATAGAACAGGAAAATAATCTGCTAGAAAACAGTTGATGGTAAAAACTAGAAGAATTTTGCTATAAGATGTTGTTCAACGTGTGGAACAGTTACTCATGTAAACTGGTCTGTGGCATCTGTTTCAGGAGAAACAAAGAACTTATTAAAGAATTGAGTTCCCCAGCTCCTGGTTCAAAGGACCTTTATTTTACTTCAAAGTACTCAAGGTCCTTTTTCACCCAATGCATGGCTTGCTTATGGAAACAACACTGGTCTTACTGGCGCAATCCTCCATACACTGCTCAGAGATTTCTCTACACAACCGCTGTTGCCGTCTTGTTTGGTACCGTCTATTGGAACCTCGGCTCCAAAAGGTAAGATCAAACTGAAAACCAGGAAATGTAATTGCCTCAAAACTCTTTCATCTATTTGTTTCTAAAAGTACATTTGCATAAACAATGCAGTAAAAAGCAACAAGATCTTTTTAATGCCATGGGTTCCATGTACGCTGCTGTTCTTCTTCTTGGTGTAAAGAATTCTAATTCAGCACAACCATTGGTGTTTGTTGAAAGAACAGTCTTCTATAGGGAAAAAGCTGCTGGAACGTACTCAGCTTTGGCATATGCTTTTGCTCAGGCAAGCAATTTGCCACTTTTTACTTCCTCAGTTCCTTGCATGTAAATAATTTAATTCAGTATCTTTGTTCTCTGATCTCAATATTTTCTTGCAGGTTGTGATTGAACTCCCTTATGTTCTTTTACAAGCTTTGGTCTATGGCATTATAGTTTATGCAATGATTGGTTTTGAGTGGACAGTGGCTAAAGTTTTCTGGAACATTTTCTTCATGTACTTCACCTTCTTGTACTTTACTTACTATGGCATGATGGCTGCAGCCATGACCCCAAGCCCACCCATTGCCATTATACTTTCTTCTGGATTCTACCAAGTGTGGAATCTCTTCTCGGGATTCATAATCCCACGACCAGTAAGTTATTAGCTTCCTTGGATGTTTAGTGCATATTTTTCACTTTGATCACTAGGTGATATTATACATGATATCTTTCGATTTGTCATGTCTACATGACACTCTGTACAGAGGTATTTGTGTCATATTTATACGGATGCTCAGTGTCACATTCTAAAAAATATAAGGGTATTGGATATAATATTATCTAAACCTCAAGAAAAATTATGGTATATTATGCAAATTGAAATGTGTCGTATGTATTGCCTCTCCTCAAGGGAGATAAATATAGTTTACTTTTTTAACTTCTTTTTTTTTTTTCTTTGGGTAATACCTTTTTACTTTTTAAACATAGGAATACATAACTATTATATATTAATTGATTTTCTTTCTTTTTTTGGCACGGGCCAACAGAGAATCCCAGTGTGGTGGAGATGGTACTATTGGGCGAATCCAATAGCTTGGACTTTGTATGGATTGGTGGCATCACAGTTTGGAGATATACAGGACAGCATAGAGTTTAATGGAAAAAATACAACAGTGGAAGACTTCTTGAGAAATTACTTTGGTTTCAAGCATGATTTTTTGGGAGTGATTGCAGCTGTAATTATAGGATTTGCAGTAACTTTTGCGTTGGTCTTTGCCATTGCCATAAAGACGCTTAATTTCCAACGACGCTAGGAATAGCAGTCAACTTTTGGTTAAGTTGTATTTCCTTTATTTTGGAATAACTAACTGCTTTTTTAAATTTTATTTATCCACAAATAATTATCCATTTAGAGAATTTAGATAATATTAATTATTTTTTTTCAATTATATCCCTATTAAATAGAGGAGAAAGAGAATAATTAGAAAGAGATAATTAAAAAAGAGAGAAAATTAAGTAAGAATAATTTTGTAAATATATCTAAATTTCTCTAATATTGAGATTTTTCTAATCATTTTCTTAACTGATGTGCGCATTTAAAACTGGACAATTATTTCCAAACAAAAATATTGCATGGTAATAGAGTAATGCTACACTGTCAAAAAATTATAACCAAAAATTTTTTTGACAAAAATCATTATGGCAGTTAGATAATATAAAATAATATGACTCACTTATTTGTCTAAGGATAAATAACAATACTACATCATTCTGAAAATAAATTCTGGCAAAAATTCTAGTTATCTAACATTTTTCATGTTAATAATACTATAGTTATACTTGTGATATGCACCATAAATATATTGAGAATTTAATTTTGATATATTATTAGCGTAAAATTCTTTTATATAATGATTCAATTATATATTATTACATCAACAAAATTATTTAAATTTTATAACTACTACTTCAAAAGTCACAAATATAATAATATATGATTAAATGATAATATAAAACTTTTTATATTTAGTGTGTCATTTTGTTTTTTTGGAAATTTGATAGCATGTCAAAATTGATCTCGTATTTTAAAATAATAAAATATAAAAATTTTTATAGTAATTTTAGTTTAAAATATAAAAATTTAAACTTTCTAAACTCCTTCTAATATGGGTAAATAAATAATTTAATGTATTAAGTTAGCTTAATTCTTAAGAACAAAAATAAAGTAAAAATTATAATAAAATCCAATTGGTTAATAGCAATAAATCATATTATCATATTTTATTTAATAATTTTTTTAATTATATAAACACTATATGTTAAAAAAAAAATAAGTATGTATATTGTATATTATAATTTATTGGTACACCTTTGTTGTTACTCATTTTACTTACTATTTTTTTAAATAGTCATTGTTATATTATTTACATAATTAATGTATAAAGAAAATTTATAAAAGCAATTCAATATTTTGATCCAAATAATTACTTTAAAAAGATTAATTATCAATACTTGAAGTATCCATTGACTATATAAAAATTGAAAATAAGATAAATATTAAAAATTTTAAATAATTAAATTAATTTTTAGTTAAAAATAATAAAATTTTCAGATGAAATTATGATTGATATTGAATAATTACGCTATATTATTATTTTGACCAAAATAGAAGAATGAGGGTATTTTAGAGAAATCAAATAAAAATCAATAAAATGGGAGTGGTAGTAGACATATAGGAGTGACAATAGCCACTCCTGTAGTTATCGTCGTGGGTAGCTACTCATTATAATTTAATACGTTTTTAAATTTTTATTAATTGATAAAATAAAGTTATTTTATACTATCAATGAGTAATTACTCATTATTTTATATTATCAATGCACAAAAGTTAAATTCATAAACAATTGTTACATAAAAAATTTATCAAATAATTTAAATCTAATAATCGTTAGTGTAAAAAAAATGTTTACCTTCATTAAGTTCATGTTAAACTCATCGACTAGCATAACTTCTACTTGCAAGAGAAGACCTTATATTTGCATAGGAGTCAAGTTTCTGACAAATGAAGCATAGATATAGATATGGGATACGGAGACAATATAACATCAATACAGGAGTGCAATAATATTTAAAAATAATAAGATACGATATAAATATAGTATGACATAAAAAATTAGTAAAAAATTAACATAAAAACATAAATCTTAAATTAAAATAGAGGAATAATAATTTGAATGTTAGCATAAATTCTTGTAAATATTCTAAAATGTACTTATTTTATTGATTGTTTTAGAATTTTCATTTATATAAGTGAAAAAAGATAAAGCAAAAATTTTAAAAATATAACTATAAGTATCTATGAATTATTCGACACAACATATATTGGATCAGATATAGCGACTGTTTTGAAATATCTATGTTACATAGGTTCCGATGGTACTTAAAGTTGGAGGGGGGCTAAAAAGAGTTTTAAGCTGCATCGAGGGCAAAACAGGTACACTACATGTATAATGGTTCTATTATGTGTGATGAGTCCAATCATTTGGACATATTTTTATGTGTGTTAATCAATTTATGGTGATTCATATATAAATAAGTTAGGAATTCATCTATATAATTGGAAAATCGAATGAGTACAACGATAAATAACAATACTGTCACTCAATTTTCTAGTTTTATATGTAAATTCCTCATTTATTTGTATATTAATTACCATAAGTCGATTGATATACATAAAAAAATACATATTGAGAAATGATCTTTAGTATGAATATGGAATTATCACAATTCTCTGAGTTTTCTGTCAATGTTCAACTGTAATTTTATTTTTTAATTTATGGTTATGCCAACCATAACTCACACTCTGACACGTTGACGTGTGCTTTCATATGAATAACTTTCGCACTTTTGTTTTGAGCCTTAAGAATTAAAAAATTGGTATTAGAAAAACTTTTTTCTATAGTAAATTATTCGAGTTGAACTAAATTAAATTAATTAAAGTTTAATAAATTTTAAATATTAATAATTTTAAAATCATAGTAATATAGTAACAAACCATCTAACTTTCTTGGCAAAACAGGCTTACTAGCATTTGGTTAAAAGATGTGGACTAGGGATGTCAACGAGCTGGGGCAGGGGCAAGGGCGGAGACAAGGAATAGCGCTCCATCCCCCTCCCCATAGATAAATACCCGCACCCATCTCATGTCCCATATCTGCAAAGGTATCTGCTTGTGACTTATCCCATGGATATTCAGGGGTGTCCATTATAATGTTAAAATTTCAAAAAATTCAAAAAAAATTAAATTAAATAAAGAAATTATAGTATCATAAAATACGTAAAATAAACACAAATAATAATCTAATTAGACAATCTAAATTTTAAAAACTTAAAATATTTAAAATAAAAATAAATACATAAAATAAACATGTAATCCAATTCCACAATCCAAATTCCAACAACTTAAAATACATAAAATAAAAATAAATATATAATAGTAATCTAATTATTAATCCAACACATTTAATATATACATATAGTAATTTTATATCGGGCACTCAAAGGCTATGAGGAATGCGATCCTTGCTCTTGCTCCATTTAACATGTAGATATTTAAAATCTCAATCCTCATTATCCACGGAGGCAAAACCTTCCCCCCATACCTGCCCCATCATGGGTACTACTCGTGGGTACCTATAGGAGCAGGTTTTTTTGCCATCTCTAATCCATATTCTGTTGTAGGCCTTTTATAGTTGGATCTTGAATTTGAATAAATTCATGTTTTATAGTACTACCTCCGATTTACAATAATTGTTAATTTGGCTATTTTTACACAGTTAAAAAACTTGAAATCAATGTATAATTATGATATAGGTTTGCTAAAATACCCTTATTAAATTTTATTGTATAGTGGAAAATATAATCTCATTATATAGTGGAAAATAGTCACCTCTTTCAACCAATAAAGAAAAAGGGTAAAATTAAAAAATTAACAATAAATATGACATTGATATATAAGAATGATAACTATTGTGAACAAATTTTTTTTATCCAAATTGATAACTATTGTAAATCGGAGGTAGTAAAAAATAATAACAAATATTTAATGATTAGAAAATCTCTTCTAAACATTACAATAGTCTATATTATTAGAGTTTTACAGAATCTATCCTAGGAATTTAGAACAACAATAATAATATGAATATAAATTAATAATATTGTGTACTTGTCAAATTCACTGAATACCATCTACAAATCCTATGCAAAAGGAAATACATACACATTTGTGCATGCCAAATACAGGATTTCCGACAAATGGCTGCACCAATAGAGTAGTAATTGTCAAGAGTGCCTAAAGTAAAATGGAGATCATGTCCATAGTATGGATCTATATAGCAACCTAATTCTATCCATCAAAGACCTAGTTCACTTAAGGCCCTTGCACTATAATCCAACACACTCACTATTGAGCTCAAACCCAATAATATATAGTGAAGATCAAACTTACAATGGATCACATAATCATAATATGGATCTCTAAAGAAACATTAGACTATCCATTCAACCTATTTTCATAAAAATAAAAGAATCCACCAATCAATAGAAGGCCCAAAACCCAAAAAATTCTAACATTCTCCCACTTGGACAATATTAATTGGGTTTTATTTAATTTAAAAAAAATTGAAAATAACTCTCGGGTTGAACAATTATTGCCACAAATCATAGCTTGAAAATAATTACCACAAAACCAGATTAGTCTAATTAACAAAACCATACCAGTTAAGAGTCATAAGCGAATGATAAACTATAAAGAGTCTAGTTCACTCATAACCACATAACCAAATAACCTCATCAACAATGATCCAAAAAATTAGTGCATAAGGTGTAAATATACACATTATAACATAATATGTGATCCTTTCATGCTACTATAAATGGATCCTCATTGTGCCTTCCCAAAAAACCACAACCAATCTCCGAGAAGGAGATCATAACATGTTTCTTACAAAATACCATTCCAATAAAGGAACAACATTTTTCTCACAAAAAACCAATGTTTTCCAAAGAAAACATCCATATCTCGAGATATAATAATGGTACCAAAATAAAATATCATAACATGCGCCGAAGTTTATAAACCAAATTACATAAATCCAATGTAATTAGATGAACATAACAACTCCACTAATCAAGTACATCAATAGATGTAAGACCCATATCCTCAATATGTTTCATAAACACCGTGGACTTAAGTCCTTAGTTAAGAAGTCGACAAGCACTTCCCAAATGCTAATATACTCATGGGAGTCCTAATTGCACAAATTCAATGCAATTATAGTCTCATCAACCCCCACGGACCAATCACATTAAAGAACATAAACCATCCAGTTTTAATCATGTGATTTTAATCAAGCTATCATAGCTTCAATGTTAAATAATATTAACAATGGCAAAATATAGCCATTACAACTCTGGCTGTCAAGGATTTCTAGAATTATATATATAGCATGCAAATAGAACCAAACGATTGGCTCCCACCAACCTTATGCAATTATTTAATTACATAATTGCAAAAATATAATAAAAATAATTAATTAGGCACAATCATATTTTTCATGGAAAGTTAAGTATATAATTATACAATCACCTGCGGGTAGAATGCATAACACATACAATAACTCCTACTCATTGAAACAATCAATATTTTCTTCAAACAAGAAAATCCACTTAAGTATGAACTCAAGCATAATTCCATTGATAAACATACATATCCATCATACCCAAAGATCATTTCTATGTATAATTTCCATCCTTTTAAACAACTGAAGTTTGCAACATTGCAGTCTAATTACTTTATTAAAGGAAAAGCGATATGAAGTTGAAAATAAATACAATCCACCTTTAGTTGATCCAATGAACAACAATCAATGACAATTGTCACCATAACAAGGATTTAAACCATGAACATAGGCTTGCCTGTGGGCAGAGGATATACCATACACAACAATCTTAGGAAATTTAACACGTGTGGGTATAAGAATTTTCACTCTCAAACAATCCCAAATTTTCAATTCCTTTTTTGAACCAACTCATACATAAAACCATCTTTGGGCAGATCAATGCACTAATCGATCTAAACAACAAAATTATCCTTAAATTATCATGTAACTCCACTAACTTCATAAATGAGTCACTGTGGAAAGGGCTCCAAAACAGGGACAACAATCCAGTTCATTAAACAATTTTCAACTTTCATACATAAATTCTCTTAAAACATGTTTCTCAAGAAACACACCATGAACCACTTCATAAAGTCACCCTACTTACGTAGTGAACACTAATTTGCACAAAAGTGAACTTTCAGATATACCGTACAAATTAGAATAACTAACATTAGACTTTGGCTAGCATAAAGAGCTAACAAGTTGGTTAAACAAAGGTTGAGAGCACGTAAAATTTTCATGAATTATTTCATCAGCTTAATAAGCAAACTATCTTGCAAGCCAGTATTTACGATGCTAACTAATTCACCTATCATAACAATTATTTATTCATGCTCTTTAAAATAATATTATGGCAATAAGACAACTCTCTTTCTCCATACTCTTAATAGACAACTAAGTCCAATAAAAGCAATGATAATTAATAATTAGCATAACATCTCTCGAAAAGAATTTATCAAGAGAGATAAAACATTATACTGCACAGCAGAAACTGTCGTATAGATTAAATTTCATTCAAGTAAGTTGAATGTCAAGCACAATTGCCCTTTAATTCGTGCATAAAATCATGCAAGTTAGTCATGACTATTATAAGTCTCTCCCTCAAGTGTGAACCCCAATATTAGTACACTTCCCCTTAACAAAAGTCGTTTCATGTATTCACGGGAAATCATGGTAGATGCTTCATAAGTTAAGACAAAACCCAAACACCAACCAACTACCATATCAAAATGCCCTGACCAACCAAAACATTGGTTCTAATATCATTTGTAAAAACAATTAGAGAAAATCCAAAATCTTAGGAAATCTCTACTATGGGGCTAAGCAAGAAACTATAACAACAAGTCTAACACCACATTTCGACCCAAAACCTTCAGGATGAACCTACTGGCCTTTCCACTTATATAGTCTTCACTCAGTCTATTTCTAACTAGTGTGGGACTTTATTAACGCAATTGAAAATCTAACACTCACCCTCAATTGTTATACAGTCGCACATAACAATAATCATGCTCTTTTCGAGGAAACTTTTTAACCATAACACCCACTTTAAGCCGCTTCACACTTTCATTGAAATCTTCTTCTTAAACACCCATATGCACCAATGGGTATAAAACCATCAAGAGCTTCCATAAACCTCCATATCCCATTGTAACTAATGTAGAGTATGCTTACCTTTAATCATTTACCAATCAATGATGTCAAATTATCAACATTCTTCTAAGCAGCCCTTGGTTCAACTATCTTCATTCCATAATTATGACAACAATGTTTGTAACCTTCAATATTCTGGGATAACATATGGCTTTAGATTTCTTCTTGATATAGTGGGATTAATTCAATGACTTGACCCCACATACAAAGCATAGTTGGAGCTAAATTTCTAACCCTTAAATAGTTTAAATAGTAATATGAGAGAGTATTTTATTTAAGATATGGACAACTGTTTTGAGATTTCTTTTTAATGGGATTTAGGTACGTCAACATGACTTAACAGGGGCTAATTACTCTACTCAACTATCCTATCTAATTTAGAGTCCTTGACATGCTAAATTGGGAAATAATCCTTCTAATCCCCAAGACATTTAACCTTTAGATTATTTATTATTACCATGTCTATTCCAAAGAAAATTTACCATCCCAACTTAACAAATTTGATTTTTCCAACCCATTAACTTTCTTCCTCTATCTTAAAAATCTTAAAATTTTTCCAAAGTCAGAAACATATTTATTATTCAATAGACAAATCATGGCTTACAAAATTAAAATCAAAACAAAGAAAATGTTTAATTTTCTCACAAGATTGGTTCCACAAAATAACATCAACAATTATCAAAAGATAATCACATATTTGTCTTAGTAAATTTCCTTTTATAACAATTTCAATTAAGAGCTCAATTTAGTTGTCAGTGTTATTCATAGAAAAATTCACCAAAATTGAAAAAATACCAAGAATTTGATTATTTAAATGGGCAATTAATAGTAATATGCATTACCATAAATAGGGATCCAAAATATACAATATAAACTCACATATGGGTGGAGAATATAATAAATAAAATAACAATTACAAAAATCCAATACCCATGGATTTTATTGTCAAAGTTATCCGAAATACCATGCCATCACCAAATCAATTAATAAACTAACTACCTATGAATGAGTCAATTCACAACTAACTCAGGTGACAAAACATGCTATATTAGGATAAATTATTGAGTCAATTACCTGTGAGTGAGTCAATCTATAACCAATCCAAGTGACAAAATATTCCAAAAAATAAACAAGTAACTTCATTAGTTTTGCAAGTAACCTACTACAATGTGAAAACTCATTCCACCATTAAAGCTCTCAATAGGAATAAACAATTATCCAAATAATCAACTTTTAACTCAACTCCAATTTTCCAAATACTTTTAATAATACAACAATAAATCTCGATAATCATAAATAGGCATTTTTCAATTCTATAGTTCCTATAAAATTCAAATTAATTTTCAACAACCATAAAATATTTCAAATCCTATGATTGAAAATATTTTAAACTAATATTTTATGATTATAAATTTTATTAAAAAGAAAGAAGTAAAAATCCTTTTTTTTTTAATTGTTATCTTTCTCCCACCCCTCTTTATTTGTTATCATTTTTAACGTATGTATTAAGTGTGGACCGTGTTAGCTGACCCGTGGGTGGGGCGCGGGTCACGCGCATAGGGGAACGATGTAGCAGCGTATCCATGGTTGTCCCGCCGTGTTCCTTCCACATCGTGCACGCCTTTGCCCAGCAGTATTGAGATTGGTCTCCATGGCATGTGGCGGCGCAGCAGAAATGGCTCTTCTCCCGCTAACTCGGATCTGCAACCATGGGAGGGGATGGCAGCAGCACACCCATCTTTCCTTGTACGGGTGAACACACACAGCACACAGCATCGCACCCCCACCCCCACCCCCTCCCTTTTCCTCGCCGTGTGCAGACGCACGACTCACACTCCTGGACTCGTCGCTGCGGAACTGTGCGTCTTCAATCCAGGGCGGCGGAGCGTCCTTCTTCTCCATCGATCCTCGTCACATGGATGTACGCCAGCGCCCACAAGATTCAGTGGTGGGACACCTGCGACTCGCCACTAAGCGGTGGCGGCGTCAAACTGCACGGAACGGAGCAGCTTGGATTCTTCCTTGTTTCTTGTTCCATGTTGCTTAACTTAATACCAGATCTGGGGTTATTTTCTTACCGTTCTTGATACAAGGAGTCATTATATATATATATATATATAAACGAAAATATCATCCAAATCACTCAACTCAAACAGACATAGACATAGAGTCGCAACCAGAAAACTTTCAAAGCAAACAAAAATATGATGAAATATAAAGGAGATTAAAAACTCAAATCCCCCAAATTTTTGTTGCTCGAAAAAAAAAAAACGCTGTTTGCGTTCTCAAAATACCATAACAAAAATATACTCATAGCAAATTTCAATTGAGAACCAAAATAACCCTGGCTCGATTCAAAAGATTACTATTAAAAAAGCATCAAATAATACATGTCCACATATCCGATTCAAGAATATTTTACGATGCAAAAATTTAATCGATCCAACTGGAACAAATATTCAAGATCGGAAAAGGATTTTTGTCAATCCCAAATTCCTATTTAAATTAATTTCGAAGTCTTATCAATTAGTTCAAAGATTGTAATCCTAATATAATCTACTCTAATACTATATATTAGAGTATTCTGAGATCTATACTAAGAATTTAGAATACAAATAACAATAGGAATATAGATTAATAATTTTGTATAACTATCAAATTTAATTAATTCCATTTACAAATCCTGTTAAAAAAGTAAAAGCATACGCACTTGTGTATGTCAGGTACAAGGTTTCCAACTCCTCCTTACATATGATTATATTAACGGAGCAGTAATTGTTAAGAGTGTCAAAAGTGGAGTGGGAATTTTGCCATAATATAAATATATATAGCAATTTAATTTCATCTATCAAAGACCTATGTCAATCAAAGTCTTTACACCATAATCTAGTATACTCATTATTAAATCTAAATCCAATAACACATGATAAATTCTAACATAATAATAATATGAATCTCTAAAAAAATATTAGATTATCTATTCAACTTATTTTTATAAAATCAAAAGAGTCTACCAATTAATAAAAGCTTAAAACCCAAAAAATTTTAACAACTATTGTGAAACAAAAATTTTTACCCAAATTGGCAACTATTGCCATCTGGATATAGTAAAAAATAATAACAAATATTTAATGATTAGAAAACCTCTTCTAAACATTACAATAGTCTATATCACTTTTAGTGTGGTTAGTAAATACCAAATGCCGTTATTAATTACTTCATTATTCCCTAAATTATCATTTTCGTGGAACAAATTTGGGTGCTTTTGGTTTTGAACAAGTGGCAGACTTTCTTGTTAGGATAGGTGCTAATGCTGGGAACGACACTGTGTGGGATAACCCCCCATCTGGTTTGCATGATATTCTGCATGCAGACCTTATTGGAGTGGTTCATCTGAGATGATCTTTTAGCTTTTTCTTTTGTTTTGTTTTGTTAGCTCATGTACCCCAAAAAAAAAAAAAAAAAATCAGTTTCCGGAAAATATTTCCCAGAACTATTATTTCATGTCTGTTTTGATAGAAAAGAGAATACGCTATCAGGGAAAAAAATTCCTACGCTCTGAATTTCTCACTAAAATATATATTTGACAGTTTTTTTTTTTAAATCTTTCTTTTCTTCGTGAAAGAAGAAAACTCTGACTCTGATGTCTCGAGTCCTTGCAAAATGTCTGTGTCTATGTCTCTGTTGCCCATCTCTCATGAGGAACATAAATATGGGTTTGGGCAAAGATTTTGTTTTTGGATCAATGTCATGTGAGGAGCTGATTTTGTTATATCCTAGTCCAAGTGTTATTCGATGGAATGTTTTAAAATGAGACTCGCCCTGGCCTCATTTCCTCTCTTTTGTCTCTTATTCAGTTACTCCTGAATAAAGCTATGAAAGAAAATATAATAGCTAGTGACTTTTTGTGGATGATTTTGAAACCTGTGATAACTGATTCGGCTAAATTAATCCCCGAACAATAATGAAAAAGGAGAGTTCTTTTAATAAAAAGATAAAGGATAACTCAACATGACAACCATAGAATTTTTCGGGAATTATGAATGATAAAAAGAAGAATATAATATGTTTGGAATTATAAAATTATTCTTGTCTGTGAATATAATTTAAATTAATTTTATTTATAATTTGTGTTCTAAAAATTATAAAATTAAAATTAATTATTTTTAAATGGAATTATATAAAAAATTATAAAACAGGAATTGATTTAATTTCAAAGAAAAATAATTTCATTTATGAAATTATAATCTAGAATTAATTTAATTTTTAAATGAAATTGCTGATTTTAAAACTTATAACATAAGAATTCGTTTAATTTTAAAATCTTTTCATTTTAGTCACTTATACATAACAAAATGACATGTTGTTAGCTCAATTACGAGAAAATAACAAAAATGACATTTGAAAATATTTAAATTCTTAATTTATTTATACTGGATCGAGTGCTTATCACATGACCAAAAGTTATAATTGGTAATAAGTGTGCAATTCTTACTACTTAATCCCATTTTCTAGGAATCAAGTCTCAAACCTAATTTGATTCCGAGCCTACTTGGGCCTTGTTAAGACATAATCTTAGCCTCCAACCAACATCCTTCCCCTAGTACTTGCAGGCATTTTTTTGTGCCTACGTGGGAATCAAACCATGACCATGGTTTTGATACTAATTGTTGGATTGACCATTTATTATTATATCAAAAGTTATAATTGTTAGTTTTTTTGTTTGGTCAACTGTAAAATTTTTCATAATCGAATTACATCAGATTAATACATTAAAGCTTAACAACTTACAGACTAAACCTAAAGCTACAATCAATGAAAACTACACAACTTAACATTATACACATTAGAACATTGGTGATTACACATCACACTTTACATTACCATAAGAGCACAAGTGAGTTCACCAAGATCTCTGATCTTTTGTCTTGATAGAATTTCCATAACTAGTTGTGTAGAAAAGAGAAGCATGCTTGGCTCAAAGCTTAAACCCTATCCAAGGGTCACAACCAAGATTATCAAACTTAGCACACACCAACATAAGACTATGGTCAGACCGCCAAAGATAGAGGCCCATCACCTCGCCAGGATCTTCCGAGAAAGTGCATCTGTAACAACACGTATAGAAATATTATAAATAATCAAGAACCTCAATCTATCCACCATCAATAGAGAACGTTGAACTATCAAGACCTAAACGCAATCTTTTGACGTCGTTGAAGTGTCAACAATAGTAAGACCCACGAACAACTTAACTAGGCTCTAACCATATCTCATTAATCAAATACCATTGCCATCAAGAAAATATGTTGCATAGAAGCTCAACCAAAACATCTTGTGAGGAGGAAGTAGGGAAATATGAGAGGGGGGGGGGAAGAGGGGCGACTTTATTAAGCCCATTTGGCCATCACAAAGCACTATGATCCAATTTAACTCCAAGTCCACCTAGGCCTTGCTAAGGTAAGGTGCTAGCCCATGACCAGTAGTTTAAATTAAATTAACTATAATTAAATGTAATTAATTAGATTCTATTCGAGGTTGGCATGCACAATTGGTCATCACATCGCAGTACACAAATTATTTTGCTTTTATGTTTAACTAGTATTTTATGCCTTGCATTGCACGGAGTAAAATAAAAACCTGTTTTAGTGTAGTAATTATAAAAATTAATTAATGAAATTAATATATTATAAAAATCAATGTATTTGATGCAAAAGAAAATGACAGAACGGTTAATAAACATAAAATGGAAGAATATCAATTGATTACATCTTTAATCAAATAAATAATAAAGAACAACACGAAAGATAATAATAAAAAGATCTTTTTTATCTTTGATATTTCACTAAAAATTTGATCTTCATGTAAAATAATGTATTGAAATATAAATTATTATTAACAATGATAAAGTAATAATTTCAATAAAATAAAATTAAATAAATATAATACAAGTTGAATTAGATACAGAAGATCAAAATTAAAATGACTTAACTATTTTTGTTGATGACAGTTATCAGCACTAAAATAAAATTTTATCAATTATTGTTAATCAAATACAAAATAAAATTTTAGAAAATTCATTTTAAAAATTATCTGCATAATAAGACATGAAGTTAAATTAGTAGCCCATTCAAATAAAAGAATAATAAAGTAAAAGAAATAAAAATCACACGACAAATACACATATGAAAAGGGTATTTATAATAGATTCATTTCATTATTTTAATCCAGTTCTTTTTTCCCCACTCATATTTAGGCCTCTATATCAGGAGTTTATTTTAAATACAAATAGTTGTTATTTTATCGAAAGTAAATAGGAATGGCAATGGGTATCCATAGGGACGAGGACATGCCTCCACCCCCCATTCCCGTTTAGGATTTTGTCTTCCGTCCTCGTCCTATCTCCATCGCGGGTCCCCATTTCCCGTTTCCTACGGGGATTCGAATCCTCATGGATATCTACGGGTTTCTATAAAAAAAATTAAAAAAATTTAAAAAAACATAAAAATATAAAGAAAATACTTTTAAGCTTAATAAAATATCTATAAATATTCATAATTCATATTATTATCCAATACAATATAATACAATTTAAATTAAAAATAAAATACATAATTGCAAATCCATTACAAGACAATAGAAATATCCAAATCACAAATCACAAATATTCAATTTACAAACTCAAATATCCAAATTCCAAACTCAATTAGTAAACTTCCTAATAAGTGTACAAATCAAAGAGAAACATAGGTAGTACAATCATATATTTAGTTATTATAAGACACACACACACACACAAACATATACATATATATATATATATATATATATATATATATATATATATAATTTAATATTTAAGCGGGAACTTCGCGAGTTTCCATGGGGCGAGGACCTTATCCCCTATCCCCACCCCCATTAGCTAAATGGAGACATCTCCCCATTCCCGTGAGGACCAAATCTGTCCCCATTCCAGTTGTGGGTAATCCCCGTGGATACCCATTTTAATGGGTATTTTTGCCATCCCTAAAAACAAACCCTAAATTATAGTGGAGTATTTCTTTTTTGTTTTCTTGAGATATGTAGTCGAGCATTTCAAATACATTCTATTCGTGACAACTGTTAATGTGATACAATAAATGTCCATTAACCAACTTCTTATTGAAAATTTGAATTTCAAATATTAAATATCATACTTTTTTTTAAGTTAATTATCTAAAATTTAAAAAAAAAAATTATACACTCTAACTTATTTTTTATTTTCAATATTAAGATATTTTTTTAATTTTATTTTATTTTTATGTGATTTTAACTTATACATGAATAACTTAATATTTAAAATTTTCTTTTTAAATGAACGAATTTATTTATTTTTTATATATTTGAATTCCTTTTAAAAATTCCTTTTTAAATAAATGCATTTATTTTTTCTATATTTGAATTCTTTTTAAAACTTTCTTTTTTTTATGAACACATTTATTTTTCCCCCTCTTTTTAACTTATTTACTTTTTTTTTCAAATAAATATATTTAATATAGAATGAACCTGGTTGCCACACGTGTAAAAGTTTTCATATTATATTTTCTATTTTATTAGTAGTATGTTTTTTTTTTATGGAACAAAATTTATAATTGTAAAAAAAGACCATGAATTATACGAGGAAATAATATGTTTTGCATGGTAGTAATTTATACCAAGGTAATAATATAGCAGTAATTAAATTAAATTGATATACTTTTTATGTAATGTGAGCAATTTTGCCAATTTTTAAATACGATTTTAAACCTTTGCCATAAAATCCTATGTAGTATATTCACTCGTACACGCTTAAAGTAAGGCATAATTAAATGCCATTATCAAGAAAAGTATATCTAAAAGAGTTTAATTTTAATATATTGATCGTATTAAAGTTTTTATACTATCAACCAATCATATCCTTTTATTTATATAATCATTCAAGTAATAGGTATAAAACTTAACAATATCTACTTATGTGGTAATATATTATTGGATGATACTGTAAAAGTTTAAATTCTATAGAAAATCTCCTAAAGGTGAATGCAACATTTTATGCATTAATGTAACTTCTAACCAAGGATGGCGTCTCCTGATGAGTGGCCAAGTAGAAGCCGCATGCCCCAGTTATAGGAAATCATTGTTGCACACTCAAGTCCCCAGGATCAGCCACATTCGCTCCTGACAAACTGGACAACTGGCAAATGTGGCCGCACCATATATAGAACCATATGCACTCTACATATCTCCATGTTAATATAAACATATTAACTTCTCTTGTTTTGCAATATTAGTTGTGGCAAATAGGAAGGAACTTCTGGTGGTTTCTGGGAAACGGAAATGGAGGGTGGTGAGGCCAGTTTCAAAGCCAGCAGTGGAAGGAGTTTCAGGGTTGGCAGTTCATCACTTTGGAGGAAGAGTACTGATCTGGACATGTTCTCTAACTCCATGGACAAAGAAGATGATGAAGAAGCTCTCAAATGGGATGCAATTCAGAAGCTTCCTACTGTTGCACGTTTGAGAAAAGGTTTGCTGACCAACCCAGAAGGGCAGGCCAGCGAGATCGATGTAAAGAAACTTGGGTTGCAAGAAAGGAGGTACTTGCTTGAGAGACTGGTGAGGATTGCTGAAGAGGACAATGAGAAGTTCTTGTTGAAGCTCAGGAATCGCATGGATACGTGAGATTTGCACTGTCATTTCTTCTTTTTTGCTTTGATTATGCTCTTACAGTAATATTATTTGTACATAAAAAATGGAGATCAGAAGTGCAGATACAAAAGTATTTGGTGACAGTGAATGGGACCAATGCTTTGTGTCTCTTTTTTTATTGTATCCACTCTTAACATTCAATTTTGATGTACAAATATCTTTAATTTAAAATGCACTGATGGTTTCTTATGTTTTTCCTTTGGATGACACCACAGAGTTGGAGTACAAATTCCTACAATTGAAGTCCGGTTTGAGAACTTGAAGGTGGAAGCAGAAGTTCACGTAGGGAGTAGAGCTTTGCCCACCTTCACTAACTACATTTTTAATATAGTCGAGGTAAGTGGTTTAACTATTCAACATGAATAATGTAGACTATATAGCTTGCTGTTTCTCATTGATGGCGACTCGAATACACCATTTGGCTTTTTCTAAAGGGCCTGTTGAACTCCTTTCGTATACTTAGAAGAAGACAACGCATAAATATTCTTCAGGATGTTAGCGGAATAATAAAGCCCGAGAGGTAATAATGCAGATATGGTTCTAATTATTGTTATGTCATTAGCAAGACAAGACCATAATCCACCAGTACCTTTGGAACCAATATAACATGCTTACATATTTTCCCTCTCCAGGTTGACATTGCTTTTGGGCCCTCCAAGTTCTGGAAAAACCACACTCCTATTGGCCTTGGCTGGAAAACTTGATTCAAAACTAAAGGTTAAGAGTTAAAACAAAACATGTTTAATTGTTTGACAAATTGTTTTTGCTTTATTATTCTGTTTTGGAACTTAGGCTAATAAAATGTGATTTCTTGGTCAGCTCCATGGAAAGGTGACTTATAATGGTCATGAGATGAATGAATTTGTGCCAGAGCGAACTGCTGCTTATGTTAGTCAAAATGATGTTCACATTGGAGAAATGACTGTCAGGGACACCTTGGCTTTCTCAGCAAGATGCCAAGGAATTGGAACTCGTTACGGTTAGTATAAGGGACTTTTCTTTTTCCTTATAGTTTCATCTAATACTAGTTTATAAACAAAAATCTACATTTTCACATTGTGCAGATTTGCTAGCAGAGGTGTCTAGAAGAGAGAAAGAGGCAAATATTAAACCTGATCCAGATATCGATGTCTATATGAAAGTAAGAGATGTTTTACTGTTTGTTAGGGATATGTCTTACCTATTCATTTGGCCTTCATCCCTTGGCCTATATTTTATTTTGTTCAATAAATGATAAATATTTCAAACCAAACACAGAAAAATAACGTTAGCTTTATAGTTGAAACAACATGCTTGCTTAATTTCTAGACTTCTGGAAGAAATATGGTATGAAGAAAATCTAGGTGACAAATTAGTTGTAATATTCAATTTGAGTGCAACATCTACTTCTGTTCCATTTCAAACAGAGTGACCGATAATTAAATGGTTGAACTTATAATGCACAGGCAATAGCAACCGAAGGCCAGAAAGCAAACATTACAACAGATTATATATTAAGGGTAAAATTCATACGCTCAAAACCTTCTCTGATCAACATAAACTCATTATGAGATTTATTTATTTTTTTTGGGTTTAATTATTCGTTTCATTTGCATTATATTGTCAGATTCTGGGACTGGAGATATGTGCAGATACTTTTGTGGGAAATGCAATGTTAAGGGGTATCTCTGGTGGACAAAGTAAACGTGTCACAACAGGTAAAACAAACCTGATATCAATCTTGAAGTGTATCATGCTCAATCACCTCAATAACTTGATTATGTGAGAATCTTTAATAACTATAAAAATCTATAAATGCAGCGGAGATGCTGGTTGGACCAGCCAGAGCTCTTTTCATGGATGAAATATCTACTGGCTTGGATAGCTCAACAACTTTCCAAATTGTGAATTCACTCAAGCAATATGTCCACCTTCTCAAAGGAACTGCTGTGATCTCACTCCTGCAGCCAGCACCAGAGACTTACAATCTTTTCGATGACATTGTTCTACTCTCTGATGGACACATAGTGTACCAGGGCCCTTGTGAACACGTGCTTGATTTTTTTGCATCAATGGGTTTTGAGTGTCCTGAGAGGAAAGGTGTGCCAGACTTTTTGCAAGAAGTAAGTGTAAATTCATCTTCTTTCTATCTATCCACAATTCTACATGGTTAAAAGTGAGTTTTATATGTAATAACTATGTAATTTTGACTTTGCAAATTATAATGTTATAGGTGACATCAAGGAAAGATCAGGAGCAGTACTGGGCACAGAAAGACCAGCCTTATAGATTTGTCACAGCCAAAGAGTTTGCTGAGGCATTTCAGTCATTTCATGTTGGGAGAAGCCTTGGTGATGAACTTGCCGCTCGATTTGACAAGTCTAAGAGCCACCCTGCTGCTTTGGCAACAAACAAGTATGGAATGGGAAAATGGGAACTCTTAAAAGCTTGCATATCAAGAGAATATTTACTCATGAAACGCAATTCATTTACCTACGTCTTCAAACTTTGCCAAGTATGTTTTAACATTACACTTGAGTGCTTCATGTTCTGTACATAATGTTCAAATCCATTACTAAAGTTTCCGTCCCTTTTCTTAAGCTGGCTATGATGGCCGTTGTTGCCATGACCGTTTTCCTTCGGACTGGAATGCACCGAGATTCGGTGACTGATGGAGGCATTTATGCTGGTGCATTGTTCTATGGCCTTCTTGTGGTTATGTTCAATGGATTTGCTGAACTTTCAATGACAGTTCAGAGGCTTCCTGTATTTTACAAGCAAAGGGACTTTCTCTTTTTTCCTGCATGGGCATATGCTCTTCCTCAATGGATCCTAAAAGTCCCCCTAACGATTGTGGAAGTGTTTGTTTGGGTATTCCTCACGTACTATGTCATCGGTTTTGATCCAGATGTTGGAAGGTAAAAGAGCTATGTTCTCAACGTATACTCAGCCAAACTTGTGAACCGATCCTTCCACTCCTTTTTCTCTACACAGTTTGATTAATCCTATGCAGCAACTAGCCACATGTATTTATGTGTCTGCCTAATGCAGATTGTTTAGGCAATGGCTTATTCTAGCACTTGTCCACCAGATGGCTTCTGCGTTATTCCGATTACTTGCAGCAGTTGGTAGAGAAATGACTGTGGCTTCCACTATTGGGGCGTTTGTATTGACCCTTCTTTTTGCCATGAGTGGTTTTGTCTTGTCCAAAGGTAACATAGACATAGACATAGACATAGATATAAAATAAATCAATTTCTTATGTTTCTCATACTATTGTTCGACTAACAGGGCTGCTCTATTTTCTTTGCTTTATCCTTACAGACAGAATAAAAAAAGGGTGGCTATGGGGCTATTGGATATCACCTATGGTGTATGGACAGAATGCCTTAGTGAACAACGAGTTCTTAGGAAAGAGCTGGAGACATGTAATATTTTGACTAATCCATATGTTCATTTTTTTGTGATTTCCTCATCATATGCTAATAGCCTAATGCCTGGCTATGTTTTCCTGTATATGACAGGTTTTACCTAATTCAACAGAACCACTAGGAATTGAAGTTTTGAAATCTCGCGGTTTCTTTGTTGAACCTTACTGGTATTGGATTGGTGCTGGGGCGTTGGTTGGATTTACGTTATTCTTCAACTTTTCTTACATCCTTGCTCTCACTTACTTGAACCGTGAGTTTCTTCACCTTATTGAATGTTTTCTAAATGAGATCCTATAGTGTGTACTAATATTACAAATTGATTATGCAGCACTTGAGGCGCATCACACTGTTAAGTCAGAGCAGTCTCTAAGTAATGAGGAGAATGGTGGAAGCACCTCTGCTCAATCTTTATCTACAAGGCAAGAAACTGCGGTGGCGACTGAACATAACAGAAAAAGAGGAATGATTCTTCCCTTTGAACCACATTTCGTCACCTTTGATGAAGTAACATATTCTGTTGACATGCCGCAGGTAATGTAGAAACAAAAATGAACAAATGGAAGACAAGATGTATTCAACTTTCACTTTGTGTTAGATTAAGTTCCATTAACTCCTTGCAATGAACTTGCAGGAAATGACGAACCAGGGTGTTCTTGAGGATAAGTTGGTTCTTTTGAGGGGTGTCAGTGGAGCTTTCAGGCCAGGTGTTCTCACTGCACTATTGGGTGTCACTGGTGCTGGAAAAACAACTCTGATGGATGTACTTGCTGGTAGAAAAACTGGGGGGTATATTGGAGGGAGCATCACAATTTCTGGTTATCCAAAGAAGCAAGAAACATTTGCAAGAATCTCAGGATACTGCGAGCAAAATGATATCCACTCTCCTCATGTTACCGTGTATGAATCCTTGTACTATTCAGTATGGCTCCGATTGTCTGAGGAAATCAATACTGAAACCAGGAAGGTTAGTATCTGAATCCCGTGTTAGACTATAATTTTCAAAGTACAGAATATGCTCACATTCATGCCTTTTTCTCTAACTCATATGGTGTATGCTTCACACATCAAATTCACCCAAATAGGGAGTGTATGACATGAAAAATAATGCTGGAAGCAAGAGAAGTGTTTCAACCCAAAAAAATAGCAGAAAATTTGTTCAGTTCACTAAATTTGGATATGACTAATGGATGCAGATGTTCATTGAGGAAGTCATGGAACTTGTGGAGCTGAATCCTCTAAGGAATGCGATAGTTGGATTGCCAGGTGTTAATGGTCTCTCCACCGAGCAGCGCAAAAGGTTGACTATTGCAGTTGAGTTGGTGGCTAATCCTTCTATAATATTCATGGATGAGCCAACTTCTGGGCTAGACGCAAGAGCTGCTGCTATTGTTATGAGAGCAGTTAGGAACATAGTGGACACTGGAAGAACAATTGTCTGCACCATCCATCAGCCTAGCATTGATATATTTGAATCTTTTGATGAGGTGAAATATGCAGACTTAAAAGTTGTAGTAATTTTAGTTTGTTCTCTTCCATTAACTTGTTTCTAATCTTTATTTTCAATGAAATGCAGCTTTTCCTAATGAAGAGAGGAGGGCAAGAGATATATGCTGGGCCACTTGGCCACAATTCTTCTCATTTAATCAGTTACTTTGAGGTAGAAACTTAAAGGAACTTGGGGAATATTGAAGTATATGTTTCACTTCAGATCTTTGTCTTCCTAAACATTTCACTTATGTGGACACTTTTCTCATGAAGGGAATTCAAGGTGTCAGGACGATTAGTGATGGCTATAATCCAGCAACATGGATGTTGGAAGTCACAACTTCAGCAAAAGAAATAGAATTGGGGATAGATTTTGCTGAGGTGTACAAAAATTCAGAGTTATACAGGTATTTTCAATTGTATGTCCACAAAAAAAAAAAGGTAAAACAAAATACTTCATCTAACAAAATAGTATGTATATATAATCGAATAAGTTAAACTATAGAACTGGAAAGTATATGCTGAGTTTATGGCAAAAACTGCAACTGAAATTTTGTTATAAGATTTTATTCAAAGTCTGCTGATATATGAACTGCTCTGTGTCATTTGTTTTAGGAGAAACAAAGCCCTTATTAAAGAATTGAGCACTCCAGCTCCTGGTTCCAAGGAGCTTTATTTTCCTTCACAGTACTCAAGGTCTTTTTTCACACAATGCATGGCTTGCTTATGGAAACAACATTGGTCTTACTGGCGCAATCCTTTATACACTGCCATAAGGTTTCTCTTAACAACAGTTCTCTCTGTGGTACTTGGGAGCATGTTTTTGAACCTTGGCTCCAAAGTGTAAGATCAAACTAGAAACTAGGAAATTTTTATGAGTTCAAACTTTAGTTTCTGTTTGTTCTAAAGGTAATTTCACACATCAATTAATTGCAGTGAAAAGCAACAAGATCTCTTTAATTCCATGGGGTTGATGTATCTTGCTGTTATGCTTATTGGTACTAAGAATGCTAGTTCTGTGCTACCCGTGGTGGCTGTAGAGAGAACAGTCTTTTATAGAGAACAAGCAGCTGGAATGTATTCACCTTTGGCATATGCTTTTGCTCAGGTGAGTGATTTCTTATTTACATTCATTCATTCATTCATTCATTCATGTGGATCATTTATCTCAGTGGCTAAACTTTCTTATATTTTTACATTTTCATGCAGGCTCTAATTGAAATCCCTTATGTTCTTTTACAAGCCGTGGCCTATGGAATTATAGTTTACTCAATGATTGGTTATGAATGGACTGTCACTAAATTTTTCTGGTATTTATTCTTCATGTTCTTCACCTTCCTGTACTTTACCTACTTTGGCATGATGATGGCAGCCATAACCCCAAACCCACACATTGCTGCAATAGTTGCAAGTGCAACCTATACAATGTGGAATCTCTTCTCCGGATTCCTAATCCCAACAACAGTAAGTATTAGCTTCCTTAGTTAAGTATATATTTTTGTTTTTAAAATTGGAATACATAATGGGAGTTAACGTGGTATCCTCATTATTTTAAGGGTACTGGTAATCTTTAGTAGTTAATAACTAATATTAAGTTACATGTCTCATTTATTTTAAAATAAAAATATAAAAATACATACATCAAGTTAGTAGATTTGGTACCTTTGCATAAATAAGGTTACTAAAAGAATCTCCTATTCATTGACTTTATTTTTATTATTATTATTATTATTTTGGCATGTGCTAAAAGAGGATACCAATATGGTGGAGATGGTATAATCGGATAAATCCAGTAGCTTGGAGTTTGTATGGGTTGGTGGCTTCACAATATGGAGATATTACGGACAGCACTGAGTTTAATGGAACAAATGTTCCAGTGGAAGACTTTCTGAGAAAATACTATGGTTTCAAGCATGATTTTTTGGGAGAGGTTGCAGCTATAGTTGTTGGATTCACTATAGCTTTTGCATTGATATTTGCCATATTCATCAAGATGTTTAATTTCCAACGAAGATAAGAGTTTCATTCAACTTTTTATGTAGGATGTTAGCCTACTAAAAGCACTAGGTTTCTGAATTGTATAATTTGTCAGTTTGTAGATGTATCGCTTATTGTAAATTGCTTATCTTGCTATTTATAATTAATTCTCTTGCACTGTTGGATATTTCTTATTCTTCTTCAATGAATTTTCTTAACAAAAAAATGAGAAATACCAGCACTCGACTATCAATCTATATTTTTCTAAATTTAATATAAAAAAGAATAAATAGTATAAAGGTTGTTTAATTATAAGTACATTCGGAGAAGTTTAAAAGTGTTTATTTTGGGTATATTGGATTTTTTTTTAAAAAAGAAAGACAAAACTAATGCTTAAGGTGTGCAGATAGAAATGAGGTGAAGATTTCATGGAATAGATAGGTATGTATTTCCATTCATGAATCTATTCTATAATATATTTACCCTGTACCAAACACACACCTAACGAAGGAAATGCCAATCATGTCTCCTATAAGTAAATATTTAAAAATGTTTGAAGATAGTCGTAATTAATTAAAAATAAATATTTTTCTTATTGTTTTGTATTGAGTTTCTATATTTGTAATTAATTATGATGATTTATTTCTTAAAACATTTTACATTATAATGTAGTTCGAATTTCTCAATAATAGTAGAACACAGTAATTAAAAAACTTTGGGTTCAAGTAGGGAGATGATTATTTTTTAATAAATCATTTACAAGCATCATAAGATCTCTTGTTAAGACATGTAATGTAATAATATATCCTCATTTTTAGATAAAACAACCATTCATTCTCCTATAATAATAATAAACTGATTTTTGTGCATGCCAAGCCAGGTCGAATCGTAAAACATACGTCATATTTGTGGTACTTCTTATATTTATAGAAAAGAAAATACTACACAGATAATTATTCGACGATTTTACCTCTACTTTTTTATATAAAGAGTAAAATATATTTAACACCTATGAGGTATTAAAAAATAATATTTTATTTCATTTATTTATAAAATATATACTCTATTTCAATCCATTAAGAATATGTTTGGATTGATTTTTTTGTTTTTTTAGCAAAAAAAACTTTTTAAGTGTTTTTTGTTTATAAAAATGTGCTTTTATATGTTTTAAAAAATATGTTTGGATACAATTTAGAAAAAAAGTTACTTGTAAGAAAAAAATCAATTTGCCATCTTTTTAAAAGTTAGAAATACTTAACTTTTAAAAAATTAGATATGATTTTGAAGGATAATTTTGAATATATTTATTTGTGAAAAAAAATATTTCTTTTAACATTTTTCTTCTTCTGCTTCTAATTCTACTTCTAATTCTATTTTTGAATAAGTATTTCTTCTAAAATTTTAATCAAACGGACCCTTTATTAAAAATTACTACTATTTTGCTTTTTTTTTTAAGCTAGGTATTAATAATTTTTAAAAAAGTGGTAAATTATTTTTTTACAATAACTTTTTTAGTATCCAAACATACTTAGGATGCGTTTGGATAAACTTATAAAAAAATAATTTTTTCTCTACATTTTTTTAATAAAGTTTTATTTTTTTAAAAAAATTATTTTATATTTAGATAGACTATTTGAGAAGTGCTTTTAATAATTAAAAGTAGCGGGCTATTTGGATACAAAACAATGAAAGTTTTTTTATAGTCAAATTACAAAAAAAAATAAAAAAAAAAGAAAGAGAATTAAGGTTTTATAAAAGATAAGAAAAAAATATATTACAAATTTGAATAAAGATAAAATATATTTTTAAAAAATTATTTTATTAAAAATTATTTTTATTTTTATTTTTTTTAGAAGCGAGATATTCTTAGCTTTAGAAAAAAAAGTAATAATTTGACCTTTTTTTTAAATTTCAAGCACTTTTTATAAAAGTATTTTTTTAAAAAAAAGAGTATTTTTTTAAAAAAATTTAATAAATTCAAACATACTCTTAATAGATTGAAATAAAGTTCTTATTTTGTGAATAATTGGAGTAGAATATTATTTTTTAATATATTAAGGGTGTTAAGTATATTTTATTTAAATATTTTTTTTTTTTTGACAACACGACAAAAGCTCAACTAGCCGACAACGGAGCGATCACCAGAAACATTGGTGCTTGGAGTCAGTTATTGACAGAAATGGCGGCACTGACAGCAACTGAAACTGATGGAAAGCCATTGAACCAATCCATTCAATGCTTCATAATCACAAAGATGTCGACACATTTATTATTACCTTCTCTAAACACTCAACGCATGGCGCCTCCTCAATCTCCAGTAAGCTCAATATCTCCTTTGCTGACGCAGAAATTCATATTTGGTCTTTTTTTTTAAAAAAATTTTATCAAATGTATAGTTTTAGAATTTTTCAAATGGCTAATTTACACTCAGAACACAGCAGCAGGAGGCAGCAGGCACTCCTGAAATGCATTTCAATGATCAGGTGCCTTAACTAAATTTCAATTTTGTGAGACCAAAAAACAAATGTCTCAGTAGTATCTTAATTTAAAAAGGAAAGAAATAAGTACATATATAGTTAATTAGGTCTTCAGAATTGCTGATTGAAAAATGTCAAAATAGTGCTACACATTAGCTTAGAATATCTAGATATTTCATTGATCCAAAGTGAAATAGAAAATGCTAGAACTAGGAGTCTGGTATATACGCAACTAAAATGACAAGAAAAATCTTTTCTTAAAAAAAAAAAAAAGACAAGAAAAATCTAGAAAAAAATTGACGTAAAAACTACAAGAACAGCCTAAGAATGGCAGTGAGAGAAGCCTATAAATAGGCAATGATGTTCGGGTTAGTTCTAAAATAATCATTGATGAGTTATGAATTAATATGGTCCTTAAATTCTATCCATAAAAAAAAATTAATCAATGGATATTTTATTATATAAAGAATATTATATAAAAAATTTAATGGATAGAATTCAAGGACTATCTTAGTTCAAGGATCATTTTTAAAACATCCATGATGTTGGTTGTAGACATCACCAAAAACTCAAAGCCTTACAAACCCCCAACCTGATAAAGCCTTAACTGTGTAACTATTTTTCTAGTATAACAATTCATTCCTTCTAGTTTTAGCATTTATGTTCTCTCATGTCCTTCTAACCTTTACATTATATTTTTCTACATTGTAGCCACCATTTTCAGGTTTTTTTACATAAATAAAATAAAAAATTATTATTTACATATATGTCCTAATCTCATATTATTTACCAAAATATCTTTTTAAAATTGTTTAGAGGAAATTGGTCCAGGTTGGATCATTTTCCAATGCACATAAATCGGCTTAGCCTAGGCTGATTTCCTTTTGCCAATTGCCTATAAAAACGGTTCCTCCACAAACTACCGCAAATCGTGTCAAATTTCTTAGTGTGAGAAATTGTTGAGTTAAAAATTGTTAAGAGATGTTTTATATGTTCTCCATAGTGGTGAAATTACAAAGACAGAAGAGGAAGCAACATTCTATAGTCAAAATCTAGTTGGTGTGAGTATTTGTCTATCTATCACCCTGTTAGAGTTGCAGAACATAATATTGCAGAAGTTAGGTCAACTGAATAACAAGCAAATAACTCAAGTGTTGTACAGGTTGTCCATTGCATTTGGGCAAGGTGTGGTTTGCTATAGAAGTTTCTCCTTATGGCAAATGGAACGTATGTGTCTTTGGGCACCAGCGCTCGATAAGTGCACTGATTAATGCACTATCATCCTTGAAGTGTAGAATATTCGCAGCATAACATAAACCCGCCTACTGCAAGTAAGTCACCATCAGTGGATGTGGTGCCGATGCCTAATCTTTACTCCTCCCTTACAGCACTCGATCAAGCTGTGCCACATGAATGCAACATAGATAGCATTAACTATACAAATGCGATGAACAAAATAATATAACAGTAAACATCTTATAGGTTTTCCATGTTGAATTACATGGATGGTTGGATTACGTGCATGAACAAGACATACCTAGCAATACATCAATTCAGATTGTAACTAACTGATCTAATTTATCTACCAATGCTAACTAAAAAAAAAAAAATTGTTAACTATGCTTAGTTATAGGTTGCTACTCAGGCAAGTTAAATTACAAACTCTTATATATTGATTAAAGTGACCATAAACCCTGATATTATGCTTTATATTAACCCTAAAACTTTTGCGTACTTGCAAAAAAAATAAATTGCAAATCAAGTCTCCACCAATATGCAAGGTAGCATTTAGATGACATACATTATGCTCCATATTCTTAGATCCACAACACAATTATAATAATAAATATTGATGCATTAATACTTCATAACCTAATTATAATATAAAAATTTTTACATGCAAATCGGCCTAAGCTGGGTCGATTTACATGCATTGAAAAATGGCCCAACTTGGACCGATTTCCTCTAATAAATAAAAAAAGACATTTTGGTAAATAATGTGAGATTAAGACATATATGTAAATAATAATTTTTTATTTTATTTATGTTAAAAAAGACCGCTTTCCCACATCATTGTTTTGATAAACTTCTACAACATTATTCTTTCTTCTATATTTCAAATCCTTGAAAGAACTTAAAGAAATTAATTTTATGAAAATTGGTTATAAATTAAATTTCATTGATAATATAATGATAATAATAAAGATGTATTTACATCAAAGGATGGATTTTGTATTATTTTTAATTAATTAAAATTAATTATATTACACTATATCATATAATAGGAAAGGATCAAATGAAAGGAGTGATTAATTGTGAGAGTGAGCGAAATAAATATTGACAATTGAATCTTATATAAATAGCCAAAATTAAAATATAAAGTTATATGAATTTTTAAGTGATCAAGTAATATTTAAATAATTTTTTATCTTGACCATCCATGTATGGTTATGTGACCATTGGTTCTTTTACCTCTCATATAAAAACACACTTCTCATGATACACCATCATCATATAGTAGAGATATTTAAACTCTTATTTGCTGAAACGTGTTAGAACTTTATTAACAAATTTGTAACTTAATTAATATCAAGTTTTTTGAGACTTAATTGGGTTATAGTCATGTGACCAACAAAAGTTGAATGTAGTTATAAGTGAGTTATATTTTTAATAAAAAGATTAAGGTTCAAACAATGAAATAAGTATTTATTGGGAGGGTTGACATTTAATTGCTATAATGCCCGAGAGATCAATATATCTAAAGATACCTTAAGACTCTGCTTGAGAGTTATGAGGGAAAGAAAAGTAATCAAATACATCAAAGGGAAAGAAAATGATGGGCTTAGAAGGTTTCAACTTACCATTGTTTGTGAGTGTAAGATGAGAGAAAATGAAGGATTTATAATGTATTTTTTGTTATAATTTTACTTTTTATTAAAATAATCAAATATAATGAATGTATTTCACAAGATAGAAAAAATGATATTTTAGTATTTTAATAGAGATAATATAATAAATTATATTGTATTAAAAATTTCACAATATTGGGAACAATGCAATAATGGTAATTGAGGGTTTTAAGGATTTAATAAAATTTTCTAAATCTTAAAAAATGAAATTCATAAATAGGGGTAAAACCCTATAGATCTCTCCTTTTTCTCATTTGCTCCTCTAAATCAAACTTATAAACACATCTTAAAGGTTATAACGATGTGAGAGTTCTAACCTTTGGCCTACTATCATGTAGTATTTCTTGTGCGAACTCATATGCTATGGTGATAATGAGACATTTCAAATAATTATTTCTCAAAATCTAAATTTTGATTCTTTTTTTTTTTTTACTATATCAATAGAACTAAAATTTAAATTTATAATCTCATGTATATTATTCAAATTTCTTACTATTAATTTATTTCTAGTGACTTTAAATTTTGATTGTCTCTTATAAAAGAATACAATTTAATTATTATGGCATATTATATTATTTTTAGACATATTTTAGCTTTTTAAATATATAAATATATCTATTTCTCATATGTCACCAAGATTGCAAAGTAAATCTCCTATAAAAAGAGAAGAAGATATACTTCAAAAACTGATTATAAAACCACTGAAAACAAATATTTATAGTTACAAGAATAAACTCCCGAATAATATATGAGTTTAATTGGTATGTATTGATAATATAAAATAGTTTTATACTATTAACTAATAGAAATAGGAGAAAGTGAGAAATTATGGTAGATCCTTTATTATAATGAGTGATTATTTATATGAATTAGTATTTTTTACTATTTTTATTGATTAATAGTATAAAATTATTTAATATTATCAATATATTTAAATTAAATTTATAATATATATGTAAATATTTTATTATTATGAATAACAAACGAATTAGGCATGCATCGAACTGCTTTGCGCACATGCTGTAATGAAATTATAAAAAAACTCAAAGCAACATTTCGTGGATTCTGTGTGACATAGAGGAACAAGGGGGGAAGTCAAAAGTTGACATATATTAGCCATTTGCATTGTATGGTGGGTGTTGAATACGGTTCGAGTAGTATTGTCCAGTAATTAGTGAGTGAATGAAATCACTGCTGATGAAATTCGTCGGGAGGTCACTTGGTTGACATTCACAAAAGCACATCACATCACATCACATGTACATTTCCAAATTTTTTATTATTTGATTCCACTTTGATGTCCAGGCTACAGTCGTAGAGCGTCCAATGTCACCACAAAGATCAGCCTGCAATTTACGTTGACATCACTGATTATGTAATCTCACGCTATTATTCAGGTATTTTTTTACAAATATAAAATTAAAAAATATTATATATAAAAATATTTTATTTCATATTTATTTTTTAAAATATCTTATTTTTAGTATTAATAAAAAAATCATATAAAAATGACATGATTTATTACTAAATTTAGAATATCTATGTTAAAATTATGGAACTCTTAAAATTAAATTAAATTAAAATTTAAGTAAAATATACCGAACTATAATAAACTAAATTAACCTTAAAATTTAATTTTATAATAGAATAAAACTAAACTTCATGAAATTAATTTAAATAAATGAAATTAAAACCCTAAATCAATAATCTTATTTTATACTAACAAAAAGCAAACTAAAATATAATAAACTACTCTAAATTTAAACTACACTATACAGTATAATATAAATAAATTTCAAAATTAAAAGAGCGGTAGAGATAAGGAGAGTTAGATACTAATAGACCATAATAACTTATGTTAAATAAACATATTTGGATATATTGTTGCAAATTTGAATATAAAGACAAATTTTTGTCATATTTTAATATAAGGTATTTATTTTATTTAGTTTAGAATACTTTAACTTAGTGTTTTTTTTATTTATTAGGGACTTTAGTTTAATATTAAGGTAAAGTAAATTTAGAGATCTAATTTAGTTTATTTTCGTATATTTAAGTATATACTTATTTGGTATAAAGTAAAATTATAGATTTAGTCTTTTTTTAAATAAGTTTTGCTTAGTTAAATTTTTTTTAGGGCAGTTTTATTTTATTGAATAGCAAAATTTTGATATTTAGATTTATAGTTTAAATTACTTAGATTAATATAGTTTAGTTTTATTGTATTATAATGCTAAATTTTGAGGTTTATTTATATTATAGAGCATGGTATAGTTTAAATTTAGATCAATTTATTATATTTTAGTTTCCTTTTTGTTAGTGTGAAATAAGATTATTGGTTTAGGATTTTAGTTTCATTTATTTAGATTGTAGTTTAGTTTTATTCTATTATAAAGTTGAATTTTGATGTTTATTTGATTTATTATAGAGTATGATCAAGTTTAATTTAATAAGTATAATTTAGTATATTTTAGTTTATTTTTAATTTAATTTAATTTTGAGGGTCCCACGATTTCTAGATACCATAAATCTAGTAATAAATCATGCTACCCTCACATGATTTTCCTATAAATATTAAAATCAGGATATTTTGAAAAATAAAGGTGGAACAAGATATTTTCGTAATATAATTTTTTTATTTTATATGTGTAAAAGAGCCCTATTATTCATAACTCTTTTCATTATATTTTTTTATTGGATTATTGTTTATTCAAGATACAAAATTATGAATTCAAGTTATAAAATAATGGTTTAAATGGGTTTTTGATCTCTATAAATATAACAAATTTGGTTTTGGTTCCTATAAATTTTTATTTTTGAGTTTTGATCCAAAATTTTCTAAAATAGCTCTATTTTGGTCCATGCCATTAGTGGGTCACTGTTAATTAACAACATGGCTGACAAAAATCTATGTCTCACATCCTATATGAAACATTTTTTCACATTTGGCACTAACACTCCTATGTGACATGTGTCATGTGAGTGGCACATGATGCCACCTTTCTTTCCTTCTACACCAATTAAGCAACTACTCATCTTTCTCCTTCTCACATCACTATAGCACCAAATGAACCTTAACAAAAAGCCCCAAAACAAATGAATTGTAAATAAAAGCCCAAAAAAAAAAAGGGCTTGTAAAACACATTAACACACAAAAGAAAAAAAAAAACTAGAGATTCTCTTGTGCCTAAATTAAGCTAGCAAGATGAAGGAAGGGGTTGAGTGGCTATATGATGACGATGGTTGAGAATGTGGCTTTGCCGTGATGGGTACTGGATAATGTAGACTTGGTTGGCCAAGAGCATCAATTATGGGCTTAAGAGGGTCGTTGAGGTTACTGGGGCTCTAACAAAGTGGAAAGAATTAGAAAAAGTAGATGGAGAGGTTTCCATGGGTGCTTTCGAATTTTGGGTTGGGTTTTGAGGAATGAGAGCTCTAAGGAGTTCAGCATGCACTCTTGGCTCTCCAATTGCTCTATTGTGACAGTGAAGGTGTTGTTTGGAGGCCATTAAGAAAGGGACTTTTGAAATGTGTCTAGGGTTGCCGGAGGATGTTAATGAGAAGGTGAGAAGGAATGTTTCTGATTTGGTTCAAGTTATGTGTTGCAACGAGAGGATGAGTTTATGTACTGGAATAAACTTCACTATTTTGTTTTCCAAGCTTGGTCAGAGATATGTTTATGTTAAATGTTACTCTTATTGAGTTTTTTCTGAGATCTAATTTTAGTTTGTTTATTGTTGTGAAACTATGATGATGGTCATGTTGGTGGTAAAAGAAAGGTTAGACAGAGAGAATGGGTAGTGATAGTGGTGGTGGTGGTGGGAGAGTGGGGGGGAAGAAGAAAGGATGGAGAGGAAAGGGTGGGTAATGTGGAAGAAGGAAGTAGTGATGTGGAGGAAAGGATAAATGATGTAGAAGAATACAGGTGACATGGATTTCCATCAACCATGTCATCAGCTAACAATGACCCACTATCGGCAAGGACTAAAATAGAGCTATTTCAGAAAATTTCGGATCAAAATTCCTTTTTGTTTTTTTATAGGGATTAAAATCAAAATTACTATATTTATAGGAATCAAAAATACATTTTAGTCTAAAATAATTTAGATATATATCGTACAAAAGAATACAATTTTAACTAAAGATAAAGAATAAAATATGTAGACGAAGAGCCTTAGCAATACAAATTTTCTACAAATATGCATTATTAATTTCCTTTTTTATTTTTTTTATTTATACCACTTGTATTTAAGAAATTTATTGGACTCCCGTTAATTTAACTTGAGTCAAATTAGTCTACTATATGGTAAAACACTTTAATGTTAATTTTTCTTATTCATAGGATTCGATCCCAAACTTTGTTTAGAAAACATAAGTATAATCACTTGAATCGATTAAGTATTGATACGTATAATTAAATAAATTGATTATAATATATAAAATAATGATATAATAATATAATATAAAATTTTATATTAAAATTTGAAAAAAAAATGAAAAATATAAATTAGCTTAATATTCATGAATCCACTAGTATTCAATGCATCAACTTTTAGAACAATTAACTAAGGGTCCGATTGGTTTACAATTTGGAGGTCAAAAGGCTTTTTATTGGTATAAAAATAGAAATATACAGTAATTAGTGTATTTTGGCATATAAACACTTTTTTTTAAACTTATTTTTAGAACTCTAAAAGGTATTTTGGAAAAAATATCATTGAAATTACTTTTCATATTAAAAAAAAGCCTTTTAAAAATGAATTTCACTATTACTCTCACATCAACAACCGAAAGTGATTTTACTTTATTTTATTCAAATAAAAATAATTCTCTTAAACTTATATTTGACATACTCAAACCAAATAAAAATTAATTTTTTAAAAATAATTTCTCTAAAAATAATTTTTTTTAAAGGCCTCTTTTCAAAAATAATTCTTTTAAAAATTAAATCAAACATGCAACAATAAACGGTTAGCTAAACAGCCTTCGCTTTGGTGTGGACCTTTACACTGCCCTCGTTTAAATGGAACCTGTGGTACAAATCGGCACATAAAATAGGCGGGTAAGCAGCAATAAATAAATTACGCCCTCTTTGTTTGAACACTGTCAAAGATAACCTAAAAAATAAGAAATAGACAGTTTCTGAAAAATTCAACTCAACTGGTAATGTGTTTACCGTTTTTTCCTTTCTTTTTTTTTTGTTTAAAAAAAAATTTTAATCGTCCCTGTTTTCAGTAGAGACACTATTTCTTTGTTTCACTTAAATTACTTTCACAACAGACGGCTTTTTTCCCGTATCTTAAATTCGAATCATGGAATAAACTTCTTAGGCTACGTACAGCAGTTTAAATATAAACTATGGGATTTATGTGTTTTTCAAATATGATACAAACTGCATCAGAATATACAAGAGTTTAATCTCCTGTTTTCTGTTGATGTGTTTGGCGTTTTCTAATTATTTATTTATTATCAGGCAATCAAAATTAATTCGTATTGAGAAAGGACTGCATAATCAATGATGTCACTTGCCACATATCTTTATCCAAAAACTTTATATTATATTGACTATTTGGATCCTCAACGGAATCAAAAGAGAAAATCAACAGAACTACTTGTACGTAGCTAGTGGGTTCGTCACCACTTTCTTGACGTATCCACCCACTGTAAGGAACATGCACCTTCACTTCATATGCTCGACATCATTTTTGACACATTTGAACATTGAAAGTGATTCACGTACCTTACTCTCTCTATATATACCACAACATCTTCTGTTGTTTCCCATTAACTTAAAGAACAAGGAACTGCTTCCTTTTGACGACAGAAAAACAAGAGCAAAAGAAAATAATAATAACAAAAAGAATCTGAGAGAAAATTGGCAAGTGATTCAATACTTGTTTTTTGTTTTTCTCTTCATCTCTTGTTTGTGGAGAATATAGTTACTGGGTTTTAGGTGGGTTGGCATAAAGGTTGAAGCCATTTTGGTGTCGGCATGGAGGGTGGGGGTAGTTTCAGGATTGGTAGTTCATCGATTTGGAGGAACAGTGATGCTGAAATATTCTCCAACTCTTTCCACCAAGAGGATGATGAGGAAGCTCTCAAGTGGGCTGCCATTGAGAAACTCCCCACGTTTGAACGTTTGAGGAAAGGCTTGTTGACCTCACCCGGTGGGGAAGCCAATGAGATTGATGTAATAAAGCTTGGGCTGCAAGAAAGGAGAGAGTTGCTTGAAAGGTTGGTGAGGATTGCTGAAGAGGACAATGAGAAGTTCTTGCTGAAGCTCAGGGATCGAATTGATAGGTATGAATCAAACACTCTCATTTCCTCTGGTAAGAACCCCCTTATATGGCTTTTTCTAGCACATAAACAGAAATATAGACACAAGTACTTTTTATTTTTTGATATATATAAATAGTACTGAAATTTGAACTTATAATTTTATACAAACTCTCTAAGTTGCTCGTCACTAATCTACTACTAATGGCTTAAACATTCGTACTTTAAACATGTTTATATATATAACCCCACTAATTTAAAGGAGAGCTTTGTTTAAAGTATTTGTATGTATCTTTTCCTTCTTATATCACGTAAAAAACTCACATTAGAGGATTCATATCTTATTTTTTACTAGTTTTAATTGAGCTGTTGCCTTCATCACCTTATTCTTACTTGGATGATATCAGAGTTGGAATTGATCTTCCTACAATAGAGGTCCGATTTGAGCACTTGAACATCGAAGCAGAAGCTCATGTAGGGACCAGAGCTTTGCCAACCTTCACTAACTTCATGGTTAATATAGTGGAGGTAAGTGGGACCAATATTCATACATACTAGAGCTTGTTATGTGATCTGATCGAAGGAGATTCTAACTTACCAATTTGGTTTTATTTTTTTCTTTCAAATTTTAAAGGGCCTGTTGAACTCTCTTCACGTACTTCCAAGTAGAAGACAGCATATCAATATTCTCGAGGATGTTAGTGGAATAATAAAGCCTGCCAGGTACGGATGCAAAAATACTGTTCTATTTATTGATATCTCTTTGGAAGACAAGACCATAGTTAGCTAGGAACTTTTGGAACCAATATAACATGTTTCCATATGCTCGTCTCCAGAATGACATTGCTTTTGGGCCCTCCAAGTTCCGGAAAAACCACACTCCTGTTGGCCTTGGCTGGAAAACTTGATCCAAAATTAAAGGTTAGAGCATAGAGATATTTATTTATTTTTCAACAATGTTTTCATGTTTTTGCTTCATTTTTCAATTTTGGGTCTCTAGCTAATAAAGTGTGGCTTCTGGATCAGTTCTCCGGGAAGGTGACATATAATGGTCATGGGATGAATGAGTTTGTACCCCAGAGAACTGCTGCTTATGTCAGTCAAAATGATCTTCATATTGGAGAAATGACAGTAAGAGAAACCTTGGCCTTCTCAGCAAGATGCCAAGGAGTTGGACCTCGCTATGGTTAGTTCACAAGAATGCTTTCTGCTCATAGTTTCATCAAATTCAATGTTGAAAACAAATGCTGACCGCTGACTTTTTAGATGATAATTAAGTTTTGACCATGTCTAATACTTTTGGCATTCTGCAGACTTGCTAGCAGAATTGTCAAGAAGAGAAAAAGAGGCAAATATCAAGCCTGACCCAGATATTGATGTCTACATGAAGGTAAAGTAGTAAATTAGTTGTCACGGCAAACAAAACAATGTTCTTGAAATTGATCTTAGTTACATCAGCACTTAGTTATGTTGAAATTGAGTGCATCATCTATTTCTTTTCCTTACAAATAGAAATGACTAATAATTAGTTGGTTATCCTTTTGAATCATAATGCTCAGGCGGTAGCAACTGAAGGCCAGAAGACAAACTTCATAACAGATTATGTCCTAAGGGTAAAACTTATACTTTCAAAGCCATCTCTGATCATCAGGAATTCATTATAATATTTTGTTCTAAAGTCTTTTGTTTCTTTTCTATACATTTGCAGATTTTGGGGTTGGAGGTATGTGCTGATACTGTTGTAGGAAATGCAATGTTAAGAGGTATCTCTGGTGGACAAAGGAAACGTGTTACAACAGGTGAAACAAAAACTGATTTCAATCTTCAGGTTTATCATGTTTAATCACCTCAATAAATTGATTGTGTGAGATTCTTTAATAACTATGTCATATGAACCTGTGATTATAGGGGAGATGCTGGTTGGACCGGCTAAAGCTCTATTCATGGATGAAATATCTACTGGTCTGGATAGCTCAACAACTTATCAAATTGTGAATTCACTCAAGCAATATGTTCATATTCTCAAAGGAACCACAGTCATCTCACTCCTGCAGCCAGCACCAGAGACTTACAATCTTTTTGATGACATTATTCTACTCTCTGATAGCCACATTGTGTACCAAGGTCCCCGCGAACACGTGCTTGAATTTTTCGAATCAATGGGATTTAGATGTCCTGCGAGGAAAGGTGTGGCAGACTTTTTGCAAGAAGTAAGTGTCATTGTATCTTCTTTCAATGATATAATCTGCCTATATTGGAAAAAGTGAGTTTTATATGTAATAACTATGTGATTTTGACTTTGCAAATTATTATGTTATAGGTGACATCAAGGAAAGATCAGGAGCAGTACTGGGCACAGAAAGACCAGCCTTATAGATTTGTCACTGCCAAAGAGTTTGCTGAGGCATTTCAGTCATTTCATGTTGGGAGAAGACTTGGTGATGAACTTGGTACTGAATTTGACAAGTCTAAGAGCCACCCAGCTGCTTTGACAACCAAAAAGTATGGAGTGGGAAAATTGGAACTGTTAAAAGCTTGCTTATCAAGAGAATATTTACTTATGAAGCGCAATTCATTTGTCTACATCTTCAAGCTTTGCCAAGTATGTTTTTTTAAGTTGGAAAATTTCACTTTGATGCTCTGTGTATATTATTCAAATCTATTACTAAAGGCTTCATCCTCCTTTCAGCTTGCTGTAATGGCAATTATTGCCATGACCATTTTCCTCCGGACTGAGATGCACCGAGATTCAGTGACTCATGGAGGCATATATGTGGGTGCATTGTTCTATGGAGTAGTTGTGACTATGTTCAATGGATTGGCTGAGCTTTCCATGGTCGTTTCAAGGCTTCCCGTATTCTACAAGCAAAGGGAACATCTCTTCTTTCCTTCATGGGCATTTGCTCTTCCTGCATGGATCCTGAAAATCCCCATGACTTTTGTGGAAGTGGGAGTTTGGGTGTTCCTCACCTACTATGTCATTGGCTTTGATCCAGATGTTGGAAGGTAAAAAGGGGCTATGTTTTTAACACACTCAAACTTTTGGATTGATATTTTCTCTCTTGTCCTAGTTTGCATTTGAACCTTACCATATAAATACTGATATGTATTTATGTGTCTACCTAATACAGATTTTTAAGGCAATACCTTCTTCTTGTACTAGTAAACCAGATGGCTTCTGCATTATTCCGATTTATTGCAGCAGTTGGTAGGGAAATGACAGTGGCTCTAACATTTGGGTCGTTTGCATTGGCCATCCTTTTTGCTATGAGTGGTTTTGTCTTGTCAAAAGGTATATCATAGATACAAAACAAAACAATCTCAGTCTTTCTGCCACTATGTTCTAGACTAACATCTTTGCTTTATGCCCACAGACAACATCAAGAAATGGTGGCTTTGGGGATTCTGGATGTCACCTATGATGTATGGGCAGAACGGCATGGTAAACAATGAGTTCCTTGGCAAGAGATGGAGACATGTATGTTTTTGACTTATGTATATGTTCATTTTTGTGACTTCCTTATCATATGAATAATCTGATGTTTGGTTATATTTTCTTATGAAAGGTTCTCCGCGGTTCAACTGAACCTTTAGGAGTTGAAATCTTGAAATCCCGCGGGTTCTTTACTCAGTCATACTGGTATTGGATAGCTGTTGGAGCTTTGATTGGATACACATTACTCTTCAACTTTGGTTACATCCTTGCTCTCACCTACTTGGATCGTGAGTTTCTTTACCTGAAATATTTAATAGTAATAAACCAACTAAGGAAGGCATGTGTATTAATATCACAAAATTGATTATGCAGCACTTGGGAAGCATCAATCTCTTAAATCAGAGGAAACTGAAAGCAATGAGCAGAATGATAGTAGTAAAAGAGGAACTAATGTGTTGAAGCGCTTAAAAAGCAGCTTCTCTCAGCACTCAAATAGAGGTACTTCATCTCATAACAACTGAACATGTAGTAGGTAGTGTCTACATGATTAATAGTTGATTTTCAATATACATGGTACATTGTGGTTAAGATTGGAATCACTTGACAGTGGGAAATGGAGACAGTATAAGTGAAAGCACCACTCCTCGCTCTTTATCTACAAGACCAGAAGCAACAGGGATTAATCACAACAGAAGAGGAATGATTCTTCCTTTTGAACCACATTCCATCACCTTTGATGAAGTAACATATGCTGTCGACATGCCACAGGTAATGCAGAAACAAATTACGTATATGAAAGTAAAAAAGCAAAAGGGAAAAAAGAAGCTTGTATTCAACTTTCAAAGCATTATTGTAAAATAAACTATTTTAATTCCTTGCACTAAACTTGCAGGCAATGAAGAACCGGGGTGTTGTTGAGGATAGATTGGCTCTATTGAAGGGTGTTAGTGGAGCTTTTAGGCCAGGTGTTCTCACTGCTCTAATGGGTGTCACTGGTGCTGGCAAAACAACTCTGATGGATGTGCTTGCTGGTAGAAAAACTGGGGGGTATATTGGAGGCAACATCACAGTTTCTGGGTATCCAAAGAAGCAAGAAACATTTGCAAGAATTTCTGGATACTGTGAGCAAAATGATATCCACTCTCCTCATGTTACTGTATATGAATCCTTGCTCTATTCAGCATGGCTCCGACTGTTCCCGGACATCAATGCTGAAACCAGGAAGGTTGGTATCTGAATCCAAGGCCTTTTCTTGGAGTTCATGTTTATTGTCGTTAGATTAACACTGGCTGATGGCTGTTAAGCAATTTGAACATTCGAAATTACCACGAAGTAGCCATTTTAGTCACACTGCATGCTTTAACAATGTTACTAAGTTTCAAACTGACTAACGGTTGCAGATGTTCATTGAGGAAGTGATGGAACTTGTGGAGCTGAAACCACTAAGGTATGCATTAGTTGGATTGCCTGGAATTAGTGGTCTCTCAACAGAACAGCGCAAAAGGTTGACCATTGCTGTTGAGTTGGTGGCAAATCCTTCTATAATATTCATGGATGAGCCAACTTCCGGCCTTGATGCAAGAGCTGCTGCTATTGTTATGAGAACAGTTAGGAACACAGTAGACACCGGAAGAACAGTTGTCTGTACCATCCATCAGCCAAGCATTGATATATTTGAATCTTTTGATGAGGTGAAATAGGCATATCCAAGAAATATACAAATTTCAGTTTGTTCTCTTCCATTATTCGGTTTCTAATATTGTTTTCCCGTTGAAATGCAGCTTTTGCTAATGAAGCAAGGAGGGCAAGAGATATATGTGGGGCCACTTGGACATCATTCTTCCACTTTAATTAGTTACTTTGAGGTAGAAAATAACGGAAATTATATGAAAAATTGGGAATATTGAATTGCATGTTTAATTTCAGGTCTTTCTCATCCAATAAAAATTTCACTCATGTGCACATGTTCATCTTGAAGGGAATCCAAGGTGTTAGTAAGATAAAAGATGGCTATAATCCAGCAACATGGATGTTGGAAGTCACCACATCAGCTAAAGAAAAGGAATTGGGGATTGATTTTTCTGAGGCGTACAAAAACTCAGATTTATACAGGTATTTTCTATTGTATGAAGTTTAATCAAACTACAGAATTGGAAAATAATCTACTAGAGAGTAAGTAATGGCAAAAAGTACAAGAATATTTTTCTTGTAGTTTTTATTCACTGTATAGAATGTTTGCTGATATAAACTGGTCATTGGCATTTTGTTTCAGGAGAAACAAAGAACTTATTGAAGAACTGAGTACTCCAGCTCCTGGTTCGAAAGACCTTTACTTTACTTCACAGTACTCAAGGTCCTTCTTCACACAATGCATGGCTTGCTTGTGGAAGCAACATTGGTCTTACTGGCGCAATCCTCTATACACTGCCATAAGGTTTCTTTACTCAACCGCTGTGGCTTTGTTGCTTGGAAGCATGTTTTGGAACCTTGGCTCCAAAATGTAAGATCAAAATGGAAACTAGGAAATGTTTTGGCTTCGGACTCTTGTGTTATCTAATTTGTGTTTGATTCTTTGATCTAACAGTAAATTTTCACCCTAATCATTGCAGTGGAAAACAACAAGACCTTTTCAATGCCATGGGTTCCATGTATGCTGCTGTTCTCCTTATTGGTGTTAAGAATGCTAATGCAGTGCAGCCAGTGGTTGCTGTTGAGCGAACAGTCTTTTATAGGGAAAGAGCTGCTGGAATGTATTCAGCTTTGCCATATGCTTTTGCTCAGGCAAGCAATTCCTCGTTAAAAAGCATTTTTTGTTAATCAATTTCGAGTAATGTTACTCCCCACCTAATCCCAAGACATGGTTGTTGCTGTATGATAATGTTACACCATCAGAATTTTATTTTATTTTATTTTTTCAAAATTTTGTCAAAATTCAAAGATAGTATTTAGATGAGTCAAAGTAGTGAGGACCATTCAGACATCATTCTAGCAAAAAATTCTAGCTATCTAATATTTTACCTTTATTTTAATTCATTGTGTGTAAATAATTTGCCTTTTCCTTTCTGATTTTCATCTTCTCTTGCAGGTTCTAATTGAGGTCCCATATGTTCTTGTACAAGCTGTGGTCTATGGCTTTATAATTTATGCAATGATTGGTTTTGAGTGGACTGTGACTAAAGTCTTGTGGTACCTATTCTTCATGTATTTTACCTTCCTGTACTTCACCTACTATGGCATGATGTCAGTGGCTATGACTCCAAACCAGCACATTTCCACTATAGTTGCTTCTGCTTTCTTTGCAGTATGGAATCTCTTCTCAGGATTCATAATCCCAAGACCAGTAAGTTTTGGCTTCCTTTCACATTAAGTGCATGCATGTTGCTACTTTCTAACCATAAGATTGCATAGTTGATTAATTTTATTTATTCATTTATTTATTTGTCTGTTTTGCATGGGTTAATAGAGTATTCCAGTATGGTGGAGATGGTACTATTGGGCAAATCCAGTAGCTTGGAGTTTGTATGGTTTGGTGGCATCACAATATGGGGATATGAATGGAAGCATTGAATCAAGTGATGGAAGTACAACAATTGAAGGCTTTTTGAGAAATTACTTTGGTTTCAAGCATGATTTCTTGGGAGTGGTTGCGGCTGTCATTGTTGGATTTGGAGCACTTTTCGCCTTTTCATTTGCCATATCAGTGAAAATGTTTAATTTTCAAAGACGCTAAGAATCCAATTCAAATTTTTTTTATAGGATGTTCCACTCAATATTTTGTAAGAAAATATCAGCATAGCTTTATGTATTTCTATTTTAAATAAAAATTTTTGTATTCTTTTATTTTCCAATTCAAATGTATCATAATACGATAGATAGTCTGTATGAAATTGATATAATAAATGAATCCTTCTAATGTTAAGCATTATGAATTTTGTTTTAATTATGTGATATTATTTTCGTGATATGTATGTTAAATTTTAAGACAAATTGAATAGATGTACAAGAAGAAAGAAATATAATGGGGTTCGGCTTATAGTCAATCAAAAACAATAAATATAAATTATTAATTACATAAAAATCTTATGAGGTTGATATACTGCATTCCACATGTGAAATTCCAATGTAACATTCGAATGAGCAATGTTACACAAAATATATATATTTTTTTAAAATATTCGTCATAACAGAAAAATAGAAAGAAAATTTAGCTGTATATGAGAATTTTCATGGTGACGAGTTATTAAAATTATAAGACATAAGATAGAAAGTCATCTCAGTTATAAGCAACATTACATTTGGGTCGCTCTCGGCCCAAAAGTTGGGATCACATAGTGGACCGTTTCGTTCTCGGCCCAACTCCTTTTCCTTTCATTTGTAATAAAATAAAACAATGTGGGTATAGCGACTAAATAATAATAATAATATATGGGCATGTCATGACCAAAATAAAAAACAATATGGGCAGGTTATTTATGTTATGGTGAGTGGTTGGCTTACGTTGTGTTGATCGAATGTTGTGTCGTGCTCCTTCTCCACAAAACAAAACAAGTACTGCATTCAAGTTTACAACAGAGCATAGGATAGTATTTACTTGCTCCTCTCTCTCTCTCTCTCTCTCTCTCTCTCTTTCTCAACTCAACTGAACTCACTCACTCACTCAGTCCAAGTTCCAAGTACTCTTCATAATGTGAGTCACAAATTTTATCAAACTCTTGTTCTTATGATGCTATCTTATTGTTTGTTTGTTCGGTTTAATCTATGTATAGAGTAGTGGTTAATTAGTTACTGACATTGATTACACGCGATGTGATTGTTATTGTGATTGTGATTGGAGTTGTGATGTACAGGGAAGAAAAACAAAGTGGGTTGAGGCCCATGGACGCCGAGCAACTCAGAGAGCACGCTCACAAGATGGTTGATTTCATTGCTGATTACTACAAAACCATCGAGAATTTCCCAGTTCTCAGCCAAGTTGAGGTTTGTGCAATTCCCTCATTCTTTGTTATGTTTCTGTACTAATAACAGCTAAATGATATTATTGTGTTCATTTAACAGTGATACTAAACTTCTTGGAAAAGAAAAAAGAATTATATGTTTGTTATGGTGTTCTATCTAAATCATAACCCTATGTACTATGTTGATACTTTATACTCGTAATCATTGTGAATACGATGTTCGATTTCGTCCCCTTTGCAGCCAGGTTATCTTGGGAAGCTTTTACCAGATTCTGCTCCTAATTATCCTGAACCATTGCAGCATGTTTTGAATGGTGAAATTTCTTACTTAGATTTCTGAGTTCAGTTTTTCTTTTGTGCAACGTTTCAAAATTTATTATTATTATCATCATCATCATTATTGTTGGTCATATTTTGTTTGTCACAGAATTATGTGAGTGATGCTCGCATTTTTTTTCTCCCCCCTTGGAGATGGCTGAACCATATGTCATGTTGTAGATATACAGGAAAAGATATTACCAGGGGTGACACACTGGCAAAGCCCCAATTATTTTGCATATTTTCCTTCCAACAGTAGCATTGCTGGATATCTAGGAGAAATGCTCAGTGCTGGTCTTAACATTGTGGGGTTCAGCTGGATAACTTCTCCTGCTGCAACTGAACTTGAAACCATTGTTCTGGACTGGCTTGCTAAGGCATTTAAGCTGCCGGATGATTTCTATTCTACTGGTAAGGTCTTGGAGCTGCTGTATTTCTTTGAAATAATTCCGTGCGAGACATGGTACCCACTACTTTGTTTCTTCTAAGCTCTAGCCTCTAGTAAATAAACATGTATGTTCTGTCTTGCATCTGAAATAGAAGAGGCAGGGTTTCCAAATGATGTTTTAGTTGATAATTAAACAAATAACTGATGAAGTTCTTACTTCTTAATACTTCCTCCTTTTGGCTCCTTAGGGTCCTTTGTGATTTCTTCCCGTTTTAGTTTTAGAATGTGAGTCACGCTTTGCCTGTCTTATTCTTCTTTAATAGTTCATGGACTTCTCTACTTCTTATGCCCTCTATGCTTTTCTTAGTAGATATCTTTCTTTTATTGACCTACACAACAAAAATGAAAGGGGAAAAAAAATAAAAATAAAAATTGCGTGGTTCCACGATTTAGGAATTAGGACTCTTTCAGGTCAATTTGCATTATGAGATTTCAGCTATGAGTTTGGATGATGTTGTAATGTAAACTCATGCTTGAGACTTCATTAAACTATGTCTTGAATGAATTTGAAGGATATTACAATTTTGAGCCAAAATGGAATATGAATAATTTATTTGATATAAACTCCAATAATATGATATGTAAACCTGTGAAACATGGGAATTCATTTTAGAAATTATATTGCAGGGCAAGGTGGTGGAGTTATACATGGAACAGCGAGTGAAGCGGTACTAGTTGTCCTGTTGGCTGCTCGTGACAAGATCTTAAGGAGGGTTGGAAAGAGTGCCCTTCCTAAGCTTGTGACATATGCATCTGATCAAACACATTCTTCTTTAGTAAAAGCCTGCCAGGTACCTTCATTGATACAGAGAATTGAAAAGGGCCTTCTTCTCATATGTGATCAATGGTATAGGGTTTCCTTATTGCCGTCGAGATTGCTACCAACCTTGTTGATGACTCATGGCTTTCTAACTCTGACTTATTGAAAATATCAAGCATTTTTTTTTTTTAACTTCTCTTCGATTTTTGCTTTTTTGTGCAAGTTTTTATTTTTGTTTTATCGTTACTATTTTGTCATGGAGGCCTATATCTAGATTTGGATTTGTTTTTATTATTTCATATGGAGAAAAGAACTGATTATCTTTTGATGCAACTATCATCTTTCAGTGCAACAATCATTGTTTGTCTTGAAAATAGTTTACAGAGTGATGGACTTTAATGGTTTTTCTTTCCCCTTCAAATCAAAACAAAATTATAATTATATATCCCTAATTGTATGATTATCATGTTTTTTTTACCTCTAAACCTTCGGATATGCTGCTTTACTGTGTCACTTGAAATCATCTAATGGAAACCAAGATCATGAAGTTGAAACTTATTTATCCTATTGCACATTAGTAGTTAATGTCTGATTGGTGCAGTGCTATCTTCCGTATTAAAAATTTGGGTTATTTACACAATGTTTGGTCAAATGATAGTCTGATATCCAGTCCTTTGGTATTTTACTGTGTTTCTATAAAAACACTGTTTTATCCCTTGAGATGACACACGTGGTAAAGAAGCTATTTGATATTCATGGGATGAGTCTTCGAATTGAACCTTGCATTCTGGAATGGCAGTCCTCTTTTGTATTGCTTAGTTGCATACTTTAAGATTGCATTATTATGAATGATTCATCATAATGGTTTTTTCACTTTTCATTGGCAGATAGCAGGACTTAATCCTGAGCTTTGCAGGTTGCTTAAAACTGCTTCTTCCACAAATTATGCACTTTCTCCTGATGCATTTTCTGAAGCAATTTCAAGTGACATTGCCAGCGGTCTTATACCTGTTTTCTTATGTGCTACTGTAAGAATTAAGGCTTCTGATATCAGTTTGTCACAAACTACTACACATTGCATCAACTTACTTAACTGTCCTGCTTTCTCCTCTGTGAGTGTGTGCACGCATCTTGCATCCAATATATCTCTTCCTCTTTTTGATTTTAGCTTACCAGCTTATCAAATATGCAAATCAGAAACTATGCTATTCATACGATCATTGGGTCAAGGGATAACATATCCTTCTTCATGTTGTTACCTGTAACTCTGTTTTAGATGTTTGTTGCTGGGGAACAAATGTAGTTCCAGATACTGATAACCTCAACAATAATTTTGGATCTTGAATTTTACGTAAAGGAGGTTTCATAGTGAATATTATGCCTGTTGACTTTTACAATGATATTAAGTCTCAAGTTAGTACTAAATGGAAAATTAAAATGGTCAACTTTTATCAACTGAAACTCTATGGTTGGCACTAATGTTGGTTCTATATCCTTGTTGACAAATGGAGATGTATATGAGTCTTTACATCAATTTTAGGCAACTCTTGACATTATTTTTGGTGGATATTAAGTTTCTGGCATTGAACACATAAGCTCTGCATCTATAAATGCAGGTTGGTACCACTTCATCAACAGCTGTTGATCCTCTGCCAGCATTGGGAAAAATTGCCAAGGTAATATATTTGATTGTTTGTAATAAAACTTGCTAAAATAACATGGATGCATTGTAGTGAGGAATAACACCAGAAGAAGGGCAAAAAAATAAAAAATAAAAAAAGGAACTAGGAGTCTAGAAGGCAGCTAGATAGATGAAAATAAGAAGTGATTATGCAGTAAGTTAGAAACTCAAGGACATAACTATACTTGGGGAGTTGAAAGAAAGAATTAGGGCCATCAGTTTGCTAACTGTTAGGCTTATAAGGTATTTTAGGCCATTATCCAACAGCTTAGGCTTGTAGGATGACTGGTTCCTTGCTGTGTACTCGATACCTCCATGGTCAAGTGCTCAGTAGTTTGATCCCTAGCACCTCCATTCTTACAAGCTCTTGCAAGATTGCCTATGAAATGACCTACATAAACTCTTGTTTGACAAGTTTTTTAAATGCGTCTTGGAGAGTTGTACATCTGATAATGCTTGTTGTCCATGTCTTCTTGGCAGGCCAACAAAATTTGGTTTCATGTTGATGCTGCTTATGCTGGAAGTGCTTGTATATGTCCAGAGTACCGACACCATATTGATGGTGTTGAAGAAGCAGACTCATTTAACATGAATGCGCATAAATGGTTTCTGACAAACTTTGACTGTTCACTACTTTGGGTTAAGGTGTCTGTAATACACATTTATTTTCTCATCCTCTCTGCATCTTTATTTGTAACTAACATTTCAATTTACTTGTAAACAAGAATGTACATAAGTCAAATTGATGATGAGTTGATACAGGACAGGAGTGCTTTGATTCAGTCACTATCTACGAACCCTGAATATCTGAAAAACAAGGTAAGTTTCTATTTGTGTGCTTGTGGTCTGTATGGAAGTTTTGTTCTGATTTTGAATCACCTTTCTTAGTTTTCATTGTTTGGAGCATATTTTATTTTCATTCTCTGTAGCTTTTATGGTTTTGTTGCTTGAATTTTGGCTTTTCATAGATGTTGTTAAACTTCATGCCATCCGTCTAGGTTATCTTCTATTCTCAATCATCAATTTCTATGCCATTACACATTTGAATATCAATTTAAATTTATAAGTTGGTTCTTTGGGCTAGAAGAAATTTGAAGAATATTAATGGTTATTCACTGTATGTCATGAAGAAAGAAGAATTCTGCTTTGAAGGAACTCATGATAAATAAATATGTATCAAGGTACAGAATTTGGTTATTCTAATATGGTACTATACAGAGTTGCCTTACATTGCCGTTAAGGTAGGGAGAAACAAAAAAGAAGGAAGATGAAAGCGAGAAAACAGATTTGCAACATCTGTGATGTCTTTCCTCCTCTTTTTTCTCTTCTTACAGTGCGAAGCATCAAATGCAATGAGTAGTTAGAATTGAACGCTTATTTGATGATCAAGAAAAGAACCAGGAAGAATTTATTTCCCAATTCTTTTTCATCTATATCTATGTTAATTTAGCTTCATCTACCTTTCATGGATTTGAGGTTTTATCTTGAGGGAAGAGAGTCGTGTGCAACATATTTATTATTTAGTAGCAAGAAGCATGTGATCTGAAATGTTGTAGATACTGCTATCTGGTCTAATTGTCTGCTTGTATTATTGCATTTGCAGGCCTCTGAAGGAAATGTCATAGATTACAAAGATTGGCAAATTCCTCTTGGACGCCGCTTTAGGTTTGTATGTGAAAGTTGTCCTTCAGGAACACTTGTCATTGCTTTCTAATAACAGATTTACATGTTTGTGGCATTGAATCTTTGTTCCTCTTTGAACTTAAATTATTTATGTACAGAGAGAATTCCATACATATAAAATGAGTGCTTACATAAAGCAGCATTGTTCATACATTCGAACCCTCAACCCCCGTATAATTGTTTGTATATTGGTTAATGTGCATGTGATCATGATTCCTAATGTTTCATGGATTTTTATTGATATGTATATTCTACTGGTTTCCTTCCTTCTTCCCTTCCCCATTCAGGAGGTAATGAGAACTTCAGTAGTCAATACTTTTATTAACCTCATAGTATTGTCTCTTTCTAATTAAGACAAAAAAAAAAAAAAAAAGAGAACACTATAAACCTTAAAAGATCCATAAATTACCAGCAAATTTGTAACATTGCATATTGACCCGCTGGGATCCAGATCATTAAAACTGTGGATGGTGATGCGTCTCTATGGATTGGAAGGTCTGCGAAATCACATAAGAAACCACATTAAGATGGCTGCCTATTTTGAGGAGCTTGTTGGTCAGGACCCAAGATTCAAGGTATTCTCTCTTCTATGAAAAGGTTGATTCGTCATCTCTTAATTTAATTGCTTAGTGTATCATATATAACATGGAGTCGACTACATGGATCGAACAACGCTACAATGTTCTGTCATAAATCATGTTTATATTTTAATCATTAACATCTAGATCTCTTTTAATGCATCATACAGACAAATATAATATGCTATGAGAGTTTGCTTTACATAATTTTTTTAAAGTCAAAATATGCCAATTGTGAATTTCTCATCTCAATAACTTGTTCTATTTATTTCTCTGCATGTGCCATGAAAAAATTGCAAATTATGCATGCAGGTTGTTGCACCTCGCACATTCTCTTTAGTCTGTTTTCGGCTTCTGCCTCCTCCTAACTTAGAAGATCACGGGAATAAACTAAATCGTGATCTACTTGACTCAGTAAATTCAACAGGAAGTGTTTTCATAACACACACGGTATGCATAAATTATGTTCATGGTGTTGTTCTTTTTTCGCTTATTTTCTTACCCTTGATGATAAACCAATATGTGCAGGTTCTATCAGGTGAATTCATTCTACGTTTTGCAGTAGGAGCACCGCTGACAGAAGAGAGGCATGTCATGGTAGCGTGGCAGATCTTGCAAGATAAAGCCACTGCTCTACTTGGGAGTTTATAAGATGAACCTACCCTCAGCACCAATCATTGCTTTTGAGATATCCATGTTTTACTTCTTTTATTATTATTATTATTATTATTATTATTTTCTATTCATGATTACCACCTTTCTTTAACTTTGACAGCAACACGTAATTTTTCGTATGATTTTTGTTGCATATTTTGGTACTAAGTTACAGCACTCGTCCAATTAATATCTACCATTTGTTGTTTTAGGAATAGTTCCCTTTTTCCCCCTTTTCTTTTTTTTTGGTCGGACCTATTTCCGTTTAATCTTACCCTGTTACCCAACCCGGGCTCTTCTCATGGATCCAACATATGATACATGTAATACATATTGACCAAAAATATGTACTTTCAAAAGAAAAAAATCTGACCAAATGTATATGTGTGTGTGTGTCCCCTTTTCTCTTTGGACGCGTAGTAATGGAAAGGGCAAAAAAAAAAGTTAGAAAAACAGACAGGGAGTTGTCAGTTGGGCAAACAAATAGTTTGATGATTTATTTATTATATGGTTCTGCCTGCTTTTGTCTGGATAAGAATCTTAAATTCCAGAATGGTTTAGAAAGAGATTTTATTGAGTTAGTGGATACTAGTTGTCTACCTGTAAATTATACTGCCCGTGAAACAAGCCCTGCATTCATGGTAGTTATGTTTGGCCCTAAGATTAAAATAGACTAAGTCATGTGTACAGTGTATCCCATTTAAGCAGCAATTAAATTGGATTCTACAACAATAAAAGTATTTCTCCATTAAGTAGGATCCGCTATATGAACTAGATAGCATATGCTATATGAACCAAACAGATGCTATTGTGTTTTACAAAGAGTTAAATTTTCAAACTGGCCAATAGTTAAATTTGATTAAAATGAATATTAAATAATTCTACAATAAATGGAATACATATAATAACAACGTTAAAAGTGTTTTGAAGTTCACGCAATTTTTGAGTCGGATGGTGATTAGGTAAATTTCTCAAAGTTGTAGAAAGTGTTAGATTTGCCATTGATAAAAGTCTTAATTTCTCCTCAAAAGCTAGTTTAAGGGAAAAAAAAAAATTATTCAAATGTTTATAAAGGCTATTCATTTAGGCTATATACCTAACCTATGTGGAACTCAACAGGAAACAACAGATTTGGACAAATATATTTAAGATCTAATAAACTTGAATTATTTATTAGATAAAAAATATTAAATAATGAATAAAAAAATAAAATAGTGAGACTGCCACCAAAATTAAGGATAATAATAACTCCCTCAATAACACTCCAAAAAGGAAAACCAAAATAAGAAAGAAAAGAGGAAAAAAAATTATGGCCGGCTAATGTGAATCACTATAGTTACACCCTAATTTGACACATAGACAAATGTTAGAAATGTTAATATATATGCATTTTATTTTGGCCATTATAGTTCAATTCTTGGTAGGTTCAATTATGTTCTGAATGAATTGGATGATTCGAAAAGGAACAAGCACATAAGTTAATGATTAACAATAGTAGTAACCGGTGATTCTAATGGGGAGACCTCGATTGAAAGCGAGATGAAATTTACAGTTAAAGAATACTAGTGACACAACTCTACGTCTCCACCCTTCTTTTTCGGTCTAATGCGTCTCCACCTTTGATCAAATGAAACAATCTTTTAAATCCAAGACCTCGCATAATGGACATTGATATTTATCTAACTACTCTCTTTATTATTTCTGCTGTACACTCCATCTTAAGACATGTTCCATGCTTGCAACAGAATATGGCTTGGGTTGGTGGAAGTCGAACCATGCTTGCATGATTCGGGAAAGTAACATTTTAATATGTCCAGTGAGTTTGATAAGACCTCATACTCATCCATTTCAATAGCATGGAGTAGATTAAATCAAAAACCGAATACCACTGCCATGGTAGATTCTACCAGTCATCGTCTTCTTGTTCACAATCGTTATCGTTTTGGCCAGCAAACCAAGATGTTCTAAGCATATTACTGAACATATATCCCTTTGAGTGCTTTAGCCCAAATGCTATATATGTGGTGGATTGGATTCTTATTCATATTCTTTCTTGTTTAGCTGCATTTCGAAATGGCTATTCTATTCTATTGTTCTGATCAGATATTTTCACTGCGAAAAATGTGTTTTCCAGTATAATTAATTTGAATATAAAACCTTCAGAGTATAATAACTTATTGGAGGAATATACATATTGAATTAAAAGTAGTTGCATGTGATGCTTTGATGGACATGACCTTGTGTTATATGTAACTGAGATGTTGGGATTTAAAATGGTTGATTTTTTTTTATCATTTCTGCTCTGAACTTCTGATCCTCGAAATATATATTTGAGACTTCTCTACTCTCGTAAGTCGTTTACATTTAAATTGTTAACAATAACGAGGTGTGATGGAGGGTGCATTTGAATAAGTTTTTTGAAAAATAATTTTAAGACAAAAATTGAAAGTAAAAGTAAAACTAAAAACAACTTCTAACATGTTTTCTAAAAAAAAAAAAGAAAGAAAAATTGATTAATTTTATATTTTAAAAAAGTTATCTAAATAAGATGCATAAGGTTAACGAATATTTTATTAAAAAATTACTTTTCTTATTGAGAAAAAATAAATAAAAATAAACCAATTAGTATCATAATTTCTAGTGTTCTATGTGGCTAATATAAAATGTCGTGCATACACTGAAGGTAGGATCCGTCTTACATTCTGAGTATGGGAGCAAACCTACAGAACTTAGCAACTAGAGGTATGTGTGGTTCAATTTAAATTTGTTTTAAATAAAAAAGGCAAACTAATTATATATTTGATAAAGCCTATGATTACCCTATGGCTCTAGTCAAAGGGCCTCCTCTTAATGACACTAGCTCCTAAGAAGTCTACGAACCGGACATGCATGGGAGAAGGGGGAGGGTAAGAGATAAGAGAAGAAAAATTTGGATGAAGAATATGGGTAGGATTAAATTCCGTTATTTTCTTTGAATATCCCTAATTCTTAGTAATTAAGCTACTATCACTGGACTCAAATAATATTCGATTAGACTGATTTAATTTAGATTTTGAGTCCAATCTAATCCAAACTAATTTCTTGCCGTGTGGATTGAATCAATCAAATCAATTTTTGACAAAAGTAAAATATTAAAAAATTTCTGGTTGATGACATATGTCGAATATCTTCTTTGTTCATGTTTCTCATAAGACTACAAGAAAAATTATTGAACTACAAGAAATATTAACCAAACGGTCCATTAGCAACTGATAAAACTACAAGAAAAATTATTGAACTAAACAACTCTTATTTTTAAATTATTGTGAAAGACTATTGATGGATTTATTTAAAACTATTATTGTCAAGCATAAAAAAAGAAGAGTTAAATTTAACTTAAGGCTTTGCACCCCCTAAAAAATTGACTTAAGGCTTTTGCCCCTCAATGTCTATCTACTAACAGGTATTACCAAAAATAAAAGTAAAAATAAAAACTCTAACTATAAGCATAACTCTACAAAGTTCTAGTTTTGGCTCCATATGGGCATCTTTCTTGTAACCAGGTTCCAACTAGGCAAATGGTTGTGAGCTGCCAATGATGGATCAACTACCGCCACAAACTGAACCGATTGATGTAGAACTAGAAATTGATTGGAATCTCTCGAACTTTCAGGCATTGCTTCCTTCATACAATAAGCACAGATCTCGTATGATACACGTGTATATATAATTTAGGGAACAATTGATGTATCGTAACAATGTATCATCATTAACTTTGTAGATCTCATAAGTCCCAAAATACATTATTACGGAATACTTGTTAATCATAAAAATTATGATCCGATGTAGAGTTTCTTCATTTATAGAGAAGATTTTGTTAACATGTTATCTAAAGAGTGTATATTAAGAAGTGTTTATTATCACTAATACTTGGTTGATTCAAGTGATTTGATACTTATTTTTCTTGAATAAAATTTCGGATTCAAGTCATGGGCATGAAAAAAATTAGTTCTAAAAAAGGTTTATCCTTATAATAGATCAACCTGATTTAAGTCAGATTAGTTGGAGTTCAAAGGGCTTTAATTAGCTTAAGTCACCACTATTTGGCATAGTGATGCTATATATATATATATATATATATATATCATTATTGGTATATGTCGAATAATATATAAATAAGTGGAAATTTTAACTATGTTAGTGGTGAATTTATTTGTAAAATAATTTGAAAAATTATGTGTTAGTAATTATGGATTTTAACTATGTAAATAGTGAATTTAACAAAAAATATCATATATTATTAGTCATTTTACTATATCTTAAAAAAATTGCCTAAATTCTATGTGCAAATAGCATTTTCCAGAGAAAATAGAGACGCAGCTCAACTTTATGTTTCGTGGATGTCTATCATATGCATGTGAAGGGACAGCTTCGATTGGAGGCATAGGTCATATTTAGGGTGTCCCAACTCCCACGAGTATTCAGTGCTGTGTTAAATAATATTTTAAATTTAACACAAAAAACTGATTGTGTTTTATATCTAGCTGTTATGTTAACTGGATGCTCTCCATTTCTCCAATGATTTATTCTTCATTTCTCCTATGATTTGGCTTTTATAAACAACACGTGATTGGTCCCGCTTCCGCTGCTGGCCTGTCAAATGCAAAAATTGTGGTCTTACAAACTTTTAGGGAAAGTAGTGCTGGAGAAAGGAACCTCACATCGTGGATTGGCCACAAACTATTGAAATAAGATCGTCTAAAATAGGGATAATTATAAAATAAAAAAAATGAAAGGTTGTTTATTTTCAAATAAATAATTTTCATTATATATGAATCTCATATAAATGATCTAATTATTATATATTTTATAATCATTTTTATTTTAGAGGGTCCAAATTCAAAATTATTCAAAACTATTACACATCACTAATTTAGAATTTTAAAGAGAGTAGAACCTATAAAAAAGAGGGGGAAAAAAGGCGCCAACTGTGGCATTGATCGATGGTATTCGAGCTGTCCACAACAAAATACATAGTTATGGAAACCATAGTAAGCTTTCACTTTCACTTTAATCGTTTCGTAAAACTCTATACAATAGTTCTCATATCATGTGTATAAAATCAGACCCGTACCTTTCAATAAACGGTTTAATTGTATGATGCAATTTTTTAACATAAATAAAATCGATATCACTATTAACGAGTATTCATCCTAATCTCATACCTAACAATGAATTTTGTATTAGCAAATGAACAGAGTGATCACTTTTTATCATTTTTCTCTCTCTTGAATTTCGATATTCTTTTACAAATTATTTCATTGATTAATTTGATTTCGTGCATCTTTTTGTCGCTTTTTCTTTCATCTTACATAGCAACTATTTTTTATTTTTTTATTTTTTTATTTTTACATGCATAACGAATATTATCTTGGACATCCAGTGTTTTGAATAGAAAAAAGAGATTAAATAAAAAATTATATATATAAACAATTGTGTTTTTTACCGCACATTTCATACAATGATGTCCAAGATTACGTCTAATAACTATATTCAAATATCATAAACCATACCTAAAGGATTTGGAAATAAATGTGGTATAAGACCCAAAAAGAAATATTCATCGATTAATTTAGGTATCCTTCAAACAAAATGTTTCCGCTTGAAAAGCTATATCTTCCATGGTAACAATATGCTCTCAGGTTGGCTACAAAGGATATAATACGCATGCTTATATGTACCGTTCATCGTTCTTCTCTTTCTCTCCATTTAATTTAGTCACGTAAAGTAATGATCTTGATTTTCCTGTGCAACTCATAATTAAAACTTATAGGGAGAAGATCAAGTGAGATGAATGGTTAATTATGAGAAATAAATCTTGGCCATTAGAACTTACCATTTATGTTAAGATTAAAACATAAAGTTATCTGACTTTTTTAAATAATCATATGACTTTTAAATAACTTTAAATCTTAATCATCTATATATGATTATATGATCCAGATTTATTCTTTTCACTTTTATAATAAACAACTCCTCTTACTTGATACATCCCTAAAACTTACATTAATATATATTGTTGCTGATTCACATTTGCAGTAATGCCTTACTTTAAACATAAAACTATTGATATTATAACATAATATGAATAATTGAATGACAATAGCAAATTCCGTAGTCAAATATAGATATCACAAATTTGTTATATCTTTGTTGCATTGCACTCTAAAGCTTATGAGTAAAGGTATTCAAATCCAATTTAACCCAATCAAAATTGCTAAACCAATCAAATTTAAACCGAAAACTAATTAAAATTGCAAAAATTTGGATTAGACTAGATTAGATCGATTTAATTTAAATTTTGAATCCAATCTCGGTGGAAAGATTGGTGTACTGGACTTAGCCCACAGACGGGAACATTAAACTAACTGTTGATGGGAGTTCAATGGGAAATTTTGGCCATGTTGGTTTTGAGGGCTTATTTAGAGTTTGCAATGGAGCATGGATCCTAGGATTTCAAGGATATATTGGAGTAGCTACTAACTTGTTGGTTGAGCTGTTGGTAGTGCTTCATGGCCTACATCTAGCATGGTAACACCGTTTTAGCAATATTGTGTGTGAAACGAACTTTGCTGAGGTTGTTCGGCTTGTCAATAGTTCAGTGGAGATTCATCACGATTACCATGCGGTCATATGTGAGATTAGAGAGCCGTTGTCTCGTAATTGAGAGGTATCTCTTATGCATGATTTTAGAGAAGCCAATTTTTGTGCTAACTTCCTAGTTAGAGCTGGTTCAACTGAGGTGGATTCTACCTTAGTTTGGCAAAGTACCTACCATTTAAGGAGCTAGCCGTTTGTTTTTCATTTTCTGATATACCAAAAAATGCAAAACTACATAGCAAACATCTCTTTTGATGAGAACAATTTTCTCATAGATTAGTACAATACTAATAGAAAATGAATGGCACAAAGTTATTAGAATAATCTAACTATATCTTTTTTTCTATGAAAATTATGGTGGTACTTGATTGAATGAAATGTAGTAATAAAATCTAGTTATTTATCTAAAAGTCATTAATTATGCCACATTATTCTGATATTTAATTACCAATAAAAAGATTTTAATTGATAAAATATTCTAATTAGTATTTAATAATGCTATATCATTCTAGCATTTTTGTCATCCCTAATTGAAATGATATGTAGTGATTGGAATGGATGCAATGCTACATACCACTTTAGAAGCAACTTTTCAATACTATGCTTTTTCAAACATGAACCACAACTTTAAAGGTATTCCTTTTGTCCATTTATATCTGTCTTTTAAAGTTTTGACACACAAATCAGGAAATCATTAAAATTGCATAAATATAGATAAAAATTTAGACTATTTTGACAAAATTGTAAAATATTTATTACAAGTAGACGTACGAATAAGAGTAAGGGCAAAATTGAAAAAAGTTAATTAATACTACCTTAAAATTCTAGAATGACATATAATTGTGGACAAAAGATTTTTTTGCTAAGAAGACAATTATAAGTGGATGGCTAGAGTATTAATAGGTTGCAGACTTGTGGTTTTACTCTTACCAATAAATTGTTGTTTTCTATGACCTGGTGTCTGGTCGGTGCTTCAGTGTTTGCATTTATGTTGGAATTGTTTGCCAAAATTAAATGTTTCATTTAAATAATGAAACCTACTATAGTTGTTAGGTTTTGCACACGTGCTTTTTAGTTGTTACTCGCATCCTGTATCTTTAATTTTTCTTTTACAAGTAATGAACCTACAAACTGAAAGGTTTTATTGATTAAACCTCCCGATCGGAGGTTCTGATTGAGATAGGTATTTATTTTACCAAAAGAAAATGGTTGATGATAAGAAAGCATTTTTCACAAAATCCTATACTACATAAAAAAGTGGCCGTTGACTGCTTATGCTATGTAATCTACTATACTATCTCATATTTCCAACCAACACTTGTGTTTTGTACTTCTTTTTTTTTCATTTGTTTTGCCAGTTCCTATTGTCGTGTAATTCAAAGTTATTTCGTTATTATTTAACTTATTTAGCGACTGATGTTAAATCTTGATAAATTTTAACCGAATTGTTTTCAATATATGATACCTTATATATCATTACTAAATCTTGAATGAGTGAATAATTTAACAAATAGGATTTGGATAATCTAAAATGAAGATAATTATAAAGTGAGGTATTATTTATTTTAGATCAATAACTTTCATTGTATATGGATTTTTACTTTCTCATTTTATAACTATTCTCACTTTAGAGAATCCTATTCCTATTGAATAATAAGACCCTACAAAATAAATAAAGAAAAGAAACACAAAAACAATAACATTAATAATCTGAGGCATGCAAATATGCACTGCCCTTAAGAATTATTCTGGTGCAATAGATATCTCTCAGGGTATAGCAGACTCTTTTGGTAAAACTAGGATATCAAAATCTGGCAAGATATTTTATTGTATTTAACCAAGAGAGAAAAATAAAATAAAGAATAAAAGATAGGAAGTAGTCGAGGAGAAGAGATACTAAGAAGAAGAGATAAGCAGATATTGGTGAATGATTTCTAAAGGAAAACAAATATATAGTTAGTAAAATTGTTTCCGTTGAAAGCAATATGAAGAGATAAGGAAACAATGGGATCATGGGCTAAGTTTTACCATACTTGTGCTAAAAATCTGCACAAGTAATAGGGCTAAGGATTGAACCGTTGCACACATATCAACAACAAAACTCATCCACATATGAAGGCAATAACCCATTCACTTTATAACACATGGTCATTATCAACTAGATACCCGTGTAAAAGACAAGAAAATTTGAGTTTGAAATAAATATAAATAATAAAATAATGTTAAATCTTTATCTTTTACTTTTTCTTAAATCTTCACATATGTTATCAAGAATATTTTGAGATGGAACATTTGGAATTTTTTCTAATTTTAATGGATAAATATGTTCAAAGAATTCTGCATTTTTTGTTTCAATTATTGAGTTATGATCCAGAACATCACTTTTTAAAACTAAAAATCTATATGCAGCACTATGTTTAGCATATTCAACAAACATGCAATCTGATGTCCCTATTTTTTTTCTCTTAGGTTCAAGTAACATTACTTTTGTCGAGCACCCTCACACTTTAAAATAATTTAATGTTGGTTTATATCCTTTTTCGTAATTCATAGGGAGTTTTATTTGTTTTTTTATAAGGAATTCTATCTTGTACATGATATATTGTTAATATTGCTTCTCCCCAAAGGTTATCTGGTGCATTAGATCTAATTAATAAAGCATTCATCATTTCTTTTAAAGTTCTATTTTTCCTTTCTGCTACTCCATTTGACTCAAGTGAATATGATGGAGTTATTTCATGAATCATTCCTTCCTTTTCACATAATTCGTTAAATAAAATATATTCTCTTCCTTTGTCTGATCTAACTCTTTTAATTTCCTTATTTAATTGATTTTCAACTTCAGGTCTATAAGGCAAAAACATGTCAAAGGTTTCATCTTTATTTCTTATTAAATACACCTTAGTATATTTAGAAAAATTATCTATAAATGTCACATAATATCTTTTACCTCCTCTAGTCATGGTTTGTTTTAAATCTCCTAGACCAGAATGTATTAATTCAAGAAGTTCTATTTCTCTATGTATAGATGGATGTGATTTTTTGGTTATTTTTAATTCGACACATATTTCACATTTATCTAGATTTGAAGTAGCAAAGCCAAAAATTAAACCTAAATATTGCATTTTTTTAATATAAGATACACTAACATGTCCTAATTTAGAATGCCACATATTCATAGAATCAACGTTATAACAAGAAGAATTTGCATTTTCATTCATGACATGAGAGACATTTAACATGAATAAACCACTACCATAATAACCATTTCCCACAAAAATTTCACGTTTTAATAGCACTACTTTATTATTCCCAAAATTAAAATAACTTTAACACGAGCTTTACCTAATATAAATACAGATACAGATATCAAATTATGATGCATTTCAGGCACATAAAGAACATCATTTAATGAGAGTATTCTTCCAGAGGTGAGTTTTAAATTTATTATTCCTTTACCAAGAATAGCAACTCTTTTACAGTCACCTACATTTACAGATTTCTCTCCTTTCCCCACATTATTGTAGGAGATAAAAGTATTTCTATTTACACAAATATGCCTGGTAGCCCCAAAGTCTACCACCAAAATTTTTCAGAAAAATAACACTTACCTGTGATGTTGTGGGTTTGTCTTTGGGTAATTGTAAACTTGTAATATCTACTAGGTCAGAATCATGTATACAGGTTGCTTCCATGTAGGTTGTATGAAAAAATATAATCCTTACGATTGTTGTATAATAAGACCCTGCAAAACAAATAAAGAAAAGAAACACAAAAACAATAACACTAATAGTATGAGGCATGTAAATATGCACTGCCCTTAAGGATTATTTCAATGTAGTGGATATTCCCCAAAATACAATAGACTCTTCTGGTAGAACTAAAATCTGAAGAATTGGCAAAGTATTTTATTGTGTTTAACCCAAGAGAGAAAAATAAAATAAAGAATAAAAGATAGGAAGCAACCGCGAAGAAGAGATGCTGAGAAGAAGAGATAAGCAGATGTTGGTGAATGATTTCTAAAACAAAATAAACATATAGTTAGTAAAATTGTTTCCGTAGAAAAGCAATCTGAAGAGATAAGGAAACAACGAGATCATGAGCTAAGTTTTGCGATACTTGTGCTAAAAATCAGCACAAGTAATAGGGCTAAGGATTGAACCGTTGCATGCATATCAACAACAAAACTCATCCACATATTAAGGCAATAACCCAATCAGTTTTAAACCATAATATCCAACGTGCAAATATATCACGTAGCAAATATTCTAAAATGAATATTTGATAGATAATTTACTAAGGTAACACCCCATAAGTCTAGTAGCAAATGGATATAACACATAGTCATTATCAATTATATATACCCATGTAAAAGACAAGAAAATTTGAGTTTGAAATAAATATAAATAATAAAATAATGTAACAATTCCAAATACTTTATATCTTTTTTCCCCATAATATCTACTCTTAAAGTCTATATTTTTTATGTATAAATAACATACTCTAATTAGTTAGAATTCGGAAACTTCATGTCTCACTGTCCCTTGGTCATTGTTCGAGTTTTCATCGTTTGTTTGCACCGTTATTTCATCAAAAGCTTGCACCATTTTTTTTCATCAAAAGCAACTACAGTATTTAACTTTTTTTTTTTTTTTCAATTGCAATGATTTGGTAGTGGACTAGTGGCTTGTTGCGCTTACTGCTGTTATATGCATGAGACCCAGAAAATAGAAGTCTGAACGTGTCTTGTTGGTAGCTTTGGTAACAAGAATTAGGGACATTGTAAAGAGAGTACCAGAGTTTAATTTTTGCAGATGCTTTCTATTCCCTTTTTTTTTTTTCATCCCCACCTCCACTTTCATACTTTTATTATGGAGTTTCTTAAAGACTTTATTAGAAGCCTCTGCCAGGAGCAAGCCTTTAGTAAGTATTTGGCCTTAGAAAAAAAAAACAAAAAGTCTGAACGTGCAAATTAAGTCATTTTAAGAGACCTAGGGTAATGTAATACAGTTGCTTAAATATATTAATTAGTTAGGGTCCTTGAAACATATATATATGAAAAGGTGATTTATATATAGCATGTATTTTTCATTTCAAAATGGCTTTTTAGCAGAAGCCACGCAGGACATAATGCATGCTTCCAAATATGCAATATCATAAAATCCACTTCAATTAATTACACTTTACGTTACAAAGTTGTAGGGGAAAACAGAGAGAAAAAGGGTTGAGAGAGTAAAAAGAAAGACCTGGTAAAATGCACCATTTAACCCCTTTTTTTTCGGGAAGATTTAATTTATTTTACTTATGAGCAATATTACACAATTAAAAAATATTATCAGAATTTTTTTTATAAAAATTATGATGATTATTTGATAAAATAATGTAAAATGATCTATTTATTTATCTAAAAATCAATAAATATGTCATATCACTGTCTTAACTAAGTTTTGACAATATATATATATATATTTTACTTATTTAGTTGATAGTGGACTTGGACTCATTGCAAAGATTTCCAGTCTAATGGTCAGAAAAAAGAAGGAACCTAATCTTTCAATGGCTACTGCACTAAGGAAAAAGAAAAACAAAGATTAACCAATAAGTTCCGCATTAATATGCAAGAATGCTTTATAATGGGAACGTTTTTATGACACATATATAATCGGACCCTAAGTTATGCGTTCTTAAAATAACAAAAGTCGCATCTAAAGAGAAACTAGATGATGCATTGGAAAAACATGTTATACATTGGATATTGGATATGCACTGTGCAGCAATATACCCTTCTTTCGAATAAAATTGAATTTGTTCCTTTCCGATGGGCATATATTTAGGAATTATTAGGATCCACAATTGGCGTGCACATATTCTGCAACATTTGATTATTTGATCATTTCACCTGTACCAAAGATTATCTTGTCCCTTGTCACATTGGTAAGAACAAGTGGAAAAGATTGTCAAAAACGAAAAGGTATCTGTGTCGTCTGCACGAATTTGGCACCAGGCTAATGGCAAATACTTTTTTTTTTCTTAGGAAAGAATTTGCATGGTAGAAAAGACACACGTACGAACTACGAATGATTTGATTTTCCTGAAAGTAGCGACGTTTCATCTTTTATCTTTTTTCCCCAATTGATTTCTTAAAGGGATGTGGGCTGCGTATATGCCAGCACATTTGTGTTTTTTATTTTTTTGATTGAATATATGCCAGCACATTTGTGTTTTACCAATTACTTTTTTTTTCCATAACAGTTCTTCTAACAAATCTTCTCCGCCTAACCTTTTTTTTTTTTTTAAAGAAATCTAACTTTCTTTAACAAACTTTCTATAGCAAGAAAATGCAATTACTCTTCAGTGTCAACAATGTACACAAAAATAATAATAATACTAATAATAAAATAATAATAACAATTAAAAATAATTTTTTTCCATATACATATTTTAGATTTTGATTTTAGTTTTTATATTTAAAAAAATTTTGGTTTAAATCTCTACAATAATATTCTATAAAAGAGATATTCCTTGCCTTTAAAAAATTACTAGACGATATTAGTCTTTACTAATGTAAATAATAGGATTTGACATGGATATGATATATTTTTAATTTAGTTCTAAAATGATCTTTTTTATGCTTTTTTAGGTATAAAATGATCTTTTTTAAAAAATAGAAAGGTAATTGAAATTGTATCGAAATAACCTTTTTTTTTTAACCAAAATGACATTAATCAAATTTTATCATGTTTCATCTCAGCTCCAATTAACATTATCTAATGATTATTTAATGGTAGAGACTAACTCAACACCGTTATGAAGACCTAAATCAAAATTCTTTTAATGTAGGGACTAAAACCAAAATAAAAAATACATATGGAAACTAAAAACTAGTTTTAACAAAAAATAAAATAAAATACTAGAGACATGAACCTGGTGAAATGTCCTTTTCTGATTGATTATTAAAAAATAGCTACAATAATGTCAATTTCATTAATATCTCGTAACATGGAAAAAAAATTCTCAATAATATATAGTAAATACACCTTTTTTTTTTGTCAAATGAAGTCATGTGAAAAAATATTAAAAAAATTGACATGCAAGAATCATTTTTATTGGCTACAAATGAGGAGTGTTATTTATTTATTTTTTTATTGTAAGTACTTAATCATCTAGAGATAAAATTAAAAAAAATAATTATGAAAAAAAAGAAAAAATGAAAAAATAAGAGAAAAGAGGAGAGAGATAAATATAAAATATTAAAGTATATCAATTAGTGGAATGAATAAAAACATTTCTCTCGACAAATGTAGAGGTCACAGGGAAACATAAACACATGCATCCATTTAGGTGTTTTTCGCTTGCTCAACACTGCTTAAAAATACAGAAGAAAAAAATTAAATGATAAAAATTATAAATTATTTAATTTCATTTTGTCTCATTCTATTTAAATTAGAAGGGGAAAAAAATAAGGTTCTATCCAATGTCATTGACTTGATTCAATTCTATCTTATCTTTCCAAACAACAACACTTAATATTATATGAAAAAATATTAAAAAATATAATAATATCCTAGACCAAGAGATATTGTAATATAAGGTGTGTTTATTTTAATTTTTTAAAAAAATATTTTTGAGGCATAAATTTTATAGTGTATTTATTTGGAATTTTTTTCGCAAAAAATCACTTTTTTTATCTAAAAAAATCAGTTTTTATATTTTTGAATAATTTTTTAAAAATAATCAAAATTTAAAAAAAAATCTGCTTTTAATTTTTTTTGTATAAATTGAAAAGAGTAATTTATGAAAAAATTAATTTTTAATTATATATAAAATTTAAGTTTTAAAATTATTTTTTTAAAAAATTGAAATTAATGCACCTTATATATAATTAAAAAAATTAAATTTTTTTTTTAAAATTAGTTGTTTTAACTTTTACAAAAAATGTTGAAAATATTTTTTTTTGAAATTTCAATTATTTTAAAAAATTAATTCAAATATATAAAAATTAATTCTTAAATAAAAAATTATTTTTTACCAAAAATATCTCAAACAAACCAGCACACTCATAAACAATGCATATCTTTGAAGATACTATAGAGGCAAGAATTTACTTAAAGAATTGTGAAAAGTAACCCCATACACATGTACATGTCATAAACAAGATTTTTTTTTTTTTTTTCTGTTTTCTCCCTTCGTGTTACTTGAGGAGGAAGTGATAATGAATTTGCCATCATGTCATCATTCAATGTCACCACCATCTATGCGGTTAAAAACAGCACGTAGTTATGTATAGATGGAGGGAAGAGACGACTTGATATTTTGTGAACAATTGTCTTGATTCACATTAAATCGAAATCATTTAATATATTTTTATATATATTTAAATCAAAATAATAAATATTTCTCAAACGTATATATATAAAATATATTTGATCACATTTTTATTAATATTTTTTTAAAAAAAAATTGACACAAATAATCAACATAATATATAATTATAATTCAACAATTGAATTAATAAAAATTAAGTAATTTATATAGTACCATCTCTAAATGCAAGGATTTAAAATCTTTTTTATATAATCCAATAAAATTTGACCATGTATTAAACTTTTATCCATCTAGTCAATGAGTGATTATTACTTATAAATTTATATTTAGGTCCACTTATTATTACTTTTATTTTTACAAATTTATCTTAAGATTTATTCTTATTTTCAAACATCAAATCAACTTACCCATTCTAATTTGCAAACACTAATAAAATTTTTTATCCCCAAATTAGAAAGAACCTAAAAAAAAGAATCTCTGCATATAAATTTATATTCGTATTACTAAAAAAAATCAGGAAGAACCATAAAAAAATAATCCCAAAAAAAAAAAAATGTAATCTTCCACTCGTTCAGTTTTTTGAAGTGTCGTCTTTTTCTTTTGGGAGGGGGGCTGGCTTTTAGTTGATGCATATGGATTCGATTAACAAGTTATTATTATTATTTTTTTGTTTAATGTCTTCTATTTTGTTAGAGTTTGCTCTGTGGCAATTCTTCATGCTTTGTTTAATGTGAGTTATATGCCTAATCAAATTATCCCGTGATAGTTGCCACTGATAATTGGACTAGAAAGTGGATTTGTATTTGTTTCAAATTCTTCGTTATGCATCCCCTTGAGAAGATGTTTTTGCTTTGTTTGTCATAGTTTAAGGCCATTCTCTTTCAAGATGAAGTGGTGACTGCCAAAAACAAAAAAAAAGGTAGAAGGCCTGATATAGACGAACCTGAACGAGAGGCAGATGGCATTTGAATAGGTGCAAGAGACAATAAACCGCTGGAAGCTTTGGTGAATTGAATATAAAATCGACTTGTTGCAGCAAAAAAAAATAAAAAATAGTAATGAGAATACCAATTTATATTCAGGGATTGATATGATGTTTTTAGGATTCTTCTTGATTTGGGGATAAAAAGTTTTATTAGTATTTGGAAATTAGGATAGGTAAGTTAATTTGATTTTTGGAAATAAGAATAAATCCTGAGGTAAATTTGTAACAAAAAAAATTAAATGGACCTAAATATAAATTTGTAAGTAATGACATCTAATTGATTAGGTGGTCAAAGGTTTAACACGTGGTTAAATCTTATTGGATTATGAAAGAAAGGTTCCAAACCTCTTTATTTAGGAAGGGTATTACAGAAATTACTTAAAAATTATATTTTTTAAAAATTACATAATTTAAATATATAACCATTATTTATACTTATTTTATATAATTTAAGTTTTGAATAAAATTATACATGTTTAAAATAATAAGATTATTGTAATTATGATCATATAGAGTAGATAAATTTGATCAATAGTATTTTTTTCATAAATTATTAAAGTTATATGAATCTTAAAATCAAGCTTTCTAGCATTAGCTAATAAAAGATATTGTGTTTAATAAAAACTTTAATAAAAAAATTACCATATTATAAAAGTAACTTTATTCAAACTCCCTTAAGAAAATTTAGTTCATATCATAAATAGATTAGAAAAATTAATTAATAATAATTTAAATCTCTAATTAAAAAATTGAATTGATATAACTTGATATTGTGCTATAAATTTTAGAGTTTAAATATTTAATTTTAAATTTAGTTTTAATTGTTAATAATTATAATATATATTAATTATTATCCGTGCTATTTATATGCTTGCATCACATGTATAATATATGTTTAGTATTATTTTAAAGCTAAATTTTTATGCTTGCATCACCCGTATAATACATATTTAGTATTATCTATTTAAGGTATCAATATTAGTTCAAAAACTAATTTATAGATTTTTTTTGTGTCATTAAAATTTTTTAGATTATTTAAGGATCTTACTATGTCAACCAATCAATGCATAAGTTTTAAAGAACTTATAAAATTCTCCAATATCTACTTTCCAAATTATTAAATTTATGGCATTTTTATTAATAAAAAATAAACAGTATTGCATATTAAAATTTTGAATATCTAGTCTTATAAATTATAAATATAAATACATGATTTGAGTGTTATAATATTAGAACAATTAATTAACAGTAATATAAGTCGCTAATTAAAAAAACATAATTCATATAACTTTCGAGTGTACTATAAACTTTAAAGTATAAATATGTAACTTTAAATTTGATTTTAATTTCTAATAATTATAATATATATTAATTATTATCCATGTAATTTATATGTTTGTATCATCCATATAATATATATTTAGTATCACTTTAAAGTATAATTTTTATATTTACATCACCTGTGTAATATATGTTTAGTATCACTTATTTAACGTATTAATATTAGTTAGAAAGCCAACCTATGTCTTTTTTCTGTGTCATTAAAAATCCTTAAATTATTTAGGGAACTTTTAAAATTCTACTTTATGAGCAAGTGTTAAAAAACTTATAAAATTCCCTAAAAAAAAGGCTTATAAAATTCTTCATTAAATTTATAGCATTTTCATTAAATTTAATTGTAATATATAAATCTAAAATTGAAGTGTTATATATAAGATTAAAAAATAATTAATAATATATTAAAATATTTATATTTTTTCTCAAAGTTAAAAATTTATTTATTATTTGATAAAAAATATATAAATACTATTTATTAATTTAATTTTAATAATTAAAAAGGATAGATAAATTATAATTGATTAAAATGATAAGAGAGATGAAAAGATAGTGTTAAAAGATAAATACATAAAAAAAAATTCTCATGAAAGTTCTTTTTTTTTTTTATTTTTAAGAAGCTTCTCTAGTAAGTATGAATATTTAAGAAAAAGTAATAAATAAATAAATTATGATTGATTAAAAAAGGTGAACTAAAACATAAATTCTATATTTATTTGCTTCTAAGAGAAGCTTTCACTTGCTTCCATGAAAAATTTTCTAAAATTATCTGTTATCTTTATCTAAACTAATTAAATATTTTTTATTGACTATCACCTCTTTATTCCTCCAATACTATCTTTTCTTATCTTTATTTTCACTTTCTTTCTCTTTCATCTTAATTTTCTTATCTTTATATAATATATAGATCTAAAATTGAAGCGTTATATATGAGATTAAAAAATAATTAATAATATGTTAAAATGTTTGTATATTTTATCAAAGTTAAAAAATTATTTATTATTTGATAAAAAATACATATAAAGACTATTCATTAATTTAATTTTAATAATTAAAAAGTACAGGTAAATTATAATTGATTAAAATAATGAGAAAGATGAAAAAACAGTGTTAAGAGAGAAAATATATAAAAAAAAAATTAAAAAGCTTCTTAAGTAAGTATCAATATTTAAGAAAGAATAATAAATAAATAAATTATGATTGGTTAAAAAATGAGATTAAAAGACATAATTGATAGATAAAGTAACTAAAAGTCATGATTGGAGGATAAAATGGGTAAAAGTTATGATTAATATATAAAAAGACTAAATGTAGTTGGCTAATATAATAAATATTTGATTAGTTAGAAAGAAAGATTTGAATTGACGAAGGAGAGTGAAACTTCGGAGGTAAACCAAATAGCCCTCGTGCTACCATATCATTAAATCTACTTTCTCATAATTCTTTTATATACATATATATGATATGATATGATATGATATATGATTTAAAATAAAAATAAAATACATAATTTCCATATTTTGCTGAACCCCAATGTACATCCAAAAGACCCACCATCTCATTTTCTTCAGCCATAGCCTTGCTTAGCTTCTTCTAACCCCCAGTCCATCGGTCAGTCCAAGGCCTTGCATCAACCTCATGAGTAGCAAACCATCAGGCCCTTCTCAAACATTGCATCCGCTCGCAAGGCAGTAGCTTGAACGTACCCACACACTTCATCTTAATTATTCGATTCGTTTTTCAATATGTCACCACTTAATTATATTATGCCATCCGTTTGTGTACACCTGCCTGCTCTCCGCGTCCATCACTATTGACCACCAATCACTTCAACTTCTCCTCTCTGATTTTCCCATTTTTTTTGGCGATTCTTTTTTTTTTTCTGAATTTTTTGCTTAATTATTTAGGGATCCTTCGAATGGGTGGGTATACGGAAAAGAGAAAACAACATAGCAGGGATCACGACAGAGATGAGGAGTGAATAGGGTGATGGAGGCGATGAGTGGGAGGTACTTAATAATACAATCACCCTATAACAAACTACCTAGTAGTATACTTTCTCCACTAAAATTCCGATTTATGGGCAAAAATGCTATTGTCTTGATTCTTCGAATAAAATTATATAAGCTATGTAATTTAAAGTTTTATTTATTTCCAAATTATAATCGTTAATATCAACATAATATACTATTAAACTATTTTCCTTCCGCTATACTTGGGTTGCACTTTCAAGTGAAAACTTACATATTGATATGTTCCATAATGAAATTAATATTTTTTTTTGTACAAATGAAATATATATATTTTGGTTTAGAGTTAAAGAAGAAGAGGAATGTTTTTTTATAAGAGGTGAGAGAAATAAATCATGATCGTATAATTATATATAAATAGTTAAGATTAAAAGTTATTTTAAAAGTCATATAATTATTTAAAAAAATCAAATAATGTTATATTTTAATCTTAATCATTTATATAAGATCTAACAGTTAATATTTATTGCTCCCACTTTTACAACTAATCACTTTTCTCGCTTAATACTCTCCTGAGTTTAATTATATCCTATCTTGATATTATGAACGGATAACAAATATTAACTGGGTCTTGGACTACTTATGTTAATCATTAATGATATTTATTGAAAGTAGGCCTGCATGTATAGAATAATTACTTTAAGAATCATTGATAATATTTATTAAACTCAAATTAACATTTATTAAACTCAAGTCGATGCCATGATATTTTATTCATGTAAGACACGATTTTTCTTTTGAAAATAATAGTAGATTCGGGGAGGGGAAGGGTTGAAGAAGGGATTAATTTAAGCTCATTTTTAAAGTTCTATACCTATAATTCTAAGTTTCCAATATAATGTATAAATAACTAATATGTGGTTGAATTATTTTTTAGCAAAACTTGTATTTGGCCTTTAGGGTATTTTTACAAATATTGATGTGAGATTAAATCCTTGGGTATTATCTCAATTAAGAGATTTTTTTAATAATTATCTTCTTTAATTAGAGTTTCAACCTTGTCTTCTCTTTGGGAGTGTAGCTCATTCACTACTGCATCCAACTTTTGTTGATTGTAATCAAAATACTTTAAATAAATAGAGTCATGTTCAATATTCAATAATTATGTGACTCAAATTTATTTATTTTTGATAATATTTAGTTGTACAAATAGAATGAGGAATTAAAAGGTATCCTTTTATTTTAACATATTAAGTTATCCTTTTATGTAATAAAAAATTATATAATTCTACTTTCTTTTCAATATTTTATCCTTTTACCTATAAAATCGATAAGTAAAAATTAATAGCATAATTAGTTGCTTATTAGCAACATTAATAACAATGATTTAACATTATTATGATCCAAAAGTAGTTAGCTGCAATTGAAGTAGACTGGGGCCTAAGATAATCATTGTTCTTTTCTTTTCTTTTCTTTTTTTTCTTTTTTCATTTGCTAAACTAAACAAACTTTAATTGTAGCGTAAAAAGTTTAAATTCTGAAGTCATCATTTTAGATAGAACTTTACTTAATTAGCACACCCAACTCTAAATTACATAATCAGTTCCTAAAAACAAAAAGGATTTTATATTAAATTATTAATTATTTATTATTTAAAAGCATTTATTATTGAATACTATAAATGGATATATAATGTCACGTTTTGCGGTAGGCTGCCTGATATGCCAAATTCCAATTCCCGTAATGAGTAACATTTATTGGAGTCATAAAAGCAAAATTGATTCACTATTTATGTATTTCATCTGCTGATTCTGTTTTCCTTTCAAGGTTCTTACTTAAAATGTTTTAGCAATATCATAAAAGATAATTATGGAATATCGCGTATTTGAGAATATATCTTTTTATACAGACTTAGTTATTTATTAATAGTATGAAGAATTTTATAATATGACAAAACCAAATTTAAACTCAATTCCAAATATGTTCTTTGTATACTTTTATATATTTGCTAGTGCCAGTTACCAAAAGAAATGCTAGCAAATTTCCCTCTAGAAGATTTCACAGCACGCCCGAGTCACTAACCTTTCCCAAACTTCATTTTCCTTTTTAAGCAACTTCTGCTGTCATCGTTATCATTTTAAAATTTATTAAATTTTAATTAATTTGATTCAATTGATTTATTATAAAAATAAAGTTCTCTTAAAATATATGTCTGAGATGGGGATAAAAAATATGGGATAAAATTTTATATTAAAATTATATATAGATCTCATCTATAAAATTTTATCTCCCATTTTTACTTTACCAAACACACCCTAAACTAATTTTTTTTATTCACAAAACTCAAATTAAAATTCAAAACTTCACTTAAAAAATATAAGCATCAAATTACGTAAAGCAACACATATATTTTCAATTCATTTTTGTGGTCGAACTTAACAATCTGCAACACCACGGGCCCATATTATATGTATGCTAATAAAATCCTCGAAGTCAATAAAGCCCTTGCAGCCACACGTTATCAAATGAACTGGGATAAACTTTTACCTAGCCCTAACTTACCAAGAAAAACCAGTGTTTAATCTCTCTCTCTCTCTCTCTCTCTCTCTCTGCTTAAATATTTTGTGTGCTTTCAATTTCTTGAGGAATAAAACCAAATGGTACTGGCAATAATGGCGTCCAAGCTAATTCTTAATCTTTTGGTTAGCATCAGTTGTCTTGTTCCTATTTTTCCCTAATGAAACAAAGAGGCACGCTAATACTGATGAAAGACGTGGCTCTGATCTGATTGATCCTCTTTAATAAACATTTTTGGAGACCCTCAAATTCTCATGTAGCATATTATAAATCTTTTTTTTATCATTATGCCATCACGGCCATCACTCTCTCTGATGTGAATCCCACTACCACTGCGTACTCAGATTCACCCACTGTAAAGTGTAACCAAACAAAGCCGGTTTCATTTTCTCACTCACTTTCTTTAGGAATTTCAGGATCTAAAGCCTCTCTATATACTAGTATTAGATGCTTTCTAATCTCCATGGCTAAAACATTGAATAATGGGCATTCCACTCCTAATCTATTATTTCCTTGTTGACGCATGGTCCCTATCCATGATCTCTTCAGTCATCAACCAACGTAAGCACACACATGGAACAAATATGTGAAAAATGCCAAGTATCAACATGAAGCTAAAAAATAATATCCCCTTGTATCAACATGTAATATTCTATGGAGAAATGTTTTTTTTTAGCAATTTGTTAAACATCACTATGCAGATCGACATCATGATTTATAATAGGATATTATTATATAACCCAACTTTTCTTTTATTTTTATCCCTTTCTTTTAGATATATTATTTTCATATTTTCATTTGATATCCAAATAATGAGCTCTATTTCATATAGCGAAAAAAAAAATGCTCCACCTTCTCTCCTTGCCATCTATGCATTACACATACATCACTGAGCTACTACTATAAATATAACTCCTAAAATACTCAGATCACATACTAACCTAAGCTAAAAACCTTAGAAAACAAACGCCAAGAAGGGTATTCAACCTCAAACTCCATTGAGTATTGAACCTTTCTATCTTTTTTTGTTTCTTCCCTTCCATTCACCGATTGCATCCATTTTGTTATCACCTGCTCCAAAGTCTATCGTTCTAACACGGAACTTTGTTACCAGCAACATAAAACACAAGACTCTGCATCATCATAGTTGAAAAAAAACATAAACAAATAAACAGAATACATTATAAGAGAGCAGAAGAGAGAGATTGAACACTCTCTCTGCTGTGTCTCTCCCTGTCTTCTTTCGCTGTTCTGTTCTGTTCTCTCTGTTTCTGCATTGTTATAGCTGCAACAAACAAAGAGGCTTGTGTTACGCTACTCATCGTCGTTGTCGTTCTCTGTGTTGGTGATTATCCTCGTGCTCAGTCCAAAGGTTGGAGCTTGCGGCGCGGCAACACATCATCACCATCACCATCATCGTCATCATCATCATCACCCTTTGATTACAAGCGATTTCAGAGAACGACTCTTTTGTCCAAAGGTCAGTTTTTTGGTATCTTCTTCACAGATTTTGGATTTTCTGGTCACATCCCTTGTCCCTTTCTGTTCTTGGGATGCCATAAACGCTGCTGAAAATATAAGAACTGCGAGGTGTTTTATCTTACGTGTGTATATTACGTGTGTTGGTGAAAAATCTCTTTTTGTTTTCATGTGCAATGTGTCCGCAGAATCTACCTCCAGATGCACATGTGGTGAAATGCTCTTCCTTCTGCGCTTCCATGATCTCTTTTCCTTAGCTTGTTCTTCTTCTCACCGACTCACTATTCTGAATCAAAGAGTTTTTCCATCAACACAGCAATGGCTGCCACCACGCTTTTTCTCAATGAAATCTCAGCTGCAACACCTTCTTCTTCTTCTTCTTCTATTGGATCTTCTAATACCCTTCTGAGTGGGATCCTTGGGTTGCCCGTTTTGGAACTTGTAGCAATCTGTGCCAACTTGGCTCTGCTCCTTGTGTTTCTCTTTGTTGTCTCTGCAAGGAAAGTGCTTGTGCACGGGGGAAGAGTTGGATTCGGTAAGGATGATAGTGCTGGCAATGCCACCGCAATTAGTCCTAGAGTTGATGCCCAAGTACATGAAGTTAGAATTGGTACATGGTTCAAGTTGTCAGTGCTGTCTTGTTTCTATGTTCTCTTGGTGCAAGTTGTGATGTTGGGGTTCGATGGGGCTGCTTTGATTAGAGGAGGGGACAAGGGGAAGGCTGTGGATTTGTCTCTAATTTCTTTGCCTGTTGCTCAGAGTTTGGCTTGGCTTGTGTTGAGCTTCCTGGCTTTGCATTGCAAGGTCAAGGGGTGTGAGAGGTTTCCAATTTTGTTGAGAGTTTGGTGGATTGTGTCGTTTGTTATTTGCTTGTGTACTTTGTATGTTGATGGGAGAGGGTTTTGGATCGAAGGTTCCAAGCACCTGCGTTCTCATGTTGTGGCGAATTTTGCTGTCACGCCTGCTCTTGCCTTCCTGTGTATTGTTGCAATTAGGGGTGTTACTGGTATTGAAGTTTGTAGGGACTCTGAGGCTCGAGAACCATTACTTGTTGAAGAAGAATCGGGGTGTCTTAAGGTTACTCCTTATAGTGATGCTGGACTTTTTAGCTTGGCCACTCTGTCTTGGCTGAATCCACTTCTTTCCCTTGGTGCAAAGAGACCACTTGAGCTTAAGGACATTCCCCTTGTGGCTCCAAAAGATCGAGCCAAGACCAATTATAAGGTTGTGAATTCTAATTGGGAGAAATTGAAGGCTGAAAATCCATCCCGGCAGCCTTCATTAGCTTGGGCACTTCTCAGGTCATTCTGGAAGGAGGCAGCTTGTAATGCCATCTTTGCTGGCTTGAATACTCTTGTCTCATATGTAGGTCCGTATATGATAAGTTACTTTGTTGATTACTTGGGTGGCAAAGAGACTTTCCCTAATGAGGGTTATGTCCTTGCGGGGATATTCTTTGTGGCAAAGCTTCTGGAAACCTTCACAACTCGGCAGTGGTATCTAGGAGTAGACATCTTGGGCATGCATGTTAGATCAGCTCTAACAGCAATGGTATATCGAAAGGGACTCAGACTCTCAAGCTTGGCCAAGCAAAGTCACACAAGTGGGGAGATTGTTAACTACATGGCTGTTGATGTTCAGAGGGTAGGGGACTATTCTTGGTATCTTCATGATTTGTGGATGCTTCCTCTGCAGATTGTTCTTGCCCTTTTGATTTTGTATAAGAATGTTGGAATTGCTTCTATTGCAACACTGATTGCTACAATCATTTCCATTGTTGTCACTGTGCCAGTGGCTAGGATCCAAGAAGATTATCAAGACAAATTAATGGCTGCTAAGGATGAAAGGATGAGAAAAACATCTGAGTGCCTGAGGAATATGAGGATTCTCAAGCTGCAAGCTTGGGAAGACAGATATCGAATAAAATTGGAGGAAATGCGTGGTGTAGAGTTCAAGTGGCTTCGGAAAGCGCTTTATTCCCAGGCTTTCATAACTTTCATATTCTGGAGCTCCCCTATATTTGTTTCAGCTGTCACTTTTGCTACTTCCATATTGTTGGGTGGTGAGTTGACTGCAGGTGGTGTACTTTCTGCTCTAGCTACTTTCAGGATCCTCCAAGAACCTCTGAGGAATTTTCCAGACTTGGTGTCAACAATGGCTCAGACAAAAGTTTCTCTTGATCGAATATCTTGTTTCCTGATGGAGGAAGAATTGCAGGAAGATGCAACTATTGTCTTACCACATGGCATTTCTAATATTGCTGTAGAAATTAAGGATGGTGTCTTCTGTTGGGACCCTTCATCTTCTTCTAGGCCTACTCTATCAGGGATACATATGAAAGTTGTAAAAGGGATGCGTGTGGCTGTTTGTGGTATGGTTGGTTCTGGGAAATCAAGTTTTCTTTCTTGCATCCTTGGAGAGATTCCTAAGCTTTCCGGTGAAGTACGTTGGTGTACCTAAGCTTTTAATTCCAGCTTTACCATTTTATATTTGTCTATTGGCATTCTCAGTTCTCTTCCAATTTTTAAATTTTTGACGATGTGCATTGTATTATTTTGCAGGTAAGAGTGTGTGGCTATTCTGCATATGTCTCCCAATCAGCATGGATACAGTCAGGAAATATAGAAGAAAATATTCTCTTCGGAAGCCCAATGGACAAAGCAAAGTACAAGAATGTTCTTCATGCTTGTTCGCTTAAAAAGGATCTAGAGCTTTTCTCACATGGTGATCAAACAATTATTGGTGATAGAGGCATAAATCTGAGTGGTGGCCAGAAGCAGCGGGTTCAGCTTGCACGAGCACTCTACCAAGATGCTGATATTTATCTCCTTGATGATCCCTTCAGTGCTGTTGATGCCCACACTGGGTCAGAATTGTTTAGGGTTAGTTTCCCATAGCACAGAGTTGATGTTACAGTTTAAATGAAATGGATTTGGCTTTAATCTATGACTTGGAACTGCAGGAGTATATATTGACAGCACTAGGAAAGAAAACAGTCATATATGTGACCCATCAAGTTGAATTTCTTCCTGCTGCTGATTTGATTCTGGTATGGCTCTGTGGGTTTGTCTTGCACATTCATACACTTATGCAATAAGAGGACATGTTAATGGTTACACCTAATTTCACATTTGAGAATTTTATTTTTTCCTGCATGTTGCATGATTGGGAGTTTCAGTCAGCCTCTGGCATTTCAATGTGATGTTTCCCTCTCATATCCTGGTTGCATTCTTAGTTTCTTTCTTTTTCTTTCTTTTTTTTTTTTTTTGAAAAAAAAAAATACAGTCTGGGTTCAGGTTCCTTATGTTTATCAAATTTCAAGATGACACCTGTGTAAAGAGTTTAGGATTTGAATTATGTTTCTTGATTTTTTTTACAATATTCAATATGAAAACAGAGTAGATTTTGACGAGTATAGCCAGTCAAAATACTACTTGACAGATACAATGATGAAACATTTATAAAACAACACACAGCAATCAATTTAGTGATTGAATTTATGAAACTACTTTCAGCATTTTTTTGTTTCAAATAAATCTTTATTTCGCTGGAAGATATTTAATTCTTTCAAGGTCTAGGAAGAATCCTTTTTCAAATGTTTCATTTGGTATGGAGTTTTTTATTGCTTTTCGGTTAACAAGGTTTTAAGTTACAAAAGAATGTTAGGGTATGATCATGCAGTTGATATGAAGTGACAATGATTTCCTCTAAATTTGTTTTTCTCTTTTTGAAGGTTCTTAAAGAAGGCTGCATCATACAGGCAGGAAAATATGAAGATCTCTTACAAGCAGGAACTGATTTTAAAACTCTAGTTTCTGCTCACCATGAAGCCATAGAGGCTATGGATATTCTTGCTTTCTCCTCTGAAGATTCAGATGAACATTTATCCTTAAATGCATCTGTTATGTCCAGTAAGAAATCCATTTCTTCTGCGAATGACATTGACAGTTTGGCAAAGGAAGTGCAAGAGGGATCATCAGCTTCAGATCAAAAGGCAATTAAGGAGAAGAAGAAAGCAAAACGGTCGAGGAAAAAGCAGCTTGTTCAGGAAGAGGAGAGGGTCAGAGGTAGAGTCAGCATGAAGGTGTATTTGTCATACATGGCAGCAGCATACAAAGGCTTATTGATTCCCCTCATAATCATTGCACAAGCATTATTTCAGTTTCTACAGATTGCTAGTAATTGGTGGATGGCTTGGGCTAACCCCCAAACAGAAGGAGACCAGCCCAAAGTAACTCCCACGGTTCTTCTTGTTGTTTACATGGCCCTCGCTTTTGGCAGCTCCTGGTTTATATTTGTAAGGGCTATTCTGGTGGCTACATTTGGTCTTGCAGCTGCACAGAAGCTATTTTTGAAGATGCTTAGAAGTGTTTTCCATGCACCAATGTCTTTCTTCGACTCTACACCAGCTGGAAGGATCTTGAATCGGGTAAGCTTTATATTTCTTTTTTCTATTTTAAACATTTCGCTCCCTGTATGGTGTAGATCATAATCAAGTGTCGTCTGTATCGCACCAGGTATCAGTTGATCAGAGTGTTGTGGATCTTGACATTCCTTTTAGACTTGGTGGCTTCGCTTCAACAACAATACAACTTATCGGTATCGTTGGTGTGATGACAGAAGTTACATGGCAAGTTTTGCTCCTAGTTATCCCAATGGCTGTTGCTTGTTTGTGGATGCAGGTAAATAGAGACCTTCCAGCTTAACTTTTAATCTGTCATACTGATTTTCCAAAACAGTTGTGCAAAAGAGAAACTGTTAAGTGTTCTGAGCCAAAAATTTACCTACCCCTCTCTCTTTCTTCTTGTTTTGAAAAGAGAAGGAAACTTTCTTCAAGGGGGAAAGAAAGGACACATTGGAAATCACATTGCATCTTATTTTGTTATGTTTGCCTGTAACCTGTGTTTTGATTTCATACATTGTTCTGATCGTCAACCAATTCCATTGCAGAAATACTATATGGCTTCCTCAAGGGAACTGGTCCGTATTGTAAGCATCCAGAAGTCTCCAATAATACATCTTTTTGGTGAATCAATTGCTGGAGCATCTACCATCAGAGGTTTTGGCCAAGAAAAAAGGTTCATGAAGCGGAACCTCTATCTTCTGGATTGTTTTGCACGGCCATTCTTCTGCAGTCTTGCAGCTATTGAGTGGCTCTGCCTGCGGATGGAATTGTTGTCAACCTTTGTATTTGCTTTCTGCATGGTATTGCTTGTGAGCTTTCCCCATGGAAGCATCGATCCCAGTGAGTATTTAGTTTTAATAACTTAATTTGCCTCCTTATTTTCACAAGCGATGGTTTGACATGATGCAGAATGCAATAATCGACCAATACTCTGTTGCTTATTGCTCGTACTTTTCTTGCATAGGCATGGCTGGACTTGCTGTGACGTATGGCCTAAATTTAAACGCACGCCTATCACGGTGGATACTTAGCTTTTGTAAACTTGAAAACAAAATCATATCTATTGAAAGAATTTATCAGTACAGCCAAATTCCTAGTGAAGCACCAGCAATTATTGAAGATTGTCGCCCTTCACCCTCATGGCCTGAAAATGGGACAATTGAAATAATTGATTTGAAGGTACTGAGTTCAGTTTCACATTTTTGCTTTTTGTATTTGTTTTGTAGTTTGTAGTAGGAAATCCAGGATTAATTTTTTTTTTTTCTCTCTCAACTTTTTATTTTTTATGTCGTTTGTTAATTGTTTAATTCATTCTTTGAGAGATGGAATTAGTTGTTATGTTATTGCTTGGTGCAAAACATTTAGTATCTAAACTAAGCTGTTAGCCATGTGACATGCATTAAAATCCTTATTATGATGTTTCTACTGCAACTGGCTCTTACACATGACAATGCACTTCCACTTATCTTACACTCTCTCTTGAAGGTCCGTTACAAGGAGAATCTTCCTTTGGTGCTTCATGGAGTGTCCTGCACATTTCCTGGTGGCAAAAAGATTGGAATAGTTGGACGAACTGGCAGTGGCAAATCCACTTTGATTCAGGCATTATTTCGATTGATTGAACCATCAAGTGGGAGTATCCTTATAGACAACATTAATATTTCAAATATTGGCCTTCATGACCTTCGAAGCCATCTCAGTATCATACCACAAGATCCAACCTTATTTGAAGGGACCATTCGTGGCAATCTTGATCCTCTTGAGGAGCACTCAGATAAAGAGATTTGGGAGGTTCGTATAACTTGCATAGCTCCATGCATGTGTGTGTATACACACACACACACACACACACAGTTTTTGTGCAAAACAAAATAAATCATATTTCTGGGTTTTTATTTTCATGCTTATGTATAATGACAGCCTAATTTATTTAATGTTTAATTGAAAAGAAAGTATTATTAACGAGGAAGGAAGAAAGAACAAGAGAGAGGACAATGTACTTAGAAGGTAGAAGCAACACGGGGATATATGTATGTGTGTATGTGTACATATTAAAAGAAAGGGAAAAACAAAAGAAAAAGGAGAACATGACATCAATATAAAGTGAAGTCTCTAGTACCATAAAAGTAACCTTAATGATGAAACCAAGACCAAACACCACATGCAACAAGCTTCCTTTAACATCAACAAAAACAAGACAAGCACAGCTTCCACTATAATCATATCTGACAAACTTAGTCAAAAGTGTATCTTCCCCAAATAAAGGAAGAAAGCCGTTCCACGTATATGCCTAAAGGCTGAAAGCTATTGTCCCTTTCAGCTAACTTAGGTAATCATAAGTTCCTTGGATTTAACCAAAAGTGTGTATTGGATTACCTGTCCCTGTCTGACACTAGTTATTTCAGTTCCCAATTTGAATGATTGTTTGTTTACTCTGATAATAGTATTTTGTTTTTATCCCTTTAAGCTAACTTTGGTAATCATAAGTTCCTTGGATTTAAGAAAAAGTGGGTATTGGATTACCTGTCCTTGTCTGACACTAGTTATTTCAGTTCCCAATTTGAATGATTGTTTGTTTACTCTGATAATAGTATTTTGTTTTTATATGATTAATTCCCAACTCCACTAAACACGGTACATGGATGAGCCACTTCATGTCTTTGGTCGTACGCAACAGCTCAATAGTATACATGAGAATGGTTCAATAGTCCTTGATATCTTAAAATTAAGGCTATTTGAATACAAGGCTGTGCATTTTGTGATTGTTGGATTTTAATTTTTCACAGGCACTGGACAAGTCTCAGCTTGGAGAGATTATCCGTGAGAAAGACCAAAAGCTTGATACACCAGGTTGGCAGCACAAAAAAATTGAAATAAAATAGTAAAAATGCGTTTTGATTCTTGAAAGATTTGTGTAATGCCAATTTAGTGTCTGAAAGAATTTTGACATTAAATAGGTTCCTAAAAGTGAAAATTAACATGTCATCACATTAGTCTTTGAAATTTGTTTGATATCAAATAGGTCTCTAAAAGTTAAAATGTAATATTATTTTAATCCTTAAAAGATGCATATGATATCAAATAGGTCATTGAAAACTTCATTTGGAAGGATTAAAGTGATGTCATATTTTAATTTTTAGGGGTTTATTTGATGTCGCATTTTAACTTTCAAGAACATATTTAATGTCAAAAACTTTTACGGACTAATGTGATTTCACATTTGACTTTTCAGGGATTTATTTGATATAAAAAATTTTTCAAGAACTAAATTGATATTACACAAATCTTTCAAGAACTAAGTTGATATCACACAAATCTTTCGAGGATCAAAATGCATGTTTACTCATATCATTCCTTCCTCACCCTCCTAAAAGAAAAATGCAAAAAGAAAATAAAAAAAGTGTTCGGAGTCACAACAGCTATCTTATAGATGTATTTTCCATCTTGCAGTGCTAGAAAATGGAGATAATTGGAGTGTAGGACAACGGCAACTTGTTTCTCTTGGCCGAGCTCTACTGAATCAGTCAAAAATGCTTGTCCTTGATGAAGCAACAGCATCAGTTGATACCGCCACCGATAATCTTATCCAGAAGATTATCCGACATGAGTTCAGAGACTGCACTGTGTGCACCATTGCACATCGTATACCCACTGTTATAGACAGTGATCTTGTTCTAGTACTCAGTGATGGTGCGTACTGTTGTGTTATCCCCAGGCTCTGCATTATGTTACACTACACTCTGCTTGTGAGTGAAGTTAATTTTGTTTTATACTTCATGCAGGTCGAGTTGCTGAGTTTGACACTCCTTCAAGACTACTGGAGGACAAGTCATCCATGTTTCTAAAGTTGGTGACTGAGTACTCATCACGGTCAAGTGGCATCCCAGATTTTTAAGTCAGATGGAATGTCCGAAGGACTTCAAATGGTGGCTAGAGCTTTAGACAGTTCAAGAGTTGAAACAGTAAGTGATGCCTACCTTGCTGCCACTGCTGCAGGAATAGATCCTTTCGTATGAAAATTTTATATGGTCTAATCATGTATTGATTATAACCATTGATCAAGAAGATGGGGCCATTTATTGGCCCTATAAGAGAATCTAATCAATAATAAAAATGAACATGTAACTTAGTCATGTGAATTTTCACATGAGATGATCTGTTCTATTCGATGCATGCAGAGACAAAAAGAAAGGAAGGAACTAAGGTGCAAGCCTACTCATCATCAATCAAGCACACTCCAGTGGGAGAAAAATTATTTTCTATAGTTTGAAGTTACCACCAGTTGATTCTTCCCCTTGAACAAAATTTGAGAATTTCATGCTTGGTTAGCATGCTTTGTAACAAGAAATAAGATGGCCTGTCATTACTCGAAAAATAGCAAGTATGGGTGGCTGAATTGGGCTCAATGATGTGCAATAAAGTAGTTTAGAATGAAGGCACTAGGCTTTTGCTTAGTTTTAGGAAAAGGGTAGAGTTAAAACTAGTCTTGTGTATTTCACAATTTCTTGTAGTGATAGCTCATAATTAGGCCATTGTAAACACGGATTGCCGCTGAGAAAAATACAAAACTATATTGGTTATCTTTGTCTTCGATATACTTTGTTTATCTTAATGTTATTATCAATTGTAAATAACTTTTTTTTTTTTTGTCAACGGAGAACCGCCAATTTGACCCTTTGCGTTGATAATTTAGTCCCTAAAAAATATTTTATTAGTCCATGGTATCTCAATGGTGAATCTTATTATTGCTAATGAATTTTGTCAGTGTTAACAAAAGATGTTTTAGAAACTAATTTGTTAGCAAATTAATTTTTTAGGTATTAAATTATTAATGCATTAAGATACTACGGGAGAAAATAATATCTTCTGAGAGTTAAATTGTTAGTATCTTGATTTTTTGGGGCAAAATTGATAATTCTCTCCTTTTTTTTTCACATTATCATAAGCCGTTAGTGAAGAATCCTTTGCAATACAATGCAAAAGATAATATTTTACTTATTAGAATGCCATGAAAATCGCATAGATGATAATGAATTAGCACTTAAAAAGCTTGAAATGTTTCCTATTCTTCAATAGTTGGCAAGAGGCTGGAATTTTTATGACGGGGATGAAGCTAATGTTCTTGCCAATGTTGGTTACCTTAGCTCAACTCGATTTCTGTTGATGATGCTAAGTTTATCTATAAATATAAATATCATCATAAGCACTTTGCAGACGGCATAATTTCTTGTGGGTTTCAATCTCTGCACCCATCAACCGAGAGAGATGCAATCCTAAACGCGTCACCAAAAATTTATCTAAGGTCAATATGGAACATTGGAACAAAACATTGTAAGCAGAGGACACAGGACAATGGAGAAAAATGTGGTTGCTAAGTGTCGGTTGAATGGCACAATGAGAAGATTTAACGGCCCACTATGTTCAACTCGGGGCCCTAGAAAATAAATAGATGAGGGCCATTATTCAGCTCAAGTTTGGTTGGAACCATGATCCAGTGCCAGTGAAATGTCGTGCACTGTCCCAAACATATACAGATGTTGACAGTTGACATCTCTCTCAAAAGTGAGAACTGAGAGGGTAAGATGCCGACCATTACGAAGCGTTTTAGCGCAACATAAAAGTTCAAATCAATATGTAAAGTTTTATAAAATGATTATGCAATCAATTTAAGATCTTTATCATTGCACTAGGTCAAATGGAAGTCATGGAAAATAGATCATCTTATATGATAATTTCACATAATTATGTTATGTGTAAATATTTATTTTTATTAGATTTTCTTGCGAGACCCAAGTTAGGGCACCCTCCTGATCAATGATAAAAATTTATATATGACCAAGTCATGTAAAATTTTTATACCAAAGGATTTATTTCCCATGTCATAATTTTGTTTGATTAAAGTGATGCAATGCATATAAACTGAGACGATGCTTGAATATTTATATGCTTACCTAAACCAGATTTAGATTTTGTCAAAAAGAAAGATATTTTTTCGTATTACTTTTTTAATTAAACTTCGTTTATATTGTGATGTGTTACAAGTTTTCACATAGTCGGTACTAAATTGATAAAAGAGGAACATTGTATTAGGCAATTGACAACAAATGTAAAACTTGGTTAAATTTTATGGCAGGATTAGCAATGTGTTAAGTGTTATTTGATAGTGTAGTATGACATTGTTCGATCTATATAGTTGACTTTACTTACTGGGACAATGTTGTTGTTGTTTTTTCATTTCTTTTAATTGCGTAATAAATAATCTGATTGGGGACGGGAGCATAATGTGTCAACCTATCAAGAAATCACTGTGACAAAGTGTTTCTTATTTTGCTTGAGAGAATTGAAACGAGTGTGGTTGTGCCCTTTGGCATTAAAATGCAGTTTTCTTTATTTTTTTTATCTGACAAATGGAACTTTTGCAGAATCCAACCCGTATGTGCTGCTGCAGAATTTGTTGGTTGTTGCAGCCTTGAAGAATGATGGCACCAGCATGGGAAAGATTTATGAACTGGGTGGTCCTGAGGTCTTGACAGCGCAAGAACTGGCAATCTGTCATTATCTCTTTATTTCTTTTTTCTGTCGTTTCTCTTTAATAGCATGAACAACAAGAAACTTGTTGGGGAAAAGAAGGAAGAGAAAACTGTTGAATAATGTAGGCTCCTTTGGTTAAATACAGGCAGATCTTATTCATGACACAATTCAATAATGGCCTGCATATGTGAAATCGCCGTTTCCCAGTGCAGTGGTGTGTTTTCATCACTCCATGTTTTGATTACTTATATACTAGCAAATAGTAAGACTATAAGGGGGTGTTTGGTATGCTGTGTTAGGTATGATAGGATAAAATAATACAATACATTATGATCTTATCCGTTGTTTGGTACCGTCAACGTATTGTATAAGTTTATCCATCAAACCTCCCTTATACGTTATAATGATGGATAACTTAATATGGTCTAGGAAGGCCGGATTAGGCCTGATTAACTTTTAATGTATAAGGGTTCTTTCACTTTTTTATTTTTTAATATATTTTATTAAAAAAAATTAATTGTTAAATAAATAATAAAAAATAAAAATAATATTATTTAATAATAAATAAATATTTTTTAAAAAATAATTGTAAAATAACTATTCAAAATAAAATAAAAATATAGGAATAAAAATTTATTATTAAAATATATAAATAATAATATTTAATATAAATTTAATTATATATAATAAAAAATACAATCAAATATAGGAATATGATACTAAGCTTACTCAGATTTTAATGTATAAAAACTTTATCTCTATTTTACTCTCTCTCTCTCACATTTTTTACATTTATAAAAAAAATATTAAAAATAAATAAATAAATAATTTTTAATATAAAATTATTTTCATATATAATAAAAAAATAGCTAAAATAATTATAATAACTATTTAAAAATTATATTTATTATAATCTCTTTTTCTGGTTATATTTTATATAATACAATATCTTATATAGTAACATACCAAACAATGCACAATATTAAATTTTTATCAAGTCTTATCTGAATCAGCCTTTATACTATCGTTTTATCCTATCGGCCTTATCTTATCGAAAAGGCATATCGAGGCAGTACTAATACAACATTGCAGGCACATAAAAGCCAATGTTTAAGATATAAACATGACTATAAAGCCATTGCAAAAACAAAAAGACGATCATTTATCCTATACCCCCATGACATTATGTCCGATCATATGTCCCGCTAGACACCGTTATAGCTCCCAGTTGAAGTGAGACTATGATCTCTGGCTTGTCAGTGTATTATTGGAATGCCAACGGTGAACATATTTTTGGCCTTGTCGGGTTATTTTTCCAATAGATGTTCATAAATAAAATTGAATGCAATTCCGATAGTCTGACATTTATACATTTTGATCATACTAAACTGTATTTTATGCATCAGGTGATCAAATAAAATTTGCGTATGGCCCAAACACGGAAATGTAGAACAACTTTTATAGGTTATATTAATAATTTGCTATGTATTAGTGTCAAACTAGTGGCTGTCTGTAGTAATCGTATCTGTGATTTGCCAGCCAGCTATCGCTTGGTATTTTTTTTTGTGTATTTAGTGTTGGATTGAAAAGTATCTATTACTGCAGATGGGAGATGAAGTCTCGGTTTACTATTGTGATTTGAGTGTACTTGGTGTCCCCATTGGTATCAAAAAATGCTAACATTGTATATGGAATATGATTCATTTCAGGTATGGGTAACACCACGGGAAATATTATTATATAAGGTCCCCTGTCCCCCTACCCAATCGGCCAATCCTGACATATATAATCTGGATCAGATCCCTGCTCTGACTACAGCTAATATATGTTGTTTCAGAAAATGGTGAAGTTCACAACTGAAATCAGCATGGTTATTTGTACTTGATAGGATCTAGCCTTTATGATTTAGAGTCTATGGTTCAAAAAAATTATGATGAAGAAAAATATAACCAATCACGTACGGGTTGGTTTTAAAAGTAGAGGGAAAAAATGATTAAATGAACATTTCTTAAAAGAAGATATTTTTGCTTTTACTATTTGCATTTGTCCCTGATTCTACATATAGTTTTTCGTGTTATTAAACAATTTTTATCTGAAATTTACCTTTAACATGAGCTCCTTATTTGAAATTTCTCCTGAATTTTTATCAAAGTTCTTCCATTCTTCATTCAAAGACATTATTACAGAAATCTTTTTCTCCGTCACATGTACCACTTTTTTCGTTTGATGTTGTCCCACATAAGCTGAAGGGGGTACCCTGTTGTATCTTATTATCTCATCTAGGAAAGGAGACCCGTAATTTGGTTCTACAGTGAAAGGTTCTCTCCAGAGGCTTAGCCGAAAGATTCTTCTTTGCATGATTGATTAAGAATGATTTTTCTATTTGTCTTATTGCCTGCAATAAAGTAATTTCATTTCAGAAGCCGAAAGAGATTTGTAAAGCTCAACTTTTGTATGTTTCATTCATAGTGTTGAATACATTGTCATGTTGATAATGACAAGAAAATTCATATATGTTCGTATATTTTTCTATGTTTTCTTTTTTTGGTTTTTGAAGAGGTATATTTTTTTATTTTTTTTGTCATAATATCATTTATTCCTTAATGTAAGGCCTTATAGGCCGGCCGGACGTCGTTTGGGCTTGATTGCCAAAGTTTCCCCATGTCCTGTCACCAAGCCCTAGGTTGGAAGTTAGTTTAGAATAAAAAAAGTTATATTATTTATATATAATATTTATGAGAAATTATATTAACATATTTTTATTTATTATTAGATAAATATAAATCTCAATTACTTTAAATTTCACATCCTATCTAACCATAAATATAAAATATATCAGTAGGGTATTCCACAAATATTATATACTAATAATATCCTAATCGAGTAAAAAGTGTTTTTGTCTGTTTGCTGCTCCGAACTCGCACCATGTTTAGGGTGCTTTGTTTACGTATTCATACAGCATGAAGAGCGACCATGTAAAAGTTTGGGTGATAAAAGCATAAATTATCACGTATAACAATGTGCATGTTTGGGAATCAGCAAAAAAGGCTGTTTTCCCAGCAAAAAGCCGGTGAAGAAAAAAAATTATATTTGGGTAAATTTTATTGAATTGGATTATAATCAAAGTTTGAAAACTTAAAGCTATTTTGAGGGGAAAAAAGTAAAAAAAAAAAATTTTTGGCATTATTTTAAAAAAGTTTTTTGTATAGTATATATAATATTACAGTTTTATCAAATTGATCTTAAATATCAAATATTATATAATATAAATAATTATTTTATATTTTTTTAAATAATTTTACTTTACAAAAGTAATTTTTTTATATAATTTAAATAAAATAAATTATCTTAAAACCACTTTTCAGATAAAATACACAAACATAAATTGATTCTTATATAATCGATTATACAAAAAAAATAATTATTAAAATAATTTTAATCTTACAATTTTCTCAAATACACACAATATCATTTATTATGATTTTAATTTATTAAATATAGAATGTTATGAATCAGATTTGCTGTACTAGTGAATGATATATGAATGATACATATCTATTGGTGAAAAATGAGATGTTCTTGGAGCGAGACATTTTTCCTACTCCTTTATTGATTATCAAATCAGTTGTGTAGGTTACTCTTATCTTTTTAATCTCCCATTTTATAGTTAATTTTTTAATAAGAAATATATATAAATGATCTGAGAGATAAGAGTGACCGTCAAAAGTTGATGTGACTATTAAGAACTTTTCTAACTATAATTGATTTGTGGATTTTAAGGCGAAGAGGATAAATAATTTTTACATTAAGATTGTTTTTACCTTTATATGTGGGATCCACTTTTGAAAAAAAAAATTAGATATAATTTTTATGTGAAGATTTTTTGTCATCTTTATCGTAGAAGCCACCTAATTGATTTTACATTATTTATCTTCACATAACCTTAGCTTAGATTATAAGTTAGTATTAGTATTATTGTCATGTAAAATCAAATAATTTATCAGTTGTTACCACCAATTACTACCGTGTCTATATTGTATTGTTATTGATTCTTGATATTCAGACAACCCTATTGATATTTAAAATTCTGGGGATATGCATGGTGATTACATTGTTTTTGATGAGGAGATAAGTTACTTGTAAACTCAATCACAAGACACCAAAATCGTCTCTTTACGTTCTGTATTTTTATCTGTACATTGTACATCAAGCAGAACAAATTGCCAGCCAAAATTTAAAAAAAAAAAAAAAAAAAAAGCTATAAAACGTTCAAGTCTAATTTTTGAATAGCTTTGGCAAGATTCCCCTTTCTGCTTGAGTGTCCTTCAAGTCATTCCAGGAGAACATTGGGGTTTCCTTCAGCATAAGGGAACCTCACAGATCCAATCTAATCCATTTTATAGAAAAGGTGAAGTAGTTTAAGCACAAATCAACAAGTTTTGATGAACCCTACTCAAAATGGCAGTCATTAGAGTTGGTTGATTCCGCACTCTTTGGTCACATGGACTCAAAATTCAAGCATGGCTCATTTGAGTACATCAACTTGGATGGAAAGAACGTCGGTGCAACAATGCGCTTGCAGCATAGGAGCACTAAAGGTGAGCCAAAAGATCATTGTTGCTGCATCAACATTTATGTAAACAACAACGTTCAGGGTGTCTCAAATTCGGTGTTGCATGGTAGTGACGTAAACATGAGAGACCCAGGAGTTAGTTTATACTTTGAAGACTTGAAGTTTGATAAAGGAACTCCCACATACAACAAGAGAGTTTGCTGGGGTAACAGGCTTGGTTTTTGGCTTTGCATAATATTGATTTTGTTGGCTCTTCTGATTCTCTCATTGCTGTTGTTCTCAACTAGAGTTATCATTTTCATATGAAATTCAGGTACTGCAACATACCGCTTTAAACTAGGGTATGCTAAATTCATTTTTGTGGTCTATGATTTTAATATATGGCAATGCTAATTATGTATTCATGTTTGACTTGAACTCTTGGTTACATTAATACTAACGTTTTAAAATTAGAGTCAACGATTACACTCAACCAGTTAGATTGAAAACCACTCATGTTTTTAGTTTTAAATATTTTTTAAGTTAAACTTATACAATTTAATTACGATTCAACTATACATTTATTTGATTGAATTAATTGAATCATGAAGGAAAGTCTCGCTAGTTCAATTTTACCATTTTTTTTTCCTTTAATTTGTTTGGTCAACTGTAGGAACGTTGAAATCATGATGTATATGTAATTAACAAACTCGAGATTCAGAGTACAATAATTGTTTTCGACCAAAAAGTGCTCTAATTGGACATCTAGCATTATGAAGAGGGCCTTTCACTGGATCAATCAAATCATCCCATACGTGATGCGTTTAATGTATGGTTTTCAAGAGATAGTGGTAGCCCACTCTGAGGTGAAGGTAACCTGGCCTACTGGTACCCAACCACAAGACTGTGTTGTTCCATCATGCATGGTTTCCTTTTCAACATTCATTGCACATAAACTACGGCCATGACTGAAAAGACATCCACATGATGATCACAAATGTGGTTTTCAATTTTCTTTCTTTTTTTGTTTTGGTTCCCTCTTCATTTTCCCCCCTAACTATCTCTGCTTCATGAAAGCCATTGAGCAGAGATACATATATATATATATATATATAATCCTTTTTAAAAAAAGAAAACCTCAAGTCAAAATCAACTGAATGCAAAACATGTTGATCCAAGAAAGGCTTGCTTCCAAGCTCCGACCCTTCCATGCCCTTCATGAAGCAGAGATAGTTAGGGATATATATATATATATATATATATATATATATATATATATATATATATATCTCGTATATGCACTCATTCTCATCATGGATTTCTCTTGCGTTATTTGTCCTTAATTAACCTTGAGACTCCCGAATAAAAATAATAGTCCATTTGTTTGGATATAAAATAGGGATATCAAATAGGACACTTACAGTATTTTGGTTTATTATGTCTATTCTTCAATGAAGTGATCTTGTTGAAGACATTGTCAGACATTAAGGATAGACACTTTTCTCCTGAAGAATTTGAACTGTAGTTTCTAACATGTAGAAAATTAACTCCTTCGCTATATTCAATTTCCATTAATACGAAATACTTACAGTTTAATTATGTGTAATATACAATAGTATAAATTTAATTATAATATTTTATATCCAACAAACACTTAATTCACTATAAGCATTCCGTGAAAAGTTCTATGTACAAAATGTAAATATGAAATTTTCCATCAATTCAAGTTGCGTCTATTTCGATTTTCTTCCAAAAAATATCACTTTTTAAACTAAAATAATTACTTTTTACATATTTCAATAATTTTTTTAGAATAACAAAAATCTAAAAAAAAAAAATCCATTTTTTAGTATTTTAGTATTTTTTAGAATAATTTTTTAAAAAGAGATTTTCATTTTTTTAATTATATAAAAAATTTAAATTTTATAATCACTCGAAACAAATGCACTATCGATTGAAGTATTACAGTGATTCTTATAAAGGCAAGGTGCAGTAAACGACAGACCCACCGCTGAATAGACTCCTCTGGTCCGTATTCATTTGGTCTGAGCCCATGGTAATGGTCATGGTGATGGATCGACTCCAAGCATACATAAATTATAGGCGTAATTGAAGAAAACGTTACTTTGTTAGTGACGATGTGGCATTTTATTAAGCTTTTGGTTAATGTGTTGAATTTCAAGAGAGTGATTAGGGGAAGTGCCTTTTAATTTAATTTATGGTGATGTATGTCTAGTCATTTGTCCTCTTCCTCAGGATCCTGTTGTCTGTGGCAGTGTTGCTGCGCACAGCTCACCTCTCCCGTCACATGTCTGCTTATGAATTTTTTCCCCCCATAAATTTGTGCTCTAAAAAACAGTGTAATTTAGAGCGTGTTTAATTTTATTTTTATAAAATTAATTTTAGATAGAATTAATTTTATTAAAATTAATTTAAATAAAATTAATTTAAAAATAAAATAATTTATATTTAATAATTTTTTATAAATAACTTTGATAAAAAATAAAAAATTTTTACTTCTCTCAAAATTAATTATAAAAATAAAAATTAATTTTCAGCATCACGACAAACATTATCAAAATTTTAAAAAATCAATTTTAAGGAAACAAAACTAATTCTAAAAGCTACAAAGAGTCTTCAAACATGCCACACGAAATGACTGGTTACAATATTTATTACAAAACTTATAGTCAATTTTTTTTTTTTTTCTAAAATCTCATTCTTCGCACTTTCAATTAAGCCTTCATAACCAGGGCAGCTTTTTTTTTTTTTTTTTAAATATATTCAATTTTATTTTTGTTTATTCATTTTAAAAATTTTCTTTGGTTTTCTTTTAACAGAATAATATGCAAAAGTTTAAAGTTTAAAGCAACCGTTTTTTATGTTCTTAATTTTTTTAGTATGAAAGTAATCTTTATTTTGGATATTAAATTTGCCCTTTCAAGTGTCTTTTAATTGAACCATTAGTACAACAAAGCATCTTCAATTATAGTGTTTAAACTACTTATTACTTTATTCAGTTTTTATGAAGATACTTTCTTTTCGCTATGAACTTTTATGAATATACTTAAAAGACTGTGTGTGAGAGTGAGAGGCATAGTTCAATTAAAGTTATAATCCACTAATAAAGATATTAAGATATAAATTGATTTTATAGCTTTATAAAGTATCCTGTGATTAATATTAAATAAAGTTTATCTATTAATCGTTCTACTAATGCATCTTATTAGTGTCTTCATTTATGGAAAATAAAATATAAAGAAAGAGTGTAATCTTGAGAGAAAGTCTAAATTTAGATGGTAATAAATTAAAAAATTAAAGGGCAACAATTTGCTTAACCTATTTCGTGTTTGTTTGAATAAAAAAAATCCACTTGAGCGACATGCATTTTTAGTTTTAGGGTCTTTTTGGTTATAATTTTTTGAGTAAAAAATTATTTTTATTAAAAAATTAGTTTTGATATATTTAAATAATTTTTAAAAATAATTAAAATTTTTAAAAAATTATTTTAATTTTTTTAATTATATATAAAATTTAAATTTTATAATCATATTTTTTAAAAATTGAAATATTCATACCTTTAGTTAGCTACATTCAAGGGGCTTAACAATGTGATCTTAACGGCACATAAAACTCTTCCAAGTTACGAATGAGCATTAAGTACTTTGCCCGTTTCAACCACCCACAAATTGTTCGGTAATATGATTTTACCTTATTGCGCTACACGTTAATTGTTTAATCATTATTTTATTTTATTTTTCAGGAAGGCTCTCACGTCTTCAGGGCGATAATTTTTTGAAGCGGGCATAGTCTATTCTACGCAATTAAATTAATAATTAATATATGAAAATTTATGAGTTATGTCAAAATTAAATCCATTTATTTATGCTAAAATTTTTGTAGACATATTAACTATTAATTTAAATACTTGTGTTTAATTTATACTCATTTATATTAAAATCATACGTTACTTTTATTGAAAATTACTTTTATTCGTTTTAGTCAGGATTAGATCTTCATGAATCTTGGAGAGGTATAGTTATATGAGTTTGTAAAAGAATTTTATAATATTATTTAATAAAATATTTATATTTATATTTATAAAATAATAAATAATTAAATTAAATATTTTTTATTAATATAATAATATATAATTAGATATTTTTATAAAATATTATGGTCGGATAAAGCGTGTTATTCTCTGCATTAGATTTCATACACCTAACAAAGAGTACCAACAGTAAGAGGCGCTCAATTCATGTTCCTCACTCAAGAAACCAATAGAACAGCTAAACCTGCGGTTAAACCGACATGTAAAACACAAACCCACCACGTGTCAAGATGTATGAGGCCACCGACATGCGACAGTTGCCACCAGCGCACGTTGCTAACGTGTGCCTCCATCTCCCTCACTCATTCATGCATCAATCCCACCATTTTCATTCGCTTTCTCTATTTCTCTCCCCTCCCTCTCTCTCTCTCTCTCTGTGTTTTGTTCAGCTGATCTAACCTCGATTCGTTAAAATCTCGTAACTTGGCTCCAACGCAGATTTAACCTCGCAATTCGCCCTCATTTTTCTGCTCCCACACACTTCTTCTTCTTCCTCCTCCTCTTCTTCTTCTCGATTCCATTTCCACTGTCAAAGTCCCCAAATTCCCTTTCTTCCCAAATTACCCTTCGCATCACGCGGAGCTCATCTCGTGCTCCGATTCATCGATCCCAAATTCCCAATCTCCGCTATTATTCGCTCTAGGGTTTCCATCGCCGCCACGCCCAATCCATGAATCGCTCCGAGTTCCGATTCTCATCGGAATGAAATGAGACGGCGCCCTGTGGCGGGCGTTCCCTCCGATCACATGGAGAAATCAGCGCCGAAGAATCACAACTCCCGCATCTGCTTCCTCGCGTTGCTCTCCGCGTTCTTCTGGCTCCTCCTCTTGTACTTCCACTTCGTCGTCCTCGGCGGCACCCCCACCGTTGACCAATCCACCAAGTTGACCAACCCCACCACCTTCGAACCCATCCCCGTCCACGCAAAAAACGATGATTCCCAATCCCATGACCAATTGCAGCTACCTGCGCGGCGGTTCCAGGCCCCTCCGAGAAAAATAGGGTTCCCCGATTTCAATTCCCAGCTTCAGAATCAAATCCAAAACCCTAACCCTGTTCCTAAGGAGAAAAATTTCCCCTTTATGAGGGCACTCAGAACTGCTGAAAACAAGAGCGACCCTTGCGGTGGAAAGTACATCTATGTCCACGACCTTCCTTCGAGGTTCAACGAGGACATGCTGAAAGAGTGCAGAAGCTTGAGCCTTTGGACCAACATGTGCAAGTTCACCACCAACGCTGGCCTTGGCCCACCCCTCGAGAACGTCGAAGGGGTCTTCTCTGACACTGGTTGGTACGCCACCAACCAGTTCGCCGTTGATGTCATCTTCAGCAACAGGATGAAGCAGTACGAGTGCTTGACCAATGATTCATCCATTGCTGCTGCGATCTTCGTACCCTTTTACGCTGGATTCGACATTGCGCGGTACCTTTGGGGTTACAATATTTCCATGAGGGATGCTGCTTCGCTTGATCTTGTTGATTGGCTCATGAAGAGGCCCGAGTGGAGCATCATGAATGGGAGGGACCATTTCCTTGTTGCTGGGAGGATCACTTGGGATTTCAGGAGGTTAACTGAGGAGGAATCTAATTGGGGGAACAAGCTTTTGTTTCTGCCTGCTGCTAAGAACATGTCAATGCTTGTTGTGGAGTCTAGTCCTTGGAATGCTAATGATTTTGGGATTCCATATCCAACGTATTTTCACCCTGCAAAGGATGATGATGTGTTTGTCTGGCAGGAGAGGATGAGGAAGCTGGAGAGGAAGTGGTTGTTCTCCTTTGCTGGGGCACCACGGCCCGATAACCCGAAGTCCATTAGGGGGCAGATAATTGAGCAATGCAGGAGATCCAAGGTTGGGAAGCTTTTGGAGTGTGATTTTGGGGAGAGCAAGTGTCATTCCCCTAGTAGCATAATGCAGATGTTTCAGAGCTCCCTATTCTGCCTTCAGCCGCAGGGTGATTCATACACGAGAAGATCTGCTTTTGATTCAATGCTGGCTGGTTGCATACCTGTTTTCTTCCATCCAGGTTCGGCGTATACGCAATACACTTGGCATCTTCCTAAGAATTATACCAAGTATTCTGTGTTCATTCCTGAGGATGATATTCGCAAGAGGAATGTTAGTATTGAGGAGAGGCTTAGTCAGATACCTCCGGAGCAAGTGAGGATCATGAGGGAGGAGGTCATTAGTCTCATTCCGAGACTAGTCTATGCTGATCCTCGCTCCAAGTTGGAGACCCTTAAGGATGCGTTTGATGTTTCTGTGCAAGCAGTTATTGACAAGGTTACCAGTTTGAGGAAGGATATCATTGAGGGTCGCACGGATGAGAACTTCATTGAGGAGAACAGTTGGAAGTATGCATTGTTGGATGAGGGGCAGCGTGAGGTAGGACCCCATGAATGGGATCCTTTCTTCTCGAAGCCAAAGGATGGTAATGGGGATTCCAGTGATTCCTCTGCTGAAGCTGCAAAGAATTCTTGGAAAAATGAGCAAAGGAATCAATAGTGATTCATGAAAGGGGGGAGAGGTACGAATTGCATCTGAAGGTTTCTGAAATGTGGTTAATGCAGACTCAAATGATTTCCCTGAATTAGGGAAGAAGTACAGGTACGAAAGAATTGCTGGAGTCTTGCTGTAAACTTAATGCAGAACTTGTACCCGAGTTAACTGAGCAGGTTTCATCGTTGAAAACCCCCCAGCATGGAAAGATATTCCCTGCTTTCTACAGTTTTGCTATATAAAGATTTTTTTACTTTCTGATTTCTGCATTATGTATTCTTCTCAGCGGTTCCTAGATGTATTTTCCAAGGTTTAATAATTTCTTTGAAACGATATTTTTGTCCACTTGATTCATATAGGAAAGATAAACAAATTTATGGTTAATGGTCAGTTGAAGTGTGCACTTGAATGGTCTTTTATCATTTGGCAGGTGCATCAGCGCTGCATGGATGTGTTGTAGACATGAATACATGATATTGAAGCGTGGCTAACATTCGAAAGATAGATTGCTTTCTTTTTTATGATCATGAAAATAAATGTCTTAACACTTCTCTACTTTTCCATTTGTTTGATTGTTTGGTCTATTTTTTGATAGCTAAAATAATACGTGCATTTCTTTATATTAGTTGACATCATTATTTTACGTGTATAATTCATGTTGCTGTTGTTTTTATTTTTGGCCAGAAAACATAGAGGAAAATTCTGAGCTCAGTGAAATCTAACCTTTGGTTCATTAAAATGATGAATATTTCTGTAATGTCTTTCGTTGTGTTTTCTTTTCAATTAGTAGTACCTTTTGTTGACTCCGATCAATTGGAGGTCCCCCAAAAGAAATTGCAATACAATTCTCAATGACATAATGTAAGGTTTCATGTCATTTTTTTTTTTTTTTTTTTGGTTTGAACTGGAATGTAAGGTTTCATTTCTTTCTTTGGATAGGAATGAAATGAATGTTGTGATTGGCACTGATGGAAAGCTTAATAATCTCGCAAGATAAATGCCAGGATTTTCTCTGCAGATAAATCTTTGACCTTTTTAGGGAAAGAACTTCTGGTGGGGTGTGATATCAAACTTCTGCCCTTAATGGATTTGCATTTGCTTGCATGGCATTGGGCAGTGTTATTATTCTGCTTGTCCTGTTGATTTTAGAAAACCTTTTCTGCATGTTTGTGCCTGCTTATCTTTGCCTCCTTTTTGTCGTCTTCGTTTTGTCCTGTGTGATTTTGCAGTCGAAAATGCTATGGCTGATGGCTGTGGGGTGTGATGTTATATAATAGGCAATACAAGCAATGATGGGAAACCTATGTAGAACGTGATATTAAAAAGGTCCGGAAATAGTGTAATACAATTAGATACCGTTTATAGACTATTATTATGTCATTAATATAATCGTTTGTAATTTGATGTCAATATATAATGCATTGGCCCTTTAATCTGGACGGAACGAAATTCAAATTCTATTTATGTTCTATATTCTCCGTCCTAGGCCAGTCATGACTCGAATCATGAATAATTTGATATGACATGTTAAGTATGGAGATTGTTATTGTGTTAACATATTCCGGTCGAGTGAAGTGGGGTGAGGAAGGGATGAGGATCCTCTGAGGATCTGAAGTATTACAATTAACTTTGTTTATAATAAATTATTAAAGAAATATATGGTAAAATAAGTATTAGTCATTGAATTCCATTTGCACCTGCAGTAGTTAATTTTTTTTAACTTTAGATAGCTCCGGTAAGCAAAGGGCAGGATACAAGGATGCTTGCCCGGAGTATGGGATAAAGCTGCCATATCATGAGGCAGAGGCAGAGGCAGAGCCTATATACATATATTTTTTCTTTTCTCATATTATCATATGCTGTGTAATGAGAAATTAACAAAGTGGGTCAATCTGATTGCACAATGCTCTGCACATGGTCTTGATTTTTCTACTGTCTAGGGGAATTCATAATTAAAAATCATTATCAAATGCCATGTCACAGACCGGAAATGAAGAATGAAAAGAAGATTTTTGAACGTAGAATGTACAGAACACTGTTCAATTCTAAGCTAAGGTTGGTTTCTCGGCCGGGAGGATGACACAGCTGATAGAATAACTATTAGATTGACATGGGAGACCTCGTTTTGGTCAAGGACATTGAAACTTTTGTTGCTTTACTAGTTACTCTCTTCTCAGGACCCACTTTCCTATTTCTAAGCCTTTAGATACTACCAGGCCAATTGGCTGCATCCATGTGTATCACTAGGGATAAGAAAACAACTGTTGAATGCAACTCGGACTTGCAGTGTTTCGAGCTGTTTCTAAGTTGGACCTCTGGCATATATCAGTACCTCGGCAAGTGTACATCGCAAGTGCTCATGTAATCCATGAGCGGCTGACGCCAGTGTCCTTCATTGCACTCAGCCCTGCATTGATGTGATCTCCCTCTCTAGTCTTTATCTTCTTTCATTTTTCATTTTAATGTAATGCTTCTTCACTTTTTACCTTTATTGATGCTTTTTATGCTGGTGGAAAACATTATTATGAAGTCTATGCGCGAGTTTCCTGTGTTTCATAGACCACAAATGGATCTTTCATGGACTTATGCCATGCATTACGGATTCCCATTCATAAAATTTTCAAATACCTGAACTAGCACAAAGTGAATCTATATCTGAACTCTGAAGCCTCTCTCATGTATAAAGGGGGCAACTTAACATGTCAAAAAATAGCATTTCACCTACAAGACTTTAGATAAACGGACACAGTATTAAGAGTGCTGTTACTTGTAATTGCCTTTTTCCGACATTATTTAGATACAGAATTATATATTAATAATTAAAATTTTAATTATATACCATTGAATCTACCTTTAAGAAATCATGTGTTAATAACTAAGGATCGATATATAAATTAGTGGAGTATTCAGCTTGTTATTGATAAACGTAGTAAGGTGCCAAAATAGATCCCAAAATTGTCGGCTACACTCACAAACAACAAACTGAAATTTACAGTTATTTTATGCATCAATCTCCATGTATCCAAAATAATGTCTAAAATATAGGTTTAAAAAACATTTCTATAATATTAATTGGAAAAATGTTATGTCACGAGTCACACTCCTTGGTGCATGAAAAACTATACCATTTATTTAGTAAGTTGTCTCAGCGATCAATAGTAAGTAGTATGCAGGAATTTAAGGAAACGGTACTCAAAATGGAGAGTTAAAAACTTAAAAGTGACCATTAGTAAAACAATAAATGGTGGGTTATAATGTTGGGAGTAGCTTGTCGTTATTATTATTTTTTAATCTGGTATTGCTTTAACGCAATCTTAAGATTAGTTAAGGAGATTCGGACTTGGGATAGGTTGACAAGTAAATTCTCTTACTATCCAATGTGTTAGCAACAGCTAGTATACCGATTTTAGGTAAAATAAAATAAATGAAAGAACAAAATGCACTGAAGTACATCCCGCACGAGAGACAGAGGAGAAGGAGCCACAGATAGCAAATCCAGAGCTTACATATTTAATAAATGCATGCATTGTTGAATGATTGGGTGGCACTTTGCAGGGTACATTTTTTGGGGTCCTATGACTCTCAAGAATGTTGGTAGACAAGAAAATATGGACATAACAACAGTGGGAATTGAGAGACAAAGATCTCATAGAATTTGAAGCTAACGGCTACTTAGTCTTCTATTAAAGCTAACCAAAACATCTCGTGACACTTACAGCGAGCTCCTCAGCTCCTCAATTCCCACTCAGTTTCAGTTTTCTCTGCTCTCTGCTCTCTCTCTCTCTCTCTCTCTCAACAAAGGATCCTCGTGATGAAGAGCTCTTATATTTCACGAGCTTCATATTCCTCACTTAGAGAACAAGAACGCTTCCCTTGCCCAGTTTTGAATTCTTCCCAGCACCTTCAAATACCCCTCCAAACCATGCACCCCACATCACCAACCAACACAAAAACATTCTCGTACTACAGCCAATGGAATCCAAAATTCAACCCTTTGTCCTCACTTTTTTCCTCCTCATTCTTACCACCATCCATGCAGAAACTCTTCGAACTTACATAGTTCAGCTACACGCTCATGGCAAAACCAGCACTTTGTTCACCTCCAAGCTCAAGTGGCACCTCTCATTCATACAACAAACCATTTCCTCTGACGAGGACCCTTCTTCGCGCCTCCTCTACTCTTACCGTTCCGCCATGGACGGTTTCGCAGCTCAGCTAACTGAGTCTGAGCATGATTACTTGCAAAAGTTGCCTGATGTTATCTCCATTAGGCCTGACCGGGTGCTCCAGATTCACACCACCTACTCTTACAAGTTCTTGGGGCTGAACCCTGCGAGAGAAAATGGTTGGTATCAATCCGGTTTCGGCCGTGGAACCATAATTGGGGTGCTTGATACTGGAGTGTGGCCTGAGAGTCCCAGCTTCAATGATCATGGCATGCCACCTGTTCCCAAGAAATGGAAGGGTATATGCCAAGAAGGGCAGGCCTTTAACTCTTCCAGTTGTAACAGAAAACTCATTGGTGCAAGGTACTTCACCAAGGGCCATCTTGCAGTGTCACCTTCCAGGATTCCAGAATATCTCTCTCCAAGAGACTCCGCTGGACATGGCACACACACTTCATCCACTGCTGGTGGGGTGCCGGTGACAATGGCGAGTGTGTTTGGTTATGCAATGGGTGTGGCCAGAGGAATGGCTCCTGGTGCCCACATTGCAGTGTACAAAGTGTGCTGGTCCAATGGCTGCTACAATTCTGATATCATGGCTGCAATGGATGTGGCAATTAGAGATGGTGTGGACGTTCTCTCCTTGTCTCTAGGCGGCTTCCCGGTGCCTCTATTTGATGATAGTATTGCCATTGGAAGCTTTAGAGCAATGGAGCATGGGATTTCAGTTATATGTGCAGCAGGAAACAATGGCCCAACAGCAATGTCTGTTGCCAATGAAGCTCCTTGGATTGCCACTATTGGTGCAAGCACAATAGACAGGAAATTCCCAGCTATAGTTCGCATGGGTAATGGACAAGTTCTCTATGGCGAATCCATGTATCCATTCAATAGGCTAACGCGTGTTGGCAAAGAACTTGAGCTGGTTTATTTGACTGATGGAGACACGGAGAGTCAATTTTGCCTCAGCGGGTCTCTTCCAAGGGACAAAGTTAAGGGCAAAATGGTGGTGTGTGATAGAGGTGTCAATGGAAGAGCTGAAAAGGGTCAAGTGGTGAAGGAGGCAGGTGGTGCTGCTATGATTTTGGCAAACACAGAGTTAAACTTGGAAGATGATTCGGTTGATGTTCATGTCTTGCCTGCAACTTTGGTAGGATTTGATGAATCGGTCATCTTGAAAGCTTACATAAACTCTACCGCAAGGCCTCTTGCTCGAATCGAATTTGGAGGCACTGTGATTGGGAAGTTTAGAGCTCCACAAGTAGCAAGGTTTTCAGCTAGAGGACCAAGTTTTACAAACCCTTCAATCCTCAAACCTGATGTTATAGCTCCAGGAGTCAACATCATTGCTGCATGGCCTCAGAACCTTGGTCCTACAGCCCTTCCAGAGGATTCTAGAAGAGTAAACTTCTCTGTCATGTCCGGTACCTCAATGTCATGCCCTCATGTAAGTGGAATTGCTGCTCTCATTCGTTCAGCTCACCCAACATGGACTCCTGCGGCTATCAAATCTGCAATCATGACGACAGCTGAGGTAACTGACCACACAGGAAAACCAATTCTTGATGAAAACAAACCAGCTAGTGTTTTTGCCATTGGAGCTGGTCATGTGAATCCACAAAGAGCTTTGAATCCAGGACTGATATATGACATTAGGACAGATGACTATATCAGCCATCTTTGCAGCCTTGGATACACAAGGTCAGAAATATTCAGCATCACTCACAGAAATGTGAGTTGCCATGCAATCATGCAGATGAATCGAGGCTTCAGCCTTAACTATCCTTCTTTCTCAGTGATTTTTAAGGATGGAATGAGGAGAACGATGTTCAGCAGGAGACTGACAAATGTTGGAAGCCCCAACTCCATCTACTCAGTGGAGGTTATGGAACCAGAAGGAGTGAAAGTGATAGTGAAACCCAAGAAGCTGGTATTCGAGCACATAAACCAAAGCTTGAGTTACAGCGTATGGTTTATGTCAAGAAAAGGGGTTAAAAGAGGTGCTGATACGATGACCTTTGCCGAAGGGCATTTGACATGGTTGCATTCTCAAAATGGTTCTTACAGGGTTAGAAGCCCAATTGCAGTGACTTGGAAGTCTAAGTAGCATGGAGAAGAATAGTAGACTATAGCCATTGTCTGTCTTGGAGCTTTTTTTCTAAGTTTTTATTACTATCATTATTGGTTCAATAGCTTTATGTCTTGCAGAGTTTATACTGAACTCTGTTTTCCGAGTTTTTGTAGAGAAAACTCGCGAAGGAATCTTATAGTAAGCCCATTTATAAATGCTAAATAATTGGTCATGCCAAGTTTTATTAAAAACTCTGTGCTTTACTTATTTTTTTGAATCAGAATACATGTCATTCACTCATTCTCACACATTAATTTTCCCACTCCAGCTTCTCCTTCCCAAGAAAAAGAATAGAGGCGTGAATGATTGCATTCATCTAATTTTGCAAAAAAAATAGTGCCAGACATCCCAGTCAGACACTCAAAATCATTTGGCAGCACATTGTCCATAATATATTGCTTGCTAAACCATTTTGCGTGCTATATCTACGAAAACAGTAAATATGAGATATAAACAGCAGCAGGACAAGCAAAATATTTTATAAAAATTTGAACTGATAAGGGACATTTATTTGTGAATTAAGTTACGTGCAAGTCAACGTAGTACTTGACTCAAGCTTTGTATAGTAAGAAAACAAACATAATGGAAAAGGGTAAAAAGATAGACGGGATTAGCACATCAATTCATTTTTGTATGAATTGCAAACCATTTGCATTAGAGTACCGCTCCATGAATCTCATGAATCTATCCCACTCCCGTGGAGTCCGCATCACATGCTTGGCTTCAATTCCTGAGGGCTTTCCATTGACAAATTTAGCACTCACATCAACTGACTGAAGGACTCCTTCCTCATCAATCATGTATAAACCGGTGATATCACCAACTTCACTAGAAGAATCAAAAACTGAGGGTTGATCAAACTTGAAGATAGCCATGCCATTTGTTCCATCTCTTGATTTAGTCAGTCTCACGTCCGGTACAGTCAGTTCATCAGTTCCTTGAATGAACTGTATGGTTGGTTTGACCATCATGATAACCGGCATGAGCTTGGAAGAATTTTGTGTTAGCCTTGGTAACCTCAATCGTGGGAGCTTTACAGATTGGCCATTGAATGAGTAGTGTGTGCTGCGATGAACAATCGAAGATAGGACTGCATAAACAGAGTCTATTATGTTAGACATGAACAACAGATCAGATAAGAATGGCCTATATTACACGCTTGAGGAAAGTATGTTACGTGGATATAGGTACAAATATCCAGTATAATATGATAAAAAAATGTTATTTGAACATATGGAACGTGGGACACCGCGCCGACTCACACCCCATCTGCCATTGGATGGGGTGTGGACATCCCACATCCCATATGATCAAACATAACTCAATATGATATGATAAGCAAATACAATAATATTTTAAAATAATATTTATATAGTAAAAGACTAAAATAAACTTGTGATTATTGCAATTCAAGTCCTATGCACTCTTCCCTCTGCTAATTGTTTGGTGAAGGAGAGGGTTTACTGTCCTGGGCGATGATTTTGAAAAAGAAAATATAGCAAGAGTGAGAAGGGATGTAGTGGGTGAATGCAAAAGTATTATGCTAGCATCCATATTGGATATGGATATGCTACGGATACATCATGAAACAAATATATCTCTTCAAAGAATGTCTACACTTTGCAATCAAGAGAAGATGATACAAGAAATTGCTCTGTACAGATAGAATTAGAAAGGTGAAATGTAGCTGGAAACTAAAGGGGCTTCAAGTTAATAATATTAGACATTGATTATTGATAGTTCTGTTATTACTCGTAAGTTCTCGGTTCTCCTAGTACTTTTCGCCATAGCACGAGTTTCTGTTCCTTCCAATATTCTAACTTGGTTGTGTTGAAGTACATATTATCATCCAAGAGTTACAATCCAAGACAATTTTTATTCTAAAGGGGCCAAAAATGGTTGGGTGAAGCAATTCCAGATACCATCACGAATGACCTCTCTCTCACCCTTGCATGTGCATCTGATCAAGAAGTTTGCACATTGAGGTCCATCAGTGTATTTGGGGTCAGTGAACTAACCCTCACCCAAGAAGAGAAAATGGAAGACAAGAAGAAGAAGAAGAAGAAGAAGAAAAGCTATGCTTATATATTCCCCAGAATATGACCTTGGGAACTATGCTTTATTCAAGGCTGCAACTCCTCACATGAGAAAAAGAGGGAAAAATAAATGCCACAGGTAGTTCCTTGATCCTCTAACTCATCTTCTTTATTACTTTTTTGATATGGTCTCCTGGAATGCCAGTTGTCTACTAATAGAGGCAAACCAAACTACTAATTCGAAAATAAGCCATAATTCCTAATTTTAAATGCAACCAACCATTACCCTGCAACCAGAACTCCCTATGTTTCATACGGAAAAAATGGAGGAAAAATGATTTTTTTTAACCAAATTCAATGGTGAATTATACAGTGTCCAGCTTAATTTCATCACTCCAATTTGTTAAGGGTCTAATGAGTCTTTGCACACTTACTGGATCAGTAATGAAAACTCAAAAGAAAAAAGAAAAGGTGAAGTTGCTGGGGATAATAACCAAAAGGGAGGCCGTACCTGAAGATGAACGTGAGTTATGAAGAGCTTTGGGGAGCGGAGATGACAATGCCAGGGAGTGCATGGTAGCTGCCATTGCAGGGAAGAAGAGAGACAGTACTTGTTAAGACTCGTCTCTTGTTAGTTAGTTATAAGAGAGAGTAACATTCAACAATGTGGTCTGAAAAAAGTGTGGTGTGTAACAAAGATAGCCATTCACTTGCAAACTATGTTTGGTTTTGCAAAACTCAAAAGGATTTTGTGTGTTGGACAGGGTGATTGGATTCAGATGGCTGACACAAGATTGACATGCTGACATGGCAACTCTAGAATGATACACGTTCAGTGAATTATGATATTTCTCCGGTGAATCCCAACCATCAATCATCAACGAGGATCAACAATGAAAAAAGGAGCAAAAAAATTAAAAAAAAAGCGGATATTAGTTAAGATGTTTGTTATTTAAAAATAATTTTGTCCCGAGAATATTGTAGACGAGCTCATGATTCTCGGCTCCTGCCACCAGCATACATGACATATGGGTATATCTGAAGCCAACACTGTTATAAATAGGCCAAAAAAAAATCAGAATTTTCATAAGCAAACAAAATAATATTTAAATAAAATAAGATAATATAACTCAATATTATTATAATAAAAATAATAAAAAAATATTAATCTTATATTTTTTATCGCGTAGGATTGAGTAATATTATTGAGATAAATAAATTTTAATGAAAAATTTAACTATGATATTTCTCTTCTAAAACAACCACCCACCTAATATATTCCGAGAAATTATTAGATAGTCATGGAATATTAGGTGAATTATACTTATATTCAATAATAAACTGATATTTTAAAATAATATCAGTGATTGATCAAGAAAATTTAGGTAATAAAAATAAATAAAATACATATATATAACAAAATATTTCACATAATTTTAATTTTAATATTGAATTAAAATTAATAAGATAATAGAAGAAAGAATATATGTATATTTCTAAAAATATTTCAAATTTTAGTGGAGACATGTGCCTTCATCCCAATATAAATAGATTTATCCTTGGATAGAATCCATCATTAACTTAAATATTTATCTAATACATCACTTTATTATTAGATAGAACACAATTTATGTGATATTTTATGAATATCTAATAATTTCTCATTCAACTCTCCGTAACTCCATGTCATTTCTTGACTATCTTAAAGGTATATAAAATAAATTTAATTTTGCTACTAGTATAAAAAAAATTTTATACAGATATATAATCATATATTATATATCAATAAAAGTGATTGATTTAATTATTTTTTATCTTAAAAGTGTTATAAATAGATATGTATAATTGAGTAATAATATAAAATTCTTTTATAATAATAATATATTAAAATTAATCTCTTTTAAAATTTAAGCATAAATACAGATAACAGAAGACATTATAAAAGACAGGTGACGTTTACAATGCTCTAGCTAAAAAGTTGGACACTGATGATCTATTTTATCCTTTCAATAACAATTTTTTTTTCTTATTATAAAGACCAAATAATCCACTTATGAATGCAATTTTACAAGCCTGCCATCCACCCTTGTTCGTACCTCATAACATGAAAACTGAGAACAGAAGCCATGTATAGGGGATGAAAAGAATTTTTTTTAATAAAAAATTTTTTTTTTTAGAATAGTATATAAAAACAATTTTACCTATGTTGGGCTGCAGACACATTTTGTTTAAATAAATTAGGCTCTAAATAATTCTGTTACTAGTAAGCAGCCTAAAACAACCTTTCCCAAAGTAATATTAATATTGTGACCAAAAAAAAAAAAATTAACATTGTAATATTAATTTGCTTAACAAAAGTTATTTCTACGTTTTTCCATTTTCATATTTCCACTTTGTAATTGTTACATGATTTTCATTTGTTTTTCATTTTCACATTAATATTATTATCAATTAGAACAACTTTACAAGACACTGTTTACAAAAGCTTACAATATTTTCCTTTTCATGTTTATCAAACTAAATGGAAAAAAAAAAAAAATCGATATGTCCATATCAATATAAGTCCAAGTATTTGTTTAATTATTTTCAATTAGAACAATATTAAAACTTTTACTTCAACCTACGAGTCGTTGGATTAAAAATGACTATTCCACATGACAAATTGCTGTAATCATCTAACAAATAACTTGACACAAATAAACCACTACCTTTAACACTAACTAATAAATTACTTCATCCATATTATTTTATTGAAGGTATGAATGTCTTTCATTTTGACGCTATAATAAATATTTCTACATCATTGCTTCAATAACATCTTAAATAATTACTTCAACAGTCCTCAAATTAAGACTTTGTTTGATGTTGTTGTAATTTTTTTAGAGTTGTTGAGTTTTTTAAACTCTTTAAAAGCTGTTTTTAAAAGGTTATAGTAATATTATTTTGTAAATTAATATAAAAATTACTTTTAATAAGTAGAAATTACAAGATTAGTATTTAATAAAATTACTTTTAAAATCTAAAATAACTATAATAAATATAAATATTAAAGACGATAATTTCTGCTTTCACTACCATTAAAGTGAATAGAGTTATATTGATTTTTTAAATTTTAAATAACATAAACTAGTTTTCAAAAATATCTCATGAAGATCCTCAAAAGTACCCCATAACTTTTAAAAGTCAAGAGCAAAAGCAACCCAATTTTCTTATTTACCAAGCAAAAAAAATTCGCCTACATTTTTCATAATTAAGCAAGAACATTCCTTTAAAGGTCTATGTCAAACTCACCAAAATTGAAAGAAATTAAAATGATTAGTATGCCCATCTTACATTACATCTCGTACACTACAATTTCCTTCCATTGAACATTTTCTATCTATAATATTATGAGTTCGTTCAAAATGACATTTTTTTGGGAAAAAATACTTATTATTTAAAAAAGTGCTTTTAATCAATACAATTTATATCCACATCTTTTTCTCTCTTACCAAACCACAATTTTTCTCTATTTGCATTTGTTTTCCTAATTTATCTATAAACAAACCTCTTTTGTTCTTTTAGCCCAAACGAACTCATAAGTAGTTTTAATAAATAGATTATACAAATGTAAAATTACTTTTTTTTTTAAAAAAAACCTTTACTAAAGATTATTTTTACAAGAATATCTCTTTTTAACAAGATTATACAAAATGTACTGAATATAAAATTGAAATAATACAATTTTGCAAGTAAATAACATTGAATAAATAAGACAATAACAGCATACTATTTATCTTCTTTTTTCGTGTTTTATAATTAACACAATTTTATCGTCCATTTTAATTTTAAGGATTTTTCCCCTTTCATCAAATAATTAAACTTTTCAATAGTATCTTTATTTTACAAATTATTTAAAAAATAAATGCCATATAGCCGCGACTCCATATATTTATAAAATTTTTCCCTCCATTGTTTATATATATATATATTAGCTATGATACCATAAAATAATAAAATCTTACATATTCGATACACTAACTTTTACTTTTAGGACACCTAAAAAAATAAACTCAACTAATGATACTGTACCAACTTTTTTTATTTAATACAATACAACTAAAGGGAAAAAAATAATACAATACAAAAAGCAATAAAAAAATATATACAACACAACAAACGAAATGCTTTGACTCGTTCCTGCCCCAACAATGTATAAATAATATAAAACATGACATTTCTGTGCTGCATAGTATTTCCACAGTTTAGGCTAGGTATACACTCGTTTGGTGTCCATTTACGTCATTACAAAAATTGAACAAATTTGACTTGTTAAACAATTTACCCAATTACGGACAGTGTATCCATGAGGGTAGTATATATGCTATCACTTTAAACTTCCCTCACTGCATCTAAACTGTCATCTTTATTTTATTAGTATCTGGATGATTATGATTCTTTGGATCATCAATATCCAATTTTTTGATTGGAGCATTATAAACGTCACCTAAAAGACAGCTTGTTATAGACTTTTTTCATTTATCCTTCGTTATTTTTACCGTGACGATACTGCTAACGAATCTCTAAGGATGATGATGCATGTGACATGTCGAAGAGCACAATAAGAATTATGATCTTACCATGTTTAATTTTTAATCTTAAGAGCAAACTAGGACGTATTTGCTTAGGCCTTTTTTATTTGCTGAGGCAGCCCTCAACTCGAAATGCCTGGCATTGACTCCTATCCTGTGTCATACATAGCTAATGCTAATGGTCCACACTCTACACACAGGCATGCATTTGAAAATTGTAGTTGATCTCAATTAGGAAACTCCAAAAACATATCAAAGGCCCACAAACTCCAAACCGACTCCCCCATGGGGATTATCAATGAATAAGGAACGATGAAAGGGCAGTGGTTAACCGCATATGGTATCCGCAATGAGTCGTGTGTTGGACTCCTAGGATCAATGTACCCCCTTTTCCCCCCTCCCCCATGACCAAAAAAGAGAGCAATGAAAGGGAGATGAATTCACTCACCAAACTCAGTGCTCATTGCACACAATACTTAAAAATTGCATTTCTTGGCCTTGAACGGGTTGAGAATTGAGACTACTGAAATTTATCCAAAAAAATAAAAATAAAAATAAAGACAAAAATCCCATTTACTCATCAAAATCTAAAATAAAAATGAACGGATAAAGTATCAAAAAATTTAAGAAATGATCTTACTTTATCTGCATTTTTAGCACATTAAAAAATATCTGAGGCTAAAATTGTGCAGGGTACGAAAGTTAAAAAAATTAAATTGAATAATTATTTTATAGAATTTATATCTTTTTCATAAAAAATCCTCTAAAGCATAATCTGCACTTCAAAATATTTTTCTAAGCAAAAATTTTTTTAAGAAAACGTTTCACCATTTTATCTCAAATAAAAAAACTATTTTATAATATTAAATGTAGCTTGTGTAAGTGTTCATATTGAAATTATTGAAAAAAAAATAATGTAGTAGTATTTTTTTTTTTTTTTGGGTCATAATGTAGTAGTAGTTTAATTATAAATGAATATAAACCCTTTTATATTGGCTAGTGGCCAACATATCTTTTTGATTGCTTAAGTCCCCGAGATTATCTCTGAGATCATGGAAATCTTGTAAGCTAACAAAGTGATGCTTTCAATAAGTTAAATATGACATATCATAGAATAATTTAATCAAATCTATCAAAAATAAATTTCGAAATAAACTTCTATATATCAAAGTTCAGTTGGAAAAGAAAATCAGAACATTCATGGAATGTGATACCTGATTTATTGAAGTGAAATATCCAGGCTTCTTGATTTATAGGAACTAGAAAGCTGAAAACCAACATTTTGAGCCAAAGCCTATAATAATTTTCTAAACTAATATACTAGGCCAAGCCACATCACATGCACATCACATGCACGTGCTGCATGTGCAATTAGGAGCACTATGATCCCATTTCAGCATCTCCTTGCTGGCTGTAATATGGGTTTTCTTTTCTTTTCATTTTTTGAATGGGTTTTCCTTGGCACAAAGGCATTTGGACTCGAGTAAGCAAAGTTTTCAACCTTCACTCTATTCCCCCACCAATGACCAATGAAATGCAAGAAAAAACAGCCATTAGACTAATTCAATATTTGAAATCCTCACTGTCTCTCTCCAATTATAAGAAAGGATGTGCTTCACCAGGAAGCTGCAATTTCACATGGCTTCCATCTGTCCTAGTACATGGGATAGGTAACATATGTGATCTAGGCAAATAGAAAGTGCACTAATATTTACCATACCATGTGTGCATGTGAATATTGAAATGGGATCAAAGAAAAAAGAAATTATATTTATATGAGAAGTGGCAGTTGGTGGGCTCAGACCATGATTGATCAAGTGCAGCACTTTTCTCCCATTTCCTTATGTTTGAGGATTCCTCCTATAATTTATTCTCCATCCCTTGTGAGCATGTCCCTACTTTCATCCATTGCTTGCTTCTTCATCTTTGTGTAATTTTTTAAAATAACAAAAGCAAAAACCTGCTCTAGGAATTAACAAGGATCATTATTCATTAATCCCCGGATACATTTGAAGAATTTTAGTTCTGCATATTATCAAATTATCAAAGTAGAATAGTTTTAAGCACCAACAAATAAAATAGAAAGGTTTTTGTTGCATTGCACGGGTTCTTCCGTTGTTAGCTGGCACATATGCATATGTTTCTAGTATTTCACCAATGGTCAACTGAGTGCATAACTGATAATCTAGTTTTAAAATACCTCATAATTGTTGTTGTGGCCATTTCATTTCATTTTTCAAAAATTTAATGAATGATAAGAACTTGTCTTATTTCAAGTTTCTTCCCCCCTCTAACATGGAAAGATTCCCTTCTCAAAATTATAATGAATAACTAACATTTGTTAGGCTAAAACCGTCAAGTGGATGATGGGTGATGTTTCTGATCTTTCCTTCTTTAAATCTTGTTAAATAAAATTTTTCGTCTCTCTCTCCCGTGTCTATTATTTCTTTCTCACTCTCTAGCCCATAATAGTGGATCACAAAAATTGTGAGGCATACACAGTTTCTTAGGTTATTCTTTGTAAAAAGTTATTCCCATTATCACATGGCTTTGGTTTGGATTTTGACATGTTAAGATAATCACAATCACATCAATGTTCTTTGGTGGATCTTACATTAACCATATATTAGTTGGCCCACTTATGCATCATTTCTGAATCTTTGTCAAACTCAGAACTTAGAAATTACCCTTCAATGAATCTACTGCAACTGGAAAGTCCACTTACACACTCATGGTCATGGAACACACCTAAAGTGGCTTAGCAAATATTTTAACTCGAGTTACTGAGAAAGATGCTTTAGACAATGTCTTGTCTGAAAGCAGATTTCACAAAGTTCAAAATAACTTATAACTTCCCTTTACAATGCAGTAGGTCAAGTATTACAATTTTTTTTTTTTTTTGTGTTTTCTTTTTTTCAGTTTTCTCTTTTCCCACAGCTGCTTGACAGCAATACCTGTAAAGACTCAAAAAATAACAGCATAAATGATAATCATAGATTGCCAACTTGATATATATTTGTGAAACTGATGAAATCTTGAGTGAAATTACCTAGCTTAAAAACTTAAGGGCGCTTATGGATCATTCATATGGTCAAGTCTATGGTGAAGATGTGTGTGTGTACATACATACATACATATATACATAAATAAATACATAAATACATATACATACATATATATATATAATCTTGTTAGCAAGAATGTAATTACCGTAAAATGGAATCCAACATAAACAAATAGCAGAGAAATTGTTTCATTTTCTTTTTTGAAAAAAATTAACTGCCTTATTCCTCTTCAAATTGACAATGATTTACCGAAAGAGGAAAAAGTAGAAACTAAGGCAGCATTAAGCGCCACATTCTCTCCCATGTTTTATGTCTGAGAAACTTTAAATATGTCCAAAGCTTCACCTGTTAATAACTTGCACGCTACTAGCTGCTTTGAAATACCAGTTCATAAACCTGACAAGCTCTTAAAAATGACCGAAACTAATCAAGATTTATCGATCATATAATATAGTAGGGAATCACATACATTTCTGGTTCTTGTTTCAACAACTTCTCATAAACTAGGCATATCACTCTCTCTGTCAGTTTTTTCTGCCCATCCCCACTTCACATTTCTCCTTCAGTTTCAGCAGAGATTGCAAATGATGGACAACTGAGACATTAATCAAGCAGAATGAAGAAGAACAAGATGCACATGAAAACCAAGTTTTTCATCTTCTTCTTTTGTTACATTGGCTGTTTCTCTTATGGTTATGCTGCTGCTGCTGCAAATGATGAAGTATCTGCTTTGCTTTCTATAAAAGCAGGTCTTGTTGATCCATTGAACACCCTGCAGGATTGGAAACCGTTGGACAAAGCACCAGGGAAGGATGCAGCACACTGTAGCTGGACTGGTGTCTCATGCAACTCAGCTGGAGTTGTAGAGAAGCTTGATCTCTCCCACAAGAATCTCAGTGGCAGCATATCCAACGATATACTAAGGCTGAAAAGTCTCACCTCTCTAAACTTGTGCTGCAATGCTTTTTCATCACCATTGCCAAAATCCATAGCCAATCTCGCCGCACTGAAGAGTCTTGATGTAAGCCAGAACTCCTTCACTGGTGACTTTCCATTAGGCCTCGGAAAGTCGTGGCGACTTGTGAGTTTAAATGCATCCAGCAACGAGTTCTCAGGTTCTCTTCCCGGAGACCTTGGAAATGCCTCTTCCTTAGAGATGTTGGATCTCAGAGGCAGCTTCTTTGAAGGGTCAGTTCCAAAATCATTCAGCAACTTGCATAAGTTGAAGTTCCTTGGTCTATCTGGGAATAATCTCACTGGGAAAATTCCTGGGGAGCTGGGACAACTTTCATCGCTGGAGTATATGATACTTGGGTACAATGAATTTGAAGGCGGGATTCCAGCAGAATTTGGAAATCTCACCAGCCTTAAGTATCTTGATTTAGCAGTAGCCAATCTTATTGGTCAGATTCCAGCTGCATTGGGAAAGCTCAAGTCATTGAATACAATTTTCTTATACAACAACAATCTCGAAGGCAGAATTCCACCAGAAATCGGCAACATGACTTCTTTGCAGTTGCTGGATCTCTCTGATAACATGTTGTCAGGAAAAATTCCAGCTGAAATAGGTCAGCTGAAGGATTTGGAGCTTCTGAACTTCATGGGCAACAAGCTATCTGGCCCTGTGCCTTCTGGCCTTGGGGATTTGCCTCAACTGGAGGTGCTTGAGCTGTGGAACAATTCCTTGTCAGGCCCATTGCCTAGTAATCTTGGCAAGAATTCACCATTGCAATGGTTGGATGTATCATCCAATTCACTCTCTGGTGAGATTCCAGAAACTCTTTGCAGCCAGGGCAATCTCACCAAGCTCATACTGTTCAACAATGCCTTCTCTGGTCAAATTCCAGCAAGCCTATCAGGGTGTCCTTCACTTGTTCGTGTTCGAATTCAGAATAACTTTCTTTCTGGGACAGTTCCTATAGGTCTTGGTAAGCTTGGGAAGCTTCAGAGGTTAGAATTGGCTAACAATAGTCTCACTGGTGGAATTCCTGATGACATTGCTTCATCCACATCCCTTTCTTTCATTGATCTCTCAAGAAACGAACTCCACTCTTCTCTTCCTTCCACCATTCTTTCCATACCAAACCTGCAAGCTTTCATGGTCTCCAACAACAACTTGGAAGGCGAGATCCCAGACCAATTCCAGGACTGCCCTTCACTTACAATTCTCGACCTCTCATTGAATCATTTCTCTGGAGGCATTCCAGCAAGCATTGCTTCTTGCCAGAAATTGGTAAATTTGAACCTACAAAGCAACCAATTGACTGGTGAAATGCCAAAAGCAATAGCTAACATGCCTACATTGGCCATTCTTGATCTTTCCAACAACTCTCTGACTGGTCAAATACCTGAGAGCTTTGGTCTTTCCCCAGCTCTGGAATCCTTCAATGTCTCATACAATAAGCTTGAAGGCTCTGTCCCAGCAAATGGCATGCTAAGAAGTATAAACCCAAATGATCTGGTGGGCAATGCTGGCCTATGTGGTGGTGTCCTCCCTCCATGTGGTCTAAACTTAGCATATTCATCAAGGCATGGGAGCTCACATGCCAGGCACATTATTACGGCATGGATAATTGGAATATCATCAATCCTAGCCATTGGGATTGCAATCGTGGTAGCAAGATCTTTATACATAAGGTGGTACACCGAGGGGTTCTGCTTCGGAGAAAGATTTTATAAGGGTAGCAAAGGGTGGCCCTGGAGATTGATGGCGTTTCAGAGGCTTGGTTTTACAAGCACTGACATTCTAGCTTGCATCAAGGAAACGAACGTGATTGGCATGGGAGCTACTGGGGTCGTTTATAAGGCTGAGATACCACAATCAAGTACAGTAGTGGCGGTAAAAAAATTGTGGAGATCGGGATCTGATGTTGAAGTAGGAAGCAGTGATGACCTTGTTGGAGAGGTGAATCTTTTAGGGAGGCTAAGGCATAGGAACATTGTTAGACTACTAGGACTTGTTCATAATGACACTGATGTGATGATAGTTTATGAATATATGCACAACGGCAACCTTGGAGATGCCTTGCATGGCAAACAAGCAGCAAGATTGCTTGTAGACTGGGTTTCGCGGTATAACATAGCTCTAGGAGTTGCACAAGGGCTTGCTTATCTTCATCATGACTGTCATCCGCCGGTTATCCATCGAGACATCAAGTCAAACAATATATTGCTTGATGCAGATCTTGAGGCAAGGATAGCAGATTTTGGGTTAGCCAAGATGATGATCCGGAAGAATGAAACAGTCTCCATGGTTGCTGGATCCTATGGCTACATTGCCCCTGGTGAGTTACTAGTTCATACATCTTAATTTATCTGATTAATAATTACATTTCAATTAGCAGATTAAGATACAAAAACAAGGCTGCCTGTATTCATATTTGTGAACAGATGTTTGCTCATTTTCTAGATGTGCAACATTTATATTCATAACCTTCCAGTGATTTGTTTTTTCTATGGCAGAATATGGATTTGCCTTGAAGGTGGATGAAAAGATTGATGTTTACAGTTATGGAGTAGTTTTGTTGGAGCTTCTGACTGGAAAGCGGCCTACAGATCAGGAATTTGGAGAGTCTGTAGACATTGTAGAATGGATTAGAGGGAAGATTAGAGACAACAAATCTCTAGAAGAAGCATTAGACCCCAATGTAGGAAACAGCAGGCATGTCATAGAAGAGATGCTTTTAGTTCTAAGAATAGCACTGCTTTGCACTGCCAAGCTCCCCAAGGACAGACCAACCATGAGGGATGTCATAACGATGCTTGAAGAGGCAAAGCCCCGGAGAAAGAGCAGTAGTAACAGGGAAACATGTTCAGCTAACAACAAGGAGGTGCCAGTTTTTAGTCCATCACCAGTTAATGGCCTTGTGTAGGAAACCAACGAGTTTTTTTCCGGGCCAACAACCCGTTTAGACGTGTAATTTTGTAATCAGCGGTTCATATTTGTGTTTAAAATTATTAGAGGGTACATCAAAAAGGATTAATTTTCGCGGATAAATTTTCGTTGTATCCTGATGTTGTCACATATTTCTGCTGTCAGCAGAAACCAAGATCAATAAATTGTACCTATTTATTATCCTTTGAATAACAATAATAACTTCCTAGAAGTGTGTTGGACATGTCGTATTAGGCATGATAGGATAAGATAATACAATACATTATGATCTTATTCGTTGTTCAGTGCAGTCAATATATTATATAAGCTTATCCATCAAACCTCCCTTATAAGTTAAAATGATGGATAACTTAATTCAGTTTGGGGAAGCCATATTAGGCCTGATTAACTGTTGATGTATAAGAGTTCTTTTATTTTTTTTCATTTTTTAATATATTTTATTAAAAGAAAAATAATTATTAAATAAATAATAAAAAATAAAAAACCATATAAACAAAAAAAATTATTTAATAAAAATTTTAATAATAAATAAATATTTTTAAAAAATAATAATTATAAAATAACTATTAAAACTAATATAAAAATATAAGAATAAAAATTTATTAATAAAATATATAAATAATATTTAATTATATATAATAAAAAATACAACTAAATATAAGAATATGATATTAGGTTTGTTTAAATTTTAATATATAAAAACTCCCTCTCTATTTTTATTTTTTTTTCTCTCTCTCTCTCTCTCTCTCTCGCATATTTTTTATATTATGACAAAATATTAAAAATAAATAAATAATTTTTAATATAAAATTATTTTTATATATAATAAAAAATAGCTAAAATAATTATAATAAATATTTAAATAATTATATTAATTTTTAAATTTAAATTTAATATTCAAAAATTATATTTATTATAATTTTTTTTTCTGATTATATTATATATAATACAATATCTTATATAATGATATACCAAATATTGTATAATATTAAATTTTTATCAGGTCTTATATAATTAACCCTTATCCTATCAAGTCTTATACTATCAGGCATACTAAACGGGCCTAGATATACATGATGTACTCCAAAGTAACTTGGTCCCAATTTCCTTTTTTTTACCCCTTCTGGGAAGCCATGATTCTCAAGTTTGTTCTTGGTACTGCATTCTCGAGTTATTCATATTCACAATCCCAGTAAGAAAATGTTAGACTAAGTTAATACACTCACGAACCCCCAGGCTCTTATAGTAATAGTTACGAATTAAAATAGTAGTATAGTAGTATTACACTGCCCCATTAATCAATTTTTTTCTTATTTGCGGTCCAGTTATGATAGTCTAAGCTCGAAATCAAACTCACAGGCATAGAGTGGGTGCCCAGCCAATATTCAGAAGCGACAGATTGTCAAAATTAATTCCGGGCAAGCATTCTTTCTAAAACGCCACATCGTTGCTTGTGAGTGAAACAAATCTTGACACGTATTTAAACTTTTTTAAACAAAAGACTCATCTCCTGAGTACATGAAACGTCCTTTGACGGTAACATCCATGTCAAAGTAACATCCACGCATACATGGCTCAATTTGTGTTCTAGAAGAAATAACATAGAGCAAAAGGTGAACCCACAGCTTAGTTTGAACCTAGAACGTTACGTACTCGACACCCAACCCTTAAAAAAATATCTCTCAAAAATAATTCCTAATATCACTATTTTTGGTCGAAAAAAAAGAAGAGGAATCTGATAACATTACCGTAGCACATATTTTCTGCAGCATATTTTACTTCAACCGGCATAAGGCAGCTTCAATTCGAATTCGAATAGCAATAACCCCAAGGAACCATAAGGTATGAAAATAAGTATTTAATATGTCAACCTTATTAATAAGTACTAACATTTTGAACGAGCGCTGGTAAAATTAAAGGCTATGATTCCCCTAAACAGGGAATAAAGGACCTCTACTTCAAGTGAAAATTCGAGTCACAATAGAAGAGTAAAAGAAAGCAATCAAAATTTCACAAGTTAGTAAGCATCTCGTATTTACATTATAAAGAAACACCAAAAACTTATGACTAGCATTACATGAACGGTCCAAGTGAATATGATATACCAAAAATCAATTAAACAAACAAATTAAACAACAAAAAGGGGGAAAAAAAAAGCCGAGGTTTGAATTTCAAAATCCCTTACTTGCTTGCAGTATTACTTTGCTGCTTTTCTATTTGTTGTTTTTCTCTCATTTTTATTCCTTCTATTCATGTCATAGATTTTAGGCCTTATGCTTTTCTGCATCCTAAGCCACGCGAAGTTGCAAATCTTATCTATGAGGGCTTGCTTTTCAATCTGCTGTTCTTTTCTTCCAGTCTTGGTGCTGCAAATAAGAAACTAAGTTAGAGAAAGGAAAGTAGAAGCAACAAGTTGCGCCGGTAATAGTAATGCGTCTTATTTGTGCTTACCAAGTCCATTAGCCTCAGACGTCCTCATGATTCTTAGCCTCCTCACAGTGCTAAGGAACATCCTGATTGCAATTTTATAGGATAAAGGCAGATAAATATCAAACCCGATAAATCGCAAGGTCCTACATTTCGGCATTGCATTACAAGACGAAAAGCAAAGCTAACATCTACTTTGAAAATACTTGTATCAATTGCAATTCTCAGATCTTAAGTTCTTGCTTTCGTTCTATTTGTAGTTATTAATGATATTGTCCTTGATCAGGAAAAGGGCCATGGTTCCTATCTACTCTAAGAAGTCCAAGGCCCCAGTGAATTTTTATAACTGATATTTGGATATTAGCATAGGCTGTGAAATCAGCAGCAAATTGTAATTTATTTTTGTCTTGCAGTTACTTTCTGGCAACAGTGACTTTATATAGAACCCTGGGCCACCAAAAGCCAAAACAAGGGCAACGGCAACTAACCTAGAAGTTTACATCATATAATAATAAGAAAACTAGGCTCATTTCTGTCAGTTATTAGAGTTAGATGCACTGAAGCTTTTCCAAAAGGCTAAGGCTGCTGTCAAGAAAGCAGCAGAGGTCCAGGTACTTCCTAGGACACAGATAAAATCTCAGATTTGCCTGATCAAATTAAACAATACACATACTATTTGAAAATCAACCGACAAAGCAAATTTTAGCTTGATGGAAAATCAAATTGTTGATTATGAACCTAAACTTACCACCAGGGAACATCTCCAACAAGCATCCAGTCTCCTTCCTTGTCTTCATAAGTCAGCACAATATGGGAAGATCCATCCAATAATTTTGATTGTCCATCTGCTCCAAATACAATGCCATGACCCTCTCCATTTGATCCTACTGACAATGATGTCAACACCATTGTGGAAGAAAGGAATTGAACACATTGAAAACACTAGCCTATCATCTATCTTAAAACAAAAATACAAAAGAGACAGAGTGGGGGAAAAAAATGACATGCCAGAATTTTATTATTGAACACATCAAGTTGTTAGCCGCTTTTGTATCTTTGAAATTTTTTACACTTTGATTGCTCATATGTTACAATACTGACAATGAGATACTCTTGCAAAGGAAAGGAGTACATAGAAACGAATCCATTCTTAACATGATAATGAAAAGAACAAAGAGGGGAAGAGAAAGAGTTTAAACCCTTATCGCTCCCACCAACATAAAGTAATCCACATTTGCATGTCAATTGTTAATCTTTTACTAATCATTCTTAACAAATACATGTTGTGCTTTATCACATATGTTTACATAGCCAGTCCCAAGCCCGAATAAAATAATAGGGTTGTGTTAGACAGTCAACCGCTAACGTAAAAATTTGTCAAATTTTCATGGCATGGATCAAAGATGTGACTTGTTGGACAATAGTTAATCACACATATTTTTAGATTTGGCAAAGTTGTAAAGAAAAGAAGTAAGAAGTTATTATTGCATCGTATTTAAAGTTGACACAAGAAAGCAATGACACAAAGCCAACAAATTATTCATTATTCGCCAAGCAGATTAAATCTTGGTAAAATTGAAAACATGACATAGTTCCATACAGGAGTTGCATTTTCTTTGCTAGAACTTAGAAGTATAAAGAATAAGAAAAACTCACCTTTGCCAGTGATGACTGTAGTCGGTTCATTAAACATATCCTCCAAAGCTTGAGCTAAGTTTTCATAGGAACTATAAGCACTCAAATCAACTTTCCTTCCAATTGGCACCCCATCCATATTTACCTTGACAAACAGGGAACTCCTGAGGTTTCCTTTTTCTTTCAAAATAATGTGGTTGTTATCGCTGCCACTGTCCACACTCTTCCTTACCACAGCAATATTGCCCTTACTTTTCTCAACCATGGAAAATACTTCGGTGGCTTGTGATTTTGCATGGCTATTAAAGCTATTCATTCTATAAGCTCCCAGGGGAGGCCATCCAACCACCTGACTGTGTAAAAAATCCAGTCACAGCAGAAATGACAAACCCATCAGTAAGGAAATGAGAACAAAATTGATAAATACTTGATTCATTCTGTTTCTATAAAGAGCAAAACACCAAGAACATCATTGAGATATATCATAACCATAAATATCACAGAATCAAACCAAGCATCTTGCAGGTTGCAAAGTTATTTCGGATAGGAGTAAAACAATACAATTTAAAAGCAAGAAGATTACTAAACGATAGCTCTGCAGACTTCTTATGGTAAGTGGGTAGTTTCTACGGCATAAGTTTCGTAGCTGCTTTACTTGTGCTAAACAAATAAAGCTGTTAATATTAACATAACCACCAAGCAAATGAAACATACTACTTCGAACTTGAATTTTATTTATTTATTTTCCTTTTTAACAGCTGGTTTGAGTTTGAAGAAAACTAAGTATGCATTAGATGAAAAATTTTAGATTGCATATATAATTTGATTTTGATCAAATATCAATCACTTGATATTCCAATACCCATAGCTTCAGTGTAGTCCAATAGATATTACAACATTCTTTCTCCTCAACAGTACGTAACTTTTCCATCGTTGAGAACTTAAAATCCAAATGGTCTACACCATTATAAATAGTCCCATTTTAACAAGTTACCGCGTTTCTTTATAGGCACTGTTTAATAAATCATCTTAAGCAACACGATCATTCGTTAATACATTCATCAAGAGTGTTGAATTTCGGACATGACAACAGAACTGAGAACTCCGTAATTATCAATAATTCCCACTTATAATAAAAGATCATTACTGAGTATGTAATAAACATACTATTCAAAGTTCAAACCAATGACAACTCAACAACCAAACCAGAAAGATGGAGATGCTCAACTAAATTGGAAAGCCCGTGCTAACTGCTAAACATTAAAAACAGGAGAACAACACAAGTCATTTCTTATATGTTATAACACAGGCCAAGCTAACAATTAAAAGGAAAAGAAGAGAACCCCGAATGGCCAAAAAAAAAAATGAAAAAAGAAAAAGGAAAGTGAGAAGAACAAAGGAAAATCATGTTACCTGGGACGGTTGGTAGCGACGACAGTATCAGCAGCTCTTTTGGTCCCAGAAGTGACATTACTCCTGTTCAACGATGAAGAAGAAGAAGAGGATGAAGCTGAAGAAGGAAAATCCTTAGCCGTAAATATTCTGGCATAGGGAAGGGTTGAAGAAGAAGAAGAAGAAGAAGGGTGGGACTTTGCAAGAGGAGATGGAGAAAGGCTTAACCCAAGACCCAATTCAAGGTGATGAGAGTCGTGATCAGGGGAGGAAGAGTCCTCAGAGGAGAGGGCCAAGTTATCATCTTTGGAGAGCGTTGTCATCGACCCACCACCGCAAGAAGAACCATGCATGGTTTTGGAAGTTGAGTTGAATATAGATGAAGGGTGTGAAGTGTGAAGAGTAGAGTGGATGAATAATGAAGCCAAGGTTTTTTAAATGGTAAATAAAAGAGACAGGGTTGGTTGGTGATGAGTGATGAAGGATGGGAAGGGAGTGAAAGGGTATTTTTTCGTTTGGAGGGGACGGTGATATGGTTGGTTGTATGGTGGAAGGTGGACAAGCAGAAGAAGGGCAGAGAGTTATGGTGCGGATTGACAGGGTGGATGGGATGGGATGGGATGGGATGAGAGGGTGAACTGTGAAGGAAGGTGGCACAGTGCAGTGAGTGAGTGAAACAGAGACAGAGATGGATGTGATGCGAGACGAGATGGTTGGCATTGGGTGGCGTGGTAAACAAGACTGACTCAACTCAGAGAGGGTCGACAGAGGTGAAGGAGAAGGAAGAAGTAGTGATTGATTGGTGGGCGGCCCACCCTTCCTGTCTGTCTGGTTTGCGCGCCTCTCGGCACCATCAATGTCCTTCCTACTTCATTTCTACTTCTAACTTCTATGCTCTCTCCTCTTTGTCACCCTTACCGTTGCATTTGGACTACCTTTTTCATTTTCTCGTCTCACGACGAACATCCGAGTTAATGCCATAAGTGGAATTCAGATACAAATTACTCTTTATTCATAATTTATTAAGTTTTTTTTTTCTAATATTAAGTAAATAAGAAAAAGGCTACTTGAATTAGTGGAGAGAAGTTTAGATAATTTATATAATATTATAAATTTAAATTCTATTGCTATTTATGTTTTATATTAAAAAAAAGGCTCACTATAATATAGAATGTGTTTATTTCAATTTAAAATAAAATATTATAAAATTTAAATTTTATATATGATTAAAAAATAATTTTTTTTAAAAAAATAATCCTTTTTAACTTCTATAAAAATTAATTTTTTCAGATAAAAAATAATTTTTTGCAAAAAAAATTATAAATAAATACACCCATAATATGTTGTAATATTTTAAGTTGAGTCATCTCGTAAGCTTAAGTCATATTGCTCCATGATTAGTATGCTTTATTATAGATATGACGCACCATAACGTGGCACTGGATATATGGCGACATATATCAAAGGAAGAAACGAGAAAATGAAATGAGCAATAAATCACGAGAATTCTCAATACGGTTGCAAGTGTCGCAAGGACCAGCCTACACAACGATGTTTACATTTACATGCATAAACAAATAAATAAGCTCCAAAGGACAAGCCGACAAAAGGTAGGGCCGAGGCATCACACGGCTTGGAAAGTGAATAGCCTGTCCTTTTACACAAACAGTGCCTCTACTCTCCTCCTTCTCCAGTTCAAAGCGCACAACATTCGCAATTCGACGCTCCCTTTCACGTCTGCCATTTCTAAATTCTAATGCCCCTTCGATTCTGTGGCGTGCCGCGTGTCGTCCATCCTAGCCTGTGGCTTCCACTACAGATGGTCGACAGCGGATGCCGCTTGTCACAGGCGGAGGAGACAGTGATCTAAGCTGCCTGCCCTCTGTGGGACCCCCTCCATATGCCACTTGGGATATTAAATAGTATGTCATATGATGTGCTGTCTGAGAGTAATTCGGTTGAATTACACTGGCATCATTATGAATTATAAATTTTCACGCCAACAACAATTATGATGACCTTACGGTATTTTCGAGAAATCGTGACAACAATAAATTCCACTTGTTGCAAACTACTAGGAGTGTTCATCACGAGTACGCTCAAGCCACAAGTCACGAGTCACAACTCCATTTGCGCCTTGCGCTGTCTATTATAAAGAGAGGCAACTTTTTAATTATATGTTAATTGTTATGCACCTTTTAAATCCAATAATTCAAGGCGAGTTCTTTGGTGCAACTCACCTCTAAGTTGCATCATGCAACTTTTCAACCTAACGATAAAATTTAATAGTGTATCAATATATCAATTATTTATAATATATTATAATAATTTTTAAAATTTATCTGTATAATTTAAAATTAAATAAAATTTTATTTATATAATCTTAAAATTAAATAAAATTCTTTTGAAATATTTTAGGATTAAATAGATAAATTTTAATTATTTTTAAAATAATTATAATGTATTATAATAATTTTTAAATTTATCTGTGTGATCTTTAAATTAAATAAAATTTTATCTATATAATTCTAAAATTAAACAGATATTTTTAAAGATATTTCAGAATCATATAAATAAATTTTGATCACTTTTAAAATATATTTAATCACAATTCTACAATTTAACTAAAAATTAAAATTCATACAATATACTATAAATATTTGATGTATAAATATATCTTTCAATCACACCCATTCATCATATTGCATCTTGTAAAGATGCGTGGTGCCCCTTGCAAGTATGGGGCACCATAGCCTTAGCCATAATTCAATTCAAAATATTAGCCAATTAGATCAAAAAATTTCTAGACTTAAGTATAAGTATTAATGTGAGATTTGTAACTTTAACACTTTCATTTAGAGGCTGATAACCACAATGCCATATTCTAGACTACCAATTTCGAATGGCTTCCCTTCGACTTTCCAGGTTGCTCCTTTCCTAGGAGGGTTGTCCCCTTTGAGTATCAATCGCTAGTGTCAATGTTATATACTCAAATCCAATAGAAAGCTCAATCCAAATAATTAGCTTATTAAATACACAAATTCTTAGATTTAATGTCATACTTGAATGATATGACTCTTAATACGAAACTTGTAACATTATACATAAAGTAAAAGATAATTCATTGATGGTCATGGTAATTTACTAGAACATATAAGCTTACTCTTGGATCTTATTCTTCTAATTCATTTTGGCTAGCCTTTAACTACATATGAAATGAAATATGGGATACCAATTTTCTTAAAGTAATAACTCATATTTAAAACGAATGATCACGCTTTACAATTCTTATGCATTATTACCAAGGGATCATTGATCGAATTGGTAGACACCTGATGATGCAAACAAAGTTTGGAAAATTCGAAGGAAATGAATGAGAAGAGTACGGAAGAAAATGATAGCCTGTTACATTGCTTTGATGTTTACTGAGAAGTGGGGCAAGTTAAAAGCAAGGTGGGAAAGATTGCTTGTAATTTAAAATTTTAAAATAGTCATCTGCAAATACTATTGAAAGGCGTAAATAATAAAATTTACACCCAGGACGCCAAGAGCAGTCCTCTGCTTTAACTCTATCTAGTACTAGTATAATACAATATACAATATTTGATACATATGCGGACTAAAGTCTATCAAAAAATTTCATGTTAAAGTGATATTGCTCATAAGATATTTGTTAAGGATTAAAAAAATATCTTACAAAAAGTAAAACCATAAAAATGCATTTCTCAGACAACTCCATCCAGCTTGGAGAGTTAAGGTAAAAGCTAAATAAATTATATAACACCAATCTTACTTTGCCTTCACCATTCTACCACCTTACCAACTACCACCGTCACTAATGCCATCGTCCTTGCTGTCTCCGCCAATACAACAATGTAATCGAAAAAAGTATCACTACCACCAGAAGAGCACTTTTGTCTAGTATATATTAGTTTATGATATCAGGTTCCTTACACTGCTAATACACCAAAATTAATACAAGTCCGTCTAATTCAATTAGGCTCTATCTTATCCCATGCGATGCATATAACAAACAAGGCCTCACAGTATAGCGAAGTAGACATGAAGGGAAAGGCTGGAGTATGTGCCAACAGACCAAACAAAAACTGCCACTCTGCTTTCACTTAAGTAGGAAAAAGAACTACAAATATGAATCCCCAAAAAATTAGCTAGCAAGATTAGTAGAAAATGAAGGATGCAGAACAAAAGAAAATGTACCTCATTCCGCAAGCCAACATTTATTTCCTAATGAAATAAGATGGTAAATAAGTTTACACCATATTGCACCAAAAGAAAATTTGGAAATTTATTCCATCAAAACCAAATATTGACGTCCTCCTACCCTCAAAAGTAAAAGGTTTAAAAAATAAAAAATCGTCTATAGCTGAACTAAAGATCGCCAGATACACTTACTATTATTGATTGGAACTCAATTTGGCCTCTGAATTTTCTGATGGACGGGGTACGCATTCAGTACAAGCAGTACAAGAAGAAGGCAACTTGTCTGAGAGATTAATCCGCATTGTTCTATTCCTCTCCTCATTCCCAGGTACATGGAGTAGGGCATCCATGATTAAAATGTCCCAATCATGACGATGAAAGAAGGAAGACCAACCGTCATCTGTTTCAAAGAAGCCAAAACAATAATCCTTATCATTAGCTTTCTGATAGAACTGGTTCTGAAATGTATTATTGAATATGAAACTACAATGGTTAGGGATATTCGAGAGATCCTTTGCTCTCCTAGACTCTCAATTACTAACTTCTTAACTAACATATTCCTCCCTAACACACTCTTTTATAACCTTTTTCTAACTAACTAACTGATTATTATTCCTAACTATCAAGGCCAATTAGGCCCAATGTCCTATCAATACTCCCCCCTAGAGATCCACCTTGTCCTCAAGATAGGGGGTAAATGGATTTATTACTAGACATGTGCAAAGAATTTCCTTCAGGATCCCATTGCATAGAGTATAGAGACCTAAACCTGTCTTCTTCAGTCGGGTCCAATCCTCTTCCTTTAGAGAGAGTCTCCTATACTTGCAATGACTTAGGTTGGACTGTACATCCCCAATTGTGATTTCCCTCTCTACTTGGTAAGACTTTGTTGATGTCAAAACCATACTCGTCAATAGCGCGCGATAGCAGCGGAGTGGCACAGAGCAGTGGGTGCCGCAACAGAGCTTGCAAGAGCATTGCGTTTTGTCATCGCCACCATCGCTACTGCTATCGCGGGTCATCGCCGCTGCTATCATGGCCACTATTGCTTTCAACGAACCAAAAGCCAATAATACCCCTAGTTTTTTACCGTTCTGGGCAGTCTAAGGGGGCTGGAAGGTCATTTCAACCCTTCCCCTCTCTTCTTCCATCAAATCGTGAACTTAGGGTTCACTTTCCCCCTTTTTCTCTTCTCCTCTCTCAATCGGTCTCTCTCTCCCCTCACCTCTCTCGCTCTCCGGCCATCCTCTAACCTCTAGCAGTGGCGAGACCAACCGCGGCAGCGGCACGAGTTTCCAGCGGCGGTCGGTCCTTCCTCCCCTTTGTTCTATCTTGTTTCCTTCTTCTCCTCTTCTAATTCTGCCTTCGTTCTTTTCCCTTCTATTCACTGTTTCGTGCCTTCTGTTTTCCTTTTATTTTTTTCTCCCTATTTTTTCCTCCCCTTTGTTCTATCTTTTTTCCTTCTTCTCCTCTTCTATCTTCTTCTGCCTTCGTTCTTTTCCCTTCCATTCACTGTTTGGTGCCTTCTATTTTCTTTTTTCTTTTTTTCCCTCCCTGTTTTAGCAATGGCAACGTCATCAACTCCCTATTTTGTTAGTTTTAGAGAGTAGAGATTTAGGTTTAATTAGGATTTGATATTGTCTTTTATATTTAGCTGTCTTTATGCTACTTGAGGGTGCTATTTTTTTTGTTTCACTGCCCTTAGGACTTGATATTTATATATTGGATTAATGATAACTGCGTGTTTTTAGAGTATGAAATGGATTATGAATTTTTATTATTGATGTAAATAAGTTTAATTGTGGATAATTTCTTATTTTTGAACATTTATATATGTTATATGAATAGCATGATAATTATGTTTTTTTTATTAAATAGCGACTGAAATGCTATCCACTATCCCGCTATAACATTTTTGGGGCCGGCTGCTATGCGCTGCTATCCGCGTTTGACAACTATGGTCAAAACTAAGTTGGGCTGGGCCCAAATTTAATGCCCTCATCTTGACTCTAAAACCCCCTTCTTTGCATACATTGACTTAGGCTTGGCCCATTAAGAAGAAAGAACAGCTCCTTGTGGCCGACTTCCACTCTTTCTCCTTTCCCATTTGGGGTTAGCCCACTAGCGCAAAAGCTAAACCAAGATGATGGGTCACCATAATTGCCCTAGCTTCCATCTCCTTCGTCACAACGCCGCCAGTGGGAGTGTGTTGTGCCGCTGCCACCGCCGCTGCTTGAGATTCTGCCGTGGTTTCATCTATCGCCACCTACGACACCGCCGATGGTGCTCCACCTACCGTCGCGTTTGAGTCCAGCGGTGTCTGGGCGTTCATTTCTTGTTTCTCCACCACTGCAACTACACTCAACACCTTCTGCAACCACACAAACTGGTCCTCGCCATTAAAAGGTGAGAGATGCAGTTTCTTCTAGTTACTCCTCTGTCACCACCGCCGACAATCTCTGCTGCCATCGAAGCCATCATAATCTTCTTGGTTCTCACACACTCTCTCACAATGCGATGCGACAAAACTCTCATCACAATCCATTCTTAGATCGCATCCCCTGATCACGCCGCCCCATCTCCCTCGAAGGTGGCATCAAACCTCATCACAGGAGCTCTACAATCTGCGTGGAAACTCGTTCACAATCAGCCTTAGTTTCCCGTGATTGGCTCTAGCCTCCGTTATCCACTCCTTGAACTCGTCACGATTATTCTGCATCAATTCTTGCAGAAGCGACATCATACGCTCCAACGCTTCAACCCTAGCCTCCATCTTCGATTTCACCATCAATGGTTCTCCCCTAGGATCAAAACGATGCTCTGATACCAGTTGATAGAATTGGTTAAGAAATGTATTAGTGAATATGCAATGGTTAGGAATATTCGAAAGATCTCTTGCTCTCCTAGACTCTCAATTACTAACTTCTCAATTGACACCTTCTACCTCTGTAATCCTTTCTTTTATAGTCTTCTAACTAACTAATTCTAATCCCTAACTAACTAAGGCCCATTAACAAAAGGCCCAGTATCCTATCACTTTCAACCTGACCTTAGTGTCCACTTTCAAAACAACAGATCTTATAAACTCAACTAGCATTCACAAGCAAAAATATAATATGACAAAATAAGCAAGCAGATTCATACAGCGAGCATATCATGGTTGTAAAACAGAATAATGCAGTAAACCGAGAGTTTGGAAAAAAGTTCCCATTCAAACCATATAGATAAATAATCAAACTGCTAACCTCCATTAAAAACCGCCTTCAGCTGTAAGATACCTGTGCCTTGTGGTCCAGAAACAGGAAATGAGCAAGACACGGAATGCCTCTTATGAGCTACTGCAAGAGATGCATTGTACCATGGACCCTTAACAATTGGTTCTCCAATAGCATCTATTAATGCCTGGTTCTTGCTCACTTTCTCCATGGCCTTGCTGCAAATTCCACAGTTAATCATTTTCGGAGTTGCCAAGGTGGACAAATTCTCAATTTTGAAATGTAAAGAATAGTTAAGAAACTAAACTCCTTTCATGATAAGTATTAGTAATGGGGCCTGAGAAAAATATTCAAGAAACTTTCTATATACGATTTAAAGATAAAAGCAAATACAAAATAGAATAGAATTCAATTGGTGGGATAGGAGAGTGGAGAATTTGAGAATAATGATTATTTGAACCTTGATTAGAGGGCTACTATCATTTTCATAGAAAAATATCATGAGGAACCTATAATTCTAAAGCTGGAAGGTAGGTAGAATAGGACAGGAAACAGAACAAAGATCTTCGAAGTGCTCCTTCCTCCATGAGAACCTAGTTAAAGCTAGCAAGCTAAATGTTCAAGTATTAACCTAGTGTTTCAGACCTGATTTCCATGCAGTGCCTTTTTTCTTTTCTGTGAAAAATGAAAATGCTTTACTGATTTACATTGAAGCAAAAGGTAGATATAAAATTTAGGCGCTCAATATTCCTACCAAATTGATTGTTATTGTTATTATTATATAGAATGGGATAAGAAAATGGTTAAGTTTCAGTGCTAAGCAAAAACCTTGGCCTCCTTGAGGAGCTGCTCCTCTCCAGAGATTATGAAGGTGGAGATAGGACAAATCATAAACAATGTACATCAAATTGTAACATCTAATCTGTTTTGGGTGTCTTATTTTAAACCATAGGATGTTAAAATGCAATCCTTGGCTCATGTCTGCCAAATGCATTCAGATATGATTAAAGTAGCTATTATCAACTCTTAACACAGAACACCACATTACAGTTCAATATACCTGCTACAACCATGATAGATAGCAAGATCATCAAGGGCACTTAGGGCAACACCACCTGTAACAGTAATCAAAAGAAACGACACTGCCTTACGACCGAAATATTTGCTCTTATCTTCATCCACATTCTTCATGGAACTGCAACAGTTAAAAATTGGTAATCACAGACAAGGACCGAACTACAGTTCATATTATGATATAAGTTTTGACAAAGTAGTGATAACAAATACTTTAAATTTTCATTTACAGATGTCAGACAAAATAAATAAATATTTTACTTTGAATGAGCCGTAGCTCAAGTGATATCTCTCTTGATCCTTGTGTCAAGGAATTGTTAGCTTTTGGTCAGAGTTTCAATCCCCACATGCTCATTCCTTCCCTAGTTCCCTAACTCCACTAAAAGCTTCTTAGAATCAAAATAAATAAATAAATAAATAAATAAATATTTTACTCCCTTTGTGTTGGGCTCATCTTAGTATCTTGTCAATTCACATATTCTACCCTGAGTAAAGCAAACGGTAAGCCTCTTTAATTTGGGTTAAAGAATTTTATTCTTTTATTGAGCTCCGATCCCCGAAATTTGGAAGGATACAAATGAGTTATGAAGTACACTCAAAATCCTCACTTTTTGCAACCTTCACCAACGACGATATGAACAATTAACAAGTTTGCCCTCTGATAGAGTAATAGAACTCAAAAGAGTTACAAATTTTGAAGAAGAGGTTTAACGTTTAATTCATATCAAGTTAAAAATCATCAAAACCCCACTAAACCCTAAATAAAGAATAGACCACAAAAACCAGAAGAACGAAGGGATGAACTTACCTTGAAACCTGAGATTTGGGAGAGAATCTGAGGAATGAGCTTAGTCTCTTCGCCAACATTTTTCGCTAACGACAAAGACACTGTTAGGTGCGGATCAAAGTTTCAAACCAAAAACTAAGAGTGTGTGTAATGGATTGAGGGAAGGTTTGCGTCAGAGTGGTTGAAGCTATTAATACGGTGCAATGGCTGAGTCTGGAAGCCCAAATCACTCCACGTCGCTCTAATTATATATCTTTAAACCCCAAATCCCCAATGTATATTAGAATTCTATTTTTTTTTTTTTTTTTTTGTCTTTATTTTCTTAGACCTCATTGCAATATGTGTGGGTTTATGGAAAGCCATGAAAGGGAATGGTTAGGGCCATCAAACACGTCAGCCCTCTTTAAGCTAGTAAGTTAAATGAGTCGTGTTAATCCTATAGTAAGTATTAACAAAATTTAGTATTATATTACAACTAGTTGAACATATCGCACTAATCCTAGTTCATTTAAGGTTATTTTGTGGATTTAAATGGACTAATTTAAAACTAGTTGATCAAACTCTTGTAAAAATTTTTTATAGATATAGATGACCTACTATTGAGTTACCTAAGAATCAAATCTAAATTATTACAACTTATAAACATAAAATTGATTAGGTAAATAAACTCCATTAATATTAATACTATAAACGGTCAATGCTAAATATTGAATACCCTTTTGCGTTATTGAACATTTGAAATATTTTACTTTTATACATTGATTGGATATTGATAAGGAGCATAAATGAATGACAAGATAAGAAAAATTTGACTCTTAACTTTATTTGCGTGATTTTTAACAAGAAAAATGATAGGAAAATGAGTGCAAAGCATTCCCTTTATTGTCTCATAAAGCTCAAAATTCTTTCTCTCATTTTGGGGATAATGAGGAAAAAGAGTTTTTTAATGAAAAAATTATGAAGTTATATTTATACCATGTACTTCAATTATAAGAATAACAACATAAATATTATATTGAAAATTTAATCTTATGGAAAAAGAAAATTTAATCTTATAAATAAATTATTTCTTAGTCTTCAATTTTATCTTCTAAACAAAGGAAATGTATTTTCCTCATTTTTTTTAGTATTATTTAAACATTTAAACAATGATAAATAAGTTTCCTTCCATTACTTTTTCCTTCCTTATTTTTTCTTTTTATTTTCCATTTCATTTTAAGGTGTTCGAGGCCCAACACCACCCAATAACATAGTCTACACCAAGCTTATTAGATTAATTTTAAAAATTTGACCTAGTGCATTTTTTGATTGGGTTTAAGTCATACTTTAAGTTAGTCCAACCTAACTTGAAATCATTTACTTCTTTAAAATTTTACATTCTTAATGAAATTAATGATGAATTATAAGATCTTTTTTTATGGATGAATTATAAGATTTTTAAACTATAGTTAATGCATTTTTTTAATGTGGAAACTTTAGTTAATACATTTTATATTATGATATTACTTTTGTATCAAAATCACTTGTTTTGAAATATATATTGTAAGATAGCTCTTAAATATTTTTGTCTTACTTATAAAAATTTATAATTATATTATGCATAATATCTAAATTTGCCATATCGGATCATTTGTTGAGTCATTGAGTTAAAATAAATGGGTCGATCAAAAAAATCAAATCAAAATCAAGTTTGATTAAACCTTGCTCAATTCGTCAATTGTATTCTCCTATTTCCTTTCATTATTTAAACATACCATTATTGTTAATATTATTTTGGCTTAATTATAATTTTTGTCTCTCAAAATATCACGATCTTTCTGTTTTGGTTCCCTTTTTCAAAATAAACGTTTTTATTTAGTCTATCAAAAATTTTATTCATTTCCATTTGATCCCTCCATTAATCTACCCTTCATGTACTCTGTTAAGTGTCAACTAGGCATCCAACTTGGAGGCTAATATGAATTGATGGATAAAAATTTGAACCAAACAAGAAAATCAAGCGATTTTGGGAGATAAAAGGAAAAATTGTAAGATTATTTTAGAGATGAAATGGAAAAATTGTGATATTTTATATGAAAAATATTTATATTTACGTACAAGAGTAAAAATTTCAAGTAAAATTTTATTAAACTAATTTGCGTATATTATTGTTAATATATATTAAAAAATTATATAAATCAATATGTGTTAATGTTAATTTTTAATATAGTATGAACATTGAATAGTTTATTATTTTGAATTTGAATTGAAGCAATATATAATAATTTATAATGTTTTTCGAATCTGAACATGTTGTAGTAATAAATAAAGAATTATTATAAATTAAAAACTAATAATTAATTAAACCTTTTTCAAGTTCATAAAGAAAGTAATAATTTTTTTTTATTAAAACTCAAATCTTCCGATAGTAGAATAATTTTTTTTAATCCTTTTCTCACGTCTTGTATATTTTATTTAATTATGTTTATGTGAAGTTTCTAATTATCTAATTATATTTTATTAAAACATATTTGTATGGAAATAATTATTTGAAAGTACTTAGTATAATAATTTAATTTTATAATAATTACACGTAAATTAATTTTATTAAACTTTAAATGTAAATATTTTTGATGTAAAATATCATGATTTTTTTTTTCATTTTGTCTTCGAAGTTATTACAATTTTTGTTTTGATCCTTCAAAATATTATGATTTTTTTTTCTATTTGGTTCGTCTCTTTATCGATCCATCTATATTAGTCTTTATCTAGGAAGTACAGACATGGATACTTGATACGCCACGGAGATATATCAAATTCATAAAATTATGGGATACGATCTATGATCACAGTATGTATATATACACACACACACACACACACTCTGTGATCATGTGTGTATATATATATATATATAATTTAAAAAAAATTAATAATTCATAATATCATATTACAATATTTTTTATATATTTATAGATATCAAATTACCAATTTTTATTATTTTTTAGACTCCTGCAAAAAAATAAAGTATTCCTGATATATGTCATATATATTTTCTATATCATTTTCAAAAATATAGAGGATACTATATCTATTGACATCTTAAAAAAAAAAAATCCTAGATGAACTTGGATTTTTAAATCTTTGAATTCTTTTTTGGTCTATTAAATAATTGAAAAAAAAAAGTACTAGGTTGTGCTCTAACCATATCCAATGCATGTCCGAACAATGTCCGACGCGTATCCAAATCATGTCCAACTACGTTTGAGCCAAAAAATAACTTTTTTTAAATGGGACACATAAGATCACATGTCAAATATGTGTCATACTGGTGTCCAACACGTGTTAGTGTCCCACTTATGTCGGACATGTAGATAGACTATCAAATTGATATGTCTATGCTTCATAGGTCTTTACATGGGATAAACTGAAAAATTAATGATAAATTATTGAAAAGACCAAATAAAAATGTAAATAATTTTTTAGAAATTAGACATTTTTTTAAAAAAAAGGGATCAAACGAAAACATCATAATTTTTTTAGTAATAAAAACATATAATTATATTCAGATATATTAATTTAAGGATGAATCAATTTTGTCAAAGTGATAATTATTTGTGGACAGAGAGTATATATGTATTAAATGAAATCAAAAGAAATAAACAACTTCAAATTTAATTAAGAAAAATGACATGCTACTAAAGAGTTTAAAGTTTGGATACAGTCACGCTCAAACGTTTAGAACTGAGTTTTTTTCAAAAAAGTTAATTATAAAATGATTACAATTTTTAAAAAAATGCATTTAATGGTAAAAAAATGATAATGTGTACAAAAGTAGTTTTATAAAAAATTTACGGATATGAGATGGCAGTGGCATGGTGGCATTAGATAAATGAGTAGGTTAATAGGAGTTGACTTACGTAATCGATTTCTTCTCATATCTTGCTATAATTTAGGTTTGCTTTCTATTTTTTTTTTATATAGATAAATAATTTGTAAGTATTTCTATAAACACCCATAAGTCTAAAGACATACCTTGACTTGAATTGAAACAAATCATTACCTCAACCTAAATTTTATCACCACAAAAAAGAAGAATTTAATTTGAATGTACTGATAATATAAAATTTTTTAATATTATCATTGAATTATATTTTATTATATTAACAAATACAATTAAATTTCACGGGTACTATTTGAATAGTCATGCAAATAAAAGGATATGATTAATTGATTGTGTAAAAATCTTTTACATTATCAATATATTCAAATTAAACTAAAAAAAAAATATTAACAATTATTTTTAAACATATATCATCTTTAGACCACTCATATTTGTATATATTTTGTCTTCTATAATTGTATTCGAAATGCTCATTAATTGAATATACATATATAAGTAATCATTGATATTAATGTGAGATTAATTTTAATATATTATTAGTGTAAAAAAAATTTATACTATTATCTAATCACATGTTATTATTTATAAAATTTTTAAGATAATAAATAATTAATTAAAATAATTTTATTAATATAATAATATATAATTAGATAATAATATAATTTTTTTTATATTGAGAATATATTAAAATTAAATTCTATTAATATTAGACGGTGAAGTTATTTATATTTGTAAACAATTTAGTCTACTTTATTTTCTCCAATGAAAATGAATACTTATCTTTGATTTTCTCATCTATTAATTTGCGTGAAACGGTGTATAAAATGAATTTTATCAGGACTTTCATACCCCAATTTTGTAGGCAACGGTTTCTCGGAAGATTGATTGGCGTATCAACTATTCATTCAAAAATCGGAGAATAGAACAGTCACGGTGACTGAGAAGACCCGCGTATAATAATGACTAAATGTCATTGACTTTTCTGCTATTGATTAATTTCATTACAAATTTGTTACCCCAAAAGAAGAACGAGAGATTTTTCTAGGAACATTGATGTGCTGTCATAATTGAATAGTCGAAGGAAAAGGAACACGTGAACGGCCAAAAGTGGGAGATGTTATCTATCAATTAAAACGTGTCTCTCAGTTGCATGATCATTTTCCTTTGCCAGCTTGAATGGCTGTTAGGATCCCAATCTCAAGGAGGATATGCTCTCCATGTGAAAATTGGGTGGTTGAAGTTTTTACTACATTATGGTATTTATCGGGAAGGGCAATACTCTGGTGAAGATGGAGTTTTCCATCTTCACGTGACCAGAGTATGGCCCTTATGGGGAAAACAATGACTTTATTTAAAGCCCCTTGCATTTGCACCGACCCATCAACCAAACAAAAACAAGTGACCAAGTTGATATTTTGCTCCAAGTTGAGCCACGCCAAGTGGGGTCCAAATGCTTTGTACGCCACACACTCAATACCCAAATAAACCCATGATTTTTTCTTCAAAATATATGAAAGAGAAGATTATACTATTCATATTCACATGTGAAGGTTTCAACCACAGTCTAATCCCTTATATATAAAAGGATCCAGTTTATTTATAAAGTTGTTCTGATTTGTTGTCTGCTGCTTGAAAAATCTCCTCCTCTCCAATGGCCGTCTGAATTTCCATAGAGGGGTCATCTCAGCATCTCAAAAGGGTATTGCTTTTTTCTCCTTCTCCCCAGCCCCATCATTTCATTTTTGAGTGAATCTAGTCATATCTGCACAACATCATTACTTTGGCCTAGTAGCTATACCAATTAGATTTATGTTTCAAAAATCAACATGCTTTTTATCTGTTTTAGTTTTTCCTTGAAGAAGTACTAAAATTTACAAGTTTTTGTTTATTTTTCTTCAGTGTATAATAATACTTTTGCAAAAGCAAGGGACAGCCACACAAAACCTTATCCTCAATCAGAAGTCATGCTTCTGAGAAGCTCTTCAACCCCAGTTCTTGGTTCCCTTCACTCATCCTTCACAGACAGTCCTAATAACAATAGCATTCACTCAGAATCTTGTCATGCACTCAAGCATCTACCACCGACTAGTGTCCCTCAACATCACCACAAGCTGTCTTTCCATCAACATGGGCCCTTCATGCAGTTCTCATGCAGTTCCTCTCCAATCTCACCCTCCATTTCTGACCTTGAACGCCAAAGCAAAGGCTTTAGAAGAGTTCAATCTGAAGGGAGCTTGGAGGACTTAGCCTATGCTTCATGCAACAACAATGAAGACAGGTCTATGGGCATTCCCAGGAGGTTTTCAGCAAGACAAAGGTGCATGTCACTGGAGACCATTTCATCTTTCTCAGGTTGTAACCACAAAGACTTGCGCGAAGAAGATGAAGATGAAGAAATGGAGAGTGAAACTGAATACGGGGAAGAAAGAGGAGAGTTGGAGGAAGAGATGAGGGCAATGGAAGTAAGAGGTATGATATTGACTGAAGGAGCGAGAGTGGAGGATGGACTTTGCAAGGTGAGTTTTGCTGAGAAGGAAGAAGAGATTGGTGGTAAAGAAATGTATCTTGCAAGGGGGCTTGGAGTTGATGTGTGTGGTGATGGCATAGGTGGTTGTAGGAGTGGTGGCGGAGGCAGTGGAGGTGGTGATTATAACTCCAAGAGCTCTGGAGGGAATGATGGAGATAGGCCTGGGGTGGAAGAATATTACAAGAAGATGGTGGAGGAAAATCCTGGGAACCCCTTGTTTCTGAGGAACTATGCTCACTTTTTGTATCAGGTAAATCTTATTTCTTTTCTGTTTGAAAATAGCACTCAGTTGTTGAGAAACTCATAATCATGGCCAATTTGTTTGGTGTTGCTAAGCTATTTGTACAACTTGTTCGGAATAACTTAATCAAAATAGTTTTCAACACCAACACTTGTATGTTGCTAGGGAGGTTTTATTATGAATGTTTTGATGATGAATTCAATTTTATTTTATTTTATTTTTTAAACAGTGCAAACAAGACCGTGAAGGAGCCGAGGAGTATTATTCACGTGCCATACTAGCGGATCCAAAAGATGGTGAAGTTCTATCACAGTATGGGAAGCTAGTTTGGGAGCTACACCATGACCAAGAACGGGCATCAAGCTATTTTGAAAGAGCAGTCCAGGCCTCTCCTGAAGACAGGTATGTCATGTGCTTCATAACTATCATTTTGTTGTATTTTCAGAGCTTAGCAGAATTAGTTATGTTACATACTGGGATGCATTCTCACAATAGTTTATGGTTTATTGTTGCAGCCATGTACATGCAGCATATGCCAGTTTCCTTTGGGACACAGAGGAAGGTGAGGATGATAGCAATGAGCCACAATGTTTACCACCACAATTTCATCAGGGAGCTTTGGCTACTGCTGGTGCTTAGAAGGACATTTGATGAATGGTGCTTTCGCACGCTTAACCGGTGAAGAAATACCAATTGCAGAATAATATGTTCATTCCTACTTACTAGTGTCTTAAGATGTATAGGAATTTTGATGTTGAAGCCAATGTTATAAAGGTTCAGCTGAGAAGCCAGCTCATTCTATCAAGTGGAATCACAAACTGATCTTTAGCTTTGAGTTTTTCTTGGACAGTTGGTCCATTGGGTGCATGGTTATTAGAGATATGATACGTGTTTGTAAAAGAGCCAATTAATTAATCAACGAACTGATTGCTAGCATGTCATAATTGGGACTTGTGATGCATTGGTTTGTCTCAAAGACCCTCCAACATTATAGCAAAATCGAGAGGTTAGAAAAGGAAACAGCATATTGCAACAGGACACAAGAAGCGAGGGCTGGGCTTCGTACAGCAACAATTTCACTCGGAGGCATCAAGGAGAGGGCAAGCAATCAAACAATGTTCCAACAGCTAGAGCTCCCCCACCCCACCCCCCTAAAAAATTAAAAAAAAGGGCCAGCGCCTTCAAAGTGACTAGAGAATTCAAGAAAGGCATTTGGAGGTTTCTTCAATGTGAAGGGAATTTCGAACAGCTAATCTATGCTGTTTAACTTTATGGAAGGGGAAAGTTGGTAAACAATTCCGCAATCCGGATATGCACAAGATCCTAGCCTTGGCCGTGGATGGTGCGCGTTCTGCGGAGAGAATATTGGTAAATGGTTGGGCTCGACCGGAGAGGTGAGAGACCAAGACAGCCGCCACGATATTTTGCTCACTTGTGAAGAAACCCCAGCAAATTTGCAATTATTTCACTGCTTTGCAAGAGGAAGTGAAATTCCAATAAAAACGGTTCCATTTCCCATAAACTTCCATTCACCCAAATAAAAAAAGAAAACTAATAATGAACGCAATCTCTTGGAAAATTAGAAACTTGACCTTGAAGTAATGAATGGTTTGCATATATATTAACATGCAACAGAATCTAATCTCACTCATTAACCACTGCGTATTCCAACAGTCAGTTCAAAAATGGATAACAACCATAAAAATAAAACCATCTATTCTAGTTACTTACGAGGCTAATCTAGTTATTAAAGGAAAAAAATGTTTGGCTATCCCCGGCTTCACCAGCGCATAACAAATTAGAAGAAAACGTTAAATTATAAGATTCCCATAGTAATATTAAGACGTTTTAACCAAGTCAATCTGATTTGGACCAAAAAACCGAAGATCGAACAGCACAAATTCAGCACAACCTCTAATGATACCTAAACCATTATATCCTTTCAACAAACCTTTCTGCCATTGAAAAACCCCACAATCCCGACATGGGGCAACACAAATAACCAAAACTTCCCACTTGAATGGCATAATAAAAAACATTCAAAGGGAAACTAACTGATCTTTATACTTGCAAAACAAACTAATCAAGTCTAAATACGGCTTTAACAACAAAAGACACACCGAAAATGTAAAACTCCTTTCTATGAAACCACAGAAGGAAAATGTCCTGCATTAAATACCCACATCAAGCTCAGATTTCACTAATTATATGAGACCTTGAATACCCATCTTGGTGCATGCTGCTTAAGACATTCTCCTTATCGTGAACCACGCTGAGGATAACCATCGCCCCTTAGTCTGGTATACTCTGAACTTTCCTGATTATTTCCCCTGCCTAAGCTCCTACCACCAAAACGACCCCTTGGAGCATCTGTTTGATAACTGCCTCTGCCTCGTCCCCTTCCTGATCAATACACGGGAAATGAATATCGATCATCCAAAATGAAAAAAGGAAACACATATCAATAATACACGTAAGTTTCTATTCATTTTCTATTTTCACCAGCTACCCAACTAAAGAAAGATAATACTAAAAAATAAACAGTACTTAAGTTTTACTACATAGATATCACTTCCAAATCAATTTTGCGAAACAGAAGTAGTTCCATTAAAGAAAGGAAACATGAGGCAAAAGTAAAGAGGAAGATAAGATAAAATATTGTCCTTCAAAAAATCACATAAAAAACAAGCAATCACAATCACAGGTAAACCTTATAGTTTCTCTACATATCTAAAATGGAAGATCCCTCAACGAAAATCTATAAGCATAGAACCAAACAGAGACCAAAACAATCATATCACAAAAATCCGATCCGAACATTTTATTTTTATCAAACTTGAGTAATCTCAACAGCATGCAATTTTGGTTACTACTGGTATTCTTTATCATTGATCATCCCTCAATTGATAGTCATTACACACACACACACACACACACACACACACACACATGCACGCACACACACAACCATGAATCAGCACCCCAGGCTCCCACAAACCCTCAAGTCTCAAGTCTCAAAATATCCTAGTAGCAAATCTTCGAAGCCAAACAGCACAATGTATACCAAAAACCACTATTCATTAAAAACGAAAATCATTTGGCAGATGCACAAATGCAAGATAATCTTCAATAGTTTGCCAAACACCAGGAAATTCAATTTTTGTCAACAAAAATTAGGCAACAAATGCAACCAGTATTGCTACAGCTGGCATTAATTTATAGGCAATAAGTAGCAATATAATGGCAGCTTTATTAGCACAGCAATTCAAAAAGTCTCAGCACTACTTTCACAGCCAACTTGAATCTATACTCATGCCCACATCTGAATCTCATGACTAACAAAAACAGTTATATGATAAAATTTCAGCTCTCCACCAGTCTTCATCAAGTAGCTAAACTACAACCAGCATCAAATCCCAAAACCGTCAGATCCTATGAGGTATAGCACAAAAAATTAGTGTTTCAAACAATATCCCTGCAGGTCTGCAAAGCTATCACAACAATCACCAGTGAACATTAACATGTGCAGCCATGAGTTTCCTCCAAGTACTAACATGCCAGGGTGTTTAGAACTTGGTATTTGACCTAACTAATAAAATAGCATTTAAGAACCAAATACAGTGTGCCCCAAAACCAGTGCCACTAGCATGTACAGCTCTGATCCAACACTCTGAGCACGAATACTACAGCAAACCTATTTGTTAGCTGCACTAGTACTAGTCACTTCAAGCAATTGACCTTATCATACACCTTTCAAAGCTATCTGACTAACTATTTGGCAAAATCTGCAGAACATGACAAGCTTTTGAAAGAGCAAGGAAAAATCAAAAAGAATATATGTAGGAAATTACTTCCTCCCCGAGCTGCACTACCACTGTTTGGTCTCCGCTCCTCTATGTATACTTGTCTACCAGCCAATTGTATGGGAGATGCCTACAATAACAGTACATAATCAAGACTTGACACAGATTAAACATAAAAATCATTTAAAAAAATTGAATGACCAACACAGATTTAAATGTAAAAACCATTTAAAAAATCTAATGATATGGACACTTCGATTATTGCAGCATAACTAGTTGAGAATAATTAGTGAAGCAGAATTAGATTTGATATTTTTGGGGGGCAGCAAAAAACTTACAAGCAGTAGATATTGATATTTCACATGCACTACAAATTTATCTATGAAACAACATACATAGATTTTCGTAAACACAAATAAATAAACCCAGGAATTGAGATATGACATCTAAGAAAACAAAATGAAAATACACCAATTTAATTTTATAGCCATATGAAAACATTTCATTTTTTTGATAAAACATATGAAAACATTTAATGATGACAACAAATCAAATGAAGGAACAACGAGAAGTTCTTGCTTTAAGGAATAGAGAACTTGATGTAACAGATAGCTGAGTCAACCAATTCAACAACAAATAGGTCCAATGATATTGGAAGGTGTTTTCTATTGATTAAGGCACTGAACGATTAGATAAACAAATAAATATTTGGTCAAACAAGAGCTAACCAAAAAAGAAAAAAAAATACAACACAATAACTGCAAACCTGAAGAGCATTTTGAACACCAATAATGTCTTCGAATTCCACAAAAGCATAGCAAACTCCGATTTCCTGTAAGCATCAATTTATACTTTAGCATTTCTTTTTTTCCCATGGTTGGATACATTTTATGAAACAAGAGGAGCTCACCTTTCGGACCCTAATGAATATTCCATCTGGCTTAATTTTGCCAAAATTTTTAAATTCCTGGTCAATCTCAGGTTCTGTAACATTAGGAGGCAAGTTTCTCACATAGACAGAAGTCACTTCTCCTGCAAGGATTATATATATCAGGAATGACATTGATGCTCTAATAATAGAAATTCTTAGGAAATATTTGGTTCAAATCTTAATGATGTGAATCTATTAGGACACCATTAGTTAGTTACAGTTAGTTAGTATAAATAGAAGGAATAGAGTAAAGAGAAAGGGTCTTTGATCACTTGTTAATGAGACATGGGAGAGTTAAAGGACTCTAGAATTTCTTTTGTATCTTGTAATTCTTGAATAAACACCAATTTTTTATTCCAGTTCTAACACTAGTATTAGAGCTCTCGATTCCAAGAGCTTGTGAGGAGTTTTCAGCATGGGTCAGAAGCATTCGAAAAGGGAGGTGCTCCTAGCATGCAATGGAAGCAATGTTTGCCGCTGGCTAAGAATGGTGTGGGTATATTTTCTTCATTGCGACATTCCACGGGCGTAGTGGATACCAGAGGTGGCAGCGACCCTTAGCAACAGGGAATACTACCGGTACTGGTGCTAGAAAAGAGACAACCCAGAGGCCAAAGGGTGGGAATTTGTGAGGGCAATCTATGATGTGGAAGAAAAAAAGGTTAAACAAGTGATTAGAGAAGAATCTCTTATTCTTGTGTTTGACAATGGTGATGTAGGTTCTTGGCTATGGTAGGTATAGGATCTCTAGCTCATGCATGGGAAACCAAAGACACAGAGATTCCAAGAGGTGTAAAATGCCCTTGGAGGAAGCCATCTTGTTTGGTTCCAGTGGTGGAAGGCGCACACCCCAGACATGTGATGGGCGGAGTCCATGACGGCAATGCGCCAATGCTTTCCGCCAGAGTTCAAAGGAGAACTTCGCAGTTGCAGCAAAGACACCGGCAGCGACAAAGAAACCGAAGGCCACAACGACGCTCTCAAACAAGGGTCGCACCACCCTTAGCAAGAAGAAGATGGCAGAGGGCACAATTTGGTGACCAATACAATGGGTTTGCATCCGACAACCGACACAATGTCGTTAAAGGTGGCGATGGCAATTGCTACTCAACCTGATGTTACCGGCAACGATGGCAGTATCACCGATAGCGCCACCAGCAGCGACGACGTGGAGTATGGGAAGAAGACGGCAAAGGACGTGGCGGAACAACCGCCGATGATCCACTTGGGGCAACCAGCAGTGTCTCTTCCACAAAGGCGCAAGGAGAGATAGCAACACTTTGCGTTGGTAATGGCATCAATTGAAAGGAGGGAGGAGGAAGGGGAACCAGAGATGCTGCTGCGACAGTTGCGGCAGCAATGCGAGCGGAAAGGCCGACATCGGTCAAGGAGGCGGCACAACACATCTCCGCAGGTGGCGGCTTGTAGGATAAGACAAGCTAGGGCAAGATTGAGGGTGTAGGGTTGGTCTTTACCCTAATGGGCCAAGCCCAAATTAGTGGAGGGTCTACATTAGGCAATTCTAATGCAGGAAATTGTTTACACCTTATGGGTCTAGCGCAATTCAACATACAACATGTACCGACATATTTTCTAAGGCTAGTGGGCCTAGAACATTTTGATGTCATCCCAATTAGACAATGGGATCTTGGAGGAATTTATTTGTAATTGTCTAGTAATAAGTATAAGTCTTTGTATCCCCACCTTGAGGACAAGGTAGATCTTTAGGGGGGGGGTGTAGTGTTAGGACACCATTAGTTAGTTACAATTAGTTAGGGATTAGCATAAATAAAAGGAATAGAGTAAAGAGAAAGGGTCTTTGATCATTTGTTAGTCAGACTTGGAAGAGCTAGAGGACTCTAGAATTTCTTCTGTATCTTGTAATTCTTGAATAAACACCAATTTCTGATTCCAGTTCTAAAAGAATCATGTGACAATGTAACAGAAATGCAGTTTCCAGTATGGTAGAAAAAGGCACCTGTTTTACCATAGAAAAGACTAGAATTTCGATCCTAAAATTCCTTTGGATCAAAACGTTTATACCTAACAACCACTGTGTCTCTGCCTAGAAAATTCTAGCCTAGAAAGTCTTTCTACAAGTAGATCAATTGTACCAAAAATTAGACGACTGTCAGTCACAGACAACAAATGTGCCAAGATAAAGATCACACCAGTCAGCTAAAATTAAAATATCTACATGCTAAAATGACACAGCTAGGTGAGACCAAAAGAGAACAAAGATTTGAAGGCAAGTAACAAAAATTAAACCTTCTTCTTCTAGTCCATAGGCTTCCTCTGCTGCCTCAGCCCCAGACTCAGGAACATACGTAGATGTGAAGCCTGACTGCAGAACAGCAGGCTGTGCCACGTGATTTAACTCTGAAGGAGGAGGGGCACTTTTAAATGAATGTTGCGGAGCATGTTGTGGAGCAGCTGACAGCCCTCTAGCGACTCGTAACTACAAGTTCATTGTAACATAATTAAATTAAGACAAAACACCACAAAAGCAGAATAAGCTTCCAATATGTTCATATAACAAATAATTTTCCAATATCTTATGACCCATATTTTATTAAAGAGACCAAATAAAAAGAGGAACTAGCAGTTATAAGATATAACTTCTTGATCTGCCTCCCTTCCTGAATAGACTTTCTTTAAGCATTTAAGAGAGAACAAAAGTATTTCTACAGTTCTGGTCTACAGTAAAAGACATGATTCCAATCAAGTGAATACTAGTAACTCTGTTAAAAGCTTACTTCCCTAGGAGAGTGTGACAAGACACAATTAGTTGATTGCAGAAGATTTCATGAAATCAGGATTAGGGAAACATACAAGACTGCTCACAAGATTGTTTTGAACGTTTAATGCAAGTGATATATAGCAATGCTGTGGCTACATCTTGTTTCGGATAGTGTATAGGTTGTTTACTTTTCACACCAATAGAGGATCAAATCTAAATTCACACAAAAGGTATAATCTACCAAAGAAAAAACATATACTAAAACTTTTACATACAATAGATGCATAAGTTTTCTTAGGAGGCTCCTCCAGAGATTCTTCCACATGAGAAACAGGGGTTTCATGGATGGTATGTGAAACACTCTGAACTGGTGGAGATGCCTCCTCAACAGGAGTTTCTTCCACCACAATTTCAGTTTCAAGATCTTCTTGTAGCTGCTGCTGGTGCTGCTCAGGAAGACTATACTTGTCCACCAGATCATCATTTATATGCACCGAGTTAACATATTCCCTAGCTTCTTCCTCCAAACCATAGTCCGGAGCTGATAAAATAGCAAACTCAGGACCCAAAGAAATGTATATACCACAATATGATGATTTACATGCTACTTAATTCTAATTTGGAGTGGACAAGATAATGACTATGAGAAAATTTAAAATTTTGTCCCAGAAGCATACATCTTTTAGTTAACAAAAAAACAACAGTACACATAAAGTAGTTTATAAAAATTGTCACCAAGAAAGCTGTTATGACATGCTCAACAAGTTGGGAAAAAATATATGTTTACTAAATAGCATACAGATCCACAGTTCATGAATATTCTAAATAGATGTTATGTAAAACAGGCTACAAAACAAAGACAAAATTTAGTAGTTAATTTACCTGGTGGCTCTGCAAGAGACGTGGATACATGTGGTTGTGTGTCAATCTTTTCGGGCGCCACTGATACCAGATTTGGGTACACTACTCCATCATCAACAAAATGAAATATATCATTCAGTACAAAGTAGCCCTTCTCCTGAGGGGCAAGAAAGAAGGTTTGAACAAACTTCCGTTTCCCACTGATATCCTTCATCTTGACAAAACCTGAGACCACTACAAGCACACCTCCATCCCAAGAATCAAGAGAATTGATTGTCTTGATCTCAATTGTAATAAAATTCAGTGAGGTGACAATTGAGTGAATATGCTGCATCGGAGAAATATAACCTGATCAGTTAGAGGAAAACAACAGCAGCCAAGTCCTACCCCACTAGGTAGTGTCCTGTTGTAAACTATAGCTATCCACAAACCATTAAGATCTACGTTTTTCTTGATTATCAGCTTGAATTTTTACTCAGAAAAAGTTCAGAAAAAGAAAAGCACACCAATGACTACCAGTTGTATCTGGAAGAAAAATACTGAGCTGAAAAATTAGAATTTGATTTAAGAAACAAGCAAAGGACTTCTAGTCAAAAGCTAAAGAGACAATTAAGCACTATTTGCTAAGAAATTGATGATGAGCATAAAAGTTGATAAATTCAATACAAGAAATTTCAATCCGTGGGCATCAGTACCAGCCACTGCAGCCACTACATTAAAAAGTATACCAACATAAAATTAATGGGATTTTAGCAATATAGATGTCACAGCCAGCCGAGCAAGCTCTACAATCTCATTAGTCAATAGACTATTGCGCTCGCACACGTGCACGCACACAAAGTTAAACACAAGACCATCCACGAGTTTACACTCTGATGTCAACAACAGTTCTGCTCGAGTCTTATAAGTCTGTCTTTACTTTTCTGCTATGCAAACTTGTGGAAGACATGAAACACTGAGTAGAGGTTGTACATCACTGTAAAAATGTTCTTGGGGGTTGTACATCCACATCCCACAACACAAATTACAATATTACACACACTCCTATTGCTCATGCTGACTGTCACTCAAATGAGAAAAACAAAATAAAAATGCTCATAAATTACATCGCGTTGCCTTAATAGTACAGTCATGATTTTGTCCCCCTACAAATGGCCTAGAGGCTGCTGTTACAAGGAGTAGGCACCAAAAAAATGTGACATTTCATGAACTTAGCCTCATAGACCCTTGACCTAGTGACCATTAACATTGTTGAGGCTAAAAAACGTTGGAAATTACTCCCATAACATAGATAACACAAATCAAAACAGACATCTCACAAATATTACATATAACTTTTATTCATAAATTTATAAGTTGTTCCATGAGACAACCCCCCCAACCCCCAAGATTGAAAAATCATATTTCCAGTTCCAGGATTTCAATCAAACACAAGTTCTTCACCGGATGCAAATGACATCAGCAGCATAACATGTAAAAACTAGCATACCAGCACATCGGATGCGGTCTCCGTGGAATCCCCATCGACGCGAACCATGCTGCTGGAATCAGAGTAGAACTGGTGAACGAGATTGGGCTGTTGCCGAAGAACTTGATAGTACTGTCCAACGAAGTAGGATCCCACCTGGTAAAACCAAAAAAGAAAAAAAAAAAAAAAGCGAAACCAACAACGCAGAAAATACAACAGAGAGAAAGAAAACCCATTCAACTTCACATCGATCAGAACGAAACAAAAGCATAAAACACCAACCACAGTAATAATACCTGGGCAGCACTAACGGAACCAGTATACGAAGACGCCATTCTGAGAGTGATGAGTTCAGAGCTGGAATACAAGAACAAACATGCAGCGCTTCTCCTAACCCTGGTGGTGGCAGATCCAGGAGAAGGGCAAGTGCGCAATAACCCTAATTCTCCGAACAAAATAAATAAGATAAAATACAATAAACAGAAGCTTTATAAGGTTGTGTTGTTGCTGTTGGTATTGCCCCAAACCGAAAATACGAAGCTCAACGAGATGAGAGAAAAAGAGAAAAACGATATTTGATTAGAGAGAGAGAGAGAGAGAGAGAGAAGATAAAAGAAGGAAAAGAGGAGAGAATGTTAGATCGGTGATTGAGAACGGAAAATGGAACGAAATGAAAACGGAGGCAGTGCTTGCTTTTGCGTTGCTTTGGTTATTATGCTGAGCGAGTGAGTGAGTGAGCGAGTGGAGTCGTGTGAGATTCCCTTTATTTTATAGTTTATCGCCGAGGGGTTGCCACATGGAAACTCAGCCCTTGGATTTGGCGTTAGTGAAAAAAGCTAGGATCAAGGGCTGGGATTTATTTGAGAGTGAGAGAATGATCGAAGGGTGAGATTAGGGAAATGTTTGCGACTGGTTCAGGTATGTAAACGTATGTGGACTGGACCTGGTTTGACTGAGGAAACATGTGCAAACTGTGTGCTGCGCTTATTTTTGCGTTAATTAATTTTGCTCTTCTTTCCCAAATGGGGTCACATTAGTAGTACAACTCAATTTCGTTTTCATCATCATCACAGCTCACAGCAAAATCCCAACACTCCTCTGGCGTGAACGGGACTAAATTTGCTTCAAGACACGCGCATACGTCATTAACAAACAACACAATTGCGGGTTGGGGTTTCTTATTCTTTATGGAAATTTTGGCTCCAAACACCATGTAGTTCTCTTTTTATCCTGATCGTTTAGAGATATTTTAATTTTGTCTTAATTTCATTCCCAACTTTTTGATAAAATTTCAATATTACCATTTTTATTAATGTTATCAATTTTATTAACGGAAATTGCTAATTAGACTTGACTTTGACATTTTCATTTTTATCTCAGGTGAATATCATATTATAATGTAAAAAACTCTATTTTTATCTAATCATATTGACTGAAATAAAATAAAATGGATATATCAAAGCTAGATCACCGATCTCTGTTAGTAAAATTAATGGTATTAGCAGAGGAGACAGTATTGAAACTTTACTAAAATATTAAGGACACAATTCATTAAAAAAAAAAAAAAACTTTGTACAAAATCAAAATACCACTAAAAGATTAAGGACAAAAATATACCTTTCGCCTAAAAAATTTATGTTGCAGAGAAAATCTCTTCTTTTACGGTTGAATTACTAGTACAAGATGCAAAATTAAGTAACATTTTGGGTCGAGAGAGTAAGCAACAATCTAGTCAAAATAGTAAATAATACGTAATAATGAATTGCAGAATCACGTACAACAGAAGTGGATAAATTTACTAGTTTTTATCGAGACAGGATATTTACCGATACAAGCTAAACCACCTAAAAAAATAGCAAAATACTATTATAAATACGTTGCCCCCTCCCCGCTTCCCCCCAAAAAAATTGCGATAGTGGAAGTTGTACTAACATTCCGTTATAAGCAACACAATGATCACCGTGTGATCCAATTTTAAGTAGACTTCCTTTAAGAAATCTGGTAAAAAGTGAGTAAAAAATGAGGTATTTTTCATAATCAACCAAAGTCATAACACCGAATTTAAAAAAAAAAAAAATATTTTACACATAAGAAAAAGATTAAAAACTCGAATGTTACAGCTTCTAGTTGTCAGGGTTTCAACGCTATACTACCTGTTTTAGACTTAAAATTGCATAAATGCAAATGACGAGCTAACCCATTAAAAGAAAATGTTTTACGTAGTGGATAGTGACTAATATAATTGCGAGTCAATCAAAATGATTTTCTATCTGAAGTGGGTATATCTTAAGCTCACACTACATCTATGCTCCAAATTCCCTAATACCTACCTATAACATTAAGACCAAAAAAATATATTTTAAAAAAATTACAGTGAGCACAAACAGTAGCCATTTAGTCGGCTCAGTAATAATTCCCGTAATAGGCCTGAGGAACTGCAGCAGGTTGCTGCACAGGAGCCGCACCAGGTTGTGCATAATTTTGCTGAGGAACTGCCGGCTGAAGATATTCAGACAAAAGAATCAGTAGTAAATACAAATTCGCAGTCTCAGGTTAACAAGCAACACTCCCATAATTAAATTTCTTGAACAACAATAATAAGGACAAAGACACCATAAAAGACCAGTTAGTTTAACAATTAATCACACGACATACGGAGCCAAACAATCACAAAAACATAACTGAAACTGGATTGTACCTGTACAGGATATGCTGGCGGATAGGCTCCGTATGTGGTACTTTGTGGAACTGATGCAGGCAACTGTGAATTCGCATAGTTGCCTCCATATCCAGCATAAGCCCCATATGAAGCCTACATCAAATCAGAAAAAATCAGTTCAAAACAACGATAGAATCCCCATTCAGGCAGAGCATACTAGCAAATAAAAGGGAAAAGATAATCCACCTGCTGGGTGTAGCCAGCAGTCCACTGTTGTGCTTGTGTCGCTGCTGGTGGCCAAGCTTGAGGTTGTACACCATAATTAGTCCACTGGTTCTGCGCATTTGGATATGCACCCATCACAGATTGGGCAGACGATGGAACAGAATATGATCTTGCCACTTTTGTTTTATCTGAAGCTAAGAAATCCTCTGCATGACGTTTTTTCAACTCTGACATGCTCCTGTGTGGCAAGAACAATTTGGCATGCCTATCCTCACACCTCTTGATAGATTGAACATCTCCAAAGAGATTTAAAAACTGGAAAATCAACATTAAGTTCATAAAAAAAAAAAATTAATAATACTATTATCATTATTCAAAATTACAAGAGCTAAAAAAAAACAGACAGGCTAAGCCATAAGACATACCATGTCATTTGAAATAATAAAAATAAATAAATAAATAAACCATCAAATAGGTGGACCATATAGTAGAACATCCAATAATAAATTAAGGCAGTAAGAAACTGGACAATATAGCTAAGACAAATGCTCCCACAAATGGCATCTGACAGTACTGTTCTAAGTAGATAACCATTGCAACACTGTCCATAGTTCAAAGAGCCAAGTTGAACTGAGGGAAGTTGAAAACGTATCCCCACTGCTAAGCTGTTCCACAATTTTCTCAACAATTTAAAACATATTCTAGAACATCCTTCTCATAAAAATTTACCTCCAGAAAAATGCTAGAAAGTTCCTCACGCTCAGTTGCATTTGCTACACCAGGGCTCTCTGGGTTGGGCATTATAAATTTGACAACTAATGACTCCAAAAAGTTTATATCAACTCGCTTTGGCAGGGGCTGAATAGCCTCAAAATGCAATAAAGCCTGCATGTAACATGGAAGCAAAGAATCTCATTAAATATGATGAAACGAGGAAATACAAAGTGACAAATCTCCAACTGCATAATACAAGTTAATTTAGAGCCACATGGGAAGTGAAGGTAGTAAGGACTGACCTCGAGTAGTGGCTTCGACATCGCAACATTCTCAAGCCCATCGACTAGAATATGTCTTGCCTTTTCTGCATTCCCAGAAGCCTAATGACAAAAATGAGACAGCAGAATTTCAAGAACCATACAATTTCCATGGTATCAAGCAATGCAACCAGGGGCATAAAATCAGAACTTTTAAAAAAGATTAAAGAATGGTTAACCCAAATTTGAAGTTATGATTCTTTTCATAGAATACGGGTGTGTTCGGTTCAGCTTATTTTCACAAAAAAAGTTACTTTTTTAACTAAAAAAATCACTCTTATACAAGCTATTTATTTTAACTTCTTAAAAGCTGGGGCAAAAAAAGAAGCTATTTTTAGCTTTTGAATAAAAGCTAAAATGAGTAACTTCTGTGAAAAGTGATTTTTTTTAATGGTTAAAAAATCATTTTTGTCAAAAAAAAAAAAAAAAAGTTGAAACAAATGCACCCTGATTTCAAATCATCATGCAATGAATGCAGCCAAGTTAACCAAGAAAGCAGCTAACTTCAATTAATAGAGCTATCAGTAATTCACCTTTTAAAATCAAGGAAAGAAATAATAATATTAACACAGCCAAGGAGAAATGAGAATGCATATCTAATCTTAGACAAGCTTCAAATGAGAACAAAGATTCAGGAGAGTAATTGCACACAAATATATTGCTAAACCTACCAAATAGACAAATCGAGAATACTGAGCAAACAACATTGGCAAGGTTTGTGAATGTTCTTTTCCTTTCTCAATAGCAATGGCTTGTTCATACAAAGAGAAGGCATCCTCCAACTTTCCCTGCGATACCAATGAATGGAAAAGATGTAAACAATTCAAACTCTAATTGGCCTGGAAGCCACATTCTAAAAACACTTTTTGTAAGTCATCATACCAGCCGATATTCCATATTGGCATGCTTGATTATTGCTTCAAGAAGACCAGGAGAAATTTCACTATGCACAAGTTGATAGGCAGCTCTAGCACCAGCTATATCTCCAGTCTGCTCCTTAAACCGAGCACAAAAAAGATGTATCTCAGGTTGTCTCTGCATTATTGCAAACATAACAAAATGATTAAATTACAGAAAATCTAGGTATTTTATCTCTGCCACAAGATGTGGATTATGATTGTAATCTGCACACTTTGACAACTTTCTAACCAAACTTAGTAACAAAATGTATTACTTGAACACTACATTTTCTAGATCAATCAAAAAGCCTATAAATGAAACTCATGAATATTCCATACTGACAAGCCAGAAAAAGATTGTTACAGATATAAAAAACACACTCGGGCATCCATGTATAACCCAACAGATTAAGCTTTTGGGAAAATTGGTCTTTGACACAGTATCAAAGTTTCAATGACCAAGTGATTAGGAATTCGATCACTGTCACCCCCATTCTTAATAATTAATTTGAATTTGAACATAAAGTAAAATGAGCCTAGAGGCCTACACCTTACCCATACTTCAAGCCCAAATGGCTCTTTTGAAAAGGACATCTTATAGATAAAATACCATTCCTAAGCCTCCAACTTTAGGAGAATTGGACTTTGACAAAAGCTATATGCATAAAATTCACATTTCTCAGAACATAAAGAGTAAAGGCCCCTAAGGAAGGAAAACAGAAAATTCAACAAAAAGTAAACTCTTATTTATCAAAAAACTGTCAACATTGCAACTACAAAGAGATCATTTGTCATAATAGAGAAAATGGAAAAATGCAGAAGAAAACAAATCACATTAAAGCTTAAATACCAGTATACCACATTTCCATTTCCAGTCGGGTAAAAAAAAATCTGCCAATGCTTTAACACATTATTATCTGGTCCCAGAACCAGAAGTCACACACAAAAAGAAGAGTGGGGGAAAAACCTATGGACACAAATAGAACTCCTTTTTGTAACAGGCTGCAGCCACAATCTATTTCTTTCGCAAAGTAGCAAAGTCATTAAATGTCATATTCTTAGGAATGACAAAAGAATTCTAATCTAAACAGATGAATACATAGACACCACAGAAAGCCCTTATTCTGAAGCATCAACAATAACCAACTTTTGCTTCTTCGGTGCAAAGCACATGGCCATGTTAGAGGGGTTTCCCTCTCAAATATGCTAAGAGATTAGAAAGATTTACTCTTTTGATGTTTTTCTTTTGTTAGCTCTTGTTTTTATAATGAGGATCTCTTGTCCTCATTCTCTTTGTATTCTTCTCTTCTCATTAACAAAAATCTTATTTTATTAAAAACAAAAAGGGGGGAAAAACTCAACTTTTGCTTGAATAGCATACTCATTTCATTGTATCATCAGATTTCAGTGCCAATCATTGAACGTATGTAAAACCAACATTAAAAACAATGGCTAGGCACCCAAGTCCATTAGATATACTGCTCCTTTCATTTCAAAGCTTAATGATTCAAGGGATTAATCTAAAAATAAATACAGCAAATGATTACCAACTCCACAGCAATGTGAAGCTACATAAATCCATACTCCGATATCTAGAATAAGTTACCTTGACGAAGACTTGGGTTGCCCGAGCAAGCACATTATTTGCAAGATCCATGCTTCCACTGGCTTCCATACACAAAACATAGCGTATCCAGTACTCAGGGTAATTGGCACAAGCAATGACACATCTCTCATACAACTTGACAATCTAAGTCACACAAAACAGAAAAAGAAAATAAACTATTGTAAAAGTTGTTCCTGGTGATACATAAGCAAAAATCAATAATATGAATTATAAAAGAAAAATATGAAGCATTAAGAAATACTCCTTAGCGGAACAGAGAGGCCCCTCCAATATGAAAGGAGGGACCCTCCTTGCCTGAGACAGATGATTAGGAAGAATAGAAGACACCTGCATGCATAACATTCGCACTTTAAAAAGAATAAACTTTTACAAACACATGATGAACCTAGAATGTCCACTGACAAATTAGGGTTTGAAGTACTTAGCCTCAAGAAACCAAATTGAAGGCCCATGCTTTAGTCTCAGTTCAATTTCCCGATTAAAAAGTTGCTTCATCCAACGGATTAGCCAGTAAAACATATGATACAGCAGATTTACTTACTGTAAGTCAATCTTTGTCAAGAAAAACTAGGAACAGAAAGAATGCACAGTTGAAACCAGCTCAGTTACCTTGCTTAAGTCCCCTTCCCTCTCTATAAAATCCAGATAATTATGCCAGTTTTCAAGCTCTCCAACATTGAGTGGCCGTACATGAAAGTAAGGCCTCCTGATAGCTGTTTCAAAACCAATGATCTTAGAATCGAACTCTTTAGCTTTCTTATACATCTCTTCTCTAATGGCGATATACTTCTCCAACTCCTCTGCTTCTGTTAATCCAGCACTTACAGGTTTAGGAGAATTCTCTGCACCATCAGGACGAACCTCTCCCTCAACAGTTTGGCCATCAGCCTCTGAAACAGCACCTGCCACTGCAGCAGCTTCATCAGCAGACTGTAGCTCTGCCAAAGGTCGATTGGCAGCTAACTCCTTGAAGCTGCAACACCATTTCCACCAAGTAATATTAACCCCTCAAGGGGGGAAAAAAAAAAAAGAGTAGCAAAATTAAAAAAAAGGAACCATTCATCATTTTATTTTCAAAATTAATGGAGATGGATAATAATACTGAAACAAGTAATCACCTGTTGTAATACCGATCCAATTGCTGATTTGGATTCTCTAATATTCTAGTGTAGATATTGGCAAGGCGGGCCCAGTCTTGCTGCATGTACTCATATTCAATGTACTTATCCCAAAGAGGAAAAGAAAGATAATCTGTTCCAACATAAGCTAATCCTCGTTCAAAAAGCCTGACACATGGACACACAGTTCTGGTTAATAGGTGACCACAGGCATCTGTTTACTGATCCACATCCATATATGGGAGACAGCAGCACTAGTGTTCAAGGGGAACAAACAAATCACTCGTAACATCATATAAGACATCCAAACGCTGCATTTACCTTCCTGCAAAAAATCATACTATGTCCGAGAAATGGAGCAGTCTTAGAGGCCATCTTAGCCATTAACCAGACGAGATCTTCCCAGCAGCAATTTGCAAATTGATGCACCTCAGAGTGTCAAAGTTAAAGACAGATACCATTCCAAATAAATTTAAAAAAAAAAATAAACTACAAAACTCTGGACTTTAAAATCAAATGCAAAATTATATTGGGGAAAACGGCCCTAAAAGTTTCAAACTACCCCATATAGTGGACTCAAAACCAAAGATTTTGACATCAGAATGGAAAACATTCTGACATGCAATCCTATCAAAGCTTTTCCGCCATAAAAGGGAGATATCACTGTTGCACGCATTCTGAAATTAGGTTAGAAAGGAGGCGAGAAACACCACAGCCTAGTGAATGAGAAATCAGATTAAAATCTCCCTATGCCATTAAAAATAAAAATAAAAAAATAAAATAAAATAAAATTAAGCATCCTTACCTACGTACTGTGTCTGGATCCCCATACGTGCTTATAGCGAATATGCAATAATGCAACCACATGTCAACTGAATATGTAACCCCTTGAACAGCACGTTCATAAACTTCAACAACTTTATCAACAGAGCCAAGACGTGCCTCATGGTCAGCATATTTCTTCCAATAACCATAACATAAGGGAAATTCCGCAAGAAAAGCATCATAAACTCTTCGAATCTTCAGAATGTTATCCTTCAATGATGAAATAATAAACAAACAAGTTTCGTGAGTATCAGAACACAAGGCACAGACAAAAAGGATAAAATACATAACATTGAGTTGCCATCAATGCAAGAATATTAAACATCCACAATTTCTAAAAGCATTAGATATAACCACAAAACATAGCATAGAGGTTGTTTCTTTGTCCATTTGGAAAACCAAAATCCAAATATATCACCCACAAAAATTTGTATACAGGTACAATAAAGATTTTTAATTACGAATGGATACAAAAGAAAACAGATGCATGTATTTTATGAACAATATAGATGGTTCAATTCAATGCCTTTGAACACATAATATACAATCATAATTGCAAGCATATAATACATCAAACAAATCTAAAGCACCAGGAATCAATCATTTTACTCCCGCATCTTATTGTTAACAAGTACCAGGAGTCTCAAAAATATCTCGGAATTTTTAAAGGTAAAACATGAAATGTTTTTGACTGAAGCCAACTGGAATCGTAAAAAGACATCCAAAAAAAACCACCACCTAATAACCAGAGACTAGATACAAACCAGTGACAATCCATCCATCCAACTCTACCCCAACAAAAATAAAAGCAATTACATCTCCTATATGCAATGATAGCTACAACACATATGACATATTCAAACAAGATATTGCATCATAAAACTTTGAAGTTGACAATGCCATTGAAACAGACATGTCAAACACTTCCAGCCAGTGCTAAAACTGAAACATGTGAATACAGTACTAACATCCCAACATGTAATTCAAGTCCAAAGTTTTAGGTCAACAAACCTCTGCCACCTTCTCTGTCTCTTCAATCAAGGCAGTCCAAGCAGTAAAATCTAAAGAATTAGCTCTTACAATATTCCACAGTCGATCTTCTTCAGCAGACATGGCAGCTGCTAACAGTGAGAAAACAAATGAATAGGCCACATCATAAATTGGGTAGGATTGCATGTAGGTAACAGAAAATATCATACCATAACCATCTGCAAGCTGTTTCTCAACAGCCAACCCAACAGTGTTCTCCAATGCATTCCCATTTTCAAGTCCCGTTGCATTTGCCACTGCAGCCACAGCGCCACCATTTACAGACGAATTGTAGTCAGGAACTTGAGTAGACTCCATAGCTGCATTTCCAAGCCCACTGGAGACTTCATTAGCACCAGTCACTCCAACACCTTGCTTGGAATCATCCGTTGCATGGAATTGGGCTTGTTGTAGCATAGAATTAGGATCCCCAGAGTATGCATTCCCTTCGCCAGCATTGGAATAACCAAACCCATAATTTGAATTGGCCTGAGCTGCCTCTCCAGCGGACTCAGCAGCAGTAGGAGCTGCCTCTTGATTAGAGTTTGAGACAGAGTCAGCATATCCACCACCACCAGCAGTAGCATAGGTCTCAGCTGCAGATGCTTCAGCAACTACTGTTTCGCTATCTCCCATCGTTGAATACTTTGGTCTTCACCTTCAAAACGCTCAACAATTCAACCAACCAAACAGTAACAAGCTAATTTTCCTACAGAAAAAACTGAGTAGCAGGTTAGCAATGGGAGAACAAAGGTAAAGAACCTCGTTGCTCTCATCACAATGCAGCGTTGCTCTCGTCACAACTTCGTTGCAAAAACATAATTTCCCTATTTATGTATATACACATATCTATAAGGAAAGGATAATTCATCGCTTTTTGCAAAGGCTTTGAACTGAAAAGTGTATTCCTAAACGCTAGGAGTGCACGAAGACCACAGCATCAAACCACCGTGACAAGAATTCTAGCTACAGCATTTGGATTCAAACATCATCGTCAAGAGTACAGCATTAGAATTCAAACAAATAGCTACAGGACATGTCCCTAGGGTTTCAGAGTCTAAACCCTAATCAAGAGTGCAGAGAGCATTGCAAGTACCTGAAGGGGAGAGAGATTCGCAGAGAGTAAAGCCACTTCTTCTTCACAAGACAAAACTGAAACGGGAAATTTGGAAATTGTGAAGTAGGGCAAGGAGGTGAGGCGTTTCATTTATATAGCGGAACGTTGAATTGTGCTGGCAGGTCCATGGCGTTTGATACTCCTGCTGTATCGATGCCGTCCATGCTGGATAGTAATAGGATCTGAGCCGTTGAATGGATGTTCAGTGGCGTAGAGTCGGCAATGGGCTTCTGTTCAGTAGCCTCGTGGCTATAGGGTGCCTAGTTTCGTGGCATTGGTGGTTGACAAGTGACAACATCACATGCATGACACTAGTTCCTCTCAAAGGGCCCCTTATGTTTTTTGGTCTTTCTCTCAAAGGGCTCCATCCTGTTTGTCTATTGGGCTCTTTTGAAGTATTGTTTGGTCAGCCCAAGCTATTCTTCTTGATTTCTTTCAAAAAAAATAATGATAAATCCTCTTGTTATTTTTTAATAAGTTGGTGTTTGTTGAAAATAGTACAAGTTAAATATCCTTTTTTTGCCGGAGGAGGCTGTGCCTCAGTGGTGACTTCTCCCACCACTTGGGAGCCGCATACACTGAGGGTTTGACTTTGAGTCACGGGCAGGGCCCTAGCCCTCTCTCCCCTCCCTCCAAACACCCCCTGACCCAAAAAAAAAAGTTAAATATTTCTAAAAACTAAATCAAACATGTTATAAATTTTGTGTTACAGAAGATTTTGTTCTTAAATTGGGTTGAACTTACTATAAATTAAGTAAAAACTAACTTAGTTCCTCTGTCATTTGCGCGGTTAGATTATTTGGGTCAATCATTGCTTTAATTATATTAACAACGGCAATAATAATAATAATAATAATAATTTACTTATTTTAAACAAATATTAATGTAATGTGTTAAGTTATTAAAGAAAATAGTAGTTAAAATTTATTAAGGAAACTATTTGTTAGTATGAAGATAAATACAATATTTTTAAGGAAATTTTATGGACAAACATGAAATTTAATAGCTCATATTTATGCATATTTGTAATAAATTTAGTGGGATTTATAAAGAAGTACATGTTAAATAAAATTAATGGAATTCACTTTAATTGTGAGTGGGCCTAAATATGAAATGTTAAAATTATATTTGTACAAGAATTTCTCTATTTATGAACCAGGTGAGCTTATATTCATACATTATCATCTCATGATTTCCACAAATAATGAAGTGAAAAATAACGATATTATGTCAGTCATTTCATTATTTCTTCGCACACAATACACAATTTTTTGTGCTAAATAGTATATCTCTATTACATATAAAAAAACACGAGAGACTTACATTAGCAATTTTTTTTTTGAAAAAAAAAGCACAGTAGTTTAAATAGTTTATTTGCTTAGTTCCAATCTTTGAGCAAATACAAGTTGTATGATGTTAACATCTGTATATTTAGAGCTTAGAGAATGTTAAGACTGGATGAAACTAAAGTAATATTGTAAGTGTTTAAATTTCTTCGTCAACTACTGCACTACGCAATTTGGTTTAATGTAATAAAGAATTATTGTAATTGTCTCAAGTTATCTATATATCAATGTAAAATTGACAGTAATATATTATTATACAGTTATACTTCAAAAGGGACAGATTCGCGGAGGCAGGCATGGCCTTGGCCTACTCCAAAATTAATAATAATACATACTTAATTTCATAAATATCTAAAAATATATAAACGATTCACCACATTTTTATATATTCTATCTTTTAGATATATTTAGTGACATTTTTTACATACTACTTACTCATTGACAACCAAACTTTGAAAGTCAGGTGGCGATAAAGATTAAATAATGCGCAAAGTAACAGAAAAATAGTCGATTAAACCATCGCAAGAGATTTGTGATTTGTAATATATATATAATTTGACTTGTAAAAAAAATAGAAAATTGAATCTTGGGCTCAGCCTTACAATTGGTACATATATGACATATTTTTGAATGACAAAGCAATCACTTTTATTTCTTTTCCTATTTCTTCTTAATTTACTCATGTTATTCTCATTTATTTTAGAATAAATTATACTTTCATCCCTTAAGAGATGTTTTTATTACATAGTTCTCACATTTATTTTCAAAATATATGCTTCTCAACCTTAAAAAATTATATTTTACACTTTAATCCTTTTTGAAATTTTTTTATTAAATTTCTATTGTTTTATGTTTATTGTCTTATTTTTTCAACCAAAATACAATTCATTAATAGTTATACATATTGAAATTTTTTTTACAAAGTAAAAAATATGTGAATGATAATAATTTAACAACATTGATGCCCATGCACGTATAAAATTTATTTTTAATTTTTAATTTTTATCTATTATTATATTAAGAGAACAAACTATTAGCTTTTTTATCTCTTCGAATATTTTTAGGCTGTAATCTATAATAATTAATATAAAAATATGAATATTAATAAAATAATTTTGTACTAATTTATTAAAATGAAAATAAAATGTCAATGCTGTATTGAATTTTAATTTTTCTAATCATTAAATAAGGATTAAATAATATTAATAAATATAGTATCATTAATAGTAGTATATCAATTCTCAAGAATTTATAAAGATTAAATAATTTTAATAATGTTAAATAATGAATAATTGATAATAATAATTAAAAAAGTAAATATTAACTATAATTAATAAAGTACCTTGTAAAAAGATAGTTTACTAAATTTACACACTATTACAAATTAACAATTGACCGATAGATTTTACCGATGGTATAGATCCATCTGTATTTCTGCATACCGACAAATTTATCATTCATAAAATTTTAAAAAAACTTGACATTCAAATTTACCGATGGAAAAGACAATTCGTCGGTAAATCCGTCGATAAATGTTCACGACTAATGGCGCCAATTGATTATGGACGGATGTGCCATCGATAATATTTTGTATTTTAATTTTTTTTAAAAATTTAAAAATTACCGACAAACATTCCACGGATAAATAAATTAAATTACTGATAGAATGATAGTCGATATGAAATTATATTTTCTTTTTAATATAATTTAAAATTTTAAATAGTTACCGACGGATGTGCCTTCAGTAACATTTTGTATTTAATTTTTTTACTTTAAATTTTTTAAATATTACTGATGAAAAATCCGTCGGTGTTTGAAATTTAGGCATAATCGCCTAAAGCGGTTCATTTTCCATATTATCGACAAAATTTCCATTGGTAATTAGTGATTAATGAACGATTCGTTTCATTAACTCATTACAATAGAAAATCCGTCAATAATATATAATTAATGAAATGAATTCATTATCGACGGAAAATCCGTCCGTAATAATAAACCAGATCATTAAAACGCGAAACACCCTTTCTTCTCTTCATTTGCAACTCTCTATATTCTCCCTTTCTCTCTCCCCTCACATGACCATTAGTCATTTCACTGCCGCTGGAGCTTCTATTTCATAGTTGGAGACTGCCATTGTGTTTGTAATATGTTATTGAATATTTTAATCAGTTTAATTTTGTTGTTTAGTCTTTTTTTTTATTCTATTTCTTTACTCAAAGTTTTTTGTTTCTAAGTTAGTTAGCTAATTTATTTTGTTATATTGATTGTTAAAGATCTCGCTTGAAGTACTTGGAGTGCTTGCTAATTGGTGCATTAAGTGATTGGAGTGTTTTGGTGTATTAGATATGTACATTGTACTAAATTTATGTTTTCTTAAATATTAGAAACTTAAAATTTCTAAAATAGAGTTGTAGCATGGAAGAAGGAGAATGAAATTTTATGATTGGGGGAAGGCTTAAAGTTCAATCCCATTATTTGAATTGTGTTGTGGTGTTGTGTGTTTGCAAGATGTGAAGTAAAGGGGTGCGCTCTAAAACAATTTTTATGAATAACTTATTGAATTGCATGACTGCATATGTTTTTTATTTGTGTTTGGTTAATGAATTAATTTTTGTGGAGGTTTTTAATTTAAGGGAAGACTCTGCCCAAATTTTTTTTTATCATTAAGCATGTTGACGTTTGAATTAAATAATTTTTATAATGAAATAAGTAGTGGAGGCAAGCTCCTTATTCAAGGAGAGCCTTTTGCCTATTTTTTGGTTGTTTAGAGTGTTATATAAATTAAATAATTATTATAATATAATAACCGTAGACTCCTATTTTAAGAGGAGGCTTTGTCAAATTTTTTTTGATAATGTAGATTCTTGTGAACTAAAAAAGTGTTGTAATAAAAATTAGTGAGGACTTCTTATTTATAGGGAGATTCTATCGAGTTTTTTAAATTGTTGTGCGATTGTTATACTCTGTAGGTGTGCAATATTATTCAGAGACAATATTTGCTCCAAATCAAGTATAGATGTATGATAGGTTGTATCCAAGTTAAGGGGAATCAAACCACAATTTTATAAGAGGGTTAAGAATTCATAAGACTTGTGGTCAAACAGAACAGTTTATACATGAAGAGGCAGTTAGGTGTCCCTACTCAAAATGTAAATATAGGAGATTTTTGGATATTGAGTTTATTATTAGATATCACCTATATAAGGATGACTTTAAGTCTGATACTAAACATAGGGAAGTCCTTCCTCCGAATAATCAATTTGATGTGGATTATGTTGGAAGTAGTTCTAGTGGGGTCTATGTAAGTAAGGAAGAGGGTTGTAATATTACTTGTGAGGATAACTTTAGTTGTTATCAGGAAATGATTTTTTATATTGTCAACCATGTGTTTGGAATGTATTCCAAATTTTGGAAGAGGTTCTCAATTTGGATACTAAGATATTTTATTTTATAGTCTATTAGTGGCTGTGAATAAGCCTATATAGGAAGAATGTGTGCATTCACAATTGTCTTTGACAGTAAGAATGTTAAATAATAAGTCAAAGGAGAACTAAAGCCAAAGTTCCTTTGATTAATGGGCTTCATTAATGAGTAAGATTAGTTTACGACCAAAATCTATCCGAAAGGACTTTTACCAAGTCAAAGGGTTAGTTGCTAAACTTAGGTTAAATGAAGTGAAGATTGATTGTTGTTTGAAAGGCTATATGCTCTATTACAAAGATGATGCTACCTTGACTCATTATAAATTCTATAAAGAACCTAACAAGCAAGAAGAAAGTGTAGTGTATAAGGATGTTCCACATGACCGCCTACTCAGGGGGAATTGTTCTGGAAGACTCACACCCAAAAGTAGGATAAGTCTCAATAGATTAATACTCGATTAGACATCACATACGTAAGTACCTAATTTTAGTTTCCAATACTTTTAATGTATTATATTTGCTATTATTTAAAACTAATTTAATTTGTTTTGTTTCTTCTAATTGGAGCATGAGTTCAACCGACAACTGGTTGAGACCCGATTACAGTGGTCCTAACAGCAGGATAGCAGTACTCTTGCCAGTCCACCTATTAGTGATGACGAGATATGGGCCTAGACTGTTAGCGATCACTACAAAAGTCGGATTTATGGTATGGAGACTACCTATAGCAGGTCATATTCTCTAATCTCTGTGTTTAGAGTTGGGTCTATTAGGACTGATATGGAGGATATCCATAGTTGAGTGCATGCACTAAATGAACCAATGCAGAAGCAGCTTAAGTAGGAGGATAGGAGGTACATGGAGATGCATGAGCGATACGAGAAGGAAAAGGAGTAGTAGTTACAACAGAGGCAGTCAATGGAGCAAAGGATAACAACTATGTACAACTATTTCAAGTAGAAGCAGAGTGATGGTTTATTGTCTGGTGCACAGCCTTCACCACTCCGTCTCCACCTCCGCCACCTCCACATTCTCCGCATGACGACACCCCCAAAGACTCGGAGGGCATTTCGAATACTAACGATTATCAGTATTCGTAGTTTTTAGAATTTTTTTTCTCTTTTAAAATTATATATTGACAATTTATATTTTATTTGTTCTTTTATTGAAATTTTTTATTTTAATTAATAGTATATATTTCTTACATTTTATTATATTTTTAATTATATAAATATGTGAATAATTAAAATAATAATTTGAAACATTTAAATACTAATTTCAAATTTTAATAATATAATCCTTAAAAGAATAGTAATTTGACATTACTGATGGATTTTCCATCAGTGATATTTAAGATGCAAAATATTATTTTTCCCAATTATTGACGGATAACGGATTATCCCTCAATAATTATAACGATTAAAGTATTATCTTTCTTTTACCAACAGATATTCTATCAGTAATTTAGGGAGAATAAAAATTATATAGTTAATTTATCGATGACTAATCCATCAGTGTAAATCCGTCAATGATAGTTTTTGATGTTTATATGACCGACACTTTTGTTAATTATATTGACAAATTTTTGCGTTGGTATATTTAGCAAAATTACCAATGGAAAAATTGATTGATCAGTAATATTCAAATTTTTTATTACCAACATGTGAATCACTGATGGATCACATCCATTGGTAATTGGCGTATTTCTAATAGTGACATATATATTTTAATTAATAAAGTATTTTGGACTAAAATATGTGTTTTGAAAATAGAGGGAAATGTTTTATAATAAGAGTATCTCTCAGAAGAAAGGAGTATAATTTATTCTTTATTTTTTAAAATAAAAATATATATTTTTATAATAACTAGGAGAGAAGACAAGAAGTAAAACAAACTTAGAAGTGAATTTATATTAAAAATGATTTTGGACATTAGTGAGAAACAAAATGCTAATACATCCAACAAGTTATTTAATTCAGTGTACTTCACAATATAGAACTCTGGGACCCCAAACATTTTCCTTCCTATCTCCATTCTCACTTATATCACTTCCTTCCTTTTTGGCATCGCTCATCTGAATTAACCTTTCTCCCCAACACTAGTTTTTTGTGCCCAAAGTTATTATCCTTTGAGGTAAGAGTGAAAATAGGTCAGGCTTTGCTTTAAATAAGTGTGATCTATATTTCAAATATGCAGCCTAAGTCTAAACCTATTACTTGATAAGGTTTTTTTTTTTTTAGGGCTTAGTTTGGCCATTTTAAAAGTCTAACCTGACCTGAAAGCCTATTTAGAGGTCTGTTTGATAATAAGGTTTTTAAATAGACTAAAAGGCTTATAAATATATCCAAGATAACATATTTCTAAATAGACCGGAAGGCTTTTATTATTATTATAATTTTTTAAAACAACAACAATATTAATAATAATAACATTGCATAAATATGTCAATATGTTAAGCCTAACAAACTTTTATCATGACTTCTAGCTTAGTCTTTTTGTTTAAAAAGGCTTGTTGAAAAGTCTTAGCGGGCTAGACCAAAGGCTCCAATGGGCTGCCTGACCTATTTCTACCCTAGTTGGAGCAACTAAGTTTTCTTGATTCTCTATGTCTTTAAGTCAGAGGTTGGGTGATGGTACACTTTTCAAGCAATGTTGTTGTTTGGGTTTTGCCATCGTTAATATCTTTGAAAGCAAATCCACTATTCTTACAGGAACAAATTTTGAAAGCAAATCCACTTCCAAAATTTTGCTCAAACCCATTCTCTAAGTTTTTTGCCTTTGGAAGTCCATGAGTAGACTTACAAGGTATAACTCTCATAATAAACGGAAGTGTTAGGATCTCCCATCCTCTCTAAGAAAGCCTTCTTCCTTTCAAACCCTAGAGAAAGCACCGCTCTCTCCCCTTCCTCTCACCACTTAAACCTAGTCGCCTCACTCTCTTTCTCTCTCTTCTTTTTTTCCTCCTCCACCTTTTCCATTGCATGATGGTTTATTGATATCCCACCGACGAGTTTGTCTTGATGGCAGCAATGTCTATACCATGAAAGAATGTAGGTCTCATGATGGCTGCTACATTATGCTAGATCGGAAGATTGTGCTAGTGTTAGGTGATAGATCTCCCCCTGTTGATGGGTGGCGGTTGGGTTAGTGTTTTCTATTTTGTAGTGATTGCATATTTTTTAAGGCATAAGGCCTCTAACTTTGGCATTCAACTATACTCTAAGGTCCCTAGTTAACTAATGTGTACCATGATATAAGCTGCTGGTGAGCTAATATGTACCACAGAGTCGAGTTAGATGTCCCAGTACTCAATGATGTGGATGCCCACGTGTTTAGCGTCTTGGCTTTGAAGATTGTAACCGTGACGCCCAGTTAGTGGTTTATTGTTTATGTTAACACCTTGTTCTATTATATAGCTAGTTCTAAAATTGGTTGAAAGTGTTTCAGAGCCAAAATCAGAAATCTAATAAGCTCATCTTTACTTTCATGTTAATATATAGTGTGATATAAAATTGTCTATATTTTATTGCGTACCATGTAATACTGTATATAATTCGTTGGTTATAATCTTCGACTTAACTTATATTTTACTGGGTTCTATTGTGTAGTATCTTTGTTGTAGGATATTACATTTGATTATTCATCAGTGAAAATATGTTGACCTAAAAAATTTTTTTTCGCCTTTGTTTTTTCTATACAAAACCATCAAAATTGATATTATTTTAAAATTGATATTTGAAGTATAATAACAGATGAAATAACAAGTTGCAATAATGCTCATCAAAATATTAGCACCAGATATGAATTGAATTTCAGGTGAACCGTTAGATTCAATCTATGAAATCGCTGCGATCTGACAGAAAAAACAGATAATGAGGAACATAAAAAATAGCAGCAGGTAAGCAGCCCATTCCAAATTTGTTTATAGATTATTATTTAATATAATATAATAATATTTGATTAAAACTTGAGATGGCATTACCCGCTATTTTGCCACTGTATCTAGCAAATTTGATTTGGGCATCCCTTAGAGACGTCTGGCACTACTCCGTTTTAAATGGTCCAACCTTATGCACATGTGAATAAAAAAAAAAAAAAAAATTGTGAGTTTCATTAATTAGTTACTTATAAATTTTAATTAAACGAAATATATTAAAATAATTTTTTTATTTTTTATTTCAATTAAAATATAAAATCTATTTACACATATAAAATCTCTATATATAAGTTATTCTTTTAATTAAAAACTAAATCTTAAATAAAATTTTTAAAATATATCAATTATTAAATTAATTCATTACACATTAAATACTTTTTTATCAAATTATTTTTTTCATAAAAGTACAATTCATCACGAAGATGATACTGTCCAAATCCAAGCCAATGCTACTGATATTTCATCTAATACAAATTTTTTTCCTCGTGAAATTTTATGACACTATCAAAAGTTTATTTTATATTTTATCTGGACCTAAAAATTTAAATATTATTATGCAGTTGATTGCATGGCTATTGAGTTCTAATATAACTCTTAAGAAAACAAGAATGGAAATATTATCCAAAAAATAAAAAATTAAAAAAGAAAGAAAAGATTTTTGTACCACTTTACACCCAACACTCTAAAAAAAATGGACGGAGAGATATAAAGAAATAAAAAATAGAAAAAAGCACATAAATAAGTCTTATGCCCTTGTAAAAAGGTCTTTATAGTGTTTGAGATTTTGAATAGTTGAAATATCACTATTAAAAATAATCAATACCTTGCGGTGACTTTCTTCTGGTTAAACGATACTGACCATAGCGAAGCCGCGAATAATTAAGGGCACAAAAACAATGTTAAAAACTCAAAGAAACGTTCATACTTCGCCACATAATAATAATAATAATAATAATAATAATAATACCTGGTTCTTGCATTATTGGCACTATCCACTATTTTATTTCAAAAAATTGCTGAAGAGTCAGAATTTTCTGGCTGAATTAAGTTATTAAAATGATATTAAATAGCATTGAATTTTAGATAAATGAGTAGATTTTACTACATTATTTCATTCACCAACTTTTATAATTTTTCTTGAAGATTCTAATAAATATTATTAAATTGAGTAGATTTTTTTATTATTTTTAGGAAAATTCACAGACTCGTTTTGCGTCTCTCTCCAAGCGCCTCTTTAGGATTTTGTTTTGTATACCTGGCTGGCCATCCCTCTTGCAAGTTACAACTAAACCAGAATTACACCTGTCTCTTTTATGTGTTGCCCTGATGTCATCGTCGACCTCCACTGCATTAATCATTAGCACATTACGCAAAATCTCCCAAACTATGCGCTTCTTCACTGCTATTTTATTAATGTAAAGCCACGTTCCCATTATCAATTATACTGTTATTGGCGGCTGATAGATAATAGATTGCTTTCTGCTGCGAGCATGCCCTCTTTCATTTTAAATTCCAACTGTGTTTATTTTAGGAACTCTTCGCCATACTAAAATGACCGCCATTGCATATATTTCTAGTGGTGGATGATATTACGTCTTTAATAATGCTGATTTCGAGGTCCCTTTGCCCTTGCTTTATTTCCTGCTTTTATGTCTGGTGTTTCTCGCGAGTTATTATGGGCGTAAAAAATAAGAAAGGTGAAAGTTGTAATGGTCCAACGTATTGTCTGGTTACACCTTTTAGGAGCACTCATCATTTCTTAATGGCTAAGAAAAAATCGCACTTCGGTGACATTCTAAAGCCTACAATAGTATACTGCTTCCAGAGACTGACGCAAAGGGACATCCGATGACAAAATGCTAATGTGAAAGTAATTATATCTTTAAGCTTTTCTGTATTTACAGAAGTATTTATTTGAAATGCAAATAGATTATAAAATGATTCATAATGTATGTAAAACAACCCCAGTTCTCTTATTTAATCAGTATAGCTACATGTATAAACAAGCATAAATGTTTTTTAAATTATTATTGAACACTTTTTGAAGTACTAAATAAGTAAAGTGAGAAACAAACAAAATAAGAAAATTTTAGAAAAAATTATCAAATATTTTTTAACATAAAACCTAGGGCTAAAAATAAATCAAGTTAACTCATGAACTATTTCTAATTCGGTTAGTTAATAACTCAATAGGCTGAGCTCATAATTTTAGTTTAAATTCGAAATTTGAGCTCATTTATTAAATAAATTAAACTTAAACTTTATTATGTTTGACTCAATAACTCATAAACTAATCGAATATATATATATATTATTGGGTGCAATTATTATTATTATTATTATGATTGAAGTTATGCTCTTATGATTAAATATTTTAACATATTAAATTTAAAAAACTTAATTGGTATTTAACTTGAGCTATTTCATTTCATTTTTGGAAGAAGGTCTTTTAAAAGAAGACCTTTTAGAATAATTACTTTTAAAAAATTATTTTTGTTTGGTTTGAATATATCAAAAATAAGTTTAGGAGAATGAATTTTGTTTGGATATGATAAAGTAAAATTATTTTTTATTGTTGATGTGAAAGTAATAGTAAGATTCTTTTTTAAAAAGCCTTTTTCTAAAATAAAAAATAACTTCAAAGATACTTATTCCAAAAGATTTTTTAAAATTAAAAAAAAAGCTTTTATATATCTAAATACATTAGTTATTGTGTATTTTTATTCTCATTCCAATAAAAGGTATTCTAGATCTCCTAGAAGTATAACCAAACGGAAAATTAATGAATTGAGCTCAAATTAAGCCTAAACTTTAATAAGCTTGAGTCAACTCGACTCACTTCCTCCCATGTTAAAATCCTATAACATCTTAAATTAATATTCAATTGAGGTGTTAAATAACATGTCTCATGAAAAGTGTTCCTTTTTTACATATTAACCCATTTTACTAACGCATTTTCTCATCCATACACTAAACGTTTCACAAACTTTGAATCAGGGAATGAATTATTTTATCCATCCTTTCAGTTGCACCTGAAAACTTTTCAGGCTACTGATTTTCTTTTTCATAAAGATTTTGTGCACCATGGACATGGGCAACAACTTTTTCTTTAAGGAAAACTTGCGCGGCTAAGGAAACCTATGCATTGCTGCGGGCATGGGAAACCAATTGGGCCGTCTTCAGCACTCGAGTATCCATGGCATCGTTGATTTTGTTTTATTTTAATTTAACAGATACCCACAAAAAAAAAAAATTCATTGATCCAATGAATAAAAAACATACCAGAAAGCCGATAGAAAAACTTCCTTGATATGCTATAGCTATGGTATACACGACCGTTGAGATTATAGCATAAATATTACAGCAACTGTTTAGGTACTAATTTTTTAGTTACAATTCACATAGGCACGTGTAGAATAACAATAAAGAAAGAAGAGCAAGTTTCTTATCTTTTATTTTTAAAATATAACACATGAACCATACAATTAGATGCATTATCAGATTTTACTTTCTACCTTCAATTTCTCCTGCTTTGCCTCCTATCAGATACACATGATGCAGGATTTGGGAGAGGCTATGCATGGCAAGAGAAAGCAGCAACACTAGTGCGTTCGAGGCCATAAAAAAGAAAGGTCTCGTCTCACTGCTAAAGTCATGCAGTGGGGACACACAGCTATCACACACCGCCCAATAAACTGCTGTCCCACACTTCACTTTCTGCGTTCACGGTCACACCTCCAAATCAGATTCAGCTATCTCAAATGAACTATGGAGTAACAACAATAAAATAGGAATTTCCTCTTAAATCCCTCTGATCAGAACTATACAAAGGTACAAGGTATATTCACCTAACATGACGTTAAAACTAAATCTATGAATGCCATATATAGGATATACACAATCTAATTCAGCCTCAACGCTTCCCACCCTTTTTCTTCAACGCCGATTTGAGAAATAACAAACAAACAATAAAGAATCCCAGCGCCGCAAACCCTCCCACCGCAAGAGCTACGGTCCTCTCGGTGTGTTGGTGCCCCCCGGACCCTGATCCTATGAAATCACAGGACACAGACATTTTTCATTAAAATATTGACCAAGCACATAACCACAGCCACACGTATAAATCTAATTATAAATCTTACAGAGAAAGAAAAATACCATGGAATCAGAATTTACTATTAAAATTAAATTTCATATATCATGTTATTAACTTTTAAATGAATGAATAAATGTTGTCATTTTAGTTTATCCAATACCCATTATAATTTGATTTCTGTCAAAGATTTTATTAAATAGCTTCTGACTGTTTAACATTAATTTCTATCAAAGATTCAGAAAAATATCTTCTAAGTGTTTGATACAAGATAAAAATGAGATAAAAATTTTTATAAATCGGCTTCAATTAAAAAATTTTATCCCGTTTTCTTCCCAACCAAATATGCCCTAACTGTATAACATCTCCACAAAAAAAATTGCACCTACCCAGATCATACTAATATCTTCCCCAACCCCACTTCTCAAATCCCCCAACCGCTTTTGGCCCAACATTTAAAATCAGTGAGACAAAGAACTTATACCACCACTTCAAAAACTCACATAAAATAATCCATTACATTGCATTTTTTTAACACCAGATAAATTAATCTATTTCCAAAATTCTCTTTGAGTACTGATATTGTACTCACAAAATTGGGACTCACAAAAAAATTGTGAAATCCACCCCTGCGAAATATGTCATACCCCTTTGTCCAATAACTATATTTTTTGAGTGAGTCAGCCAGCCCAATGAACACCAAAAATCATTTCTGATTCCGTTTAGATCATTGTGATATAAGCACATACACTTATTCAAATCCACACAGATCTTCCGACAATTTATCAAAAAGAAAAAGGGAAAGAAGACAAAATCATATTAATCTAATAATCTCTATAGCATCATCACCTGGCGAAGATGACATGCTGGGAACTCCATCGGGGTAAAAGCTATAACTAATATAGCAACTGTGCAGATAAACCTGCGCAGAAATTGAGTCACCACACTGAACCTTAACCTGCTCCTCAGCACTCCTAATACAATCCCCACAATCATCACTTCCCAAATCACCCTCACACTGCCCCAACACATACAAAGACTGGTAACTCCCCGTGTAGAACAATCCTCCACCACCGCCACCGCCACCACCCTTCACCCCACTCTCCACCATCTCAAATGCCGAGTCCCTCTTCCCTTCAAACCCAACATCCTCCATCTTCTTCGACCCGCAAACCTTGTACAACAACTGAGTTTTAGGGACCTGCTTGAACCCGACCACCTCGTACCTCAGGTAGCACCCGCTGAGCTGGACCCTCGCGGCCGCCACGTCACCGCCGCAGAGCTTCCCCAGCATATCGGGGATCTTGCTAACGCAGTCGAAGCAGTCGGAGCCCGTGAGGTCCCCTCTGCATTGGTATGCTCCGGCGATCGCGTTCCCGCCTTCGCCGGCGGTCGTGGAGGCGAAGCCCTTCTGAGAGGACTGCATCACCAGAGAGTTCAACAGTGTTTTGAGGTTCTGAGAGGAAACACCTGATGGGTCTTGCAGCTTCTGGTCTGCACAACCTTTGTAAACTAAGGTTGTTGTGTCTGCAGATGAGGTTGGTGTTGGGATTGAAAGGAGAGTGGAAACTGCGAAGATAAGGAGAAAGGTTGGGCTGTGACGGCTTCTGAGGGTACCCATTTCGGGGAATCCGTGAGAGAGATGGGCAATTCTTTACATGGAGGGAGGTTCTAGAGAGGAGTGGTGTTGTGTTCTTGATTGGTTAGAAAAGAAGCAAAATGGGTTTTTAGAGTTTCTTTTAGTAAGGGGTTTAGGCCTTTTTTTTCAGTTTTTTAATGCTTGATGCTTTATATGACAGCACTGGCAGTCCCCCACTATACTTTAATAGGTTTTGGGAAAATTGTTATATCAGAGTAAATCTCTCTCTCCGTAATATCATTTCAATTTTTTATTTTTTTTTTCTTTCTCATTTTTTCAATAAAAATTAAGGGCTCTCATTCTCATGATATAAAATAAATTTACTCTTCCTACCTGAAGGCGGAAAGTATCACTCATAGGTCTTATAGTAACTAGTAAACAAAGATCGGTCTTATAGTAACTAGTAAACAAAGATCGTTAAAATATTGCATCTTAAATCTAGAGTAAACCACTTTTGACTCTTAAAAGAATAATTGACGTACTAATAAATTATTTTAAAAAATATATTATATTAGTTTGTAATATTTTGATGATAATTTTGTTATGAATTTAATTTATATATATTATTAGTGTAAATTTTTTTTATATAAATATTTAATAATATATTATTATATTAATTAAAATATTTAATTTAATTATTTATTATTTTAAAAATCTTATAATAGTATAAATTTTTTTATATTATTAATAAATAATAATTAAACTCTTTTATTATTGTTAATGTATATTGATCTTTTAAAAATTAATTTATTAATATATTAATTTTTTAAAATATTAGTTTATTAATAGGCTGCCTTTTCCTTGAATTTATTGATGAAGCAGACGTTGAATGATTGGTGGCTGAATTAAAAAAAAAAAAAAAGAAGCAAGCTTGATTGGAAGTGGCTACGGCCTAAAAGGAAATGCGATAAAGTTGGACATAAGGTTTAAGTCCGTGAGATTATTTTGACCCAAAATCAAAAGGCATTTAGGCATATAAAGGTGACTTTCGAATGCGGTGCACCGAACAAAATCAACAAATAATAATTTATGTAGTCAGAGCTGCACCGCGTTCCTGTGGGGTAACGGTGCGGAACCGTGGCAACTGCGACGGTTTTGAACGCGTGGGACCCTGAGGTTTTTGAGCACAGGAGCATCTGTACATTGTGTACTTGGTGCTTATTTAAGGGACGGCCTGGGATGCGGTTCGTAGTTTAAGGTGTATGGTGTATTTTGTCATTGTAGTATATGAGATGGTAAAAATTTATATGATATATTGATATATTAATTATTTATAATATATTATAATAATATATTAATTTTAAAAAAATTAAATATATAATTAAATATATTTTAAAAATTAATTTTTATATATTAATAATATAAAATTATATTAATAATAAAATTTTATTAATATAAAATTATTTTATATTATTAATATAATTTTATATTATTAATGTATAATAATTAATTTTTAAAATATATTTAATTATATTTTTAAATTTTTTTAAAATTAGATATTATTATAATATATTATAAATAATTGATATATCGATATACCTCATAATTTTATCATCAAATTGTAAAATACATCATATTCTTTGACCATCATACTCTTTGACCAGTAACAAGTACTGTAGATGGCGCCTTTATTTAATTTTGTCTGACTGACGTGCAAATTTTCGAATTTTGTAGTCAAAATAGACAGAAGAATGCAGAAGGAGCGCAAGTCTATTGGGTCATAAATATTGGCTAAAAATTTTGATCCAAGGTTTTTGGCCTTTTCAAATAAAATTCATGGGGTCATGTTACGGTGAAGATGGATTTTTCCATCTTCACGTGAAGATGTGATGTAGGTGTCACCAATAAGTGACATATATTCAGTATAAAATTATTTTATATTATCAATATAATTTTATATTATTAGTATATGATAATTAAAATTATATTGATAAAATTTTTTGATTATATTGATAATATAAAATTAATTTATATTATTAATATAATTTTATATTATCAATATATAATAATTAATTTTTAAAATATATTTAATTATATTTTTAAATTTTTTTAAAATTAAATATTATTATAATATATTATAGATAATTGATATATCAATACACCTCTACCACATATCACTTATTGGTGACACTCACGTCACATCTTCACGTGAAGATGGAAAAATCCATCTTCAACGTAGCATGACCCAAAATTCATCCGAGTGAGGGCTGATAGGTTTTAACACTTCAGAGCTTAATGAATTCAAAGTGAGCTGGAGCGTACTGCGTAGCTAGCAATAATAGCACCTTGCTGTGTACGTACTGGACGGGCCTTTTTGTCTTGTTGGAGCCTTGAAGTGTTAATACTAGTGCAACTGTGCAAGTTTGCGAATAGAGAACGTAAAAGTTTAGAATAAAAGTTTTTTTTTTATGAAAAAAATTTAAAACAAAAGTTATTTTATATTTGTTTAACATAGTAAAATATTTATACATAGTGAAGTGTGTTCTATGATACACCTTGCCAAATATAATGAACCATACACTAAATTTAAGGTTGAAAATTGATGATATATATATATATACAACTTATCACTCCTAATACCCAATAAATCTCACACACATACTCTCTCCTGCATAATACCCCACTTTCTTTTACCTCCATAGCCATCGCCGCATTGCCCTATTCATAGCCACTACATCGCCTAAACTCACCCTTGCATTGGCAAGTGCAATTGTCATTATAACAATAGTCTCCATAACCCAAGAGAGAGGATTCCACATAAATCTCAAAAGCTTCAAAAACTTGCTCTCTTAGAAAACACTAAAGGATAATTCACCTAAAAAATCCAATCTTTTTTCTATATGAGACTTAATCAATGAGTGAGAAACAGAAAGATCGTGGAGGAGGAAGAAGAGTGAAGATGTGAACCTTTTTTTCTTCAAGCTTGTTGTGGTAAAAAATGGTCAACCTCTCCCCAACAGACTCAATGATGACTTTCTCCTTAACGATTTGGTTGAGGTTAGGGGCGGTGCGGCGGTGCCATGAACAAGGCGATGCAGTGTTGTTTGGGAGAAAGATGGAGTGATAGTGGGACGATGGCCATGGAGGATAAGGGTGCAGAGGTAGAAGAAGGTAGGGTAGTCTGGGAGAGAGTGTGTGTGAGAGATTTATTGTGTATTAGATATGATTAATTGTATATATACACCGTCAATCTTCATCATTAGATCTACCCTTGTGCGGTGCACCATATCTAGCGAGGTGCACCTCAGAATGCACCCATAATGAATAACCATCTTTGATTTTGAAAGAGTGAAAAAGGTCACATACTCACATTTGATGGCACAAATAAAATTAGCTTGTACGACACATATCTAGTCTATTGAGTGCATGTGCATATGTGCTCTAAAAGAATGGTAGAATTTTGCCAATTGTGCTCTTGTAGTTTTATATCTTTGACAAAGCGAAACAATAAAGGCTAATGTGTACAATGACTTTATGCATGTTTGGGTTTTTGTTTACAATTGAGCAACTCACAAAATAGTCCCATATAATTTTGAGAGAAGAGGTGCCTACTCACAAAAGTGGTTACAGTGACTAAGTTCATATGATTGTTCACCTATAACACAGGTCTCCTCAAAGTCGAAAGATTATGGATAAGGCTAATACCTACCCAATGTTGAAAGGTAAAGGAAGTTTGTGACCTAATGACAAGGCTATGCAAATGAATGATCAAACATGTTACTTGTTTATTCACCTATGGTTATTTCATGCATTTGGCTTACTCTCAATTTCATTTCCCCATTTGGGCAGGTTACTATACGCTGTATAACTTCCTAATTATAGTCGAATTTAAAGAATGTTGTTAAATATATTTTAAAAATAACCAAAATTTATTTGTATGATCCTGAATTTATTGAGAATATCCCATAAAAATTCTATTTAGTTTAAGAATAATTCTATTTAATTTCAGGATCATGCCTGGTTACTTTTAAAATGCATTTAACTAAATTTTTAAAGTCTGACTAAAATAAGAAAATTACTACAATGCAACACAAATAATTGATGTATCAATACAACATTATTCTTTACTGTTAGATTGAAAGGTACATGATGCACTTTAACTTGCAAAGAGCATAGCACACATCACCTCCCTAGTGTATAGTTCTAAAATCCAAGTGGTTACAAATAATTTTCTAATGTTAATTGAGAGGATCATAACATAGATGCATTTTACTATGCACCTTATTAACTATGGTTTAGGGTTTGAGGCTTTGAGGGGAGAGATGAGAGATTGGAAGTTGCTTGAATGCACCAATAAGGTGTAATTGTACAGGTAATCGATCGATGTGGCACCCTTAGATGGCAAGGTGCATCAAGCACCAAACATAACCGTGTGCATTATAAACGTAGCCAAATTTAGAACAATACTTAAAAATTACTTACTAATAAATGATTATCAGCAAAAATCAAACATAACACTTTACCGTCTCGCATTTTAATCCTATTCAACCATCATAAAGATGAGCCGAAATGTTGTGCCCAAAGGCTATTGCTTTTGCCATTAAAAGGAGGGAGCTAAAGCCCAAATAAAGCTGAAATTATAAAGGGTTTTTTTCTCTTAGGTTAAATTATAATTTGTAAAATAGTTATTTGGCAAAAAGTGACCCTTGAAGAATTAGCATTCAAGATTCCTTACAACTTACTCTTGTGGTAGGTTCAAGTTTGCTAACATGTTTGCGCCCCATGCTCGAAATTGATTTCACAAGGCACATACTTGCATGTGTGGCCTTGGCAAATGGATCAGTTTTGAAACCATACTATCTGAACTACATTGAGTTTACTATACAACCATAGTTTTCAAGCTAGCTGAATTCTCCAGAGATTTATATTTCTTTCTTTCATTCTTTCTTTTTTCATGGAAAGATCAAGCTCTTAAGAGGAAACTATATTGCAAAGCACGACACTCCAGGCAAATCTTCAAGCATGATGGTACTACAACCGTAGAGAGGCCACTCCGAAAAATGCAACCCAATATCTTTAGAGTCAATAGAATAACAATCTAATTTGCAACTCTATTCCCTTCCCTTAAAACATGAATGATACAGACACGCCAAGCTTTAGTAAGCAACAACTTACAACCTTTCTCAGTTGTGATTGTGATAGAAGAACTTTTTTAGATTATTTGGGTTCAAACTTCTAGTTATCTTTTTCATATTATTTTAGGGTTCAATAATTCCAATTTTTTAATAGTAATTTTACCATACAAAAGTAACTTTTTTATACAATTTGAACAAAATAGATTATCTTAAAATCACTTTTCAATATAATTATCCAAACATAAATTGATTCTCACATAATCGATTATATAAAAAAATTATTATATAAATAAATTATTATTAAAATATTTTTAACCTTACAGCTTTTCCAAACACACACTTAATCTTAAATCTTTTTTCGAAAAGTAAAACATTACTCAAGACTCCCATGGAATGGAAGGAGCGAGAGTTTATAGGACGTCTAACAATTCGTACATAACAAGAACAAATGCTTGATAAACACAATTAAGTAAAATAAGTATGTAATCTTCTATACCCCCTCTAGAGATGGAAATAGGCCGCAGGCCAGGTCAGGCTTTCGCCTTAATAGGCTAGGCCTGTATAGAAACAATTTTGACCTGGGCTTGGCCTGTGGCCTATTATAAGCTTTTTTTCTTGGCCCAAGCCTAGCCTATTCATAAGCTTGGCCTGGCTTGCATTACAAACCTTGTAATTTAAAACATTGTATACAGGCCGACAAGCCAAAGTATTAAATAGGTTGAAAAGCAGGCCTTTGTCCATGTTCAGGCCTTATATATCAAACAAGTCGCATACAGGCTACCCTTCATGCATGCCTCAAAACAGGCCAAGCCTACAAATTTGCCTAAAAAGACCACTAAACAACTATGTGCCCGTCCATAATGATTAAATCAGGCTACTTCCAATATTCAAATTACAGCAACTCAATCCGATTATCCAAAATACCAATTTAACAATTTAGCTAAGAGTACCAAACTATCCAATACAACATCTAAAATCTAAATTATCCAAACACAACAATTCAAACCAAGATAAAGTGAAGCCGATCTCCCTAAACAAAGCATCAAATCTTCAATGTAATTTCTTCTTCTTGTTCGAACACCTTAAAGAATAAGAAATCAAATATATCATTATATTATAACACAAATTAGCAAGTAATAACTATAAGAAAATGTAATATCTAAATAATGCAAAATTTACCTTTAGTTTTCAATAACCAAATACTCAAGCTCACATTAGACTAAAACATTAGGCTCTTTTAAAAAAAAAAAAAATTGTATAATCACAAAAGATCAACACTTTAGGAGTAATCAGTTCGAAGGTCTAGCATTAAGTTAGATTATGCATTTTTGAATTAAGGACTTGGTGTATTGTTTTATGCTTTTGATATGTTGCTTTCTGATCTTCCAATTTTTTTGGAAACATATCTTATAGAGGCATGGCCAAAACAAAGATATGAAGCAAATAAAGGGTAATATCCAAAGTGATTAATTCCATCAAAGGTAGCAAAGCAATTTCATGTTAGACTTGTGCATATCTATATGTATATAAGGCCTCTCTTCAAAGTCAATTCCTATCTACAAACTCTACATCCTTATCTCCATGACATTATCATTTGAAAAGGTTTCAAGAGGCTCGTCCAAAATTTTAGAGAGCTTTTCAGCATTTGCCTCAAGCTGCTGCTGTTGATCCTCTAATAAATTATGTTCAATTTCCCTTTGAGCTTCTATCATTTCTTCCTTAAAAAGCTCGTCTCCAAACATGTAAAACACAAATGCATATGAATGTGATATGACGTGCTTAGATCTGAAAAGTCTAGAGAGTCCATTATTTACCCAACTATAATTTCTGATATTTTGATCTGTATTTCGTATATTTGTAAGAGTTTTGAGTTGTGGTTTAACTATCAGAAAAAAGAAAGATTGACATAATGTTACTATTTTTGCAATGTGAGTGGGAGTTGAGACATACCCAATTTGAGACAAATCCAAAACTGGCAAGGAAGCTCCGATGATGGCGGCAAGGCTCTTCACGGGATGCATGGTGATGCCCTTCGCAGTCTAGACTAAAGCAGGTGCAGGAGGTGGAAGCTTTGGCTTTGGCATCTAGTTGGGTGATTTGCGTGGTGGCCGGCGAACTTTGGCGGCGGTGAGAGCTTGAGAAGGGTGGGTGGGCGACTACCAATTGGGCAAGAACAAGAAAGAAGCTTGAGGAGAAAAGAATGAAGCGACATATTGAAGGATGAAGATAGAATAGAAATATTAGTATTTGTTTTGTTTTAAAGGTAATAATACGAAAACATAAAAGTATAAAATATGTATACTATTACACAATGTATGTGGGTTTAAGTCTCAACTTTGATATTTTAGTAATTTACATAATATATATATGTGCACATAATCTTAACAGGCCCAGGCCAACTTGTCAGGTTTGATAGGCTGGTACTATTTTTAAATAGGCCAAGTTGAATGCAAGCCAATCCACAGGTCTTTGGCAGGGTGCCTGGCCAATTTCCACCCTTATACCCCTCAAACTGTGTAATCTCTTATACCCCTACATGTACTGAGGTAAAATGAAAGTTGCATTTTTATGTTTGTGACTATTTTTGGGTTGTTGAAAGGTGATGAAATGACTAACAAGTTGTTGGACAAGTGATAAATAGCAAGGTTCTAAAAATCGGATCGAATATTAAACCGGACAAAATACTCGTTCAGAGGTTCATTGGTTCAACCAGTTTAACCGGAATGTAATAATTTAATATATATATATATATATATATATATATATATATATATATATATATATATATATATATATATATATATATATATATATATAAAATAAATAAATAAATTGAATAATATAAATAAAGAATAATAGCCCAAAAATATAAATTGAATACTTTTTAAAAGAATAATATAAATTGAATAATTTTTAAAGTATGTCATTATGTCTCATACTTTAAAAATTATTCAATTTATATTATTCTTTTAAAAAGTATTCAATTTATATTTTTGGGCTATTATTCTTTATTTATATTATTCAATTTATTTATTTGTTTTATTGTTATATATATATATGTGTATGTATATATATGTATGTATACATACATATATATATATATATGTATGTATACATATATATATATATATACATATATACATATATAGGCTTGGATTTGACCCATAACTCATTTGTTCAAAATTTTAAAAAAATAAACCCTAAGTCTCTATGATGAGTTACTGACAGTAGCCGCACATAGGGATGTCATAAAAATCCGTCCCCACAGATACCCACGGATAATACCCGTAACGGGGCGAATATGGGGGAAAGATTTTGCCCATGCGGATAATGGGGATGAGGATTTTAAATACCCGCATGTTAAACGAGGCGGGCGCGGGGATCACTATTCCCATACTTGCGGATACTCGATATAAAATTATTATTTTACTCTTAAGTTATTAACTTAGTTAGGCTAATATTGTTGTTATTTAAATTGCTTGGACTAATGTTTAAATTTAGAAGTTAAATTTATTTGTACTTATTATATGTTAGACTAATAGTTTAAATTTATTTGTACTTATTATATATTAGACTAATAATTAGATTACTATTAAGTGTTTATTTTTATTTTAATTTGTTAAAATTTAGATTGAAAAATTGGATTATCATACTTATTTTGTGTTTATTTTTATTTTAAGTATATTAAGTTGCTAGAATTCGAATTGTAGAATTAGATTAGTATTTATGCTTATTTTAAGTATTTTAGAATATTAGAATTTTTATATTTAATTTAAAATTTTTGAATCTTTTACATTCTAACGGGTATCCATGGATATCGCCGGGTACTCGTAAACCTATGAAGAATTCAAAAGCAGGTACTCGTACGGAATACGGGGTGGGGACGGGGGCGGGTATTCATCCACGGGGCAGGGGACGGGGGCTATCCCTGCCCTCGCTCTGCCCCCTTTACATCCCTAGCCGCACATTGTCCCTTTTCCTCTCCTTCTCTTCGTTCTTTCTTCGTCTCCTTCTCCTTCTCATGTTCTTTCTCTCATTGTGGCTGATCTCGTTCTTCTTCCTCTCTTTTCTTATTGACATGTTCCTTTGATTGTGGATGGCGTGGTGCTGTGCAGGGGAAGGATGGATGACAGCGATGATGTGACAATAGTTCTGACATTGGAAGAACAGAGGACGACGATTGCAAAGAGGAGGACGGCGCAGTGGTGAGCGACTGTGACAACTTCTTTCCTTCTTCTCGATGGTTATGGCTCTGGCAATGCCTCTTATTGACATCTTTTCCAAAACCACTCAACCGGCAAAATTCGCCAGGTTTGTCCGGTTTAGCAGTTTTTAGCCAGTTTAAACGGTTCGCCACCGGCTTTTTTAAACTCCAATTTTTTTGCCATGATCGGACCAGACACTTGGACAGTTCTCGGTTAACCCGGTCTGACTGACCAGTCCGGTCTAATTTTCAGAACCATGGTAAATAGCTTAGTCTCTAGGAAACAAGTTTGAATCCCGATAAGTATATCTGTTAGGAGGAATAATAACTATAAATGCTCTATCATATCTCCAAAATTCTAAGAGCGATACCTCTCACAATCTTACTTATTAAAAAAAGAAAATTGGTGAAATGAAATTATGATAAATGAAATCAATTTCATTCTGATTAATACCTTTCTTTTTTTGTCTTTAATTTGAGTGAAATGAAATGAATGATTTTTTTTTTTGTGTAAAGAAATCAAATGAGATTAAATGAGAGTAAATAATTTAAAATTTATATCATTTTATTATATATCAAAACAATAGGTGGAAAATTATCTCTATTGTTTTATTTGATATCCAAATAATTAAAATAAAACATTTATACCATTATATTTTATACCATTTCATCACATCTTATTCTATTCAGCTCACTATCAAATACTAAAAATAGCCTAAGTTTTTTCAAAAAAGAATTCAATATTACCGTACAAAATGTTCTCTTATTAAGCTTTAGTAATAATTGTTTTCCGATTTAGGAAACTTTCAGTATGTGTATGTTTGGAATAATTGATTTTAAGAATTAATTTGATTAGTAAATGGTTTTTTTTGAAAAGTTTTAAAATAAGAATTGATATAATTTTAAAATCCTTTTAATTATATTATATGAATTAAAATGTCACTCAATTAACATTAAATATACGTTATTTTTTTTTTTTTTCTGATAAAGGATCTAAATTTATTCAACTACAGCCCCCAGCCCACAATGTCATCAATACATGAAGGAGTTTCTCCTACCCAGAGCTTTGAACCCACAAACTTAGCATAATGGGCTAAGGAGTTAGCTAGTCTGTTACAAGTCCTAGGAACAAATTTTGCCAGAAACCTCTCAAACCCAAGACCCAAATTACATATTTGAAAGAATGATTTGACTCTTGTTTATTTATATACCTATCATACCTATTTTAATCAAGGTGAAAACTTATTTATATATTTCATTTTACAGTATTTTAAGTATAAAATTTTATTTATAAATAGTTCAAATCAACTTTTTTTGGTATTGTATATTCGAAACAAGAACATAAATTTAAATTAAACCAAATAATTTTAAATTAAATAAAATTCAATCTCACAGGAGTTTAATTTAAAAACACTTTTAGTATAAATATTTAATATATTAATTATATATTATATGTATAATTTGTAAAATTATTATTATAAAATTATTTTTTAATAATATGTAAGTCTATAATTTAATATTAGTACAATTTAATTACATTGTATGAATTTTTTTTTAAATAAGGTGCGCATTTACCATTCTCGCATATTTAACTATTCACTATTTTTTAATAAAAGATTTAATTTATATATATTATTAGTATAAAATTTTTTATATAAATATTTAATCTTATATAATTATATTAATCAAAATATTTGATTTAACTACTTATTATATTAAAAATTTTATAAATTCAAATATATAATTAAATAATATTATAAAAAAATTTACACCATCAATATATATCAATTAAATTATTTTTTAATGTACTTAAAGTCTTAAACTATTTATCGTATGTACCAAACCAAAAAAAAGAAAGTATTCATTCTTGTGTTTATCCGTTGTGGGGATTGCGGTGAGTATGGTAGACACGCTTCTATGGGAGGTGAGAAGAGACTACTCCACAGTCCACAATCCAGTCATTCAGTCCTCGCCTTGGTTTCACTCACTCACTCTCACTGTAAAACCTAGAACCCAAAACAAAGCGGCAATGATCTCGCGCAATCAAATCATAATCATCCAATGCAAGTGAATGTGAAACCAAACACGACAACGTCACAGAAATAGTCACACCCAGGTAAAGTGAGCGAAGCCTTATATTACTATAGTATGATTGTTATTACTATTATTATCGTGATAAAATAATAATAATATCGTAATTCTAATTCCGCCCTACATTTTGCCCCAAACTCCTTCCCTCCCTCAACCATACTCAAAATATTTTCAACAATTAAAAAGATGCGGGCAACCTTCCGCTCCCACATTCAAAATCCTTGTTTTGTTCATTAAGATTGATGACCGCATTGTTCCCTTGTTTGTTTCTCCCAGGTTCAACACTTGTTTCTTTCGCCGTTTTATTGTGAAATGTGTGTGCCTGTACCATTCATTTCTCGCTAACCGTTTGTTGCAGAACCTTTGACTTCCGTGTCTCTCAGTTTTTCACTTTCTTCATTCTGATGATTAATTCTTCCCCCCCCCCCTCCCCTTGTATTTTTCGGTCACTTTTAGGTTTTGATTATTGGACTTCGCATTCAATTCTCCGCTGGTAAGTTATCAGTGTCCAAAAAATTGTGCAAATTTTCCGTTGCATGTTCTCTGTCACTGTGAGCTTTACGCCTTTACCTTATTTTTATTAAGTTAATTTTGCCCCTTGCTTATTGGGTATATCAGTGAACATGTTTCTTTCTCTATGTGTGTGTTTTGTTTGTTGGGTTCACCTGTTAATTTTTCCTCAGTTGGTTCTTTCATTCAATTCATCCTAGCGTAGGTAAATTTGCCTGGTCGTATGTGAGCAAGCCGAAAGCACCAATTCCCCATGTGTGCATGCCATTTTAATATGCCATTCTTGTATTGGGTGTTGTTGGCGTGTGGCACCAACTTCTGTGCTTGAGAGCACCACACCCCCGTTACTTTGGCAAATCCTGCCCTCGTTTGCTTGATACACTGATCAAGGTTTTTAGTTCAACACCTGTTTTAAACTATGGTAGTATGGTGCATGTGATTTAAGTTTACTTTTATACTTATTGAAATGTTGGGTAACCAAGCAAGCTATTAAGTCGCATATAGTTTAAGGATATGGTTAAGGTAGCCTTTATAATCACTTTGGCAATTCTCCCCGTATAGGCCCACAATCTTAAGACAAGACAGTGTTTGGTTTGTTTTCTGTTTGTATTTCATGTTGATATGTTTTCACTGATATTATATTGATGTCACATTATTTTCATTTTGTGTCCAATTTTCAAATTTTTGTGAAGAAAATTGTCAAAATAAGATTTTGTTGATTTCATAATTTCTGTTGCAAAATTTGAAATAGGGAAACAGAATACAAATTTGAAACTAACAGTGACAACATATAAACGGAAAATGAAAATGAAAGGCCCTAATATTTCTGTAATCTTCCGTGCCTTCTGTTTTCTAAGTTACTACAAAAACAATATTGAGGACTGCTAGCTTAGTCCCTCATAGATCATATATTGTATTTTTTATTTTTCTATCAAAAAAAAAAAAATCTTATATTTGTATTTTCCCATTTCAGAAATCTTTGAAATTCTATTACATTTTGCATTTGGGAGTCTGTAGCAGAAGTTACTGTTGGTTGATCATAAATGGCACCCAATCCAAAGGTGATAGCAGCCTATCGTGCAATGGCAAATCTTGGGATTCATGAATCAAAAGTGAAACCGGTATTAAAGAAACTCCTTAAGTTGTATGATAAAAACTGGGAACTTATTGAAGAAGAGAACTATAGAGCTCTGGCAGATGCAATATTTGAGGAGGATGAAAATCCGGTCTAATTCCTACTGTATCAAATATTTGTTATTGCTTATCAATACTCTGGTCTATTCTACACACACTTATCCATTGTCTTGTATCATTTAATAGGTGCCGGAGCCGGACCAGAAAAAGAAAAGCAAGAGAGTTGATGTACATAACACTTATTCTATATTGCTGATCTAATCTGCATTTCTTTGTTGATCTTAATCCTATACCTGATTAAATGACTTCTGGTCTTGCAAACAACCAGGAAGGAGAGTTAGATGATGAAGATGCTCATGTGCAAGATGAGCCATTGCGAACTAAGAAGAGGTTGCGTTTAAGAGGCCCAGAGTTTCAGTCTTCACATTCTCAGACTAGTGGTGGTCCCAGCACAGCTGCTTTTCCATTGAAAATGCCTAAATTAGAAGATGATGCAGTACCTGAAAATAGTTCCAGACTGCAGCCTCAAAGTGCAGCAGTGTTATCTGATGGAAATGGAAGGATTGAAGCTCATCAAGTTCTACCACGAGATGGCATTGTTGACAAGGGCAAGCAACCTGTATCACCTCAAGTTACTCCCAGAGGGAGAAGATTTACATCTGACAGAGTGCCACCAGCAGTACCATTTAAAGAACCAACGGTTGAACCGGGAGCCACTTTGTCACCGAAAAACAAAATGGCTCATCCTCATGCTTTGATCAAGCCCAAGGATGAGCCAATTGATGACATGCCAGATTATGAGGTTCCCATTTCAGTGATTCCTCCAGGTATTCAACTGACTATGACTTGAAGAGAAGTTCCTTGCTTTTTGGTTTTGTTTGTTTTTAGCGGTATGCCATCTTGGCAGTGTCTTTTCCTTCATGGTCAACTTTTGTTGAATCCAATAATAAGTAATGCAGTTGCAAAGTAGATAGGAAAATTTTCTTAGGAAAATACAAATTTTTTACACAAAAAAATACATAATTTTTGTTCAAGTGGAAGTAAGACGAAATATATGGAATGCCAGTTTAGTCGAAGGTGCGCTTTAGCTTAGAGGTGAAAATTGGAGATAATACCATATCACAAGTCACACAGTTTAAGTATCTTGGGCCTATTGTACAAAGTGATGGAGAAATAGAGAGAGATGTAAACTTTAGGATTCAAGCTGAGTGGATGAAATGGAGGAGTACTTCAAGAGTTATTTGTGATAAAAAAGTGCCACTCAAGCTTAGGGGAAAAATTTACTACAAAGCTATAAGACTGTTGATGTTGTATGGACTGAATATGGGGTATAGAAAAACCAACAAGAAAATAAGCTTAATGTTACAAAGATGAGAATGTTGCATTAGATGAGTGGACACATTAAATAAGATAGGATTAGGAATGGATGCATTAGAAAGAACATGGGGTTGAAAAAATGGTAGAATCTCACCTTTAGTAGGTTGGTTGTGTGTGTAGAGGCTCTGTAGGAGCCCAATAAGGAGAATAGATTAAATGGAGGATAGCACAACACAATAGCTAGAGTCAGAGGGAGACTAAGAAAAAATATTGGTGAAAGCATTAAGAAAGATTTAGATTTTAATGGTTTGACTATAGACATAGTTTTCGATGGGATACTATGGCATCGTTTAATCCTTGTAGCCAACTCCATCTAGTGGAACAATGGCTGGTAATTGTTGTTGTATACCTCAGTCCTCAAAAGAAGAAAAGAAGTCAATGTGCAACTTTTTGCTTTGCTGTGAACTAATTTTAGTTGAATTGAACCTGATTCTCCTTAAATGCCATCTCATCACTGGGTCCCATCACATGCTTCCATTGGCGTATGCAGTATGCAAGTCTTGACTTGCAGTCTTGCATACTGTATGACTTCTGTGTTTCTAGAAAGTCTGTTTTGTGTTGCTCTGTGTTGGCTTTTGCTAATCAAAGAAATGTTACTTTTCTGCCATTTATTTCTCTTTTAATATTGTGTTTCCATTTTTCTTCTCCTAGTTATTGTGTTGCCAACACAGATTCAAGTTTGTATTGATGATTGTTTGACGAGTTTTATTCTGGATTTATTCTCCTTCAAAAGAACCACCTACTGGAAGGGACTCTACTATGATGAATAGTCCAGCTGAACAGCAAGATGACCATGACACTGTGGCATCACAATACAGAGATGATGAAGTTGGTGGTGAAGATCACCTTCATTCCTCAAATGAAGATGTGACTTCTAACGTAGAGATAGCCTCGTCACCTATGGGAGAGGTAAAAATTTCTCTGAGCTGTAGCTCAGTTCGTAGGGGATTGGATTTTCGTTTGCCTAGTTGTGATCAGCTTCAAAAAATGGAGGATAAATGTCTGTTATCTTATAAATTGTGACCCTACTTCTGTCCTGACTCCTAAATCTGTGGAGAAATATTTCTGATTGCATGTTGGAATTACTGATTCAAATGACAACTCACAGGAAGGATCTGTAAAGATAACACCAACCGTTGGCATGCCAAAGGAATCTGAGGCACATGGTGCTCTGGTTGTCGGAGGAAATAAAGATTCGGTCATGCCTTGCACTTCAGATGAATCAATCAGTGTTAAGTCTTCTTCTTCCTTGGCTGCTCCTCAAATTCCGGTTTCTAAACCCTGCCTGAGTGGTCTGGATGCTGCTGTACTAGTTTCCCAAAAGGTTGGAAATAATGATTTCTTACCAAGTGATGATGGGAAGGAACTAAAGGATCCTATATGTCCAAATTCACATAGTTCAGTGGTTGTTCCAAAGCATCAGCTTATAACTGATGCTATAACGACTGTTCATGATGTTAATGACCTTACAAAGGGAGAAGAAAGAGTGAAAATTTCATGGGTGAATAACATTACTGATGATTTCCCACCATCCTTTCACTATGTACCCCGAAACCTTGTGTTTCAAAATGCTTATGTTAATATTTCTCTATCTCGTATTGGGAATGAAGATTGTTGTTCAACTTGTATGGGCAATTGTGTCTTGTCTTCTAAACCATGTTCTTGTGCAAATAAAACTGGGGGCGGATTTGCTTACACTGCAGAAGGCCTACTGAAGGAAGAGTTCTTGGAAGAGTGTATTGCCATCAGCTGCAACCCTAAAAATTATTTCTATTGCAACGACTGCCCACTTGAAAGATCAAAGAATGATGATTGTTTAGAACCATGTAAAGGACACTCAAGGAGGAAATTTATTAAAGAGTGTTGGAGTAAATGTGGCTGTGGGAAAAACTGTGGCAATCGGATTGTCCAGCGAGGAATAACTTGCAACTTGCAGGTGGGTGTTTGAGTATTCTTTACCACTAGTAAACAAATGCTTTTCTTCAATGTTGACGTCAATGAGGTGACACTAATATGTTGTTTACATTGTTAAATGCATTTTTTCCCTCGATAGAAGTTTATTTAAATATGTTTTCTCTAATAATTATCTGCAACTCAGGTGTTTTTAACTTCTGAAGGAAAAGGGTGGGGTCTTCGGACCTTAGAGGACCTTCCAAAAGGTGTATTTGTATGTGAGTTTGTTGGGGAAATTTTAACCATCAAAGAGTTGCACGAGAGGAACTTAAAATATCCCAAAAATAGGAAATATACATACCCAATTCTATTGGATGCAGATTGGGAGTCAGGAGTTGAGAAGGATGAAGAAGCTCTTTGCTTGTATGCAGCATCATATGGAAATGCTGCTAGGTTTATTAATCACAGGTATTAAAATTTCTCTAGTTTCACCAGGAGTCTTTTGTAATTATTTATAAATCTTTAACTCTAGAGTTCCTCTTGTAAATGAGCTATGGGTTTTCCCCTTTTAATTCATCAACTTGTGAACTATCTCAACTCAAACAAGTGACTATTAAGTCAAATATCAATTGATCAAGTGCAGCTCAGTATTTGTCGATTGTGACTTCTAACAGTTTGAATACCAGGGGTTTTTCAAATCTGGCTTCCTAAGGTTCAAGCATTGGGTAAGTAAGCAATTTGCTTACTGTGTTAATCTTGGGCTGCAAAACTCCCCCTACAGCTTAAACTTTGCTACTGTTTGAGCAAATAACTTCCTCTTTTGTCATTTCTCCAGTACAGATTGGGTGTATCAGTACAATTTTTCACCACTGTTTTGTCGATTAGTCATTTACATACTTTGCTTGTGTGCATTTTTGTGATAGTGGGAAGAACTCAAGATTAAGAAGACAAAAAAGTTCAATTGTCTTGTGATTTGAAATTAGGTGCTTTATAGAATAAACACATGCCTATTGTAGGAAAACAAAATATAAGACAAGAATAGTTTCAACTTAAACTATGTGAAGGGAAAAAAATCATTGCTGCGAAAATGTATTCAATTTTCATATGTATTTTTATAAACAAGATAAATAATGTTACAGTGGAGTGGGGAAGAAGTTCACTATTCTAATGTAGACCATTTTTGCTTAAATTTTAGTTTTTGACACTTGAGCTTCTAATTATCCTAGGAGAATTCTTTTAAATATAATTGTGATATTATTGAATTCTGTGTAGACAAAAAGTACTCAATACAAAAGATAAAGCGGAATAAGGATGGAAGTGGTTTAATTCAGTTATTTATAGATTGAGAAATTAATGACTGCATTTGAGCAAACGAAGCTTCTTTTCATCTGCATTCGTTAGTTGTATGAATGTGTGATTGTGTTTCTGTTATCTACAAAATTCTTCAAAAGTGTGACTAGGCAGACTTTGGACTAACTATTTACAAATTGTAAATTAGAAGATTTCTAATAATTTTATTTCGTTTTGGTAGATGTTTGGATGCTAACTTGGTTGAGATCCCAGTTGAAGTTGAGAGCCCAGATCATCACTACTATCATGTGAGAAGTTAGCAAATCATCTAAATTCCATCTGAAGTTTTTAGTTACCTTTGTTGGCACGACAGACTCTGTAAAACCCATTGCTTACATATGCTTTTAACATGTTCCATCCAATGTGCAGTTTGCCTTCTTCACATCCAGAAATATAGCAGCACAGGAGGAGCTCACTTGGGTGCGTGGGTTTGGTTCTGAAATATGTCTTTTGGTGAATGGTCCTATATTGCATTTATTGCTTCAGTTTTTTCAGTTATGCATATTAATTGCTGTTTATTCCCAATTTTTGAACAAACTAGTAACGATAAACAAGGTTGAGATAATTTGAGTAAATCATGGCTGAAATGAATTGAAAAATGCCAGTCTGATGATTAGGTGGCACTTGGCATACCATTTGTTTTGGTTATACTGACTACTGAGCATCTTCATAGCTTCTCATTTTTGTGTAGTTCACTTTCTTCAAATATTTTAATTAATCTGGGAATTCATTTTTATTTAGAAAAGCTGATGTGCATGGTGTTTCTGCAGGATTATGGCATCAACTTTGATGACCATGATCAGCCTGTTGAGCTGTTTGGATGCAAATGTGGAAGTAAATTCTGCAGGAATATGAAGCGATCAAATAGTAAGTTCAATCATCTATTTAAGGGTAATGTGCATAAATTTGTTTCTCTCTCAACATCAAAAATGTGACTCTTTACCTTTTTTCTTTTGTGTTAGCTCCTATGCTGTGGGCCCCTTCCCTCCTCCACTTTGTTAGTTTGTTTCAATATTTGTTTTGTATTGTCTATTTCAAGTTTCTGCCTCCCTGATAGTAAGGAAGTATACCACATCCGCTTCTGAGTTTGTTTGGTATTGTATTTGATGGAAGCTATTCTTTCTTTATTCAGCACATTTATATCTGATTGATAGTGTCATTTAATATGAAATCATGACAATAATTTGTAAAATGTATGAACTATTGAAAAAAAGAAAGAAGATAATACTGGAAGTTGTAATTGCTAACTGAAGGCGATCTCTGTCATAACATTATACTTTACACTACTTAACCTTCTTCTCCTTTTGCTCATTTGATCGTTGAAAGGCACTGATTGTATTAAATCCAAAGTTTTATATTTTGTTTTCTTGCTTTGGTGTGGAAATCGTGAGGTAACTTTTTGGCTTTCTTGAGTGTGCCCATAGCATATGATTCAGCTGAGCTTATTTGATTTTACAGCAGATTTGGCCTAATGCCAAGCATTTTATTAGAGGCTCAATTAATAATTAAGGAGAACTCATGATCATGCCCATGTTTTGCTTGTTGGATTCCTTGTTGCCTTGTTCTATAGTCAATCCCTGCTTGTCAGTTGTCATAAACCCACAATCCTATGCTTATGCTGAAGTGATCTTCGAGTCACTTTGGTGCTCTTTTCTATAACTAATTATTTCCAATTTGCATATACTGTGAACGTAAGTATCTATTTTGTGGGATAGAAAGGTGGGCTTATATTCTGGTAGCGATCCTTTTGTTTTCTCTGTTTATCTCCATGGTGGACTAGTCTGTCTGGGCATTATGGCTGTGCAAAAGTGAGGATTCAGATGTTGAAAATAAATTTGATCTTTTTGGACCAAGCTGAACAGTTGATTTTTGAGCTTTGCTTACTGTGATTGCAACACTTATCAGTTAATAACTTGACCTCCTATCTTTAAAGAACTATGTCGCCACAGTCCTCTCTATTTACAATGGACGACTATAAATTCGGCTTTTGTATTGTATGCACCTGCTCCCTATCGTGGTAGTTTTTGTTATTTATTTGTGTGCAACTTCCTTTGTATATTTATACAAGCATTTTTGTGTGCATGTGAGGTAAAGAAAGTGAATGTACAAAAGCTAACAATCTTTTGACCGGGGGGAAAATTGCTGTTAATGTTCTCTTGAAGTTTAACTTTTTCAACAAAACTTGTACCAAATTCACTCTTGGGCTTTCTGGCTAAAGCTCTTGTCCATCAGGGCATTAAGTAATGGTGTTAGAGTTATCTTAATTATAGTGATGAATAATCCCTTGGATGCAAGTTATTGGTTGAAATTATCTTGTGATTTTTGTGGAAATCTTTTAATGACTACATTTTTTTTCGTCGTTATCAAATTTATTTTCCTTTTGACTTTTATCATTATCATGTTACTAATTCGTTTTACTCTCATAATGCAGGATCCAGTAGATCGTCAGTTGCAAGATGATAGCCATTCTGTGTTACACCGATTTTGCTGTTAGAGCCATGTCATTGATCATTAGTAACGAGATTCAGGCTACTGAATTAGTCTCTTTTTTATTTATTTGTTTTATTTTTTATTGTTCGGCTCGGAGGTTGGAGACTAGTTGCTTTGGACACGCATTTGAGAACTATAGGTTGGATGAGCTAGTTGCTTATAATTAGGGTGCATTTTATTAATTTAAGGGCAAATACATCCTTATTTTCTCAGTTATCACTTTAGAGACGAAATTATTTTAGAGAAGTCTTATCGCTTTTTTTTTTTTTTATTTTTTTGATGGATAGAGAAGTCTTATCCTATTTGTTGGATAACCCAGCTTTAGAATTTCTGATTTATGCCTTTCTTTTTGACGTCTTTATCCATACTGCTATTTCCCTTAAAATTTTCCTCGTACCGTATTGTTGTCTTTCACTGCGGAATACATTCACACAAGTAATATGGGTAACCGCTAAACACTGCATTGAAAATAGAGTAGTTGTGGAAGAAGAGTTTCATGACTGGTTTACGTAGTCGTAATTGTGCCATGCAGCAAACCGTTATGTAATAATCTATAGCCTAAAAGATCCAAATTTAAATCAATAACAGAAAAATAAAAGTCTTTGAAGATTACAGGCACTTGTAACCACTTTTGATGGATTGCAAAAATTTGGCTTTCTAAGGTGTGAGATGTACTTTAAAGAATGAAGTGCATTTGATCAGTTCTTGAAGAATTAAGAATCTAAATTATTGCACATCTATAACTTGTATAATTGTTTGCACTTTCAAAAATTTTAGACCTTTGACTTTTTCATCAATCGTTATTATTTTATACTTTGGCCTTTAAAACATCAGAAGTGACGAGAAGAAAGTTGACGGTTATGATCTTTGCATTTGTACCGGTGGTGACTTCCAAGATACTTGTAATCCATCTGAAGCGATGACAATAAAATAAAGAACTCACCTTTTCCATGCGCATCCATAAAAACGTGAGGTTGACTACAATGGTAAGTGCTTGATCCCATAATCAGAGCTCATGTGTTTGAGCTATAGCAATGGAAAAAATTATTATTGGAAGATTTTTACCCTTTTCACGGATCTCTATTGGATAGTTGGATTAGATAATAATCAACTTATACTAGTATAAGTTAAACTCATTTCTTACACTATTGAATAACTTTTTATTAAAGAATTCTTTTTATAAAATTTATTGTTGGATTGAAAGTTTATATATTATAGATTATGTTCATAAAATTTCATATTAATCCAAAATTATTTAATATACTTTTTATATAAATTTAAATCAACATAATAAATATTTCTTAAATATATATAAAAAAAACTATTTGACATCCTTAATGATATTCAATTTTTTTTTTAAATTTGATATAAATGATCTACATTATATGTAATTATAATTTAAAAGTTGAATTGAAAAGAACTATATTCTATTAAAAAGTTATTAAAAGTATAAGTGTACTAAATCTTAGATCGATATCAACGGATCCCTCATATATATATATATATATATATATATATATATATATATATATATATATATATATATATATATATATATATATTTATGCAGCTTACTATTACAGCCTGATAAACTGATGACTTGCTGAAAATTGGAGGAGGAAAATTCGTGAACTGGATTTGGATGGTAATAGTATATATCAGCAAGCCTGGTCTCTACGGATTGATTCTAAAGTTTTGCGTGCAAGATTTTGGAATAACATTATGCTTATCTTTTTTCATGTTTCAGTCCATAACATTTTTAATTCTGCACCTAAGTATTTGATACAAGAAAACATAAAGTATTAAGGAAAAAAATATACAGTCACTCTAAATTTTTTATTTTTCACAAATTATTACTATAAATTTTAGAACATTCTCAAATCTCAATGTCTCTAAAGTTTGATAATTTTTAAATAGACCCTTGCATTTAAAATTTGTTGACTCACTAATAGAAATACCATATGAAAATATTTTATCCATCCATTCCATATAAAATTCAGACCGTTGATTAAGTTATTTATTAAGTCGGAATTTCAAGTAAATTTTTATTTGGGTCCAGAAATTTTAAGTAACTTCTTTTAGGCCTTTAAGTAATTTTAAATAACAAAAAAAATAAAAGAACAACTTCGTTCACTTTTTTCTTGTGAGGTAATGGGCCGACATAAGGGGGGAGAATCCAGCAACAAAAAGGCCATGACATTCTGAGCGCTTGTATGTGGGGGCCCAGGCCCATAGTCCTCCACAATTCGATAAACCCTAGTCAGAGTCAGAGAGTGGCATATATAAGCAACAGAAAGAAGCGGAACTAGGGTTTGTATTGTTGATCCAGAGAAGCAACAATGTCGAAGAGGGGTACGCTCCTCTGTTCGCTAGTGCTCCGATAACTAGCTGCAACCGATTAAGCTCGATTTCGCTGCTAACTAGGGTTTTTCTTTTTCCCTTTTATTTTGGTTCAGGTCGCGGTGGTTCGGCAGGGAACAAGTTCAGGATGTCACTGGGTCTTCCGGTGGCGGCGACGGTGAACTGCGCGGACAACACGGGTGCCAAGAACCTTTACATCATCTCCGTGAAGGGGATCAAGGGCCGCTTGAACCGTTTGCCGTCCGCCTGCGTCGGCGACATGGTCATGGCCACCGTCAAGAAGGGGAAGCCCGATCTCAGGAAGAAGGTCCTGCCAGCAGTCATCGTCCGCCAGCGCAAGCCCTGGCGCCGAAAGGACGGCGTTTACATGTACTTCGAAGGTCATTCCTCACCCTTCACACTTTCTCTCTCTCATTGTTTGATTATTCGATTTCGATTTGTTTCGGTGATTCTAGGGTTTTTGGTACATATGTGTCTCCAAGAGTTGATCTTGATTCTAGGGTTTTGGTTTTGTGCAGATAATGCTGGGGTCATCGTGAATCCCAAGGGTGAAATGAAAGGTATTGTGATTAATATTTTTTGTCGCTTCAATCGTCTATGTGCATGGTCGTGAGCCAATTTGTGTGTATTTGTGTCCTTTTAACAAGTATTTATTCAATTAGACTATAAAGTTTCAATATTTTCTCAAGATGATACTTTGCTAAGCTTACTGATGCTTCTTCACATGAATTACCAGTTTAAATGCTAAAAAGGTTACTTTGTGATGTTGGTTCTTTATGCTGTGGTGTCGTCTGGCCTTGTTTATTCATATCTGGTTCAATGTATTGTGCTATTGGTTGTGGTCTTAATTGGGTGTCGCGCTGTTATTGTAGGTTCTGCTATCACTGGTCCAATTGGCAAGGAGTGTGCTGATCTGTGGCCTAGGATTGCAAGTGCAGCCAATGCTATTGTTTGAGTTGGATTCTCAGTAATACATTATAATGTTTCTGCTATTTAAAGTTGTCTCCGATTTTGTTTTTAGCTTGAGTTGTACTGGAAGTGACAGATAGTTTTATCTTTCCTTAACTTCTCATTGAGAAGCGTTTTTAAGATATTAATCGGTAGTTACAGAGTTGTTTTTGCCCCTTGTGTGTTATTTTCTTATGCTTCTCTTACTTTGTTCGGAATCGTTTGAGTGCTTGGATTTATCAATTTTATTTTCGGTTAACCTAATCAGATAGTACACTTCTATCTTTGTTTAATCGTTTTTTGATGGGAGGGGAGAGAATTTGAAGGTTTAAATTTAAGTGACACGCCATTATGCGAGATGTTACATTCAATTGCAGTGACACCCAAACTGTCTGGCGCCTGCCAGGCGCTGATAATATTAGTAGCATGGTATCTTTCAATTCAATTGGAGATATAAGGCGACATTTGATATGCACCTTGTTATCTAAAGGTCAAGATTTGTTGGTGTTTTGATACACTATCCTTAAGTATATTACAATAAAAATTTTATCACTCTCCTTCCTCCCAAATCACCATCCCCAAACCTGTCCGCGATCTATCTCACCAACCCTGCTTTCTCAACTGAATTGCCCCTTCTTATATGACTGTGTTTTTGATTAATCATATAAGTGTATTTTATATAAGATTATGTATTAATGGTAGATTTTATGTAAAATACATTTATATGATTAATTTGGAAGCATAGTTATATGATATTTTCGGATCATATAAGTATTTCTCCTTCCTTCTCCACCATTACACCTTCCTCCACTGACCCAGCAACTACAGTTAGAAGCCAGTGACCAGAAGATTCTAGCTTTCCTTAGTTAGACCGCTGTGCATAAAACCAGCATGAACGATAGCATGAAAACTAATAAACCAGCACCCAAAGTTCACTATTCATAAGATTTTGCTTAATCATGTGCAAAACAATAACCCTTCAGTTAGCGGGCAGAAATTTCTCATTTGGTATGCCAGTTCCATGTTAGTGGAGTTATGCTTAAATTTATACATTGGAATTATTTGTTGAATAGTACCCATTTAAACGGAGGTCACTTTCTAAATTCTTATCATGTTACCCTGTCATGTTACATACAGAATCCTATTTGCATCCAAATATCTTTCTTTACCCATTATCTTACAATGACATCTCTATTCTCAACATGTGCATATGTAAAGCCCATATCATGCTTAGTTGGGTCTGGAGGGTCCGGGAGTGGAATAGAGGGGAAAGAAGAAGAAGAGGAAGGTGATGAAGAAGAAATCGAATTCAGGAGCTGAAGGGATGGTGGTGAAAGTGTCAGGACCTGCTCCTCAAAAAGCAACAGTGATGGAACTTTGGATCTGGTGTTGCTGTTGGACTTGCTGGAGTTCATGGCAGTGGTGGTGTTGATGATGTCGGCAATGCCGCAGCAGGAGTCGATGATTTGGTGGAGCATGGTGCCTCGCCAGTGACAATGAAGTTGGAGTTCTTCTTGTTGTTGCGAACTGGGGACGAAGTCATTAGTGATGTTGCAGCCCAAGGAAGGAAGAAAGAGGCCTTACTACATGTATCTAACCAATTTAGAGTACTGATACACTTTACCGTTGGATTGCCTAGGTGTGTGATGCACTATTCTTAAGGCATGCACGTTAGAGATATAATTGTTTCATGGCATAAAACAATGCAAGTCTAGGCTTAATAACCAATGAGCGTGTACAAAATACCTGAAAACAAAAGGAGGGAAAAAAAATGCCCAAGTTGATTTTTACTCTACTTCTCTCAAATGTTCATAGTATTGGTGCTTTGTTATGATGTTCCGGATGATTGGAGAACTTATTTTGAGAATATATATATATATATATTCTTGGGTTGAGAGTTTTATAGACAATAGTAAGTAATGGTTCATAATGGAATGGAAAAAAAAGGTAAGAAGAAGAGTAGAATAGATTATGACATTCTCATGTATGGATGTTTAATATATTTATGAGGGAAGGGAAGGAAAATGTACCTGAATTCCTTCTTGACACCAGTGTGGAGGGATATAAAATAGGGAGTTTGAGTGGTAAGGGATGGGCAAGGTGTCTCTTCTTGGTCATCGCACTCTCTCCCTTAAAGTCATTTCTTAATAAGATAGGTCACTGCCATTATCTCAAATACAGCATAAAGTCATCGAGAATTTCTCCGTTGTTATTTTTTTTCACTCGCAACAGAGTCGGCATTTAGCACCTATTTAACGCAAGGAAAGGTGTAAGTCCTTTTTTCTAATTCAGACCAGAAGTGACAGTGACCATTTAGATCTCATAGGCAACCTCATGAATTGTTGAAACCTTTTCATCCATCATTTCACCCAGGCCAATGAAATTCGCCATTCATCTTTTTTTCATTTGGTGATATTTTGTGAAATGGTATTTTGTGCAATTATTATTTTCTGGTAGATATTTTCTTTTTTCTTTGTCAAATTCAGAACAGTGTCTATCATTACTGTCTCATTGTTGATTCCCTTTTCATTGATTTACAAGAGCCGTATTGATTGGTGAAGCTGTGAGTCTGAATTGTGGCGCGTGAAAACTGCTGAGAGGAGGAGCTAGCTTGACTATAAAAACCAAAACGGGCACGTAATGCATCTGTATATTTAAAATTTCAAATACATGGTTTTCCTACTTGAACAGGATCTGTTCAGAGCTTTTCTTGATCGGAGATATTCAGCAACCGTCAGCTGAAAGCCACTTGTCCTTACCGTTACTTCACCATGGTACTGGTAGAGAGGTCTACCTTTGATGAAAGGGACTGGACCCCATTTTGTTTGAAAAAAGATTCTTTCATTCAGCACCGTTTATAAAGTTGGTGAGAAGATGGATGGGCTTGAAGGATTACTTCATTTTGATGATTCTATTCCTCATTGCAAGTACACATATATTTGCGAGGTTGATTTGAATCCAATGCGGTGCAATCTTCAATTCCATGTCACAAATATCTTGCACTTTGTGGCTTCTTTTTGTTTTTGTTTTTCGTCGTTGGAGGTAAAGGTGAAAGCATGAAATAGCGAGGTTACGGCGTGGTGACTCCTTCATAGACCGACTAGATTGTGATCCTGTCTGCAATGGCCTATGGCCAGTCTGCCTCTTCCAAATTTTTCTAACAAAATTATCTATCCATTTATTTCGTCGTTTCCACTAGTGAATTATAACTGCCATAACTACTTATTAATGTTCTGCATCACTCATGTATATAATAGCGCCTTAAATTAATACGGCACAAGAACTGGAAGGAAAATTTTGAAAATTTTATTTTATATAGTTTTTGAAGAATAACGTACAATATTAGTTTCTTTTCATAGTTTTTGAATTCATGATTTTTAGCAGTTTTCCACTTCATGGGATGAAGTGGTTAAATGGCAATAGATTGATGACAACCAGATGTATGGAGTAGGATTTAATTTATGAATAACTATCGAAGTAGGAATATATCTTCTTTTGTTTGGAATGCCGAGTTTTTCTTCTACTTTTTGATGTATGTAAGCATCACACGATCTATCCCTCAAATGTTACTTTGAATAATTGAATTCATTCGGGACTTTTATTTTATTTATTTATATCAAGTGTGATCATACTTTTGAAGTAGTGAATTCTGATCTGGTTGCTTTAAAACTTTTAGGTATGACTGGCGTGCACATTTGTTTCCGAGGGCCTCAAAACATCCTTAGAAAGTTGGCCAAATCTGAGCAAAATACGGGAAATGACAAATTATACACACTAATAACTCCGTATTGAAGACTATTCGAGAAAGTGCTCGGGCACCCCACTAATGTTGCATCACTTGAGGATAGTTTTCAATCCATACTCTATGCTGAAAGCATTATTAATGCGTTGGAAATTTGGCAAAGTACGTTAATCGCTTGATGCACTATTCATGATAATCTTTTCCATCTTAGCACAAATGCTTGCTTCTGTGGTGGACACTTGGAAACTCACTTTTCATGCTTTCTTCCAGTCCGATTCCTTAAGCTGCGTTTCTTATAGCCAATAAATGTTCTTTAGTTGACAAGACACGATACTGATCACTATCTGAAGTGTCAAGCAAGCACTGCAGAATGAAAATATCACAGCTTTATAGCTCTCAGGAAGCTAGTTTGAAAGTTGAAGAGTCACTGGAAGCAAACTCTGGGATGGCAAACGTGCAGTCCACAATTCAGCTATGATTTTCAGGGTTAGAACTTCAGTGATGGTCCTCCGAATGACCATATACATGTTATATATCCCACCTCTTGTGGAAGTTGTAGCACTGTTTTCTCTGGTTTATGCAAATTAACATCCTTTTCTTCCTTTTGGGATCCATCTTGGACTATTTTTGGTTAAAAAAAAATTTAAATTGAGAAGAAGACTCGCTTCAATCCAAAGTGAAAGCAATGCCTTCGGAATTTATAAAAGTACTTATGGATGACAATACATGAGTGAAACACCGAACAAATAAGCCAATTTCTTTTGCATCATGAATTAATTTTACTATGGTATATATCTCAATCTAAGTGATCACTTCGATGAGCTATCCTCTTCTCCTTCTTTCATGGGCTGTCTTTCTTGTTGGAATCCGTTTTCCATTCTTTCATATCTACTTTTAAGGCAGGGATGTGATCATGTAGAAACCAGTGATGCAAAGAAAACGCCACCCAAGCAAGATCAGTACCTTATTATTAGTTAACAAAATAAAGGTCAAAAAGGTAGGCAAAGTGGCTCCCCCTAGCTAGATCATAGCTTTGTCTCCTTTTTGGGGCCCTACTGTTAATTATGGCAATCATTCTGTCTAACAACTTGATTAGCGATTTAATCAACTGCTAAAATCCATGTATTGATCGGCCTGGGATTCCAGAGGTTAAAGGATGAATCACGGATATTTGATGACAAATATGACCTAAACATCTTTTCAAAAAGTTTGATTCATAAATTTCCAGTGGCAATAATATCTACAGAAACTTCAGAGATAAGGATTTATTGAAAGTATGCATGGATTAGTATCCTCGTGTTATTTATGATCATGAAAGAGTTTATGTCATGAGAGAGAAAAAATATAGACAAAATTAATGGACTTATATAAATGATGGTAGGTTCTATTCTAATTAATTTTGTATTTTTTTTCTTACAATATGACTTTTCTGGCTTGTAACATTGGAGGATCTTCGAGTACCATCAAATATTCAGTGTGTGATTATTTCATCCTTATATGTATAAATACTCAGATGGGTTCTCATTAATATCTAAGATAACCAAGCATCCCTGTGATTAAATATTACATATAACTGTTTAAGGCGTGAAGGAGGAGGACAAAAAAATGGAACTCACTGAAAAGACTACTTGAGACGGTGCCCTATCATTTTCTTCTATTTTAAGGGCAGAATTTAAAGGTACTAGAATTTCATGTCTTTCCTAGAATGAAGAGCCCGTAATTTGTGGCACTAATTGCGGACCTAAATTCTTATTAGAAGGAGTGAGCATAATTAGCCGAATAAAATTTCTATTCCAAACTAAAATATTGATGAAATATATTATTATATGATTGCTATGAGATCAACAATTTATTTCCTTGTTCACTCAAATAAAACTTATTTCCTTATTAAAGTAAAATTAGAAAAGGATTTATTTCCTTCATAGATCATGAACTTTCACGATCAATGCTATCCTAATTTATTTTTTAATTTATAACCAGCAAAGAAATTTTTTGTTTGAATGCATTTTGGAAGGAGAAAATGTTATTTCATTATAAAGTTATTAGCGCATACTACAGAATTTAATAAAAACTTGTCATGAAATTTGTATATGATAATACTAACAAATATTAAAGCAATAACTTTTGTCTTGGAATAATTAAATCTTCTATATATAACAGGTCAATACAAATTTGAATCCTATATATATTAATTATTGATGATGTTACAACAAATTCTTCCTACGCGTCAAAAGAAAAAACTTTCAATATACCATTTATTTCTCTAATATTTCAATAATTAACAATACAGTTAAAGTGAGAGACAGTAATAACCTATAAAATTGAGATATTGGGCATTAAAAATAGAGCAACAATCTTCTTCCTGTTTTGATAATAACTTAAGAATTCCTCCAACTTTCCTTTCACAAGCTTAGGACTCACGTACGCTAAACCGATATGATCAAATACATATACTTAACATAGCCAGGAAGGTGGAACGAAATAATAAGGCTCACATGCATGCCATTTGACGAAGTGCTATCAAGTTGATGCTTTGTAATTATAGCTCATTGCAACTAGCTAATAATACGTATTCACAAAGGGGGGATAATCTCTGAGTTGTCAACAATAAATCTCCCCTCCCCTTTTGTCCAATTGTTAATGGTACGTTATGATTCCAAACGTAGAATATTGCAAAGCCATCCAACATATATAGTATATTAATAATATGTTGTTACCCATAATTTTTCTTCTCTTGTTTTATACATTTTATATATGACAGCATTTGCTAATAAATCTGTTGCTCATGTATAATAACAATTACGTTAACAGCTTTTGTATTATTTCCTTATAGTTTAATCTGATGTATCTAAATTAGGTGTGAGAGACACATAACCTAAAAAAGTGTGTAATTAGACTTTTTATTTTGAATACATTATACTATATTATCTTGCATATTCTCATACAATTTTTATTGTGTAAACTTTATTCCGTTTTAATCTTTGATCAAATTTGTGCACACAAAATCCAAAATATGTATTAATGTGTGGCACAAAAATACCACCTAGCTATATCGGAAAGTAAAGTAAAAAGTGATTGTTAATAATCATTTTTTCCTATTAGCAGCATATGATTTTGCGTAGGAAGGAGGAAGGTCATCACAGTATGGCCCACAGTGAATTTCACGCCTATATGTTTCTTCACCCAAAGTCTCCATTTTCATAGATATCTTCCATCTCTCTCTCACCTCTCTTTTGTGCAAATGGCCAACTTTCTAGCACTCTCACTTATCATCTTAGGCCTCTTCATTGGCTTAGTGAGTGCAGATTGGAACATATTGAACCAAAGATGGAGAAAAGGAGGTGGAGCCAACTTGAAGAGCTATTGTGAGAGTTGGAGGATCAATGTTGAGCTAAACAACATTAGGGGGTTCAATGTTGTGCCTCAAGAATGTGTTGAACATGTGAAGAAGTACATGACTTCATCTCAGTACAAGGCTGACTCTGAGAGGGCAGTGGAGGAAGTTAGGCTCTATTTGAGTGGGTGCTGCACTTTGAAAGGTGATGGCAAAGATTCCTGGATTTTTGATATTGATGAGACCCTTTTGTCCACAATTCCTTATTATAAGAAGCATGGTTTTGGGTAAGTGCCAAATGGCAAGCTTTTTTGGTTTTATTTTTTATAGTGCACACCTGTTTAGTCCTTAGGGTTACTCTACAATATATAGTCGTGAAAGGCGGCGTTTACACATTATAACTAATTTATTGTAACAATGATGAGTAGGCCTAGGTGTTCACAATGCACTCAGCATTATGAATTCATCTCACTTGAGTAAAAGCTCATCATATCGTTTTCTACTAATAAATTAGGGGAGCATTCAAATCCAAAGGAATAATGTGGAAATATTTGTGCTTGTGTTTCTAATTTGGATGAATCTCTAGGAGCCAACTTGTTTAGTTTAGATTTGAATTGATCAAGTTTATAATGAGATAAGAAAAATCTTATGGATCCTAAGAATCATGTTGGTGCCCTTCACGCTCCGAGAGAGCATTTGTGCTGTTTGCTATTATTTATCTTTTTCAAATCTTTGAGCATACATTTGCAACAAGCACATATTACCAAATGCTTAGGCTATTTCCATCAGATTCATTACTTATCAATTAGGATGTCAATTAGATCAAGTTTTTGCGACATGGTCCAAAGCTGGTTCTTGTCTTTACTGGTTAACATCTAATGAAGTCTATTTAGTTTAGTAGGTTCAACCTGTTTATTTTATGTGCTGAGTCTTCTAGGTAGAGGTAGTCCAGTGTGTGATACGTTATCAAGTGGCGTGTGTGGTTCACTCTACCTTTTGTCCTCCATTTATGGTTCTTTGATATATGTAATTTACTACTCCATCATTTATTTCCACTAAAGAAATTTCTCAAAGTTGCTACGAGCATTTTGGTCAAAATCCTGTCTTCATACTAGTTTCGTTATTTTAGAACTTGGGCCAAAATCCCGTCTCCATACTGGCTTGCTACTTTATGTCTTAAAATATAGACTCAAAGGAGAAAAAGTGAATAAGTGAGACCTACTCTGATGAAAGTATGTAACCTCTGCACCCAATAAATTTACATTCGATTCGAGGAGAACTATTATCTTAATCACGACATTGGAATACACACATCAGTTATGATTTGTGTCTACCCCAACGTACTACAAGATACTGTGTTAAAGAACCATATTGAATAATATTATTAGACTATTAGTGTTAGGATTTAGTTATGAATTACATGGGTTCTTACTATTATTAAAATACACTATTGATTACCAACACTAGGGGAGAAAAGCTGAATTCAACATCTTTGGAAGCATGGATGATGGAAAGCAAGGCACCGGCTCTAGATCACACGCTTGAGCTCTTCCATGAAATCAAGAACAGAGGGATCAAAATCTTTCTGATTTCTTCAAGAAAGGAATCCCTTAGATCTCCCACAGTAGACAACCTTGTGAATGTTGGTTACCATGGATGGACTCGTCTTAAATTGAGGTAATTATTATTATTATTATTATTATTTTGGTATAAGGTAATTAATTAATCTATCGTCAGGTTTTTTATGAGCACTGAGTTCATGATAAACACACTCATATTCATATATATATGTGAGACACATAAATTTCATGCGAGACTCATTTGACTCTGTTAGTGTGCTCACCCAATAATTAATAATTACTCATTTACTTTAATCCCCCACCCACACTTTATAAATCAACTTTATTATATGAAAGTAAGAGTTGTTGTATTAAAGCAATATTTGAACGGTGTCGGCAGGGGTCTTGATGATGAATTAATGGAAGTGAGAAAATATCATTCCAAGGTGAGGCAACAATTGGTTGATGAAGGTTACCGTATATGGGGCATCGTTGGAGATCAATGGAGCAGTTTTGAGGGGCTTCCAATTGCAAAGAGAACATTCAAACTACCGAATTCCATGTACTACATAGCATAAATATCTCATTGTTTACCCATTATACGTGAACACAGTTAAACTTTATTAGCATGAGCATAAGCTATTGTCTCTTCTTTTCTTGGGTGCTAACCCTTCATCTATGTCAAAGGTTTATGAATATGGAACATATGTTATTCTATTACTATGTTGCGCCAAATCGAAATAAATGAGCTTTTATGCTGGGAGAAAGAAAAAAAAAAAGCTATTTAAAAGGATCATGACCTAGTTGACAGCTCTCTTACTTTGCCACCACAACAAAGAAACATAACCAACATCTATTTTCTTCTTTTCAATCAGAATAGATACGCTGCAAAGTATAATCTAGTGTTCAATAAAGGCAACTTTCAAGTGTCACATGGTTGCTGACATGTTTTTCAATAACTTATTTGATATCGTAAAAGAATTATAACAAATTTCATTGGGTTGTAAAACGATTAAATTAACAATACTACTATATGTTTCTCACCATGTTGAATTGTTCATTGTCCTCCTCATCTTTTCTAGGCTAATTGCACGTAGTATACTCTTCCTCTCATTGTCCAAACATAGTTAATAAGAAAACAAAGTATAGTGGGAGGTGGGGGAGGGCCTCAATGATGATATAACATAGAATACAATGTCAATTTTTCATCCCGGAATGGTCAATTTTTCATGCTTTACTGCCATAATAATTGTATAACTATGCGCATGTGTAATTTATATATATTTTTTCAACAATTAGCGCTTCATCAAGTAAAAGGGGCCATGTTCTTTTTAGATTAGAGAAAAATCAGACGAACATTTGATGGGATCCACGTTGGATTTCCTTTCCTCTAACTAATAATGCCCAACCACATCAAATTATGTAGTGAAAAAATTAGAAGAAAATTTACTAGAGTCTCCCATCAGCATAGATTTTATATTATACATATAGAGTCTATAAAAAAGAAACCCAATTTCAAAAATCAGTTTTTTCAAACCTTCATTAGGTGATATTATTTTGAGCTTTAGTTTTGCTTCTTTAATAGGATTGTAGTCATATGTTGATTATGAGATTTAGATCTTCTAAAATGAGGAAATTTATAAAGTAAGAAAGTAAGGGATTAATAATCTTTGAATCACTTAATAAATCTCACTTACAATAAAAATTATTAATTTAATAATTATTAACCTCTCATTTTAAAGGATCCGATATGTGACCTATTGCACAAATGAAAAGATTGCATGTCTGGTGTAAACTGCAAACCAAACCTCACGTGCACACCGTTCGATATTTTCTGTGTGCTCGCCAATGACAACCCTCCTCAGAGCTACATTAGTAGCATTACATGCGGAGAGCAAGTCAGCTTAAAATAGTTATCTTTTATATAAAGAATTACATTTGAATGTATTAGTAAGTGCAAAATTTTTTCATATTATTCATATCCAAAAAACAGATTCATATTATTTATTCATGTATGATCATATTATATAAAAGATATTTTAAATTAATTTTTATATAATTATTTATATTATTATTCAAGAGTTTAATTAATATGTACTGACAGTATAAAATAGTTTTACATTATTAACTAATAGAAATAGGGGAAAGTGATAAATTATGGTGGATCCCTTATTATAATGGGTGGTTATTTATGAATTAAGACTTTTCCACTATTTCTATCGATCTGTTAATCACAACAAGATTTAAATTAAATTTATTATTCAATATGTGCAATATTATCGAAATCTAGGTTAGAAATTTTTTACCCAATCTAAATTCAATATATCTCTTTACATTCGTTAATTATTTATAAAAGTTTTTATAAATAATTTTTTAACAACAACAATTAAATTCAAACCATTTTAACACATGAATAAAAAGTCACTTAAGTGAACCAATTCTCATAAAAGCGGTATATGTAATATTATGAAAGTTACATTCAGAATAAATTTATATTTAAAAACATTTTTTAGATATAAAATAATAATTTTAGTAGCTAAAGTAACATAATGTAATTTGAGTATCAGCTACTTCAACGTATGCAATCCTTTTTGCATATTAAATCAAGGTTTTGATTTGTCTTCAAATCCCACTTTCATCCTTCTTCTTTTTTCAAGTTTGTGTAAATAAGTTGAAATATAAAAATTTCATGTATTATTTATTTTCTTTAAAATATTATGCTAATATAAAAACTTAAAGTTCTATTATTTATACATGCAACACTTTTACGATACATATACTTTGATATTTTGCTATACTCACATTAATATACAAAATTAAATATTGTCATATGAAATATTTTATACTATTAATCAATCATATATATATATATATATATATAAAGATAATTATTATAAAAATTAAATATTTTTAATAATATAATAATATATATAATTAAATATCTATATAAAAAAATTTATATTAAAAATACATTAAAGTTAAAAGAATAATTTTAATATATTATTAATATAAAAAAAATTATAATATCATTTAATTATATATTTTTTATGCATGTGACTTTTGAGATAAAAAAAGGTAAAAGTCAAACATATTAATTAATATAATAATATATGATAAAAATGATTGTGTAAACAATACATCAAAATTAAATTATAGTTAATATTTAAAATTAAATCCATAGCCTATGGTATTTATTAAAAGAACAATAATATATAGCTAAAAAAATGTTATCAGAATTTTTGACAAAAAAAATATATGATAATTGTTAGAAAAAGTAACATAATATAGGCTCTTTCATTTCAGGCTCAAAAAACATGATAAATTATCAACTAAACCATTTTTTTCCCATTAAAATGATAAGATTAATTTTGATATATTATTAAGAGTTTAATTGGTATATATTGACAGTGTAAAATTATTTTACACTATCAATCAATAGAAATAGAGAAAAGTAAGGAATCACGGTAGATCTCTTATTATAATAGGTAGTTATTTATGTGAGTTGGCACTTTCCATTATTTTTATTAGCTGATAGTGTAAAATTATTTTACAGTGTCAATATATTTAAATTAAATTCTATTATTAATATAAAAAATTTATCCTATTATTTAATTAAATATTATTATTTATAAGAATTTTAAAAAAATAAGTATAAAAATTAAATATTTTTACTGTTGTAATAATATATAATTAAATATTTGGATAAAATTTTTTTATTATATTAAAATTAAATTCTAAAATTATCTTAAAAAATAAAAAACATATATAATTTTTCTAGCGTAGAGAATGTGATTGGAGCACCAATCCCCTCCACGTAGGCGAGAGGTAATTACACGCGCGTTCACTGGCGCGTAGGAGAGGCAAGGTGGGTAATCCATGGAAAGGCCAAGGCCAAGAGGGAGAGGAGGGCATTCGTTGGCCACCGTTGAGTTGCCATTGCAATCCCAAGCTTCGGGGCTTTGCTAATTGCTACCTGCCCTGCCCTGCCCTGCCCTGCCCTGCCGGTGACGAAATTTAAAAGCACCCGCCTGTCTCTCCATTCCATTTCACTTCCTTTCGGCTCCAACTCGTTGAGCTTCCCGTGAGCCTTTTTGCTTTGGGGTAAGAATTTGATTTGATGCAACCCATTTCACGCTATCATCATCCTCATAAATCATCATCTTATCTTCCCTCTTTTTGCTAAATTGCCCTTTCCCTTCAATTCCCCCCCCCCCTCCCGGGGTTTCCCTTGTTTAGTTGGGTCCAATTTGCAATTGCGTCGCTTCTCTTCTTCCCTCTCCTGTTTCGTTGATTTTATTCCTCATCCCTGGTATGAAGTTTGTTGCTAATTCTCCCCCCAAAAAAAAGTTTTTCTTTTCTTTAAAAAAAAAAACCTGCTATTTGATGTTAATTCAATATATATTCATTTGTCTGTTGACGTGCGTCAAGGTTTGATTGTGGAGAGAACATATATTTTCTCATATGTCTCGTGCAACACTTAAAAAACTGTTTTATATATATATATAGTTGAAGCTTTACGTTGTTAATCGATGTTTTGTTTGCGAAGTAAACATATAGTCAGCAATATGAATAGTGAACCGTGATATTCTTATATTCATGCTTCGTTGGGATGCTTAACTGTCCATGTTTTGATACTTAGAAGAACCAAATGCATTCATTTTTTTTTTTTTTTAATAGTTGATTGATGGGATATTCTTTTTCTAAGATTTGCATTTGGATGGTCTTGGAAGAAAGTTCATATATGAATCTACTTCGGGAAGTGTGGCTTAATGCATCATAACAGTCATTGGCTCATTGGTTTTGTGTTTCCAAGGTACAGTTGTGGTTATCTGATAGCATATATCTTTTGTTCGTTTAATACAACAGCTCACTGTGACTTTTTTTTGTGTTTTTTTTTTTGGGGGGGGGGGTGTTAATGATGCTTACTATTTTGTTTAATGATAAACTGCATAATTGTAAACGCCTATGGTATTTTTCATATCTGTGATTATGCTTACTACTTCATGAGAGAGAAAGGGGTTGTGACATATTCTGGACCTAAACTGCAATGAAGTATGACTATGAAGTATTATCAGCCACTGAATGTTTATCTTGTATGCATCTTTGAGGTTTGTGATCAACAGTTATGATGGTTTAAGGTTTTTATGACATTAATGATCCTTCTATCAAGTTTAGACTTGTGTTTATGCTTGGGCATGCTCTGTATTTTAGTCTTACTTTCATGATGGGGTTCTATAATCTTCATAAGCAATGTTCTCTCAAGTTGGTTGCTTTCTTTTGGTTAACTTTTGATGCTAAAGACTGAAGAATCTTTTTTCTTTCACTAGTGTGAAGATTGATGACAACTTGTCTGGTTTGGGCATCAAGAACAAAAAGCAATCTGTGTAGTATTTTGCTGGTGAGCATTATGATCTGTGGGAAAAATCTGAAGTCTAAGCTTTTATTAGTTGACTGGATAACTGACACTTTGATCTTTTCAATTAACAATGTAGGAAAACAATGGAAGCACAGCCTGCTTTTCCCATTGAAAGATCAAGTGCAAAGCAACTCAATAACATGGGGATGTCTGGAGCTCTTTCTTCATCGTTGCCTGTCTGTCCAACTCCTCTAGCAGAGACATACCCCAAATTATCTGATTCACAGCCAACTTTTGCGGAAAAAGAGCTTACAACAAGACCTTTTAGTCATTCAAGTCATTTAAGTTCCAATGGAGCAGTTGGGCATATGTTTTCTTCGTCCCCTGGATATTCAACTGATCTTCATCACTCTTCTCTTTCACCTCATGAAAAACACTCTAAAAATGCTCATTTTATTTCACAGACATTGAGTAACATGGCTTCATTGCCATTATCTTATTCTTCAAATAATGGACCAATGCCTTCTACAACATCAACCCTCTATTCCAAAGGAAACAGTGCTTCCTGGCATACGGATTCCCTGAATAGCTTTCTTGATTTGCCCTCAAATACCTCCATTGATAGTAGTCAAGTAGAGACCAATGCCTGCAATATAATGGCATCTGAGGAGTATTCTAAGCAAAACAATTGGCAGGAGTGGGCAGACCAGCTAATCAGTGATGATGACACTTTGACTTCTAATTGGAATGATATTCTTGTTGACAACATTCAAGATCTTGAACCAAAGGTTAAATATTTCATTGCTTAAAACTATATTGGCTTGCAGAGTAAACTGATTAGTAATTTATAGAAATGTGTTAAGATCTCATTTTGTTGCTTTAGGTTGTGTTCCAGGTTTCAAAATCATCTTCACAATTTCCAGCAGGACATCAATCCCAAGGCCACCAACAGCTTCCTGCTTCATCTGGAGAAAATCGTGTTGGTGCTGCCCCATCTTCCTCAGCAAATTCTGCACCTGCCAAACCGCGGATGCGTTGGACACCTGAGCTTCATGAGGCCTTTGTGGAGGCTGTCAACCAACTTGGTGGGAGTGAAAGTAAGTTCATCTCTCTTTCTCCCTTTGCTAAGTAAGGCCTTAGTTTGTTAAATTTCTGCACCATTATTCTTTCCTGTTTTCTTTTTACAGGAGCTACTCCTAAGGGTGTGCTTAAGCTCATGAAAGTTGAAGGATTAACTATATATCATGTTAAAAGCCATTTACAGGTATGTTCAATTTGCTTTATCGTCCTAGGTTTGTTCCCTTGCATGCTTTTGAGGAAACATATTGCTCTATGAATTGCAGAAATACAGGACAGCTAGATATAGACCAGAGTCATCCGAAGGTACATAAGAAATGCATTGTATTATGTATGCCCTGCATAGGAAAATAAGTTTTGCATATTAGTTAGGATGAAAACCTCATTGGCTATTGAATGACTTTACGCAACATTTTGCAAATTACTGTAGGATTAAAAACCTCTATCATATACATTATTTTCGTCGAATTTCATGTTATTGGAAACTAGTTCGTTCTTTATCAAAAATTTGAAATTTACATAAAATATGCTTTTCAAACATAAGAAAACATAACCTTATATAAGAAGTCATTGAATGGTGCAAGAGTGTATAGTCTTACATTGGTGTCAATGGCTCTTAACCCTTTGTATAAAATATCTTGATTATATGTTTTGACTGCTTCTCTTTTTGTTCATGGTGTCGAATTTTCTTTTCCTTTTCATGCTGCTGTATAAGAAAACTGTTTAATATGCAAGTTCCCATGGTTTCTTTTCCTGTACTTTGCATAATGAGTTGTGAAGTTGCTAAATGTAACTTGTTTCTAGAAGCTATGTTGCACATATAGATACAAATATTGTACCCAATAAAGTAAGACAAGGGGATTTGGCAATTTGGTGAGAAATCTATGCTATAGGTGCCATTTATTTGGACATACATACAAGTATCTCGCTATGCACTTGCATGTACGAAAATCCACGATTTAATTTTATTTTCTATGTGAAAACAAAAGAATTATAGAGTTTTGAATATTCAGATATAAAATTAAGTACTAGTATCTATAATTTCCTAAAATTTAATTTTAAATTAAGATTTGTATGTTGTAAAGATTATGAGACCTAGCTCTATGAAGTCTGTTATTGACCTGTGTTCTGCATTTGATGTCTGGAAGTAGTGTGTCTTGAGTCTCTTCCTTGAAATCTAGAGCAATGCTCCTTCTATGTGTTGTTAGATAAAGGAGAATATGTTGACTTGTTACATACTGTTGGCAGGATCAGTGGAGAAGAAACTAAGTCCCATTGAAGAGATGTCATCTCTAGATTTGAAAACGTAAGTAAACTATCTACTGCTATTTTATGTAACTACTGGTATGTAGTATTGCTGTATTTCTATGACTATTGATACATCAAATTGTTAAACAACATTTTGTTCTCTAATGTAATGTGACATTGCTAGTACAAACATTCTCCATAGATTTTAAATAGTTTGTACTCTATATGTGGCTCCTACACTTTTACCATCAATGTTTAAATCAACCTAAAGATATAAGAGAATGTTGCTTTTGGCTTTAAATGTGGGCATAAGTTTTCCTGCTATCATTGATGTTAGTCATTTGTTTTGTTTGGGGGGGAAGTTGCTTGTCCAGTTATGCTAGCTAGTAACTGCATTCCAGAGGTTGACACTAACACTCACAACACTCGCATTTAACTTGTGAGGAGTTTCGGCCCTGTACGTTTATTTCTTCTGCTGGCAGTAATTATTCCTAACTTTTTGCTTAATCTGAGAAGAGAACAGAAACAGATAAATAGAAAATTAGAGGAAGCTTCAAGAATGAAATAAAATAAAAGAGGAGGGTTTTTAGACAGGGCATCAATACAATTTGCAATGAGGTCATTAGTGGGCTAGACTATAAGGATCAGGAAGGGAACTTTTAAGAGGATTCAGGGATCTAGACACAGATAAGCACAGAAACAAATATTATGGGAGAATTTAGGGATTCAGGCTGAAAGAGGGTTGATATTTATGTTTCTATGTAAAGTTTTTGGTCAAATTTCATACACAGATATGAACAGACATGAGTAGTAAATTCCCCCACCCCTCTGACTTTATCATTGCATTGTTACAGCGGTTTTGAGATCACTGAAGCTCTGCGACTGCAGATGGAGGTTCAGAAGCGCTTGCATGAACAGCTTGAGGTATGAACTTTGTTCGTTTGGAAATTTCCTTCTGGATATGTTTGATGAATTGTTAAAAGAGTAGAGATGTGATTCAAAGGCTATGCTCGGAAGCTTTATTTCTGTTGCAATTGCCATGACTATAGAAATTCATCATTTATAGCTAGTGGGATTAATGAGAATAAAATTTTAGGATTTACTTGTATTGAAATGAACTTCTAGTGATGTTTGTTAGCTTGGTGAAAGGAATTGAAGGAATGTGACGCACATAGAAGAAAGGAGTTATTGTTGTTTATTATTCCTCTCATTTTTGTATTTTAATTCCTGTTTTTTAAGTGCAAAGTTGTCTAACTAAAATGTGTCTTAGTGGCAAAATTGTAGTTTTCAATAGATGAGCAGTTTAATATGCATTAAAAAAAGATGTGAATATCTCAATAGTCATTAGATTAGTTTCCTATATCATTATAGATACTAGTGGTGCCTTCTTTTTTTCTTTTTTTCTTTTTTCTGGTTAAGATTTCGTTAAGAAGGGAAAGAGTAGGAAAAAGGAGGATCATGAATCCTCCAAAAGCTATGAAGAAAACAGCAGCAAAGAGAAGGGGGAAGCAAAATACATCAGCTCGAAAGAGCAGCCAAATCCCTATCCCAATAACAGTTGCGGAGGAATATAAGTATTGGTAAAATTTGTGAAATCACTCCTCAAACATATACACTGGACTCCCATTAAAAAGAGCGCAATGCCAAAGCACTTTTTTGTCCTCTATACTCCCAAAACCTTTATAACCTCCAAGCCAGATAGACGTATCCAGAAATCGGTGAACAACCCAGAATAGCTTACATGAAAATTGGCAAGCTACCTTACAAAGCAAAAAGAGGTGATGTTAATTGTCTTTATGCTCTTAGCCATTGAAATTCAGTTGTTTGTCTTTGCTATGGATTAGAAATTAGGTACTAACGATACACAAAGCATATCCTTTAAGGCTTGTGGACTTTCTCTTGAAGCTTGTTTTCCATTTTTCCATTTTGATTTTAAGAGGAACAGAAGAATAATGTTACTATATTCAGCCACTTGGAATACAGGTATCTCTGGCAACATCAGCGAGAACTTTTGTTTATTCAATGGACACGGAACTAATTTCTGTAACATGATTTGGAATTTAGGGCTATGGTGCTTATGTAATATACTAATATATGACATAGATGAGTTGTTCAAGGCTCTACACTCGTTTCTATTATGTGTGTCATGTCTTTTCCGTGGTCTTATATAGTTCTTCCCCTTCTTTTTTCTGCATTAGATTCAAAGAAATCTGCAGTTACGAATAGAAGAACAAGGAAGGTATCTCCAGATGATGTTTGAGAAGCAATGCAAGTCTGGCATTGAACCATTCAAGGCATCATCATCTGCCATTGAGAGTACATCTGGAGCATCTTCTGATGCCATGAAAGATTCCACTGCCAAAAGTGAATTGGAATCCTCCCAAGTGGGCCTTCGCAGTTCAGGACCTGATCAAGCTAATGGTAATAGCGCAGTTGTGAAAAATTCGCCAGAAGTAGGTGGAAAGCAGGATGCTCCTGAAAGTCAAGCTTCTGAGGATCCTAAGCACCATGCTTCAGAAAGTGAAGATAGTGGTCAAGCCCCAAAGCGTCCAAGGACAGATGAGTGAGCCATATGGTCTGCTGAATCAGCATTGAACTGGCAAGACAATAGTGATTCATTAAAGATTTTATTTTATTAAGGAAGACTAATCTGATTGATGTCTAGAGCTCCATAACTTACGAGTTCCTCCTGTCCTGTTGTGTTCAATGAGGACTTGCATGTTTACCTTTAATTTAGTTAAAAAAATGATGAGTCAAAGTTTTGATCATGGCGTCCTTCAACATCTATATTTGGTATCCTGGTTGGGATGAGATTCTAGTGTATAGCACAGATAATGGATACACCCCAAATAATGGGCGAGGAATTAGGACAATATCTTACCAAATTTCTAGGATGGTATGTACAACATCTCTAATTTGAACTCTTTCTTTAGCTGCACCCAAATAAAAAATGAAAAAAAGGGTAGAGTTCTAGTTTTTTACCTTGGTTCTTCTTACTAATTACTGTACTGGAGGACATATTTGCAGGTGGCCCTAATGATGGTTAGTATCTCCTGTGTCTCTAATTCTGCAGGATAGGATTCGTTTTTTGCTTTACTTCAATTGGCCATTTGTTTCACTTGGAATAGAGGCATACCTTTCAATTGTAGCGTGTAGGCGTAGTAGTCATGAGGACAATGGGAAGCCTATCGTCTTAGCTGGAGTAGGAGAAATGACATGCATACTAAGGCCGAACCATGTTACCAAATGAATAAAAATAAGCTAGCCAGATATAAACTATAACAATTGAACTGCTTCAAGATGCTGTTATGTGACTTCAAAAAATTTCTTTTTTTCAAAAAAAAAACAAAAAGATGCTCCTCCGTAAGTAAAACGTGCATTAGAGAAAAGCATGGTATCATCGTTGAATTTAAATCATAATCCATTTATTATTAAATTATTATTTGTTATTGTTCAATCGAATGCTTTTTTATTAGACCAATAGTTATGTTATTAGGTAAGAAAAAACTCTTTTTTTAATCTCTTTTCACTTAAACTAATTGTCAAGCGCCACAATCCGAACTGACCCCTCTCCCCTGAAAAACAGAAGAAAAACAAAATTCCTCTCCCCTGACCAATAATAATAATAATAATAATTAAAAGTTAAATGTTTTAAGGTTGCCAGGTATAATAAAAAAAAGGCACTACACATATTTAGATATCTGAGACGTAAAGGGAACAGAGAGAGGATAGCTTAAAATGCAGGGAAAGTTGCCTGACACTCTTGACCAGTTTGAAAGCATTTTTGTATGCTGTAAGCTGCGTTAAACTGTTAATCACATCATCTACTCTGTTACTATCAGAACAGAATACTAGCAATTTGCCGAAAAAAGAACAGAACACTAGCAATTAAGCTGTGTTACTGTATATGCCTCATCAGAAAGGTCGAGCAGCTGCTGCAACACCATAGTTTAATCCAAACTAGCCGTTAATGTCAGTTGAAGAGTTAGTTATAACTGACATGACAGCTATTTAGCTAGTACCTAGGGCTATGTCTAGGATAGGATGTACGCAAAAGATTCATTCTATTCTCATTAATAAAGTTTCTCATTGAGATTCCGTCACTCTCACCCTTTCTCTAGAATTTTCTTTCGCATGGAACTGTTTCTCACGGTGATGCAGGATGGTAATACATGGCCTGTGAATGACTCTCATGATCATCCAGGAATGATTCAGGTTCGGCAATTGCATCCTCCAGTTATTTCTTGTTTCATGTACATTTTTTTTTTTTTGCATTACAGAACTGAAGACAGAAGGAACAAACTGACATTTGAATTTTGAGTTATGTTATTTATACAAATAAAGTAGCTCAGAAATTTTACGCTAATCCTGTAACAATCATCCATTTCTGCATTACGTTCCTCTAATACTAGCCTCAACTCTCAAAAATTCCTATTGCAACATTTCCTCAAAACCTGGATTTATTTTTGCATTACAGAACTAAAGATAGAAGGAACAAACTGGCATTTGAATTTTGAGTTATGTTATTTATACAAATAAAGTAGCTCACAAATTTTACAGAAATCCTGTAACAACCGTCCATTTCTTCATTATGTTCCTCTAATATTAGCCTCAACTCTCATAAATTCCTATTGCAACATTTCCTCAAAACCTGGATATATCAATAAACTAAAGAACTAAATAGCATATAGTATACTACGTGGACTTGCCTTTGCAGGTCTATCTGGGAAATGCTAGTTCCATGAATGCTCTGGTAAGTAGCTCAAATTTCAATTATATTGGTTAATTCTAGTAACACAAAGATATTGGAAAAGCTATTTCTTACAATGCTGTATATCCTCAAGCTTCGAGTTTCTGCTGTGCTTACCAATGCACCTTTTGTGTTGAATCTGTGTTGTGACCACTACATTAATAATAACAATGCTCTAAGGGAGGCCACGTGTTTTTAAACGGATCCCCAGCTTGGAAAGAAACTTTGTTATGTGCAATTTACAAAAAGATTTGAAGATGTTGATAACCATGATAGATATTTCTAATCACAATGCTGTATTCTTTGATGGAAGGGACATTCTTTTTAACTCAAACTTGTCAAATATGTCAAGTTGCAATTTGATTAATTGATGTTTAAATTTTATGTCTTGGACCTTGCTTTGGTCAATACTTCTAGCACTAATTCTCTCAATGATTTGGATCCGGATTGATATTTTCTTGCCCAAGCAAACTGGTCTAGTACTCAAAACACTGTGGGGTAGAATGCCAAGGCGGTGGGGTCTTCCCATTTCATCTGGTCCTGGTTCTTTGATTTCTTTCATTTTTGAGTATATAATACCTTTGTGAGAAGAGTCAACGGTCTATATAAAGCATTGCTAGTTATTATTCAAATAGTGGAAATATGTAAATCAAGAAACAGCTAAGTCTTACAGGGCTACAGCCAATGTAGGGCAAAAATAAATCCGAGTTCTAGGAAGACTAGACATTTTTTCATTATAGTTGTTTCGAGCATATTCTTAACTGCCTGGATGTGCAATATGATATCTCCTTTGGTTAATTAATAAATTTCTATGAAACTTGATTGCTGAGATTAAACCATTCAACTATGCCACCTTGATGCATTCAACATCATGTCAAAGTCAACTCTTAATTAGCATTTCAGTTATAGATCAAAGAATATTGTAAGCAAGAATTGTAGTCCACAAAAAACTTATAGCCAATTTACCATATTAAAAAGTGAGGGCTAAGGGTGGCATCTGCCTCCAGATTACTCACGGCAGAATTCAGTTTTTTTGGACAGATCATGGAAGCAACTACAAGATCACATAGTCTCAAGCATTATAACCCCAGAAATATAAAATAATTAAGTAGAAGTTAAAAGAAATAAAGGTTCCATGCAAAATACTCCTATATAACTATAAGGCCAAAATATATACATGTAATTACAAACAAACTTGCTTCATGCAAGACTAGTTATTGAAAATGCAAAGCCCCTCATAGTCCTACATGATTTTATTTCTGAAACCCTGTAAGCTTGCTCATGGTTATCATGTCAAATGGCTCGGAAAGGCAAGCCTGTGTATTAGCCGATAACTCTTGTGCCACAGAACGCATAATGGGTCTAGACTCTGGAGCCACACGCGTGCATGCCAAAGCTATGGTCACTGTGAACACCACTGCTTCAGCTAATTGGCCCGTTGGAGTTGGAAGCCTTTGGTCTAGCACATCCTTGAGAAGCACCTGTGGATCCTCCATTGATGACAAGGACTTGTTTGAAGACAGGTCTGTCAAGAGTTCTCCAGGGTGCTTTCCCATCATTGTCTCCAATACCACCACTCCAAAACTATACACATCACACTTCTCAGTGACCCTCATGGTTTGTGATAACTCTGCAAATTTCAAATTTTGTTAGTGACCCTTTAATGTATATATGACAAGAGTATATATGCGGGTTACACTGGAATTTAAATTGGTTAGAGTGTGCAGTAGTAGTGTGTACCTGGAGCCATGTAGCCATAGGAACCGGCCACTGAGGTCCAACTTGAAGTGTTGGAGCTTAACAGCTTTGCAGTGCCAAAATCTGCAAGACGGGGTTCAAAGTCTGAGTCCAGTAGTATGTTGTTCAATGTTACATCTCGGTGCACAACTGGTGGGTAGCAATCACTGTGCAGGTAGGCAATTGCATGTGCTATTCCCTTCACAATTTTCACCCTTTCGGACCAGCTTAGCTCCAGATTTCCTTCCTCTCCATACAGCACTTTACCCAAACTTCCTCTATTTACATATTCATAAACCAAGAACATTTGTTTCCTCCTGGAACAGAACCCATAAAGCTTGATTATATTGCGGTGCCTCACTCCTGTAAGTGTTCTAATCTCATTCTCAAAACTCTGGCGATTCACTGCTGGAATGTCGTCAGAGTCTGAGATATTGAGCCTTTTGACAGCAACAACTTGAGCTGTAGGTAATTCTGCCCTGTAAACACTTCCAAATCCTCCTTTTCCAACGCAGTACTTGTCATTGAAGTCATTGGTGGCCTTGACAAGTTCAGCAAATGTGAATTCTCCATCTCTTCCCCATATCATGCTAATAGATTGATCATTATTTTCAGTGATTTTGGACTCTTTATCAAGGAGTTTAGTTTGCCGTCGGAATACAAGGATTCCAACACAAATCATCCCTAGTAGTAATCCACAAACTGGTATAATAACACCAAGAAGAACCTTTTTGTTAACTCCTCCAGATTTGTCTGTGGAGCAATGATGTAAACCTTTTACTTCACCACACAAACCAGGGTTCCCAACATAAGCTTCACCATTTGCTATTTGGGAAATACCGAAAGTTGGGACTGGACCAGCCAAGTTGTTGTAAGAAAAGTCAACAGATTGAAGGCTGAGCATGCCTGACAAGGATTTTGGGATTGTACCCGACAGATGGTTGTGTGAGACATTGAGAAGCTCCAATGATGCAAGCTTATCGAGGTTTTGAGGAATTTCCCCTGAAAGAGAGTTGCTGCTGAGGTCCAAGACGATTTGGAGTGAGAACAGATTGCCAAGTTCAGATGGTATCTCCCCTGATAGATTGTTATGGCTTAAATTCAGGCTCAGTAAGCCATCACAATTACTGATCTCTTTAGGAATGCTTCCACTGAACTTGTTATCTGATAAATCAAGAAAATTAAGTTTAGCCAATCTGCCAATACTCTTGGGGACTTCTCCTGACAGATGGTTCCTGCTCAAGTTGAACATGTACAGCTTGCTTAGGTTTCCCGTTTCAGGGGAGATATTACCCGTGAATTCATTGGAGTCCAGCCTTAGATACTCTAATATACTCAACTTACTCAGTTCAGATGGGATTTTTCCAGAAAGTTTGTTTCTACTCATTTCCATCCTGGTTAAATTGACACATTCACCCCACATCGGGGAGATCTCACCAACAAGCTGATTTCCACTTAGTGAGATAAAAACAAGAGTTGGATAAACCCCAAATACTTCTGTGATGTTTCCGGAGAGTTGATTTTCATCAAGCCTAAGTCTAGTTAGTGTTGAACAATTTCTCAAGGACTTTGGCAAAGGCCCCGAAAAGCTGTTGTTATTGACTGCCAGAATCTGTAGCGTCACACCACGACACAAGTCAGGTGGCAGTTCTCCTGAGAAGCTGTTGTTTGAAAGGAACACATTATTCAAATTAGGACTATACTTTCCAAAATCTCCAGTAATGCTGCCCGAGAAGTTATTGGTGAACACAGAAAAATGTTCTAAAGCAGTTAGTTGAGCTATGGTGTCTGGCAACTCTCCATGCAAATTGTTATTGTTGACATCAAAAGTTTGCAGTGAGTTTAAGTTTCCAATATCCCTGGGAATGGTTCCAGAGAGCTCATTGAAGAAAAGATTCATGATTGTAATGTTTGTAAGATTCCAAATGGTTGGAGGAATCGGACCAGAAAAGTGGTTTTGCGAAAGGTCAAACTCTGTCATTTCCCTAAGGTTTCCAATCTCTACAGGTATTTGACCAGAGAACTGATTATTGTACAGAAAGAGGGTGGTTATTTTTTTCAGTTGGCCAATCTCTGGAGGAACCTTACCGGTTAATTTATTGTTTTGGACTTGCAGAGATATCAACTCAGTCCAGTTAGAGATCAGTGAAGCAGAAATTTGACCAGAAAAAGAATTTTCTGATAATCCCAACTCTGATATTTTGGACAGATTAGATAATGATAAAGGCAAGGGGCCAGTAAGATTATTGCCTGCTAAACCAAGGAAGGTTAGATTAGTGCACAGGCCAAGCTCAGGAGGGATTGAAGAGTTCAAAAAATTACTACGGAGATCAAGACCCCTTAGCTCCCTGAGTTGGCCTAGGGAAGAAGGAATTTCCCCACGGGCTGAAATGTTATTCAATTCAAGAAGTTGAAGCCCAGATATCAATCCTATGTCTGTGGGAATGGGACCAGTAAAGTTGTTATTACTTATACGAAGATGCTTCAGATTCGAGAGCTTGGACAAATTGGATGAAAGTGGTCCTTCAAGCCCGCAGTTTGTGAGGTTGAGATATTCAAGCTTGACCAAATTGGTATACATGGATTCTGGTATTGTGCCATTCAAATTGTTCTGAGAGAGGTCGAGGAAAGTCAAGTTGTGGCACTCTAGTATGAAACTTGGAAATTCATCAAAAGTGAAATCATTGAGATCCAAGTCAAGGTGTGTTAATGAAGGCATGCCTGAATATTGAGACCAGTTAGGAGGAGATACCAAGTAGTTTGATCCAAAGTCCAGGTGCCATACCTTGGGGAGATTTGTCAGTTGGTAGGGAATGGTACCATTGAAACTGTTGTTGTTAAAGCTGAGATACTGAAGTTCCCTTAACTGGTCTAGCTCAGAAGGCAGTGTGTCTCCAAATAAGTTGTTTCCCAAGTCCAAGAAAGTGAGCTTGGAGAGGTTGCCAATTGCAGATGGTAATGACCCTCCAAAACTGTTGCCATTGAGGTTGAGGTGAGTGAGGTTTGGGAGTGATGCAAAAGCCAAGGCAGTAAGGGTCCCATTGAGATTGGCACCAGAGAGGTCTATCTCTAAGACTGTTGTGTTTGTTTTGTCACAAACAATGGCATCCCAGCTGCAAAGGTTGCCAAGGTTGGTGAGGGACCATGAGTTGAGAGGAGGAGGAAGAGGAGGGGATAGGCTGTTTTTCCATTTGACAAGGGCTTCTGCTTCTGTTCTTGGTGATGCTGTGATTTTCAATGGAAGCAAGGATATGAGGAGTATGTGAAAGAGAATAGAATGAGCCTTTTGGAAGGTTGTCATGTCTCATCCAGCATGTATGGCTTCTGTGTTGAAAGCTTTGCATTGGAGGTAATGATGCTTTCCTCTCTTATACAAAAGAATCGATATCTGTCAAGGTTTAGGAATACTCAAATCTGAAGTAATGCTCTATTTAGTCTCTAAGCATCGTTTAATTTCGTCCTTGGCATTTAAAAAATAATAATTTAATTTCTAAAATTACCTTCTTTTAATTAATTTATTCTAGTTTAAATTATTTCCTGATATGGACTTTTCTTTTTTGGTACAATTCCTGATATGAACTTTATTAATTCAAATTAATTCCTAAAGTTTATTATATTAAGTCAAATTAATCCTTAAAAATAACACAAGTGATCAAATTAGTTTCTGCAATTGAACTGATTTTTTGTTAGGAACTAAATTAATTAAGAGAATATAAACTTTAAAGACTGGCTTATTATTTTTTAAATATCATAGACAGAATTGAATGACACCTAACAATTTGTTGAACTATTAACATATTTGATTCTATTTTTATAGAATTGATTCTAGATAAAATTGATTTTATTAGAATTAATTTAGTTAGAATTAATTTTGAAATAAAGTGATTTATATTTGAATAATATTAATCAAAATTACTTTTAAATATATAATTTATAAAAAAATACCCAAAATCAATTCTAGTAAAATTAAGAAGTGAAAAATTTTCACTTCTATCTAAAATCAATTTTAAAACCATAATTTTCAAATGAAAAATTAAACATAAAAAAAAAATAATCAGAATTGATTTTGTCTTCCTAAAATCAATTCTTAAATGTTGAAACTGGCATCCATTCATTATTGCTATAAATGGATGCTTTAGTCCAAACATTTTATGACATTTGGAATCCAACTTGGAATTAGTTAAGTCTGTTCCCCCTCCCCCTCTCTCCTTTTTTTTTTTTTTTTTTCACTTTCTCCCGTCAAGTGGTGTGCTCCTGCTGACGAAAGGCACATAAGTAATGTAAGAACCAGGACAGCGAAGCTATGTGGTGTGGTCCACCATATGCGGTTTGCGATGGGATTATAATGTATTCCTTATTATTCAATAGAGAAATGCAAGCTGGATGGTCGTACTTGCAATTCATTTGTTTCGTTGACTTAGTCGTTCTAATGTTATTTTAACAAGACACAATGCGATTTTTTTTTTAATTTTAAAAAACTTTAACCACCAAAATTCCAAACGATGTATTCATCTTTCACATGCTTCATTCCATAACAAGTGGTAGTATTTGTTGCATTTGCAATGATGCTTATTTGACCGTTTGGATCTCACTCAAATTCTAAATTAGCTAGTATTTAATTTGGTCCAAGCTCATGCCATGCTAACTTCATGTCTCAAGGATTATTACCTAACTTGGACTCTTCTTAGCAAAATTAATTATTTTTGAATATTTATTTTTAATATACAAACTAATTTTACGTATTTTTCAACGAGAAAGATACAAATGTTTACATTAATATATTATGCCAAATTACCTTCTTCCTAGTGTAATTTTTATTGAAGAAATTTTTTAAGTAAAATTTAAACCTCATCGACAGAGGCATTTGTATATATGCAAAGATATGCCCTTTGTGTTTTCGTTAAACTCCTTTTTTTTTTTTTTTGGGGTTTGAGGTTCAAATCATATTATTTAGCTTTTAGGGGGAAAAAAAACAAGTTTTTGTTTTAAATATATTTAGTTCAAACTTCAAATTATCCATTCACCCTTTAAGTATGACATAAAATTTGAAAACGGTAATGTTTATTGAAAATTTTCTAAAATCTAGAAACTTGCTTATAAAAAGAAAAATTGAAAATTTTAAAACGGTAATGTTGATAGCCAAATATCATTTTTCAATTGTTCTTTTTATAAGCAAGTTTCTAGATTTTAGAAAATTTTCAATACCATTATACCATTACTTTTCAAAAAATTGCTTGTGAATTATACTCTTCATTATATTATATTAGATAACTGCCTTAGAATTTTAAAAATAAAACTTTTTATCACACAATGCCAAATACTTATATATAAAATTATAAAAAATTATTTATTTCTTATTTCATAGGTAATGTTTTACAATTTTTAAAACTAATTAATAATTTTAATGTTATAATAAATAAAAAATAAACAGAACAAGTCAACCCACTAATTATTATATAATAATTTCTAACTTCGTCATTTACTTTTTTGAATTTTTTACCATTAATTTTTTATTTAAAAATTGGAAACAAATATAAAAAGATAAAATCATAAATATGTTGCATTACGAATTCATTTAAAAAATTGAATCTTAAATATGTCAAAGATAAAATTGTAAGTAGAATTTGTTTAATTATAATATTTTCAAACACTTTATAATTTCTTACATATTGTATAATTATAATTATTATTAAAAAATTTTATTTTAATTAATGAGCATGCAATAGCAATCAATATGCTAGCTGAGAAAATATGTGAACAATATATTTACAAGTTAAATTTTATAGTGTACACCAATATAGTGTGAGTTCAAATGTTTCAAAATTTATTCCTTTTAACTAAGGTGTTATGCTCGGGTCTTATAAATGGAGAAAACTAACACTAGTAATGCTTTACCCTTATAGTAAGATCAACTAGAAACACATTAGTAAGGATCTAGATGATCAAGTTTAATTTGTTTGATTTTTAAAAAAAAAATTCAAGAAATGGCCATCAAGATTATTAAAGTAAAAAGTAACAATCTATATCTTTCTCCAAGTTTTTATCCTCATGACAAGTTTGGCCATAAGATAAAAAATGCGGATAAAAAATGCGGTTCAATATATGAGACTCCTATCTAGTAAGTTTAGGGAGGGTAAATGTATGCAACTTTATCCCTGTAAGTGAAGAGCCTATTTTTGGGATTGAACTAATGACCTCCAAATCACAAGATCTACCTTACCGTTGCACCGAAACTTACCTCAAATTTGGCCATAAGATACTTAATAATATTTAGGTAGATAAATGTGTTGGACAAATGCTAGAAAATAGAAAAAGAGTGATATAAAATTATTAAAGATTATATGAACAAACTTTGAAAACCTAAGTTTTTGGTTGAAAATCATAAACCTAAGAATTGAATTAATAGTAATTGATTTCGATCGATTTTGGTTTAAAGTGATCCAATTACCTTAATTAATTAAAATCAATTTTATTTATTCAATTTGGATCTTTGGGTTCATTAAGTCACCCCTACATAATACTAAATGATATTTTACATAAATGAATATTTACTTTTAAATTTGTATAATATCAAATGGTAAGTTTTCTATTTATATTAGTGGATTAACATACATGTACCAAATCAAATTAGGCCAAAGCAAACCAAATCAAATTGGACTATATTAGATCAAAATAGACAATACCAACTCAGGCTAGACCAAACAATATCACTCTAAACCAAATGGGATTGATCAGACCAAATTAGATTAGATTGGACTGGATTATACTAGATCAGATCGGCTAAACCAAACTAAATCAAACTACACCAAATTACACCAGATCAAGTTAAATCATACTAAACTAGACCAAATTGGATTGGAATAGACCCAACCAAACCAAACTCAACTATATCAGACTAGACGATGCTAGACTAAGCTAGACGATATCGATAAGACTATAGTAAACTAGAATAGCTCAATCGAACCAAACTAAATGAAACTAGACTAGATTAGACCAAACTAAATCTGACCATACCAAACCAAGCTAAACTATACCATACTAGGCTAAGCTAAATCAAACTGAATAAGGACAAATCAAATTAGCCTACACCAAGCTAAACCATAGTAAAAAGTTGGAGGAGCAAAAAGAAGTAGGAGGAAGAGGAACAACAACTTTAAATAAAAATAGTGCTTCCAATGACTGAGTTACTGGCCCTAAGAGAGTCAAAATGTAATGATCAAGCATTCATGCCATATGGACACGGTAATAAAGTTGCAATGCATTTCACGTAATTCTAAATGATATTTGCTATGCCATTATAATGGTTAATGTTTAAAACAGCAGGAATTGAGTCTAACAGAAGAGGTTAGTTCTCTTCAATATGGTGAGTTATGATTCGAATCCTAGTTGGAAGATGTGTTATATTTAATATGATTGTACTTCGAATAGGATTGCTTTTAATGAATAAGACCTTTGAGAAATCAATTAAAAAAAAGGGGTTAGTGTTTAATAATATTTTTTTTATAATGAGATAACCCTTTTTGATATTCAATTTTTTTTATAAAGATAAATTTGTAAACATATTAATAATAAATTTCCATTTGATCATCAATATAGAATTAAATTAATATCAAAATCCAAAATATTAGGACTAATTTGATGTCAAAAATATTTTAGGATTAAATTGATGTTAACTTTAAAATATCAGGACTAAAAAAAATATTTACTCAAAAATTGTTATAAGAGTCAAGTACTTACAATGACACTATGTTATTATAAATACTTGACTTTTATAATAATTACACATTAATTTTATCTAATTATATATTGTTGCATTGTCAAAAATATTTAATTCTTGTAAAAGCTACACATATATTCATATATAAATGGATGAGAGTATAAAACTCTTTACACTAATAATGTATCAAAATTAATCTCTAATAATTATCTTAAAAGTCATATAAAAATATATATATATTTAATAACAACATAAATTATAGGTGTTCATGACCCGATTTGGCCCAAAACTTGTTGGGTCAATTAGGGTTTTAAAATTAGCCAATGTATTTTCGAGATGATTTTAGGTCATACTTCGGGTTAGTCTAGTCTAGTCCAAAATCACGTAATTCTTTAAAAATTATATTCTTTAACAAAATTAGTGATAAATTATAAGACTTTTATATTTTAGTTAATATATTTTATATAATATAATGTTATTTTTGTATTAAAATAATTAGTTATGAAATATATATTGCAAAATATATCTTCAATTATGCTTCTAACTTATAAAATTCTATGATTTTACTATGCATAATATTTAAACTTTTCTGTTGTTTAAATATCATGTTGACCTAGTTTGACTTAATTATTTTTCAAGTTATTATCGGGTGATTCTAAAAAATAACTCAGTTAAAAAATGGGCTGGGTTTGATTTAGTTTAACCCGAACCAACCTATCCTTTATACACACTAATATAAAGAACTTCATGCAAGTTGACCAAAAGGAAAAAGAACTTCAAGCAAGCAATATATTAAAATTAAAATCTTCTTGTACTTAAAATATAAACTCTTCTTTAATACACTTTAGTTAAAGAAAAGTTAAACTTCCTATTTCCCGTCATCTTTTCTAGCAATTACATATTTCTTTTTCATTTTGTTGGTACAAGTTAGTTAAGTCAACACATGTAACTAGTACACAATTCAAAGGTTCAAATGCCAATGGAGTTTTCAAAATTTCATATTCGAAAAGTCCTAACGAAAAACGGGTGGTTTTTTTTGATAAGTTGTGTTGAGTGGTTTATTGGGGATATATGAGATTTTTGGTAAAATTTTAAAAATATGGGATTTTGGAAGGAATCCGATTTATTGTTAGGTGAGTTTTATAGTACTTTTGTAAATATGTACATTTTGTGCATTTTTTTGTGATTTAACAGTGATCGTATGTAGATAGACATGAGGCATCACGATAATCACCTATGATGCATTATAAAATATCTAATTTTAAGAAAATTTAAAATATAATTAAATATATTTTAAAATTAATTATTATACATCGACAAGATAAAAATTATATTGACAAGATATAAAATAATTTTACACTGTCAAATATAATCAAAAATTTTATCAGTGTAATTTTAATTATCATACATTGACAGTGTAAAATTATATTGACAGTATAAAATAATTTTATACTGTCAGTGTAATCAAAAAATTTTATCAATATAATTTTAATTATCATACACTGACAGTGTAAAATTATACTGGCAGTATAATTATACTGATAAAATTTTTTAATTACACTAACAGTGTAAAATTATTTTATACTACCAGTATAATTTTACACTGTTAGTGTATGATAATTAAAATTACACTGATAAAAATTTTTTATTACATTGACAGTGTAAAATTATTTTATATTGCCAGTGTAATTTTATACTATCAGTGTATGATAATTAAAATTATTTTGATAAAATTTTTTCATTATACTGACAGTGTAAAATTATTTTATACTGTCAATATAATTTTACACTCTCATGATAATTAATTTTTAAAATATATTTAATTATATTTTTAAATTTTCTTAAAATTAGATATTATTATAGTGCATCATAGGTGATTGGTGCATTGATACACCTCACAATCTCACCACAAGATATATCACAATCTGACCGTTCATCACAAAATGTACAAAATGTACATTTTGTGCAATATACCAGAGCATGCACCTTATTGTTAGACAGATTCTATTATTTTTAATAAAAAAATTGAAATTCAACATGTTTTTAATCGAATTCCATTATTTTAATAAAAAGGAGGAAAGAGAAAAAAAAATGATTTACTGTATTATATTATTTTAATAAAAAATAAGAGAGAGAAAAAAGACATCAACTTGCTGGCTATCGAATCTTATTATTTTAATAAAAATAATTTGAAATTCGGCATATTTCCAACCGGATTTCATTTTTTTTTTGTTGTGTATGTGGTATGTGTGTGTGTTTTTGAGAGAGAGAGAGAGAGAGAGAGAGAAGAAGAAGAAGAAGAAGAAGAAGAAAAAAAACTAAGAGGGAAGAAAAGAAAAGAGATAAAAGAAAAAAAATTATAAAAAATAAAAATATCATATTTATCAAATTTTATCACAAAAATCTCATATAAAAAATAATTATCCATGAAAAACAACCATGCAAAAAAAAAATTTAATTTAAATGCACTGACAGTATAAGTGTAAAACTGTTTTACACTATCAATACATACTAATTAAACCAAAAAAAAAAAAAAAATCCAAAACTTCAAAATCTCTTTGTCCGTCCCAAATATTGTTCTATTATGACATCATATGGTATAATTCTTCTTATGGTTTGTCATTTTGTATCTAATTTTGAATTTTGGATATCCATAATTAGAAGTGGATTAAGAAATAAGAGAAGTGAATTTTTTTTTTTCCAAAATAAAATGTGTAGCTCACTAATAAGTGATTAAAAAACAACAAATGGCATGGAACGTAATTATGGCCAAGCGTAAAGTTTACTGTTATTTTGAAAAATTTCAAAATAATAAAATGTAATTTACTTCTAAAAATTAAAAGTATGTCATTGTTGCTAACCAACTTGTAACTCAATTGACAAAACCGAAGCTTTAAAACTTCTGGTTTTGACAGTGGCAAACTTTAAAACTTAGGGTTGTGTTTTGCTAGAAATAATAAATTCGAGAATTTTAAAATTTTAATTAATAATTAATTTGCAATCATTTTTAAAAAAGAAAAAGAATGAAAGTATAATTTGACCCCATATCATTATATTCGATCTAAATAAGTTTAAATTTTGATATATTATACCAATATAAATATTTTTGCATTACATTCAATTAGATATTATCATATTATATAAAATAATTACTATCACTTAGTTAGTTCAAATTGTTTGATAATTATTTTTTTTAAACAAGATCTTGGTAATTTAGACAAAAAAATATTGTATAAAGTATTTAATTTTTATAATAATCATTTTAAAAATTATTAATAAGTTAACATATAATTAATTAGTAATATAAAAAACTTTATATTAATAATATATTAAAATTAAACTCATAAATAATAATAATAATAATAATAATAATAATAATAATGTATGTCAACCCCAACCAACTCTCACTTTTCAATATTCCGATTGGGAGTCCGGCTAGAAGAACATAATGATCCAATTAGATTTAACTACTTGTTAGTTCAGTTATCTCTATATTCAATACTAGGGCCCCGAATATTGAAAAAACCAACTGCAACGACGGTCACTTGGCTACTCGCGAACGAGTCGTAAGGATCCTTTATGCCGCGGTTGAATTGTATTGTACACCCGCCCCACAAATTAAAGACTTTGCAAGTCCAAAGTCTCTCTCACATTTCAGTGTAATTTGGGTCATGTTCATATTAGTTATTAATTATTTTGTTATTCTCATTTTCATATTAGTTATTATCTTGCATATGCCAGTCCATGACTTGTATATGTAGGTCCTATTGGCCCGCTCTGCAAGTCAACATTTTTTTGGGTCACATCAACATGCTTGTCAATAATTTTGTAATTTGTCCACGTCAAAAAAAAAAATTGTAATTTGATGGTACGGACGCTGTTTATAAATTATAAGATTCGACAGAGGAGACATAAAGTATTGAGTTAATTTTCAGATATCTATATTTGTAGGTTTTTTAATTTTATTATGAGAACAGTAGATCTAAAATATAATAATATGGAATTAAAAATAGAAATATAAGAATGTGAGATATTAACATATATTTTGTCATATTATAAGTAGTATTTATATTTTATTATTTTTTTACTTGAATTCTACATGCTGTAGGGCAAAATTTGAGACAAAATAAATGCATGCATTTCTCCTTGCAACATGGCGAAATCTGAGACAAAAAAAAGTCATGAATAGTAATGCATGCACATAAATAGTATATGTGTGACTTCAAATAGGAACCAATGTGTTGTTGCAGGCAGAAAAAAAGTAGTGTTCATGATGCTTTTTGCAAAGAGGTTGGACGGGGGAGCTGACATATGTAAGGTGCATAGTAAAAGAATATTGACTAATATTAGATGTTGAATAGGAGCGGAGTGTGTTGTTGCGTGTAGAAAAAAAGGCAATGTTGGCCATGCTTTTTGCAAGGGACGAGAGCTAGCATATGTAAGGATATACAGTAAGCGAATATTGAATACTATTGATAATTGGACTGAAAGCTCTATAAATGAAGTTTATTTGATGCGAAGCTCAGAGTGAGTGTTACTGATGCAAAATTCATTTGATGAAGAGAGGTGTTGTGAGATTTTTTATTAATGAGAGTAAGAAGTATTTGAATGTGTGAGAATGCCAGAGCGAGAAAAATTATTTTGAATGTGTGATCTAGTTTAGTGTGTAATCAAGAAGGACAGAAAGAGACGGCAAGAATGAGTCAACGCAATCGACGCCGTGATTCAACAGTGGATTCAAGCAATCATATTGCAATGCAAGTTCCTGAGATAATATATTTATTTTCAGAAATTATGTTTGAAAATTTATACTGATATTATGTTTAAAATTAATTTTAGTTTGTTAGGATCCTGTGTATATCAAATTAGATTGACCATAAGATGAATATTGTAAGAGGTATTATAATTTTATGGTAATATTATGTTTGAAATTAATTTTAGCACGTTATTTGTTTTAAAATATTAGACAATTATTAAAAAATGGTTATATATATTTTTTATAATATATTAATTTATTAGTCATTAGTATTAGTTTTGTTTAGTGTTTTGTAATATTTACTGTTACATTATTTAGAAAATTATTACGTTGAGAAAAAATTTTAATAATTGTGTTAAACAAAGGAAATTCATTGCGAATAAAATTTAAAAATTGATAATATTAAATATAAAAATTAATTTATTTGTTAATTACATTAATAATAGAAATATTCAATAAATATTTAAGAGACGACAGTAACTAATAGAATATAAATTTAAATTAATAAATTGGTGATAGAAGTTTAATTTATTTTTTGGTGGTATTATTATTATTATGATAATTATTATTCTTTGTTGCAACAAAGAATAGATAACATAAAAATAACATACGATTTAAATGGTTAAATTAAATTAAAATGACATTTAATTTAACAAAAAAAGTAAAATAAAAATAATAATACTTATTTTTATTTTTGGGTTTAGAACGATTTGTTATTTCCTGTTGTTATTTACAATAATAATGCAACAATTTTTATTATAAATTTATCTAATTTATTAATTTATGATAATGTTATAGGATGATAGACAGATGCGCATGCGAATTAGGAATATGGAGCCACCACATCATATGATAGAAGGGTACTTACAAAGGGCAAGACTAAATGAAGTTGCTAGTATCAAGAAATTTCATCTACTTCCAGATCTAATTAGTGCATTGGCAAAATGATGGAGGTCGGAGTGTCACACATTTCATTTTCCTTGTAGGGAATGTACTGTGATATTGGAAGACGTTGCACTCCACCTTGAGCTACCCATAAACGGGCTGGTTGCTACTAGAACAACCGATCTAAATGTACAATTAATTCAGGATATGTGTGAGGCATGCCTTGGTGAACGACCCGAAGCCAATGATTTTATTGGTTGCACAATCAGATTGTCTTGGCTGCAGCGTCTTAATTCGACACTCGCAGAGAATGTCGACCAGCAGACAATAGAGTGCTTTGCGTGTGTTTATATACTGCGCTTATTGGGCTGTAAAATAATGCCGGACAAGACGTCGTCCAGCATCCATGGAAAGTATCTTCCGTTGCTCTTATAGTTAGACCAAATTGGCCAGTATAGCTGGGGTTCGGCATGCCTTATTATGCTATATCGAGGTTTATACTGTGCCTCATGAAAAAGGTACAAAAGGAGGTCAGTGGCTACCTCATACTGCTGCAATCATGGGCATGGCATTAGCTTCCATTTTTATGTCCGGTTGATAGACCAATTACATTTCCCTTATGTGCGAGATAAACTAATTTAACTCAGTTACTTATTAATTAAAACGATAACCTAATAAAAAATAAATCATAGCATTGCATTGAAAATAGTAATTTTAATATTATACAAATGGGCTGATGCTGAATATCCTCGGAGATTTAACTATGCGACCGTCGCCAATATAAGGGGGGTTTTAGATTGCGTTGGCTTTCAGAATCAGGTAGCGAATAGAACATATATATATATATATATATATATCTCATGTTATGTCTTTTTTATTTTATAATGCAGCTGTAATTTTTATGGCGTCCATATGAGATTCCTGCTATTATTTCATGTATTCCATCACATGTGGGGGATGAACATGCAGTTTGCTCGACTGTCACCGCACTTGTGTGCTTTGAGGGGGTTGAGTGGCACCAGAGCAACCGGGTGACGCGTCAATTTGGCATATATCAGCTTATTCCGCCTGATCCTATGAACTTAGGAGAATCTCATAACCAAGATTTGAGGGGAAAAACATATTGGAATTGGATACAGACATATCAACATTGGATTAATGTGTGGCATGGTCATCCCATTATTGATTATACGCCATCCCTTGAATATTGGCACTAGTATCAAGAGTATGCAGCGATTACTCATGCCCAATTGTGGCTATCTCCAGAATTTCACCTGCAAGATCCACGGCATTATAGCCATATGCCGGCCCCCCAGGAGCATTTCCGCACGCCCTCGCCACCACCCCGGCGATCGTCCAATAGGTCAAGCCCCCGACAGCATATCCATATGGATCCCCCAAGAATGTCCATTGATCCTGGGACATTTCGTGCCGATGCTAGTCATAGTCGGGCACAGTTATTTTAGCTAAGGCGTATGTCGGTAGATTCATCATCGAGCAGTAGCAGCATGCCAAATTTAAATAATTTTCGCCCTGTATATGATGCTGATGAACCCAACCATACTCGTACTCCTCCTCGTCCGATGCATGTTGATCTAAATGCTCCTATCGAAGATGTGTATATCCCAACCGTGGATGAGTTACTGCAAACGCCACCTCCGGATTCTGAAGCTGCAGCTGTGATTGCACATGCAAATTGGAATTTCAATTGGAATCAAGCAACACTTTATGAACCCTGGTTCCATCACCATGGCGATCCATCCACTCAAGGTGAGGCAGTGGCAGTAGCAAGTGAGGGGGGTGAGGTAGGTGAGGGTAGTGAGGGGGGTGAAGGGGGAGAGGTAGGTGAGGGTGGTGAGGGGAGAAGGAGAAGGGGATTTAACTTTCCAAGTGTCTTACGTTCAGTTCTTAGATCCTCACAGAGATTGTCCCCTTCATTAATAAAAAAGAAAAAGGACAAAGGGCGTAAGTAGTTTAATTTCTGTATTTTTTTCTTTCTGATATATAATTTTTATTATTGTGTAAACTTCAGTCTAATATGTAATTTGTATTGGACTTTTAGTGCATGTAATTGTTAAAGAAATTAAGAGTATCTCCAGCTGATTTTTAAATTTTATTTGTAGTTAACTTATTTAACATAATTGTTAAAGCATGTTATTATTTAAATTGATTGAATTTATTATGTTGATAGTATAGGTGTAAAACTGGGTTAGATTTTGGATTAGATCAAAGTATGTTAAATAAAAAAATAAGGTATTAATATATTGATAATTAATAAAAAAGAAAAAAATCAATGCATTCATTCATGATCTATCAATAAGATTCGATTATTTGAGTATTTAAAAAATATATTTTTAATTAAAATAAATGTATAAAGAAATCAAAATAATTAGCCTTTTTTTTAAGAGATAGTAAAAGCTCTAAAAGGAATTATTTTAGTATTTTTCCACATGTTAAAGAGTATAGCTTCTTAAAAACACATTATATTGGAATAAAAAGTCATCTACTTAAAAAAACTTATTCAATTTACTGCCCTAATTATGATTACTTTCCGGTGAATCTTTTTTATTAATGAAAAATACTATATAAAAATAATTTTTAAAAATATTCAATATAGTAAACTTTAATCTTGCTTAAGGATAATAAGAAAAACAAGAATTAGAAGCAAATACGAAAAAAAAAAAGTTCAAATTACTAGTATTCTAGATTACATTAACCAACAAATATTCAAACAAAAATAATTTGCTGCTTAGTACTAATTAGCTCCAGATCTAAGTTGACATTGTCTGCGGCTATGTCCTTCACCATGGCATAGGGCACACCGTTTTGGTCCTCGCATCTCACGCATATCCATTTTGTTTAGAAAATGGGTTGATCTTGACTGACCTTTCATGTTGCGCTTTAACTGAGGGTTAGGTCGAATCACCAGACCATTATATGGTGGCCACATACTTCGATTCCCCACCACCTGAAACTCCCTGTCGCACACTTTGCAAACCTTTTCCATGCTGTAAATGCTATCGATATACACTTGCCAATCGATATTCTGATTGGCACAGCATGCAATTACGTGATGATATAGATATCGATCAGTCTGAAAATTGCCACAGTCACAATAACTTCGAATCAAATCAACACCAAATTCATCCCCATTCGTGAGGTCTTGAACATGGAAAACTTGATTCTGCCTTGAAAACCGCATGACACGCACATTACCAGATACTTGTTGGATTTCTCGCAACCGTGTCGTGAGGGCTTTCGAGAAAATGAAGCCTGCATCTCTTTGAGCATGTGCTTCCTGACCTTTACTTACAAACAACTCAGCCAACCGAAAATATGTTGCTTGAACCAAGGCCGTAATGGGTAGATTGCGAGCGTCCTTTAACACAGAATTGATGCACTCCACTAGATTTGTGGTCATATCTATGCCCACCGTCAAAAGCTTGAACCCACTTCTCTCGGGGAATTTCGTCAAGCCAACTAGTATACACCTCACCATGTTGGTGCATCCATCCATAATGATGATTAAATTCATGCTCCGTTCTCGAATACCCTGCAAAACAAAATATGATCAATAGATTATCTAAAAAAAAAAAAGACATTCAAAAATACAAACGAAATATATTATATATGCTCAAAACAAATTAATGCAAATACGGCTTCTTGAATCTCCTTAAGAAGTTGGCTGCAATATGTATAATAAAGTACATGTGGAATGCTCTCGGAGCAGCTTTCCACTGACCTTGGCTTTGTCTTATTGCTGCTTTGATTGACTCGTGCTTATCAAAAATAATACCAACCCCATCCTTGATCACTACATGTCTGCGTAAATGGTTCAGGAAAAAAGACCACGCTTCTGCAGCCTCACCTTCAACAATTGCAAAAGCAATGGGTAATATGTTTTGATTGCCATCTTATGCAACTGCAATCAATAAAGTCTCTTTGTATTGCCCATATAAATGTGTCCCATTAACCTGTACTAATGGTTTGCAGTTTCTAAAAGCTCTCCTACAGGGACCAAAAGTCCAGAACACCCGCTTGAATATTCGAGTATTGGGCACCAACTCATTTCGATGGTAGGCTGACACAGCTTCAAACTCAACATGTGCATGTCGATCAAAATAGTACACTGCTCCTAGCCAGATCGGTAATTCTTCATACAAATCTTCTCAACTACCATAAACTCTTTTAATTGCCTTTTGCTTCACCACCCATGCTTTCCGGTATGTTATCGAGTATCTATACCGATTTTGGATCTCGGCAATCACATTCTTTACTTTTAAAGACAGGTCCGCTCTTACCATTGGTTCTATATATTGTGCAATTATATCAGAATCCAGTTTGGTATGATTCTGAGAAAGCATTGCCGAAGTGCAAGTGTGCAGGCCATTGTATTTCCTAACCTCCCAAATGTCCTGGTTCTTCCTGAAACTGACTCTAATAAGCCATTGACATCCGAAGCCAAAGTGTTTGCATTTACAGTAAAAGGTTAGTGGTTCTGACTCATGCACTTTGTAATCCACTGATCTAGATATGTTGTAGTTCTTAACTACTCATACTACAGCCTCCCGATCATTATATATCATTCCACTATAAAATTCACCATCAGGAGCATTACTGCTAACCATATTCGCATACTCTGAAAACTCAGGAGCATGCATAGCCTCTAAATGTAAAGTCTGCATAAAAGGTAGAGTATCCTCTATATGTTGATCTACTGCCATTGTGTTTGGTCCACGCTTGTCATCTATATCATCACCACCACTTTCATGCTCTCCTTCCAAGTTTTCACCATCACTTTCACTTTCACTGTTATCAACCATGCACTCAGTGCCTCTTACTGGAAATGGGCTAGGTTCATCTTCCCACTGATGCTGGATTGAAAAGAATTAAGTAAATTAACATATACATTATATTAATCAACATAACAATTTAATTGAATTAAAGATAAACATACAATTAACATATTTAACTCAATTATTCGCATCTAACTGGTAAATTGTTTTCTTTAAAATTTTTTTTTACTGTAACTACATTCTCAAATTATTATAATGGTGAGTATTCTAATGAAATAATGAATAAAATTGAATAGCAATAAAAAAAAATTAATATAACTATGGAAGTATTTTAAATTTATTAAAAAGCTACTTCTAGTAATTTTTTACGAGAATACATTAAAATAGTAATTTTAAATAAAAAAATTATTCTTAATTGTTTTTTAAATATTTACATAATTATCGAATTGAGCAAATTTACGAATTTTTTTTTAACATTTATATATATTCTAATAATTATGTTAAATATGCTAATTAGTTTTAAACAATTAAAGTATTAAGTAAGGTCTTTTAATAATGTATATCAAATGACTTACTTGACTTGAACTGGGAGTTGTGTTGTAGTCATGCCATCTATTCGGATAAGAACTAGTACCAGTTTGAGTAATATGATACTGTAACAAGAATTATTAAAATTTATTAACTAAAATAACACAGATATTGTATTTATCAAGATAAAAATTTAATTTAACTCAAGAAAAACTATTAATTACAACAATACAAACTTATAGAATAAAACTCAATAATAAATAAATTACAAAGAAGCCTGCCTACATAAATAGTTTTGAAATAAAAAGTTAAATAAAATATCATATGAATTATTAAAAAGCTAAATAAAATAAAAAGCAACATGATATTCATGCTGAATTATTAACAAGAATCAATTGAATTAATACAAGTATTATATTAATTAACATACAAATTTTATTCCACAAAACTATTAAAGAGATTAATTCATAATTAGTAAATAAATTACACTATAATCAAGAAATTAGTTACATAACTAACTTTGAAATAAAAAATTTAATAAACTATTACATGACTCACTTGATATAAATTGGGGATATTGTCTTCATGTTGCATAGCTAAATATGCACTTTGAATATCTTCATTGTGATGCAAACTTGCTCCACCAGCTTCAGCAACAACTTCTTCAAAGTTGACATATAGTTCAATGGCAGTAATGTACTGTAGGTATTTCCTATACGTCCTAAATATTATTTGCATCTCTCTATCGTTGCTTATTTTGACTGGTCAAAATTGTATTTTGTCATTAACATTTGAAACCGGACACCTATATCTAATTCTTACCATTCTTTTTGGAGTGTTTATATTTATGCCTTGACAAAGTATAATATTTAGTTCCTCAAACGACATGGTATGAGGAACAAAAATAATAAGCAGTTCGTCAGACATAAATATCACACCTTCCTATATATTTTTAATAACAGAGTCATTAAAATGTGTAATAACAGTAATATTTAAACTGTTATTCATAATTTTTCTCACTTTTCTTATATTACTTTTCACTCTCACAATTGAAAGCGAAACAAAATAGCAACAATTGAATGAGAGAATAGCAAGAATGGAGTGAGGGAAAATAACAGAAACGAAGAACAAACAATTGGGAGTAACCGTAAAATGAGAAATGTATATATAAGGGAAATTGAGAGCCATTAAGATTTTACCGTTAAATATTTCAACCGTTGAACTTCGACCATTGTAGCAGTATTTTGTCAAATTCCTACACTTTCTAGGGCGAAATGTGTGCAAGCTTTTTTGCTCTCATATTTCGCCCCCATCAAGTTAGAAATCCATAGAAAAATGATTTTATAATTTGCCACATTTCTACTTGTGGTGGGGGCGAAATGTGTAACACCAATTTCCACCCTTAGCACGGCGAATTGTGAAACACGATTCCCATATCTCTGTAATTAAATTTCGAACCCAATATTTTAGTAAATAATGAATACTGTTCCCATAATTAAATAACGAAGCCTTATTTGTGGTCGTTATTGTTAATTTATTCTGATTAATAGTATTTCATTTATAAAAGGACCATATAAATATTTTTTACACAATTGAGAATTATGTAGTAAATACTAATTTATAATGATATTTTTTATTTTAATAAATATTGCATGATAGAAAAAATCTTAAAAAATAAAATAACTCTTAATTCTTGTTGGTTTTGTACACATATTATACTACATATTATGAAAATATAAAATATTATCCTTTGAGGTTCCTTATCTAGCACATGGAAACCCAGATAATCTTAAGAATGATTGAATCACGGAAAAAAAAAAAAGAATAATTGAATAACAAGAAGTTTTGACACATAAAATTTACACCTATTTTCACATTATTATTTATTTTTGTACAGGAATCCATATATAATTTAAGGATGTTTATGATCTAATTATATTAGTAGGTGTATTTTATTTCTATATTTTAAAAAGGTGTAAATTAACTTTTAATTTTTTTTAAATATACACTTCAGCTCTTCTGTTAAATTTTTGTTCATTATTAACAGAAAATAAGTGTACTATACTTATTTAAATTTTGGATCATGTGCTCTTTACTCCATAAATTGAAAAATAACATATAACTCGATATTCTAAACTTTCTTAAATATATGTTATTTTCATCAACAATAACTGAAAAAGTTAATAAAAATGGTTGATTTACATATTAAAAAATATTCAAAAATCGATTTACATATTTTTAAAATATAATAATAAACTACACATAACTTAATTCAAGGAAGTAAAGTACTTTTTTTTTTCATTATTATTATTATTTTGGTAAGTTCAAAAGGCTCCAATCCTTTGTCTGAAGGAGAGCAAAAGTAGCGGTACATCATATATAAAAACAGTCTAAAAGTAGCACATTTCAATATTTTCTTAATCATATGGTCATTGGTGCTTGGTTGGATGTATGCAGAGTAACCAAATAAAAAAGTCATGTCAAGTGAATTAAATTAAAATATTATTTTTAATCCCTATAAATAAAGATCGTTTTGATTTTAATTTCCTCTTCTTTTTTTTTTTTACTTTTGATCCCAATTTTTTTTAATATTATATTTTTTGTCCTTGTCATTATCTAGCACTATTAAATGTTGATAATTTTAATGATCAAAAGAAGATTTTTAAAATATTTAAAAGGGCCAAAAATAAATTACCAACATTTGAAAGGATCAAATATATATTATAAAATATTTATAAGAATCAAAATTTAGAATGATAAGAACTAAAAATATAATATTAAAAAAATGGACTAAAAACTAAGAAATTTTTTTAGAGGACTAAAATCAAAATAATTTATATTTATAGGAATTAAAAATATATTTAAATAAATTAAAACTGAAAAAAAAATTATATCAAACTAGAGTCGCATTGCCTAACTCTTCAAGGGTACGGTAACATTCATTATTAACCATTTCTTAAATTGAATTGACCATTATATCTACATACTGTTAATATCAATTCACTTCCATTGCGAACTTTATGGTAAACGATTAAGTAATTAAGAGGTTATTTGGTTTTAGAAAATATTTTTTATATTTAATATTAATCATAAAAATTTTATTTTTCATTTTATTTCTATTTTCAAGACTTTTATGAAAAAATTATTGAAAGAAAAAAATATTTTTATTATTTTCTTCATAAAATAATAAAAATAAAAAATAAAGTAAAAATATGGTGATATTTTTATAGATAATATTAAAAATAAGAAACAAAAATAAAATATTTTCAGAAATCAAACATACTCTACTTATTAGAGTATTTCATCTCAATCTCTCTCATAAAAATTATTTTAAGAATTTAGGAAGATAATTTAAAATATAATAGACAAATAATTTTAGAATCTTCCAAAAAGAGAATTCTGTTTAGAAGATTTATAAATAAAGAAACTTGATCAATAAATAAATAAATTATGGAATAAAAAGAACAAAATCGGTGAAGCCAGTAAAGGAGAGAAAGAATTGCAAAAGCATAAGGGTTTCTGCGCGTGCCGGTAGGTTTTAGAGCTAATAGTTTTAGACCAAAGTGTGCACTTGAAATAAAAATTTTGAAAATTGATTTTCTTTTTGGCACATTGAAAATTTTAATGTAAATAAAAAGTATTGGAAAACTTTTAAAAAATTAGAGATTAATTCTTATATTTTGTAATCCCGGCCGCTAAAATTTAAAAAAATAAATTATAATGAATAATTATTTATTATAATTTATTTTTTTAAAATTTTATTAATTAATAGTACAAAATTATTTTAAATTTTTAGTACATAGAAATTAAATCCAAAAAATTATATTACAATATATATCATTTTGATAAAATACTTTAAATTTTGCTGTGTCACGGACTTCCCGCCTGGCTGCCTCATCAGCCCAAGTGAAAGGCTTGAGCTTTTGCTAGGAAACATTACTGGAGACTTCCTAAAAATTTAATATATTGCTGCAAAGCAATGTCAATGAATGAAATTGAAAAAAAAAATTATAAAACATTTAAATATTAGGAAACTCTAACGAAGCAACGATTGATCTTAGAAATACTGAAATAGAGACCATATAATTAATATTTAATACACAACATAATACATACAAGAGAAAAAATGACAACAGAATAATATAAAATCTCCATACATGTATCTACAAAACCATTTTTCAAGGGTTGAATTTCCAACTAGCCTCAGCAGTCGTCAACAATATCTTTATGTCTTTCATTTGCATCGTCAGCACTGGATAAACTAACAACTCTGAAATATGGGCATCATTATCTGTATCTCACAGTCATTTGCCATATCAGCACGGAGTGATAAAATTAACTAAATTATTGAATTTTTAAAATTATTTTTAATTATATACTTTTATAAAAATAAGAGAACCGATATATAAATTAAAAACAATTTTAAAAATTTAATAATTTTAATTAATGGGACATATAACAAATTTTTAGCCATAATTAACTAAAAAATATTAATACTCTTAAATTTTATAGAAATATCAAAAAAAAAATTCTCTCTCTCTTATATATATATATATATGTATATATATATATATATATATATATAAAAGCCGGGAGACTTGTATAACTCGAAAGCCGGGAGACTTGTTCAAACTTTGTAGGCTAAGGATCTTTACCAACATGGGCCATGGATTCATGAATTCATATGGTTACATTTTCTTTCAAAGTGCTCGAAAGCGCATTCCCACTTACACATGCCAGCAAAACAACGAATTGAACCCGAGAATGTTTACGCCGATGGCTTCGGGCATTCTTATATTTTGATCTGAAAAGGGTCCTGTAGCAGTACATATGAACAGTGCGTGCGCGCGAGTTTTTCTTTTCTTTTCTTTCTTTTTTTCTTTTTTGACTGGACAGGTCAGTGACTTAATTAATAATGATCTATGATTTGACTTGCTCTGTATTTTATGTTTCATATACAAGATAAGTTGAGAACTTAAAATTTTTAAACAAATAAGCCAAACCCACAAATTCAAAAACCTTATATAAGAATTATAAATCAATATACATTAATTACATATTTATATAATTGTTCTTGTATATATGCTACATTTTTTTATTATTTTTATGTCAATGCCTATATATGATTGATAGTTTTCAGACAATGAGATTAGAGTGCTTCACAAATCAAGTTCAATATGTTCGAGTTTGAGGCAAAACCCACTTATTTTCATGCTCACTAAGCTTGTTGCCCATTGCTTACTTTTAGAATATGCGCCACTTATTGACAATTCACACTTCGAAGTTAATATAGTCCAAACCGTGTTATACTCATTTATTTGTCATCACTGTCTGTTTCATATGATGATGAACCCATGATGAGTTAAATACATCGCATACCTTCATAAATATACACAAGCATCTAATAGCAATACAACTTACATGTAGGGGTGGAAGTAGGGAGGGCAATTGGGATCTGCAGATGGAGAAATCTACCAGTATATCAGCAATGTGTACGAATATATAATTGCTATGTGCAGATGCCAATTTAAACATTCTGCATCTTAAGTCGTCATCGAACAATCAAGGAAATAAACACCCAGATAACGTTTACAATCATATGTATCATTCAAGATTTTCTCACAACAAATTTCATACAATAATTTTTATTTTTATTTTTTTGGTTTGATATATAATTGTCGAATCAGCCTTATATTTTGATCTGAACGGGTATATTTTTTCTATTAATTTTTGCTTGGACAGTGCATATGGAACACAAAGTTGCAGGCAGATGCTATTTACTTCATCAAGGTAACTAGATGAATAGGTCAGTGATTAATAGAGAACTATGATTTGACTTGCTGTTGATACGTTTCATATACAGGATAGGATGAGAATTTTAAATGTTTAAACAAATAAGCCAGACCACAACATTCAAAAACCTTACATGAAAATTGTAAATCAATATGTTAATTACATATTTATATAATTGTATATATACTATATTTTTTAAAAAAAATTCATGTCTAGGCCTATATATGATAGTATTCAGATTATGACATTAGAATGCTTCATTCACAAATATAGTACAATCTGTTCGAGTTTGAGGTAGAACCCACTTATTTTTCATGCTTACTGTCAGTAAATATTAACTAGTTACTTTTTCCTCTATGTAAACATGTTGCCCGTTGATTACTTCCAGAATATGCGCCGGCTGTCCAAAGTTTACACCTCAAAGTCAATATATCGCATGAGAAACTTCAACTTCACTTTGACATGTAACGTTCTATAGTCCAAACCATGTGATGCTCGTTTAGCAGTCAACAGTATCTGTTTCATATGATGATGATCCCATGATGAGTTAAATACATCGCAAATCTTCATTATGCGCAAGGGCCTAATAGCACTTACATGCACTACTAGTATATGGCGATGACGATGACTGATACAACTTATTGGATGTAACCTTGCAAAATGCTAACTGTTTATAAAGAATTGCAAATGTAAGAATATACAATTACTATCTGCAGATACCAATTTAAACTTTCTGCATCTTAAGTTGTCAATTGTCATCAAACTAGCAAGGAAATAAACACCCGGATGACATTTACATTCATATATACCATCAAGATTTTCTCACTACAAATTTCATAAAACAATTATTTTTCCCTTCTTTTTGGTTTGATAATTTTTTGTGATTTCTATTCTAGTTCTTGGTTCAACGCCCAAGGAAGTATACAGCACAAAACCAAAACATAATAATATCGACGACGTAAAATGACTTAAAAATAAGTTCGTGTGGCATAAGAGTAATACATAATGCTGGATTACATACTTTCAAAAAAATATAAATATTTTTACGCGTTTTACTTTTAACAAAAGAAACAAAAGCAGGGAGTAGGAAAGTCGTAGTCAACAAATAATAAAATAAATAAACACAAAGTCATCAACTAACAAGTACAAACTTCCATATATATAATGTATTATTAGCTCTTCCTATTTTGACATGAAAAATTATTCACTTCATTGAACCACCAAATTTGCCGGCATGAAGATAATTTTTCAGCTGGCGTTTGTCTTCCTAGTTTTTTCTTGCATACTTACAGAGATTTCAGCACATAAAGAAGCAGAATCTCTGATAACCTGGATGAAAAGTTTGAACTCTCCCTTGCTGCCTTCATGGACTCTCACAACCAATAGCAGAAGTCCATGCAAATGGACCGGCATCACGTGTAACAAGGGTGGCAGTGTTGTTGAGATAAAGCTTCCAAATGCAGGCCTAGATGGAACTCTCAACAGGTTTGACTTCTCTGCCTTTCCTAATCTCACTATAATGAATCTCAACATGAACAACGTGGTTGGAGAGATCCCAGCTGGGATTGGAAATTTAACAAAGCTGAAAATTCTTGATTTGAGTAGCAACAATTTAACTCATCCAATGCCCCCGGAAATAGGAAACCTCTTAGAGCTACAAGTTCTAAGCCTATCAAACAATTCGCTGTTACAACAGATACCATCTCAACTTAGCAATTTGCAGAATTTAAGGCTTCTTGATCTAGGGGGTAATTATTTAGAGAATCCTGACCCAGCTCAATTTAAGGGCATGGCATCCATAACAGAGCTTAATCTCACCTATAACTATCTCACTGAGGTTCCCCCATTTGTTTCTGAATGTCCAAAGCTGGTGTCTCTTGATCTATCACTAAACACTATTGCTGGACAGATTCCTATACACTTATTCACCAGTCTTAGGAACCTGACAATCCTAGTCCTGACAAGCAACACCTTAGAGGGGCCAATTCCATCAGATATTAAGAACCTTTCAAACCTCAAACACCTAGGTCTTGGAATAAACCAGCTGAATGGTACAATACCAAAGGAGATAGGCCTCTTGTCATCCCTTGAGGTTCTTGAGTTGCATCAAAATGCCTTCCAAGGCCCAATACCGTCCTCAATTGGAAATCTTATTATGCTTCAGAGATTGGATCTTCACAGCTCAGGGCTAAATTCCAGCATCCCAGATGAGATAGGCTTCTGCACCAACCTTACTTTTATTAATTTGTCGGGAAATAACCTGACAGGTTCCTTGCCTCTTTCCATGGCTTCATTAACAAGGATCATAGATTTGGGAATCTCTGATAGCTATTTGTCAGGAGAACTTCACCCATCTCTTCTTTCCAGTTGGACAGTACTCAGTTCTTTACAACTCCAAAACAATGACCTATCAGGAAAGCTTCCCCCTGAGATTGGTTTACTTCACAATCTGACTCTCCTGTACCTATACTCCAACCAGTTTTCCGGACCAATACCACCTGAAATTGGAAGCTTATCAAGCATGGAAGATCTTGAACTGTCCTACAACTATTTCAGTGGTTCTATCCCATCAACCATTGGAAAGTTGCAAAACCTCATCAATTTAACACTGGCCTCAAACCAACTTAGTGGAGCCCTTCCTTCTGAAATAGGTGATTTGGAAAGCTTACAAAGCCTGGACTTGAGTGAAAACAAGCTAGGAGGACCTGTGCCCTCATCAATAGTTCGTTTGAGGAACATCAATATCCTTTATCTTCATTCCAACAATTTCTCAGGAAGTATTCCTGCAGATTTTGGACCTCCCATGTTAAGCAATGTGAGCTTTGCCAACAATAGTTTATCTGGAAAGCTCCCTTCAGGAATATGCAATGGAGGGAAGCTTACATACTTGGCAGCCAGTTTGAATAAGCTAGTAGGTCCAATCCCAGAAAGCCTGAGAAACTGCACCGGACTAACCAGAGTTGTGCTTGGGAAGAACTCTCTTAGTGGAAACATCACCAATGCATTTGGTATATACCCAAATCTGGACTTCATTGATTTAGGACATAATCAGCTTTCTGGTTCGTTGTCAAGTAACTGGGGAGAGTGCAAAAGTCTCTCAAGTTTTAGCATATCTTCCAATAAGGTACAAGGGAATATCCCTCATGAGCTTGGAAAATTGCCAAAGCTACAAAATCTTGACCTTTCTGACAACAATCTAACAGGAAGTATCCCAGTGGAGCTCTTTAGCTCATCTTCCATGCTGCTTAAACTAAATTTGAGCAACAATGATCTCTTGGGTCAGATACCAGCCGACCTAGGAGAGCTTTCACAGCTGCAGTATCTGGATTTATCAGCAAACAATCTGAGAGGGCCAATTCCAAAAGAATTAGGAAGCTGCCGCAGACTTATATCCTTGAAACTGAGTATGAACCAGTTAGATGGGAACATGCCAGATGAGCTTGGGAATTTGGTGGACTTGCAGCCTCTGTTGGATCTCAGTCATAACTCACTGAGTGGACAGATTATTGCACAGCTGGAAAATCTAATATCCCTGGAGGTTTTGAATCTCTCTCATAATCAGCTTTCTGGGACAATACCTTCTGGTCTGAATGGACTTGTAAGCCTTCAGTCAGTTGATATTTCCTACAACAAACTTGTAGGTCCCCTCCCAGACCTAGAAGCTTTTCGAAAAGCTCCGGCAGATGCACTAGTTGGTAATGCCGGTCTGTGCGATGGTGACAGCAATGGCAATGCAAATTTGAGCCCTTGTGGTGGAAACAAAAGCAACAAATCAAATAAACATAAGGTGATAATTGCTGTAGTCATTCCACTTGCTGCTTTAGTCATTCTACTGGTTTCCCTTGGAATCTTCACCTTCCAGCGTTATCAGAGAGTCGATCAAGAAGAAGAGGACAAGAGTTTTGATGGAAAGAATTCATTCTTCATATGGAATAACAGGAACAGAATAGAATTCAAGGATATACGTAAGGCAACTGAGAACTTCAGTGACAAGTACCGCATAGGGATTGGAGGACAGGGCAGTGTCTACAAGGCAGTGCTTCCAACAGGTGACATCTTTGCAGTAAAACGTCTCCACCAACATGAGGAAATGGACTTCTCTGGACACCAGACAAAGAATTTCATGTCTGAAGTTCATGCATTAACTAATATTCGTCACCGCAATATTGTAACAATGTGTGGATTCAGTTACTTGGAGGGGTCCATATTTTTCATATATGAGTATGTGGAAAGAGGCTCTTTGCAAAGGATATTGAAGGACGAAGAGGAAGCAAAGAGGTCGACCTGGGACATCAGGTTGAACATGATAAAAGGACTGGCAAATGCATTGTCTTACTTGCACCATGACTGCACACCCGGCATTGTTCACCGAGACATATCAGCAAACAATATTCTGTTGGACACTGACTATGAGCCTAAGATATCTGACTTTGGGACAGCAAGGTTGCTAAAAGATGGAGAATCAAACTGGACTGCTCCTGCTGGATCATATGGCTATATAGCACCAGGTAAATTTGTCCAAAACTTAGACCATCATTTCCATTTTCTATAGCCAGAAGATTTCTTAATGTCACATGATATTATCGTAGTTTTTAAATATTTGTACTATTTCTCTAAATAATTTTTGGCCCTTTCAATATTTTGCAGAGCTTGCATTTACAATGAAGGTGACAGAAAAATGCGACGTATACAGTTTTGGAGTTGTTGCATTAGAGATTCTGGTAGGGAGGTACCCTCATGAGCTCCTTTCATGTCTAGAGTCTGGGGGATTCGATCAACACCTTGTAGATTTCTTAGATAAGAGGATAGCTCCTCCAGCAAGACATTCTGTTCAACTCCTACTGTTGGTTGCAAGGCTGATTCTTAAATGTGTTGATAAAGATCCTTTGTCTCGACCCACCATGCATCAAGTGTCCCAAGAGCTTTCAACATCTTCTGGTTGGTCATTCTCTGACCCTATCAGAATGATCAAACTGCAGAATTTACTTGACATGTAATAGCTCTTGCAATCTCATGTAAACATTCTTCAATTTTCTTTTCCCCGGTTGTTGGTTTCTCAAAAGCACCCTTATTGTACTTATTTTCAACCTTGCATCTCAAAGCCTTGCCAAAAATTATGCACTTGAAAAGTTATTGTTCGATTCAAATGTCATCCATGAGATGTTTAGTAAAAAGCATTTTTACTAAACAGGAACTAACAAATGAATGACCAATAGAGGTGTGTCAAATAAAGGATAGTTAAACTAAAAAGTAAGGTCAGCTGGGATGCTGTCACAGAAGGAAGGTGCAGAAATTAACTGAGTTGGAAGATGCCATCGCAAAGCAAAAGGTTTACTTATACGGATGTATTATTGCTATGGAAATTATGTAGTACGTGAATAAACATGGCTATGGATGCAACAAATATTCCCAGATTCCTGCAAGACTACACAAAATTTATGAGAGGTAGTAATTTGCAGTTACCACATGCTGATAAAACTATTCAACGGGTGCTTTACCAAAACTAGAGGCCATTAATGTCATAAGCTGTGGCTATGAAGATAAAACTGAATGGGGGAAAAGAGTTAATTAACCCAATTAATTGCAATCATTTACTTCCATAAAGTGGAAAAACATTCAGAATATGGATATAGTGGACAACTGAAGTGGCTATAGAGGCTGGCTTACATTAGTACCATCGTTTACCCTTCACCTCCATCCCTCAGCTTGTATACTGTGCAATACTAGCTGTCTGTCTTCACTGGAAAGTTCATCATCCTATTGTAGGTGCACTACTATAAAATTTTTAGTAACATTTAACTAACTTGAATAATCTGGCATCGGCAGCCCCACCAACTATGCACACAATGCAGTGAACTATCACTTCTGTCAGTCTCCCATTCTCACGTTCAGTACATGAGGGGAGCTACCACATATGACTAAAGTTTTTTTTTGTTTTTTTAAATCGAATTTTAGTATGTTGGGCTGTGAGAATGATCAGGAAAATAAACTCAGTTAGGATAAATCATTTTCTTCTGTCTCCGATTCATCATCACTTTTAAAAAAGTAAAAAAGTGAAGGCAGTTACTTTGATGTTACTCATGTCTTCTGACCAAAATTTTCTTTTGTGCAACTGACAAACCTTGCTAGCATTTGGTTAATGGTTCTATTGATCTCCATCATTTTAGCCTGTGTGCTAGAGCTTCGATGGAGTGGGTTTAGCATTCATTCAGGACTGGTGGCACAATTAGCAATTCTGGGTCACTGGAGGTGCTTCTGTGCACCTTTTTGGTTGTATTTCAAGATCTCTCTAAAGTTCTTGCTGTGGTAGGCACTAATTTCAGGGTGAGAGCAAAAGTAAAAGATAAAACTGTATTTGGAGAGCTCTATCGCTTCAAGTGGACTAATCTTCTTATCCCATACTCAAAACAGTGTGGGGTAGAATGCTAAGGCGGCAGACTCTTCCCATTTCATCTGGTCCTTGTTCTTTGACATCTTTCATTTGAGAATATAATACCTTTGTGAGAAGAGTCAACGGTCTACTTAAAACATTAATAGTCATTGAAATAGAGCACAGGAAATATGGAGATCAAGAAACAACTAAGTCTTACAGGGTTACAGCCAATGTAGGGCAAAATTAAATCCGAGTTCTAGGAAGGCTAGACATTTCATCATCTCAATTGGCTGGATGTGCAATGTGATATCTCCTTTGGCTAATTAATAGATGAGAAGTGATAGGGGACTCATTTTTTGTGGGATACCGTGCCGACTTACCACTCATCTACCATTGAATGGGGTGTGAGCCCAATCTAAGTGGGGTCCATACCCCATCCAATGGTGGATGAGTGATAAGTCGGCACAATGCCCTACAAGAAGTGAGTCCCCTCAACATTTCTCTTAATAGATATCAAGCTATTTTCTGCCATACTTGTTTCCTGAGACGCATACCATTCAATTCTGCCACCTTGATGCATTCTACACCATGTTAAAGTCAACTCTTAATTATCATTTCAATTATAGATCAAAGAAACTTGCAAGCAAAAATTGTAGTTCACAAAAAACTTGTAGCTAGTATACCATACTCGAGTGGAGGGCTGAGGGCAACATCTGCCCCAAGATTACCCACGGCAAATTTCAGTTTTTTAGGAAGCCAATTCTACATGATTAAATAGTCCCAGGAATTGTAGTCCCAGAAACATAAAATAATAAAAGAAAAGGAAAAAACAAGGGTCCTATGCAAAATAATCCTATGCAGTTCTTTTTCCCCTTTATTCATAGTTTTTCCCCCTTTTCCTTCCTCCGATGATATTATAGAAATTTTAGATCAAAGCTTATTTGATTCAAGTGTTTGGCACTTATTTTTTTTAATTAAGATTTCAAGTTTAAGTCATATGGATGGAAAAAAAATTAATACTGGGAGAATTTTAACTCCATAGTGAATTAATCTGACTCAAATTAGATTAGTTAGAGTTAATTAAATTTCTGTTATTGGTGATTTAAAAAATAAAAAAAGAGAGAGAGAGAGAGAGAGAGAGAGAAATTTCAGAACTAACTCTAAGAGACCAATTTTCAAAAAAAAGAAAAGAAAAGCCTACACTGTGTGTGTTTTGATCCAGATTTTAATTCACAATTATGCACCTATGTTTATCTGGTTTTTTTTTCAAAAAAATAAAAAGGATAAGCCTTGATATAATTGTAAAATTGTTGTCTTATGACTTATAAGTCACCAGTTTTTTTTTTTTTAATGCAATCTCATTCAAATTTATAGCTTCATGTAAACTTTCAAATTTTCTCACCATTAGTCCACTTTTAAGGGCTCAAAAGTCATAAGTTTGAATCTGAAAGGAAATTCCAGTTTATATATCACACATTCACGCGGTTTTAATTTCAATATTAAATTGTACAGAGCAAAATTTTTCTTTCACATATAATATGAGATCCCCCCTCTTTTGTCTATACCATCTCCTGCCCATTTATTTGGCAGTTAGCCATTTTCAGCTTAATATGAGGATGACCTCTTAAATACAGCACGTTCCTACATAAAATATACACAAACATATTATAGAACAACAATTTGCAGATACCGTGTTGAACTTTTTTCATGAACATGTTTGGTTAAGATTATAAGAGAAATACTTTTTTTTGAAGTAAAAGTAAAATTAGAATCATAAGTAAAAATAAAAAATTATTTTATATTTGAATGTAATTATAAATTTTTGTAAAAAAAATCAGAAGTTGTTAAGTTATTTTTATATAATAAATATAAAAGTATTTTTTTATAAAATTATTAAGAATATAAAAATAACTTCAAAAAGTATGATTAGATAAACATATATAGACAAACCACAACGCATCAACCATTTAAAAATGGATTTAATTTATATGTATTATTAGTGTAAATTTAAAATCTAAATTATTACACTATTATCCAATTATATGTTACTATATCAGAAAAATATGATTAAATCTCATTCTTACTACTTGAATAATTATATAAATAGAAGGATATAATTACTTGACTGCGTAAAAATTTTTTATTTTATCAATACATACAAATTAACTTCTTCAAAATTGTTTACCATTTCATACATATGAGAATGAGTCCAGACGCAACCCGTTAACCTTCTTACGCGGTTTCAAATTGTGGAAATAGGTGCATGCATAAATCTACAAAATAGTTGTTCTTTTCTTTCCTTTCCTTTTTCTTGGTTCAACGCCAATGAATGGGAACTAGTCAGCACAAAACCAAAACTTCACATGCATAAGATTTTCCTTTTTATTTTCTTTTTTCTACAAAGACAGGAGAAGGAGAATGGGAATAGAATATAGGACTTTTCAGGCTTTATGAGGTATGCAAAAGATAACCACTAAACTGTAAACTCAACTGTCATACATAAGGGATATTTGCATAGGTATCTTATTAGATTTAAATATATTTTTAGTTCTTAAAAATATAGATTATTTTGATTTTGGCCCCTCTAAACTTTTTGCTTTAGTTTTAGTTCTTTTTTTTTTTCTCTTTTCCCATTATTAGTGATGACATTTACAAGGGTTAAATAAAGATTCAAAAAATATTTTTAATGACCAAAAACAACATTTGTAATATTTATAAGGACAAATATAACACTTGTTTATAATAAAAACTACTAGCTCGAATTTACACGAAAAGTTGAAAGTTGAAAATTAATATACATAAATACAACAAAGAGTTCATGAGCAGGGTAAAGTTCTACTAGCCATAGACAAACATTTTTTTAGCCAGTTAATGAAACTATGATTTATTTAACTACAATTCCATACATTCTTAACAGCTGAAAGAGTCTATCTTTCTCTGAGTATTAGTTGACTAATATGAAACCACCAGAAATAAAATAAGATTTGAAAATTCTTAATATATAATAAATAGTTCTAAAACATTTGAACTATAGTGGTTCTAGCAGCTTCTTCGCACGGAAAATCATATGGTTACTGCATTATAATCCCATCGAATAATTTCTATTCAATTTTTTTAAACTTTCTCATCATAGTCTATGAATCTATCTTTATTATCATGGCGTATTTTAGTGCATAAAAGTCATGTTCTTACAATGGTTCTTATAGAGTTATAATAATGTCCATAAGTCAAGAGTCATTATACTATCCATAAATCCAGGTATAAAATTTCAAGCAAAAGTATAAATAATTTAATAGTTCAAGTCTATGTATAATAAATTTTGCTTATTTTAAATGTTAGATACTATATTATATTTTAATTATAATATTGGTCCCCTAAAAAAATTATCATAAAAATTGACAACTCAAAATGATATATATTTATATAAACAATATCTTAATAATAATAATAATTTAAACAAATATTAAATAAAATAACTTGGAGCAATAAATAATTTGCAATAATAATGAGTAATATTATAAAAGAACTATAAATAAAATAACTTGACCGATAAATAAACTTTGATAATAAATAATAAAGGGCAATAATATAAAAAAATATTGAATAAAATAATTTATAATAAATAAATATAATCATAATTTTATTTTATAAATAATTTTATTATCTATTTTAAAATTATGTGTATCTTAAAATAATTTCACTATCTCCTTTTCTTTTTCCTCTCTCTCTCTCCCCCTCCCTCCCTCGTAATAGTGAACCCCTTTTTCACTCTCTTTCTATTACCCTTTACTATACTTACCACGAACCAACCCCGCTCCTATATGTATAAAGCTTAAGTCGTGAAGCTTCTCCCTGGTTATAGTATTAATTATATTGTATCTATTATTACTATAGTCAGATTATTATAGTAAAATTTCTCTTCTTCTTTTTTTCTGAACCTCTTTTCCATTTTGCAAATCGTCAAACACAGGTATATTTTTTCTACATTTCATTTATTGTAAATTGATGGATGAAATTTAGGATGGACTCCAAAACTATGGATTTATGGTGGACATGATGTAGTTAACCGAGAAAAAAGTGTGGCTAATTACCACACAAAGTATGGCTAATTATCACATAAAATACGACAAAATGCGGCGTGCACGGTGGACCCCACCGAACTAAAACATGTCTAAAGTGATGGCCTTCCATTCAAAATCGTACAGCATACAGCGTATATGGGTTACAAGATTTTTAACTTGACATCATACACCAAAAAGATGAGAGACTAATCGAAAGATATAAAAAGGATAAAAATTTGGCATAACAGTATTTTGCTAGGTGCCAATATTCTAGGAAGGAGATAGGATGCCAATAATTATCTCATTAGTTTTATGGTGAGTTCTCTGGTGCGTTGGCATATTTATATATTTTATATATTTTTTTGTCTGTATCCGATGGATGGATGATGGGTTCATTATGACATGAAAATGATGCTTCTGCTGGTCCCCATTTCTTCCCAAATAAAAGCCCATATTCTCCGTACATCCCCACTCACATCCACAGTCACAAGCACAGTTGCTTCAGTTTGTTTCTGTTTCCAATGGGTCCTCTCTTTCTCATCCTCTTCATCTTCTGTGCTTCCCCATTGGTACACTCTCGCACCACACGTCCCATCCCCAAAACCACATCAAGGATGTCACTGCTTCCATTCAAAAAGCCCACCGAGTTCTCAACCTTAAGCACCACCACCAACAACAATAACAACCGAGTTCTTCATCTTCATCATCAAAGCTCTCTCTGCAACTGCATTCTCAAGCATCCCTGCAGAAACCTTCACACAGAGACTAGAAGTAACTTTATCCCAACTCAAGCAGGACTCAGCCCGAGTCATGTCCTTTCTGACTCGTTTACACACCAACAACAACAAATCCTTCGGCATCTTGGAACTTCAGGGATCGATCATCTCTGGAGCAAGTCAGGGAAGTGGCAAGTACTTCTCCCTAGTCGGAATCGGCGAGCCGCCAAGTCCGGCCTACATGGTTGTCGACACCGGTAGCGACATCAGTTAGGTACAATGCTTACCTAGCTCCAGCGGATAATTGTTGATTCCGGCACGACGGTGATGTGAATGCGGAAGGACGTGTATGAGTTACTGCGGGAGGTGTTTTTGAAGGGACGTGGATTTTGCCGTCAGTGAAAGGCGTGTCGTTGTTTGATTGCTACGACTTGTCGTCAAGCATGAGCGCGGAGGTTCTAATGGTGGCATTTCACTTCCCTGAGGATATGGTGTTGCAGTTGTCCGCAAAGAATCACCTGATACCGATGGACTCGGTGGGGACATTCTGCTTTGCATTCGCTCCCACAAACTCAGAGCTGTTGATTATTGGGAACTTTCAGCAACAAGGGACATGTGTCAATTTAGATCTAGCTAAGTCGCTCGTTGGGTTCTTCGCGAGTAGTTGCACGCGTCATCCATTCATCCATTTATAGAATACAGACAAAAATATTTACAAGTATGCCAAGACACCAGAGAACTCACCTAGTTTTATATATCCTTTCCTCTCGTCTTGACTCTTGACGTCGTTGAAATGATTTTTTTCTCTTTTTTTCTTTAAATCTTATATTATTATTATTATTATTATTTACTTTACCACTTTTTATTTAATATTATTTTTTATGGATATTATAATTATATATATATTTTAATATAATAATATATTTTAAAGTTATTATTGTTGATTATAGTCTTATTTTAAAAAATTAATTTTATAATTTAATTATTTGATCAATTAATTATTGTTACAAAATCAACTTAAACAAATGAAATAAATTAAGTTACTCTATATAAAATATTTTATGACAAAAGGAATTGTTACAATAAACATATATTCTAAAGTATTTATAAAGTCCAAAATTTAGAACAACAAGACTAAAAAAAAAAAAAGTGAAGAAAGAGAAACCAAAATTAAAGTAAAAAATTTTAATGGGATTAAAATCAAGACTATATATATATATCTTTACTTTTATAAGGATTAAAAATATATTTAAAGTTATAATTTTAATATATCATATTTAGAAATAATAAAAATAAATAAATTTTACTAACTTTAATCAAGATACATTTATTTATTTCTGAGTGCTACCAACTTTTTTTGTATTGCGCCTAGATTTGAGGTATTAGAATAATTAGATCTATATTTATACAAATACTTTTCTATCCATAACTCAATCTTAAAATGCAAAATACTTTAAAATTGGTGACATACCTGTATTAATACTCATATCCCATATTAATACTTGCATTATACTTCTGTATTCATATTTTTAATATATCTCTAAAAAATTTATTTTTAGTAGATATACACCATATTAAAAGTTTTGTTATTTGAAAATTCAAGAAAAAAAATATAAATTTTATCCTTATCAATTACTTTCCTTTAATTATATTATCATTTTTTGGTAAATATTTTATTAATATTTATTTTTTATTATATAATTATAATTTTTTTTAATGAATAAACCTACTCTAACTTATAATAAATATAAATCCTTAATTTTCTCCTCCACTAATTATTTTTAAATAATTCACTATTCAAATATCTCTATATGGTTTTATTTCTATCACAAAAAATTGATTAAATTAATTTGAATAAATTTATATTAAATTTTCTTTATAAAATTAAAATAATTTAAAAATAAAAACTTCAAATTTAATGAATATTAATACAACTACTACCAACCCTACTATCCTTCCGCTACTAAGATAATTATTTCTTATTTTAAAAATAATGTAAAATTAAATTTAAAAATTAATGTTAATAATTGTTAGTATAAATTATCAATATATTTTATCCAATCAATTTTTACTACTTATTTTTTTATCATCTTTTAGTTTCTCTAAAAATCAACTACTTTTACTACTATTCTTTTTTAGGTACTTTTACATAATTAGTCAATAAGTGAAATTTCTCTCACACTTTTTTTATATATTTATTTATTATTTAAGAATTTATTACTCAATTATATTGTTTCTTTTTTATTTTTCCTATATTAGAGCACTATCCATATATGAAATAATATTTTTTGTCTTTTATTTTTAAAAAGTGATTATAATTTTTGATATGAGAACTCACACATGCATGCCCTTGGAACATCACACACACACACACATATATAAGTATTGTTGCCAATGATAATTTATTGAGATGCATCATGAGAAATTAAAAGGTAGTATAAGCATCATTATTTTTATCTTTAAATTTTCATGAGAAGCTTTTATATCTCTGATATATCTATCCCTTCATATATTTCTCTCTTCTACCAAAACTCTAGAATCTGCATCTTTCTACAATGGTTGCTTCGCATTTTCTATTTTCTACAAAATATTGTTGTCGGAGTTATTCCCGTATAACCAATAGATGGAACATTAAAAGCTCTTGCAATTAATAACAAGGAAATAGAGACTTGTTACTCTATTTTTTCTTATATCTTTGACCACAACCAAGTAAGTTAAGTTCATATCACAGCTTTTGTTCCTATCATTGATTTATGTTTTTATTTATATGATCACGTTGTTTTAAGGTTTAGGAATTTGAGTTTGGGATTTTTGGTTTTTTTTTTTAATATTTTTCTAAAGGATGGATACAAGTTTGATATTGTGAATGAGATTTTTTATTGTACTTTGCAATTCGATTATGGGCTACTTTTCAAGCTTTTGAACTCTTTTTATAATATTTTAAACTCTTCAATTCCAATATATATATATATATATATATATATATATATATTATCTACAATTGTTTATTATCTATCTTCTATTTATCTCTAAAAGAATATATTTTATTCCAAAAGATTGTTTTTGTCTATTTTTTCTCAATTAGTAATGGAATAATATATTTGTTTATTTATTCTCTCTTTTTAGTATAAAATAAATTTCTATACGGCTTTTATTTTTATATCATGCATTTTTTTATATTTTGGAAATTGAGTTTTGAAAAATGATTGTTATAATATATATTCTTCAAATAATTTCTTCATTTTGTTTTTATATAATCAATTTTCAAAGAATTATTCAATGTCAATATAGGTCTTATAAAAATTATATATTTTTATAGAATAAATTATACTTTTAATAATTAATTGTTAGTATTATGTGAATAATTAATTGTTATATAGAATAGTTTTGTATAACTTTATCTTTAAAATTAATTTACTAGAATGTTGAAAAATAAGGAAGGAGAAAAAATGGAATTTTTTTTTTTTTGTTGTTTGATAATCATTTAAAAAATGAAAGTAGATAATTTTGTTTATCATTATTATTTAATAATTTATTATTATATAATTTGTAATTTTATACTTATTTCAATTTAGTGTCTTGCAAAAAGTTTGAATTTTAAATGGAACATCAAGTATGAAGAATTTATTTTACTATTTTTTATTTTTATTTTTTATTATCTTTTGATTTTTCGAGTTATTAAAATTTCAATGGAATTGTATACTAAATTTTATATTTATCAACCATTTGTTAGTTTCAGATCAAATTATACAATTTTTATATATAATCTATTTATTATAAAGTTTTTATATTTGTCAAATGTTTGACAAAAGTTTTTTTATATGAAATTAATTTGTATTCACTGATAGTGTAAAGTAATTTTATACTATCAACCAATAAAAATACTAGAAAGTGACAAATTATAGTAGGCCCCTCATCATAATAGGTAATTATTTGCATGAATTGTCATTTTCTAATATTTTTGTTGGCTTATAGTGTAAAGTTATTTTACACTGTCAGTACATATAAATTAAACTCTTTTTATATTTGTCCAAAGTTTTTTATCTACTGCATTGTATGAGTCCAAAAACTCTAGTGTAATACATAGGGTGTAGCTATTAGCACTTCCAAGGGTCTATCCAAACTCTCAATTAATTACTTATAATTTTAAATTTCTAAATTATCCTTATTTAAACATTATTTATTTTATTATTTTCAAACTTTAATTGAATATATTAATTTTTATTTATTTGCACTGCACATAATTAATTATTTTTTGTTTTTACTTATGTTATAATTTGAATTATTATAGTTATATTAATTATTTATTAATTTCTTCCATGACAGCTTATTATCAACATAAACTATAACAATACATCCATTAAGGGCATATTTGTTTAAGCTTAAAAAAATAATTTATGGTGAAACATTTTGTAGAGTGATTTTGTAAAGTTAATCTATTCAGCTTATGAAAAAACACTAAAACAATTGTTTTTAAAGTTTTATTTTTCTTCAAAATTAATTCATCCATTTCTCTTTAATTTTTTATACATTTCTTTTAATAAGAATACCTTTTCTTGAAAAAAGCTCAAATATTCAACCTTAATTATTATGATTTAAAACATAATTAATATAATAATGTGTTAAATTACATTTCAGTTTTCTTAAAATATGAAAAATATTATATTAATATTTTACAATATTATATTATATTATATTAATATTTGACTATCTTTTACAATACATAGTTATTATAAGATTATATATTTTAAGGGGAAAAAATACTTCTTAAATGTCTTTTTATTCTTCCAATTTATCTAACTTTGCATTGCTTCTTACTAAAATTAACATATATTTGTATCACAATAGAATATTTTTCTAATATATTTTTTTAAAAAAATTTGTTTTACCCACAATAAAAAATTATATTGTTAATTGTTAGTTTTTTAGAAAATTATAATATTCATTGTGGCTTCAATAACATTACATTATAAAAGTGCCATAAAAGTATGAATAAAAGAAAAATAAGAAAATAACATGAGGAATGGATCAAGGAAGTATATTAAAATAAGAACTCAACTCCTGCAAACGATTTTTGCCATTTAAATAAGAAATTTTATTAAAATTTAGTTTGTAACAATTTATAATTGGTAATTTATCTTGTCAAGAAAAAATAAAATGATGATAATGAGAAAACTAGAGGAAAAAAAAAAGAGTAAAGAGTTTTAGGACATAAAAATAGAGAATGGTAATATTTTGTTGAAAATGTATATGGATAAATTTATTAATATAATTAACTAAGTTTAATTTAAACAAAGTTATTAAGTGAGGGTATTTTAAAGAATTAAAATTATAAATTATTAGTGGAAAATGTAGATAGGCAACTGGGATGGGACTGCCGATAGCCCCACTCTTATACACAAGACTCTAGCATTTTTATGATATTTTGCACAAAAGTTAAGTCAAGGTAAAATAGTTACATCAGTTAACATCAGTTGAAAAACACACACCAGTTAACACGCACAAACTTCAATATAAAATGTCGTCTCAGCTCTTTATCAAAATTTGACATAAAAATTTTCACACCATTTTACAGCTTTGCCATCATGAAGATCACTATTCAGTTGACAAATTTAACTCTGATTTTACCTTGTGTACTTGCAGAGATTTTACCGAAGAATGAAGCAGAATCTCTGATAACCTGGATGAAAAGTTTGAACTCTCCCATGCTGCCTTCATGGAATCTCACAACCAATAGCAGAAGTCCATGCAAATGGACTGGCATCACGTGTAACAAGGGTGGCAGTGTCGTTGAGATAAAGCTTCCAAATGCAGGCCTAGACGGGACTCTCAACAGGTTTGACTTCTCTGCCTTTCCTAATCTCACTATACTGAATCTCAACATGAACAACATGGTTGGAGAGATCCCAGCTGGGATTGGAAATTTAACAAAGCTGAAAATTCTTGATTTGAGTAGCAACAATTTAACTCATTCAATGCCCCCGGAAATAGGAAACCTCTTAGAGCTACAACTTCTAAGCCTATCAAACAATTCACTGTTACAACAGATACCATCTCAACTTAGCAATTTGCAGAATTTAAGGCTTCTTGATCTAGGGGGTAATTATTTAGAGAATCCTGACCCAGCCCAATTTAAGGGCATGGCATCCATAACAGAGCTTAATCTCACCTATAACTATCTCACTGAGGTTCCACCATTTGTTTCTGAATGTCCAAAGCTGGTGTCTCTTGATCTATCACTAAACACTATTGCTGGACAGATTCCTATACACTTATTCACCAGTCTTAGGAACCTGACAATCCTAGTCCTGACAAGCAACACCTTAGAGGGGCCAATTCCATCGGATATTAAGAACCTTTCAAACCTCAAACACCCAAGTCTTGGAATAAACCAGCTGAATGTTACAATACCAAAGGAGATAGGTCTCTTGTCATCCCTTGAGGTACTTGAATTGCATGACAATGGCCTGTCAGGAAAACTTCCCCCTGAGATTGGTTCACTTCAGAATCTAACTCTTCTATACCTACATTTCAACGAGTTTTCTGGACCAATACTACCAGAAATAGTTCATTTGAGAAACATCAATGTCCTTTATCTTCAACACAACAATTTCTCAGGAAGTGTTCCCGAAGACTTTGGGCCTCCATTTTTAACCAATGTGGACTTGGACAACAATCGTTTTTCTGGAAAGCTCCCTTCAGGAAGATGCAAGGGAAGGAATCTTTCCTACTTGTCAGCCAGTATGAATAATCTAGTAGGTCCAATCCCAGAAAGCCTGAGAAACTGCACTAAACTATACATAGTCCTACTTAGCTACAATTCTCTCAATGGAGACATCACCAATGCGTTTGGTATATACCCAGATCTGAACTACATAGATTTGGGACATAATCAGCTTTCTGGTTCGTTAGCAAGTAACTGGGGAGAGTGCAAAATGCACGAAGGTTTTATCATATCTTCCAATAAGGTACAAGCGAATATCCCTCCTGAGCTTGGAAAATTGCCAGAGCTGCAATATCTTAACCTCTCTGACAACAATCTGAGAGGAAGTATTCCAATGGAGCTTTTTAGCTCATTTTCCATGATGCTTAAACTAGATTTGAGCAACAATGATCTCTCGGGCCAGATACCGGCAGGCATAGGACACCTTTCACAGCTGCAGTTTCTGGATTTATCAGCAAACAAACTGAGAGGACCAATTCCAAAAGAAATAGGAAACTGCCGCCAACTTACATACCTAAAACTGAGTATGAACCAGTTAGATGGATATATGCCGTGTGAATTTTGGAATTTGGTCAACTTGCAGCCTTTGTTGGATCTCAGTCATAACTCACTAAGTGGACAGATTATCGCACAGTTGGAAAATCTGATATCTCTGGAGGTTTTGAATCTCTCATAATCAGCTTTCTGGGACAATACCTTCTGGTCCAAATGGACTTGTAAGCCTTCAGTCAGTTGATATTTCCTACAACAAACTTGAAGGTCCCCTCCCAAACCAGGAAGCTTTTGATAAAGCACCAGCAGAAGCACTGGTGGGTAATGATGGTCTGTGTAATGATGATGAAGGCATTGGGCAATGCACATTTGAGCCCTTGTGGTGGAGACAAAAGCAATAAAGCAAATAAACATAAGCTGATAATCGTTGTAGTCATTCCACCTGCTGCTTTAACCATACTATTGGTTGCACTTGGAATCTTCATCTTCAAGCGTCATCACAGAGTTCATCAAGATCAAAAGGAAAAGAATTCGTTCCTCTTATGGAACTATAGGAACGAATTGGAGTTTTAAGGATATACGTGCTGCAACTGAGGATTTCAGTGACAAGTATTGTATAGGAATAGGAGGCCAGGGCAGCGTCTACAAGGCAGTTCTTGCAACAGGTGACATCTTTGCAGTAAAGCGTCTTCACCAATATGAGGAAATGGACTTCTCTGGATACCAGGCAAAGAATTTCACTTCTGAGGTTCATGCATTAAACAATATTCGTCATCGCAATATTGTAACAATGTGTGGATTCAGTTACTTGGACGGGTCCATGATTTTCATATACCAGTATATTGAAAGAGGCCCTTTGAAAAAGTTACTGCAAGATGAAGAGGAGGAGAAATCTTGACCTGGGACATCAGGTTAAATATAATAAAAGGAGCGGCAAATGCATTGTCTTACCTGCACCATGACTGCACGCCCAGCATTATTCACCAAGACATATCAGGAAACAACATTCTTTGGACTCAGACTTTGAGCCTAAGATTTCTGACTTTGGGACTGCAAGGTTGCTAAAAGGTGGAGAGTCACAGTGGACAGCTCCAGTTGGATCATATGGCTATATAGCACCAGGTTTGTCTCAAAATCTAGACCATAGCTTTCATTTGCTAGTTTGACGTACTTGAATTTTTTGACCTAAAACATCCAGAAATTTCTTGCTGTCACATGGCCTGAAGAAAATTTCATACTTACATTGCTCTTTTATGTTTTTGGTCCTTTGTGTTTTGCAGAACTTGCTTTGACGATGAAGGTGACAAAAAAATATGATGTATACAGTTTTGGAATTGTTGCATTAGAAATTCTGGTGGGGAGGTACCCTTATGAGTTCCTTTCATGTCTAGAGGCTGGGGTATTTGATCAACACCTTCAAGATTTCTTAGATTAGAGGCTGGCTCCTCCAGCTGGTCCTGCCGTCCAGCTCTTAGTATTGGCTTCAAGGCTGATTCTAAAATGCATTGACAAGGGTCCTTCCTCTCGACCCTCCATGCATCAAGTGTCCAGAGAGCTTCTATCATCTGCTACTGCTAGATGGTCACTCTCTGTCCCTTTCAGCACAATCACATTGCAGAATTTACTTCATTCACATGTGGGTGAATAAACTCAGGAATGAGATATATAAAGTTAATTTTGCTTAAACATCAACGTTGGTAGATGTAATAGCCCCTGCAATCAAATGTACACTTAGTTCGATTTTCTTTTCCCTTATTGGAGGTTTCTCAGAAACACTATTATGTATTTTCAACAGATGTCCCATTGCATGGTCAACGGAAATATGTCTTCGTATATTAAAAGCTTCCGATACTTGCTGCATGAAGTATTAGACTAAATAATTGTCTTTCTTCATTTATTTTATGTTGGAATGAAAGATTAAGAGAGAACTAATAACAACATAGGCATTTTCTTTGAGTAATTGCAGTTCTATTTGACTAAATTCATCAATCAGTATGGAAGAACAAACGGAGACACTATATGAAAATACTACATGATAGTATTAATCCAAAAACATTACAAAAGAAAAGCCAACATATCACACCATACATTCACAGAAGAATCAAAAAATGCATTCCCAACAAAAAGAAAAACTACAGAAGAATAAAAAAATACATTCAACAACACACTCTTCCCAAAATCCCATCTTTGGAAGCTTGCCGAAGAGCACATGAGGAACATAGTTTGAAGCAGCATCAGCTGCACCTCCAATCAAAGCGCTCTCTCTAACCTTGGCTCAAATGGGTTTGAGTTATCCTGCACAATCAGTCAAAAAAGAAAAAGAGGATTACCCTCAACCAATGCATGATTTCCCTCAATTTCACTTCACCTGAACCCCTATTGTACTTGCTCGCTGTGTTCCTTTAAAGGAAGTTGCTGAGCCAGAATCTTCAGCAGAGCCCATAAAATTCCAGTAGGTTCCAACACTGCCGATAATGGCCGTCTCTTCAGGACTCCGACTCGGTGACTTCCTCGATGAAGAAGAAACTGCAAACTGTTTGAGCTCTTCAACTATCATTGCACCTAAGATTGGCCTATCTTCATGGCTTATCACTGAATTTGAGCCTCGTGAGCTCTGAGGGGTATCCACATACAAAGCGACTGAGCTAGCCTTCTTAACAGGTGTAGTTTTGGATGAAGCCAACCAATTTGAAAGGCTGGTATCAACCGCAATTTCCTGGTTCAACTTCTTTGACGGATCAAATTCTGATTTCAAGCTGAAAGATGGTTCCTTGAAACTTGGTTCTGCACTCAATGCAGCCGGAGACTCTTGACTCGAAATATAATTCTCTTTTTGGGACCTCAATGGTGGTGCCCTTTTAGCCTTAACTGCTTTCCATTGAGTGAAGTTTTCAACTGGGTTCAGCACAGGATGAACATAAACACTTCTATCTCGAGCATTCAGATTTGAGCCAATAGACCTCACATCCCTATCACTAGTTACTATTGGATCCTCCACTTCCTCAACAAACACTTGATTAACAGCAGTTCTTGCCTTTGAGCACACCAGTCCATCTTCAAAGTCCTCTCCGAATTCATCATATTCTTCTCCCATGTCACCATCACCATCTCCATCATCATCATCATCATCATCCTCATCAGTAAGATCACTATCCCAGTAATCCATTTCTCCATCTTCATCATCATCACTATCTCGGCAATTCTGGTACCTATGGTTTGTTGAGTAAGACTTCGTTGAAGTCACCGAACTATCTTCAGAGCAAGACTTTAACTGACTTGATTTTGCCAAAGCTTCGTCTTCTCCACCTCCTTCACTCTTCTCTGGCTGTAAATCAGCAACTTCGTCCACCAAAACAGGCTCATACGTTTTCACATTGGTATCAAAAGTTACTTTCTTTCTAGTGCTAGCGTTCAGGTTCAACTGCTCCTCAGGTTTAACCCTACATCCACCAAAACCCCCCATTTGACTAAGTCATAAACTTCAATGCCAACACTTAACAAAAGGAAGCATACTTTGTTGTGAACAAAAATAGAAAATTAGAAACTGAGCTGCTAACTTACTTGACTTGTGATGAAGTGCTAAGTAAAGTTTTGGAGTTATCCAGAACAGAAGATACACTTTGTTGCTCCAGCCTGCTACAATCACTTCGCTGCAACAGCATTGGGATTCAATGTAGTTAGAAAAAAGCATAACTACACAGCAGAAGTAGCAAATGTTTAAGAAAGGGGAGAAAAACATTTTTCTAAAAAATAAAATGAAATTGAGGTTTAGGTGCAGTTTTTAAGGAAGCAAACAAAAGGGTCATGGAATCTGAAAACAAAATGCAACCTTGCGCCTGTGGTTTCTGCGTTTGGCATCTTTGGAGGAACCGAAACAACCAAGGAAGCAACCCATCACAGATATTCTTATGTCTTTCCCTTTTTTCAGTATGAGTAGGGAAAGAGCAAAGCCTCAACTAGAGCGCAACAAAGGCTTCTGTAATGGGTTTGTTCTTCATGGCATCAAGTGCATCTTGGAGAGGGCAAAGACAAGAGAGAGAGAGAGAGACTGTGAACTGTTCAGCGATAGTTAATGAAGAAGAACCGAAGAATGCCCCCTATTTCCTAATTTTGTTTTTTATTTTACTTATTTAAAGTAAAATGTGGGAAGTGACCGTTACGAGAAACGGGGTTGTGATGACAGGCTGTAAATTGCAATTTTATTTTGAGTTAATTACTATGCATTTATAGTGTATCAATAAAAATAAAAATAAATGAGAAATTATGATAAATTTTTTATTATAATAAATAATTATTTATATGAATTAATATTTATTATTATTTTTTATTAATAATATAAAATTATTTTATATTATCAAAATATTTAAATTAAATTTTTTTATTTTATTTGTAAGTTCAAGGACATTGGAAGGATATCATAACCGTTGGTCTTGGCTGACACTCGTTAGTAAGGATGCACTTGCAAGGTTTGTTCATTTGCCCGAGATTCAGGCTGACATTAGGCGCAAACGAGTAAAAAACTAAAAATATCATCAACGTGAAATTTTTACATGATGTAAATGTACGTGATCTTTTATTATTGATTCAGACAATAAAATCTAAATAAATATATAAAAGAAATTAGTAGTAAAAAATTATATATGATACAAGCATGTAAAAGTTTCCCATAAAAAAATATATTCTCCAATCCTCTTACCTTTTTTTTTTGGTTGAAAATCAGGATCCTCATTCTATTCACCAAAATCAGAGTATCTTATTATATATTTTTTTGATTGAAGAGCATCATATTATGTATTTGAGAAAATTAAAAGATTAAAATTATTTTAATAATTATTTATTTATATAATTTTTTCTATAATTATTTATATAAAAATTAATTTATATTTAAATATTTTAACTGAAAAATAATTTTAAAATAATTTATTTTATTTAAATTATATAAAAAAAATTACTTTTATATGATAAAATTATTAAAATATATATAAAATGATTGTTTATATTATATAACATTTAATACTTAAGATCAATTTGATAAAAATATAATAATTCTGAAATAATTAACTTGTACTTATAATTATAAGCTCTAAAAAATTACTTATACTTATAAACTATTTTTTCAGCTTAAAATTATTAATTTTATATTATAATCTATTTTTAAAAATTTATCAAACATACTTTATTTTTAAAAAACAGCTTTTTTTCTAAAAAAAAAGTTATTTTTTTAGGTTCCCAAACATGCACTATATATGTAAAAAAGGAAACATAAATTTTGTTAAGATAAACTCTTTATGTTGAGTCTAAGTATTTAATTTTTATGTCTCTATTTCATAACAAGATTTTGTTATGCGAATGAATAACATGAAAAGATTGATAATTCGTAATGGATTCTTCGTTATGTAATTTTTACCTAACTTTGTAATTTAAATAAAAACCTGAAAAGAAAGATATTGAATAATGAGACTTCGTTAAAATGTGTGGGATTCTGCATTAATTAATTCTTTGAACAAGAAAAACCAAAGTTATCTCCGTACTCTTTTAAGTATATACCCGCTTTTTGATTATTGATTTCTATTGGCCCCAAAACAATTAAAACATGCTCGCACACTCAATATTATCATGTGCACGACGCAAGGGGATGAGAGAGTAACTGGGTGTCACCAGCATTGTCAAAATTATTAGATATATTTTCTAAGAAAAACACTAAAGTCAAATTAATATTCCCAATATCATGGCTTTTGTCACAAACTGACTACAAAATAAGGTTCGTTAAATATTAAAAAACAATGGGGTGAGAGAGGCTCGAACTCTCGACCTCAGGATCACCCTTAAGCTATGAGACCTACGCGCTAGCCAACTGCGCCACCACCCCACGTTGTGTGCACTCCGTACAAAAGAATCCTGTCAAATAAATGACCTGCCCTTCCCATATTAAAATCCCAGGTCCCTATTTAGAGGCAACAAGGAAAAAGTTCGTTTGTCTTTCATGATAGAAGATGAGAGAGGTAATACCGATCAAGTTGACTGAAAAAGTGAAAATTCCATATGCGTGCAATGTATGCTTAAGCGTCACCTTCAATGTAACTTTATGTTGTCAAATTTCGGGTCCGGGTGGTTATACTTTTACGAGAATTAGGAGGTTTTTTTATTAGTATAAGAATAAAAATAATTAATAATTAATATGTTTAAATATGTGAAAAAAAAATTTTAAACTCATTTTTAGAATTTTAGAAGATTTTTTTTAAAAAGTATTTTTAAAATTATTTTTTATTTTAAGAAAAAAATTTTTAAGAAGAAATTTTATTATTATTCTCATATCAATAATAAAAATAATTTTACTTTATTATATTCAAACAAAAATTATTTTTTTTAAGATAATTTTTTTAAAAGTTAAACCAAATATACTCAAAATATCATATGTAATAGTGATTAATGGACTTTGTTAAAAAGTGTGGATTCAAATACTTTTCTTCATGTGATAATTTATGTGTAAAATATTTTTACATTAATAATATATTAAAATTAAATTCTAGTTAACGTTAATGTGTAATATTCAAAATAACATCACTCATAAATTTATAAGAGCTGTCATTTGTACATTGCAATCCAATATAGTGTAGGACACTCCCGCCAAAAATAAGGCCAACACTTCTAATTTTTCTTTTTAAATTTTCTTTATTACATCTATCTCGCATCAACTCATAAGTGTCCATAGACGTCTACTTTTTTAATGTAGAAAAGGCCATAACACTCCAGCTGACTAGTGGACTGAAAGGTGAACAAACCATGTTGCATAAACTTCACAAATTTCACTGTGTGAATTTATAAGGTATGTATGAATAATATTAGCGATAAATTATTTTTTATATGGGTCGGGTTAAATTGATATAGATCTATGTGAGTTAAAATTTTACTAACGCAATTCACTATTTTAGTGGATTGAGTTAGATTGGTTTAAGGGTTATAACCCATTTTGATGACTCTATCTCCCCCAACCACAAAAAAGGATTTAGAATTTTACGTGAAAAATGATATTTTAGCCTACTCCAAAGCTGGATACTCTTGAAAAATAGGAAAAAAAAAAACCCTGCACAAGATTATTGAAACCAACTAAAAACGAAAAGAATCTTGAAATAATTTTTTAAACCACAATTATGATTCGATCATTGGGTTCCATTAAGCTTTTAGGCTCTTTCAACAATTTGACAAAAATGAAAGGCAAGTCGAAATAGGAGTAGCATATTAATTTGATTCAACTAATTCGTGAAATTTTCTTTTTATTTTTATTTCATACTAAGCTTTTTTGTTTTTTGATTTTGCTTTTTTGTGGTTCTCACAAGTACAATCTAATGGAGGTAACTGTATTTTGAGCCATGATTAACATTAAAAGTGAACGTATCTGTCAATTAAAATTTGAATTACGATTTGTCATATGTGGAGAATTAGTTCTTCCATTAAATTGATGTTGATTACCCATGCCAAACAGATCCTAAAGAAAAGGGTATTGCATGAAAAATGAGAAAAAAAAATAGTTAAAAATGAATGACAAACAATAGTTTTTTTTTTTTTTTGGTGGCAAATGAGCGACAATAGATTAAAACAAAGAAGTGATAATGAAAAATACCCCCAATAATTAGAAGGAAAACATCCCCAATAGACGACAAGAAGAACAAGTAAGAATAATTAATTGAGATTGATTTCCCTTTTTTTCTTAGATTCCTTTGTTAGTTAGCCTATGCAAATGGACAACGTAGAAGCTAATGACAACTACAAAACAAAATAAGCTTTTAAAATCTGATTCCCCGTCTGGACTATATAAAAAGTTAATGAGAAGCTAGAAACTAACCTCATAATACTCCGCAAAAGAGCCAAAGTTGTGAATTGTGACCTTCTTCAGCATCATGGCAGTGATAGACGAAAAAGGCCCTGCATGCGGGACAGAAGATCACACTCAAGATGGCACAGTGGACCTAAAAGGTAGACCCGTATTAAGATCAAAGACTGGAAGATGGAGAGCTTGTTCCTTCATAGTAGGTAAATACAAAATGAAATCATCAAACTTGATTTAATTTGAGCCGTTTTGGATTGCCCTAACCCTTTTTCCTTCTTATCCGGTTTCACATCCAGCATGAACTATAAAGAATAATTTGTCACTTTTTGAATAAGAAATACGGGAATGTGCATGTGTATGTTTGTAGGGTATGAAATGGTTGAGAGGATGGCATACTATGGGATAGCATCAAACCTAGTGCTGTATCTAACAACTAAGCTCCACGAGGGCACCGTGAGATCTTCAAAAGACGTTACCAACTGGGTTGGTGTTGTGTGGTTGATGCCAGCTGCCGGGGCTTACATAGCCGATGCCTACCTTGGCCGATATTGGACATTTGTAATTGCATCAGCCATTTACCTTTCGGTATGAAATAAGAGATATATTTTCAGCATTTTACTATTATTTTCGCGTAGTCAAACGGACCTATGCAGCATTTTCCACCGCGCCACAGGCGCATCTGCGTGGTCAAACAGACCTGGGATGAACAATAGCGATTTATTTATTTATTTTTTTCAACCAAGAAAGATGTAAAAGAGATAGACATTTAATACGCTCAGAATTTTTTTTGCCAAAACAAATATGCTTACTGATTTTTAGACGAATAATTAGTCATTTTTCCTTTTTGTCTAAATTACACTATCTAGAGTTTATCAAACTTTTCAATTAATCTAATTTGAATCGTGATAATTGAGTATGGAAATAATAAAGTTCTTCGAATGCAAATTTTTCCTATTCACAACTTAAACCATGCAAATACCTTAATTAAGGGAAAACAGTATCGAAATATTTGAATAAATCGTGTTATTAATCATTTTTATTTTATTCTATTCAATAAACATCCTTATGTTCAGAGAAAATTTACTACTTTTCTTTTATCAATGTACTCAACTCCTGTAGTTCATGATTGTGCATGTTCCCATCTCTCCTGCAACCATAAACGGGACATGCCCTTGTTTTATTTGGCCATATAGGGGATGTGTCTGTTGACTCTAGCAGTTTCACTACCAGCACTGAGGCCACCACCATGTGCGCAAGGCGTAGAGGACGAGAATTGCCAACGAGCAACGTCATTGCAAGTGGGCATATTCTTCTTGGCCTTGTACATCATTGCAGTAGGCACAGGGGGAACCAAGCCCAACATCTCAACCATGGGTGCAGACCAATTCGATGAGTTTGAGCCCAAAGAGAGGGCCCACAAGCTCTCCTTCTTCAACTGGTGGGTGTCTTTTATTTTGTTTGGTACCATTTTCTCCAACACTGTGTTGGTTTATATCCAGGACAACGTGGGCTGGCCCCTTGGATATGGGATTCCAGCCGCTGGGCTTGCCTTTTCAGTGTCGGTATTTCTGTTAGGAACCCCATTTTACAGGCATAGGTTACTCTCGGGGAGCCCTATGACCAGGATTCTTCAGGTCCTCGTGGCTGCTGTGAGGAAGCGGAAGGTTCGTGTCCCAGACGATCCAAGAGAGTTGCATGAGCTGAGCGTGGAGGAGCATGCAAGTAACGGGAGAAACAGAATTTATCATAGCTCTTCATTAAGGTTAATTACTTATTAGTACTATAATTACCTTTTGCCACTTCAAACTGAAAAAAAAATATATCGACTATGTGAAAACAAAAAAGAGAAATTTTCGTATGAATATAAGTGTGTATTAGTTATTAGACACGCTTGTACGGGAATAGGATGATGAGTCCCACTTTACGTGATCATATATATGATGGACAAATATCTATGGAGAAGATTCAACGAAAGGAAATTCTTTTATGTAAAGACTGGTTTAAATACACTCACATCATGTGTGACCTAGCTAGTGAGCCCCACTTTATGGTGAGTCTCATTTGAGGTAAGTGAATATAATATACATATATTTATATGAAAAATATTTTTTAAAATTGTACTATATAAACATGCCATATATTAATATAAATATGATAGATATTTATTCATGCCTATTGAAGTAAAATAAATATATTTATGTAATAGCCATATTATATTTGATATTAGATTATGACATTCAAATAATATCGCTCATGTTTAAGCATCAAATAGGTGAGATAGGTTAGGCCAATCAAAATTTCTAGGCTTGTATTTAATATCTTCGTATTTATCTTTCTCAACAAATTACTATATCACGGTATCAAGGGAAAATCTCACTTGTGATTATCCATATTTCCCTGGTTGAATAGATTGCTTCTCCTATAAACAATACAACTAACCTATAATCTTGACAAAAATGCTTGCAGTTTCCTTGACAAAGCCGCAATAAAGACCAGCCAAACTTCACCATGGACGCTTTGTACGGTAACCCAAGTTGAGGAAACCAAGCAGATGATGAAAATGATTCCTATTTTGATCACAACATGCATGCCAAGCACCGTAATAGCTCAAGCAAACACACTCTTCATCAAACAAGGCAACACATTAGACAGAAGCATGGGACCCCATTTCAAGATCCCTCCGGCATCTCTCACAGCATTCATAAATATCTTCATGCTCATAAGTGTAGTAATCTATGACCGTGTCTTTGTTCCTGTGATAAGGCGCTACACAAAGAACCCCAGAGGGATCACATTGCTTCAGAGGCTCGGAATTGGCCTTGTGCTTCACATTATTATAATGACCACAGCATGCTTAGCTGAAAGAAAGAGACTCAGTGTGGCAAGAGAACACCACCTCTTAGGCCAGCATGACACAATTCCTCTCACTATTTTCATCCTCCTTCCTCAGTTTGCATTGACTGGGATTGCTGATACCTTTGTGGATGTTGCTAAGCTAGAGTTATTCTATGATCAAGCGCCAGATAGCATGAAAAGTATCGGAACATCATATTTCACAACGAGCTTGAGCATTGGGACTTTTTTCAGCAGTTTTCTTCTATCAACTGTTGCTGATCTCACCAAGAGACAAGGTCACAAGGGTTGGATTTTGGATAATCTAAATGTCTCCCATTTGGATTATTATTATGCATTCTTGGCCATGCTGAGTGCTATCAACTTCCTTTGCTTTTTGGTTGCTGCCAAGTTCTTTGTCTATAACGATGATTTAGCACAAACTAAAATGGGATTGGAGATCATGAAAACTGCTTTATCTCAGGACAAGATTGAAGTAAGCCAAAGCACCCCACAACCAGATGCCAAATCCTAGGGAAAACAGCTTCTCTGTTGCTGCTATAAGCCTTCTGAAAATGTAAATAAAGCTTCAAAGCAGTGTGCTTTTTGTTGATCGAAAACATCAACGAAATTTACGTGAGCTTTTACACCTATGATTTGGCATCCGTGCTGGGAAAAAAAATAAAATAAAATTCACTGATGTATTTTCTTGCGTACAAACATGAAGAAAAGTAATGCTGCTTCTTCTCAGTTGCTTTTAAGTACTCCTGAAGACCATTTTCAATCGTTATATGTTAAAAAGGCCAGCATTTTAACCTCAAATATCTTATCTTCCCCATACCTAAAGTTCAATTACTAAGTATGTATGGTAGTAATCAAAAGTAGTTAGCAAAAGTTTTTATGTTAGAAGATATATTAATGTCATAAACTGGGCAAGAATTAAAAAATATGTAATTCACATAATTTCATTATACTCCAATATGATCTTATTTTTTTTGCCAGGCTAGAGCAAGAGGCACCACCACTTGCTAAAGTTCGATACTTAGATTTATAAACATATCTAATGAAAGCAAATTTCATATGGATTAAGAATTTTCTGCTTTGTTCTTGTCTTGAGGTGAATAATATCATGCAAATGTAAACAATTCAACACTTTTCCTAAAATTTGCTTAGACCAGTGATGAAATTCAGAGTATTATGCTGCTCATCCCTCCAAGAGCAATGATGGTCAAGATTCTGAGAAATCTCAGTTCATAGTTTGCGAAAACAACAGAGAGAAGGAGAAAGGATGAAAAGTGTACCAATTTTCCATGATAGGAATGAGAGGGACATATGAAAATGAAAAATAAAAGTTTGTATCTTTCTCTAGGTTTCTATTGTCGTGACACTTGAAATTAATAGTTTAAAACTATTTAAATCACAAGACAGTTACTAACGCTTTAGGTATATGAGAGTTTCAAATGAATGGGAAAAAAATTAAGAATAACCTAATTGCAAGTCTTAAGTTTATCTTTGAAAACCTATATATAAATTTGAAAAAAAAAAAAAACTTAATTGAGTGATGGAGTGCTTGATTGTTTAAGATTAAAAAAAATCATAAATTCAATAATTGAATTAATATTTGATTGATTTAGACAATTTGAGTTAAAATAATTCAACTATTCAAAATAATCTAAATTAATTCAAAGATTTCAGTTCGGATTTTTTAATTATTCAACCAATCAACACCCCCTAATTTTTTTGGGTACTATACAAGTCTGCCATCTAGCAATACATCTTCAGATATTCTTTTCTGTACAAGGGGACAAAAACTTGGCATCTATTTGAGAAGATGTATATTTATGGATGTATTCACAAACACTAAATGCTTTCGGCAGCTACAATTTTTTCACATAAGTTTCAAAGTCAAATTTATAATTCGAAGGGCCTAACGAAAGAAGACTGATGCATGAGACCGGAACAAGTAGGCCGTAGCTGTATAAGTGACTAATTACTGAAAAGGGAACAAAGCATATATAAATACATTCGGCGAAAGTCACTTTAATCAACAGAAAATTGTTCTGCTTGCTTATAGTTCATGACATTTTGTGGAATGTCAATCTCACGTCAACTTCGAAGTCCAGCATTTCTAATAGCTTGGTCGATAACTTTAAGGTAACCATCAACAAACACGCAAAGCAACTAAAAAGGAAAATGTGTAAGTAAATGACAAGAAGTGCAAAACAAAATGCACCTAGCTGATTCCTTTTTTTCGGCACCAAGAGCTTTTTTGTTTTGTTTTGTTTTGTTAGTTAGCTCATGCATATGGGCAGTGTTTGACTTTTTTAGGTTGAGAAAGCTAAGCTTATAAAACCATACTCCCCCCTACATAAAATATTCATGAGTGGCTGCAAACCTCGCTTGATTACCCTACATTCCTACAGGGCCCCAAGTTGTTGTTCTTCTGCAGCATATCATGGAAGTGGCAGAAGAAAAAGGCCCTGCAAGGGGGGAAGAGGATTACACTCAAGATGGCACAGTGGACCTAAAAGGTAGACCCGTTTTAAGATCAAAGACTGGAAGATGGAGAGCCTGTGCCTTCATAGTAGGTAAATTAATGAAGCCTTTCGCGGCCTTAATGACATTATGAAAATTGCTTTAATTTGAGCAATTTTTTTGGGTGAGATAATAATTGTGTATTTACGCCTAGATCAATGGAGCAGTATACTATAATCATAGATTAATAAAAGATTTAAAGATAAATACATCTTTACTTTCTCAAGATAAATTCACTTTGAATATATGTTTAATTGGAGAGTAAAAATGAGGAAAAAATTTTCATGAAAGAGCTTTATGGATAATTTTATATGAAATTTTTCCATGAAAAATTTTCTCCCATTTTTACCTTCTGCTAACGCATCCTAAAGGTAAATTTGATATGAAGATAAAAAATAAGAAAAAAATTTCATAGATTATATTTATAAGCATAATTCTTGAAATTTTATTTTTCATTTGTATCTCATATCAAATCTGCCCAAAAGAATTGTTTATACCCCTAATTTTTTTTTCTTTCTTTCTTTTTTAAATATATGTGTGATTTAACTTTTGAAATAATTACTTTTGAAAGAAGATTTTTTAAAAGCATTACTTTTAGAGGAATTACTTTTAAAAGAATAATTTTTATTTAATTTGAATATATCAAAAATAAGTTTAACAGAATGATTTTTGTATAGATAAGATAAAATAAAATTATTTTGTATTATTAATATAAGAATAATAATAAAATTCTTTTTTAAAAGACCTTTTTTTAGACTGAAAATAACTTTAACTTCCTTCTCCCAAAAAACCTTCTAGAGTTCTAAAAAGCCTTATAAAAAAAATCTTTACACATCCAAATATATTAGTTACCGTATATTTTCATTGTCGCTTCAAAAAGTATAACTAAACAAGCTAAACTGATAGTGATTTTTTAATATGGGATATGCATGTTTGTGTTTATAGGGTATGAAGTGTTTTTTGTTCCGTACAGGGTATGAAGTGTTTGAGAGGATGGCATACTACGGGATAGCATCGAACCTAGTGCAATATCTAACAGAGAAGCTTCACGAGGGCCTTGTGAAATCTTCAAACAACGTTAGTAACTGGGTGGGTTCAGTGTGGATGATGCCACTTGCAGGGGCTTACATAGCCGATGCCTACCTTGGCCGATATTGGACCTTTGTAATTTCATCAGGCATTTATCTTATGGTACGACTATTTCACCATTTGAAAAATAATTACTTAGAGTGGTAATTGGTTAATAAAGGAAAGGCTAAATAATAATTGTGGTTTTCTATAGAGTGAATTACACTGACCTCTCTATGAAATTCAGTGTAATTATATTTGGCATTTCTCTATTTCACTTTACTCAATATATTATCTATAACCAGAGGGATATCAAATGTAATTATACTGAAATTCAGGAAAGATCAGTGTAATTCACCTTTTTCTATAAGATGAGTGCTATGGTAAGACAGAGTGATATACGAAAATTGACAAATAGTATATTAACATCACTACTGTTGAGTATGCAATGCATAGGATATTTAACAGTCAAATGTGACTTCATAATAACTTTGTAATGCAAATTAACATTTTCGTATCATTCATCAGTACATGTGCTGCATCCTGCACGTTATCTGGTGCAAAAATTTTTTGACAAATTAATGAAGAATACACATCGCATTATTTAAGTGCAAATGAAATGAAAATCAGGTGAGGAAAAGGTGGAAGTGGTAGATAAACTATAACATTAAAACTATTCATACATAATTCACAAATTTGATTTCGTATTAATTATCATATTTTTTATTTTATTTTATTTTGTTTATCTAAACCACCAATATTTAAAATTTACTGAATTTTAATTAATTTGGCTCAAATCGGATTTACCTACTATTATTCTTGTCATTATTCTCTCTATAAATTGTTTTTTCTGTTCACTATTGTGAATGTATAAGTGTTACATATTTTTTTCATAATTATAAACCGCAAATGCCCTTGTTTTCTTTGGCCACAGGGCATGTGTTTGATAACTCTAGCAGTTTCACTACCGGCACTGAAGCCCCCACCATGTCCTCATGGCGTGGAAGACAAGAATTGCCATCGAGCAACGCCATTGCAAGTGGGTATCTTCTTCTTGGCCTTGTACATCATAGCAGTAGGCACAGGGGGAACCAAGCCCAACATCTCTACCATGGGTGCAGAACAATTTGATGAGTTTGAGCCCAAAGAGAGAAGATACAAGCTTTCCTTCTTCAATTGGTGGATGTTTAGCATCTTCTTTGGAACCCTTTTCTCCAACACTTTCTTGATTTACATTCAGGAAAACGTGGGCTTTGCCATAGGATATGGGCTTCCAACGGTTGGGCTCGCCATTTCAATATTGGTTTTTATGGTGGGAACTCCATTTTATAGGCACAAATTGCCCTCAGGCAGCCCTATGACTAGGATGCTTCAGGTCTTTGTGGCTGCTGTGAGGAAGTGGAAGGTGCATGTCCCCGACGATCCGAAAGAGCTGCATGAGATAAGCATGGAAATGTATACAAGTGAGGGGAGAAGCAGAATTGATCACAGTTCTTCTTTGAGGTTAAGTCTAGTTACCTTTTACCACTTGAAATTTTACATGTTCTTTCATTAGTGCATTTTGATACAACAATAACAACCAAGCTTTACTACATTATACGGCCGGTTACGTAAGTACATTTGGATAAACTTTTAGAAGGCATTCTTTTAAGACAAGAAATTAGAATTAAAAGCAAAAAGCAACTTTTAATGTGTTTTTAAAATATGTAAAAAAATTATCCAGAATCGGTTGGTCTACCATCAAAATAAACTTTACATACAATATTAGTGTTGTAATCCTAGAACAATCACTTTGAAGAAGGTTTTATTTAACTACCACTCTCATTCTAAAATTGTGTGATCAATTCCTTTTTTTTTTTTTTTTTTGGGTGAATTGTGATCAATTCCTAAGATAAACAAGTATGTAAAAGATTTTTTTTTTTAAATTCTATACTTTTTTATAAACTTGTCCGAATAAGATACACAAGCTTAGTACTTTTTTCATGATTTTAAAACAAAAAACAAAGAATAAAACAAAAACGAAAAAAAAAAAAAGGTGCCCCATAAATTTGGCATGAACCATTTGCACTGTTCTCCCCTCATATGCATGCAGTTTCCTAGACAAGGCGGCAACGAAGACTGGCCAAACTTCACCATGGATGCTTTGTACAGTGACCCAAGTTGAGGAAACGAAGCAAATGACAAAAATGATTCCTATTTTGATCACAACACTTCTACCAAGCACCATGATTGTTCAAGCCAGCACCCTCTTCGTCAAACAAGGCACCACACTAGACAGGAGCATGGGACCCCATTTCGAGATTCCCCCTGCATGTCTCTCAGCATTCATAACTATCTTCATGCTCATAAGCATTGTCATCTATGACCGTGTTTTCGTTCCTGCGATCCGGCGCTACACAAAGAACCCCAGAGGTATCACATTGCTGCAAAGACTTGGTATTGGCCTTGTGATTCACGTCATGATAATGATCAGTGCATGCTTAGCTGAGAGAAAGAGACTTAGTGTTGCAAGAAAACACCACCTCTTAGGCCAGCATGACAAAATTCCTCTTACTATTTTCATCCTGCTCCCTCAGTTTGCATTGACAGGGATTGCTGATAACTTTGTGGAAGTTGCCAAGATAGAGCTATTCTATGATCAAGCTCCAGAAGGCATGAAGAGTATAGGAACATCATATTTCACAACCAGCTTGGGCATCGGAAGTTTTCTCGCTACTTTTCTTCTGTCAACTGTTGCGGATCTCACCAGGAGGCATGGTCACAAGGGTTGGATTTTGGATAATCTGAACGTCTCCCATTTAGATTATTATTATGCATTCATGGCCATACTCAGCTTTATCAACTTCCTTTGCTTTTTGGTCGTTGCCAAGTTATTTGTCTATAATGATGATGTAACACAGAAAACGGGCTTGGAGGTGAACCCTGCTTCATCTCAGGGCAATATTGGAAGTAACCGAAACACCCCACAACCAGATGACAACGCTTGTGAATAAAGGGTTTCAGACCCATGCTGCTGTGATTACTTTCTCCGTTTGGCATCCCCCTGCTGCGCTTAGTTAAAGCAGAAAGCAGTGTGCATATCTTGCTCATTAACATTGGCGAAATTAGCATTTTACACCCTCTTTGCTGAGGAAACTTCCACCGATCACCTGTCTCCATATGCATGCTAAAATTAAATGCGACTTCTTACCCGCTACGTTGTAGTGCGGCTAACGTAAATGTCCTTCAACCGTTATACGTTAAAAAAACCAGCAGTATTAGCCCAAACTATCTTCCTAGTACCTAAAACACAACTATGGCAAAAGGTGGTAAAAGCAAAACACCAAAAAAGGTAAAGCAACCACATGCCAGACTTGACTGGAAACTGAAAGCCCCTGAAGCACGATAAAATTTCATTCACTTCTGTATTGGGCCCCCCATGATCTCATCTCAGCAGGTCGAGGATCCATTTAAATTCATAAAATTAACAAACAAGATTGCCAAGATATTCGACGAGAAATCATACAAACCCAAGTCAATTCATAACTAATTGATGTTTTCTCACTCTAACTAAATCCTAACTGATGTTACATAACATAACCGCCAAAGCAAGATATAAATTCAATTGAAATCATGTACACGATTGATCAATTCTTTTGCAGAATGAACACCCTATCAAATGATGGCTTTCGTGTTGAACAATTACAAAGCAGTACGGCAGCAGTAGAGTCCAGTGACGGTATCAGACAAGCGTACTTGGCCAATCAATGCTCATAATCTATATAAGAAAGTATGTGCTGCCCAATGCATTTTAGCTAACAAAAGGCTGCAGCTTACATGCAGCAATTGACTCCAGAATCCAAGTGTGACCAATGACTTGGGAACCAGTATTAGAAGCTATATCCTCTGCCTCATTCAGTCTCTGCCAAAGAATGGAAACTTCCTCCCCTAACTTACATCCCTGCGGAGGATCAAGATTGTAGACAACAAGCAACTTTGAAGGAGCCCCTTCGCATTCATGCCTTTTGGCTTCCCATTCTTCTTTGCTTCTTAAAACAATACCTCCTCCCACTTCGATTAAGTCTTCGAGATCTTCCTTGTACGTCGTCACATAATCTCCAGAAAAATAGAAGTTTAAGCCACTAAATAGCTTTGGCTCCTGCAATCATAACAACTAAAATATTGAGCTGACAACAGGAAGAGTTACCAAATAATTAAACAAATGAGGGAGTTCAAAAGGAAAAGCAACTAAAGATGTCAAGTCACTACACTAGTGAGCTGAACAGAACAAATGGTCTTAAAAACATCCATCTAGGATCTCCAGTTGCAGGACAAAGAAAATAACAAAGCATTCAACAAGATGCTTGATATTATGCTATTGACAGCTCAAAAGACAAGCTATGCCTTTGCATGAACATATGATGCAATGAAATATTTACATTGGCCAGGGCCCTAAGTCTGCCAGCTTTTGGGCCACCATGACACCCTTGGTTGTCAAGACTGATTTCATATGGTTCTTCAACAGGATTCATCACTTCCATGCATGCTTTTACCCCTACAATACAAGATACATAGCATAAACATGAATACAAAGATATGAATACACAAAAGTAAACAGAATGCATAACACAGACACAAGAAAAGAATAGTAAGACCACCTAGTAATAGAATATTAAACAAGGGGTTATAGGTTAAAAAAATAAAAATAAAAATAAAAATAAGCCAAAAGCAGAACTAGAATACTAGGTTTCAGAACGCCAGTACAAATATAAAAAAATATAATCAATAATAAAAAGGAATGTTATATTTTAATTACCAATAGAGGCTTCATAATAAATTAGTGGTCTTTACTATTTCATGAATTTTCACGGGTAGAGCAGAAATTGATGCCCTAATTTATGATATTTTAATGAAAAATAATTATCACCACAATATCAAATAGATATAGATTAAAATAAAGAGAATTTTTACTTGGAGGAGCCAATTTATAATTCGAAAGAGGATACTGAAACAATACGTGGAACAAAACTGACTTTGACCTCACTGTTCCACAAATTTGAGTGTATCTTCCAAACCAGAACCCTCAAAAGAACATAACATTGCAAAGTAAGAAGCAAAGAGTGAAGCCATTGATTCATCAAAATTTGTCGATAACAAAAAATTAAACAGAATCAAATCAAGCAGTAAGCATGAGAAAACAAAGAACCTCAATAACTTACAATCCATTTTGAGAACCCATCGTCCATTTAGAATTGCCATAAGAACTTTCAGCGTCCTGGAGCATGCTCCATTTTCATCAGTAGCAGCAATCACATGGGTGACATCTGAGGTCCAGACCTTGGTTACTTTAGCACCAACCTTGCTTGCAAAATTGATTAAAAGTACCTGTACCATCAATGGAGGGAATATGAAAAACAAAGGTTGGGCAAATATATCCTTTAGCCAATCACATGATATATGAAGAGAATAATGCCCCCACACTCTTCATCAGGTGTAGAATGTCAAACAGAAAAAAGACATTTAAGAAATATTTATAAATAAACACTTGAAGGTTAGGGATTTCATCATTTCAAAAGGTTCAGCATCCATTGTGTACTTTTGCAATGTAATACTCCAGTGAAATTGTAACCGGAGATTCGAGGAAAGACAAATAGTAAAAATAATGATAACAAAAGGACTTACTCAAGGCAAGTAGACAACATTGATACTAAGAACTAACCTTTTCTTCAGTTGATAAAGCAGATCCACAAAAAACCAATTTTTTATCATAATTCTGTGAAGCACCCAGAGGGCCTGACTGCTGTGATGACCTGCATGCAGGAAAGAAACTTTGAAATAGTATCAAAACTACAAGAAAAAAATTCAACACTCAAAATAGTAAAATAATAAGCAATAAGTTTTTCCGTAGGAAGAGGGAGCATTATGGCAAACAAAACAGCAGTAGTGAACTTAATCCTGAGATCTTCTCAATAATGAATACTGGAACACACTACGCAGGTTGTGAATTGCATAAAAGCACTATCTATTAATTGCGCAAATTTCTTTTAGATTGGGAAATGACCTATATAGTATTTATTGTAAGTGTGATAGGTATTGTCCATTAATTTATGCTCTAATCTGCAGACATCATCAACTGTTAAGAGTAAATAAGCAATTGACTTGCAGGTGTCTAAATTCATTGAACTGTTAGAAAATAAGGCAGTGTCTGCCATTTTAACAATGCCATGGTACTAATGTGAAAAACAAGTTAATGTATCATATACAATATAGGGAACTTAAATAGACAATAACTCAAAAGAAAACATACTCGCGAGATGAAGCAGGATGCTTATGAGTCGCCTGTTTCTTAGATCCGGGTTTCTCATTTGGAAATCTGAAATGAGAATGAACAGGACAGAGCAAAAGAAACTCATCCTGAACCAGAGAATACACAAGCAAAGCTTATATTACTAAATGAACAGAAGCACATGCAAATAAATTTTTTCAAAGAAACGTGAAATGCTCAAAAATAACTTTAATACAGGAGAAAAATACATAATCCCAGCGGCAATTTGGAATGTCCATTGCACAAGGAACATGATACGTTCTTCTACATGTTTTGACATAACAGCCAAGAGCAGCTCCCTTTAGACCACATTTGCTGCATTTAAGCTTTGCTCCCCTTGCCACTTCTGCCTTCAAATTCTTAACAGCTTCATCAACAAAGTATACTTGTGGTGCCCTGGATTCCCAATGTTTATGCCATATTTATCATCCAAATACTAACAGAAAGCTAAAACAGTAACCCAAATGTTGAACAAATGCGTATTTATGAAAAAACAACAAATTGAACAATCCATAAGTCAGGATTACTATCTCTTGTTAGGTTGCTCTATAAACCCTAACAAGTCCACAAAATATATGCCAGCAAGTTACAGTATTGACCAGGACAAAATATCAAGTTTGCATACCAATCAATGCAAACTCTGTGCACATGTATGACATTTGGTTTCTTTGCTGCATCTCCAGTAACCAAATTCCCATTTGCACAATGCAGCATTGGCCCTGTAGCCTACAAGAAAACAAAATGAAGATCAGGAAAATAGTTTCAAGTTTCAACAAATCATTCAGTAGCATATATGGCAAGAATATAACAGTTTTAGGGAAAGGAAGATTGAAGGGAGCAGTAATGATGTGCAGAAAAAATTGAGGATGCAAATCAAATATTACCTCTGAGATTTTAGAGGACTGGCAAAATGAACATGTACTTGTAAACGAGTCATCTGAATTTGCAGGCAACACTGTGCCAGGGTCCTTTACAGATTGAAGGTCAAGATCAAAGCGGGAATCCACAAGCTTATTTTGATGTACAGTTTTAAGTTGATCATTTCCATGGGTAAGATTTTTCTGTCTCTTAAGCTCTCTCGTAAGATCCTCTGTTTCAGAAGCTGAACTTTCAGACCTCAGTTGTGACATTCTTTCCTTCAAATTTCCATTTCCTGTGCTTGCTCTCTTCAATGAAGGATTTTTCAATCTCTCAGAAGGCAAAAGCTGAAATGAAGTGGAAGGAACTTTAATAAAATAAAGTATGGCATTGCCACAATAATTTATTTATTTCAAATTTCCAAAAATTGGTATAGCACCATATTATAGATGATGGATTTAAAAGATCAATACCAATGTCCTGAAATATTTTCATACCAGAAACCTCCTGTGTTTTTTGTAACACAACAATAGTATGTCTCATCAAATGGATTAGGATCCTCTCATGTTTTTTTCCTAACACAATCATGTCATATCAAGGAAGAGAAAAACACAAGAACTATGAATAGATAGAATCCTCTTAATATTTGTGATGCCTAATTTGAGCTTTTATGTCTATCTATTCACATGACCTAGTCATGTGGATAAGAAACTTGAGAGGATCCATTCCCCTCATTGAACAGTTTCATCATTCATCAAGGATGCATCATAATGAGTCAGATTTGTAGTAACAACTGCCACAGCAAAGATTACACTGGACAACCAGCATAATAATAGCAAAACATGATCTCATTGAATGCTTACGTCATCAGACCTTACACCATGATAATTTTATTAAAAAAATTAATAAAATACCCTGATGAATACTAATTCATGAGAATGACTGACCAAGTTGAAAGCAGATCAGGCCTACCAAATATGGGCAGAAGCTTTTAAAAGAGTAAATAAATATTAAGAAGAGCATGAATAGGAGTTAGTTTTCTTACATGCTCACTATCTTGATCGCTGCAGTCATTATCTGAACCCTTGGTGTCACAAAACGGTGGGCTATCTGGTGCCGATTGTGTCACTTGATTCACATCCATTTCCATCTGGGAGCACTGCATTGGATTGTCAACCCGTCCCCCACAATACACCTCAAGCTCCTCAGCTTTATCACGCACCACAATGTCACTTGTCTTGAACTTGTGATTCTTGCCAACCCCAACCTCATTAGAACCAGGTTTCACAAGAACCTTTAACGCATTTTTGTTACTATAACTCGTATTCTGCAATGCTCGGCATGGCTCCAAAACCCTCACATCATCTTAATTCACCAGATTACATAAACAATATCAAACAGTGCCAATCAATTAGCAATTTTTTTTCTCAATTGAAATAAGATCTCTGAATACAAAGTAAAATAGATTCACCAGAAAAACGTTGCTGAAACAAACTAGCAGAAAAGGTGGCATCCAAGCTTCTATAGATTGCTACCACGTTCTCCACAAAAGGCACATGCCTTATATCTGCCACTCACAATCAAACACACAAAAACGATAAATATTGGATACAATAGTGAATCGAATTTGGAAAAACACATTCTAGCAAACCAACGCCAGTTAAATTCACCAACCTATTAACAGACACGCATTCACAAACACACACAGGGAAGAGAGAAGCGTAGTTACCTGATTGAGTATACTTAGTCTTACAGACAGCACATTCAGAACCAGCCGTTGTGAAATCAACCAAACACGAACTGTTAAAAAAAAAAAAATTCACAATCTCAAAAAACATTTACACAAACGAAGAAACTAGAACAACAAAATCACGCAAACAACAACGAAACACTGAAAACAAGAACAAGGAACAAGCTTACTTGCAGAATAAGTGGTTGCATGGTAGCAAAACCGGCCTCTTGAACAAGCTCAAGCTGCATGCAACGTCCACAAACAACAGGAAAAAAAATATCAGATTAATTGGCAAAAAATAAAAACAAAAATGAAAAATCTCTGCTCTAATTGGTTTAAAAAACAAGAAGTGAAAGCAACAATAGCATGACCTTGAATTTTACCAAAACAAAAATAAATAAAATAAAAAAAGCCAATCTCATTCTAAAAAAAAAAAAAAAATCTCTGGAAGCAAAGAGAGAAGAGGTGTGTGTGAGTGAGGATTAACGATAACGAACCAGAGAGGACACTTGAGTTCGAGAGCGAGTTTCTGGAAGTGGAGCATCCATGGGTTCAGTAACTTGCGGTTACTCTTGCTGCGGCTGCTCGGTGTTCCAGAATCATCCATCCTTTTTCTCTTTTTACTTTTTGTGGTTTGGGTGACTTCAGTTTGCGACTTCGTCGAGGAAGGAACAGAACTCTTAGATTTTATTTGGGATTTTATGGGGCGGCTGTCTTTTCAGAAATGACGTCTCGGATGTATACGTGTACGGCTCAGATTTCGCGTTCGAATAGAGCGCGCGGGGCAATGGGATTCGATTGGCGCCCCCCAACGATGGCGTTTTTGGTTTCAAGCGCGCGCGCCACTTTACCTCTTTTCCGGTATTGCTTTCAAGTTCGAACTTTCCAGTTTAGCTTCAGCGAGTCGCTTCCCGCCGTGCTATTTTTTGTTTGGATAACGTCGGGTGAACGCATAAACAATGCGATATGTACGCGATGTATCAAAAAAAAAAAAATTGATAAAATTGCTTGAATAATGAATTTTATGTAATTATTATTATTTTTATTTAATTTTTTAATTTAAATATTTATTAATGTAAACAATATAAATATTGGTGTGATAAATTTTTTTTATAAAATTTATCAGCACAAATAATATAATGCTGATAAGTTTTTAGATAAAAAAATTAAATAAAAGTAATAATAATTATATAAAATTTATTCTTCAAATATTTTTATTATTTTTTTTACTTTTTAATATGTGTTGTACTATTTATATGTCCCTTATCACTGCTTTTTTATGTTTTTACTAGTATTTTGTATTTGTGCAATGCATGGATAAAATATAAAATAAATTAAATTAAATCAATTAAAAAAATAATTTAGCAAGGTATTATATAAGAAAAATGAAACTATTTGATTTTAAATTGATAGAAAATTTTAAGAAAAATTAAAAACATACTTTATGTATTATGTTATATCGAAATCTTAGGAGTCATTTGAGAAGCTGCATTGAAATAAATAAAAATATTAGTAATGCTCAAATAATTGATATTTAATTAAAAAATAGTGTAAAAAATTCAAACTAAAAGATAGAATAATATAACTTAAATAAGTCATTGTATTTCAAATTTTTTGGTAAAATATATTTTTTATTTTATTCAATAGATTAGCCTTGGATGTTAGTGATAGTAAGAATGATAATAGATATTCATAGAAATGGGACATGTCACTTAGCCCACATATTCGTTTAGAAATTTATCCCTATCCTCGCCCTATCCATGTCACATGTCTATATTGATTATTCTCTGTGCAGATTCAAATTCCCACAAATTTCAATGAATTTATGCAAAAAATTCAGAAAAATATAAAAATAAAAATTTGCTCAAAAAATATTGTTAAACCTGAATAAAGCATTTCCATTCAAATTAAAAAAAAAAAACCAAATGAAAAAATGAACATATGCTATGCTAATCTAATGAAAGACAATTAAAAATATCATGAAAATACATTATGGAAGCCCCTATTGTAAGTTAAAAAAGGAAATCAGACGTTAATAAATTAGATTTTGAATTAAAAAAATTAAAGAACTACGAAAAAATAAACGTTGCTCATAATATCTTGTAATTTGATTTAAAATTTTTAAAAATAAGTAAGTTATAGAATTAATGGTGATAAATGATCTAAAAATTCATTAGAATAAAACATTTAACTCTTTGAGATAAAAAAAAAAAAACTTTTATTTGAATAAGGCTATTCAAAAATTGAAAAATTTCTTTACTAACTATTTGAAAACTTTTATTTGATTAAAGCAGAATTAGGGCATGGTTTAAAAGTGTAAGTGTGTGTTTGGTAAAAGAATAAAAATGGAGGGGGCTAAATTTCATAAATTAAATTTATGTACAAAAGATATTTTTGAGTTGATCTTATCCATTATTAAAAATTGAATTTATTAAGTAAAAAATGTATTTTTTAATAAAAAAAAAATTTAGAATTGTCCAATAACCCTGGCCCTTGTTTTCGATTACGAAAAAAAATTACATTATATTTTACTTTAAGAGGGAAAATTCTTTGTTAATTTTCAATTTATATTTTAACTATATTATAAATAAATAAAAAAATGTAACCCACAATCATATAGGAAAATAAGGGAGTTTCATTAAATATCTTTGTTTTTATATTTAATTTCATTTGCTTTATTTGAGTGTTGCTTGGGAAAAAAATATATATATATTTTTTAATTTGCTTTCTTTCACAATTAACAGTCCAGTTTAATTTACTAAATTTGATTGCCACTAATTATACATTGTATTAATATTTCATAAGTGTTCTTGTCGGTTTTCAAAAATTTTATATTTTACTCATTAACTTTTACACTACATTAATGGTGAAATTTACTGATGTTTATTATTTCCTAAAACATTATATAAAAAATATTATTAAAATTAAAAATTATAGACATATCATTTCATGTGATATTAATTAAAATCTGATAATGATCACTTTTTTTAGTTGACATTAGTAAAATAAATTAATAATATTTTTAAGCTTAAATAAAATATTAATATAAAATTTTTAATGCATATACGACATGATCCCTTGTACCTACTATTACTTGAAACTAAACATATTTAGTTGCAATAAATTTAGTGATGATAGTAGGATGAGAAGTGAATTTCATTGGGTAAAATGAACATTTAGAGTTTATAGATATTGAAAGAGGCAGAATGAGCTTGAAAAGGTACAAAGGGTTTCAATCAATTTATTTTGAAGTTTAAATCAGTAAGTGGAAAATAAATGATTTGTTGTAGAGTAACGGGGAAGATACTCAATCCTATTGCCCAGCATAGGAAACAATTCATTTCCATTATCACCAGTGTTAATGCTTTAGCGGACGGTGGGGGTAGTGGGTAGAATTTAAATTTTAAGATTAAAATATTATTTAATTTAAATTTATGGTGTAAAGTTTCTATTATTAGGTAAAAAAATTTTTAAAAAAATTTGTACAACCCTCTGAGTGTATAACACTTGTCAAAAGTTTCCAAATAATAGTTCTCTTTTATTATATGTATGTATATATATATAGATAGATTATTATTATTACAATGTTTCCCGTGCATAGCATGGGTGTACGATATTGATTTAATTTTATCAAAAATAAATAAATAAACAAATAAATACAATTAAATGGCTGATTTTTTTATATGTGGGATTTTGATAGAGTAATTAGTGAAATATAAATTTTTTGAAAAAATTAAAAATATATAGTGTTTTAAAGGAATCCACCAAAAATATAGATGGATTCCACCAAAATAAAAAAAGTGAATCCTGCATTGCTACTAGTCAGATTTCATTTTTTACTGTTTTTTTCATATTTTGTGTCTCATGTCTGGGTGTATGTGAGAAATAGAGAGAGAATAACAGAAAGAGAGTATCACCTTAGCCTAACTCACGTCAAAGAGAAACTTGAAACTTACATCGAGTCTAGCTTTAGCTTTTTTATATTCTGAACTCACATTAAAATGGAGCTCAAAACTCACATCAAAGAAGAGCTCGGAACTTGCTTTGACAATATAACAATGGTAGAACTTTGAAGGAAGAGGGAATGAGAAAAGAGAACTCAAGTTTGTTTTTGATATGAAGAATAAAATGAAATTTGAGAATGATGATTACAATGAGTGTCCAAACTTACATACAGGTTTTTGATGCGTGTTCCGAGTTCTACTTTAATGTGAGTTCAGATAATAAGAAAGCTGAGACTGGACTCAATGTGAGTTTCGAGCTTCTCTCCAAGTTCCTCTTTGGGCTGAGGCATAGTTGAATGAGTAATGATACGCATACACACTTTTGTGTGACGCATTTGCACTGTTGGAGACTTGACAATATCATGTGCTTAATCTAAATCGTCCAAGATCATTAAATCAGATCAATGATCAAGAATGAATTGTTTCTCCGATTTTCGATTTCAATGTTGCACTATTGCTCCTTGCATCCTGAAATCGGAAGCCGGAGCTCTATGATGGAGACGAAGTCAGTATTGTCCTTGTCAAGCTCCGTCTAACTCGGAAGGTGGAACTGCGTGATGGATACGAAGCTAGTGTTGTCCTTGTCGAGCTCGGTTGAACTTGGAATGACGTTTAACTTGAAAGGAGGAGCTATGTGATGAAGACGAAGCTGGTGTTATCCTTATCGAAAAGCAGAGTTCTATGACAAAGACAAAACCGATATTGTCCTTGTTTGTCACGACCCACCCCAGAGTCGTGACCGGCGCTTAGAGGTAACAAACTTCTGGCAAGCCTATCTTGATTATTTTACTGCAATTCGGACAGAGTTTCCGCCATTTTTCGAGCTCCCCCGAATTAGCCAAACTTATACCAGACAACCAATCAACAATCATAAGATTGAGGCTCTCAGAGCACTCTACAATAATTCAATTTAAAGGTGCACGACGCCCATTTACATGTTCCCTTATTATACTCTCTATATGCATCTTCTTCACTAAGAAAGCAAATTCCTAAAAATCCATTAGGCCTATATATATATACATATCCTATAAGAATAAATCATCAGGTCGCAAGATCCTGCCTGTGGATGGTGGAGCACTCTAAGCAGTTGGAGGAACCGAGTCATATGCTGTGCCAGAGCCTAGAATAGGAAAGGAAAAGAGGGGGTGAATCCAACCGACTCAGTGAGGGCCAATGAAACTATAACATATGAGGACAAGCTCTAGAAATAAAACAATCTGCGCATAACTAAAGAGTTAATATCACGAACTAAATATAATTATAGAATCAACATAAAACCATGCAGGCATATAAAGAATAAATATTATTCCATAATTTAAACGATAATTCTGAAAATAAATAAAGTTAATATTACCTTACAATTTCGAAAATATGTCTCTCAAACGTGAATACCAGAGTAAGGAGGTTTCTAATTCTGAGAAACTTTCAAGCAAGGGTTAATTCCTTTAGATCTGACTAAGTCGGTAGTGTGCGTTGGCCTTACATACACACACCGAGCTAGCAACACCGCTGCTAGTTGGGTTCGAACCAAGGTGCACCAAGGCTAGCGTCAGCGACCGCTAGCTACCGTTTAACTGAGAATCCTCCCGCAAAGTATCCATAACATTTCAAGAATATAAATATTAAACATAGTTTCAAGAGCAAAATACCCAGTTCAAGAGCAAAATACCCAGTAAGGTTTTCAAACTTAAACAAGATTTCTCAACAAGTCAGTTTAGAAATTTAAACAACTATTCAAGAGCTTATCCTAACATTCAGAAAATCTGCAGTCTATCCAAAAAGCTTTCAGAACATTTAACCATCACATATTAGCAAAACTTCCTCAACTAGAACAGATTGCTGTGAATAACTAGATATATAAAACAAATTGTTAATATATATACTTAAATCAAACTAATACTAATTGTATAAAATAAAACCATATGTCACAGAGGCACTGTCCACTCACAGAGCAACAAAGATCACCAAATCTACGTCCTGGGTTGCCGAACCAGAAGGTTGGTCTCCCTAAGGATCTGAAATCAATACACCCATTTATCTAAGATATAACTAATAATGGCTTTCAATATTTTGTCAAACAGTATCCACTCAATGATCAGCAACCAAGGTACAACAACACAAAGTAGAAGATTTTATTCAGTTAAACTCATATAATCTCACAACCCAAAATTTCCTGTTAAACATAACTTCACATTATTTCATTAATTCCAATCCAAGTAACAAAACAAAACACTGTCTACTTGACAACATTGACCAATCATTCTAAATATAACAAAAGAAACATTAATAATTAATAATAACCATTGTTGCCTTGCAACCTTGGATATATCATAACCATTTTCTTTTGATTATAACAATTTTCTTCCAAATCAAAAGAAGGATATTAAACCTTATTGATTCAATTTTGCTAACATAACAGATATTATGCTAGTGGGTATTGCTAAATTGTTTCAACAAAATTATTCACTTAGAAGTAGCCATTATACTTCTATTAACAAGAATAGAAACAAACACCTCACCACTAGGAGCCTCGAATCACAGATGGACAAAAGCATATAATACGGTATTCAACTTAACTCAATCACCCCCAATACAGCAAGAATCCAAGAATAATTTACCAAAAGAGATATGGGTTGGTCGAAGGAAGCAGAATCGAAGCTCCACCGTTGAAGAGAGCCCAAGGAGAGTGCGCGGAGAGTGAGGCGTGGTGGAAAGAGGCAAAACGGAGAGAGAGAGAGCAGAGGGAGGGACTCGTGGATAGTAGCGGTGGTAGAGAAATGCATTCACCGATGGTGGCAAAGAAAAGAAAATAAGATTAGAATGGGAGAGCAAGAGCAAGAGAGCAAGACGAGAAAGAGAGGGAGAAGTGAGGAACGAACTGACGGTGAGAGGAAGAAGAACGTAGAAGGGAGGAGAAGAAAAGGAAAAAGGGGGGCCTAAGGTAGTCCCTATCACTTAAGGTGTAGGTGGTCCGTGATCTTTTTCTTTTTTTTTCTCTCTTTTTTTATTTAAAATTTAATATCCTCTAATTAATTTTAATTCCTCTATTACCATAAAACTTTAATTGGACATTTTAAAATTTTTCATTATCAATATTTTATTTTAGCCAAATATTTTTATTTTAAACAAGATATTACATTGTTGAGCTCCGTCGAACTCAGAAAGTGGAGCTTTTATGATGTAGATGAAACTAGTGTTGTCCTTGTCGAGCTCCATGGAAATTGAAAAGATGACTAATTCGAAAGGAGGAGCTGTGTGACGAAGACGAAGTTGGTGTTATCCTTATCAAGCTCCATCTAACTCGAAAGGCAGAGCTCTATGATGGAGACAAAACCGATGTTGTCCTTGTCGAATTCCATTGAACTCGAAAGGTTGTCCAACTCGAAAAGAGGACTTGCGTGACAAAGACGAAGCCAATGGTGTCTTTGTCGAGCTCCATTGAACTTAGAAGGCCATCTAACTTGGAAGGCAGATTTACATGACGGAGACAAAGCTAGTGTTTTCCTTGTCGAGCTCCGTCAAACTCATAAAGCTGTCTAACTTGGAAGGCGAAACTTGGCATTCGAACGGCTCAAGTTTCATGTGTTTCACCATCTTCATAGGACACATCAAGAACCACTCATGCAATGTCGGAACCCATCAATCCAAAGCCCAAAAACCCAAACTTTTCATCATCCCCAAACAGAATCCAATAATGGGTTATTCACATGAAAAAAAAATGGACCCAACTTACCTACCTATCTGCTCAAATCTCTACAATGTGCATACATCTGTTGCATGAGCACTAAGTTGAAGGAGAAGGCAATGAATAAAAAAGGAGAGAGAAATCACCAATGAAAGTGAAAACCAGAAGATAGCATAAGCAAGAGATGGAATGAAAGAAAAACATTTGATGGAAGCAGAGAAACAAAGAAAAAAAATGGAAACTAAAAAAGAAAATGAAGCAAAGAGTAGATAACAAAGATGAAGATGAGGTAGGGATAAAGAGTTCCATCTGTGCTACTGCCACAAAATAGGACAATGAAAAGAAATGCAATAATAAGAATAGGACAATGAAATGACCATTTTGCCATACAAATAAGTAGGAAAAAGTGGGATGGGTAAGCACTCTACTTTTATAATAAGAGATTACAATTACAATTACAATTACAATTACAATTAGAATGAAAATTTTGGTTGAGTAATAATTAAAGACAATAAGTGAAAATTGATACAACAACAACATGTAATAAAACATAAATTAAGCTTAAAATTGTAATAAATTAATACTATCTCTCTTTAAATAATACACATTAAACACAAATGATTTTAGGCAGATTCAGCCTTAGTCTATGATGAATTTTGGGATCAATTTGGCTACCGGTGAATGCTAAGAGAATAAAAGAGTTGTGGGACAGAATTAGAATTTTAAAAGTTCTAAGAAATGTTAAATTCGCTCATGACTAACGAATACTCCAAAGAATAATTGGGCAACACTAACTGTCAAATATTTCAACAAACTAATTATCTTGTGCCCATTCTTTTTTGATCTGTAACTTCCTCTCATCATTGAAAACTTTTCCAAACGCAAAACACAAAAATCACTAATAATTTCTAAAATCTTCATACCCTTTTCTTCTCAAACTTGCTCAATAAATTAAATGTAATAATTAAAAAAAAAGAAACGAACAAGAAAAAAAAATTAGCATAACTCCAACAATCAGATCATAATCCACATCCACATGATATGAATTACATGTGCCCTTACCTTGGTTAAGGTAACAAAAAGTCTCAAACAGATTGACGTCCTCTCATTCCTGCCGTTGCTCTTGATCCTGACAAAAAGGGTTTCACCCTGACACCAACTTTCCACCACTACTCAACCTCCTCTTCCAAAACCAAGGAAGATACTCTTCTTGTCGTTCTGGTGCCCTTCTTGTCATTCTCGTCCCTAGCCCTCTTCTTGTTCTCGTCGTCAACCTTCTCGTTGTTCTCATCCTCCACCTTCTTGTTGTTCTCATCGTCGTGGTTTATGATTTCTTTCTAAAGCAAGTCAAACAAAATTCCCAATAATGGCCCTCCTAATTGATTTTAGATTATAATGAAAATAATGTTAATATGATTGATCCATCATGCTTAAATTTAAAAATTGATTACAGTACAATTTAACAATTTTAAATCTAAGAATTCTATAGATCTAAAATAGGATTCTAAATAGTCTTGACAACATGTTATGTTAGCCATATGCCCAGAATTCAATGGCTAATATTCAATACTAACTAGTGACAAAGTTGGTCTCAAACTCATCACGGCCATGGCCGAACTTGCCATGATTGTATATCACATTACAAACTACATATAAACATAAGGGTAGTCTCAAATAAAAGTTATAAACGGAAATATATGTTATTTTATATAAAAGTTTCATATGATTTCAAATTTTTATCATTAATTAAGAAGATAAATCTTGGATTGAATCTTACAAGAAAATTTAACCAATAATTAAAATTTGGACATCAAACACTAATCTTAGCCTCTTTGTCGTGATCTAATCCATAATCTAGTCTTGGTTCTAAATCTATCTTTTTAAACCTGTTCCATCGGAAAATAGGGTCACATAAACATTGCCGCTGCTGCCTTCTAGCTTTCTATGTTTTCCGCGGTTGGGCTATAAGCCCGTTTTGAAAATGAGCCACAAGCCACATCAGGATTATTCTCTATTAATTAATAATTAGTTAATATGTGTAAAAACAAATAAACTGACAATATGTATCAAATTGGCTACATCCATGGACTGGGCTCAACCATGCATCGGCTTTCAAAACATTCAACAAGCTGTCTTTTGATTTTTTTAAGATATTTTTTGCTTCCGACCATCAAAAAAAAGATTTTTTTTTAAATTTTTTTTTGCTAAAGGCAATCTTATTTAGCATATAGTGAGATAGTAAATATAAATATCTCTCTTGGTTGGGATTCAAATAGTGATTCACTATATTGTGAGGGCTAGCCCTTTCTATTAAACTTAATCCTTATTAGTATTAAACAAATTTTCCTATTTGATGTGGATAAAATGATTTTTTTTGGTTAAATTTTAGCAAAGTTTCTTATATCTTTCATGTTTATATTTAATTTTTATAAATTAAATCTAAGGATTTCAGTACAAAAAAACTTAAATATCAAAATAAAATGGTACATATATTAAAAGTTTAGAGCATTTATTTTCGTATGAAATATTTTTCTAATAGTTTTTGTATATTAAGTTTGTATCGTATATGCAGTACAAATTGAAAATATATGAACTTCTTTATTATGATTGTAAAAAAATATGATAAATTATATCCAACTTTATTCATATTAATTTTATTAATAAGTGTACCATTGATTGGAATAATTTAACGTATTGATTATGTTTAAGTTTAAGCATGATAAATTGTTTAAGATCATGCATATATTAATATATTATAGGTTGAACTCATCTATCTATTTTTTATTTTTTTATAGGGATCTAGCTAATCATTTTAACAACGGAAATAGATTCTCTTTTATTATATTTACTCACATAGACCTGTAACTTAACAATAAAAGAGATAAATATAAGCATTTAAGTTTAGATTCCGTAAATTTTAATATAATCTCATCTATTTAAAATGATCGTGTCTATTTATATTTTCACATGTGAATAAAATAAAAAAAAATATATAAAAGGATCAATTTCTCTTTAACAACAATGTTGAAGCAAATATATTAAGTCTCCAATATTTTAAATTCCAAGGCTACTATGCCTTTAAGTATTAATTAAGAATATTTTTCCATGGATCAAAACAGTAATATAAGTTTATATTATACTTTTTATTTTTATCATATATTTAGGATATATTTGATATATTGGATTAAGTATGATATAATAAGTTAGTATAATATATTATAATTTTATTTGTTATTTGGTGGGACTAATATATTGTATAATCTTATTCATTAAAATTCTAGAATTTTTATTTTAGCACTTAATTTTGCTGGGGTCAAATTGATAATTCATGAGAAATCTAACTTCATCTAATCTCAATCAATGATTAAATTTTTTATTACCTTTGGAATTTAGGGACCATTATGGTCTGTAACTAACAATCTCCATCTAAGAAGCCACCATAATATTTAGAATTTAATTGATATGTACTGATAGTATAAAATAATTTTATATTATTAACTAATAAAAATAAGGAAAAATGAGAAATCATAATAGATCTTTCATTATAATAGGTGATTATTTATATAAATTAGTACTTTCTATTATTTTTATTAATTGATAATATAAAATTATTTTATACTATTAATACATTTAAATTAAATTCTAATATTTAACCGTAAAATGGTATGAAAACAGTTTAGGGTTTGTCGTTGAGGCGGTCGTTATTTTTGCAACAAAATGGTAGCCAAATCCCAACCGATCATAAGTCTCCAGCTCATCGTGACTGTCCCCAATGGTCCATCGTCTCTGCATTCAGCTTCCACGAAGTTGCCGAGTGCCGGTCCATCATTCATGCCTATCTTTGACCAGTATCATTTGACCTTTCTAGAACAAACAATAAAATAAATTTAAGAAGTTTTTCACATACAAGAAAATGACCAAATCGGGATAATAAAGAAGTAAATTAAGAGAGAAACGACGGTTGTGTTTATAGTTTTAAATATATTAATATATAAATATAAATAATAAAATATTTAATTTTTTTTTAACATAATAGATATAATAAGATAGTTAATAATATATATAACTTTTTTTACCAAATTTATTAATAATATAACTAAAATATATAATTGTTAATATGTGATTCTTCATATTTTTATATAAACATATTTATTAAAAACAATTAAAATTTAAAATTACTAATTATTTATACATGATTCTCCAAATATTTAAGCAATATGTACACAAAAGTGATGTTACTCAAATTAAGAAAGCTAAAGGCACGTAGGGTTGGAGATGCAACATTCAAAATTTAAAATGTCATAATTCACTCGGAAAATAAGTGATTGAGCTGATAAATATCTTACTTTTTGAATAGAAAGTCATGAGATTTTGTAATGTAAATAATATTTGAAATTTATTATATATTGATTATCCTAGTTTGAGTCATATCAGTTAATTATAAAAGTAAAATTCTCTTAATACCAATTTTATTTGTTTATAAGGCAAAAGTTCGAGATTTTATTTAAATAGAATAAATATTAAATTACTTAAATTAATTAAATATTAATTCACAAGTTTAAATTATTGTTTTAATTTAATACACAGTTAATGTAGAATATTTTATATAATTATTTAAACATTTATAACCATATTATTAATTAAAATTATTTGACAATTACTATAACTACATCAAAAACTAAATGAAAAATAAAATATAATTGGTTAATAATGTAAAAATATTTTACATTGATAATATAAAATTAATCTATTTAATAATTATAAAAAATAATTATGAAATAAAGTTGGCATGACTTTTATATTATTATGATTGAATAAAATTAATTTAAAAAAATGTAAGTGAAAAATAATAAAAATAAAATTATACTATTGAGCAATCATATATTATTGTATACTTTAAATAATGCAATAATGTATAATTAAATAATTATATATATATATATATATATATATATATATATATATATATATATATATATATATATATATATATATATTTTATTGACAATTATAACTTTTTTTTAAAAAAAAATGGACATATGATTATAGATGATTTTGTAATTTTATTTTTTAATGAGAATTTTTTTATTTTATTTTATATGCATTAAAAGAAGAGAGAATATTATATAAGTAAAACAAAAGTCAACATTAACACGTAAAAGACAAAATTGTATAATTACTCACTTTTCTTGTTTTTTAATCTACTTATAATTTTTTTGGTAATTTAACCTGCTTATAGTAATTGTAAATCACTTTGTAACTTTATTTTATTTATATTGAAAAAATTATATGACTGAGAAAAAAGTTAAAATAATAATTATTAATATGATAAAGTAAATTATAAAATTACTCATGATATTGGTCTAAATAAGAGTGGGATGAGCTTCTTGTTTAAAATAAAATAGATAAAAATTCTCAAAATAATCCCTATTAAAAATATTGCATAATAAATCTGTTTTTAACAAATAAAAATTTTTAAAATAGTTTCTAAGAATAAAAAATATGAATCAAATTATTTTTTCAGATAGATTAATTATTGAGAAATATTTTTATCAGACATATTAATTACTAAAACACATTAATTTGACCCACCTCATAAACTATTTAAAATTTTTCACTTGTCAAAAACGAAATTGTTATGCTATATTTTTACGATTATGAGGATATTGATTAAGGATTTCAAAAAAAAGAAAATTTTCAAATTTTTATTTTTTTATGCATTGAAAATTTAAAGTTTTTATTTTTTCAATATAAATTTTCTTTTTTAAATCTTTAACTAGTGCCTTAGATAAACCCTATTTTTAATAGGGATTAGTATTAGTGTAAGAGTTTTGTCGATAAAAAAATAAAATATGAAGCTTGTTATTCTTGATAGGTTAGATATTTCCGTATATAAAAAATAAATTTAAAAAATATTCATAGACCAAAGAAAGGTCAAAAACGGAAAAACAAACAAAACCATTATGCACGAACGTTTGATTTTTCAATTATTGGCGACTCCCAACTTCCAAAGTTCCCACTCTTAACCAATGGTCAGAGTAACATTTATTTTCTCCCTCGCTCTCTCTCTCTCTCTCTCTATACGCCAGTAACCACAATGGCCGCGGAACCACTACCACTACTGCTACGCGCGCACGTCCTCCTCGCCGCTCTCGCCGTCGCCGGAGCCACGCAGGGAGCCACCGGCGACGGCGCGGAGCTTGACTACTCGAAGCTCTCAGGCATTATAATCCCAGGCTTCGCGTCCACTCAGCTCCGAGCGTGGTCCATCCTCGACTGCCCTTACTCTCCCCTCGATTTCAACCCTCTCGATTTAGTTTGGCTCGACACCACCAAAGTACTCTCTCTCTCTCTCTCTCTTTGTTTCATTTGTTTTACGTCGCATTTTTTCTATTCTATTGCACGAGGATCGAATCTTATTGTACTCTGTTTGGCTACTGAGAAAATAATAATAATAATAATAATAATAAAGCATGTGAGTTTTTTTTTTTATTTTGTTTAATTTATCGATGATCAACTTTGTGAGGTGTTTTTTTGGTATGAAGATGTGAATTCTGAGAAGGACGTGCATGAAGGAATATGAACGTAATTGGAAGAATTTGAGCGTTCCAGTTCCGTTATATACTTGTATTCTCTTTTTTTTTTCTAAATTTTTTTCTCTCTGTCTTAAATTACGGTATATGTACAAAATGTCTCATTAGCGATTGATAGTTAGCAAGAGCATGTTTGGTGAAAAGCTTATTTTAGAGAAATAATAATTTGCTTAAGCTGTCTCGGAAAGCTTTTGATTCTAAGCTGTTTTTTATTTAAAATAAGCTAATTTAAACATACACACTTAGACTACAGTATATGAAGCAGAATGTGATCAATTCATTTGTTTTGCAGCTTCTTTCTGCTGTCAATTGCTGGCTTAAGTGCATGTTGCTGGATCCTTACAATCAGACTGATCACCCTGATTGCAAGTCCCGCCCTGATAGCGGTCTTTCTGGTATTACAGAACTTGATCCAGGTTATATCACGGGTGTGTTTTTTAATTTATCTCTCTATGCTGGGTGAAGCATGATTTTGTAATTCATTTGTTGTGGTTTTTGTGTTATGTGGTTTGACAGGGTGCCTTCTTTTTTTGGCAGGGCCTCTTTCGTCGGTGTGGAAAGAATGGATTAAGTGGTGTATTCAGTTTGGCATAGAAGCTAATGCAATAATTGCTGTTCCTTATGATTGGAGATTGTCACCGTCAAAGCTTGAAGAGCGAGACCTTTACTTTCATAAGCTCAAGTATGTCTATATCTCTGCATCTCACTACCTGTAGGTCAGGCAGTTATTCTCTGATATGATTTGGATGCAATGTCTTGCTTGTTACAAATTGTGTTCAAAATTTCGGGAGGCATTTGTTATAGTATCTAACTAGATCATCTATCATAGTAGTGTCAGAATGTCTTTATTAGGCTGAGTTGTGTGTTTTGCTAGAGGGCCAATTTGTTTCTTCCAACCAGTTGATTTTCCAGAGTGCATAAAAGTTTTCTTAATTTGCACATGATAATGGTAAATCTGCATGCGTTGTCTGTAAAATTCAATGTTTGCATCTATGCAAACTTCACAAGCAAACAGTATATACATTCTGCTTTCAGTCAGTCTAATCAATATTTGGAAGTTTTCGGGAGAATGGGATGATATGGAAAAGGGAAGGGATGATATGGAAATAGTCACTTCTCCATGTTTTTAAATGACTAATGATGGAAGAAAGTGGAAGGTAAAGGTAAGTGTAAAATTTTATTATAGCCCTTATAAACTTCGCTTAAGTAACCAAATTTATGTGGTAAAATGCCAAAAGAAAAGTTTTTAAAACAAAAGCAGTGCTACTCCCCTTCTTTAGCCCGCCAATTTTGGGGGGGAACAAAAAGTGAGAGTTTGAGGGGGAATAGTTCTCTGCACATTCCCCTTCCCTTTAAATTTTTGAACTCCCAAGCAAGTGATCTCCATCCCCACCCCACATCGATTCAAACTCTTATAGCTCAACTTCCTAAACAAAAGTAACCTTTTATCTTTGTTACTGGCATAATAATTTGGTTACACAATCTGTCTTGAGAATTAGACTCTTGTATCATCTAAGGCTAAGAGTATTTGTAATGGCTTTGGTTTCTACTTTATGCATCTTTCTAACTCTTCACATCTAGTTATTTTAGTAATCCATATTATACATTGCACAATGACAAATATACATGCACAAATTTGGAATGCTCTAGTATGATATGTTGATAAATACAGGTTAATAGAAAATGGATAAATTCTCTTAGAATATGTACACTGGAATGTTAATGTTCTATTCCAGAGCTGTGAGTTAGATTTTTTTGCCCCTCAAAAAGGCAGATGATTAGATGAAATTGATTTGTTGTTTAAGCTAAGGATATTTACATTTTGTAATTCTCTTTGCAGATTGACATTTGAAACTGCTTATAAACTTCGTGGTGGCCCCTCTTTGGTTTTTGCCCATTCGTTGGGTAATCATGTCTTTCGTTATTTCCTGGAGTGGTTAAAGCTAGAGATTGCACCAAAGCATTATATCCAATGGCTGGATCAACATATTCATGCCTATTTTGCTGTTGGTATGATTGGCTTATGTGAATTTGTTATAACCCCTAAAGATATTGCTGATAGTGACAATTTTATATACTGATTTTTGGTCTTTGATTGGGCGTCAGCGGCTCCTCTTCTTGGTGCAACTGAAACTGTTGAAGCAACACTTTCAGGATTCACATTTGGTCTTCCTATTTCTGAGGTTTGCTTTTAATTTTTGTAACTTCGCTTCTTTTGGATTTGTTTTTGTGTTAATTAATTAATTAATTAATTAATTGATGTAGGCTTAGGCTGTTTAATATTATAGGTTTGTTATTCTTTCAGATATTTCCATAACCCTTTCATAGGCTTTTAGTTCTTCTTGATCACTGTATCATAATTTTACCTGATATGACACAGTTCTAGACTCTGGTACAGCCATTTTTCAAATTTTCTGATGCCCTCTTCTTGGGCAGGGCCTGGGAATTCTCCTTTATGCTCCAGAATAATTAGACGAAGCGTAAATCATACAATTAAAGTTCTTATTATTAAATTATTGCCATAAGCTTGCATGGGATGTGGTGAACATATGCAAATATACAACAGTAGAGTAACTCAAATGAATGGTTGAGTAACAGAACGTGCACACAGAGTGGTATATATCATACATTCTGGAGGTCTCAAGAATTCTTTGAAGAGTAGTGCTGTTTCTTCGTGTTTTGTGCTTCAGTTGTCTGGCATGCAGTTAATAGTTGCTGCTTAGTAGGACAATAAACTTGGAAGAGAGCTAGAAGGATAGGTCTAAACAGACTAGTAGTTTGCATCTAGGGTATGTTGATCTAAAATTACCTTGTCTTAACAGTTACAGCAAACACTTATAGGAATTTGTGACTTTAATAGGATGCACACATCATATCTTTATGCTTTTGTTTGATATTATTAGCATAGTCGGACTTGGGAACTTTGTAACATCACATCTATTCATTGACTTTTGGAATCCAAGCATTGCTTGGGCTGCTTGCATAATTCAGCTACTTATTATCTAACAGTACCATAGAATTTCCTTGTCCGTACTGGTTAGTGGTCTTGCTTTTTCTCAACAATGCGATTGCAACATATAAAATTGTTATTTGTTAATTTCCAAATATTTTCTCGATTGTCATATTTCTATATATTTTCCTATATGGTGGCTGCATTACATGGGAAGGTTTGGAAAATTGCCTATGATTGCATTGAAGTGGGCTTAAGGTCCCAAATTCTGGGATTAGAGTTTGTATGCCAAATATGAGGATAGAATATGTTAAATTTTAAATGGACACTGAGGTTAAGTTGAAAGAAATAATTTGCAGGAAGGGTGAAAACGCAAAGGAAAAGTTGCTTTTTGATGAAAATGCTCATTATCATCCTGTACATTAGAAACTGGAAACTGATTATTTTACTGTAAAATTTTTAGGGTCAAATTTCTGAAACACTGCACAAATGAAAAAGAGAAACAAGAAAAAAGACTGGATATTCAGAACTTAGCTGGTGTCAGTAAATCCAATTTTTATTATAAGAAAATAATGAAGTCCCAAGAGATTTGTAGTGTTCTTCAATTAAGCAATGCTGAACCAGCGAGCTATTTCTTTTTGCTGGAATCCCATACTTGCTTGACTCATCCTAAATTTTTTATCCCTGAACTGCTGATAGATGATCTTTTAGATGACATGAAACTTTATACAATTGGCTATTATGGATGCATGCTGGAAAATACTTGTCTGAACTGCTAGCTGGATATTCCACAGAAAATAGCGGCTTGAGTTTTTAGTTGTGCATCATGATTGTTAGGAAGTGGTTCAAGTTGCACCTTGTTATGCCATCATCTTTCAAATATAGTTGATAATCAATTCCCAGTCCCAGATCGACATGGTTAACAGATGGATTGATTTGGACATTTGTTCCATGCTTCTATTTCTTATGCTGTTATATTCCTGTCTTAATACATGCTTATCATAAATTTTTTTAAGGTATCAGGGAACAGCTCGATTGATGTTCAGCTCCTTTTCGTCATCATTGTGGATGATGCCTTTTTCCAAGTACTGTAGAGCAGATAATAAATATTGGAGACATTTTTCTGGGGAAAGGCATGTAGGTAACCATACATATCACTGTGACGAGCAGGAGTTTCAGTCAAATTTCTCTGGATGGCCAACAAAGATAATCAATATCGAAATTCCCTCAACTCGTGGTAAAATTGATGATTCTTATGCATGTGATTGTGGGGAGTCTTGTTATGGGGCTTACGGTCCTCAACTATGTATATGTATCTTCTGCTCACAGGATTTGATGCATACCCTTCATTCTCAGAAGTACCTCAGGCCAACTTGTCTAGTATGGAATGTGGATTACCTACTCAATTATCATTCTCAGCTCGTGAAATATCAGATGGCTCCTTTTTCAAGGCAATTGAAGATTACGACCCAGACAGCAAGAGGATCTTGTACCAGTTAGAGAAGTGCGTGATATCTCAATAATCAGTAGAATATATTTCGCGAGAAATAATTGATCATTTTACAAAGATGCCAAAAATTTTATACTTCTGAAGCTTCATTTTCTTTTACATTTATAAAATGTTTATTTACAAGGTACCGCTAAGAATGGCCATCTAGTTACCAAGGAAGTTGCATCTGGTTTATATATTGAAAGTTTCCATTTGTTTTTGTAGCATTCACAACCTGCATATATCATCATACTGATATTACTATAATCAACTTAAAAGATGCAGCAACAAAGGGAATCATCTGACCAAATATATTTTGCAATACTTTTCTTTTGAGGACGTGAAATATGCAACTAATTCTCCCCTTCCCAAAAGAAAAAGTTCTAACTTATTAATTTATTAATATTGTTCCAGCTATGAGCTTTAATAACGAACTATAAATAGGCTGCTTTCATTTACAATGAATTTAACAGATGTATCTCAAATATCTTTTGCACTAGCTATCATATAATATAGGTCTTGACAAGTACGTTTTCTAAGAGGGAGTTTTCTTTACTATTACAAAAACTTTCTATTTTTACGTACTTAGATTTTTGGACATTCACTTACTACTAAGCAAGTTTATATAGTTATTTGTTGCTCTACTATTGAACTGGCTCATGTTTGAACATTTTAATGTTTCAGATCATATATTGGTGATCCTGTTCTTAATCCTCTAACACCTTGGGACCGGCCACCAATAAAAAATGTCTTCTGCATTTATGGTACTGATTCAAAGACTAAGGTACAATTTCCTTCTACAAGTGAGCACACAATGATTTTTAATGTCTAACACAATTGCAAATGCTAAGGAATCCATTTAAGTGAGTGACTTTTAGTTTGGTTACAGTTGTTTTTTCAGTCTGAAATCATGAACTTGGAAGTGTTGAAACCTGTGCACTAGCTTTATTAATCTTTTGCACCCCCATCCTGTTGTTTGCTTGGGTTGTTAACTCTGCCAGCGTTATTTATAGTTTGCCATACCTGACATTGATAATTTTTTTAAGGGAAAATTGCACTTACTTCTCGAACTATAGGCTATGTGCACTTTAACCCCTAAACTTTAAAAATATGTAAATTGACTCCCTGAACTTTTGCGAATGTGCATTTTAGCTAAAATAAATGTACTATACCCCCCTGAACTTAAGGTCATGTGCAGATTGACCCTTTGAACGTCCTTAAATATGCAACTTGATATCCTAAACTTTCTTGAATGTGTGATATTTTTGTTAATAATTGATGGAAAAATTAATAGAAGGGGTCCATTTGCACATTCAAAAAAGTTCAAAAGATCAATTTGCACTTTTTTATAGTTTAGGGGGCTAAAGTAGTTCAGGGGATAAAGCACAATTTTCCCTTTTTTTTTTAAAAGTAACAAATATTGGGCTGACTACATGGTGCACCTGCATACATAAACAGTGAGTTTTATTTGGTTTTGAAAGCTGCGAAGTGCCCCAATCTTTTAGTTCTATGGTATAGTCACAAGTACTATTTGACTTGGTGATTTGATCATTTTATACTCCCATCTGTTCATGTTTATTAGCAATCCATAACATTATTGCTTTCCTTCAGTATGGTTAGCTGTGTTATGCAAAGGCCACATATAGGAATATACAATAAAGAAGCATTTCGCATGTTCCTTAAAAAATAAATAAATAAATAAATAAAAGAACTATTTCGCATGACTTGGAAATAAAAAGAGAATTCTGCTCTCTCATGACCTCAAATATTTTATAATCTTTAAAAACATTCAATGCTTATTTCTCTTTGTTTGTCAGTTTAATAGTGTTTCACATTCTAGGGAGACTGAATTTAATGCGTGATATGTTCTGGTCCCTGCTTCTTTTAGCTCATTTCTTAGTATTACTGGTACCTTAATAGCATGCAGTTCTTAAAGCTAAAATATTTGTTAATTTAGTTTAGCTCCATAAATAATGTCAAAATCTTGTATATTAACTATTTTTCCTGATTTGTCAACATTTACCTGTATCCTAAGATCTTGATTTATACATAGTAAATCTTTGCAGATTCAGTTGATCGGAAATAATGCCATTGTGAATGCTAATTTTTGCCTCCTAATTATCAAAAACAGGTTGGTTACTACTTTGCACCTAGCGGCAAGCCTTACCCAGATAACTGGATCATTACGGATGTCATTTATGAGTTTGAAGGTTCTCTAATCTCAAGGTAACTGGGTTTTTCTTTTTTCTTTTTTTTGGGGTGTAATAGTTTTTTTAATGGAATGAAAACTCTATTATTCTCTCCCTCCCTCCCTCTCTCTATCTCTCAAGTAGCATGTCATGTTGCATAAAGTTACAAAAGTAGTGGTATCTGCTGCTCCTTGTATTTGTCCTCATCTGATTTTTGGGACCTCATTTCTGCATGTTATAATTCTCTCTATTCATTTTTTTTTTCTGGTGTTTGGTCTTCTATCTTTCAAGGGAAAGGAGAAGGCAGGAAGAGGGATTCATAGAAAAGCGTATTAAGTGTGCAAAACACAAGCCTTGTTAGTTGAAATTGAGTGCAGAATATTTTGACACCAGTAGCTTTTTTTTTGCTGTTTTCTTGCAAAGCATTGGTTTGTTGTGTAACACCTCATTAATAAACCATAATTTTTACCATAAATAAAATCATATTTTTCTTTTTAAGAGATCGACTAACTGTCTCTTGGATCATGACAATGCCAGTTTGTCATAATCAGTTCCTACAAGAGATTGACTACACTATATTAGCTTTTGTTGGTCATCATCCTTTATTATGGGAGGGAGGGTGGGGATGGTTTGTTAAATCAAATTTTGTGGCATTAATCTTGCAAATTAATGTTTTCTGTGGTAAAGCAACGTGTATAATGGTGAAACAGATGTTACTATTATAGTTAATTTTTTGCATGTTCTGGATATTCTATTTAAACATGTTAAAATGTTTTAGTCTCAACTGTCAGGTCAGGGAATCTGGTTGAAGGGAACCCTGGTGCCACAAGTGGAGATGAGACGGTTAGCTTAAATTATATTTCCTTTTCCATGGTTGTGATTATAGAGGAAGGCATGATATATTGACCGTCCTACTTTACTGCTTGTACTGTTTATGGAATTGCAAGCATAGCACCTACATTCAACAATTGGATCACAATAAATTCAACCCTTTACAGGTACCATACCACTCGCTAGCCTGGTGCAAGAGCTGGCTTGGACCAAAGGTGAACATAACAAGAGCTCCTCAGGTATTCCAGTCTACAAAAGATGTGTGAGTTTTGTTTGATTGTTCTTTTTTATCTGGAATTAAGTGTGATTATAGGGTTTTTACTCAGAATTATGTTTTGGGGTTAAGCTACATATATTTGCAAAGATGTGTTATTAACTGTTAGTTTGCTGGGACCTACATTGTTGTATTAATGTGGCATGCCCTTATTTGTTTAGATGGATGGGAGTGTGACCATGAGTTCTAAGCCCATAAGAAGTGTTTGCTGGAAATGAATTATATTGTTTAGGAAAACAAGACAACAAGTGGAGTTTGACATTTCATTACGTCTCTTGGGAATTGATGTGGTTTCTTTTGTCACTTCTTAACTGTGTGTGAGAAAACACTGTAGCATCCAGAGGCTTTAGAAACGTGTGAGTTGAGTTCTCCACTCTGATATGGCTAAAAGGTCATTTCAACATTGTTACCTGTCTGTTGACTCTGTTCTCAATCATTTGATTCAGTTTCTGATTTAACAATCTCCACTCTCAAAGCGGAAGCCATCAAATGAAGCCATGCATTTTGATTTATAGAAAGCTTTATCTTTTCAACTTTGATATTTCTTGTTGTAATGCCTTTACCTTTTTCATATCTTCATTAAGTGTCATTTGCATGCATATTTGTAATGTATGACAATCTTTATATTTATCTATGTTCTGACTTTCAGTCAGAGCATGATGGTTCAGATGTACAGATTGAGTTGAATGTGGAACATCACCATGATGAAGATATTGTAGCAAACATGACAAGATCGCCGAAGGTTAAGTACATAACATATTATGAAGATTCTGAAAGTCTTCCCGGAAAGAGGACAGCAGTTTGGGAGCTTGACAAGGGTACATACTTGCCCTCAGACTTGGAGTTGTCATGGACTAACTAATGCTTTTGGTTCAGGACCAAAATAATGCCAACTAGATTATGATGGCCACAAGGGCAAACTTAATTCAGTGTAGAAAAGCATCTTATCAATTTTTTCTGACTGTTTCTAGAAGTCAATGCTCAGAAAATTCACAAACACTTGATGGATTCATTCATTTAGCAAAAGATTAGTGTTTGGAAGTGTGAAATTAAATATTGGACCAGGGAAAAATTTTAATTAAATGGCATGTATTAACCCAGGAAAGGGTTATTTATTTGCATATATTACTCCTTAATTATTAGTTTCATAATAAACTATCCTACAAATTTGTCTTATTGATTACTAGTTTTTACGGATTAGCAAGAATTATGGTCTCATTGTCTGCAAGTCCTTTACAGAGACAATTTATGACAAGGATACATAAAAGTAAATTGACACAATGTTTATGTAGCAAATCACAGGAACATTGTTAGATCACCAGTGCTAATGAGGGAGTTGTGGCTTGAGATGTGGCATGATGTCCATCCTGATGCAAAATCAAAATTTGTCACAAAAGGTATTTCATACAACATTTGTAAACAATTTTAAGTGGTTCAGATGAGAATCCCCTCTTACTTTGTGTCATTACAGCTAAGCGTGGACCCTTAAGAGATGACGACTGTTACTGGGATTATGGGAAAGCTCGCTGTGCATGGCCAGAGTATTGTGAATATAGGTTATTTTTACTTTCTCCTCCATTTAAGGTTTGATTTACATTTTAGGAAGATTATGAACTTGATATCTTGGCAAACATTTTTCGAATTTTGGAAGAATTAACCAAATTACAAGGGTAATTCATGTTCACAGAATGGTTAATGGTTAGCTAAGCTGAATTAACCATAAAATGCAATATTTGTTGATTTTTTTTTTAACTGGAAATTTGTTTGATACAACTTCATAAAATGGAATTCTCCCTGCATTTTTTATCCGTAGTTTAAATTTTTGTGGTTTTTTGGTTTTATTCTTTTAACATGTAGGATGTATCATAATGCAGGTATGCTTTTGGTGATGTTCACCTGGGACAAAGCTGCAGGTTGAAATCTACTTCAACTGATCAGTTGTTGAATTATTTGTAAATAAGAAGGTACCTTTTATTATGTTCCGTATGGCTATTCTTTCCTTCGTTTGGCTTGAATATACACTGCTATATGATTTTAAACAAGATTCTGAGTAGCGTAGCCTTGAGAAATAGGTGAGCTATAGTTTGCTCAATTGTCGGACTTGCTAAGTCCTTGACTTTAATCTCCAATTATTCAGTCTTTTGGAGATCCTTCTGTCTCCTTTCAAATCATTCTATTGACTGACTTGCTATTCTTACTAGTTTGCATAAATAATAGACTTAATGTGCATAAATGCATATTTACTTCCTTGACTAGTTTTTTTACATTATTATGCAACATCATTGGAAAAAATATTATATCAAATATTGTTGCCAATTATGAAGGTGACAGAAGTTTGCACACCTTAAGTAAATTTGAGGAGTGTAATTTTTTTCTATCAAAAAAACACCTTAAGATAAATTTACATAATCTGAAGTTAGTAAATTTAATTGATCTGAAATTTCGGAAATGTAAGATAGAATTCACGTTGAACTACTGCGTGCAAGGCAAAAACAGAAGACAAAAGCAGTGGGTCAAAGTCGATATACAACCAGTTTCCTACCCAATAATAATAATACATTAACAACAGTAACAATTTCCATAAGGCTTGACATCATGAAAATGTATTTTGAATAGGTAATATATTGTCCCCAGGAATGACAAGAATCTTGCTTTCTTTTCTTATCTGACATTCCATATGTTCCTTTACAGTCATTATTATTTAGAAGCATTTGGAGTCTAAACTTGTATATACATAGATTAGTGGTGCCTTTTCCATCTTTGTTTTGCTTTTATGAAAAGCTTTCTGTTGTTACCTCAGGTGCTGGTCGATTACCACTTACCACTTGGCAATTTATACTACTGATGATAGGCTACAAGTGAATATTAGAATCCCTCCTCCGTGTAACTATGATTTTTGGTGTTCGGTCATTCCTCCGCATTGTTTACTTGCGGCTTGTGGAGCCACTGTGTACCAGCAAATTCATTTTTCCCATGTTTGGAACTTTGACTCAACTTCTTAGCTCATAGTTCTTCCACCTCTCCATTTTCACACTGTATCTTGGGCCAGAGTCAGAGATTTGTCAATGTAGCACTCTACTGTTTCTAGCTGCGGGCACCTCTCAGTGATATATGTAACTAACTGGTGGCATCTGTCATCTGATATGCGTCTTTGAATGCTCAGCAAAACAAAATTCAGGTTATGGCCTTGTATTTGTTAAAACATGATTTACACAGCTGATGATTTAGCTAGGAGCAATTTTTTTACTGCTGGTTACTTGAGTGACTGGTTCCCACTTTGCCATCCCTGAGAAATAACATGTCAGAATTATGGTGGATCTGTACTGTGCATCAATCCTTTTGATCTAGTACTAGTAGTAAACATACAGGATACAGTGATATGTATAAGTATAACCCATAGTTGAAAAAGATGACGTGTCAAGTGATAGTACGTATAGACGAAGATAGTGAAGCTGAAATCTTTCTTCTCTGCTTTCATAACAATAATTTCACTACAAATTATTTTGCCACTGTCTGCTTCTTTTTACAATATATTTTCACCACAAACATTTGCTGGAACTTAGGCTTTGAGTAAGACATAGTTTGAAGACTGATAATGATGTCTTGAATTGTTTAGTTTGACGTTACACGCTCCTTCCCAGGGAAAGGAAAAACAATTCTGTAATGCCAAGATAACTTGATTTATGAATAAGATTCTTTTTTCCTTTCGGCCTTTTTGGTTCATGGTCTCTCTTTTCTCTCAACAAGGCAATGGAACGTAATAATGTATAAAATAAATCGGGATAACCAATGTACATGACAAATTTTCTGCATTTATTTATGATGAGCACTACTATTTTCTAATATTGATTGGGAATTTTTTTACGTAAACCTTGGTCCATTAATGGAAATTCAGATGGTAGTAAATAACCTCATGCGATGCCTATGTCTGATCATTTTTCACGTGATTTTCTGGTAGTATTGGTTGAAAGTATATGTGGAGTCCGCATGGTTTGATTTTTGTTTAATATATTATAAATGATAATAATACAATAGAGAAATTATGACGGAGACAACCCTCATAAATTCCACATAAAACAATAAATGACTCTACACCTCAGTTAAAATTTGTTGGTTATTCATTATTTTGTTGGTGGTTTTCACAGCATATCGTCCTAGGATCGGTATTATTACACTTTGATACATAGGAAGACTATCAAGTTACGTAAATCATTGTCGAGGGCCATTTGACAGAGAATCTATTGGATACGTCTTAATCCAAAAGTAATGGTAGAAAGTAACAGAACATTTAGGCTACGTACTACGTTATCGTTCAAGTCAATTGTGGTTTGGGATCCTTTTCTATCCATAATGGATTCCAGGTGGAGTTCACCTTACCAGTACTATGTTTATTTATCTCATCACTAGACTTAAGTGTGCCAAATTCTTTTTGTCTAACTTTCTTTAAATATTATTATTAACTCTTTTACTTATCCTCTTAACGCCTCTATAAAAAACAGTTAGCTATAATCTCAAAAGAGTAAGATGTCTGTAACATTAGACAAGAGGCACACAATAATTTGAACTTCCCCCGGGGGGGGGGGGGGGATTCCTTTCAAATAATGTTTTTATTTAAGAAGTTTTTAAAATGAAAAAAGACAGTGATGAATCATCATCTAACTTTCTCAATTTTCTTTGTTAAATTTTATAAGTGCTTGATAACCCTTAGTTTAAAAATAAAGCATTTATCAACAGGATGGCTCTGCGGGAGTAACATTCGGTCATCAACAGTGAAGGCCGTTTGGTAGGCTTAAGGCTTAACCCATGCAAGGCTTTCATAGCGTAGGTGGCAAGTGGCAAGTAGCAAGCTATTTCTTGCTTTGAATTTGAGGGTTAGTGTTACTGGCCAAGTGAGAAATTTTATGGTTATGCTTCTTGTCATGCAAACTAGAAGCCATCAGCATATCCTTTTCTCATTATGGAGTGTGTGCAATGCAAATATTCATTATAGTCATTTTCAAAATAAGTCATCACAACGAAGTCCATTCCCCTTTTGCGTACTAACATAAACCTGTAGCATCATTAACAAATATTTTCAAAAATATAACTAAGGATCTGCAACGGAAGGAAGATTAAAAGATGCATAGTAAACAATGTATCAGAAAACCGGGGCTAGCTACTCTTTTTTATCTCGAACAAATATTTGAGGTCCATGTGACACCTTTGGTCGTCATCTTCAAACTGTAAGACAGGAATGAAAGAGTAACAACTTTATACATCAAGTTCATATATCAATACGAATCAATTGTGCAAATTACAGAGAGTAAAACACAAGATAGTGTTATACAACTTGGGCAACTAATGGAAGCTCTTCACATCTTCATACACTTGGATTTGAAATATGTAATAGCCTTCAGCAGATTGAAATATATTGGTTGTAAAATAAATGAATGAAAACTAAATAACTGATCCCTTTAATGTGGAAATTGGAAAGGTGGAAGAAAGGTAGAGTGAAAATAAAGCACACTTTATTTTTCACCTCCTCATGTTATTATTGTACTGAAAAAGTGTAATGTAAAATGATCTTTATTCCAAACTCTACCTTTACATTCTCCTTCTGCAAAACCGAGCACACCCTAATATCAATGCTAAAACTAATTTCTTGTTCATATTCTTCTGATGAAGAAAAACATGTCAGCCTCTGCTGTGATGACATCACAGCTATAACGACAAATAGCACAATTTACAGTTATTGATCTGTGCTATTAGGAGTTTTGAGCACACAACACCTAGGAGGTTTCCCTTATTTGGGCTGTCTACAACACCGTATGGAAACAAGCAACAATAACAACAACAACAACTAAGCCTTGTTCCACTAGGTGAGGTCAGCTATATGGAGCATATGACGCCATATGGAAACAAGCATGCACATTAAATTAAAGTACCAAATGTAAAGGAAAAAATTATAAGAAATACAGATCATGATTTCCTATCACTATGAAAAAATTAAACAAGCTTCAGATCATAGATATTTGAATAAAATGTACACAACATCAACTATAATTGATAAAACTTTAAAAAAGCAAGTGAATAATCATAGGTTTTCTTCACATAAACTGAAATTATGAAAAAAGCATCCAATTTCATTTCCTCATACCTTAAGTTTGGCTGAGTAAATGCCCCTTGCAAGTGCACCGGACGGAGTGGTGTCCTCCTTCAAGGCATACACATATGGCTCTTTTTGAGGAGCAAAAGTACCCAACATTCCCTTGCTTTGATCAACTGAAAAGCACAATGATATAATAAAAATATTAGCGTAATTACACAAAGAGAGGTCAAATATAAATGATCAATTTCTAACAATACATCTCAATAAATAAACACAGTAATTCAATTTAGTTGTCATTTGCAATATATGCTTTCATGTATATCCGTATCATACAGATGGCGCAAAACTTATTCAACAAATCAAGCTGATGTTTGACAGCTAATAACTAATAAGCATTAAACATAGTTTGAGGCTTTCTTTCCTTGGGGTTAACCCGGTGTTTAAGTGTTGGACTGCTAAAACTGAATTTAAAAGCCAATCATAATAAACTTACATATTCAAGATTATCTGACAACAGAGAAAACTATTAATTGAGTACCTTGAAGCCCTCCTTTCCAAACAGTGTTGGAGTATGTCAAGCCAGACACAATGTTGTGCAGAACACTAAATTTTAGCTTAAGCTGATAGCGAGATCCCTCCCTGAGAGTGAATAGAGTACTGCCATTCTGAGTTTCATCCACAGGTAAAGGAGTAACAATTTCACCAAAATCCTCAGAGAGAATTCCAATGGAATGAAATTTCACTTCAGGATCCAATTGACCTACAAAAGAAAACAAATTAAACAAAACTGAGCAAAAAAGTTCAATAAAGCATAAACAAGGATAACAATCAAACTCCTCAAACAAACCATCTAAATCACTTTCCAAACAACCCAACAGCTTCTCCTTCCACCTTCTTAGGCTTTCATCCTCCTGCACAGCACAATTAACCACAGAATTAGTAAAATTACAAGTAAAAATCACTTTATTAACCAATGATGTAATCAACCTATAATAAACCACTTGGATACAATTGGCAGCATTTTTCCAAAGAAGATTTGATAAATTGTGAAGAATTAAGCCACCGCTGCCTGAAATGAAAATTTTGCAAAGACTTTGAAAACTGTTTGGTTTATTTTCTGTTTTCATGTTTAGTTGATATGGATCCCTTCTCTTTTCAATATTAGTTTTAAAAATGCCACGTTATTTTCATTGCTTGTTATTTTCATTATTTTCTTTACAAAACACTGAATACAGCAAAGAAATACAATAAAGTACAGTTCCAAAAAATAAAGAAAATAAAATAAAGTAATATTTTTGTAGTTAATATTAGCAAACACTTCCAGTTAGTTGAAACATTTCACATACAGCTTGCAACAGTGTTTCAACCCCTCCATTTTGTCAAAGCATTCTATTTTAAATGCTTTAACCATTGAAAATTCAGTGTTGCAGTCCATGAAATCCATCTAAAGAACAGAAAAATTTAATCTTCCAGCAAACCACAATTTCAAAGAAGTTAGAAAAACAAATGCAGAATAAACAAAAAGGTTGAAAATCGGGAAAAAAAAAAAAAAACCTTGTCCCGTTCGATCTGCTCCTTGAGAGAAAGAAGAGGACCAGGAACAAAGACACCATTTTTGTTACCACCAAAGGCTTCTTCTTCTTCCTCTTCCTCTGCTTCCTCCTCCTCTTCCCTCCTACCTTCATCAAAAGCATCACTTGGCTTTTCATTCAGTTCCTGTTTGCTTGCACCAAACCCAGAAGCATAAGAGAGCCCTGAACCTGATGATGGCCCTGCTTCTTCCTCTGCTCTCTTCCCATTACCACCCTCCATCTCTCTCTCTCTCTCTCTCTCTCACCACCACAGCCACAAAGAGAACCTCCTGTGTTGTGTTCTGTTCTCTCACTGTGGAGATTTTTTGCACAATAATCAAAGAGACAGACAGAGGGGGCTGTCAATGAAAGCTGAAAAGAAAAGGAGAGTTACAGGCACCAATTGTCTTACCTTTCTCACTGGGAGTGTGTGTTGTTGACTGACATACCAAATGTTCTTTTGGTGTCTTGTCTCTATGTATGGAGAAATTTTAAGGTGCCCATGTAGCATTAATTGGATTATGGTACTGTCATTCATTAAATAATATTTTAGATTTTAGTTTTAAGTAATGAGAGAATCCACTATTACTTTGGATATTTTTCTCGAATATCATGGGTGGTTAGGGTATAATTCAACTTGGTATTTATTTAGGTGGATTTTATGGTATCCTCTCTATTAAAAGGGGTTTGATATCCTTTTTAAGTGTACCAATAATAAATTGAGAATTATACCAACTTAATTCAAATCATATTTTTAGGTGGCATAATTTTATTTTTAACAAAATTAGTCTTTTAATATTTTATTTTATAATTTAACCCTTATAATTAATTAAAGGACTAAATAATAAATATGATTAATATTAACTTTTTATATTAAAAATCAATTTCTCTAATAATAAAAATTAAAATAAACTGAAAATCTCTAACTTGTGTTCATCCTCGATTTTGGTATCTAAGAACCCTAAATCTTCCCACCATCTAGTAGATCCCCATGCTCATTCTAATCATAGAATCTTTATATAGAACCATTGTTTCATAGTACTCAATAAAGTATAATCATATCTATATACAGCCAAATTTGATTCAATGTCAAAGAAGCTATCAATGGTTTGAATACCAAAAACAAATCTTGTATGCATCGGTCGGAATGTAGGCTCAAACCATCGCCATTTACACAACACTATATTGTAGGCTCAATTCTAAAAAAGATTAAAACTTAAAATTGCAATAGAAATCTATTTTGGGTTCAATCCCAATTCAAATTGGAAAACTACGAACTTTTATCGCAAAACAATACAGTGGAAGAAATGACATAAATCAATTTTTTTTAAATACAAATAGATATAATGCTCAACATCCTAAAAGATACGGAGCAGAAACAAAGTCATACAATAAAAGAAAACCAGCCAAAGACTAAGAAAAAACAAATAGTCCAAGCACCACGAAGCTCCCAAACCTTACCAACATTACGTGACTGAACCAAGAATATGATCTCAAAATAAAACTAGAAATACCAGCCATAGAGAAGTGATTAGAATGGGGGTAAATATAAATGATTCTAACTCTCCACTTAAACTCAATAGCCTTTGATTAGAATGGGGATATGGGTCTTACAAAAATTATATCTGCGATTGATATATAGGAAGAGTTAGGGTTCTTAAGAGACCAAAATTGGGGATGAACACAACTTAGAAATTTTTAATTTGTTTTAATTTTACTATTAGAGAATTTGTTTTTTAATACAAAAAATTAGTCTTAATCATATTTATCAATTAGTCTTCTAACTAATTGTAGGGGTTAAATTATAAAATAAAATATCAAAAGATTAATTTTGTTAAAAATAAAATTATGCCACTTAAGAATATGATTTGGATTAAATTGATATAATTGTCAACTTATTATTGGTACATCTAGGAAGGGTTTCAAACCGTTCCTAAAAAGGAGGGTACCATAGAATCCACCATTTATAATTTCTCTCTTGTACGTGTCTTTTTCATTCACATTTGTCCCCACTCTTTCGATGCACGCCTCTATCAGTGTCACTACTATTCTGTGAGAAAATTCCCATAACATTTTTGAAAGAAATTGTGATAATTATAAAATAAAATAAGACAATATGATTTATTTATTTATGTAGGGGTCAACAATAGTATTACAAAATTTTGACAAAATTTTTTACTATCTAATGCTTTCATTTTAATTTTAGCGAAATATAATTATATCATTAATATAAAATATTGTGAAATACATATGACCAGTTAAAAACCTATCTTAATGAAGATGTTTTATTACTTCTCCTACTCATTGCAATATACTATAAGTGTAGTCTGGATTTGTAAACTACCAAAATAATGCAATTATATACTTTTCCTGCAATTGGGTCCTTTGGTCACATTTTATTATTAGCTGTTGAAGCTAGTGTGCGTGCGCACGTGCCTCTCTCTCTCTCTCTCTCTCTCTCTCTCTCTCTCTCTCTCTCTCTATATATATATATATATATATATATATATATTTCTCAATTAAGATATATATATTTCTCAATTAAGATTTAAACTGTGAGCTAAGATGTATCAAATTAATACAATTCGATGTCTTTATGTGTTGTCTTTTTTGCATTTTGCGTAATTTTGAATTAAGTGTGGTTATTATTAGATAAGTCTTTATCAAAATAGCAATTTTAAGATTTAAATTCTCAATATTGGTTCATCTAAAATCATAGTTTATTTTCTTTACCATTAACAACTTTTGAGTATTCTTTTGCATTTCGTAGACAATGATAATATGGATTTGTTACCTTGATTATGAAGAATAAAAAAAGAAAAGTGAATAATATATTCTCTAGGTTTGGAAGTTCTATAAAAGTAAAATAAATATGTTAAATTGTTTCCTTACATTTTAATCGCTTTATATAATAATTGTTTATTAAAATGGTATATTATATATTTATTATTTATTAATATATTTTAAAAAATTTTCACATTAAATAGCTCTCTAATAATTAAAATGTGATACCACTTTGATCTCTAAAAGATGCATATAATATTTATGTGATCCCTTTTTTCAATAAAATATGAGTTTTTAGTGATCTATTTGATGTCAAATAACTTTCAGAAAAAATAAAAAAATGTTACATTTTAACTTTTAGAGACATATTTAATGTCAAACAACTTTTAAGAAAATGTGATGTTACATATTAATTTCCAGGTACCAAATTAAATTATATACATTTTTCAAAGAGCAAAATACATGTGTACTCTTTTGAAAATGGATGGGGATTTATAATATATTAAAATATTCGCGTTATTTTGATCCTATATGAAAAGAATTAATGTGTTGCAATATATTTATTTAAAGTTATATGTTAAAATAAAAAACTATATTGTGAGATAAGAAAAGGTTACTCTTATTATATTGAAAATTATGATATTACAATATAAATTGAGTTTATAATATTTAAAAAAAAAAACTTATTTTTCAATATGTTTTCAAGTTACATCGTAATTTTTTATATCTAACTATAATTTTTTATGTTAAATTATAAATTTTTTAAATATTATGTATAATATAATATTTTTACACTGTACTTTGAAAAATATTAGAGTAATGATAGAGAAACGCACAAACAGTGCAATATATATGCGACACATATTGAAAAGTGAAGAAAATGACAAAAATATTTGGATGATAGATCCCACATAATCATTGTTATTTTTGTTCAATTTTTTTTATCCAAAAATTTACTAGCATTGTATTATTTGCACTAGTAAGTTTTATATATATGTACACAAAACTTACCAACATTTACACTGTTTATGCTAATAAGTTTTGTAAAAAAAACAAAAATTTACCAACATAAACAGTGCAAGCATTGGTAAGTTTTGTAAAAAGAAAAAAAACTTACTAGCGCAAACAAGTGCTTGCACTGTCTTGCACTATTTGCGCTGGTAAGTTCCTGGATAAAAAAAATTGAACAAAAGTAACAATGATCATATGAGACCCATCATCTAAGCATTTTTGTCGTTTTCCTCTTTTTTTTTTATTTATCACGTAGTACATCACAAAAAATACGTTCACCAAATATTATTCAAAATATTATAACATGATATATCTTTTAGAGTTATTATCGAATGTAGCTTCTAAAACATATCAACCACAAAGGGACCCATACTAAGTTAGACTAATTATATAATGACATAAATTTATATATTTTGCATAAAATTTTATAAATTTAATTATTAATAATTATAAATTAATCCTTTTAAAAAGTTTAATATTTGCTATAGATTAAATTTTTTTTGTGGTCTGGGGTTGGGGGGATACGAGGGATTGGGGCTTTGCCTCTACTATTCAAAGCTGTATCCCTCTAGATGTGGTTCTTTAGAGGCTGACATATTAGCCATATGATCCACAACCTCAACCACTTTTATAGATTAGTTTGACCTATCTAACTAGTGGGTCCAAATGGGCTGGGCCTAAATGGACTGGGCTAATATTATATTGACTCATTAACATTTGTTATATGATGACATGAACCATTTAATTAGCAAGCCTAAATGGGTATGGGTTGGGCCTAAACGGATTGAGCCTAAATAGGCTATGTTGGCCTGTTTAAATCTGTGGGCTAGCTAGCCTTAAATGGGTTGAGCCAATGTTATGCTATCTCGTTGATATTTGCTATATGTTGACATAACCTATTTAATTAGTAGGTCGAAATAGGTTGGGCCTAAATAACTCAAGCCAATATTATGCTAATTCATTAACATTTGGTATTGGTTGACCTAATCTAATTTAACTAGTATGCCTAAATGGGTTGGGCATAAATGGGTTGTACTAGTCTATTTAGGGTTTGTGGGCTAACCTTAAAGGAGTTGGGCCAGCATTATGCTGGTTTGTTAATATTTCTTATAGGTTGGCATGTATCCTCGAACTAAGACAAAAACATTAAATTTCCTTCTCGATCATCCTGACTTGGCACTACCCCAAGCAACTCATAGCACATGGTCTATAATCACAGTCGTGATATCTCTCCCATAGAGCCCTACATCCACTAGCCGGCTCTCCATCGACACACAGCCCTAACTGAAATGCAATATCCTCGAGCGTGATGCTGCATTCTCCATATGGAGGAAGGAATATATGGATCTTTGATTGCCAATGCTCAATAAAGACACTAATTAAGGCATTATCATACTCACACAATGGAACTTAGGTTGCATATCATAATCCTGCTAGCCTCAAGCACATGGCTCCATCAGAGCATGGGGCAAAGGTACATGGAAACGCCCAGTGTGCAGCACTCAGTGTGGCTGTGTAGCATGAATACAACATCAATAACATTAACAAAATGAAACAAAGCTAAATAAAATTAATTGAAAGTAAACTAGAATATATTAAACTACACTAATTAAATTAAACTTGCTCATACTTTATTATAAACCAAATAAACCTCAAAATTCAACTTTATAATAGAATAAAACTAAACTATATGAAATTAATCTAAATAAATAAAATTACAACCCTAAACCGATAATCTTGTTTTACATTAACAAAAAGCAAAATAAAATATAATAAACTACTCTAAATTTAATTACACAATGCTCTATAATATAAATAAATATCAAAATTCAGCATTATAATATAATAAAATTAAACTATATTAATCTAGATAATTTAAACTATAAATCTAAACATCAAAATTTTGCTATTCAATAAAATAAAACTACAGTAAAGAAAATTTTAAACTAAGCAAAACTTAATACAAAAACTAAACCAATAATTTTATTTTATACCAAATATGTATAAACTAAAATATACGAAAATAAACTAAATTAAATCTCTAAACTAAAGTCCCCACCCAAAAAAATACTAAACAAAAGTATTCTAAACTAAACAAAACAAAACAAATACCTTATATTAAAATCTGACAGAAAATTAGCTTTATATTCAGATTTGTAGTAATATGTCCAACTATGTCCATTCAACATAAGTCATTGTGCTCCATCAGTATCCAGCTCTCAATTTCTCTACCGCTCTCTTCTTCCTCTTCTCTCTACCACTTTTCACTTTATCCTTCTCTCTCTCTCTTTCTCTCTTTACCTTCCCACGATTTCACAATGCCTCTAACTCAGCCTCTCACATGATTTCATAAGCCTCCCACAATTTCACATTTCTAGGCAAAAAGTCACATAGAAATCATGTGAGACTCACATGATTTCAATGCAATTCAAAAGCAACGAAATTATGTGAGGTTGGCATGATTTCTTTAGTTTTGAATTGCACTGAAATAGTGTAAGCTTCATTTGATTTCTGTGTGTTTTGTCAGCAACTTCAACAATTTTTGGTTGAATTTTGTCTATGAGAAACCATGTGATACTAACACGATTTCCTTATAAACACTAAAAACAAGATATTTTGAAAAATAAAGATGAAACGAGACATTCTCGTACTTAATTTTTTTAATTTTAAATGTGTAAAAAAGCCTGATCTATTTAACTAGAAGGCAAAAATGGCCTGGGCCTTAACGGCCTTAGCCTACATTATGCTAGCTCATTAAATTTGTTATAAGTTTACCTGACCCATTTAATTAGCAGACTCAAAGCGATCGAGGCTAAATGGATTATGTTGGCTTGTTTAATTTTGTGGCCTAACCTTAAACAGGCCTCGCCAACATTATGTAGACTCGTTAATATTTACTATATGTGGCCCCACTCATTACTAGCAGACCCAAATATGCTAGACCTAAATAGCTTTGGCCATTATTATGTTAGCTCGTTCATATTTGTTATGGGTTGACTTGACCCATTTAACTAACGAGTCCAAATAGGCCGGGACTAAATGAGTCGGGCCAATATTATGTGGACTTGTTAATATTTACTATAGTTTTGATTGACATATTTAATTAACGGGCTCAAATGGGCTAGGTTAGGCATAATATTTTTACAAAAATAAAAATTATTTTTTTATAAACATTATTTCTTTAAGTACTATTTTGCAAAATTAAATGTTGATATAAACACAATTTACATGCCATTATTACAAATCTACATAAATGATTTTTATTGGTCCATATATGCAAGGGTTTTGGAACCCCAAAAATATTCAAGTTTCCATAGAATTTCCCTATTAAATTTTCAATAGACTTTATATTATTAAGTTTTATACTACCAAACCTTATCTTGTATCAAAAAAAAAAAAACCTTATCTTATCATCTATACCAAACTAACCGTTACTTTCCATTTATCTCCCTTTTTTTTTTCTATTTGATAATTGTTATACGCATTTGTGTTTTTGTCTTCATATATCAAAACTCAAATTTAAATACTAAAACGATCCTTTTCCTCAAAATCAGGCCTTATCCTTTTTTTCCTATTTGATAATTATTTGTAAAATAAGAAAGTGAGAAATTATTTACTTTTAAATCAATATTTAAATCCCATCAAAATAACTTAAGAATGAAAAATTCTTCACTTTACATAGGAAGAAGTTAAATTCGTTTATTTTTACATAAATCTCTCGTCTCTCCATTCAAACATCTCGTTAACGAGTTATATAATCTTAATTTTGAAACTTTGTCAAAGGAAAGTATTGATTTCTTTATTATGACAAGTAATATTGTAAATTGAATAAAACTTTTTGGTTTAAACCACCAATAAACTGAATAAAACTAAACTAGTATAATTTCATTTATTAGTCAATGATTTGTACTTAACTTTCGTTAATAAGACTGCTTCTATTACAAAATAAGTTTCTTTAGCTTACAGATTAATGCGATTGTCAGGAAAATATTATAATTGTTCACTATTAAAATGGTTAATCTAACAATTTTATAGCAATCATCGTCAAAGACCAAAATACAAGTTAAGACTTAAATTCATGCCTCGTTTTAACTGGTTGTTGCTAAGTTATGAACCATTTTGGTTCTTAATAATTTAAATTTTGAAAAAATTAATAAAATTATATTTTAATCCTTGTTTATTTTTTTCTGCCGATACTCTCCTCATTGTCATGACACTTCCGCAACTGCAGCAGGCAACTCCCTCCGTGACCGCTGGCTACCCCTCGCCGCCGGTGAGTTCATCAATGCTGGTATTATCTTCCCCCAAAACAGGATCAACCTTTCATAGATATTATTATAAATTGTTATAAACTTTTTTTTTTATATAATAAAATGGTCAAATCTCAACCCTTCATAGATGTTTTCTATAGCCAGAATTCAAAGACCAAAATTCAAAGACCAAATTGATCCTTGACGTAGAAGCCTCAAGTGAGTCAGAGCCTAAATTTATAAATTCAAATTCCCAATTCCCTTATTTGATGAATTATATATTCATCATTTGGTAATCGCGTCAAAGAACCACTTATCATACGAAAGACGTTACACCATTTTATAGTCAAGATGTTAAATAATTATTTTACGGTTCCATTAAAATAGTTAGATTAGAAAGTCAAGGCATTATGTTTTATTTTCATTAGGTTTTGTGCTGTCTACGTAAAATAATCTATACTCCACACGGACTTTGGCTTTACAGGATGCAGTTCATCATTCAATGACTAAAACTTTCTTTATTATTTTTTATTTGTATTTTGTTTTACCTCAGATTATTTTTCAGGACTAAGATCGCTTTGCAGTTTTTTAATACCGTGATCCGCTTCCAGTTTATATATGAATCTACCAAGCATGAGATGGCATAACAACACAACACCCCGCAAAGAGAAATTTGACATTATCACAAAACTGCTTGGAGACCCAGTCATCATCTGAATGGTTCAACTGGTGCTGATTCTTCTAGGAAGTTTGCTGCCTCAAAATATTCTGCAGCTTCTAATATTTTACCCTCAGACTTGTGAAGAATGCCAAGATTATACCAAGCAGAAGCATTCAATCTGTCATGCCGTAGTGCATCCATCAGAAAACTTCTAATAACAGCAGGATTTGATTGATGACTGCACCGTCTAAGAACCACAGCAGTAGATATCAAGCTAGGGACATGTCCCGGATCAATATCCAAAGCATCACGAAAAGCTTTTAGAGCCTCCTTGTAACGGCCGTTTGCTTCGTACATTGTACCTGTGAAAAGAAAAAACACAACAAAACCCATTATATGCAAGTCTGTGGAGTTATGTTTTAGTTATGCAAATAGGCATAGGCTAGTTTATCATCATAATATTGAAAATTTGGAGTACGTTAGACCTATTTAATTGTTTTTACGGCATGCCTTTCTTCACTAAGACACTGCGGTACATGCCTCGTGAGTCACAGTCACACCCAAGCTCTCATCGCTTAGCACCTTACTACACCTAACATATTACATAACTATAAACAAAATAATACTATGTATCAGACAGTAACCATAAGTTATTAACAAGTGATTATAATCAGCTAACGCATTTTCAAATATCAAAAAACTCAAAGGTAAATAATATATATTTACCTATTGCATGCAATCTAGAAGCATTGAATGGTTTGATGGCTTTAGACCTTGAAAGACACACTTCTGCATCATGCCAATATGACAGAGCTATGTAGACATGAGCAAGATCGTGCCATATTTCCACTTCCAAGTTCCTGGCATGATCTCTAGAATCCTGTTCCAAAGCGTAAGGATAAAAAGGGTAAGCAGCTAGAAACAATGTCTCTTCTGAAATGCATTTCTTACACAAGTAAAATTAATAAATTGAAAGTTAGAAAGAGAAAGAAAATGATCCAGATTCAACAATGCAAAGAGCAGGACTTCGTTTTGACTTTTCAGATAAAAAAGTTGGCTACAACCTCTACGACAATTGCATATGCATTACTTATACAAATCATAAAAACTTCAATCATAACTCTGTCAAGCACGTTCATTCACCAAACATGCTTCAACATTTGAAACAAAAAAAAAAAAAAAAAACAGAAAAGAAAAAGCCATGGTCTAATGGATTGCATCTAAATTATGTGCCTATAAAACTTTGTCATCTTACTGCAGAGTCCATTCTTTCACCAAATAGTTTAACAGATCAGGAGGACCATTCAATAACCATCAATGTCTAGCAAATTATTAGGATTGATTCCTTAAAGGACATATCCAGAATATGCATGTTTCAATTGGCATAATTTATAAAAAAAAAAAAAAAAAAAGCCCTATACCAAATGCATTTTGGCCCAACTAGCACTAATAACTATTAAACCAGCTCTTGTTAAAGCTTGAATTTGCATAGGGTTTTAATCATCTAGTAAGAGCGAACCTTGGCGCAATGGTAAAGTTGCTACCTTATGATCTACAGGTCATGCATTTAAATCATGGAAATAGCCTCTTTGCTTGTAGGGGCAAAACTGTGTACATCTACCCTCCCCAAACCCCACCAAGAGGGGAATCTCATGCACTGAGCTGTCCTTTTAAGGGTTTGGTCATCTATATATCCTAATACTTCCCCCTCCCATGTCGATTGAGCAGCTCTTCTTGCAAAACATGATGGTTCAAAATGGGGAGATAGATAGACAGCAGATTTGAATTTATAACCTGCCATTATGATACCACTATAATATACTGACTCTCCAAGGGCTTAAATTCATCAAGACCATAAGATCTGTACAAACCCATCATCCACATTAATTTTAACCAAATGAAATATTATTGAAAGAGGTAATATCTGGGAATAGAGGAAGAATAAAGAAGTAAACTTTCATCTAGAAATAACCAAGTTCCTCTTCAAAATCTAAAGGAAAATTAGAAAGAAAGCTCATTCTATGACCAATCGTAAAGATTCAAAACAACTTGAATTTATTTGTTTTTTTTTTTAAATAAAAAAAAGCTTCCGCAAAATCTTCACAATTTCACATAAAAATATTGACTATCATGTGTGTACCCAGCTCAAGCACACTGTTAAGGAGTACCATACTTTAAACAGTTGAATGTTCTCCTCAATAAATCCAAAGGAACACTTTAGTTCCTGCTATTTTTCTATTTGAAGAGATGCATCTATGCCGAACTGAACTGAACCAAAGATGACCATGCCTACACTGCTCTCTATTACTGTTCCTATCAATGTGATCAATTATGGACTGGTACACTTCCTTTCATCCACAATTACAAACACATGATTGAAAATTTCTGCAACTAAATTCAAAACTATATGGGAGACCACATCCAGCCAATTTTGATCATAATAATCGCAAGAACAAAAGCTTATGATTCAGAATAATAAATCAACCAGCACTACAACCAACAAACCTTATATAACTTCTTCCTTGGACCAAAAGTTTTTTGCTGAATATGAAGAATGGAAAGAAGCTGAATATATGTCTCAAAGGCACTCCTTAATTGGCCCTGTGCAATTTGCAGTTTAGCTTTTGTTCGCAACAAATCTCCTTGATCCCATTTTGCAGTCTGATCCAAAGCAGCATCGACAACTGATTCAGCATCCAAAAACCGTTTTTGAGCCGATAATATCCGGGCTAACAATAACCACCCTTTAACACTAGACCTAGCTTCCAGTTCTAGAAAGCACTTGGCATAATGGAGTGCAGCATCCAACTCCCTTTGCTCAGCATATTCTAAACTGAGATAGTACAGTACAAGTGGCTCTCTCATTCTGGTTATTTTCCCTGAAGTTTCCAGCAACTGAAGTGCCTCCGATTGTCCCCCAAACCTCTCAGAATCAGAAATAGCTAATTTTGATTGTGCTGAAAGTGAAACACCAAGTAAGCAATTGGCAAGACTTTCCAGCTGGTCACATTTGCCACTCAAGTTCTCAAGTGCTCTGCGAGCAAAGCTGACCCCATCTTTTGCAAGATCGGGATGCTTGCAACAAATCTTAGAAGCCATTAACAAAGCTGGAACATGTTTTGGGTCTTCACTGCTACCCAACAATTTTCTAAGAAGATTCAGTGCTACCAAGTCCTGACCAGCCGCATAATAACAAAGAGCAAGGGCATAGTACCTTTCTGTTCGATTGATAGTCCCAGGAAGCAATTCTTCCCATTGATTGGCTAAAGCTATCAAATCTCCTGAAACAGATAGAGCAAATGAAAGATGGTCCAAAATTGAAGGATCCCACTCAATTTCATTTTTAGAAACTTTTCTCAGCAAAATCATTAAAATAAGTATAGCCTCTTCTATGTTGTTTCTGGGTACAAACGAGCTGTCCATTTGTGAACGGAGATTTGGGGGGATTGTTTCATCTCCGCTATAAAGAAGAAAAACAGCAAATTCTTTCTGAATCTTTGCTGTGGTCTCAGCATCAATATTCCATCGATGAAGGAGAGCCTGCCGGTAAGACAAAATAACTTCACGTGGACAATCAGCTAGTTTCCATAATTCTGGAAGTAGCTCAACTGCCTCACTCAAAGTCTCCTGCAATTTACATTCAGCACCAAAGTTTTCAGGCAAGCCTTCAGGTAATGAAGACTCAACTATGTCCAGAATAACTTTGCAAGATTGAGCAGCTTCTGCAAGAATGATTAGAAATATACATTAGATAACATTTTGGCTTCTCATATAGCTCAATCGTTCCCTTAAATTTTATGATAGATAATTTCTATCAAATTGTCATAAGCTCGATTGTTTGCCAGGATCTCAAGGTAATGAAGATCTTATTTGGTCGTGTTGTGAAATCAATGAAGCTACTTTTTAGTTAATGGGGAAAAAAAATGCTCCTTTTAATTTTTTTGGGGTGTTTGACCAAAAGTATGAAAATGCTAATATGTGGCAGCAGTAGCAGAAAATCTGATGTTAAAGAGGAACAAGAAATTGTCGCTTCTCCAATGAAGCAAAAGCGACAACAACAACAAAGCGTTTTGCTTCCAATGAAAATGTTAGCACTTCTTTTGTATTCTTGACATCTATTAAGCAATCTTAGCACTTCTTTAGCGTCTTCTTGTCATATATGTTGGGTTGGGTAGTGAGCAACTGAGTTTTTGGCTGTTATAGGTGATTGAAAATGGTAAAATTTGAAACCTTGAAAATAGAAGTTGTTTTTATGTTTCGTGTAAACATACAAAAATTTCACACCACAATGCACATTGCGATGGCTGCAATACCCACAATTGCAACAACCGCAACCGCGATCGCAATTTAAAACCATGCAGGAAAATAAAGCACACGATGGATGAAAGACATGTCAATGTGCATATCAAAAAGAAAACACACAGTGAAAAGCCGCAGGTTCCATGAAGTTAAAAAGCAACAAGCAATCTGTGAATCAAATAACAAGTGAGGGCACCTTTAAACCTTCCAAGAGCCTGCAAACATTTTGCTTGAAGGAAAGCTGCTTTGAACAGTAAGCCAATAGCATGTAGAGACATTGGAGGTGGTGCACAATTCTGGGAATGTCTCCTACGACATTCTCTGTTTTTGGCGAGAGAAATTTTTATCTGGGGAGTTACAGCGCCTATATTTATTCCCTCAAAAACATGTAAAGCAGCTTCTATATTCCCTTTCTGATATTCATATCTTCCTAACAGAGCTCTAGCTTCCTGCAGATTACCAGCATATTATTCTTTAAATAGATTAGAGGCAAATTACATGAAGTCCAACTAATAGATTATCAAACAACCATGATATGAGAGAAACTACAGCTTTGATAATAAAATGAGGTGAGCCGAATGCATCTTTCATACAACTAATCAATAGATGCTAGGGTTGGCTACTATGAATACAAAAGTCAACAATAACAACAACGCCTTTTCCTACTAATTGGAGTTGGCTACATGAATCAAACAAAATCATTTCATCCTATCATAAACTCTAATTAATCATTCAGTATAGCATCCAACCAAAAAGCAAGGAAAAAGTTTTCGAAACAATCAACCTCGTAATTCAAGCAGCCACTCTCACGTAAGGATGATTCAGCTTCTTCGATGTTGCCAGTATCCGGCTTCCTCTCAACTTGTCCATCCTGACCAGAATACCCGCTCCCCGTCGCGGAATAATAATCCTTGGTAGCAAGAGAATCTGATGAAGAAGGAAGCATCATCTCATCTGCTCCTCCTCTTCCTCTCAACTGCTCCCCTGAGCACAGGCAATTCATCATATTCTTCAATTTCCTCCTCACTTTGCCTCTCCTCCTCCTCACCTGCCCTTGCCTAATACCACTCCCCATGCTTTCTCTCCTCACTCAAAAACCTCCCAACAGCCACAACCGTTGAACCACCACTGTCACATATCAAATTCAAACCACAATCATCACCCAAAACAACAAATAACCGTTTCCTATTCAATTAAACTGAATTAATGTTTGACTAAAAGAAAATCCACCGAAATTTCAGCTATATATGTTCAGGGAAATCGTATCATATCATAAATCATATATATAAGTATATATACATGATCCAAAATTGAAACGCGATCAGAATCAAACGAATTAAAAGGATAAGATAAGTAACGTCACAAAACTAAAACCGATGCATAAATAAATAAATACATAAGAAATAAAACAGGAATTTCGTACATGATTTTGGTAGTCAATTGAACTCTCTCTCACCCTAGGAACCAGTGGAGAACTCGGAAATACAAAAGAGGAAAAAATTGAAACTGGAAAAGAGAGAAAAAGAGAAAAAGAGCGATGAGTCACCTTTTGTTTTTTGAGAAAGAAAAGCAGAGGGAAGAATGACGGGGGGCATGAACAGTAACGGCCATTGCTGAATTCCAGCGATCAAAGGCACCTTTGAGTGCTTTGAGTCAAAATCAAAGCATCCAAAAGCTTCTACACCCCTCTCTTTTTCCTCTTCAGCTTCTCCTTTTTTTTAAAAAAATTTTCTATTTCTATTTTATCTCTCTTTATTTTTTAACCTTTAACTTTATGTTTGTGATATTTTGATGGGTGTGCGAATTGCGAAAGGGGCAATTGGTGTGTGGAGTGGGGAAAGAATGAATGAGAAGTTAGAGGGAATGGAAAGCGTGTGGGAGAAGCATCACAGTTTCAGAAAAAATAGAGAGAGAACGGGAACGGAATCGCATGAAGAAAGTTCGTTTTGCTTTTATTGTGGGACGCACTTTCAAGGTTTTTACTGCTGTTTCCTGCATGAGGATGAAAAAGGCCGGGAGGATAAGTGCTTGCCACGTGGTATGCGCTTTCATACTGTGTGCGCTTGCAATTAGATGGCCATTAACTACTCTCTTTTTTCTTTTTCTTTTTTTTTTGAGTGAGCCATTAACTGCTCTTTTAGCAACTCTACCAACTACGAGTGTCGCTAATCAATTAGTTAACTAGTTAATCAGTTAGTTAAGTTACACTTCTAATTCTAAGGTCAGAGGAGATACGAAAGGGTTTTGCTGAGAATTGATATACAGCAATCTACAATAGATTAAAGTAACATGCATCCTGTTACGAAAAAAAAAATTGGGTAACATGCAGCCTTTGTGACAATACATATTAACAATTTGAGAGATGCTAAAAGTGCCAATAGTAGCAACACACAAATCATGTTCTTGGTATTTCTTTTAAAGAAATTGCTCATAGGCAAAGCCAAATTGGTTGACGAGGAAATGCAGAAATCATGTAATCACCATTGACCAAACTGATTATTATTATTATTATTATTTTGTCATATGAAACTGTTATTGTTGGATTCGAGATTCCTTGTGGCTTTATTAAGTTGGGCCTCAATGTATGTCCAATGATCAATGACGAAAAGTCGCCACTTGCTACCTTCTTTATCCGCCATCGGCAAAGAGGAAACTTGGTCAAATGTGAAGGGCAAGTCGCACAGTGTGGCTCAGCCTCGAAGGCCCACGCCTAACGTTATGTTAAGGGGTAGTTGGGTAATTGCAATGTTTTCATCTGACCAAAAAAAAGAAATGTTTTTATATTCTCATGAATGTAGCCATAAGAATGTGAGATTTCCATCTTTGCATGTAATTTAAGAAAAAAAACTATTTTTGGATAAGTTGTATTTTTTGGAATGAAAATTGATCTATTTTCATTTTTATCCTATGAAAGCCTAACATTTTCATAGGAAGAGAATGTTATATTTTTACAACGGTAAAAAAGACAATTATCTCTACTATTAACCACCATCATAATCAATCTGTCATTGTCGCCACCGAACCGTCGTTGTTAGCCACTGGATCTCAACTACCACCACCACCTCTGCTATTTTGTTAAGGGTATTTTAAAAAATATATATATAATATTTTTAAAAATATCAGTATCAACCAAATATAAAAAATGGTTTATTTCCAAATATAATTTGTAAGATTTTTGAGAATTTAGTCTATATACCAAAAATTCCTAAATATCATGTCTAAGAAAGCTAATTCTGAGAATGGCATGTATGCCCAAAAATGCTAAATACTATTCTTAGAAATGAAAATTTATTTTGTTACAAAACGTCTCTTAAACAACTCTGACCTGGGATGTGATTATTTGGAACTAAATAGATAACTCTTGCCATAGGGCTTTAGGAGAAATTCTTTTATCCTCAACAAGTATTATACTCTACAAAACAATCCTCATCGTTAATTTCTTTTCTCTTTCCTATTCTCTTTTTTCTCTCATCTATAATCAAAGGTTGAGACATTTCATGGAAAAAAAATTTCTTCCTCCATGAAGGATAAAAATATAACTCGGGCTTTAGACATCTCAATTTGGGTATTTGTGCTAAACGAGATTGCTTAAATATAGTGCATTACTAGGCTGGTAATTTACAAAGTAATCAACCTAGTAGGGAGGTTTGTGTCAATTTCATTTTTCTCAGTATTACACAATAGTTTTTGACTTTAAGACTTGTGTGATAAAGAGGGAGAAGGTAGGATAAAGTTTTCTCCTTATAACAATTGCATTAGCCATGTTCTCGAGTCTCGAAGGGGCATGTATATCTAGTTAGTTTTGGATTTTTATTTATTTATTTGGTGGTGAAGTAACGCTATATCAAAAATAATTAAAAACAAGATTCATTTTCAGATTTTTACATCAAATGTGAAAAACTTTACAATTAATTAAATCAATTGACATCTTTAATTGAGTAAAAACACCCAAAAAAAAAGTATAATTACTGTTTGATAAATTGTACAAATAAGAAACCATCCTAAATAACCCATCAAATCCAAATTATTCCCCCTAATTGAGTAGTTCATACCATGCTTCAACACTTCAATTTGAACAAAATAAAACAAAATAAAGAATAAGGTATCTGCTTGCATGCCCTGGTAGGACCTTATTTTTATGCACTCCATTCAACAACGAAGAATAGATGCACATGTTACCAAGTCACCAACTTTACTAATCCACGATATTCCTCGAGGCTCCCTGGTTCAACAATGTTCCTTAGCCTCTTTGAAAGGAACCATTCTCGCCAATTCTTGATGTAGTTCTCAACTTCTTCTTAGTAAGCTGAATAAACTCCGAAAACTGGTCATTTTGGTTTTCCTTATTGTTGGTACCATTAGCCATATCTGGTGCAGCAACAGTTGCGGGGTTGCTATGCTCTTGATCAATGTATGACACGGTTCCGATATTTAGCTTAGTACGTCGAATGTACTCATTGAAAGTGTCATCACTTTCTAGTAATTTCATACCATGTTGCTCCGAGTACACCCTCAGACCATGCTGTGTCTCTACCTTTGGTGTGTTAACGTATTCAGCTCTGAATGCAGCACCTTTGATCCCATGGCCTTCATGTGTTGGCTTTGTTGGCTGGCATTTTACCTTAGACTTTGAAATTGATGAGTTTCCATTTCCCATGGATGTAGGGGTAAAAAAAAGAAAACTTAACAAGGATATGCTTAAGGTTTAAGCTAAGAAGATTGTGGGTTAAGTGCTACTTGCAAGACAAGAGGCGCATAAGGTGGTTTATAGTGTTTAGCCGAGGTGTCAAAATTGAAAGATGGGAAGACTAGGAACTTGAAAAACGAAATAATAAAAGAAGAATCATGTTTTCAATTGTGATGCGGGAGCCAAATGTGTTTGCAGAAGCTAGCTGGTCAAGATTCCTAATAAGGACTAAATAATGAGAGCGCTTCTCGTTAGTTCTCTCACCGTGGAATGTGATGGTAGCTAGGAATTGACAAGCACAACCGTAACTATTATTATGTCAGGTCTGTCATTTGGACTTAATATATTGGGTGTCTATCAATATTTGAGAATTACATTCAAATAACAGGAGAATTCACATACATAATTAAAAAAGGAAAATGCTCGTTTGCACAAAAAAAATTCGTAAAACGACGCACAAATTCAAATTTTAAGTTACAGTGAAAATCATTTTAACAATTATCCATTCTTGATTGGTTATGCATTGCCAAATTTTTTATTTTTTCCCTTGATTATAATTGGTCCATCTCGTTCGTCATGTCATTCGTATTTCTGGCTTCATACTATTTAGCATGACTGATTAGAGAATTGATGAGTGACAGCATTATTACCTACCATTGCAGCCATCTCAAAATACTATATACAAATAACGTTCTTTATTATTACATTATGGCTTTCTCTATGTGGAGCTGTTGTAGCCAATTTTGGCGGCTTAGTCCTTCAGGGAGAAAGACACGAAAAGTAAGGTTTTCAAAAGGAGCACCTAAGAAGGTATCAGATTCCAAAGAAGACTCGTAGAATTGGAGGAATAAACAAAGCTCAGTTGCAATAAGAATCACATCATGCGAGCTTCCCACGTAGGAAATATGGTTCCACTTCCGTTGCAAGAATCAATTGTATTTGGAGAAATAATGACTTTCTGGTGGAAAACAACTCACAATTAATTGAATTGCACCCAGAAGGTCCTATTACATATCAAACGAACAAGTGACTAAATCAAATTATAAATACAACAAGGAATTGAAAGTAAGGATTCTCATCTAGAATTTGCTGTAGCTCTAATATGATCCTATGATAGGGTTTGGCCAAGGCAGCTTAAACAAAATAATCGCAGTTTGGTACGTGTCCCCTCAAAAGGGGTCAAAAAATCGCTTCGTAGAAACCAAACAAAGCACTTCCAATGAATATGATCGTAGACTTTAGTTTCCTTCCCTTGTTCTCATACCAAAGATTCTGTTTTACTATCTGTATATAGTCTTCCACCGCTGATCAATGTTTAGTATATCTCAACTTGTACACAATTCTGCCACCAGTTTTTTATGTCAAATTCTGGAGACTAGACTGCGCTAAATAATCATTTTCTTTCATGACTCTCCGGGACAGAGAATTTTGACTACGCATATTAATCTGCTCGCCCTGGTAGGCAAGGCATAGAAGGCCTAAAAATCGAGGACCTAAACACCATGTTGACAAAAATGGAGACAAAGCATAGATATAGCATCGAAACTATAGGTCCATAACAGTGACAGATATTTGATAATCCGCTACAAGTCTACAACATAACGCCCATAAAATTCTCCTGGTATTTTGCACAGAGACGAAAAAAAAAACCTCATATTATTATTGATTAAAATATGTTTTGTTAAAGTTCAGTAAAAGAATAAAAAATTAGTATGTAAATTGATAAAAGTATTCAATGTTTAAAAACTTTCAAATGTAAATGTTTTTAAAATAATTGATTATGAATATTGATAAACATTATTTTAATATTTTTCCTTCCATTACCTTAAGCATCATTAGGTGTACGACCTCTCTCCTTGAGTTTAGAGAGTTTCGCTTGAACCTAAGTGGAATGCAAAATGGAGATATGGATATATGAAACTGAATTCCAAACCCATAATCACAATTTTTTCCTTGATTAAAAAGAGATCAGGGATTTTGAATTGTTGAACTTATGATGTGCTTGTTCAGGTTTAAAAAAGCAACGTTTTTATGATGTAATTTGCTTTAGGAACTATCCTTCTAATTTATAAAAAATGTTAAACTATTTTTTAAGTATTTTAATTATTTCTAATTATCTTAAATATTTTATACATGTCTTAATTAAATCTTTTAAAAAATTAAATAATCCCTTAAATACTCTTAATGAATCAAGGATTTTTTTCACCATAATTAGAAAATTTGAATATCAGGCCACAAACTTCGTTTTTTAAAACAAAAATATAAATTTAATTATCATTATATATTTTACATTTAAATTTAATTTTGATGTACTATTAATATAAATATTTTTTATATAGTCATCAATAATTTGTTTTTGTGTGATATGCATAAAAATTATTTTTGCAATTTTGATACACTATCAGGATATAAAAGTTTTACACAAACATTCAATTATATATTGTTTTATCAGTAAAAGTGTTTACTCAATTACTTACTATCTTAAAAATCTTACAAATAGAAATATATAATTTGATAATAATATAAAACTTTTTTTAAATTAACGGTACATCAAAATTAATATCTGAAAAAAATTATCCAACATATAATAACTCTTTAACGTATAGACTAAAAAAATTACCATCCATATATAATTTACAAAATAAATAATTTTTATCAAAATATATACTGTAAAGGATAAAAAATGACTAACCAGCACGTTATTGCCGACTAGTATGCTAGTTTATTATAAATGTAACCTATGAAATTAAGAACTACCAGCACTTAATACAAAGATAATAATAAGAAATATATTTTTTAAAGTGAAAAGAAAACATTTATACAAAAAAAAAAAATTCAAATAAAAAATTTCATCGCGTTATTAAAATATAAATAAAAGCTCCATGCAAAAATTAAAATACGAATAGAAAACCAATAATACTTATAATCAACACTAATGTATTATAATCAGTTGAGGATATATACACGATAAGATGAGAGACTAATTGACCAAAAATATATCTTATTAAGGGTAAAATTTGCATCAAGTTCCTTATTTTTATTTTAACCAATTTTTAAATTAAATAATAATATATGGGTACAATTTTTTTAAAATAAGTGATTTAAAAGTTAAAAATATATATTCATCTTCAAAAAATATTTACATATTATTATTTAATTTAAGAATTATTTGATATAAATATAAGAAACTTAATATTTTTTTATATTAAATGGTAGTAAATGCTTTTGTCGCTTTGCATAAGAATCATTTTTTTCTTACAAATATTTTTTATTGGAGATAATATTATTTAAAATCTAATTAAATATAAACATATTTCCTAATTGAGATTTAAACCAATTTACCATGAAATTAAAAACTAGTCCTTTTGTCAGACCTAATCCTCATTTGTAAAGAATTAGAATTTGACCGCTGAAAACCATCTTCATATGTTAAAGTCAATAAGGGATGACATAATTTTTTAAAGCTGCATTAATGTCTATTTAATGTTTATGGAAAATTTGAAGAGAAGATTGGCTCATCCACTGGTGATGGAGGCGTTATGACCTGGAATATGGGCCAAGTTGTGTGTGAAGCGTTGACTAAGGTGAGGTTTGGTATAACGTTGCTATCAACCAACTCACATATAAGGAAAAGGCTTTGCTACAACTTTTTTTTATAAGTTGTACCATATATTTTGTTATTTGATGGTTTAGATAAAGGGCGCATTAATACAACTAATAATTATAGTCCTTCATAAAATATTCTCTCTCCCTCTCCCACATCGATTTTTCTTTTCCCTCCTCCTTCTTCCCCTCCTTCCCCTCTTATCGGCGCCATTGCCACCCTACGGCACCAGAACCACAGCATTACACCGCCTCGCGATGGGGACGTTTCAGTCCCCTTCCGCTGGCTGGTTCTCTTATGGAATGTGCTTCCCTTCAAGCAAGCCTTCATCCACGAACTCGAGTAGGACCTAGATCTCGCTGTTATGGTCATATATGTCATGGCACTTCACCACATTCGAATCATCCACATCACGGAGGATCTGGATATCGCGGTGGATCTAGCGACGCACCGAGTCCTCGTGGTGGCCGTAGATGACCTTGAGCGCGAAGACGTGATTCGTCGGGCAATGGACGACCTTGTAGACGGTGTCGCCGCTGCCACTACCGATGCGGTTGAGGTGCTTCAGCTCCGAGAACTAGATGAATAGGTGGCCACTGCAGCCACAGCTGGAGGTTGACGACAGAGGAAGCGGCAGCAGGACCGTAAGAACCAACTGGAATCTTCAACGATGGAATAGAGAGAGAGAGAGACTTACGGTGCATGTTACTTGTGAGGAATATCTATAAACCAATAAATCTTCACTATTAAACAAACTAATGTATGGTACACCTTATCAAGTAATATGCATCAAAGCCTTTTCCCACATATAATAGTAAGTGGAGAATTTTTCTAGCTCGCAGAATCAGGGAAAAAAAATTGAAACTTTGTATTTTTAATATTAGTATTTTAGTTTTGTAAATTATTACTATCGTTTATTTAATTATGTTTTATAATAAGCCGTAACTAAAGTATTAAGTGTCACATCAAAAAAAGGAACTAAAGTTTTAAGAAGTAATATAGAAGAATATTTTTTTCTTAATAAGTATAGATAAAAATAATTGAAAGTTGGAGGAATATAAGGCGATCTGTTAATGTAATCTTAAATAAAAAAACGTTTTTGAATAAAAAATTGAGTAAAAGTATTAACAATACAGAATCTGTTAATATAATCACTTTAAATTTATTGTACATATTTTTATTAAATAATTAATAATTTTTTAATTAGAAACGCTCAAGCAAATGGATTTTCAATCTCTTGTGCCTTCTCCCCTTCGTCGGTTTTTTTTCTTTAGGGGGTTCTTTTTCTTTTTATTTTAAAAACTCTATTTTCTTATATGTCATAAAATCAATTAACCTTTGTCTTTTACTCATTCGGTCTTTAAATTACCCATTAAATTTGCCTAAAATGTGCCATTCTTCCTTAATTCAAAAGAAACCATTATAATTGGTCTAATAGCGAGAGATTTGATTGATTTATATGAGATATTAGACCAAATCTCGTTGTTATCAATATAGTGAAAAAAATTATTTGCCAGAATTTATCTAAACGCGTGCTAAAATCAAGTTTGGAAAAAAAAAAAAAACATAATTACAGTCCGTTATAAGTCTACAATAATCAAATTCAATTAAGATTTATCTAACTACTTTTGCATATGAGACACCCACAAATCGAGTACATGATCTCCAACAATCCCACAAGTAACTTTTATCAAATCTAGAAAATGATACCGGCGGTCGTCGAAAATGCCACTGAGTTCACTAGAAACTGTCGCGAGAGGTCGTCACAGACGTTGCAGTAGAGCTCACGGCCTAAGCTTGAGCTTCTTTGTCTAGTTCGAGAGCCAGTCCATGCAACTATTATTTGATAAGCTAAAGGGTAAAAATAGAGAAACTACTATATTGAAAGGGCCATGTTATGATGGCCACAAGCCTAAAAAATGAGCTTCTAACATACGCGACTTTTATAAGCGAGACAATGACGCAATGTATTGTTGTTTTTGATCCCACTCAATAATTCAAAAATCGATGTACTGCATGCAACATGTGAGCGTAGAGCGTTACTCTTGACTCTAAAGCACCTGGCACCAATATTATATTTAAAAGTTTGTCATCACTACATCTAACTCGTTAAAAGCTAGGGATGAGATATGTGCGAAGCGGTGAATGGGACTCATTTAACATGAACCTATCCCCGTATTTGGCTACATGCTATTAAATTAGGCTAGACTAGTGGTTAAGTATATATGTATGCTCTTTACATTAATAATTTCGCATCTTAAATTTATTATTTTAAATGTCGTGTCATTAATTTAAATACACTAATAGTATAAAATAGTTTTATATTGTCAGCTAATAGTAATAATAGAAAGTGTCAACTTATACAAATAATTACCCATTATATTAAGGGGTCCACCATAATTTCTCATTTTCTAGTATTTTTATTGGTTGACAGTCCAAAACTATTTTACACTATTAATGCATACCAATTAAATTATATATATATATATATATATATATATATATATATATATATATATATATATATATATATATATATATATATATATATATATATAAAGAGAGAGAAAAAAAAAAGAAACTTTAATTTTGATAAACTGTCAATCTAACATTTTCGACCAATTATATATTATTTTCTATTTTTATATTTAATTATGATAAAGGTCAAATAATTTTAATAAAAAAATAATAGTGTAAAAAAATTATAAGGATAGTATTTCAAAATTATATATATCACAATCATACGTAATCAAGCAAATCACAAACATTAAAAATTAAGATTCTAAATTATTATCGTCAGTATTATCAAATTCAAGCTTGGCTGAGATTGAGTTTGCTAATGAGCTAACTCGTTTTTTAGGAGTAAATTTGTGTGAGTTTGGTGATTCTAACTTCTACAAAGATGACAAGTTAAATGAAATTACTAGCTATCACAACACGATCCATACATTCTACTATTTAATAGTAATAAATATTAGACACTTCATGAAATTTCTGAACTATGTTCATAGAACGCAATTCAGTTAAGAAAGAACTATAGAACATAGTCAGATAAGAACTCGGAATTTGCAATAGAAAAGCCTTTGCTTTTTCCGGTTTTTGCACATAATCAAGAGCACTTAAATTCATGTAACAAAGGGGAAAAAACTAAAAATTCTAAGTGCAGTAAATGTAACACTTCCTAACAAGAAATTGCCAAGTATTTTCTAGGCAAGATGAAACACGGATTCTTAATAAAAGGAAAATACAGACATGTACGCAAAACATTTTAGAAGTAATCATACATTAGATTCTGCTTATAATGTACTAATTGAGAATCACCTTCAACTAATATGATCTTTCTTCAAAGCCAAAAAGAAACGACCTTTATTCATTGATCATCAAGCCTAACTGATTGCATACTAGCAATAACACGCCTAGCCTAGATCAAGTGAGAAAATTTACAGCCATCATAATTGTTTGTCATCAGATAGTTACCTCCAGCCACAAAAATTGGTTGTGGCTCTCGCTTTCATAGCGCCTTTCAACTTTAAGTAATGGGTGCAGGAGTTGACTTGCAGGCTCAGTCTCGTACCTTACATAGACGTCCCTCCCATCAAGGAAGTCAATTAGCTAGAATCATAATCCAAAAGGATAGTGTGTTTGCATATGAATTCATGTATTAATCGACAAATTAATTAATGACACAAGCGAACTTGTGGTGAGGTTAATTTTATATATACGATACACTCATCCAATTATTTCTCAAGTTACGATATTTGAAAATCAAATATTAACACCATCTATAACACCTTTCTCATATAAATATTCAATATATTTATCTCACAATTCATATAGTGTATTTCGGTATTCACACATGCTCTCGTTAATATATGGTGTCTATATGATATTTATACCGAATGAGTTTAAAAAACATTTTTCTAATCTATAAAGTCTTGAGACATATATTTTCAACTTCAAGCTAATAAAGTATAATTAAATATGTACAGACGTCAAAAAAATATTAAATATATACACAATGAAACGTGAAAAGAAGAAACACGCTTGCCAAAAGAGAAAGGTCAATAACATGAACCACCTGATTTTTCTTCGACAGCAAAACATAATGGAAATTGAGAATCCACGAATCAAAAGGATTAATAATCTATCTTATTCCAACGGAAACATCATCAGGACGAGATTCTTACAAACAAGCGCTCGCATGCATGGATTCCCTTAAGCAAAGCAAAGCCAAAAATGAAGATCTGTGATTTTTTTTACCTTAATGAGAGGTTGAGTCAACGGAATGCCCCCACACGATCTCAGTCACAGGCAGAGTCCATATTAAACAAATAAAAATTATATATCTACGCTTAAATTATTTTATAAATTAAGATAACATCATATATATATTTTTTTCCTTATCCACTTTACATATAGGTTCAATTTAAGAGACATTTTTTTCCCTTTTAATTTTACAACAATCGTTTTATTATTTCAGCAAGCCCAGGCATCGGGCCAATTGGGTCGGGTTGACAACGCCGGATAAGTGGGCCCCACCGGTCTTCAAGAGGCTCGCGAGCTGCACGTGCCTGTCGTACTTGTCCTCATGGTGCGCCTCTATCCTCTGGCTGGGCAACTGGTCCCGCCGTCGGCCCAGAAGGGTCCCTTTCGTCAGATACTCGTGGGCCAGGAACCCTGCCAGAAGCTGATTGTTCCCCTTTGAACCCGACTCTTCGTTGTTCTTCTCCTCAATTTTCTCGTTGTTGGTGTTTTTCATTCCTTTTTGGGTGTGGCTCGTCTTCGGATCCTCATCCGAGCCAGCTCTCAACTTATCGAGCTTGGGCAATCTGGTCATTGGGTTTGGGTATCGATTTGGGCCTATGGTGTTCGGTTTTTTGGGCCTTTCGAAACCGCCGTCTCTCTCCTTGCGCTTGTTGGTGGTGTGGTTATTGGAATTAGAGCCAGTGCCAGTGGGAGTAGGCCACGGTACACGCCGTGGGGGTGGACGCATCGTTTTGGTACTCATGCTTCTATGGCTGCATGCAACTTCACTGTCATATAAAAGAATTAAAAGATCAAAGTATTATAAAATTTATTAAAATAAAAGGGTAAGGGCCAATGGTGGTGACTCCTGATTAGCTATCTTCTGGGAAACGGGTCTCTAGTGAAAATGTTGAAAAGTGAGAGGGGAAAAATAAAATTGGGGAAATTGGATGGTAGATGGAGGTGGTGGAAGAGGTTGTTGCCGGAATCTGGCTTTTGGGTGGTGTGTGGGGCTGCTTAATTTTCCGGCGTTAGGAGGGTAGACAGAAAATGGCGTTAGAGAGAAAAAAAGAAGGGACACAGAGATGCAATCTGCCCTGTGAAGAATGAGTGTTCGGGGCCCGAGGGGCTTGATTTTTTATAATGGGTGTTTTGATCCAATGCCCCTGTGAACACCGGATATTTACATGGATGCCTAGGGGTGGTTGAAATGACTCAATTATCCCCTCCCCATTTGTACAAGGAAACTTGCTTCCACTATTTCCTCCAATATGGGTGCAGAGATATATTATTTGTACATACTTCAAACTCTAATATCCTAATATTCTTTCTCAATTTTTTCTCTTTTTATTAATTATTTTACTTTTTTTTTTTTTATAAATTTTTTTTCTCCTTTTTATCTCTAGACATCCAAAATATTTACCTACCGCAGCAATACAAAAATCATTTCTCATATGGGCATGGCGCATGTGTGATGGGTTGCCAGTATATATATAAAGACAGCTACACTGCGATGTTTTCCAATCTAACCATGGTAAGTCTGGATTTGGCTTGTAAATGGTGATCCATACCCACGTAAGCATCTTATTCCCAGGAACTGCCCGCAATTTTTTAATGTTAAATTAATATTTATTTAATACGATGACGTAATTTTGATCACGATATACTTTAAATGAATTTAAACTTTTTTTTAATTTAAATTACTAATATTCAGAATTTATTGGATCTTAATTAACCCGACTCAAGTCTTGTTTATCTTTTATAGAGGTAAAAACTCTTCTTAATTTTAGCTTTATCTATTCGCAATATTTGAATTCAAATTTTATTTAATAAAAATAAATATTAAATTATTTGAATCAATTAAATATTAGTTAATAAATTTACACTCAAATACTATGAGTAAAGTTCACATATATAGTCAATTGGAGTTGTACATCTAGTTAGTTTTTTGTTCATATATTATTATGATATATATTTGGTTCTTGGATTCAATTTTTAAGTTCTTCATCAATGAGTCATCTATAAATAACTCTATTAACTAGTACTCGATAAGTCTAAAGATATAACATAATCTTAGATTAAGATGAATCTTTTTCTCAATCTAAATTTTACCTACCAAAATAAAAGTTCACATATATATAAAACTCAATTTACTTTTTAAAAAAAAAAAAAAAACTCTTATAGGTATCCTTCACTTGGAATAATCTTGTTTGAGGCACAGTTAGACACTAAATGTGGGTATCTCTCTTGAGATTCGAACCGTGATTTGTCGTGATATGAGGAACTAATCCCTTGACCTAATCCTTGTTGATTAAACCTCAATTTACTAATTAAATTATATTTTTTTTCGAAATCACAGATATCCTTCTATTGAAGACAATCATATTTATGGCGGATAGGACCACTTGGACAACAAAATTTTCCCTTTCGAGTTTTAATATAGCTGTATACCTAAGACTCGAACTTAAAACCTTCGATTAAGATAAGACAATCCCCTACCAGCTAACTTATGTATTCGCTGATACTAATTAAATTATATTTTGTGTTATTCGTGTATTATTTTATTTTTACAATTCAAGTAACTATTAAATTCACATCATATCATATCATATATCCATATATAAAAGAAGGTTTGATGAAAATAGAATTGGTAAGGTGGCATCATGTGGTTCTTTTGATTTCCCTCCAAAAATTCCACTACCTATAATACCAAATGATAAAATTCCACAAACAATAAGCCCAATTACATTTATTCATTTAATTTTATTTCATTTTCTATTAATTCACTTGGACTCTTGCAATCAACCATTTTATTATTGGTCCATGATTTATATTATGTTCTACATGGCAATGAATTATTAGTTGTAAATCCATACTATGCCACCATGTGAGGCAATCACAATTTTTATATTTTATATTTTTCTTTTTAAATACATGTGATCATTGGTTGCTTCTCTAAGAAGCCTTTCCATGGTGATACTAATTATGTATTTGTGTTAATTTTAAATTGATAAATTATATATACATGTATATTTTTAATCATATCATAAAATATTTTTTTTGGTGAAGAAAACATAAGTAATTTGAATCATTATTAATTACTTTTTTAAAATCTTGAAACATTCTTATTGTTGATTTATATCTTACAACTATATTTATTAAATTACATAATTTAAACTTTAATAAAAGAAATTAATTTCTATATATTGATAATATAAAATAATTTTATACTGCCAGTTAATAAAGTTTAAGGAGTATGACAAATTATGGTAGACAATTACTCATCATAATTTAACATATTCCTTGAATCTTATAAGCTAATAGTGTAAAGTTATTTTATATTATTAATAATGTATTAAAATTAAATCCTTAACATAAATGTTGTTTACTTTCTAATTAATATTGATATATCTAATTGGTGATACCAAATATATACATGATTCATGATATGCCAAATATATATATTACTAGAGTCATAGTTTACCTACCTTCTCATTTTGATCAATTTATATTAAATTTAAATTAATAAATTTTATTTACTTTACACTATTGATTTAATAACTTGAAAAAGTAGAAGATGAGAAATTTTGTAAGATCTTTATAATTAATTCTACAAGTTCATATCAAAATTTTATTTAAAACATCAATGCTTGCATCACAAAAGAAATTAGCTATAGAACTATTTTTTACTAATATTGATGGCTTAAATAGGTAATATCAAATATATAATAGTTTACCTACTTTATCATTTTATATTATGCTTAAATTAATAAATTATATTTATATATTTTTAATCTTATAAAGGTAAATTTTATTCACTTTGATTAATCTTTTTAATTGTACAAAATTGAAATTATGGATCTTTATCTTACGCAACTATATTTATTAATTTACATACTTTAAGCTTTAAAAAGATAAGGAATGAAAAAATTTTATAAGCTATTCACAACTTTATATATTAAAATCTTATTTAAGATATTGATACTTGCATGATAAAATAAATTAGTCATAAAATAGATTTTTTTTTTAACAATTACTTATACCTCAAATAATGGATAATACCAAACATATACATAGCATAGTAGATATTAAATATATGTATTACATGAGTAATGGCTTAACTAGCTCGCCATTTTTATCAATTCATATTAAGTTTAACTTAATAAATAATATTTATATAATTTTTAATATTATAATAAATAATTTTGTATATTTTGATAATAAAATGTAAAAAATTAATTATTATTAATTAATTTTCAAAATTTTACAACATTCTAATTGTAGATCTATATCTTATAACTATATATATTAGATTAGATACTTTAATTTTTTTTCCTAAGAAAGAAAAATTTTGAAACTTTTACAACTAATATTACAAGTTTTTATTAAAATTTTATTTAAGATAATGATGTTCACATCATAAAAAAAATTAGCCATAGATCAATTTTCTCACAAAAAGTGATACCTAAGCAAATGATAACACTAAATATATATGTCACATGAGTGATACCAATATATACTATATGAATTTATTGATTTACCTATCTTATAATTATTATCATTTTATATTAAATTTAAATTAACAAATTATATTATATATGTTGTTAATCATATAATAAATATTTTTGTTAAATTTGGATAATAAAATATAAATAAATTAATTTATTAATAATTTTTTTCATTCTTATAGTACTCTAATTGTAGGTGATTATTTGTTATATACTTTATTTTGATACTTGACCTATATTAAGTTATCATATATCATATTTATGTATATAAAAGAATGTTATGAAAGGGTGGATTTGAAAATGTGATAGCATGATAGCCATTTAGTTTCCCTCCAAAAATTCATCTTTCCTCATTCAATTCAAATTCTTCATTCTGACCAATTTAATATTTATTATATTAGCCAACTATAGTCAACCTTCTTATTTATCAATCATAACTTTCAATCATTTTATCTATTAATTATGTATTTTTATTTATTTATTTATGATTTTTCTTAAATGTTCATACTTACTTGCGAAGCTTTTTAAATTTTTTTTTAACAAAAAAAGTTTTTATGAGATTTTTTTTTTTTTTACATATTTTCTCTCGTAACATTATCTTTTCATCTTTCTTATTATTTTAATCAATTATGATTTACCCATACTTTTTAATTATTAAAACCAAATTAATAAATAGTATTTATATATATTTTTATCAAATAATAAATAATTTGTTAACTTTAATAATAATGTTTTAAAATAAAAATATAAATGATTTAAATGCATTTTAATTTGCCTAAAATAATTTCAAATTTTACTCATAATATTTTTTAATTTGACCATTGAATTATGACATGACATTGAAGAGTGACAGAAACCAATAATGGGAAGCTTTTTTTTTTTTACATATTTTCTCTCCTAACATTGCTTTTTCATTTTTTTCATCATTTTAATCAATTATGATTTGCCTATACTTTTTAATTATTAAAATTAAATTAATAAATAGTATTTATGTATTTTTTTAATCTTATGTATAACACTTCAATGTTAAATCTATATATTACAATTAATTAAATCCATAAGATTAGATATTACAATTATATTGGGATCTATATATCATAATATTATTTACTTTTGATTAATAAAAATATTATAAATTTAATGACATGAAATAGTAAGGGGATGGACTTTTTATAAGGACTTTACAACTTATAATATAAGTTGATGATGCTAGCATTAAAAAAAAAAAAGTCATGAAATATTTTTTTACAAATGATGATATCTCAAATGGGTGAAATAAAATATATATATATATATATATATATAATACCAAACACATTCATTGCTCAGATATTGTTTTGCCTATTATATAATTATTATCAATTTATGTTAGATTTAAATTAAGAAATTATTTTAATATGTTGTTAATCTTATAGTAAGAAATTTTTTAAAATTTGGTAATACAATATAAATAAAAAAATTATTATAATTAATTTTTTAATCTTACAACACTGTAATTATATATTTATATTTTACAACTATATCTAATATTAGGTACTTTAAGTTTTAATAAATAATGTTATTTAATTTTACTTAATAAAAACACTATTTATTTAGTGTTTTAGTTTTTTAATTAGCAATTTGAATTACTATATATAGTAATTAAATATTTGAACTATCAAACTAATTGCACATTATAAATTATATCAACTCAGTTTTTAAATTAGCAATTTAAATTACTATTAATTAATTTTTCAAATCTTACAACACTCAAATTGTATATCTATATTATATATTAACATTTATAAGATTAGATATTTGAAGTTTTAATATGTAATATTATTAATTTTTTTTATATTTAATGGCTCGAAAAGCAAATGATGAAGAATTTTATAAGCTTCTTTTTTTTAGGGAATTTTATAAGTTTTTTAACACTTACTCATAGAATGGAATTTTAAAAATAGATATAGATTAGTTTTCTAACTAATATTGATATGTCAAATAAATAATACTAAATATATATTGCACATGTGATATAAATATAATAATTACACTTTGAAGTTATACTAAATATATATTACATAGGTGATACAAATATATATATTGCACTAATAATAATTAATATATATTATAATTATTAGAAATTAAAACCAAATTTAAAATTACATATTTGAACTTTAAATCTTATAGTACACTCAAAAGTTATATGAATTATATTTTTTTAATTAGCAACTTAGATTACTATTAATCAATTTTTCTAATCTTATAACACTCAAATCATGTATTTATATTTATAATCTACAAGACTAGATATTTGAAACTTTAATATGTAATATTATTTATTTTTTATTAATAAAAATGCAATAGATTTAATGGTTCTGAAAATAGACGCTACAGGATTTTATAAGTTCTTTGAAACCTACTCATAGATTGACATGATAAGATCTTTAGCTAATTTAAGAAATTTTAATGACGCAAAAAAAAATCCATAAATTGATTTTTTAACTAATACTAATAATTTAAACAGGTGATATTAAACATGTACTACATGGGTGATATAAACATATAAATCACATAAATAATGATTAATATGTATTATAATTATTATCAATTAAAATCAAATTTAAAATTAAATATTTAAACTCTAAAACTTATAACACACTTTAAAATTATATCAATTCAATTTTTTAGTTAGAGATCTAAATTACTATCAGTTAATTTTTCTAATATATTTATGATATGAACTAAGTTTTCTGAACGGAGTTTTGATGAAGATACTTTTATAATATGATAGTTTTTTTGTTAAAATTTATATTAAACACAATATCTTTCATTAGTTAATGCTAGAAAGCTTAATTTTAAGATTTATATAACTTTAATAATTTATGAAAAAATACTATTGGTCAAATTTATCTACTCTATATGATCATAATTATAATAATTTTATTATTTTAAACATATATAATTTTATTCAAAATTTAAATTATATAAAATAAATATAAATAATAATTATATATTTAAATTGATTCAATATTTTAATTATATAAATCTTTTTATATTTAAATTATGTAACTTTCCTGTGTATCACTAAGATAACTACACTAGTAACTATTTAAATGAAGAAACCGGATACATAACTGAAAAATTAGTATTTACTACGGGTCTAAGTCAATACAAAATAAATACACGCTCGAATTTTATGACACGGGAAACTCTTTAATTAAATACATCTCATCAACATTGAATTTGAGAAATCGCTTTACGATGTAGCATTAAATATGCATACCCAAATATTTAATACACATCTATATAGGTTTAATTACAAAAACTAATACATTTGTGCAATACATTCATATATTTATATGATGGTGCAATATGTAATTCCTTCCAGAAATTTTCGAAGAGGTTGGGGGATCTTTTTTTGGATTTGGTGGGATACTGGCACTTACCTCTAGCTATACTTTTGTCTACCCAAAAAATATATACATATCTAATACCAATATTTAGTTTGTTTAAGTGATTCTATACTTATTTTTTTTTAAGTTGGATTTTAGGTTCGAATTTAATGGATAAAGAAAAAAAAATAGTGTTAGAAGATCTTTACTCTATAATGGGTTGGCTCGACTCAAGCCTAAAGCTAAATAAGGAGTCTAGTTGACTTTGGATATTGATTTTTTATAAAATCCAAAAATTATAAAGTATGATTGCATGATTTATAAAGGATTAGCTACAATGATAAACAAATAAAACTCTGAGAATGAAATAAAGATTTGAGCTTTGAAAATGTTAGTTGTAAAAAAAACCTAACTTTATATATAGTAATATCTTAAGGGTGAGATTGGCATAGGGACATAAATGTGGATGAAAAATCTATAGATTAGATTTATATGCATTCATAATTTATTGGATCTTAATTAATATAACTCAAGTCTCGTTGGCTATTTTGTAGGATAAAGCTTTTCTAATACTAGCTTTCTCTATTCACAAATATTTGAATTCAAGATTTAACTTCATTTTTTTTTGTGTGGAAATCACTGGTATTTTTTTATTGCAGACAATCTTGCTCGAGCTGGTAGAACCATTTAGGCGACAAAACTCTTGTTTTTCGAGTTTTAACGTAGTTATATACCTAGAGTTCAAACCCAAGTTCTCTAAGTAAGTTAGAACAACCTTCCACTAGCTAATCTATGCGCTTGTTGATACGAGATTTTAATTAATAAGAATAAGTATTGTATTACTTGAATAAGCCAAACATTAGTTAATAAATTTAAGGTTTAGGGTAAATAAGCCGCAAGTTACTGATTAAGTTATATATTGCGTTGTTCGCGAAACTTATTATTTTTCCAACAATTCACGGAACTATTTAATTCACATAACTATTAAACTAAAGAAACCGGGCACGTAACCGATAAATTAATAATTACAATAGGTCTAAGTCAATATCTAATAAGCACACACTCAAATTTTGTAACATGTGAAACTCTTTCATTAAACTAGACGTAAACGTACACTGTATGTGGAAACAATTTTTAAAATTATTATTTAATTTAAAATTATTTAAATTTGTTTAATATTTTATTTTATAAGATATTAAATTATTTTTTATAATTTTATTTTTAACATATTTATTTTTATACATATTTGTTATTAGTTATTGCAAAATGAATAAATTAGACACTCCTCTTTCAAGAAATATTTTTATTACATAACTCTTCTTCTTTTTCTTCTTTTTTTAAACATACACATATAGTTATAAAATGAATTTTGTTAATGAGTTTAAATTTTTTTTAAAAGAATTTGCAGTTAATCTATTTGACAATTTGATTAATTACATAATTTTTTAAAAATAATTGAATATAAATAAAACAATGAATTAGTTGAAATAATGTAACATATAAAGATATAAAGATTTTGAAATTAATTAAATTAAAATTTAGATATAACCTTTAGTAGGTTAAATTTAATATAAATATATTACTCATGAATTGGATGATAATTACTGTAACTATTTTAAATTATAACAATAATATTTATATATATTATGATTATCCAACAATTATGCACAATTGTTCGCCTTAAGAATTTCGAAATTAATCAAGACAAATTATAGATATTGTGTTTATCAAGTTTAATTTAACATAGATTGACCCAATATATAATATAAGTATATTAAAATATTACAAAATGTTATATAATGTATATCTAAAAAGAAATATTTAAAATCACTTAAATTGTCTTCAAAATTTTGATTTTGTCAAGTTTAAATTAACACATATAGCTATATTTTTTATAAATTAAATTAAATAATATCAAGATATTGATTTTACTAAAGAAGACACTCCCAAATATGGTTATAAAATTAATTTTGTTAATGAGATTAAGTTAAAATAATGGAAGTAATTTATTTGACAATGTAATGAACCACATAATTTTTTTATAAATAATAAATATTTTGAATACCCAATAAAATAATAAATTAGTTGAAATGATATAATATATAAAGAAATAAAAATTTGAATTTAATTAAATTAAAATTTAAATATTACCCTCATCAATATAAATTTAGATATTTTCACTTTTATAAAATAAGTGAAAAGCGATATGAATATTTTAAAAAAAATATATACATATTTTGTAACATAATTAAATTACTTTCAGTTAAAATTTTAAAATTATAACTATAGAGTAAAGATATAAAACACTTAAAAGTAAAAAAATATTGCATGAATAATATAGTAAAATTATATTTATTAAATATATTTGTGATATTCTATCTAAAATAAAATGTTAATAGCAAGAAAATTAGAACTTTGCATAAGCTTGAGTCTCTTGGGTATGCTCTCTATTCACTTTAAGAGTTAAAATTATAGAGGATTGAAACTCAAATTAATGAAGTTCTTGAGAAGAGTTTTTTTTTAATAAAAAAAAAAAAAGAAGAAAAAGACTATTCAACACCTTAAGTGGTACGATGCATACTAAAGCCCTCCCTTAAAAAAATCTTCTTTTGCCTTTTGGTACTTATCTCTTTAATTTACTCTCCTTTACCGTTCTCTTCCTCTATGTGTCGTTCTCTCCTTCTCATCCCTCACCTTATCTTCTTTGTCAATTTCTTAAACCTAGCCCCAAATTCCTAAACCAAGATTAACATACCTCAGATGAGGAAAACCATCACCACAAGCTTCTCCTCCGGCGAGCCACCTAGCCTCGATGTTGACGAAACCAGTGGCAGTTCCTCCCCATGGCCATCAGCGACACTCGCAGTGGCTTGCAATCCGCGCCACCCAAGATTGCGACGTTGAGCACCACCACGTACACCGCCAAGAGGAACACGCAGCAATCCGTTTTGAGCAATGACCCGCAACCGCTGCCTCAACTGCGACCCCATCATCTGACATCGTCTCCTACTACTGCACTATTCGTGCACTCCGAGCTCCAACATAGGCTTGGCTTCCACCTCTGGGTTGTGAATTCTCTGGTTAGCTTGAGTATGAGCGCTTGATAGCTTCGGCCTTTTGGTATAATGTTTGGGTATATCTATTTACTTGTGTTGATCTAAGCATGTGGTTGTGTGACTATGTTATTGATGGTTAATATTTTTATTATTGATTGGTATGTGTGTCTGCATAAAAATCTTCAATTGTGTCGTATCCAATCATTTGTGAGCTTTAGGAATTGTTTTCCTAGCTTTACGAGAACAAAAGAACATCTATACTACTTCAATAGTTTTGAAATTGGCTATAGCCTTAGTCACTTGTTTATTTTGTTTTATAAAGAAAAATGGTTATTCAGTTCTTATGCTAAACTTACGTTGAATCCTCTATACGAGTTTATTAGCATTCTTGTGAACAAAATTTGGTTTCCCCTATGCTTTAATATTTCTTTTTTATTTGGTTTACTGAAAGAGAATTGTTACTTACTTTTAAGTCACGTTGATATTATTATAAGATTCTATTATAGTTTGAGTGACTTGAAATCTTCTTCTTATTTTTTTATATGTACTTTTGTTTACCGTAAATTGTGAGGCATTTGGTAAATCTACTTATTCAGGTTTATTTTTATTGCCTACCCATGAAATTATGCTAGATATCTTTGAATTATATAGGGATAGTATAGTAAAACTTGAGACTAATTGAGCTAGAATTGTATATTTTGGCTATCTTGAAAAGCATTGAAAGAATCAAGGAATAACTGTAACGACGATCTGTTTGTATGGGTGATGAAAGAGGATTGGGGGTTTTTGACGATTTGGGTTAGAATATATTAATTCTTGGTTCTAGTGGCTAATTCTTGCTGAAATTGACGTGTCTCTATGATTAGATCTTTCTCAGGAACAAACCTTTGGCTACGGGACTCTGGAGATACTCGATCACCTACTGGAGTGTACAGTGAGTGACAATATACTTATAACTTGTTTCTTTTCCCTTATTTTTCTAAATATATGCCTAAAATGTGGTTGACCAATTCTTGACCAATTATCAAATTTCCCATTTTGCCTAGTATCTTATTTGAATTCTTGAAGGTTACTCATTGTTAGCTATGCTATTTATGGATATGCAAGTGGGACAAGAAATTTTATAAGTTATTTTATGATATCTTAATGACTTGCTTGAAAGGACTTGATCCCATGTTACGAAATTTTGTTTACCTGGAAACTAATGGTTTGTGAATAAATTCATAATGTTTTAGAGTTTCATACTGAAGGAGTATGACTATATTTGGATCCATGGGCTATATTTGGACTAAGATATATCAGTTCTTTCAAATTTGATATTGGGTAACATGATTACTTGTAGGTTTAGAACGTTATGGTTAGTTTTGTATTTTGATGAATTATCATGATATTTGCAATGGATATTATGATTTCGGATATTAGCTATGTTGAGAATTACCTTTCATTTGATAAACTAGTTTCTACGGGAGGGATCTTTGACAGAAAACGGTAGCTAGCGGTCGCTGACGCTAGCCTTGGTGCACCTTGGTTCGAACCCCAGCTGGCAGGGGTGTTGCTAGCCCGGAGTGTTTGGCCAACACGTCCGGATTTGTTAAGCCCAGATAGGTGGGCAATTTGTCAATCCATCGGGGAGAACTCGTTGGTGAGATGCCTATTCTGTATTGATTCTGGATTTGAGACCTCCCACTCTGATCTTTTGTTATCTTAAACTTAGCGTTTATATGAATTATTTGGAACGGCTCATTCTATGTATTTACTTTATGTTATTTTATTTTCTTTTATTGATAAACTAGAAATATTTGTTTTATATAGAACTGTTATGAAACACTCGTGCTTATACTTGTCCCACTTCTGTTATGGATATATTATCTCTCACTGAGTCCGTTTGATTCACTCTTTGTTTCTCCCTTGTTTCAGAGTTAAGTGCAAGTTCACAACCAGTGTCTCCTAGTTAGTTGAAGCATAGGATCTTCCGTAAGCCCCACACTCTTTTCCGTGAGGACCGCAAGGACTAATACTATGATTGTAATGTCATTCCATATTATTGAATATTCTTTGTTCAACTCTTAGTTATGCTCCATAACCCACAGGCAGGGTCTTATCACCCCTATGCTAATCGAATATAATTGATTTAGTTTTGGTTGATTTGTTGATTCTGTGATTGATCTGTATTATTTGAGTTAGAACAAGAATATGTATTTTATGGGATAGGCCCCACTTTCAGGCGAAACTCTATTTGTTTCTTCGTAACTATCTTAGTAGGCTTGCTAGGGGGCATCGCCCCTATGCGCCGGTCATGATCTGGTTGGGTCATGACAATATTTATACATTGCTAAAAGTAAAAATATTTGATAATTTTACTATATGTATATAGACCATTAGAATTAATACATGTGACTAAGGGTGCTTTGTTTCAACATTTAAAATAGAGTTATTATAAAAACTTGAACTTTTTATTTCCTATATACTATGCACTATGATTATTAAAAAAAATTAGTATTTATTTCCTACTCATTATATATATATAGTGTTGATGGATGTTTAAATAAAACACTTATTGAACTAAAACACTTCCTTTGCACATAGTTGTTTCACCTACACTTCTCCTTTTCTTTTATTTTCTTACAAATACAACAAATATTTAAAATATGAATTCATATTTTTTTTCAGCTATGAATATATTAATTTTTTTTAAAAAAAATTTTATTTCTTGTTTTTTAATCAATATACTAATGATGCCATAGAAAAAATCTTTGCAAACATATAGAAATAAACTGATTGAGAATATATTTGATTTTGTGCCCAAAAATAAAATAAATTTGATTTTGTACCAAAAAACATATTTTGGAAAGGCAGAAATTAATAAAAAATTGAAAAATTTTGGTTTTAGGGGGAAAAAAAGCTATCAATAAATGGATGGAGAAGCTTGCAATTAGTATTGTAGCTATTTAATGCAAGTCTTGGAAAAAGAAAAAAAAATTGAGAATATTAAATTAAGAACTTTGATATCTAAAATATAAAAAGTCATAATATTACTTTAAAATATAGATGTATAATATATTGTAACATCCTCTTCTTTTCATAGAATATTTAATATAGAGCAATTTAATTAGTCCATTTGATTGGAATATTTTTGGTGATATGTTTGAATTGATTGATCAAATAATTAAAATATAGATATTAACTTTTAGAGTAAGATTATAATTAATAACAATAACTTTAAAATACATTACTCTATAATATAAAATATTAGCATCATGATAAGTAAAATAATAATAACAATAGTAATAATAATTACAAATAATAATATAGCTATAATTATAAAATAATTGAAAAATAAATAAATATAAAACAAAACACAAACTCACGTTAATGACATGAGGTAAAAGTCTTTAACTTTGAAAACAAATAAAAAACAATAAATGTTAGGAAGAAGAAGAAAAAACAAAAAAGAAAAAAAAGGAAGAAGAAGAAACTCAAGGAAGAAGGCGTAAGAATTAGAGGGAGGGTTGTAGACAGTAGGTATAGAAAAAATTTACAATAATAAATGTATAGAAAGAAAATTATACATATATATAATAAAATAAAAATAGAAAATGTCGTTAATAACGTTTTTACCTTGCAAATCTTCCATATAAAGAGAAGAAGGGGGAGGTTACAGACAAAATTAAGAGTTGGCATTGTGTCAAAAAAAAAAAAACTAAGAGGGAGCAAAGGAAGAAAAAAATAAGAGAGAGAGAGAAAGAGAGCGAGCGGTAGCAGACGAGAAAGGAAAGAAATTCAGTATACTTACATTATTTTCAGTTGCCTACAATAATTAGAGATAAATAATGAAATTATTTGTGAAATTAAACCATGGTTATATTTACTTATTGCAAGTTATATTATTTAATATTACTTTACTTATTATTATTCACTATCATAATTTATATTATATTCTAAGTTATTTTATTTGATAATCTCCTTATTGCAATTTATTTCAAATTATTTCATTTGATGTTCTTTATATTGTTGCTCTTTATTATTTATTCACTGCAATCTATTATTCAAAGTTATATTATTATTTTCCTTACATTAAAGTTGCTTAATATTTCTCTTATTACAATTTATTTTATTTACTGTTCCAAGTTATTTTATGTTCTTTTATATTATTGCTCCTTATTAATTATTATTATAATATATTTTATTTATCGCTCCAAGTTATTTCCACTAATGTTAATTTATATTATTACTAATTATTATTCCTATTGATTTTATTTATTCTTTCAAGTTAATTTAATTAATGTTCTTTTATACTATTGCTTATTATTATTATTGTTGTTGTTGTTGTTGTTGTTATTGATGCTGTTGTTATTAAGATATTGTTTATACAATAATAGTTTTTGTTTTAATTCTTGCGCACTTTATTTATTTTCAATTTATAACTTTAATTATATTTTGTGCACTTTTATTCATTTTATTTTATGCCTTGTTATTTAATTTATTATGATGAATTTAATTATATTATGGTTTATGTTATTTGAATTCTTTTAAGTTCTACCTATTTCTTAAGATTATGTATCTTTATATTTATTGCAAATTTATAATAGCAAGTAAGGAATTTTAAAGAAGATATTTAAGATTTTGCTGCTAATCACCAAGAAAGCAGAGGGATATGATGTAAGATCCTTTATGTTACTTGCCTTGATTAGTGTAGCGTAAAAGTCTCGCTTTGTTGTTACGATGTTAAAAGTAACACCAAAGAATGGGAATTCCTAAAGAAAAGGCTTTCGGATATGTGTGAGATAAGCGGACAAAGGAAAGTGGAAAGTAAAGTAAAAAGATTATATTAATGCTTGTTATTTTATGTATTGCATAACAAATATTTTTAAGTATTTACTACCCACAATATTATAATCTTCTTATAAATAATGTGATGAGATTATGATACAGTAACCGTGTGAATTTCCGTGTTAAGATACGATTGAAACCATCATAGTTCAAGAGTTTAGAACTCTTCATTATGTACTGAGAATTTTCAATTCTCTTTATATTTCTGGTAGTTTCAAATTAGCCAAGTAACGCCCTAGAGGAAGGTGGACTCTTCCAGTTGCAAAAAATATGTGGAGTTGTAATTAAATAAATTGTAGTTTTATTATCGGACTTAAAAATATTTAGCTTATGGCAAGTAGAACTTTACTTCGGCTTCTGAACTCTACTCTGTATCTATGTATATTTAATGTCTAATTCTGAACTTTTTATGTAAAGTTGTGCGATTGGTTTTACTATGAACGGGTGATACATTTTTGGTATCAGAGCCCTGTTCTAGGCATGAACAGATGTTAAGTGAGTCTTTGTTATCTGCATGGTGGCTCCAATTTTTTTTTTTCTGCATGCCTTATGGTATTCTCAATGTATTAATTATACAATATTGAGTCTGATCAACTCAATAGTTGGTTGTTTATGCACTTGTAGGATTATATAGCATCAGAAGGACAAGGAATCTCAAAAGTACAGAGTACACCAAATGATACTCTGTCAGGGATTATGGGAGCTATTAAGGGTCTAGCTGAAGCTGTCATGGCCTAGGCAGAATCAAACAGAATGGTTCTGCAATGCATGTAGGAGACTTAAAATAGAAACCACAATAACCATGGTGAAGGAAGTGAGAACTCAGTAGGAGAAGCCCTTATAGTCAATCCTTGTTACCAAGGACTCTCTGAATTTAGGAAGGCTACACCACCTTCATTCCATGGAGATTACAATCCAGTCTTAGCTGAAAAATGGGTTATGTAATTAGAAAATTTTTTTACAGTCATGGGATGTGCGGATTTACAAAAGGTGATTTTTGCCACTTATATGCTAGAAGGAGAGGCGGAACACTGGTGGAGAGGTGTTAAAAGCTTGTTAGAATCTAGTGAAGCCGAGATCACTTAGGAGGTATTTTTAACCACTTTCTTTGACAAATACTTTCCGGATAGTGTTAAAAATGAAAAAGAAGCTGAATTCATATAATTGAAGCAGGGAAGTATGACTATAGGTCAGTATATAGCTAAGTTTGATGAATTGTCCAAATTCTCTTTTTACTTGAAAAATAACCCTAATGATCGTTGGAAAACTACCAAATTTGAGTGGGGATTAAGACCTGAGATAAGAAAGAAAGTATCCACTATAGAGATTAAGGACTTCGCCACTCTAGTGAATAAATGTAGGATAACAGAAAAGAGTTTCCTAGAGATGGAGTTTGAAAGAGAAAGACAGAGTTTTCTCAAAAGAAAAAGGGTAGTAGAAATACAAAAGAAAAATGATTTTAAGAGTAAGGTGAACCTAGGAAAGGGTAGACAGATGCCAGCTAGGGAACCCATACTTTCGTGCAATAAGTACGCAAAATCCCATGACTCTAGATCATGTCTTTTTGGCCAAAATATTTGCTACCGATCTGGGAAGCCAAGACACTATGCCAAAGATTGCAATACTAGAAAGCTGCTGAACAATCCTGTGTCCAGACCACAAACTAAAGGAAGAATATTTACTCTGAGTGGAGAAGAGGGAACTCAGTCTCCTGATATGATTAAAGGTATATGTTTTCTTAAAAATACTCTATTAATTGCATTATTTGACTTAAGAGCTACACACTCCTTCATATCTATTGACTGTACGAAGAAATTAAACTTATCTTTATCTTTCTTACCTTTTGATTTGTTAATTTCTACTCCTACAAGAGAAAAAATTTCTACTTCTCAAGCCTGTTTGAACTGCCCTATTTTAGTTGAAAGAAAATCATTTGTCATCGACCTTGTTTGTTTGCCTTTGACTGGTATTGATATTATAATTGGAATAGATTGGTTATCTAGCAATGACATCATCCTAGATTATTCCAGAAGACTTGCCTATTTTCCCAATGATCCACTTAACAAACAAAAATCTTCTGATTCTTTATTCTTTAATGCCACCCAAATAGAGCCTCTCAGAAGGAGCTCAAGAGTTTCTGCTTTATTATTTAAATTTAGAGGTCGAGCAGGAAATAAACAGCATACCTATAGTGAAAGAATTTTCAAAAGTATTTCTCAAAGATATAGTGAACTTACCACCTGAAAGAGAAGTTGAGTTTTCGATCGATCTCATACCAGGAACAGAACTCTTATCCTCTGCACCTTATAAAATGTTTCCTTTAGAGTTGACTAAACTTAAGAAATAGATTGAGAAACTATTAGCTAAGGGATTCATTAGGCCAAGTATGTTTCCCTAGGGTGCACCTGTTTTTTTAGTCAAAAAAAAAGATGGAAGTATGAGGTAATGCAATGACTATAGGCAGTTAAATAAAGTCATAATCAAGAATAAGTATCCAGTCCCGACGATAAATGACTTGTTGGATCAGCTACTAGGAGCCTCAATCTTCTCCAAAATAGATTTGAGGTCCCAATACCATCAGATAAGAGTGAAACAAGAAGATATACCTAAGACAACCTTCAGGACTAGATACAGGCATTATGAATATCTTGTGATACCTTTTGGACTTACTAATGCTCCTACAATATTCATGGATTACATGAATAGAGTCTTTAGGCCTTACCTTGACTAGTTTGTGGTAGTCTTCATAGATGATATCCTCATCTATTCCAAGACTAGGAAAGAGCATGAACAACACCTTAAAATAGTGTTGCAAATCTTGAAGGAGAAGAAATTTAATGCCAAGTTAGCAAAATGTGAGTTTTAGTTAAATGAGATAAGATTCTTAGGCCATATGATCACTCAAGAAGGGGTAGCAATGGATTCAAGTAAAGTTGAAGCTGTAGTTTACTGGGAAATACCAAAGACAGTTACTAAAGTTAGGAGTTTTCTGGGATTAGCGGGTTATTATAGGAGATTCATTAAAGGGTTCTCTCAACTTGTTTTACCTTTGACTAGGTTAATTAGGAAAAATTTGCCTTTTGAGTGGAATTCAACTTGTGAATCTAGTTTTCAGAAGTTAAAGAATAGGCTTACTTCTACTCCAATCTTAATAATTCCTAATCCTAAGAAAAACTTTGTGATATATTGTGATGCGTCTAAGAGAGGATTAGGTTGTGTGCTGATGCAAGAAGGAAGAGTTGTGGCTTATACTTCTAGGCAACTTAGGTCTCATGAAGAAAACTATCTAACCCATGACCTGGAGCTAACCGTCATAGTATTTGCCTTAAAAATCTGGAAATACTATTTGTATGGGGTGAAGTTTGAGGTATATAGTGATCATAAGAGTTTGAAATATCTTTTTGATCAAAAAGAGTTGAATATGAGACAAAGAAGATAGATAGAATTTTTGAAGGACTATGATTTTGAGTTGAAGTATCATGCTGGCAAGGCTAATATAGTTGCTGATGCACTAAGTAGAAAATCCCTACACATGTCCATAATGATGATAGAGGAGCATAAGTTGTTGGAGGAATTTAGAGATTTGAAAATTTCAGTGTCCTTAAAACCCCATTGTCTATACACAAGTGAGCTTAGGATAGAGTGTAATTTGAGGGAACAGATAAGATAAGATCAAGAAAATGATGAAATTCTGAACTCTCTCAAGAGAAGGATTCAAACAGAGCAACTTGAGCATTTTCATATTGATCAAAATGGGACTGTGACATATGAGAGAAGACTATGTGTGCCTAATAATGAAGAACTAATAAATAAGATTTTATCTGAGGCATATTACAGTAAATTTACTATGCATCTTGGTGCAACCAAGATACATCAAAACTTTAGAAAGTTGTTTTGATGGAATGGCATGAAGCGAGACATAGCTAGTTTGTAGCTAGATGTATTACCTGTCTGAAGGTTAAGATAGAGCACCAGAAATCTGCAGGACTCCTACAACCTTTAGATATTCCTGAATGGAAATGGGATATTATATCAACGAATTTTGTGGTAGGATTACCTAAGACTCCCTCAAGGTATGATGCAGCATAGGTGATAGTTGATTGATTAACCAAGTTAACCCATATCCTGCCAATAAGAATTAGTTGACCATTGTATAGGTTGACTCAGGTTTACATCCAAGAAATTATAAGATTGCATGGGATACCAACAAGCATAGTTTCAGACAGAGATCCGAGATTTACCTCTAAGTTTTGGGTAGTTTTGCAAGAAGCCTTAGGTACTAAACTTTATTTTAGTACAGCTTACCATCCTCAAACAGATAGTCAAATAAAGAGGACTATTCAGACCTTTGAGGACATGCTTAGAGCTTATGTGTTAGAACTTTAGGGAAGTTGAGATACTTATTTGCCATTGATAGAGTTTGCCTATAACAATAGTTACCATTCTAGCATAGGATTGGCACCATTTGAAGCTCTGTATGGTAGAAAATGTAGATCTCCCTTGTGTTGGTCTAAAGTAGGAGAGAAAAATCTGCTAGGACCCGATTTGGTGCAACAGATCACGGAAAAGATCAAATTCATCAGGGAAAGATTATTCACTGCTCAAAGTAGACAGAAAAGTTATGCCGATCACAAAAAGAGACCTCTAGAATTTAAAGAAGGTGACCATATTTTTCTCAGAGCCACTCCTATTACTGGGATTGGCAGAGCCCTCAAATCCAAAAAGCTAAACCCAAAATTTATTGGTCCATTCCAAATTCTCAAAAGAGTAGCCCTGTTGCATATCAAATTGCATTTCCTACTAATCTTACAAAACTTTATAATATCTTTTATGTCTCTCAGCTCAGAAAATATTGTTTTGACTCTTCACACATCATAGAACATGAAACGATACAAGTAATGGATGATTTGATTTATGAAACTAAACCAGTACAAATTATAGATAGATCTATCAAACACTTAAGAGGGAAAAAAATTCCTTTAGTCAAAGTGGTTTGGAAGGTATTATCACATGAAGAAGTAACATAGGAATTGGAAGACAAAATTAAGAAATCATATCCAAAGTTGTATCAAACAGGCCAGTAAATTTTGACGACAAAATTCCTAAAAGGAGGGGAAAATTGTAACATCCTCTTCTTTTCATAGAATATTTAATATAGAGCAATCTAGTTAGTCTACTTGATTGGAATATTTTGGGTGATATGTTTGAGTTGATTGAACAAATAATTGAAATATAGATATTAACTATTAGAGTAAGATTATAATTAATAACAACAACTTTAAAATACAATACTCTATAACATCAAATATTAGCATCATGATAGGTAAAATAATAACAACAATAGTAATAATAATTACAAATAATAATATAGTTATAATTATAAAATAATTGAAAAATAAATAAATATAAAACTAAACACAAACTCACGTCAATGGCATGAGGTAAAAGCCTTTAACTTTGAAAACAAACACAAAACAATAACTGTTAGGAAGAAGAAGGAAAAAAAAAAAAAGAAAAAAAAGGAAGAAGAAGAATCTCAAGTCAAAAGGCATAAGAATTAGAGAGAGGGTTGCAGACAGTAGGTATAGAAAAAATTTATAATAATAAATGTATAGAAAGAAAATTAGACATATATATAATAAAATAAAAATAGAAACTGTCATTAGTAACGTTTTTACCTTGCAAATCTTCCATATAAAGAGAAGAAAGAGGAGGTCACAAAAAAAAACACTAAGTGGGAGCAAAGGAAGAAAAAAAAAGAGAGAGAGAAAGAAAGAGAGCAAGCGGTAGTAGACGAGAAAAGAAAGAAGTTCAGTATACCCACATCATTTTCAGTTGCCTACAATAATTAGAGGTAGATAATGAAATTACTTGTGAAATTAAACCATGGCTATATTTACTCATTGCAAGTTATATTATTTAATATTACTTTACTTATTATTATTCACTATTACAATTTATGTTATATTTCAAGTTATTTTATTTGATGTCTCCTTATTGCAATTTATTCCAAACTACTTCATTTGATGTTCTTTATATTATTGCTTTTTATTATTTATTCACTGCAATCTATTATTCAAAGTTATGTTATTATTTTTCTTACATTAAAGTTGCTTAATATTTCTCTTATTGCAATTTATTTTATTTACTGTTTCAAGTTATTTTATGTTCTTTTATATTATTACTCCTTATTAATTATTATTATAATATATTTTATTTATCATTCCAAGTTATTTCCATTACTATTAATTTATATTATTACTAATTATTATTCCTATTGATTTTATTTATCCTTTCAAATTAATTTAATTAATATTCTTTTATACTATTGCTTATTATTATTATTGTTGTTGTTGTTGTTGTTATTAAGATATTGTTTATACAATAATAGTTATTGTTTTAATTCTTGCGCACTTTATTTATTTTTAGTTTATAACTTTAATTATATTTTGTGCACTTTTATTCGTTTTATTTTATGCCTTGTTATTTAATTTATTATGATGAATTTAATTATATTATGGTTTATGTTATTTGATTTCTTTTAAGTTCTACCTATTCCTTAAGATTATGTATCTTTATATTTATTGCAAATTTATAATGGCAAGTAAGGAATTTTAAAGAAGATATTTAAGATTTTGCTGCTAACCGCCAAGAAGGCAGAGGGATAAGATATAAGATCCTTTATATTACCTGCCTTGGTTAGTGTGGCGTAAGAGTCTTATTTTGTCGTCACGATGTTAAAAGTAATACCAGAGAATGGGAATTTCCAAAGAGAAGGCCTTCGAATATGTGTGAGACAAGCAAACAAAGGAAAGTAAAAATTAAAATAAAAAGATTATATTAATACTTGTTACTTTATGTATTGCATAACAAATATTTTTAAGTATTTATTGCCCATAATATTATGATCTTTTTATAAATAATGTGATAAGATTATGATACAGTAGCCGTGTGAATTTCCGTGCTAAGATACGGCTGGAACCATCATAGTTCAAAAGTTTTAGAACTCTTCATTATGTACTGAGAATTTTCAATTCTCATTGTATTTCTGGTGGTTTCAGATTAGTCAAGTAATGCCATAGAGGAAGGTGAACTCTTCCAACTATAAAAAAATATGTGGAGTTGTAATTAAATAAATTGTAGTTTTATTATCGGACTTGAAAATGTTTAGCTTATGGTAAGTAGAACTTTACTTTGACTCCTATACTCTGTTCTGCATCTATGTATATTTAATGTCCAACTTTAAACTTTTTATGTAAAGTTGTGCGATTAGTTTTACTATGAACGGGTGTTACATATATGATATGATATATCTCATCAATATTAAATTTGATAAATCGCCTTAAGATATAGCAATAAATATGCATATCCGAATATTGAATACATATCTATAGAAATTTTTTTAGAAAAAAAAATGCATTTGTGCAATATATAAAAATTTATGGGTCAAAAAATTGATTTACAACTATAGTATGAGTGCTTGATATATAAAGGATTAAGGGCAATAATAAACAAATTATACTCTTATAATTAAATAAATATTTAAACTTTGAAAATGTTAACTGTGAAAATAACCTAACTTATATAATATGAATTTAGTATCATGTCTAAATAATATAGGGTTACAGTACCTTAATGGTGAGTTTGATGCATGGATAAAAATGAGAATGAAAAGTTTATGAATTTGATTTGTTAATAAAATTATATGGAAAACTAATTCAAAAAATTTTCACCCTTAAAAAAAGAAAGACACATAAAAATTACCAAATGTCTTTTTTTGGTAAAAAAATTACCGGATATTTATCACTAGAGTTAGGGATGAAAATAGACTAAGTTAAGTTAGGTTTTAACTTAAATAGATCTTATTTGTATTTCAAATATGTGGCCAAAGCCTGAATCTATTATTTAATATAGACTTTTTTTATGGTCTAATCTAGTTTTTTTAAAAATTTAGCCTAATTTGAAAGCTTATTTTGAGACTTATTTGATAATAGAGCTTTTAAATAGATTAAAAAATCTTCTCTTAAATAGGCCAAAAATATATTTTTAATTAAGTCAAAAATTTCGTAATTATGTTAAAAAATCTATTTCTAAATAAACTACAATACTTTTATTATCATTACGTTTTTGAAATGATAATATAATTTAATTTATATGATGTATATAACAATAATAATAATAATAATAATAATAATAATATAAATAGGTTGGCCTAACTCAATAGCCTTTTTGCATGACATATAATTTGGCTTTTTTAGTTAAAAAGATTTTTCGAAAACCCTTGATCCAACTTATTTACTAAATAGATCAGGATAGAGTAAGTTTACTGTAGATTAGGCCAAAGGGTTTCCACGACTCTCCTGACTTATTTCCACCCATAACTAGAATATTACCAACAGCATATGACCCTTTTTCCTGAAAAAAATGTTTTACTTGCGAATCAAACACGTGACCCTTAACCTCATCCACCCCACTTATGCTTATTGGCTACGTACATTTCTTTTATTATCTGACACATTACATGTTTGTGTATACTTGATGATTGCACTATGATATAATTGTGGAGTGCCACTGAGATGGTATATGGCAATCCCATATTTCGTAGTAATTTTTTGTGGCTCATAATCGAGCCCATATGTTCTATATTATTCTTTCTTTCATTTCTATGGGTATGCATGACATATTTGTGTAATTAATCCAACAAATCTGAAGATCCAAACCAAATCAATAAAATTGGTTCGGATCGATTGGGGTTATCGGTCCATTTTTAAGATAGAACTAAACCAAATCAATTATTATAAATTCTGTTTTGGATTGATGATTTTTCAATCCAATTATCCAATCATTCAATTCGATTAACTAATTTTTTTTTTAAATTTCTAATATTTCAAAGTTTTACACTTAAATTTTTAGTAATATAGTCATTTTTTATTTTTTTATTAATATTTATTTAAGAAATTTATCTATTTACATTATTATTAAGTATATCATAATCAAGCTTTATATTATTGTTAGTTGTTACAAAAATAAATTTTTTAAAAAAATATAATTATTTATTTTTTACTTCAATCTGATGACTTGAATCAAACAAACCCGATCTTTATCGGATTGGTTTGGTTCAGATTTGTTGAAAAAAAATTTAAAGTCCAAACCAAACCAATCCAATTAAATTTGATTGGTTCTAATTTATTTTTTACTCAAACCTGATCCAAACCAAACCGTTTACAGCCCTATTTGTGCCTTTTGTCTTTGGACAGGAAGCTGCTGCAAAGGCAGACTTAATATATTGGGTTAGATGGAGAAATTGGCTGTATGGTGAATGGAACAGGGTTGGCAATGGACACAATGGATATAATTAAATTGCGAGCGGGTACCCCTGCCAATTTTCTAGATGTAGGTGGGAATGCCTCTGAAGTCTGAAGGACAGGTAATGTTTTAAAAGTTAGGACTGCTTCTGCTGCTCCTGTTGTGGTTTTGGTCTTAGCTCCACTGTCATAATGCTAATTCCCCCTGTAATCCTTTATCAAATCTGTTTGTAATCTGCTGGTGTGTTAACCTGAACTTCTTTCTCACAAAGATGAATTTGCAGAACATTTAGTTTTTGCTAAATACTATCTTAAATTCTATCCATATTATGGTATTTTTATTCATTATTATTGCAATTACATGAAGCAGGTGGTTGAGGCATTTAAAATATTGACTGCAGATACAAAGTGAAGGCAATTTTGGTGAACACATTTGGTGGTATAATGGAGTGTGATGTTATAGCACGTGGAATTGTCAATGCTGCAAAACAGGTTAGTAAAGTTATTCCTGTGAATACAATTTTATCCTTTGGCTCTTCACATGCTTGAGAATGGAAAGCAGCTTTCTCTATGCTAAGTTACCATTTTTCCTATGCTCATTCTGTTTTGGATCTCTTTTACATCAAAAGACTTTATATGCAGTTAAGAAAATGTAAATCCTTTAAATTGATCGATTGACAAGATTTTTGGCCTATGATGTGTGTAATTAAATTCTTGTTAGTTGCATTTCTGTTAAAAAATTACATGAAGAGGGAGAGATGTGGAACCAATAAAATTCCTCTCATGCTCTTTTTTTTTCTTTCATTATTATTATTTGAAAAGAGTAGGGATTGAACATGATGGCTTCTATTTGATCCTGGTGTTATTATTGTATTATGTTCCGTTTGCTTTGTTTTTCAAGGTTGCACCAGAAGTACCAGTAGTAGTTCGTCTTGAAGGCACCAATGTTGATCAAGGAAAAAGAATTTTGAAGGTAAATACTAGATTTATCGAACTGTACAATTAAAAAGGGGAGAAACAATTTTTCTAATGGTTACGATGATGATCATTTATTGGTGTAACAAGAAAGTGGTATGACATTAATAACAGCTGAGGATATGGATGATGCTGCTGAGAAAGAAGTGAAACCAGCCTACAAATGAAGAGTTGCTTGTGTTCAAATTTTACTCGTCAATTTAGCTACAGCATTATTCTTTTCGTTTTAAACTTATTTTTTTCAGTGAAATTCATATTGGCGAGGAGGGAATTAAAGCAAGATAAGTTCTTATAGAAGCTGTAGTGATTATAAAATCTCTTTCAATAAGGAATTGCTTCTTACGTTGTAGTTCATTTGGGTTAATGCACATAATTGCTATTTTGCTTCTTCCTTACAATTCCAAGTATTGATACCGCCGAGTTCTCTTGCTGCAAGTTTCATGAAGATACTTTCGTTCTGTTGGTTTTGTTGGTGCATTAAGGAGCCTAACCCCTCTACGGCCTTCGAACTGGGATCGTCAATATTGGTACTTCAATATTATATTTTTCTCTTGCATTACAATTTCCATTTCTTCCTTGTATAATGGAAAGTTCTGTGAGGTGCTCCAGTGCCCGGGCACTTCTAGCGCTCGAGAGCTGCTTGTGTAATTCTTTGGCGCAGGGACATTGTGAAGAGATTATTCATATATATTCGGAATGTAATGCACAAGGTTTAAATTTCATTTTGAAGTTAATCTAATGTCACAAATTTAATTTGTCACAATGTCACATGAGATAGTTTGGTGGCTTGGTGCATTAAGCACATTAGTTCTTCCAAGGGAAATCTTGTTCTATATGGTATTTAGTGCTGATATGTCGGCTAAATAAGCTCACTCGAGATTTTGGATAACTGAAGCTCAACCAGGTGCCATTTTATCTCTCTCTCGATATGTTGCATGTGCTCTTTGATAGAACTTAAATAATCCGTAACAGACATAACAACATTATGTTACAAAGTCCTGCAAAGCACACGTTTGATACAACAATTGCATAAAAGTTCATTCTGGTATCGCTAACAATACCAGTAAAGCGTGGATGAAATGTTGGATTTAAATATGAAAGGAAAGACACACATATAAATTATCGATGAAATTCTTACATTGAAATGATACAACTCAATTGTTCATGTTCAGCTTTTCTTTCTTCAATGATTCTGCGATCTTACTGGCAATACAATATGCTGTGGACTCGATGGTCACCATGGGGTTGACACCAACAGCACTGGGCAACACGCTTCCATCACACACATACACGCCCTTTGCTTCCCAACTCTCTCCGTTTTCATCAAGTGCACCATCATCTTCAGTAGCACCCATCCTACAACTTGTCATTTGATGTGCACTAGTAAACAGAGTCCAAAGTTCATTCCTTGACCTTGGACCCCCAGCCACTGTGACTGTGTCCAGAAACCCCTCTAAATCTTCCTCCTTGATCCCTTTACATTTGATTCTTTGGCCATCACTCCTGTAAGTTCCCACTTCTACAGCTCCAGCTGCAACCAAAATCCTCAAGGCCTTCCTCAATCCAATTCTAAGGTTCTCTTTGTCCAATTGGTCAAGTCTGTAAGAAACTTTGCCTTCAGCTCTTACTTCTCCTGACCCCTCGTCTCTTACCAATGCAAAGAGGTTAGCAGTTCTTGCATACTTCCCCATCCTGTCTTTCGCATCGAGTCCCGAAACCCAGGGAACCAGTGCTGAAAATGATCCAGGTCCTAGAGCAGGTGCTTCTATGATGATTTTTGGGGTGGAATCCTCGGCAAATACTTTGTGGATTGAAGTTATGATTCCCCCCTCATAGTTAGTTCCACTAAAGTCTGTCTTGTCTTCGGGGAAGTACCCCCAAGCAAACTGAACTGGGTGCAGATGGAGGTTCCTTCCAATATGTGGATTTTGCAGGCCACTGGAAATCAATAGAGGGGGTGTGCAGAGAGAGCCACATGCTGAAATACATACCCTGGATTCGATTCGGAGTTTCTTTGTTACCTTACTCCTCCAAGTGGCTGCAGCAATCACTCCTCGGCATTTCTTTGTCTTCAGTCCATTCTTTCCATCTTCCAATATGAATCTCTCAGCTTTACATCCAGTGAGGATCACTGCACCGTCAGCCACAGCATCAACCAACCAAGTAGAGTCAGTGCCCTTTTTATCTCCTGTTCTACAACCATAACAGCATGAACCACAATAGTGATCTGCTGAAGAGTTTATTGCAACTGACTCAACTTTTAAGCCAATTTTCTCGCATCCTTGTCGGAGAATTTGGTTCTGAAAGCCTTCCCTCGCGCATTTCGGTGTCACACCAATCCTTTGGCATACTGAATCCATGGCAGATTGATAATTAGAGCTTGCAAAAAGCGGGATCTTATATTTTTGAGACCATTCCCTGAGAACAGAATCAGGTGTTCTGATGCATGCAGACCAGTTAACAGCAGAGCCTCCGCCCACTGTGGAGCCAGCCAAGATCATCATCTTCCCGTCGACACTTGACATGATCCCACCTGATTCATATAGCTCATTCATGGATGGACCTTCAAGGGAAGAATAATCTTCAGGAACAAAATACTCCCCTTTCTCTAGGACAATCACTTTCAGACCCGAGTTTGCAAGAACTGCAGCTGCAACTCCTCCACCGCAACCAGAACCAACGATGACAACATCGCATTTGATATTGTATCTGTTCTGCTCTAGATCTTCAGTGACTTCAAGGCCTTTTTCAGTGAGGGACTGGATTAAAGAAGAATCGTTTTCGTATATAAGCTCTATTAATCCCTCCTCTAGGGGCCTCTCCTTATGTGTTAACTTTTCTTTAGTGTCCACTTTGTATCCCATTGCTTCCCATGCGGGATTATGCCCATTTCCATCAGTCTGCGGCAGTTGGAGAAAGGTGATAAAGTTAAACAAAAAGGTTAAAAGTTAAATATTTGACCTCGTTAGATTGAGCAACTTTCAAATTTGCACACACACACACACACACACAACCACATGCATGCAGAAACTTCGAGTTTGAACTGTTTACTAATTGAACTTTCTAATTTCTCAAGCATTAAGAAACCTATTTATAAAAGATATTCGGGCATAAGATACATAAGAACTTCATTATCCACATGTTTAACGTGTTAAGGCCAACATGGGAATTTGATAGAAACCATGCCTGAGTAATGGGCCAGGCTTTAGTAGTTAGGATTAATGATTAGTTAGTTAGTAAGAAAAGGGGTATAAAAAACAAATATGTGATTTCTGTTTGGTATAAAAAAACAAAGGTCGAATCAGGGAAGATAGACAAATTACAAGAGGAAAATCAGTTACTAAACGCCAGAATAGGATTGACGAAGAAAGAAGAATAAACTATCAATGAAAGAGCAACACGTATTTTCGTAGTAAAATGTTTCTTACGAAAATTTTTGTACTGTTTATCATTTGTCAAAAAGACAAATATGTGATGTACAATTTTTCAAGTACATGCAATCAGAATGTCCTCTTACCCAGAGCCTGTGTGTCCTTACATCCAAAGTTATCATTATTAACTGTTGTTGAATGTTGATAGCTTTATAAAATAATAGGTGTATGTGGAGCAAAGCCTATTATGAAAACATGCAACAATTCTCTGCAATTTGGACAATATACTGAAAGCTTAAAATGGGGTAGAACCATTACCCTTGTGAAGAAATTGTAGAAGGAAACAAGTTTGATCAACACAAACACTATCCTTAGAGGTATCCAACGGTTCTCCCTTGACCATTTCTTGAGAATTTCTTCTCTCTTCTCCAATGAAATCTCAGAGAACTTGTGGATGAAAGGCCACTTCCAGTCCAAGCAACCACTTCCACAAAGCAACAGTGTCCCCAACCTGAATGACAGAATATGCAGAACCCAGCTCACCAAGGACAATGCTTGTGGCATACCCCTCTTGAACAAGAGCTCTGCAGCCTGATTTTCGAGTGAGAAAAATACATGAATTGAATTGATAAGAGACACTGTTTGAATCCAAAGCAAGTCCCCTTTTATTTTTCTCCCTTTTTTCCGTGGAACATATTGAATCCAATGCAATACAACAACCAAACCAAGTGGCTAAGCATGTGATCATAAAAATAAAACCACATGCATGTCAACTATGAAGAAAGGAAGAGGGTTGTGCAGGAAAAATTACCTCATCAGGAAATGGAGCCTGAGCACCAGAGACACTGTAGAAGGCTGAAAGGGCACCATGGTCTTGAGGGTTTTCCTTGTTTAGGGAGTCTAATGGTAGGGAAGGCAAAAGGGCCTCACAGATGGCAGCCATTACTTGCATTTGACTGCCAGATAGGCCATGGCTGTAACCTTTCTCTCTTATTCTGCCTCCTCTCAACAGAGGGTGACAGCTCTTTTTTCCTCCTTCCATGTCTCTGAATTCAGAAATGTACTCTCTTTTTTTTTCTCAATGATTCTGAGTTGCACAAGCTGTCACGAACTATCCCTTTTTATAGGCAAAAGCAGAGCAAGGTCTGAGGATCAGGACAGTGAAATGAATTGACAAAGGCCAAACCGTTGGCAACTTCCAGCGTTGGGTATCAAAATTGCAATAAAGTTTCTGACACACAATTACCAGTATCTTCAAGTCAAGATTTGATAGCAAAGACGTGTGTTATTTGTAATTTAAAAACTAAACTCTTGAGTGAGATACACTCACAAGCATCCACTCACTCTCTATTTATTTATAATATATTAATTTAGAATTCTAAATTATGTTATACTAAAAAATTGATATTTCATTATTTAATAATAATATCACATCAGTTTTTTTTTTTTCTAGCTATCCTCTTTTTATTTAGGCTCCCTTTTTTTTATTTTCATAATTTTAAATTTTTTTAATGAATAATTTTAAATTCTACTTATGAATTATTAGTACAACGTCCAATTCTTATATAAATGCATATTATTAATTATCTTCTTTAGCAATATTATAACCTTCTATTTTACATATTTTAAGTCTTTTTCTTTGTGCTCTTATTGCCTTAAAATGAATAACGATTGGTTGATTTCTTCTAACACATATATTAAGTTGGTAGAAAGTCCTTTAATTGTAAAAATAAGTATTGGATAAGAAACTCAGCTTGACTTTCACAATAATGCACTCCTCATGTGGGAGCTATTGTACTTCATTCATACTACATTTGTTAAAGCTAAATCCTAAAGTTTAGAAGCTGTCAACATAAGATCCAAAATTGGTTTTATTTGTCTAATGTGGGTGAATTGATGCTTATAGCCTTAAGAGTTTCTACTTATCATCTACCTGAAGTTTAGAACCCTCCAAAGGTGTACACACACTCATACCATAGAGGAAGAGAATTCCTTTATAATAACTAATGTAAAGGTTGTAAGGTTGTGACTTGACCATTATTTTCTTATATTACCAGACTTTGTCTTTGTTATAAATAAATAATATTTTTATTTTATTACATAATTATTTCACTTATAATTATTCATATAATATTTACTCAATCATTTCTATAATTTATCTACTCCATACAATGCACAAGTCTCATTCTAGTCTTCTATAACTTTTGTCCTTCTAATATATCATAATTCTTTGTGTTATTTAACAGTGTGTCTATAGTGATTCGGTTTTTTAGAAACAAATATCTTTTTGTTGCTAAATATGACACCTTTTTTTTTTTGGTATATGAGGGGCAGAGATTTAAATCTAGAATCTTACACAAACTATTCAAAGTCCTCACTATTAATTAACTCTTAGTAACTTAAATATATGACCTCTTTTATGTAAGCATACAATACACCTAATTTATTTTGATATGTGCATTCGGATAGTCATCCAAGAACAATGTCCCATACAATGTTTAACATGTGATATTAAAAATAAAAATAAAATTTCGGCACTTATATTTGTATATAATTTATATTTTATGTTTTATTATAATATAATTGGTGATGGTTTCATTAAAATTTTCACATACCTACACTTACATTGTCATCTCATGCAGCTGTGAAGAGATTCCAAGAAAAGTGGCATGTAGCAAGTTACTTCAGGGGACCAGTTCTGTTCCGAGTGTGTCCTGACTCCTTTCTAGGTTAGTTAAGTGGAAGAGGGAAGAGGGAAGAGGGAAGAGGGAACCACATATAGCCCAGAGATGAGACGAAGGAAAAATGTGGTTGTTATTGATTGACTTGATTTATTTCTTAGTAGTATTCATAAGAAATTCGGAGGACGAAACCAGTCAAAATACCAATAATATCAACATTTCATATTTTTAAAAATTTACCGCATTTTTTAAGAGAAATTAATATTTCCTTATTTTAATTGAGAGTGTTATCAATCCTCAAACAAGTATTAAGGTTGTCACTGATAAAAAAAAATGAGAAATAGATAGCTTATATTTGGTAGAAGATTATATTAAAAATATAATCAAAATTTTTAAATAAACCATTTTAGAAAGTTTAGTTATAAAAGGTATCTTTTGTCTATAGGAAAAAAGATAAAGAAGCTGGCTGATGCTGATGACCTAACAAATTGCAATGGCAATTTCAGCGTCCTTGTTTTGTCCCACGGTGTCCCACGATCACTAAAATCACCTCACGGGTTCATTTGAGCTTTAAGATCAATCATTTTGAGCCATTTGAAATTTTCTCAGGATTAATATCCCCATAATGAGTAATACTTTATGTATACATTTAACTGCACATGTCTTCCACATTTAATTTAGGTGGCTGCATGCTAATAATAGGTATTTTGACCCAGCCAACGGGGGTTGATGCATCTAATTATCCTTTACATTTAATGAGTACTCTTGTGAGTGTTTGAGGAGTTTAGATGCATATCTTGACCCAAATTTTTCTGTTGATCGGTGATTTATAATTATATCTACAAAATACTAGATGAGTCTAGGGTTATGCCTTGATAATCGAGATATTAAATATGAATACCTTTTTCAGCTAAGATCCGAATTGTGGCTCGCCACGTGTAGAGAATTAGTCCTTTTTGCTAGGCCCAATTTCTATTGATATACTCAAATTGGTTCTTACAAATATTAAAAGAACTCTACCTATTTAAAGTACTTATATTTATCTCTCTCTTACGGTGATCATATTAAAAACAAACATGAGAGATTGAGAGGATGTTGATCCAAATATATATATATATATCTTGTGAAATTAATCATTTAATTGCAATTAATGATGAATTTATTATGAGAATCTAAAACTTATCATTTTATTTGAATGTTTGAGTAAGGGAAGATGAAGATAATAAATGCATGTGGAAAGAAATTTATAGTTTAGAAAGTTGGATTTGACTTTTGTAAATTGTACGGTGCATTTTAAGGGGGAGTAAACTACCTTTTTGACACTTAAAAAATTAATATATTGATAAATTAGTTTTTTAAAGATATTTTATTAACCTATAATACCTTAATAATGGATATATTAATAAATTAGTTCCTAAAAGAACAATATATTAAAAAAGTAGTCCCTCAAATATTAATATGTTGATAAATTAGCCTCTAAAATATCTTTTATTAATATTAACAAAGATCATTAGCTATAAAGGAACTTATCATTGTGTATATTGAACTAATAAAATATCTTTTATGAACTAATTGTTAGTATATTGATATTTTAAGGATCAAAATTATAGTTTACCCACTACACAATATCAACTGTTAATAGCAAAATTATCAGTTTAAGGTTTTATAAAATATAAACACTAATACAATTGAACATATATATGTGATAATATGTACTATAAATTCTCTCATTAATATGTACACTCTAAAGTGCACGTTACACTCTAGAAGAGCCAGTTAATCAATATACAAGCTAAATTAGGTAAAATAAAATAAAATTGAATTTGATTCCTTAAATTGTGGGTTATACTTTAAAAGATAAAATATATAATCTTAACCACTAATATGAAAATTAATAGTAAATATTATTAAAATATGTATTTTTCATTGTGTATTTATATCTTATAAAATTTTGCTGGCTGACCAGATGGGGATTACATACCCCAGGATTTGTTTTGTCTAGATTTTGGGCTTGAAGACCCGTTCTGTCATAAAAAAAAATCTTATAAAATTTTTAATTATTGATTTTCTTATAATAATTAATATCTTGCATTTTATTCACCAAACTGCTTTTAAAAAAGCTAAAATAAATAACATAATATATCAATATTTTTGTAGCTTCACAAGAGATTCAAACCTTAAAATTAAAAAAAAAACAAAAGAAAAAGAAAACACTATAATATATTATTCTCTGTTTTTAAAACATATTAACTATGTCATATCACATGCCTATAATTCTTTCAATAGCTTACAATGAAAGAAAATATTATATAATAATTATTCTTCATAATAAAAAGAATTTAATTTAAATATGCTGACAATCTAAAATAGTTTTATATTATCAGCTAATAGAAATAGTAAAAAATGCCAACTTATACAAATAGCTATCCATTATAATGAGGAACCCACCATAATTTTTCACTTTCCGCTATTTTTATTGGTTGACAATATAAAACTGTTTTATATTATCAGTACATACCAATTAAACTCTAATAAAAATTCATTGATCATTTTAAGATTTTTAAGTACATTAAAGGACCTAAGCCTAATAAAAACAGAGAGAGAATACCAAGTGACTTATGCCATGTTTAATTTTTTATTTGAAAATCTCAAAACAATGATTTGGATAAATACTTTCTTTTCTTATACTTTTTGTTTAAACCTTAATTTAAGGGTTATAAAGGAGAAATCAAACATATTATAAATAGGTACAAAAGTCCCATAAAAATTAATATGAAACAAAGGGATGGGGCTTCCTTAGGTGACAAAGGAAGATCGTGAAGAGTTGAAGATCATAATCCTTAAATAGCACCTAATTTCCCAACCATGCTGTAGTAAATATTTTTAATTTTTTATCAATATTTTTATTTTGTTAAAATACATCTTGCATTTCAATGGAATTAAATTCGTTAAAAATACTTTAAAAAGTATTAATTTTTTAAAAATATTTAAGATATTAAATATTGTTCTAGTTAACTTTTTTCTTATTAATTAAATGAATAGGAAAAGGTGTCCGTTGTCTGTGGGAAAAGGATAAAGAAGCCGGCCGACCGTAACCTTAATGGACATTTCAGTGTGTCGTTTTGTCTGTACAATGACTATAATCTCCTCACGTGATTGTTTAAGTTTCAGGATATAGGGATGTTTCTAAAATGGTTTAGGGTTTGGTTTTTAATTCTCATTTCGTTTGTAGTAAAAATGGCTTCGTATTCGCAATAAAAAAGAGAGAGAGAGAGAGAGAGAGAGAGAGAGTAAATATTCAAACCTCAAAGCGAAGAGATAAAATTCATCTAAACCAAAGAATATGGTAATGATCTGTTACAAGTTTAGTAAATAAATTTTTTCCGTTTTTTTGGACTGCTTTATTTCTTTTCTTTTATGCATTACCAAAATTTGGCATTCTTATCTGAACCCGAAGAAAAGAAGTGACACTAGGACGTAAATTGAAGTTGTTTGGGACAAAAATATCATTGTTCGTCATAACGCAAGGTTAAGGAGCTGAAGTGATTGATTTTGATGGTGAGAACCGAGACGGAAAGACCAACGAAACTCTGCCATCACGTGCGTTTTGGGATCAACACAACTTTTTTGTTGTTTTTACTTTTTGAGGCTTTTTTTTTCTCGGTTGAAAAAGATGTATTTTCTTCCTTTCTAAGTGTGAAGTATATTTTTAAAAAATAAAATAAACAATTATAATTATTGATAAAACTAATAATCTGAGATTTTATAAAATATTATTATTTACATGCTAATTTATACACATATGACAAATATTTTTATAAAATAATTTTATATTATTAGTTAATAAAATTTTAAAAAATTATGAAATTATACTAGGTGTTATAATAATAGATAATTATCTATCATGACATAATAATTATTTAAAATTTTATTTATTGATAATATAAAATTATTTTATATTATCGATACAAAAAAAATTAATCTCTTTTATCAATATTTATAATTGTGCATTTGTTCGTTAAATTAAGTCTACTATTGACATTTTTTTTATTGGTCTTTTTAGGAAATGAAGGTTAAAATTTTAGATATAAGCATAATTTTGAAAATTATGCCAAAAAACTCATTTCTAAAGTTTTTCTCTACATCTACTTGCTAGTACTAAAATGCGTTAATGTATTTTGCATAAAACAAAAAACATGCATAATTGTGATTTAATTAGGCGTTCTGTTATTTGTCCAAAAATATTAAACCAAGTTGGATAGGAGAACAGATAGAAAAAGAAGGGGGGGGGTTTGGAATTGAATAGGAGAAATAATGGAGATTTAAACGATATTTTTACATCACATATCATCCAAGTTGTTATGTGACACGATAATCACTTGTTTTCTTATAACACGTCATGGCAATTTACTGATCGAAACATTGAGAACACATTTAGGAAAAGGGAACGTGCATGAACAAAATTTTAAAATTAAGCGAAGCAGGAAAACAAATGCAGAATTTAGTGACTCAGAATTCCCACGCAATGAACAACTCTCAAGTTGAATTTGTTCCAAGAAAATTAGTATCATTCCCCCGAAAAAGAAATAAGTTAAAAGAAAAAAAAAAGCAAAAACAAAAAAAACAAAAGCTGCCGACCAAACAAGAACACCACCACAAGATAGACACTCCAGGCACGTTACATAAACTGTGGTTGTAATTCATGAAACGATCAAGGACAAACAACATGCATGTGGTTCAATTTATATGTCACTGCCAGCTCCTTATGAATTAGTATCCATTCCGTGTTTCCAATTGCCAGCCCCTAACGCATATTGCTACCATGCTTCTTCTATGAACAAAAGTTGCTGGCCCGAGAATTCTATATTTCAGGATAAGATTAAGACAGCATGCAATTATATTATGGAGTTATAATAGCCGTAGAAAGAACTACACTCAGCAAACGTTGTTATTACTTATCAGGAATCACTACACTCTTCTTAGATACTTTGCTTTGCCAGCATGCAAGTTGCAACTGAACAGCTGACAAACGACCACACGGTTGGAGAAAACGAATCGTTTTATAGCGTGTTTGTTTTGGCATTTGTACAATTAAAATCACGTTTGAAATACCCAAAAACACGTTACAAGCAATATCTTCTTCATGTTTCACAAAACACATTTGTTAATTCTCTTTGTGATTTTAGTTCCAAACCAAGATTTGCGTAAAAACAAGTTTACTTTTCCTTTAAGCTCTGTTTAAAATTCACCTTATAAAATATGGTTCATAATACATCTGATAGTGCACCATATACTTGCATTCAAAAAATATAGCTAAATGAATAGTAGGATATGGCTAAATGAATCCGAAAATGTGGATAAAAGAAACTACAAATATAGTTGAACGACCTCTCCTTATCTCCTTTTTCTGCCTTTGCCATTCCACTTATTCACAAACTCCTCTTTCCTCTTCTCCACATCCTTCTCTCTCTTCTCCTCATACTTCAGAGACCACACACTCAAAGCGACGCATTTGATAATGATATGGACCCAAACCAATACATTTTGCAGAATCCCAACATTTTTATTTTTGGGTCAAATTGTATGTTGCAAATTTCATGGTTGAGATTAGTTGCCCCTTCTTCAATTATGGATAGTTTGGAGAAGACAATGTGATAGATTTTGATTGATTGCTTGCCAGAGGACTAAAAAAGTTGATGGTTTTATGTTAAGATTGTCTTCACAGTTGAAGAGAACTTGTTAATTACTATAATTTTTTATTACCCTTCTTTTGTGGTTGTTTTGTCGGTTGAAGAATTGAGAAGTAAGGGGCTTTGATCCATATGCTTATGGATGGGACAAAACTTATAGCGCTAATAAGATAAAAGATACATTTGGGAAATGGTGAGGAAAGTGCTTGTCAAATTGTTGGCTGCTCAGATCGATGGCAGCATCTCCGTTTGTGGGGAGGGCGAATAAAGATTGGGACGATGAAAATGGGGAGGGCAGTGAGGGGGTAAAATAAAAATTTAAATTAACCACATTTGTGGAATGCGTTTAACCGCATTTTTTAGATGTGGTGAGCCACTGGTCCACTCTATTATACGTGGTTGATGCATGATGTACCCTACTTTATAGAAGGTATTACAGAACAACCATTTCCTTTAATCAAATTCTGTTAACTTTTACTTTCTTTATTAAACATAACATTTCCTTTAATCAAATTCAGTTAACTTTTACTTTCTTTTTGAAACATAACATTTCCATTATAACCTTTTTACTTACGCTTTTTACTTTATTCACTAATTTATTAGGCATTTAATTTAGAATACTTTTGCAACTTTTTATTTTCATATTTTATTTTGTTTTATAATTTGTTTATATCTATATCATTTTATAAACAAATATGACTATATATAATAAATTATTTGTTATGAAAATAAAATAATTATATTGATTTATGTATGTTACTGTTGGTTACGTAAACATATTACAATTTGATTACTTAAGTTTTTTAATTAAGATTTTTTAACTAAAGTTATAAGAATTAAAAAAATATAATAACATTAACCCAAAAAAAGAGATAATATTAATATTGTAATATACACCCTTTTTAATAATTTCACAAGTAAAAGTAATTTTAATTAATATTATCCAAATAACATTCACTTTGTCAAACTTTCTTTTAAAATAAAGACTTCCAAATATAAATCATGTTATAACTCACTTTTGATTCAAAATCAAATTAACAAAAACACATTGATTCAAAATTAAATTTACAAACTCCAATCCAAACACAAACAATAGGCGAGAAAATGGTTTGGTTGAATGCAAAATGATGTAGAAATGCTGAGATGCATAATCACCTAGTCACTGGCTACAATTACATCACCAGCAGAAGCAAGGAAACCAAGCAGACAAAATTTATTATATTAATCTCTCGTGATTAATTTTCCAAACGGGAAACATAGAGAACAGTATACACGCATAGTATAACATGGAAGGCCAAAGATTGCCATGTCCTTCCAACACTTTCAGTATATTGCGTCGATTATGCTAATCTGTGGATTCTGCGATCCACGTGTTATTATTCATTCTACCTGTCGGCAAATATTTTAGAAGAGCAATATTATTTGAACATAAAAATATAAACATCCCAGAGATATAATAGAGAGATAAAAACACAAAACCTTAGCTTTTCTCTCTCAACGCTTATTATCACCTAGGACTTTGTGTCTTTTTTTTTCTCTCTATTATGTCTACGAGATATCTATTTTTTTTACGTACAAATAATATATTGTCGTTTACATAGTCTGAATTGCACAAAAGGAAAAACAAAAGAGAGTTTCTAACGTGTCCAACATGAGAAACCGAGCCACTATTGATCCCTAAGTCCATCGGCATGCCTGATTTCATGCTGAAACAGTGTCTAATGTAATCATGTTGTAGGAACCCGTTACGTAAACCAAAATCAATTAGTATCATTATGGAGGAGGAGCACCACTATCAGTCATGAGAAAATGGAGCTGCTCTCGCAGGAACAAAACCTGTTTCACAAATGATTAGTAAGTAACCACTTAACTTATCAGCTTAGCCACTCGTTTAAGTAATATGATGATATTTTCCTCCAAGCAACTAATTTCTCTTCAATTGTTTGTCATAAATTCACTTTGAGAGACTTGAACACATGATATCAACTCCATGGTTGAGATTTCGATGGCTATAAACACATAAATATAGAAGGAATATGGTTTCATATTAAACGCCTTAGGCATGCAGATTTAATTGAGAGTGAATATTGACTTTAGTGCACCAATTTTAAAATATTAAATTTACACCAGTTTAGTTTCAAAAGCATACACTGTCGCCCTTTGAATTTTCAGAAACACCGCAATTAATAATATTTTTTTCACCTAAATTCACAGAATTTACCAAAATGCATGACATTTGTCTTCGACAACTAGTAGGGGCGAGTTTTATGCATCTTAGGTATTAACAACAATAAACAACCACTAAGCCTTATGGCCCTTATCCTAATCGGTGAGTTGGCTTCATGGATCAATCAACTCTATTATAGTCCATGAGAAACCAAATTTTCAACAAAATTTCACTAAAACCATTTAGAGAATTTGCTTAGTGATAGTTTTGTCATAAACTATAATTTTTCCTTAAAAGTGCATAACATTATAAATTCTTATTGTATGCACTAGACAGCAGAACATAGAGCAACGTAAAAAGCTAAGAACTGTGTTGGTGAACTTTTGGCAGGGAAAAAAAAAGGCATGGTAAATGGCCTTTGTCCATCGTCAGTTTTAACTAAATTATGAAGTATGAACAGTTCCAGCATTTCTGAATCTTCAAGGGGTTCAAGTCAAGGTGAAGTGTATGTTTTCGAAACTCGAGTAACTAAAATCAAATGCAGTTTTAAATTTGGTGTACTAAAGTTAATTTGGGTGAAAATTTCAAAGAGGGAAAGTGTAATTTACCCTTTAATTTAAGACAGGAGAATTTTATAGGGAAATGATTAAAAATTTACTTGTAGTAAAACATTTGCATGAAGGAAAAATAGCCACATTTTTGCATAAAATCACCACATTTTATCCCGGTCTAGTACATTTTTTTATCAAGAGTTCTGTTTCAAATTTTATATTAAAAAAGGACCTGGAAGAAGGGTTCTAAACAAATGGACATTACCTCTTCCTGAAGTAAGGGAGGAAGGTTTTCAGTTGTTAGAAGGCTCATAACTTCCGCACGCAGCTTTTCTTCCTTGATGCCTGACCATGTACGCAATGGCAGTGCCAATAAAAGCACTGTTAAGACATCTGCAGTCGATGGATGCATTCCAATGCAGTGACCTTCATCAGAAAGACACAACCTACTCGGTTCTCTTTTACACAAAGGGACCAAAACATCAACTCCTTGTTCACCGCTGCCAACGGTTGTAACAGTTCCAGAAACCAGCGTTGCTTGATTTTCACTATCAACATTCACATGTTTAACATCTATTTGTCCGCAGCATTTTCCACCAGACAAACCTAACCTACCACAACCACTCAAAAGATCTGCCCCTTGGCAACAAATGCTTGCAGCAAGTGCTGGTGACATATCTTTGTCACCAAGGTTTGCAATAGTATTGCAACATGAACTTTCTGATTCCAACCACCTGCTCACATGTTTAAAGAGTGCAGTTGTCCGAATCTGTTCCAGTATGTCTGCCTGAAATTTCAAAGCTCTCCAACATTACTAGTCTTGATTTATTGGAATTCTTTTTCAATGAGGATGCAAATGATATGTTTATCAAATTCAAGAGTAAAATTCTTATTTTTTCATCCCGAAGGGGAGAAGGAATACAGTTTCAAAACCTTGATAGCTAGTCTTCCTTTCTCCTCCTCACTCAATGTGAGATTCCCATCTTCTTGCCTACGAACTTCAGCAACCCATGTGATGAACCCTCTCAATTTACTAGGAGGAGATTTAAATACAACAGAGAGTACTTCCTGCATGTCTTCTAAATCCTCTGCTTTTAGAAGGAGAGGGACATCTTGAGTTAAGAATTTCGCAACACTGTTCCAACCTTCATGTCTACAACTCTGCAGATAGTCTAAAATTATTTACTGCAATCTACAAAAACATGATATGCACAAACAGAAACAAAATAAACAATATGTAGAAGTTCTGATTAAATTAGAACAATACAAATGTTCAACCGTGACAGTTCCTATACGCTGAAAAAAAGAGAGGCTAAGGATTAAGCTTATGTATATGAAATCCAGCATACTCTGAAGTCTACAGGGCAGGATCCCAGTTAGACCTCCCAACAGTACTCAATAATTGGAACAAGATCTGTGGAGGGCAAATACTTGTATTGTTCAATATACTTGCAGCAGAAAAACTATCTTCTTGCTGACTTTACTAACAAAAATTTACAGCGAGTCAGAGTCAGATTACTTTTCCATCTATTTAAAAATTATGAATATGGAAACTTAATCTATGATCTCCAATGGTGTGACAAAGAATCAATCGGCAATACAGTACCACAGTATAAAGTATTGATGGTGCTCTGTTAAGCCTTGAAATAATCATGTACCTGAAATACAAATTTCCAAATGTAAATGGAGGACAACAAGATTAGCTGAACAGGCCCAAAAAACTAAGAGTTCACAAATTGTAACCTTTTCACCCAACAATTAGCAGGTACTAATGATACTGATACATTCAAATAACCTGCAACTTAACAATTTTATCTGAATACTGATTGTTTAATGTGAATAAAGTAGGACACAAAAAATAATAATAATAATGTAGTTCCTTGTAGCATAGTATGCATGCCAAGAAATTCTTCCATCCTCAAAAAGTTTATAAATTTGTATGAAAAGGGGAACATCACATAAGGTGAAAATCTTATGACCGAAAAAATATTGCCATTGTTCAATACTCACACAAGGTATAAGGTCTAACAAAGTCTAGTCTTGGTGAAAGGCAAACTGCAATATATTTGAAGGAAATGACAGTAAAGGCTGTAAGCTTCACAATACCGTACAAGATATACTATTAACTATTACACTTTAATTGACAATATAAGATATCTTACCCCCTAGATTGTCCAGTTGCTTTATCAATGGTATTCATGGCATTCCAGAGAAGGGTAAGGGGAACCCAGTGAGGAGGATATTTAAAACGAGCAACATCCAAAATGAGAACCATATCCCTTTCAGCATGATATCCTCCAATTGGTGAAAAATGGCCGGTTCCAGTCTGTTACCAAACAATATGACAAATTCCCATCATTTCTATAAACTTAATTATCTTACATTCCCTAGACAATAATCTCTGTATCTATACATAAAAAGATCTTAAATCTATTAATTTACCAAGTCTGTTAATAGAGAAACAGGAAGTGGACTTCATTGAGAACTAAACTCAACTTAAAGAATGCATACGTAGGAAGCAGCAGCATATTCAATGCCATTAGTTATGAATATATAACAGGAAGAATGACCTTCACACAACACCTGATTGAAGGCTCCCCTGTGATAAGACACAATCACATGACAATCCTCAGAAGAACAGCACGAAATCACATGCTTGCGAAAATCATCGACCCTGATTTCCTCCGATCGAAAGGCTTCAACTTTAGCTCCATTGCACCGGGCCAAGCACGCAACTTTGCCAAATGTAATGCCTTCTGATTTGACTTTGTCCAAAGGCTCACAGCAATCCAACATGGAATCATCAAACCATCTCCAAGGGCCTATTAAATAACCATTTTCCTTTTACCCTTTTTTATGCCACTTAAAGCAAGACATTGGTAACAACAATTCAACAACTGAAAATGGAGAGCAAACAAAAACAAAATAATAATAATAATAATAATAATAATAATAATAATAATATACCTTTCCATTTTCTACCAGGGTCAATGGCAAGGGCATTAAGGACAACAGCAAGAGTGGCGAGTCCACAGTAGGCAGGCTCAGACTGTGTCTGATAGTATGATATTAACTTGAAGAAACCCTCCATGGTTCCTTGAGCAAGAGCTTCACCAAATATCTTCTGCACAAGCAAAAAGTCATAAAAAGCCAAAAAATTTCAATTCATCACATTGAATTGAATCTGTGACAAGAGATGCAAAATTAAGGATTTTGATGAAATGCGGTTTGTTCTTTGATATTGACCTTGCCTTCTGGGGAAGCGAACTCGATTGCAGGGGGAGAAGGGAGGGCTCTGCGGTAAAGACCTGCACTTGCCATGATCACACGGAAAAACCTCTGCTGCTGCTGACACTGCTGTTATTTGCAGAATGAATGAGAGTGAGACCCGTTTCTTTTGTTGTTGTTGTTGTTGTTAATTTGTGAACCCTTGGTCTTGGTGGCCTAATGGCCTCAGACCACAGTGATTTCTTGTTAGTGGCGGGGTCCAAATCCCACTTTTCGGTGTTTTTTGTGGACTTGTTCTTCACGCCCGTTTCTTCTGTAGTAGAACATTCTGGAGTGCGGCTCAAATCTCAAATTGGTCCCAAAGATAAGTTGGGCATTACGTTAGTTTTTAAAAATGTTTACACATTAATTTGATCTCTAGTGACATCAATTTTTTTTTATTGCTTTTTTTGACCAAGTACCATTTGAGTTTGGAAATAAGCGTAACGATGAGAATTATATCAAAATGTTTTATGTGAAACTAAATATGAATTTAAGCGCAACGATGGGTGTACATTTTGTGACTTCATGATGACATGTTTTACGATGACAATGTCAGTTAAAATTTAGATATAATAATTAAATAATAAAAAATAAATGACAATGTAAGTATATAAGTACATAAATTTAATTTTAATACATTATAAAAAAAAATTACACATCCAATTATACATTACTACATAATTAAAAATATTTAATTCTTTTGAAAAATTGCATTAAAAGTAACACATATTGTAATACATAATTAGTTAATAATATAAAACACTATATTCACAATTTATCTAAATTAAACTCTAAATATATATAGCTTGATTGGTGTTATATATCCCAATTTTGTAAGCATGAAAATTGGAAGGTAAGTCACCAGTTTCGTCGAGTGTTGTTGCTTCATTTATTCTATGTCAAAATCCACCACACACAGCTTGATGGTAGTCTCTGCTTTGTCCGTTAATGGCACCTAGAGAATTACGAAATTCTAAGCAATGAACTCCCAACCTTGAAGCACGGGGCGTATTCAAAGAGAAACAGAGTTGAGTTTGAATCGGCTTACCCCTTGCTGAAGAGCTTTGCATGAAGAGAATTTTCAGCTAAGTTCATGCTCGATTTCGGTGAGCAAAACAAAGAGGAGGATATGTAAAAAGTAAACACAGCAAGCTAAATTTAGAATAGCTGCTTGCTAGAACAATGCAATTTGACTGACGGGTCAAAGGACTAACGAATATTAGGAGGGGGAAAAAAAGGAATTTCCTATAAACGCTCAACCACTTCTATCATAAGATGCATTCTTTTTTTCTGACATTTGTAAAAGTTACATAGGTAAATTTCAGAAAAATAATCAAGCTTAGCTGTAGATGCTCTAGCGTCTTCAGTAGCATGTCCTAAAAAAAGAATCCTTCTGTTAATTATGTACCAACAAAATTTCTTCAGTCACCAGTCCATAGGTAGTCACCAATTTCAGTGATTCAATACCATCCGACATGTCATAAAGCAGGTTGAACGTGTTCTAGGTTACCATATCCTGGCTTACAGAGATCCTAAGATGAAGGCGCACCAAGATCCTCATCTGCCTTACCCTCTTGACATTTCTTGAGAAGGTGTAGCTGACGTCTTAAGTGCAGAACCTGAAATGCAGATTTTACATAATGAGTTGTTGAAGATAGAGCAGAATTAGCAGATATCAGAACGCTGCAATACATGACAAAACAATTTTTTTCTGTCAAGCAGTTTGTAATGCACGAGACGACTCGGTACAACAAGCTGAGGCGCAAGACTCAGTATTGTTACTGACATTTTGGATGCCCTTGCAGCGATATAATATATTTGTGTATAGAATTTGCATTTGTTATACGACAACATTTCATCAGACTCAAATGCAAGCTTTTCTATATACATGAAAAGAAAAGGTTCAAACAAGACTGCAAAGATAATCTTAAAGCTTTAAAGCATACCTGAGCATCAAGATTAAAAAATGGGAACAATTATAGAAAACGAGGGAAAGAAAAGAAAGATAATTTTTTGTTTAAAAAAGGAAAACATATTAAGATAGCTACCTCTTCTTGAAGCAAAGTAGGAAGATTTTCAATTGAAACCAGGCCATCTATTTCGCTCAAAAGCCGCTTATCTTTGATACCAGACCACGTTGTAGATGGTAAGGACAGTAGAAGCACTGTTAGCACATCAGTGCTTGCTGGGTGCATCCTAATGTACTTACCAGGGCTAGAGCAAGTGCAACATAATTTCCGAGGAGATGAAGGAATCAGCACATCGACCCCTTGCTCACTGTTGCCATTTACCACAGTCGCACAAACCATTGTTATAGGTTTGTCATCTTCAGCTTTCCAGCATTTCATACATGTTTCTCGACAGCAATACTCTGCTGATGAGTTAAGTTTCCCACCTAAAATTTCTGCTCCTTGGCAACAAACACTAGCAGCAATGTCAGGTAAGAATAAGATGTCTCCATCACCTGAAGTTGGTGACTGTCTGCCACAAGCATTTGACAAAAAGGAAGCGACATGTTTGAAAATTGCTGTCTCCTGCACCTGTTTCAACACCTCTTCCTGCATAACAAAGAAGTTAACCGCTGTAGACTAAAATGCTGGAGAAATTATGATAAGTTGAGATGAAACATATCAAACCTTGACAGCAAGCCTTGCTTTCTCCTCTGGGCTTAAACTTGGACCACCATCTTCTCGCCTCCTGATCTCTGCGACCCACTTGATGAATTCCTCAAAATTAGATGGAAGTGATGTGACTATAATTGAAAGAACCTTTTGAATGTCTTTCACATCCTCTGATTTTAATAGAAGAGGAACATCATCCATTAGGAATTTTGCAATACTAATCCAACTCTCATGTTTGCAGCTCTGCAACATCAGTAGAAGTACATAATACATCCAACCCACACCCCAACATAAACAATAAAAAGTATAGGCTTAACATACTGCAAACACGCTATACACAGCCATGCATGTCAACAAGTTTAACATTCACAAAATTGCAGAATTCGTAGGTCTGTTAAATTAAGAAGGGAATCACATATTCAATCACACACATGGTCCAACGTGCAAACTGACTTTCCAACTTTCCGACTGAACTTGAAGTCAAACCTCACTTCAATTTTTTCAAATTCATATTAGCAGATTCCATGTGAACTGAGCATGAAATAATATCACAAAACAAAGAAAGTATCTAAATGGATGTTATCCATAAAACATTGTAATAATGGAATATGATGGCAAACAAGGTATCTTCCGACCACAATTTCCCCCTATTGTCTGAAGAGACAAACTAACATATTCATGTCTATTACAAAACAAAGTGAAATGCTTTATCCTCTATTAACAATGGAAATTGCGGTTCAGTTCACAATAATAGCTAGCTAGAAGATCACACAAACTAGAAATAAACCAACATGCTCCAACAAACAAGTTCATCATACCACAAAAACTGAGAAGCATAGTTCAATAAAAGATAGCTAGCTAGAAGATCACACAAACTAGAAATAAACCAACATGCTCCGACAAACAAGTTCATCATACCACAAAAACTGAGAAGTATAGTTCAATAAAAGTGAAGGGATCTCTGCGCCTTCACATGTACGCTTAAAGAAATTATCAAACAATTTAATGTCCATACCAACATTTTTATATATAATGAAATGTCAAGTTTTGGCTCACTATATAATGGAAGGAAAAATACCAGAGTATAAAGCATGCCAGGTTCCCTGTGAGGCCTTGATATAAGCATGAACCTGAAGAGAATAATTAGAAAAATTGCATATATAATTAACAAATGGCTTGGAATATTTAAACCATGTAAAGAAAAGCGAAACTGCAAAGTTTGCAAATTGCTTAAATTGGCCAGGTCCAGTAAGTAATATATATATATATAAACTACTTGGATCCTTTTGTTCGTTAACACCCACCCTTCTGCAAAAGGATTTGCAATCATTGATCTCAACCTTCACTAGCATTCTAAAAGTAAGATAAATAGACATACAAGGTCATTGGAAAAAAGTATAAAATTTATACAATAAAATTACCCCCTAGTTTGTCCGGTGGATTCATCAACATAGTTCATGCCTTCCCAAAGAAGTGTAAGTGGGACCCAATGGGGAGGATATTTAAAAGTGCAACATCCAAAATAAGCGCCATGTCCTTTCCAACGTGATAGCCTCCAATAGGAGAAAAGTGACCAGTTCCAGTCTGTCATGAAAGTTCAGTTAACGTTCTCATCATTTTTTCTATAATCAAATATATGCATCAATATTCTACAAAAACAAATTTTATAGGAAGAAGAAGATTCAAGAATGAACAATTATACGAACCACAAAGAGCAAGGTGGAAAAAAAATTCAATGATCAAACATAGACAGCTTTTTATTACTATTATGTCAAATTTCCATAAGCCGTAACACATACTTGTTTGAGAGCAGCCCTGTGGTATGATGAGATTACATGACATTCGTCAGAAGTTGAACATTTCATGACATATTTACGAAAATCATCAATGCTGCTTTGGCTTGCATGAAAGGCTTCAACTTTTGCTCCAGCACAATGAGCCAAGCACACAAGTTTGCCAAATGAGATGCCTCTAGCTTTGACCTTTTCCAGAGGTTCACAACAATCCAACATAGTTTCATCAAACCATCTCCAAGGTCCTGTGTGGATAAATTATCCCAAGACAAATACATTATACAACAGAAGCAGAAAACCAGATTGATTGAGTTCAATCATTTAAACCCTAATTACAAATTTGAAATTTATGAGATTAAAAGTTTACAATATATAAAAGGAATGGAGGTTACAGGTTCAAATCATTGAAACAGCTTATCCGCTTGCCGGGGATGAAGCTGTGTATATCTACCCTTCCCAGATCCCACCAGGCGAGAGCCTTGTACATTGGGCCGCCCTTTTTTAAAAAGTTTACAAAATATAAAAGGCGTTTTTTCTGCAGACATTATATTATGCTATTGAATAAAGAATAGCAGCTGCTTTATAAGCAAATTATAGGAACACACAATCAAATCAAGGCGAAATAAAGCCAAGGAAAGGGTGGGTTGGGGGGAACAACATATAAATGGAGTTTATTGGAATCAGATCAACCGAGTTGCTAAAACTTCCTCTTCTAATGCATGGACATTTTCATCCAAGAGCAGTTTTCATAACATTTAAGGAGTTCAATGCATTATCATTTTTCAAGAATAGGATCAACTGAAATGAACAAAAGGGTTGAGGAAACTCAGATCTAGCAGTACAGCAAAAAGTTGCCCCGTGTTGATACCAAAGATATATAATTAGATTGAATGACTGCTTCACCATCCCCCTTACATGATCCTCACAATGAGAATTGAAAAGAAAGGGGATGAATCAGCAGAGTGACAAAAATGCTCAAATATCAAATACGTGACGAGTCATATTTTGCAATATATATAAGCAAAGACTCAATTGTAGGCATACCTTTCCATTTCCTGCCAGGATCAATGGCAAGAGCGTTCAAGACCATAGACAAGCTCGCGAGGCCACAATAGGCAGGCTCCGACTGTGTTTGGAAATAGGAAACCAACCTATAGAAGCCTTCCATGTTTCCATTCTGAATGGCTTCGAGAAATAGTTGCTGCACATTCAACCAAAAATTAGGTAAAAATCACAGAACAAGCATTAATCACAACAAGAAAAATACCAAATGAGACCAGCAAGTCCTCAAATAGAACGGCAACAGTAGCATCAATGTGGAATTGAATATCACAGAGTGGAGAGAGACATTGTGAAAGTGAATTTTGTGCAGACCTTGCCTTGAGAGGAAGCGAATTCAACGGCAGGGGGACAAGAAAGAAACCGTCGATACAACCCCGCCGTCGCCATTCTCTCTCTCTCTTCTATTACTCTCCGAACTCACTCAATAGTCCACACTAACAAAAGAAAGAAGAAGAAAGCTTTCAAACAAAGATGATAAAAACCTAAAGAAAGGAGGAAGAGGGTAATAGCAGCTGATGCTGATTCCACCGCCGCCACTTTGATGTTTGGTACCCAAAGCGGAGGAAGGAAATCCCGCGTTTTTCTAACTCTATATCAAAGTATCAACACCACCGCGTCACACTTCCCAACAACTATTCTAACCTTCTTGTCTTTTTCCACTCTATTTCTAGTTTACTGCATTGCCTTTGTTAATGTTACTTTCTTAAATTTTAATTTACATACTCCCCATTTTTTATTAATAATTTTCTGGGTCAACCTTTCTCCTGTATAGTATCATCTTATGATTAAGTTGTATTTTCTTAACAACACCTTAATTAGGTCATGTGCAAGGGAGTTGCACAGGAAAAAAGATATTTGTACGTAAAAAAGTTACAAATACTCTCAATATTTTTGTGTATGTTCTTCCTCCTTTATGTGTTTTTTTTTTTTCACTTTTTTCCCTTTTTTCCTAATTTTTTCTCTTTTGACGGTTGGTGAATGTGTCGGGGCGTACGTATACATAATATGGCTCATTGCAAAAATACCAGTAACCCTGGATTACCTATCTTTAGTTACTAATTTTTGTCTAATATTATTAATTAAAACGAGTAAAGTAGCATATCTGATATATAATTATTTATATTTTATATCATTAAATTCGCTTGCTACAAAAATTATTTCATCCCAACTAATATCGCTAACTTGTTTGGCTGTTTGCAAGCTGAGTCACAATACCTATCGAAAGCGCGTAAACTAATGTGGTGAAAAATCAAATCTTAGAAATTTGTGACCAGTCAGTGTTCAAAACTGTTCAGCCTGTAATATGATCTGGTAAAGTTATCCGAGTCAGTCAACATCATATGATATTGGTCTATTTTTGGACACCAAATATGCTGGACACGCTTTGGATGTTTATCTTTTGTTTAAGATAGTTATCTTTTGTTTAAGATAGAATTTTAGATTTTTCACACCTCCTAAAGTCCATGAACATTTCGAGCGAGATAATGTTACCTTGCACATTTTGTTATTTGGGTTTTCTTTGAAGACGTACATATATACACTGAGATCCAAATAGAAAAGAAATTGAGCATGTTTTTTGGTTTCTTACAAGGAACCTCCACTAAAAGTATGCGACAATTATACTAACTTTTTATTCATACTCTTTGCCCCCTCCGAAAGTGTTTGTTTCGTAGGACATTGCACACCATGCACATTCCGTCATTTTCTTAGAGTATGTTGATAAGTTAAGATTTTGAAAGAAAAGGATTTAAAGAGTAAAATTAATTTATAATTACTCTTCAAATCTTTTCTCTCCCTTTCTTTTCTCTTTAAAAGATCAAGTTACAAACAAACCTTTAGAAGTTATTATTAGACTGTTCTCATGCTGATGTTTGTAGGCAATATTATGGTTTTAACATCGAGGGGCCTAGTACTATACTTTCCAGCTTCAGACACTTCCAACGAAATACAAGCAAAAGAGAGAAAAGTGACGATCAATTAACCTCATTTTTTCATGTAGTCTTTGATTAACAAACAAACAACTTACAGTGCGTAAGTCATAACAGTAACAAAAATGCATATACATTTCAACAAAAAAAAAAATGAAAAAAAAAAGGCATATAATATGCATGTGCATAGCCAAAACACAAACCAATAATAGTATAACAGAACTCAATCACAAGAGAATAAAATTAATGGCATTAACAGTGCGAGAGAATGGTTTGTAGCAGGGACTGACCTTGCCTTCGTCGGAAAGGAAATCAACTGCTGGAGGCGATGGAAGTGGTCGTTTGTAAAAACCATTCATCTATTAATTGGGTGTGGTTACTAGAAGGGTATGAATGAATGAATGAAGAAGAGCTGAAAAGGGAACCAACACAGAGACACCGAGAGAATGAAATATATATAGCTGCCTCTAATGAGCTAATCGCTGTTTTTGTTGGAAACCAATGTCAATGGTCAATCAAAAATTGTAAACTTAATTAGAATGAATCGTCGACAGAGAATAAAGATAAAAGAGGAAATAATAGTGATTCTTTTCATCTTTTTTTGAGCTGAAAGGAATAGTGACTCAATCACGTGTTGTTAAGTATATATATATATAATTTTAGCCCCATAGGCCCACAATGAAAGAGTAAATAAAAAACTCATTTCATTGTAAAACGAATAATACTATGTCCAAATATATTTTTGGAATGGTTAAAAGATTTTTGGGAGAGGTATTTCAAAGTTACTTTTCATTCTATAAAAATATTGTTTGAGAAAGAATCTTACTATTATTTTCATATGAATAATTAAAAGTAATTTTGTTATATTTTATTCAAATAAAAATCATTCTTTAAAAAATAATTTTTTTAAAATAATTATTTTAAAAGATTTTCTTTCAAAAATAATTCTCCCAAAAATTAAACCAAACATATCCTAAAATATTGAAATTAATTTTAATACATTATAAGTTGTGCTACACCCCGTTCCATTGGTTTTTAGTGCCATTGTGTAAAGAATCTTTGTCTTTAAAAAGAAAAATATTCTAATTTTTTAGAATAAAATGAAATAAGGATATTGAATTAAATAAAAAAGAATATATAAGGTAGAATAATCAAATGAATATCCTATTATAGAGTATTTAATATTCTATAATATTTTATATATCTACCAACCCTCTATATATATATATATATATATATATATATATATATAGTAATAGAATTGAGAATAAAAAATTAGAATTATTAATCTATTTTTGTTTTTATTTAATAATTCTATATATATTATTAATTATTATTATATTAATTTTTTATTGTTATATTATTTATTTTTAAATAAATTTATATTTAATGTACTATCAATCAATCATATATATATATATAACTTTTGTGTTAATTATTAAAAAAGTTAAATATTTTTAAGAGTTTAATTAGTATGCATTGACATTATAAAATAGTTTTACACTGTTAACTAATAAAAATAGAAAAAAGTGAAAAATTATGATAAGTTCCTCATTATAATGGGTAATTATTTGTATGAGTTGATATTTTTTATTATTTCTATTAATTAATAGTATAAAATTATTTTATAATATTAGTATATTTAAATTAAATTCTATTTCTAATAATATAATAATACATAATAATGTAAAGAAACGTTTATACTGATAGTGTATCCTTAAAATTATCGTTCCTGTACCACAATAAATAAAACGTTTTGCAACTTAACTGAAGATAACGAAACCGCTATATAAGCTTAAAAGTAAGCATTAAGGCCTAAGAATAGTAAATGGCCAGCTAACAATGAAACTTATGAAAGTTAAAGGCACGGCCAACGCTTTCTGACCATTATGTTACGAATTAATCGTTATAATGGTTAGCTCTTTAAAATGAATAATAGTATGTTTGGTTCTATTTTTATGGAATTGATTTTAGATAGAATTAATTTTATTTAAATTAATTTAGTTAGAATTAATTTTGATATAAAGTGATTTATATTTAGTAATTTGATCTGAGAAATAATTTATATTTAAATAGTATTGATCAAAATTATTTATATATATATAATTTATAATAAAAAATGCTCAAAATTAATTATGATAAAATTGAAAAGTGAAAATTTTTCACTTTTACCTAAAATCAATTTTGAGACCATAATTAATTTTAAATATGAGAAATCAAATAACAATAACAACAAAAATGGTTTAAATTGATTTTAGCCTTCTAAAATCAATTCTACCCTTCCCCAACACGCATTGAGACATGCGCTAATACATGTTGGCAAATATATATATATTCATTTTTTGGTCATGTAAATATATGTATTATTACCCTTTGTTTGTTGGTATTAATTGACCAAAACAATAATTCGAGGGACTATTTCACTATGGAGGAGTTTGTTTCAGTTTTTTTTTTTTCTGTTTCAAAAAATAATTTTTTAACTATTAAAAAAATAACTTTTTACAAAAGTTATTTATTTAATCTTTTACTTAAAAGTTAAAAATAATTTCTTTTTTAGCTTTTCAATAGAAATTGATATATTATTTCTATGAAAGTAAATTTTTTATTAAAAAATTATTTTTCTGTCAAAATAAGCTGAATTAAATGCACTCTATATCACTTTTTGTGTGAACATGATTTTAATGTCATATCCAATAACTCAATAAGCCAGCAAAATTTAAAATGAAAATAAAAATAAAAATAATACATAAGCCACTTTATAACTCTATTTGAATTGTTTTGAAACATTATAAGTACAAAAAATAAAAATAAAAAATTACCTATCACTTACTAATAAGGAATTTCTAAATTTAAACTTAAATCACACAATTGTTATGAATTGAAGTAAGATAAGTTAAAACCATTGATAAAATGGCATTGAGGCATGAGGTAAATAGGTAATTCAGTGTAATCTCATTGTATCGTCCTCTAGTTCGAATCTTGACCCGTCCCCATCACCATCCTCCCCACCCCCCCCCCCTTTTTCTCAATTCCCCCTCTCTTGACTCCCCCAAAAAAAGGTAAAATTGAATTAAAATTAGCAATGCATTTCATGATTCTTGAAATTTCTTGCACTAGACATTTTGAGAAAATAACATATAAGTAAATCACTAACAACCCTAGAAAAATTCATAAACATGTTATGTCTTGATATGATTTACCATAAATTAAAAAAAATGTATAATTTTTTTTTGGGTTGATAGAAGATTAGATGGGTTCGGTACTAATCATTTCACCAAGACCAGGGCACTCTCTAGCTCATAGAACACTTATAAGGAACTTACAAGATCGTCTATCAACAAGGTCCTTACATCAACAATGGATATCAAACTCACGTCTTTGTAGGATATAAGTCCATTTTTTACCAATTGTGTCAACCCTCATTGAAAAAAAAAAAAAAAGAGTAGCTTTTACTTATAAACACGAAGTTGAAAAATTATTTGCTTAGTTATTAAAAAATGTAAGACGAATACTTGGGATTAAGAACAAGTAAAAATATACAAATTAATTAAATAATTCTAAGTTATATGTTATAAATAATTTGTCAAATAACATGCTATTATAAAAGCTCCAAATGGGTCTGAGAAAGGATATAACAAAAGAAATGCTCAAATATATTCTTAATACTTATAAATATAAGTTATTTTGATTTTAGTCTCTCTAAAATTTCTTATTTTGATTTTGGTCCCTCTTTTTTCTCTTTTTTTTTTTTGTTTTTAATCCTTATCATTCTAAATTTTGATTCTTATAAGTATTTTAGAATATGTGTTTAGCCTTACAAATATTGAAATTTTTTTATTATAAATATTTTCTAAATCTTCTTTTAGTCTTTATAAATATCATCATTTAATATTGAATTTAAATAATAGCGATCAAAAACCTAATAATGGAAACAAGAAAGACTAAAACCAGAGTAAAAATTTTATAGGAACTAAAATCAAAATGACCTATATTTAGAGGGAAACATATTTAAACCTATTTAAACCTAAAAAAAAAGGTCCATCATTTTCAATTCACTATCAAATTTAGTGTCAACATTAACGACAACGCACTTTCTATTAGAGTTTTGGTTATTTTTTTGGTCAATGAAAAAATCCTGTTCATATGACATGGTTTGAAGGCGAATTCCGAAAAGCCCAAGATGACTCTCACAATGTAAATGGGCCAAACATTGACAAGCATTAAAATTGGCCCAAACCAATGAAAATCGCTGTTGTCTGTTTGTGGTGTCATAGACAAATGAAACCGCACGATCCAAAAAACAAAAAAGACCATGAAAGAGCATGACCAAAAAAATAAAAATAAAAAGTACAAAAAGACGATGAAAGCGAAATACCTGAATTAACGACCTCTGCTTCCGACAAGTCGCAAACAGAAACGGTAATTCTCACTTCCTGAACAGGTTCTTCTTTATGAAAGCAATTCCGATTTTTAATTTTGTTGTTTTATGCGTAATTTTAATCCTAGTGATTGATTGGTCTCCCCATGCATGAATATAAATTACGTTCAAGTCATCAAATTGAAAATAGATCGCAATACTGTGTTGTTTTCTGGCTAAATAGCTGATGGCAAAGAATTACATTTCTTGTAGTGTCTTCTAGGGGCTTCATGATAAATGTTTAAATGATTCACATTTCCTCTCCCAGTATACATTGAATTCGTTTATTTATTTAATTATTTTTGCTAGTGCTTGTTTTTGCATGTCACATGAAAACTGAAAAGTTGTTCATGGTCAATGGAGATGATAAATTGTAGGTGAGAGTAGATTGGTCTACTTTAATGGAGAGAGCATGCTCCTCCATATTTGTAGCTAATTATAGAGTGACATATTGCAGATTGTGGGGTATCATAGACATTGAAATTAGCTGGAGATACTTAAGAAAATTAATATTGCACCATTAGAAATTTTTTTTTTTTTTGGTTACTTTGGGTATCATTTTTTTTTTCTTCATAGTAAGTGATGATGGTCCACCATTATTGATATTTACAGCAGAAGAATGGAAGAACCGGTATTCCGTTTGCCTCTGGAGGAGTTGGCTCATGTTAGGTCTGAAGAGGGAAAGATACTCACAAAACCTTTCTTGGATGTATGCAAAAGTGTATTACCTGTTTTAGGTATGTCACGTGTGGATGCCATATGCTTGAATTTAATATCATTAACTCAGATAAGTAGTATCAAATTTTTCTATGGGTTCAATGACAATAATGTTAAGGTCAAAATGTAGGCAATGCTAAAGATCCCCCCTCTCTCTTCTCTTCTTCTTTTATTTCATGCTAATTGTTGAACTTAAGGTCGTTGCTTGGCATTTCTGCATCATCTTTTCCATGCGATTTTCTCTTATTGCCAATAAAGGCACAAAAGAACCTTCATGCCTTTCTGGTCTTCTCTAGATAACACAAGTATTCTGTATAAACTATGGTGAGAATGAATATACTTTGGTTCACAGTCGAAATCTAAAACTAAATTGGTGATGACTTCTGCAGGTTACAAGGTTCTTGATCTGTATGGAATCCCCATTTGCCTGGCCAGGCCCACCTTATTACATACATGGGAAAAATTCTTCTATCCTCAATCCTGCCATGACTTTCTTATTCAAGCCCCCTATCCATGCTTTGACACTTGACCCACATTGATGACACCCACACTACAAAATACCTCGAAATAGTAGCCAAGACAGGTTCACTCCTTACCTGGCACTCGCCTCTTACCATAGAGCTCCCTCATTTCTTCTCCTAACTAGCTCTCTGTCACTGAGACTCAATGTCTCACCCCCCTCAGATTGAGATTGGAACAGTTCTTGTCTGTGGTTGTTGTCCGTTGAGACTTGAGGCCTAATTAGAATTGGTTGTTTTCCGTTTAGACTTGAGGCCTAGTTGGAATCATAAATAATTTAATGCTATAGATAGATAATCATTCAACTGCTAAGATGCTTAACCTTTCTGAGACCAGAACATATTTGGTTTTGACCTCAGACAATATATTTTGTTGTATCATTAGAAATTTCTCTAACATTGGTGTACCGGGAGCAAACTATATTCAAAGTAGACTTAGAGTGGATAGCCTCAATAACCATTGCTACATTTAATTTATACTTGGGGGCTTAAGCCTTATGAGAGACTTAGTGTGTGTTCTATGTTTGTAGAACTAATTCTGGTTAATTAGAATTGATTTTGAGGTAAAACAATTTATGTTTGATAGTTTGATTTGAGGAGGGATTGTAACAAATGTAAATGCACCACAACCAATCATAAAAGCAACATTTTTTCACTTATAGTAGAATCAATTCCAAAGCCTGAACCAATTCTCATAACTGATTAAAAAGCAAAATCAAACAAGTTAAAAAATTGGCAAAATCAATTCCGGGGGGTTAGAATCAATTCAAAAAGCTCCAAAACAAGAAACCAAACACATGCCTGGTCACACTTCTGGTTTCTCAAAGTTTCAACTTTCAATTTTCAAGAGCATTATATCGACTTTTAATCTTTGATGTTTACGTGATTTCAGACAAGTTTGGAGGAGCATTTTCATTTGTAAGATCTGATGTTGGTGGTAACATATCGGTAAGCAGACACTTGCTAGGTTGTTGCCTTGATTGTTCCTCTTCATTTGTCAGTTTACACGAATGTTCTTGAAACTTCTATTTGATAACTTATAGCTCATTTTTTGTTCCGTGCAGAGACTGGAGTCTAGATATGAGTCCGACCCTTCTGAATACAAATTCTTATTCAGAATAGTGGAAAAAGAAGTTGAAGCTAAAACACACAGAGCTTCATCTAGCTGCTCAAATGCCCTACTATGGTTGACAAGGTATATGCACTGTTTGTGCTTCAATGCTTGTATTGGTGTTGTTGATTCTCAACATTAAGGTGTTTGTGATATCTTGTTTGCAATTTGTTAGGAGCATGGATTACAGTGTACAAATGTTCAGCAACTTACAGGATCATCAGGATTGGAGCATGCAAGAAGCTTGTACTGATTCATACAACAAGACAATGAAAAAGTGGCATGGCTGGCTAGCTAGTAGGAGTTTCCATGTACGTTCCAACAATGCTGCTTATGGATTATTCCACTTTTATAAAAATTGTTCTACTCAGTCTTATAAGACCATTGAATTAAATTCCAGATTGCATTGAAGCTTCTTCCAGACAGGAAAAAATTCATGGAAGTGATAAGTTGCAAAGGGGACCTTGGGCCTGATATGCAAAAATTCTGTAACAGTTTCTCTTCAGTGCTTGCGGAGAATCATAAATTCATGGTACGAATTTTTACTATACTAAATGCGGTATGATCCCAAAAAATTACGTTAAGCTGAAGTTTACCATGTAAAATTCTTTAGCACAATGCTGAATTTATAGAATGTGAAACTGGTTTGGGGATATTGCATAAAATAGATTTCATTTAACGCTTTGCGTTTATTCTTATTGCAGGCTAGTGTTGGAATGGGTCATTTTAAAGCTTAATGCACAAACTAAATATCTGAAGTTGAGCAGTTCTCCCTTCTTTCACAACAATTTTATTATTTTCATTATTATTAGTCCTGATATTGTTACATTGTTGGTGCTAGCAGAACGCACCATATACAAATTGTGCTATAGGTTGCTATAATTTCTGAGTGACTTGTATGTAACTATGTATTTGAGAAATGCAGATTCATCTCTATAAAATTTCTTCAGTTTTTAAAGGTTCATTCCTGTAGCAAGTAAAGATGGTATTGAAATAATTGCTATTAGGCGTTTCATTCTATATCCAACTCAAACTGCTCAGCCATCAGTTTTATATACTTTAAGATTTTTTTTTTATTTTTCTCTTACAACTCTCCTATAAGATTTAAGAAAGATTGAGGGATGATTTCATTTAACGTATCAAAGATTATATTTTTTATTTTATTTTATTTTTTATTTTTTGAAGAGATCCAAGTTATACAACCCGAGGCTTATATCCTTATTCCAGTCATAAGAGACATAGCCATGCGACTCATTGTTGGAACTTAGAATTATATCAAGAGTTTAAATTCGATCAAAATTAAATCTTTATATTAATCACATATAGATACGATGATCAAATTAACATAGACAGTATGACAAGTTGAACTCCAACCTCTCATTAATCCAGCCATATGAATAAAATCCAGGCGACAAGACCTACGTATCAATGACATGAATTTGTGTTGTTCGTGGTATGTTAAGGAAAGCACATTCAAATTGACCATCAATTTTTGGAAAGAATTTGGGAAAAAAAAAAAAACTTGTTTTAAATTGACCAATTTCGTTTTCAAAAATATCTTTGACATTTTTCCAAAATGAGACATATTCCCCGATTTCACTCTCAAATGAATTCATAATACATTTTATTAACTTTAAATTAATATTTTATTAACTATATATTTAATTTTATGAGTTTAATTTGTATGTATTGACATTAAAAAACAACTATACACCACCCACTAATAGAAATGTAAGAGAAAATATCAAATCATGATGGATTTCTTATCATAGTAAATAGTTAGAGCATCTCCAATGGGAGGAACAATTTGGATTAAGGGTGTTCGCAATGCATTTTGAATCGGATTTGAACTAAATAGTTTTCCAATCCAAACACTAAATTTGTTTGTGATTCAATTTAAATTGGATGATTTACACTTTGCAAACCGATCCAATCCAATCCAATTTATATTGATTTGGATTGGATTGGATTGGATGTGTGGGTTTTGCAAAAATAAAAATATGACAAAATAAGGGAAAAAAATACTATTCACTAAGTTCTTAAACTTGAAAAAGAGAAAAAGAGAAAGGGTGGGGATAAGAAATTAAGAATCTATAGTTTCAGGAAGTCAATTTTCATCCTTTTAGTCTCATTCATTTGGTGGTGTTAGGCTGTTAGTGAGATCTACATTTTTTAATGGATTAGCCATTAGCATTTTGCTGTAGTGGGCCTTTCAATTTTCAAGGGCCGAGAAATACATGTCTTTTGGAGTATAAGTATAGAAATGAGCTGGGTTTGTTTTATATATATATATAATAGCGAGAAATATATTATGCGGTTCAGTTTCGATTGAATCAATTCCTAAAATTGGAATTGAAAATTAAACTGAACCGCATGATTAACTGAACCAAAAAATCTAATTGGTCCAAAAATTTGGGGTTTCAATCGATTTTTTTATTGAAGTTGAACACCCCTAATTTGAATCCCACCTTTAGCCCCATTACTTATTATATTAGTAATACATCATAAAAAAGTAAAAGTGAAATAATATTGGACTCTTTTTTCTAATGAAAGATCCCAATTTTGGTCCCATTATTTGCTTTTCTTTAATAAAAAAATAAAAAAAATTTCCACAATCCAATTATCACATGATGATTGGATGATCTGCAAATGGTTTACATCCCGGCTTAGTGAGACTCAATGCCTTCTCTCCTAGTTTCACATGTGGTCTTCGAGACTCAAAAGTGAGTTCATTGGATATGCTCTTACCTAACATAATTTGACATTTTCTTATATTTCTATTGACTGGTATTGTAAATTTGTTTTACATTATCAATACATAGAAAATAATTTCTAATTTTATTTCTAATTAAAAATATGGAATATAAAAAATTATGATTTTTTCAAAAAAAATTGCCGCGTAAAAAAATTACTTTTTTATCATAATATATTTATTGAGAATGATTTTTCATATCTTAAATTATCATTTTATTAAAAAAAGTACTTTAATATCTGTAACATCGAAACGACCTAACTTCTGATTATGATAAAAAAAATATTTCTATAATTACTACAAACGTATACAACTTCCCGCTTTTATTTTTGCTTGTAATCCTGATTCTATTTTTGGTCACCTAAAATCCTGTATTAATAATCGAAAGCTTTAGTTACATTACCAGTGAATTTGTTTGAAAAAAATTATACGTTAATAACTAGAGATTTTAGTTATCTTAATAGTGAATTTATTAAGATAATTAATAATAAATGCAAAATTAGTACATGGCTTCCCGTTATTTTCCTAATTTAGCACATTGGCTTCCTTGCCTTTCAGTGACTCTCATTGTCATGCCTAAAATTTCGATCAGCTTCTGGTTTTAATTCAAGGGGATAATCAGAAGCAAACTATTACCGTAGAATTAACGAAACTAAAAATGGGTACGCTTTTAAACAGAATTGATGTCTAGATAATTGAGTTGACCCTTTTCTCATCATAGACACTTCCATGACACATTTGTCAAAAAATGCCTTAAGTTTTTTTAACAATTCTTCTATTTTAAATGACATAAAAACATAAGACCATGGTTGCAAGTCCTGAGAAGGAAGAAAAAATAGTAAAAATATACGTCTTATCCTCATTCATAGGTTCTCTCTGGAGCATTGGTTCAATTCAAAATGGACTCTTAACTTTAATGGGTGAAATTATGGGTAATGTCCTCATCAACAGAGAAAAATCTTTGATTTTGTTTCTCCACTCTTTTGATTAAAGCTGAAATTCTCGTCTTCCAGGTTACTAAAAGCTAATTACAGATTTACTAAAGAGAATTCCAACGCACAAGATTTGTTTGACATGTCCAACAACTGCAAGGTGAAGGGTCTTCTCAGAGGCCTCAGATTCATTTCTCAGATATTTGGTGCGTAACACAAGTCTACCTTTCATGTAATTGATTATCATATTTCTAAGTTCTAACGGGCTATGTATCTCTTTCCTTTCTCATATATAAAATGTATGGCATGGTGGTATTAATCAAAGGAATAATACTCATACAATTTGCAGAAACTGAAAAAGAACAAGAAATTGAGATTGGTCATCCCACAGATGTGAAGCATGTGGCCCATATCGGGTGGCAGGGTCCCTCTGAAAATAATCCTAGCTGGGTAGTTCTCTATTTTCTCAATATTCAAATTTTCTGAGGATTATCTTACTACTTAATTAGTCTCTGTTTAATGCGTAGTAAAAATATGAAGATTTCTATCTTTATGTGTAAATTTTCCCTCATTTAAAAAAGACCTTTGGAGAATCATTTGGCTTGTTTCAGATGAACGAGTTTAAATCTGTCCCAGGACTTTCGTCATCGGCACCTCTAAATCTTAATGGAGACATTCATAACGAAGGACTTGACAATTCAGTCAAATGGGTATCTGAAGGTACGTATTATCATGTTTTTATGCTTTTAGCTTGACATTATGAAATGTCTCCTTCTTTTGGTGAATTTAAGAGTCAAACTAAGCCAACTTGCAAGTAATTAACATTGTCATAAAATTAACAAATAGTAATAATCGATACGCTTGTCATTTATAATTCGTTACCAATCTAACAAGTTGGTTTGGCTTTTAAAATATTTTTTGTTGGGTTGAAATGGAATAAACATGGAAAAATTAGATGTTAATTTTGATACATTATAAACAATTTCCATAGTTTAGTTTTATCCTATCATATGCTATCATTATATACAGCAGGTGTGAGAGTTAAATACTTTTGTTAATATGACAAGATACGATTAAATATTTATATAAAATATTTTTATACGGACATTGCATCAAAAATAAAGTCAAAAGGTTAAAACAAAAAGCAAAATAATAACATTTATTTGAATCTAGTAGTTAAGAAATTCTATGACACAGATTCAATCAGGAGAGGTTCAAGGTCTGTGAATGATCAAGGTCAAGAGAAGGACTTGCCTGAGTTGCCTAAATCATCTAGGCGGCAGTCAATGGGAAACATGAGAGAGTCCCACGCAAAGGAAAAGTCAGATAGGCCAAGGCAGCACAAAAAGTCATCCAAACATTCACAACAACCAAAGGATACATGCAATGAATCCAGACCCACAGACCAAACAATGGCCAATGATATGGACTCTCTCCAGCTCCAAGGGAGTGATTTGCAGCCTAGGATCCTACCAGACATTCATAAAAGATCTCGCTCCAACAAGGCAAAAGATGCTTCCAATGGTGGTTCTTGCTCATCCAAGTCTAGATCAAGAGCGCAACCACGGGACCCCAATTTGGGTCAAGAACTCCCTTCTAGATCCAGCTCCAAATCAAGGAACAAACAGAGGTCCTTTGAAGAAGAAGAAGAAGAAGATGGACAACTTCAAAGGGGATCTAGCAAAGTTCTCTTGACAAATTAGAGTAATTTTATAATTAAGGCATTAGTTAGAGTGTTGCAAAGTTGAGAATCGAAATTAGAACTCTATCTTTTCCCCCTCAGTTTTTAATATATCTTAGCACGACACTTGCTTGAATAATAAATTTACATAATATTAGTTCTGATACGAATGTGCTAACCACTACTCATGCCATTGCATGTTTTCCCGTGAACTATAAATAAACATTTTTCTCCACTTTACACTTAAAATATCCTTTTATAGTAAGCAACATGCTGCTCTCTCTTTCTTTAATGGCCAAAAACAAATATCCTCAATTTGCTAGAGACTTAGACCTATTCTCAATATGGATGAAACCATGAACCGTCACAATCCAACGAATACAAACAAAACCCCCAGAGACAGGAACAACATAAGAGAATCAAAAACCACAAAAGAATCCCCACTGAAAAGGACGGCATCAAGAAAAATATCTGGTTTGTTGCAGGGCTTCAGTTGGCCCAATAAGCTGCACCTGTCCCCACTGCACCTCAACCTGTCATCCACGCACAGTCTTGTGTTACCTGCCAGCTTAAGCTTCTCTCCAACTCTGATTGAAGAAGGGACCCTACCACTCAAATTGTTGTTCTCCAAGTTGATTTCATCTGCATATTCCAAAAGCCCAAACTCCTCAGGCACAGGCCCTTCAAGCATGTTGTTATTAAGCCCAAGATAAGTCAGATTCTTCAGATAAACCCCCATTGACGCAGGTATTTCCCCGGCCAAGCCCACCCCAGAAAACCCAATTCCTCTAAGACCCCCAAGATTTTCCCATATTTCCGGAATCACCCCACCAAGGTTGTTCCCGCTCAAGTACACTTCCTTCAGCGTGGGAACTTCTCCCAAGAACAAAGGGACCCCATAGTTACCGAACCTGTTGAAGCTGAGGTCCAAAAGCTCCAAACTTTGCAAGTGCCCAAAACTCTCTGGGACCCTACAAGCAAACCCATTATGGCTCAGGTCAAGCTTCACAAGCTCAACGAGGTTACCACCAAAGCTTTCTGGGACGCACCCTTCAAACTCGTTGTGACTGAGATCAAGAACCTTGAGCTTCTTCAGGATTGTTAAGCTTCCTGGAAGCTCACCATTTAGGCGGTTACCCGATAGAGTGAGCTCTTCCAAGTTGACCAAAGAACCGATATTGTCTGGAACTTCACCGTGAACACCGTTATTCACCAGAACCAGCCTTCTGAGGGCGGTGAAGTTTCGGAGAATGGAAGTGAAGGGCACAACGAGTGAAGGGTTGTCGATGAAGACGAGCTCTTGGAGGGTGGAACGGAAAGAGAAAGGAAGGTGTGGGAGTGTGGAGATGAGTGATTGGTTGAAGCATTTGTAGAAGAAGAGTTTTTGGAGGAAGGGGAAGGAGGTAAAGAGGAGAGGGTTGAGGGTGGCGTTGGGGGAGCAGGGTGGGTTGGGCGATTCGTCGGAGACGTAGCCGAAGCTGAGGTGAACGACGTGGGGAACGGTGTCGTTTGGGAGGTAGTCACAGATGAGGCCGTGTGGTGGGGAGAGGCAGATGTCTTCTGGGGGGAAGAGGGTGCGCCAGGGGATGGAGGGGTTGATGGAGTGGAGCACTTGGTATACCGCTTCTTGCTCTGCTGAGTTGAGTAGAGGTTGCTGTTGCTGTTGCTGTTGCTGGTGTGAGAGGAGTAAAATGGAGAAGAAGGTTAAGAGGGTGAGAGTAGGGGAAGATAGAGCCATTTGGAGTGATGTGATGAGATGTGATGTGATGTGGCGAGAGGCAAGTTTTGTGGTTAAATAGTCGTTAGAATGGAGAATAGCTCAAACGTGGGAATGTGTTTGTGGGAAGGGGGAAGTACGGAGAGGAGGAAAGAGCAGAGAATGTTGCGCTACACGGGTGAAACACGCAGAAAAGTAGTGTCAACCAAAGCCAGACAAGACAAAACCATACGGCTACTGGTTGGGTGGCCAGGGAAAAGATAAAAATAAATTTGTTGGATGATTTTTTTAGAGTTTACGATTTAAGACTAATTTAAGAGTTTACTGGATCCTATTTTTTTTTTTTTGTTCTTTAGTGGTGGAGTAGGTTATTGGTAAATGATATTGATGGCATTGCCTCTTATAGTGTGCATGATTACTGTTTGTATTAGCGGTGGTACTGTGCTCTTCTTGGGTTGCTGCCGCGCATGAGTAGGCCGTCCTGTCCTGTGCTTGTTGTTACTGTAACACTGCAGTGCTAGTTTTTGCAGCCTTTGTTACCAAAATGACCCTGTCTTACTCTTGGCCTGTTGGGAGCAGAATCATACTTGCTTTAAATTTAACTGGATCGAATTGGAGATGGGCCAGATACACAATTAAGATTATAATTATGCAATGATAGAGTAGTAATAGTATAGATTTTGTCCACCTAAATGAACAATCCAAAGTGAAAAAAGAAGAGAATCCAGTAGAACAAGAAAACTATAAAAAGGTTGTAATTCAATAAGGTAAGAGGACAGAATAGGACAATAGAAGCATAAATATGGGAAATGAGTGGGAGTATGCGGAGGCAGTGGGGGGCCAGAACAGGCTGGTAAGGTACACTGATTCAATATGCGCATTGCATGTAAAAGTAGGAGCGGGAAGGAACACAACCGAAAGATGTTAAGGGGGACAGCAAGAAGCAGCAAGGGCAGAGTGAATGACAGATGCCAAAATATAAGTAACTAACCAGCTGGCTAGGCTAGGTGCCGTAAAGAAAGATACGGCGCCGCATTATTATTATTAATAAAGGTGGCTGGGTAGTGCCTCCATGCTGCAGCCTCCAGCTGGTTGGTAACTTTGTCATACGCATTCCATTGAAGACAGGAAAAATTCTTGAGCGTCATATGAATTGTATTTATTATTGATAATAAAATAATATTTTAAGTTAAGATTAATTAGTAATTTATATAATAATATTTTAAATAAAAATAGAAATTAATAATAAATTTTAAATTAATATATTATTAATTATAAATATATTCAAATAATATTTCATGAACATCTAAAAGTTTTCCTTGAGACAGACTAAGAAATTGTACATAGGTAGTGTCAGATGCACAGCACATCAAGTTATTGGTTTGTCCATGGAAGATGAAGATTGTTGCCGTAAATGATTCCATTTCAAGCTTTCTGGCAAGTGACTGACACACAGAGGTGCCGGGGGTCCTGGTATCATTGTTTTAGCGGCTGCCCTTAATTAGCATGAACCATCGAAACCAAGCCCTAAAATAGTGAGTGACTTTAAAGTTGCACTGAACCTTAATTGAAATAGGCGATTAGCATATATCTATAGGGTTCCAAAATTCATTTATTTGTAATCCACCAAATTACTTATGATCTATAATTAACAGAGCTTTCATTAAACAAATAGATAAGGTATCTACCAAAAAACAAATAGATAAGGTTTATTTTTTAGTATGTTTTTCCTTTGTTTTAAGTAATCCTTTTCTAAAAAATTTTAGCATTACTGTAATTTTTGGTAGATAGAATTTAGCTTTTCTTTTTAAGTAATCACATCATAGTACGAAATGTGATGCATATGTATAACGCTACCACCTCTTGTCTGTTGAATAAAAGTAATATTTGTATATTTTATTTTTTAAAATTAAGTCTTTTTATTCGTCTCTTCTAAAATGTGAGGTACATTTTATAAAATAAAATACATAATATCAATTATTAATGTAAAATTAATAGTGTAAATTATTATAAATAAATTTCACATCCTAACATATATATATATATATATATATATATATATATATATATATATATATATATATATATTAAACCATTAATTTTTTTTATTTTTTTTTATCGATAATCGCAAATTGTGTATTTTGGAGGAGTCAAATTCAATTTCTCCCTATTTTTAATCACTTTCATTAACTTCGTATAAAAACATATATGAACAAAAATTAATGATAAAAACAATATACGAGCAGCATATAAGGCGTAATGGATATGTATACCAATAAAAGTAATATACCAACTGTCATGACCCACCCCGGAATCATGATCGGCGCTAGGGATAGTAAACCTCTAACAAGCCTACTATGACTATTTTATGGAAAATAAACAAAATCTCCTATATTTTTTTAGCTTCTTTGTATAAGCCAAACCTATTCCAGACCACCAATCAATAAATACAAATTAAGGCTCTTAGAGCACTTTCTAATATATATATATTCACACATACTTGTTATTTACATCCCATTCACTAAATAAAACAAATTCCAAAAAAAAAAAAAAATCATAAGCCCTATATACATGTCTTATAAAAATAAATTATCAGGTGGCAAGATCCTGCCTGTGGGTTGTGGAGCAACTCTAAAAAGTTGAAGGAACCAAGTTAGATGTTGGGCCGAAGTCTAAAATAGGAAAAAAAGAAGAGTGAGTGAGTCCAACCGACTCAGTGAGGAGCAATACAACTATAACATATGAGGACAAACTCTAGAAGAAAATAAGCTATACATAATAAAGCATTAATATCACAAACTAAGCATAACTGAGGAATCATCGTTTAAAATAATATGTAAGTAAAAGAAATCAACATTAGAAACTAGGCATATATATAAAGAATTTACTCTTAGCTTTAAAACATATTTCTCAAATATAAATATCAAAATAGGGAGGCTTCCAATTCTGATAAACTTCCAAATAAGGTTTAGCCCTTTCAAATCAGATCTAAGTCAACGATGTGCGTAGGCCTCACACACATACACACACCGAACTAGCAACACCTCTGCTAGCTGGATTCGAATCAAGGTGCACCAAGGCTAGCTTCAGCGGCCGCTAGCTACCGTTTAATTAAGAATCCTCCCGCAAGGTATATAAAAATTAAAGTGACCGATATTTATAAAAAGTTAATGTAACAAATGTCAAATCAAATTTCCAAAGAACAACGGTATTCATCAAAATTCGAAATCCAAAATACAGTTTACTCAACAAATTAGTTTAGTAATTCAACAAAAGATAAGAGCTTGTCCTTTCATTTATAAAATTCGTAATCTCTTCCAAAATGCTTTCAGAACATTCCACAATTGGGTACTAATCATATTTCCTCAAAACCAAAACTAATGTCCATGAATAGATAAATAGATCAAGCTATAAGATAGTTATATCACTAAATAAAATATTTAGTATTAACCAGATATATAAGAATAAGCTTTCATTATGTATTTAATCAAACCAATACTAATTGTACGAAAATCATATATCATAGAGGCATTGTTTACTCACAGAGCAACACATATCACCAAATTTATGTCCAGGGCAGCCGAACTAGAAGGTTAGTCTCCTCAAGGATCTGAAACCAACACAACACATCCATTTATCTAAGATGCAATTAATAATGACATTCAAATATTATATCAGATAGTACCCCCTTCATAGTCATCCACAAAGGTACAACCATACAGATTAAAAGATTTTTATTCAATTAAATTCATATAATCTTACAACCGGAAACTTTTATGGATGACCTCAAGTCGTATAGTTTTAGATTCTAAACTTGAAGTTCCCCAATACAACCTATTACTAATCCAGAAAGAGCGAATGATATCAATCAATCAACGAGATGCCAGTTAAATTGTTTGACCAAAATGAACTTCAACAAACTTTAATAAATTATAATTTGTTAATTAAATTTCATGCACATAAATAAGAATTCAAATGAACAAAAAGGATATCACAAGGAATTCAAACTTATTTCAGCAACCATCAAACACAAATAGGAATAAAATCAGGAATAACTTACGAAGGGGCTATGGGTTGGTTGGAGGACACAAAACCGGAGCTTCATTGCCAAAGAGAGCAAAACCAAGAGAGGGGGCATGCAAGGAGTGAGGCACGGTGGGGAGAGACAAAACGGAGAGAAAAATACGAGACCAAAGGAAAGCAGTCGCAGATGGCGGTGGTGGGGGAGAAAAATGCGTTCGATGGTGGTGGCGGACAAAGAAATAAAACGAAATCAAAGAGGCAGAGGGAAAGGGAGAGAGCAAGACGAGAGAGAGAGAGAGAGAGAGAGAGAGAGAGAGTGAAGCTCAAAGAAAGAAAACAGAGAGGGGCACGTAGAGGAGGGAAGAGGATGAGAGGAATAGTGAGAAAGGGAAGCTCCCAGGCGCGAAAATAAAAGAGGAGAGGGGTCTAGGGTGCATCATATCACTCATGGTGCACCGTGATTCTTTTTTTTTTTTTTTTAACAAACATCTCTAAAATTTTATCTAATAATTTTAATTTTTTTATTATTATATTCCTAAAAATAATTAAAAGAAATATCTAAAATATAAGCTATAATTTTTTTTCACAAGTTTTTGGTTGCTAATATTTTATTTTAAACAGGTTTTTTTTTTAACAGAATATTACACCAACGTAATAAAATTGAGGTTATAATTGTTTACGGAAAAATTAACCTTTATCATAAGATATTTTTTTTTATCAATTTCAAACTCTAATTAACAGAGTTTGTTCATATGAAGCTTAACATGTTAGAAAAGCCACACCTCTCAGAATCGGTTAACATTCGCACAACACAACTTTTGTTTTGAAATATTTTTGCTCCAGCAAAGGAACAAATAAAAGAAATGAAAGTAACCTCAAGTTAACATGCGGAATTAAAAGTATAAAAAAAATTATTTTAATTTTTAAAAAACTAAAAATGCCAATAATATTACATATACGAGAAAATTTTTAATTTAGTCTCTAATCAAAATATCAGAAGGTAAAACAGTCCTTTAAAATATAAAAATCTGTTTGAGATCGTTCATTATTTAAAATATGAAATATTTTTATCCACTAATCATTTAAAATGACATACTTTAAATCTCCCAAATTTATTTATTTAAAAACCAAAATATCTCCTATTTTAAATGATAAAGACTTTAAGTGAATTTTTAAATCTTAAATAATTATTTTATTCTTTTAAATTTTGATTAGGAATCAAATTGAGAGATTTATTTTACATATTTTTAAAAATTAATTATTCCAAAGTTTACTTATAAATTAAAGGCTAAAAATTATATTTTATCTATTATACTTATTTTTTATTTTGATTTTAAGCTCTATACTATGACCAAAATTTGGCATATGTGCATTGAGTAAAAGTTAGTTTTTAACCTAGATTAAATAATCACATCATTTAAGCTTCAACAACAAAACGTGGAACAACGCGGTTTCTATTAATGTCAAAAAAGAAATAAAGAAAAATATAATGGATGGGAAAAGCGAAACAGAGCCGAAGTACAAAAGTATATAAACAAATATTTAAGATTGATCAACTCAGCAGTTACGAGGATCTTTCTCCCCTGCGTTTCAGCAATTGCCTCTGACCAACACAACACTTTTAGCAAGGGCTGATTAAGGGTTTGTTTCTCTGTTTTGTTTGACAATTCACGGTGACACACACCCTTCTTCATCTTCATCTTCATCATCATCATCATCATGAACAACATCTTCTCCAAGAAACCCACCGCCAAAGGTTCTGAGCTAATTAATTACCCTCATCTTTTCGATGCTTTTCATTGTTCACTCAATTTTCATGTTTGATTCCGTCTCCATATTGATCATACCTCTTCTTCTCTTGTTGTTCTGTTTCATGCAGAGGCTCTTCGGGAGAGCAAACGAGAAATGGCAACCGCTACTAGAGGTACCGCTATCTTTTGACTTTCCAACTTTTCGTGTGAATTTGATTTGATTCTTTATGGTGACAATAAGTTATAGACGTGTGATATTTCTGCTACATATTAATAATTTCTTTTTATTTTCCTTGTTTTGTGGTATACTGCAGGTGTAGAGAGGGAAATTGGAGCATTACAATTGGAAGTATGTCAAACAGTTAACTGAGTGATAATCCTCTTCCTGAATTTTTGGTGTTATATCTAACGCGGGTTTTTTTGTTTTTTGTTTTTTTTTCTGTTTTTCAGGAAAAAAAGCTTGTTGCTGAGATTAAGAGAACTGCTAAGACGGGGAACGAGGTATGATCCGCATTTGCTCTTAGGTTTCGAGGAATTCTTAGGTGCTCTTGAGGCAAGAAAAAAGTCTTGATCTGTTCCGTTCACAATTTGACACGAGTTTAACTCGAGGTGTTTTATTTTCTCATGCATTTTTCAGGCAGCGACTAAAATTCTAGCTCGCCAGTTGGTCAGGCTTAGGCAACAGATTGCTAATCTTCAAGGTAGTCGGGCTCAGATGAGAGGCATAGCAACTCATACACAGGTAGATTGTTGAAGCCTTTGTTTCTGTGTTGTGTTTTGTTTTGTTTTGAGGGGTTGTGTTTAAGGGGGTGGATGTTTTAAGCTCTTTGGTGTGCTTGGCATTTCATGCAGGCAATGCATGCCCATTCTTCTGTTGCTGTCGGCCTGAAAGGTGCTAGTAAAGCAATGGCAGCTATGAATAAGGTAGCATGTTCAATCCTATTTTTTAAATATTTCTTATCCACATATAATGTATTTGTTACAGTTTTTTAGATTGGGCCATGATATCAACATTTTGTTTGGTTTTATTCAAGAGAGTAAAGGATGTTTTATGGACAAAGTTCTGATAATTTTTTAGACTTATTTATTGAGTGCATGAATTTGCTTTAGCTTGATGTTTATTCAAGGAACAGTGAGCAAGTTTGTACAAGGTTGAGGGAGTGGGGCATAAGGTGACATTTAGGATTGCAGTGGGTTCGTGAGTAGGGAAGGTTCCATATAGTCATGAACTATGAGATTGTTCTTTTGCTAAAATTGTGGAAGATATTGCTTCCTTCCTTACCCTCCCCTCCCGTCACATGCACACACAAAAGAAGTAAAACTTAGGGAAAATGAATGGTTAAGAATTTGGATATATCCAACTTGGAAGAGAAACTTAAAGGAAAAATGCTGTATCAGAAAAGCAGCAAGCAACAACAATGATAACAGTAGTTCTGCTGACTTTCTCTGAGTTAAACAGAACATTGACATAGGAGTCCATTAACTTTCTATGCCATTTTTTTAATCTTTTACCTTGTGCTAAATTAGAAGATTCATTTGCAGCAAATGGCACCGGCAAAGCAAGCCAAAGTTATACAAGACTTCCAGAAACAATCAGCACAGATGGATATGACTGTAAGATGATGCTTTGGTCTTCGTAATTTACAAGTGGGAGAAAACAGGAAATCATTGTTTTTGTTTCTATACCTTTTGGACTTTAATGATATATAATTTATGTGCAGACTGAAATGATGTCAGATACCATAGATGATGCCCTGGATAATGACGAAGCTGAAGAGGAGACTGAAGAGTTGACAAACCAGGTACCCCTTCGGTTACCGTCTTTTTTGTTGTTTTTTCTGCAATGTTTGCAGCGCATTTTATTTGATCAATTTCTCAAATAACTAACGGCATCTACTATATTTGACATGGCCAATTTATTTCACATGAGGCAATTTTCCAGGAGGTAAACATGTATATCTTGTGTCACAATCCCTAAGGATTGACAGTGCTTAAAATCATAGGTCCCAGTTTGGATACTAACTTCAGCAATAACACACTTGGGGTAATCCCGAACCAACAACCACCACCATTAACCCACTAGGTGGAGTCAGCTACAAAAGTCAATCTATTGAGCTAATCCATAATCTGGTGGAGATAATTAGGGGACTAATCAGTGAAAAGCTTACGATCCCCTCATAGCCCCCGGTTAAAAGGGGGAAAAATCAAGGGCCTATGGCTTATCTGCTGTCATGTTTCCTTCTCACGGCTTGAAACTACTTTTAAAATTTTGATTACGTTATGATTTCTTGTGGTTTAGTTTACAAGTTTTAGAAGGAGTGGTTTCTGATTCACAAAGAGTAACAAGTCTCGATGGGCAAAGCTCAATATCTTATTGTTTTTGGGTTTAATTTAGCTTTTGAAGTTACAAAAAGAAACTGATGGCAATTGCATTTAAATTTTTATGGTAGGTGCTCGATGAAATTGGTGTGGATGTTGCCTCACAGGTACAAATCTGCTGTTACATCTCCGTACTCCTATCATCTGTCCTAATGCTTTTGCTCAAATTAATTTCTGTTGAATTTGTAACCTTTGGCAGTTATCAGCAGCTCCTAAAGGGAGAGTCCCAACAAAGAATACAGAAAATGTCAGCAGGTATCTGCCGTCCAACCATTTTTTTCTTATCAATATTGTTTCTCCCCATCCTTTGTCTAAAGAAAGTTCAGATAAAGGAAGTATGTAATGCTGTGCTAGTCATGAAGTATTTTCTGTGGCTACTTATGTATTGTGAGAACGGCTTAAAATTTCTTTAGTTGTTTTCTTTCTTTGCAAGTTTGTTTGACCTTGAAAATTTGATGCCATTGCAGCTCGGGCATCGATGACCTTGAGAAGCGTTTGGCAGCCCTTAGAAACCAATAATTTTTTTGCCTGGCTGGGATTATGTGATGCTCAAACTCGAAGTTCTAAACTAGAATTCCTTCCTGAACTATGTTTTCTAGGGTATCATATGTTTAGTGTGTATATACCTCCTTGAAATTATTATGTAAGATCTATTAAATTTTCTCTTGCCTTGAGGCAACTTCAGAGTAATCGTTGGGTTCTAAGCTGGTATAGACAATTTACATGTAAAATTGGAATGAACAATATTTAGTTCGATGATGTTAGCAAATGCAAGTGCCAAGTCGATTTATGTTCCTGCTGGCCGAAGTAGCCTATGCGTCACCACTCTGTCTCTCTCTCTCTCCACCTATTTTTACTCCCAGCAAGTGCATGAAACCTGGCCTTCTATACTTTAATACTCTTCAAGAATGCACATGGAACTTGTGACTTATAATCTGGGAATGAGAATGTTGTCTTAATACTTTTCGACAACGCACGTGGAACATCAAAGTGATCATTTGTAAATGAGATAGTTAATTACCTATTTATTTATGAAGAGTTGATTTTAGAAATTACCAAGGATCCCCCACAAAAATATATTAATCTCCATTTGGAACATCCATCTGTGACATAAAATGCAAGCGTGCTCCAGTGCCTTATAGTTCAAATTTGATCTTCCGTTGCTGGTATACAAATTGTTTTATACTAGCAGTAATTATAAGGCTCTAATTAACTTAATTAGTGCTACTCGGTTAGCAAAGAATAACCATAACAAATTAAATTACCACAACAATTATTTGATTTATAAATGTACTTACCGTGCCAAACTGCTGAAAATTTCTCATAAAGTAATACATTACTTAATATGTTTCACTGATAAATGAAGAATGGAATATTTCATACTGCTCATGTAGTTAGTTTACGACCAAATTCTAGTTTGTCAAATTCCACTCTCATAACATTGGCAAGTGTAATAGTAACATAGAAACAGTGTTAGTCTCATTGTAAAGAAACAATAACAAGTGTATCATAAACTACAACTCTAGTTTCATCTATTTTTTCCAAAGAACATGTTTTTCTAATAAAAGTTAAAATAAAAGGGGGGAAAAAACAAGAACCCCTATTGAGTTCTTTGGAGCATGTTTTAAGGACACGTTACAGCAGCTGAGAAGTCCTCTTCACAAGACAATCTGGAGGCAGAAAAAAGTCCACCTTGGTCCAGAAAATGACATCAGGAAGTGAAGTTGATTATGACCTCATGGTAATTCAGAAATATACACGGACATGATTTCCATAATGCTGGAGATTGTTCTTGAATAAAAGCTGATTTAGTATTTCAGGTGTTAGAATTTAGAAAATGCCTTCTGACAAAATGAAACTGCATACACTTAGTTACTTCCTGATAGAGAGGAGCTCAAAGCTTCGCAGAGGATCATCCCGATTGGCTCTTGTAGATCCAGTGCGTGTGAAAGTTGCTTGTTTGGTCTCATACACAGGTTGAACTCTCTGTGCAGTAGACGGACGGCTAGCAGTTGAGGTCAGCCGGCCGGTTCGACTGTCAGTATGGTCACCTGAGGAACTTGGCCTGGTTGATGAGATTATGGCTTTTCTTGAAGTGCTGCCATATCGAGAGGAACTGCGTCCCTTCTCTTGATCATGGTACTGAAAAGACAAGGAAAAACTAAACTAAGAATAATTGAGTAGAAAAGATAAACAAATATATACACTGGAGACTAACAAATTTAAATCTCATCAGACTAGCAAATAAGAAAAACAGAGCCAGTGAATTTCAAATCAACATTCGGTGACAAATTGGGAATCAAAGCTACATATAAAGAAACTTAAAGACAGTCAAAATGAAATTCATCCCAGCATATCCCTACTTCATACCAAAGTTGTTATCTAAAATATCCAGCTCAAGTCCAAATTAAATGATTAAGGAAAAGACTAAATTAATTCACCCTATACCTGTCAACTTTCACCAGTTCTTCCGTGATGAAGTACTCCACAACTACAAACCTACCCCCCCCCCCAAAAAAAAAAAACCACACACACAAAATCATAGCATGAAGCATCTTCGCAACCAGATGGTGAGATAATAATGCTCTTCCAATAGGGTTTGGCATCTATTTGGTGTAAAACTCATGATTCTTTTAAGAGGATTTTCCATCTTAGACATGTTGAGAGATTGGCAAGCTATGCTTCATTAATATCTTTTTCTTTTGTTTGTTTTTGCTCTTGTAAGGAGGATCTCTTGTCCTCCTATCTTCTTGTATCATTTTTCTCTTCTTAATAATATTCTTCTTTTATCAAAAAAGACAATAATAATAATAATAATAATGCTCTTCCAATAGGGAACCCTCAAGTGATGCTTTATTGATACTAATTATTGGAAGAAAAAGTATTTACCACATCCTTGTGTATCGCTACATCTTCATAAGTCCTAAGTTTGGTGTGATCACCACGAGGACTAGTTGGGTTCCTCCGGGAGAAAGCTTCAACAGCACCAGAGTATCTCTCTCGAACCTCTTTCCCACCTGAAAGAAGCAATTGCATGACCAAGGTTAGGTTATACAAAATGAAATTTGGGAAAAGCAGAGTGGTTTGGCCACTATCGATATGAGCAAAGAAAATGATAATTATAGTCGAATGTTTTAGACCATAATTTTCTGATACTCAAAAGACAAAGGTCAAAGCATACATTAAATTCAAAATTCCTGAACCCTGACCCCAAGGTCAGACATATGAACAATTGGTAGGAGAACAAATTTCATTCTTATTTGGCTGAAAGAGTGCGGACCTGAGATCTTCTCTGGCTTTTGAACAGATGGTCCAGCATTCATAGCTGCCTTGCCACTGCTCTGCTGTTATGAAAACAACTATAGTAAGTGACCTGACCTTTACCAGAAAGCAAAAGCAAAATCCAAACATACAAAAAACAATGGTGCTAACCCGCCCTCTAGAGCTGCCCCCAATTTGTGGATACTTCAATATAGTCCAGTCAAAAACATAGTCAAATTGATAGCCTGCACTAACAATGTCCAAATCAACAACAACAACAACTAAGTCTTTACCCACTAAGTGGGATTGGCTATATGGACCAAATAACGCCATTGCATTTAGATCAATTTGCAATAATTGAACACACTCACTTTCTGAAAAATATACAAAATGCTAATATCAATGCTGGAGTTTTTGGGTAACAGACCTTCTCTAATAAATAAATCTCGAAAAAGCCTCTTTAAATATGAATAATCTGGCTTGTCCTCAAACCGCAATGCTCGGCAGTAGTGGAAATATGATACAAACTCCGAGGGATAATTTTTGCAAAGCGCCTGTTATACAAGCACAAAATTAGCAGCAAAAAGAGAGGATCAATTAAATTGAGAACAGAAGCAGACAGGGAAAGGAAGAGGGCAAAATGTACAAGTTATGCCAACTATTGAATGCAACAACGATATTATTAAGACTTAAAAAAAATTAAAGTCAATCTGTAAGAATTTAGTTGATAGTAGCATCACATATTAGTAGTTTTTCTTTTGGATACAATCCAATATTAGCAGAATAAGTAAACCTAGTTCTAATGCACAAGAGAAACATGCATTTGGGTTTGTGTAAGTGTTCACATTCAAAGGCACAAACTTTTGTGGTACTGGCTCTAAGGCTTGGCCTGTCTTCTAAACTGCTATGACATCATACATTCAGGTCCAACTAAAGATCAGGTGAGCCAACTTTGAACCAAATTCAAAGCATCAAACTCAAGATCCAGAGGAAATATCAAATTTCTCCAAAGGCCTCACTGATCCAGCTAGTTGCAATACCTCTATGGAAGATGATATCTTCTTCTCACTGATTTTATCATATTTTTGTTTTTTGGTGCCAGCCTTCAGACCTTGCCAAGGAAGACTGAAAAGTTGTACAATGAAAAGCAATAGCAAGAATATTAGTGTAAAGATATCCAAATTTAATAGAAGGTAAAGTAGATGTATCTATCAAGTATCCAACCAACCTTCCTCTTAAGAAGTACATGAGTACATAACCAAGAGATTCCAGATCATCCCTTCTGCTTTGTTCTGCCAGCAAAATAAATTACAATTAAGAAGAGAACACATTCACGTGTAATTAGTTAGTAATTCACTTTACTCAGTAATTCACTTCTAATTATTGGTTGTCGACACAAAAAGGAATAAACTACCACAACTTTACTCACCAATTCCAAGATGAGTGTTGACACTTGCATACCGAGCTGTACCTGTAAGGTTCTTGTTTTCCCTATGCAAGAAAAACAAAGATTTTCATAGCAAAAGAAGTAGGAATTTTACAAAAACTAAGAAATAAACGACAACAAAAGTTAAAGTTGAATAAACATCTTTGTCAAGTAATTGTTATCAGAATGACAAGACGGACACAAGGCAATTGAGATCTGAAGCCAAGTTATAGATGACATGTCAAAAACTGTTTTCTGCTTAAATATGATATTTATAGAGCAGTTTGTAAAGTAGATACCCGTTAAAATTTGTCATAAACATACATGCAGACATGCACACAGTCAGAGTGTTGTAAATTATTATCATCATCTCTGTGAATTATACTACTACTACCTACGTTTAGGTGAAGACTGTCAACTAGAAAAATGGCATAATATGTTTTAAAGTGTTGTAAATGCTCAAATCCAAAGAAGACCAGGGCAATTAATAAGGCAACATAAGGTTTGGTTTGCCCCCAAACTGTTGTTCTGTCCTACAAAATGTGTTGCAGAAATAAATAGTGCACCTTAATATCTTGGAATAAAGATGACAAAATTTACCTGTATGGTATGTGCCTATGAGTCTGGAGATCCCTATATTTTTTGGCAAGGCCATAGTCAATAACGTACACCTGAAATGAGATACCCAGAAAGACACAAATATAGTTAAAAAAAAAAATGAAATTTACATGTTCAAACAAACTTAATTATCAGAATCTATCAATCATTTATTTTAGTTAGTGGCACTAAAGAAGAAGATTCCATTTAAATAAAATACAAGTAAAAGATCGGAAAAACAAGACATGCTCCTAGACCATCCACCCAAAAAGCAAGAAAACGAGCCAGATGAAGTGTATTGATTTAAAAGGCTGCCCAGTCACTTTGCATATCCGATGATAACATAAACCCCCAGTAGGTTTCTCGGCTAGTGCCTCAGATGGCTCAAGGCCCTTCAAGGAGGAAGAATTGGCCATGAGGAGCCAAAACCTGAGATGGCATGAGATGCTAGGAGCCCACCTCAGTTCATTGCAGAAAATAAATCTTAAACCTTCACTTAATCACTCTTAACCAATTTGGTATCGAACAGGAAAGGATAGAACAGCCAATCTGCCCTGTCTGAGGGAAAAAGCAGAAAGCCACCAAAAATAAAAGTTGATGGATTTGTGTGTTGCTGCCATGCATGAGTTTTAGGAGATTGAAGTCTGAAACTTCTAGGCAAAAGCAGCAGTTGTATAATAGACAAACAGTGCCAAAGATTAATTGAGGTGGGTTTCTCACAGAGTTCCAATTCATTCGTATTTTTGTTTGGTTCTACTCTCATTTTATATGGATGAATGCTCTGCTTCATATTTTTCTTGTTCAAACAGAAGCAAACTCAAGCAAACTTAGCTTCTTACACATACTAGTAGCATAATATCATCATTTTATAAAATGGCACTTTTTAGACAAATGCAGTTCTCTCTTGGTGGTACTTTAAGAGTCCTGCAGTATTTGAATTCCAAAATATGTGCTGACTGTATGAGAATCACCAAATGTAATTCCTCTCCATTCATATGAAAAACAACAAAATAACAATCAAAACCCTCCAAAATAATTAAATGAGGGAAAAAAGGAAAGAAAAAGGAGAAGCACGGGGAAAAAAAAATCTGAAAGAAAGAATCTTCAACAAAATAACATACCTGGTTTGCTTTACGTCCTAGGCCCATTAGAAAATTGTCTGGCTTTATGTCACGGTGAAGGAAACCTCTTGAATGCATATACTCAACTCTGTTAAGCTGAACAATAATATGAAGCAAATAAAACTTCAGCATCACTATCTTAGGTACTTTATTTGATAATAGTTGACATGTAGACTTACTAATTGATCAGCAAGCATTAACACTGTCTTCAATGTAAACTTCCTGTTGCAATAATTGAACAAATCTTCCAGACTTGGTCCAAGAAGGTCAATAGCCATGACATTGTAGTCTCCTTCAACTCCAAACCACTTAAGGTGGGGAATCCCCGCTTCAATAAGGAACCAAATTGAATCACTCAAAAGAAAACATCTTGCTTGTTTTCTGACATGTTTTCAGTCTTAATTATTTAATTTTACTCTAAATGCTTGGTTTATGACTAACAGTTCTGACTGTCTTAACAGAAGAAGGTTCTGGACATCAATCAGGATAACCTTCAAACTCAAGAAAACAGAAACCATTTTCAAGTGAAACTTTAGTCTCAGGTATTAGCTAATACTTTTAGTACCCAAAAAGCTAAAAAGAAATAGAGATATACTTACTTCCTCCTTGAAGAAGCATATACAATTTTGACTCATAATGAAGCTGTGGATGCTTTGTCTTCACAGATTCCTGGAAATTTTTGGGAGGCAGGAACAAGAATTAAAAACACAGAATAAGATGAGCAGAATATTATCACTAATTGGTATTAAAAAAATCTCAGAACCAAAAAAAAAAAAAAATTATGAACTATCCGAGATAAAATGCAATGTAACAATGTGAAACAAAGTGCGCATCCATAACGATATAATGTGCCACTCCATTTCACGTGTCACTTCACTCCATAAAGAGATCTTAATTCTTCTAAACCTTAAGCACTGCTCCAACTATTGCCTCAAAGTTAATAGTAAGACTGTAAAAGAGAGATGCAATTTCCTTTGTTATGTACTTTAGCAATAAACTATATCTCAGATCATATGTCATGTATCCTTGTTGGAACTCCCATAGCATTGATAAAATATACAGGACGGCTCATCCTCTGAACTGATTCCAATGGGCAAAATACACTTATAAACTCTAGAAAACATGTTCCACAGTGTAAATCAAGGCATTTGATTTCATCATATACCTTTGAGATACTAAAAATGCAACCAGAAACAGGAAACATTAATTGACCCATAAATATTTCATAAAACTAATTCAATAAGGAATCATTTTGCCCATCCAGACATAACAAGGATTAAAAGCCTTAAGAAAACCTAACATACCAGCTTGACAGCCACCTCCTCTCCAGTTTGTACATTAACAGCTGACATACAGAATAGAAGGAATTTGTTAGCAACCATACAACACAACGAAACCAAAGGAAAAGCACAATAAACAAATAAAATAAAATAAAACAAATATATATAAAAAGAAGAAGAAGCATGAAGATACCTATATAAAGCTCCCCAAAAGACCCACTCCCAATTTTCCTTCCCAGTTTAAACTTCCCAGCAATGACATGATCCATCGTGAAATGACCTTCAACACCCCCACACCCAGAAACTAAAACGACCCTTTTATGCTCAGATTTCTGCTCAATTCAGCACCTAATTGTGCACAACCTCAAACAGAACCAGACTCACCCTAATTTCTCCATGGATTCACCTGCTTAAGAGGCCAAAATTCCACGCTTTATTTGCTAATCCGCTCAAGTCCGATGAGATTTCCCACTCTATGCATCCAATCAGCCCCAAAATCAATATATGGTGCAAATCCAGGAGAAGGGTAAAAATCAAAAGGAGCCAAATTTACAAGAAAAATTCCAACATCCCCGAAAAATGAAGATGATACCTCTAGCTACATTCCTTTGGCCACAAAAAATAACCCCCAAAATCAATCACCCCAGACCGCAGATTGAAGCCCTAATTTCCAGCGAACATGACCGCATTGACCCAGAAGAATTAATGCAAATGGGCATCAGAAACAACAATAAAAATTGAGACCTTTTGACAAAAATGAAAATGATAACGAAAGAACAAGAGGAGGAGATTGAGGAGCTATCAGACAGGAACAAAAGTAAATTCCACCAAATCAAAAGTTTGTAGAGAGAGAAAGAGAGGAAGAGAGAGAAAGAGAAAGATCAGAATGGGGAAAGCAGGTGTGAGATTAGAATATGGTAATCGTTGGTGTGCTTTGGCTGTATTTTAAAAAACTCTGTTTTTTCCTTTTTATTTAAGTTAATATTTTATCTTTAGTTTTATTTTTATTTATTTTTTGTTTTTCCCGGAAATTTGATCTGTTTACGAAATTTTGAAGAATATGACGAGACGAGGGGCTAATCGATACCCCCTCTGTCTGCAACTCGCGCTTGTGCTGTCAAAGTGTCTCCCTTTCTTTTCTTTTTCTTCTTTTATTTATTTATTGTTAAAATATCTCGTATTTTCTCTTGCCTATGTTTCTTTCATTTTCTTTCTATTCTATGCATGTTTTGTTGCTTATCTTCTTTTTATTTTTATGTTGTACTTCTTTTAGATCAGTTTTATGTTAATGAAATTAAACTTCTTCCTAAACATTTTTTATTTCTTATTAACAGGTAAAAATTGACCCCTATTATATTAGTCTATAGTCTATTTAAAAAAATAAATTTGCTTGAAAGTTCAAAGACCAAGTAATTGAAGCAAGGTATACACTTGGTTGATTAAAAAACCAACCCCTTGACAATACATATGCGCTTATAATAAGCACAACAAAAAACTACTAAATGTAAATATTTTTCCTAGCATAATTTATGAGTTATATACAGTGCAAAAAGAGGACCTATCAAAAGTTCAATATAATGATTTTGAAATGGATGTGCCACGAGTTCATAAAAATCCATGGCCGTGAATGCATGGGATAAATATAGCGAAAGCGATATTTATAAGACCCCGAAAGTCATTGTAGCTGATATAAGAGAGGAACGTGCCATCAAATTATAAGTCCTCCTATTCCATCCAAGAAAAGCACATAATGAATTGGCCAACAACAATATAATGATGAATATTTTTTACGAGTATAAAGTATAAACAACACTATTTGCAAGGACTGGTAGAAATTGATTATGAGTTTATTTTTCGTCTTTTTCTTTCCTTTTGACAATGATAATGTAACTTAATTATTATTGGGCTTCGATATGAATATGAAATTTTCATGAAAATGTCATTCCTAATGATTGAGATATATGTAGATAGTAAAATAATGGATAATATATTGTTAACTTAAAATGAAACGTAAGTTTAATTGGAGTGTAAATCAGCGTGAGTATGCGTAGCTTCTACCCCTTCTCATTTTTAATATGCCTGACGATGAACGGATTGTTGATTACTTGATCATATAAACTTCGATATAAAGTCAATAGTTTTTGTATTTTACGATTAATTATTCTTAAACGATGAGTGAAGCGATGGCTCAATAGTTAGTTTTATATCTCAATCCATGATAGGAACTATATTATTGTGCCAATGTTTGTTTGGTTGTTCGTAATTTCGTATAATGGTCGGACATCTGACAGCAAATGGCATCAGGTTGATGCCCTTTTGAATGAGATTGTATATTTTTGGACGTTTCTTTTTCATTGTCCCTTTACGTAAGACAGTTGGGGCTCTACTGATTGATGGAGATTCACGACTTCATGTAATAGATGTGATTTACCCTTTTTTTTTTTTTTTTTGATGAAGTAATAGGTGTGATTTCGAAATTTTAGTTTTTACTCAAATGCATTCTTAATTATATTCTAAAATCTATTTTTGTCTTCATAAAGCTAGGGAGAAAAATTGTATAGAATCCATTTTATTTTCGTGTGTACTTGGATTCAAGGTCCAATCCAATAAGGAATCTAATCCTATATTAGTTGGTCAGTTCTTCCATTTATTTGCTTGCTAAAAACGTGAAAATGAAAACAATTTCATGTTTGATATTTACTTGAAGAAAAGTAATAATAAGGGAAAATTGTATAGAGTTAATGGGATAGAATCACATATTAGTACGCAATTCAATTTAAGATATTTCAGTCATAAAATTAAATATGTGATTAACTACATAAAAAAACATTAAAAAAAATTTAATAAAAAACTAAATAATGTATTAAAAAAATTCAAGAATTGATTTGTATTCGCATAACTCATAGTTGAGAATCCAAAAAGTTATTGATTACAATAGAAATAAATCGTAATACCGAACAAACTTTATTTGTAATGTTATATGGATTTTACCTTAATATCCCCATCCGGAATTGCATAAGCAAATCCCTTAGCAAAAATTAACTCAGTTGGGAGAATAAAGAACATTTTCATATTTGTATGCTAACGTTTCTTCCCCATCTATTCTTCGAGTGCAAGACTACTAGTAATTAGGTGCACTCCTCCTAGCTCGTCATGATAAAGATCCACACGACATGTATATATTGATTGTTCATGTGTACAAAAGTTTGCAAAAAGAAACACCTAATTAAATGGAAGTTATCTCATCTCCTCTTGTGCTGCTGCTACTAGAGGAATCATGCTTATATAAGTAAAGCAAAGGATTCGTCAGTGTGTGCCTATAATTTGAGTATCACTTTGGGACCACCGAAAGATAATTGGTAAGAGTTCTGATAATGGTGTAGCGTTTCGCCATTTCCATGCTTGCTCATGCTCCAAGAGAATTTACAAAAGGGTAGAGTTAGTGCAAAGGAGAGCTAACTAAATGATCAAATATATATCTTGCTCTACCAAAGCTATGTCTTTTGATTCTAACTCCTCATCAACAAACCAACATTTTCCCAGTGAGGTCCATCAAACAGCGAGTATGCGGAAGAAGATTTTTACATTATCTTAATTTGTATAAGAATTGATGTAATTTTTACACAGAAAGTTAATTATACTATACTAAACATACACATACAGAAGCTTATATAAGAACTGATTTTTTTTTTCAATAGCATGGCGTATATACAATTAATGTGTTATGAAAAAAAATCATGCATTAACCCTTAGTTTTTTAGGAGCTTCCTAATGTCAATAGGTGATGCATGGCCGGCATATTCATGATGTTTAGAAAAGAGATGACTGACTAGCTGCTAATCATTACACGTCAGTTTGGTAGTGATTTTCATTTGCTAAAAATTTTCAAGACTTAACATTGGCTTAGCAGTTTGAGATGTATATGTTACTAAACTGACGTGTACAGCGATGAGAGGGACGTTTTGATTTGTATTGATGCAACAATCGCTACAAAAAATGTCACGTAATAACTAAAGCTTTAGGATAAAAATACTAGCGAATTTTTAATAATGCTAGCGAATTCATATTCGCTATGGGCGGTTTGCTTCTCAGATATATTCTCTTATTGGAGCAATCACATTAATTACTAAATATAGTTACACTTTTTTTAAGATGAATAACATAAATGAGAAAAAAAAATAAGAATATATTACAAAAAATATTTTAATTTTAAGATGCGGATATTCATATCTAAAAAGAAAAAATTACATCTGAATTCATGTATTGCTCTTCAGGCCTTAGAATTAGGTATGTGTCATTGTACTACAAATTATCAACATATATTGATTCAGCTGCTAAACAAAGGGAGCATGACACGATCATCCAATTCATTTACCATGCCACAACGACAGTTTAATGTACAAAGCTTATTGCTATTAATTTTGTTCTCCTTAGAACGCAACCCTCGTTTCCAGAAAATGACGATTGATTTGTAAGCTTGCCAACTTGTAACGTACACTCGACCAGTTGCGCGCAAGTAGGTCTAAGGGTATCGGATCTTTTTTGCCAATGTGCCTAAACGAGTGTGATTTTTTTTAATATGTTGTTTTCAGTTATTTATTGGGGTTATATAGAATTTTTGGTAAAATTTGAAAAATATTAAATTTTGGAAGGAATTTAATTTGCTGACAGGTCTATTCCATTATTTTTAATAAAAAAATTGAAATTAGGTATATTTTTAGTTGGATTCTATTATTTTAATATAAATAAGAAAAGAGAAAAAATAAAATTCAATTTACTGATAATCGAATCTTATTATTTTAATAAAAAAAAGAGAGAAAAAAAAAAGTCTGATGTGCGATCAATTAGATCCTATTATTTTAATAAAAATTAGAAAAGAGAAAATGAAAATCCAATTAACTATCAATCGGATCTCATTATTTTAATAAAAAAATTTGAAATCCAATTTACTTTCAACCGGATTTTTTTTTTTTGTGTGTTGTGTGTATTATGTGTGTGTGTGTATTTGTAAGTGTTTGAGAGAGAGAGAGAGAGAAAGACAAAGAGCATGGGAGAGAGAGAAGAAGAAAAGAGAAGGGAAAGAAAGAGGGAGAAAAAAAAAGAAAAAGAGAGATAAAAATTTATAAAAATAAAAATATATTTTTTTAATTTTATCAAAAATACCATATTTATCAAATTTTTTTACAGAAATCTCATATAAAAAATAATTAATCCCTAAAGGACACGGTAGTCAGTAGAAGTCGTATCCAACTCAACAGCTAGTTCATATGTTCACTTGACTAATGTCACTGCCCATCCAAAAAATAATAATAATAAAAGAAAAAATGGCAATGTTTTTTATAAACTGATAATTATTTATCAAAGCTATTATTAGATTTTGCCGAGATTCGAGGAATGTGGTCAGACAATTTAAAGGGCGAAAATATTCATGCAAATATTAGAAATAATATGCTACATTATTTTCACAATAAAATTTGATTATTTATTTATTTATTTATCAAAATTTGAACGCTTAGGGTATATTTGTTTATGATTATTTGGATAAAAAATTATTTTTTTTGAAAAAATCACTTTTTGTATATTTAGATATTTTTTTAAAAAAATCAAAATATTAAAAAAATTATTTTTAATTTTTTTAATAAAAATTAAAAAGAATAACTTATGAAAAAAATTAATTTTTAATTTTTTTAATTATAGATAATATTTAAATTTCATAATTACTTTTTTAAAAAGTTCAACCAAATACACCCTTATTCATTCAATCTTAAGAATTGACCGTGCAATTTTAGGCTACAAATATTGATTTAATTAATTATTTTTTAAAGTGGCGACTCTCCATAAATCTCATTGCAAATAAAGCTTGTTTTGGATCATAGTCTATTTTTACTATGCCCAACCACTTTTTGGGTGCTTGAACATTTGTTCTACTAAGGTTTTCTATTTTACACATTGAAATGCTTTCCTTTTCATATAAAAACTAGTCACTAATATTTTTTGGTTTAAATCATTGCTATCTAAAATTTATTATATCTCAATTAATCTAATTCAAATTGGATTAGCTCACTATTGAAATAAAATTTTTCTTTGATAATTTTTTTTCATTCTCAAATAGGGCTAGAAGTAAATTAAGTTAACTCTTAAATTATTTCCTACTCAGATCATTAATAGCTCATAAATTAAGCTCAAGAGTAGATGATTCAAGCATTCGCTAAGGGTTCGATAAGTCATCGGTGACTAATTGTTTATTGGAAAATATAACACCATGCCAATTTGACTAAATGATTATGTCAACAATTAAAAAAGAGCATAAGAGGTGCTAAAATGCCATACACATGCAATAATAAATAAGAAAATTGAGATTAATTTTGATGCACTGTTAGTATAAAATAATTTTACACTATTATCCAATCATATATCTCTACTTATAAAGCTTTTCAAGTAATGGTGGTCGAACCAGACACTTTTGCTAATATAACAATACCTAATTAGATGTTTGTATAAAAATTTTTTATATTGACAATGTATCAAAATTAAATTTTAAGAAAAAATTACCATCAACAAATTACAGATTATTAATATCAATTAAATTTTAATTTACATAGCTCACGTTTCGCAAATTTAACTAGTCCTTCAATGGAGAACAAGCCAACCTCCACATACCCAACTTCCACATCTCCAAAGTCATCCACTGGCCCGAAAAACACTTTGCTATAGTTAATGTAAAGAAATAACACAAATATACATGGCATCCATTTGGTGTTTGTTTACAGTGTTGCATAGAGATTTACAATTCAATAGTTGAAGGACTTACAAAACTTGCAAGAATTGTACAAACCAACTTGACAGCTAATCAGTCGATTCTAGAAATAGCACTTTCTTCTTGCCTTTCCTCAAGCTACCAATCAAGTAACCAATAATATATAGCCTATAACAAATCCAAACAAGGAATGGCATCAAGAATGATACTGAACAAGGAAATGGTCAAAATGCTAAAGTCTTGAGTTATAGTTCCTGCATTGTCGTGAGCATATAAATCATTAGACTGCCTTGTTAGGAGGAAGAATCCTTCTCGCCTTGAGATTCATCTAATTGAGGTGGCAAGGGCATTGCAGAAGTTCCTTGAGCAGGTTGATTACTTGCAGATGCGTCTAGAACCTCAGACATCTCAGATGTCTCAGACTCACAATCTATTATATGTCACCCCAGTTTGATTAGACAAAAAGAGTTAGTGCTACAAGCATGAAACATAATTGTATACAAAGAACAACACAAACTAGAGGTTGGAAGGAATCAAATGGTCCAAAAAAAGTAAGCCTACCAAACAACGACTTGATGGATGGCCTCTTTGATTTGGAGGTTTTCTTCTTCAGTTCAGCTACAAGAAAAGAGGAAAACAAATTCAACCCAAAAGAACAATAACCATTAACTTACAGAACATTCTTAAATGTAACGCGCTCAGTATGCATAGTACGCATAAAAAAGTCCAAAATTTTTTTTCTTTTTTGATCTAAAAATCCAAAGAATTTTATTTTCAATGTAGACCTATTACTTTATGTTATACATCAGTTCCTGAATCATAAATTCATAATTTTCCAAAATTGCACACACGCGCACACCCCTCTTTACCTCTTACAATAAACATCATATTTGCCAAACGAGCATAATGGCTACAACCATAGCCAAATATATCTATGTAACAAAAATAACTAACACTGTAAATTTACATTTGTATGTAAAAGAAGACAAAAGAGATGTACCCATCCCAGGAACTTGATAGTCATTGACAATTTCAAAGTTCTTGTATGTGTATCCCACAAAATTCATGTCCTTAGATGAAAGCATCTGTGACATAAAAAACACATAAGAGGAATGAGAAAAAGGAGACATAAAGGGGAGGGATAACAACTAACAAATTGGGAACATGAAGATCAAGAACAGTAAGACAACAAGAAAATTATTTTGAAAAAGAAAATTTGCGGATATCAGCTTATGAACCAGACAATTAACTATTAGAACTTGAGAAAGACATGTCCTTTTTTCTTGCTAACTGCAAGTTAAATGCAAATAATATTTTAATTAGGACTGATACGAATTCTGATTTGAGACTCACACAAATATAATAACCATAAGTCATGAAACTTATTGCTAACCCTAACATGAAAATCAAGCCCAACAAATATACAGTCCTGGCAAAGCAATGACTGAAAGCAATGACTGAAAACTTCCTAAGAACTTAGGAAAAAGTGCATTCATGTTACATGCCAAAATATTAGCAATTGATCATGCAATATTTAGATAGAATTCCTATTATGATTTTGAAGAAAACTTGGTGAAAATTTTCCCACAGATACAAAAACATCTAATGTTACCTTCCTCCATGGACCAGCTCTTGATGATGATTGAACCTGGCTATCTAACTGCAGATTCCAAACAGTAAAATGAGGATAACTGATCAATTTCAATGGCTTTGGCTACACAAAACAAGCATGAAACTGAAAGTCTCAGATACCTCTTCAAACTTTTCAAAATTTTGAGTATCTAACTCATTATTGACCTCAGGAATAAATGCAGCTTCCATTTGATACAATTTGTCCCATTCAACACCATCGAAGAATGGATGAGCCTGAAGAGGAAGACACCAGAAAGGTGACCTTTATATCCAAATATCTACATAACAAATGTAAGAATATAGAAATGGACACACCATACAACACCTTTATTTCATCCGCACCATTTGACCCCAGCCTTTGGTTGACATTACACAAAAGCTTACTAATAAGATCTTTAGCCTCCAGAGATAGTCTTGCTTCTTCAGGAAATTTCAAGTGAGATTTCCAGTTTACTATCTACATAAAACAGGAAACTAGATAAAATTATCATGCAATACAAAATTTAAAACCTCTAAACTGCTATGTTTACGATCTATATTGTCAAAGTACATCAAATGAAACAGTACAATAGAACATGCTAAAGGGAAAAAAAAAAAAAAAAAAAAAACCATTGAAAAAAGAAGAAGAAAACTTGATAATGCATGGAGATTAAAATCTTGAATAAGACAATTAGCTCTGATGTATGTTTGTCGCTTGAACAATCATTTCAAGTTTCCATTCATCAATATGTATAAATAATCTAGCTACCAATTTGACGCTAGAATGATACACTTGGAAAAAATGCAAAAGAAATAGGCAAATAGCTTTATTGAAATTAAAATATCAAATACAATATACACAAGTTATAATGGATAGTAAGTATCCTTCAAAGGTTTATAGAACCAAAAACAAATGTTGGTCTCAGTAAACATTTCCATCAAAAAGATTACCTTCCTACATGTTGACATTGGATCATCAGAATAAAAAGGCGGATATCCCACCAACATTTCATACATAATAGCTCCAAGTGACCACCTACAAATTTTATAGCAATTGTCATTGTGTTAAAATAAAATATGTAACTTGCAATCATTAAAATTTACATAAATTCAATATAAATGAAGTGAAAACCAACATGCTTGCAAAATATTTTAATTAAAGACCAAAATGAAAAAAAAAAAAGCAAAATGATAATGTCTAAACCACTATCCCAACAATACAAGTAAGAAAATCATATGCTATATGTGTGTTTGAAAAAGTTGTAAGATTAAAATTATTTCAATAATTACTTATTTGTATAATTACTTTTTTATATAATCAATTATATGAGAATCAATTTATGTTTGCATACTTCAGTTAAAAAGTGATTTTAAAATAATCTATTTTATCTGAATTTTATGAAAAAAATTATTTTTGTGTGGTAAAATTATTAAAAAATGTATAAAATGATTATTTATATTACATAATATTTGATATATAGGGTTAACTTTGTAAAAATATAACAATTATAAAATAATCAACTTCTACTTATAATTATAAGCTTTAAAATGATGGTTATGCTTATAAGCTATTTTTTAGCTTGAAATATCAATTATTGATTATAATCTATTCTATAAAATTATCCAAACAAGATTATTTTTTGGAAAATAGCTTTTTTGAGGGAAAAAAAAAAGCTGTTTCTAGTGGGTTTCCAAACATGCTATATTTGGGATGATCACCTACTACTGAATGAAGAGAATAAACTTCCATGCTATGATAAAAATGTGCCAAAAAGAGCAGACTGAAACCAATTTTAATGCCAATGGTCACATGCATAAAACTCACCAATCACATTCCATCCCATAACCTTTCTTCAATAAAACTTCTGGAGCAATATAATCTGGTGTACCAACAGTAGAATAAGCCTACAACATTTTATACATTCATAGTTACAAGCATATACAAAAAAAAAAAAAAAAGTATCGTCAGCATTTCACTAGATCATAAAGAAAACATCACATCCAGAATTACACTTACATCCTATGTAGTAATAAACAAGAGACTAACACATAATAGCAATGAACTTACAAGCGTCCTTCTATTCTTTTGCCAATGTTCCAACTGTTCTTGTTGCGTGCGCTTTGGACCTGTACGGTCATCATTTTGTGTAGATCCATTCATATTCTGACCTACAGATAAATCTGTTTCTTCAAGTGTACTATAATCTAATGGTTTACATAGTCCAAAATCTGACAATCTCAGGTGTCCATATCTATCAAGTAATAAGTTATCAGGCTTAATATCCCTGCAACATGAAAATTTGAGGAGATTAATTTATACTGTACAATTGAATAAGGTTGTTTTAGTTTCAAACAGCTACAAATACTGTTGTTATACAGATAAATAAACTCGACTTAAGGTATGTTTGTCTCAACTTTTGAAAAAAAATGACTATGAAACCTAATTTTTGGGTGTATTTGTTTAGAATTTTTTTGGTAAAAAATCGTTATTTTCATAAAGAAAAAAAGATTTCATATGTTTGGACAATTTAAAAAAAAAAATCAGATTATCAAAAATATTTGTTTTCAATTTTTTTTGTAGAAACTAAAAAAAGTAGTTTCTAAAAAAAATTAGTTTTTAATTTTTCAACTATACATACAATTTAAATTTCAAAATTACTATTTTTAAAAGATGAAATAAACACACCCTTGAAAAAGTTAAAAATTGATTTTTTTTATAAGCTACTTTGTTCAACTTCCATAAAAAAAATTGAAAACAGATTCTTTTGATATTCTAATTATTTTTAAAAAATTATCCAAATATATGAGAAGTAATTTTTCTCAATGAAGAAAATGATTTTTTTGCCAAAAAAAAACACAAAAAAAAGTACACTCTTATTCATACACCAAACAATTTTTAGTATTGGATCATTTTGAAAATATATGGAATGCGATCATTAAATGACTTATTTCTAACAATGGGTTTTGTACATTAATTTATACTTATACCAGTTTCATTTAAAATTAAGCCTACATAGAATGGTTTTATTTGGCATAATAGAGTAAGCTATACTAACATGAAGTAAATGGACAATTCTATAGATACCTATGTATATAATTGTGTTTATGTATAGATTCAATAGCCAGAACTGTTTCTCCTACATAAAAACGGGTTTCATCTTCAGTCAAGATATCCTTTCTCATAAGTAGAGTCATCATATCCCCACCCGGTAGATACTCCATAATAAGATACAGATACTCATCATCCTGGAATGAACAATAAAGTTTGACTATGCAATTGCTATCAACCTCTGCAAGGAGATTCCTCTCAGCTCTGACATGTTCCACCTGAAAAGATTGAGAAAATTGGGAATAAGTACGACGACTTCATTAACCTTAGGCATAAAAGCTACTCTTTTGTAGAAGAATATAATGTAGCAAGACAAATGTGCAAACCTGGCCTTAGGCATAAAGGCATAAAAGCTACTCTTTTGTAGAAGAATATAATGTAGCAAGACAAATGTGCAAACCTGGCCTCTACGAAGCATCTCTGATTTCTTTAGCTTTTTCATTGCATATACATGACCTGTTGTGTTTTCCCTACAGACTCTGACCTGCAACAAAAATTCAAACTTTAGGAGGAAGCAAAACTATTGGCGGACAAGGGCATATACAAAATATAAACTGGAAGAAGGAAGAATAGTTGATCATGTCACATGACTTATACTACTTAGTATAAGCTCATACATACCTCTCCAAATGCACCTTTGCCAATCATGGTCAACAATTCAAAATCATCAACACCCATCTTATGCCTCTGAAGGCGCATATACTCAGTTTCCTTTTTCTCTAAAAATTTAAGTAGGTTGTTTTGATCTTCCTCAGACACATCGGCATCAGCCAACTTCTTTTCCAAGATGGTTCGACTGTCATAAGTGAGGTATTAGAAAATTCTACGACAGAACTAACATAATACAAATTAACATCATGCATGTATTAATACTTCTAACAGTTTTGACATGCTTCCTCCAAGGGAGGAGGGGAATTAGTAATTATCACCAAGGTCATCTTGGTTTGCACCTTGAAAAAAAATTACAAGATGAATGTGCTGTAGTCTTTCAAATCCATTGGTACGCATTTCCAATTCTAATGATGAGAAAGTTTTTAAAATTTATTTCCCTTCGCTATACCTTCTCCTAATAAATGTCAACTTGAATAAGTTAATAAAAAAAATATGGCTACATGCAGCCCCAATGAGAAGAATTCATCAAATAGAGGACAATCTAGCAACTAGAGAGGGAGGAAAATAGAAGAGAAGGCATTTAGAAAACATCTAGACCTGAATGACCTTTCTGAAAACCTAGCTTTTGATAGAATAAAATGGTGATGTTTGATTCATGTAAGCAACCAACATAGTAGGAAAAGACTTTAGTCATTGTTATTCTCAATTACTACTTGCTACATTTAGCCAGCTCCTCATTTGTGTACCAAGTTATATCTAAAGAAATATTTGTACTTTAATTACAGAAAATGACAAACCAAGTACCGGTAGGAACCACGTAACCGTTTCTGTATTGCATACCTAGTAATTGCAACTTTTCATTTATTTTTTCCATTTTTTGGTCCTCACAATAACTCAACCCACTATTTTCATATAAAACAAAGACAATTATGATAAGCAAGCATTAATGAAAACATGAAAAAGAAGAGAAAAAAACAAAAATTACATACCGTTCCTTCCTCTCCTGAAGGTTCTTCATTTGCTCCTTGTAATGGTTCTCAATATATTGCTTGGCTGCTGCAACCTTCTGCTTGGTGACACTCGAAAGAGATGCTTCGTCCATGGTAACAACATTGGTATCCTCGTCCCCTCCATTTGTACCATCCTTCTTCTTGCTTGAGCTCTTCCCTTTTTCACGTGGCTGAAACTTATGAAGCCAACTCCTTGCAGAATCCATTTCCACCAAACCTTGAAACCTCACCGCCCCCTCCTCAATTACTATCAACAAAAAACCATCTTTTCAACCCAAATTGAAGAAACCAATTGCAATGAATTTGCAATAATTAGAGCACAAATCATATATATACGATATCTACGCGAAAGAGTATCTTCCTCGGGGACTAATACTTTGGTTTCACGATGCAACAACAAAAAACGTAAAATTTTTTTAAAAAAATGAATTTGATTCCAAGAAAAAAAAAAGGACGATATGTATATTTGAGTTCTGCAATTGGAATGGAGAAATTGAAATGCAGTTTGTTTGTAGGAAGAAGCAGAGAATTCGGAATGCCGCGTAATTAATAGTTGGGCCCTTTAATAGGGGAGGGAGGACACAACTCCAAATTTATATATACGTTCTTCGACCGCCTATTTTTCTAATTCTTGTTTTGAAGATTATACGAAGAATTTAATTTATATCCGTTCACAGTGTAAAAGAAATATAAGAAAATGTTAAATTATACTAGATTATTATTATGATGAGAAATTTATCATAATTTAACATTTTTTTATATTCCTATTAGTTGATATTGTAAAATTTTTTATATTGTCAATACATATAAATTAATCTCTTAAATAAAAAAAGGAAATAAAAAAGTTAAAAAGAAAAATGAGACAAATTTCTAGTCTTTATTTAGTTAGATACTTTGGATCCCGTGAGAACAAGATTCATGAATCTTATCATTGAAATTCGCCGAAAAGCAATATTATATGTGAAGATTTTAGGTTTTTTTGTCTCGGTCATGTATAAATTGTTGTATTGATTCTTATTCTATTATATTTATATATAGAAAAATGGAATGACAAATATACTTTGAAACTTAATTATGGGAAAACAATTTGGATTTAATTTATATGCACTGATAGTGTAAAATTATTTTATACTATCATTCAATTATATTCTCTCATTTACATAATTTTTGAAATAATGGAAGGTGAAAATTATACATATTTACTTATATAATAATATATGATTAAATGACAATATAAAAAAATTTTATATTATCATTATATACCAATTAAATTCAAACAATTTAAACAAGACCATTTTCATTTTGATGGCATCTCGACTTGCACCTGCTCGATGGATGGGTGAACATTTTTTTTATACCAACGATTATTAGATTTTACCATGGACATGAGCAAGTTTTGTTGCCATTAATAACTACAATTAATAATTGAGTAAAAAAAAATCAAAAATAAATATTATTATATAAATATTTTATATTTTAAATTAAAAGTATTATAAAAGTATTTTATATTTTATTGTTGAATTTAATTTAAATGCACTAACAGTGTAAAATAATTTTACACTGTCAGTCAATAGAAATAGTAGAAAATACTAACTCATACAAATAACCATCCATTATAATGAGAGATCCACCATGATTTCTCACTTTCTCCTATTTCTATTGATTGATAGTGTAAAATTATTTTATACTGTCAGTATATACCAATTAAACTCTTTATTATTTATTTCAATATTTTTTGATAACTATTCCTTATTTTATGAGAATATATAAAATTAACAAATATATAATACTCTTCGATGTATATTTTATGGTCTTTCCATATACTTTTTATTATAATACAGCAAACAACCCCTGAGAATTCCTACACCGCACATGCATAAATTAGACAGCCGTCTAGAAAATAATTAATACTACACACATACATAAACCTTGGTAAGCAATTAAAACTATAAATATCAAGATAACAATTACTGATGAGCTCAAGAAAATAATTAAAACTACACCCGCCGATGTTATATTGTATTCCACTATCCATTAAATGCACAATCTGAGTTCAATTATTTGCCAAATTGCTACTGTAATTTTTGGAGTAAAAAATTCGCCTTCTATGGCTATCAAGTGGCAAAGAAGCATTGTCACTATTCTGCTATTATATATATTAATATGGATGCTTCTCCAACTCTTTTTTTTTTTCGCAGCCATCCCTATAGAAGCAATACCTGTTGGTTGGGAGAAGACGAATATACCTCTTACAGTAGGATTAACGCCCTTCCTATTTAAATCCCAAAAAAAAACAACACCACATGTTGGGTAGCAAGATTTTTCCAGATGATGACATCATCCACAATGTAGGTGAGATATGCCATGAACTCCAATTCAAAAGCTTCATAATTATTTAATAAGGTGTTGTTTCGAGTAAAAGTGGTTTGATTTATTTAAGTATATGGTTTTATATTCGATCTTGAAATTTATGTATGTATAAAAAATATCATTGGGATAAATTTCTACTAAAATATTAATTATATCTCAAAAAATTAATTTCTTATATATTAAGTGGAGAGATACTGTAAGAATAAGAAAAAAAAAAAAACTTCACAACTAAAATTACTATTCACTGACCTTTTGTCTTAACATATCTGCAGTGAGGAAAAGGGCATAGACAAAAGATAAACACTTCAAGCTCAAGCTTAAGTTCAAACTCAAGTTCAATTTATAAACAAGATACTACTTAATTTAGTTTATTAATTTGGTCAAATTTAAAGTTTAAGCTTAAATTATTAAAAAATCTCAAATTTTAAATTTAATTGTTTAATTTGTTTATTAACCTGAATAGTTAAACAATGTTATTTAATACGAAATAGTTAATATAAGAGTTGCTAAGAATGAATTATGATCAATCAGAAGTTAGATAATCAACAAGCACTTTTTTTGATTATTTTTCTCTTATTAACTTTTTTATTGAAATATTTCTTAAGTTTGTTACTTGCATATATTGATTCTACTTTATTGTTATTATTATTATTATTATTATTATATTAATACTACTTTTCGTATATATTCCTAACCCTTAAATTGAGTTAACAAATATAACAAAGTCTTTGAAAGCTTAGGGTGCGTTTGGTTTGTAAAAATATTTTCTATTTTCATTTTCTGAAAAGATTTTCATTTTCAGATTTTCTGAATTCAGGAAATGCGTTTGGTTTATAAAAGTATATTCTGTTTCGAAAAAGTGAAAATAATGAAAATATGTTTGGTTTGTTTGTTTTATAAAATATAATTTTTAAAATCAAATTTGAGATAATAAAATTATATTTATTATTAAATAATAAAAATGGTGTATATTCGATTTGTATATTTTATTTATTTACTAAAATTATTTATTAAAATAATTAATAACTCTATAAAATATTAAGATTAAGAATAAAATAAATTACTTACTTTTAAAATTATTTTATTATATAAACTGTTAATATAAAAATATTTTATACAGGTATTCAATTATATATTATCACCTCAACAAAAGTGTTTGATTTATCCCTTTTGTTTTGTCCTTTTTTTTTCCTTTTGAAAAAAAATTAAATAATTGACAAAAATAAAAAAAATGGGCTGGTAGGGTTCGAACACCCAACGTCAATTTTGTATGCTCAACATGAGCCAATTGCGCTAACAACTTGTTTTTGTTGTCGTGTCCCTTTTTTTTTTCTTTTGTCCCTTTGAAAAAATTAAATGATGGATAAAATAGTGGAAGTGGGATGAGAGAGATTCGAACCCGCATCCGAGGGCTTTCAGATCAGTACGTGACCACCTGCGCTGCCAACACGCGCGTTTTATGGTTTGTCATAAATAATATATAATAGATTCGTGAAAGAGTGCGTTTGACGTAAAAAAGAACATCCTCCCCGAGGATCGAACGCGGCTCGTGCAGGATGATAAGAAGAGAGTTTCAATTATTTACCGCAATACCACCGCGTTTCTTTAGAAAATATTTTCAACAATCAAACATAAAAAGATGAAAACGTGGATATGACATTTTCAGATTTTCAAACATTTTACGAAATATTTTCTGAAAACATTTTCAAAACAATCCCAACAAACATATTTTTACTCCTATTTTTTGTTTTTACTTAAAATGGAAATAGAAAATGGCAAACCAAACACCACCTTAATTTTGGGAACAACCTTTGAAAATTCAGAGAAAAAGCAAAGTTGCCAAACATATTTTTTTAATATTTTTCAACTTTTGAAAATAGAAAATTGTTTCTAATAATAGAACCGTACCAAGAACACAACCTTACACGTATTATTAACCGGCGGCATGTACACAATAACTAAGGACATTAATCCTCCTTTCAAAAACCCTTTTAAACCAATAATCTAACCATTAAAAGTTATTTGCTATTAAGATTCTAATTACCTCTTCTTCTTCTTTTATTTTCAAAATAATTGTAATGAATAGGTATGAAATAAGTTTGTTACACTTTATTAACTTATTTGAATTAGATTAAAGGGATGATAATTATATTGAAGAGTTAGAATAATTAAGATACACTCAACTTCTATCCAACACAAATTGAATTTTTTTATTTCTGTAAAATTTATTTTATTAGATCGATGTGCTGATGACTTTTTTTATTTGGTCGATAAAAATTCCTAATGATTCAATGTAAAGCTTAGGCGACTAAAGCTGGGTATCGAATGGGTCCATGTTGGGTCTGTTACTTATTCGCAATAGTGTCCCACAGCTGACAAAAGGAAAAGCCCATAGGCCCATTGAAACACCTAGTCCGTTGTCCCAGAGGGGGGAGCACAAAACCTTGAACCCTTTTCCTCTCGATCGCTCTTCGCCTCCGTCACAGGTTCCTGTCTCTGGGTTGCGTCTACCTCTGTCGCCCTTCTTGTTCTGTTAGGTCTGCTTCTGATAACTCTCCAATGTTTCATGTTTCCTATTTACGATGTTGTTCCCACACGACCTCGGTTTCTAGTAATTTCTACTATGTATTGTACCCAGTAATTTCTTCTAGTAATTGCTCTCCTCATAATTTATGCTACTATGTTTATATGGCGCGAGATGAATAATATTGTCTGCTCCAATTTTTTCGCAGGGATAAGCTATCGGTGACCATGTATCTTCAGTTCTACATAAATGACAATGGTGACAAGGTTTACACCACTAAGGTAGCCCTTGTGGAGTTAGGTCCTGTAGTTTATTTCTGTGGAACATTAAATCAAGGATTGGACAAGTTTATTTTGCTATTCTCTATAATACTTTTTCAGTTTAATTTAGATTGAAGCATTGAAAGATTGTTTCAACTGGTCATTCCTAGCTCAATTTTAACTCTAATTGCTTTTCTCCTTTGCAGAAAGAGACACCGCTTGGGTTAGCTACACAGTCTGCTCATCCGGGTATTTTGCTCAGTTATCTCCAATTTCAATTTCCCAACTTTTATCACTTGTGCACTCTTTGAAATTATGTTATGCATGCTTGTAAATAATGAAATAAATAATTTTCTTCCCTAGGCACATGTTGGTCTCTTCCTTTGCAATTTCGTTAGTCTTAAACTATACTGCAGGATTGTTGGTTTATTTGATTTGAGATCTTATTTGATTCTCTTCTAGTGTCTACCTACCTCTTTCTATTGGTTTGGTTCTTGATTGCTCTACCATTTTGTATTTTAACAAACTTTTGTCCTTATAAAAGTCGGAACAAAAGTAACACCATTAGACATAGTACACACACCTAGTTGTTTTGCCTCAAATGCTGAGTCAAATGATGTTAAGAAGCACAAATGTTTTGACTTTTGATTTTGTGAATTGTAAGGCCATGGATACATCCTATTTTCTTCTTCTTATTGTTTTTCATATATTTTTACTCGTCCTTGTCGCTGCTTATTGAGAGAAAATTACACTTTCCCTGCTTTGACATCTCTTTTAAGTACATGTCGAAGTTTAGTTGCAATTGAGGCTCCATTTTCTATCGCTGTTAGTGATCTTTCTTCGTTTTCCTGATTTGCACTTTGCAGCTCGGTTTTCACCTGATGACAAATATTCAAGGCAGAGAGTGCTTCTGAAGAAGCGTTTTGGATTGTTACCAACCCAGCAGCCACCACGAAAGTATTGAGTGATATACATGCTCTAGCTGTTGGTGTTTTTCATTTAGTGCTTAGTGGTGTTTTCTTATCTAATTCTGGTGTTAAGTAGTTGAGCCAATTTATGTTTGTATTGGAACTGATTACATGAAAATCTGGCTCAAATGTTAGAAAGGAATGACGAATGTTGAAATACACTGAATGGGGTTTGAGTTGATGTTTGCAATAAATATATTCTCTTAAGATCGTCTCAAAAACTTATTTGAATTCAATTGTTTCTCATAATATAAAGCTTTACTGGTACTGAAACATGGAAACGAACCACCAATAATGTGCAGGGGATGCGTAGCTTGCACTATGTTTGTTTTGGATTTTTTTTTGGCAAAAATCACTTTCTTCTTTGAAAAAATTAATTTTTGTATATTTGGATAATTTTTTAAAAAGAATTAGAATATAAAAAAATCTATTTTTAACTTTTTTGTGGAAATTGAAAACAGTAGTTTATGAAAAAAATCAGTATTCAAATTTTTCAGTTATATATAAAATTTAAATGTGGAAATTACTTCTTTTTTTAAAGTGGAGATAAATGCACCAAGATGGAGTATGCTGATGCCATTTACTAAGTTGGATTATTTTTATGGTCTTAGAAAAATGCCAAATTTATAATGTAAAAGCAGGACTTGTCATGTATGATTTACTTTACGCCTACCGATTATCCATTTTTTTGGTTGTTGAAATTTAACATTTCTAGGTTCCACCTTACAATCTTAATTTTCTTTTGTCCAATAAACATAACGTTTTGAATTTTGTATAAACTTGTGAGTGAATAGCATTAGTCAGGTATACCTCGACCAACTCTCGAAGAATCACTTAATCACCACTTTTCCAAAGTGCTCTCTTCACTGTGGTAAGAGTTAAAATCAATGCTATCAAGTAAGGGTGTTCAAAACTGATCTAAACCGAATTAAAATTAAAAATCGATTCAAAAAAATTAAAAATCGATTAAAATCGAAATAAATTGGTTTTAATTGGTTCTTGTTTTATAAAAACCGATCGGATCGGTTTGGTTTTCGGTTTTAATTTCTAAAACCGAACCAAATCGAACTAAACAATAATATATTATATATTATATATTATTTATTCATATCTATATTTTTACAAATATACATGTAAGCATATTCTACAATATTATAATACTATAATTATTCAAATATTCTTATTATATCTTAACTCAATATTTTAAATTTGTAATTATCGATTAATTCTTATAGTTTACTCAAAATAAAATTTATTTTTTATACTTTATAAAAAAATTTTATTAAAAAACCGAGAACCAAACCAATTCAAACCGATTTAAATTGGTTTGGTTTGATTCAGTTTCTCAATTATAATCAAACTGAACCAAACCGAACCGAAATAAAATATATTGTTTGGATCGGTTGATTTTTTCCCTAAAATCGAACCAAACCGAATCGCGAACACCCCTACTACTAAGCGCCAACTTAAATTACTTACCAAATACACGATCCCTTATACATTATAGGGAGTATATTGCTTCATGTGTTACATTTCATTTTTATTCCCTAATCAAACACACCCTAAAAAGTATATCAAGTCCAACTTGTTTTTCCCTTCTATGTTAATGCCAAGCGACTCTTCACTAGTGCACTACACGCAATTCGTATCCTTGGGGTGCATGGGACTGGATTCGAGCTCTATTATGATTAATGAGACCAAGTTATGTAAGGGTTCAACAATCTTCCCAGCAAACTATTACAACAATTGTATGATTTAATATATAATTAAATATGCTTCAATTATAGTTTCAAACCCTCCTAAGGAGAATTTATTGAAACAAGCATGAGATTGCATTGTGAATAGATCTTTCTATGTAAAAATTTTGCATAATTTGATTATGTGTAAATTTTTATTATTGGTTAGATTTTCTTACAAGACACAGGTTAAGGTTCACCTTCCTAATCAATGGTAAAATAATCTATTTTGGATAGTACTATTTATTTGAATGGGGATGACATGTTTATTTTCATATTTAGGTCAATATTTTTTGTCAATAAGATCTTTCTTTTTGGTCTAAAAATAAAATTGAGTTAGAATTCCTTATGTTTTGCAATGCTTAATGTTTGGTAATTTTATAGATGATAAAAAAAAAAAACTCATAATAATAGAATAAAATGGAAAGGTAAGAAGTGGAGTGAAACAATAGATATCACCCTCTTGCATGGTTCTTCAAGTGAACACAAGATGAGGAAACTGCTATAGTGCCTCAAAGAAAACACCTAGCATGTTTGGATTTCCGTTTTGTTCTTTCATAATCAATTGTGAAATACTATAATCAATTTTGGTATTTTTCCAGCTTGTTTGGTTTCAAATTGAATTCAAGGCTAAAAGTCGATTTTAAATTTCAAATCAATTTTAGAAAGAAGTAAAATATTTATTATTTTTGACAAAATTATTTTTTAAATTAAAATTATCAAACATACATTACTTACCTCAAAATTAATTTTAAGCAAATTAATTCTAGAGGCAAATGGTGGGGCGTTTGGACATAATTTATAAGTAGATCCTACTATTGTCTCGATTCTCACAATGACCTCTAACGCTGAGGGTAACTAAAAACCGAACACGCCCCGCTGTAGAATTCGCCTGCATTGACTTGCAATGGACCGAGCTGAATCCTAGACGGACCCATAGTTGTGGGGGTAGAGAAGAGGCAAAAAACATGAATGCAGGGACATTTTGGGCAATTGAATTTGACGCAGTGACCAAGAATTTATTGCGTCAGTGACTGGTACTAGCTCAGTTGCACGCTACTCTCACTCTCATCGGCTGAAACTAAGTCGTCGCCTTCGAGCTGCAACCAATCAAACCACCCACCCCTTCTCATTTTGTTTCCGCGTAAGAACCCTAACCTCACCTTCTCCATCTCCAAAACCCTAGCATCCGGATTGCGAAATTGCAAAACCGTAACTGCAATAATTATTTTGCTTCTTGTTGAGAATTCTGTGATGCATTGATTGATTGGTGCTGCAGGAATGGCCACAAACCTAGCACGGTTACTGCTGCTGCTCTTCGCTGTTTCGATCTCCGAAGCCGTCGCGATTCCTGGCCCCATCTCCGATTCTCACCGTTCCGCTGCTTTGGAGCTCTTCGCCCCTCCGCATGGTTCATTCGCGAGGTCAATTAAACCCTCTCTTGTGTAGCTTAGAAACCTTCTTTGTTTGAATTGGTACATGCTTGGCTTAGTTCGTTACGAGATGCACGTATATGGATCCTTTTGCCTGTCCATAATTCTAGCTATAGTTTCGTCATTATTTGATTGACTGTTATTTTTTATGTCTCTTATATTTGTTTGAAATGCATAATTTTAAGTGTACTGTGTCATCAATTAATAATTTGGGTTTGTTTCTCTTTGTTGAAATTCTGGATGGCTGTGTATAAGGCAACTAATCAGTATCCTATTATTTGGTATCAGTTTAGAAGACGCCTATGAGGCCCTTAGAGTTTTTGAGATTCTTGCGATTGGGAAGAAGCCTGATGTGAGCGAAACAACTTGTCAGAAAGTGCTGGAAAATCTTGGGTTGTCGTCCTCTCTAAAGGATTTGTTCTATGCCTTGAAAGTTAATGGCATATTAAAATGCAAGGTTAATGAGGACGTTTTCAAGGTATTATTAAGGTTTTGATTTGGTTGCATCTTGGGTGTCATCGGTTATGTAATGAAATTTCTGTTGATGTGATTTTAAGCAAGTCTGAAAATTGATGCTAGAAATTTTTTTTTATTTTTTTATTTTTAATCTTGTAAAGGGTATTGCTTCAAGGCTTAAAGCTGCTCTCAATGATGCAAGTACTTTGGTTGACATGTACTACTCAATAGGAAGTTTGGTTCTTATAAAGGTAATTCTCTGGACTCTACCTAACTAAGTAAGGCCAGTGGGCTATGTTACATGAGTTTCTATTAGAATCCTGCGGGGATACTGGTGCATTGTAGAAAAATATTTTCTTGTCCTTTCTACTCATAATTTGGGCTTTCTTTCCTTTTCATCCAGTCTATGTACTATACTTGAGATATGCAAAATTTCGTCTGAACCTTCAAATATTTTCCAAATATGCCAAATTTTCTTATGTTATTTTTAAATATCGGATGCCTCTCTCTTTTGAGGACTATATATATATATATAATTTTTTTTTTTCTGTGACTTGCATATTGCAATGATATTGTGTTCCATTTTGGTTCTTTTCCGCTTTCAATCATCCTCTTCTTTGCATACAGGGTCAGGCTTCTATTGTTGATGTGCATCTTGCTGATGCCGATGGAACCTTTCATTCAATCAAGGTCCGTTTTTATTATCTTTGGCATTGAGTATGGTGGGACAAGGTTTGCTTCTTTATAACATGTTGATAGGAAAATCATTATAAGAATTGCACCCTACTTTTTTTTTTCCCCTTCTTCTCCTTTTTTGCTCTATGACTTGCATTGATTATTGTTGCTGCAATTTTAATTCAAACTGTCATGTCACATGTGCAATTTGATTTCATGTCCTGCATTACTTGGCAGGCTCTAAGCCAAAGTGATGGAAGATGGCGCTATAGTTCGGATAATCCGGAGTCTAGTACCTATGCTGCTGGTAATGTCTTATGTGAAAATGTGTTCAATTTTATTTTTTCTTCATATACATAATATTTTCTGCATTGAAACTACAATTGTAGAATCCCTGAAAATATTACTGTTTATCTTTTGTGAGTCTGTGATAATGTAAGCTATTCATGTATTTCACAGGATTAGCACTTGAAGCACTGGCTGGAGTGATCACATTAGCATCTTCTGAGATTGATCAGTCTAGGGTAAAGTCTGGGTCTGAAATTGGTTGCTTGACTTGCTTCACAAACTTTAAAGCTTGCTAAATTGAAATTGTTTCATATATTGACTAGAAATTTGTGTAGATGTAATTTTTGCATTTATAATATGCTATATAAGATTTTTGTCTAGGAATTTTCATTAGAATATTTGTAAGCTAAAGATAAAATACCTGCCAGGAACTGTTATATGAAAATGAATTTAAGTTGTAGGGCAAAGTGATAAGAATCCAATTTGGAATGTAATAATCTAATGTTAAACTAACCAGTGTTGTATTTTTCTGACAATTTATCTGTTTAGCTGTTGCTTACTTGCTTTTGCTGTTATTATGCATCTTGTAAACATACATTGTCCTGGGCCTCTTGACACTTGTATCAATACCTTATATTAGCTCCATATTGTCAGGTGAATACAGTGAAAAGTGATATATTGAAGCTTTTTGACAGCATTGAGAAATATGGTATGTACAGATTTGTTTTTACCTCATTCAGATGCAAAGTGAGGCTGTTAATGTTCTTTTATAAATTTAGAATTCCCTAGCATGTATTTAGCAGCCATGGTGTCCTTTAGTAAAATTTGTTCTTTGGTAAATGCTAGATTCTGATTATCTCCCATGTTAGTGATTTTATGCTTCATTGCATTTTGTGTCTTATTTGGTTCTCTGCTGCTCTTTTCCCCCTTCCAGTTTAAATGTTGACTACATTGCAATCACCTCATTGCAAGTTATTACCCTGATAGTTTTATTTTTCTTGTTCTGTACACTTAAAAATGGTGGTGATGTTTTTAAGTTTTAACAATATAAACTGCAAATTTCTATTAGATAATATAGATATTTTCTTGAGGGTTTCAATTGAGTTGACTGCCCTTTCAGTTGCATGCAATTGGAACTTGTTATTAATTATTACTGTTGATCAACTCAATGTCCTACTTTTGCCAAGTGACCTGAAGACAGAATATGTACCTCTCCAAAATAGATCTTTATGCCCATTTTTTGTGGCAATCAAATTCTATATATCGTGTAGGGTTGAGTATGGGTATAATTGTTTCATGTTTGTTTTCATGCATTACAGTCCTGCAGAATGCCATTTGACATTAAGTGACATAATTTGTTTGAAGACTCTTGTGCATTAAGAACAATTTTATGCCCCATCCCCCCTAATAGGTTTTTTATACAAAAAATTTCTCTAAATGTATGTTAAATGGCTCTACTGTTCTTTATATCACATTCTTCCTGATACTTGTCTTTGACTGACGTATTAACTCTTTCCAGACGATGGAACCTTTTATTTTGATGAGAAACTTATTGGTGGACATGAGCATAAGGGTTCTATTTCCACGACTTCTTCAGTTGTTCGAGGGCTTACTGCATTTGCTGCTGTAACTTCTGGAAAAATAAATGTGCGTGGAGTGTAAGGGATTACTCTCTAATTTTTTTATCTGTTAGAATTTTCCACTGAAGTTTTGGCTTTGCATCTCCAGATTCCAGGGGATAAAATATTGGGTTTAGCAAAATTTTTCCTGGGCATTGGAATCCCAGGAGATGCCAAGGACTTCTTCAATCAAGTTGAATCATTAGCTCTTTTAGAGAGCAACAGGCAAGTTCTTTTCTAAAAACAACTTATTATTGTAAAGTGCAGCTTTACAGAGATATCTCTCATTTCTTCTGTTTCTTCTTCTTTGCTGATACGTCAGTCTCTTCAATATTCAGCAAAAGTATATGCCTTTGATTTCTTCTTGTGGTGTAGTGTTTCCATCCCATTGGTACTGTCACTTCCTGCAACTGTTTATTCATTGTCCAGTAAGGATCAGCTCAAGGTATGCAACAAAGTGAAAGTGTTTAAATTTCTTGTTTTGGGAGTATCATAACTAGTAGCTCTTAGAAATTGGGATAAAACTAATTTATGATGTACATTGGGTTTCTCTCCCACTGCCTTATAACAATATTTGCCAATTCTAGTTTAACAAAAGTAGAGGAGAAAATAATCTGTAGCACTTTGGTTTATATCCATTTTGAGTCTCAACCATCCTGTAAGTGTCAGCTTACATTTTTTTTCCACCTTCTCTTTCGATGATTCTATTGTTGATGTGTCAAATTTATATATAGCTTTTGATAGAAAAAGAAATTTTATTAGAAAAGAAGGAAAGAGTGCAAAAGAGGATGAGGCATCCTCACAAAGAAACAAAAAATAACGGAGCTAAATCTTAAGAAGATAAACCATGCAACAATGCATGGCAAGCCGTTTGTATGTCAGATAACAACACTCCATGAAATAAACCATGAGCAAAGCACCAAAGGAAGCCAAAAAAATAATTCTATCCCAAATAAAGTCTACAATTGAAAAAGGAATCATTAAAAATACTAGCATTCCTTTCCAATAAAATACACCAAAGCACAACATAAACTGAGGACTGCCACAAGATCTTTGCATCTTTATGAGAGCCAAAACCTCAGAATTGGGTAATCAGGAGAAAATGATGTAAATCCATTGGGCAAACCCACAATTCTATAAAGATACCAAAATGATTGTTCCAAAGTGACCTTGCTATCGAGCAATGCAGAAAAAAGATGAGCCCCTGATTTGGAATCCAAACCTCACATAATACATACATTTTCAATAAACTTCCTCTGTCACTGTAGGATACTAATTGTTACCATTAGTGATTTTTTTTTTTTTTTTGTCCCCAATAAGTTCTTTTAAACTCTTTAGACTATGATTTCCTTTGTGCCATTGTCTTTTACTCTGGAATGGAGCTTAAGGATCTCTTGCTTCTGTTTTTTTGCCATTTATTGGTTGTTGATTCATTTCCATGCGATACAACATTATCATCTAATCCCATGCTTCAATTGGTTATGTTAATTATTCATAAGCCTTCTAGTGATTATGCAGTGTTTCGACTTCTCATTTCCTGTTGAGAAAACATGATTAATTCCTGTTCTGTTTCAAATTAATCAGGTTAGGGTGAACACAGTGCTTGGTTCAGCTGCACCTCCGTTAACAGTTAAGCTTGTCCGGGCTTTCAGCACTGGTGCTAAAGATTCAGCTATTATTGAGAACAAGGTGAACAATGAGTCAATGACTCATTTTGAGGATTGCGGCTTGAGAATCCCCCCTCCCCCCTTAATTCTATAATTTGGTTTGCGGGTTTCCTTCTTATCTCCGGTGTTTGCACCTTTCCGTTGTTTGCCCAATTTACATGCTACAGGAGCTCCAATATGACCAAAATACTGGACTTCATGTCTTGGATGTTTTCTCAGATAAAATGGATGTGGGAACTTATGTTTTTGTTTTTGAGGTATTCCTTTAGTTTAGTGTTTATTTTTCCTTTCAGTTTCATCAATGTGTATTTGCATCTGCCTCTCAGTTGTAAACTTGTAATACTTTAAGCTCATTTTGTAGATGCTGCTTCATGATTCTGCTGGAGAAAAAGTTTATGCTACTGGAGGCCAAATTGATGTGCCAATATATATCACTGGGGTTATTAAAGTTAGCAATGCAGAGATTGCAATTCTGGACAGTGATCTTGGAAGTGTTGAAACCCAGAAAACGTAGGTTTCTATTTTGGATTTAAAAGGATTGATGCAGTTTATTTAGGACATATATACTGATGGCTGACTAGCATGTCTGATTGTCATATGCTTGTCATTCTGTGTTGTGTATGAAGTCTGAACTTATTACATCTGAATTTAAATCTGAGTGTTGTATTTTGGTTAGTAACTCTTCTGCATATGTTCATGGTTTCTTCATTTTGAATTCCCACTTTGCTATCCAGGTTAGATTTGGCAGGAAATGACATTGTTTCACTCTCAGCTAACCACTTGCAAAAACTTCGATTTTTTTTCCAATTGACAACACCTCGTGGTCATGCTTTTAAGCCTCATCAGGTTTGTAGTAGTTGCCTTAGATCTTCTTATTGAATTTCATTTCAATGCTCTGTTTATTGAGGATTTATTGTATTGTAGGCATTTTTCAAGTTGAAGCATGAGACCAAGTATGAACACATCTTTGCGGTTGGAAATACTGGAAAGAAGTTTGAGATTGTTCTTGTTAAGTATCTCTGATCACGTATTTCATTATCTAGGTTCAGAGGTCTCTTCTTGAGTACTTTTTGCGTTTGTAATAGTTCATATTAAATTGCTGTTACATATGAATTTGGATAATTTGTCTTATTGCATATCACTCTGAATATAAAAACCGACTGCATCATTGAGTGTAATAGTTATGTGCTGGTTTTAAAATTTAATACATTGCACCTTTAATCACTTATGAGCGAGATGGGTTATATATCTATTAAGTTGAAACTACATATAATTACAATATAAATTGAACGTCCTAACTGCTTTGGAGCTGAACGGTGACAGAGTGCTTATAATTTTGTCTCACTTTTTTTCTTTTCTTTTTTTTTTTTTTTTTGGGGTGAAGGCTGTGAAAGTCATTTCATTCTCATTTACCAATATAGCTGTTCTTGTTTTGCTCACATTTGCAATTTTGGGTGTTAGGATTTTCTTGGCTTGGTGGAGAAATTTTATTATCTCTCGGGCAGATATGACATTGAGCTGACTGTTGGTGATGCTGTCATGGTATCTTGCATTGATTGCTTAGCTTAATTTCCCCCTTATCCCCCATTATGCAGGAAATCTGATCAGAAGTTTTGTTTCAGGATAACTCTTTCTTACGGCTACTTGGCCATGTTGAATTAGATCTTCCAGAAGCACCTGATAAGGCAGCCCATCTTCCTCCACTACCTGTTGATCCTTACTCAAGATATGGGCCCAAAGCAGAGATAACACACTTATTCAGGGCTCCGGAAAAGCGACCACCCCTGCAACTCTCTCTTATTTTCATGGGTTTGACCCTTTCACCCTTCATTGGCTTTTTGGTTGGGGTAAGTCTTATTTTAATCCTGACTAGAAAGTGGCAAACATGTTATATTTATGCCTTTAATATAAAGATGGTGGAGATAATTGAAAACATGAGAAGTGGAAAGAGAAAATGCAACAATGTTATCTAGACAAGTTAATTTTTTTCACTTTAGACTTACTTTTATGTCTAATATTTATTAGTTACCAAACATTTGAATTCGATGAAGATAGTTTTTTTTTAATTAAAAAAAAAAAATTTGGGATAAAACCTGAAGCCTGAAAATGGCCTCCGTGCTTTCTTTATCAATAGAAGGGATACATCTTTTCTTCCCCTTATAACTGGGACCCAAAAACAGTAACTCTTAACTGAATTTGATAACCTTTCACCTTTTGAGCTCACTCTCAGAGTCAGATATATCTTCTGTTTGGGAAATTGAGATGGTTTAAAATGAGAGCATGAGCTCTTATCTGCTTAGAACACCAAAAGGATATTTGTAAAGATTCAGCATTTAATATTTGAAGGAGTGCTTTAAGCTGACTAGACTTCAATAATTATCTGCATGAAATTGGGCCTCTATGGGAGACTGTTCTATCATCCTGTATAGTTAGTTGTTAACATTTGTCATTTTCTTTGGTATCATTTGCAGCTATTACGCTTGGGGGTAAACTTCAAGAATTTTCCTTCTCCAGCAGCACCTGCTGCATATGCCATCCTGTTCCAACTTGGCATTGCTGCAGTTCTGTTGCTTTATGTACTATTTTGGTTGAAGGTGTGTCCACTAGCAATCCTATTGAACAAGTTTCAGTCAGTTTCTTCTGCAGTGATATTTATATATGAGAAGCACTGTCTCCAGTGATAATGTTTTGAAAATATGCTTAACTGGCAGAGCTGGTGATTTTGATCCATAATGGTTTTTGAGGGGAACAAAACAATGTTAAATTTCATTCCATTTCTCTTCTGGAAGGGCAATGTTGTCCAACAATTTATTCTTTTTCTATACGAATTGACATTTATTGTTCATTGTGCAGCTGGACTTGTTCATTACACTCAAAACAGTGGCTCTTTTGGGAGTTTTTCTGATGTTTGTGGGACACAGAATTCTTTCCCATCTTGCTACAACATCAGCCAAGTTGAAGTCTGCATGAGTAGAAGGAATACTGTCTATCTATAAAGGGATGAGAAAATTTCATGAATTTTCCCTTGAAAAGTATTGTACTAATCATTTTTGTAGGACCTTTGTTGTACTAACGACAAATTTAGAGAGCTGAATTACATCGAAATAGAAAAGCGTTATCCTGATCAAGCAAATTGACATAGAACCTATGTTTTTGAGAATGCTCTACCACCTTTCGTAGGCATAGGATTTATCTTTTAATTTAACCCTATGCTTTGATAGTCCATATGATGCGTTCTCTATTTCTGTGTCTACTAGTCAGCTCGCATTTTACAGACCATCAATGTTTTAGGCGTCAAGCGTTGTAATTATGCTTTGGGGGTTATTATTTACTCTCTGTGTTCTGTAAAGGTTAGACAATTTCTGATCTGTGGATGTTGATTTGCATTAGGCCCCTTAATGGGGAAGATGTGGATTGTGCAGATACTACAATCAGAGACGAAGCGGTTAGTTATAATCTGTCTTTTTGGTTGTTTTAAGTTGACTGATGAAGAATGTTTGAATTTAGGAATTGAATGATTCCATAACTAGCTGAATTGAATCATGGTTGGCTTACGAATCATTTTGGCATGCCAAGTTATGTTTATGAATAGGCGTAGTTGCCCAAACAAAAATGCGATTGGTGACACATGTAATAGGTTCACGCTAAGTTGCTACTCATTCGCATTTACGCGTAGGAACTACTACATGAAAATCTGTGATCGATGATAAAAGCTTGTAGATTCTGTTCCGAGGTTCTTCCGTGCAGGTTAGTTCGCCAACGAGAAGCAGGATTCGAAACACTAGAAAAAATTATGTAAAATAAAAGCTTAATTGTCCGGGCAAAATTATTTGTAAAAACAACTCTCTCCTCATGCTCCCCTAAAGTGCGTCCAAAGTTATATAAATTCCGAATAGATGACTTGTGCGGGGTTCACTGTGACTTGCGCCTATAGTGAAGAGAATAGGAAAAATATATGAAGTGTTACAAAAAAACAAAAAACAAAAAAAGAGCTGTAGGAGACAGTGGTGGCATTTTACGCCCAGCATTGCTGAGATTCTAACTTGTACTTGTACGTCAATATTGTGCCATTATTCTGAAACCCGGATGCTATCAGTTGTGAGCCATATCTTCTTTTGAATTATAAATACTGCATCATCCTCACCTTGATCTACATCATATATGGTCACTGCCTCCCAATGCAATGCTGGCAAGTACTTCTCTATAAACTCTACCACTGACCGCTTCTCATGGACAATGATGAAACCTTTTGGCCTCAGGATTCTATCCATTTCAATCAGTAAATCCTCCGGACTGCATCCTTTCCTAATGATATCAGAAAATATAGTCCATGCATGTAATAGATCATAAGTTCGAGGGTACGTTGAAAAAGCTTCACACCTGTCACATTATTCATACCCATAATAAAGAGAACTGATTAGGGACACACAAATAATAGATGCATATGCGACGCATACTCAACGCGAGAAGAACGGCAAAAATGCTTGGATGATGGGTCTATGTAATCATTGCTACTTTTGTTCAATTTTTTTTTTTTAATTCAGAAACTTACCAGCATGAACAATACACACGCTGGTAAATTTTGTTAAAAAAAAAAAATGTAAGTTACCAGCGTGTTTTTAAAAAATAAAAAATAAAAAAACTTACCAGTGTTGACACTGGTTAGTTTTGTAAAAAAATAAAAATAAAAATTACCAGCGTGAACAATCCACACGATGGTAAATTTTGTAAAAAAAAAAAACTTACCAGCATCTTTTGTAGCATAAACAGTGCATACGCTAGTAAATTGTGTAATATATATAAAATTTATCAGCATTTATGCTGTTTACACTAGTAAATTTTTGAATAAAAAAATTAAATAAAAATAATAATATTTATATGAGACCCAATATTCAAATATTTTTATTTTTTTCTTTTCTTTCCCGTATACGTCATGTAGTACGTCACAAAAAGTGCATCTCCAAACATTTTTCCATAATAAATCATTATTATAAGGACGTAAAAAGGTACTATAGCAGTGAAGATTTCACGTGCTTAGTAATCATTCATATCTCAATAAATCAATTTTTATCGGATCATATTGAGTCATTTTTAGTAACAGGCCTTTTATGGTTATGATACAATAGTTATATACCTATATAAATTCTCCCTGGTGCTAAGACCGCCATGAGTGTGGCAGTAAAAATTAAGGCTTAAGTATGTTTTAAAATTAGCAAATTTTGATTTTAGTTTTTAAGAAATTTTTTTTTGATCTTGTTTCAAATATTTCTAAAAATTTTGATTTTAGCCTATACTTCAATATAGGAAGGATGACATAATTATCCGTCATCTATGTTATCACTTAATGAAGATAGACTAACAGTAGGGATTAAAACCAAAATTTTTTGAAATGTTTGGATAAAAAAAAAAAATTTCTTAAGGACTAAAATCAAAATTTGATAATTTTATAAGGACTAAAAATATATTTAAGCCAAAAATTATAATAGTGCTTTGTATTGTTATCTTGCATTTTATGTCCATCACTTACGCCATTGGAAATATTTTCAAAAAATGGAAAAACAAGGGGTTGCCATAATATACCATGCTAAGATCATTCTTTTTATGAAGAAAGGGAGCATACCAGTTGTGAACTGTTCCTATTAGTCCTCTGTCGTATATTATCTTGAGAGTGTTCTGCTCATTTTCTGGCACCACATTCATAACCCAAACATCTTCGTCCTTCAATGCAGCTGCGAATGAACCCAAATTTGCCTTCATATCCATCACATTCCGAATTGTGTCTGGCTTCATCTTAGTGCCTAGCTTACTCCAGTAATTATGAACTCGTTGTTGCCAAACTTCCTGCACAAAGTTAGTTCTGTCATGCACTAAAGTCTAGTAAACATTGATTTGCTTGTTCTGGCCGGTGTACCTTGCAAGATTACCAGATAACCACCCTATCAAGCTATCATGCCTTAGATTCAGTTCTAAAATAAATTGATTCTTTTAAATCTTAGTCGCTTTGTGTCCGTGGCCATCTTAGAGCCAGAAAATAAAATTACAAAATTTTCCACAAATTTAACCAACATAAAGAATTTTTCATATGTTATCACCTTTGGATTGTCTTCCTATAGACACCTATTGTGGAAAGAAATGACACCTGGGTAGCACTTAGCAGTTGGGGGGTTTTAACTAATTCATACTAAAATTTAGTCAGGTAATACATGTGATCTCAGTAATCTTTGTTCATATTTTCAGTTACCTGCAGGCTTGTTGCTACTTCCTTATGATGAATGAATGAATGAATGAAATCATTATTGAAGTTATTAGAAATGGTGAACAAGATAGATTTTAAATTACCATGTCCCTCTCAAACATTTCAGTAGAATAATCAATATCTGCAAGTCGAGGAGGTGGACTAGTCAATCGAGCTGGCCAAGGACCCAAACCGCTTCCTCTTGCTCTGTGCATTTCTGTACAGACCAGCATTGTACATAAGAGATATTAACTAATACCAACAATTGCTAATTGAGCATGCAAAAATGCAATTGTATGGTCATGTATATTGTATTTGTACCCAGAGAGAACATGGACCTATCCGGAGAGTACAACTACTGTATACAACGTGCATGAACATGAGCCAGTGCTTTTGCTGCAGTTACTACTTCATCATTTATTATTCATAATCATATTATTAGAACTACTAATCATCTGAGACCATCCCCTTCAGCAACATCTAGTGATCTAGCTATTAAGAAGCAGACTGAATTATTGTATGAATGTGGGGAAATAAATATCACTTACGACCAGAGTAACGTGAAATGCAAGCTTCCATTTTAACTCCCCAAACTGCATCAGGATCATCATCAGGTGTGCAGAGTGGAGGCTGAGTACCAGGCTCTCTTTTCAAGTAGCAGTCATTAGTAAGAGGCTTGACCCATATGACAGTCTGGTTCCTCTTAGCAGCTATTTTCCAGCACATTCGCAGTGCAAGAGCACTCATCTCTCTCCATATTCTCCGATCTTCCTCATCCTGTGCATATGCTTCAGGAGATGAGTATGCAAAGTAACCTCTAGGCCTGAGTAACCTATCCAGCTCAAGGAGAAGTATACCATCTCTTTGAAGCCAATCAATTCTACAGCGAGAACAATGCGCAAGTTCAAAAGATCTGCTGGGGTATGGGAGTCTTAGGGTCCCTAACACACCAAGATATGCTGGAATTCCTCTCTCCAAGGCAAACTGGATTTGATTTTTATGAACATCATTTGGTGCTAATGACATTGCAATTGCATTAGAAGAAAGGAGATATCCTCCAAAGCTTGCAACTCCACATCCAACATCAAGAACAGACCGGAGTCTCCCTCCATTGTTTATATTGTTGTTTGGAAAATGGAGCATCTGTAAGAAGTTACAATTGTGAATATAATGTTATACTATACTATCACCTAAGTAAGAAACTTTTTATGCTTTGGTGACCATTTGATTCTCAACCCAGATAGGGACCTTACATTAGCAATGGATGCAATATATTTATCAGCACCATAATGGAAGTGGGTTCCTCCGCCAGGAAAAACTATTTTTTCACCTTTTACAACCATCCAGTTCTGGTCAGACTTCTCAGTTGCAAGATGAGTATGAGGTATATTTGCCTTCCATACCTGATCTCTACTTTTGGGCCACTTGATTGGAATCTATTATTATCAAGAACAACATAAGTAACAAAAAGCCTAAGCAAGGAAAATTTCCACGTGCTATGAACTTTCATCTAATAAATAAGCAATGCCTGGAGAGTGGAGGGTCACCTTGTACCCTTGAGGAGGAGGAATTAAACAATTATAACGCCTCTCAGGCACCGGACAGTGTCTCTCATAGTGTTCCATCAAAGACAAATCAAGCTTCAATCTTGTTTGGTATATGAGGTTTCTATCCAGGCAGGGAATCAGCTCAGATAGACGATCATCACATACCTTAAAAAAAAGTTACATAAAAGAGTAAACTAAAAAAACTAGAGCTTTTCTTGGTAGAAAGTAGAAGCCAACATTCAGGTATATTGTGAATGGCAAACATAAAATGAACACAGTTCAAAGTTCAGACTCTTGAGATAACTCACTGGAATCGTCTTTGGCATTATAGCATTGTCCTCTCCTCCTCCAGGTACGAAGGAAGGTTCATCAGCATCTTGGTCCTCTCCCCAACCAAAGTCTTTCAAAGATTTACTACCATACTCAAGAGGGGATGAGCCACTATCCCTGGAATAGAAGTAGAAGAAAGCACCAACAATCACCACAACCAACACAGTTGTGACCAACCGTTTTCTTGAGTCTCCATCTGATCTTCCTCTTGTCATTCTTCTTGCCACTGCAAAAAGAATCACCTTTTCTAGTATTACTTCAGAACTTGCAGAAGATAAAGAGAAATGAATTCAAGAACTCGCAATGCAAAGAAACTGCTCAGTCAAACCGCAAAATTTTCTCACCACACTACTCACTGATTCAAAGTTTGGTTTAATGACTCATGCTCCTACAAAGCAAATACGTGATGGATGCAGGTGAGATCCACAGAACAAGAACTGCACAGAAAGTTGACATTAAATTAGAAAAAGAAAGAAATCAATGAATCACCCCAAAAGAATAAGCATGACTGAAACATCTTTAGCTCTTTGTGGGACCTGCAGCACATCCCTTATAAAAGAAACATCACTATTAAATCAAATAAATACACATTAATAATTTAGGAAAAAAAAAAAAAAAAAGATCACCTTGTTGACAGAATGATAGTAATAAATGAGAGCAACAGCAAGACCAAATCTAATTAAATATATTCCAAAAGGAAAGAGGCTGCAAGTGCAGTTTGGTTCGCTAAGTAAGACTAAATGCACATGGAATTGGTAGCATAATAGCAAGTGGGGAAGTTGGGGTTGTGGGACAAAATGGGAAAAGCATAAAGGATATAGATGAAAGGGAGTCACCGACAATTGCCAGCTATTGACATCAGTGTGGTGATACCCCAAAGGGTAGGGAATAAGGGATGATATGATATATGATATGATAAGTAGATAACTGAAAGTGACTTGAGAGCACAGCACAGGACCCTTCTCAAGGAACCATGCTTTGAGGTCCCAGAGGGACAAAGGGAGAAATATATGGAAAAGGAAAAGATGTAGCAAGTGAACAGTGTGAAAGTCACTGGCAAATGGCAATGGCAATGGCAATGGCAATGGCAATGGAAATCCAAAAACTAGTGAGCAACATCGTTTAGGGCGGTGTTCTGGTCCAAACCATGAGATTTGAACTGAGATAAGATGAGGATGAAAACGGGACAGTGGATCCGTGGAGGGAAAGAAGTACAAGTAGAAATGGCGGGACATACAAAGACAACATTGTACTTATCTCAGGCTCTCGGAGTCAGAGGAAGGAGGGGAGAGTGATAATGTTTTTGCGTTAGTGTGATTGTTGGATTTGGAACAGAAACATACAAGCTAGCAAATCTGATGCCAAGTGATCTGCTTTGGTTAGCTACTTAGCTAGCAGCTGCAAAGGGTAAGTATCACTACCATGGGACACACAGTATTCATTCATTCAATTCTTGTTCTTGTACTCATTGATGATGCATCAACCAAATTCAATCAAGTTACCGCGATACATGAGCAGAAAGGCCAATCAAATGAGCAAATGCTATTATCATTCATTCAATTCAAAAGAAAGAAAATGTTTTTATCCACATTCAAATTCTATATGTTTTACACTTTTTAGATTAACAACTAATACTTTTTCTATTCATAAGTTAGTTAGTTATCATTTTGTATGATATGGAATTCATTTACTACTTCATTGACTAAAGTAAAAATGGGTGTAAAGTTTAGCTTTTACAATGAATTTTTATGTTGGTTTATGACTTGTTATGCTTTTTATCTAACAATAACTTTTTAATATGTTATCATTCAATAAAAAATATTGAATGAAATATTATCATTATTTGATTAATAGATTGGTTGATTAAAATGAACAAATGAACAAATTAAGGGAAAAAAAAAAGATAAAGACTTGGGCTGCAATTGCCAATTGACTAGCATATCTTCTTTAAGCTGTTTTGCAGTAATTGCTGCCAGTATATAAAAAACATTGCTCGTGTTTCCTGGGAAGTGGTAACTACTACATTATTAACATAGTGGCATATGCCTGTGATTATTGGTAAAGAAATTGGTAGACCGTTTGCCAGAAGGAGTAGCCTTGCAAGCTAGTTTATCTTGTGTAACAACCTTCCTTAATGGAGGGGATAATGCATGAAAGGGAGTCTATTAACAAAACAAGTTTGCAGTCTTTTTAAGTTAATTGGGTGATATGTTGAAATGTTTCAGACACACAAAGTATCAATCTCAGTGCTGTTATAGTCAATTTACTTAATCAAAGGTCGATTGGCTTATCCAATATCATTCCAGACCTGAATTTTAGTCCCATCCCCTGTATGTTTCCATGCCAAGGAATTTAATTTTAATTATGTTAGCAAGGTTGAGCAGTTTGGCAGTTGTTCCAGTTGGGAATATTTCAGAATTGGGCTTTGCCAGTTTTGTCCAAAGGTCTAATCTTTTGGTCTTGCAATATGTTTCTATTTTCTAATCTAGTTTACTGAAGATGCACCTATTAGCTATCAGAGGACATTGGGTTGACGTGTACTTGATTCTAACCATTGGGCCCATTTAATTCTCTTCCAGTTTCTTACCTTTTTTAGAAAAATCCCAACTCGTTGACAAAAAATGAAAAGTCCCAATCCTTTCGACCAGGAAAAAAAATGAAGTTAAATCACAACCCCCAAAAAACGGAACATCCCAACCCGGTTCAAGCTCCCCAATGACCAAGACCAAATAAAAGAAGATTTTTTTAGAAAAACAAGATTTGTGGAGTAGGCCTTTGCCTCAGTGATGATCCACATTGCCTCGTAAAGAATGGGGACAACAAAAACAAAAGAAGAGAAAAAAAAAAAAGCAAATGTTTTTTGAGAAAAATAACTAGAGGTAATTTACACATTGTTGGTTACAATTATTAGTAAAACTTATAGATAAGGGTAATCATCTATGTGGATCAACATTGCTCAGCAAGTATTCAACCTTTAAAAAAAAAGAAGAATTGCGTGAGACCTCATCAACAAGTTATCCATAATATTATCGTTAGTTTTTATTGAGGTATAGGGTATGGCCTAATTTTAGTAAGAGACAACTTTCTTTTCTCCTATGACAAGTGCAATGATTTCCTCTCATATCACATAGGAAGTTTTCATACCCGTAATACGTATTTTAAGAATGAAAGTCCAACTATGTTTGATCCATACATTGTTTTCAGGTATCAAACTTCAAGTAATTAATCATTGCTTTTAAGAATTTATAGCTTGATACACATGTTAAGAATTCATTGGTTCATGTTTTAAGGAATCAAAACTAACTAAAGTCCACAGGGCACAATGCCCTCAGGTTTTATTAGTGTGATGTATGCTAAACTCCACAGCGTATTAGGAACGCAGTCTTCGATGTACCTATGTGGCGGGCTTTAATTTGTAGTCTATGGGAGAAGGGGGAAACTTGGTGGAAACGTTATATAGCTTTAATTCGCTTGATAATAATGATAGCGTTCATTTTAAAAGATAACTTATAACTTTCATTGTCATAGTTGAAATTAAAGTAGCAAATAAAATGCAAAATTGAAATCAAAGATGAGTCGTTATGGAGTTTGGACCTCGCCTGGAATTCTTTCAATAGAATATTCAACAACGCACAAGCGGAATATTCCTCTCAACAATCACGACGGGGCTGAAGTAACAAGTATTAAAACAATTTCAAAGTAAAACCTTTTGAATTATATTTGAATCTCAACCGATTAAGATCATTGTTTGCGTATGATTATGGATAAAACGACGTTCTTTAAGCTTTAAAAGGAAAAAAAAAACAAAAAAAAAAGATGCGTCATCAACAGTCAGAATTCTTGTTTTAACACTCAACGCGATGTATTTTTCTTAATTAGCAAAGATTGTGAAACTATTAACAGTATGTTACTAACTTTTTGTTTTAAGGGGAAGGAAAAAGCTGGCTAGATTCATTGGCTATACTTTTGCTTTGTATCATCACAAATTTTCATAGCGTATTTGGTTCTACTTACGTGGAATTGATTGTAGAGAGAATTGATTTGAATAAAATTGATTTTGAGATAAAGTGATTTATATTTGATAGTTTCACTAAAAATAATTCTGACATAAAATAAAAAATTTTTACTTTTCCCAGAATCAATTCTAGAGACAAGAATTGATTCTAGAAATATATGACTAAACAACCCAAAATTTGATCAAAATCAATTTTGGCCATTCAAAAAGCTGAAAGTTTTTCCAAACATGCTATCAATTACAGTACAATGATTTAATCAATGTTCATTAGAGACTCAAATTCTGCCAAACGCATGATCACGATTTTCAGTAAGGTATTATATTATGTCATTATTAGAATTGTAATAAAAGTCATATAGAGTATAATACTCAATATGACTGAGTATAATTGCATAGAGTTAGCATAGTTTTTTCCCCCTCTCCTCATGTGCCATATTGAGAATGTTAGCTTCCCCTAAAAAATATTGAGGATGATAGCTCCTACAGTCCTACTACCTTTTCTTTAAGTTAGTTTGAATTTCTTTAAAATAATAGGTTAAGTTGCGTACTATAGCAGAATAAGAAATTCATTAAGGATAGCCCTGTCTCAAATCCTCACTTCAAAGTTCTCATATGAGAGATAAAAAGAAGAAGGTGCATGTAAATATTCTGTTTGATGAGTGCTTCGGCTTCGTGGCTATGCGATCTTTATCCAATTTGGATTCATTTAATCGTTAATTTAATTTAATTTTTATTTGTGTCAGAGAAGCTGATCGATGTGAGAAGAAGCATGTATAAACATTATGTACCAAATAACAAGCATATATAAACATTGCAGTGAAGATTTAACCCATTATTAATTCAATGGAACATTCCAAAGCATATATAAAAGATAGACGTTGACATGAACTTACTGTAAAAAGCTAAGTATGCAGCTACTTTGGACTGCCAGGCAGATTAAACAGTAGTAAGAGAGATCGACAATTTATTTATCTATGCTTTACAATTATTTCCTGCGTTTTAAAAGTTTAAGGATTTTGTACGTAAATTAATAAAGTGATCAAGTATCATCAATCTTAGTATACTGGATTCGAATTGGACAAGGTGCTAGATTAGAAGTTCATTGATTCAATCAGTTTTAATCAAAATATATATAATAAAGAATATATTTATATAAATAAAATATATATATATATGATTAATTATATACTATAAAATAAATAAAAATTATTAAACAATACGGATAAAAAGTAAAATATAATTTGAATATGATATATTGATGATATTAATATTAAGCTTATTTTTTTAGAACATTGCTAACATACTTTATAGTTTATATCAACTCAATATTAAATTAATATTAGTTATATATAAATTATATACACATATAATTATTATTTTAAAAAAATTATCCTTATGTTTTTATGATACAAGAGCATTTTATTTATGGGAGTTGAAGCATGGAGTACTCAAATCCCACGTTACTTAAACTAAGAGTCTTTATTATTAAAATTCCTTTTAGTGAACAAATTTCCTACTTCTAAAAGTAAAACAACTATAAATATCCGTTTATTACAATACTTTATATTGATCTCCTCTATACTCTTTTTAAAAGAGTAAGAGGTCAAATAAATTAAATATTTAAAAAAATTATCTTTTTTTTTTTTTAAATCAAATCAGCCAACGGGTCAACTAATTCACTAGTTTTGGACTGGTTCACACCAGTTTTTTTACTTTCAATTTTTTTGCAATAATTGGACTGGCTTACGGTCTAGTTTCTGATTGAGCTGGTTGGTCCGATTTTTTTAACTATGATTATTTCATTTAAACTACTTTAATATATATATCAATATTTTCTTTTATCTTACTTAGTAAAAATATTTAGAGACAAAGATGAAATTAAAAAAACAATTAAAATGTTCTTAATTTTTCAGAATAACAAATAAAGTAAAACAATTTTTTCTTTAAAACTAAGATATATAATGCATATATTGATTGGATTTATACTGTCTTGTTCCATGATCGGCGGAGAGCTCTTTCAGATGAGGACATGCATGCCCGCGCTGATCTGACGCTCTAGTTACTTGTGAAAAGTGCAAGCTCTTCTTATTTGTTTTTGGCATTAGGAAAGACAATTCAGTTGATTAGATTATTATTTGGTGATCCAATAAACTACATTATCGATTATCCTGTATATCAAGCTAATTATTTGATGTATACGGTGGCTAGCTAAGAACCAAGCGTCCATGAACGTAGTTTTCATGTGATTTATATGTATGAGAGAGAGAGAGAGAGAGAGAACATTATGCATTTGTTAGTGGCGAAATATATGATAATTAAGAACTTTTATATGCTAGCTATAAGTTTAACGTCGGGACAGTTATACATAAAAAGGGATTCTCACCATAAATATTTGTATTTGTCACTGTATAAATTATTTGCTCAGATCGTGGTCCTTAATCGATCAGTTTCAAAACAGATTAGAAATGAATTGATTAACTTAGGAGAGTGGCTTATATACATGAGAGAGTTGTTACTGGGGCATAACTAGCTTAACCTTTCAGTGACTAACATAACTTCCACTAATAACAAACTAATTATTACACACGTGTGATACTTCCCCTCAAGCTGGGAGTTCAGAAATCTTAAGATCAAGGATAAGAGACGACTGGTTTTAATATAAATTTAGTTCTTATGTGGAAAAAATAGGATAGATATGAATGGATAGATGTTTAATTTCTTGTTTAAAATTTTCAAATCATAATTTGAGGAAAAAAAAAAACCTCATAATTTTTGTCTAAACCATAATTTAAAATTTTAAATAAAATAATAAACATGCTATAAGGAAATTGAAGGGGATAAAATGACTACACGTGCAGTTCTTTTGAAAGCTCTGAAGCATATATCATGCAATTTTTTCCCTCGGATATCATGCAAATTGAATGTGATTTTCTTCCACTAAACTCAGTACTGCCATATCCTCGAATTGCCTTACTCGGCATGCACATCTTCGTTTTAAGTATCTCCTTTTCTTAACGCATTTTTGGGAGAGTAGACAATTTTTCTTTTTTTCTTTTTATTTTTTGGTGCAACTTATGTACAGATTTTAATTAATGATGAATCTTTTCGGTTTATTTTTCGTTCTAGTCACTAGCACCAGTCATACTTGTGGTGTTTCATGCATTTTTGGCAACCTTAAGTGTACTACAAAGGTTCCTTGTCTGTTTGCACTTTAATTTGCAGGATAGCCTAGTTACTAATTTCTTACTGAGTATCTGGTAGCCTTTGCACAAAGTGTTTTGATATTAAACTAGAACTTAAAAGATATACATTAAAAGATAGGAAAATATTTTAATTTAATTTTGATATATTATTAATATAAAAAAATTTATGTAGTTATTAAATCATAAATTATTATGTCAACAAAAAGTATTTTATTTTTATAATATAGTAGTATATAATTAAATAAAAGTATAAAATTTTTAATATTGTCAATATATCAAAATTAATATTAAAATATTTTACATTTTTAATTAATTAAATCATTGACTTTTTGAAATAGTTATAATATAATCAAATAAATTTAATAATATGGCTATACATATTTGATGATTGTGTAAATAAATACTATAAGATTAGTTAATATAATAAGTGTCTTGACCGATCAATTAGAAATTTCATATTCAAATTTTAGGAATAGAAAAAATCTTTGTCATGAGATCCCTACTCCCTTCAGGAATGTTCATCAAGTTGGATTAGATGAGTTAAGTTCCTAGCAATAAAGTTCGGATAATAGTTATTAACAAAAAATAAATTAAAAATAAAAAAAATTACACTTTATTCCCTTGAAGTATAATTCATGTGTATTTTACCTCCTAATATTTAAAAATATATAATTCGATATCCTGATATTTCCAAACTGTTCAAATGAGACATTCTATTAATTCTACTATCAAATATGAGTTTTGACTTCAATAGTATGAGTTTCGACTTTCGAGTTCCGAATTTAAGGTAAAGACTTCTATGGTGCTCCCTTTTTCAAGGACCATCATGGTCCTGGAAAATCTAACAGTAAATCGAAGGGATATATGCATATACTTCTTTTTATATGGTGTATTATAATATTTTTTAATTTAACTAAATTTAAAAAATATGATTAAATGTATTTTGAAAGTACTCAAAATTTTTTTTTGCAATTTGTTGACATTAATTGAAAATTTGTAGGTATCACATAAATAAAGTTTTTAGACATCATCCAGATAAAATCTGATCACTTTTTGAATTAACTAATTTTTATCTGTATGATCCTGCAATTAATTGAAAATTTTTACGTATCACATATAAAATTTCATATAGATAAAATCTAATTACTTTTTGAATTGACTAATGTTTATCTATATGATCCTGAAATTAATTGAAAGTTTTTAAGTATCATATAGATAAAATTTTCAATATTTTACAGATAAAATATTGTAACTTTTGAAATGTAAAGATTATTATATAAATAAAATCTGATCATTTTTTAAATTGATTAATTTTTATTTGTATAATCCTAAAATTAATTGAAATTTTTTAAAAATTATACAAATAAAATTTTTAAATATATTTAACTATAATTTTTAATCTAACTAATTTAAAAAATATTATGATATATCACATAAAAAAAGATGAATCAATACACTATTTTTATCTACTATTAAATTACTAGTACCATCATAATCCAAAGCTCAAATGAAACAATTATAGGATGCTCTCAGACTTCAATGGCAAATGTAAATGAGTTTCAAATTTTAAATTTAATTTAATAAGAGAGTTAAGAATATCTTATTTATAAAATTTAAAAATATCAAGATGTTGAATTATATGCCTTTAAATATTAGAAAATAAAATACATATAAAATATGCATCAGTGGGTAAAGTATACATTTTCCAAACAAAAATACCAAAGGCCAATAGGAAGCAAACAAACAAAGGCCGAAATAACAGGTTGAGTACAGTCAGTCAATATCTTGCTGAAGATCCACAACAATTGACAGACGAAAATTACTCTAAGATCAGGCCCACGCTGTTGGTTGGTGTGACATCGCATCGAAATCGAATAATTGATATCCTTACAAACAAGAAAAAATCAATTAATTCTGAACTAAAACAGGATTCTGAAATTAATTTAATTTTGGTATTTTTTTTAGTGTACAATTTGTTTATAGAATTATCTCATACATATAAATATGTTATTAAAATTATTTATTTATAAAAATAAGATATAACTAATATTAAAAGCAGCTTATAATGATAATGTATTAAAATCATTTTTTTTCATAGAGATATTAAAATTAAAATAAATTTCTTTTGGTTATATTAACCATTAGAATGAATTTCCACGTCAAAAAAAAAAACCCATTAGGATGAATGATTCGTGTTTTTTTTTTTTTTTTTTGGGTCCGGAATGAATGATTCGTTGAAAACATGAAAAGAAAAGAGGCCACAAGAAGAATATGATAAATGCAATTGATAGCACGCGCGGGACGGGGCGTAGAGCATTGCCGCTCACTTCCTCTGCTGTTTCCATCTCATATTCTCCCCCCTGGATTTGATTTTTTGCTTGTTTCTGTGTTCTCTCTCCTTGATGTATAATTAATTAATTAATTATACAACCTAAATAATTAATTATACAACCTAAAATTAAATCTAGAATTTCAACAAATTTAAGTCTATACGCAAAGTCGTTCAGAAGTTCCCAATTCTAAAAGAAATTCGAATAGCATGTACAAGCTATTCAATCCGCATGCCTCCAGAAATTCAAGTCCCACGTGTCCGACAACGTACGTAAATTCTTCCAGTGCCATCCACCATTCTTTTGGTAATTCCGTCTACCATTTTTAACTCCAATAAATTTTGCGTAATCATTTTATTTACAAAGAAATAAAACTTCTACCAATTATTTTGCGGCTAGTTTTATTTTTCTTTTCTGAAGAAAAAAATTCTCAAAAATTAATTGCCAAAGACTATTACGGATCACTCCAAATCCTTCGATAAATTATTAAAAAATTGTCAATTGCTTTTAAAGAAAATTAATCAAGCTTTTCTGTTGTAGCTGCATTGTTGCTGCCGAAAATTTGATTAAAAAAAAAACAAAAGAAAAGGAAGTGTTGTTGCCGAAAAGGTGGGTAGCTAGTATGAGCAATAATATATAAGCGCACTTTTGTAGTCATGTATTCTAGCTGAGTACAACCTATTTGAAATCAAATGACGTAATGAGAGAAACGCAATTAAGATATTGTTGCAATCAAGGCCTTATCAATTAAGGGATGCTCCTTCAAATGCCAACAATCTTTATGCCAGCGGATCCAAATCTTCAATCCCAAATTCTTGTTTTACGACAAATTACAGCCATTTTATTTTATTTTATTTTCAAATCACACCACTGTCATTGTTGTCAAGTGTTTTAACATCAAGGGACCAAATAATTATCGGCACTCACAATACTAGTCTCTATTAGTTTAATCTATTTATAAGTGTTTATATACATTTATATGCAAAATAAATGAGTTAGTTTTAGTAAATTATTTTTTCCCTTTATTACTTAGTCAAAAGAATAAAAATAAATCATTAATGAATCTTGATATTTTGAAATGATAAATAATTTAGGATAATAATTTTAAATAACAATTATAAATGCAGGAAAGAGCATAAATGCACGGAACGCTTACCTCTGTACAAAGTTTGGTTGGTTCAAATCAAAGTTTGGTTGGTTCGGATAATTTGTCACTTGCTCTATTTAAATAAAGTTTTATATTTGAATTTTATAAATATAAAAAAAAATAGCTAGGACTAAAAAAATTTTATCCTCGTACCAAATCGACTTGACTTGACCCAAATTAATGGGGTTTAGTTAAGTTTCATATACTAGTGATTTAGATAAAATTAAAAATTTAAGCAGTCAAGATACAACTTTATTTACATTACATGCAACATATGTCACTAAATATTAAGGGTGAGAATAGGCCAAAATGGTCTACCAAGGGCCTTTGGATTGACATGAATTAGGTCTTTGCATTGTCTGTTTAATAAATAAGTTAATCCAAGGCTTTTCAAAAGCCTATTTAAGTTAAAAGACCAGGCTATAGGTCATAAAAAAAGCTTACTAGCCTGACAAATTGACCTATTATTATTATTATTATTATTATATATAAATAAATTTTAATTAATTATGTCATTATTTTTTCAAAATTCGAATGATAATACCCTAACCTAACCATTTTTGTCATCCGCACCAATTGTTTCAGCTGCCCCCAAACAACCTAGCTTTGGCCTTTCGTCATTAGACACATACATACACTGCCAACTACTCGTCGATCGCTCGTTGTCTCGCCTTCTCACAGATCACAATCGCAGCTCCTTGCAAACTTGTCGCAATTCTCGTATATGCTATTATGTCTTGTCGTACATGGAGACATGGTCGCAACTCCTCTACACCACCACCAACTACCGGTGCAAACCACAAACCATTGAACCAGATATTTGCACCTTCTTGTGGTTCACATACACAAATATCACTTTGGGTTCCTATTACAAACCGCCACTATTATGGGTAAGCTATAGTCGTACTACCGTTTGTTGATAGAAATGTTAAATCTAATTTAACCCAATTAAAACCATCTTGAAAAATCGAAAATTGATCAAAATTACGACAGTTTAGATTGAATTGAATTTTTATTTTTTAAAAACCACTTTATTAGATAAATTTTAAAGTTAGGCTACACTTTTACAAAAACTAAGTTAGACCTTATGAAAAAAAAAAAAAACCAATATCAAACAACAAGTGAGGTTCAGACTACATATTTAAAATATATATCAAATTGGGTAAAGCCAAAATTTGACCTGAGCTAACCTATTTCTACCCTAATTTCTACTTGGGCCTTCCTAAATTGCGATAGCGATGCTGGATCAAAGCCTACCATTGTAATAATCGATCATCGCAATAATCATAATAATACTAATAATAATAAAATAAAGTTGTACGGGTGCATGGATGTGCTTCCACATTCTTCGTGGTGTCCACATCTGGGCCAATAATAATCCTTGAATTTTCCTCCCGTCCAAAACAGTGATGTCAATACGTACATTTCTATGTCTCTATGTGCGTCCATTGCCAAGAAACACCTATTATTACAATATTAACAATTCTTCATGCGGTCCCAACAAGTTAGCACAATGGCCTATTGAGGCTGTGCATGAACTAATCATTGAAAGTAACTCTTGTCGCCTGATATGCTGAATTTTCAGTAATTGTTACCGCAAGCTTTACGCGAACTGTTTTAGGCTTTTTTTGTCTGTTTTTAATCTTTTCTTTTTTTAAAAAAAATCATAGCCCAACTATACTATCCAGTGAATAAATTATTAACCGCAAAATACACATACTGTAATTATATATGTCTCACGTACAAGTTATCCTAATTTATTATTATCTTATAATATTTGCCCTTGATGAACAAAGGCACAATGCAAGTTGGTTGAACGAACTAAAAACCCACTGTTGCCTAATATCCGAAGAAATAAAAACAAATACTGTGCAGACAACCAACTGCTAAGATTCCTAGGTGCTTGTATACTGCCCCCCAAAAAAGAGAAGTTTGCATTATTTAATGTGTATTACGTTAGCTATGTGTTATAATTTCTTTCTTGCTTCATTTAATAGGCTCGAGTCTTGGGTATGAAGTAATTAGTATTAGAAAAGCCATATTTATTTATAGGATCTCAAATGTTCAAGCAGAAGAATTGCCTTTGGTGAAAGAAGAGAACTGATAGAGGGACGCACAAATAGTGGATGTATACTGAAAAGTGAGAAAAATGATAAAAATACTTGTATGATGGATCCTTTATAATCATTGCTATTTTTGTTTAAAATTTTTGTTTAAACATGCTGGTAAGTTTTGTAAAAAAAAAAAAAACTTACCAGCATATTTTGTAAAAAAAAAAAATAAAAATTACTAGCATGAACAATGCACACACTGGTAAATTTTGTAAAAACAAAAAAAAATACTTACCAGCCTATTTTATAGCGTGAACAATGCACATGCTGGTAAGTTTTGTAAAAAAAAAAAAAAATTTAGTAGTATGAACAATGCACACACTGATAAGTTTTGTGTAATATATACAAAACTTATCAGCGTATTATTTAAGACGCTGGTAGGTAAGTTTTACATTTTGTATATATATGCAAAACTTACCAACGTATTGTTAAAAAATACTGGTAAGTTTTTTGATAAAAAATATAAATAAAAATAACAATGATTATGTGTGACCCATCATCCAAATATTTTTATCATTTTGCTCACTTTTTCTGCATATGTCTCGTATTGCGTCGCAAAAAATGCATCCTCCAAACATTTTTAGTGAAAGAATACCTATAGGAAATCCAAAAAAAAAAAAATCTTTCTTACTTTAATAGTATTTTTAATTTTAATTGAGAATATACACATTGACAGGACAATAGTTTTTTAACTCTATATATGAGTACATAAGAAATTTTATAAATAGAGCTGCTAATTGGTACAAAAGTAAAAGTGACGAAAGGTTGAACGAAATCAAATTAATCAATAAAATTTGTTAAAGGACAGAAATTACGGAGATGAAGAAAATTAAAGAGAGAAATATAATAAAAACTAATCCCTCTTTTTTTTTTGGATAAAAAAATTAATCACTTTATTCCTTTTATACAACTAGTATTAAAATAAATTCATACCAAAAAATATTTCTGTTTTATAAATTATTTTTTCTTTAATATAAATTATGACATTGTTTTGACCTTTTAACGAGGATAAATATTAATGTCAATTAATATCTCAAATACTATTGCAATTAAAAAATTCTCTTAACAATCTTCTTTAAGTTTAAATTTTTGTCTTTACCTAAAATTTGGGTCGCAAGCGGTGGCGCTTACAATAACCTAGGCCGCTGCTTTAAATTATATAGAATAAAAGATAACATTGCACAACCAAAAATAAAATAATTCCAGTATTGAGTTTACATTCTAGGGTCTGTTGGGTTTGTTTTTGAATTTTTTAATTGATATAATTTCACTATTAATGATAAAAATCCTATCTTATTTTTATATTAATATTATTTTTTTAGAATTTTATAATAAGCAGAGGAAAAATAAATTTTTTTAACAATTTCTTACACAAAAACTTGAAAAACAATAAACAGGATAAAAATAAGGTCAGTTTTTTTATCATTATTAGTAACAACATATCAACATGAAATAAAAATAGAAAGTTAACCAATCATTCCCATAATTTTTTTTTTAACAAATTCCTTAACCTACGGACTATCAAATCAATAATTTGGTTAATATTGGTGACCAACCAACTCATTATGTTGGGTTCATTTGATTTTATATCAGTTGTGTTGTGTGCTCATATAATTATGAAATTTATTGATTAATTGAATGTATAAATATATAGTTCTTTATTTCGCAAAGTATTCTCTTATTAGACAAGTGATAAGTGAAAGACTAATCTCCTGAAATATAATCAGACACTTAAGTAGAGACTTCTTTTAACGATATTTTTTTCCAAATATATAGATCATGAAATAGTGGACCTCATATTTAAGGGACCTAGGGCCTTATCGGCAGGACCAATATGTAGATCCTGTATCCCATAAGAAAAACAAAAATTGTTCCTGTCTATTTTGATCCAAAAGCATAAGTAATTTCACATTTTAGACAAATTATCAATTATATGATGTCAGATATATTAAAAATTGCAGATTTTTTAACTACAAAAACCCAAATATGACAATATTGCGACATTTTCTTATTAATTATTAAATGAAAATATTTCCAACAAACAACAAGTTAAATTTAAACTCGTGATCATATTGACTTTAATTTTGATATGCTTATTTTCTTATTTAAAGAAGAAAAATACCTATCCATGATTCATACAATTTCACCTGTTTATAGAAACTATTAGAATTTTTTTTTCATTGCAATATAATCAATATTTTCATTTTTTTTTTATTTCTCAAAAGTATCTTCCTATTGAGGATAATCTTGTTTAAGTACTATGGAGTACTTATATGTGGACAATTCTCTCAGCTGAGATTCGAACCGTGATTTGTGACATTATGGTAAACTAACCTGCTATCACTCGATAAAATTTCAATTGATATTTTCATTTACCAATAATGAAAGAATAAGTGATCAAATTTATTGTTCAGAAACCAGTGACAAACACATTAGTTTTGACAAATGAAAAATTTTAAAAACTCCTAATGCGATTTCAAAGAATCATAAATATCACCTATACGTTAGTTCATAATCACCAGATGCATTAGTTATTAAAAAAATATATAACTAATATTTTTTTGGATAAAAATATATAACCAATATTTGTAATTTTCAAAGAACACTACTACAGGATATGAGATTTTAATCTATTTTTTGCGTTTGACATTGTTTTTCTCAAAAATAAATTTAAGAATTCAGAAATGCTAAATCCTCATAAAACAGTCTATCTAATAATCCTTCTAATTACTAGTACTAAATAAGAAAAGTATTGATATTCATAAGATATTAAATACATTTACTTTTTCATTTAATATTTTATTTATTAAGTATCAAAAAAATTATTAGGAGAATATTTTATGAGAATATAACAAAACTCTTTAAAATTTACTCTAATCATGAATAAAAACTCAAATTTAGAGTGGACTTGTTTCAATTTTTTTGATAAAAAATTATTTTTTAACTACTAAAAAAATTATTTTTTAACAAAGTTATTTATTTAATTTTTTATTCATAAACTAAATTTTTGTTTTAATTTTTGAGTAGAAGGTGAGATAAATAACTTCTCTAAATATTAAAAGCTCAAAAATTTACTTTTTTTTTATAAAAAAAACTGAAATAAACACACTCCAAAATTCATTTACTTATATGACCTTTCTTCTTTTTTCCATCTGGATTACTTAGTACCCATTTGGTTACACTTATAGGAGGCCCAGAAGACTTTTTATTGAAATGAGAATAAAAATATACAGTAGCTAATGTGTTTGGTATGTAAAGGCCTTTTTTTATAAGGTCTTTTGAAATTTCAAAAGATCTTTTAGGAGAAGTATCCTTGAGATTACTTTTCATTTTAGAAAAAAGACCTTTTAAAAAAGAATCTTACTATTATTTCATATCAACAACTAAAAATAATTTTACTTTATCATATCCAAACAAAACTTATTCTTCTAAACTTACTTTTGATATATTCAAACCAAACAAAAATTATTTTTTTAAAAGTAATTTTTCTAAAAAATCTTCTTTTAAAAGATCTTATTTTAAAAGACCATCTCTCAAAGTTAAACCAAATGGACCCTAAGGGCTAATTTGTCTGCAACGCCTAAATAACTAAGGGACCAAATAATTGTTAATTGTCACTTTAGATCTGGTTGCCCCTATGACTGGTAAATTCCCTAAATATGAGGAAGACTTCATAATTAGGTTAACGGTTCAATTTGTATACATTAAAAGTGTAAAATTATTTTATACTATTATCTAATCCTATTTTTCTATTTGCATAACTTTTGGAGTAATGGAAGTGAATGCTATGCATGTTTGCTTTTATGGCAATATATAATTAAATAATAGTGTAAAAAAAATTTACACTGTCAGTAAATATAAATTAAATATTTAAGTTGACCCCCCAAAAACAATAATAAGACCTTGTAATTTTTTTTAATTTAAATATATTTTTAATTTTAATAAATATATAACATTTTGATTATAGTCTCTCTAAAATTTTTATTTTTACTTTGGTCCCTTTTTTCTTCTTTATTTTGTTTTTTATTTTTGTTGTTCTAAATTTTAGTCCTTATAAATATTTAGAGTATGTGTTTAATATGTAAAAATATTAGAAATATTGTTTTTGTCCTTATAAATATTTTCTTTATCTTCTTTTAATCTTTATAAATATAAGTAATTCAAACTAGTTTGAATAGCAGGGACCAAAAAAATAATAATAGAAAAAAAGGGATCAAAATCAAAGAAAAAATATTAGGGAGATTAAAATAAATACAATCCATATTTATAAGGATTAAAAATATATTTAAACATTTTTTTTACACTATCTTTAGACTCTGTTCTAACTAAGAGACTCTCAAATGATTAGAAGTGGTCTAATGATAAGAGTTTTAGAAAATATATATGGGGTTAGAGATTCGGATTTCTTTGCCACTAATTTTGTACCAAAGCTTCACTTACAACACCCAATCCTTATTGGTTATTTATAATTATTTTTCAAAGTTTTTGCATAAAATAATTAAGTATTTATTAAATAAGTTCATACATTATATATATATATATATATATATATATAGTGTAATTTCTCGTCAAAAAATATAGTGTAATTTAATTAATTAAATTATCCTTAATCTTTCTCTCTCTTTTCCTATTAAATATAACAAGTAATAATATATCCTCCTAAAACATCCTTCTAATTTCTAAATAAGGAAAATAATGAATTTTTTATATTTTCAAAATAATAAATACATCTGTAAAATATTCAATATTTTCTATATTCAGTAATTAGATTGGAGAAATAAAAAAAAGGTAAAGCTGTAAAAAGCACTTAAAGTTTTTAAACAACAATAATTTAGGACAAAAATTTTCTTTTAAAAGGACACTTACAAGTAGACAAATGGATAAGGAAAATTTGATAACTATAAGTCTAAACTTTTAATCATATAAACTCGAGATCAACCCAGCGCGGTGTTATCCTCTTTTTGGACAAAAGTTCTCAGTACTTGGTCTCTATTTTATTTTCACTCAGCCAATGAATTTGAATTAAGACTCCTTAAAGTAAAATTTGTAAAGTGAAAATGTGAAGGATTATTCATCTTTAAATTATTTGATAAAACTAACATACAATATAATATATTGATTCATGGATAAATAATTTTTTACTTTCTAACTTTATAAAGAATCTTACTTTAGAGAATCCAAATAAAAAAAGATATATTATATAAGACAAAATACAATAAGTAATTTCTGTCATTTTTCTTCACATTTTGCTGTATTTTATTTTGCATGCTAAATTTTTATTAGCTAAACAAAGAAGAGGACAGAGGTAAGAGACAGAATTCTCATGTAAAATTTTCATACTTAATTATATATAAATTTTTAACGTTGATCAGAAATGGAAGGTTAGGACAAAAGCACATAAGAGTTTAATCAATTATAAAAATTTACAAAGAATAAAATCATGTAAAATTTTTATATGAGAAAATTTATTCTTGATATATATAGGGCACCCTTAACTTCCAAACATATTTGAGTTTCACAGTGCTTTATTGATACTTGATACCCCTTTCCGTGGACGAGCTACACTTATCACCAGAGTTCTAGATCACCTCTGTATATTTTGAGGTACCTTCAAGTATAGAGACCAAAACTAGTTTAGACCACTTATCATTTTATATTCGGTTTTTTTTTTTCCCCAATGCTGCGGTCAAGTAATGCTCAGGCCAACTTAAGCGCATTTCAACTAATTTATCTTCTTGAAAATAAGGGATTTATAGAGATATTTCTTGTAATGTAACCCCAAATAATTAACACAGAAAGAATTAAATATGTATGATTATACCTACGTACGGCCCCACACATTAACCGTTAAACTAAACCGTTGGGTTAAAACATCAATCCACTCACTCGCCTACAATTTTACTTTGGTTCTTGGAATATCAATCAAACAATTTTGGAGTCTTATGTATATGATTAATTATTTGCTAACATCATTATCCCAGTATTGAGTTCCAAATTAACCTGTTGTAGCTAATCGTATCAAATAATAGGAATCCGATGCCAATAATTCGAGACTGTTATTGATAGTACGCTGATGACTGATTATAACCTGTATGATGAATGGTTTGTCAATAAATGTTGACAGCTAAACATTATTCGACGCGAGTCTGTCTCCTGCACCACGCCATTGGCTACGTATTATCATAACTCTTGATTTCTCTAACTGGTTGGTAAATTAATGTCGTCTTCTCGTATGAAAGATTGATTGCATTTCCAGCGTAATTAACCTAAGTCATGGAGTTCAAACATTTATCATTCTTTATGTGACTCTGACTATATGCATATAAATACAATACAACCATATGTATCTTGCGGGAGCTAAATTGCATAGTATGTCCATCTCAATCCGGTGTTTATAATTCCTAACTTGAGGATCACGGGTTGTAAGTATCACTTTCTGATAGCAACACTCTTGCTCTACCTATCTCCATTATTGAGACTTGAGAGGTAAATTCAATTACGATAGCCCACTCAAATAATAAATAATATTCTCGTGCTAAGAATTGCTAAATCAATGATTATCGCTATTAATTAACTAACAAAAATTCTCAAACTTCATTTATATTAATTAATAAAGGTGCTCAGATTTAGATACTTGTGTTAGGGTTCTAATCGACTTATGTCCGTAGTTAAGTAGGCGATCATCCCTTGGTAAGGACGATCTCCTACCCCAAGTTATTTGTGACGATAGTCATGAAGATTAGCATATATGCTAGTTGAAGGCCACTATATACAACTTGCAAATTAGCAATGATAACTTCGATAAAATAATGGGACAAAAAAGGGCAAAAAATCCTGAATATTCATCTAAATATTTTTTAAACTCCTTCAAAACTTGTGAATGAACCATTCCATACATAACCAAAAATATTCATCATGTGACTGCTATTTAACGAAGTACATGATGCTTTTAAATTTGTTAATATCATTTAAAAAATTTTAAAATCCTATTTAATTTAATTTTATTCAATATTTTATTTTTGATAAATATGAAATAAATTTATCGACAAAAAATTAAGATTTTTTAAAAATAAATTGGAGCAATTAGATATTTTAAAATGTGTATTAGTTACTAGTTTAACTTAATTAATGGATATAATGGTCAATGATTGCAAGCAAATTTTAATTTGAAATGTTTATGGACCTTTCGCATAAATTTGAAAGTTCAAAGAGCTAGTTCAAAACAAGATAAAGTTACAGGAATGTCTATATATTTTTTCCTAAAATAATTAATTCTGACAGAGGCTTAATAAACATAGTGAAGATTAAGACTCGAGGGTTAAGTAGAATATGTTATACGTGTTCCGATCAAGTTTGAACCCTACGACAGGACCACCAGTCATGTGAATTTTCTTCCCACACATTCACGAGGAACTTTAATTCCCCTATGTGATATAAAAATTCTATTGCCAAAAAAATAATCAACTACGCGTACATACTTTAAGTTTTACATGAAATTAAGAATTTAATTTTAATAAATTATTATTAGTATAAAAATTTAATTATGTATTACTATGCTTATATATATATAAAAGTGGGGATCCACTTACTCCAAGAGTACTCTATACTTACTCTATTGAATAACATTTTATGAATATTGAATTTCTTCAATTCAAATGTTGAATCATGTAATATTATCTTGATGATCAAGTTCACCAAATTTTAGAAAATTAGATATGTAATTTAACAACCAATATTTACTTGTATTTATAAAAATATATTGTATATATGTCAAAATAAAGTGGTATGGTAAAGCATCAAATCGCTTTCAATTTTATGAAATTTCATACGCTTGATATACATAGTAGGAAATTTCAATTCAACGGTTAGATTAATTAAATTCAATATCTATAAAAAGTTATTTAATAGAGTAAAAATACCAAGACTTATTCTTGGAATAAATGATATTGGTGTAACTTTGAACAATCGTTATATCATTGAATAACTTTAAATTGGTGTAAATTTTTATAAAACCCACCATTGGATTAAAAGCTTATATATTATAGATCATCTTTCTAAAATTTCATGTTAATCTAAAATTATTTGATATATATATATATATATATATATATATATATATATATATATATATATATATATATATCAAAATCAACATAATGTATATATTTAAAATATACATAAAAAATAGCTATTTGATTTACATTGTTATTGATGTTTAATTTTTATAAAATTTGGTACAAATATTTTTTATGATAGGTAGTTATAATTCAACGGTTGGATCGATAAAAATTATATTTTATAAAGAGTTATTAAATGGTGTAATTTTTCTTAGAATAACACTAGTATAACTTGATCGTAACCCTAATATTTAAAATTACAGTAGTTGATGTCAAATAAAAGCTTAATATACGTAAGACTTTAATTGTAAGTAATTAATACATTTTTAGTCTAGAATACCATTATTTAGAATCTATAGACTTCAACAAACATAAATCAAGTTGAGTTAAGTTACTATGGAGATAACCTGTTCGAATTTTTTTTCATTAACAAAACTCAAATAATAGACTTTACTTAATAATTAATACATTTTAAGTCCTTGGTCCTAATACCCTAAACACCTCCTTTCTTTCTTGTGCCAAGGGATTGTGGCATTGGGTCAGAGGTTTGATTCTCACATGTACATCCTTTTCTCCCTTCCCCTAGCTCCAGTTAGAGCTTCTTAGAACAAAAAAAAAAAAGGTAATTATGTACATATTTACTATTTGATATGTTTAATGTTTACAATTTGAAATTCACAATAAAAGGATATAAAAAAAATTAGGTAATGAGGGAAAGGATAACATGGTATCAGAGGAATAAAAAGTGGGCTTGGCTATAATTTGTTATTTTGTCTCATTTGGAGTTAGAATAAGTAAAGTAATAGGTGAAGTAAAAAAATAAAAAAGTGGATTAATTTCTTTCAATTACTTTTTTTTATTTTAGTATGAAATCAAACTTAATAAAATAATAGAGGTAAAAATATATGAATTTAAATTTAATGCATTAATATTATAAATTTTTTTATATTATTATATAATCAAATCTTTTTATATGTATAATTTTTGAAATAATAGATATAAAAATCAAATATATTTATTAATATAATAATATATAATTAGATAACAATATAAAAGAATCTGCATCCATCCCTATCAACATGGTGGGGACATAAAAATCAAAATTAAACTCAAAATATATTTACCTATATGGTTATTAAAAAATTTCAAAATTTGGTAGGGACATAGGCCCCATCCTTCAGTATGTGCATTCATTCGTATATATATATAAACAGGTGGAAGGATTTGATTTGAAATCAAGTTAGTAATTAGTTAGTACGTATGTGCCAAATTGTGCACACGAAGTGAAAATAACTGCCTAGAGGATTATTATATAGTTCAGATTTAGCTTTCAGATGGTGGTCCAAATTGTCGTAAGTTAGATACAAACAAAAAGGGCAGAGTTTGTAGGAGTACAGTGATCTTTATTAATCGTTTAGCCTCGCCAACCGAATAATGAATGCATGGTGTTACAACTCGCAATATAAAGCTAACACGTGTACAGCTATCAATCAGATCCACGTAAATAAATGTCGTCGTTGATCGGATGCCAGTCTTGAATAATTTCCCCTATGATTGCGAATTTGTGATCATCGATCCCTCATGCGACAGTTTTGCTAAAGAGTGGGATCTCGTTAACCCTGACCTGTCCATATATAGAGGCTGCACTAGGACACACCCTCTGGCACACACAATATACATGTGATATCATTTTCTTGTATATAATATTTTCCCTCTCTAATTCCTCTTGATCTATTTTTTAAAAGAAAGAAAGTACCGCATATGTCTCTGATTTCTCTTTCGGACACTCTCAATCGCGTCGCAAATGGATAAGCTGGACGTGCATTGAATAGCTTCATACCTCGACCACTACTAGCTGCTTGCTATCATTTAAACAAAATTTTAATTATTCAAGGAAATAGTAGATATACTTTTTAAAGAATTTTTACAATATTACAAAAAGTGCAATGATTATTGTTTTTAAGTACATAAAAAATTATTTTTTAAAAAAAAGCGTAAACTTATAATTATTGATAATTAAAAAAATTGACAGTTTAAAACTTCAAATACTACAAGCACGCATGTACAATAAATATGTGAAATTTTTTCATTAAATTTCTAATTAACAATATTATTATTTATATTTTACTTTCTTAACTACACCACTTCCTTTAAAATACCAAACCAATATTGTAGAAAATACACGCAACGTAACATATCTCCTAAATTTCTGTGAATTTGTTCCTCCCGATGGCGCACAAAATTTGTATAATAATAATAATAATTTTTATTTTTCATAAACTAAATCAATTAGTAATTAGTTTGTATAAAATGGTTCATGTATTTCGATAAGGATTAATTTTATTTGTATGTATTTTTAGTGATTAAATATCTTTTGTGATTTCGGATTATTATTATTTTTTGCTAAAAAGTCATTTAAGAAATCTAAATTAAATAGGATTTAATTTATATACACTGTCAGTGTAAAAATATTTTATGTAAATATTCAATCATGTATTACCATATCAGCAAAAATATTTGATTCAATTACTTATTATCTTAAGATTCTTACATATACAAATTTCTAATTAGATAACAATGTAAAATACTTTTATACTATTAGTACATAGCAATTAAATTCAATTAAATATATGAGAAAAATTGAATCATTTTAAAAAGTATATGAAATTTAAAAAATCTGTTATGATTCAAGAAATTTGAAAGTTCAGGAGTCTTGGTTGTATATAAGTTAACGACCCAGGTCTGCGATAGACAGAAATTATTTAAATCTGCGTTAGGTTTTTAAACTGAATAATTATCTTGTAACGATAATAAAATTATTGTCTTTTAGGTAAAAGTAGACATAAAACTTACGGAATCGCATTAGTTTTTTATGTTTGTGTGCTCATATATATTGCCATCTGTTTCTTTAGCCCAACACTAATGAGCTATAGCTAGTTCAATATATAGTTTCGTCTTACGTCAAGTTGTAAAACTAGTTGTTTGGCAAATGATTAATGAACTTTCCACTGCTCTGTGGTTCCAAAGTTTTAACTATTAATTAAAATGCGTTGAGTTTAATCTAGACCTATATTGTTAATATATATACATGATTATCTAGTTTCCGTAGCAAATGTGATGCTCGTGTTATTTCTTAATGATAATCAATCATATTTGAGGTCTTTATACGTGATTGACGATGCTTATGCTTGTAGAAATCAATTTCCTACGTTTTCAAGCTATCACACAAGAATCTTCCTATGTGGTTTCGTTTGTGTTTGTTTTTCTTAATTTTTATTTTCAAATATTGTACCAAATTATTAAACTGAAAATGACGTAAAGTCTTATACTGTGGGTCACGAATCATTTATACATTTAAGAGAGCCATCGATCTCATTCCCAAATTCAGTTGTTTTAGGTGCACTCAGCGTGAAATTCATTATGAACATGGATTTTCCTACTATATTATTAAACTAATAAACGACATACTACATTAGCTTTGTTGACAAATAGGAATAGCTCTAGCTCGTGATTCTAAAGCTTGCCTGGTACCTTAATTTTATGAACAATGTTATCTCTTAAAAGATTAAATTATGTTATGATAAAAAATTATTAAATTACATATAAACAATATATTGAAAAACTAATGTGCACCGATCGAGACGAAGACGAGTGCGGTCAATTAATAAGGGAGAAGAAATTATTCATCAATTCTAATTTGAACAAGTATGTTTAATTAATAATCACCTTGTGTTCAAACTTCAAAGTTTTTTTCTTTTTCTTTTTCTTTTTTTTTTTCCATGGATGGTGTGATCAGGGACAGTTTTGACCAAACCAGATTTTGTTTTATACCCTTCTAAACAAGTTTTAGCAACACTTGTGCCACCTGTAGGTCTTGTAAACAAATATTCATACCTTACACGTAAGAAAAAAAATCATATATTTATATGCTATTCCTTGTTAAATGTTTTCATGAATATTTTTAAATTTAATGTATACATATATAATAATAACATAATATCTTCAGAAATTATTTTTCGAAAAATATCTTTCTTAATGCACCAAAAAATATCTTTAAAAATTATCATTTAATAAATTCAAAGACATATTTGAAGGAATTATCCATCAATTAAACAAGTAGTTGAATACCATAATTTCTTTTGGTCTGAACTATTATTATTTGGAGTTTGCTAAACTCCAACTAATGTGATTTGAGTCAAATCAACTTATTATAAGAATAAAGCTCTTCTAATACTACTTTTTAATACAATAATTTCTAAACATAACAATATCATATAATATAAGCCAACATCATCAACTTTAAACACAATTGAACAATAAACAAACACAACTTAACAAAATCATAAACTAACCAACAACATAGTCTCTAAACATAATAACTAACAACATAATATATAAACATAGCAAAAATCTAAATAAAAAAACCAATTAGTGGGGTGCTTGCACGAGTATATTTTAGATCTGAACCTGCATCTACCCTTATTGATTTTTTCACACTGTTGTACCCATTCAATTGTTGGATAGGATTAAATCTTGACCCGAGTGGATAGAGGCAGAGCGGAATCCAGAAATTGAGCACTAATTGCTATCCTTAATTACTAATACAATTCTAAACTAATAATAGTAGCTAGCTAATTAGATAAATTCTTCTTGAAAATGGTGACTACAAATTTCAAATTCATTATATCACAATTAAAATTTATTTAGAGTTATAATTTATTTTCATATCAATCAATCAATCACTTTTGATTTTTTTTTTTAATCTATGAACTTTTTTCATTCATCTATTCTACTTTGAGAAAATATATGTTTAAACAATTAGGGATGTAAATGAATTTAGATCAACATGTAGAACTCAAAAAACTAAACCGAATCAATTAAATTGGTTTGAGTTGGTTTAGTCATTAGGTCTAATAAGGTAAAACCCAAGTAAACCCTATCTTGGTTGATTCGGGTATTGAGTATTGCAAATTATAAGCCCATAAACCAGATAATTTATTACTTTTTTTACCCCTAAGTCCACTCATGGCTCAACCTCTCCCTTTCGAAAGCCCAAACCCCCTTACACTCATGCTTTCACACACTCTCATCTTATTTTTCTTTCTTCACTGCAACCCACAAGATTCACATCAGGAAACCCTAACCATTACCCTTATCCTTGTACCTCTTGCTATTCCTATAGTCCATTAGCCATTACTCATGACATACCTCCATGACCTCATAAGCGACAGCAGCGCAACAGCCCAACTAAGCACTACACCATGATGTAGCCTCCACCAGCCACCATTGCACTAGCCTTGACACCCCCTACCACTCACCAACAGCAATGGCTATTGTAGTTAGCCAGACCCACCATAAAGCACCATTGTTATTCTTCTATAGGGTTAGTCCCTCTTCTATATGAGATTGTGATTTTATTTATGTTTGATTTTGTGTTGATTTTTCTATTTTTAGTTCAGACAAATTGATTGACATTGAGTTGAGAATGTAGATAACAATTTGGTTGAGTTATGTTGTTATTGTTAATTTATTTGGCTATGTACTATTAGCACGTTTGGTTACATTTTTGGGAGGGCCAAAAGACCTTTTGTTGGCATGAGAATGAAAATACACAATAACTAATATGTTTGGGTGTGTAAAGGCATTTTTTTAAAAGATCTTTTGGAAGAAGTATCCTTGAAGTTACTTTTTATTCTAAAAAAAAAGCCTTTTGAAAAGAAATCTTACTATTACTCTCACATCAACAACTAAAAGTAATTTTACTTTATCCTATCTAAATAAAAATTATTCTCTTAAATTTACTTTTGACATATTCAAATCAAATAAAAATTATTTTTTTAAAAGTAATTTCTCTAAACATAATTCTTTTAAAGGACCTTCTTTTAAAAGTAATTTTCCCAAAAGTTAAACTAAACATACTATAATTGTGTAGTGAAGAGTGATGTTGAAATCTGTGATGTTTTGAGCTTTAGATTGTGAAATGAAAATGGTATTTTGTTACTTGTTAGTAAGGAATTGAAAAAAAGAAAAATGTATGACTCAACCATAAACCAACCCAAATTTGATGAGTTTGATTTGGTTCAAATTTGACGAAAAATTTTCCTAAACCCGAACCAATCAAAATTGATTGGATTGGATTCACTTTTCTCTAAACTTAAACCAACTTGACCTGATTACAACCCTAAAAATAATAATCACATTGTGTTCAAACTTCAAAGCATTTTTTCCTTTTTTGCATGTAAATTTTTTTTGTCTTAATAATTACTTGGCATGATAACTAGGCAAGTAGGGATGAGTTTTAGCCCAACTTGCCCTTATCATGCACCATTTTGAACAGGCCTTAACTTGTCCTTGAGCCACCTAATGGGTCCTAAAAGTATATGCCCTCACCCTTACTTGAACCTACTCACATGTTATCTTTGTTTTAATACCTTTATGAATATTTTCAAATTCAATTTATAAAGTAATAACTTATCATCTTTAAAATTATCATCTAACAAATTGAAAGATTTAAAAGGAGATATCCATAAATTAAACAAATAATTTATAATACCATATTTTCTAAGCATAACAGTATCACATAATTTAAAACAACATCATATATATTTAAATAGAACCAGGCTATATAAATTCTTAAAATAACATAAAAAATTAAACCGACTCCACAATCTCTAAACATAGTAACTAGCAACATAATATTTAAACATAGAAAAAATATGAATAAAAACAATTTTATAAGTCGGCTGCGGGGCAAGTATATCTCGAAATCTGTTGCGGGATCGGTTTAAAACTAGACCCAAACAGATTGAGGTGGATCGATTGCCAATTGTCATCTATATATAATAATTACTAACATAATTCCAAACTAAAAATAATATTTAGATAAATGAATTCTTGCAACTTGATTATATATTTTAAATTTATGGTATCACAAGTAAAATTCATTTAGAGTTTTAATTTATTTTCAATTCAATCAACCACTTTTGAATATTTTTAAGAGAATAACTTTTATGTCCTGATATTTAAAAAAAATTTATATTGCCAACTAATAAAAACTCAAGAAATTGTCAATACTCACCATGATAACTATCCATAATGATTTGGTAATTTTTAAAAACTTATTGTTTGATAGTGATTTTTTTTTTTTTTTTTTGATGTGATGCTGACAATGCAAAGTTATCTTGAATGATCAGTGTGTAGAAATTATTCTTTTTTAATATATAAACTTTCTTGTAAAGAAATAACCCTAATAAGTTATGCCATTTATTGAAAAGTAACATTTCATATAATCACCCAAAGCAAAACAATGTAAAAGAGAGTAAATCTTATGAATTAATCTGCTAGACAGAAAATTAATATATATGAACTAGGATCTTTTTATGTTTCTTATTAATATGAGAATGTTATATTATGAAAGAGAAAGACACAAATTTTGCTTTTATAAAATCCATCATTATTTGTATTTTATTTGTATTAATTTATCAATTTTATTTTTAAGTTTTTCTCTCTTATGTTATTGGAGTGTTTGACAATTTCAAAAACTAAGTTAATATGGTGTAAAATAGAATTAGTTATGTTAACCAGTATAAAAATAAATTAATTTTTAATTAAATATTATTTGATTTCATAATTTAAAAATTAGTTTTAACACATGTTCTTATTATTTTTTTTCTTCTTTTGTACCTTTTTTCTTTTTGATTACGTCATTAAATAAACTAATCTAGTAGACAGCGACAAACAGTGACAGGTGGTGGTGGCCGCTGGCAACGGAGGATGGCGGCGGCTGACAATGGTGGTTGTCAACGATGACAATAGACGATAGTGGCTAGCGGGTGATGACGAGTGGTGGTGACAGGCGATGACAAACAGTGGCAACAACGGATAATGGCAGCTGGCAATGACGAATCATGGGGACCAATGGTGATGGATGGTGGCGGTCAACGAGAGCAAATGGTGGTGGATGGAGTCGGCTATGGTAATCGGCAACGGTCGGCAGGAGTTAGCGGTGGATGATGGTGGACCGTGACGGTGAACAGTGGTGGATGGTAGCAGAAAATAGTTGACAAGTAATCAAAAGATATAAAATAAAAATACAAAAATTTGGGATGAAATAAAATAATTTTTTTAAGAACTAATTTTAGGTTTAAATTAGTTCAGATAAAAACTAATTTTAAAATATTTAAATAGATATTAAATAATATTTATTAAAAATTAAACTCCATTATATTTAATTATCCAATTTTTTTAATTTGTTAAACACTCCGTGTATCTCTCTCATATTAAGAAAGAACATGACAGGATATATAATCGTCCCATACATTGGCTAGTTTCCTTCTAAAAGAAAGCAAGTTACTTTCATGATGAGATAAAGTTCGGTAAAAGTGATGGCCCGTCATGAATTCACGATCCAATCAGAAAACTGCAAAATTTTCAAAAAAGCGCCCAATATAAAATGAATGAGATACTTCTCTTTTTAAAAGCAGGTTGTGGAATTGAAGTTCAAAGAAGGACAATATTTTTTGTTAAAGTTGTCGTGGAAGTGTTATGTCTCATTAATATACATTCTAGTTCGACACCATCTTGAATCCCATTAATTGATATCTTGTTATTTTAGTAATCACAGTATGGATATTTGAAATTACAATTTCTGTAAATTATTTAAACTCCTCATTGTTGTTTGATTCCATTCTCTAGACAAATTACTTACTAAGTATGGTCACAACACATTTTATGAATTATTTTTTATCATTCAAATTCTTTATAACCAAATATAAATTATCATACTCAAGCTGCCTTTAGGGGCCCTGGCCCCTCTTGTACACAACAGAAAACTGCTGAAAGTAAAAAAGGAAAGTTATAACTAATTTATTTATACAGACTTTTGTAACAATTAATTCATTTGTACTCTTCTATATTATTCATAACTTATTTGACATGCTTCTACTCCGGAAGCAGTTGCCGCAAAAAGGACGTAGTTAAATCTCTCTCTCTCTCATCATATCTCCTCATATCATCAGCAGAATATATGCTCTATATATAAGTGCTGTTCTTTTTCTTTATATGAATAAGATGCTAAGAAAAGTACATGGTCATTATATCTTTTTGCTTTATATATTTGTGGAGAGGGGTTGGAAGGATTGATATGGTGCAAAAGACGAAGAAGAGAATATTAGATAATTATCTTAGCCATGCCTTATGCTTGTAGCATAATGTAATTTACTTCGGATTAAAAAACTCAAAAGCATGAAATGAAATAGTAATGAAACCAAAATAGTTTGCTTGTCATGCAAATCTTAGGACAATCGTTGAAATTAATTCTTTAAATGTTAAAAATAGGATGATAAAAACAAACAAATACTATTTACTGGGCCCCGAAGAAGTGACGTTGATAATGATATCCCACATGAAATAGTTCGGCCAATGAAAATGGGAGAATGCCACGTGGGCTTGCCCTCAGCCTCATGCTGACTTGGCTGGAATTGATTGATTACTGTTTATTGGCTAATACAAAAACCATTTAGACTAAGGTGTAATCATGCAGGCAACTTCAAATTAAACTGGGTAAATGATATACAAATCATGCAAATTGAAAAATAGAAGATGATTTACCAAGAGCTCAGTTAATCTAGGGCTTTGCTAGATTCCATTTCCAATATATTTTCTAGATCTGTTGATAGAATTAGCTAACCCATAACCTATATGCAAGTAAAGTTATAACTATATTGGTTAGCTAGCTTGGGCAAAAAGACTTAAAAGACACACCTTGGACGAAATTATTGGCCCCAAAGAGAGGAGAGGAATATCAAGCCGTCACTCATTCTCCAACATCATTCTCCTCCACCCAACAAAAGTTTCATCCTTGTACAAAAAACCTATAATCTTCACAATCATTTGCATTATCTTTTTCTTTGGGATGGATAATCATAATTTTATTTTAAAATAATCTTCGCACGTCACGCTCTGCCTATGACGTGTACACTCAACTTGTATTACATGTGTCCTCCAACGCATCCACAGCCCCCGTTGATTAGGGTTTCAATTTCAAAGAAAATATAGTGAACAAGTTATGTATATGTTATATGTGTTCCCTACTCAGACCTCTCCATCATTTTCACTTTACATAGTACCTAGCTAGCCTGTCACCAAAAGGACTCAAGTGACAAATCTTGACTCAGCAAGGCTTTACAAAATCTATGTGCTGCTGCTATAGCTAATAAACATTTAATTATAGGCCTTATTTTTCTAGGAAATTATGATTACATTTACTATAATCATTATTTGATTGCCCCGGTGGTTAGTCTCTCAATACATGAATCACTGTTGCCCCGACAGGGTCATACATTGAACGATTAATGACCAGGTTGATCTCGTTTCAATAACTGTCTCATCGTCCATGCCACATAAAACTCCACAACGGGGCCACTAAGTTCCCCTTTCTTGCGATGGCGAAAAAGGCCCATCATCTGAATGTGCAGAGTGACCAACTTTACAAGTAATCCCGGTATACCTTCATCGGTTAGACATTAAAGCTAAGTAATATACTAAGTTTTTCCTCCTTTTTGTCACGCTCATATGTACAGAGTTTTTCTTGCATAATCTTAAATAATGTGATATGATTAAGGGCAATAATTAAAAGAAACGGATATCTATAAATATTTTAAACTACATGTAGAACTTTGAACTATTTAAGAAGTATAGTAATGTTTAGAATGTAATTAAATGGAACATGTAAATACAAACATTAATTACTCATAATTATTATGTGTGGTCAAATAGTGAAAGAAAAAAAGGAGAGGAACTTCAAATGGACCTCAATTGAGTCGTCATCTATCATGTACACTTTCTTAATTATTATTTAATTTAGATATATGATACATATTTTGACAAATATGCTTTTTGTCCGCATCCACATTATTATTGCCGTGTTTACAACCTTCATCACGCAGCCAAGAACAAAAAGCAAGCAAATTATCACACATTAGAATTTAGAAACTTCAATTTAGATAAGTGTACAACATGGCCTTATTATTATTACTACAATTAGGTCCCATCCATCATGAGGGCCAGACGGCCCCAGATCAAAGACACAATCTAGGTGCCCCATGCCCCGCATCATTCCAAACTATCACTCTGTGATAGAGACGGCACAGATGGGACTTCCAAGTTCATGATTGGCATTAAATTTTATTTCCAGCTATCAACATGAATTATTTCCTGTGTTTATTTTCTTGGAGCTGTCAATGTTCACCTGGGCTCAGAAGGTCGATCAAATGCGTCACGTGCTTCCCAATTGAATCTTGGGACTTCCATTAATTTATTGGAAAGCATTGGCATATAGGGATAATTCTAAATTAATAAAAAGTATTTTTAATATGATTAAATTATTCCTGAGCTTTTCTAATATGATCTATGATTGACGCCACTGAGAAGCTTTTTGTGTTTGCTAACCTACCAAGTAGAACAAACAGACACAGCCACACTTAGATAAACGAGACATATGATTTTGGGATGATCTACAAGTAATAACCTTGATTCAATGTATACCCTAAAAGAAAATTAGAAAAAAAATTAACTAATATAATTAAGATGCCCGCGAATCTATAAAACCAAAGCGAGGAAAACGTTGGACTACTGCTAAAATGAGGTCTCGCGGCTTGACATTTTAGACTAAGATCGAGACTACTTTTGAAAGCAGAGGCAGCAGAAACTGATTAATAGACATCGTTAAAGAAAAAGTTATCAATTAACTATTATCGAATGCAAATAGGTTTGGGAAAGCCTAGTCATAGAAAGTCATGAAATTTTCATCGTCTATATAAAGTATAATGAAACTTTGTGCAAATTTTACAGTAAATTTAATTATGCTTATAAAACACGATAAAAGTGCAAGAAAGACCAATGTAAAATATAAAATATTGACTCCTTTATTATCACGAATTATCGCTAGCTGCGTGTGGGGTTCTATGCGAGTGCCTCTGAATCTGTGATCTGCCATACAAAAAAATAAAAAAATAAAAAAAATACTGTGTGTGCTAGTTACCGTTATGTAAGGTAAAATAATGGAGGAAAGAAAATTTATAATACTAAAAATAAAAAAAGGGGTATATTGGAGGGTTTCTGTCACAGAAACAGTTATGGAATTGTTCTACCCTTGTTTGTCATAAGATTTCTTGTAAATTTGGTTTTTCTTGAAACTTCCCACTATAACTAACCAATTACACAAGCATGCCCCTGCTGGAATATTGTAGTAAGAAATTCTAATTGAAAAGCTCTCTCATCTTCCTAACTATATATGTGTATATATATATGCGCCATGGTAGCAACCTTTCTGCCTCTATACCTTAACATATTAAATACCCACAAGGTGTAGTCTCCCAAAGCTTCAATTATATACATTATCCACATTCCTAAATATATTTCCCTAGCTCTACCAAATATTTCATTAGATTTCCCTCTCTCTTTCTCTAACCGTTTCACATCTTCGATCTTCTTTCATTTCCTTCTCCAAACACCAAAATCATGGGTCTTAGAGACATCGGTGCTTCACTGCCTCCTGGGTTTAGGTTTTATCCGAGTGATGAGGAGTTGGTGTGTCATTACCTTTACAAAAAGATCACAAACGAGGAAGTTCTCAAGGGCACCTTGGTGGAAATTGACTTGCACATATGCGAACCGTGGCAACTTCCTGGTATTTATAAATATATTTAATTTCTGAATTATCATCCTGGCTTTATCTCTTTGATTTATTTTAGACTGTTTCTGAAATTGCTGAAAAATCTATGTTTTGTCACTGCGTGATCTCTTCCATTGTTTTTTTTTCACAAGATTGAGATTATCGTCGTTCCCATTTGTTGTTTTGCTATTATTTGTGTCAATATTGTTATAAGAAACAAAACAATCACATGGGTTTCTTTCCATTCACAAAAAGATATAAAGTCGTCCTTGTCTTCACATGTATCTGTATGCATAACTGTTGTATATGCTGGCTTCATAAACCTGCTCAGAAAAACTTGTCTGGCATTTTTGTTAAATATGGAAAAGTAGCAGGCAAGCTTGCTTAATTCCAGAAGACAGGAAGAGAGAGAGAGAGAACTGAAAATACAAGGAAATAAAAGGGATCGAGGCAAGGGGAGGAGATGTTACAATTACACACAAAACAGTGTACTCAGTTCATCAATCATTAAGTTAATGCCAACTTCTTGATGAATATTATACTCTGCGGTTCTATCAATAAATAAAACATTCAGTTCTTTATATTAATAATTAACTGATTTATATAACAAACCAGCACTTCATGTAGAAGCCGGCCGGTATAGTTATTTTTGTCCTTTAGTTGTTTAATTATCTGTAAGCGAATATATCAAACAAGTTCATTTTTCTGCCTGATGTTATGTGAATGAGGATCAAAGCCATGTGTTTGCAGCTCTATCTGCTGCACAAAGTCTCCAATCTGTCTTTTTCTTTATTCGATCCATTCTCTTCCCAGTTGTGTTAACATTTTCTTCCTTCAGTTAAAAGTTAAAACGGCTTCAGAAAACATTATATATCAATGGAATTAGCGGTATAACACAATGAAGAGTTACTTTAACTTAATTCTCACAGTGCTTTGTTTTATGGTTTTGGATTTGTCTTTTGTACTATTAACTATATATACTGGCTTAACAATCTTTTTTTTTTAAAAAAAAAATATATATTTGTGGTGGGTATATATAGATCACAGCATAAAACTTGTTTTCTCTCATATAATTGGATTAGTTTTTCTAATAATTTTGTGAGTGATCATTAGGAATCCGCCATACTATCATTAGGAATCCGCCATACGATGCGGTATTTTATTTTTAACAACATAGGGACCTCTAGCTGGCAGCTACAGGGGTTGGATCATGAATCATTTCTCGTGAGATTCAAGTAGTTCACTCACAGAATGAATGTCCGTTAATTGTTTTTTTCCTTTTGGTTATAGCGTCCCCTTAATTTTTAGCTTACAACATAATATATGCCTGGTAACTATTATTTATTATAACGAAGTTGACAAAGCAATACATTCTCATCAAGCAACCAAACACAGATGCTTTTAAAAGAATTATATAATACACTGACATACATACGTGTATATGCCTCATTTACCTTTCTTGGGCATGATTCGCTATCTTTATGATTTTGACTCTTTAGCACTCATACATTTAAATATATAATTAGTAATTATATGTTCACTCAAGGAATGTAAGAAAATCTAACTTTTACATATGAAAAGACATACTTGATCCTTCTTGCGTAGATTAATTAATTAGTCCTCTATTCATGCACAACATTATGAAAGCTGTGAAAAGAGGTGAAAAAAGAGAGGGAAAAACTTGCCACGCAATTACATATATAGCAACATTGAAACTTCCAAATACTATGTTGGTGTCATCAAACACTATGCTTGTGTCATCTTTGTCTGGTGGGATTGGAAACTTGAAAAATATCATGTCATTGATGAAATAGTTGACACGTGATGGTGAATTCCACACAAGACCTAATCATTATCATCTCTTGGAGACGATTACTTGCACAGTTGCACATACTATTCTATGCCTTACCTTAGTCATGTGTTGTCTCTATTTGGTATCAAATAACATGAACTGACCAATAATGTTTTCATGCATGGGTACTGTGCAGAGGTGGCTAAGCTCAACGCCAATGAATGGTACTTCTTCAGCTTCCGGGACCGCAAATATGCCACTGGCTTTCGAACCAACCGGGCCACCACATCTGGTTATTGGAAAGCAACAGGGAAGGATCGAACGGTGTATGATCCAATCACACAAGAGGTTGTAGGGATGAGGAAGACATTGGTGTTCTACAGGAATAGAGCTCCAAATGGCATCAAAACCGGCTGGATTATGCATGAATTCCGCTTGGAGACCCCACACATGCCTCCTAAGGTAATTGGTTTCCAGTTTCCGCTTTCCTTTACCTCTCTTTGGCTCTCTCAATTTTCAAACTTGCATATGAACACAATGATTATATTACGGTTTAAGATATATATTTTAATGAGATTATGGTTGGAGGATCTCTCAGCTTAATGCATTCCCGTGACAAAGATAAATTAAGCTTATGATTACAGGAAAATTCTTAGGTGGTGCAAAGCAAGAAAAAAAGGTGACTTTGTATCATTCATAACTTAACACTTTAAATATAGCATTAAAAATGGAGAAAAAGTGGAAGAAAGTAAGCTAATGTGTTGAGATGTAAATATTATTGAGCACAATTATTTTCTTACTCTTAAGAGTATCTAAAATTTATCATAATTATAATTTCATTTGAGAATTTAAACAATTAAACCCATGAATGTAAAATAAAAAAGAATAAGTTGTTGAGTGAAGATTTTATTAACTAAAATGGATATTTTTTTTCTTTAACAAGCCTTGTTAGGGAAGGTTGAAGGCTAAACAAGCTAACATAGATTCTCCCTAAAAAGAAATGATTTTCCAGTCTCTTTAAGAGAGAGAGATAGTGAGAAGGAAAAAAAGAACTTACGCGGTGAGGGTTGTCCAGATTCAGTTCCTTTTGTTACTGATGTAATTTTGTCAGTGAATAGAATAATTCGTAAGGGGAAAAGAAAAGGTTAGCCTTTGCCGCGTATTTTTGATGTGGGGATAAAGCTTCTTTAAGCGTACATTTCGGTTTCACATTTATCATTTGCTAATTAGGTCAAACTTTTCGTTGATTACAGGAGGACTGGGTCTTGTGTAGAGTGTTCCACAAAAGCAAAGACGATAACAGTGCCAAACTCATGTATGAGACCACACATCAATCCCTAACTTTGGCTTCGTCATCCCCTACGAACCAAACCATGCCTGGTGGGTATAACAGGCTAGCCTCTTTCTCTTCTTCCTCCATGGCAAACCATCATTTAAGCCCCAACCAAAACAGTTATGCCATGAATCTCCTTCACTTCTCTCGGGAAGGAAACACCAACAGTAGCACTGTTACTCAGATTAGTCCCAAAGGTGACGATGGATATGGGTTCATATGGGACATGGATCTGGAAGAGCATAGCTTAGGAGATGGCGGCGTGGCCTCAAACTTGGACGGAATGAGATTCGAGGTCGATAATAATAATAATAATATGGTCTTGTTATAAAATGTATTGTCTTATGTGTACATATAATATATGTGGTTCATATATATATATATGCAAATAGTCAAAAATTCGTCGATGTATTATTTATATGGTGCTTGGCTTCGAGGGGCCAAGTGACATGCTATAGATTGGGATTACTTGTTCCAAGGTTGTGACGTACTGTTCAGGTGACTTAGTTTAATAGTGTGTTCAATTAGGCTTATTGTTATTATTATTATTATCACTTCTTTTACTATTTTTGGGCTAGGGAATTTATAATCCTCTATGTAACATTTGTCAATTTGTAATTAGCACGTTTTATATCTTGTGGATTCAATTCCTTTCTCACCTTTCTCTGTTTTGTTTTTTGTCCCTCCGATTAAAAGTTATCACATGTAAAATCATGAATAATTTTAAAAATGTTGATTTAAGAAGAAACGTGAATAACATCATACTTATCATAAAAAAAAGGATGATGTCATATAAATATACAAGTGTCAATTTTTAAATAGGAGACAAAGAAAGAGATAGGAAAAAGAGATAAAAGATTTCTATTTATATATCTTGTCTTGCTTTCTTAGTTTATTTCTTTTATTGTTGTGAATATGTGGATGGAATAATACTAATGATTAAACATTTTACAATCTCCACTTGTGAGATTATTGTTGAAGTTCATGTACCTTGGATTGAGGTAAGTGAATGAAAAGAAACGGAAAAGGTATGAGCAACTCGATCCGGGAAACTTTCTATCAAGAAGCAGTATGCTTGGTTTGTGTTAATATAAGAGGTTAATTTTAAGAAATTGATTATAAGTTTATAATGTATCTGAGTATCAGAGAAAAATTAAAGATCTCCCTCTCAGTAATTTTTAGATTAACTCTTACTTGATCCAAGGGTGAGGAAGCATATATAAGATGAAAAAATAAATCAAGCTCCTAAACCTTGATTCCTTTTCTTGCAAACTCTCCCAATTTCCCAATTTTACTCATTTCTCCCAAGAGCATGGATCATATATTTTCTAATTCAGTTAAAGGCATTAGCTAAAAAGAAAATAAAGAAAGCATCACCATAGAACTCTTTCATAGATCCGAAACTTTCTCTCTTCCAAGCTTTTCATACGTTTCATTCTCTTAGTCCTTTCATTTCTCACTTCAATTGTTGTTGATCGAAGTATTTGTCTCCTAGCTTTCTCTATCTACAACGAAATTCGAAATCTAAAAGTTTACATATATAGAGCAACAAAAGCTCTTAAGTACTTCTGTCTGGTATAGAAGCACACTAATGGATCTTTTTAAGGTCAATTCGTTAATCCGATTGCTTACGCACGTTTCATTAGGCTTGTTTTATTTGTGCTTCTTGCATGGGAAGAAGTACTTTTTTGTTCAAAATTTTTTGCTAAAAAGTATTTTAAGTGTTGTTTGATTGTGCTTCTTCAAAAAAGTAAAACTAAGAAGTAATCAATTTTTCTATTTTTTGAGATATAAATAGAAAGTTTCTTTCGTAAAAAGCGGCAGTAATAGAAAAGAGAGAAAACCTTGCATTTTAATTTCACTATTTTTTCATACTATTTTACTATTCTATTTTTAACTTTTTTTTAAAAAAAAATATTTTCTATCTACTAAATTGTAATTTTATGTTGAAAATGTAGTTTTATATTTATCACATCTGAATAATTTAATAACTTTTAATTCTAATAAAAAGTATTTTTATAATTATATTTAAATTTAAAATAATTTTTTACTTTTACTTTTATTTCTGCTATTAATTTTATTTTTGAAAAAATATTTCTTTCAAAATGTTAACTAAATAGGCCTGCTATTGAGTTAGGTTCACTTACAAAATCTATTAACCTTGCCTATATATTGATTCTAAAAGGTTTAGGTTACATTTTCTCAATTTAGATTAGGTCTTTAAATTCCTAAATCAAATCAAATAGATTTGTTCAACTCATCCCTAGTTGACATTCAGTTCATAATAGCTGTCAAACTTGAGTTTATATAAGGGATTCTTGTTTTGAAGATGTTTTATAATCTTTGTATAGATCATTATTGAAATTATTGATTTGCTTTAATTCTGAGATAGAAAGAACTCTTCCATGAAAATATAAAAAGAAATAGAAAGAACCTCTTAAACTTTTTCGTAACCGAGTTTCATTACCTGTAACCAATCTAAATTTAGAATAAACCCTTAAAATCAAACTTATTTTAATTTAATTCAACTCAGACTTACTTCATGACATGGGAGAGCCCTCTAAACTCCGACATTCTCTCTCTCCATTTCAATTTGTCTTCCTTTCACTCTTCCTCCTCTAGCGTTTATTCATTTGGGTGAAAAAACCTATAGTGAGCAAGCAGGCTATTCCATTTCAAGGTTATGGCATATAACATAATTAGATTCACTAAAAATTTACTGCAATTCTTACAAATATCCTATAAAAAAAAGAGCAATACTATTTAGCTAGCAAATTGTTGCAATAATGCTTGACAAAAATTATGAGGATGATTGGATAAAATAAAGTGGTAGCTCCACTAATTCATCCAAGCACTAATAAAATACCACTTCATTATGATAACTCAATTCTGGCACAAATTTATGATTCTCTATACTTTTCCTTAAAAAAAATTGTTGATAGAAATTGAACCTAGACCTTATAAACAAATTGCTTCAACACTCCTCTTGTGTCCTACTCATCAAATGGCGCAACTCAAAGCCATCAATTCATCCTATTTCGGCAATAAAATTAAGGATCATAGTCGTCGTTGTTAGGCATGCTGATTAAACTTTCTATGCACAACAACGCAGAACAAAGGCACGTGGATTGTGGGTAGGTCAAATGTTTTCGTCAAATAAAAATAAGATCAAACAAGGACATAGATATTTTGAAGCATGTGAGAGATTTCACAAGCTTGATTAATGAAGCTTCGAGTCTAGATCCGCTCTTCTAGCCCTCTTTCAGAGGGAATCTTATGTCTATTCATGCATCATCTTAAGAGTCATATGAAGTAGATGCCTAAATAGATCTTTCCTACGCTAGGTTAAATATATTTGTGATCAGCATTCTCTTTCATGCACTAATAATGTGCGTGCATGTACTACTAATTAAGATAAAAAGGACATGGGATCCGATGCGATAAGCATATATGACTGTTGCACCAGATTAAACTATAGAAAGGAGCATGAGATGAAAGCACATTAATACTGTACAGACGTCTTGTTAATTAGATTAGCTCTCCTACATTGCTTTTTATTTGCCGTAGGTAGGAGGCTAGGAGTTTTGATTAATCAATGAAGCCCTAGCGTTTGGGCCTTTAATTATTTCTAACGCATTTTCACTGTGCGTTAGTTATTTGTCGGCACCCTTATTGACATTGAGATGTGCCTATGGAGCCTATAGGCTCCGGCAAAGAGATTCTTTCATTCCACAGCACAGACTTGCTTTTGCTTTAATTAATTTGCCTTTTCTCTTTTGTGTTGCCATTATTTTATTCGTATTTCCAAATACTTTCTTTGTCAAATGTTGCGGGAATTGATTGCCATTGCTTCACCGTTTCAGTTGATAAACACTTTCAAAAACGAAAGGGACATGAATAATTGAGGCTGCCCCCATAATTGCGATGAGTGAAACTAAGAGAGAAAACCATCTATTTAATTATTCTGATTTTTTAATACTGCAAGAAGATTAAAGTTATTTTTAAAATTTTTATTATAGTGAATATAAACAAATAAAATGTTGTAGCACATTGAAAGTGATCCATACGTATATCAATCATACAGAGGTTAGTGATATGCAGCAGGCAGGCAAAGCTAGGGAAGAATTATTGGCTAGTTTGGTCCACCACTACCTGACATTGAGACTCATCAGGAGAACAAGAAATTACGATGGAGCAGCAGAGACACGACACTTAACAGTAATAGAAATGAAGATAGGTTCTCTTGCTGGCATTCGTGTGCACACTAACATCATATATACAAGTACAACGTGAAATTGGCAATTTTTCACCTTAGGCGTTTCGGGCCTGTCATGCTCATATTTGGCATTGCTTATTCTCCTGGCTTCTAACTATCAATTCTCCCATTGATTTTAAAAATTATGGAACAGCTTTCAGCAGTACTGCTATGTCAAATTGCATTACCAATTATATATATATATATATATATACAGGCTTCTTCATTCTCACCTTAACTTCTAGTTTTGTTGTCTTCTTCTACAGGCCATAGCTTAGCTCTTCCGTGAGTGGATGAGGCTTGATGATCCTTGTGCCTTTGTTTTGTGACTCTTCTGATCAATGGTAAAGAATAGAATATCTTAAAGTGTTCAACTAGCTACCTGACATGTTGTTGCAACTTGCAAAATGCAAACTATATGCCCCACAGAAAAAGGTTATAGTTGACGCGCCAAAGTGAAGGACCCATGCATTATGAAAAGAGTGATGCTATAAAGCCGGAACAATTTGACAAAATTGTTGTCATAATTTGTCTGGTGGTTGGATGAGCGAAAATTCCGTTGCAAAATTCTAGCTATTTTATTTAGTTTCTACGTGAAAATATCAGTTTTTCGGCCAAGTTGGAAACGTTCCGCAAGTCTGGCACACTTGGTTAGGCTTCCACTTTTCTACTTGAGCGCTGCTATTTAGCGCAAATGGAAATTGCACGAATACGGTACGAACACAAATAACAAAATGTTTATTAAAAGGAAAATCAATCGAAACATGGTAATTGATACATGGAAAATGCTCCACAGGACGGATTATTTTTCGTGCAATGACATTGCAAATATCACTTCATTTCACTCATTCGCTTGACCATTGTATTGTTATGTGATGAGAAACGGTTTTTGACAATACTATATCCTCCACGTGTTTCGTACTCTTGATTCGTTACCCTTTTTTTTTCTTTTCTTTTCTTTTCGGGATCCATTATCCATATAGTGTTACTCTTGATACATTGGCATGGTTGATGTGTGATTTTGCATTATTTTTGGGAGAGAGATATTAAGGAGACATGAGACATATCAATGTTCGAGTACCGGGATGGCGAGATAGGTTAACTTGGCGATGTAAAGACCAAATCTCACGGGATACAAGTTTTATAGGAAGAAAATAGACTCTATCGTTTGATTAAAGAAAGACTAACGTGTCGATCAATAAAAATAGATTCAACGTGTTAATCACAAAAAAAAAAAAAAAACAAAAAGACTATAACGTGATGAGTTAACGTTACTGGTTCGAAAAAGGATCTAATTAATCTCCATATGTTTTTTTAGAGCGTTTGTTTCGATTTTTTTTTTTATGAAAAGTGCTTTTTTAACTATTAAAAAAATAATTTTTTTAAAAGTTTTTGAATAAAAGCTATAATGAATAACTTTTACAAAATAAATTTTTTTAGTTAAAAAAATTACGTTTGCTGCCAAAATTAAATAAGTTGAATCAAATGCACCCTTAATCACCTCTTTGATCAGTAATTTTCAACACCAGATCTATCTTATGCATTCCCTTTTGGAATTGGCTCAGGTGCAATTTATGATATAGGGTGTGTTTGTTTGGTTTTTTTTTTTTTTTGTCAAAATGTCACTTTTTTGTTGAAAAAAATCAATTGTTGTATGTTTGGATAATTTTTTTTTAAATTATCGGACTCTTAAAAAAATTTGTTTTCAACTTTTATGTAGAAGCCAAAAAGAGTAACTTCTAAAAAAAATCAGTTTTCAACTTTTTTAATTATATATAAAATTTAACTTTTAAAATCACTTTTTTTAAAAGTTGAAAGAAACACATCCATAATTATTTACATTCTCTTTAATGTTCCATCATATAAAAGAATTAACTTTTAAGAGATTAATTTTTTATGCTCTAATAGTGATAAAAATTCAACCAACATATTGTCGGTTTGAGCAGTAGATACTCCTATCCCTTAAGTAATGATCTTGAGTGCAAGCCCTGAATATAAAATAACTTATGCTGGGAGAATCCTACCTGTTATAGGATCTTAAATACTCGAATAGAATTATTTTCGGTAATAAAAATTTAAGAAATTGTCAAATAATAATAAATAACTATCCCTCGTGGTAGCTATCTATTATAATTTAACAATTTCTTGAAATTCTATTATATAGCTAGCAATGTAAAGTTTATATTGTCAATGCAGAGAAATTATTCTCTAATTTTATAGATGATATCATATACTATGTAGGGTCAATAGTTAATGGTAATTTGTCATATTAGTCATACCTTAGTATTCAAGGATTATCTTTTATACTAATATTTGATTAGTTCAAGTGGTTTAATGTTTATTTTCTTTAACCAATGTCTTAAGTTCAAGCTTTGTGGATGGAAAAAATTAGCGTTTGAAGAGTTTTACTCGGATAATAAGTCAACACGATTCAAACCAAATTAGTTGGAATCCAATAGATTTTAGGTGCTAATGGTTTAAATATATAAATTTGATGAGTAAACCCTTAAATTAGTCCTTAATAATATTATTGGTAGGCATATCAGTCCCTAACAAAAAATAATTAGTCTTTTAATTCCTAATAATTGCAAAAATTGGACACTCTAGACCCTGATAATTGTGAAAATTGGATACCTGTAGTCCTTGACTTATTTGCAACCGATAAAGAGTCTAATGTAGAGTTAAAATAATAACTAAAACTTCTCTAATCTCATTACACGTGCCATCCTTTAAACACATGATTTGCATAACTTTAAAAAACTCCCTAAACAAAACCATTTTGAAATGTTAGGATTGGGTCTATTAAATTAAAATGGTTCATTTTGGGTATCTTTTTCCAAGTTATGCAAATTGTGCATTTAGTGGATACCACGTGAGATGAAGTTAGAGAAGTCCTAACTATTATTTTACTTTTATATTAGACTCTTTATTAATTACAAATAAATCAGAGACCATAATTTTTGCAATTATTAGATACCATAGAACTAATTGGTTTTGTCAGGGACCAATATGTCTATCAAAGACATTGTTAAAGACTGATTTGACATATTTACTCAAAATTGATTATCCTTTATTTAAACATTTACATGTTCTTCACCGATCTTTGTATGTATCTTTGTTAGTAGTCTCTCAATAAACATATAATACAATTTAAGATTTAGTTTTGATGTATTATAACTATAAAAATATATTTACATGGTCATTTAATTATGTATTATCACATAATAAAGATTATTTTGGTGAAATCACGAGGTATCCTTATAGTTCGATCTATTTAGTGCCCGTTTGGATTCAAATTTGTAATTACCAGAAGACCTTCTAGGAGAAGGAAAATGACTTTGTACAGTAAATGGTAGTGTTTGGTTTAACTTTTTTTAAAAGGCCTTCTGGAGGAAAAAAGTATCTTTGAAGTTATTTTTCATTCTAGAAAAAGACCTTTTGAAAAGAAATTTTACTATCACTCTCACATCAACAACTAAAAACCTTATCCTATCCAAACAAAACTCATTCTCCTAAACTTACTTTTGATATATTCAAACTAAATAAAAATCATTCTTTTAAAAGTAATTCTTCTAAAAGACCTTTTTTCAAAAGATACGCTCCCAAAAATTACGCCAAACGGACCTTTAAACTATTAATAAAGCTAATTCTCATTCAACTGTGGGGAGTACAAGGACTATGCCTTATTTCTCCACAAGAGTTATCTCTTTAATATTTGAATTCGCTTCCTTTTCTTAAAGAGGTCAAAGATATTTATCACTTCAACAAACTCTTTATGGATCACATCATTATAAGACATTTATACTGATAGTGCTTTAAAATTTGTCTCTTTAAATTAAGAATATTTGTGTTACACTTTTCTAAAAAAAAAACACATCTCGAAATTTTACTAATTAAAACGGTTGTCCAACAATTGGAATCTGAGCTATAATTATATTGTCATATAAGACAATAAAACAGGTCATCATAATAATTAACGTTTTCACTTTCAATAAGATAATTTACTTATTTTATAAATATGTGATATATTTAATTTTATTTAAATGACATAAAATATTTTACTATTTTCACTAAACATAAACTATCACTAATTGAGAATAAACATTCACCTTTTTTATTATAATTTTTTTAAATTGATATCACAGTTCAAATTGTTAAATATTTTCATATCATTGAGGCATGTTCATACCACTGAGTATTTTTTAATCCACAATTTCATTTATCAACAAAAATTGAATTATTTTATATTAAAATGGAACGAATAATCCAAACATTACCTAAAAATGTTCTGTTGAAAAAAGAAAGTAGTTTTTTATTTAAGGTATGCTCGTTTAGGATTTTTTTACAAAAAATTATTTTTTTATTAAAAAAATCTGTTTTTAATTTATTTGTAGAAGTTGAAAAGAGTAATTTTAAAAAAAATAATTTTTAATTTTTTTAATTATATATAAAATTTAAATTTTAAAATTATTTTTTTAAAAATTAAAACAAACCCACCTTTAAAAAGTATGAAAAATCAGATAAATTATAAGGTGAGAAGTGCCTATCATATCTTCTATTAGCCACTCTACTCATGAGTACCAATCTATATACAGAAATGGTAATTGAAAATATCAAGAATTTGTTTTTTGAATAGATTGAAATTTAACCACTTATATTTATATAAACATAAACTTACAGTAAAGTTAGTCAGATTGTAGATTAAGAAATAAGCAAGGTTGCCATAAAAAAAAATGGTAAGATTCATTTTTAATTATATATATACCTAAATATGAGCTATTAAATTTGTACCTATATAAGAATTTTTCTATAACAAATTCATGACATATTTGGAGAGGGTGGACGTAATTAGTTAAGGTTTGAGTGATACTTATAAGAGTGTGGGTTCAAATCATGCTAGTGGATATGAAGACTTTATAGATGGTGCTACATGTAATTTCCCTCAAAAATTTTCGAAGAGGTTGGGATCTTCTCCAGCCTGATAGATACTGGCGTTTCGTATATAAAAATAAAAAAATAAAAAAAAAAAGAAGGAGAGAGAGAGTGCGGGGAAAAAAAGATCAAAAGGGAAGGATTTCATTATTTTCTTATCTTGCATGTCCTTCCATATTATGTCAACTAGTTAACTTAACAGGTACAAATAACAGGTGTCGAACAAGAATTACTCCGAAAACCAAACGTGTATGCTCTATGCTGTTCACTTTGGCGGTGTTTGGTTGTCATTGTTACCTGCAAGCAGCATAGGCATTGCAGGGCTAATTGTAATTTCACCGGAAGGCCACGGGTTTGAGACTCGAGATTCTTTGTGTTCCCGCGACACAGCAAGCAGGATGGGGAGGGAACACACCACACACACTCTCTTTTGAGATTTTGATTCTCAATCCTCAAAATCTCGCAACCCCATCTCGGTATTTTTTCGATTTCTTCTATTCAATTCTCTGGTTTCCTTTTTTTTTTTTTTTGAGATTTTGTTGGCTTCGTGCTACTGTACTTTTTCCAGTTCAATCTTGTCCACCCTTCAGTTGTTGTAGAAATCTGATTTTTGGGCAGCCCCCGTGTTTTAAAATTCTGGGTATGTATCAATATGGCATCTTTTTTCTCACTGGTATTGTTTGGGATTGGTTCTTGGTTTTAATGCCATGTCAGGCTTTTGCTTCCCTTGTTTGTGTGTTTTTCCCATTTATTGTGTTCTGCATCTTTCTTTCTTTCTTTATTTAATTTTTCATCTATGAGGTTCAGTGAAAGTATGTTTATGAAGATTTATGCAAGCATGTTCAATTGGGGAAAGCAGAAAGGGGTCTAACTCCTCATATTCTAGCTTATGCTTATTAGAGGAGGTAGAAAAGGAAATGAGGGAGTGGACATGGAATGGATAGGTTTTGGCTTTCACTTTCACTTTCACTTCTTGGAGCTTACTAGAGAAAGTGGAATAAGGAAAAGATTGAAAATATCTACTTTCCTCTTACTTCGTAGGAGTGAAAAGTGGGGAAGGTGGGAAGTATTGTGGAAAATTCATGATTAAGACAATAGGTCCTTCATTTTCAGCTCACGTTCTCACTATAGGAGGAGTGGAAAAAAGTTATGAGCCCAAAATGAGGACAAGTTGCGCTTCGCTTTCAATGGTTCCACATTTTCTAGTATGATGATATACTGTTACTGTATGATGATTTTCACTTTGCATCATCTAGTACTTTTGGTAAAGATTGGATTTGGTTTTGTACATTAAAGCATAGAAGTACAAGAAGTGATAATTACATAGACTGAGCTTTTTAATTTAAAAATACCCAAATAATATCTTCTTTACTTTTCGTATATTCTTAATTTCAAAATGTTGCATCTCATTCCTCTATGTTCACATGCATAACTACTGCATTATCAATATTTACAGTTGACTCTTTTGCTTGTTGTTTCTTTTTCCATCCTTACCCCTCCAGTGCATTTCTTTTCCTATCCTTTTAGAATGTTGGATGTTTTAGTGGGCTTTTGCACTACTATTGGGTGATCAATAATTCTATCTGGCTAGTAAATTGCCTGCAATCATGTTTGATGCATACTAAACACTTCATTCGTGGATTTGATTTTTCTGTTCAGACTATCCATTGGTGCTGAGATGGTTATCTAGATAATATTTATCTGGCTTTTGCCTGCAGAGATGATGGAATCAGATTCTAGAAGTGGTTTTGCCAAACTTAAGGAGATCCGAGATCTTTCAGTTCCCCCTGGTTTTGCATCGCGAACGTCTTTCATTTTGAAAAGGGGCAAAAAGGTTAAGGAAATTGATAAATCCGCAACCTTTCTGAATGAATCTGAGCACGAGCCAATCTACATGGACACTGAACGCGGGATTGATGATATTGCTGCATATAATCAGATTCTTGAGCATCGACCATGGATACTCTTCGACCAGAGCAACCACAAACCTGAGAAAGCTCACACTGAGCATCTTCCTATGGTTAAGCTGGGAATCTTGTAAATGTTTTTTTTTTTTTTTGGTTGATGATTAGATTACAAATAAATTCAAACTAGAAAGGCATAGTCCCAATGTGCAGACAATGGGTTTTGCTGCACCATAAGTTCAATGCATTCACACTTCATGCCCAGAATATAGACACTGAAATGAGATGCATGAAACAAAGAAATGGGAATACGAATGGATTTTAATGATCTTGGTTTATTGAAAAATGGGTATTGCAGTTTGTTCAATATTGAGGTTAAATTAATATTTAGAATCCTATAATGCTTCAGGATTTTCAATTAAGTCCCTATGTTTTATATTTACTTAATTTAACCTTATATTCAATAATATTTAATTGTTCAGCAATGGCTATGAGAAACTTAATGATTGGTATGTCCTTACCTGATGAGAAAATTGCAATGATTGGAATGGAAACTTTGCTGATTCTATATTGTTTTTGAAGTTCTGCATTGTTATTTGGACTCTAATTTACATGCAACTAGTGGATTTAAACTGCATATGTGAATACGTCTGGTAGTTTGGCTCAGGACTGCTGTACTTCTTAGATATTTATTCAAGAATTAGGTGTGAATTAGGCAATATATCATTACTGGCACTTCTAGAGAATTTCCATGTTCTTCTATTGTGCAGAATTCCACTGAGAGTGATTTCATTAGTGGTTTTTAAGTATGAAGGCAAAATTAATTGTAGGGGTTCAAACTGTTTTTTTTTTTTTTTACAGGATCAACCTTCAAATGCTTGTCGTCCAAAGGGGATCATACGTGGATATCCAAACTGCAATAATTGTCTGAAGGTAGGCTTACCTTTCACTTTGCCTTGCACATGTTGACAAGCATGCGCAAGTCTCCCATATTTTAGTTTTTGTTTATTTATCAAAGTCTTGAACCAGGTAACAGCAAGGTGGCATCCTGAGGGTGCAAGGAGAGAAGTCCTGGAAGAAGCTCCTGTTTTCAACCCAACAGAAGAGGTAGCTACTACCTAAACATAATAGTATGCTTTCACTTTTGTCTTTCCTTGTACAATTCTAGATTAATGTCTTTAAATGTGGATTCATGCACTTGTTAAGTTTATAAATAAACTTTTTCAGTAATTGTGTACATTATGAAGGAATTCAAAGACACCCTTAAATATATTGCAAGCATACGTTCTGGAGCAGAACCTTATGGAATCTGTCGTATTGTACCTCCTACTTGCTGGCAACCACCATGTTCTCTTGAGAAAAAGGACATATGGGAAGGCTCTGAATTTGTTGCTGAGATTCAGCAAATAGATGGACTCCAAGTTCGGCATGCACAAGAAACTGCGGCTAGTTCTTGCGAAAATATAAAGAATAAGAGAAGAAGAGGCACAAAAGTAGCTTTGGACTCTCAGCTTGGCAATACAAGCAGTTGCACCATAAATAACCAGGATGTTGAAGACTGTGCATCTGAACGTGGTCCTAAATTCACTCTCAAGACATTTAAGAAATATGCAGATGAATTCAAAATCCAGTATTTCAATTACAAGGGCAAGAACAAGATTGTGAGTTCTGATTTAAATTCAGCTATACATCAACAGAAGTGGGAGCCGTCTGTGGAGAATATTGAGGGTGAATATGGAAGGATTGTTCAAAATCCAACTGAAGAAATTGAGGTATATTGAAGAAAAATAAATTGAAACATGCTATGCCTTCTATGTTTTTAATCTTTGACATATTGTTCAAATTCTAATTTATGTAATGCTGCATCCTTCTAGGTGCTTTGTGGTAACGCTTTGGAGGCTGATGTTTTTAGCAGTGAATTTCCAACAGTTTCTGATCCTCTGGAGGAACACATTTACTCTGAATATTTGAAATCTGGATGGAACTTAAAAAATATCCATTCACTGTCAGGTTCTCTTCTTTCTTTTGAAAGGTCCGAAGCTTCACGCAATTTTGCCCCTCGGATTCATGTAGGCATGTGCTTTTCTCCAACCAACTGGGTAATGCCATCACCTGTATTGCATTATACTTGCTTGTGCATCAGATCTTTCTTTCCAAAACATCTCTTTAATTTCTCTTTCTTTTTCTGGGGTCGTGGGGGGTGGACTTCAAAACAGAAAGTTGAAGAGCACCAGTTATATTCATTGTCATACATGCATTTGGGTGAGCCTAGAGTGTGGTATAGTGTCCCCGGAAGATATGCTGTCAACTTTGAAACAATCAGGAAGAAGTATCTCTCAGATCTGTATGAAGAACAGCCTGATGTTGATGATAATCTGGTGAGTAGTGATTTGACTGCTTGTTATGAAGAATTATTTTTCCTTGAAAAGTGATTATGATGTATGTTGAAAACACTTTCTCGTATTTGTCATAAATTAACCCTTTCAATATGCATGTGTGTATGTTTTTCTGACAAATATCGTATTATTGGTCAGATGTATTCTGACTCTGTTTGATTGTTTATATACTAATTTCACCCATTTTCAGTCATAATGTTCGAACTATTGCCGTTTTTGAAAGTGTTTCACTGTCCTGCAGGAATGCCATAATTTCCTAATGTTTTGATTGATTATCAGCTAGTGAATTTTCATTTCAATAATTTCATCGATCATACAAACTCTGCTTGACTGCAAGTCTGCCAAATGTCGTAGCAGCTTCAAATGATGTTTCTTTGATTTCATTATTTGGCCTTGTTAATGTAGTGTTTATAATTGTAGCCATCAATTTCCGAAAGAGAGAATTGAAGTAGAAAATGCTATTTTTCAACTTGTTCAATTCTCAGTGTGGGGATAACTTTCTGTCAGCTGAAGTATATGGTCTATATTGTTGTTTCCAAACACACAAGGGATCCACTATTTCTTGATATGTGAAACAGCACTGAGGCCTTCACGTGAATATTTGGCACAGATGATGCAGTTATCCTGCTCCATATTGAAGGCAGAGGGTATACCCATATATCGTTGTGTTCAGTATCCTCGCGAGTTTGTTCTCGTCTTCCCACGGGCATATCATTCGGGATTCGACTGTGGTTTCAACTGTTCTGAAGCAGTAAGCTTTGCTCCTCTTGAGTGGCTGCTTCATGGACAGAATGTTGTAGAGCTATATTGTGAAGAGAGGAGAAAGACATTAATTTCATATGATATGCTTTTGCTGGAAGCAGCAAGGGACGCTGTGAGGGCACAATGGGAAATTGATCTGTGTATGAAGAGCACGCCAGATAAATTAACATGTAAAGATGCCTATCAAAGAAATGGGATCTTAGCAAGAGCTTTGCGTGTAAGTCTTTCAGCCCTAAATCCTAGATTTACTGAACTTGCTAGGTTTAATGAACTCGTTTAAGTCAACTCTAAATTCTGCTGGTCATTAACATGCATTCAATCATTTATCTTGAGAAATGAAAATGATCAAACAGAGGCACAAATTTCACTCTCATTTTAACAATAAAAGAAAGTTCTGGAGGCCTTCTCTTCCTCCCTCTTTCATTTCCTTTTTTTTTCAGGTTCCCTATTTCAGATTTGGCTACTTAGTTTGCTTCTTTCACATTCCATACCTGACATCCAATCTTATAATATTTTGTTACCTTTATGGAGTCTTGCATCAGGAGCGAAAGTATCAAGAGGGAATACCTATGCAATTCTTTGAAATCACAAAGAATGGACCAAACTTTTGATGCCACTTGCAAGAGGGAATGCTGCATATGTCTGCGCGATTTACACTTGTCTGCTGTAGGTTGTTCATGTTCAGAAGACAAGTTCGCGTGTCTTATTCATGCGAAACAGCTTTGTCCTTGCACTTGGAGCAACAAAATCCTCTTCTACCGTTACGAAATCAGTGAGTTGAATGTCCTTTGTCAAGCTTTGGAAGGAAAATTAAGTGCAGTCTATAAATGGGCCAAAGAGGACCTTGGATTGAGCTTTCAGTCTGTTGCCTCCAAGAGATCAAAACAAACCTCGGAAAATACAAGCTGTTCAACCCCACCCTCACAAGGCTTGAAGATGGGGGATGCTGTGCCCCAGTCGGTACTGGATGCATACTCGAAGTGGAAGCAACGAAAATCGCAGGCAACATCGAATGCATCAGAACTGAAACAAAATGAAGTGGCATCCCAAGCGATGGAGACTCGCCGCGGCACTTATAGTAGTACTTTCAGCATTCGGCCAAAAGAGAAGACACCTTTACTTGAGTCAACGATCTCTGATAAGTCGAAAGCAAAAGAGAAAATGTTGGGGTGCCAATCTCCTACGACATGCATTAGCGGAGGAACCAATGCTGCAGGCATCAGAACTGATGTGATGGCACTCGCGGGTAAGTCAACAATTTCAAAGAAGGTAAAGGGAGACCCCAATGTATCTACAGTTTCTTCTTCTGTTGCAAACTCATGTTACATGTCTTTTCTGCAAGAAAACACATTAGTTGAAGTTTCATCTGATAGTACAAGCTCATCTTCTTCTTCAGAATCCGACGACACATAAGGTAGTGTTGGCTCAAATTTTTGTAGGAGTCCTCCGTAGGTTTATCTGTGCAGGATAATCAGTTTTTCATGCAAAGAGCTGTACTGGAAATTTGGATGATACATCCATCAAGAATTCCGGATAATTTAATTTGGTATCAGTATAATTACAAAGGGTGGATTGTAATCTAGCGTTCTTTAGCAATACCTAAGAACAACTTTGTCAGAAATAGACACAGCCGATGGTTAATTGCATCCTGAGTTTTTTGGGATTTTTCCCCCGCTTCCTTTGCTTCTATATTTTGGTATTTCTGTCTGTTTGCGTTTCGATTTTAGTCCTTGCATCCACTGTATATGCTGTGCTGCCGCATAGGGAGTAACAGTGTAACGCTAAAATTGGAAACCAGAAATCAGAACAATTGAGAGGATTCACTCCCAAGGTTAAAGGGTTTAATTTTTACAATTATCAAGAATCTTAAAATTAATTTATTTTTGTTAGGGATTAATATTTTTATTGATAATGTTGCTAGGGACTAATTTGGGGATTTACTTCGATATTAAACTCATATTTAGGTATTTCAATATTCAAATAGAAGATATTGTATTATATATTAGGAAAAATTATTACAAATGCTTCCAATGGAGTTGATTCTTAGACAACAGGCTACATGCATACGCACATAAAAGCTCAATTCAACATCAACCCATATCCATACAGTGTCACAACAAAATTCGTTAGTTCACATTCAATCATTCGTAAATAATCTTCTTAGCTATTTATGCTTTTTATCTGCTTTTTAATGACTGTTCGTATGAAATTGAAAATGAGTACAAACAAATAGAATAATAATATACAAAAATAAAGACTGAGATATCATGTTCACATCAGTTACAGCAATATCTTACTTCCTGAAAGTACATTAATAATGACGCACAGAAACAGCTACAAAATCAGGCCCACGATGTCGGTAGGTGACTAGGTGTGACATTGCATGAAATAATCCACATATCCTTTTCTACCAAAAAGAATCCTCTGAATCCCAAGATGATACCATAACAGAAGAGCCCCTAAACCTCTCTTGAAATTGGGTGGATTCAATTGTTTAATAGGTAGAAAGAATGATTCAATGAACAAATAGAAAGAGGCTCTAAGAATAACCTGATATAATCATAAACCAGCTGAAACCAAACCATGCAACGTGACAATCCCAATCAGGATATTGTTATCATTTATCACGGGCAAAAACTGGACTGGTGATGGAGGTGCTTCCATCTTCTTCATGGCCTCCACTGCCATAGCTTCTGGACCAATAATTCTTGGTTTCCTGACGTCCAAAAAGAGTGTCATCTCAAAAGACATACCTATGGTTGTGATATGATCAGCATGCATCAAGCACCACATATACAAAATTACAAATTTATCTTAAACAAGGTTCCAACAAGTTAAATGTGTCCACTCCCGACCAACAAACTCCCAACTACCCCAACAAGAGCTAAAGAACAAGACAAGAAAAATAAAAGATTTCACATAAAGTCCCATTCATTTCCTGATTTGGAGGGTGCAAAATCTCGAGAACAAACTTCTGAACAATTATAACAGGTATACCAACTTCTATATGATGATTACAGGATTGTATATCAGATGTTTAATGGGCAGTCCCCCGTTACCTGTTGCACATTTCCCCCACAGTGAGTTTGAAAATGGCCTGCCCACTAGCTTTGAGAGTACGACGTAGATCACCATCCGTAAATGTCCCAATCAGATGATGATCATCATCTATAACAAGCAGACATCCACATCCTTTACTAGTCAGCTCCACAAGTTGATCCATAATTAAATCTGATTCCCTGCAAATGGGAAGCTCATCCTGCTTCTTCATGAGATCTTTCACCTGCAAATAGTTATTACGCAATCACCAATTCACATCAGACCATAAGCAATTACATGTCCTTGAACCATGGCTTATATAGCCCTTTTTTTTTTAAGTAGTTGTATATCTTCATATATATAAACGAAAGAAAAACAAAAGAAAAAGAACAGTTACAAACTACAATTCAAGGACAGTTCAATGCGAACTCCTCATGCCTTCACAGGTATCACTAGGAATTCATTCACAGACCAACCTATTTCAAAATAATAATGCATAGCACAAAAAAGATTCCCTTCACCACTAAGAACTATTTTGAACCCAACAACCGATGATGGAGACCTATTGCTTGATAAACCACTAATGGAATCCAGATTCCACATACTTTAGATTTTGTCATCATTTCATTTCTCACTTCATGAAGAATCCACGTGCATAAATTCCAAACATATAGTTTCAGTCCCGCTTAGATCTCAGGAACACCATTCCCACTGACCTCAGTTCTCAACTTTTATCCCTAACAATTGCAACATCCCAAAAAGCTAGCTGCATTTCAACACAAAAGAATCCAAAAAATTCCTAGCACCCAAGAAAAAAATCAACAAAAGAGACTCAATCATAACAGCAGTTAGAAATAAAAAATAAAAAAAGGGGGACAAAAAACTGCCATCACCACAGCATACACCAAATCACAAACACCCAATGCGCACCAATAGCTGACTCAAAATCCAACAGTGAAAATGACAAACACTGTCTAACTTAATTAACAGTATGCTCATTCTTAATTAATTTTCACGAAAATGGAAAAAAAAATCGTTATCTAAACCACCATTATCCATTCACATTATACCTGGTTCGAACTAATCTGTCTCAAGCGGCAATAGTAAAACTTCAATTTAATTATAAATTATTTTCACATCCACCAATTCTTTCACAAATCCAATAAACCCGAAATCAGCTCACCTTGAAGATAAGGCTCTTGCCGATCTTGCCGGCGGGGTGGTTCCCAGCGTACTCCTCCTTGCTCAGATTCCTCGCTCCCATGAGCGCAATCGCCACCGTGTCACCGAACACCATCTGAATCGCGGTGGACGTCACCGGCGCCAGATTGAACGGACAAAGCTCCCTTTCAAGGGGCAAATGCACGGTCATGTCGCAGATCGCCTCGAGGGCGCTCCCCTGGACGGAGGTGACGGCGATGAGGCGGGCGCCCTTGGCCCTGGCGCAGGGGACGAGGCGGAGGAGCTCGTCGGTGGCGCCGGACTTGCTGAGGAGGACGAGGATGTCGGCGGCGGAGAGGATGCCGATGTCGCCGTGGAGGGCGTCGAGAGGGGAGAGGAAGGCGGATCGGACGCCGAGGGAGACCAGCGTCTGCGAGATCTTGTTGGCGACGAAGCCGGACTTGCCGACGCCGGTGAAGAAGATGGTGCCGGCGGCGTGGAGGAGGGCGCGCGTGAAGGCTAAGGTTTGGGAGTGGTCCATGCGCTCGAAGAAGAAGTTCAGGTGCCGCTGCTGGGTCCTGAAGAGGTCCGCGAGGGTGCTTTCGTCAATGTGGTCGTCGGCAAGGGGCTGTTTGGGTGAAACCGCGTCTGGGAATTCAGGCAGAGAACCCATTTTTGTTTTGTTTCTGTTTTCTTAGAGAGAGAGAAGAAGAAGAAGAAGAAGAAATAGAAGTAAGAAGGGTTGTGTTGGTGTTGTGTAATTCAATGGTGGTGCTTTTGGTTCTGAGAAGAAAGGAACATTGCCTGTGCTGTTTGGTGTTCCGTATATTTACGCGGTAACAAAGGGGCTGAGTCCCCCATTTTATTATTATTATTTTTTCAATTAACTGATGACTCATTTAGTGCTTGTTTTTCATAACTGTGTAATTTAAATGTTATGAATGGCAAAATCTAGTGTCGAAAGAATTTTTTTTTTTTTTTGGTAGTTGAAAGAATTTCTTTTATATAATGGTAAGATCCAATTTGACTGAGGTTAATTTTTTTTTACAGTATATTAAATTTTAACTAATTTAATTTGAGTTGGATGAGTTTATTAATATGAAAATAAAGATTTTTTAATATTTTTTTATTCATAAAATTTAAATTCAAAATTATATTTGAGAAAAATAAGTTTTTGAACCAATTAAGCAAATCAAAAATTAGTTATTATAAGATTAATTTTAATATACTGTCAATATTAATATAAAAGAAATACTGTTATATAGCCTCAATTTAAGTATAACTTGATTTAAGGGGTGGGTAATGGTTAATCAATAAAAATCTAGTCCGACCATTGGCTGCCTAGTATAAAAAGCTTAGATGACCTTATTATAAGGGATTTGGATGGAAATGAGCACAGCCAAAAGTTAGCTTACAAGTGAAAGGATCCGGGATTGGGTAGAATACTTCCAAGTGATTGTTTGGAGCTACTAATCCTAATAAAAGCCCCTAACCCTCTAACGGGTCAAGATGTTTTGGCATGGTTTCCTACAATTGATGGAGAATTCTCATTAAAATCGACCTATGAATATTTTTGGTAGATTGGGATTTCTCAATAAGATCCTGTATCATTTGATGAATGTGAAAAATCAAAGCTGCTCAAAAATTAAAATCCTTTATGTGGTTGGTATTAAATGATGTGTTGTTAACAAATCTAGCTAGGCGTAGAAGAGGGCTGGTGCCAAATGATACTTGTGCCTTATGTGGCAAGTTAGTAGAAACTACACTCCATGCTCTTCACAACTGTGAGGTTGCGAAGGGTGTACGGAAGAGTGTAAAAACAAACTTTATTAAGAACTCCTTCTTCTGCAAGCCGTTATTGGCTTGGCTAGAGGAGAACCTCCTTGATGAAATTCAAACTTTAAAAGGGATGAAATTAAAGATGGCAAACGGGTCAACCCACCCCGTCTCCGTGTAGGCAAGTTCTTAAGCCGAGGCATGCCAACTCGCATAATATGGGTTGACTATGCCAACTCACCCCATTTTTGTGCGAGCAACTTGCCAAAAAAATAAAAAAAATAAAGAAATTTTTTTTATATGAATTAATTCATCTAATTTTTCTGAAAAAAATATAAATAAATTTTTAATTAAATATAATAATATAACATCCATACAAATTTTAAAAAAATTTCTAGTTACTTAATTAAATACCAAATTAAAAAAATATGTCAGCAAAAGATATTATTTAACAATTTAATATCAAATTGCCCATAAATATAATACATAACTTAGGGCCGCCGTTGAACTTGAGAGCGATAGAATTGAGAATGAGATGAGTGAGAGTCGCAAAAAAGAAAGAGTTAGGACATTAGGTCACGTATGCATATACACTCATAAGTCTAAAGTCTCACTTACATAATTGATTTTTTTATTTGGGAGGGGGGTAATGTGACATGGTAATTCTTTGAGAGCTGGGGGACATGTGTGTTGTGCATGGGCCAAGGGCCCAAATATTGAGTTTATTTTATGAAAAAAATTGAAAACAGAAAAAAAAAAAGGTGACTCACGAGCCAAACTCTTACTACCTCTATTCAACCCGCAAGTTACGCTAGTCAATTTTTTCTTGTGGGTTAAAAATATCAACCCATCCTGCCAAAAAAATACGGGTTATACAAGTTTGACCCGTTTTACCATCTCTAAATGGAATGATACTTTTTTTTTTATAACTTATTATTTAATTTGATATAGCAGAAATCTATTTATATTTGAGTATAACCCTAATGCTCATGCCTATCTTGATTGCAGGATTTGGAATTTGGCTAAAAATTATGACCAGAACCTCAAGTTGACATAAAGAGCCAGATCAAGCATCCTGGCAATCAAACAAATTCAAGTGTCTTGGAAGCCTCCTCCACAATATTGGATAAAGCTGAATGCAAATGACTCACTTTTAGGCACCTCTTTGGAAGCCTCCTGTGGTGGAATAATTAGAGATCATGAGGGAGCTCTCACTCTTGCATGGGCTGTTAATATGGGAACTTGCACCATTGCTATGGCAGAATTATGGGAATATATTGGGGTTTATGTGTTTGTCACAATATGGGGTTTAGAAATGTGCTAGTGGAAACAGAAGTTGTACTTATTCTATGATTACACTTGGAGTTCCTGAATCTCATGTTTGTAGATCCTTGGCTCAGGCCATTAGAAGTCAGTATGACCGTGAAGCAAACATGTGTGCGGATAGTCTAGCCAAGGTAGGACAGAGGCTTATCAGGGGAATAATGTTCTTTGACAGGTTGCATGTTTGCGGTTGGCTCACATTTTTGGCTAATTCGATGGGTCATGGGTGTCCTCGTTTTGTAAATTGTTATTTTTTTGGGGTCCTCAAGTCTCGTTATAAATAAAAAAGAAAATACTGTTATTTAATTATATATTTTTTTTATAAAATTATTAAAATAATGATAATTAAATATTCTTTTTATACTGCTGCTTAATGGAAATCAAATTCATTTGTATTTAGTACTAGATGCTAGACTTCGGAATGAGAGGAGTGTCGGCGGCAATTCTGCGGCATTAAATTGCTCGATAAAAGTTTTTCGCAATTTGGTAATTTTCTACGACAAAATGTCAAAATCTTTCGCGCTCATCTTCAACCTTGTTTTATTAATATTTTATTGTTTGGGACGCGTTCTTGAAGAATTTTTTTTTTTAACAAAAGTTAGAGAGTATTTTATGTTTGAATATAATATTTGATAAATATATATTTTAAGTTTGAACGAGTTATTAAAAAATACTTGTTTTTAGAAATACAAATTAGGAAAACAAAGTTCATCTAAACTCATTAAAATATAACGAAATGTGTTTTAAAAAATTAAATCAAAACAAACAACATATCTTTTATTAAACACTTATTAGAGTCCCTCTTATTTTTCATTGTACCAAAAAAAAAAAAAAATAAACACTTTTTACAATTCTGGTATTCCTCTTTGAAATAAGCAGCATCTCTGGCTTTATCGGTGCTTAAAACAATTTTGTCTTTGCCATATTACTCTATATCTCTAAAGTCAATAATTTTATATGAGGAACTACTAAACTCAATCACTTACTGCTGTTATTCTGCATTTTTTCTGTTAAGGTCTATCTTATAAAGGTATTTAAATTGAATCAATGATTGATTTCTAGGTTTCGTTGTAAACCTAATTAGAGTAGATTTTTTCTTTTCATTTTTGTTTTTAATACTTCTTTGATTTGCACTCTGTAAGAATCTATCGATATTTATGATTAAATCCTCCTATTCCTAGAGGTTGTATAGGAATAATTTGTTGTTCCCTTTTTCTCCATGTAAAAGAGCTTATTTCAAGCTCCAAGATATAAGTCTTTTTTGTTTTAATATTCTTTTCTCGAACACAAGAGAAGATCAATTTACATTTCTATTATTTCTATAAAATGTGATATATCTAGATAAAAAGAAATCCATCAAATCATTGTTTCACGTATCAAATATTTTCTTTTCATGTTGATGTATACAATATATTTCCAGCAATTAATGGATAGGAGAAAGATACTTTCACTTACAGTCTTTTATTATTAAATTAAATATAAAAATAAAAAATTCAATACAGTATTAAATAATCTGACAAATAGATAAAAACCTAGAAAAGTAAATAGAAAAAATATTTGAAATTTTTTACTGTGATCTGCAAAAAAATATACTTTGAATTTTTTTATATATATTTGAAAGAAAGGAAAATAGAACAAAGACAACAATAAAAGGAAACAATGTAAAATAGAAAGTAAAAAAAATATGAGCTTGCAGTAGTTTCCTAGACATAAAAATTAGAAGAAATTATAGAATGATTTTTTTTTGTCAATTTCACGAAAAAGATTCAAGAATAAGATTATTTGATCAAAAGGGCAAAGTATGTTTGGGGGGCTCGCTGGTAATAAGAGCGAGCAAAGATATCATTTGTTTCTTAAATACTTATTAAATTAAATAAAAAAAATTATCTATCAAATTTATGAGTTATAAGACAATTCATGATTTATGGCCTAGGGGATTTGGAAGACTAGAAAGGAATAGGTGGATTGAGTTCATGGATTTGACTTAGGTATCAATAGAGCAATAAATGATTTTTACAGCCAAAACCCATTAGAAAAGAAGGGACAATCTATAAGAAAAAAAATCATATAGAAATGAGAAAAACCTCCAAGGTCCCATCCTTGAAAATGCTAGGAGGTGTTCAAAAATGGTTGAAGTAGTTGAATAGGAGGACCATTATGACTGTAGCTCTTGGCAAATTTACCAAAGATGAAAATGATTTATCTGATATTATGGATAACTAGTTACAGAGGGACCATTTCGTTTTTGTGGGTTGATCCAGTCTGCTGCTCCTTCCTTGTGCCTGTTTTGCCTTAGGGGGTTGGTTCACGGGTATAACCTTTGTAACTTCATGGTATACTCATGGATTGGCAATTTCCTATTCTACCAAGTAGCTGAGCTCAAAAAAAATAGATTCAAAGATTAGATATAAATGGGTTAAAAAGAAAGGAAAAGAAAATAACTTTTTTCAATCTGACTCGCTCTACTCAGCTGTATATGTATGGTGAAATCAAAGTGATTTATACTTCAAGCATCAGATCTCAGGTCTCAATTAAGAGGAGTCATGGAAAGAGCAGGTTCAAAATCTGAATCAATACCTTTTTCAAATCCTGCAGCAGTTGCGCAAGCTTTTCTCGTGTGCCATAAATGATAAACAAAATCAGAAGTAGTTAACCAACTTCTAAGAGAGACATAATTGATTGCATTAATCTCGGTAGCTACGCCACCCATAGAATTTAAAGAACCTAAAGGAGCATGAGTCATATATTTCGTGGAATGACGTTCTTGTCGAGGTTATATGTCTTTTTTCAATCTACGCAAGTCCAAACTATTGGGATCTCTTAGAGGTTTAGGGTTTAGGATTTAAGATTTAATCAGGGAGCACATAAATCCCAAAAATACAGTTTCTCCCCCAAAAATTACTTCTTCGATCGGGGAACGAATTAGATATTTACCAAAACTGGTAGGTCCCTAAGCAAATCCTACATTAGCCCCAAGACATTGGCCTCTAACTAAAAATGTAAATGCTTGAGCTTGAGAAGCTTTTGGCCTAGTGGGCCCATAACATTTATTAGGATAAGCGATATTATTAAACCAAGCAAAGCAACAAGTAATAAAATTAAAAACAGATAAAGCACCTAAAGTATAAGACAAATAAGCTTCTTCAAACCATACAAGTGCACATCAAACCCACAAAAAAGGTTTGGTTAAGATATGCTAGATTCCACCAAATATACAAATGGAACCCAACCATACATGCCCTCCAATTATATCTTCTAGATCATCCACACTAACAATCCACCCTTCTCCTTCAAAGGTGATTTTAGTAAATAACCAAATAAAATACTTGGACTAAAGGCCAAATTGATAATTTTTCTTACATCCCCATCCCTGGAGCCCAAGTATCATACATACTCCCAAAATAAAAAGCCTTGTATATATACTATAAATTAGAAACGATCCGTTTTATTGGACTCATGGAGACAACAAACAATTAATCACAACAAATTAAAATTAAATATACTAAAATTTTATATATATATATATATATAATCGAATAAACATAAAATAATACAAAATAATATTTAGAAAAAAAAGTGTTTTTATTTACAGTTCTGTTATTACACTTGTTTAGCATACTTTTAAATTCTTACAGTGCAAATTTTTGCAATCATACTTATTAATTTTCAAAAACAATAGTACAGCCCTTTCAATATTGTAAATTTTAACTAATTTGTTAACAACTTTTGAATTTTCAAAAGGCAAAAGTGTCTAATTCTAAAATATGAAATAAAACAAAAGACTCACTACTCTCTAGCAAATTTACAAACTATTACAGACCTTGTAGCATGAGTTGAGATATTAGTAGGTTTAGAGCCTGATTCAAGTGAATGGGAAAATCCCGATTTCCTAGGTGAATTCCCGATTTTCAAAGCAAATTTTATCAAAGAAAGAAGAGATTTCTTTTTACTAAAATTGATTCCTCTTGGTATACAAACAAGCACTTAATATTTTGGTCCATCCCCTCGCTGATTTAGTTTTATTTTGTGCAATTCTCTAATTTTACTTTAGATTACAAATTGGCCTGACCCTATGGTGAAAGGGCCATGTGCCAATTGTTTTAGTCTAGTCTTCTTTTATTTTTGGGTTTTGTCTTTTGGTCTCAGTTCTTTAGGTCTAGTATTCAATTGGGCAATTCACTTTCTGACTCTTTAGGCCGACTTAGAGTTCGTGACTGCGTCGCTTCAATTGTTAGGCCCAACCTGAGGTGGACAAGGGGGAAGAAGCACAGCTCAATTGCACAAACGGCTTTTGACCTGCAATTTTCTGGCCAAAAAACGAGGTTTTGACCGCAAAAAAAACACCAAGGTTTTGCAGAAACGGCTTCATACACCAAACTAAAACTAGAGTATTTGAATATAATTAATTATTAGTTAAATGAAAATTAAATATTTTATAAATTTAAAACTAAGTTTTTGAAGTGACTAATTCTCCATTTCTCATTTTTGTAGGTATAGTCAAAACCCCCTTAAAAAATCCTAACTATTTTGGTGAATCTCCAGCAACTGATATTAGCAGAATACCGATAGCTAAATGTCTTGATGAGTTCGGTTGAATGGAATGATGATTTCTTTTAGAGCACGAGGTATTGATCTTAGTAGTTTGACTAATTTGAACAACTTATAAAATTAAATTTTATTTGAATGTAAAAATATAAAGATTATACAATATTCTCATAAAAGTTACTTTTATAAGTTCTAAACATGTTTAACAATTAAGATAATTTATTATCTCAACTAATTTTTATGAGTATAATAATTTTTTTTTAATCACACATGATAAATTAGGTAAAAGAGCTCAACTTGAATCGAATAGAGATCAAGAAAACTAATTAATTTGAAAATTGTGAACAATTAAAAGAAAAAGGTTATCCATTCCCTTCAGATCAATTCCGGTTGGAGTTTTTTTTTTAATTCGATGTTATATTTTTGTTTTACCATAATTGAAAAAGAAAAAAATGATTGATTATAGGATATTTGATTTTATTTTTATAAAATTAATTTTAAATAAAATTTATTTTAAAATAAAATAATTTATATTTAATAATATCTCTAAAAATAATCTTAATAAAATATAAAAAAATTTCAATTTTTCTAAAATCAACTCAAAAAATAAGAATTATTTCTAAAAATATACATCTAAGAAATTAATCGAAATCAATAAAAACCAAAATTGATTCTAATTGTGCAAGCGGTTTCCAAACACACGCTAGGACACAGAAGGCATCAGGGCAAATAACGCATACCACCCAACAAAGTCTAAACAATGCAACCCCTCGCGCGCAGCTGTCACCAATGTCAGCTACAATGACAAGACACTTAGGGTCCCACCAAGAAAACTAAGAAAAATACCAAAATAAAAAAGAGTGCATAATCCTAATACAATGAGTTAACTGTAATAGTTAAAATAATTACTACTTTTCCTAATTCATAATATCTATTATTTTAATTATTTATATAGATATTAAAAATTAAAATTTTAAAATTAATTATAAAAATATTTATTTAAATATTTTTATTTAATAATTAATTTAATATATTAATATTTTATTATTTATTATACTAAAAATTATACGAAGAATATAATTAAAATTTTATTAATAAATTTTTTATAAATATATGAGAATAATAGATAAATTAAATAAAAAAATTTGTTTAAAGTAATAGATATTATGAATTGAATGAAGTAATATTTAATAATGATGATAATTAATTATAACGTTTAGATATCAACTTAGTAAGTTGTCAAAAATTTATTAACTAATTAATCAATATTAATGAATCAAGTTCATATAAAAATTAACATATCACATTACCAAAAAAATAAAATAAAATAACATAACATATCACAAATGTTGGCGGATACATATGATTCCACGTGGCTTTCGAATGATGCTTAATTGAACGGCCCTAAGCAACCGACAAAGGCACAATAGTTATAGTAAAGGCCTTTGCTATCCTGTACCAAAGTGGGGAAAATCCTTCTCTCTCATTATTTATAATTTTTTGGGGAAATAATTAGATAAGCATATGCATTATGCAATGCAGCCCTAACGAGTCAGTACATGTGGTCCATTTTAGCGATCTGATATCACTCCTTTCCGTACGAAGACATCTCAGTTTTTGGTCATTAATTTTATTAAATAATGTTTTTCTCATTTAAGAAAAATTAATCTATGAGGATATGTCACATCGGCTACGAAGTACTAGTTACTGCCCGTGTAGTGTAGTCTTGTAGTGCTAACGAATATCTGCTTGGGGTCCGCGTTTAACATGATTCTTTGGTGCAATGCAATGGCTATATGAAAACCACTTATACATTATCATTGTACAACAATGTGAAAAGACCAAACGAAACGAAACAAAACAAAACAAAAATGACCCCTTCCCCTTTGTCCTCCTCTCACCTTATTTATCGTTCCAAGTCAAGTTTGAGACTAGTCATTGATTGTGATTTATGAAAACATGAGAAAATAGTTTTTTTTATCATTGAATTATGTATATGTAAACGAAATTAATAAAATTAATGTGATATTATCATCTTAATTTTCACAAATTAATAAGATATTGGAGAAATTATTAGATATTAAAATAATATTTTAGATAAAAATATAAATTCATGATTATTATTATCTTAAAATATTATTTTATTATTAGCTGTGAGCATATTCATATAATACTCTGTAAATATCAAATAATTTCTCAAGCAATTGGCATACAGTAACCCCTAAATCTAATTACTATAAAGACAATTGAACCAACTTAGTTAATTTGATGGCCAATATAAATCTCTTAATAGAAAGATCATGTTAATAGTTAAATAACAGTTGAATGATTAAGGAAATATTCGATAGCATAATCAAACTTTTTTCTTCAGGACATATCATATACAAGAAGTGTTATTTATATATATATATTTAAGTATATCTAATTAGATATCTACTCATAAAGTTGAAAAAAAAATTATAAAAAAATAAAAAAATAAGAGAGAAGATGAGAAATATATATATAGACACACACACACACAAAGAGGACAAACACTTACGGCCTTAATTATTCTCCCTGTATAAAAGTACTCAAAGTTTAAGTACATGAATTGTACGTTCGTACACATGCAATGCAACGACACATAAAAGGATGAATGTGTCAACATTCAAAACCTCACTTCCACATACAATGTATGTCTAGTCATATGCCAATGTGCACTGCAGAGAGGATTCAATAGACTTTACTCTTCTCACATGTATGAGTTGGCATCCCTCTTTGGGCATTTTGACCAAATTGCAGTGCATTTAGAATCAAATTATTGAAATGTAGTTGTTTTAAAACAAATCACCTATTTATGGTTATTTTTGCCACGCAAGATTGTTTTATTCTTTTAATGGCGCAAGCTGATCTTGCGCTACCATTGACTTCCCCAGAATGACAAGACTGATGGAGGTGGGGGTGGTCAGGTGGCGCATAGTGAAGATGCGCCAACCAGGGGGCATGACGTCTGGCGGAGTGTGAGGTGGCGCGGAATGAACATGCGCCACCAAGTTCCCCTTGTTCTCTCATCCACTAACCTCCAGACCACACTTGCACTTTGTTTATTTTTTACTTCCAGTGTTTCCATTGATATAAATCGGATATTTTTGTATAGTTCAAAAACATAAAAGTTATTTGGTGATTGTGTGGTTTAACTATTCCTATAAAAGTAATTTAAAATTTATTTATTACTTATAATTTTTAATTAATTTATTTTCAGCTCATAAATTATATAATTATTAGGTTTTAACTTTTTCATGAATTTAATTTTGTAAAAATTATTATGTTAAAAGGTATTCTATTTATTTATGAGTTTTTTTTTCTTAAGATTATACTTTAATTTTATCAACGACTTGAATTTGTAAAAAAATATTATTAATTTTTTTAAAATAACATTTAAAAAGGTATTCTATTATGTTAAAAAGTTCCTCTAACAACTAATACCTAATCTGGATGTCCATTTCAAATATATTGTGAAATATGTGTCTCTTACAGCATTAACAATGATGCATCTTCTGGCTCAGGATGAATGATGTATGATGAAGAAGAAGAAATAGATGCCATCTGTAAAAAAAAAAAAAAAGGTTTAAATTATCAAACTATTATATGCTTTTCTATATAAAATAGTAATGTAATCATTTTTATTTGTTTAGTAATATAAATTAAAATTTTCTTGATACACTTTCCACAAAAATTTTAAAATATTATGTGAAGATACATGTCAATTTTTTTTTTAATTGAACTTATAATAATCATATTATAACAATTAATACTTGGTCTAATAAATTTTTATTAAAAATTAGCTAAGTGTTCTTATACCCTTTTTTAAAAAAGTTAATAACATTTTTTTAAGTCAAACTCATTGATAAATTTATAGCCTAGTCTATGAAAAAACCTAAACACATAAATAAATAGAATATTTTTAAATAAAATAAATTTTAAAAAAATGAATTCAATAAAAAAAATAATAATAAAGCCTAATATTCAAAACTAAATATATCCTAATAATCTCTTTAATAAATTTTGTATTATATAGCCTAATGCTTCTAATGCAATATTTATTACAAATAAGATTATAAATATCCTAATAAAAGTTTTTAAAACTAAATTCATAAAAAAAAATCACTAGAAGCTCTTATAATTATTTTAAAAAAATTAATAATATTTTTTTACAAATTCAGGTCATTGATAAAATTAAAGTATAATCTTAAGGAAAAAAACAAACTCATAAATAAATAGAATACTTTTTAATATAATAAATTTTACAAAATTAAATTCATTAAAAAATTAAAACCTAATAATTATATAATTTATGAGCTGAAAATAAATTAATTAAAAATTAAAAGTAATAAATAAATTTTAAATTACTTTTATAGGAATAGTTGAACCACACAATCACCAAATAATTTTTATGTTTTTGAACTACACAAAAATATCCAATTTATATCAATGGAAACACTGGAAGAAAAAAATAAACAAAATGCAAGTGTGGTCTGCAGGTTAGTGGATGAGAAAACAAGGGGAGCTGGGTGGCGCATGTTCATTCCTCGTCACCTCCACACGCCGCCAGACATCACGCCCCTGGTTGGCACATCTTCACTATGCGCCACTTGATCACCCCCACCTCCATCAATCTTGTCATTCTGGGGAAGTCAGTGGTGGCGCAAGACCAGCTTGCGCCATTGAAGGAATAAAGCAATCTTGCGTGGCAAAAATAACCATTGACAGGTGATTTGTTTTAAAATAACTATATTTCAGTAATTTGATTCTAAATATACTTCACGTTGGTCAAAAAGCCTCCCTCTTTGACTGGGAAACTTTGCTTGCTTGGTGATTATTCCTCTTCAAATTAAAAATGTTTTAGCTTTAGGGGCTAGTTAAGTAATCTCATTTTTTATTAAAAAGAAAAATCTTGAAGGCAATCCCTCTTGCTAGTTAGTTGGCCTCTGCTTTCCCTTATATACAACCATACCACAGGTTTCTTAAGTTAAAGCAACATATTTTTAGAAGCATATGTTTTAGGATTACTTAACTTATAACTACATATAGTTTGAAGTATTTGTTTTGTGCTGAGTTTTAAGTATTTTAAAATAGATTTTATAGTTCAAAAGTTTATAATTGAGTTTTATATTTTTAAATTGTTTAAAATAAATTTTTATTTCACAATCATTACTAAATTGCAATGCATTATTTAAAAAATCAAATAAAATACAGTGGCCTGTTTAACATATAATACAATCAAGTAGGTGTCAAATGAGTCCTCTACTAAACAGGACTGAAATCGTCTATTTCATTTTTCTGTTTATCTTTCTTCTTCAGTTCAAAATTTGACACATAAAAAATTATGGATAATATAAAAAGAATTATTTGAGAAGAAATATATATTAATTTAAGAAGAAATATGAATAATATCATATGATTTTATAGATATCAAATTTTAAGTAGAGGAAACTTCTTGTGTCTTTTTTTTTTTTTCTTCACTCAAAATTTGACATCTATAAAATTATATAACATCACTCATAATTCTTTTGAAATTAACTTTTTTAAAAATACTTATAATTTTATATATGATAAATATATGTTTGTTAAGAGAACAGAAAATGAGACCCAAAAAAAAAAAAGACAGAAGAATTGAATGCCTCGCATATTTGGTACCCTTTACACAGGGAATCTGGGAGAAATTATTGCTCATGCCGCATGCTTGTGTCAATTGCGGGTAGTTTTAAAATGGTCCAGGCATGTACCCGGACATTGATGGTCCAGTTAATTATGACCATATAGATATTATTAAAATAAATGGAACGGTATAGATTGTGGGTGATAAATTCAATGTTTATACACAGATTTGCGGTGCATGGACGGACATTAGGTCACCCCGTAAATCCCAATGGAATAAAAATTTAAAGCGCTTTGAAATGACCGTATTGGACACCATTGGCAAAGTGGTGAGAAGCGCTACTGTAATGCTAGCTACTGAAGATGGTCCACTGCACCGGAAGTGGCCAAAGAACACGTGGCACGAAGCAAAAGCAAAAGGAAAATGAGTGGTGCAGAAGTAGCGAAAAAAATGTAATAATGAAATATTATTTATATATTTTTATCTTAGTTTGAAAATTGAATAGATACTTTTATGTTAAATATTATATATATTTGTTATTATTTTTGTTTTTTATTTTAATAAAATATAATAAAAATAAATAGCAAAATAATTTATGTACATCAAACGTTAATTAGACCTAATCAAGTCTCTCCATACTTGATTAATTTATCTATTATTTAATATATAAAAAGTTGTAATAGATAAATATATATAATATATTAACTGTATCAAATAAAAAATAAAGGTATAATGTATAATATTAGCTTATCATATTTTATTCAATATGATATGCCAAACACATCTTTTGTAAGACAAAATTGTAATTTTAGATGATATAAATAATAGAAAAATAAATATTCAATTGATGTGTTTAATATGATGTATTGAACATAATAGAATAAGTTAATACTATACTTATATCCTTATTTATTGTTTGATGTAGACAAGTTATTGCATTAGCTGATCTATTATAATCTCCTTATATATCAAAATAATAGAAAACTAAATCAAGTATAGGGAGGGCAAATTATGACTGATTAGTTTTTTATATATAAGGATTCGTTTATTTTTTTATATATTTTGTTAAAGAGTAATTAGTAAAAAATAATAAAACTATATAAATAAAAATAATATTTTCGTTAAAAATATTTAATGATAAAAAAAACTTTAAATGCAACATTTAATATAAAAGTAATTGTCGAAATTACTAGAAATAATATATAAATATAATAAATGATAGTTTAACAAAAATTTATTATTATATAATAGCTATTTAAACAAACATATTGATTTTTCATTTTTAATTAAGTAATTATTAAAATTTATATGTATATTTGTTATTTTTTTTCTTGTTATATGTTTTACGTTAATCTTAAAAACTAAAAATTATCAAAATATATAAAAGAGGGAGAGTATTATGTGTTGATTATTTTTTATATTTTATTAAAGCAACAAATATTTATTAAAAAGTATATAAATAAAAGTTTAATTTATGTGTACTGAAAGTATAAAATAATTTTATACTATCAACTAATAAATATTCAAGAATTTATCAACTCATGATAGATAACTATCCACTATAATAATTATCCACTGTAATTTGGCAAATTTTTGATTTTTTATTAATTAATAATATAAAATTATTTTATACTATCAATATATATAAATTAAATTTAATAAACAAATACTAAATATTATTAAATATAAACAAAAATTATATACAAAAAATAAACTATCTTTATTCACTTTTTATAGTTACATTTTTTTGGGATTATTTTGATAAATAATTATTTTTTTCATTCAAAAAAATTAATTTTGAAAAATTTGAATAATTTTTTAAAAGTAATCACAATCTCAAAAAATTTTTTTTAACTTTTTTGCAAAAATTAAAAAGAGTAATTTTTTTAAAAAAATTAATTAATTTTTTTTTTAATTATATATAAAATTTCAATTTCAAAATTATTTTTTTAATAATTTAATTAAACACACCTTTTATATATGTATGTATATTTTTTTTTTTCAAATCCTACACACAGCTTTTCTTCCGACTGACACATGTACGACATTTTTTTTTTGCTTTCATTACTCTTTTTTAATATCTTTTTCGTTTAAAAACAGTGAACCGTGCTGGCAGTTGGTACCTTATAATAGAATACCCTGACCAAAATAAAGGATAATTTGGTATCTCTATGCACAAAAAACCATCTAGTAATCTTGACAAAAATGGAGACCTGAACCATTTTAAAACGGCTGCGGCTACAATGATCCAAACAAAAATTCGGACATCAATAATCCAGAAAATAGGAGGTGACCCCCAGTCATCAATTGTGAAAGGATGAAATTAGGTGAGGTTGAGTTGGATGCTATGGTGCATCTTAGGATTAAAAGTGCATCACGCACCTTGTTATCTTATGGTGAGAATGTAAGGGTTTATCAGTGAAATCAATTATAGCATAGTGTATTATAGCTTTTTCTCATTCTTTCTTTCATCCCCGAGAGTCCTGCAAGTCCGCAGCCACTCAACCACTTTATATTACATTGATAGATAGTATAAAATTATATTAATAGAATAAAATTATATTAATAAAATTTTTTTAATTTTTAAAAATTAATTTTTATATATTAATAGTATAAAATTATACTGACAGTATAAAATAATTTTATATTATTAATATAATCAAAAAAATTTTATTAGTATAATTTTACTCTATCAGCACTAGCAAAGTAAAATTATATTGACAAAATTTTTTTAATTACACTGACAATGTAAAATTATTTTAAATTGTCAATATAATTTTACACTATCAGTGTATAATAATTAATTTTTAAAATATATTTAATTATATTTTTAAATTTTCTTAAAATTAGATATTATATTAATAAAGTAAAATTATACAGATAAAATTTTTATAATTTTTAAAAATTAATTTTATCTACTAATAATATAAAATTATATTGATAGTATAAAATAATTTTATACTATTAATATAATAAAAAAATTTTATCAATATAATTTTATTTTATCAATATAAAATTATATTAATAAAATAAAATTATACTGATAAAATTTTTTTATTATATTAATAATATAAAATTATTTTATATTACTAATATAATTTTATACTGTAGATATTTCATCCAACAAGCCAAAAATTGGCGCATAACAAAACTAATCACTGCTCGTACCTTTTGGACATTTCAACAAGCTAAAAATATTATTTTTTAAATAAAAAATAACAAAATCAGATATCTATTCATGCTCTTATAATGTATTATATCATATTATATTTATCCTCTAAATCTCAACCATTCCCTTTATAATATTATTATCTATATGGCTATAATTTATTAAATTATTGGTGTCCAGATTTTGATTTGGATCATTGTAAATGCAGCCTTTTAAAACTCCCCGTCAATTGCACCTATTCGTCATGAGTGTCGTGGGGCTGGACGAAAATTCTATTATATGCTCAGCCAAGCTCCGAATGACTGATGTCTCGTCATATCTTCTAGAATCAACGTATTCTTAGTGCGTATTGGAGTCTGGGTTGGTCCATCGGTTGAGCCAATTCTCTTGATGTTCATTGGCTACTGAACTTGCACGAAAATGTCTAGGATAACTGGGTCGATCGAATCATACTTGCTAAACTGGCAACATATGTTATGGGGACTGATTTTGAGTTAACATACATATACACAAACAGAACTCTCATGTATTAATTCTTCATAATTTTCTACGGTAATCAAACTTCACTTGGTTTTTTAAATAATATTTTCCGTGGTATATATATATATATATATAGTTTTTCCATTTTATATTAAAGGAATTTTACTCTTAATATCATATTCTATTACCATAGTTTGGACGTTAGTTTGCTAATTTATCTGGTTTATAGATATATACATGTGATTATTCTCTCTTATCTATGTAAGTCATGTATTAGTCTGGCATTACAAAGCTTTTAATTGAATTTTCCGCACAACTTTTCTCTTTTAATCTTTTTGATTTTGTGTATGCACGTTGCACAAACAAAGTTGAACGCTTTGAAAATTAAAGGTCTCTCAAAAGTAGAAGTTATCGTACGTATTTGAGTGTAACAACACCTTGAGGCTTTGCCTGGTGGTCACCTACTTTGATAATTTTCCTCTTTCCCTGCACCTTCAAATTAAATTTAGCTGTCCAACAATGATACATATTTACACTCACATCATATCCTCACAATCATATGAACTATAATTGGACTCACCTTTTTTTTATAGACAAGAAAGAGGCTCAACAGAGCTCCCAACATCAGAGAGAAGCCACAGTTCTTACACAACAAAAATACAATAAAACTTAGAAATAAAAGGAAAGCAAAAGATATCAGAAACATCAAACACAAATACCAATGCATACCCATATCAGATTCCCAAAACCGCCAATACCAATGTGCAAGGTTTTAAATTACGGTTGCAAGTGTGAATGCGGTTATTGCAACAATTATAAGGCGCATTGTAGCTATTGCATTATGAATTTTTTTTATATTTACAACTTGAAATTGAGTCTGTTGTGGCCTAGTGTGGCCCTGATGAGGCTCGTTATAATCCTAATGCAATTACGTTGTGGTCAATTTATATGAATAGGTATAACACCGCAATTGCGCTCTAATATAGTTGTGGTGGTGACCGCAATTGCAATATTGCAGCCGCATCACGTAATGCAGTCCGCAATTTAAAATCTTACTAACACCAATATTCACTTGATATCAGCAAACATAATTGGGCTGATAATTAATCAACATTAAGGTATTGAGCATGATTTTAAATTGCAGTTACAATCATGATTACAGTTGTATTGCGATGCAGAAAAATGTGAAAAAATGTAGCTGATACAGCTACAATTGTCACTGTGATACAGATGCAGAAGATACCGAAATAATAATATATATTGTGGCCACAATTGCAGTTACCGACCGTAAATTAAAACTGCTGATACAGAACACAAAACACATGATATCTGCACATAACAATTTACCTCCTCCATCCATCATCTTTAGGCCAAGCCTGTAAGATATATACTTATTTCTTCCTTCCTTTATCTTTTCCCAAAGTCATCTTAGCTGAACTATCCGTTAAAATTATCACCATATTGCACCTAATCAATTGATACCAGCAACCAGCCAAACTCAACAACATCGTGAGACATATAATTTTGTTTTGTCACCATGAGACATACACCTCCGAGGTGATTGTATTTAGCATATTTCTTAGTTGGCTTTAGAACCGCAAGTTTTTTCTGTATGGTTAAGAGAAGAGAGGATGTGGGAAAGAGAGGAAATTAAGGAAGGGAAGTGAAGGGAAAAGGCGAGGGGGGATTTATTTTGTATAAATTTTTCCTGAAAAAAGCAGAATTATTATTTTTTCTTTATTTAAGAGATCAAAATAAAGTAGAGAAAATAGACAGGTTATGAAATTATATTTTCATGTATAGACCTGCTGTCATCAATCTTATAACACAATACTTGATGTATATGTAATTTCATAAGTACTTAATTAAAATTTAATCCTCTCTTTCTCCTCATCCCCAATTTGAGAGGAGGAATAATTTATAAAGTTTGTGCAGATAGAATAAGGATGAAAACTTTCTTCTGATTTTTATTCATTAAAAAAATATCTAAACAAAAAAAAAATTTATCTCTACCTTTTTCCGCTATGTACCATCATGCTAACAATACATAAAGAGAAAAAGCTACGACATTAATACACACAAGTACAAAGTAGCGGAAATTGTGGAAGAGAGAGAAAACGTAACCGTCTTTAAAGACAATAAAAGTAGATATTTATAGAGAAAAAAATACATAAAACATCTTATAATAATGGGTTTTGCCAAAATTTTATATATTTTTTCTCTTTCTAAAAATATCAACTCTTACATTATTTTTCATATTCAAGTAACAATATTTTGACATGCATGTGTTCATGCTTAGATGCAAACAATATCGGCAATGCTTATGTATATCGTATGGCTTCCTTACTCACGACTTCTGATCTGGTTGCTTTTGGGGAGGGGTTTTCTTGAGTTCAGATATAGAGAGAGTTGAATTTTGTGCTGCAATTATTGTGTTACGCAGCTGTGTGATGTCTGCACTTGGATCTGCAAAACAGTGTTCATAACGTGGGAGGGGTTCAGGCCTTGGTGCAGTGGCAAGTCCCTTGGATTGGAGATCCCCCTTTCCTTTGCTTCATCAGAAAATGGCAGTCACTAGCTTAAATCACACAGTTATGGGGAAGGTAAACTTTGGATAGCTTTACTGCTCATTTTGGCTTCTATTGCCCGATTTGTTATCTGCCACCACTAGTTCTACTCGCTGATACACACACCAGACAGCACAAGTGCTTCAATCAGCATGCGTATGATTGGTTGGCCATTTAAAAAAGTGATCAGATGAAAAAAGGTTGATTTGAAATGAAATGAATATTAGTTTAAATTAAGTTAATAATAAAGAAAACTATAAATTGAATCTTATTCTTATTATTTTTTTAAAAATAATTAAAAATAAAATTGATTTATAATATTGATCCATTTAAATTTTTCATCTACTTGGCTCGAGCTGACCTCACTCGTATACATGGAAAAAAATTCTTCGTCCCAATCTAGCTATCAATCTCTAATTCAAACACCCTATTTGTACATTGACACTTGCCCTACATGGATGGCTAAAGAATAGTGGCCAAAACAAGTTCACTCTTTGCCTAGAGACTACCCACACCTTGCTTCACAAGAGAGTTTCACTCCCCCCTCTCCTAGCTAACTCTAATGTCTCACCCCGATTCTAAATTTCTAATTGACACCAGAGCAATTATCAATTACCATATTATTTAAAAATTAAATCAAGTGTTCTCTTTATAATATATATTTCTATTTTAGTTTGAAACTTATTTCCATTATTTTCTCTTTTTTGTATATTAAATTTTCTTTACTCAATTAAGATATCCTAGGTGATTTGAATACTGGAAAAAAAAATGGATTTACAAATTTTCAAATAAAATTTACTTCATATACTTATACATCTAATGAAAATGCATGGATTAATGTTAGAAGTATGATATATAGCAGCACTTTATTTTAAAAATTTTGACCATTCTAATCATGCCAAAATGATTTTTCAACTTTTATTAAATAATATTTAACAAAAGCAAAATGTTTTATCCTACTTATATTTTCATTCTCAGTTACTCCAAACAAGAGGAGGTAGTAGTTGGCAACATAGGAGAGAAAGATACAGGCTAACTTTACAGAAAAGTAGTTCAGCCTTAATTTTACATTTTGCTTGGTTTTGTCTATTCATTAGTTCATACTTCAATGTATCGAAGCGATTTTACACTAATTAAGGTACACAAGCGAGTGAGACTGGTTCGGTCCAAAAGTGTCAGAACCGAAGAATACAGTTTCTGCTAAACTGATTTTGGCTCGGTCTAGTTACATATATAGAAGATGATCAGGTACTTTGTTAAGGTTTCTAGACTCTAGTTCCGTTCCTGCAATGCTCAAGGACAAACTGACAGTTAAACGCATGGCAATTACTGATTAGTTTTACACTTAAAACAAAAAAAATGTAAGAACACTTTAAAAAAAATATTAGGTTAGACGTTAATCAAGACTCAAGAGAGACTACTTTCCTGTCTTCCTGATCATTCTTTTTTTTTTTTTTTTTAATGGAATCCTGTCTCCCTGATCATTATGCATCACTCAATCTCAGCCTGACATGAGTATTTTATAAGTATTGCAGCCTTAATCGTATGGAACATATTCGTATGACGTATTTAATATTTTTCTTAGCTAACATATCTACTATGTCATAATTAATTAAGCGCATATTAATATATAATCAAGCTCTCATATTAACTTGTTGCCGTTTGGTTGAAATGTTTCTTTTCGGATATTTAGTAGTAGGGAAATGAATTTAAGTCCTTTAAATATATTATCTCGAGTTTAAGTTATATAAATAAAAAAAACCATTAAATATTAGGCTCTTTCCGTATAAAGTCAACCGCCACTTTATAGTGTATTCGATATGCATGTGATACTTTAAGCTATTTTTTATTTTTTTTAATTTTATTTTTTATTTTCGGCCCTCATTGATGAGAAGAGGCATAGGGGATTGTTATATTATATACCATTCTTTTTTTTAATTAAAAAAAAGTTTAGGGTAAGGGGTCTTTTTTTTTTTTAACTATTTCTATATAATGCTATATTACTAGTCTCAATAAAATTTTGTAATAACATTTTACATTTTCTATTTAATAAAAAGTTTTAAATTTAAATTCAAATTATACAATTATTATTATAGACGAAAAGTCAACCGAGTGGCCGACCCCATTCGCCATACTATTCCGTTAGAACATAAGAGCAATTCACTTTCTCTGTGGCTCTTGTTTCCATTCAAATCAGTTATAAGCGCATATGTACTGATGATCCTACTCAATTATTCTACTATGGCCACACGTACCCTTTTAATTACCCCCTCATGTAGAGCACACAACAATACCGGATTTTAGCATATTGACAAATCCCAAATCAATGGTAAAAAGGCATCCCAATCTCCTCATTGATTTGGGCAATGATTTCATTCAAGATTAGTGAATAACAAAGCTTAAGTTATTAGACCATATTCATAGTAACAAATCCCGTCATTCGAAAAGATTCCTCGAGTTTAGTTATATATTCTTGCTTGAAAATGTAGGTCCGTTAATATACTTTTGTTGGGCAACAACACTCTGAACGATTTCACTAAAATTGAATCAGACGAAAATTTAGATGTAGCCACAGGTACAATTGTATATGTACAAATAGCTCATATAATTCATCTAATAAAAAAATCTCACGATGTAAGCTATGAGTTGATACAATCATAGACTTACCTCATTTAGAAAGTATAATAAAAAAAGATATATTTACAAGCATATTTAACAAATCTTCGATGAGAATTATACATCTATATTCTCATACTGGACCAGGCCCGTACCAGACCCCATTTGACTAGGTCTTTATTCTATGGTTCTTCGCTCAACTCTTAGACATATGGCTTGAATATTAAAATCTGTTATAAAATCTAAATAATCACGTCATTTATGATTTACTTGACGCCTTAGCCGTTATATTGCTTCTTCACTATAAATACCTCCACTTTGATCTGCTTACGTATGTTTGTTTCCTATCTAGACTACGGTCCGCAATTACTTTTATTTGAGTGTCTTTTTTTTTTTTTTTGCAAGTATCACCTCCGACGGGTTTGAGAAGACTTTCCCCACTCCAGGAGATCGGAATAGCCATTGCCGACCATCTAATCGGCCTAAAACCTAGGTGAACATATATACTTTTATATACTTTTTTTAATTTCATAACATCTATTTTATTAAGTATGTAGTAAATTTTTGAAATGCATAAATTCGGCACCTATTTCCACATATATAAAATTTACATTTTTTTTTTTTAAATGAGAACTTCTGATTTGTCCTCGAGTGCCGCTTAGCTGTGGAAATAGACTATAGCTTAGGCCAAGACATGTATAAAAGACTCTTTGTTTTTTGGTTTAAAAAAAAAAAAAAAATTGCTCACGGAATTTTGAGTAGATGTTGTCAGATAATGTCATCTCAAAATGACGATTCCAGAATATAAATCTTTGACGTTATAGATGAAACTCATCTAAAAACATAATTTACTTTGACTTCAACCAGCCATTTTTTGGTGACATGTATGAAACACTCTGCACACAAATAAAAATAGTTAACTTTTAGTTTAAGAATGATAACTAATAGAATTTCTTTTTTTTTTTTTTAAAAATCAAAGTATATAATTCACTGATAATTATATCTTTTTGTATTATTAACAAATAAAAATTGCTACTATAAACAAAAAATTATTCCCTTTATTTTAGAATATTTATTCAATTTTAATATTTTAAAATTTCAGAATATCTATCCATTTTTGATATCAAGATAGTATTAAAAATTTTTTTCAGTTATATCTTTAATTTAATTGTCATCCACTATTATCGTAATTAAAATTGAAGAATGTGCAAGGCCAATCTATTATATTTATATAAGGATAATTTTGTCTATTTATATAATTTTATGCCACTATTAAAGTTAATTTTTTTTCTTAATCTATGTATTTTTTTATTTTAGACAAATATTCTGAAACGGAGAAAGTATTTGAACAGCTTTAATTTATATTATTTGTATTACTTTTATCTTAATCTCAAGTTATGATTTAAGAATTTTTAGGATTAATAAAAATATTTGTATCTATGTTATTGTGAGATTAATCCTACCATTACAGTCAGCCACGACAAGAAAGATGAAAACTAGAATAGCAGAATTGGAGTTATAAACTGACGGCGCAAAATTGTTTTTGTTGCTTGATGACAACATTCTGTCTGCCATTTTTTTAAATAACAAATTATTTTTCTTTTATACCCAAAAAGCAATCTTCTTAAGTTTAATAATAATCCCAATGCCGGTGCGATCAAGATTTCTATGCTTTCAAAGTTTCTATATATATATATATCGACCTTCCATTTATGACTTAAGTTCGAATCTTATTTTTTTTATTAATAGTAGATGATTTATAAGTATTTTCTATAAACATTTAATAAGGTTGATCTCGATAAATACTTTAATTAAGCACTTATATAAAAAGAGTTTCTTACAAAAGAAGGAGTTTAATTTATATGCATTATTAGTATAAAATTTTTTATATTAATATTTAATTATATATTATTATATAGATAAAAATAGTTTTCTTTTAAATTAGTGGATGTGAAAGTTAACTACCTTTACTTTGTGATAGCACATGATTAAATATCAATATAAAAGAATTTTACACTAATAATGCATATCAATTAAACCCCAAAAGGAATTTGTATAAAAAGTAATTTACAAATAAGTTACATTGTATTTGGATACAATTACAAAGTACTTATTTTAATTTGTAATATTTATTTTTAGAAAATTGTGTAAAAGAGTTCTTTAAGAAGTTAAATATTTCAACTTCTCAAAAGATATTAAAAATGACTTTTTGGGAAGTTATAAATTATATAACAATTTGATCCAAATAGGTGTAAAATAACTTTTGATTACTCAAAAGTTTAAAAAGTCATAAAAAGTGCTATTCAAACGCACCGTAAATACAATATGCTAGTCTTCCCCTTAACCTAAACTAACTTAAAAAAAAAAGTGAAAAAAAAATAGACACACGAAATAGTTGTGATTAGTTGAAATGGAAATACACTATAACTTTACTCGAATCTTGTGATTATATTCAATATTTTGAATATAAAATTATTTAAGGAAAACTTAATTCAATAATTCTTTTTTATATTTAAAATTATATAAACACTTATCTTGTAATCAAAATAAATGAGAACAAGCTACTAGGAGTGGTTTAGTATAAGGGGCTTAGGTAATATATATGAGATCAAAGGTTTAAATCTCATCACTTCTAATGTATAAAAATAAATAAATAAATGAGAATGCCTTAGAGTTAATTCATTTTCATTGTCCATAATTTTAAGGATAATTTAAAAGAGACAAAAAAAGAGACCATAAGTATATAAAATGATAAAATTAATTTATATGTACTAACAATATAAAATAAATTTACACTGTCAGATAATAGAAATACAAGAAAATGTCAAACTATAAGTAAAACCTGGAAAAAAATACTAAAGTAAAAAAATTTCAGGTTTTTGATTATCAAATTATGTGTGTCTATATATATAAGTGCAAAAAAGTGTAACTTTTTATACATAAAATTATTTGTATGCAAAGCACATCATTTGGTGTTTCTTCGCATTTATTTTACACTTTAAAATGGAAGGATCGGGTTTTATTATGTGATTCGCGGGATTTATCAATAAATTGCAAATAGCGCTTCGGCATACTATTCCCATAAGTATCAAAATTAACTGGGGAAATTATATGAGAAATGTAACGAAATAACATTTCATAACATCTTCATGCTCAAATATTCATCTGATCAGCAATTATTTATAGCTAAATTAAGTTATCAGGGGAATACAGCTTTAGTTAATTAAGCTATATGTGCTTCTTGCGAGAATATTTATATTCACACAAGGAAAAGGGTTGCAGAGAAATAAAACTATATCGAAAATGACTGCTTAAAATTTCACTATTAAACTATAGAGCAGTTACAAAAATGATGATCAAATATTTCCGATCGAAGTACATACCTTATTATGGAGCAAGCCATACCAAGTGAAAAACCCAAGGTTTCAGTGAGCTTGAGCCGACACTAACTAGAGATTGTTACTATCATTTTTTTTTTGCTTTTTGGCGTGGTTATTACCATTATTTGATAATCAATCAATAACAAATTAAATAATAAAGCAGTTTAATTCTTAAATTAGGTATAAGGTGTTAACTGCATTAACCTAGTGATTATTAACAAATTAATGATGTCATACAGCTAATGCTTTAATCATGAAATCCTTTTAAATATATGGATACTGCCTAAAGTTTAAACTTATTAAACAAATACCTAAAAGAGAAATTATTATATAGTTCGAGAGCACCACGTGGCTGTGCTCTCAACTAATCATGTAAGTGCATTTTTATGGGATTATATGTTAGTAATAGACCTCATATAAAATATACTTATATGATTAATTTTGGAACACAGTCACATAATACTCCCGGATCATATAAGTATTTCTCTACCTAAAATGATTAGAGGAAGGAATAGATCCTCTACGTCCGGAAGTGGTAGTCTCATGTACCCCACTAGAATCACTTCAAACTCATCGAGCATGTATCCCGTGTCCCATTGGGTTTGGGTTGGCCAAATGGAGGTACAATAGGCGCCTCTTCATGAGTAGAGGGAATGCGGAAAATTCTCCCTTTTGAGACAAAATAATCACTTAATCCAAATGGGATGACCGAAACGCTATTTATTAAGGGACATGTTTGTCGGCCAAATTGATTAAGAAAATTAAATTTCTCACTGAAGATCTTTCTGTGTACTTTCTCTCCACTCATATTTTTTCCCCTACTACATGACCTAATTAATTATGTCATGTTAACTTGAGCTTGCGCCTAATTAAGCTAGAAGAAGCTAGGTATTTGATTTGAACACAACAAACTTTCTGTCCCTGTCTTCTTCCAGCTTAGGTGAAAATCTAAACATATGCCTACTTGAACATTCAAGAAAATTATTTTTTTTCCCCAAAAGTAATCAGTGATTTAAAGTGCTCCCATCTAACTTATTTGAAAACACGCCAGTGAATTAATGGCATCATGATCTACGAGGAGATTTTGGTTGTTTAGAAGTCTCCAGTTTAGGATCATATATAATCTAATATAAATATATATTAAGCTCTAAGCTAATAATAGAAGGTTTGTGACATTTGGTCATGGAGAAATTAATTACATTGTCTGCCATTAATTTTTCTTTGTTTTTTGGCATTTCCCCTCAATTGAAATGACAGCACTAGTGCATATATAAATCAAGTATCATCCATGAAATTGGCCTATTTAACGGCCAGCAGTTGGTCGTGATGGGAGAGAGAAGAGACCTCGTCAGTCATGAAACAGAACTTATTATGATTGAGCTTTAGGGCTATAATTCTTTGTCCACACAAAATACAATTGGAGGGGACAGTTACCAGTAAAAGTGGCAGCTGGGAAGGAGGAAAAGGAAATGAGAAAAAGAGTAGTACTCATTTGCAGATACGAAAAAAAAATGACCATCAATATGCGAAACACAAGATAGATGCAAATAATGTCATAGGCTAGAAATGACCATGTATGGAAGTGACTTGTTACCTGTAGCTTCAAAATTCGATGAATCAATTTGTGGCATTAAATTTCCTTGCAAATAGCAACTATATCCAGTAAAATTAAACCCACCAAGAATATAAATTAATGTCATATCCTAAAAGTGCGAGCATGATCAAATTGAGGCCACATAAATCTGCAAGTCCAAGTTTGACATTGATGATGATGATATTGAAGTACATATTTATATAAAGAGCTATGAATAATGCCATGCTTTTGGTTCCTTACAATAATAAGGGATATATCATGGCCTCCATGTACATTCACTCTCACTACCACTTTTCAGTACTCCCACTACTAGCAGTCTACTACCAGTACCGCACTGTCTGCTTTAAAAGCAGATGATGCATGATATCCCAGATCTTTAAACTTTTGCTTCTGCCAGAGCAAACAAGGTGCAAAGACAGACAGTCTACATGGACCAGACCACATAGCAGCTTTCAGAAAAATTAACTGACAAAAATCAAAAATTAAAAAAAGAAAAAGAAAAAAACCTAAATATGATGATAGATACCAATTTAGAGCATGACACTCTAAAAGCATTGATTGAGAATTTGAGATTAAGATGAAGATACCCCCCCCCCCTCTGAAGGATTAAGATTTCCCAAATATATATATATATAGTGAGAGAGTGAGAGAGAGAGAGTAGAATTTTCCAATGGAAAATATGAGAATTGGCCTTATTGAGTTGCACCTGGGGGTGGCATATGAGGCACTACGACACCCATGTTGGATTGTTGTTGTTGCTGCTGCTGCTGTGGTGGACGCTTCCGCTTCTTCTTCTCATAGCTAATCCCTCTTGCTTTGGACTGCAGATCACGAACCTCGCGAAGGTAGAGCCTCACGGCACGTGCTCCAAACGGGTTGGCCTCAGGCTTCCCTCCATTCTCCTCAAAAGCCGCACGCAGGCGACCTATGAGGGCATCAAGGCTACCCCAGGCTTGCCTCAGAGGGCATGGACATGGCGCTGGAGGGTTGGGGTGCCCGTAGAAAGGGCAGATCGGGGTGTGCACTTTGGTCTTTCCAAATTGGTCCAGGTATCTATACACATAACAATGATAGTTCACCCAAAAAAAATACACACATGTATATATTATGATCGTTTCCTAGTTTATAAACTTCAAACAATAGTTTCAGCAAAAGTTAACAGAAACAAGTAGCTTTTGTCCAAACTATGATTTAGAGCTTTTCAGACGAAAAGCCAAACATGAACACAGAGAGAGAGAGAGAGAGAGAGAGAGAGAGGTGCATGGTGATAACTAAGAGAAGAGGATATGTGTGTGTGTGTGTGTGTGTGTTATGTACCTACCGGAGAAATTCAAGGACATGTGCACCGCTGCACCTGGAGAGGGACAAGGGGGGTCGGTGATTCTTGAGGTACTGGCCAAAGGTGTTCCAGTCACGGCGCTTCTGGTTCTCGTAGCGGCTGCTGCTGGTAGTGGAAGCAGGCGAGGAGGAGCTAGCACTTGTTGCGGCTAAGGGGTTGGTGGTGCTATTGGTGAGGTTGCAGGTGATTTCAGTCTTACATGTGTCCATAAATTCTTGAATTGAATCCATGGAGAGAGAGAGAGAGAGAGAGAGAGAGCTTGAATGAACCTCAGGCTTTGCAGATCCAACCAAGGGGGTTCTTCTTTGACTTTGTGATGTCTTATGGAGACTTTTTTTCTGGCTTGTTGCTTCTAGGGTTCCTAAGACAATTACCAGTGTGAGAGTGTGAGGGAGGATGAAGGATAATTGAGATAAAGAGTTACCATACTTATAATTTGGACAACAGAGGATACAGTCTTTTTTTTCTAATATAATTTCTTTGTTATTTTTTTTTCTTTCAGAAGTTACTGTTAATGAAAACAACAAACCTTGAAGGGATGAGGGGAAAAGAAGGCAAGAGAGAGGGAAATGAAACAAACTCTGATTATTGATTGATAATACAAACTTTGATTAATTTTTGTTTTTAAAAACTTTAATAAGAGAGAGAGAGAGATATATAGAAGAGAGAGTGTGATGCATATCTATGTAAGGACCTGCAAATGGAGAAGCAGAGAAGATTTTCTTGATGTTGAGAATGTGATGAGACTGATGGGAGTGTGAGTGGACTGTTCCTCTTTTGGTCTTTGCAGTTGTAAGTTATTGAGCAATACTAGAAAGCTCCTAGACTAGCTGTGGCAGCGTTGGTGATGTTTTTTTTTTAAAATAGCTTTGATTTCTGAGATTGATAAGGGATTGGGTTTTTTCCTTAAAAGGGTGGAACAAACTCAAACTTTCATCATCGCATGTTAATGTTTATAATATATTCTTCGTTTGTGTTGTGATGATGGGTAGAAGAGAGAGAAGAGAAGAGATTAGGGCTTTGGAGGAAATAGGAAAGGAAGGGGTCGGACATGGACACTAGGTTGGGATGGAGACAGGAAAAAGTTTGAAGGGGTAAAAATGAGGGAATATAACATGATTCTGTTTCTTGACCCTGTAGTCTTGAATGACAGTTCCTTTCGCACTGACTAGAATGCCCCTATCAGTTTACCCTATTTAACTTTTCCTTTCCCTTTAAAAAGATAAAACTTTAATTTCTGACACCAGTTTTGTCTCCTCCACACCTTCATTATTATAATTATAATATATAATATAATATAATATAATATGTATAAAAGAAAAAGAAACAAAAATCAAAGAAATTCTTCTATGAATATTTTAAGAGATAAAAATCCCCTCAATTGGTCATTAAAAAAAAAAGGTTATGAGGCATTAATTCGATGTTGAAAAAATTTGTGATATTAGGTTAATTCTTAAAAAATTAATTTTAATTTATATTGATCCAAACCTTGATCTACATGAAGAAACTACTAATTAATATATATAATATATCACGTTATATGATAATATATCACATTATATGATTATTTGACATGTTATTTGTCTAAATAGATCCAAATTAATTGTTAAAAGAGTTGTATGATATTATTTTGATCCTTAGAAAAAATAAAAAATAATCTTTTAATAATTAAATTAATATCCTGTAATTCTTCTGAGAGTTCAATGTGATGTTCATCTTAATAGATCACATAATATATCATCATATAACATAATCTATCAGACATCAATTAAGACTAACATTTAGACTAACATAAAATGGAAATTAACGTGAAATGGAGGATAACTTTTGTTTTTTGTTTTCTTGATTCTCATGTGGGTGTTGTTTTTGTTATACTCCTCTCTTTTTTGAAGAGTTTGAGCCTTTTCAATAATTATTAAAAAAAATTAATATCACAGAGTGTTTCGAGAATAAATTGATATGTCACAATTCTCTCTACGACCAATTGTCGAGGACAAATTTAGAGTGCTATTCTTTTTCAAATTTGGATTATATTTGAATGAGAAATAACAAAGTGAAAGTGAACAGAGAGTATTCACGTGTATGGATTAGATTTCAATGAAATCGTTATGTGTAAATATTAAAAATATTATGCATGTGGTGTTGTACAAGCAATAAACTTTCCTCAAACTTAAACCTTTAAGTAAATCAAGTCGTATATGGTACATTTAACATAAATGACCCAAACAAGGCTCCGGCCTCTGCGGATCTATCAATTCGATCAATTGTTGTTTTTAAGCCTTTTTCTTTCCAATTAAAAGCCAAGTTTTGATGCATTTACTTTATTAAATTTTATAAATATTCAGATATAATTGTTAAACTGAAAATTTTCGTTAAGTATATTAAGATCATGATATTTCACATGATGTCAAAAATATTTTTAAAATTTTTTTAGAGGTTATTATTTTCAACTTGTAAGAAAATATGAATAAAAAATCTTTGAGTTTAAATTTTTTAAACAATTATATATTCATTTTAATTTTTTTTATACATACCTTTCAATTACAAAAAATAATTAAAAAACTTAAAAAATCAGGCCTTAAAAGTTTGTGGGTAACTAAGGAGGGAAGTTGTCCAATTTTAAAATCAGAGTAAATCACAAGTAACAGGACTTGAAGTTTGGACCTTTTTTTGTTAGCATTGTTCAATCTTACCAATTAAACTAATCCTCGTTTTTTTATGAAAACCGTATTTAATCAAGCATTTTTTTTCGGAAAAGAAAAGTGAAGCGTCACCCATTTAAAATCAATGTATGAAATGAGCAGGGAATGACTTGTCAATCTACGAGACCTTTACCAAAATGAGACTGAATTAGATATTTTATTGTGACTATATGCCAACAATAACTAAATAGTCATGCATTAATGTTTGAAGATGGACAAATTCCTCTGACTTGAATTCAGATGCTATAAGAAAGTTTGTTTCTAGTGTCAATGTCTAACTGAAAAAAAAAAAAAAAATTTGCTTGAACTGGCCATAAAACTAAACAAAGTCTTAGCACCCTTAATGCATTTTTTTACAAAATTATGAAGTCGTATATAGTTTTACTTTTGGAAAAGAAAATTCCTTTAAACCTGCTAAGTTAAACATTTTATCACGGACATCGAATGCAAAATTTTGGTCAACTAGAAGAATGAATTACATCAGTTTGTTTAACTGCGAAAATCTTGGATTAGACATTTTCGCTTTTTTCAGGAGGACAGGCTTCTGCTAATTGTTTGTACGACTATAATTTGATTTCTGTTATATATCGACAATTCTGTTTTGCAAACAATTTGTATGTTTTACTTTAAGTTTTCCAGGACTTTTCTTAAAGTCTTATAAATCACAACCTTAAAATATAGAAGAGATTATGGGAGAAAAATATGCAGTTTTCATTACAGAAATCTATCATTTATTGGTGTTTCCTCTCATGTGTACTTGACCAACAAAAAAAAAAAAAAAGGCGGGAGAGAATTTTCATCATTACTTAGTTAAAAACAAAAGTTGTTTTCAAGATGTAAATAAGATTTTAATTCGAAGATAAAAAAAAAATATATCTATTTTTAATTTTATGCAATTTACCCTCATATATAAAAATTATATTTTTTGATTTCTCGAACTATTGCCATAAAGCAACCACTCCATTGAAAAAAAAAAAAAAACTATTTTTATAAACAATGCTATTATTATATTAGCTACCCTAATTTAAAGATTTTTCACTTGTAACACGTACACGTACGTTTAGAAGCTTTTATTTTTACTTCACGGCGGTAAGAAGTTGATTTGACATAAAGTACCTTGTCCTCGTTTAAATTTAAAATAAAATTAAAAAAATCAGAGTAGTTGAGAAGTTAGGTTGGACCCCAATTCTCATTCTTCTTATGAAGCAACAGTTAAATTATCAGACGAATGCGTAGGAATGAATTTTATTTTCTTTTGGGGGAAGCAAGAATTTGCGTGAAAACTGCATACGCCTATTATTATTATTTTCTTCGGCAACATGCAGACGCCTATTTATTTTGTGTCAATGCCATATTTTTTAATTAAAAGAATAATTGTCGCTGCCACCGTTGGAGTCACGGCGAGTTGGGGGGGGGGTCTCGTGTCTAAGGTTAAGTTGCTGCATACTTGTGTGACCCCTCGCTTTTATAGGGTTGAAGAGAAATCTATTCATTAACATTTAACGTGGGTGTCCGTTATATCCCCTCAATTGAGTGATTGGAGGGAATACAAGCCATAGATTTCAGGAACTCCCTTCATGTAACAAACAATGTATGTCTTGGGGAAGGCATCCGGTCAAGGGTTGTAGGAGGGCATCTAAATGGGGACCCCGGGAAGATACTCTAATCAAGGACCTCGAGGGAAATTTGGTAGCCCAAAAAGATACTCTAATTAGAAATTCAATGAGAGCAATCTAATTAAGAGCATGGATAGACAATTTGGCTATTAGTACAAGAGGGCAATTGGCTCGGCTGTAGAGCCAACCCACAACCCCTCTTGACCTAAGTTCGAAGGAACAAAAGTTCATGAGACGAGGACTTACGAGTAATGGTTCGGCCATATGGCCGGTCCAATAACAAAAGTAGAAATTAAATTTTAGATCACTTTTATAAATTATTTCTTTTTTAAAAAATAAGGTATTCATTAAACAAAATTACGTATATAACTTTCACTATACTTATTAAAATATATTTAAAAATGCTGTCCTGCGATTGGCTGCTCCTGTAAACGCTGCTGTCTCCTCTTCATCATCCAAGTCACGTTTCTTAGCAAGCAGGACCTCAGAGAGAGTAGTCTTACAGAAGGTATACGTTCCCAAGACATGCATGTATTGATGGAGCAATCGAATGTATAATTTTTAGCTTGTTGAGCATGATGATATATCTGGGTTGCGGTTTGTCTGATTCCATGCATTGCAAATTTGCAGTATATTAGTGAAAGGGTAGTTTCCATCAGAGCTCAAATCACCACAGGGTAATTGCTAATGTTTAATAGGAATCCAATAACCCATACACTAATTGGCAGAGGCCTTCTCAACATGTAATCACTACGGATATATATAATGATCAAAGTGAAACTTGGAACATGTCCTTTTTCCTTCACTGCCCATAATAACAAAGAGTGTTGTTAGTGTTAAATGTTAATATATTTGTATAGATAAGGTCAATATAAATACAACACAGTTGATTTACTTAAGAAGAGAGAAAGATAAATACCTAATGAATTACTGGAAAACATAGTTATGTAATATTTAATTTAAGAGAGTTTATACGAGGAGTCAAATGCATTGATAAGCAAACTTAACTTATAAAAAGAGAATCAAAGTTCAAATTTTAGAGCATACAATTGTTAAAAAGACCTATTAATTATGACTATGTATAAGAATTTAATTTCACAGCAACGACAGTTGAGATACCTAAAGACCAAAAAGTATGAGAGTGAGACTATCATTACTTCAGTTGATAAACATAATATTTTGGTAAAAACCGACTGTAGTAGTTACCGAGGCAAGCATTGACATTGATAGCTATGGACATTTTTTTTTTCAATTGTTGAGAAGTTGTTTTCTTTCATATCACCTCTTTGATTGTTCAATCATTTTGTTTAATTTAAGTTGAGAAATCAATTTAATTAAACGTATGAAAAAAAAAAATTATAATTAAAATATTGCCTAAATTAAAGGAAAAAGTAACATGTTTTAAACACTTTATAATATAAAAAAGCCGGGAAATTAGTGACTATGTAACATGACTCTGTATCCAGTTTAAATTGATGTGATCATGCATTAGCTTAAGCGTTTAATATTTATAAGGAATTATTTGGCCTCGAAATTTGTCTTCAAATTTAACACTGACACTGATATTAGGCTATCGAATTCTAAATTCTTTTCCTAGTATATTTTTTAAAACTGATGAGATTCTGATGCCGTATATCAATTCCAATTAACTGAAAATCAACCGAATAAAACTCTTTTTGATTCTTAACACGCCTTAAATCTCCTATTCAAAGAAAGCAAGAATTAAAATATATGCTATGCATTCTACATTTTGCAATCATTATTCATAGTTTTTGTTTTAATTATTTTTCATGCAAAATTGACTTAAAAATAAATAATTAATTAAAACCTTTTTCAAAACAGCAAATCTATCATTTACAGTAACAATTATAATATTACCGACATTTGACTATTGTCGTCCCTAATACTATCATAGACACTGGTATCGTCATTATTACCACGGCGTCACAGTTAGCTCTATCACCAGCACCTCCACGAATATCGCCACCGTCAATATATTTGTCAGCATGCTGCTGATACCAAGTTGAGCACAAGAAAAAATATCAGTGTCTTTATATTAGTTAAATAAGATTGAACATCAGCATGTTAATAGAATTCACGTAGTTAACCTCATTTAGTAAAAATAAAAAGTTAGCTGTTACTATTGTATTGTTGCACTTAATTTGAGTTAAACAAATTAAAGGAAACACTTAGATATGTAATACTCTCATGTAATTGCATTAATGATTATGCATAATTTTTTTCCACAAAAGAAAGAAGTAATTATGGATAATTTGTATTAAGACATTTGGCGGAGTAAGGGACCATACAATCATGCCCCAAAAACCGCCTCCCATCTTTAATGTGCCTTTCTCAACTTCCTTCTACATGTTTAATTTTAAGCATCCCTATCTCTCTTTTCTTGGCAAGTATTTATTATTTCCTTTTTAACTTAATTTAGTAGACCAAATGATTTTGTTTTGCCAATACATGCGCCCAAGTGGGGGCAATTGTATAATTCGATCCTTGAGAGAGGACTTTTCTGTCTCCGATTATTTTTAAATTCTTGTTGGGCTGTCCATGACAAAATCTCGTATTATGATCTTAGACTGTCTTTCTGCCTTGAACAAGTTTATGCAAGTTACAAAAAATTCTTCATGCCAATAGTGTTATTGGTTCCTCTTCCTACTCTCTTGTTCCAATCATAACAGTACCCAGATTTTTAGTAGGTATATTCTTATCCTTCAAATGCAAAGTGTTATATATATATATATCACCAATATTTGAAAGTATACTAGATTTTAATTAATTTGATTTGAGATGGGTTGATCTATTATTGGAATAAAGTTTTCATTGTGCTAATTTTTTTTTTTTTCTATTTACAAGATTTGAAGTCAAAACCTTGCTTAAGAGGAATAAATGTTAAATCACTTGTCTTATGTTTTAGTCTTTGTTATTTGTGCCGTTGGACACTCTCACCTTATGAGTGATTGAGTAATTTTTCTATTAAAAAAAAGTACAATATCATTTGAACCAATTAAGCGTTGGTTATATATAAAATGTTCAAAATTATGTGTGGAGACACCTTGTTTCATGATAATAAGAGCTAGAGCACACCCACCAATTAAGCTTTAGTGGGTGGACCATTCTAGCTAGTTGATAAGAATTTAGAGTATCTTATTTTTATTTTTTAAATTATAATTTCCAATTAAGTGTAACTTTCAAGCATAATTGACAATTCATGAAGTGCCTTTCACATCATAAAATTGATAATCAATTCCATCAAACACTTCATATATGCGTGTTTTTACTCGCACTTCGAAAATTTAGCCCATGAGAATCTCCAGTCAAATTGATGATATAGAGAGTGGTACCAATCGCCATTACACACCCACAAATCCTACACGGTTAAAATTACATTTCAATACAAAGTGATTAAAAACGTTGATGAGGCTACCCCGCATGAATAAATTTTCCCGGCTAGGCTGGGGATGAAAGTGACACGGTCAATTTTCTAAGCTGGATTATTGAAAGTGGTCCTATCCATGAAGTAGCTGTACTTTGTTGTTAAAAATGTACCAATATATTAAGAAACTGAACAGCAACATCTATTCAATGTTCGCCAGTTTTACTGTTCCTTTTGTGTGTATGCGTGTGCTGTTACAAAAATCAATGCTTGCTAAAGCAGAGTCTCAAACCCATCAATTAATGCCTACACATAGGGAATCACATAATTCATCCATTGTCTAAGGCTTTTACTTGTTCCGGTCTTTATATGAGGTGAGCATGAACTAGTTGTATCTCACAGTGGGGAAAGGATAACAGCTCATTAATGTTGTCATTTTATTCCAAACTTAAGGAGAATAACGTATTATAAAACAAACTTTTTATATGAAAAATGAAAATGGACGAAACCATATATTTGTTAAAGTAACCTGTGTTTTGCCCTAATAATTAAGAATAACATTGGAGAATTCAATAAATTTTCACCCTTTTTATAGTTGCCTGTTGATCTTGACTTCCCCACCTAAAGCATAAATATAATATTAGTATTTTCTCAAGGGGAAAAAATTATGGCCAAAAGCACAAGGTTTTTTTTTTTTTTGAACAAAAAAGAGCTCGTGATGGAGTGGTGACGAAGGTACATGTTATTAATTTTTTCACCCAGTAGTGGTACTGGTAAGAAACCATTGATAATTGAAGTATTGAACCCCTTGGTTCTGCCATTCTGGGAAGATGGAACGGCATTTTATAACCCTTCGCTTGTGCGAGGAAAGAAAGTAGGAAGAAAGAAAATAGAAAAAAAAAAAAGGAAAGGAAGAGAAAAAAATGAGAATAAAAAAAATATAACTATAATAAATAACCTATTTACTCTCAATTTAATATAATATAGAGGTGTAAATAGGGATAAGTTTGATATTTTAAATAAGTTTTCTTTCCTCTGCTTATTTTTTATTCATAAGTGGAGAGAAAATATTTTGGTGGGTCTCACATCCATATTTTTTATTTTTTTATTTTTTTTTATATCTAAATAAGAGAAAATATTAAAATTATCTTATTTTCTTTTTTTTACTTTCTTTTCAATTTCTCTTAAATTAAGTAAAAAGTAAATATTGCAAATTGTGAAAATGGTTGAATAGGATGAGGACAATTCGATGATAGTTGAGTTAGGCTGTTTACATTTAAAATAATATAAAATATTTTACACAAGTATCTAATATATATTATTATATTAATAAAAATATTTTTTTTATATCTATTATCTCAAAAATTTTATACAATAATATATAATTAAATGATTCTGTAAAAAAAATTTATATTATTAATATATCAAAATTGTTATAATTTAAAAACAGTTATTTTCTTTTAAATAATCAAAGTTAAATATACTTTTATACTTCTATTTGGTATTTACTAGCACCACCGGTGACGGAACTGGGAAGTACAATTCTAACTTGTATTGACGTCATTTTTGTCTTGCACTCTCTGTCTCTCATTTTTTTTTTTGTTTTTTAAATATATATTAATGAAATGAGATTTAAACATATAATATCATACAAAATTACTGAAGTCTTTCACCGGTATCTCACTCCTAGTAACTTCGTCTTACATTCTTGGCTGAATGTCATCTTTCACAAGACACATTAAATAGAATAATTTCATTTATACATTAAAACTGAATATCTATAATAGAAATTTTAAAGAAAGAGACATAAAATATTTAGTAATAATAAGTGAAATTAAAATTTTGTGCCCTTTTCCCTCCGTAATATTTACTATAATGTTAATCCATTAAATATAGTCATATATGCAACACAAAGTCACCTATGATGACTAGGATAGGAGATTAGGAGGAAATCACAGGATCATTTATTTGACCAAAGTAAAGGGGATTCTTTTATGTCCAGTAATTTGAATCCGATCAAAGAGAGAGAGAGAGAGAGAGAGAGAGAGAGAGAGGCTCTTATGACAAAAAGTTACTGAGCTTCAGTGGACCCAATTTTAGTTGTGTGAATGGTACTAAGGATTCAGGAACTTAACTCCAAATAGGACATAGCCAATGACCCCCAAAAAAAAAGGACATAGCCCTCCTATATTCTGAACCATAAAAGAGTTATAGTGATCATACACAACTGGTTGATTCATGTCACATAAAGCAATCAACAAGGATCTCTAAGGAGGCAACAAGTACCCAAATTAATTACTGTCTTACCAATGAGTTCTCCAAGCTGATGGAGCTCTTTCTCCTTGACACCTTGAAACGTGACCGCAAAAAAACTAAAGGAACCTTCATATCTTAGCTTCAATATTAAGATATACTAAAAAGAAATTCAAGAAAGTAAGAGAGATGGAGAGGTGAAATTGAGATATATAAAGATGATGGATTCGATTCTTTTTTCGGTAATCAAAAGTCGTCTAACCATTTATGCATGTCACTCTAAAAAATAAAAAAGAAACTATTTATGCATGTCAACTAAAGCACTCATTGCAAAAGTTGATATGATGGTTTTTCTTTTGAGCAAAAGTTCTGATTATTTGTGTATAGTATACCATTGATTGATTACACTAGGAATTTAGTATAGGTGCATTGAATGGGTAAATTTGTAATATCGAGTCGGCCAGAATTTAGCCTAAGTTCACATTCAAATTGGGTGGCTAAGTCTGGGCAACGTGCATAGGAGCCAAGTCTGCCCGCACTTTCTGACGTTTCTCTTTTCTTGAGGAAAAAGCAAAGCATAATACTGATATCTTTTTGTTTTACAACTGAGATTTTCTTGAACGTTTTCAAAGTGCAAATGTATGGATATATTCCTGACTCATGATTAAGGTACTAATAAGGTTAAGATTTGCTTAAACTTTGAGCGAGTAACGTTAAGAGTAAAGTATGACTCATTCACTTCTCATAAAAGGGAGATACATAATATGATAGCTTTTCATTTTTACTCCATTCTTTCCCAGTGGCATTTAAAAAATAAAATAAAATTACATTAGAGTACACTGTGACTAGCCATTAGGCTTTTGCCATTTTTGTTTTACTTTCATTATGGAAGGATTAATAGAACACAAGTTACTTTTCAGCTCTTGGGGGCAAAATCTGTAGTGTATTGTTATCTATTCATCACTTAAATTTAAAATAAATATTCTTTTCAATCTTAATATTTTGAAGTTGATATCAATTTGGTTTTGAAAACTTTTTTTATATCAATTTAGTTCTATATTTCAAGATTTGACATTAATTTCAATATTTTATTCTTCCATCAAATCACCAGTAATTTCTATTATAATTCATCCTACTTGAATAAATTATATTACTTATGTGTTTTCTTTGACTGATAAGAAAAGACAATTTTCATCTCAAATAACTAAGTATCTTAAATTGATCCCTCATTTCCTCAACACTCAAAACACAACAATAAAATGAACAAATATGATGAGATGGAAAGTAAAAAAAGACACACAAACAACATAGCTTAAACAATTAGGATAAATCATAATAGAAGTTGCCGATGATTTATCAAAATAATAAAATTGATATTAAATTTTAAAGTGTTAACAGTAAATTGAAGTAAATTTTTTTTTTAAACTAAATTGATGTCAACTTCAAAATATTAAGACTAAAAATAATATTTATGACCTCGTCAAGCACTAGCAGACAACAAAGACGAGCCCCTAATGAGTATTGATGGTGCCAACTTTGTTTCTTCTTCTCGCTGAAATCATGGCTGGAAAGACGCCACAGAATAAAAGGATCATAAGCCGAACCTTGATTTTGGCCATGACCATTTCCTCAAGTTCAACCTGGGTGCTCTAGTTGTCTGAGGGTATATGATACCTTTCAGCTGCATCTGCAACTCTGCGCTAGAATCAGAGGGTGACAACTACAATGATCATCATATAAAATTCTATTCCCAGACGGCAACATCAACTATATTGGTAATGCAATTACCACTAGAACAATATTTTCTCATTATCAATTGAAAATGATTCTTGCACATACATGTTATAACAAATAAAATATATAACCACATGTCATGCCTATCTTATTTTCTAGATGTGCTTAAATCTAGCTTGAGCTGACAAACAAGCCAGGCATGACCTTAAGCCAGCTAAAAACTTGGATTATGCTCAACTGAGAAGCCCTCAGACAGTAATCAAATTCACAATCCTCTGAATGGGTATCTTCTTCACGCAGAGGTCAATAATCAACATGCTAAGCGTCCACACATAATATGTACAAAGTCAACGTGAAAGCACAGATTAATACAAGCCTTGCATAAATAGTAATAAAACTGAGTGCTCCAATTGAAGAATAAGGAAACCATAATTTATGGTAGATCACGAGATTCTATACATATGTACAATTACAAATATGTACAACAGTGACTTAGGACCACATCAATCATGAGTTACGACTCCAACAAAACAGTGTTTTAAGTCGCATAGCTAAAGCTTTAGAAATAGCTTACATCGTCCTAAAAACGGAGCTCTCCACTAGGAAGAAACGAAACCACTAAAGCCAACAAAACAAACGTGGAAAATAAATAACCTGAGAGTGGCAGTGAGTCCCATTTTGAACTTGACAGGAAAAAAAAAGGCTCAACCCTACGACACAAATGATACATCAAAAAAAAAAGAAAAAAAAAAGAAAAAAAGTAACGAAAGGAGTCCTAAAAGTCCTAAATGGCAGCAACAAAAGAGGGAGGAACATGATTTTCACAAGTTACTAAGGCAAGAAAGAAAAGGGCAATGAAATAACCAAAATTTTCTATCATTATGATTTTCCCTTGCCTGCAGCTCCTTCACGCTGATTACGGAAGTGACTGAGAAGCTGTTGTGCCTGCAAGTATTGGAACAACATGTTAAGTTTTTCTTCCACATTTTAGATTATGTTCATGGCTTGAGATACTATACTATATGTCATGACCACAAATGTTTGTTAACGATACCCTTCCATAAGTTTCTGTATTACTGAAAAGTACCATTTGAAAATAAAAATGTCTTTTATCATGCATTATGCTTTCTCCTATCTTTCTACTTGATAGCTATCAAGATCAAAGGGAAATCATCTTAAAAAGAACCCCAAGCAAAAGGGTACGAATTTCCTCCTTCAATGTTTTTGGGGGAAAAGGGGCCATCAGGGGGGAAGAATACACTGCTGAGCATATCTTGGAGAGCAAGATTTCAGCACTTAGTGTCAACAAACTGAATGTGTAACCATGATTGCACCCCAAGGCTTGAACACACTATTTTACCTAGAGATGGATAATAGCTCATTGAAATGCAGCAAACTGAATGGCATATGAACACTAACAAAAATTAAACCATTAACATAGATGACAATAACAAAGGATGATTAGATCCATACCTTTTCCCTTGCTCTTGGCGTGCCAGACTGAGATAATGCAACTAGGGGTGGCACGGCTCCTTCTTGCAGAACAAGGGTACAAAACTTGGGACTATTAAGGCATAGTTGCAAGAGAATAGAAGCAGCATTTTCCTTTCCCCTCTGAGAACCTGACTCAACAAGTTCAACTAGTAATGGAATGCCCCCTTCCCTTGCAATTTCTAATCGACCCTCTGCAATTGTTGACAGGTTTGCCAAAAGAGCAACAGCCTTGTCAACCATTCCATCATCAGGGTCCAATAACAGAACCAGAAACTTCACAGCTCCAGCTTGAACTATCCAAGCTTTATTTGCATGAAATATTGATAGGTTAAATAAAGCAGTAGCAGCATCCTTCTTTCCCCTAAGAGTTCCTGAGGCTAGAAGATCCACCAAAGCTTTAACTGCACCTGAACGGCCAATTTTTTCCTTATTGTTTTCTATTACAGAGAGGCTGAACAGTGTTGCTGCAGAATTCTCCCTGGCACCATCATTTCCTGTCTTCAAAACATGGATCAGTGGTTCTATGGCTCCTGCTTCCATAATCAAAGCCTTGTTGTCCTCATTAATTGACAAATTCAGCAGGGCTGTCACAGCATGCTCTTGTGTTATCTTCATGCCTGAATATAGCAGTGAAAGTAATGGCATAACTGCTCCACACCGCCCTACAATGATACGGTTTTCCATGTTATGCTTAGTAAGGAGTCTCAATTCTTCTGCAGCTGCAGTTTGCACTTCATTTGACTGACTGTGAAGGTCTAAAATCAACTTATTGACATGAGATGTGGTAGTCAATTCATCAGGTCGTAAGTTGGAAACAGGATGGGAATCAACTTTTGAATGGCTATTAATAATATTGTTATTCTTACTATAATCATTGCCATTCTCCATCCCTCCAATTTTAGATTCATGGCTTTGAAATTGCTTTCCCGATAACTGAGGAGAAATCCCTGATTCTTTATTTGCAGGACAAACAGGGCATCCATTTGTGATTTGTCCAGACAACTCCACATTTTGATGCTTATTAGATATACCTGACACCCCTTTTGAAACTGGAAGTACATAATCAGTACTAGAAATAGAACTTGAAAATGATTCACTTCTGCTGTGACTACATGAAGGTGCTAGGGATTGTTGCTCAAACTTTTCTGTCTCTCCACTCTTGCATCCATTGGATTCTCCACTTAATCTGAAAGAGTTATCATCACTTTTCCTCTCAAATGCATTTCCAGTTTGAAGAGACGATTTTGAAGTGGAATTGCTACTACGTGAAGACCCAAAACTACATGCACAATCTAAATCTCGAGGCAATAAATGATCTTGGGGGGATGAAATATGGGCAGAATTTTTGTGCATAGAGTTATTGGGGAGTTTGACATTATTTTCCTCACACCAATTTGCTAGCATGGCTTTCACGGTATAATTAGGAATGAGATTTGTATGGGTAAGTCTTTGATGAGTCTTGGGACAAACACTCAGCCCATGATCAAGCCACATTTGGATGGACTGCCTCTCATATGTTTGACCTGAAGCAACGATAACAGGATCTGACATAAGCTCCAATGATAAAGGACATCGGAAGTATGGTGGGATTGAGACGCCACTTTTGACTTGAGGGCACTCAAATTTCATAACATAATCCCGTAAATTGCAGACAAGAGTCACGATTTGGTTAATTTCATCCAGGTCCCCTTTCATTTTATTGACTTCAGTGTTCAACCTTTCCTTTTCCACCGCAATACTTTCTTTTAAGAGCTCCTGGTTTGATGTAAATTTAAGTAACTCAATAATTTCCTTTAGATGATCATAGCAAGGTCCAATACTATCTCCTTGGTTTCTAAGTGCTTTTTCTAAATAGACCACTGCTGTTTCCTTCTTAAGACACTGAAGTTCCTGCATATAGTGCTGAAAAAGTTGCTAGCAATTAGCCTCACAATTCTATTGATCAACAAGACACCCAAAAAAATTGCCAATAACTATTCCTGAAAAAAAAAAGAAGAAGAAGAAGAAAGAAACAAGAGTTTTTTTTTTTTTCCTTGGAAGTGAAATGGTGTTAGGAGAACAGTGATCAGGAAACAAGTAACTTTCAACTTTGGACATACCTGAAGATTAGACAAAACTGAAGCAGATGAAGGTAACTTTAGAGATCTAACTATCACGTGACAAATCTCAAGTGAAGTGCTCTGTAACTTGATCAGCAATTCCCCACTTAGAAGAACCTGAAAATAGAATAACCACAACAAAACAGTTAACCTCTTCCAGATAAAAAAGACAGGTAGGGTAGGTATTGGCGGTTTGTTGTTTGCTTTCAACCTTCAAATGCCGAAAAAGAGCTTAGGATCCTAAACAAGTTGAAATAACAGTTGCTGAATAATGGTATTAGTTTGACCATAAGAATATAAGTAATTACTTACGCTGTGAATCTTGCTCATCTTTGGGCTCCATTTTTCAATGAACTCTCTAGCTTCATTAACCAGCATATCCAATTCTTCACATTCTCTATACAGATTTTCCGCCAAAGGGATTTTGTAATCCGCAACATCATCAAGCATTGGTTTCAAACGCTTCAACACACCAGCCATATTATTAAAGTTCTTCTGAAGGGGTATAGGCTTGACTGTTTGGCAAGACACTAGATGAATGAATCGAGAAATGCTGTTGATAAGACATTTCAATGGAGTTGTATCCGTTTGACCTGCTTTGGTAAGACCATATAACAAACTAATATTACACAAAGAAACTAAAAAATTAAAAGGAAACATTTCTAGTACGTACCAGGGAATTAAATTGATGCATGAGATAGTTGCATAAGATAGCCATCCAACAACAATAAGTGATTAAAGTAGACTCCATTATTGAGATATATTCTAACTAATATCATCACATGTTTGTGTCCATGCAAAAACACAGATCGGCAACCAAACACTCTAATATATAAGCATATTTGAATCTCATACTAAAGCAGATAAAATAACAAGTTTGCATGAAACCACTTAAAGTATAACAAAAGGCAGAATGGTAGATGAACTTCACTTGCAGGTAAAATGGGTCTAGTACAAATTTACAAAGAGCTTATGAATTATTTCACTAAAGGCCAAATGCAGTAGCTGACACAGGCCTACCCCAACGAAAACGATGCATGCAGGACAAAGTCCATTGAAGGAGAAAGCAAATTCCGCTTTCAGAGGTTCCAGTAAACTAATCATCGGAAAACAACAATGTAAACTCATATGATCCAAATTCAACTCAGACAGAGTTCTTCATCTTCTAGAACCATCCATTAATAAAATACTCAAAATTAGCCCCTCTTCTTGATAACTTCTCCTCATTGTTTCCACCAACCACGTGGAAACAATATATCTTTCTATGACCAACCCAAGAAATCACTTGCAAAGAGCTTCAACAACAACATAGCAAAAGGTACACACTTTGCTAAGGAATTTCCCAAATTTATAGCACCCTCGGTAATCCACAAAAATCCCAGAAGCCACCCAAAGCTCAATTTTTTGGTAAAAATTATAGAAGATCCCCCCAATGAACCAAAAACTGAAAAAGGGCACCTGAGGAATCCATTAAAAAACGCATTTTGTGAGGGAAAAACAGAAGCTTTTGGATAATTGGAGTTGCATACCTATATGCATGGTTCTGAAGCTGGAATGCCACACAAGCGAAAACAGATCCTGATCAATTCCAAACCATGAGAATTGGAAGTTTCCAAAAGCAAAGTGGTTTTCTGAATTTCAATGTTCACCTCTTCATTCATCCATTCATGCCTGTATTCCCCAACAAAGCTATAGCTACCTGGAAAGCCTGAGGCAGAGGGTCCAACAACTAAAGGGGAATTTTGATCAAATTAAGAAATAAGATAACATTTTAAAAAGAAAAATAAACAGAAAAAAGGGGTTAATGTTGTGGGTCCTAAATAATCTTATACGGTTGCCGATTTGTTCGGTTTCGTGGGAAGATTTAATTACGAACACATAACTCAGAAACAAAAAATGGATTCGAGATGCCATTGATTATTAGAAATGCTTTTTCATTTGTAAAAAAATTTAAGGTTAAAATTTTTAAGTATTTCTAATAAAAAGATAATAAGTATGATAATTTTTTTATTAAAAAATAAATAAATGGTTAACTCACTTGAAATATATATATATATATATATATATATATATATATATATATATAGTGGTTGGGAAATGGTTGATGAATCGAACCTATATGGAATATCGTGTCGACTTACATCTAATCTATTATTGTATAGGATATGAGTCAATATGGTATCTTATGTAAAATGAATTCAACTATTATAACTTATCGTGATTTGACACTTATTTAATAACTTAAACAAAAAAATACCAACAAGGGTATTAGCACAACGGTGGAGGTACATTACGATCCCAGAAGGACCTTAGTTTGATTCCGGGAGAGGACGTCAGTTGAAAAGGTAAGCCTAACTACGTCCAAAATATATTAGTCTCCTTCCCTGATAATAGGGAGGAGGAAACTCTCGATAAACCAAAAAAAAAAACTTAAACAAAAAAGTCTTAAATTTAAGTCTAGTGGTGTGCCAAACCTTAACTAATTGCGCCCACTCTCTTTGGCTGCTAGGCTTAAATTCAAGACTTTGAAGACTTTGGGTGATGGGTTCAAATGCCATTGGCTGATGTGAGAATCTTGTTAGTGGTGTGCTATGTAATATCTTCCGAAAATCCTCAGAGATTAGGGGTCTTCCCTAGGAATGGCAAAAAAACTTGCCTCTGTAGATATCCACGGGTAATATTGGCAATTGGGTGAGTATAGGAGGAAGATTTTGCCTCCGTGGATAATGGGAATGAAGATTTTAAATATCCGCATATTAAACGGGGTGGAGGCGGGGATCAGTGTTCCTATACCTGTGGGTACTTGAAATGAAATTACTATTTTACCCATAAATTATTAACTTAGTTAAGCTAATATTGCTGTTATTATTTAAATTGATTAGACTAAGGTTAAAATTTGAAAGTTGGATTTATTTGCATTTATTATGTGTTGGACTAATGGTGAATTACTATTATGTGTTTATTTTTATTTTAAGTATTTTACATTGTTAGAATTTAGATTGTGTAATTAGATTATTGAGCTTATTTTGTATTTATTTTTATGTTAAATATCTTAAGTGGTTAGAATTTGGATTGTGGAATTAGATTATTATTTATGTTTATTTTAAATATTTTATAATATTAAAATTTCTTTATTTGATTTTTTTTAATTTTTAATATTCTAATGGATATCTCTAAATATTCGTAGGTATCCATAAATTTGCAGGAAAGTAAAAAATGGGTACCTGGTTATGGGGCGAGAGACCGGGAGAGGGGGTTTTCCCCCACCCCCACCCTATTGACATCCCTAGTCTTCCCTAGCCTTGGTAAAATCCCAACGCTTATCTCTACCTAAACTTTTGTTCACAAAAAAAAATAAATAAAAGAATTTAAGTCTAGTGAATAAAAAATTAGTGCCAATAAATTTTACTCTCATAATGCGCCAATCAAGATCACGTTATATTAGCTAAAGTTCAATCAAATTTTTTATATTTGTGATTTAATCACATATATATATACACCCAAAGAATTTTGGCTAATTTTTATTCGTCTTATTTGTTTATGCCATTAGAGGTCATTATGATTTATAAATATTGTCAAGTATAATTTGAGTAACTAGTTTTAACTTAAGTTAATTAAGATATTAATTTTTTATTATTATCAATTAAGAAACTCAATATTATTAAAATATATTTTTATTTAAATTTTTTTAATATCTAATTTAATAAATATAGATAATTTATAACATAAAAACCACACAATACATGTACCTTAAAAAAATTTCTAATTGATAAATATATTAGTAAAATATTTTTATTAAAGTTAGGACTCTTAGCCAATAATTACAACAAAATTAAATCCCTAATTAATAACTTTTAAAGTTAAGATTCTTAATTAATTATTATAATAAAATTAAGGTTCTTGTATAACTTTTTTTTCGTTATAAACACATAATAAAGACGTTGTTATGAGTAGATGGATGGATGGAATAATGAATGAAAAATCTTTGTTTTTGTTGTTGGGACATTCTTCTCTATTATAATAATTGTTGTCACATTCAATCGAAAAAAAAAACACAAAATTATTGTCGTCACATTATTATTGGTTTTGAAATTTTCTGGCTGGAATGTTGTTGAAATGTTCCTTCCATATCTATATGCTGCGGGTTTTCTACCTCAAATCCAGGATCAGGATGAAAATTTCGTATCTTAGAATTTTCTACCATTTATCAGGAAGAAGGACAAAGCGAACTGCAAATTCCGTTTTTCATTGCCTATGCATTTTCTGGCATACCAATTTTCATTTTGACAAAAATGGCAAAAGTGGCCAATGGCTAATATCAAGTCTCAGGTCTCAAGTCTCAACTACTTCCTGTCCTGTATGATATGATATGTTGTCTAAGGTCTTTGGAAAGTTGGGTAGAAAACGTTAGAGAAATTTTCTGAAGCATAGAAAAAATGTTGTGCACATAATTGTGAATTAAAATGTATAAATCTTTGCTCGAGGTGGAAAAAATTCTCGCTGGAAGACACTTACCCTCTTCAGAGACCCCGGTTGGGTCAGACCGAATTAATCAAATTCCTAATAATAGGGTCCAAATATTAATAATTATATCGAGATAAAAAAAATGTATAAATTCGCTATTATAATGAAAGGATGTACAAACATGTACCAATAAAGATTGACGTAATGTACCAGAAAAATATTAATGTATTTAAATATAGTTTTTTGTATTGGAAGTAGACTGTACCTCATGCGAACTTCATATTAAAGGTTTGAATTATGAAAAATTTTGATGATCAATATTAACTAATATAAGCTAGTGAATAATTGACATGCCTTTTAGTTATGTAGATAATTTTATATCTAACAGTGAATATTTAATAATACATATGGCATCACTAATTGTTTCTTAAAGTAAATATTTTCTCTAGGTAATTTTATATTTATAGTTGATTTATGACATAATAATATGACGTTTGATTCATATAGCTGAGTTCATTTTATGGAACAAAACTTAGTTATTATTATTGTTATAATCTTACATTTGTTGTTAATATATAAAAGTAAAGTTATCCTGTCTCAAGATAATTCTAGTGGAAGGAATTAATCTCCCATAATGTGACGAACATGGACAGAATCTCAATTGGGATAGATATCCACTTTTAATGTCAATTGTGTTTTAAACATAATTGTTTCCAATGGAGGATATTTGTGAAAGACTAAAAAACTTTAATATTGTGAAGTTTTTATGTAAAAAACATTTGTGATTCAGTTTTCCAATTTTATCTGGGTTTTATTTATATAATGCAACCTGAAATTAAATAGGCAAAGTACCTGTATCTCTTCTTCTGGTAGAGCCATGTAACAAAAGTAAAACCTATGTAATATCACCAGCTGATTGCTCATAGATATATTATACTGGTGTTAGGTCAGCCACTCAAACTTACTAGCAAAAGGGACGATACTACGCCATCTCCCTATGATACAACTTTTAAATTCTATAATAGCTAGTACCATTGATCACACTGGATGTGCTTGGTTGGAGCAATCTTTGCTGGCTATTAAATTGTAACAGTAACCAAGTAGTCCTTTAGATCCAATTAGCCAATAGAGATCTGAACCCCCGTGAGCACATTCAAACATTCAGCAGTGTCTGTGGCATTTGTGGCAGGCATGTGAGCCTACACCATTCCATGGCATTTTTGATAGGTTCATCTTTTTCTACTCAAATTGGGGTCTGAATTGGGTGTCATTGTATTGCCAGTAACTTTCAAGTGGCTTTCAAGGTTGCCCATGCAATATGCCATCTTGTGCTTTTTCGTTCAATCAGATTGATAGGCCCATGTTACCCACTTTCTTAACTATGTATGTTCCGCGTCCAATTTAATTGTTATGATCTGAATTAGCCAAAACGACCATGATCATAATGTGACTGGTGAGTTTGATCTCTTTTGTTCTTTGGAAATGTGCGCGACCCTTGTGTTGTATGTTTGTTTTATAGATTCCATCCACCGGCCTCTTCAAAGAAGAATTATCGGGCTAAACTCGGTCTCTAAGTCATGGTTTCTCTCATGATAAAAAATTTACGGCTTTTGTTTTTTTTTTTTTTTTAACACTCCAGAGATTATAAGTTATTATTATAAGTTTCGTTGTACAAGGAAACGAGACAAGAAATTATCAAATACAAGGAACTATCTTGCATTTTAGGATTGATTGAATTTTCTTTCTCCTTACTTAATTTTTTCACCTTTCTTCTGATCGGTCATCGATGATTTCGGGACATTTTGACAAAGTTTGTATTGTCTAGCATTACTGTTTATTCATTTAAATTGTTCATAAGACTAGTTATTGTTGGTAACATGAGTATATGATCGAATTATGTCGTGTTTTATGAGAGTTACTTTCTTAAAATTTATATTTATATTATCATCCTAAAAGATTAAAATTGTGAATAACTTCGATTCACCTAAATATATTAGGTCATTGGTATACTTATGTATTATTAATGAACATGACAACTTAAGTGTTATTAATGTACAGATAAAAAAATGAATACACCAACTATTAGAGATTATTTTTTTAGTTCATTAGTGACATTGAAGTTTAAATCTATAATGTCGTGCAAATTATTTAAACTCTTATCATTAATTTATTCCTAGTTGCTTAAGCATTAGAGATTGTGGTTATGACATTTATGAAAATGAATACTTGTGACGACCATGAAAATTTGGGTAAAAGCTACAAATTAAGCATGATATGTGCTTAATATTTGAATATAAACTATTCACAATTAGAGGATGTAAATGTAAGATCGATTTCTAAGAATTATATTAAAATTATATGATATATTCAGAGCCAAATCAAAAAGTCAATTATCTCCATGTCATGCTAACCACCAAATCAAAAGCCTAATGACAAGATGTGCGTAATCTAATCCTAACGTTTATACAAATACACCTCCTTTTTTCTGTTCTAAACAAACACAATGAAGGAGCACTTTCTATCTAAACTAAGAAGCACTTTCTATCTAAACTCTCATATTCCCCTATCAAACTTCAAAGTCAAACGCTGTCCAGCTAAATAAATGAGTGAGATCTTCATATTGCGTATTAATTGCTTGTCTTGTTTGCCGTATACGTCATGGTTTTGTATTGTATATCATAAAATGATTTGTTTCCTCATCTTCTCCTTCCCATGTGAGTAATTAAATTTGGATAAACCAGCATACATTAAAGACTAAAGAAAATCATGCCGCTGAATCAGCCACCCCAAATTCACAAGCTTCTTTGATTGCCAAACTTTCGAATTGGGTCCCTCTACATGTGAAATGTGAATATTGTACTTTATTTTTATTCTAAGGGCACTTGCTGACTGCAATCTTAAGTGATGTTGACGAGAATGTTTACATAGGAAAGTAAGCAAAAGCAGGCAAGTCACATGTTATGTTGCTCTGGCCGGGGAGAAGAAAAGCATAGCGGGGTGAGGACATTCCATGTTGGAATTATGGGCTCTAAATCCTCATAACACGGTTTGGTCGTGATCATGGTCATTTTTGGGATGTGGGTATTTGTGGTTTGGGTTATAATGTATCAAAATCATCATGGGCCAGCTCAGAAACATTGTCCTTGACATGAGTTCGTGTACCGTTTCCCATTGATAATGGACTTCGAGTCTGCTTGGTCACCTTTCAGATCCAAAACAATGGTTTCTAAAAGTGCAAAATTCAGACCACAAAAAAAGTTCAAAACTATCATGACCCCAAAAATAAAGTGTTCGGACCAAAAAAAAATTTGTTCAAAACTATATTAAGTCAAATTCCATTAGCTTTCCTGACCAAAAAATTCCTATAAGTTTGTTACTTGGTGTATGTTATACTTCAAGCTAATAATAGGTGCGAAGTTAGAAAATGATAGGCATTTACGTAAGTTTAATTTGAAAAGAGATTATATGACAGTTTTATGAATTTTAATTAACTGACAATCTAAACTTTTACACTTCACGAAATTATTCTCTTAAACTAAACAAATGATCAATCTCACCCACAACAAATCCAAGTAAGAACCGAATTTAAAAAACAAAACAGCAATGCTTATATTGCCTTATTGATAATAAGAAAATTTCGGCAAAATGTTGTAAAGGTTTTAAACCAATCATAATAGGCTACAAAAACTAAGGGAAAAGCGAGAAAAGATTATTATCCGCAAAACGCAAACGGTGCTGCTAAATGGTACGAAGGGGAGATAGACGGAAAGTTGTCTCAACCAATTAGAATTAGGTATTAGCAAAAATCATGGATATGAATAAAAGTAAAAGAGAAAATAGTTTCTTAATATTACTATTCGTGCAATTCGTGCAGATAAAATTTCGTACCATGGAGCATTTTTCAAATGCAAAACTACAACACGTTATTATCCTCTTCGCACCGTCGTTTCTAGCTTTTTTTTTTTTGGGTTAAAACTAGTTTTTCATCTTTATATATGTTTTAGGTTTTGGTTTTAATTCCTATATTAAATTTTATTTTGTTTAGATCCCTATATGTTCCTAAAATGATATTAAGTTAATCCCTGTTATTAAAAAATTATTAGACATATTACTTTTTGTTGACATGATTAATTAAAGTTGACATAAGACATGACCAAATTCAGTTGAGATAATTTCGCTTTAAAAAGAAAAAGAAATTATTTTGAGACTATTTAAAAAAGATCTTCTCATGCCTAAAAAGGTCTAAAAAATATCGTTTCAAAACTATATTAACAATATACCATATTTATGTTAGATTTTATTAATCATTTCAACAAAAACTAACCTTATCTATTAATTTTTTAATAATAAAGACTAATTTTTTAATAGAATATTAGGGTCGTTAAAATGAACCAAACTTATTTACTTGCCAAAATAGATAGGTTGGATTTAAAAATAATAATTCATTTAAATTAATATATTTTTAACCTGATCTATTTAATTTGTTGGCTAACAACTCAATCCATTTATCGGCATATACTCTTTTTTTTTAATTAGAAAATAGATATAAATTTAAATATAAAAATATAATTAAATAATTAAATTTTGGATATTTTTATATTTTTTTATAAGAAATAAGAATTTTTATTTTTTTATCAATATATATATATATATATATATATATATATATATATATATTCAAATTTTTAAAAACTAAAATAAAAAAAAAAAGTTGGCTTGTTTAATATCGCCGATCGGTCTTAAACGGCCGGATCCACCTGTTTGACAGGCCTATGGACTACCATTGTAATGATCTATAAATCATAAATTTTTTAAAATAAAGACTTAAAAAACCAAAATTCTAAGGCATGTACAGGGACAACATTTTGTTTTAACCCTCTTTTTTTTTTTTTTTTAATTTTTTTAAAGAGCTAAGAAATAAATGGCGGACCGACAACACATGCAATGACCGGCACCACGACAAACCTCCAACATCAACATGCCACGTAAGCCCATTGAATCCAACACATCCCTCTCTCTCTCGTGTTTCAGTTGAATCTTCAAACGTAGTTTGTTTTTCAGTTTCGACTTTCCTCTTTCCTCTCAGCACGCGTACCTGCACCTGCACTAACAACTAACAAAGTCCCATCCAGCCTGATCTAGGGTTCCCTCTGACGATCCCGTTCCAGGTTTCCCACTTATCACAATTCACAACAACATCTTCCTCTCCTTTCCTTAAATTTTCCTTTTCATTTAAAAAAAAAAAAAACAGTTTTTTGTCGACAATGGACAAATTGAATCTGGGTCAACTGGGGGAGAGGCTGAAGAGTGGTGGGGCCCAGATGGGTCGAATGGTTAGCGTGAAAGTGAAGGAGATGCTGCAAGCCCCAACACCCGAATCCAAGATGGTGGACGAGGCCACATTGGAGACCCTTGAGGAACCGAATTGGGGCATTAACCTCAGGATATGCTCCATGATCAACAACAACGTCTTCAACGGCTCCGAGGTTGTCAGGGCCATCAAGAGGAAGGTCTCCCACAAGAGCCCCCTTGTGCAGAGGCTCAGCCTCGACCTCTTGGAAGCTTGTGCCATGAACTGTGATAAGGTGTTCTCTGAAGTTGCCTCTGAGAAGGTGCTTGAAGAGATGGTGGCCAGGTTGGTTGATAACCCGCAAGCTGATCATCATAATAAGAGAAGAGCATTTCAGCTGATTAGGGCTTGGGGTGAGTCGGAGGATCTTGCTTATCTCCCTGTGTTTCGTCAAACTTATATGGTGAGTTTTTTGGTTTTTATTTTTAATTTTTGTTTTTTTTCGTGTGGAAGGTGTTAATGTTATGATTTGCCCCAGCATAACTATAAATGAGATGACTTGTTTGTCACTCTCGTGTTGTTTTGTTCTTTTAATGGTAGATTAACTCCCTGTATCATTGGTTATTTGACTTTGGAAGCAATCAAATTATAAAACCGCTGGCTTTTTCATGATCTTTTTTTTTTATTATCAGGATAGGGCCAATGCAGTGTTTCAACATGTTAGCTTTATTACATGCTGATCAATACCAAGGCTATATCTAGCTATGTGCATTATTTTCAAAAATAAGGGGAAACAAACAGAAAGAACTTGACAGTGCCTTACTCCTTAGCGGAACCCATCTTAGTAGTTAGAATTATTAGAAAGATGTTAAAATTAGTACACTTAAATTTAAACCATGTACGTGTCGAAAATGTCTCGTAGAAATCTTGATAAGCTATGATGCATGAGTACTCATAAATGGTTGTTGTACTTGTATCGGATATGTACTGGTACTGATTGGTACACAAGGTATGCACTCATCAGGTTTTCTCAACGAATTTTGTTATCAAATGTGTTTGGTTACATCTTTGTCAAGCATTGCAATGAGCTAATATCACATACTAGGGCCACTGCAAAACACCAAGTTTTGTTGCTAAGTTGTTTGGTTAGCAACTAAATGAAACAAAACTTCACCCTTTTAAATCTTGTGTTTTTTGTAAGTGCTTTTGCTCAATTGATGTACTTTATTATATTGTTTTGTTGAAAAACATAGAACATTATGAAAATTGTTATTATCTATGGTATAATTACTTCATTGTCTGTTTTTTTAATACTTCTACTATATGATATATTCTGTTGTAGCTGTGCCTTACTTCTTAAAAATTTTGTCGTGCCCTGCATCTGTTTCTGTTCCAGTATAGTTAATTGTACCCCTGTATCCATGCCACCTAGTTACATCCTTGAAGGGTATAGATAACTTCAACTATCCTTGGCCTTTAATTATCTTTGAACAGCAACTTTGTTTTTTTGGTACTCAATTGATTTTTGTCATTATATGTATCTTATAGATATTGTTGTGAAAGTGTACTATGTCAAAATAGAATTTCCCAGGTAATCACGGGAAGCTGAAGTGCATAACTGTGCAGTGCTTTACGTTCTTATTTTCTACAATGTAATTCATTAAATCCAGTGCCTTCTACTTTTATGTTTCAGACTTGATTTTTCTGCATCCTCTCTATCATATTGAATTGAATTCAACTACTTCCCTGGTTGATGGCAGAGTTTGAAAGGAAGAGATGAACCACTAGACATGGGAGAAGGAAGTTCACCACCTGTTCCGTACACCTTGGAGTCATATATGCATCAACAGCCATTAGACCCCCCTGAAAGCTACCCTATTCCAGAAGCAGGACTACTTGCTATGGATGACTCAGCTTTCTCTTCTGATCACCAACACATATCAACTGAAGAGAAGAAAGAGCATCTTGTAGTTGCACGAAACAGTCTTGAATTGCTCTCTAGCATGTTAAATTCTGAGGCAGAGCCAAAACCCTTGAAGGTAAACTTTTGAAGTTAAAAAGAGAAGTATCTATGGATATAAATTGGTGTTTTGTTCACTACATCATCATGTTTATTGTATGTATCGAGTCTTTCTTTTACATACGTGCTTCTTAATGCAAGGGTAGTATTCAAATGAAGATAGGTTTTAGAAAGAAAATGATTTTGTCTTTTTTTCCCTTGTAATCCAGTTAGTATTGTCAGATAATTCATATATCTCTCTATATACGCAGAATTTTTTTTTGTTGACAGAATTTACAATATTATTGTGTTGTTGCAGGAAGATTTAACTGTGAGTTTGTTGGATAAGTGCAAGCAGTCACTCTCAATCATCAAGGGGATTGTGGAAAGCACCACAAATGATGAGGTGACACTTTTTGAGGCTTTATATCTTAATGATGAGTTGCAACAGGTAGTTTCCAAATATGAGGAGTTGGAGGCTGCTCAAAACTCGGGGGCACAACAACAGCCCCAAAATGCTGACACTGCACAGCATGATGCAGAAGCTGTTCAAAATTCCAATGAACTACCTGAAAGATTTGAAGGGAATGAATCTGAACAGTCCGAAGCTGCTCAGAACCTTGAAAGAAAGCTGCCCAAAAAGTCTAACACTCCTGAAGTCAATGCAACCGATGGGGACGGTCATGTTGAAACCAAAATAGTAGATATGCCAAAAGAGAAGAACGCAGAATCTAGCTACAAGCGAACTACAGATTAAGGAAAGTAAAGGTGGCATGTTTCTTCTAGCATTATATTTTGTCAATGTCCATATCATATGTAATAACTTGTCGTTCCTTCTGCGCTGGTGGATTATATAGCCCGAATGTGTAATTGGTAGGAATTCCATCCAGATTATATAGCCCGAATGTGTAATTGGTAGGAATTCCATCCAGATTGTTGTGATATTTGATCCTTGTAAGTTCATACTAGTTTCTTATGATGTTAATGTGGTTCTTCTCTAGTTGCTAAGTTATACATGCCCGCAATTCGATCCTCTTCCCTTGATTATTGCAAGAAGAAGGGAAAGAAATGGAGCTTGTAGTTCATGCACGATTGATCACGCATGTAGGAAAGCAAATTAAAATGTTTAAAATAAAATTACAATTTTTAAGTAATATTACATAATCTACTATTTATACATTTTCTTCTATAGAAGTATATTTTTTATTAAAGGAGAAGAAGGAGCAACTTGAAGTAAAAATGTGCAGGTTATTGATATATTTTATACTTTTTACGGTTCCAATTGGCATTATTCTCTCTTTATCGAAATCCCTGGTTAAATGAAGACAGGCAGGCTGGTATCCCTATTAACTAAGAAAAGAAGTTTGAAACAAAACAGGATCATGCCCTTCGACTTCTGGAAATTATTTTCTCAGCACTTATGCCTTTGATGAGTAACTATTTATTGAAAAAGCCATGGAGAAATTGCAAGTCTCTTGGAAGTACACAAATAGGCCAAATGTCTAGCAGAATAGGGACACAATTAAGAGAAAGGTGAAAGTTCTCTGTATTCGATACGTCAAGTTTAAGGAATGAGTTACAAGGCAAGTGAAGGATGAATGTAAACTCAGGAGAACCTATTCACTACACCCAAGTTTAGAAACCGATGTGTCAAAATTGGTTGATTGGTTGTATTATACTCCCCATGCATTTTCTCCTGCTAGTCAAAAGGTTGGGAATAATATGTATGGGGAAATTACAAACATATACTTTCGAAGAAATTTATGAAGAGAAAGCATTACTTGTAGCAGTTGTTTAATACAGAAAAGAATCTTTCACATACAACCGAGGATCTTGATGATGAGGGAAAAAGTCGCAGGGAACTAAAAGATTTTGAATGCGAAGCTAGTAAAAAGAATAAAGAACAGGCCAAATATCTGAAAGACTAGCAAATTGTGAAAATAAGATTAATTAGGAATGTAACAAACATGACAAGAATGTGGGTACTTTTTTCTCCGTTGGGGGAAGGGATAAGTTAATGTCATTGTCATCACTTTATTTATCAACTCCACCAGCAATTGAGTTTGATGGATAGGTTGATTCTATTCTCTACTCTTTGAACTTTTGTTGCTTTTGATCATATTTGATGTGAAGAAAATGAGTTGAAAATACAAGTTTAATTTACTAGCTTTGAAAATGGTTTTTACTGTTGGGCATTAGCGTCAGTGGTGCCTGAGACCCTTAATTTGAATATTCTATAGTCTTTACAGATTTGATCTGCATGTGAGAGTTCTTATAAGTGCATAACACGGCTCCTTGCTTGCTTGTTGTTTCAGATATAAGCCTTCACCTTTTTTTCTTTTTTCATTTTTTTTTTCATATTAGATGAAGTTGATACTGCATTAAACAACTTGAATGTAGTTAAGGTGCTGGGTTTTAATCGTTCAAAATCTTGTAAAGGAGCGAAAGCTAGCTAATCAAGATGCTGATTGTGGCAGTGGTTTTCACAGTAATGTAATATTAATGAAAGACAGCTCTTATGGCAAACTGAAGCGTTGGTTGGTGTTTACACTTTACAGTGCCTCTCAGAAAGGTAAATTTCTAATAATGTGTTTCGATGTCTGTTCGAGTATCCAATTAATTCTAATCTATTTTGATAATATTTGATTTAGTAAGATCAAAATCAATTCTTGTTTTTGAAATTGATTTTGGGAGAAGTAAAAATTTTTTACTTTCTAACAGAATCACTTTTAGAGGAATTATCAAACATAAATCATTTTACTTTAAAATCGATTCTAACCAAATAATTCTAATAAAATCAATTCCAATAAAATTAATTTTATCTAAAATTAATTTTATAAAAGTAAAATCAAACACACACTTCACATTATTAATATTAATTGATTTAAACACATCATTCTTGCCTTTTTCTTTTCATTATATTGTTGAAGCACAAACACTGATACGGATACTTGACATGACATGAACACAAACACGACATATATATATATATATATATATTAAAAATTTGAAAAAAAGTTATAATTTAAAATATTATATTACAATATTTTTAAATATTTATAAATGTCAAATTATCAATTTTTATTATTTTCTAAACCCCTCCCAAAAATTGAAGTATTCTTAATATATATCATATATACTTCCTATACCGCTTCCAAGAAATATGAAGTACTATTTTTATTGATATTTCAAAAAAAAAAAATCTAAACGAACTTAGGTTTTTAGGTCTTTGAATTCTTTTTTGGTCCATAGAATAATTGGGAAAAAAAAGTACTAGGCAATGTTTGAGGCATGTCTGATGTGTGTCCGAACTATGTCTGAGCCATGTTTAGTTGTGCTTGACATGTGTTCGAGTCAAAAAATAATATTTTTTTAAATGGGACATCTAGAGTCGCATGTTAGACACGTGTTGTATTGGTGCTCAATGCGTGTTAGTATCCCACCTATATCAGACATATGGACACTATCAAATTGGTATTTTCGTGCTTCATAGATTGTTGTCATGTCTATCGTATCTAGCAAGTTGCATGGTATACAATAATTTACTTTCTTTATGATCTATTGCATTTTTTTCTTATGATTTTTATTCCTTGCTCATGTCACTGAGCTATACTTTGGTATAATTTTTAACATTATTGTAAATAGGGCTTTCTTTTGATTAAAAATGGGCTTTCTCACAACGGCTGCCTTTCTGCCATTAGAAATGAGATATATAAAGGTGTGTTTGTTAGTTTTGACCTTGAAAGAAAAGGGAAGAAAGGGAAGGTATGGAGTTTGAAATGTAAAATGGACTTACAATTATTTTTTAAATCTCTTCCCTTCTAAAATAAAATTCACAGACATACCTTAAAATAGTAGCTAGATGACCAATGAACAAATTTGTTCTTGGAACATACTTTATTCATTGAATTTTTACCTTTTGTCGTATGAATTGCTCTCCATTTTCTTGATTTAAGTTGAAGAACATAGGATTGATAGGATTGATGACTGATGAAGGGGGTTGAATTGTGTTGATCACAAGTTCTTTTACACTTTAAATTTTAAAAATTTAGCCCGTAACAATATAGTCTATATAGTGGAATAAAAATTTGAAATATGGAGAAAAAAGAGTTCCATCATTGGCTCAACCGAGAAATTAAGGTTTCTTTTCTTTCTTTCTTTTTGTAGGGGTTGGGGGGGGGGGTGTTTAAACAATAAAGGGGCTTTCAAAAATGGTTGTATAACAAAAAAGCTTCAATGTCAGCCAAAAAGCTTCAAACGCAGAGCTTAATGAAGGAAATGCAATGGAATAGCAATTAACAACTAGCAAAGAATTATGCAGAAGCTACAACATCAACAGAGAGCAAAACAGAGGACTAAAAATTAATATCATTACAAATAAATTAAGCACTCACTTAAAATGTCACGTGTACCTAAAAGAATGTCACGAGTCCCAAGTCTATGTAACACGCCTACACATTTATTATAAAAAAAAATTAACAAATAATAATATTTGACGGCCTATTGCTACTCCCATTCAATAAACTTATTTAATAATTTTACTATAATACATTTTCTTATTTTTCATAGTTCAATTAACAAAATTGTATTTTGTCTATTATCACTTTTATATGTCTATTGTCACTCCTATTTTTAATTTATCTACTCTTCTTTCTTCCTTAATCAAACTAATTCTTTAAAATCATTATTTATAACTCCTAATTTTATTTAAATTCCTAAAGATCTTATAATTTTTTTATTATCACTCTTGGTTTTTAATTTTTTTTGTGACGACTAAATATTTTATGAATTTATAAATTTACTTATGTAATATAAATTTAAACCTTAAGTATCAAATTGATGTCATGATTTCAAGTCCTTTTAAAGAATTCTTAAAAAAGATGATAAATTCATGCATTAAGATTACTAAAAAAAGATGATAAATTCATGTGTTAAGATTACTATAAAAACTAATCTGTTGAATCCAGAATTTGACATATTAATTAAAATTTATCAAACTTTTTTCGTACATTTTTTAAATGATATTACAATATAAAATTATAAAAAATATTATATATATGAAGTAAAGATTGAATTCAACGGCTAAATTATTTTTGTTATCATGATAATAAATATAGGTCATGTATAAAAATCATTTTATTTAATTTTTTGGTTACTTAAAACATTTAACCTAATGCATTTTACAAAAACTCGTGAAGTTAAACATTCTTTTAATTTGTTTGGAAGTTGGAATTGAAATTGTAATACAAAATTTTAATTTTATTTTTTTAATTAGAATTTTTTTTACGTGAATTAGAATTAGTTTAGAATCCTAAATTTTATATTTTAAAGAATTGGAATATAAATTTTAATGAATTTAATTTAAATGCACTGACAGTGTAAAATAATTTGACACTGTCAACCAATAGAAATGGTAGAAAATGCCGACTTATATAAATAATCACCCATTATAATAAGGGATCCATTATGATTTATCATTTTCCTCTATTTCTATTTGTTGATAGTGTAAAATTATTTTACACTGTCAGTACATACCAATTAAACTCAATTTTAATTCTAAATGTAATTTTAACCTTATTATCCAAATTTGTAATTTCAAATTTTAAATTAATAAAACAATGTTAATACAATAACAATATTTTTAATTTTATTTTTTGTGAAAATATTTTTTATATATAAAATAGTAAATTAAAATCTAGCAATTTTGTATTATATTTTTTTATAAAAATATTAAATTTCAATAAATATGATTGATAGCAAAGAAATGAGAAAAAAAAAGAAATCTTGTAGTCTTACATTTAAATAAGTTTTGGAATTTATAATTCTTTGGGTATGGACTAGGAATAATTAAGAAGAGTTTATCTTAATTATTTTTTAATTCCATGAAATTGGTTTGTGAAATTATAATTTAGATTCTAAATCTATATATTATGCCAAATATAAAAATTGAAATTAAAAAAATCTAATTCTAAATCTAGACACTAATTCTACATCTTTAATTATGAAAGATGAAGAATGGTAATTTAGGAAAATTAATATATAGGTTTATTAAGTAGGAGTACGTGTATAGAGAAAAAAAAAACAGTGAAGAGTGCCTTTCCAACACCCAAAAGAATTCTTATTGGAGTAATCTTATTTGTATTATATCATGGTTGGAAACAAATTTAGAGGGACACTTTCAATATTAGTTTCTAAAAAAAATTGAGTCTCACTCTCTAAAACTCTAAAAAGTGATACAAATATCTTTTTTTCTCGGGATGGTCCAGCAACATAAGGTGGAAGACTAAAGACTCTATAAATTGATCGAAATTCTACATAAATTTGCACCCGATACAATGTGCAATCATTATCTTTGGATAAAATGAAAGGAAGAAGCCAGGAATTAAAGAACCGAAACCGCACGTGGTCCCCTTGCGCCACCGGTTTCCGCCATTGCACCAGGGCAGCAATTTGCAGTATCGCTAGAAGGCGAAGCAGACAAGCTTGCTCTGTGTATCATTATGGAGATGTCGAAGCCACCTGCCCTATCAAACTTTATGAGGTGTAACACAGTAAGGCTTCAATAGCCATGCATGCTGAAGAGTGTCTAATGCTCGGCACCACACCTTCTCTGACGTGTCCCTCCTTCACCCTCCTCTCATCCCTATAAATCACCACGCCTCAGGTTCTCCGCTTCACAAATCAAAAACAACATTGTCCCTTGTAAACCGTAATAATCACCACCACCACCATGGCTAAGCTTCTTCTTGCGCTTTGCTTTGTGCTCTTGGGTGGCTGCTTCGCTTTCAGCAGGCAGCAGCCACAGGAGAATGAGTGCCAGTTCCAACGCCTGAATACCCTTAAACCCGATAACCGCATAGAGTCCGAAGGTGGTTTCATTGAGACATGGAACCCCAACAACCAGCAGTTCCGGTGCGCCGGTGTGGCCTTCTCTCGCTGCACCCTCCAACGCAATGCCCTTCGCAGGCCTTTCTATAGCAATGCTCCCCAGGAGATATTCATCCAACAAGGTCACTCTTGCTCAAATTACTTTTCATTATTTTAACTAATTCTAAATACTAGTGGAATGTTGCCTATCAATCCACATTTTTTTTATTATAAATTTAAATTTTTATTTTTATTTTTATTTATTTTTTAAAAAATTAAATTAATATGAATGAATTCTTTTTTTAATGATCAAAATTTTATTATTTTTAAAATATTTATGAAGTTAAAAAATGGAAAGAAGTTAATAAAATATGACTATAGTATAGAATTTAATATTTAATTAATTCAAATAATTCGATATTATTTTTTTAATATTAAAAGAGTTTATTTTTATATTAAATTGACTTAATTTAAATCAAATTAATTGAAGTATAATAAATTTTAAATATAAATGATTTGGAAAGAAATGTGTTAAGCTTATGACTGTTATATAGTAATCTTTTTTTTTTGTTTTTGTGCTTGTGTAATATCAACAGGCAGTGGATATTTTGGGTTGATAGTCCCTGGTTGTTCTGGGACTTTTGAGGAGCCTCAGGAATCCCAAAAAGGAAAAGGCCAAAGCCAAAGGCCCCAGGATCGCCACCAGAAGGTCCAGCGCTTCAGAGGCAATGATGTGATCGCAGTGCCTACTGGTGTTGCTTTCTGGATGTACAACGACCAAGACACCCCAGTTGTTGCCGTTTCTGTTATCGACACCAGCAGCAACCACAACCAGCTTGACCGGTTCCCTAGGGTATGCTATCGCTGTAGCATTTTCAAATTAAACTCCAAATCTGATTCATTTTTCTGCATGTTCATCTTGCATTTTCAGTACTAGTACATATATAATATGATAATTTGATATAATCAATGATATAACCAAAATAAAAAATAAAAAAAACAGAATTTTTTTTATCACAATTACAGTCGTGATTAGATGAAATGCATTGATAAAACCTACCTTTTCATTTAAAGATCACTTTATTGTATCACACCGTTTTAAATTATCTGACACTTCATATAATATGATAATTTCATAAAGTTAGAATAATATAATTATCTAACTTATTTTTTTTGGCTAAAAATCACTAATCATGTCATATATCATTCTGGCACGATAAATTCATTCATATAATTGTATAGCTCATGAATAAATGACTAGAGATACTAATTAATTAACACATTGTGGTGGCAATTAACAACAACACTTGACAGAGATTCTATCTCGCTGGGAACCAAGAGCAAGAGTTCCTACAATATCAGCAACAGCAAGGTGGTCGTCAAAGCCAGCAACACGGCCGTCAAACGCAGCCACGTGGCCAGGAGGAAGGCCAGGAAGGAAGCGAAAACGAAGGGGGCAACATCTTCGCGGGCTTCGCGGAGGAGTTCCTCTCGCAAGCCTTCCAGGTGGACAGGGAAATAGTGAGGAACCTACAAGGCGCTAAGGAAAGCGAGGAGAAGGGAGCCATTGTGACAGTGAAGGGAGGCCTCAGCATCCTCAGCCCGCCCGAGAGGAGGCAGCGCCGCCGTCCCGAACAGGAGGAAGACGAAGATGAAGATGAGGAGGATGAACCGAGGAGGCCGAGTCCCCGAGGTGGAAGAGACAATGGCCTTGAGGAGACCATTTGCACCGCCAGTGTTAAGAAGAACATTGGCAAATCCACATCCCCTGACGTTTACAACCCTCAAGCTGGTAGCATCAGAACCCTCAACAACCTTGACCTCCCAATCCTCACCTGGCTCGGACTCAGCGCTGAGTTCGGATCTCTCCGCAGAGTACGTACTTTAATTTCTTTTCTCTGCTTTCTTCTAGTTACATAATCAATTATCGAAAAGATATGTGACATTATTTATATTAATTCTTTTAGATATTTTTAAAATGGATGATGCCATAAAGTATTTCTTAAATAGAAAAAAAAGTTTGGATTTACTCACAACCCTTGATTAAGTTCAAATTCAAAATAGTTTGGTTTTAAACCCTTAATTAGTTCATTCAACTAAATGATTCAGTAGGTATTAACTTAATTCTTTATTAGTTGATTCACGTTAAGTAATATTACAATTCTTCACACTTGGTTTGAGTGATTTAAGTGAGTGATTCAATACTTATTTATTTAAATTCATAAAATTGAGCTACTTCAAGTGATTTAATATTTATTTTTTTAAATAATTTTTATTAAACAAAAGAAAATTGGCATAGGCAGGACATTATCTCAAAGTGGGACGAATTAGAGAACTATTATTTATGCTCATTTTTATAAATTCATCGCCGAAATATTACTACTCTTATATCAATCATATAATTGTGCAAAGAATGAACTAGTCTAACATTGCTCCGAGAATAATTAAGTTGATTGTGTATTTGTTGTATATTCATGTATGGTGCAGAATGCTATGTTCGTCCCTCACTACAACCTCAACGCAAACAGCATAATATACGCACTGAACGGACGGGCATATTTACAAGTGGTGGACTGCAGCGGCAACGCAGTGTTCGACGGGGAGCTTCAAGAGGGTCAGGTGCTGACCGTGCCACAGAACTTCGCCGTGGCCGCAAAGTCCCAGAGTGAGCACTTCCGGTATGTGTCATTCAAGACGAATGCAAGGCCCAGCATCGCAAACCTGGCAGGTGGAAACTCCTTGATAGGGCAACTGCCACTGGAAGTGGTTGCACAGTCATTTGGCCTGAGGGCGGAGCAGGCCAGGCAGATCAAGCTCAACAACCCCTTCAAGTTCCTGGTTCCACCTCGTGAATCTGAGATGAGGGCTGCGGCTTAGGGAACACTTCGAGGCCTTTTTGCATGCGTGACATGTGTGTGTTATCCACACACTTTAGCCACTAGTGAATAATGTAGTTATAGTAATGAATAAGAAAACGAGGGCTTGGATGCCTTTTGTTTAAAATGTAAAATTTGAAATGTAATGTGCAATGGGCACCCTTTTTATCCTGAGTCATCATGAACCTTTTGCGGGACGAGCATGAATAAAATAAAAAAGGGAAGTTTCAGTGCACTAATTTAACTCTGTGTCCACATTTCAATGTTGGCAATACTTCTTTGTTTTGTTTGTCTATTGCCTTTTGCTAAAACAAAAAGGAAAAGAATATCGATAACAATATATTCAACCTTCACTCGAACTCCGGTTCGTCCAAGTAACAGCTAGATGACATCATTCTGAGGAGCAGCGAAGACATGATGTGCAAGGACAAAAATTGAACTAAGTATTAGACCCATATATATAGGACATGTAGCCAAATCACAGGCTTATGTTTTTCACTGCTCCTTACGTTTCGTATTCTTTCAATTATCTTCTCATTCATTTTGATTCCATAAACAATTCCTTGTAATGATATGATCATTTTCGACACATTCAATTTTCTTACACGGTATAAAGAGTCAATAGAACTCTAACAAGCCATCATCTATCCAATTGTTCATCGGTCATGGCCTCCACCATAACTTCCACTCCACCAGCACAATCATATAAGTTCTGCGGAGGTGAGAATTTGGAATAATTCATCAAATGCGATGACTGACGCTGCAATTTCACAATAAATATTGGATCCCATGCCATGCACAAAGGATAATTGATTATTACTTGAGATCTTGTTGCCAACAAAACTTTAACAGTTGAGCATATTCGTTTCACTCTCCAGCCAGCAGCATATACAACATCAGACCACTAATTAAGTGTACCAAGACACAAGTTTCTGATCTCTAAGATTTATCTTTGACCCCACCACCAATTTTCCGGGCGTAATACAGTTGCCAAATCATATATAGGCTTATATTTTCCTTTTGTATCTTCCGTTTCTTACATTGTATTCTTTAATTTCAATGGTATCTTTTCATTCATTTTAATTTCCGTATGCAGCTCCTTGTTAGCCTGGATCCCGATGTATGTGTGAATTTTCCAATGTAAATGATGGTATGATATCCATTTTTTCCACACATTCAATTTTCTTCACAATTTATGTTAAATAAATACTTATTCTGATTTACAATAATTGTCAATTCAACCATTTTTATATATATTAAAAAATTTAAAATTAATAGATAACTATATGATATAGATTTATTAAAATATTTTTATTAAATTTTATTATATGATAAAATATATGACTTTATTATATAGTGAAAAATAATTATATTTTTTAATTAATAAAGATGAATGATAAAATTAAAAAATTATTAATAAATATTATATTGATATATAAAAATAACAACTATTATAAATTAAAAAATTTATCCAAATTAACAACTATTATTAATACGAAAGAATGTTACTAATTAATAAATCATAAATTGTGAATTTGTTGGAGCAAAAGAAGCTTTTAATCACAAAGATATGGAACTAACTTCTCTTGGAATGTTGAATACGAGGAATAATTATTATAAGGAATGATTGTCTTGATTTATTGGAATTTATCAAAATGCTGAAAGCAAGGTGTCTCCAACATGTACTGCTAAAAGTTCCCCAACATTGGTTAATTGTGTACTCCTGTCCTATTCCTATGTATTATCGCACTTTGGTTTCGCACGAGTTTTCGTAAATTTTAATTAGCTTCTGCATCGAAGTAGAGGTCTGCAGCGAAAGAGTGTCGTTCAGGTTTCAGACATGGTCCCATCATTTATGTCTTCCCAGCAGATGCATACGAACTATACTGAAGAAAAACAAAATTATTAGCCTGCTAACAGGAACATCCATGTATCAAATACACACAAATGAACCGCTCTGTATTCCTTGGACCATAGCTCCATGCCACCTGACAAAAAACTGACGTGTAAGTACTTAGGATCTTATAGCATGCACACCGAAGAATGGCTACACAACGTATCTGTCCATCTTCTCTTACGTCTCTCTCACCCTCAGCTAATTCAAGAACAATGTTATTTTGAGAAATTCTTATGTACTTATATGGCAAGAGAAAATTGTTTTTATGTTGTATTTACTATAATTGATACCTCAGCGTCATTTTTTTTTGGCATAAAAAATTTAGATTAAAGAAAAATTTACTCTAATTTAGAATTAAGATATACCTTTAAATTTATTACGGGATATTAATAATAGACACTTACAAATGATTCATTAATTCGAAAATTTAGAAATTGAACTCAAATTATGAATATATATGAGTGGAAGGCTTACTAGATAAGTCACCCTTATTGATACCTTAACCATTTTATTTAAAATGTAGTAAAAATGAAAATAACAGTGGCATACAACATTGATCTAAACAATAAATATAACCAAAAAATGATTTTTTTCCTGTTCAAAATAGATAAAAATTTCTCTCTTATTTATACATTACAAGTGGTCACCATAAAAAGAATAATAATAATAATATATACACACAAAATTTTAATTTTACTGATTATCATCAAATATTTAATTTTTTGTCTCTTCATCTATGATATCTATTCTTAATGTTCATTTTTAATTGACAAATATATCTTCGGTACGTCTAGTCCCCAAGCAAGATAGATATGTGCCTATGTCAAGCTCAGTTGATCCATCCCACATTTTGTGTAAGGACTTAAACTTGAAAAATGGAAAAAGATTAAAAAAAAAAGGTCAAAAACTAATATATCAGGTCTACCATTGCACTACTGCATCATAAATATCCTAACTTTGTTTTTGGTTTTTCTTATTTGGAGTGAGTTTAATACTTAGAACTTAGGAATGAGTTTTTATATTATTTTTGTAAAATTTCCGCTGGCACTCAAACAATCTGAACCGATAATATAAACACTGTCCTAACTAGTAGAACTGTGGGGAGCATACTTATGATCACATCATAACATACAGCCATATAAGGCCTTTCTTATTCTCCGCTAGGTACATCCACACCAAACTAAAAACTACTCGCTGCATGTTACATCTGATGATACTGACACATCATTATCATACCATGCACTTTCCAAACAGTACTAAGCCTCAGCCATTGCTCCTGTCTCCAAAGGCAAGGTTAACAAAAATGCCTGGTCCCTTGCCTCCTTGATCCTCTGCGCTTCTTCTCTACTAACTCGGTACATGTTGGCAACCACATCAAGGGGCAGCACCCTTAAGGCCGAGGATTTCCCCAGCAAGGTATTGATCATTACGTTCTCCGCTGTCTCGAATCCTATCCACTCGAACCCTTCATCCCCTGCCTGCATCACCACCACAAAGTTCTGAGGAATCACCACCACCTGACCCTCTTTCATCTCCTTGTCGAACATACTTCTCCCATTGTTATCCACTATTTGAGCTCGACCACGCCCTCCCGTCACCTACACTATGCTGTGCGCATTCAGGTTCCACTGTGGCGCGTAAACACCATGCCGCACCCAAAAAATCAAAAGAATTAATCCATGTCACATATATCATATACATAGAACACAAATTCTTCAAAAATCCAAGAAAAAGTTCTTATCATATACTATTTAATGTGTATCACCTCATTTGTGTGAGTTATCTTTTACTTGGATAATATTTTCAATATTGCAATTCAGGTATGACGCATTAAATTATAAAAATTAATTTTGATATTCTGTTAATATAAAAAATTTTGAATTTTAATATCATGTTAATATAAGAAGTTTTATATTATTATTTAATTATATATTATTGTATACATGATTTTTGAAATATCAATTATAAAATTAAATATTTTTTATGATGTAACATATACATGATTTAATAATAATATAGCAGTGTATCAAAATCAAATCTTTAAAATAGTTAACCTCAATACTTTTTCATCTTGAGAATTTCCCTTCATAAACTTATATGTGGAAACTAATTAATGTAGTGGGGTTAATTACTTTGTAAAGAACGCTTCTCTCAGCACTGAGATGGAGATCAGCAAGGAGAGGGAGCTTGATGCTGTTGAGAATGGCGATGCCACCGGCATGTGGGGGTGTAGATGTCTGCACGTGCGGCACTGCCAACGGCCTCTCCGACCCTCAGGGTGCATATAGCCTCCTCAAGCCCATTGGGCCGTGGGCCTGATTCGGGCCTCACAACTTCAAGGTCTCCCTCCACCAACACAATGTTCTTTCTGGGATCACCTGCTCCTAGCAACTTCCTCGCTGTCTCAACCCTCAAGCCCTACATTTCAGCCAACAATTTTTCGGTGATTCCGCTGAAAATGTTTCTTCCATTAATGCTCTCTCCTCCACCTCCGCCTTGTGCCTGTCCATGTTCGTCTTCTGGGTTCCCAGCAATATAAAATCTCTACGTACAGAATAATCATGCCCCAGATCCCATTAAGTTACACAGTTTAGTACTATTAGTGTAATATTGATTATACATATGAGGTTTGCCAAATGGTAAGGGATCAGTGAAAATTTCACCACAAAAAAGAGTAGTTACATAACAAATGTGAACCTATTAATGATAGGCTAACAAGTAACAACCACAACCAAAAATCAAAATGCTTCTTAATTAGGTAGATAATTAATTATGGTAACAATTCAATATTAAAGTATAAGTTTAATTTATTTGACATTATATAGTTTAAGAGAACTCTTCTAAACATACAAAAAACAAACTCTTCAAACAGTTATACGTGACAAATACTTTATTATAATCTTTAATAATTTCTTATCCAAAAAAATCCTTAATAATTTATAGATAAATATAAAAATAAAACAACATATTGTAAATATGATATTCTAAGTGATTTCAGCATTGTAAACAAGTTTGTAAGCTCAGCTCAACCGGTGCCAGCACTAGTCTTCACCTCCCTTTTTTATTAAAAATAAAAAGTCGTTCATGTTGTCAACTTTATTTTGATAGCTCCAACTTATCATTGTCTAAGTGCAATAAGGGTCCCTCTATTTACCCTCCGCTGTGTCATTACTTTCAGAACAAAAAATGTTAGTAAAAAAGTAATATGCAACTTCTCATGTTGTTAAAGCTTCAATTGGTGAGTAAGTAGCATTTCTACAAATTAACTTTCGTACTCTTGGAAGTCTGCCTAGCTAATTGACAACGTTACTTGTGTGAAGGAGGATAACGACAACAAGCGGGATATCACCGTTGTTATAGATCCAGTAACCTATTCCTGCCGGCATGGCAATGATATCGCCTCCTCTGATTTCATGGACCTTCTGATGTTGTTCTCTGTATTCTTAATCAGATTCTTGAGGTTCTTCGAATGACTCAGGACACGAAGGAAATATGGTCATCCCCTGAATGCCACTTCCTACATAACATAATACACACATATGCACCACAAAAGACAATTCATTAATTATACTAAACACGTAAGGTTTAATTTATTATGATAAGGATATTTACACACTAAACTTATCATGTTGCGATTAACGTGTAAATAACTAGCAATTAGAGTATATATGTAATAATACTTCATTATTATTGTTAATTATGTAGAATGTTATATAATTTTTTTATTCTTTGATCAAATATCTGTATAGACATCTGTATGAGACTAATTTTTCATATACAATAACATCCAAGATACCTTAACTTTCTATTCTATATATGAGAGAATAGAGCTTATCACTGCATGTACGTAACCCTTTTCTATACTACAAAATCATAATTTTTGATTGAATTTATTTGTTAAAATAGTATGACATATGTGTTAACTCTCAAATGAACAAGTGAATTATACCGTTATATATATATATTAACAAACAACTTTGTTTATTATAAAAAGCTTTAGTAATTTAAGGTACATTTGTATCATATTTTAAAAAAAGTGATTTTGAAACTAAATTTTTAAGTGAGTTTGTTTGTGTTTTTTTTGGGTAAAAAATTACTTTTTTCATTAAAAAAATCAGTTTTCATATATTTAGATAATTTTTTTAAAAATAATCAAATTCTAAAAAAAATCTATTTTCAATTTTTTTGGATAAACTAAAAAGAGTAACTTCTGAAAAAAATTTAGTTTTCACCTTTTTCAGTTATATATAAAATTTAAGTTTCAAAATCATTTTTTTGAAAATCTGAAATGAAAGCACCCTTTATATATAACTAAAAGAGTTAAAAATTGATTTTTTTCAGAAATTACTCTATTCAACTTCTAAAAAAAAAACTAAAAATTAATTTTTTTAATATTCTGATTATTTTTAATAATTTATCTAAATATGTCAAATGTGATTTTTTTAATAAAAAATGTTAATTTTTTGGGCAAAATAATCTTCTCCAAACACACCCTTATTCTAGCTGCTTAGCATTACTAAATGAGAAATGGTAATGTAACAAGTTCGAGAGAGTGATGACATATTTGATAAAAGAAAAGAATAAAGTAATAGATGCTGAGAAAGAAAAATTGATGGACCATCTATAAATAATATGCCACTGATTCAATAAAATTATATTATAAGGTGACTAGAAGTGATCAATGTGATGTGTAAACAGCAAAGTGTTATAGGGTTTACGGCATTATTACCCGGTACATAGCACATGAGCTGTGGAGCATTAATGTAGGATGGCAAGACGAGGCCCTTGGGTTTAATGGTACGGCGAATGAGGGTGAACCCAGCGCAGCGAAGCATCTTGTTGGTATGGTTCCATGACTCAGTCACGCCACCTTCTGCTTCGATGCGGTAATTTCCAACTGCGTCTGCCCTCACTGTTCCATTCGCCTTTTGTGACGAACCGCTGCACAGTCACTGATCAACAAGACAACGATAAAGCACAACAACATCAGTGGTGAAAGCGAGAGCACCGAAGGCTTAACTGGCTTCGCCATTTTCGATGGTGTTTGGTTTTGCTTTTGGTTGTTTTAGTGTTGTTTGTATACAGTTAGGTGTAGCTACGGGGTGGTGGCGGTGTAGTTATTGCGTGTGGATTGGAATTTATAGCGGAGAAGAAGGGGTTCATTGAGATTTGAGGATGAGACACGTAGAGATGGTGGGTGAGGAATCGGAAGACATGTGCAGCAACTGCATGGCGATCGAACCCTTCATGAACAACACCTCATATATATTGGCTCTGACGGGGCATGTGATTTAAGATGGTTTCAGAGAATGATATGAAGGGTGGTCTGTATAATAATTCAGTTCCTGTTTCAGAGGCCATTACTTAATAGTCCATTCCATTGCGTTTGTCAATCACACTGTATAAGGAATAGTGAACTTTATGTGTATAAAGAATTATGTTTCACCGAATAAAAAAAGGTAGCTTCATGCATGCCTTGGTTACATGATTGATTGCTAGTTAGAGTAAATAGGTCCAGATTCAGGGAAATTTTTTGGTTACTGAGTCTAATTAATTCACAACTTAAAATCTATTAAGAGAGTAGATTATATAAGGATCTGATTTGGTCGAGTAGTTGATCGATATTTGAATGGTTTTGTGTGGCCAAGTGAAATGACAAGACTGTGTTAGTCTTACCATTTTCAATGAGTTAGATGAGCAGAATGAGGAAGAAGTTGCAGAAAGTTGTATAAGAAAGCGTGAAAACATTCTCTCCTGGAAACAAACGCAACACTTCGGAGGAGCGAACAAATGCGCGCATATTAGTATATAGAATGCTTCTTTCTGGAAAAAGATCAGCATCGTGACTTGCAGTCCAGTCCATTATTTGATGTGGCACCTGAGTTAGAGACAAATGCACACAAAAGCGAGATGGGTTCAATTTGGCAATCTTTTTTTTTTTGGTCTTAGATTAATTACAGTATCATTACATGCATTGTTATCAAATTAACACTTCAAACATGATCGTGAATAAGATGGCCTTTTCATAATTACCTTTTTCTGACATTTAAACTTTACTTTTTTTTTTTTTTTTTGTTTAAGGTGTACAATTCGCTTATAATTGCACAAAATCCTTATTGCTTGGCAATGTATGTATAACAAAAAAACAAATTAAATCACAACAATTTGGGTGCCACCTTATATATATAATGCTACATATCTAAATTTTTTAACCAGACTAGAATATGCCATGACTCAATGAGAGTAATTGAATAAGTCAAAAGAGTAAAAATCAACCATTCATTAAATGGTTAAAAATAATGATATATCATGCCGGGAAAAAAAATCTGACAATAAAATTCTTGATCTTTAGTATTTTATTAATTTTTTAAAAGTTATTATTACTACTATAAATGCAATTTATTAATTAGATCGATTACATAAATATGCGACCTTGCAAGCATGGATTGTGAGTATAAGAAAAGTCCTTGTATGTACTTGTAAGTAATATTGTTATTATAGAATATGGACATTGAGAATGGATATTTAGAGAGACAAAGTTTTAGACTCACCTATTACCACCAAAATTTTTGTCTCTTTTTATTGGATGTCTATTCTTGATATCCATATTCTATATACAAATAACATTACTTATGTATTTATGAATTTATGATATTGTAAGATAAGTTTTCTTACTCTAAGATACCAAAATTTGTAAGTGGGAAAAGAAACACGTGACACCATCTAACCGTATATTTTGATCCTAATGCTATATCTAAATTGAAGTTCTGTAGTTGACCCAAAAAAATGGAGGTTCTGTAATATGAATCTCTTACTCCAGATATAAATTTCTCCTCCATCTAAGCCTCTAAACTATCTGGTTAGGTTTTTATTTATTACTATACATTAAATATTAATTATATATTAATAATGAGTAATACTATACAATTTTTTTTTTAAAAAAAACTGGATATGCATTTCATTAAATAGCTAAATCAGCCTGAAGAAAGCAAATAATACTATCAGGAGGTCCTCCAACCTAATCCCCCCTCTCCCAGGTTAGCATGGTTAGCAAGACGATCAGCTACCATGTTTCCAAATCTATGAACATGACCACAATCAAATTTTAAAAACCAAGATGCATATATTATACAAATTTTTTTAAAAATAAAATTTTGACTCACTAATATGAAGGTAAAAATTTAATGAAACAAAACTTGTTTTGGCCAACCTAATGAACAGAATTGAAAGAGACGGATCTATGTGGAAGCCCAATCCTAAAGTGAAGCAATAGGCTACATGTATGTGGATTGATTGTGGTGTGGGCAGCTGTGGTATTCCATTCAAACGGGTCGTAACTGGGACCGACAAAAAGGGGGTGGTAACGTAGTGAAGTAAAAGAGTAAATAGCCAAAGTTCCCTTTTGTTTGGTCATGAAAAAAGCGCCACGAGTTTCATTGGGCCACTTCTTTAATTGGGTCATAAACAAAGCAATGAGTTGGGCACAGTTCAAAGGTTTTCCAATCTGACAAGGGTAACTTTGTCCAAGTACCTCCACGTTTCACGTGTTCCCATAAAGTATAGTCAACAGTGCAAGTGGAACGTTTCAAACTGGTGAACACCAAATCAACAAGAAATCTCGCACTACTCAGATCCCTTACCTGATAATAAATGGACGACTAGCAGCCAAGTGTTCAAAATCAGCGGCGGGACATGACAAGGATGGCTTCAATCTCGAGCACACTCCTAATCCCTCTTCTCCTCTTTTGTCTTCTCTTATCAGCTTCCTCAGCTCAAAAACAGCACATCCCCGGCTTCCTCTACACCAGGAGCACAGGAAGATGCACTCCGCAGTAAGAAAAAACAGAACATCTTTAGTTGGTTATGCTGAGATTATGGTTGTTGTTGTTGTTGTTGTCGCAAACATTTGTCAATGTTGTTGTGGTGTGTGCAGGTACTGGAGCGGGAGGAGAGAGGCGTGGCCTAGGATGGTCCCAGAGACATCAACGGTGTCGAACGTGTTCGGGTCGAGGGTGTACGAACGGTACAGATCGGATCTGACGCTGCTTGAAGCCACGACGAGGAACGACGAAGAGGATAACCCCTTTGGAGGGTTGGTGAAGGAGGGTAGCGCAGCACTGTTGAACTCTTATGCGAGGGAGGGTTTCCCTTACAAGCCTTGGCAGGTCAAGACTATGGTGATACAAGCATTGGTCTCTGAGGCTGCAGCTGCATCCCAAGCCAAGCGCTTCTCGTTGGCTAACCAGGCTTGCTTGTAATAATGTATGCGTGCATAGTCATCTGTATTCTATAGTCTTAATTAATCTTGGTGGTGTTGTTAGGTAATGGGTTGTTTGTTACCTTATTCACTTGGAATTGAGTAGGCTACCACTCGCAAAGTTTGCCCTTCGTTTTTTGGTGCATTTTGCTTGGATTTATTGGCTAGAAATCACTGCTCTCTGGTGTGATTTTGGAAAGAGGTGATGTAATTGATAGGGTGGACTCGACATTAGCTTTGATTTTGTATTATTTTGTATTAGTCACCGAAGTTTATCAACTGATCTTTAACTTTCTGTTTTTGGTTTTTTCTTATTTAGATATGACAATTTTTATCATGTTGAATAGAAATTTAGGTAGGAATAAAGGGTATGGGCTGCCACGCACTAGAAAGTGGTTTCAGTGAGAAATTATAGGATACTGAATTTTTTTTCTGCTGTCAATTGACTGTATTTTCATTTGATAAGGGCTAGATGTGTTACCTTTTTGAGTTAATAATCATGTTATATTTATGCACTAGAAGCAAATTTGTGGGTGATGTTAACTAGCCTGTCTTAGATGGATGGCCCAGCTTAAGATTTGGTAATAGTGCAAAGTCGACTCCCTTAGTTGTATGCATCTATGCACTTAAAAGAATAACATTATTTACATAATCTTAAAATTTTGGTTTGCCAAGCTCCTCGTTAACTAATGTGTGTCACGCATCTTGCTTTTGATGAACATCTTTGTCGTCAAATTTAATATTTTAATAATTAGCGGTTGTGATGTACAAAGGGCAACCTTCATGAGCGGTTTATGGTATTTTTTTTGTCATTAAAAAAACCCAATACTTTTGTTGGCTTCCAGATTAACTCGTATTTGTTTTGTTGTTGTTGTCAAAAATGTTAGCGGTGCATAAAGTTCAAACCATTAATTTTATCCCGATAAGTGTTTGAAGTTGATTCTAAAGACACTGTTGGAGGTGTAGGGTGGATGAAGATAACTGTGGTTGGAGATGGGCGAGAATGGGTGGTGGAGGCGGAGTGAAAACCCTTTGGTTATTATGGAAATAGAGTATTTACTGACTAATGTTTTGTAGAGATATGTACAGTGGGGTTCACGCAAGATGCAATATGTTGGCGGAGTTTTTAATGTTTTGATTTTGATTAAGAGAAAGTGAGATGTCAATCTTCATATGCATTTGTTGGTGTCGTAGATTTACGGATCGATGTTTATTGTTTGGCTTATAGTAGTTTGTTGATGTTGTAAGTGTATAGAACGGAGGAACGAAGTAATGCGAAGAGTATTGAACAAGGAAACTAAGATTCAGATGTTATGTAGGTTGTAGTTTATAAATATGAGTGTACTGAATGCGAATATTTTGGCATAACAATAGCATAGATGCGAATTGGCCCAAGCATCTCGCCTCCTAGCTTGACCCAAAGACGCCAGGGCCGCCCTTGCTGAAGCCCAACGTGCCCCTCCCGATTGAGCCCAGGGAACCCTTCCCATGCATCCTACGGGCTCAGGCACTTCGCTTCATGGGCCACCCGGCCGCCGTTCTCAAATCGGTCTACTCCGTGCTATCACCACCGGCTGCAAGGCTGCTCTCCACGGTAGAGCGCGCAAAGGTGCTGGTAGCTAAAGTTGGCAGTGAATGATTGACTCGGCAGTGGATGACCTAGTGGCGACGGTGGACCTGAGTAAAGGGGAACGGGTTAACTTGGACGCGCTCTATTTGTTAGGGAAGTGTTATTAATTATTAATGGAAAGGGATAAAGGAAGAGGCCATGAAGCGTTCCAGCAGGCTCTTGATGTTGAGCCCAATTAATGCATTGTGTTGATTTATCTACATCACATACAAATAACAAAGAAAACGACACAAGGCATTACCAGTAACATCTCTCCTAAACCTTTACTACTCAGTAATGATACAAGGTGCGTAACACACATTAGTTATCGCGGAGCTTGGCAGAATGCACATAAAATTCTAGTTGGCTTATATTATTTCGTAGTATGTTATTATACCTTATCGTATAAAGCATGCTAAGCGAGTCCTTAGAATAATAATATCTTATCTAACTTGAGATAGGAAAATAACAAGAGAGAGAGAGAGAGAGGGGGGGCAACCGATAAGGACAATGAAATGTTGCCATCTAGCATCATATTTTGTTCTTCCTACATCTTTTCGAGTTTTTTACTGCATAAAATTAAGAGTTAATATATATGTTAATCTTTGGAAAAATGGGAATTAAATAGATTAGTCTTTTTTTAAAAAAATCGGTAACACTTTATTAGTTAAATATATTGTAACAAGTTAATGATTTCATTAATTTCAATTTGCTAATTTTTAACAAAGATAATGAGATAAAATTTTAAGTAATAAGTACCATATTGTAGATGACTTAAAACTAATTGACATATTGCATTTTAATAATGGCTAGCTTTAAGGTTAGTATATAATGGGAATTTAAGAAAGGTTACCGGGAATGCTGGCCATTTCCCATCTCTCTTTATTTTAGAAAGAACCAAAGAGACTTTCTCTTTTCACTAAAATTCTCTTTTCAACCGCCCATAATAAACCTCCTTCACCTCACTTCAGTCTGGGTCTACTAGTGTCATTTGTTGTTGGTCGGAATTTTTCGTCGCCACCATTCCCGCCACTGACAGAGGCCGTTTTCTTCCCCCCTCTCCCTCAGCTTTGACCAAGGTTACAACCACCACCGGTTCCTTCCCTAGCTACGCGATGGCTTTAACAGCAGAGCATCAAAAAAATAAAAATAAAAACTTGAAACATACTACGGTTGAGAGGGCGAAGGATATCGAGAGATATAAATAAACTAATTCAATTAATCCAACATAACTAATATCTCATGAATATACAAGGTTTAATAAAACATAAACGGCATGCCTCCACTCATCTCAATATCCTTGGACCTTGAAAAGCATCAATGAAGATGCAACGTGTCAATCATATTGATGGATTATTGTTTGTCATGCTTGATCAAGGTTTTTTGCCTTTTAGGAACACTTAAAAATTTAATTTTGGGCGGATTATGTGGTGGCCATCTTTTGAACAATCTGTTGGCCAGGTTTATATTTTCTCATTTGAATAAATACCCAGATGGCCTCTATGGATATTGTTGATGTTGGTGAATTTGGGGTTAGTAATTTAAAGAGGTGACAGAGGCAAAGTGGCGGCTGAGGTGGAGGAAGGAAAGGAGAGCACAGGAATTTGAGTAGTGGTTGGATCAGAAAATTTGAGATTGAGAGAAGGTTAATTTGGTCATTTTAAAGGGTGGATGGGGTAGACTATTGAATGGCTCTTTCATAATCCATAGGAACCATGAAGCAATCTTAAGTCTTAACTCTTAATTTTAATTGTGAAAGAGAGAAAAAAAAAAAAAAGGGAATTGAGAGAAATGTAAAGGTAGATATGTCTAGGAGAGGAAGAATTTTTTTTTTTTTTTCATGGAGTATACAAGAATTTTCCCTATCTTAACAGATATTGTTATACACATATTTTAAATAGTTATCAGCTACCATATTCTTAATTTGCAATGAATTCAAAGTAAACTTCCATCGGTGCGCACTCTTTTTAAAATAGTGCACCACATACTATATTTAAGTGGTGTAACATAGAACGTGCCTTCAATGATATATGTAAAGATAATTGATTATCCATAAAAAAAAGGGATAATGCAACAAAAAACAATGTTGTTATGGGCTCTGTAGCTAACAACACAGCAATTGTTGGACTTGGGCCTGATCCAACTTCTAACGGTTTGATGGTGTTCCGAGCGGATCAACACCAAGACAGGAAAAAAGGAACCGAGCAACCCTAAGCCCAGAGCACAAAGAAGCTTGCGTGGTCCTTCGCCTCCAATCTCCGTTCACATTTTCATTTCATTTCATTTGTTGTTGCTCAAGCACTAGCTAGAATCTACAAAAGCGCAAGTGCAACTGCAGCTACCGCCCGCAAGCAAAACACTACAAACTGCAAAAACTAGACAACCAACCAGAAATAAACAAAAACACCGAAATCTGAGCCGTTGCTCTCTCTAATCTAATGGCAACCAGAAAGCTGCTACTTGATATGCTACTCTCCATGCGATCTCTTTTTCTTCCATTAACACCAAACCAGGTTCGTTATTGCTCCTTTCATGATTTTTTTTTTTTTAACCCAAATTTTGTGTCCTCTTTTTTTTCGGAGGTTTTAGCTGTACTTTGTTGTTTTGCTGTTTTGGCACGACAGGGTTCGAGTACGAGGTTGCGGTTGCTTGTGGCAGATAGGTGTACGAGTGTTCGCACATACAGTGTCTTCGATGAGTTCTCTAAGAAAATTAGAGGTGAAGCAGAGAGGTATATTGCAGTTTTCCCCACACACTCCAGCTACTCGCACTGTGCAAATTCTGTTTATTTCTGGTAGAACGTGAACTTTGGTAGGTACTGGGTAGCTCACTAGTTGAGCACCGAAGGTCTTTAAAAAAAAAAAAAAAAATTTATTTTTTTGCTTTTGTTTTTGGACAGGTAAGGGCTTAAAATGTTTCTCTATTTTGTGAAAAAATATATAATTGACTAACTGAGGTATAGTCTTTGGCTTATAGCTATCATTAGTTCAAGGGGGCTGGCATGTGATGTTGGCCTTCCTACAGCCATGAAGCTACTCTATGAAATTTTCCTCCTCATTTTACCCTCATACCAAACACACCCAAAAACTTTAATGTTTGCCTTCCTCAAATGATATAAAATTATTTAGGCACCCAAACTGTATATCCTGGCTTTGCGCCTGGTCGCAGAAGCAGGCTCATCGCATAATGCAGTTGCACATTGAGCCGTCATTTAATTGAGTTGTGAAGATTGGATTTATTAATCACTTTCCGGAGAAAGGAAAAAATAGGTCTTTTGAATATGGAGACAACAGAACTTGGTCACATGTTGGCATGGAAACAACCCTTTGGCATATGTTGGAGCCTTGCACACTTGTCCACCCTCTAATTTCGATTTTCTGAAGGCTGAAACAAAAGGAAAGAATATAGTATACCTTTCCTGCCTGGAGACAACATAACTTGTTCACAGGTTGTAGTTGCAGAAACAGTATCTCCACTTATGGTGTGAACCTTGTACACTAGGCCACCCTTTAATTGGGTTATGAAGACTAGGTATATAAATCACCTTCCTGAATCAAAATGAAAGAATAGGCCTAACCTTTCATAGTTGGAGATAACAAAGCTTGAGCTTCAAATGCCTGTTTCTGCATGTCATGGCCATGTATATCATGTTCTCTTGATTCCTTCTGAGGTTTTCTTTCATTCCACTGATGAGTTTTACCATCTTCTGTATGTGTTTCATTTCTTCGATAATTGTAGAAACCCAGAATTCCAGCAGTCTGTCAAGCAGCTGAAGCAAAAGGCGGATGAGTTGAAGGGGGTGCAAGAAGATTTGAAAGAAAGGTAAGTCTAGAATTGTGGTGACCATAATGGAACATCAAACTTCCAAGTTATTTATTAATAGGTTGAGACATTCCCTTGTATGTCAAGGCTTGCTCGAAACTTCAATGGAGGGCCTGAGATGATGAAATGGCGAATGCAGAACAAAGCAGAAAACTGAGCAGCTGTACCAACAGGTGGATGAAGCTTGGACAGAAGCTGAAGCTGCAGCAAAGAAGGTAAAATCTATGGTCATGTTCAAGTTCTGTTCAGCATTAGAAGTGGAAATTAGTTATCTGAAAAAAAATTCACTTCAGTTGCTCCGTAGTCTTGTTGGAAAAATGCTAGATAAACAACTCTTGGGTATAGAACAAAAATGCACAGTAGCATGTATATTTGTATAGAAAAGTTTTGTGGCCTTACACTGATCTAGATGCGACTTTAGTGGTACAAAAATGGTGTTCTTTTCGGGGGCGGGTGAAGAGCTGTATAACTAGGACTGCTGTCAATGTTCAAGTTCTGCCTTGGTTTTTTGTGGTTGGGAACTTATGGCCCCCTTGATCTATTCTGAATAAGTTGACATGTTTCCCGGCGTTTGATTAGTAATTATACTTATTTCAGGCTTCTTACAATGTAAAGGAGAAGATTTCTGCTGCAACTGAGGAGGTCTGTTCATGATTTACAAATCCGCCTTGAATTTGATTGACAATTGATGGCTTATTGATTTTATTTTTGTGTAAATTAGGTGAAAGAAACTTTTGGGATTGGAAAGCAGAATTCTTCAGGATCAACTGGTTCGTCAACAAATCAGGATGCTAATGCAAAGCAAGGCACACAGACGTCACCTGAGGAAGAGCAAAACCAAAAATCTGAGTCTAGTAATGCTTCGGATTCTATGTTTAGCAAATTTAAGTCAACCATTTCCTCCCCAAATGTTTCTGCTGCCTTCCAAAAATTAAAGGAAGCAAAGTTAGTCAATGTAGCCAAGAAAGGTTATGACATTATAAAAGAGGAGTTGAGTAGCAATCCGACTAAGAGAAGGCGTGTTCCTTTTGCATCAAGCGGTGAAACAAGTGCAAGAACAGAACTTCTTGTTGTGCCCTCTAAGCAATCTTGGTGGAGTAAGGAGTTTGATGAGTTCAAGGACAAGGTAACTTAGTTACAGTTCTTTGGTAATTGGATAATCTTCAAAACCTCTCCACTAAGTTATTTTCTCTATGCATTCTTTTAGGTGAAAGGCCATCCTGTATCCAAGCGATTCATTAAGTACACTGACCCAGTGAAGACAAAGGGCCAGGAGGTATGTTCTACACCTTAGCCCTGAGGTTCTTCTTCTTCTTCTTCTTTTGGCTGCAAACCCTGAGATTCTTTATTCTACCAAACTAATTCGTTTTTTTTTTAACCTGTTACTTCGCTCTATATTTATGTGTTCTACAGCTTTCCTTAATTGCATCCATAATTGCTAGTATCCTGCAAGATAATGTCAATATGTCATGATCTTGCATTTAATTTACAACTTGCCTTGTATATGCTTCATATTTTACGTGTCTAATTTAATTGACAGATGGTAGAAGACTTGCGGGAAAGATATGAGACCAGCAACAACCCCCTTATTCACAAAATACAGGAGTATGTCTCTGAGTTTCTCTTCACCCTCCTTCTTGTTCTTTAAATTACCGAGTGACTGCTTATTGTAAATAGTAATGCATGGTGGCAACATTTGTCTGGTTATTGTCTAAATAGTTGTAATATATTGTTCTAATTTACCTCACTCCTTTTACAGTATCAATGATAGTATGTTTCAAGAGACAGATGCTGCGATTTCATACAAGGAAATACGTCAACGGGATCCGTAGGCTCTCATGCCTTTTGTTTTTATCTTAGTCTTACATTGTATTATTATGTAACTTGCTAACATCTTTTTCTTTTATTTTGATTACACGAGTGAGCTATTTTTCCTTTCCGGAATTTGTGGGGGAAGTGTAGGAGGCAATAAAACCGGTTCTTAATGCTTATATCAAGGTTGGTGCTAAGCTTGAGCCAGAATGCTGGAAATGTTCTCTCTTTTATGTGCAACACATGCATAACGGTTCCATGTTGAGCAAGATCTAACTCTATGGTTAACACTTCGTACAGTGCTTTACCTATTTGCTACCACATTCTAACAAGGAACACATGTATCACTTCTATGTCTTGTCACTAGCTCATCACTTAGCATGCTATTTTCTTAACCAATCTTTGACATCGTCTCCATTTTTAAGTTATATGAATATTCTTTGTCCCAAGCCAAGTACTGAATTTCTACCCTCCCAAATAAGATAGGGACTACTGGATGAAGATGATAATTTGTGGTATTGGACATGATGGCTGGAGCAGCAAATTGGTATTGAAGTTTGAGAACATCTGAGTCATAGATTATAGATAATTGATTTGGATCTCATGGATTTAAAGAATGCATTTGTAAACATCAGTTGATGCTTGAGAATTTGGCTAAAGAAGGGGAAGTTGGGTAATGATGAGTTGTTAAAAAATGCAAAACCTGGTAGCATGGAGATAAGGCACTAAGCCAGTCTTGTCCTAAATCTATTTGTAGACCAGGTGGGTGCATTTATGATTTCTGAATCAGATTTTAATTATATACGTTATTGTACAGGGAGATGTTGAAACACTGAGGAAGTACTGTAGCCCCGAGCTGATTGAACGTTGTAAAGCAGAGCACACCGCCTACCAAAGTCATGGTATCTTCTTCGATAACAAGGTGAGTTTGTAAGTTTCTGGAATCTTATTGTTTTCTTTGCAATTACATTTTGTATTTAATATGAAGTTGATTGTACCATATTGGGCTAGCTAACGTGTTTAAAAAATAAAAAAGAGTGTTTGCCTTTTATTTTTTATCTTGACTTTTGTGTTAGATTTGATGGGGTTAAGTGAAGAAAAAATATTCCTGTAATGAAATAATTTAAAGTCTCTTTGCTTGAGCTAAGATTCAATCCTTGTCAACTGGGCAATATGACATAGGTAACATGGCTTCCATAATACAAGTAACTAATAGCTGCAGCTCAATATAGAGTTGGAGTAAAGGTAGAAGCAGGACTGCTCCAAGCAACATTTAGATCAGTGTAAAAACGCATCTATCTTGTATTATTAGTGTATCTTATTCCATACTTTTAGAAGTTGTAGTTATTTCCAACCATTTTCTCCTTTATTCCATTTAAATTAACTTGTAATGATAAAAATGAAATATGATGACTAGATTTTCGCAGGTCACATAATACTATTACTCAGAAATGATGCAATTCTATGTTCAATATTTCTTTTCATAGATTTAGAACTGTCTAAGTTAAGCCTGTCCAACCTCCTTTCTTGAACTCAATTTGGAAGTCACACATCCTTAGTTCTTTACAAAATCAAATGAAGATTGTGATTATGTATTTTAGAGGTTGAGTGGTTTCTTGTTCAATTATTCTACAGCCCAGGCTTGATTAAGGTGCTTGTCCCTATTAGAACGTGTTGTTTTATTTTTAATATTTAACTCTCCATGCAGATCCTGCATGTCTCCGAGGTGGAGGTTAGAGAGACCAAGACGGTGGGATCATCTCCAGTAATTATTGTGATGGTATGTAAATTATTACTTCCAAAAGTTTATTATTAATTTATAAAATTTATTCTTATGCAGCAGAAATGAAAGCTTATCCTGGAGATTCTGTTCAATGTATTTTCAGTTTCAAACACAGCAAATCTATTGTGTACGTGATAGGAATGGGTCAAGTACCGAAGGTGGCAAGGTGACTGATGTGTGTTTTACTGCTTGTATTCAAACATCTACAATGTGGAGATACTGCTGTTCTTTTATATGCTTCAACACTAACAAAATCGAAATCATAAAATTTGATATATTTGTTGACATCCCATTTGAGACAGCAGGTGCTTCCTACTGGTGTAAAAATTTCAAATGTCATGACTGGACATAAGCGTATCATGCATTCCATTTATTCACGTTTACAATTATGTAGCATTGCAAATGTTTGTCTTCTTTTCCCTTTTAATAATCTTTATGGGGTGTTGAGGGTCTGTTATTAGCTCCTGGCTCACCTATCTAGTAGACACTACAGAAAGCATGGACAAATTATAGGAATCAAGGTGAAAGATGTGTGAGATTTTATTTTTATACAATATGGAAATACTTGGTTTCATATTTGCATGGTTTGTACTGTAAAAAGAACCATATGCCCACAGAATTACAGCCTACTCCCCCATTCTGGCCTTCATAACTCAGTGCTGTCTGGTCTGATAGTTAAGGCTTTAGCTTTGATTTTTGTTCATGGCTTTTGTTGATCATACTGGTTGTGTTGTGTGTTCATGTATGTCATGATCCGTGACATGTATGCCTACCATTTTCATGAAGTGAATGTAACATTGCTTGTCAGGTATTGTTTTTAACTATGATCTTTTTATAATAGGACACAATCCACACTGTATACTATGCTTGGGCTTTACAACAAATGGACCATGAAGATCGTGGAGAAGATGCTATTTACCTAATGTGGGGACTAAGAGATATGCAACAGCAAGGCATCCAAGCCCTCATCTAGCTGTCCACACTTTTGCTGCCTTTTAAGGCTTTGTATAATTGAGCCTTTATATTCTATACTCGTATCTGTGGATTTCATTTCCTGCGGCCAAAATGTCTTTTCCGGTGATACGTCCTTTAATTATTATTAAAAATAATGTGCACTTTTGAGTTTATTGATGTAAGTGAGATGGGCTAGCGTGACTGGTATATCACGACGTTTTTGCTCCCATCCCTCTCAGAATTGGCGACTGTTAATATTGGAGGACTAGTTTTTTTTTTTAATTCCCCATAATAATAAGAACTCTTCAACATATGTAGTTTGGATAATACGCAATCTACGGTCAATGATTTAAGGGTTCGCAAGAAAGGGAGAAAAAAAAATTTAAACCCTAAACCAGCTACAAGTACTCCAAAGTTTCCTACTAGACGTTTTAGTCACAAAGGTTAGCCGCAATGAGAAGTATCATCTTTAGCTTCCACGAGAACTCTGCATTTGTTTATAATGATAAGCTCTTTGAGAAGCTGTCCTGTGACTTTGACTTTGTGAAGCACTGAAAGCCATAGATAACGCAATCCACGAGACGAGAAGACTGCAAAGCTCCCACTGAGCCAGCAGGGGAAGAACCTCTGAGAACAAGCAAGGGAGGTGCATGTGACAAACAATGCATGTTACATGTGTGGGAGTCTCCGTCCTTAGCCTCATCTCTTATGCACGAAGCCGAGGAGTTCACCGCCAGGTTCAGAAGAGAGATGGCAGCGCAGGAAACGTTGGCCAGAAATTTTAGACATGCATGTTCAAGGGTTGGTATTTTAAGATCCAGTTAAAAATCACAATTGCAAAAATGAGGATCTCAATTCGATGCACGTTTGATTACAACTTAATTTTGGAAAACAGTACTTTCTCTTTGTCCAAAGAGAATTTCTGATTATAAGCTCTTTTGAATCTAAAATAAATTTATTGAACATAGGGACGTCGATGTATGTACAGAAGCCAAAGTGTCGATTCCATCTATGTTTTCCATGCATAAATATCATGAACAAGGATATGTTTGATTTAACTTTTGAATATATGCTCTTGAATCCATAGATTATGTCCGTGAACGGTAGGGACACGTCCTGAATAGATTGGATGAGATGTTAAACAATTGTGGAACTCCATAACAAGGCTTGAAGCATGGCCTTAGGTTGCAGTACGTACATTTCTACACGCAACTTCTCCTTTTGACACTAACATGCCAAAAACAGGTCTAGAGAAGATCGTGTTTCTAATACCACGTTAGAAGTAAAGCATTCCTATTGCTAGTTGCGACCGGACGCTAGAATATGGTCGTGTTGAGACATTAAAATGGCTTAGTATTCCGAAAGCAACATGCATAATACTGATTACATAATAGTGATTACGGTAATATTGGTAACTTGAGCCTGCAAGAGAACTATACAAACACCAAGCACTTCGCGCCCCCAAGACCCTTTCTGTTTTACCCTCTTTCCCACTACAGGCCGAAGGATGCCTTACAGTAACTGATAATACAATTATCAGCCTAATCCAGCTGGCAGTAAGGAAATAACAGAAAGGCTTGTGAACTTGTAAGGAAAGATGGGCAGACTCTTTTGCCCTCTTCCCAAGTTTAGTGCAGGAAGTCCTTCATTGGATCATCATGATGTACTTTCTTCATCCTGTATGCCTCCAGATCCTCAGGCGTAACCTGCATTATTAAGATGATTTAAAAAATATGCAAGATGGGGCATGTAGACAGACAAAATTCTCATTCAGCGGCATCAAAAATAAATAATAATACCTCATCATTCCATCTAACATTATATTTACGCTTCCTCTCATCTTTCTCTTCTCTCTTCCTTTGATCCTCCTGTGAAAACCAAACTTAACCAATCAGCACAACATACACACTCATATACATGTTTTAAAATTCACCTCAACAGATCAAATGCTCCAGGACAAAACAACGTTATTAGCACAAAACAATATCAAATTGTGCAGGAGGAAGAATTAAGACACACAAGTGCAACACTAACAAATATCAATGCATATTAAGGGGTGAAGATTTATATGAATGAGTAATGACAGACTAAAACTTTTACCTTTTTGAGTGCGTCAACTAGCAATTTATCATCGAGGACTAGATCATCTAGGACATCAGTTCCCCATGTAGCAAGCCTCTTCTCCTCCACTGGTGTAGGATCCTCTTTACAGGTTCATGAAAAGAATTCAAGATTAATAATTTGGATGCTAAATATGATCAAACAAAATTGTCAAACAAGAAAAGAAACAATAATAACAATAAACAAAGTAAAGGGATGGAGGTATAGGTGCAATGGAGGTGTGGTGTATGTCAGTGTACGAACCTGTAACAGCCTCCTTACGGGCAATATTAGCTTTCATAAGATCACTTGCAGCCTCAGCAGCCTCAATACCAGTAGCACCGGTGCAGTAGCTATTAAGTATTGTCTGCTTGCAGCACTTATAGCCCCATTGGTGATCCTTCCACCATGACCCCCAAACAGTAGTGTGGCTGTTAATGTAAACATCTTCTTCATGCTTGCTCCTAGGAAGTGCTACCTCCTGTTGGAAGCATCAGATAAAATAAATCTTTCATCTTAAAAAAGAGTGGTAATCATAAAGTGTAATCCTTAAATATTCAAACTAAAACTAATGGTGAAACCCTCAAGTGTTAACGGATCAAGTAAGAAGTCAAGTTACCACACCATGTCACAACGTGCCCGGAGGGCGCAGCAACGAGAAGCAACAAAAATATTGAAAAAATTTCAATGGAATCGCCACCAATTTTTATTTATGGAAAAAATTGGAAAAATCTTTTAATTTTGCAAAACTGGTCTTTTAAGAGATTGAATTTGGGAGTCCAATTACGCATAAGGAAGGGTGGAAACTTAATACCACTGCTCCCTTAATACGTCCGTTTTATAACGGTTACCATATAACTTGTTATGCAAATTAATTAATAACCATAATAATATTTATTTTTGCCCTTAAGAATAAAATAATTATTTCCAAAAGAAAAATTAAGCAAGATTAGTACAATAATTATTGGAGAAGAAAAATAAAATTGATAATTATTTACAAAAAAGAAAGAGAAGCAAACTAATATAATTTGCAAAAGAAAAACAAAATTAATATGATATATATTTACAAAAGAAAAGCAAAGCAAAACTAATATAGCGATTATTTACAAAAGATTATAGAAGCAAAATATAACAATTATTTATAAAAGAGAATATACAAAATTAAGATGATAATCATTTACAAAATAACATAAAAGCAAAATTAATATAATAATTATTTACACACGAAAAAGAGAATAAGATTAATGTTATGATTATTTACAAAAGAGGAATTGATATAACAATTATTTACAAATGGAAAAGAAAGTAAAATTAATGTTACAGTTATTTAAGGAATTAAAATCGAACCAAATTTAAGAAGATTTAAATTTTGATTTGATGAAGATTATCCGCTCTTACGTATCCTCTGGTGCAATGAGAAATTCAAAATCAAGTAGTTCTTGTAGAAAGTAATTGTGGGTTGGATTGATTTTATTTATAAAAAGATTTTATTTGAAAAAAAGAAAGAAAACAAATCTACTCTTGTATAGGGTTTAGGACAGCGTGAGTTATACAATAAACCCTTACAATTCTCATAACCCTTGAGGATGGCTAGACCACACATCAATGCTAGAAATTGTTGCATGGATTTTAAAGACTTGGAAAAAAATTGTTTTTATTATTTGAGTAAAAAGAAAACTTATATTATGTATATTTACAATAAAATAAAATAAAATAAAAGGAAGAAAGTAACACCCAAAAGAAAAAAAGTCCGACATTTAAAAAATTTAAAAATGATAAAAAAGAGGCCCACATGTGCTCCAATATAATGGCAATGCACCATAGATAACACTATTGACACAAGAAAAAGTAACAAGTGCATACCTAGTCTTGGCCATTCCCAAAAATAAATGTTTTGCTTTATTTTTTTTTTAAATAATGATTGACCCAACAAAAAGTGAAATGAGAAAGCAACACAAAAATGTCACAATGATGATGATATACCAGCAATGCCCCCAAGGAAATGAAGTGTCAACTGTAGTAATAATTCTCTTTGGACGCACACTCTCACACTTCTTTCTACTTCTCTAGTGATTTTTATGACTCCAAAAACCTCCTGCTCTCTGATTAGCTTGCTCTATTTATATATGTTAGAGGAAATTAATTACAATTAAGTCTGATTGATTCTAATTGGAATTTTGCCTTAATGATAATTATCGAGTTTAATCTTTTTTAAATACAAATGTCACAATTAAAATATTTATCCAAATTTATTCTCATTTATTCTGATTTGATTTTTTTTTGGATTTTTTTATTTGATTTTTTTTTTTTTTTGGATAAAATATTTCATAATTGGGCTATGTTCTTATTTTAAAATAGGCCAGCTTTCTTTCCTTTCTCTCTTTTTTTTTTATATCTTGGACAAAATATGGTGTTTACATGCCAACAAGCATTTTATGTAAGATTTATTTACAAGTTAGAATGCAAAGTTGAAGTTTTGAAGCTGCATAGTAGAAAGTTAGAATGCAAATTTACCTGTCCCTTGATTATTCTACCAGCATGATCATACTCAACTTGCCTCTCACTTTGACCAAGGAGAAGTTCTCTTGGAAGTTTGTCCTCATCGGCTGCATTGCCATACTTCTCTACAATGGTTTCCTTTGTTTGAGACTTCAATTTCTCCTTCATGACCTTAAAATTCTTATAGAGCAATTCAGCTTGGGACGGAGCTGCTTGCATGTGAACATCTTGCCCCTTCTCAAATGCTTCCCATGCATGGATGTTTAATTCCTTGAATTCCAAAGCTTGACCACTATTTCTATATTGGTTATCACCCTGCAGCACAAAAATAAATTTAATCCAAATACAAGATTAAGATACGTAGAGCAGTAAAAGCAAATTATGGAACTTTCTATAGATATGGATTCTTGAGTCAAGTTACCTCATAAAACTTTTCATTTGGATCTGCATCTGGAAGAGGATCTTCATGCATGGACCTGGTCTTGGGATCATAATGTGCTGAATTGACATCAAGATTAAGAAGATATTTTGCAGTATCCTCTCAAATACGCAGGTTCCTGAAGGAAAAGGTATTTCAGCTCCAATTCATCCAAGATACATAATGAAAGTGATAATCCTAAATACAGGACCAATTAACATGGCCTTGAATTATTAAAATGAAGGCTACATAGAAATTACCTCACAGTTCCTGTACTTCCACCACCTGTTGTACGCACACACTTCTCAACCTTTGCAAAGTCCATTTGTTTGCTCTCATCGACCTTTGCCTCATCTACCCGTAGATCATCTTCCTCTCCATCCTCATCACTTGAGGCATCCTCACCACTTTGGTTGCTCTTGTCCAATTTCTTCAGCTGTTGTTCCTTCAAGTACTTCTTTCGAGCTTCATCTCTAGCTTCATACCTCTCAATGACTCGAGCATAAGTTGATGCATCTTACCCATTCCATCTGTCCCGTTTGCCATCATAGTCAAGCTCGAAAGTTTCTATCTTCTCTTCAGGAGCAATGTGCTTGTTTGTCCATTTTGCTCCCACTTTCCGTGGTCTTTCCATGCATGACTTAGTATCATGTGTCATAGCTCCACAGCCATAAAAAGCAAATGAATATTAAGCACTCAGTTAAGTCCAATACGAGAACATAACCCCCCTCCCCCCCCCCCCCGGCAAAAAAAAAAAGTTAAAAGAAGACTTGAGACTTAGGCAAAAATACTAAATTTCATGATCCTATCAATGTGATAGTCAAGGTCCATTCATTACATCTACAGACACAACAAACGCACACGAGAGTGAAAGGAGAGAGATTACTTACTTCTCACATGCACCTTTCCTATACTAGTCTGCCTGGAAAATTTTAGCACCTCTATCATACCATGATTTGGTGTAATCGGGATCGGATTTCCATTTCCTTTGATGTTTCAAACTCTACAAAAGAGGAGGGGGAAAAAAGGCAAAGTAAAATGTAGGTGTTTATGATTGGAATATCAAAATTCATGCAGATTTCAAAAAAATTAGATGAGGAAATAAAAATTAGAGGGGGGAAATAACACTTACAGGTCTCTCAGCATTAAGATACCAAGGTGCAGATGACATATACTGGGGAATGTGAGGGTTGATTTCCTTCCCATCTTCATCCACCTCAGCCGGTGCAAGCCCAGCTTTACGTGCTTCCTCCAACTCAATCTGTTTGCGATGGTCCTCCATGGACTTAAATGCCACTGCAATCCACCCCATATAAGTTTAAAGGCATTCACACAACAGCCAATTAAGGTAAATCAAATTGGGAGGAACATAGTGACTTCAAACTTACAATCAAAAGGAGACAAGCAATCCATAATACAATTATGCTCAAAAAAAAAAAAAATCTAAATTGATGAACCTAAACGCCCAAAAACAAAAAGGTGAAACTTACGATTCTTCATGTTCACCATACCCTGTGAGGATTACCATCTTATTTGCATTAACTATGAACAAATATCATCCCTTTAACTAACACAAGAAGACCTAATAGCTTAAAATTTTAATCTATCTGGTTTTCATCTTAATAGTTTTCTAGATATGAATGAACAAAACAACATCAAAGCCCCAAAGATGCCCCTAGAAAATAAATAAATAAATAAAGGATGAAAAATCCCAATCGGATAAACAATTAATGTTCTTTGTGCAACAATTTGCGCTGAGAAAACGGAACGTGCTCCAAAAAATAATTGAAAAAATAAATAAATTCTATGATTTTCATTCATATTTTTTCTGTATACAGGATATTCTATTCTTCTAGTATTTTACTCCTATAAATCAGGGCCTAAATAAGGGAGTCTACAAATTAAGGACTAAATTAAGGAAGTCCTAATTATGCAATATTTTGCATAGCTATACAAACCTATAATTTAGCTAATCAGATATCTTTATCTCAACACTCCCCCTCAAGTTGGTAAATGGATGTCATACATTCCCAACTTGTTTAACAATTTCCCAAAAATCTGACTTGTCACAACTTTGGTAAGAACATCTGCCAGCTGATCTTCAGATCGAATATTTGGCAATTCTAGAGCATTTTCATCAAGCTTTTCCTTGATGAAAAATCTATCAACCTCCACATGCTTCATACAATCATGTTGGACAGGGTTGTGAGCAATGTCGCACGCAGCTTTATTATCACAATACAACTGAATGGGACGCGTATGTCCATACCCTAAATCCTGGAGAAGTAGTCTGAGCCACAAACCTTCATAGAGTCTAAGAACCATTCCTCTGAGTTCAGCTTCTGCACTGAATCTAGCTACAACACTCTACTTCTTGCTTCTCCATGTGACAAGATTACCTCCTACAAATGTGAAGTATCCAGAGGTTGATCTTCTATTATCAAGAGCACCTGCCCAACCTGCATCAGTATAAACCATCACATCCTGGTAGTTTGAGTCCTTCTTGAACAGAATTCCTTTTCCAGGAGCAGCCTTTATGTATCTTAAGATCCGTATGACAACATCCATGTGTTTTGTTCCTGGCTTGTGCATGAACTAACTAACCACACTAAGAGAATAAGCTAAATCTGGCCTGGTGTGTGCGAGGTACATCAATCTCCCTACAAGTCTCTGATATCTTCCCTTGTTAGTTGGAGTTTGATCTTCTTCAACACACAGCTTCAATCCCCCTTCAGTTGGGGAGTTTGCTGGTTTGCATGCTGTCATCCCAGTTTCTTTCAACAAATCCAATGCGTACTTTTGCTGAGACAGAAAAACACCTGACTTTGATCTTGAGACCTCAATTCCAAGAAAGTACTTCAAAGGACCAAGACCCTTCATCTCGAATTCGTTTGCCATGTACTCTTTCAATGCCTTGCGTTCCTCTAGATCATCTCCTGTGACTACCATGTCATCAACATAAACAATAAGAATTGTAATCCTTCCCTCCTTTTTCTTTAGAAACAGGGTATGATCTTGGTTGCTCTGTCGATATCAAAAAGCAATCATTGACTTGGTGAATCTACCAAACCATGCTCCTGGCGATTGCTTTAGTTCGTACAATGACTTCTTCAACTTGCATACCTTCTTCCTATGTGTATCGAGGATCATACATCCTTATGGTAGCTCCATATAAACTTCTTTAGACAATTCCCCGTGTAAGAAGGCATTTTTTACGTCAAATTGTTGTAAGGGCCAATCAAGGTTTATAGCCAGAGATAATAATACTCGAACTATGCTAATCTTGGCTATAGGAGCAAACGTTTCAATATAATATGCTCCATATGCTTGAGTATACCCCTTTGCCACTAACTAGCTTTGAATTTCTCAACTGTACCATCTGCATTAAATTTCACTGTATACACCCATCGACATCCTACTGGTTTCTTTCCAGCTGGACAATCCACCAATTCCCACGTTTCATTTCTTTGCAAGGATCTCATCTCCTCATTCATAGCATCCTTCCACCTCGAGTCAGCTAAAGCTTCCTGCACCTTGTTAGGAATAGATACACTAGATAATTGACTTATAAATGCGCTATTTGAGCTAAACAGATTCTGGTTAGAAATGTAATTACTCATAGGGCATCTAGTCTTACTAGTGAGGTCAGGATCATAAGTAGGCTTAGGGATACCTCTAGTGACACTATCTAGTAGAATTCTTCTGACTATAGTAGGTTCTTGAGGGGACGACTAGTGTGGTATATTGTCAGCATCAACCAGCAAACCTTCAATCTCGACATGCTCAAATCCTCCACGATGTACCTCTTCCTCATTATGTGATTGTTGATCATCAGATTGCTGCACACTCTCATCATCCCCTAGTGCAACTTTGTAACTTCCCTTCTCCAATCTGATCTCAGTATCAACTTCTTGAGGGACAAGAGTCTGAATTTCATCACAATTCCCCCCCTGAATTTTAGACTCAGGGGGAAAATATATCAATGTCTCATGAAAAACTACATCTATAGTAGTAAATATTCGCTTAGTTTGTGGATGGTAGCACCAGTCTCCTTTCTGATGAGCAGCATAGCCAAGGAACGCACACCTTTCAGCTCTAGGAGACAACTTGCTTCTCTGATGCTTGTGCAAGTGAACATAAGCAACACAACCAAAAACTCTGTGTGTTAATTCAGCAATTCTAGGACTTACTACTGTATCCATCAGTGATTGAAGAGGTGTGTTATACTCAAGAGACTTGGATGGTGTTCGGTTGATAGTGTATACTGCATATACGAGAGCTTCTCCCCAATATATTGCTAGCATGTAAGCTCCAATCAGTGCAGCTCGGACCACCTCCAATATATGACAGTTCTTTCATTCTGCCACCCCGTTCTGTTGTGGAGTATTTGGGCAAGATCTCTGATGAACAATTCCTTTAGCTACCAGAAAATATTGAAGTTTTGATTGCATATACTCTCCTCCATTGTCACTGTACAATACCTGAACTTATGCTTTGTACTGAGTCTCAATCATTTTGCAAAATTTCTGAAATAATCCTCCAACTTCACTTTTAGACTTTATCATACAAAGCCAAGTCATTCAAGTACAATCATCAATAAATGTTACAAACCATGTTGATCCACCCAACGTTGTAACCTTAGATGGACCCCATACATCAGAGTGAATAATCATAAATGGAAGAGAACTTTTATTTGAAATTAAAGGAAAAGAAGTTCTGTGACTCTTTGCAAGCTCACAAACATCACAATACAAAGTTGAAGTGTCTATTTAATCAAATACATTTGGAAATAATTTTTTTATGTAACCAAAAGATGCATGTCCTAGACGCTTATGCCATAACCAAATATCCTTGCCTTTTCTCACTTCTTGAGACCCTTTTGTCGCTAGCACTTGACCAAGCCTCTCTGAATCTTTTTCTGTCAAATCCAAGTAATACAACCTTCCTCATCTAATACCACAACCAATCGTCATCCTCGTTTGAATGTCCTTAAAAACACGAGTCAAGCCAAAAAATTACAACACATAATAAAGCTTTGGTTATTTGAGAGACTGACAATAGGTTATGTTTTAGAGAAGGAACAACAAGGACAGCATCAAGGTTCAAATTACTTGAAATAGAGACTGTTCCTTCTCCAATGATAGTGGATTTACTGCCATTGGCTGTGGAAATACTTTTTTGTGAGGAAGGTTTAAGATTTTTAATCTGTCTAGCATCAATAGTCACATGATCGAAGCTTGCAGAGTCAATTATCCATGCACTATTCAAAATAGTAGATGTGCTTATTAAGGCCTTACCATTGGGGTCATCACTACTTGTAGTTGTAGCAAGCACCATGCTTTTGTCATCCTCTTTCTCATTGGTAGTTACAGCAGTAGCAGTTGGAATTTTTTTTGAATTCTTCTTCTATGCCCGGCTGTGATCCCTCCACTCGGGGTATCCTATGATTTCATAGCATCGTTCCTTGGTGTGTCCATCCTTATTACACTGAGTACACTTGTAGTTACCCTTTTCAGAACCTTTTGACTGCCTTGCTTGCTTCCTTGTCATCATAGCCATGGAATCTGAATTCATATCTTTTGTTTTCAACATTGTTCGCCAGACTGTCTCTCGCCGGATCAATGCATAGCATTCTTCCAAATCAGGTGCCACTTCCTTCCGCAAGATTTCTCCATGAACTTGCTCAAAATCATCATCCAGTCCAGGCAAGGAATATATGTACCCTCAATCTCTCAAGTGACTTCTGATATGACTTTACATCATCAGGGTCCTTCATGACTACTTTGCCACGATGGTCCAATTCCCTAAAAATCTTAACCAACTCCCCATAATATTCAGTTAGGGTTCTATTATTCTGTTTTGTAGTGAATGCCCTTTGATTCAAGACAAACACCTGTAGCTTATCACTTCCATCATAAAATGCCTCCGACAAAGCATTCCAAATATCAAGGGCAGTGGGCAAGCGAAGATACCTTTTCATGATTTTTGGCTTCATCGACATCAGCAGCCATGTTTTCACTTTTTGGTTTTCAGCATACCATTCTTCATATCCCTCATCTTTTTTGCTGGAGGCTTCACCTTCCCGCGGATGTAGGACAATTTTTCTCTCTTTTCAATGTGCATCTCCATTAGTTGTGACCATACGTCATAGTTGAATTCATTGAGGATGATGCCTATGTTGAAGACACCTTCAGATTGAACCACCACTGGAATTGGTTTTTTCAGCCATCTCTCCAATGAAGATCTTCAAGGATTCATAAAAAAAGGAAGGAGCCTAAGCTCTGATACCAAATTGGAAAACAAAATAAATTCTATGATTTTCATTCATATTTTTTTTGTATACAAGATATTCTATTCTTATAGTATTTTACTCCTATAAATCAAGGCCTAAAAAAGGGAGTCTACAAATTAAGGATTAAATTAAGGAAGTCCTAATTATGCAATATTTTGCACAGCTATACAAACCTATAATTTAGCTAATTAGATATCTTTATCTCAACAAAAATAAGATTGAATCACATAAACCCTAGAGAACGAGAATCCCCAAATAAGGGATCAAAATTGAATGAAAAAAAGAAAAATGAAAAAAAGAAGAGTACCTGAAGTGGTGGCCATGTTGTGAACAAATGCAGAGTCACTCTAAAGAATCAAAGACGAAATAAACGAACAACAAGAAGAAGGAAGCAAAGACACACTGATTCTGATTTGGTGCTGTGCAATTTACCCGCTTCACGCTTTTAGGTTATACATATATCTTATCCATGAGAAAAGGCGATGTCTTAGGTGTACCAGGAGAGTTATGGTGCATTAGACCCCGACGTTAACATTTATTGAATTGGGGCTAAAGCTTCTTTAATTCCAATTCAACCAAATCAAAATCATTAAAGAATATAATTTGTATGCACAAATAATGTAAAATAGTTTTACAATGTCAATCAATAGAAATAAAGAAAAGTGAGAAATTATGGTAAGGCCCTCATTGTAATGGGTGGTTATTTATATGAATTGGTACTTTCTCTTATTTCTATTGGCTGACGGTGTAAAACTATTTTAAATTTACATTATCAATGCATTTAAATTAAATTCATAATTAAAATCAAAATCGTTAAAATGATAAAAGTAAAAATTAAAAATTGGTTAAAATAACAAAAATTTGAATTGAATTAATTTTTACTTTTCAAAATCCACTTAAATTAGATTAAATTTTATATTTAATTTTTTAAATTGATTTTATCTAATTCGAACTAAAAATTTTACCTAATATAAATTTTAATTGTTAAATTTATATTTTTATTTATAATAATTTTAACTTATTAAATAATTTTTTTAATTGTATATAATTTTCACTTAATATAATTTTATATATATTAAATAAGTTATTTTTATTCTTTAATTTATGTATTTTATTAACTCAAGTTACTTTAAATTTATAATATTTAAATTTAAAATTTTCTTATACGAAAAACCAATTAAACAATCCAATTTAAATCAACAAAAATTGAATCAAATTCATTTGATTCAAAATTTAAACTAAACTAATCTAATCAAAACTACTATAAATTATAGAGATTAATTTTAATATATTATCATTTAATTATATATTTCTATTTATAAAATTCTTAAAATAGTAGATAATTAAGTTATATTCTTTTATTGATATGATAATATATAATTTAATATTTATATAAAAAAAGTTTTATATCGATAATTTATATAAATTAAATCCTAAATTATATTATTTGAATCAGTTTGATTTTTTTATTTAAAATTGATTCAAAAGTCATTGCAAACACCCCTCGCTAAATGCATTCAGAAGTGTCGCAAATGTATTTAGCCACATTTCGAGAGGCATTTAACCACATTTAGTTAATGTGGTAAACGTTGGTGCCTGATGCACCACAGCATCCGCTAATAAAAAACTGCAAATTACAATAATCGCGGTGGTGGCTATTTCCTTCCTACTAAACGACTGCGTTTCACTTTTGGTCAACTACGCCGCCTTAATTAAAAGCCCACTGAGACACTTCTTACTGTAATACGTTGGCCTTTTACGAAAGCCCAGATTAATGATTCAACCCACATTTCATCTGTGACCATAAAAAATTCAAATCATTTTTTGTTTGGGCCCCAGCATTACCATTTGTGAAGTTCTTATTTTATTTTGGGCCAGCCTGCTTGTATCAAGTGGTCCTTCTTTTCAAATTTGAATTGTGAACAGAATTTTGACCCAAGAAAAAACGAATTTTGAACAGCATCGGACCAAAACAATAAATTGTGAACAGCAATGTTCTTTTGTGCATCTTTACGGCGTTAGAGAGGTATAATTGCTATTTGATCATAATTCATAATATCTAATATGCCCTCACTCATTCAACATAATTGGCAATGTGAAAACTGCTTTCACTGCCCACGTTTATGTCACACTAGTATGCACCCACGTTCACAAAGCATATTGCTACACTCATCACTTCTTCATTCTGTTTCTCATTTCATGTTTCTATTCATTTTAATAATATTCTAATATTAATGAAATTACTATTGTGTATTAGTAATATTAATAACCAAAAAAATAAGAAATCGTGCCTGTTAAGTTGCTAGTTATGTATAATGTTCATCGGGTATATCCTCAAGCTTAGTTTATGTTTGATCAGATTCTATTGTAATAATTTTTTTATTATAATTAAACAATTATCTTTAATCATTAATCTAAATAAGCTTGTTGATGCCCCCCAAAAAAAAGGAATTATGAACAGCATTTATCTTTTTCCTTTTTTTCACTAATCTTAATATTGTTTTTACAGAGGAATATTATTTTATATGAACAACTCTGAAAAAGGAATATTATTTTATAGATGTTATTATGATATCTATATTTTTTTAAAAGTATTTATTAATTTTTTTTGCAAAATAATTTATTAATTTTATTTTAAAAACTTCATTCTCCAAGCATGTATAAAAAAAAAATAACAAATATGTATCGATTCATAAAAGGCACCTCGTAAGAAAAAAAAATCTTATTGATAAGGACCTTTTTAGACATTTGTTAAAACATTTTAAAAATATATTATATAAAAAATAAAATTTATATTTTTGATATATTAAACAATTTGAAAAAAAATATTTTTTATATATTTTTACTTTATATTTCTTAATAATTGCTCTAAGAGAGAGAGAGAATAACATAAGAATTTTTATTTTTTTAGTTCTAGAGAGCTCCTAATAGACTTAGATAAAGATAAAGAAGAAAATGAGTAAATAAAAATAGAACCTGATCCAATATCAATAAATTTTTTATCATTTAAATTAAAGAAAATACCATTTGAACTATAATACATTGCCAACATAAGAATTTAAAAATGTTGATCATGGTATTATGACCTGAAAGATGACTTCACTGACATTCACAGAATTATAAGGAACACATGTTGAAGGTTTACCATGTTTTCCAAGATTCTCAAACCTAACATCGGCAAGTCAATTGCCGCCCCTAGTGTCAGTCGAATATAACAGATACCGACCTACGTTAACATATCCATCATACGTCAACTCATTATTTGTGTATAGATTACTTATTTTTGGATTTAAAATAGTTTATAATTTAATGTTTTTAAAATATATTTTTATACATATGATATGTTGAAGGTGTATTTATTAAAATAATATTATTCTAATAATTAATTATAATTATAATTAATTTTTTTATAACTGATTATGATAACATTACTTTTGTATTTGGATCTATTAAAAAATAATTTTTAAAGTAATGTATTTATTTTTCTTAGTGAAGCTCATCAATTCATCGAATTTTATTATCAGAAATCCGATTAATTCGATTCGACGTGTAGAAGTCTCAGAGGAGATTTTAAGTCTCTGAATAAGAATTTTTTTCATTCCTAGAATTTGAACTCAAGGCACCTAGTTAAGATATCAAAACATTTGCTACTTTAATCAATCCCATGTTGATAAGTAGTGTATTTATTTGAATTATATAAAAAATTACATTTGTACTGCAAATTATTAAAAATATATGAAATGAAATGTTTATATTAGATGATATTTAATATTTAGGGTTAATTTAGTAAAAATATTCTCATAAAAAATTTAGTAAAAATACTATAACTCTAAAATAGTTAGATTTTATTTATAATTAAAAATAATATTTTTAAATTTTTTATCTAATATGAATAAAATAAGCTAAAAATTATAATTATAATTATTTTTATTTTTATTTACCAAACATGTTAAATTATATTAAAAATAGCTTCTATTAAAAAAAGTTGTTTAGAGAAAATATAAGTGCCGGTTTGATTTTTAGAAAATGATTTCTTTTTTTATTTCTTATTTTAATATTAATTATAAAATGTCACATTTTCAAATTTTAGTTTCTATTTTTTAATTTTCTAATAGAAACAATGAAAATAAAAAATATTATTTTCACCACTCCCTTCATTAAATTCTAAAATATAAAACAAATAAAAATAATGTAATATTTTTATAATTAATTCAAATGCAGAAAATATAGGAAAAACATTTTTTTAAAGTCAAATAAACCCTAATTTTTTCGGAATGTGCACTCAGTTACCAAATGTGCATGCAATATAGTTCCTTTTTAGCAAATATATCCTGTTGATGTATAGCAATTGTCCTTGGAAATAATTCCTTTTTGCATCTTTTTAACGTGATTTTGACGTATAGCAATTAACCTTGAACCGAATTTTTAAAGGTTGCTAGCATTAACAAAACTCAAGGTACAACGAATTAAGTTCATCATCATGTCGGATCTCAATTAGGTGGTAGAATTCAAGTATGCATCAAACAAAATGAGATCATATAAATGCTTTTTTATTATTATTATTATTATTATCACAAAATGATATGCAATAGCCAGAAGTAAGTGCATTATCTCACATCTCAATAAAGTGACATATGTTCATGATTTGGTAGACAATTTAATATTAATTTATAAAAGGATATGTACCTTTATGTGACTAGTTTCGGTGTGTGACCTGAGCATCCTCAACACATGTAAGGCATGCAAATGGGAAAAAAGAGACGCGTGTCGTCTATTTTAATGAAAAAATGCAATACGGTACAAAAAATATTGAGGGCGTCGGTGTCATGGGTGCGTTCCCCTGGTCCGATGTCAAAGAAAGACAACAGTGTTGTTATATTTGCTTGTACATAAATGTTTTACTTAATTAATTTATTGTCAGGTTACCTGTGTTGATCATTTATTTGTTCTTAATCATTAGCTTAATTAAGCATAAATAGATTATTAGTTAAAGAAGTTTGTAGTTAATTAATGAAAGCAATGTAAGGTGATGTACATAAATGTAGCTAATAGAATAATTTATGTAATTGTTTTCTTCCATTTTTTGTTTCTAAAAATTGTTTAAAAAATAAAGTTTTTGGTATGAACATTACTTTTTTCCCTTTTTTTTTCTTATAGTTGGCACTTAGTCAACCCAACAAAGCTGCAGGGGAGCAAACAAGAGTAGACAGGGATAGAAAACAAACATAGATCAAAGATAACAAAATTGGCCAAAATAAAACACCAAAGAGGCATCCAGTAAACTAGCTGAAAAATGATAACTTTTTCCATATTACTGCGAAATCTGCAGCTACCACCAAAAACTCTTTGCATTTTGCTATCATGGCTATTTACTGACCTACTTCTGAATATCCATCTCTATTTTTTGAGAGTTGATGGATTTAAAAATAATTCATTGGAAATTTTGTATTTATTTTCCAGCCAACTCTTTAACTAGAGCGGCCATCTAACCCTTATTTGTCTCTTCTCCCACTCCCAATTGGATTTGCATTCTCAAACGCAATCTTATTTCTAATATTCTAAGTTGTCCATATAATAACATAAAATAACGTTATTCACATTTTCTTTTCAACTCCTAGTTTAACACCACATCATGCTCTTAAGAAGGGCACAGGTTGATTGAGACAGCACCAATCTAGTTCTCACCATGCTATGCGGTCCATCCAAAGTTTCCAAGATATCATACATTCAAAACATAAATGATCAGCAGGAATATGGGATTTTATGTCGTGTAGATTGATAACTCCAATTCTTTGTAAGATTTGATCATGCGCTACTTTATTTAGTGGTGCCCTGATTATTAGAACTAGCGAAGCAGCCTTTTTACTTTTGTTTTTTGAATTGATATAGAATTATTATTTATATAAAATTATGAATTTAATTTAAATATACTGACAGTATAAAATAGTTTTATACTATTAGCCAATAAAAATAGTGAAAAGTGTCAACTCACATAAATAACTACCTATTATAATGAGGGATCCACCATGATTTCTCACTTTTCCCTATTCTATTGGTTGACAGTATAAAACACTGTCAAACAGTTTTACACTGTCAGTATATACCAATTAAACTCTAAGATTATTATTATTTATTAATTTATTCCTTTTATTATGACTTCCACATATATTTTTTTAATATGACTAAATTACATAAGCTGAGATTCCATTATTATTTTATTTTATTATTTGCTTATCTACTTCCTTACTCTAACTTCTAATACCATATTGATTAGAATTGATTTTGTTAAAATTGATTTTAAGGTAAATCAATTTATGTTTAATAGTTTTTTTAAAAATGATTATGATAGAAAATAAAAAATTTTCACTTTTCTCATAATCAACTCTAAAGACAAAAATTAATTTTGATTTTTGAGAACCAAACAATATAAAAAATGACAAAATTAGTTTTGTGGGATCAAAATCAATTCTAATCCCTAAAACGTGGACCTAAACATACAATTAACTATGTATAAAACCTTTGTTATACATATAATAGTATAAATGCTTGACAGTGCAACGTAAAAAGAAAAATTGCAACGTTTAAAAAAAAAACTGCAACATGGGTGTAATACAAGTGCAAAGTAAGTCGCGGGTGAGTGATAGAAAGAGAAAAAAGAACTGTGGATGTGGGATGTAATTACATCTTATAAAGTTATTTTATATATTTATTCTTTACAAATATATATATATATATATATATCTATCTTCAACTCCTTTATAGTAGTATAGATTAATCAAAATGTGAAAGACACTAAAGAGTTTATGCATGTATATATATATTTGTCTTGTGTGGTCGATTTTAGTATGCTGTTCACCATTACTACAAAAAAAAATGTTAATTAGCAATGGAAATGGCCAATTTTTTTGTACTGCTTGATTTTACCTGCTATAATGGGTGTCTTTTTTTTATTTTTTTCTCAGTAATTATAAAAATATTATTTTATCCTTTATCTTAAATCAAATTTTCATTTTTCTTGCCATTCCTCAAAAACCACACAACCAAACAAAAATCACATGGCTCCCATCACCTGATTCCAGAACTTCTCCAGCCAACATGTCCCCCACCACCCTCAGCCTTTCCTTATGGTCGAAACCACTCTTAGCCACCGCCTCGATCTTAACCTTTGCCGACAACGTCTTCCCACTCACCAAAAGCGCGTGGAGGGGGCTCATGTACTGCTTCTCCTGCAGTATGTTGGAATCCACGTGTTTACTTGATTTTTAAGTCGACAAAACAAATCAAATCAATTGTTATCAGTTTGCTTCGTAGATATCAATTCGGGGAATGGAAGCGGTTCCTCTTATAAATTCTCATAAATTAAAGTGTCAAAAGTAAAGAACAAATAGAACAGAAGCTTACTAAAATTGACTAGATTTAGATAAAAAAATGTCAACAAGAAACAAATATATTGGTAAACCAGAAATTGGTAAAAATAATGCAAAGAAACAAGATCAAAATAAAATAAAATAATGACAAAGGATCATTACTTGAGTTCCTCCATACTATTGAGCGTCAGAGTGAGCATTTTGGTAGAGTGTGTTTAGAGGTGAATCTCAGTACGCAAAAAGTCTCCTCTTCCTTCCACAATTTGGCTATTTGTAACCCTAATTGACTCACTAGAAGTTGGGGCCCATTATCTCCACGTTCTGCAATATGTTTCCTTGATGCCTATTATCTCCATGTTTTGCAATCAATTTCTTTGATGCCCATTATCTTCATGTTCTGCAGTCCGTTCCTTTACAACACTCGTTCTTTCCTGCTTCCTTCATTATTTATATCTTTATAATACTTAAATTTGGTTGGAATATTATCCCAGAGTTCTTCCTGTTCCAACCATTATTTGACATATGAACTCCAAATGAATCAATTTCACCTTTCATCTTTTTCGACCCTCACAGATCTGATATCCTCGTGCACTTCTCGATGTTTGGGGCTTCTAAATTTCGACTCTTCACTTTATCGAAACTTTTCATCTTTGTCAACACTTGTTTTCAACTCCTCAAGTTGCTACGTTTTGGGTCGAATTCATCTCAACTTTTCTTTACTTAACACCACGACACACAACTTATTGTTCTTATCTGTTTTCTCTTCAAATGCAGCTTCGACTACTTCAAGGTTTGCAACCATGAACCCCACATTCAAAGCAAAGACAGTGCTCAAACAGCAACCTGTTAATAACAACACCATTAACCGGAGTGGCCTTAGTTGCAAGAATATGAATGATTGAAAGGCAAGAAGTTGAGCAAAGTTTGCATTGGTTGCTTTGATTTAGTTAAAGGATATGAGAATTAGAGGTTGTTGGGGAATGGTTGATGTGAAGATATAAGGTCATTTACATAATTTTATCACCATTAATTTTTTTATTGTTAAAAGTTTTTACGTAGGATCTATATATAGTCTAGTTTTATGTATGACTATATATGTTAAATATATCTTATGCAGTTTCTACCATTAGATAGTTGTTTTATTTATTTGTTTTCTTTATCAATAGTTTAAAGATGGGTGAACATTAAATATTCAAATTTTGAGGGTGAGTATTTTAAAATTCACCATCTTATTTTTCTATGATGATTAATTGGAGCAACGGTGTAATAATCACTTAATTAGGCAAAATCTTTTTATCACATAATATATATATTAGGATCAATTTATATTGATATAATTTTAAGTAATTATTATATCATTAAACAATTTTTTATTGGTGTAACTTTTTATAAAATTTATCGTTAAATTAGAAGTTTATATTTTATATATCATTTTTATAAAATTTTATATAAATCTAAAATCATTTGATACACTTTTTTATATATATCAAAATCAACGTAATACATATGTTTAAAATATACCTGAATAAGAGTTATTTGATTATACTTTTATTGATGTTCAATTTTGATGAAATTTAATACAAATGATCTTCATGATAGATAATTGTAATTCAATGATTGAATTGATATAAAGTATATTCTATAGAAAGTTATCAAGTAGTGTAACTATACTTAAAGTCACACAGGTGTAAATTGATCCTAACTCTAGATGGATCGCATTGGTGTAATTTTAAATAATTGTTACCCTACTTAATAACTTTATATAAAATATATTTTTTGTCAATTGAACTATCATAATTATCTATCATAATGTTCATTTATGCAAAAATTGAACTTTTAATCCAATGGTGGATTTTGCAAAAAAAAATTATATCAATAAAAAATTATTAAGTGATATAACAATTATTTAAAATTATACTGATATAATTTAATCTTAACTCATATATTCTCCTTATCTTATACATGTTAAACCTTAAAATCAATGATAACAATGTAATTTCATAAGCGGTTTTGTCTTTTACCTCCAATTTAACAGAAAAGACATAATGAAATAGAGTGATATAAAATGTGGCAAAATTGATCCAATTTCATTTCTTTCCATCTTAATTTTATAAAAGGCTTAAATATATTTTTATTCTCTATAAATATAAGTCATTTTAATTTTGATTCCTTTAAAATTTTTACTTTAATTTTAGTCCTTATTATTCTAAATTTTAGTCTTTATAAATACTTTAAAAATATGTTTAATTATTACAAATATTAGAAATTTTATTTTTTATCGTTATAAATATTTTCTAAATCTTATTCGATTCTTATAAATATCACCACTTAATACTAAATTTAAATAAAAAGGATTTAAAACTTAATAATAGAGACAAAAAGAAAAGAACCAAAACTAAAATAAAAATAATTTATAATTATAGAAATTAAAAATATATTCAAATCTTCGTAAAACAAGAAACAACACCTGATTATCCGCCTAAGTTTTATTTCATTTCACTCTTTTTCAACTCTTACAGTTTGTCCAAACAAAGGCTTTGATTGGAATAAACATTGGATTTCCAATTTGAGCTGAAGTTATAAATTTACTCTTTTTTTTTTTTTTTTGGCAGAACTTGAAGAACTCCTATCAGTGAAAACTTAACAAAATTTTTATTTCATTTTACATTTTTAAACTCTCATATAAAGGTGATGTCTAGTCGAGGATCGAAAAAGTTCTATCATCATCATCATCATTATTTATGAACATGTGGACAAATTAAATAATAGTAATACTATTATCACTGGAGTTGTGTTATTTTTACCTCTCCTCCCGCGACATTTCACAGACACCGAGAGAGGTGGGAGAAAAAAAATATATAAACGAAAATTAACAAATAAAAAAAAACATGGAAAGCAAGGGAGGTGTCGGAGTGTCCTGGGTTCAGGATGTAGAAGAGTCATTTCCCTTATCGTTATAGACCTATTTTTATTTTATTTACGTGACAAGAGAAATATTTTTTGTATCATTAGGGTAGATAGATATTTTGGATATTCAGAGATAGAAAGAAAAAAAAAATTTAAAAAAAAATAAAAAGAGTGAAATGATTGATAAAAAAAGAAAAAACTGAGAAAGAATATTGGGATGTGAGAGTTTGAGATATGTAAAAATAACGTACCTCAAGAAATTATACGTGAGAGTTCGAACCAAAAGTAAAAGTTTGACCCAAAAAAACCAAAAGTAAAAATAAATTAATATGACAATTTCTTTTCATTTTTGACCTATACATAGTTCTGAAATGTCTAACTACCTTGATGGAAAATTAAGTATTGCCTTTCTTTTTTTCCCCCTTTATTTTAAGGAAAATTGAGCTATATATGATTCGTCATGAAACTTTCTTAAAAAAAAAGAAAAGAAAATTCCATCAATTAACCCTTCCAAACTGTTAGAGATTCTAAGGCATATTTCAATATATTGTAACAAAAGACGGGAGATTGCCAAGATTACAGTAGAGATGAATATCATAGTTCTGAACTACTATTAACTTTAAATCTAACGAAATATAAACAAATAAAGAAAAACAAGTTAACGAACTGCATCATCCTAGCACGAGTGCCATGCATCTTTGTGTTAAGCATTCACTGGATTTATTATGTTTGATTTGATTTGATGTACATATTTCACAATCATATAATATACAAACAAGAAGCACAATATTTTTTATTCCTTCTTAAATCAAGTCACGAGTTACAACTATCAATGTACATAGTTTTCTAATCTCTCCCCCTCCTTAAGGGACGATGACTCAAGTCATCAAGTCCAAACAATAATAGAACAAAGACACTATTTTTTTGTTCTTTGCTTGATCCAATAAATGAACTGACAGGTTACAATTCAAGAATAACCATATACCTAAAATCACAATTCTAGCAACTCCGTTAATTCCTCAGCTCTTGCGTAAACATCATACCAGAAGTCCATGCTATCGCACATACTTGATGAACTAGCAAGATGAAGATGGACCCCTTCTTCATTCACTAGTGGAGAGAATGAAAATCGCAACTCTTGTTCAGCACCATTACTAGTCGCTGGAAAATAATCACTTGTCTCGCCGGAATTATCAGCGGACAACACTTCCGACCAGAAATCCTCATCCAATGCAAGATCATTCTTCGAGGAATCAGCATTATTACTATTATCATTATTTATGGACATTTCGTGATTAATAGTGTGGTCATTGTTGTCACTAGTGGTGAGAGTGGACATGTCACTAGAACACGGTGGAGGAGATAGTGGCCTGTCCTCTTTGGTCTCGGGGTCTTGTTCTTCTTGTTTGGTGGCTTCTTGGTTCGTTTTGGAGGCGTCCAAATCCAACTTCATTTGTTTTGGTTTTCGTTTTGTCGTGTCGTGGCTCTGTTGGGTTTGTGGCAGCCTCTTCTTCAAGTGGGTGTGCCACACGTTTTTTATTTCATTGTCTGTGCGGCCTGGTAACTTGGCTGCAATAGCCGACCATCTGCAACAAGATTATAATTAAAAGATTAATGCGCTGGATCAACCTTATTGCATGAATTTGTGTTTATTAATTAGGGGAAGGTGGTTCCCTTAAGTCAGCAATAATAATGTTGTGGGATATATAATTGATGTGTTTATGTACTTTATATTATATGTATGTTTTTAAAATAGCACGTGAAAATGTTGCAGCAAAAAGAAAGAATATTTGCGGACAGACATATCCCTCGGATTATGATTTTGCTTCCCTTAAAAATGAAGAAAAAATCAAAGTGCTTATGGGCCCAAATTAAACTATTCCTTTTCATAAAATAATAATAATTGTAATAGAGAGAGAGAGGCTGCTGAGAAAGAATTTGTGATGTATTTGTATACTTCCAAGTTCCAAGAGTTCAAGTTCATGAAGTCACACGCATCTGTTACCTTCCATCAATATCATGCTACAGAACAGCAAACAACTTCACCCAGTATTGATACTCCGAAACATTGCTTCACTATTTGAGTCTATATATATATATATATATATACTCAGAATCCCTGTTAGTCTTAACTTTTTAACTTATTTCCGCTTTCGGTAAAAGGATTTTCTTTCACTTCAGTTAAAGTTAAGTTTTGGATTAAATTATCATTACTATTTACACCCAAAATATATATATATATATATATTATCACTATCACAAATAGTGTGAATGCACCAAAAGAGTGGCAAAGAAAGAAAGAAAGAGAAAGATATGAGAGTTTACCTATTTCCCAGCATTTCATGCAAATTGATTATTGCTTCCTCTTCTTCTCTAGTAAAGTTGCCCCGTTTGATGTCCGGCCTCAGATAATTTGTCCACCGGAGTCTGCAACTCTTTCCACACCTTAACAGCCCTGTTAATCAAAGTAAGAAAAAAAAAAAAAAAAAACCAAAGAGAGAAAAATTTAAGCCTAATTTCAAGATGTGAGATTATATGATATATTATATATTTCCTATGTTATTTTCTTCATCCTGTTGCAGACTATTGAATTAGATATGTACCAGCTTGTTTGGGGAGGGCACGCCAATTGGCATGGCCGTAGCAGTTGATGTAATTGATGAGGATATGATCTTCTTCTGGAGTCCATGGCCCTTTCTTCAACCCCATTTTCTCGCAGCATGGAGCTCTCCCCATTTTGCTGATTACTCACTCCTTCAGCTCCAAAAGCCAAAACCAAAGTGTTTTGTGTTTTGGATGCCTCAAAGCTTTAAGTGCAGGCCCTTTCCTATTTATATACACTAATCAATGTTACCAACTTCAAAGTTGAAAGTTGAAACTTTTGATCTCTCACACGTATGGTGAACTGGGTCGTTCACAATAGTCCAAGCTCCACAGACTCCACACTATATATTAATATTAATTCACCCAATATTATATCTATTTTTCATAGGATACGTCACTCTCTTCGTCGACTTGGGTGAGCGCGCATCTGTTTCACACAACTTGGGCACGGTATAGTCAAATAAAACGTGGGAAATTGCCTAATCTATAGTATATTGCTGTCAACAGCATGACATATAATTAAAGTGGACTCACTTTTGAGTTATTTTATTAGAACATAATTTGTTTTAGACACCGTATCAATTCATATTGTGTCGATTCATATCCTATTCACTATTAAATGGAATATCAATCTAGTTATATGAAATTTACGCTCCATCCAATAATAAATAAGATATGATTTGATACAGTATACAATACAAGTTATATATACATAATATTTCTCTTAACCTTTGTGCTTGTTTGTTGATCGGTCCTGTCTGTACTCTACCTTTGTCTGACTGTCGTTTAGACCAACTTGTCTGAACATTGACATAAAAATTTAATAAAAAGGAAGAAAGCCGAAAACCGAAGTCACCAGCTACAATCGCGAGATTGAAATTAAAGGAAAGTTAAGAGAGAGTTGAAAACATGAGGGCAAATAGCATTGTCTGTGTTCACTCTCGACTCGATAATGGGGATTACTAAAATTCCTGCATTCATGGAGATTCATGGAAATTCCCTGCAACGGGATAGTTAATGAATACTCATTTAATAAATAAAGAGAAGTATTGGAAATTACAACACCCATTCTGCGGATATTTGCGATATTTTACGCATATTATGACTATTCTCTCCTACTTAATAGTTTGGGTTCATGACACTTAACAGCTTGCTTTGATATTTTAGGTTGTGCTATGTTTTGCTTTGATCAGTATATATCCACCAAAGATGACTTTGGGAGGAGGGTGATTCATGTGCTCATATACTGTACACATTATTTCTTGTCAAGTGGTTGAGCCTAAACCACCTCCGTACACATTATTTCTTCCATGCGCAGTACATGCGCTTACATAATGAGTAATGTTTATGCAGGTTATTTTACATTAGTTTAAAATTCATGGGGGAGCTCCACAAAGCAATATAATAAAAGGGAGTTCTATGAATTTTAACCTAATTTTTATGAGAAGAGGTTTAATTTGTTTTCCTCCTCCATGAGTAAGTTGTATATATTTACTTTATTAAATAATTTTTTATAAATATTAAATTATATCAATTTAACCATTAAATTATGTGATATTATATTGATGATCAAGCATATCAAAGTTCATAAAAATTGGGTATTAATAGACATATAATCGACATTTACTTATATTTTTAAAAATATATTATATGTCAACATAAAATAAAATAATAAAGTATCAAATTATTTTTAAATTATATAAAGTTTTATATATTTAGTAGAAACTTTCAATTCAACAGTTGACGAAATTTAACATATAAAAGGTTATCCAATAGAATTAGTATACCAATATTTATACTTAAGGTGTGTTTGGTATATATGGAAATAAAAATGAGGAGTAAACTTTCATATATAAACTTCATGGGTAATTTTATCATTGTATTAAACACAGCCTAAAAATAAGATATGTACTCCATTTTTATTATTAATATTATTTTCTTTTCTTTCTCTCTCTCTATATTTTTCTCTTTTTCATCATGAAGTCAATGTTTATCTATGACTCGTGTAATTTGTACTGTAGAAGTATACCTGTTTGAACACTTCTCTCTTTAGATAATTAGATATATCCTTTTTTTAACTTTTAATTGTAAATATATCCTTATTGGATCCAAGAAAACATAGGTCTTTGATTTTTTTTTTTTTTCTGTACAAAGGTCTTTAATTTTTAGTACCATGTGAATTAAGACTCACCATCCTATTTTGATAAATTAACCGTAACTATATGTATATTATTGAAGAAACAAATAAAAAATACCACTATGTATGAGAAAACCGAAAAAAGAAGGACCGATATGCGACAATTAAAGCTTCAAATGGATCACTTTTTTAGCAGAAGAAAAAAATCATTCAAGCTGTGGTATGCTATTGCGTATTTTAATCAGACGGAAAAGGGGTCAAAAAAAGAGGCTTGTGCCACTTGTGGCAATCAAGTCGGTAGTTATTCAATTATTTTCATTATAAAAAAAACAAAAAGAAAAGAATTGGTGCGTTCTTGGTTGTAATAATTCGTGCAATGTTGGGGAAGTGAGTAATTACAAGTCAAAGCTTAAAAGACTTTGGGCATCCAATGTTGACAAACCCTTCAATTATAGTAATTGGAAGCCTTAAGCTTCATCCAATTACACAAGTCGCTTTCTTTTGAACACAAGCCTCCAAGAAATTCTTGGATGCTTTTGGAGCTGTCACCTAAATTATGTTCACATGATGGGTCTTATTTTAAAATGATATTCTATTATTAATTATGAACACATTAATATAGTGTTTTATGAGCATCTAAAAAATTCTCCCTCCTAAATATTCCTGACCTTATTCTATTCATTCATTTCTCTATGTAACAAGTGCTGACATCAAGTTAGAACTGTACAAAACCCATGAAAATTAACCCAATAAAATCATCTGAAAGTGGAAAAAGAGAGGCACTCTTTCGCTTCTTTCTTTCGTTAATTTTAGTCGAATCCCTAGTTATGTTATTAATTAATGTGTTTGATCTCAATGATAATGGTATTTGTTAGGTATATGACCAAAAAAGGAAAATAATGTGGGATTGTGCTTTCTCAATAGTCTTTGATTGTCATCGATGCTCATAATTGCAATAAGGAATTAAAAATGAAAAGTATTTTTTTTAAGTTTTTAATGTATTTAATATATGGAAAACTTAAAAAGAAAATTTCAATAAAATTTTTTTACTCTTAATTTTTTTAACCAGCTCCACTAATTAACAAAACCATATAAAATTAACCTATCCAAAATTTATTTTAACAACGTAAATTGCCATTTAAATTGTGCTACTTGGTAAAATAGTTAAGTGATTGTAGAGTGAGGGGGGGAGAAAAGGTGTGGATCGAGAAACAATATGATAATATAAAATGATACCTAATTAAGAGGATTTTTAAAATTAAACTCGATGAGATTAAAAATAAATAGATCTAAAATTATTTCAATGATAAAATTAGTAATTGATTCATCTAAATTTGTCATCCATTTGATTCAAGCCTACCTCACCACATATATAAGAAGAATCTCCTCGTCCTCATTGTGATCATGATTCTCACTTAAACACCCTATTCATGCCTTGACACTTTGCCTTATATTGATGGCATCACCCTATAAAGTATCTCAAGAAATAGTGACTAGGACAAATTCGCTCTCAACCTAGAGATTACCCACATCTCCTTCACCAAAGAGTTCCATTCCTCCGTCTTCTTGCTAGCTCTCCACCCCATGTCCCACCTCCTACCTTGGTGGAGATTGAAACAGTATTTATATTTAAAGGTGCCTTACTAAACTTTTTATACAAAATTAATTCAAAATAAAAATGAATGAAAAATTTTGGATCAACAAGAAAAAGGAATGAAAAGTTTTAAAACAAAAAGCTTATTTACCCTCTTATAAAGTATAAACAAAACCAACAATTAGTTGGTTTAAGTGGGTTAGCGGATTTAATGAAAACTAATATTAAAAGAACTTTATCTTTGCAGTAAGCCAATTCGGCTTGAACTAATTTAATTGAGGTTCTATGTACTAGTGGTTTAGGCAAAAAAAGAAAGAAAAAGAAAAGCGTAAAGCATAAAGAAATAAGTTTAATTGAAAATACAAATAGTGATCTTTTTTAGGGGAAAAAAAATCTTCAACTGATTTCTCATCTATTTTCTTTTTAATTAAGAGGACTCCTATTGAGATCAAATTAAGTGAATGAATAAATTGTTTGTGGGGGAGACTGAACTTTCCACCCAACAAATGCCATGAACTCTCTCTCTCTCTCTCTCTCTCTCTCTATATATATATATAGGGAATATATCACATGATAGGAGTGATTTATTATGAGAATGAAAGGAGTAAATCTTGACCATTGGATCTTACATAAATAGTTAAGATTAATACATAAAGTCACATGACTTTTTTAAGTGATTAAATGACTATTAAACAACTTTAAATCTTGACCATCCATATATGGTTATATGGCCCAGATTTACTCCTCTCACTCTCATAATAAACTACTTCTCTTATGTGATACGCTATATATATATATATTCAAGAAAAAACAAATAAAGAGTTTAAAAAAAATGACAACTGAAAAGGCAATGTGCATGGTCGAAGGTTGCATGCTACACAATAACTTCTTTTAGAATCATTATTGTTATTTGATAATTTTTATCATATTTTTTTATAACGTAATTAAAATCTTTAATATTTTTTACATTAATTCCATGTGTCCGAAATGGTCTTTGAAAACATGGGTTAAAAAAAATAATGCTTCTGATGATTTGCTTTGGGAATACGGTGCCAATTACAGGGGCATAATTGTTTCACTCCTGCGAGGCTTGTATTTGCATGCTTATCCAGTCTCTTATGCATAGTCTGTAGGTATGACAACAGGGGGCAAGTTTCGACAAAACTGGATTTGCCTTCATTTGAATTGTATTAAAACCGCTAAAAAGTCTAGAAAAAAAAATTCTGATTCAAAGTAGAAGAGAAGCGCGTGAGAGAAAAAAAATTGAGACAGTTTTTACATTACTGTGAGATAAAAGGCTTTTTTACTCTTTTAAAATAAAAAAAATATTATTTACGTATATACACTGTTTCAACATTATTTTCGAAAATATCCTCTTTTTTAAGATTGTGGATAAATTGATTTAGATTGCATTGATTTATCAACGGATACCAATACAAGAGAATCGATTTAAGCTGAATGATTCGAACAGTGTATAAATCGATTTCACTCAAATTGATTTATATACTGTTCATATGAATAGTGTATAAATTTGATTTATTTATAATAAAATAAAATTTATAAATTATTTATTTTATTAATTTAGAATTAGCATAAGATAATTAATAATTTAAGTTAATAAATTTTTTATAATGATAATTAATAAAAAAAATTGTAAATAATTTTTTAAATTTAATTATTATTAATTTTAATATTTTAGTCTCAATATTATTTTTTAGTGAAAAAATTTAGATATTTGAGTTAACTTAGGATATATTTATTTGATATGGGCTTTTGGCATGTATCACAGAATTGCATACTATTTTAGAAAAAAAAATCATCAATGACTTACTTGATATGATATGATTTAAAAGTATATAATTTATAAAAATGATAAAAATATATATATAGTATTCTTTTTAATCAATGTTATGCAATATTATTATAATTTTTCAATAAAAACTACAAATTAGTTAATTTTTTTATTAATGTTATTTTGGTAATAATTATTGTATAATTTATTTTTACTTTACAAAATTTTATTTTACATTTTTCTAATTTTGTTGACTTGCTTAACGATTTCTGTAAGGACTTGCAGAAAATCAAGGAACAAAAACAAAAAAGAAGAAAAAAAGTAGAGATAGAATAACAAGAATAAAAGTAAATGACGTGGTGAAAAGAAATAGTAGGAAGGTATTCTCCACCTTATTAGATGCCATTCCTTCTAAAAAATATATACATGCTTTTAGAAATATGCAATCTTATTTTATCCCTGAACTTGGAGGAAAATATAAAAGAATGAAGAAGACAAAGCATATAAATGGTGTATAAATTTTATTAAACAAAATATATAAATTTGATTTATTTATAATAAAATAAAATTTATAAATTATTTATTTTTTTAATTTAGAATTAAAATAAATTAATTAATAATTTAAGTTAAAAAATTTTTTATAATGATAATTAATTAAAAAATTGTAAATAATTTTTTAATTTAATTATTATTAATTTTAATATTTTATTCTTAATTTTATTTTTTAATAAAAAAATTTAAATAATTGAGTTACCATTAAATTAGCTTAGGATATATTTACGTGATGTGAATTTTTGACATGCATCACAATCTAGAAAAATGTATATATACATAAATAATTTTTTTTATTTTAAAAGACTAAAAAGGTCATAATTATTTCTCTTTATTTTTTAATTTTTATTAATAGCTTATTCCCAATATTCTTTCATTTTGCTTTTTTTTTATTAAAATATTTACAATTGAAATAAAAAAAATGCCAAAGAGGTCTAGGAAACGTACAATTTACAGATCGATTTTGATTGTCTATTAAAATATTAAAAGGTATAATTGCGTTTGATTGCCTATAAATTGACTTGACACAAATCGATTTATACGTATTTAAGTGAATAATATATAATTTAATTTGTATCAGATCAATTTCTATATTTCTGTGAAAATTTTGAATAGTAATAATTTGATATAACACAAATTGATTTATCAATAATTCAATAAATTAGGATATTTTGAAAAATAATATTGAAACGGTGTATTTAGATAAATAATATTTTTTTTATTTTATATACGTAAAAAAGCCTTAAAAATAGTTAATATAATAATAACTTAGATAAAATAAATTTACAATGTTGTACAGAGAGTTAATTCAAAAAAAGAAAAAGAAAGGTAGACATTTTGTCCAAAGTAAAATATAAAATTTATTAACCTCCATGCGAAGAAATAGGTACAATGCAAACAATCAATCATATCTCTCTATTTACAGGAATCGTTGAATACCGCTACAAAGTTTAACATACTTATTTCGGTCAATAAGTTTTTAAAGAATATAATTAGTTTAAGCACAATTTTGGCCCTATAGTTGCATCAAATTTTGATTTTGATCTCTATAATTATTTTTGGGTGTAAGTCTCCATAGTTTTTTATTATTTCTATTTTGATCCTTCAGTGACCTAAACCAAACTAAATTAAATAATCTTTTATGATGAAAAATTACAAGGATCAGTTCTTTATGGAAAATAGTAACTATAGGGACTAAAACTTAAAGCGGTAAAAAATAAGAATCAATACTTAATTATAGGGATCAAAAACTAAATGTTTGACACTATTGAAAAATGATAAAGACTAAAATCAAAATAAGCAGAAATTGTAGAAACCAAAATCTTATTTAAGCTAATACAATTTTCATTTATTCAACCATTAAATTATAACTATTTATTCTGTTAATCACTTGTGTTGTATTTAAATAGAAAATTAGACATTAATAAAAATATAATTAAAAAATTTCTATTTATATAGATTTAAAAAGTAATTGTTATATTGATAATGATGTATATAAAAGTATATATTAAATAGTTTTAATTGAATGTAAAATTTTATAAATATAATTTATAATATATAAAATTGTAATTTGACAGTAGATTTTGTCAAAAAAAAAAAATTAATAGTATAATATTTGCTTCAACTTACACCATGAAGTAAATTGCATATTATTTTTTTACATCTCCTTGGAGTATATTCTAAACTGACATAAACAAAAGACTGTTGTCACTGGTGATGTCACTTATTAATTAGGTGGAAAAAAGGGCATGATACTTTCAAGATAATTGACCATGGTTTCACGATCTCCACGTATAATATACTGCTATAATTTATGATTTTATTAATATGCATGTACCTATAGTTTGTTCTAATTTTTTAATTAAATTTCTATAATTTAAAAAAAAATTTAATTAGATCCTCATATTAAATAAATTTTTATAATTAAATTTTTGGAATAACTTAATATTATAAAAATTTTTAAAATTTGATATAATTTAATAAGTAACCTCAAATATATAAATTTATTTAATCTAATCAAAATTTTTGTAACAGGATATTGTTTCCAGGACTTGATTATAAAAAATTATTTAATATAAAAATTTAATTAAAAATTTTTAAATTATAAAAATTTAATTAAAAATTAAGTCAAATTATAAAGATCTGCAAATTAATTAAACTATAATTTAAATATGCATAACAAGGCCAACCCCACTACGTTAACGTTTTAAAAGTAAAACAAACATGTACAATTACTTTATGAGGGGGATGAAAACGGACACAAACATATGATTGAAAATTTCAAGTTGACTTTACACTGTTCATTTTGATAGTGAACTTTTAACTTGACTTCTAAACTAAGACGGAAATTTCAATCTATCCAATTTTCTTCAATCAATTGTATTATATACGATCATGAAAAACTTTTGTCCTAGTTAAATGTATTTATACCTAAATATGACTCAGTAAAGCCCACTTGCAATAGCCAACCTTGACTCTGCTTTATGGTTGTAAATCTGCCTCATATTTTACGTAAAGCTTCAGAAAAGGTTGATTTGGATGGCTTTAAAGTAGCACCATTTAATGTAAGCTTTAACAGCTAAAGCTAATGACTACTTGCCACCCCAAGAAGAAACTGACAATCATTTAAATTTTAAAACGTGAATAATATTGGAAAAATGATATGCTTTTATGTACTATTTCTTCGCTCGTCTCCTACCTCCATGCTTCATGCCCCCGTGCATGTCTACAAAATCTTTAACTATATCCTACTAACCTTTAGGGCATGCTGTAGTTACTCACTCTGCAACGCAGTTCCAGCTGGGAATACTTCGGATAATTGTGTACAGATCAACCCCACCCCCAGATTTATTTAACGAACATCTTATAATCCTATTATCATTAATCTAGTTTTTGATAATATTAGACAGAGTTCAAAATGAACAGAGACAGATAATCAAGGTGTTTATCAAAAACAATATTTTAATTTGTCAAATTTTTTGAAATATCAAGTACTCCATGTTACAGGCAATTCCTGAAAATCGAAAAAAGAAGGCTCCTCATAGACCATTCATATATTATGTTATGAGTCCTATATCAAGAAAATCATTTTTAAAAAAAGATCTTATAAAAATTTAGACTCTCCCATTCTAATAACTAATTTTTAGAATATAATTCTTCCAATGGCTTATGCTTGTAATATATTATCTATGCCTATTTAGAATTTAGGAATCAACTGATATCATAACCACCTTAACCCTTTGTTATTTTTGGTACATAACCCTTTCTTTGATTGAAAAAAGAAAATGAAAAGAACAAAAATAAAAGAAAAGAAAATAAAAAATTTCATTTTTTTCTTCTATTATTTGGATAAAAAAATATCTTACATTGTTAAAAAGAAAAATAAGAATAAAGAAATATAATCATTCTAAATAACTTTGTTATTTATTTATTTTTTTTTACGAAGGTGGGGGGAGGGAAAATGGAAGTCGAACATACAACATTCTAGATTCAATAAGATATGCAAAAGACAACCATTAAGTTATGGACACAACTATAAATGACTTTTTTATCCTTACTACAAGTGAAGTTAGAAAAATAAATAAGAATAAATCTATTATCTTAAATAAAATCGTTCTTCTACTCTAATTTTCTCTCTAAAACCATTTTTTTTCTCTCTAATTTCCCTTCAACCAAGGAATGGGTTAAGTTCTATGAACCACTGGACTACGTCACCCAGACTACATTAAAATTCTCTCAAAGAATGGGTAAAAACCTACTCAACCCAAGATAGTATTTACTTGAACATCAGAATGCATAGCGGCTCCCAGTTCCATCCAGAAAACGATCAGTGTGCCACCCTTTGTTCTGCAATTCTTTTAAGAACACAGGGAAGACACCATTCATTTTCTCATGGGCCTCTTCCAAGACACTAGTACTGAGTTCATCTGAGGAACTATCAATTTGTGCAGCATATGCAGCAACTAGCCACCCTCTCAATGCATCTTCACCACTAGCACCTTGCTCCAGTACCATGTCAATGCATTTACCACCACCATTTAAAAGAAACTTCTCCTTAGGGAACACTTGTTTTAATTCAAGAAGCTTTGAAGGTTTAATAACCTTGTGTAAAGCCCTCCCCACTCTCACATTTCCAGCGTCTTCTGCGAGTTGTGCAGGAAATAGCAGATCTTCTCTGTATCTTAGATCAGCAGGGCTTGATACATTTCCTGCCTGGCTTAGAATTCAATTTAACAGTCAACCATCATTTCACTTTTACAGACAAAGGAATGAAAATCAAGAGTGTGTTCATTTACTAGAATAGTTCAAGACTGGACCTCGCGAAAATCAGCCACAACCATTGCTGTTCTTCGTGGATTCAAGGTATTGACAGGAGTTGCTCTCATTTCTTCAGACACACTATATATATGTATAATTGAAAGGAGAGGACCCACAACCAGCTGATAAGAAATGTTTCATAATCCATCAGTTGGGAATCATCAATACAATGTATATTTATCTTTAAGATATGCAATATGACAGGAGGTAAACTAGAAAGATATATTTGGTTTCATATTCTCATGTGGTTCTGATTGCAAATAAACAATATGCATGAGCTATATGCCTCTAAAATCGACATTTGATTTATAACCTAGCCACCAAAACACTTAAGTCTAACAGATGAGATCTGATTTCTGAGGGAGCATATTGATCAAAATTTGAAACTGCAATATCCCTCTTTAGTTAGTGTTGCTATTTAATATCCCACTAATAATTTTGGTTGAGCCCAAGAATTAATAAACCTAGCCATACAAACTTCACTTGTTAAGAGATACATTGTACAAGGAAACGTAGCCTCAACTTGTTGGTGCAACCGAGAAATATAACAATGAAGCATGGATCAAAAGCCCTTTTGAAAGGTCATCAAAACCAGGGTGACACAAAAATATCAAGATTTATAGTCCAATCTCACAAAAATCTCTACAAAAGCAATCGTTTTTTTCCCCTTGTTGCTACCCTAATTTGTCTTGAATTATAACATTTTGCCTTTCTTTGGTGAATTGGCATGTAACCAACTTCAAAAAGTGTCCATAAAATGTAAACTCTCTCAACCCTCTTGCATTCCAGTAACAACCACATCAAATGGCAACATTACATAGATTTATGCACATAATAATTACCATTCAAAATCTGAAAATAAAATTGAACACTAAAGCCCAAGATCAAACAAATATAATCTCTATACCTTTCCCTGCATTGAAGTACAGATAGTAGATGCTAACTGAATTCCAACTCCGATTCCAGCAACGTTAAAGAGAGTTGAAATAGCCTCACCTTTAGCAAAAAGATCACTGAGATTTCCTTCTTTAGCAAATGAAGAATATATAGGCAACCTCGTTGCTCTTGCTGCAACAACTGCCATCCCCTGTTGACTCCAAAATAATGTAAAGATAAGTTAAAACCTAGAAATAAATATGACACTGAAGAGTCACTTTCATTAGAAATCTCGAAGGATGCTGAAGTTCACTATGACATACATAGGTGTAAACGAACAATTAGCAATGAATCAATTTTATATGACAACAAATGACAATATGTGGTTCACATATTGTCAAACCACATATTGTCATTTGTTGCCATATAAAATTGATTCATTGCTAATTGTTCATTTATGCCCTTTTTTAAAAAATAAAAAAAGGCATATGTGAAATTTTTTTTTTTTTAAAATCAATTAAATACATAACCTTTGCAAAATTTCCTAGGCCTGCCATTTCAAGAAAAAGATGAGGGCATAATGGAGAAAGCACTTCCAAGCCAGTACCAAAATCATAGAGCACATCAGCTGCAAAATGGAATATAATTTCAGTCAGACACCTTAAGAACTTAGTAATTGAGATCTAACAGATGAGAGACAGGGGTGGGGGGAGGAATAGAAAAGCTCCATCCTAAATGCAAACCTAGAAGTCTCCAGCGTTTAGGCTCTGAATCCATTCTTGCTCCCCAATTGCTACATATTAGTTTTCCTACATGTTGCATTCCATCCTTTAAAATCTGGATGTCCGCAGGAAAAACAAATTATATGTTAAATTCATGCTATTGTTACTGGTCTGAGAAATTGTCACTGCAAAGTAGTATTAAATTACCCAACTAACAGCAGTTGCTTGTGCAGGAGTTGGCCGCAAGCCTGCAGCAAATAGCAGTGACTGCAGAAGAATAAGCATACAGACCAAGTATTTAAGAGGTTTTTATGATGTTTAAGGAATAAATCAAGTATTTTAAAGATTTTTATATTTCAGCCGTCACGCAAGAGAGTTTTATTTCTCAATGTCAATGACAAGAATGGTTTCTTGTAACATGTTTTGCTGAGATTTTCAAGTTATCAAAATAAGACCTGAGTTGATAGCACTGATAGTGCTGCACTGGTAACATGCTGCAGTGCTCGAAACTGTGTGTATCTAAGATAGCCTTCATTCACACTGCAACGAAAACACTGAAAATCTGAGTAATTGGACTAGCTTGTCTGAGCCATGACTATAGCATGTATTCAGGAAAAATCAAACAACCTGTATGGATATCCCGAGGGGAAAAATTTATTACGGAAAGACTCAGCCACCCTTTGGTATAATGGTCTGGAATCATCGACAAGCTTTACCTACAGAGAAACCAAAAAAGACTTGTTTCATACAGGGACGAAAGCAAGGGATCAGCTGAACAAGCACTTTCATGATCAACTTTAGAACATTGTACAAAAGGTTAATTTTCATGACCAAAAAATATGTTACAATTGTATGCCAAAAGATAAGCTCCTAAATTATTTGATCACCATAATCAAAATATAACATATCACAGTTCCGACTCGAGCCAAGCTAGCAGGAAAACTTCCGCTTCCTTAACTTGTAACAAAGAGTTAAATATGCAAACATAAAAGAGAAATAGTAAGAAGGATCAGACGACAATTAGACTCTCAACTATTGCTGCCCACTCCACTTCTCTAGTTAGGTATACTAATGACAGAAAGAAACCAGAACGACTCAAAGAACTAATACAAACAATAGGAAGAAATAAACACCATGGCAACTTATGTTTACAACAATTAATAAATTTTTAAAAGAGGGCACACATCTTCTCATCTGAAGTGAGCAAAAATTCCAAACATGTGTCTGGTTGAGTCGTAGCACAATTTCATCTACCAAATCGCTATATATATGGACTATGGTTAGGCCATTTGGGAAGATAATCCATGGAAAAGGCATTTGATAACGTTAGACACAGCAAACATGTACCAACATACGAACCTTCCAAAATTCAAAGAGGGTATTATTTTATTTTATTTTTTTTCCATTTATTTGAAGAATTGTCATAGAATGAATAAAAGATATAACGACATTGTCTCCATCAAATAACACCATGAACCCGAAAATATTTCTCATTCAGATATCGAAAGAATACCCATTTTAAGATTAGAGAGAATGAGGAACGTACAGAGAGGTGGCCATTGGGTTCAAAGTGGTGTCGGCGACAGACAGAGTCAGAGGTTTCGAACCAGAACACAACACCTGCTTCTGCTTCTTTCTTCTCCATTTTAATTAATATTCTCCTATATGAAATAAGAATTAAAAAATTGAACCTCAGATTAAAGAAGAAAACCAAAAATAAGAAGAAGCAAACAACAACTAGCAGAGACTGACGAGCAAATTCATGTGGAGGAATAGGAAGTGGGGTTAAGACGAAAGGAGTGTGTGTGTGTGTGTGTGTGTGTGTGTGTGTGGGGAGAGTGAGTTGAAACTTGTTTCAACCGTTACCTCAAAGGCTCGTTTTCTGAGTTTCGTCTAAGTGGGTATTGAAATTAGAGTTCAATTGATATGTCGTGGAAAATAGTTTTACACGGTAAATTAATAAAAATAAAAAAAATAAAAAATTATAATAGATTTTTTATTATAATAAATAATTATTTATATGAGTTAATATTATTAGTATATTTAAATTAAATCTTTGAAATTAAATGATTAAGATAAGAATTTTTTCAAAATTTTTAATGAAAGTACAAATTTCTCATAAGAAAAGGTACAAATTTTTACCAACAAGGATTCATTGATAAGTGAGTTACACTCTGGTTGAGAAGATCAAGTTTCGAGTCTTGAGGGGAAAACAAAATAGGAGGCTTCCTTACTAGACAAATTTTATTTGTAGTTAAAACCTTTACATTCTTAATTTTTTTAGACGTTTGTTAGATAAGTGTTATTGTTAGTGTAATTTAAAATAAATTCATTGACTTATTAATGAATTATTATTCAAGTAACACCTTCTCTAATTCTTGTATTATGAGTTTGATAGCGTCAAACCAGAAGTTTAACTCCCACCAAGGTTAAGAAAATCGGATTATATATCGAATCTGTTAAGGCACTAATTTAAATATTTAGATATCCAACTGGTTCAATTGGAGATTTGATCGCGTATATATATATATATATATATATATATATATATATATATATATATTATGATTAATTATAAAGCAAAAAATATATTAAATTATTAATAATAATATAATTAATATAAAATAATATTTATTATAGGATATTTTATCAAACACTGTAAATATAAAATCTATTTATTTTAATATACACTTATATTTCTTTTAAAAAATACTCACAAATAACATATTAATCATTTTCAATTTTTCATTTTAAAATTAATTTAAGGCTATATAGCAAATAAACATACAAAAAAAATTAAGATTCTAAAACTTCAAAATTTAAAAATGAAAAAAGAGAAAAAAGAGAGCACGATGGTGGTACAGTGAGTAGCGCTCTTTGGCAACGAGTATCGTGAAGCAATGAGGGAGAAAGAAGCCAAGCACCAGCCTAGCAATTGTAGCCCTTATTTCTCATTCTCTAATTTGGCTTTTGTTCTTATTATACTTCTTTTTTTCCCCATTTTTTTTAAAAAAGACAATGTTTTGATAAAAAAAAAAAAAACCTATCAATTAGTCTGATTCACCAATTTTGTTTGGTTCTAGCCGATTTCTCACCAGTTTTGAGGATATGTGATTTAAGAGAGATGATTGGATCGGCCTAGGATCCAATTCCTGGTTAAATCAGTCTGACCACCCAGTCCATCTAATTTTCTTAACCATAATCCCTACAAATCCATTTTTTCTTCTATTGCTGTAGCTACAAGAAGAGCTCTTCAGGACATAAAAATTGGTTGAACTTCGTATAAAAATTTGATAAAACACTCATGCACAAAAAAAAAAAAATATTTAACTTGTGCCCCCTTGCACACCAAAAGAAAAAATCAATAAGAAAATAATAAATCATCAAAATAAATATCATGTAGCAACATATTCTTATATGAATTTAATTTAAATATATTGACAGTATAAAATAGTTTTACACTGTCAGCCAATAGCAATGGTGGAAAGTGCCAACTCATACAAATAACTACCCATTATAATGAGGGATCCACCATGATTTTTTATTTTTCTCTATTTCTATTAGTTGACAGTATAAAACAGTTTTACACTATCCGTGCATACCAATTAAACTCTTCTTCTATATATATTAACTGTTTGTTTATTTAAATTTATACTTACCATTAGACTAATATCAAATAATGCTTGGAGAAATTCTTTTTTTTTTTTTTCTCTCTATTAGTAGTGTATAAACATAGCCAATAAAAATTGGATCAGTGGTGCATTGTCCTTAACATCTGGGCCCTGGCCTTGGCCCGATCCAAGTCAATGAAAGGTCATACGGGCCCGATCCAAACAAAAGTGTTACATACGCGGCGATTCGATGCGAACGGATGACGCAAGCAGTAGTGAACAACAAGTGGGGCCAATGGACGGTGGAGAACTTTTCGTTTTGTGGTGAGAATTTTTTGTGCTTTGAAGTACGCTTAGCGTTCCTGCAACGCACCGCCCCATATCTATCTATCTTGTATACTTCTATGTTCTTTTTTATTTTATCATGAATTCTTATATAATTTATAAAACCACGCATGAATTCTTATATAATTTATAAAACCACGCAATCTCTCGTTGCTTACATTGCATACTTGAACTCAAATATCTATCCTTTGCCCTTTGTGTTTGATCATCTTTCCTTTTGTTCGTGTCTTTTTTCAACTCCAAGTTTCCTCATGTCTTTCAGAGGTCTCAGCCGGGTAACTTTCTCTATATCTCATTTGGATGCTGATGATGCTTAGGATTGTTTCATGGGGTGTCTTTAGGTTTTCATGTTTGTTCATGCTGCTGTTCGTTTAATTCCCATGATACATAACTTCTGAGGATTTTCAGGATTTCTCACTATCATATGTTTGGCCTGCAGCATCACTTCACTACTTCATTATGTTTCACTTTGTTACCCTAGTTTCTGAATAGCTCTTCTCTCTAGCTCTGTTGCCTGGTCATGATGATGATGATGATGATGATGTGATCCATTTTATTTGTATTTTGTTTATGTGTTTATTTTGCAGCGCACATCATGAGTTATTCGGTAATGTAAATTTTCTCCTCTTATTTCTTGCTTGTGGCTTATGATAGAATAGTATGGTGTCATATGATCCATGCAATTAACCCCACTTATAGCATGTTGGTTTAGTTTTTGGACAAAAGTTATAAGAGATAAGCTTTTGCCCAAACTATGGTTCAATGCTTTCCAAAAGCTAAACCAAAACTAGTGGGATAAAGCTCGGTTGTTATTGGTGTTGTTGTATTTCTTGCTTGTAAATTTGAAATCAGCTGGGAACTGCAATATTTTCTGGAAACTCGTCATCCATTATAAGAGTACTGATCTGATTTTACCTTGGCTAAGTACTGTAAAGCAGCCTTTTGGTTGGAATGTTTGTATGTGCATTTAAAGTCAAAATGAAGTTTTAGATGAAAAGGTTTTTTTTACCCAGATATGTTTGATTTGCAGCCAAATGCTACATCAGGCATGGGTGTTGCTGGTCACAGCAAAAACACCTTCATGGAATTGAAGCAGAAGAAGGTCTATCGTTATGTGATCTTTAAGGTGGATGAGAAGAAAAGGGAGGTTGTGGTTGAGAAGACTGGTGGTCCAGCTGAGAGCTATGATGATTTCACTGCATCTTTGCCTGAGAACGATTGCAGATATGCTGTGTATGACTTTGATTTCGTCACTTCTGAGAACTGTCAAAAGAGCAAAATCTTCTTCATTGCTTGGTGAGTTTGTCCCACCTCTCTCTCTTTTAATTTTAAAACTATTAACTCTGTCTATAATTAAGAGCATTGTTGCACCTTGATGTTTGCAAGACATGACATCCAATAAGCATTTTCCTCTGCAACAAAGCAAATCTTGCAGCACATATGATTTAATTTACATATCTTTTTATGGCAGTTCTCACACTCACCATGCTATGCAATTCTTTTTAAGCCTATGTTAATATTGCATTGGTTTATGCCATTCTTTACATATCATCTGATTATGGGGGGCTATATATTTTATCGTTTCATTGTTTTGGGCTAAATTTCTTGTCTTATAGCGTAGATACAAACTTTTAACATGATTGGGCTGCCAATTTTAGTAAATGTAGTGATATATAGTATATGTAGTATCTTGGTATATTTACCCTGCCTTTCAAGAAGATTAGATAACCGAATAGTGGATAACAAATTTTATTTTTTCTCTTGTTGTATTGGTTTTGTATTTTATTTATTGCATTGTTGGACCTGATTGTACACAGAAAGACTACTCTGACCAATAATAGTCCATATCTTGTTTAAGCGGCATCTTCATTACCATTTCCTGACAACATGTTTTCCATTATTTACTTGAAGTATCAACTCAATATCCCACTTGGAGTTAGTCTTCCTCCTCTTGTTCTTGTGAAAGACAAACTTGGATTGAACTTCTTTAGTTATGCGAGCTTTCACTTATATGCTTATCCTTGGCATTATGCTTCTTAATTAATTTATTTTTTCATATGATTTTTGCCATTGAGATATCATTCTAAGTTATTCATTGGATGATATTGATTAGGTCCCCTTCATCATCCCGAATCCGTGCCAAGATGCTCTATGCCACAAGTAAAGACAGGTTTAGACGTGAACTGGATGGTGTCCACTACGAAATCCAGGCTACTGATCCCACAGAAATGGATCTTGAAGTGCTCAGAGACCGTGCACATTGAAATGCTTATGCAGTTGTTTATTCCCATACCAAAATCTACTGGGATTTTACATTTAATGAATTGCCACTCTCCATGCTTTATAATGTGCAAAGCCCATCTTGCCTAAAAAATATAGCTCTAATAATATGAATCTGAAGCCTGATGAGCTTATTAAGCTTTTCTTAGTTGCTGCTGTAACTAAATTCCAGTTCGCTTGACTATTCTGTATGAGCATGACTTTATGGAGCTGGATGTCTTAGATATAGACAAGGCATCCTTAAAAAGAATCATAGCATGTTTGATTTCCCCATAGGAAATCCCAAGCATTTGTTCAAACCATGGTTTTTGGGTTTCTAAACGGGAAACCGAATATACTGGAAGCCAAACATGCTTTCAAGAGTTGCACTCATCAATAGTTGCTTTTGGAAGGTAAGTTATCATGATTCCTTCATAAGTATTTCAATGTGGCAAACAACACGGTGAACATTAGCCAACTAAGGATGGACCTATTAGTGCAGAAGACTGAAGCACAATGTCGATTGGTAATATAACGACTTCAGTAATTTTTCATGTACTCTTTCTAAACAAAGTAAAAGAAGATGAAGATCATGTGGGGGTAATCGAGGGATGGAATCTTGTCTAAGTGATTGAAGACTAGTGTTCAAAAAATAGTTAACAGCAAAATTAAATTAAACTGAAAAGCCTATGATTTATCAGCTTCTGGCTGATCCTGCCTCTGGTTCCTCGTTCTCTTCGCATATTTCCTATAAAGCCTTTCCTTTGGATCGAGGATAGTACTGCATAGAGCAATGACTTGGAGATACTCTTTTGCAACCAGTCGATGTCAAACAAGAACCTAGTGCTTGCGGTTTCAGCCATTACCTCAATCTGTCGTGGTTCAGCTTCATTCATTGCTGACTTACAGAACCTTTGACGTATACCTCATGCACCATGTTTAGCATTCTTTGCATCGAGGGCAGTAAATATTATGCAATCAAGCAATTTGGTGACAAGGGAGGGATATGCACAAGGGAACGTAATCATCAGTATAAAAGCCGACTCCAGCAATAATGATTGTTGCAAAATGTATCTTTTTGTTTTGGCCTAGTGTTCTAAACCTGTTTTTTCTTAGCAAGATTTAAACTCTAAACTAAGATTATGAGATTCTAAGTTTGTAAGCTTTATAGGAGATATAAGCAAAGCTGGTCAAGAGGAACTACCCAACTTGGGGATGGTTCTAGAAGAAAATAGGCACAGCTACCATCCAAGTCCTTTGAGAGATGATGAGGTACTTTCATCTCGAACTACGAGACACTCTCTCACGTAGGGACAATTTTCAGGTCACTTGGGTTATGTGTTTTTAGGGAAATCTAGTATCTTGGTGTTCAATGGGGTTTAGAGAGCTTGGGTCTAATTGGGGAGTACTCGTAAACTTGATCTAAGTTCGTGGGTATCAAAGATTTGGCTACGTTTTAAGGAGGTTTCCTTCCTCTCACTTGGTTTCTTGTTGATTTAGCAAGTGCATTTGAGTATGTTCAACCTCTCCCTTTCCATGGTCATATTCACTAGTTTTTATAGAGGTCTTGGAGGTAGAAGGGACAAAGTCCCTTAGCTAAGTGATAAGGACATTTCATTATCCTTGGAAACCAAGTCTTAGCTGACGAAAGTGACATGTCCTAGGCTTGGTATCGTGTGTATTGTCTTTTACATTAGCTGGTTTTAGATATAAATAGATTAGGTTGCAACAAAAGGGATATAGGTGGAGTGGGTTATCAAAGAAATCTTTCCTTTTGGGTATTGGTCTCATATAGACATTTTTGGATTTTTGTGACATGAGAGAGACAAGTTGTTCGAGGCATCTTGTAGTAAAAGGTGTTCTTACCTCACTATTAGACTTAGGTAGTGTCCTATTCATGGAAATCTTATCTCTTAAGGCATAACCATGCCCTAAATCCTTCGAAACCACATCATTAGGATAGTTTTCAAGAGAAACATAGTCAGCTTTTAGGAATTCAACATAGGTAGACATCATCCCGCACCCAACATCCTATAAGTGACCAAATTCTCTCTTTTGACCATTATCTTCTTATTAACCACCCTTTTAATTGCTGCTAATCACTATTTTAACTTGTTATCAATTTTTAGGTTATCATCACCTTGTAAGTGTGTGTTTGGGAGAACTGAAAGATTAAAATTATTTCAATAATCGTTTATTTGTATAATCACTTTTTTATATAATCACTTATATGAGAATAAATTTATGTTTGGAAACTTTAACTAAAAAGTGGTTTTAAGATAATTTGTTTTGTTTATATTATATAAAAAAAGTTACTTTTGTATGATAAAATTACTAAAAAGAGTATGAAATGATTATTTATATTATATAATATGTAATATTTAGGGTCAATTTGGTAAAAATATAATAATTCTAAAATAATCAATTTTTGCTTATAATTATAAGCTCCAAAAAATTGCTTATGCTTATAAACTATTTTTTAACTTAAAATTATCAGCTTTTAATTATAGTCTATTCTACAAAAATTACCCAAACAAGATTATTTTTGACAAACAGCTTTTTTAAGAAAAAAAAGCTGTTTGTTGGGGGCTCCCAAACACACACTAAACAGCATCCAGCACACTAATTTGCTCCTTAGCCATGTCTCGCAAGGGGACTTATAATTTTCCTCTCTTAATTGCTTCCTTCCCGTCATAAGCACTTTTTAGCAATTATCTGAAGGTTGTGCCTGCAGAAACGCACAAGGTCACATAACAGGAGCAGTGAGACGTATATTTCAGCACAATTACATTGCTTTGCTTCCTTGTACCATAAATTGTGAAACATAAAAAAAGTCATGATTGTCTTAATTATGTGGGAACCACAGGAAGTGAGAACATGGCTTTGTGAATAGTCTAATAACAGTTTAGCCCAAAAAATATCAAAGAATTCAATTTGTAGGGGGACATTGACTGAATGATTATCATGAGGCTTGGAGCATCACGAGAAGAATCAATAAATAAACTTGCCCCAAAAGTAAGTTTGAAAAATACAAGGTAAGCACGCGGAGGGAAGTCAGTGTACCAACTTCAAGATTTCAATGGAGAGAGACAATAGTCAATAGTCACAATACAAATGCCTAGAGTTGTAATGGAAATTGAATAAGTAATATAAAGCATATAGAAGTTTAACTGTTGCTCAGTTTTTTTTCACTTTATTAAAAAACAGAGAGGATAGTGTGTAAAACGTTAATCATTTAAATACTGATTGAAAATGAATTCTACAACGAATATCTTGATCTATGTTGACCACAAAATTATGTGGGAGGTTGTACAAGTAACGGCATCGAAATTTCAATCCAACTTGATTTATTTCTTGCAAGTTTCAATAAGCGGACACTTTTTGAATGTAGAAGTCAAAGTTGCTGAAAGCATCTGTTGAAAACAGATTGGAAGCTCGTCATATTTTGCGTCTATTCAACTTCAAAATTTAAGCATCTGTTGAAAACAGATTGGAACTGCAACTAGTAGCACAAGGGTCATATTTTGCGTCTATTCAACTTCAAAATTTAATCATCTGTATTAACACTAGCCCATCACTCAAAACAGACACACAGACACACAGACTTGGACGATTAGTCTATAATTAAGACGATAAGTCTATAACAAAGGATTTTTAACATATTTATATCCATATATTTCAATTCACGTCTTCTGATGACACTTCAGAGCCAACTGCCAATTTTCCTTTAGAATTCATACACATAAATCATAAACTACTACTCCCTCCTCCGTTTCAGGATATTTGTTCAAAATTAAAAAATACACAGATTAAGAAAAAAAAAAACTAACCTTAATAATGGCATAAAATTATATAAATCAACAAAATTAGAAATATTCTTCCATTAATATAATTAATATTACAATTATTCTCTTTATATAGATGATAGTAGATTGGTCTAGTACACTTTTAACTTTGATTACGATGACAATAGGTGACAATTAAATTAAAGACATAATAGGAAAAAAAATACTACCTTGGTATTAGAAATAAACTAATATTATCTTGATATTAAAAATAGACAGATATTCTGAAACCTTAAAATATTTAAATTGGATAGATATCCTGAGACGGAGGAATTATCATTTTCCTCGGACTTTAGAGAAAGAAACAACAAAAATGTCAAAAGGCAACAGAAATGAAGAAAACACGAACAACAGAGTTGTTGGGTGGTACTGGTTATTTATAATACTACCATACACGCCAATAATGGTTACAAGTCAATTGAAAATCTCTATAGTACTATTTCCCAATATTCGTAGAACAATGAGTTCCTCAGTTCCGGTTACATAATGACTAGGCAAAATTTAACAGAAAGAGTGGAGCACTACTTTATTCTAATAGTACCACTATTGATGGATAACATTACCTAAACATATGGAACAGTTCTGTTGCTGTAAGCGTGTGCCTGCTCTGACCCTTCCCTAGCTACATCTTCCTCTTCATTCTCACCTGACATCTCCTCCAAAGATTTTCCCTTTGCCTCAGGCACCAAGAAAGTAAAGAAGAAGCCTAAAATGTTAACTACACCCAACACAATCAGTGAATTCTTCACACCAATACCTGCAGGGTACCCTGCATCTGCTTTGCTCTTGTCCTTGTTTTGTGCCAAATACAAGAACCCGAAGGCACCAACTATAGCACCAAGCTTCCCGGATGCTGATGATATTCCATGGCAAGTAGATCGGAATCTAGCAGGGAAAATCTCTGCCGGCACCACAAATGTGGTAGCATTAGGCCCAAAATTGGCAAAGAAGAAGGTCAAGGAATACATCACCACAAACCCAATGCGGTTATCCTTATGAGTCCAGTGGTCATAAGGAATGGCAAGAGCAAACATAAAGACAGTCATGAAGAAGAACCCCATCAGTTGGATAGCAAATCTTCCTATCTTGTCAATGAAGGCCACTGTAAACCAGTAGCCTGGAACTGTGCTGCAAAGAGCAATGAGAGTTTGAGCCCTTGCAATTCTGTAAACCTCCTCAAGGGCATTCATGGTTTTTGCAGGAGGTATCCAACCAATTGCACTGAAGATATCCTTTTGGAAGAGATTTTGGCTGTAAAACGCAATGTCAAGCAAGAACCATGTGCTTGTTGTACCAAGTAGATGTAGTCCATGGCGACTAAGGAACTCCTTTGAGAACAAACCGTACGCTTTAGCCTGTTCCTGCTCTTCTTTCCTTGGCTCAGCTTGAATCTCCACCTGCAAAACCTTAGACATATCTGCTGCAGCCTGCTGTGTATTCTTAGCAACAAGGGCGGTATAACGCGCAGTTTCTGGCATCTTCATGCGCCAATAGTATGTCAATGCAGCTGGGAGCGCTCCAACCATGACAATTATCCTCCAAACATAGTCTGCTTGTGGAACAGTTGAGCCAACTGGATCAACCTCATAAGGTGGAGCATTAAACCTGTCCCTGAATGCAGCTGAAATTATGATTGCAAATATACCACCTGCCAAAATTCCAAAACCTTGCATGGCAAAGACCGCAGCAATGAAGGCACCACGAGTCTTCTTGTTAGAATACTCAGACATTATGGTAGCAGAAAGAGGGTAGTCTCCACCAATACCAAACCCAAGCCAGAACCGGAAGAAGCAAAGAGTTGCCAAGACAGATTTTGGACTATGTCCAAAAGAAAGGCCGGAACCAATGGAGCATATTACCATCATCATCAGCGTCATGCCATAGACTTTCTTCCGGCCCAATTTGTCACCAAGCCAGCCAAAGAAAAGCTGCCCGGAAAGCGTTCCGCAGAAAGCTACACCATTTACAGCAGCCGATACATTGGGAGGCAATGTACCGGGCTTTTGTGCACCATCAACGTGGTAGTATATGCGGCCAAGCAACTTTGTTACAAGGGATATGCAGAATAGATCATATGCATCGGTGAAGAAGCCCATTCCAGCAATGACAATTGCAGTGAAGTGGTACCATTGTGTTTTTGCCACATCAAGTGCATTTAGAACATGCATTTGCTCCTTGGCCATGACTGGCAAACCAAAATTAAAAGCTTCCTCCTGTTTTTCTCTTTGTCAAATGCTTGCTTTCTCTGCAAAACTGCAATCTGCAACCAAGAGGCAGAATTGACAAATTGTGAGATTTTTCATTAAAAGCAATAAGAACTTAAGCATATTAATCATCTGAGAATGTTATCAAGTGAAATCTATCAAAAGATAAATATTATGTTATGTTAACCTCGTGTTAAATCAAATGCCAGAGCAGAATTATGCAGGATATAATTGTTGACCGCATGTTGAGTATGTAGTAGTAGTTAAGAACCTATCAATAATGACTACAACACCAGTTGAACCATCCAAATTCACAATCCAAGCAGTGAGAAATTGTTGTTCTGTACAGACAGAGCATGGAAGATAGAGCATGCTACTCAATACAAACAAATTAGCAAAGTAATCAAGCTGCCACTCTTTTTTCAACCCCATATATAGAAAACTGAAGGCACTAATAATCTCATGTAGTTTCAAAACTGCACTCCAGGAATTGAATTGCAGTATTGAACAAATACTAAAAACTAAAAACTAAATTTAAAAAAAATAAATAAATCTGAAAATAAAAATCCTTTGAATTCCTATGAGATGAGTAACTAGCTCTCACACACACCAAAACAAACGATATTCACATTATGAATGTCCGCCATAACAAAGCTCACAGAGTATCACAACCTGAAGATACAGAAAAGTTACCGGGGCAAGTTCCCAAAAGCACGAAAAAAAAATCACTGGTGAATGTCTAACTTATCATGACAAACAATTATATGGCTCCTAATCCTAAATAGGAACAATATAGCCGGTGATTTTATTCGGCTAAAACCATTAACCCATGCAAATATTTGAATAACCAAATTAGCATCATGCACTGGATTATTCAGGAGAGAAAAACAAAAACATTTGTAAATTAATTATTAATGTTATAAAACAAAACGTTTGAAGTGGCCCTGGATGACGGAGTGATAATAGACATAGTCGCATAATGCATGCATTGGGGAGGGGGGTGATGATGACACATGAAGGAGTTGTTAATAATTAATGCCAAAAGAAAAACAAAAACGTTGATGAGAGATGGGCAAGGAAGGGGTTCTAAAAACTAACCTCCAAGTTCAAGAAGCTTATAGGAACATGGAAATTAGAGAGAGAGAGAGAGAGAGAGAGAGAGAGAGAAGGGGGCCGGGTGTGCGGAGAAGAGGTGAAGAGAGTGGGAAGGATTTATAGGCAACAGAAAGAGAGCATAACCGCACACAGAGGAAACAGAACATGTGTTCCCAAGCCAAATATTCCACTCGCATATACCCCTCCCTCGTCCCTGTTTTAGCGCGCTCTATTCGCACCACTCAACCTTTCATGCTTATTACGACGCCGTTCCCAAACCACCCCACCAAAAAAAAAAAGGATAATGCTGTTTACCTATGTATTATAGGTGATATGTAATTTATTTTCAATATTTTAAAAATATACAATCTCATATTCTGCATTTTTATTATGTGCACTTTGCCCTCTTTTATCGATTTTTTCATAAATTATAAACAAAAATATAGAGTAGCAAATTGCACATTTTGAAAAGTTCAGGGGGTCAATTCATATATAATTTAAAAATTTAGGGAAATAAAATACACTTATTTGATGCCAAAATACATATTGTGAAAATATAAGATATTGGATTGCACATTTTTAAAATATTAGAGGTAAAATACACATGATTTATAATGTAGGAGGTAAATTACAATTAATAAAAAAAAAGAATTTAATTTAAATGCATTGATAATGTAAAATAATTTTACACTATCAACCAATAGAAATAGTGAAAAGTACCAACTCATACAAATAATTATCTATTATAATGAAAGACCTACCATAATTTTTTACTTTTCTCTATTTTTATTGATTGACAATGTAAAATAATTTTACACTATTAATACATACCAATTAAACTAAAAAAAAAAAAAAAATACCCCAGAACAACGAAAGTTATTACTTATTAGTGACCTAGTGGTCATGCAGCTTTTTTAATTACGGACACCTATTATTCCATTGCATGTCAATTTTATGCTGAAAATTATTCTTTAACCTGAGATTTATATATTATTGAAAATTTGTATATGTTTTGAAATTAATATGCCTGTGCCAAGATAAGGTAAATGGATTTAAAAGATAAATCGATTTAATTTTGATACATTGCTGATGTATAAATTTTCTATAATTATTTAATTATATATTATTATATTATTTTAAATATTTGATTTTTATATTAATTATTTTAAAAATCATACATATAATATAATATAATTAGTTGATAATCTAAAATTTTTACATTATCTATATATCAAAATTAATCTCAAAGATAAATATACTAAAAACTTATGTAAGATAAGTGCTATATTTATTTTCAAATGTATAAATAAATGGAAGTGGATTTTATATTGTACTATTCCTTTTGCATTTAGTTCATTTCAGTTTGAAAAAAAAGAATAAACTTTCATTCGCACACAAATTCATAAAATTTGGACCGTGTTTTATTTTTACTAATTATGGAGTTTGTCACCGACCGAAGTAGTGCTGTGAATTTGTTCAGAACACACGTATGCGACGAAAACTTGGACTCCCTGGTTTTTACTGTGGCAGTGATTTTTTTCCTTTTTCATTTTTATTCTTTATTTTCTAAATCAACTAAGTCAAATTCATACCACTACATTACATGTGTGAATCCGTTAATGATCAATTAGTGGTCATTTTAAAATCTCAACAAAACTTTAATTAAACATTTGACTTAATTGCTTTCGTTGATCAACTTTGTTACGTTTTGATATTCAATAATAATCATTAATTGATTGACAACTGTCCTATAGATTTTATATTATATACCAATCAACTATGGTTCCAACTTAATGTATAATTATTTGTGAATGGAATTATTCCTTTTAAAATGTTACAACCCCTTTTATTACTGTGATGTTGTTATATATGGTAGCAAACTAAGCAATTAGTTTTGTTTTTTTTTTTTTAACCATGTGAGTGATATGATAGAGATAGATGAGTTTCACATAAGGGAGAGTGAACTGGAATGATGAAAATATCTAATTTGACAGCGATCCCGGTTGCATAAAAATTTTAATCGAAGGGGCTGAACTGTTTCCTTCCTTCGCTTCTCCTCTTTGCCCTTGCCTGAAAGCAAAAAAGAAAGAGGCATAGACTAGTTTAAAAGTAACACAACTACAAGGGTAAAAAGTGTAATATGGAAAAATTATAATTATGTATATATATATATATGTATGTATGTATTTTATGTATGAGTTTTATATTCTTATTCAATTATGTATTAATCTATTATTAAATGTGTTTACTTTTTATAACAATTATTTAAAGTCATATAATAATAATAATAATAATAATAATAATATAATTTGTTCATATTATAAAAAAAATAATATTAATAGCATATTAAAATTGAATTTTTTTATTAAATATTTTGACTTCTTACAAGTTTCATCTGCTAACAAATGTTCAAGACACAATTAGGAACTAGTTACACCTCTTCTAATAAAGATTCAAACTATGATCCATGTATGACAAATTAACACCTTATGCTAAACTTAGCTTTTGATGGTTTATTTTTATTAATTTAATTATTTTTAATTTAATCACAAAAATTTGCTTTGAAAAATACGTAGATCCACATAAATTTCATGCAAAGTCTTGTTTTTATTTGTTGAGATTAATTTTTATACACTATTAGTATGTAAAATAGTTAATACTATTAACCAACTATATTTTAGTATATGTATGACTTTGAAATAATTATTATAAAAGTGAGTTTGGTATGTTTCACAAAAAAAAAAAAAGGAGAAGTGAGTTTGATATGAGAATAAAAATAGAAGAAATTTTTATGAATTAGATTTATGTTAAAACTACTCCGTAAAAATTTCTTCTCTATTTTAACCTCTATGTCAAACTCACCTTAAAATTTAAATATTATTAATAATATAACAATATATAATTAAATAATATTTTATAAATTTTTAAATTATATATAAAAATTTAATTATATATTATTATATCAATAAAAATATATAATTTAATTATTTATTATCTTAAAAATTCTATAAATATAAATATCTAATTAAATGAAAGTATAAAATTTTTTACATTATTAATATATAATAGTTAAACTCTAAAATTAAATCCTTACTATTATTTTTTTTAAGGTAGAGTATTGGCGAGAGTGATGTAACATTAGTCAAAATGGGTGAGCTGCGTACGGGTGGCAGGGACTACCAGGGGAGAGAAATAGAGTCCTCCGTGTTTGGGTGAATGTGACGTACTTTGTCTTTTTGCACAAGGGAGGGGTCTTCCCCTTCCTCGCAATCAAACAAAAAAAGCGACGTTTGCTTTCCCAGCAAACGCGGCGGTTGACAACTCCTATATGGTCTACTCCATTGACTTTCTTGCCAAAGCCGTTGACTATTCTACCTGGCTCCTTCACAGCAAACAGAAAACAATTCGTATGTGTTAGGCAAACAAGGACAGGATCACAAGTTTTTTTTTTTTTTTTTGTCCTTTTAATGTAAGCTGGGAAACATACAATGATAAATTCAGTTTTGTTAAAAAATAATGCCAAAGTAATTGTTGAGGTTTTTTCTTTTTTTATAAAATATTGCATAAGGAATAAAACTTTCAAAACATATACTATATTTAAAATTTAGGATTTAATTTGTATATATTATTAATATAAAAAAAATTTATTCAGATATTCAATTATATATTATTATATTAGTAAAAATATTTGATTCAATCATCTACTATCTTAAGACTTTAATTGGATGAAGGAAAAAAAAATGGAAGGAAAGAAATTGAGAGGAAAAAAGTTGAGAGAAAAGAAGTTGAGTGAAAAAAATATAGTAAATTTGTATTTTTTATAGGAATGTTTAGATGAAAAGAAAATGAGAAGGAAGGAAATAGAAGAAGAATTATTTTTCTTTATTTATTTGTGTAAAAAAATGAAAGGAAAAGATGAAATAATACTGCCAAATAATAATTTTATCCTTATATTATTATAAAAAATATTTCAACTATATTAAATAATATCAAATAAAAAATTTCACTATTTTTAATTTAATAGTTTAAAATAATATTAATATATTAAATTAAACTAATATTAATAAAAATAAATTATTCAAAATTATTTAAAATAGAACTAATATTTTTAGTTAATCTAATATCTCAAAAATATAAATTAAAAATATGTTTTATCAACTAAATAATACCAAAAATATTATTCAGTTATTAATTGAATTCTTAGCATAGCATAAAAGAAAATCAAAATTTATGTAATACACTGTTTAAAATAAAATGTCTATTTAGAATAAAATATTGGTAACAGAGAAATTTTAAAATTTTATATAACTTGTACTTTGAGTATTTTTCTTAACTTATTTTTAATAATATTATGATATAGGAATCAAAATTATTTAGATAAAATTTTTAGAAGTGTTGATTTGAAAAAATAAAATAAAAAAGGAGAGGGATCACACAATACATTACGTGGTATTACGCACCCTAGCTCCTCCCCTTCTTCCTCCTTTCATTCTGCATCTCTCTCTCTCTCTGTTGTAGGTGCAAAAAGTTCTCTCATCGCTGGAGCAACAACACGTGATGGGAGGAAGGTAGCACAAGCTACACAAGCGGCAATGGCAGGACAGGACATGGTGGTAGCACAAGCGGAGTGCAAGATAGGAAAAAAAAAATTAAACCACTCTTCTTTGTCGTTTTTTCGCCTGGTTGAGGGGGGAAAGTTTTTTTATTGTGTTAGTGAATCCCATCATCCCTTTTGCACTATTTAAATTTTTTTTTCTATTTTTTTCTCCAATCAAACAAGAGAAATTCAACTATTTCTATCCTATTTCTTTCCTCTTCCTCTCCTTCCTTTCAAAATCGATCCAACTAAACACAACCTAAAAATCTTTCAAACATAAGTATATAGTTTAATAATAATATAGAACTCTTTTATATTATCAATATGTACCATTTAAACTCTAAAATTTGAATATATGATTTTGCATGACATTTTTAAAAATCATAATAAATATTGAAAATTTTATAAATTATTCGAGGATTTTTTTTTCTAGTCAGTGTAAAAACTAATTAATAAAATAAAATAAGTTGACTAAGCTCGTTTAGTTGTTTATTGGAGATAGTCCAGAATGATTATGTTGGTTTAATTAGGTGTCCCAAGGGGACTTAGTTTCTTTTTCGTGGTTTTGGCTGCTTAGCACCCCATTGTCTACCGAAAAAACCAAAAAGAAAATAAAATAAATTGACTATTTTTTTAAGTTTTTAATATACTGAAATGTTAAAATCTTTTGGAAAAAAAATAATGTATATAATTCTAATCACTTAAAGAAAAGTTATTATTAGACTTTACGGATTGATTTAGTTCAAGTTAAAAAAAAAAATCGAACTGATCAATTTATTGGATTATTTTGATTCAATTTTTTAAAATTTTTTAACAGATTTAAACCATCTAAATTTTTTATATTGGTTTGGCTCAAGTCATTAGCTTAAAGTAAACAAATTATAATTTTTCTAAGTTTTATCCCTATGAAAACGAATAATAATGTAAAGATTGATTCTGAGATGCTTCATAAAACGTTAGACAAATAAATATCTGAAACAAATGTAAAAAAATATAGATAAAAAATTATTTAATTAGTAAAACTGTGTGTAAAACTTTTAAAATTTAAAAATAAATATAAAATATAATTGATCAAATAATCGAGTTGAGGATTTAAATTTTGAATTTTTATATCTACACATTTGATTTAATTTAAATATACTATTAGTATTAAAAAAATTTATATAGACGTTCAATCATATATTATCATATTAACAAAAATATTCGACTCAAAAGTTTTACAAATGAAAGTATATAATTGGATGATAATATCAAATTATTTTGCACTAATAGTGTATCAAAATTAATTTTTTATATATAACAATAAATGATTAGCATGGATTAATTAGTAAATTTAACCTTATATACACAAACACTGCTTATAATACAAAATTCGAGCAAAATCAATCCCACACTCTAGAAGGTATGTTCATGTAGAAACACCTCAAAGTTTTATCAACATTTTTTGTGCCAGAAATTTATAAAATGAAAAAAGAAAATGTCTCTCGGAGTTGGCCCGTCGCCACTTCCCCGGTCCCCACGGTCTGATTCAGATAGTGCTAACTCAAGTTGTTAAGACTGTTCATTATTGTGGCATATATATAAACAAAGGACGTTGGATCCCATCACGCGTACCGTGTTCAACAAACTACAGATTGTATTTCAACCATCACCATTGTGGTTAATAATTATATTCACTTTAAATACCTATTATGTTTACATGTGTTCCCGCTTTCAATTCTCAATTTTACTAATCAATGACTACCGACGTTCTTGCATAAAAAATTCTAGCGATTAATATAGAATTCATTTTCTATTTTTACTTCTCTAAAATTAATTCGAGATTCTTGGTTTTCGATCTTAGTTTCTTATACGACGATCGTCATGCAGGTAAGAATACAACCAAACAATGCACGTAAGAATACAAACAGACAAAGCATAAAGAATAGATATGTTATCCAAAATGCCAGGTTTCATTGCATTACGTCAATGCGTTCACTTGTCATGTACATCTTTGCATTCAAGTTTTCTGAAAAACAATCAAATACCCTTTAATAGTTTTCTTTTTCTTTTTTCTTTTTAAAGATATTTCACTCAAATTTAGAGAAAAAAAAAGGAAAAAGAAAAAAAAATGGACCAAATAAGAACTTCTCAATGTGTATGTTAATGCTTAAGGATGTTCAATAATATGCAACTACAAGTGGCCTAGTGATAAGAGATTTCGATAATATAAATGAGATTTACGAATATTGTTATCTAACATAAACTATATATTTGATTTCTTTTATATAAATATATTTGATTTAATTTATTTTGTATTAAAATAAAAGAATTATTATTATCTAACATTGTCATCTTGTTAAACAAAGTTTAATTATTATATATTAATAATGTAAAAGAATTTCACACTATAATTCAATCAAATACTTATGTTTGTAAGACTTTTAAAGTAATGAATAATTGAGTTAAACACTTTTATTAATATGATAATATATGATCGGTCTATATATATAATTATTTTATATTAACAGTACATATAAATTAAATCCAAAAAATATATATTCTCGAATAAATTACATATTCAAAAATGAAAAAAAATGAAGTTTTTTCAATTCCCACCTCCCCAAATCTTAGATTCTCATAAGAAGAGAATGATTCTGAAAAATTATGTATAAAGACTGAGTGCCTGTTTGGAGTAAAATTTACCTCCATTAGAGGGCTGTTTAGTGGTAGTAGAATAATTTTGTACAGAATTATATGGTGTTTAATTTAACTTCTTACTTTTTAGAAGGTTTTTTAAAATTTCAGAAGGCCTTTTGAAATTTCAAAAGACCTTTTGGGAGAAGTATTTTTTAAGTTACTTTTTATTCTAGAAAAATACTTTTTGAAAAAGAATCTTACTATTACTCTCACATCAATAATTAAAAATAATTTTATTTTATCTTATCTAAATAAAAGTCATTCTCCTAAACTCACTTTTGATATTTTCAAACCAAATAAAAGTAATTCTTTTAAAAATAATTTTTCTAAAAGATTTTTTTTTAAAATATCTTCTCCCAAAAATTAAATCAAACGGACCTGAATTGCTCACCCCAACCACCGGCACTGCACGACCACCACATCATCATTGTCGCCCTGCCACCACTACCACCATGTACTTTTTTTTATACGTTGACTTTTCATATATCTTTTAAAGAAGTTGTAAAGACAATTACTGGCAAAGCCTTAGTATCAATCACACCCTTGAGTATTAACATCCTCCAGTGATCATTATCTTCCTATATATAATACTGTACCAAAAGAAGATTGGCAGGATGCTATATAATTGATCAAGCTCGTGGAAGTCAACCTTCACGTACGCTGCTGTCTATCCACATGAATCGGCATTGGGCAGTTGATGTACCAGCGTAGTCCACGTTTTGAGGTACGTATATAGGGTTAATTAATGTGCAAATTTGACAAAACTTGGTGTTTGCATGACGAACATGAAACAAGCTAGGGTCCTTGTAAAAAGGGAATGCCCGTCTTGTATAACATCCTTTGTCCACATCAAGCGCAACAATTTAATTTTAAAATCCATAAACAACACAAGGAATCACCCCTGACGATTAAGAATTTTGAAAACTAACCTTGAGTTCCGTATGCATCTCAATAAGTGAGTCATCACACGTTCCAATTATTGTTTACATATAATATGCTTTATTTGAAACCATTTATTAATAATATTCATTTTCATTTTTATAAATCACGCAACTGATTATATATTCCGAGATAAATTATTCATTAAATGTGCCAACTTAACTATTTTAAGTTTAAACTAATTAATGATTCTTTTACTAGGCCGACCAGGGGTTGCTCTAATGATGATATATCTTTTTATCATATCAAATCTGATGGAACGAACATGGCAGATATAAACTGAATGGAAAACCAAATATATTTTATTTTAGATGTGAACAAGAAGATTGAAATGAACCTTCGAAAGTGTACAAGGAGTATGATTAACACTTCCATTATGAACGATTCCAATTCAATTGCACGAATAAAGATGAGTCGGCAACCTTTGGTGCTCCTCCACTGCTCCTCATGGCGATCTTTCGGCGATTAAAAACTAAAACAAGTAGTAAATAGGAAGCCACTAGGCGTTTCACCACTAACGTCATCATAGGATTTGACTTTATGCCATAATTCTGCGTATAAAACTAAAAATATATTTGGCAAACTACAAGCCGTCCGCGTGTTGAGTTCAGTTCACCACGAGGCTTAGTCAAATGCATATAAGTTTGAGCTATAACAAATGGATAGCGATGTCAAAAATTTCCATCGGGTGAGAATTCTCACGGGAACAGTTCCATTCGGGTTTCTATATTCAAGAATTTTTCTCCTGCAGTAACGGGAGTGAGGATCACCCTTCCTACCTCCTGGGGATCCGCAAGTGTAAAAAGATTAATATATCCTTAATAAAGGCCCATTTTATCCCTACATATATATATACCTTTGTGATATTTCACAATATTTATTTAATTTAATAATTAAAAATACTTTTAAATTAACTTAACCCTAGATTCTCATTCTTTATTCTTTTCCTTTTTTGAAATAATCAGATTGTGTGAGGCCCCCCACTTCCCCTTTTCTTCTTCCCCAGCCCCTCTCCACGTAGCCAAGTCACCATAGTTGAAGCACACAGCAGCAATCAGTAGATTGCGCCACCACTGCTGCACCGCTGGAGCTAGAAGATAGATCGTGTCGCGCCACCACCAGAGCAGATCCTAGATTGCATATCGCCACCACCTAAGCTAGATTGCATCATGCCACCACTGCATAGCGCCGCATGCCCGCACCCTGCTACTTTGCTCCTTAGCCACTAGGGATGGCAAAAATACCCATTAAAGCGGGTACCCACAAGAATTACCCGCAATAGGGACGGGGACGGGGACAAATTTGATCCCCATGGAGGCGGGGGGATGTCCCCATTAGGCTAATGGGGAGGCGAGACGGGGATAAGGTCCCCCCCATGGAGACCCACGAAGTCGTTTAAATATTAAATTACACAAATATATATATATATATATATATATATATATATATATATATATATATATATATATATATATATATATGTGTGTGTGTGTGTGTGTGTGTGTCTTATAATAACTAAATATATGATTTTACTACCTATGTTTCTCTTTGACTTGCATACTTATTAGGAAGTTTACTAATTGAGTTTGGAATTTGGATATTTGAGTTTATAATTTGAATATTTGTAATTTGTGATTTGGATATTTCTATTGTCTGGTAATGGGTTTGTAATTATATATTTTATTTTTAATTTAAATTGTATTGTATTGTATTGTATTGGATAATAATATAAATTATAAATCTTTATGGATGTTTTATTAAGTTTAAAAGCATTTTCTTTATATTTTTATCTTTTTTTAGATTTTTTTATAGAAACCCGTGGATATCAACGGGGATCCAAATCCCCAAGGGGAACAGGGAACGAGAACCCGTGAGGGGGATGGGGACGGAGAAGAGGGGCATGTCCCTGCCCCCATGCGTATCCATTGCCATCCCTATTAGCTACTTTCACATACCCTGCTCTCCTCAATTTTTTTTTTCTATTGCAAATGCAAAACTTTGAGTGTGAAAAGTCATAAACAAAAATTGTGATTCTTCCTTTTTTTTTAAAACTTTTTAAACTTCAAATGTGGATCCTCATGGGGACCTGCAAAGAGATGGAAATGAGGATGGGGAGAGAAAACCCACCATGGCAGGGATCAGGGACGGGGGCGGGGGAGGTTTGGGGTTGCAGGGAGGCACTCTCCACTCCCGCCCTTGCCCCATCTAGGTGGCACCCCTACTAATGGGTCGATCAACTTGAATTCGAGGTTAATTATTGTCAAGATAATTCTAGCTTCAACCAAACTTAACCTAAGCCAATATAGGATTTTGCTAAATTGCACTCTTAAACCACTAGTTAAGGAATTAAAAAAAAAAGGTAAATTTCTAATGTATTAAATACATTAAAAATTTGGCTTTTCAATTTAAAAAATTTCTTCCTTAAACTCAATATAATGAATATATGAATCTATGTGCACTCAAACTCCCTATGTCGTTTTTTTTATTTAATTTATCATTTTCCGTCCCTTCTAAATTATTTCTCCTAGAACGTTTTTCCTACGAGTTTATTTGTGCTCTAATAACCAGTAACTTTGTGCCAAAATTATGTTTTGCTTTAAACTTAGATAAAATATGCATCATTAATGTGATTTTTTGGTAAAATATTATTTATGAAAAATGTTATTTATATTCATTTTATAGACTTATCGTCAACATACAATAAGAAAGAAAGACACATAATATTGGGTGTTGAAAAAAAAAAAATAGCGAATCTACCATCTTATGTATTTTTCTCTTATTATGTATTTTTAACGAGTCTATAAAATAAATACAAATAATATTTCTTTACATAGTTAAATAGGGCTGATATACATCGTATAGAACCCCAAATTTAAAATTCAATGGCCTAATAACTAATAAGCTTGACCCAGCCCATAAATCCATTAATAGTTGACATATGTTATTTCCATAACTAAAAATCTCAATGCATAATAACCAAAATAAAAAATAAAAAATCAATGCATTACGATGAAATTCCTTAAAATTTGATGAAATTATAATAATCTCTTTTCCAGTTTAAAAATGTATTTATTTTTGTCTATGTATTTTCAAGTGTATGAAACTTTACAAAATGTTTTACAGAAAGTGCATGTGTCTACAAAATAAGAATACAACAAGTTTTTTTGTTTCAAGTGTATGAAACTTTACAAAATGTTTTACAGAAAGTGCATATGTCTACAAAATAAGAATACAAATTTTTTTTTTTTTTTGACGTGAAGAATACAGAAAGTTCTTTAATATAAAAAATGACAAATTACATATTTATCATATTACAAAAAAATCGCAAAATATAAGAAAGATTGTAAACTGTTTGTGAATGATTTAAATGATCTATCAATATGTACTATTTTCCCAATTCATGCCATAGCAAACCATCTTTTTATACTTGGATGAGAGTAGTTTGCTGATCTTATCTGCTTTTTTCTCAGGTACATAGTCTGACGATTTAAAACCAAAAATAACTAATAAGTTAATTACGCGCATTACTTTTATTATGTGAAATGAGTTACAAGCTGGAGCTGGTGATAATGCATGTTTAATTTACATATAAGACAAAAGGAGATGCCCAAGCACGATCAAAACGGCGCAAATACTAAAACTATATAATTCTTTAGACAGGTAACAAATGATATCATGACCATCTACAGATAACTAATAATTTATTTTTTTTATTACTGGAATCCACAAATGACAAATTTGTTGAGCCGATCCCAATTTCCCATATAATTATTTTGGTAGTAGATTTTATATTAACTCACACGTTACATTGTTTTCTTATTTTCTATGACAAACACTTGTAGTATATCCTTTTACATATGAGATTTTTTTTTTTTTTTTATTATTGGAATAAAAAGATTGGAATTTATCCCAGAGTCAAATTCTTCACATCAGTTCAAAATTTTCTATAGTTGGCATAGCAAATTCATATGAATTTTACTTTACGCAACATTTTCGAATATAAGAAAGCATTGTGAAAAACAAAGTCTCTTATTATTTGATCAAACATGCCGTGGTAACTTCTATATTATTTTCATGTTCGCAGATAGAATGCAATGATTAGTATCTGATATCTTTTCGCCGCAAAAGCACAGCAATTTCAATGGCTGTGTTTGTTCGGAGTGGAATTGTGAGGATAACCATTTTTTTGAAAAAGAAAGGGTAAATTACACTGAACCCTTTCTAGGTTTGAAGAAATTGCAACTAACTCCTCCAAGTTTGAATAAATTGCATCCCGTCCCAAACCCATATAGCACTTAACGGTGTTGAAATAATATTTGAATAGAATATTCTACCTAATCAAAATAAAGTGTTAAACTTTTAAAAAGTATATTTTACGTATTTCACATCGGAACCCGGAACTTGGAGTTCCGAGTTCAACATGTCACTTGATAGCCCTTGGCTAACAAAGGGCACCAATGCCTCGCTTATGTAGTCTGATAAAACTTTTTTAATAGTGTTAGGTGTGCTGAACATGGAACTAGGAATTTGAAAACTTGAGAATAATGAAGAAATGAAACTTATTATGCTGAATTTGGAACTTGAAAACTTGGAAAAAGGAAGAAGGGATTCTATCAAGTTGGAACTCAGAATACGGAACTCGAAACCCTAACCCTAAACACATTATACGTTGTTGAACTAGAACTTGAGTTTCGAGCTCCGATGAATCCTGTAAAATGCACTTTTTGAAATTTAACACTTTGCTCTAATTAGATAGAATATTCTGTTCAAACATTCTATCAACACCATTAAGTACTACATGAGTTTAGGGAGGGATGCAATTTCTTCAAATTTGGAGGGAGTAAGTGCAATTTAGAAAGAAGAATAGGGTTAGTTGCAATTCCTTTACCACTAGGTCAAAAGTTGTAGCTGTTAGTAAGAGTATAACTTCATTTCCTTATAGTTTCTTAGAATTGCATCTAGCATAAGAAGCTACGCCCATTATAGGCATTATAGGCCGAGATGTTAAGCCCATCAAATCCTAAAAGTGACGTTAGTCAAATAAAACCAATAAAAATCTCTGCCACATAAGTGTTAGTTTTATTAGGTTAGCGTCATCTTTAAAGTTTCACGGGCTTAATATCTTAATTCATAGTGCCTATAATGAGTACATGCAATCATTTATACTTAATGCAGTTATGAGAAATTTTAAAAAAATAAATAAATAAATAAAGTTGTACCTTTACGAATTTTTGTTCTAGTGATAAGTGTTTGATCCAACAAGGAGTATCAAAATAAGGTTATGGATTCAAATTCCCTCACTGATAGTTAGGAGAAACTGTTGGCTTTATTTAGCCAATATTTTTACTATCCCTTCCTAACATGATTTATTCAATCCAATGAGTATTTTTCCCTCTACACATGTACCAACCCTAAACATCATCTAATACTCTGCTCGTAAGGGTGGATCCAGGAATTTGTTTGAAGGAGGCCAAGACTATGATATTTTCTAGAATAAAAATCGTTTGTTATTATATTTGTAGTAAATTTTTAAGTATTTTATTTCATTGTCATTAAACGACCATATTATATAAGCTACTATGAGTGGTCTAGTGGTGAGGAATTTAGATAGTATACTTAAAATTAGGGATTTGAATCTCATTGTCGCTAATATACCAAAAAATAACCACCATATAATGTATAAGAAAACCATATTACATCTTATTTTGTAGCATTTATTTTAAAATTTTTCATAACTGAAATGGAATGTTCAAAATTCTTCTATGCATTTAAATTTGTGAATTTAGGATTTAGTAATTAATTTGTTCATTCTTTTCTTCTTCAAACTCTCACTCACCTAAATTTTAACTATTTTATGTCTTAATTTTGTACTACTGTCGGTGGTTGAGAAGGAAAATTTCTTGTATGTTCATGGAGGAAAAATTTTTCTTCCTCCACCACACATACCTCCGATCAAATTATCGCTCACATTCCTTCTTTCTATCTCTTCAATATTCAAAATCAAGAGCTAATATGCTTTATGAAGGAAAAAATTTCTTTCTCTATAGAGTACAAAAGAATAATTCAGCTGAGAAGTTAACAATTTGGAGAAAAATAAAAACTTGTATCTTTTTCACTTCAATCAAATGATTGAAAATTAAATCAATCTGCTCGTAAAAAAAAAAAATTAAATCAATATGATCTTTGGTTGAATATTTAGTTTGAATTGATGAAAAATTAAAAAAAAATTAAATTAACTTAATTAAATTTGATTAATTAAGATTTTCTTTTTATATTTTATGTCCAAATTAAACCAACTTGTAAATGCCCTTAGTACTAAACTGAAAAATGATAGATCTTAATCAAACATGGACCATTAAGTATCCATCTAATATTCAAGCCCTATTATCAAGAACTCGACTAATGAATGAATTGAAATGAATCCATGTCTAATTGGACAAGATAGAATGATAGATAATTAGTTTAGGATATTTTATCATGTCTTCTATTAGGTAAAATTAGATTATTGTAAAAAATACACCATTGATCTTTTTTGTTTCAATAGAATCACCGGTATTCGAGTTCTATTACCAAAAATCCGACTAATCTAGCCCGACCTGAATAAAATTCCTAAAAAGGGCAGGGATCTTCTAACAGGAAATTAATTGATATGTTAAGAGAAACAATAATTAATTGATGTTATTATAAAAAATTAATTGATTGTGAGAAATTCTTGAAGAAGAATCACATATAAATATTCGTATTTTGTGCACAAAAGAAAAATTCATAGTTTAAACATTTTTTTTAAAAAAATCTAAACCACTAGTATCCGAAACCAGTTGAATTCCAATTAATTTGACTCGAATCGGATTAATCGACTATAAAGGTAAAGATTTCCCTATGCTAATTATTTTTTATCCACAAAACTTAAATTTGAGACATCCTTTAATGAGAATAAATATTGAATCACTTGAATCAACTAAATGTGAGTGGTTTTTTTTTTTTTTTTACACGTTTACGAATATCTTAGACTGATTTAGTTTCAATCAAGTTATTAGTTGAATTGTGATCGAATTTTAAAAAATTAGCTTAGTTAAAATAGATATTAGGTTAAGACCGGATTAAGTCAAACACTACCCAACGCTAACTAGCTTATGAGCATATTCTTATAATATGCTATTATGATAAATTCAGTTTAAGAAAAGAAGAAAAAAAAAAGATAAAGATAAGTGAAAAGACCCTTAAAAAGAAAAAAAGGGTAGAACCGAAGACATTGGAGAAGGATCGCCACAGGCCTTGCTGGTTGAATTTATTCAAAGTCTACAGTGAAAATAAAGAAGATGAATGATAGGAAGGCTGTTTTTCTTTTACATATTCCTCGAGAGCTAAGTTGGTTGCCAAGAATTAAAAACAAACATATCACAAATAATTTTTTTTTATGCGAACATATCACAAATAAATTGTTATTATTTTTCTTTAACTAAGGTATTTTTACAAGCATTAAATAATTTCAAAAAATTAAATTAATTCTGTTGTTACGATCAGTTTGTCCAAATTTAACCTAATTATACGTTTCCTTAGCCAATGTTTAGGCACTGGTTAGAAAAACCAAAATAATAATAATAATAATAATAATAATTTGAAGTATATATGACAGACATCTGTGTGCCAAGGGTTTGCATTGTTTTGGAAGAGTGAAATGACCATTGTCATTTGTGCCCAAGAGAGTGGAGTAATTCTAAAGGCATATGTAATGCATAAAATTCACAAATCTTTTCCACCATATAGCTGCCATGATACTGGTCCCATGTCCAAATATGTCCATTTTTCGAGGCCAAAGTTTAAAGTAGAACAAATTTCTTGGAATTCATATTTGTTTAAAATCCAACAACGAATTTCCTACCATTTGAGCCAAATTCTCAGAGAAATATCTGTTCATATATAACCTTAAATTCGACTGCTGTTTTTAATAAATTATCCTTTTACTAGTTAATAGTTATTTAACAAATTTTGAAATAAATCTTCTCCTCTTCGTCGTTTATATATATATATATAATAAACAAGCAGGGAGGTGGGAGGTTCTAAGTTTCTCTGATATTGCGCATGTGGATGGACCACCATAGCTTAGTGGGAAGCCAAATGAACAGAAAAAGTAAACACTTTAGCTAGTTGGCTCACCTTATCATTTTCTATTCATATATTATTATGACTTAAGTTTGATTTTTGAGGTTTTTTTAACTAATGAATTATCTATAAGTACTTTTATAACTTGCAAGTATTAGATAAACTTGAAGACATAATTTAACATAAACTGGGGTGATATTTCTCTCAATATAAATTTTTTATCATAAAAAAAATTAATAAACAAGTTAAAATAAAGTAGTCGCCCATTTTAGTATACAGTTTCTACTGGTCTCACTTTTCTCTCCATCTACCCAACGGAAATCACAACTGAGCAGCTTCCATGAAAGTCCACAACTTTGGTTTGTAGCAAGTGAATTTGAATTTGTCATGTCATGGCACAGAAGATTGCACTGCATTGCATGCTGTTACACGGTCCATGTTGGGGGCCAAATCAACTGAAGATATTTTTGTCTGCAGAAAAAAACCAGCCAATCTCAAAAGACAACATTGGGTTGATGTGGAAAGAAGAACATGGAATAGTAGAGAGCACTAATTCTAATTGGTTGTTTGTGTCTATATCACTCTGCATGTGTCTCTGTCACTGCCTGCCTCTTTTGCTCATGGGTCCTCTTTCTACGCACCAACCAAAAAGTTCGTTTCTAATTGTGCTACACGTTATATACATTGCAGAGATTGCGAGGTAGGTTGCTCCCAAATAACATCTGCAACAGAATTTGCATTGCACGTTGCACAATAGAGGTATGGGAAACCGTTGCAGGTGTAGCACGTAAGGGAATACTAACCTGTAAACCCGGTAAAGATCGATTACTGTGTACTGAAAATGGTAAGTCTCACATTGCTTAGGAAGATATGGCTAGAATAGCCTCCATAAGAAATTGGACACCTCTCACTATAAGCTAACTTTTGGATTGAGTTATGACCACAATCTTTTGATAGTATCAGAGTCATATACTATATTTGATATTGGATCATTCATATATATTCAACTGTTCAAAGTTCACATTTCAAATATATTTGATATTGGGTCATCTATATATATTCAATTCTTCAAACTTCACATTTCAAATATCCAATCCTAAAAATGGGTGTGTGTCAAGCCTCATATTGCTTAGAGATATAGTTTAAATAGCTTTTATAAAAGTTTAAACAATTTTTTTATGGATTAACTTTTGAGATTAAATTAAATCCATACTATCTTAAGAGAAAAAAAATTGCAAATAAGATATAATTTTTTCTTTTAGTTTCCTACAGTATCGGGGCTTATGCCCGACACACAAAGAAACTATCTAATCAATCTAAGCAAAGCCACTCCTCTTTCATCCTTTGCAAGAATCTCACTAAGACCAATTAGAGGCTCACAAAAAAATACTCTAATAGCTTCCCTAAACACATGATGAATCTGGACCTCCCAGGTTTGATTAATCAATTGGTGGATCTTCCCAATCAAGATTGCAAAAGGATGATGCCCATTTGTAGTATTCTGAATAAGACAGATTCCACTATTGGAATCAAGCTCAAAAATTGGTCTAATGACCAAGCAAGATTTAAAGCATAATAAGCACCCCACAATTCAACCACTACTATCGAACAACTACCAAGATCAGCAGCAAAGGATCTCCCATGTCTTCCGGTTGCATCACACAAAACTCCACCACCCACAGCAAGCCTATGGTTCTGAACTAAGCCATCACTAGTAAGCTTTAGCCAAAATTCAGGAGGAGCCCTCCATGAAATAAATGATAGCACTCTAATGGACTTAACAAAAATCAAATTACGATGAGAATTTGGAACTAAATTATTCTTGAAGTGCTACTAGAATCGGTGATAAATCAGGTCAGGATAGGGGGTGACATGAAGAAATTCTCCTCATTGCTTATTTGCCACAAGAAATGAAGTTGAGAAACATGGTAGAATAGAGAAAGAGAGAATTAAGAGGTAAATCAAAAATTGTATATTGATGTAAATGAAAGCTTGAGTACAATTTTGAGTACAATATGACTTATATACTAGAAGTAAAGTAACTAACTATGTAACTTCCTAAACAAGGTGTATAGACTCTAATTATCTCTAATACCCCCCCGCAAGTTGGAGGATGTATACTTTAGCATCTCCAGCTTGGGATCAACAATACAATGTAAGCAATCCAGCAATGATAACAAAGTTACAAAGTGAATGAAAACTAAGTCAGCAATGGCAGTGGTGTCTAGTGCCAAGAAGTCTTCGACCTTCATTTGGGCCCCCTCGATCTTCTATCAACGTCTCCACAGCGCTCATTGCAAAAGAGGTTAAAGCCATAAGGCTGTAGGAAGAAGAGGTTAAAGCTATAAAGCTATCAAGAAATCCCAATTTACGAAATACCAAATTTTAATGTCAAATCTGAAATCAAATGCTGAATCACCAAGCAGAAGCTATCATCCATGCTTAACCACTCAGCAGAAGCAAATCAAAGGCAAAAACAACAAATGCTTAACCACCTCAAAAGATAGAAGCTTAACCACAGCATAACTATCAAGACAGAAGCCATTTGAAGCTTAACCATCAAGATAGAAGTAAAAGAAAGCCTATCCAAGGCCAAATCAACAACTCTTCTACAATATGAGAGCTGAACAAGTGAAAGGATGGCTGAGCCATTATCACAGCCATGAAAAACAGAGATTGCTGACACCAGAAACAGTGTCCAATGCAGCAGAACATCAATCCATCACAAAGCTAAATCCGATTAACCACAGCAAACCAAATCAAGAAGAATCAAATCAATACCAGAGAAATTCAAACCTGAATATAGCAAAGGTAGAGGAATCACCAAACCTAGCTTCCCAAGCCAGATTTGAACCAGAAACTACATTTATCAATCACAAATCTTGAACTGAAACAAAACGAAATTTGATCCATCACGGTGAAGAACAATATGCAACCGGTGAGGGAGGGCTTCAAGATCGAATAACAAAACAGCAGAACAATCAACGCAAAGATCATTCGAAGAACCACTGCAAGGTCTGAACAACAACATCGGAGATACGAACGGAGCTAGGTGCTGATCAGAAGTTAGAAGTGAGCCAGATTTGAATGAAGATGAAGATGAACCAGATCAGCGAAGAGGAACCACACCGAAGAAGATAAAGTGGATCGAAAAGCGCCAACAGCGCCGGAAAAACCAGATCGGATCAGAGAGGATGGAGGTGAAACAGATCAGACAAACCAGTGAAGAACATGAACGAGATCGAACGGCAACGAAATGGAACGATTTGAAACCGAGAAAGACGATGTGAAGCTTGGAATGCGAACAGGAGCCATGCTGAAGAAGACGATCGGAACCACGACGGACCAAATCTGAAAGAAAAATGACGAAGACAAGCGATGGCGATAGGAAATGAGGCGGCGATAGTAGCCAAAAAAGCGCGCTTGAACCACACCAGGAACGTGACGATCCAATGGTGAACAACCAAATCTGAAGCCGCTAAAACATGAATCGAATGGTAGAGAACAGATCCAAGGAATGACTGGAAGAAGAAGAAAGATTGGTGGCGGCAACAATTTCGCCGACGATGCCAGGATCGAACTACAATCATGGCTCCAGCGTTGAGTTCGAAGAATCCAAATAGGTGATTGAACCCTTGTAGCGAGAAAATGATGCTTCGGGGGCCAAAAAATAACTTGAGTGTGAAACAAAGCAAAGAAATTGATATAGTGTTTGGAGAGTGAGAAAGTATGAGAAAGTATGAGAAAGTGAAAGAAAGTATGAGAAAAAGTTGCTCTTTAGAGAGAGCTCAATGCAGCGGAAATGAAGGTTTCAGGGTGGATGCCATGGCTCTGATACCATGTTGAGAAACATGGTAGAGCAGAGAAAAGAGAGAATTGAGAGGTAAATAAAAAATTATATATTGATGTAAATAAAAGCTTGAGTACAATTTTGAGTACAATATGACTTATATACTAGAAGTAAAGTAACTTCCTAACCAATGTGTATAGACTGTAATTATCTCTAATAGGCTGAAACAAACACATAGCCCCAAGATTGACCTTCTGCAAGCCAAACCGCAGGAAGATTAGATATCAGCCACCTTCTAAGCGTGGTAGTGAAAAAATCGGGCCAATGATGAGGAGGAACCAAGCAATGCCAAAAATCACCTAGATTAGGACAGTCTCTTAGAGTATGAAGAATCAATTCATGGACACCCTTACTGCAACCTTGACAATCCGGCAGGGGAGATAAATGACGAGAAAGCTCATTAATGTGAAGCGCATCATTAGCCACCAATCAAAGGAAGAGCTTAATCCTTTCCAAGCCCTCCCATTTCCAAATAAGTCTGAATTGCAACTGTCATAACCAGCAACAACAGAATGAGCCAAATTAACATTAAAATCACCATCTTGGCTAGGAAGCCAAACCAACGAATCAGGTCCAACTTCCTCAAACAGGGTTGGCAAAGTCACAAGCAAATCACGAACATGATTGGGCAAGAACAGAGAAAGAAATTGCCAATCCTACTCACCTACATGATTCACCAAATTATTTACCTTGGAATCTAGAAGGTGGTAAGGAATGGGACGTAAAGCAAAGTCCTGAAGTCTCTGACCATCGGGCACCCATTTATCTTTCCAAAGCTGAGTAGTGTTATCATCCCTATGCGCCAACCCATGTTATGCTATACATCAGACTAGGTAGCATAAATACCTTTCCAAGTGTTAGAACAATTCCTAGTAGGATGAACACGAGGTATAAGATTAGATCCACAGTTGTAAGGGCTCCTAAGAACTTGCACCCCCAACTCATCCCTCCTATGAATTAATCCCCAACCCAATTTACTCATAAAAACCAAGTTTACATTCCAAGTATGCTGCAAACGCAGGCCTCCAAAGTGTTTTTCTTGACAAACCAATTCCCAAGACACCAAATAAAGCTTCCTTCCACCATTCGAATCTCCCCACAAAAAATTTCTACAAATTTTGTCAATAAAGTCACAAACTTTCATAGGGAGATATGAAGTTTGCATTGGACAAGTAGGAGTCAAGGACCTACTAGAGACAATGTTGATGCTTTCCAAGAGCTAAGCTGCTATAATAACTTCTCAGTAATGTAGCTAAAAGAGGTTGAAGAAACTGCAAGATGATGCAACTGTGCCCCCAGATATTTACCTAAATCGTGAGTGAGAGTAAAACCAAAGGCTGTAGGAATTTCATTGGCTCTGACATGATTCACATGCTGGGAAAAGTATATATATCTTAGTCTTCTCTTTGCTCACTTCTGGCCAAAACTATTACAAAACAAATCTAGACACGCATGCATAATCACCTCCACTTGATTCGAGGAAGCTTTTACAAAGATAAAAAGGTCATCTGCAAAGCAAAGATGAGTGATCTACGAACCACCTCTAGAAATCGTAATAGGCTTCTAATGACTTGGCAAAACCACCACTTGAATAAGGTGGGAGAGCTTTTCCATGCAAATAACAAAGAGATATGGGGACATTGGACCTCCTTCTCTAATTCCCCTAAGAGGGTCAAAATCACCTTTGCATTTATCATTTCAAAGGATATTCATGGACACAGAAGAAATGCAATACCAAATTAAATTAATAAAATGACTGCTCAAACCCAAGTCTTTTAAGGAATCAATAATGAAACTCCAAGATAGCCGATCATAAGTTTTTTCAAGGTCAAGTTTAATAGTCATATAACCTTTCTTGCCTTTAGTGTATCGCATTTTATGAATCACTTCTTAAGCAACAATAACATTATTAGCACCACACTTGCCAAGAATGAAACCACACTGAGTAGGAGCAAGGATCTTGGGCATGATCCTCTTCATTTTGTTAGCGAGAATCTTTGTTACCAACTTATAACTAATGTTACAAAGGCCAATATGTCAAAAATGCTTAACAAGCTCGAGTTTCTCAATCTTTGGGATAAGAGATATAAACGTTTGATTAATGAAACGGATTTTCTCAGGATATTCAAAAATTTGAGACACCAATTGACAAATAAAATTGCCCACAATATCCCATTGACTCTTATAAAATAAAGCATGCAACCCATCTCACCTTAGAGCCCAATTTTTATTTTTTTATTTTTTGGATGAAACCTTAAATGTATGACTTTCAATAGCCTATTCACAGTCTTTCATACCATTCCCAATTTTTTTTTGGAATAGCCTTCCCAATTAATGATAAAAGAATTTTATTATTTTTTTTAAGAGAAAGCTCAAACAATGGGCTTTTGTTTGTTTTAACATATTAAAAACAATGATATTTGAACTCTAACCTCATGCATGCTATCCATTCCTCTCACTACTATATCACTCCTAGTGACTTAAACAATGAGCTATTTTTTCTATATAAAATTTATTTTACAATCTTAGCATAATTTTAGAAATTAATTAAAATCCAAAAATTACAATTTTAACATGAAATTGTAATTGAATATAGAAAACTGCAAATAGAGCCAACTTATTTAAAAAAATAAGATACTCTTGTAGTAAGACATTTTTCTTACTCTATTCCATTTACTATTTATCACATCAATTTTGTATTTAATTTTGATTTATTAAAAATTAAATTTTTTATGTTAATATTGAATCACATATTGTTATATTATTTCAGTATTTGATTATTATAATAATCATTTAAAATTTTTAAAACATTTTTATAATAATGTGTCAATATAATATTAAATAATATTATAAACGCCCGACCGAGTTATTCCGTTTATTTTCTAAAGAGCAGGGAGCATGTTATAGATGTTAGCAGGGAGAATGAGTAAGGAAGGTCCCAACTCACATATGGCGTCCTCCTCCTCAGATAATGCCCTCCAAAAACCTTTGTCTTTAACCTTAAGACTATCCATCCCGGAATCCTGTATAAAAACCCTTTCTTCCAAAATAGAAAACCTCATAGAATATTCCTATATCCCTGAAGATGCTCAAATAGAAAGCTCTATTCCTCATCTCCTTAGTCCCTATAATGTTTTTAGAAGAGAAAAGGGGCCATTCAAGTGGCTCCGCAAAAAACTTATCTCAACTCCAAGACCTGGTGTGAAAGAGTACATCCAGACAACAAAAATGGATGAATGTGCTCTCCAAGCCACCAGCGCCGAACAATATGTTGATCTGGAGATTAATCCTACTCTCATCCGGCTTTGGCAGAGAGAAGGATATATCAGCCTTCATATTGGGGCTATTAGGTTAGTTCTTTCCCTTCACGGGAGAAAAGGACTTCCTATCACCGCCAGGGTAAGCCTATTGGATACTACCTTCCAGAATCTTGAGCATGCCACAATCGGAACTGTTTTGACGACACTAAATGCGGGAAGTGTTGTCTTGACCATGTTCCCAAACTTCAATGTCCACCTCAAAGACCCCACTTTGACCACCAAATTCAAAGTACAGGTCCAGCTCATAGGGGCTCCACAAGATGGAACTGCCCTAGCCGCCTCACTGCAGCACCAGCTAATCTATAGGCTTCAAGATCATTGTTTTGATCTGCCTACTCCCAAAGGCTTCGATGAGAACGCCTTGATGGTTCTGGCCATCTCAAACGATGAGACACCCTTTATCGTTCAAATTCCAAAGCAGATTTCGAAGAAAGACCTTCTGCAGCTCATGCCGCTTGAGTGGATAAGTAACTATGAAAATTTCAAAAGGAACAGCACCCCTGCTGTTTCAACTGAAGCAAGTTTTCAAAGGTCTGCCGATGGAACTGTCAAAACTATTTTCAAAAGGCCAGATCAAGAGAAATCTTCTGGGGAAAAACCTCCTGGAAATGGAAATCCGACAACTTCTTGTCCGGAATATCCATGACCCAGCTTTTGATCAGCGAGAAAGAGAACTTCAGAGGCTTAGCCATAATATAGAAGAGCTCTATGAATATACAAAGAAACTTCAAAAACAGCCAGAGCCAGATCCATTCTTTGCTCCACCACCAAAGATATATCCTAGCCTTTTACCATTTTCACAACCATATAGACCTCCACCATTATTACCACTAATCCTACCACCAAAAACCACATTCTTTGGAGAAAGATCTCGACTCTCTAGAGAAAACCCAAAGAGAAAAGAAGTTGTTGAATCTTCCTCAGTCTCTCCAAAACAACCACTTCAAGATCCAAAATCTCCTGAACCCGAGTCATCTCCAAAAAAGACGCAGACCTCAGAGATTGACCCTGACACAGTCCCACTGTCTCAAGCCATGATATCCTCCCATACCTACCAAGAGCCAACAGATAGCGATGACCAGAGTGTCGAAGCATCTGAGGAAACCCCTAATGATGATGAGTATGCTGACATCACTAGAACCCTCATGGCTACAACTGTAGAGACTGAGACCACAAGAGGGGCTCAACCATCATCTCTAAATCCTCAAGAAATTAATATTCCTCCACCATCTGGAAGACCATTGTTCACCATTGATGACATCCCTCCATCTCAATGGAGAAAAAGGTTTTTAGATTTTAAAGCCTGGATGGATGCTAAGATGATTTCACCAGATGCTGATCGGTATCGAGTCATTGAGGAATTTTGTGCCCGCATGACTGGAGTCCTCAAAGAATGGCATCTTAGTCTTGGTTCTGTAAGACAAGATGAACTCCACAGACTAGAAAGTACTGACATCATATTGCAAAGACTCCATCATGAATTTCTTGGTGACCACAACCTTGTTCAAAAGGAAGTTCGGAAGGAATATTTTGATATGAAGTGTTGCTCTCTGAAAAAACCTGATCTTGAGCGTCATTTCAAAAGAATGTCTCAAAGGTTTTATCAATTAAATGGCTACAATGATCCTAGCCTTAAGAACATCTATATCAGCTCTCTTCCCGAAGAACTCCAGGCAGAAATGTTCAGAATGATCACCACCATGCAAAGAGACGTTGTAAGCATGACTCTTGGAGAAATCCACCAGATATGCCTTGCTGCATTAGACAAGCTATGTAGCCAACAAGTCCTCTTTGAAAATATTCTCAAAGACAGAAAGAAGTACACCAAGGCTTGCAAGAAGAATTATCTGGAGATCAAGTGCAAAGAGAAAGACTGTAGCTGCCATTACAAGCCAACCGCCAAAAGGAAAAACAGAGTCTTCCTGAACAAGAAAGGAAAGAAGAAGAAGGTCAAGTTCTTCAAAAGAAAGCCTTTCCGAGGAAAAGATGGCAAACGATGTTTCATTCGTGGCAAGAAAGGACATTTTTCAAAAAATTGTCCAAATAACAGGGAAAAGGCTTCCAAGCTAGTCCATTCCCTTGACTTAGCCGCAAATGAGGACATTGAATCCTGGTATGATGAGCAATATTAGCCAGATGCCTCAACTGTCTTCGGACTAGAATACACGGATTCTGAAGAAAACAGTGAGTCAGAATCTTCCAGTTCTGAAGAACATTTCCCTGTTCTACAAGCAGAAGAAGTCCCCAGATTTCCAAATCCAGAAATCAGTTCCCTTGAGCCGGTTCCACCATTGCCGAACATCGAGATTCATATTCTTCCCTCCAAGTATGACTTGCCAATCAAAGCCATTGCTTTTATGGATACAGGAGCACAAAAGACTTTGATGAATCCGGTGATCCTCCCATCATCCGCTAGGGAATCCAGTATTCATTTCTTCAAGGTAGCAGACGGCAAGATTTTTTGGACAAATCTGATTACTAAACACAAGATTGGGATCAAATTTTTCCCAGGGTGCATTATCTGGACCAAAGTCATTGGAACAGGTTTACCCGACAAAGACCTTGTGATTGGCATGGATGTTTACACTCAAAATCATAGACTTCAAATCCTTTCTCAAGGGATTAAGTTCAAACGGGAGTTCAAACCTTATTCTACTGTCCCAAAATTGTTTACTCTTGTAGATACACCATTGGGATATGAGGACATAAGGGACAAACTCCTTAAGATGAGTGTTGACAGCCATGATCTCTTCAAACATCCTCATCCACTTTGGAAGAATGAAAAATTCTTCGTGGATTTGCCATTCAAATTAAATGAAAACATCAATCCAACCAAGACAGTTCATCCTGGATTGTCACCATCTGACAAAGCAGCAGCATTTGAAGAATGCCAACAATTGCTGAAGCAAGGACTGATTGAGCCAACCAAATCTGATTGGGCTTGCCAAGCCTTTTTTGTGAACAAGAGATCTGAGCAGATTCGAGGAAAAACGAGACTTGTCATCGATTATCGCCCGTTAAACCAATTCCTTAAAGATGATAAGTTTCCTCTTCCGAAAATTTACTCTCTTTATTCCTATATTCGAAATGCCCATATTTTCTCAAAGTTTGACCTAAAGTCAGGATTTTGGCAATTGGGTCTTAACCCAAAAGACAGACCAAAAATCGCATTTTGCATTCCTAATGCTCATTACTAATGGACTGTCTTACCTTTTGGGCTCAAAGTCGCCCCATCATTGTTCCAAAAGGCCATGACCAAAGTCTTTGAACATCTCCTTGATCGTGCTCTCATTTACATTGATGATATACTCCTTTTCTCTCCCGATGAAAATAGTCACAAGCAGCTCTTGGAGGAATTCTACGAAATCTGTGACCAATATGGAGTAATGCTATCATCAAGAAAGTCCCAAATCGAAACGATTGAAGTAGATTTTCTGGGAATGCATTTTGCTCAAGGAAAATATGTGCCACAGCCACACATTGCTGAAGAACTTCCAAAGTTTCCTGATGAAAATATGACTACCAAGCAGATCCAACAGTTCTTAGGAATCCTGAATTACATAAGGGATTTCATTCCGCATATTTCCAAGGACACCACGAAGCTGTCCAAGCTTCTGAAGAAAAAAGCTCCTCTATGGGGACCAGAACAAACTGAAGCTGTAAAGCGTCTGAAACAGGCAGCAAAGAATCCACCTCCTCTCAAGATACCTGGAGAAGGAAAAAGGATTTTACAAACAGATGCCAGTGACCAATACTGGGGAGCCGTCCTGACAGAAGAAATTGAAGGCCAAAAATTCTATTGCGGACATGCTAGTGGACAGTTCAAGTCAGCGGAGCTTCACTATCACACAATTTACAAGGAAACCTTGGCAGTCAAGTATGGAATCCAGAAGTTTGATTTCCATCTCAAAGGACACCAATTTGAAGTACATCTAGATAATTCCTCATTTCTGAAATTGCTTAAGTTTAAAAACAAAATCCCGCCAAGTCCTCAAATACTCAGACTGAAAGAATGGTTTTCCCGATATGATTTCTCTGTAAAACATATAAAGGGAACTCAAAATCTTGTCCCAGATTTCCTCTCTAGACCAAACCAAATCCATCACTATCATCGCCTCCACTCACTGCTACTCACTAATCATGATGAATACTTATCCATCCAGTTCCTCTGCAGAGGACATAGCTCAAAGAACCTTCCTACCTAAAATTCCTCCCGGCACTCCTCTAACACCAAAATACCTACAGGAATTTGCCAGATCACACATGTCCCTCAACCTAAACAGATCAGTCCAAACACATAACCTGATTTCTCAACCCACTTGGTTAAGTCCTGTTGCACCATATCTTACCATTTTTACTATTTTTATGGGAACAACATTCGAAGAATCTGATATGTGGTATCTATGGTGTGTCTCCATCTTATATTCATATCCTATCCTGTGCCCTGCCTTTAAACTGAGGAGATTCCTCTCAGACCCGGAAAATCGCTCTTCTCTTTTATGGAATGCTCTTCAATGGTTTTTACCTATCAGTTGGTGGATCAAAGAACTTGACAGAGAATTATCCAGGTTTAATATTTGGAAATTAGAAGATGATCAGTTAGATGATTTTATCTCAGTTTTTATTATCCATCGACCGTATTTCCAGCATCCACAGACGAAGCTTCTCTGGACACAAAACCATGCCATGGTGTATACACTACTCCCAAATCTGCAGGCACTTGTCCGAGACAATGAACCTCCGTTCTACAAAGAAAATTTGGTTTTTCACTTACAGGAAATTAATGGTGTATATGATAATGATGCCACCTGTACCCAGCCATTAGATATCATCTATCCATTATCCGAGATTTTTTACATAAGTGAAGCACCAACTGGAACAATTGAAGCAGGCCAGACAAGCACAGCCACTGACAAAAATTCAATGCAAGATCTAATCATGCAGGATTCCCAAGACCCAGATGAAGATATGATGGACCCAGAGGAAGTATTGTTAAAAACAGAATTAAAAGAATACTGGCGAAGGGTGGATGGAGATGAGACAGCAAATTTGTCACCAAGTCATGAACCTATCTTCAAGTAGCAGAGATATTGACGATTCAGCAAAGCTTGGAGCTCAGGAACCGTCAAGAAGAAGCCACGTGGTAGAAAAGTTGTTTGTCTTTTAGTATCTTGAGTCAACATTGTAATAAATGCACTACTTTAATCTTATCCTTTGTAACAAATAGGTGGGCCATAGTCATAAATGAGTTTGTCCTGTTGTAATTAATGTTAGGTGTCTAGTCTTTGTCGAGTGTCTGGCAAGCAACTATGATGATTAGCCTAGTAGGAGACTTGTAGAAGAAGTTCATCTTGTTAGGAAGCTTATAGAAGAAGTTGAGTACGTAGTAAGACTACTGAACGTGCCTTGTAAGCCTCCTCCTCTATATAAAGGAAGGAGCCCTCTCTTTGTAAAATCAATCAGAAACTCCATCAAATAATACAAACGTGTTTCTATAAGCATGAGTTTCTAAACTTTCCTTTCCTTCCTGAAAGTTCTTACCTTCTTTCTCTTAATATGCTCCTATGATCTTGAATCAAATAAAGGAAATAACAAGGCTATATCAGATACGAAGTATGCTCTGCACTTGCCTCTAACAGAGGATCCTGTGCATCAGAAAAGTATCAGATTAATGATCAAGTTTTCCGGTCCTCCTTATTGTTGATGTGTGATCCTTATGAGTAACTGGGGCTCGATAAGTAGGCTATTGAGTGAAGGCCGAAGTTCTCGCTTTGCCAAAGTAGGGATCATGTATTAATGATAAGGGGACTCCTGGCAGAGTTTATAATATTAAGTTCTTTAATTAAAAAAATAGTTCTAAAAATTCAAAGAAAATATAATTGACTATTGTGCTTGATGGCTCAAACCTCAAAATTTGAATCAACCTCCTATTTGACCCCAAACAGAGAAACGCTATCACTAGAAAATTTTTGTCATAATATTTGACAATCATAGGGTAGTTGGCTAAAATAAAATAATAGGATTCATTTATTCATCCAAATATCAATAGCATATCTCATCATTGTGGCTGCTTAATTTTGACAGACATTTTTGGATCTCCCGCATTCTCCCCCCAAATAACAAAGAAGGCATAAATTTTCTAGCTTTTCAATAAATCGATAAATTTTTTATGAAGTGAATTTATCTCTAATATGAAAAATAGGGAATATCTATCATTAAATTATAATAGACCTCACACACAGTATACTTTATTAATCTAAAGGTGGACACCTCTCATTTTCTATCGAATATCTCTGGAACATGGTTAATTTCCTAATATTTTTGCTCGGAGGTTTGGTCTCCTAGATCCCGTTTGCTGCCTGCGGTGTCTGACCCCTTTTCCTACCCACAAACAAACGAAATTGACTCACCGGTCATTGTTATGGGCCTTCCGTCAAAACCCCTGGCAACAGTTTGGTTGGCCCCAAACAGACGCCAAACCCATCTTAACTGTGTGAAGTTACTTAAGACCCAAAAGAAAAATACCATGATGAGTGTAGACATAAAAAGAGAGTGATTTCTGAACCACACCCCCCCTCTCTCTCTCTTTCTTCTTCCAAAAAAAAAACCCCCACAAAATAGAAAAAAAAAGTGATTAAACTGCAAAGTAGGAAAATATATTAATTATCAAATATTAAATATGAAATTTAATTTAAATATATTATCAGTATAAAATTTTTTTACACAGACATCTAATCATAAATTGCCACATTAACAAAACTCTTTGACATAACTATCCATTACTTGAATAGTCATACAAATTGAAGGTTTTGATTGAATATACACCTAAATTAAACTCTTAAACATATATAGAAGTTCATTTAATTATTTATAGCATTAAATATTATCTTAAATTATTAAAAATTTGTTGCCAGACGAGTGTAGTATTTCTAGTGAAACAACTTTTACTATATTACAATTATACTGATTGTAAAGTAATAAATATATTATAGATATTATCATATATTTTCATATATTGCTTGTTCTAATGATATCATTAATCTTATAAACCATGTTTTAGTACATTAATCTTCTTCTTGTTTTGATTATGATGATATCATTAATCTTCTTATAAACTGTGTTTGTTTCGTTTCTTACCAAAAAACAAAAAAAAAAAAAAAGAAATGAAGAAGAAGAGTTTTGGTCACCAATTATAGGTGCGAACTTTGGGTTTCTGTATTGGTCCATCTGGGTTGGGCTGGCAGTACCATAAGGTGTATAAAGTACAAATTCAGCCGGGTTTTAGGGCCTAATTTGGAAAAAGAATTTTTTTTTTTTTTTTTTTTATCTTTAACTAGTTCTACAGTATCTATCTATTTCATACAAGTTATTGTCCTTAATTATGAGCAAAAAAACAATTATTGTCTTTAATTATTAGAGAAATAATATTTTGATATAACCTACCTCATTCTTCAGGCCGACATACCATCCATCTATCATTGGATGAGTATGTGGCCTCCACTTAGACAAAGTCTCACACTCATCCAATGGTGTATAAGTGGTATGTCGACCCAAAGTACGAGATGGATTATGTATAAATAACACATCTCTAATTATTAATTAATGAATATCTTTATTGGCCAAAAAAAATAATGAATATCTTTTAAAAAATTAGTCCTACAAATATTTGTTACAGAATTAAAAAATATTAAATAAAAGTGAAATATTTAATAAAAAATTAAAAGAAATATTTTTTATTCTAAAAATAATTGTTAAAAAATAATCTTTAAAAACATCTAGACCTAATTTTTGGTTTTTAATGTATTTGACTAAAAGACTTTTAATAATTGCCTTTTGTAGAATTTAAATCTTGATTTTTTTTTAGTTAAGTACCATTTTAGTCTATAAAATTATATACGTGCATCACTTTAGTCTCTAAAATTTGGAAATTAACTCTTTAATCCCTAAAGTTGTATTCTATGAGTCACTTTAGTCCCCAGTTAGCTAACCGTCAGTCAACTGTTACGATTTTGCTAATATGTCACGTTAACACGCCACGTGACATGATGATGTGGCATCAATTTAAATTGGTTTAAATTAGTCTATGAAATTTTTAAAATATATTAAATTAGTCCCTGAAATTTCTAAATATGTCAAAATAGTCCCTAAAATTTTTTAAATGTATCAAAATAGTCCAAAATTTCTAAATTTCTCTTTTCTCCTTCACAAGCTCTAAATCTTTAATCGTCCTTAAACCCACTAATTTCGTTCATATTTTCACACCCTACTTAGATTAGATCCTCCCCACATAGAAATTTGTGCATTTTATTAAAGTGACAAGTAAATTTAAATAGATTAAGATTGGTAAATTATAAAATTATTGACAATTATTAAATTCAAACTTAACATTTACATAGATTTGATTAACATTCTAAATATTTATTGGTCCCATTTAATTTAATATTTAAAGATTAGGATTAACTAATTTAAAATTCAAAATAATTTATAATCAAAAGTTTTCTAAAACATGTCATTAGAAAATGGTGAAGGATTTAGTAATTAGATGAGATCATAATTTAAAACTTTAATGCAATTGATGCATCAAAAGAATTTTCTAAAACTACAATTTTAAAGAATAATTATTTTTCTCGAAATAACTATTTTCAAACATGCACTTAATTGATACATTTGTCATAAAAGCTCTATCAATGTTGCTTAATCAAAACTGAAATCAACTTTTTTTTTCTTTTCGTTTTTTTAAATTAAAAAACTATAATTTAAGATAAGAAAAATACTTAACCTAATTTTGCTGTAGAAAATATGTTCAGATTTATTAAATGCCTATCTATATAAGTACTTACAAATAATTAATTAATAAAATAATAACAAATTAAACCCAACTTATAATAAAGTATAAGTAAAAGATCATTCAAATGAATCAACTCTTGGTGAATGAATGATGGCTAATTAGTCCATATATAGACAATAACTCGACTATGTTCAATATTTTGAATATTTAAAAAAAATTAGTGTTCTATTACTTTTGCATTTATAATCTATTCTTTGTTAATTTTTATTGAAAAATTAATATTTTATTTATTTAATTTTTTATAAGACATGTTAAATTTATATTTTTTACATAAGTATGCTTATAAGTATTCATTAAATCTAGAGACATTTTTTGATCTTGAACTAAGATGAAGTACATTAAAATTGTTTATTGTATTTCATTATTTTATTTCTATATATTTTCTTCCTATTATTCTATATGGAGAGGATATAATCTAAGTAGAATGTGAAAATGGGAAAAAAATTAGTAGGTTTAAGGAAGATTAAAGACTTAGAGCTTGTGAAGGAGAAGAGGAGAAATTTAAAAATTTTGAACTATTTTGACACATTTAAAAAATTTCAAGAACTATTTTGACACATTTAGAAATTTTAAGAACTAATTTGACACATTTAGAAATTTTAGAAATTAATTTGAACCAATTTAAAATTGATGACACGTCAGCATGCCACATCAGAGGGCTATATCACGTGGCATGCTACATCAGAGGTTGTTATGGTACTTTACTACGTGCCATGTGGTCAATAAAATCGTAATAGTTGCCTGACGGTTGACTAATTAGAGATTAAAGTAATCCAGAAAATGTATCTTCAGAAACTAAAGAGTTAATTTCTAAATTTTAGGGACTAAAGTGACACACGCATACAATTTCAAAAACTAAAGTGATATTTGACTCTTTTTTTTCACTTAATAGTCCATCTGACTTATTACTTGACCAAACTTTTGTTAGTTTCGTCTAGACCTAATTTAGCTAGCGCATTTGTTTATCTTTTATGTAAATAATTGGATCATAAATATTATATAAAAGATTTATTCATGATGTCATTGGGCGGTGAATGCAGCGAAAGGATGTCAACCCAGCCAGCCAGCCGCCCCGTACAAATTTACCAAAAGGATTGTGTCGGTTAAAGTTTGTGACGCAACATAATTAGAATAAATTTATTGAGATATTTTAAGAGTTTAATTAGTATGCATTAATAATGTAAAATGATTTTATATTATTAATTAATAGAAATAGGAAAAAGTGAAAAATTATGATGGATTTCTTATTATAATAAGTAATTATTTATATGAGTTGATACTTTTTATTATTTTTATTGGTTGATAGTATAAAATTATTTTATATTATCAATATATTTAAATTAAATTTATATTTTAATAGGCTCGGCGTATTGAATCAAGTTAAGAAAGTATCGACTATCGGACCAAAAAAAAAAATGATCCTCTAGATATAACATTTAAATAATTAAGAGTGGTGCTAGAAAGTTAAAATAAAATACCAGAAATTAGATACTAGATACATTTAGTAAGATAAAAATTGCAAAAAACATGAAGAGAGCGATATCATAAGGGGACTTATAACCATACATGCTGTGCCATGTTAGTCGGATTATTCATCTTAGGATAAAAATTCGGGTCAAGCATTTTCTTATAATTAATTAATATTTAGAAATATATTGATACCTTATCAATTTGATACCCATAATAAATTGAGTATACTAATGTAAGAATATCTTTACCTACACATGCGTTTAACTACATGGGATAACTGAACCAGTTTCTTACGCACGTCAAGAAGAAGAAGAAGAAGAGAAAAAAAAAAACTAGCTTCTTACGCATAACAAATCACGATTTGAATTAGCTTAATATATTTGCAGAGTATTTTTATGTACAAATAGTGATAGTAAATATAATTAACTATCTTATTACACTGTCATCTCTGTCCATCTGTATCTTTAGCATTACTATAGTTAATAATATTTTAATATAATTATAATTTTATAAAATTAATTTTTATGTACTCCCTCAAAAAAATATATTTTTTATGTACTGATAATATAAAAAAAAGTATATTATCAATCAATTAAAATATATAAAAATATCAAATTATATTAGATAGTTATATAGACTTAATTTAAAATGACCTGCCTTAGCACTTTTGTAAATTTCAATTGATTATTTTATATTATTAATATATAAAGTTATTCTTAATTTTATATTAATACCAAAAAGTTAAAAAAAATGCAGATTTTTTATAAAATATAATTTAAATATACTGATAATATAAAATAGTTTTATACTGTCAGTCAATAAAAATAATAAAAAATATCAACTCATATAAATAACTACCCATTATAATGAGGGATTCATCATAATTTCTTATTTTTTTTTATTTTTATTGATTAATAATATAAAATTATTTTATATTATTAATATATACCAATTAAACTCTTATTTATAATACAAATATATTTCTATTAAGAGCCACCATCCATCAAAGACTTTCCCTTATTTTTTCATTATTGTTGACAATCTGCATTTTTTCATCAAGAATAACTCCTCCATCAAAGACTCCTCATTATTGTTGACAATCTTCACATTGGTCTTGCGTGTCGTTTAACACTGCGGACAGGTTCCCAGCCCCGCACGTCCGTCATCAAACTGGAAAAGAGTAACCGACGTGTAACATGGGATATGGTGGTGCATATTTTTACAATTTTATCCTAGTGTTTAAACTATAAAAAAGAATCAGCAGGGTAGATAGAGCACATTTGATATGGGTAAAACAGAGAAAAAAATGTGACCAAGCAAGGGATAGTTACGGTGCCTCAACCCCTACTACAAACATACTACAAACATGATTGTTTCTAGTTAAAAATATATAAAATATATTTATATATATTTGATATAAGGATAAAAATAAAGAGTAAATTTTATAAATTAATTTTATATATAAAATTAGAATTTAATTTAAATACGTTGATAGTGTAAAATAGTTTTATACTGTCAATCAATAGAAATGATGGAAAATACCAATTCATACAATTAATCACCCATTATAATGAGAGATTTACCATAATTTTTCACTTTCTCTTATTTTTATTGATTGATAGTGTAAAATTATTTTATACTATTAATACATACTAATTAAACTCATAAAATTATATATAAAAACTAATTTATAAAATTCTATTTCTCTTATTCTTTTTCCTTTTTGATGGATCCCTTATTATTACTCTCGTATCAGGTACATACTTGAAAAAAAAAATGCTCTTTAGGTTTAATAAAAGAAAATGCTCTTTAGGTTTAATAAAAATATATAAGAAATACTCTATATAAAATTTAAAGATATTGATACTCTTTAATTATTTGTGATTAAGAATTTGTCATATATTTCACTAATTTAAATTAATAAATTTTAAAAATTATTTTTTAATTATACTTAACATCTATAATTAAATCATAACTATTTAATACAAAAGGATATTGATACATTTATAAAAACAAGATATAGAAAAAAAATCCCATTTATAATATATGAATAATTCCTTCTTTTGAGGTGTCGGTTGGCTTTATCGATAAAACAGTGCAAAGAAACTGATATTAAATCCTATATTCCTTTTACAAAAATTAAAAACAATATCCTTATTTTTTTGACTGGAAAAACTATATCCTATTATCTGCAAATATATATTAACGTATTAAAAGAATGTTACAATCATCAGCGTGGGGCAAGATCCCTGCGCCTAATAACTTAGAATATAACCGTAGAACCAGTCAGATTGTGAGTGGCCCGAATTTAACCGTAGAACCAATCAGATTGTGAGTGGCCCATGTAGCCATAACAATTATATATAATATTTCTGTAATGACAATTATTGTAATTATGACATAGTTTAAAGTATAACCTCCCCTTTACCATAGATAGATTGGAAAAGTAAAATAAGTTTGTGAAAACAATAAGTAACTTTTTGGTTTGAATTTTTACAACAATTTTAATGAATTAATACTCTACGAAAATATAAATTTCGAGCAATTTAGTTATCTTTATTTTTTACAATGAAAAATTCAACTTTGTCTCTAGTCCAAATTATAATTGTCCAACGCTTAAAAAAAATTAGAATTGTCCCAATAAGATCATTAAGATTTAGATTTTTTAGTATTATTACGATTTTTATTTTCGATAGAAGGAGCTAACACCCTTCAAGGAATGGAAGCAACAAAGACACTATGCAAAAACAAAGCCAAAACCAGCATCGTCCAAAGAATGATAGAAATAAAGGCAAAACCACAAAACACATCTACCGCCAAATAAACTAACACAAAGATTTAAGGATAGTGAAGCTTAAGAAAAGACAATAGAGCACATGAGCTATACTCCAGTCAGTCTTCGAAAATTTGTTTCAACCCTTGTGCAATATGCTGCATACCAAAGTTGTTACACCACCTCCAGTAGCTGTTGCCTCACAAGGCAATCTGCTGGAATTCTCCTGGAGACACAACACATTTCTTCAGTCTTCCCATAATTGCGACTACGTCAACTGGTATTCCTCCATATGTTTAAAGAAGATGGATTAGAACATAGATCTTTTGAGTATAGACACTTCTTCTCAAGCCACACTTATATACACTAGCCCCATGTCAATTTGATCTACTTCTTTTTCAATTCCCAATTTATATGCTCCTTCTCAAAAATCACTCTATTCCTAATGTTCCATCTGCTCCATATGACCACAAAAAATATGCAAAGTCACACTTTCTTTTCCATGCCGAAAATAGCAAACATTCCATGATTGAAAGAAATTTATTGGCTTATTAAGACTTGACCACGCAAATCTCACCAATTCAAAATATCTGCCCAAATGCTCCATGAGACATAGTAGGTGCAAAAGACATGTGCCATTGTCTCTACTTCTTGATTGCAAAAAGGACATATTGCTTCTATAGGTTGAAGAATACCCACTTTGCATAGCCTTTCTTACAAAACAAACCAGACCAGAATCTCTGCACGTTGAGAGGCAATACCCGACCATGCTTTATTAAACACCGAAGATGCCAAACTGTTGTTTGCCAAGAATCTCTAAACCTGTAAAACAGAAGATTTAATAGGAAAAAATACCATTGTTTTCAAACTTCCATATAGATGTATCCTCCTCTCCATCTGTAAAAGGATTTTGAGAAAGACAATCCTGTAATTGATGAAATAAGTCTTGTTCCTAATGCAAAAAAGATCTTCTCCAGGAAAATGTCCATCTCCATATTTGCCCATCCCACAAACCCATGTCACATATAAAGCTTCTCTTTTGGGACATAGCATACAACCTTGGGAATTTATCCATAAATGGATTATTGCCCAGCCAAGTATTTTCCCAAAACAGATAATATTAAACAGTTTAATAAATTTTTTATGTCACATATATTTTACATTTTAAAGTAATAATATATCTATTATATATTATTTATCCAAAAGTGCTTCGACGAACTTATGTGATTTCAGACAAACTTGATTTCTAATATTAAGAATGTTAATTTTAAAATGTTACTTTAGAAAGAATTTTATTAACTGCCATTTTTATTCAAAATTATGTGAAGAATTTCTAAATTAAAAAAAATGGCTTGATACATCTAACTTTGTGAGCAATAGGTGCATAGAAAGAAGATTGATGTTGACATATTTTTATTCCCTCGATTGAGTCGTATACATTACCATCACTCGGTTATGCGGGAAAAAAAAAATCTTAAACGCAGTTTTTATAAATACAATTAGAGCCTTTTTTTTTTTTCTTTCTCATTTTGTTTGAACTACAATAGAAGAAATTCAATGAGCGAGATGACGAAATTAATTATAAAGGATGAATCCGAACATGAACATTTGATCCAGTCATGAAAGAATCCAAGGTTAAAAGTCAATGAACAACTCCACAAGGAAGGCCCCAAAAAAAAAAAAAAAAAAAAAGGCACCTAAAAAACACATTGAGTTTCAGGTGAAGTCAAGGACAAGAGTTGCTCCAGATACTCGGCACCCAAATCCTCCAACACCAGCACATTACTTTTGTGTGAATCGCTGCTTTCTAACTCTAACTGATGATCCCTTTCAACCCTCTTGCTCTTCTTGTCGTTGTTGCTGGATTTTCTTCTCATGGTGTGCTTTCTCTTGAGTGCCAACACAGGTGAAAACCCATCCTCCCACGAACTGCAGGGTTTGTTGTTGCTGGCCATGTCCTTCAGTGACTCCCTCACCACTTCCTCAGGGAAATTCAGCACTGCCATGGAACCCCTTGTTGACAAAGCTGCTTGGTCATAAGCCAAAGCTGCTGCCTCAGCTGTGTCAAATGTCCCAATCCAAACTCGAACCCCACTTCTTGTTGAGTCCCTTATTTCGGCTGCGAATTTCCCCCATGGCCTCCTCCTTACTCCTCTGTACACTCTCTTCTCCTCTTTGTTACTTTCCTTTGGTTGTGATGGTTTTGGTTGTTGTGTTGGTTGTGGCGGCGGTGGTGGTGGTGGTGATGAGGTTGCATGATGAGTTAACTTATCTCTAGCTTGTGAGATATTATTGTAGGTTGTGATGTTGGCGTTGGAGGAGACTTCTTGTGACTCAGGGCTCCCAAGAGATCCTGAAGAGTGGTTGGATGCTGAGGAAGATATTGATGATTCCTTGGTTTGTGATTGTGATGTTGAGTGGTCGCTCAGATTGAAGGGATTAAGGTTGGTGCTGGTGTTGTTGTTGAAGAAAAAGAAGTCATCATCCCATGAGAAAGGTTCTCCAGAGGCAAAGGAATTTGAAGGAAAGAATTGAAGGTTTTGGTATTGGTGGAGGAAGAGTTGAGAATCAAAATCCATCTCTTTGGAAACAGAAATGCACTCGAAGTTTTCTTATGCTCACAAAATTGGTTTTCTACGTGTATATATGCCCACAAATTTTCTCGTGTTTTTCTTTTATGGTACTACTTGAGTCAGTGCTGTGAAGTTTGAATGAAAATCTGTTGGGGTTGCCTTGTTTATATACCCATCACGAAAACGGCCAAAAGATTCTTGGATGGATAAATCATTCGAATTAACAAAATGAATAAATTAGTCATAGTGAAATGTCTTTGAATATTATTGGGCAAGGTGAATGTCCTAGGTTATTTTAATCATTTGCTTGTATTAAAGAATGGACCTGACGCCTAAAATCTAATCGTAAATGGCCCTTTCAAGTATAATGAAAGGGTAAGGATGACATTAATTTAGGCACGTGAGTCAAACACATTCAATCAACGTGGGCAACTCCTAATGGAAAGAAGTTTGGACCAGATACCAGGTAACTACCCCCCCGCAGCGAACTTATTAGCTGAATTCATTCATTGTAAATAATTCATTACCAATAGCAATCTTATAGGCACACACGACAAATCATGCATTGTGTCACTGTCATACAGTTAACATTAATGCAATATTTCTCAGCCTTGGTTTGTCGTATATACAACTCCCAGCAGAGGTAGCGACTAGTGAACTGTCAGTGAGGTTTAGCCAGAGACTTGGCAATGCACTAACACGGATTTAATTTTTCAATGAAAATCTTGATGGCATCTACTTATCCACTTCAATTTACGATCAAATTTCATCGCATTTATTATTTTCGTTGCTATACTGTATGAAAGTATAGATAATTTCTTTCTGATCTAAACAGGTCTACTAAATTCTACTTATTCTAGTTTAAGTAGAGTCAGTTGATTGAAGGATTAAAAATCTCTTAGTGTTAATCTTTTTTATTTATAGCATTGTGTTTGGATGCTTTTTTTTTATTAATGAAATGAAACGAAATAAGTATTGCTTAATAAGAATAAGTATTAGATCATTTAAATCAACTAACTAACTAAGGGTACTAATGCAACGAGCTAATCTTCATAATCTCCCTAAGCAAATTTGTTCTCAGGATAAAGACCACCACTACTTTTTTTTTTTTTTTAGTGGGGAAGGGGGGTTTGGTTACGGATAACGGGACTCTATCCTACGAGTCAAACTTGCGCCTTTATTATACACATTTCTTAAAGACCTACCGAATGACCATCAAACCATTGCTACTATTTACGTCCATTCAGTCCAGCACGGGCTTTTGTAGCACCATCAACATCAACATACTCCAAAAACACCTTTCCAACTCCAGGGGTAACTAAATGAGGGTCCATGAAAATTTTTACCCATTTTTCACCTCATAACCAAATATACTATGTTAATAAAAGATGCTTTTAATGTCTTAAATATAATATGAATTTGATTTGGATATATGGATAATATAAAATTTTTTATATTATTATTTAATTATATCTTATCACATTAACAAATATAATTAAATCTTATATTACTATTTGAATAGTCATATAAATAGAATGATATAATTGATTAACTGTATAAAAATCTTTTACATTATCAATATATCCAAATTAAACTCATATAGTATTAGTAATATATTGAGTTGTCCCATATAATTTCCTATACACATGGACTAATTCTGTGTTTATTTGGTAAGCCCATGGTGATTAGCTATTTGGCAGTCTGGTTCACTTCACATAAATTAATTTTATGAGACATATAAAGATACATTTGTTCTAATTTTTTTAAAAAATAATTATGTAACTTAAATTTTATATATAATTAAAAAAATATAAAATTAATTTTTTTATAAGCTATTTTTTTAATTTTTATAAAAAAATTAAAAACAGATTTTATTAATATTTTGATTATTTTTTAAAAATTATTCAAATATATAAAAATTAATTTTTTTCAGTAAAAAAAAAATTTACTCAAATAATCATAAATGAACATACCCTAAATTAGATAGTGTAGGCTCCACGAGTGAGAATGGTACTGAATGCACTGTATTCTTACATTCGAAGAACCTGTCTCTGTCTAACTTCTAGATCCTATGCAGAATATGTACTAGTGTTACATCAGCCGCCAGCGTGCCCTTGGCTTTGCAAGTAAATAATTGAAGGCCATGTAATCAGTGAGCACCGTATTCTGTAAACCAATCTTGAATTTCCTTTTCTTCTAGAAAATAGCATTAGTGTATATATCCAAAAAGAGAAAACTGGTGTTACGTTACTCAATAATTAATGTTAATGGTTATCACGCTGCCAATCCCTCAACGTATGCATCCACAAATGAAGATGACTTTCAGCAAATTATTCTTTCATTTTTGCCTAAATTAAATATTATTTGTGTGCTCGACATTACTTTACGCCTCATGGTTTAAAAAGTAATATTTGAATTTGAATCATTATTACATAATAATCACTTTATTTATTGGTTTTTACCCAATTTTTAATAACACCTCTTAGCATTATGAAAAAAAAAAGATTTCATATAAAAAAAAATTGGTAAGGCATAAAGTGTTTAATTATAAAAAAAAAAAAAAAAGAGAACATGGATAAAATCCTACGTTAAAATAGTGGATAAAGAATTATCAACGGATTTCCAGTTTACAAAATTATAATGGTTTGTTATAAAGACTGAGACATGCACAATCACACTTGAGATTTAGTTAATAACAAAATTTGTAAACTTTAACCCATGATTTTTATAAAAATAATGAATCAAAAATCACAAGTTGACTACGTGAAGCAGAAAAAGAAATTGTTAATTTTTTTAAAAACGTAGAAACAATTTATGTAGGATAAAAATAAATAAATTATATTTGATCATTTTTTCTGCTACAGCCACTATGGCAGTTCGTCGAATTGGATGAACATGATGAATTTGAAAATTTAAACTGAACCAATAAAATTAGTTTGAAATCATTAAGTTAATTGGTTCATTTTAAAGTAAAATCAAATTAAATCAATTATTGATTTGATTTTTGGGTTTGTGATTTTCATTTGAACATTGAACCCAATCACTTATTTAGCAAATTTTTAAATTTATTTCCAAAGTTTCTAATTTTTGTAGTTAAGCTTTAGTAATTAACTTACTCTATATCTTCTTTGTTTGCATTCGTTTAATCCATTCACCTATTCACATTATTGTTAAGTATTTCATAAGTAAACTTTATACTATTAATTGTCATATGGATAAAAACTTAAAAGAAAAAAATACAAATTCTTTTTTTTGACTTAATGACCCAAATTAAATCAACCCAATTTTAATTCAATTAATTTAGTTTATATTTGTTAAAATTTTCTTTTAAAACTAAAATAAATTAACCCATTAAATTTGATTGATTCAAAAAATTTTCTCAAATTTGAATCAATTAAATTGACCCTTGTACGTCCCCCAACAATCATGGTATACACCCATTTTTTAGACATTATTGAGACACATAAGGGATCAAGTATTAATAATGGGAGATTTCAATTGCAGGCGAATATGTGTATAAAAAACTAAATCCAAAAATATATGCATGAAAAAATATAAAATATCATGCATTGATAATTTAGGATTTCATTTATCTTACTATTAATCCGATAAAATAATTTCATATTTATAATTAATTACTTTACCACATCAATTATATTGAAAAAATAATTGAAATCTCAACTATTCGTACATCGGTCTCTATATGTCAAAAATAATATCTAAAATATGGTTCCTCTTTCTCCATCTTATCGGTAAAACATACATCAGTGTGTCTTCACTGTTCATATAATTGATCTGGTTCTTGTATATTTTAATTTCCATCATAATTTATGATACAACATCAAGAGGGAGGGGAAAAAAAATAGAATAACTTATCTATTTATCTCACATAAATTCCATCTTCATTTTTTCTCTTTTTTTTTTCGATGCAACATAAACTCGTTTTCTTAAAATAATAAATGCACATGTTTTTCTTAACACTGCTAAAATTTTAGATATAAAATATCGGATATACATACTAGCCTATTAATTCTTAATGATTCTTCAGCTGGAACTGCCATATAAATTCAAATATTATATTTACTTGCCATTGGCCATAAAATCGAAACATGAAATTACGGCATATTGCTTAGTAATTTAAAATTGTTATTCGAAGGAAAGTAAAAAACCAAATGTGCAATTAAAAAAAAGTCAAAAAGAGGAGACGTTATTATAATAAAAATTTGATTTTAATGTATTATTAATAGATATAATCTAATTTAATATTTTTAAGTTATGAAAAAATCTTACCTGTTACAATCATTATTTGAAAAGTTTATTTTTTGTAATGCTATATTAACACAATATTAACTAATAATTTTATACAAACAATACATTAATTTTTTCTACTCATATACTAAAACCTACTATAAGAAAATTTTTGACTAAAAAAAAAATTATTTATATTGAACTTAATAAGTCATTTAAATTAAGTTAATTAATTCTTACAGTTTTTTTTTTTTGACGTGGAGTTATTTCTTACAGTTGATTACGTTTGTGCTGACGAATACCTTCTCTTAATTATTTTCTTTATCTTAAGCAGTAGAAACAAATGATTAACAGGAAAACATAGTGGATACAGTTATGATGATTAAAAGTGATAAAGAAAAAGCCGACGACAGCTTTTGTATGATTAAAACTTTTGTAGATGGGTATCTACTATTAATTCGTAATAATAATAAAGTTAGGGTGAATTTGGTTTGGTTTTTAAGAGAAAGGGAATATACAATTTAAATTTTATATATAATTAAAAAAATTAAAATTTATAGTTTTATTTTTATTTTTTATAAAAAAATTGAAAATAATTTTTTTAAGATTTTAATTATTTTTAATAAATTATCTAAATATAAAAAAATAATTTTTGAAATAAAAATCACAAATAATATGAATCATAATAGAAATAATAAAAAATACTAATTTATATAAATAATTATCTATTATAATAAAAGACCTATTATAATTTTTTATTTTTCAATCTTTCTATTAATTAATAATATAAAATTATTTTATACTATCAATACATTCCAATTAAACCTAATAAATATACCCATAATCTATTTGCTTCGTATAAATTATCAAATGTATACGATTGTTTATGGTTTTAGGCCCCGACGCCTCGTGCTTTTTAGGACAACGGACAAAGGAGCAGGTACATGCATCTCCATAACTTGTCCCAACCAGGAACATACATAAGTTGACATTTCCTTTTCATGATAAGTACTGATTTAACATTTTCGTAGTTTATTATTTGGATGAAGACAAAAATCAGTGCGTTGGTCCATCACATCGTCTGGACTTTCTTTTCAAAATTCAAAGTCAAGAAGAACAACGTAGCGAAGCCTTTGTTGAATATATAATGGTAATGGTATTTTAAAATTCTTATCGCATAAGTAGCTGGCGGGCAACTCAAAAGTGTTATAAATTGAAATACTGATTTTAGTTCCAAACAGTTTAAATGTAAGCAAGATGATAAAGCAATTATTTATAACAAGACACGATTGTGTAATCAACCTCACTTAATGGGATAAGAGTTGGTTGTTGTTGTTACTAATATGTTCCAAAACTCATAATTTGAATACCATAATGGTTAAAATATATAATTAGATAATTATGTGAAAATATTTTACAACAACAATATATCAAATTTAAGTCCTATTAAATTTAGATGGCATAGTGTTACCATTATATGGATTGATTATTGCCCAAAATGATGATTAAGTGGCGACCATGATGAAGCCAACTTGGTTACGACCAAAGCTGAGTTTGATATTTTTTTTCTATATATTAATAATAATGAAGTTTGAATCTCTTACCTTATAGGTATTACACAAATCTTTCATCCCTAAACCAGTTCTATAGTGGCTTAAGTTGAGTTTGACCGACGTTGATATTTTTTTCTTTTTTGAGCGAGATATTTTTGTAGGCATTGCCCATGAGATTAAATTTTTTGAGTACAGTAATGGTGGAGATATTCTTTTATCAATTTTACCCTCAAAAATCTTAAATATTATTTTTAAAAAAAATTTAATTAGTATACTCTGACTCCAATTATATATTTATATTTATAAGATTTTTAAGATAACGAATAGTTGAATTAAAATATTTTTATTAAATTAATAATATATAATTAGATGCCTACATATAAAATTTTTTACACTAATTATGCGTATAAATTAAATCCTTTGTTTGAAACAAAACTCACTTGTATTACTAAACACAGTCTTTAAGATGATGAATTGATGATTCATTGAAGTCGACAGTTATAAATTATAATTAACGTACCCAAAATATTTGGAAAAACTTGTGACGTCTATAAGAAATCGGGGCAGGCAACCTGACGTCTATTAGGGTTTTTTTAATCTATATTTAGAATAATCGAGTTATTAAATTTTTGTTAATCATCCATCATTATAATAAGTAATTAAGGAATATAGTATACTATTATTTTCTTAACAATTAATTTATTCAAATAAAATATATTATGTTTATATGATTATTTATTTTTTACATTTTTTTTATAATTTTTTTTATAATTCTTAATTTGTGATGTGTGTATGTTTGTGTTCAAGTCTTTAATAATGTATAATAAAAAGAGACAAATTCATTTTAAAATTCAACAGTAATATATCAACTAATGTTATAAATATAATTTTTAAGTAGTTTTGGAAAAATAGGGGGATAAGAGCATGAGTAGTTATTATTATGTTTATAAATTTATCCTTATAAAGACAATAAAATGCCAAAAGAACTATCCTTTTATTATTAGTAATAAATAATAATATAAATTTTATAAAAGATAATGATATAAATAAATGAAATAGGTGAAATGAAAAATACTAGAAAAAGAAAAATAGTTAAAGTGACCTAAAATTTTTATATACAACAGTATAGAGGTATAGATAACTGACAATTAATGTGTATATTTAATAAATAATTAAAGAATGGGATACAAGAGATAAAATAAAATGCGGGTAAAATATATAAGAAGTCTTACTTTTGCTTATTTTATGATTTGAAAATGTAAGACTCATCTTATGAAAATTTGAAGTAGCATAAACTGAAATTTTTAACTAGTCTAATTTTGTGATAAATTCCCCTGTCAGCGGTACCAAAAGTATCCTACCCCACCCTTTCAGAGGTAGCAAGGAATTATAAGGTTGCTGCTTTTACTTTATTGGTTTTGGATTAGTATGCTGTCTGTGCAAGGAGTCAAATCAAATTGAGATTCTTGACGTCGAGCTTAAAGTTAAAAATAATTAATACATATAACTTTTAATTTAATGATAATTAAGCACTTTATCTTTTAATAATTAATATTAAAACAAATATCACCATTTCAATTTTAATAAAGCCTTAAAGTATTGATAGATGTTGGGAAGAGGCTATCGACTGTTGGTCCACATCCTCGGCAAGGCCAATTAAATTGGGTTGATTCCTGATAAAGCATAAACTGTAGAGGTGGCAAAGTGGCCAAAACCAGGGCGGGCAGGCTGAATTAAGTAAACGAGTTTAATATTCTAATTTATCCTAGTTAAAGGTCAATTGGTGGATTAGCTCCAAAATATATATATATATATATATATATATATTTTAATATTTTTAATGAATTAAACTATTTTAAAAAATTGTTAAAATATATTGAATAAAAAATTTATTCAAAGAAAATAAAATAAAATAATTAAATTATGTAATTTATATCTAAATTTAACTTAAATATAAATATAAATATAAATATAATAAATTAATTAGAATATAGGAATAAAAAAATTTATAAATAATAATTAACTATAAATTTATAACATAAAATCTATAAATTAATAAAAAATAATAATAACATAATTAATAACAAAAATTTGATTTTTTTTAAAAAAATCCCCTTATCTTTAAAAAAAAAAAAAAGACACCCCGTAACCTGCTGGTTCAATCCACTCTACCTAGCTAAAACTCGCAGATTAAGCTGGCCAATTTAGTGGATTGAACCCGTTTTGCCATCTTTAATAAATTGTGGAAGGATAATTAGTGCCGAAAGGGATTGTTGATCTTAGGTTTGATTTGGTATTATTATAATTTTTTTGGAGCTATTGAGTCTTTAAACTCTTTAAATGCTATTTTTAAAAAGTCATAGTATGTCCTATTTCACTATATAGCTTATTATTTCTCAAAAAATTATTTTTAGTATTTTTTTAAAATATTAAAATATTTAATTTCTCAAAAAATATTTATTAAAATGTAAAATAATATATTCATAAATTGTTTTTCATAAGTTACTTTCATATAAGTACTTAAATAAATTAATTATCCAAACAAGCCCAAAGTAGAAGTTACAATAATAGTATTTAATAAAGTTGCTATCAAATTCTAAAATAACTATAATGGACATAAATATTAAAAAGAATAATTTCTACTTTTACTGTCATTAAAAAAATAAAATTATATTAATTTTTAAAATTTTAAAAAATACAAATTAACTTTAAAATCAGCTCATGAAAATTATTAAGAGCACCTCCTAACTTTTTTAAATGTAGGAAACAAAAGTACTCAAATTTTTTTATTTATCAAACAAAATAAAAAATTAACTTATATTTTTTATAAATAATATTTCATCAAATAGTATCACTAAACTAGACCTTAGATCACCTTCGTGCCTTTGTAAGATTGAAGTAGAACCAAGGTCACGTCGAATCGTGTACGTTTGATAATGGACTAAAGTAAAATGAGATATGCTTTAACTAATAACTGTAATTTTTAACTTAGTAATAAGCACTCGATGTAACATATTTCTTTATCTTATAGTTGTACCAATTTAGAATCATCTAATGACATGATAAAAAACAAGGTATGTTATTGTATATATTTATTCAAGATGATTGATGTTTAAAAGTTTTCTTTTCAAATTTTTTACGGCTTTTTGATCCAGATGCTGTACTTTTATAAGTAAATTACCATAATATAGTAGTTTTAAAACTATTTGCCTGTCTGTTGTTGTTTGTACCATGGTGGAGATGGAAGCGTTTCAAGTGTACCATGGCACACTTGAAATAGTGGTGTGCCAGTTATTACCCGGTGACCAGCAGGGGAAAAAACACTTTTGTAGATATCAAAAGACTATTATACCCCTAAATTAATAATATACTTTACAAGATTTACATGTCTCTAATAATTTTTAATATAATATCCCGTAATTTTTTCCACTACAAATATTATCTACTAATTATTTTTTTTTTGTGCAACATGGTCAGTAGGCCAAGAAGAGGCTCAACTCCTTGAAACGTTGACCCAAAAATTAAAATATAATCAAATATAGTATAATTATAACACAGATGCTTTGCACTTTATTTTTTTGTTGAAGGATGCAGATACTTAAATTTTAGAGTAAATAATTTTTTTAATTTTAGGATTTTATAATTGATATTAATTTAATCTTAAAAATTTTTTAGACATTAATTTATTTTTAATATTTTAAAATTTGACATCAATTTGGTTTCACTATTAAATTTATTAACATCCATCACTCATTTCTTGGTTGGGTTGCACATTATAAACTTTACATCATCATCAACTAAAAACCATTAAATTCACTCTGATAAATCTATTTGCGCAACTAGAAACCCAGGCTTGCAATATTAGATTGCATAAAACATAGCTAACATAGCAGGAACTTTTTCTTATCCTCATAACATTAATGCCTGCCTTTACATCACCACCTCAATATGGGTGTATCTAACTTGATTTTAACTTGCTAAATATGTTTACTCCTAAAGACTATATTAGAGCAACAAAGGCTAACGCCTGATGAATAAAACAGACCAGCAAAGCCATGGTGTTATCAGGTTTGTGGTATAAAGACCAGACTCAAAAACATCACTTCCTTTCAAACTAAAGTCATGTTCCAACTAAGATTAAAAAATACGATAGCAATAGTCATGATATAAACCCAAACCCCCCATTTTATTTTTTATTTTTTATTTTTTTGCTTTTCATGTTTTAAATAATTATTTTTTATTAAAAATAATTATTTTTTAATAAAAATAATTTTCATTTTTAAAAAAAGATAAAAATTCTTATTTTTTTAATGAAAAAAGTGAGAATATTTTAAATTTAATTATTAAATTATATTTTTATATACTAAATTTATAAAATTTTATTTAAAAAAAAAAAATAAATGCTGGTAAACGGGCCACCTTGTTTACCCGTGCAGATTGACCCATTTAACCCGTGAGTTAAATGGACTGAGTTGAAAATAGATTGTTATTTTTTAAGTTTAGTCCACCTATTTTTTGCGGGTAAAATAGCTGACTCGATGAATTTAACTTATTTTGACGGCCTGTAAAAAATTTATTTAGTCTAATTTTTTGTTAGCCTTGCAGATAGCTCCCTCCTGGAACGCACAGTTAGCTCCGAATTCCCAAGTTGCCCATTATGGTCATTCTACAATCCACCATATCTACTTTTAAATGCATTAACTTAAAAACCGAATCCCCACCTATACTCTTCAATGTGTCTGCTTTATCATGGAAACTTATGTATCACAATCTTGGCGTGACATAACTTAACTGCTGCATGTATACGGTTCATAATCATGTGTAGCCACTATTTCAAGTGTGCCATGGTACACTTGAAACGCTTCCCGAGATGGCAAGTGTTTTTTATTTTTTCTTATGGCAAACTGATGGAGCTACTGCGTCCATGGTGCAAAATGAAGCTGCGCCAGCATAGTCAAACAGCTGGCAAGTTGCTCTTATAATTTTATTAAAAATTTAATAATATTTTTTCAAATTGAACTCATTAATGAAATTAAAGTCTAATCTGAAAAAAAAAATAAACTCATAGAAAAATAGAATATTTTTTAACACAACAATTTTTTAAAAATTGAAGTCATGAAGAAAATTAAAGCCTAATGTTTAAAACGAAATATATACTAATAAATTTTTTATTACAAACAAGATTACATATATCCTAATAAAACTTTTTAAAACTAAACTCATAAAAAAAATTGACTAGATGCTCTTGTCCAAGAGTTTAGGTTTTTTTGTTTTTTTTTTAAGATCAGACTTTAATTTTGTCAATGAGTTCAATTTGAAAAAATATTATTAATTTTTTTAAAAAAATTATGAGTGCATCTAGTCACTTTTTTTTATGAGTTTAGTTTTAAAAAGTTTTATTAGGATATATGTAATCTTGTTTGTAATAAAAAAATTTATTATAAAGTTTATTAGGCTATATTTAGTTTTAAACATTAGGCTTTAATTTTCTTCATGACTTCAATTTTTTAAAAATTATTATGTTAAAAAATATTCTATTTATCTATGATTTTATTTATTTTTTAGATTAGACTTTAATTTTATCATTGAGTTCAATTTTTAAAAAATATTATTAAATTTTTAAAGAAATTATAAGAGCATGTAGTCAATTTTTTTATGAGTTTAGTTTTAAAAAGTTTTATCTAGATATACGTCGTCTTGTTTCTAACAAAAAATTTATTAGACCAAACATTAATTATTATAATATCGATTATTATAACTTTAGTAATAATTTTATTCAATATTCAAAATAATTAATACATGTATCTTCAACTAATATTTTTTAATTTTTATGGAGTGTGTAACCGGATTATTATAGTATAAAGTAAATTTTAATTTTTATTACTAAACTAATAAAGTAGTAAGTAGACTATTAAATAAAAATGAGTATATTACTATGCTACATAGAAAAACAAATAATTTGTTAATTAATGTATATATACATATATATGCCATTTAGTTCTTCTCCATCATGCGTCATTCGTCTTAGGCCAAAAGATGCATCATTGTTGATGATGCAAAAGATACATGTTTCATAATATATTTGGATTGGGTATCTCAATCGAGTGTGAGTTGTTAAAGGAAAATCTTCTATTCGTAGCAGGGGCAAGCAAATTCCTGCCTAATTTTTTTTTTTTTTTTTGATATGTACCAACCTACCAAACCAGTGGGGAGCACAAAGTCAATAACAAAATAGCAACAAACACCATAAACAAACAGGATAAAAATATCCAAAAAATAAAGACATTACAAGGTAATAATCTCCAGCATCAACCAATCCGTGGGCAGAATGAAATCACCATATCGCAAAGGTAACTTCATAATCACCAAGGCCACAAAAGCAAACCAACGAAGTAGTAAGAGATCCATAAATGCAATCAGAATCATCAATCAATGACATCAGTCAAAAAAATAGCAAGATGTATAATGTAGAATAGGACAATAAGCATGACCAAGAGCGCCTGATATGAATCTAAAAATCATTAAACAATAGGATAAGATAACACCCAAGTTCTGAGAAATAAATCACCACAATCATCTTTTAATAGATCTCCAAATTCTCCTCAATTTCCGTAATTCTGAAGGGTTTGAGCACAGTTCTTCCCCATGAAGTTTCCTGTCGCCAAGTCAGTTTTTGATCCAAAAACCCCATTTGAGTTTCATTTGCCTTCTTTCTAATTTCCAGTCTAGTCTTGCTTGTTTAAATACTATACGATTTCTTATATTCTAAACACTCCAAATTATTGCACAAAACAAAGATTTCCAAAATACCTTCTCTAGTCCACAAAGAGGTGCCCCATTCCAAGCCAGATAACATTTCAAAATAGTCTTTCAACAAACCTAGGTAATTTTCCACCCAGATAGACACTCAAACCAGAAACACCAAGAGAAAGAACAGGAACAAAATAAATGGTTTATGGTTTCCACTTCATGCTGACACATTGGACATATAGCCTTCATTGGACTTAAGATCTGTAATCTGGTGAGCCTTTTTCTAGTATTTAATCTTTTTTGCAGAACAAACCAAATTAGAATTTCTACCTAGATTATTCCATACTTAATGCAGGTGGGATCTCTTGAAATTGCAAAGCTATAATAAAAGTACTCACTTTTTTTAAGTAAATTTTTTTTAAAAAAAAGAGACTTGTAGAAGAATTTGACAAAAATATAGAAGCTAAAAAATTCTAAGACTGCAAAAAGTTTCGAGCGAGAGTTTCGTACAGGAGCTAAAAAATTGAGTGTAAGCTGAAAAATTCGATGTGTGGAGGAATTAGTAAGGATAAGTATACACACACACATATGGGAGTCATGTGAAAGATAATTGGTGCCACATGGCATCACGGGGATCATGGCACACCTGGAGCTAGCGCCAAGGTTGGCGCGCACTCAGATTGCGCCATTGGACCCCATGGCTGGTGCTATATAGAGTAGCTCCATCAGTTTGACATTAGATATAAAAAAAAGCAAAAAACACTTGCAATCTCCACCATAGCACAAACAACAACAAACAGGTAAATAATTTCAAAACTATCGTATTATGTAATTTGTTTGTGAAATACAGCATATGGGTCAAAAAGCCAATTTTATTTTATATTTTTTTAGTCAACACATAACATATCTAGAATGATGTCCAAGAATTACGTGCAAATATAATATTTCTGTTAAAAATAGAAGATGGTATAATCACGTGGTCTACCTAAAAACAATAAAGAAAATTATTATAAAGATGTTCATCCTTGTTTGTTAAGCAATGTTATTTGTATTTATTTTGAAGATTTATTTTAGACTCATAATGAGAAAAAAAAATATAAGATAGAGAATCTACCATTTTTTATTTTTTCAACACTTATTATTTTGTATTTTTTTCTTTTATTATGAGTTTAAAATGAGTTCCCAAAATATGTACAAATAATATTTTTTTTTGTTAGGTTATAGTCGCCTTCTTGTTGGTAATCTAACGGAATCGTACTATTGTTTTGCATGAAGACTTAGGGATTTTTTTTTTAAACTAACAACAAACTTGGTTAAACCTATAAATTTAATTGATATGTACTAACAATGTCAATTAACAAAAATAGAGAAAAATAAAAAATTATAGTGGGTCTTTCATTATAATATGTAGTTATTTGTGTGAGTTGGCACTTTTCACTATTTTTATTAGCTGACAATAAAAAATTATTTTATAATGTTAGTACATTTAAATTAATATCTAAATATATTACTCTTTTCATTTTATAATAACTATCGTCTAAGGTACTGATATTAAAATAAAAAATATTTTTTTAGTCTTAACAATTGCTTATGTAATTTCGGGGTAGGGATGATAATTAGGTGACAATGCTTGAATATTCAAGTCTAAACGCTTTATTTCTTTTATTTCAAAGAATATCAACAAAAAAGAAAATAAGGTAAACTAAGTTTAAAGATGGATAGACCAAAAAAAGGCAGAAGTATCAAACTTAATACAAATTTGAGCAGAAATGTGAGGAGACATGGGGAAGAGAGTGCTAGCACCTCTGGGCGAGAGAAGGATTCGGGGAAAAAGAGCCGAGTAAGATGCAGACATGGGGAAACTTCTCGAATATGGTGGTGGTGGACACATAATAATTAAAATTCAATATCTGAAAATAAAATTGAATTGTAAAGATGATTTTATGAGAATGATTTTTGGAAATGGATCATGACTTGCACTGATTGGTGAAAAAATAATAATAAAAAAAGATTAGAGCTACGTAAATTGAAAATTGGGATAAATTAAAAGTAAGAGATAAATTGAGAATTTGACCAAGTTAGAGTACTTGCTAGGGTTATATTTATAAATGAAGAGTTAGTAACCCCACTAATTTTTATATTTTTATTTTTTTTTGGTAAATGAAGGCAGGCATGTTAAAACCCACACGATCCCACACCTGAGCTCTCTGGGGACAGTCCTTTTAGCAATGAAAAATACTCTCAGGACTAGCTAAGCATCTGGAGCATAGAGGCGAGCTTACTAAGATGACGGCCATATCGAAACATGTTTGTGGGAAGAGCATCATGGAGAATCAATGGCAAAAAAAGCTTCTTCAGAACTTGGACTCTCCACAGCCACATCCAGATCTCAACATGATTCCGTGGACAAAACCTCACTAGCAGCCAATAGTAAGCACTAGCCATTAAAGCCTAATTTGATAGTGCTCTCTGAAAAATTGCTTTGTCTTATAAAAGGTATAAGCTACTTTTTTTTGTTTGATAAATCAAAAAGTTAAGGTACTTTTGTTCCTAACTCTTAAAAGTTAGGAGTGCTCTTGGGAGCCCTCATGAGATATTTTTTATAACTGACTTATGCTCTCTAAAATTTAAAAGACTAATAAAACCTTACTCTTATTAATGATATTAAAAGTAGAAATTATTCTTTTTAATATTTATATCTATTAGAGTCATTTTAGATTTTAATAACAACCTTACCAAACATTACTTTTGTGGCTTCTATTTATTGAGAACAACTTTTACATTATTTTATCAAATAGCACTACTATAAATTTTCGAGAGCAACTTTTAGAGAACTTAGGGAGCTCAGCAACTCTTAAAAAGCCATAACAATACTAAACCAAGCCTAAGTAGACACTTGAACTAGCACCAGCCCAGGCCATCCTCACGGTTCCTACACACAGAGAGGGAAAGTCCCATAATGTAATCTCACAAGGCATAAGAAAGAGGCGTAGCAAAGCCACTCAAGTCCCAGGCCTCAACACTTCAAGCATCCCTAACTTCGGCTTTCACATTAGAGATATGCGCATAATCCATAAGATCATAGTTCACCCAAGCCAAACCAGACCACATACCAAAAAGAAAAGAGACCATTGCCCAATTGCCATTGGAAGCCCTCCTTAAGCCTTCCAAGCATGCACCACACTTTGACAAACAAAAAAAGCTCCCCTACAAGCAGAAAAAAGGCCTCTGTTACCCACATGAAGATACTTACTGCTCAAAATCTCACCCCAGAAGCTACCTTTCCGTTATTCCAGTGTTTTAAATTTGTTCATTGAATGCTGACATTGATAAAATAATGAATAAAAACTTGTTACGTTATGATATGTTTTGGTACCATTTAATCATTAGATGCATCAAAATTTATTATTTGAGATATGCAGTCAATTCTTATTTTGTATCAAAACAAAATCTCTAGTAGTCTCTAGTATGGAAAAAGAAAAAACAATAATGCTCTAACGTCAATATAATGCAGTTAAAATTAGGGGTGCTCATTATCGAATTAAATTAAAAATTACCAAAAAATTTAAATTGAATAACCAAAAAATTGATTGAAAATTGCAAAAATTGGTTTGTGTTTATTTATTTATTTATTTATTTGCAAGAACCGATGTGCTCAGTTCGGTTCAGTTCAATTTCAATTTCAAAAATTAAAATCGAGCTAAATCGAATTAATATTCTCTATTTTTTTCCCAGGATATTAGCCAAACTAAATTAGCTCTACTAATCCAGTTTTTTGCATGGCCCAAGCCCAATCTTTTAGAAACTCTAATACACTTCACACCTTCCCTTACTTTTACTTCAATTCTATAAAGTATAAATATAGATATGAGATATAAATATAATACAACACGGATATGATGATACAATAAGTTTAAAAATTATAAGATATGATATAGCTATAATATAACATATAAAATTAATATAAAAACATAAAATTAAAATTAAAATAGAGAAATAATAATTTAAATATCGACATATCTCTTGTAAACATATTAAAATATATTTATTTTATTGATTGCTTTATAATTTTCTTTTATATAGGTATAAAAATACCAAAACATAAATTAAAAATTTTTAAAATATAACTAGAAGTATTTAAAAGTATATGTAAAGTATCTAACACGACACGTATCGAATGCGGATACGACGACTATTTTAAAGTATTTGTGCAACATAGCTTTAATCTATGCGCCGCACTCTCTGCCCAACATCTCGCATTCACTCTCGCTTCATCTCACATTCTCACCGTCTCTTCTCCATGATTCCATCTCACTTTCACTCTCACTCCCACTTCCCACTTCCCTCTCACCATCTCTCACTGCATCACACCGCACGAAGTCAAGCTCACACTATGACAGTGCTGTCAAACTCGCAACACTCACTTCCTCTTCATCAATAGTAACAGGCAACTGCCCTCATCGTTAGAATGTTAAAAATTCAAAAATTTTAAATTAAATATAAAAATTCTAATATCATAAAATACTTAAAATAAGCATAAATACTAATCTAATTCTATAATTCGAATTCTAATAATTTAATATATTTAAAATAAAAATAAATACATAAAATAAGTACAATAATCTAATTTTTCAATCTAAATTTCAACAAATTAAAATAAAAATAAACACATAATAGTAATCCAACTATTAGTCTAACATATAATAAGTACAAATAAATTTAACTTCTAAATTTAAATATTGGTCCAAGTAATTTAAATAACAACAATGTTAACCTAACTAAGTTAATAACTTAAGGATAAAATAATAATTTTATATCGAATACTCGCGGGTATGGGAATAGTGATCCCCGCCCCCGCCCCTGCCCCGTTTAACATGCGGGTATTTAAAATTTTCATCCCCATTATCCACTGGGACAAAATCTTCCTCCCATATCAGCCCCGTTGCAAGTATTACCCGTGGGTATCTGTGGGGGCAGATTTTTTTGACATTCTTAGTTCCTTATGAACTTCTTAAAGTTTCCATTTTTTTCTTGTAAATTTCTATTTGAGTTTTCTTTGGTGTAAACATTTTTATAGGCCTTTTATCTTTTTCTTAAAAGAAAATTCTTTTGATTTTACTGTAATTATTTGTTGGGGTGTTATCAGTTTGAGATCTATGAATTTTCTTTTTTATTTAATTTCTAGTTCGAGGAGATTGGGTTTTGTTTTTCTAGTTGCAATTCTTATTAGATTGTTTGGAAAGCCTTGAAATTTAATTCAATTCAATGGTTTGAAACCAACTAATGACATGAAATTAAAATTTAAAAAAATTTAATCCAATAAAAATATTTAAAAGTAAATCAGACTAGAATAGATATGATTTACAACTCTTAACTTGATGAATTTAAGGTTAAAAATTAATATATTAAAAATACCCTTAACCTTATCTAATGAATAATTGAGTTATTAAAATATAATATTTTATTAATGAAGTATAAATTATCAAGATAAAGAATTTAAATTATTTTTATATATGTAATTGAATTCAATTTTATAATTTATTAATTTATTCTAAACATAAAAATTTAAATTATAAGATAATTAAATTTAATTACTGATAAAATTAATTTAATGTTATCTTATTTTTTCTTTCAATAACATGTATATTTTGAGATTTGTAGCGTAGAGCTTTATTTATTTATTTTTCTCTTTTTGTGCTTTATATATCTCTTGACTTGAATTCTAATTGTTGTGTTGTGCATTCTAAAAGTAGAAAACTGACCAAACCGAATCAATATATGTTCGATTCGAATTGGTTGGGTTGATGCATAAAAACAAAATCGATTAATTAATGTTTTGTATCAATCAGATTTGATGTAGTTAAATTTTCGTACAAAATCGGCTGTGAACACCCTAAATTATGGTGGTGATTAGATGAGGTAGGTAATATTACTCACCTTTTCTTTTTATTTTTATTTTTTAAAACGAAATGCACTTTGGCGCATTATCTGACGTGACCCGGGACGTGATCCGCTGGTTCCAGTCGTCATGCATGAAGCTATCTTTCGTAAATTACTTTTTCAATTATTCTTAGTGGGGTCAACATCATATTTTTTTTTTAATTTGTCATAGAATAAGTAGAAAATTTTATTTTATTATTTTTTCAAAGCTCATCAATTTTTATATAAAATTTATGTGATAAAATTATCATTATATAAATTATTTTAAACATTTACATACGTGTGGGTGGGTTTTTTGTCACAATCCACCGTAGAATAAGCAGGAAAAGTTACATACAGAATTTAATAGAAGTTGAAATTCAAACCGCCAGTTACGACCTTCCCCTTCATTCTTCATTGGTCAAAGTTGCCAGGGACAGCTGCATTAAATATTGAGTCATCCGATATGTCCAATATTTGCCACCGAACAATATATATCAGTCGAGTTTCAGGCTTCAGACTTAACACCATTATAATTATTAGCAACATTTACAGATCTGAAACAAATTTTCATCACTTTTATTTCTTCTTTTGTTTCTAAACTGATCTGAAGCAGAACACTATCAATGGAGGGAGAGAGACACTCATCAGAGGGTGCCCGGTACAGAGGGATTCGTAGGAGGCCATGGGGCAAGTTTGCAGCAGAGATTCGTGACCCCACAAGAAAAGGGACTCGCATATGGCTCGGAACCTTTGACACTGCGGAACAAGCTGCAAGGGCTTACGATGCTGCTGCTTTCCGTTTTCGTGGCCACAGAGCCATTCTCAACTTCCCAAATGAGTATGTCATTGGCCATCTCTCTCCTAATATTCCAAGCTCTTCAACACTTCCTTCTTCTTCTTCTTCTTCTTCTTCTTCTTCTTCCTTGCCTTCTCATAGTTCTGGTGAGGGCTTTGTGATGAGAGCCGGTTCGTCAAGACAACAGGAAGATGATGACACTCTTGAGTTGGAATACTTGGACAATAAGTTGTTGGAAGAACTCCTTCAGGGGCAAGAAGCTACACGCAGATATAGAACTCAATAGCAAGCTAGCTAGCTAGAAGGTTGGGATGTCTCTCTTGTCATTAATTGATTTTAATTTGTTTATGTATCTGTAATAATTGAAGGAATTTATAAGGTAATTAAGAGAAATAAGAGAGATAGATCTTTGTTCTCGTAAAGAGGCCCCTTTTTGCTAGGCACTCACGGGTAATTAATCATCCCATATATGTCTTCAAGTTAGCTCAAACTGCTACAGATACAATCATATATATTGCACAAAGAAAAAGCATCAGAAACTGTATGGCTAGCCAAGGAAAATGATTTTATGGGAAACATCTGGTTAGCTATCTTCTACGTCTATAAAATAACATTTCTTTTTTGGTTAACATCCTCAGATAGATATTCTAAGTCCCATTTCTTTTTAACAATTAACCATAGATCTCTATCATTAGTATAATTTTTCATGCATCTTTTGGCCATACAGCATTTGTTTAAAATATCTAGGTCTTCAAGACCAAGTCATATATCCTCCATAAGATTCGGAGGGATTAACAGAGCCCAGGTTAAGTAGTTCTGCTTACTATTGGTGTTGCAGGAGTTATTAGATTGTATTATTGATAATTAGCCAAGAGAAGAGTCAAAAGTTTTTTTTTTTGGTATAGTATACCATTACCAGATAAGATAAAGAAATTGTTAACAAGACAAAGAAGTAGTTAAGTGAACTTTCCTAGCAGCTGACAGAATTAGTAGACAGATTTACGTTATAAATTAGGTGAGTTCTCTGGTGCCTTGGCATACTTATACATTTTGTATATTTTTACAATTAATTAGTAATTCCATTAAATCTCAAACATTATTCTTTCTCATAGAAGCCAATACATCCTCTATAGTAGCCAACCACTAGAAACTATGAGGACTCGAGACAGCCTATTGGAAAGTAATTGGATTAGAATCCCCAATAGATGCGAACTCATATTCTTGTAGATATATAACATAATCTTTGAATCTAGTCAACTCAGTAGATATAGGAACTCACCCAAACCTCCTTGGTGAAGACAAAACAATATCTAGATTTTGTGCATTATCCCCAATATGTTGATTAGCATCAGCTCCAATAGTAGGATTAGTGGGATCATTTAGATCTAAAACAAATGGCAGAGACTCCGGAATAGAAGGAATAATTGTTGGAAGAGCAACATGCTCTTCTCTAAAGCTAATAACATGTGGCTTTTGAGTCGCAACCTGTTTTGATTCCCCTTCCAAATAAATAACATGATCAGATTCTATAATTTTGGTCATATGTGTGAGATAATAAAATCTAGAGCCTCTTGAGCCAATATAATATCCAACAAAGAAACCACTAATACTTCTAAGATCAAGTTTCCTTGTTTCTGGGTTATAAGGTCTAACCTTTGCTTTACAACCCCAAACACGAAGATGTTTTAAGGTATTCCTTTTCCCTATCATCAGCTCATATGGAGTCTTTGGAATAGATTTACTTGACACATGATTCAAAATGTAAGTTACAGTCCTTAAGGTTTCTCCCTACAAGAACTCTGGAAGAGTAGAATAACTAAACATACATCTCAACATTTCCATAAGGGTACGATTTCGCCTTTCAATAACTCCATTTTGTTGCAGAGTGCTAGGCATAGTGTATTGTGTCTCAATAACATAATCCTGGAGAAATCTAGAAAAAGGCTCAGGATTTCTGCCAGTTTCATCATATCTACTATAAGATTCACCACCTTTATGAGACCTTACACACTTGATCTGTTTGCTAAATTTTAACTCAACAGCAACTTTGAATGTTTTGAAGGCATCTAAAGACTCAGATTTCTCATGCAACAATTCAACCTATCCATATATTGAGAAATCATCGATAAAAGTGATAAAGTATCTAAAACCTCTTAAGGCAGTAAGAGTATTAGTATGAATCAATTGCAGTATTCTTTCACTTCTATTAACCTTATTCTTTCTGGCTCTAGCAGTGAGTTTTCCTTTCACACAATCAATACAAGTTTCAAAATCGGAAAAAATATAAATCATGAAGAATGTTCTCTTTGATCAATCTCTCCAATCTTTCTCTAGAAATATGTCCTAACCTTTTATGTCACAACATATAAGTGCTTTCAACAACTCTATCACGTTTATTCCCAACAATACTATTAACATCAGATTGTCGTTGGCCAACAAAAAGAGGTTCAACATTCAACATATATAAGTCATTTGATAAAATGCCACAAACAACCAAAATAGAGCCATAATATATATAAACTCTTCTACCACCAAAGTGAAAGGAATATCCACAACTATCCAAAGCAGAAACAGAAATCAAATTCCTTCTCATCGAAGGTGTGTAAATAGTGAATTTCAAGATTAATTCATGTCCACTACATAATTTTAAACAAATTACCCCATATATGCTTCACTTTGACATTGACTCCATTTCCCATTGTGATCGCCAATTCTCCTTCACTTGGCTTTCTCCTGGTTTGGAGCTCTTGTAATGAATTAGTGATATGAACGCATGCTCTAGTATCTAACCACCAAGTATTAGAAGGAATATCAACCAAATTTGATTCAAAATATACTAGAGTTAGATGATTACCTTTTTTTTTTCTTTCAAGCTAATTCTTAAACTTATGACAATCAGACTGCTTATGTCCAACTATATCACAAAATCTATAATTGCCAGTAAACTTTGGCTTGATTTTGGTATTTTCACCAACTTCTTGAACTGAAGAAAGATCAACCTTATTGCTTCCCTTCTTCTTGAATTAAGGCTTACTACTTTTCCCTTTAGGAAATTTCTTTTTATTATCACCGTTCTTTTGAGAAGCCAACTGCACAACATGACCTTTGCTTTTTTCATAGTTTGCTCTTCTTGTGTAAGGATTGAGATCAACTCATCGATCGACCACTCATCCTTTTGCGCATTATAAGAAGTTCTTAACCTATCGAACTTAGATGGAAGAGAATCCAATATTTGCTAGACTAGAAAATCGCTTCCTAACTCCACTTTCACGAACTTTAATTTGTTGTACCAATTAGTGAGCTTTATGGCATGCTCATGAACATCAAAAAGACCATCATACTTGGTCTTGGTCAGCAGATTAAGATAATATGCTTTCTCAGTCTTATCAAACTTCTTGAATTTCTTGCCGACTAATTCAAGAAGTTCGTTTGCGCTGTTTGTCTCAGGGATATTATCCTTAATAGTTTTGTCCATGCTGTACTTCAAGGTCATCAAGCAAATCTTGTTAAAATATGCCCATTTTTCATGTTTTACCCTATTAGCATCAAAAGACTAATCTGTGGGCTTTGATGGCTTATCTTTAGTGAAAGTAGCATAAATATTCGAAACAGTAAGGTACAATTTTATAGATTCAAGCCAATCCTCATAATTTATCCCATTAAGCTTTATCAATGTGCTCATATTCACAGGCAAGGCTGAAGTTATTTCATACATTAGTAGGAGATTTTTATGTCAAGCATATCAATATAAAACTGAGCCATTGACAATAGTACAGTTCCTTCATGCAATCGTAATCCTGCTGAAGGGTCTCGGATTATGTTACATAAGTAAACTCTTAATAGACAATAGGATCATATCTCTAAAGCTAGTATTGAGAGGATACTACGAACTTTAAGGACACAATTATCAACGTCAAGAATTACGTCAATAAAGGCAAACTGAATGGTAAGTACATTATCTACATAATCCTCAATGCAACAAAAGTAATAATACTATTCACAAAATTGACATTTCATCACAATTGGTCTCTCGAAAGCGAGCTCATAATCATGACAAATGTCTCACAACAATATCAATATATTTTACATAGCAATTCTCAAAGTGATATTACACAATGTTCAACAATATCAGCATTTCACAAATTTTCAATGTACAATATATAATAAACATAAAGAGAACAAAATTATCTCAATAAGCAAAATAAATTAACTCTGAAAGTATGCTTAACATAGTATGGTCAACAATAGGACAAATATGTACAAAATTTTAGGCCCAAATTTGGAGAATACCATATATTTTTGAGCAATTTAAATCTGAAACAAGTTAAAATAAATATTTTCAATACTCAAAAAATAAAATAAAGTTCACTAATAAATTTATCTCGCCTGAACCTGCGCTAATAAACTTACACGTGCTCCAACGCGCCTGAACCCACTAATGGGCCTCGCACGTGGCCACTGTTTGTCATTTCCTTCCTCTGGTGAGTTACCAATAACCTGTGGGACATAATCCGAGTCGAGGGCGATTTCTCCCTCGTCCGACCACCATTTGGGGCAATTCTTGTCCCATTAGATTTGCCTTTCAATAGTTTACAAAACCCTTATACTATTGTGATGAATTGTAGACAATAATTTCTGGGCTCGTTCGAAGAACTTTCGCGTGGGTTTCCGTAGTTTTTTGCAAATTTCTCTTTTGTTTCTCAACAAAATTTTGTGATCTATAGCTCTTTCGATGCGGTTTGAAGAGCTCTACAATAACCCTATGATAATCGAACACAATTTGGCCTAGATAACAAAGTTGGAGGTTCGATCAATGGTTAGGGTTTTTCATGCATGTACTGATTTAACTTTTCAAACACCTTATCTCTCATAAAAAATAAGTTCTACAGCCATAACTAAGATTAAACTTGGCTTTGATACCAATTGTTAGAATTTAAACTCTCAAATATTTTTTTTAACTTTGGTTAAGGCATGTAACTAACACAAATCATTAAGTAAGATTGAGTTTTGTGTTTACCTGGAGTGATTGAAGAACTTGAAGAATCCATGGTTGGTGTTAGAGTTGTTCCTCAACTTTAAGAAGTAAAGAGAGAGATCCAAGAGAAGAGAGAGAGAGAGAGAGAGAGAGAAAGTGGAAGTGGAGAGAAACTTCTCCCATTCCCATTATAGCCAAATGAGCTTCCTATCTCAATAGGGCAATAGGAGCCTATATGTATAGGGTTAGGAAAAGGGGCTCTCCCCGTGTCAATAAAATATAGTGCCAAGCCACCCATTATAGTAAGGCCTATACATAAGACTCATATCATATCCTTTTATATCATTAAGCCCAATAATAATATGGATCATAAAATTGGGGCTAAACAAAATGTTTCAACAATTTGACATCCAATTAATCTAAGTTTTAAAATTAAAACTTATAATTTGATTTATGACACTCTACTAATGATAATCCATCAAAATCGGCCTACTTTTTACATATCTATCATATTGACGCGCAGAAAATGTTTGGTCTGATATAATGTATCATCTACTTTTGATAGAATTGGTAGAATCAAATTAAACATTAATGTTGATAAAAAAATTAAATTTAAATTTAATTCATCATGTGCATTTGATATGACATAAATAATTCTCAAGCAAGTTATCATTGAAGCTTGTGGTATGTAATGAATTTGAAACGAGTTAACTTTCCCTCATCTAAATTTTATGTCACCAAAATGAAATGTATCTAATATAAAAAATATATATAATTTTGATAAAAATGTTAGTAACTTTAAATTATCACAATTTTAGTAGTAAAAGGTTTAGATAATTTGCCTTAAGTTCTAAACTTTGTACCTCTAGCTATTTGTAAAACAAATTGTGTGTTAGTCATTTTAAAATTCAAATTTGTCCATTAATCATAGCTAGTTTTACTTAAAATTATTTTGCTCAAAAGCGATTAATTGTAGTAAAAATGAATTGTGATCTTAAATAAACTTTACTCATAATATTAGGAATTCAAATTTTGAAGTTAATTCATATCATAGAGTTGCCTCTTTCATAAATGTATTACCTAATCACTATTTTCAACTTGAAATAACGTTAGTAATTCACAGTTTCTCTTATTCTCTCATCAACATTATTATTATGTACTTACATCATGTAAAAGTTTTCCTTTTAGAAAATCGATATTCTTCTGAATTTTTTTTATAGATTTCAATATATGGTTTAAAGAATTTAATTTGAATGCATTATCGGTGTAAAATTTTTTTACATGAATATCCAATTATATATTGTCACATTAGTAAAAGTCTTTGATATAATCACCCACTATTTGGTCATGCAAATAAAAAGTTTTGATTGAATGACAATGTCAGTATTCTCCAATTAAACTCTAGTTTAAAAAGGAAAAATATTTGAATATATTCTATATATATAAATATTTATTTGCTTTGGATTAGGGAATGGACTTTAATAAATCAAGGGATGACAAGTGTATTACTTGTTCCATAATCATTGCAAGATATTATATATAAAGATTTATGGAATACTAATCAAGCAAAGTAGTTCCGCACTTGCGCTTTTGGGGAGTTATTGCGTTTCCCACCGACCTTGCTGTTTGGCTATCTGCCGTTCCAAAAAAAGTTGGATAAAAACTTTTACTTTGGGCTTTTCTTTCTTTTTTATTTTTTATTTTTTTAGTTTGGGTATACTTACGATAATAAGGTGTAAATTTATGAATTTATACATATTACTTAAACCTCTCTCCACTAAGTCATTTTTAGTAACTTAGTTTTACTTTGGGTATGTGGGTATGTATGCATGCATATTTTTAATTGAGAAATATTTTTTTAATCCATGAGTTAGACACCATTTTAGATACTTGGCAATTAATATATAAATAATTGAGAATTTTATTTATGATTCTATGTGAAAAGGTAATTGATGAATTTGATATATCCTTTCATTTGATTCATCATTAATATAACTAAAATTCCAAATTATTAATAGATAATTCTCCATTTTTCATTTTATACGAGCAAAATATAATTAAAATTCCTATTTATTTGTACATAATTCTCCAAATACGTTAATATTATCTAAAAAACTAATGTCCAAATAACAATCTTGTTTTTAATTAAATGACTTCATGTTCGTCAAAATTTAACTTTTATATATAGGGAGCATATTACATGAGAGGGGTGATTTATTATGAGAGTAAGAGAAGTAAATTTGGACCGTATAATTATATATAAATGGTCAAGATTTAAAATTATTTAAAAATTATATAATCACTTAAAAATATCATGTAATTTTATATATTAATTTTGACTATTTACGTAAGATCCAGTGATCAAAATTTATCGCTCTCATTCTTATAATAAACACACTCCTCTTGTATAATAAGCTATCGTGCTTATAAGGCAAGAATTTCCTATCTAAACATTTGTTCAAAAACTAGGGGACTATAATGTACTGAAAAGACAGAAACGAAAACGAAATAACGGCATGACGTTGGCAAGTCAACCCGCTATCTCACTTCTGCATGATGGTGACCAGTGGCGATTAATTGGCAGAAAAACTTCTGTTCTTAGTGATGCCTTCGGTTATTCTTCTCCAAAATTAACTCAATTGCACGTACACTTACGACCAACTTATGCCAAGTTCATGAATGAAAATTGCGTAATCACTAAGCAACATCACTATGTAGTATTCAATCAATCACGAGTACTGCACACGGACTTGGGATAAAAACAGTTGAAACATATCATTCCTAACAAACCTTACACATCATTGTTAAGACAAGTCCTACTGATGCAATTCTCACTCACAATCTAGGAGTTCCTCCAACAATTTGTCATCCAAACACTCGAACTCAAAAACTTGTTTACCAAACTCGGTCTTAACAACATTTGAAGATGATGATGAAGATGAAGATGATGAAGAGGACTTGGTAGGAGAAGCCACATTGGCATTGCATGCAGCAGGATACTCATTTGGAAAGTTGAGAATGGCCAAAGTACCTCTCATACCAAAAGCAGCACGATCATAAGCTCTTGCAGCCTCCTCTGCAGTGTCAAAAGTTCCAAGCCACACTCTTGCTCCATGCCTTGCTGAATCCCTTATCTCTGCAGCAAACTTCCCCCATGGCCTCCTCCGTACTCCTCTGTACTTTCTCTCACTTGGTTCCCCTTCCTTGACCCTTTTTCCCTCTAAGTCCTTTTCCATTTGTGTTACACTTGAGTAAGAATCTTAGCTTGAGCTAGCCTTTTATATTGGCCAGAATGTGCATGTAGTTGTTGGCTTACAGTGAAAATTTTACCACGGATTCAATGTATATGGGAAAAGTTTATCATCGTGCTGAAAGTGTAGCTTGTGATGATGTAGGCTGGTTCTCGAGTTCAACGTATGTGGATCACATAGTGGTCATTGTAATAAGGTCACCTCAAGCATTTTTGTATTATCCACAATTCATAAAGAAAGCCATCCTATTGATATCTTGGATCTAACGGGACAGAGAGGGTGAGGTCAGATTTCAGAAGGATCATAGCAAAACAAGGTTATGCTAGTGCCTAGTGCTAATTGAATCATTATTAGCAACACCTAATGGAAATTCGGATATAGAAAAATAACCATTTGTACAAATTGTACTCCCCCCTTTGCCACTTGTTTCCATATATTAATGATCCCAGTTGATCACAAAGATCAATTCTGTAGTGAAGTTCTGATGAGAAGATTATATATGATTAAGTTAAAGGGTTGGATTGGGACATGAAGATGTTAAATTAAATTCATCACGTGGCTCATAATATTTTAAGGTGAAACATTGAACTTCAGTAGTTTTAACCATCTCTCTTACATCATGGGTTTTGGACGAAACTGAACGTGGTGGCCTCCTCTTTAATCTGCAATGTTTGCTGTCAATGTCATCTCAAACCTTTTCCTTAAGGTGAATGTAGTAGTAAGTCAAACTAAAAATAATTATAAAAATGTAGCAGTGTAATCTCCATCTTCTTTTTCCACCCTTGTTTTACATCGTGGATTTTATTTTTGCATAAGAAACTTATAAAACCAATTTAAGTACTTTGCCTAAGGAGATTGCGCATTTAATTACCAGAAACTCCTGGTTCAAACTTCAAGCACTTCAAGGTCTATGAGCAAAGATGTGATTATATATATCCACAAGCTAAGTGATGTGGTCACACGCCTCAATTAGCTGCAACTGAACAAGAAAAGAAAATTTGATAGGTGAGAGTTCTCCACACGCGTCCACCAGGAGAACGCATGCCAGAGTCTAGTTGTTAACAAAAACTTATCCCTGCAGGGCCATGTTTATCACCATTTTCCTTTTTCCACAGGTGGAAAGGAAAAGTTTCAGAATTACAGTAGCTATGAAAATTGAGAGATTCTTACATGAATATAAATATAATATATTATATTTAAACGTAATCATAATAAAAAATTGATCTTGACAAACTTTATTTAAAATATACTCATTTGTTTCAAAGATCCATTAATTTTATTGTAAATATAACTAAATATAAGGCATTAGGTTTGAATTTATATAAGAATTTTTATAAGATATCTTAGCTGCTAAGAGGGGTGGATGGATAAATCAAACGAGGTCTTGACCAATAACTATGTTCCAGTGAACATGTTGACATTGGCCCTTGTTGATTGCTTTCTATCCCTAACGTCAAAAAGCAATCATAAAAGCCGACACATAATGATCTGCAGTCCAATGTAATCCCAAAACATAATTAACATGATTGGCCAAAGTACAAAGCAAACAAAAACCGACAAAAAAAAAGGAGGAGAAAATCTTCCTGTATGTTTAGTGTTAGGCGGAATGAGAATCAGCCTTTGTCCTGATCCCAAGGAATTGGGACGCAAATGAATTCATTTGATTTGATCTTAATTATCGAATTAATGGAACATGAGAACTCAGGAGACTCTCCCACCCATTAGGTTAGTTTTCTATGTTGGGTTCTCCTAGTGGGCTTATTAACATGACAGAACTTTAGCCCAAATATGATGTCACTCCCCTAGAGGATGTCAAGGGCATTCTTGTCTCAATCTGTCCCACCAAAGTTGAACCTTTCCAGTAGCATAGTTTGAAGATCTGCAGTTTTGCACACAATCATGCTTGTACTCAGCTGGCATCAGAAAGAATTTTTCAAAGCATCCCTTGTTTCACTCATCACATTTCCTAAAACCCCATGATTCATAACCTGCATCATGCTCACATTAATCCATTAAATATTCAAGTAACTCATCTAATGACTATCTATAAATGATCAACTTGTTAAGCTTTGAAAATCTTATTGTTTGGCCGACGTATAAAAAGAGAAAAACCAGTTGGTGTAAACGATAGAATCCAACCTCCTGAGCAACCTTTAGAATTCACTGAATTAGAGTTGAATTCCTGTGCGTTACTTTGATCAATCACAGGGATGCTGTTGATGAAGGGAAATTTGAGGTTACATGGTCTTGTTCTGGTGGGAATGTGTAGTCCTCGGAAATAGGACTAACATTGAACCTGCTTGAAACGAGCATCTCAATAACTTAAAGTGGTTTTTTTTGATGAAATTCCGTGAATGCAAAGGAAAATTTTGAAGGATTTTCTATGAAAAATTGAAAACAGCAACAAATGATGGAACTTGGAAGTACTCTGAAACAAAGCTAAGGTTGAAAAAATAGAAACAAACATAATAGTTTGTTACATGCATCTATGATTTTTTCAGAAACTAATAGTCTAATATCATATCAAACCTTCAGAAAAACGTGTCATACGTGACAGCGCACCTTGAAATATTTTTCAAAAGATTTGACGTAATAAAAATAATAAAATTTCATAATTTTTTGGGCACGTATGGTTTGATTTCTTTGTGCTAGTTCTGTATAAAATGAAAAATCAAAGATAAAAGAGCCAGCATAGCAATATTCTGATTCTCATAAATTCTACAGTAAACATTCACTTTAGTTCGGGAAAGATGATAATAAATGCTGGAACATTCATGTGCTGGAGACTTCTGATCACATGAGTTGAGCCGTCCAACATTTTGAAGTATTTTTCTCTTGTTCTCATGACCTCAGATTATCAACAATAAATACGACAAAATAGTCATTTTTTTTAGGGAGATATTTAGGGATTGATTTTTTCTTGTAAAAATTTTATGTAATCTAATTATATGTTTGATTTTTACCATTGATTAAATTCTCTTGTAAGTCCTAGGCTAAAGTTCACTTTTCTATGCAATAATAAAAATTAACACATAATTAGATTATGTAAAATTTTTACATGTAGAATACATTTACAGAGAATTTGGAGGAAGGCAATGAAACATGGGATGAGGAGTTACAAGGTTGGAGGTCTGAAATAGCCGTTCAATATCAACTTTTTACATCAAATTAGGAGTAATTAATTTTGTGGCCATATTGACATTGAAGAATCATTTTAAAGTATTTATATTAAATTGAAAATCAAATGGATAATACTTCTATCTATGTAGAACCAAAATGAATGTTTTAATTTCGATTAAATAATCATTCAAAATTATCTGAGAAACAAATATTTGGTAAAAAAGCTTTCATTGCTCCTAATGTTGGTTGAAAAAAAAATGTTGGATTAATACAGAAACTAGCGCGGGTGACATGGTTATTTTTTGTCATTTGAATGTTACATATTGGATCCTATGGTAGGGTTAGAGGGCACTAGGACCATCTAAGACACTGATCTGCTAAGAGCTGACTTGTGAGTCTGGGGGCCATGGCAACTTTCGGATAGAAGAAAAGTGTAAACTCTAATAGTGACACACTGAAAGATTTTGTTTTTTTCTTTTTCTTTCTTAAGTAAAAAAGGATATAATCACAAATTTACATTGAACCAAATCCTTTTTTATATACCTTCATTATAAAGTCAAACCCTGATCCCTCGTGCTTATCTTGGTGTTGTTCCTTTTCCTTGTGACTGGCACATGTGCATGTTCCTTAGAGCTCATAACTAATCCAATGCATTGATTTCACGGCTTCTTCACTTTCATCACGTCTTCTTTAAATTATATTATTAAATATGAATCCTTTCTATACAGGATAATAAAGATCTTGTGTACCCTGCCCATAAATCTTCAAGGGAAGGCCTTCTTCTCATATCTCACATTCAGAGTTTTTCATATGGCATTGAAGCACAACCACTCTTACAAGCTTGAATATCAACCTCTCCCACCCCTCAAAACCCAGGATAACACAGTCCATCACACACCACTACCTGCTTCAGACCCTTCTTCACTCATATTTGCCATTGTTGTGCCCATCATCTTGGCCACCCTTTTCATACTTATCAGCTACCTCACTTTTGTTACCAAATGCTGCTCAAACTGGCATCAAGTTAACCCATTGAGATGGATCTGCATCCTACGAGCTCCACAGGATGAAGAACCCTTCATAGCATTCTCTCCTAGGATGTGGAACTTTGGCCTTGATGAATCTTCCATCCAAGATATCCCAGCATTTCAATTCACAAAAGGAGAAGGTGGTGATGAGGATCAAAGTGTCTATGGCTGTGTGGTTTGTTTGACTGAGTTTCAAGAACAGGATATGCTTAAAGTTCTTCCCAATTGTGGCCATGCATTTCACTTGGATTGCATTGACATTTGGCTTCAAACCAATGCCAATTGCCCTCTTTGTAGATCAAGCATTGCCGGCAACACGCACTGTCCGATGGACCATATCATAGCCCCAAGCTCTTCTCCTCAGGACTCTCAGTTGCTCTCTAACATGGGCAGTGATGAAGATTTTGTGGTCATTGAACTTGGGGGAGAACATGAGGGAACACTGCCACAGATGCAGCAAGAAGTGAATGACTTAAGGGAAAGCCTAGCACATAGTAGGAGTCACTCTGCAAGGAAGATGGTGCAGTTGAAACCAAGGAAGTGCCACCATGTTTCCATCATGGGGGATGAGTGTATTGATGTTAGGAAGAAAGATGACCAGTTTTGTGCTATTCAGCCTATTAGAAGATCTTTCTCAATGGATTCTGCAAATGATAGACAAGTTTACTTGGATGTTCAAGCCATCATACAACAGAATAGACATCAAAACGAGGCCAGTGCCAGTGAAGATTGTAACAGCAGAAACCGAAGATCATTCTTTCCATTTCGTTATGGTCGGGGATCAAAAAGTGCGGTCCTTCCTCTGGAGAACGAGGTTTAATGTAAGATGACTCTCTTTAGAAAAAAATTCTTTCCGTTTTTCTCTTTTGTTTTCTGAATTTCCAGTCTTTAAATTTGAATAGGCTGATTGAGGAGTAACACGTAAATGAACATAGGCATATGCAGAGTGATTTTTGCAACAACAGTGCCGTACACATCACCTTAAGTCTACACAATTTTATGCATTTGATTAGAAATGTGTTCATCTCGTTTTCTGCTTATCTAAATTCTGATTCTGTCACATAATGTGAGAGAAATGTTTGTAAAAATGATTTGTTACCAGCATTTTTTTTTTCTTTTGCAATGATAGTTAATGATAAAGTGAGTGTGCCACAAGGACTATGGTCAAAAAACAGTAGCATTGCATTTAGTGTCATTGCTTAAATCACAAATGAAAGCAAATGATTACTTGCAGCTTTCCTTAATGTTCATGATCTCTCGTCCTTTCTGAGTGCCATTTGGGTCCGGGGGATGAAGCTATGGGGGGGCGAAGAATGCAGAGAGCTGGTGGCATGGCACTTGGAGAAGCTATCAATTGGAAGCAAGAGCATAGGGGGACCCATACAATGAGAAGCCATAAGTAGCAGCAGCATGAGAAACGCTCTCTTGGAAATCATCACCTCAAGTTTCCTTTTGCTTCACCCCACTCACATGGATACTGAGCAAGTGCAATGCAAAGTGCACACACACAGCAATAAGTATGGTTTGCTTTTTGACACCAACTTGGTGCTCCTGTTCCTCGCTTCCTCTGGCATCACCCTCCCCATATGCCTAGGCATTACTATTACTGGACCTTTTGCATTGTGATATCAAAATAATATCAGAAAGGGCACGGACAACATGTGTATGCCAGAGATAGATATCTGCCAAGATCATAGAATAATAATGGCGTGCAGGATAGCTTGTGCAAAGCGTAATCTAGTATTGGACTGCTATATACGACAGAATTTTAAAGGTTTAATTGCTCTCTGGTTTTATATTTTACTGACAGTTTATGAATACTTAGTGAATTGATGACAAATCATGAAAACTTATATACCTTTCACTCTCTCCTTCTGTGTCATTAATTTATTCTGTTACAGAAACTAAAATAAATTTACTTGTGTAACTAAATTTATCTTGTACAAATTTCAATGGTTTTGAAAGTTCGCAAATACCCCTTTTATTGTGATATAATTAGTTCAATAACTCTAATGATAAGACTGAAGTTCATCTCAGATACCATATTATTTAGCATTTAAGGGTCAATTTGCTTGGCAAAAGTTATCTTATTTGGGATGAAAAGTATGTAATTAGTTTTCGTTGTCACTTTTGATTTCAAAGGAAGACAAATAACCATGAAAAGGATAAATGGGGTAAATAAATTAGGACACTGGACACCATAAAAGATTTTTTTTTTTTTTTTTTCCTTATCGTTCCTACACCTGGAAGTGGAAGGCATTCCCAGACCCCTTTTAGCCCCTTTTAGCCCCCAGCCTTACGGACCTTCCAACATCAAGCCGAGGCTCAGTTAAAAGTCACCAATGAATCTATATACGGCAAAGAATAAAGTTTCCATAAAACTAAAATAGAAGGGACAATCATGGCTTGGAAATTCAAGCACACCATATGCTTGAAAGCAAGAACCCCCCCCCCCCCCCCCCCAACACAAAAAAACAAATAATGTGGGACAGAGCAAAGCCATCACTCAAAAGCTTGCAGTGCTGGGATTTACAGTGGGAGTTTCTGGAGGTCTGCTATAAACATCATCAAAATGAAGATTAAATTCTCCTGCCTCTAAGTCATCTGTGTAAGTTGTCCTAGATAATCTGTGATGATCTCTCCAGTACAATCGTTGTTCTTGATCTTGATCCTCTGACCCTCTATCAGAAAACTTACCATAATAATTATATTCCGTTCGGTGAATGAAATCAGGAGGCTCAAAAAAGCTTGTCTGAACCTGTCCGCCTTGTGCGTGAGTTCTAGCCCACCAATGACTCCCGGTAGCGGGGGACAGTTCGTTAGAATTTCGATCATTAATTAGGCTTTCCCTGAAGATGGGAGCTGAGGTGGAAGCCCCAAGATGAGATGCAGCCCGATCCTCGCAATACTCATTTGAGTATTCTTCAGGCTCATTCTGTGTCAAGTTGGAGCGCATCCAAAATTCTCTGGAATGGTGCTCAGTTACTCCGAATGGTTCTGATGGAGCATCTCTCATAGTCTCATTATGAGGTCGAGACGCATAATACCAGTCAATAAGATAGGGATGATTGTTTTGGTTGGCTTCAATCAACCACAATGAACCCAAGTGATTGCCAGTTACAAAAGTACTGTGTGGCACTTCCCTGGACATAAACCTGTTTCTGTCTCCATTGCTTCCCACATTAGGACTACCCCTCCACATTCCAGGAAGGGAAAATGCATGTCCATCTCCATGTCCTGGCAACTTCTGCTCTCTGAAGGTTCTAAGATTTAGCAAAAACCGCTTCCCCTCAGCACCCGGTTCCCATGATGGATAGCTACTCTGAAAACTGTAATGACAACAGAAGTTAAACAAAACTAAAAATCATATTGGCAAAGTTCACATCTGTGCGTCACAACTTTTTGTGAGTAATAAAGGATTTATAGAGACCAAAATCCAACTATGGGAGTAGAAACATCATTTTATTTATGTTCCTAATGAAATACCACAAATTTTCCATACTTTCTTTCTCCTTGTTCTGCGTCTCAAAATTATTATCATTGTCCTTTAATTTCTTGTATGATTGCCATTTACACAAAAATGCCATTGACAGAACACGGCAAGAGAAATATAACATGGAGACTAAAAGTAATGGAGCTGTTAATTTCAGGTTTATGAAGATTTCAATTTTCCAAGAGAAAAATGTGAGTTTGGGAAAGTGAGAAACTTCTGCAGTGTTATCTGTTTGTCAGTTGGACTATCTCTATGATTTCCACAGCAGTATGCAAGAGAAAGACTTGGTATATCAATTTTTGTTTCTAAAAAATGCATGGTTTCATAATGATCACAACAGTAAGGAAGTAATTTTTGAAGGCAAAAACAGATTAACGGATAACTGATGGAACAATCCCTTCCTGAAGCTAAGGAAGTTAGATAATTAACTAATTATCTGTTTCCCAATTAATTCAATCCCCCCCCCCCCCCAAAAAAAAAAAAAGAAAAAAAAAGGAGAGAAAAGGTAAAACCTAACCATTACCCCATTGCAACTTCTATTAAAGCTTGAAGGCAGGATAAAGAACAACATTTAAAAGAAAAGTAGTTTAGGCCATGTCCTAATCTTATGACCTGAGAGATCTGTTGAAACAATCTCAATGGACTAACAATGTAATGGAACTATTAGTCCTATGATTAAAACAAGCTCCACCAAGACCATACCTCAACAATGATTTCTCCATCTTCCCCTGGGAGCTCCTTCGGCTACGTGGTGCATTGTATGGGGAACCATAACGACTGTTTCCATGTTCTTGAAAATCAAAGGTGCTAAAACTGTTACAACATCAGGGATACAACAAAATATTATTAAGATTGTCCACCACTAAGATATTAAAACTGAGAACCAAAAAATTAAAAAATTCATAGAAGCCCCAAAGAATGGCTAGAGGAGAGGGATGCAAATTGAAAATTTCGAAAATCATAACATTCCAAGCTAACCTGCAAACATGACCAACACCTTCTACATTTACAGTGAAATCAGAAATGAACTGCAAGATATCATCAACCCGCTGCAAAATGCGGGGGTAAAAAAATAATTAATACATTATACTATATGGTGTATAAATAAAGTTATATCCAAGTACAGCAATGACCTTTGGAACAACAAACAGGAGTAAATATGGAGTGAGGAAAATCGAGGCCATCTCCTCAAGTAACATCATTCCCGTATACTGCACCACATAAAAATATTGGAGCATCAGCAGTAATATTCAAAACTATGCTATGGAGAAAACAAAGAACAGATATGAGTGGATCTAGCTTAATGTGAATGCATTAAACATCTCAGGTAGAGTACCTGGAATAAGGTTTCAAACTCGATGCGAACCATTTCAGTACTTTCTTTGCTACGCCATCTCTTTGGCATATAATGCGTATGCTGAACCACCATAGACATTGCTCCCTCAGGATATAAGACCAGAAGCTCAGGTATAATTGCAGCCCGGCTGATGGCAGTTATAGTTCCAAAAACAGCAGCATACCAAAACAGGTTCCGACCAAATATCTGCAATGGGTTTTCATTAAAAAAAAAAAAAAAAATTAATGACTGTCATGACGTTCTGTATAACTTCGGCAAAACTAACAGAAATCCATTACATGGCCCTCTAGCAGAGACTCCTCAAGAAAGGCAATGATGATCAGTATTGCAGCAAAGCCACCCGATACAAAAGAGATGAATTTTGCAATGATTGATATGATAGGTGAAGGAAATTGCTTGAGATATTCAGAAGCATGCAAAACACTGCTATTAATCCGATGCTTGAAGAGATGGTCCACCTATGACACAAGTTATGGATTAGCTTTAGCATAAATGTAATAGAATACAAGATTCTGTTAAATATTATAGCTAGGTACTATCACTTTCAAACTATTAATATTTACTACCACTTTCAAGCAATTAATACCTTTATAACAGAAGTACAAATACAACAGAAAATTAAATCTCCAACAACTTTCAAAATGCCATATACAACTTAATAGTAACTATTTAGTAATATATAGGCTCTCTTCAAATAACTTAAATAAAAAAAGTTTAATAATTATGTCAAAAAAACATGAAATTCATTTGACTCATCAATGTTTACTAGCGAATTAAAAACCTAATTCAAAAAATGTGCAAGGGCAAGCAAGCTAAAATTATTTCCAGTCTAGGAAGTAGAACAATTAACCACTCATGTGGTTAATTAAGTCAATAAGTGGTTATTCATTAACTGCTATTTGAACATCGTTAACCAGTCATGTGGTTGATTGTTCCTAAACTAGAAATATTTTTTACAAGAATTCCTTTCTTTTAATTTCCTCCCTTATTTTCTTGTAACTCACATCTTTCTCCCATGATACCTTTTTTTCAGATATTAACAGGGAATACATGTGTTAGATACATAACCACTCATGAGTCTCTACCAAATAGCTTAAGCTTTTAGAAGAGTCGCTCTTTGGCATGGTAAAGAGTGGAAATAGAAGGAAAACCAAGAAAAATAATAATATACCTCATTGAATTCCCTGAAGATCCACCTTGACAAGTTTGACCATCTTCGGGATGATGCCGTGCTTGGATGATTATAAAATTGTTCAGCATGCCTCAGAAAGAGATATACCAGCATAAATATGACAAGAAATGGAGAAAGTAAAAGCATTGCAAAACCAACTACCATAAGCCTTTTCTGTAATGCCTTTGGATTTGACACAAAATCCCTTTTCACACAAAAGTTTCTGCAGCAAAATTTAGTTCAAAGGAGAACATAGTCATTGAAAAAGGTACGGTATAATGAACATTCTCATAAGAATTACGTAACTTAATCATCACATATGTAAATCTAAATGCATTCAGGAGAAAACAAATTCAAAATATAACAACACAACCCAACTCTGATCCTACTATAGTTTCAAGTATAATATACAAAAGAACATGAAATGTGTCTCTGAAGAGCAACCAATTTATTTTAAATAAGATATCAATAGTAATCTTCCATGAGGTGCCGTCCTGCATCTAAATGGTCATTGCATCCTTCAACCAACAAATCATCAACTCAAAATGGTTTAAAGAAAAAACATAATGAACACACCAAAGATGATAAAAATTCATACACATTATCAACAAAATTACAGGATTAAATGATATTGAACACTCTTATTGTACCAAAGAAGATATTTGTATAATAACTAACATACCGATCAAACATGCTTTGCAAGATGCACCAATTCAGAGTCCACTCAAGGGTCTTGGTTAGTATTAGACGATAATGGGTTCCATTAGGACTATATGTCACTGTAGGACCAGCACCAGGAACCCACTGAGAAATGGGGAAAGCAAGCACACCCTTGTTAAGCATTCCAATTAAGTAGTTCTCCTTACGCATCAATCTCATGACCATGTCATGGGCAGACATATCCTTTACCACACAAAGCTGTCGAGAACTTTGTACCATAACAACCTTTTCAAGAATAGTAGCCCAGGGCATGGTTTGAATTTCATTGTCGGTAACGTGGAGACTGCAAGACAATCATGGTGGCAAAAGCACATAAGCCATCAATAATTAATCATTTGATTCAATGCATTTAATTGTTTATCATTCATATTTACCTATTGTAGTAAAACTGTCGGATTTCCAAAGTATCCTTTAGTTGAGCAAAGAATCTCAAGAAGCAAAATATCCAATATATGGAAAATATTCCTAAGTATCCAACAATAATAGCTTTGGTAAGTGTCAGTGGGGTTAATGGGTGTTCATGAAGAGCTTCTTTGCCAAGATCACAGGGCTTAATTCCAGACTCAACTGCATCCATCCCACACTTTGCATTACGGAGCCCATTCCAATCAACATATAGTAGAAAAAATCCTGAAAAACATATGGTGAACCCCAGACTAAGAAGTTCAACAATCCACTTTATAATGATGCACCATAGCCCTTTCTCACAGTAGTAGCTGTAAAGCCTTTCAAAGAAGAGATCCAAATCAGCAATTGGTTCTACATTTAGGCTCTCACCATTAAGAAGCCCCGAAGGACTCTCACTGCCTGGACTTGGGATCCTTCTATAATCAGACAATTCAATCTCTGGTGGAACATCCTGAAGTAAACCTGTTGTCAGAGATGTTTCCCCTTGATGTTTCCATTTGAATATGCTAAAAGCACTGAGACCCCCTGGCCTGCTAAACATTGTTCACAGACACTAACAGTAGACATAAACACCCAGTCCATGCCCCAAAGACCAAAATGGTTACAAGGTTCTACAAACAAGACAGAATCAATATTAGAATTTTCCAAAGGAAAACACAAAACCATATATTACAACACATTACGCAGTTAAAATCCTATTTGCCAACCCACCTCAACAAAAGAAAAATATAAAAAGAAAAATCATGAATCACCAGCCAGATATGGCCAAGTCAACAAGGCTTTATATCATGTGCTTAAAGTTGGCAACATAACAATATTGTCAATGGTATACACAGAAAGCTTATTACCAGAGAATGAACTTTGTACCTGATCATGATCTATCTCAGTATCAGTACTGACATTCCAAAAAGATTTGAAGGAGAAGCTGCATGTAAAGTTTCATCCTAACATGTCAGCATTGCACATATTCCAAAAGCATATACAATGGAAGAAAGCCTCCTCAATTTTCAATAAGAATCAAGATCAGGTGCAAAACTTTGGTTTCAGTTTAGAAAAACTCAATGGGCCAATAATCATAACATAGGGTGTGAAGTATGAATCAATTTGATGGCATGCAATGCTTTCAACAATCTTTCTCTTCTACGTAATTTTTTCCTTTTAGAGATTTCGTGTCAATTTCAAGTACTACACACTTTGTAAAGGGTGACACATCACTGTTTGAATCTGATTTCATTGGCATCGATAATTTGCACAGAATTTGTATCCTAACTGCCCTGCATTTCATTATAGTCCACCAAGAAAAGGAAAAATTCAATTTTATCTCTGCTCCTTCTGGCATCGCATTCAAATTTATTCATAAATTCAATCATAATTTAACACGATATGCCAACACAGCACAACCTCCTCGCAAACCAGCAAATTGTTTCGACACATCATGCCAAATTGCCAATCAAAATTACAACATATCTATGATAGCACTCACTTGACCATGCCTATGACTATGAAAATGGGAGGAGAAAAAGAGCCCATTTGGAAAGAAGGCGAAATAGCAATGACCTTTATGTTTGCACCAAAAAAAAAAAAAAAAAACACCAGAAGGGGGAGTAACATACCATATCAAAATTCAACTAACCAATTCTGAGAGGCACTAAAGTAAGACTGCATTTATTCATTGACACTCGTAAGCAAAAGTAGACAAGTGAAAGAAAAAAACTAATCGTGGCAACAAAAACCAATTCAATGAAACCAGAACAGTATAAATAAATAAGCTGTTAGAAAGCGACCACACAAACCCGTTATTGTTTATCAGCAAAAATCACACCAAAAAAATGCAAAAAAATTAGATTTTGATCAAAATATCAAAAACAATAATAGAAAAGAAACAAATAAAGATGGTAAAGAAACGGATAAAGCTACCTTGAACTGAGCAGAGAAGGTGGGGAAGTGGCTAGATGATGAAGCAGTAACGTGGGAATCGAGTGAAGTAATGGAATTTGGGGGAAAATAAGTCCAAGTTGAAGAATTTAGAGAATGAGAAAGTTCGGAGAAGAAAGCAAAGGCACAGAGAAAAGGAACAAGAAGAACAAAAAGAGGGTTTTTTATTTTTGGTTTTTTTTAGTTTCGCCGAGTTGCTGTGTGCCTTCCTTTATGCTTCTCAGCTCTCATTCCTTTTCCTTGGGAGATCGTACAATAGAGCCGTGTTTGGCTCTCATCTAAATCACCCTGCCGTGCCCTTGTTAAAACAGTCCCAATTTTTTATTGACAATAATTTCCATGCACTTGTAGGGCAAGGCAACTTTACACAATCAATAGAAATTTAGGAAATTATCATACAATTGTTTTAAAATTAAATCTATGCAATCATCCAATATAATTTGGTAATTTTTTGAATTTTTATTAATTGAAGGCATAAAATTATTTTACATAAAAAATGTATAAAAATTATTCTCATTTTTTTTTCTCTATAGATCAACATAAGTTTTGTTCAATAAAATGTTCAACATAGTTGAAAATAAAAAATTATATTAATTTTTATACTGTCAACCTATTATTTAGTATCATATGTGTGACTTTTGATATAATTATTATAAAATTTAAATATTTTTAATGACGTGATAATATATACTTAAATGACTTTATAAATAATGTATCAAAATTAAATTAATATAAACTCATTTTACTATATTTTAAGGATAATAAAAACTACAAAGTTTTAGTATATCAACCAAGATGCTAGTAACATGTTTGAGCCCTTCAAACATGAATAAAGATTTATCTCTAAGTAAAAACAATCATTATAAGGATATTCCTCTAAACAACTTATTCACTTTTAAGTTTTCATCCTTGAATTAATCACCAATCTGATTACGGATTATGAAATTCAGACTAATGCACTTAAAGAGTGCATAGTTGACAAACAATGGCAATATTATGAGGTAGAACATATACAAATTGTTTTAAGTTTAATTTTGATTTATTGTAGATATGCAAATTTTGAAATTATAATCTAATTATATTTTGGTATATCATTAAAATTCAACTTTACAGAAAGTTGATATTCTAATCAAGTTTTTTAAACTATGTGCTTAAGCATAATTAGAGTTAATGTAAGAAACCTTTATTAACAAAAAAGAAAAGTTTGAGATTAAATCCAATTATTTTTGTGCAAACCAGTAATATTCTGCATATAAGATTTTTATCCCTCTCATACTAACAGTATGTTTTCAAAACTAAATTAAACTTAAACCCTAAAGCATCTATCCTTACCTTTGAGAAGTAGCATGGTTTAACCATACGAGCAAATATCTAAAAATGTCGATTTTGCGTGTGTATCATTCTTTACAAAATGTATAAAATTTATTGCCTTCCAATTCTTTTGGGTTAGATAGCGTTACAATGCCAAGGTGCATGATAAAATATAAATTGCATCATGCGATTTTCCTTAATGGGGTTGTGTAACCCGTCGCACAAGTTTTTGTCTTTTGCTTTTCAGTGTGTGAGTGGGTTGCCCAAAGGGAATATAAAAACCCGAAATAGTAATGGCAACGGCTGTGAAGCCCCCACAATATTTTGGGTCATTGCCTCCACAATACTTAGCTACATCAAAAAGTCGAGTGCTAGTAGGCCCACCAGGCCAGAAGGCCCAAACGAAACAAGCTCTTATTGTGGTCTGCTTGTATGGAGACCCAAACGTATCATTGGAGCTTTATGAACGCCATGACATATTGGACCCCAAAAAAAGGGCCGTGACATATACTTTTTCTTTATCTTATAGTTTCTTACAAATATTATATTCATAACTGAGTTGATTTAGCCCAACAATTCATCAAGATGAACAATAGCTTGACAGCTTCACTATAATCTACTTTCAGCTTCTGTAATTGAAGCCCTTTGCTGGGATCTTTTATGGTACCTCTGGTTCTGCTAACTCTCCGTATGTGTCCCGGATTCTTTCTGATCAACATGTGTTGGAAAAGATTGCTGTTGTGACTTCTTGAAATCTTGATCACCTTCCTTTCCCCACAGTAGCAAGTACAAGCCAATGATAACAAGGACTCCTCCCAATATACTGAAAAAGCCAAACGAAAATTTGAAACTATAAAAACATGGACAAAATTGAGCTTGAACTAGAAAAGAATAATGTTATTTATATACTAAAAGTGGACACTAAAATTAATTCGTGTTTCTTAAAAGATGGTAATATAAAGCTTGACAAAATGCTCCTTAAAAATTGTATTTTTCCATTGGACACAAACAAATATGCTATTAATAATGGTGCATAAGATCAAAACTTTCTATCTTTTTATAGCGTCCACTTTTGATATATAAATAACATTTCTCATTGTGAACTGCACTACCTGCCCCTGTGAAGTTGTTCCCCAAAAACAAAATATGCTAGGATTGCCACTAAAACTGTTCCAAGGGGATTAAACATGGTCACAAAGACCGGCCCTTTGTGTTCCATTGTCCAGATTTGAATGAAGATGATCAAACCACAGCATAAAACTCCCTGCCATTCCCCATGGATAATTAAGTTAGGATTTTAGTTTGAATTGATCTCGTATTTCAAATAAAGCTTCTTGATGTTTTACTTACAGCATATAATATGCAACAGAGTTCAATTCTGGACGTTAACAACCATGCTCTAGGTTTGTGTTCCACAAGCACAGTAAAGACAGCAGACTGTGCTGCACCAATCAAATTTATCCATGCAGTTAGTGTTAACTGTGCTGGATATTTCTTCACTACAATTGCCTACAAAGTATTCAAGAAGCCATCAGCTTTGGTAGACATGGCCATTTTAATTAATCATTACAGGATTAGTGAATGGCAGGTTGTTTTATCGTTGCTATTATTTCCATATATATGTGTAATTGTGTAATTGAATAATAATGATTTTGCATGGAAATCCAGATGCCCTTAAAAAGGGAAACTTTCTGAGACATATATACTAAGGAAGTTGCTCTGAATAAGTATTTTGTTTATTCTTCCCACTGCCAATATTCCTTTTTCCTTTTTTGGATGGAACCAATATTCCTTCTTTGTTATAAAGAGAAATTCTTATATGGTCTGGGAGCACCACGTGGTTATGCTTCCGATTAATCATATAAGTGTATTTTTATGGGATTGTGTGTTAGTGATGGGTTTCATGTAAACTACACTTACATGATTGATCCGAAAGCACAGTCACGTGGTGCTTTCGGACCATGTAAGTATTTCTCTGTTATAAATATATACTTTGTTCCATGTCTACCCAAAAAAAAAAAAATGTATACTTCGTTTTTCACTATGGAACCAATATCACTCAATGTATGTATATTCCAGGGGTTTCTTGGTACCCTTTACTTTTAAAGGTCCGAATACTCTTAAGCAATTATAGTGTCTTTAGTTTTGTGTTTATAGAATTGATTCTGGATAAAATTAATTTTGCTAGAATTAATTTAATTAGAATTTAATTGTAAAATAAAGTTATTTGTGTTTGATAGTTTGATCTGAGAAGTGATTTTGACAAAAATTAAAGAAGTAAAAACCTAAAAGTGACAATTTATCACTTCCACCAAAATTGATTTTGGAAAGATAGAATTGGTTTTGGCATTAGTTAGAATTAAAACCAAACAAAATATAAAAATATCAAAATTGATTCGAAGGTCATAGAATTGATTTTGAGTATTACAATCATACAACCAAACATGCACTTAGTGGTTAAAATTTAGTCACATGTTCTAATTATTTTTTTTTTTCAAATATACACATAATTTTTTTTTTAAATAATTAGATTTATGCTAAATATTAGCCACTCATTTGTGAAGGGTATTTATATCCTTACAAAAGATAAAGATATCAAATAATCTCCGTAGTCCACATAATGGTCTTTTAATCTCTTGTGTGTGTGCGCGCGCGCGTGTATCTATATATTCTTTGTAAGGCGCATGTAAGTGCAATTTACCAGTGAAAAGCTTGATTTACCTGCATTATGTACCACACTGACCATGATATGCAACTAGCAACAGCCAAAATCGATCCTTTAATCCAGTTATAATGCACCAATTTGCCCGTGATATGGAATGGGGCACCCTGCAAGCTTTGTATTGCATGTCCTTTGTACAAAGACATAGTCAAGGCACCAGCCAATGATATTATGGTTCCAAATATTTTAGCTAGCCCACGAGGATTCTTAATGTCAACAGCCTCTAGCCTGCATGTATAAAACAATCATGAAAAAAGGATAATTAAGAAGATATTTTCTTTTTTTTGTTAGAAGAACTATAATAATTCAGAAAATATAATCAATCTTAGAGGCAATCACTACACCAAAAAAATCTTAGAGGCAATCATACTTCAACTACTCACCTTAGTGCAACTGCATTTATAAATGTGAGGGATGAGATTGTGTTAACCATCGATGTGACAAAGGAAGGAGAAGTATATTTCAAACTTGCAAAATACATGTTTAGGGAAAGAGTGATCCTGTTTTCATAGCAAAGGAGAAGAATGATAAACGTTAAGTCACTTCCAGATATCGGTAGAAGTAAATTACTGTATTTATGCTTAAAAATACTTGAGAACAATACCCTATGAGGGAAAGAAAAAATAACTCCAGGAGCATTAACCTCGTCAACTTTGGCCTTGCTTCTCTGCAAAGAAGAAATCAGATATATATGTCTGAAACACTTATTATGTCAAAACGAAAATGCTTTTTGTACTTGACATATCAACACACACTGTGATACACTCCCTGGATTTGTTAAAAAAGATAGATAAAAAATCAAGTGTTTTAACCGCTGATATAAGAAAGTGTTGAGCGGCGTGTTATTCCTTTGTGTACAAGTAACACAACCCATGTTAAAATTGTTCTCACTTATCATAGAAGTTCACGCTCAAGATATCAGGAAATGTGCATATATGTATGTTCTTTCAATCAACATGCTTTGTTATAGGTCTAGCATGACTACTTTCAAAAGTGCTATACCATGTTGCAACTTGCAACACTGGAATAAAGAGTAACTGTATTTAGTACTATCAACTGTGCTTGTTTTGTCAAAGCTTTTGGAGGACAGTATACTCGAGCTTTAGCCATAATTAAGAAGCACATATTTTGTCAATAGATGAATAGAGGATGTACCTTTCAAGAACATAAGCAAAAGGAAACACTACTATACCACCAACAGCATGCCGATAAGTAACAAAGACATGAGGATTCATGCCAACATTGAATGAAGCCTCTACTATGAAATAAAGAAATGTAACAGCCAGCTGAGTAAGAACCATGCATAAGTGAAACTTGAATTTCCTACATATCAGCCCAAATACACGTTCTTTGTGTGACATAGCTTTTAGAACTTTGGGCTCAACTTTGGGACCTCTTTGATTATTTGTGAAGTTGAGATGCAAATCTTTTACTTATAAATACAGATGGAAGATCTTTTCCCACATTATTCTTGGATACGTGCCTCGACATATATCATCATTGAAACTGACTCGGAAAGCTGATGGCAGTCATGATACCCTATTAAAGACGAAAACTTTGTATTTAGTTAAAAGGAGAAATTATTAATTGTATGGTGAGCACTTAATGATAGAATGATATTTCAGTTTTAATTATGATATAACTCACACTTTTATTTGAAATAAACTTTATCATTAGATGAAGCACAATCCAATTAAGTACTGTTTTATGACTATGCAATAATTTCTCAAAAGTATAACTCTTTCACCAATATTTTATAACTATTTTTATTTTAAATAAGTGTCACTTTTTAAAATTATTTTTTTTTCAATGATCTATCACTTTAAGAAATTTTTAAAAATATCAGTTAATTTTTTTCTATTCTACTTTTATTAAATAAGAGATGTAAATTGATGAAAGAATATTAAGAAGAGAGATGTTTATAAAATACACTTTAGTTTGTCTAAATTTAAGGTCCATTTTATATTTTTTTAATTCGTTTAAGCATTTAAAATGGTTAGTATGAATTTGAGAAACGAGGCAGTATTAATTTCATTTTAAAATGGTTAGAAATTAGTGTATTTACTCTTGTAATACTTACAAAATTTAATGAAGAAAAAAAATAATTAAATATAATTTCAATAAGAGAGAGAATAGTTAACTATAATAATTAAATAAAAAATAGAATTTGAGTGTATTTATGATAATAAATAAATAATAATAATATAACAAAATAATAATATTTTTAATTAAATAAAAAATTCAATAAAAATATTTATGTTTTTATTTAAATTTTAAAATTAACACTTTATAGTTTGTATGTAAGAAATTTTTAACAAAGGGAGAAGATCAACTGGCACTCATGTAAGTTAAATATATATCTTATATCATTGAATAACTTGTTATTGAAGAATATTTTTTACAAAATCCACCATTGAATTAAAATTTCACATATTCTAGGTTATGTCTATAAAATTTTACTTTAATATAGAATGGCTTAATATACCTTTTGTATATATCTAAATTAATGTAATAAATATTTTATAAATGTATATGAATAAGAACTATTTGATCACATTGTTAATAATGTCCATTTTTTAAAAAATTGGCTAGAAATCACAATATGATAAGTAGTTATAATCCAATAATAGGATTGATAAGAATTAATTATATTTTATAAAAAATTTATTGAAAATATAAGTGTGTCAAGTTTACACCGATGTCAATGAATCCTTCCATTTAATAAATATGGTAAATAATTATGTAAATTATACTGAACTCTCCTTAGATTAGCTAATATTACATATGATACCCCTTGATTTATTACGCCTACATTGACACCTCTACAAGGGTACTTGGTGTCATGCCTATAGGGATATTGGGTGCCATATTCTATCAAAATATATTAAGAGTATCATGTTACCTAAATCTTAGCATAGATTAATATATATTTCTCCAAATTGAAGGGTATTATGTGTAATATTGTCTAACCTCGATATTGGTCAATGTAATAAGTAATTTATATTTATAACACTTGTTGATAATAATAGCACAAATTTATACACAAAGTTTAGCATTGAACATTAATATAGGTACAACAAAGAGTCTAGGAGTAGGAATAAAATTATGTTCACCATAAGCTAAATATTTTTTAGGTCAGATAAAGATATTATAATTTATTTAAATACAACTTCGATGCATCCCTAGCAGCTAGAGTAGTTTGTCTTCTTCTAAGGCATTAATTGACTAATTTGAAATCACCAGAAATAAAATGATAATTGAAAATTTTCAGTAGTTAATGAAGAGTTCTAAAGCATTTGCACTACTATGGTTCCAGTTGTATCTTAACACGAAAATATATACGACTATTGTATCATAATCTCATCACATTATTTATAAGCAAATCATACGTTATAATATTATGAGTAGTAATATATATATATATATATATATATATATATATATATATATATCCTATGAAATACATAATATGGCAAGCACTAATATGATTATAATCTCTTTGTCTTAATTCTCGTTTTTCCTTATTTGCTTGTTTCACACGTAGTCAAAGATCTTCTCTTTGGGAATTCTCATTCTCTGGTATTACTCTTAACATCGTGATGACAATGCGAGACCTTTACGCTATACTCACCAAGGTAAGTAACATAAAAAGATCTTACATCTATTATTCTACCTTCTTGATGGTTAGCGGCAAGTCTTAAATATCTTCTTTTTAAAATTATTTGTTTGCTATTATGCATAAATTCTCAATATATATAAAGATATATAAACTTAAGTAATAAATATAATTTAAATAAAAGACTCAAATAGTATAAGATAAGCACTAACTTGAATAATATAAATTCTTCACATAATAAATTAAATAATAAAACATAAAATCAAGCAATAAAATAAATTAAATAAAGTGCAGAAGATATAAATTAGTTCAAAACTTAAAATAAATAAAGTGCACAAAACCTAAGATAATATAAGTTTGAGTAAATAACATATCATCTAAACAAAGTTTCTCAAAATATAGTCAAATCTAAATGTTAATTTTTAAAAGAATCGAATTATAATTAAAATTAGTTTTATTTAATTTCTTTTTAAATTCTTTCATCATGGTCCTTGAGTTTATCTTTGTCATTATGGCATATTTAGCGCATATCTTTGCAAAGATCACTATAAAGTCATAGTAATATAAGTTAAGAATCAACGTATTGTTCATAAGTTAAAGTATAAAATTTCAAACAAAGATATAAATAATTTAATAATACAAATTCATATATAATAAATTTCACTTATTTTAAGTATTAGATACAATATTTTACTCTTAATATTGGTCCCCTAAAGAAATTAGCATAAAAATTGAAAACTCAAAATAATATATTATTATATAAATAATATTTTAATAATAATAATGAGCAATAGTATAAAGGAACATCAAATAAATTTACTTAAAAAGATAAATAAAATATGCTACAATAATAATGAGCAATAATATAAATTAATATTAGTTCAAATAACTTAAAACGATAAATAAAATATATTGTAATAATAAATAATAAGAAGCAATAAAATAACTTGAGACGATAAATAAAATAAGTTGTAATAAGAGTAATACTGAGTAACTTTAAAGTAAGGAAAATAATAAATAAAATAACTTGAAACAATAAAATAGATTGCAATGAATAAATAATAATGAATAATAATATAATTAAACATTAAATGACATAACTTGAAATATAAAATAAATTATGATAGTAAATAATAATGAACAACAATAAGAAGTAATAATAAATAACATAAATTACAATAAGTAAATATAGTCATAATTTTACTACATAAATAATTTTATTATCTATCTTAAAATAATATGTGTTGTTGAGCTCTTTTATCTCCCTCCTCACATTATTCCCTATCCTCTCTCTTTCTTTTACTTTTTCAACTCACTTTTCTTCTTTTCTTTCTTCTTTATCTTATTCTACTCATTCTTACTACAAGACCCTTCTCTTTGTTTGTTTTTCTTTCTTTCTCCTCACTTCTCCTCACTTCTCTTTTCTTCTCCTCACTTCTCTCTTTCTTTGTTTTTCTTTCCTAACTACAAGACCCTTCTCTTTGTCTCTCTCAATTTTCACATTCTCACTGTTCTTCTATCTTTGCTTACGATGAGAAATAAATCCTCTAATATCCATCCTATTTATAGACTTTTAAATGTGACATTTAAGTCATTGATTACATTTTTCTTATATTATTACTGTTACTAGTCTTATTGTGATTATCGTTACAACTATAATTTTTTGACTTTAACCAATGTTATTTAACTTCTATAGGGACTTGATGTCAAAGTCCCCCACGTTCCTTCTTTTTTTTTTTTGGTAACCTTTAAAAGTTTAGTAAGACTTTATATTACTATTATTTCATATCTTTTAATTAAAAAAATTTAGTATTATTTCTTGTCCTAATAAATATTATTATCAATATTATTTTGTCTTATATAGAGTAATATAGTTTGGAATTATTATTGCTAATTCGTAGCCTTATTTTTGAAAGTTAATGTTTATAATTTAATTATTTAGTTAATAAATTGTTGTCACTAATCAATTTAAACAAATCAAATAAATTAAGTTATCCTACACTAAATACATTATAAAAAAAGGGGATGTGACAATATTCACAATATATTTTAAAATAGAAAGAATGAATAAAATGAAAAAATTATCATTTATTAAAAAATGTAAATTTTGGGTCGTTCGTTTTATGCATTTAGCATAAAATGAATATTATATTAAAAAGTGAGGATAAATTAGATAAATTATAGTTTATAACAAAATTATTCATTTTTTTAAAAGTAAAAAACAAGTGAAAGATGCAAAAATGCATAAATAAAAAATATAAAATTTGAAGATAATTATATTTAGTATAATATGAAAGAGAAGAGAAGAAAAATTAGTACATAAAATGTAAATATAATTTGCTATATAAAATACAAACTATATTTCAAAATATGACTTTAAGTACATATTTCAAATTTATAGTATACAAAATTTTATTTTAATAATTATGAAGATTAATTGTTTATAATACTTATTAAAAATAAAATTTCTTTTATAAAAAGATAAGTTGTTTATTTCAATGATATTTAAATACAAAAGTAAATATTGTCATTGAAATTTATAAATTTTTATTTATTTAAAAAACATTTTGTTTTTTAGTACTTATATATGCACTTAAATTTTCATTGAAATTTTATTTTACTATTCTCTTTCTGCATTAAATTATGTTATTTTAAATCATTAGAATAAAATAAAATTAATTACTAGAGATTAGTGCAAAAGCTTTATTCTTACACTCATTTGATTATTCCTCAAAGTAATATGCTAATAACATTATGCTTTCAATTGGATAAGACACTTTAAGCGAGTTTATCTCTAACATGAAAAAATAAAAGGATACTTACCTTTAAATCAATAAAATATATCACAATCATAATTCATTAAATAATTTAAACATAAAAACCTCTTACTTTCTCACTTTTTTTGGCGGAGGGGGAGATATCTCATTTTCTCACTTTAAATAAAAGCATATTGCAGAGGAGGTTCCCCTCCCCTTTTTCTCTCTCCCCTCTTTCACTTAAATCCTTGGATTTTATGAAGATTCTTTGTTGGCGAGCTGTTTTTGAACGCTATTTGATCACAAACACTACATTTTCCTTTTCCTCCTAAATGCCGCATTTTTCTTGTTTTTAAACATAGCATTTTTTCAATATTTTATTTGTTCAATAAGTACTTTGTGATAATGGCTTCTCTCTTTTTTTTTTTTGATAGATATAAAGCTGATACTCACAATGAGTGAGGAGCACGTCCAAATACGGGCAAGTCAAAGAGAAACAAAATCAAAAACACCAAGAAATAACAAAATAGCAAAAGACACGGCAATTATAGCCTCCACCCTAAAATCAGCACCATATTCGCTTAATAAAACCGATCCATTTGTTAGAGCCTTTAAAATAGCATCACTCCTGGCAGTTATTGATCCTGCACTAATGCGTTTATATAACTAAAAAAATTTTAAATAATTTTTTTAATAAAAAAATAATTTTTTATTAAAAAAAATCTTACCCAAACGCACCAATATCTCTTGCCTTGTAAACTCCTCTGCTGAATTATAACCTCATTCCCTTAGAACCAATGTCTATTGAAAGATCTTTTTATATAAGTTTCTTTTTGAGTAATTTTACATCATACAAATATATCCTAGTCCAAATCACACGAATCTATTGAGAAGTAGAGAAAATGTATTTTAGTTAATATTTTATCAAAAAAATATAAATACAGTTAAAAGTCCAAAATTTATAATAACATATCCTTCGTAACATTCATCCCGCATTAGTAAGTTTTTTTTTTCCCTATAAAGATCTTTTCTGAAAAATAAAGGTTATTTATATTTTGGATGCGGTACACGACAAGTACCAGTGATTAACAAAATTCAATTTTGGAACGGATTTGTCATTATTATGTTAGGGAGTATTTTTAAAAAAAAAAACATATTAACAGTATTAAGATTTAAATCTTAAACCTCATGTATATTATCTAAACTCTTCATTATTAAACTACTTCTAATGATATATTAAAGAGTATCTAAGGTTAAATGGTTAATGATCAAATTTTATAAGTTAAATTTATGCGTAAAATAACACATAAATGCACTCCATAAAAATTTCTCGTATATATGAAGTCAATGATAAAGACGCAGCAGAGGAACTCGTGATATTGAAATACAATAGTGGACTCGATGCTCTGTAGCCTCCTGATTAGCAAACATGAGATATGTACACATTAGATAGGTACATACAACTAAAATTATGGTTGCTGAATGATATGTCTCCATCCAATATAAGCAAAACAATGCCAAAAATATCAATAAAGAAGTTAGCATAATGGTAGAGTCACATTACAGTTTTAGGAAAGATTTCGATTTAATTCCTATAGAAAATTTCAGTTGGGATAATAAGTCTGATTATGTCCAAAAAAAATTAATTCCCTTTCTCAATAATAGAGAGAGAATATCTTGAAAAACCAAAAAACAATGCCAACAATTTTCATTAGTGGACTGAGCTTTTAGAATTTTGGCCTCTTGATATTTCTTGCATTGCAAGAATAATATCTTTTTCGTCCACTAAAACAGTAAAATATATGGGCCAGAGAAAACTAAGGTGGAAAGTGGATTCCTTCTTCGACGTGCCATTATCACATGCGCTGCATATTTTGTAGCAATTAGTGGCAAGAATTTATCCTGAAATCTTGTTCAAAATTTTCTCTCTCTTTTTCTTCTTTGCCATTTTTTTCGCTTTCTCCACCTTCTCTTCTTGATTAATTCCATTCCTTTTTTTTTTCTCTCAAATAGATTCATTAGAATATATTCCCTCTCTCGCTTGTTCCATGTTTTAATTACTTTTCCAGTGCTGACAACTGTTTGAGCATCACCTGACCAATCTACAAATTTCCCCATTTAAGGGAAAATTTTGTTTTCCCATTTTTTGCTACAAAATGAGATGGAAATCTTGGAATAAAATCTATGAAACACCAAATATTTGGCTCAAAGTTATTCCTTATTTGAAATGTGGCAAACAATTATTTGAATTTCAGCCAGGAAAAATGTCCGTATCTAGTGTTCAATTGTGTCTTAAACAAAATTGCCTCCAAGAAAAAAGAAAACCTTTCATTATTATATATGCCATGATTAGAAGCATTTGGAGGGTATGTTTGCCAATAAACATGGACCATAGACTAGACAAGAACTTTGATTGTTCCACACTAAGTTGGCATCTGATGTTATTTCTTCTCCTAATATTATAATTGGACGTTTACATCAACCAGCTATTGAGGTAGTCGCATTTTGTCGCCAATAAGTCGCTGTCTTAAAAGTTTTAAGTTCTTATCTCATCCACCCTCTTAATCTTTGATAGTGTCAAAACGGAATAACTTTGCATTCCCCAAAAAATAAGCTGCTTGATTGATCTTGCTAGAGATTGCATCACCAAGTTGCTTGTACTACATATATGTGGTTGAATTAACTTATTTTGTATTTAAAATAATTATAAAAAAAATCTCATTAAAGAACTTCTGAAAAATTAAGTAATTTTATTCTCAAATTTAATCAAAATGAAATATACTTTAAAACTGTGATTTTACTTCTTTGCAGCTCGGAGCTGACCATGGACAATGGATAGTAACTACATATAATCAAGTTTTCATGCTTTAGCTACAAGTAATTATGAATTTAAAAGACAAAGTTTTGATCGGGTCCTTTTAAATTTATTGGTTAACTATATAGGTATTTATCAGTTAAAAGTTTGATAAGAAATTACTAAGTGCATTTTTAATAACAATTTAAATAAGATAAATATATAATCATTAAATTTTCAAAATCTGTCTAAAAAATATTTTAATTGTAGGCTGTTTTAAACCCAAAATAAATTTATCTAAATATTCCTTATAAGTTATCTCTTAATTTCCACCTCCATAACTTGTTAACTATAATGCAAGCGCCGCCCCCAACTTAAAAGATTTTTATTTATATAATATAAGTTCGACAAATGGTTGGTATTTTGTCTCTTACCATCTATGTAAGTGGTTAACTAGAAAGTGCAATTGAGCCCAAATTTAAATGATTGTCTTTTATATATTTCATTGAGTCAAAGATATCCCGTGTTCAAATCTTATTCCCTTTTTCCCTAACTTTGTTAAAAAAAATGGTTAAAATATAAAGTACAAAGTAAAGATGGAGGAAAGAGGGTAAGGGAATGCCATGTCCATTCCAAACTCAACAAATTTTGCTTTAAATATCATATGTATGCACATTTTCTTATGTGACACTTAGAAAAAGAGATTTTACATATTACTCCAAAAAGATATAGTAGTATAAGGATTTATATTAAAAGATTTAACAAACAAAGTTAAAACTAGTTTTTAGTTCTATATATGTTTTGAATTTTGGTTTTAATTCATACAGTAAACAAATTTTGGTTTAGGTCCATATAATAATATTGACTTAGTCCTTACCATTAGAAAATTATTAAATAATATTAAATTTTGCCGAGATGGCTAACAGGAGCTAATATAGGACATGGTAAAACTCGGTTAAGATAATTTTGGCCCAAAAAAAGATCATCTCAATAATGGTTTAGTTACTTTTCTATTTTTTTTTTTAAAGATGTTTCAAACCTAAAAAAAATTCTAAAAGAGATCATTTAAGGACTATATTAATAATATATCATATTTATGTCAAATCTTGTTAGCAATATCAACAAAAAAAAAAATACTGTCTAGTAATTTTCTAATGACAAAGATTAGCTCCTCAATGAAATACTAAAATAGGAACTTAAATAAAAAAAATTTTACTATAGGGATTAAAACCAAAATTTGGGACATGTGTAAAGATCATAAATTAGTTTTAACAAAAAAATTAATAAATATTATTTTAAAATAATAATACCTAGATGAACTTGGAAAAATTAACAATTTCATAATATTTTTCAAGCTTATCGATCAACTTGCATTAGGTCATGGCCAAATCAAACTGAGTTAAGTTAGCCAAAATCAAATTTATTTTATTTTAGGCCTAAATATATTTTTAATTCCTATAAATATTTAATTTTTCGGATTTGGTCCTTAAAAAATTTTTCACTTGGTTTTGTTCTCTTAATTTTCAGATGTTACCAATTAGTCCTTGTCATCAACTGAGTGCTGAGTGTGGACGTGACAATGTGAAATCTAATAAGCATTAACACGCATCAAAATCTCATGTTGCCACGTCAGCACTTAACAACACTCAATTAACGATAGGGACTAATGTTGGTAACGATATAAAAAATAAGAAATAAAAACCAAACAAAAAATTTTTTAAGGACCAAATTAAATATGAAAAATCGAATATTTAGAGGGAATAAAAGATCATATTTAAGCCTTTATTTTATTTTATTTATTTATCCTAAGAAGTTCTAGATGAAACAATGGGATGGGGAAGGGACTGACATATAGAGATCGAACCTCTCATCCAAGGCTAATAACCCTCTAGCATAAGATATTCCAGAAAGTGTCACTTAAACTATAACTCCTTTTTTTTCAAACTTTGATTTTTTTGGTTTAACCCTTCTATATCTTTTCAGTCTAACCCATCGATTTGGCACCATTTTTAACGCCCTTAATAATGATAAGTGTATTTGATAGGAACCCAATCATGTGCAGTTTTAACATATTTTATTAGGAACCCAATTTTATTTGATTAGGAATCCAATAATTAGTGTATTTTATTTTACTGGCCTAACCCTTGCATATATTTTATCGAATTATTCGGTCTAATCCATCGGGTCTACCCCATTTTAACATTATCCTTAATAATAATAAGCGTATTTGATTAGGAACTCAATTGTGTACAATTTTAATTTTTAAAAGGAATTGCACATTCTGTTGGGGTGTAAAGGAGACAGTTTAATTTAAGTTTGTAGAAAAATAAAATCCGAAATAATTAAATTTAATTGAATTGATTTAATTTATTTTTAAAAATTTTTGTAACAAATTCAAATTAAACCAATCTGACAAAGATCATTTTAAATTTTTAAATTTTTATCCATTTTATATTTATAATCTTTTATATTTACAATTAAATTTTTAAATAAGTAATTAATAATGATAGTTTGGAAAAATATGAAAGTTGGACATAAAATTGTTTTAAAGTTTTGTACTATATATGAAACCAGAAAAAGCCAATTGAAGAGTGAATTAATGTATTATTAACTGATGTCAACTATTAGTAAAAAAAAATCCATACATATTCAAACTCACTAATTTTTAGATCAAAATAAAATTCTAACTCTGCCCCTATTGCAAATTCACTTTGTAGTAAAGAATTTAATTCTTTTAAAGTGGATAATATATCCTAAAGATTAAAATATATAATAATTATTAACGAGAAAATAAAAAGTTTAAAACTTTATAAAATATAAGTGCACATGACAAATCAAATATGTACAATAATTCATCTCTTTATTTTTTTAATTATTAATTAAAATTACATATTTTACTCTTTAATATATATTGAGAAATATTTTTTGAATTTATACTTATAAATATCATATATTAATATAAGAATGGGTAAGTAATAAGGTACATATATATATTAAAATGAACGAGATATTGTGTATATTTATATAAAGTGTTGTATTTGTTATTGATATATGATATTGAAATAACATTACTAATATGGGAAATTATTGAGTGTCCATAGAACACTAGGTTAGATTGTATTATATCGAATGATAGAATAACATTTTAACTTAGAAACTACCACTAATTTATATTTTTATTTAAAATATCACTTTATTATTAGGTAGAGTACAACTTAACTGGTAAGCATTCAATAATTTCTCCACTAATATATATCCCATACTTTGTTGCCAAACAAATGCAATTGGCTAATTTTACTGTCCATAAAGAATTCAGACAAATATATATTTATATGTTCAATCTGCTTAGCATCATCATATTGGAATTTACGACCAAAGGATCTAATGATAGGCATAAGAAGATACCAAGGGTCCAGTACAAAAAGCTAAATTAAAGGAAGCAAGATATGGTGCTAACTGCTAAAGAGAAAAGCATATGAGGCAGATACAGAGAGAAGTGCTGGAATTTAGAACACCCCAACACCCATCTTTGGGCACAAATAATTGGGGTGGTGCATCTCCTTTGCTAGCAAGGAACATACCAAAGGAATCACTTGAGCAGAAGTACACAAGACTCAACAACACCAGGACCCGTGATGAGATTTTCCCAGCTGATTATGATGAACAGTACTATCATAGCTACTCCTCTCAGATAAGTGCATCCGATTATGAACATGGTGCCAGGAGAAGTAAAAGAGGTAGAGGAAGTCTGTTTAAGCTATTGTTTCGTCGGAAAGAGAAGACAATTATATTGGGTTCAAAGAAGAGAAGATTATGGCTTCCCAGATTGGATCCTAAAAATAGGTGGCCAAATGGTTGGTGTTGATACTTATTTGTTTTGTCCGTGATTCCATGCCATGGATGTTGTTACACAGTGTTTATGTTGCCACTTGCTGGTTACTACCTTGTGATTTGAAAAAAGATACCTGAATAATAAGTCGTTCAATTTAATAAATTCTTACATGTTTAGCTAACAAGAAAAAGTTCTTTTTGCATACCATTTTATGTGTACTATTTCTGTTATACGAATTATCCCTAACTCTCACTTAATGCTTTTATTAACATTATTAAAGTAGTACATACTCTTGTTCAACCTAATACAAACTTCTCACATATTTCTCATCTGTTTACTAGAAATATATTTTTAGTTCTGTGAAAGATTGTGGCTACTATTTGTATAACAAACGTACTTTTGCCTTTGACTTCGATCTTGTACCTCACTACCTCACTAGGGTAAAACAATTTTATTTCGAGGGATGTCTCAAAGTCAAAAACCAGTGACACCATTTACCATTCCTTCTACAAGAGCTATTGAAGACTCCGGAAGTGAGCATAGTAGGGCACAGGGAAGCTTTCTAGACGAGTAACTGGTGACATCGGGGTATCAGCTAATTTTAATTTGGCCCAACCACATCCATTATCAAATTATATAATATATGAAACAGAAAATAACTAATATCCCAAGTATTTAAAACATCTGAGTCCAATAATGTTCTTGAAGAAAATTAAAAGATGAAAATTTCTATGCATCTTTCTTATCTAAACTGTAAGTATCTAGAGTTTATTAAACTGAGTAATTTAGTTCAAGCTGAATTAAATCATTATTAAAGTAAGATACTGCAACACTAATTTTTTTAGAAAATACAATTGGATCTCGTGCATGGTGGCCATAAACCTTACATCTTAGTCAATAGTCATGGTATGTTTGAATTTCTGATTATAAAGTTTCAAACCATGGTTTGCATAAAAATTACCATAATTTAGAAGTTTCAAACAGAAATCTAATCATGCACCCTCTCAATAAGGTTGGTTATATGCAGGTTGCGTCCGGTGCGTGTAAAGCCCCGATATAAATCGGTTCATGTCAGCCTGTGCTGTTGATGCTAATGGGCCAGAAATCTGTAGGCCCGCCGAGGCCTAATTGAGGACATATTGCTCGTTATCAATGGGTCGGGTCCGGACCAAAGAAGAAAATGAGTCGGGATAAGATGACAAAATTACAAGAAAAAAAAAGGAGCCGAGACAAGTGTGAGTCATGAGGGAAGCGGTGTATGGTTTGAAGAAATATTGGATGAATTCGTTTTATTTGAAATAGTATGCAGATTTATCTATTATTTATTATTAAAAATTATAAGGTTTTTTGTTTCATTTTTTTATTATTTTTAATTTTTAATAATAGATAATAAATAAATTAATACGGTATCTCAAATAATACGAATACACTCAATATTTCTTATATAGTGTAGGCGTCTAGCCTCTTTGTCACGGTTGACCATTCATGATTAACACTTTACCACAAGTCTCGAATATGCTTGTTGACAAAGTTTAATTTAGCCACATGTCCCCTCCCCTCAAACTAAATGGGGTCAGTTCAGAGATAATAGGTATCCGGTAGAAGCTACTCTCTAGCAGATGCAACTTCCACATTGTCCTAGACTCAAAACCTGACTAAGCAAATCATAAAGGATAGCTAGCCAAGAACTTGGTTCTTTCAGGCCTAGCATACTTTCGTCTCCTTCCTATGGCATAAGATTATCGGTTTATATTCAAGATAATATTATAAAAGTCCCATCTAAGAAATTGGCTTGGTTCAAGTCCATGAATTTAGCTTTTGCTTGACATTTGGCCATATCCAAAATTGTTCAACTACTTAAAAAATAGAAAGACAAGGAAGTTGGCTGATCATGGCATTCCGAAGAAGCTATTTTATGATGCAATGCAAGTAGCCCTGGGAGTTCTTTGACCTGTCTATATAGTACAAGGCAAGCTTATGGCCGGATGGCCTAAGTTGCATGTCGTATGCCAGCACTGTCTATGTTAGTACATTTGTGGAGAGATTATGTGAGGCAGCCTTGTCATTCTTTACAAGAAAGAGGCACATCAAAATTTGGGAATCCTTTGGCTGATTAATGATTTAGCTCTTAAATTTGTAAAATATGATTCAAGTTAGTTTTTTAGGTTAGCTCTTTAGATGATTCAATTTAATCTATACATGCGTTATCTTAAAAACTAATTTGAACCATATTTTATAAATTGAAAAGCTAAATCACTAATCTTTAAATTTCAAAGGCTAAATTAAAACACATATATAACTTCAAGGATAAAAATAAAATTTTACTCCAAAATTTGGCTTGACAAACCAACTCAATATTGGTATGAACAGGGTCATGTAACAAGGCAATGGGTCTTCAATACTCAGCATAGTGATGCTAACCTCATAACCCTTGTTCTTGAAGGTGAGTATAGCTCACATGTGGTTAATATAAGTCACATGTTGCAAGTTCATCCCCATATGTACTCAGCCCAAATCACCTTGCTAGATTTCACCACCTACATTCTTATCCAGAAATAAGTTCGCCTTTAGAGGAAATACCAGAAGACCTAAACTTCATACCCAAATCAATTGAGACGATCCTCAAGTTTAAGTTGTTCTAATTGAAGAGACCTTTCCACCACTCAAATTTTAACTTGTAATTAATTCACAGAAAGTTACTGGCTAGGCAACTAGTCTAAGACATTTTGGTTTCCCATCCACTCATATCTATTTAATTGAGTATTTTTACACTATGACTTAGTTTTTTATTTCTACCATCTCTCAAAGAATTATGCATGCACCATTCTTATCTTTTCTATTTGTTTTAAGAAAAATTCAAATTAACTACGAATATCCTCCTTCTTTTTAGTTTCATATAGATTTTCTTTCGGTAATAAAAAAAAATAAAAAAGAGATGTCTCAAACTAGTTGGCGGTTTCTATGTAATCATCTTAGTTCAATGCATCCTAAGATAAAAATTATATTAAAAAATGGCAAGTGGGGGGTGCAGATGATGCTTCAAGTGTCAGGCGCGTCCTCTGTCTACTTTATTGAACCTAAATTTCGGTAAAACTGGTAAATTAGTACATTTTATCTTCTAGATCCTTATTTACCCATATCTGCCTAAAATTTGTCCATTGTTTTTTAAATCCTTAAGTTCAAGTGATCAGCATCTTTCGATATGATTGCTCTGAGACAAGAAAGAAGGATAAGATAACAAAGGAGATTGCATTGTCATGTAAGCTGTTTTGAAGCATTGTCTATCACTTCAACTTTACTGCATAACTGCAAGCAGTGATCAATATTTAATTATCTCACGTACGGGTTAGAAATAATTAAATAAGATGATTTTGTTTTTTTTTTTTTTAGCCAATTAAGTTGAAAACATCTGGTTTTGCCGTAGAAATTTTTTCAAACCAGTTTAATTTCAAATTCAATCTTTACATAAGTTTAATTTGAATATATATCTCTTTGATGATTACTTTTGACTTTTCCAGAAAAATCATACCACAGAATGGTGACAATCAGAAGACTTTCACGGACAACAGTTACAAGCTTCTTACATGAAAAAGAAGACGCAGTAGAAGAGTCCCGATTCTAAAACAAGTAAATAAAAAGAAGAAAAATAAAATAAATAAATAAATAAAAATACAGTAAAAGAGTCTAGATTCTAAACTAATAAATTCAAATTTAATTGAAAACAATCTTGCTTATTTTCAAAGAATATGAGCAAAAGGATTGATTGAGAAAATTTTTATGTCTGATTAAAAGACCGTGATTGGGTCTATCATCATATTTGATTGAACATACAATCTTCTAATTAAAAAAAAAATGGAAAATGTTCAGTACCCACAATTGCCATATTGAGCCAACAAAAGCATTAGCTTTAGCTGTTGACTGCAGTCGTCATCATCTGTATTATGCTTTTAACACAGAGACTTCGCCCTTACCCTATAAATCATATACTCTTGCTAGGGTGTCGCCACTTGATCGATGCAAGTTTTAATAACATGTTGAAATTTAATTTAGATGCTTGCACGGTTGGTTCATTGGTTGGTCCATATAAGAATAAGAATACAATAGTCCGATTAGTTAGGGCGTTGTTATTTGTACATTGTGTGGAGAAGCCATAGTAATATTTTGTACGTTGTTATTTAATCGGACTAACATTGCGTGCACACAAAAGTATCGTATTTAACTAGGTGAATAAATAGGATAAAAAATTCAAATAAAAGTGCTGTTATTTGCAGGGGTATTTTGTATTCACACAAATTACAGATATTATTACCTCTCATTTTCTCTTTTATTTTTCTCTCTTCCACTTTTCTCAAAATATCAATCGCTTACAACTGTATTATGAAGTGTGTGAGGTATCTTTTTTAGCAAAACTTTTAATTATATAAGACTTGATTTAGTATTGCTGGAACTTTTTAAAAGTTGTTGAACTCTCTTGACTTTCTAAAACTTACTCTAAAAAAATTATAATAATATTATTTGGTAAAATAATATAAAAATTACTCTCAATAAGCAGAAGCCACAAAATTAGTATTTGATAAAATTACTCTTAATATCTAAAATGACTACCGTGATTATAAATACTAAAGAGAATAATTTTTATTTTTAATGTTATTACATAGAATAAGATTATATTAATCTTTTAAATTTTAGAGAGCACAAGTTAGTTTTGAAAAGCATCAGCATCCTCTGGCTCTCAAACACCAGAAGCAAAAGCACCTCATCAGCTTTTCAATTTATCAAATACTTCTTTAGAGAGCACTACCAAACTAGGCATAAGTGTTATAAATCTACATATGAAGCACCAACATAACTTTTTTCTTTTATTTTTTTTTTCATATACACAGCCTCCTAAAATTTGGATCATTTACGTACCAACGCATTGTTGAGTTCTTCGCCTCCTCTCAATAAAGAGGACGGATAATCTGCACTGATGTTGTCCTCCATATGCACATGCATATATATAGTTGCCTGTGGTCCTGCTTGCACTGGCGTCTTAGAAATCCCAATGGCAAGAAGCGGAACATGGAGATGTTTAGACGAATTGCAAGAGGGCATGGATTTCAGTAATCACGTGATTATAACATTAAAGGGTTTTTTATAATTAGAAGGTAAACAGATTTAAAAAATATATGGTGACAAAATATAACAGCTACAAAGTCTAGAGGTGTACAATTTGTTTTTAAATTTTCACTCGTAATAAGTCTAACCATTCTGTGCTAGGTCTAGGTGAATCATTATAGAGTTTTATTAGTGAGAGGAATAAAATTTAACTATCTCACTTTTGCATTCAGTTACTCCAACTTTCTCTGGGTTGCTGAGCCAATGGATTTCACTTTTAACATCATTAATCTGTTAAAAATATAAGATTCATGTGTCTTGCAACTAGTAAATAATAATAAGAATTACCGGTCAGCCTCCATATCCTGGCTTGGCGGCTAGTGCTTGGCAGCTGTATGGTCCTGAACAACCATTTTCCCATTTACATGATTGCATACACAAAGAATGTTGAGCAGCCTGACGACAGAACAACAGCTGAATCTCACTATGAGCAGTTCAGATCCACTGAATTTTTAAAGCGACAACTCACAAGCAATGTGAATTCAGAACTAAGCTGGTGATATTTTTTTGAGTTTGGTCCTACGCAAGGATGATGAATCTAGCACCCAAAGAAGGGAAGAAAATGCTACCTAATTATACATATAACACCAATGACTTTACAAGGTATAATTGTTTTTCTCAGAAATCAAAATTGTGTGTCCCTACTTCCAATTAAATTCTCACAAAGAAGAGGTTAAAAATGTAAACTGGAGTTGGTCCTCAAGGCTTACTTCCATGGTTTTGGTTTGGCACGTATGACTGCCCTGCTTTGAAGAAAAATCTAATTGTGGTAATTGACCGTTCTAACCTTCACTTCAACAGCATAAAGAAAGTTGGTATACAGCAGAATATTGTAAGCCATCTTAGAAACGTTTTAGTTAATATAAGGGTGAAAAAATGGGTGAAAATTGGTGATCAATATCATGATTCATGATATGCATGCCTTTTGGATGTATACATTGTCAATTTAATTCACATCTCTCTACCAACCGTTGGCAACGCCATATTGATCTTGGTTGAAAGCTATGCTTCATTGTGAAGACATATCCATCCTGTTTTTTCCTTGTTTTGTTCAACAAGCAATTGTTTGCTAGTATCAAATTTTTTAGTAAGTGTTGAACCATTATCTAGAACCTTTTTATGACTATATACAGTCTTTTCATCGGCTAGCTAGAGACCCTTTGAATATACATAGTGCTGTGTGCATGATAGATTACATTCAATCAGAATAACTGCTGGTGGCTAAAGTTTCATTTTATTATCGCACGGAAGATGTTAAATATTGATCACTCCCTCACCTATTCTTAATTTTTAATGATAAGATCTTCATTGTCAATAAGAATTGGCAGGAAGGAATTTTAATTTCAGTGGTGAAAAGGAGAGGGATGAATACATGCAAGAATTAAAACAAAGAAGAAAAACTAAACACGTCATTATATATATATAATATTTGTGAGAGATCTATTAAATGGCAGATCCCACTAATCCGGTCTTATCTTCCAAGGGCGCATATTGGATGAAGCACTTTATCATGCTAAATTACTTGTGGTTACGAAAGGATTTGTACCTTTCATGGTGGTAGGAGTAACTTTCTTTAGCACAAAGTTTGTCGATTTTAAAACACATAATGCTTGACTTTCCTTGCAACAGTATCATTTAAGATTGCATGCTGTTGGATATGGTCAATGTCTACTTTGTGCAGATCCCAAGAGAAATTAATAGTAATTCCATTACTGAAAGTGACAATACGGCTTTGGACCATATTAACCGTTGTACTTATCATATAACATTATTAAGGATGGACTACATTTTTGCAAATATAATTATGATATTCCCTATTAAAGTAAGAATTTCAATATTCTAGATACTAATTATTAGCAAGAAGACAAGAATTCCTTTTTTTTTTTTTTTTATTCTTCCCATCTTTTTTTACACTCAAGGACTGTTATTGCTTTAGTAAACAAATTCATAAAAGAAGATGGGGCTTAAGAAGAGTTTTGGGCTAATAATTGTCCTTGGATTCCTTATGGGTGTTTTATCACTGGCTGGGGGTGACTTAATGAGCATCCAGGGAGTGGAAACAAAATCTCTAACCAAATACTACATGAGATATGTATCTTGGAAAATTTTCCAATGGAAGTGCATTAAAGATAGTTTAAGTTCTAGCTAGCTTAAAGGTAGTTTATTTAGGTAGTGGCCACTAGAGTCACTTGTTCATCATATTTAAAATCTGATTTCATACGGTTGCTTCAGTTTCGTGCCTTTCGACATTGACTAAGAGAGAGAGAGAGAGAGATCAAACAACTACTCATGACTTTGGAGGCTAAGGAGTCATCCTTTCTCAGATTACGTGTTAGTAAAAAGTTCAGCTACAAGATCTATTTGGGATGATTTTGGCCCCCAACCATGTTTATGAGAAAAAGAGAAAGCAATGAAAAGAAGACCATAACATGGAAAAGGGTGGCCTCTGGAATCTAAGTGCAAATTGCAAACCTAAAAGAAAAAAGATATTTTCATAACATTTTCTTTCCTGTGTTGGGCTTGCCTACTACTTAACTAGTGCAAGTATTGGACCAAGTAATGAAATTACTAAGTAAGAAATTGAGACAACTCAATTTTAAAGTAAAAATGGGGGGAAGAAATCATTGTTGTTTGTCTCTTTGCATTCATGATAATAATACCCATTCCTTACAGTATATCATTAGAATCACTAACTCAGCATAATTCATGCATATAGCCTAGTTGACTTTGCCCAGTGACCATTCTCCTGAGTAAGCTTTTGATAACCCTAGACTTAATTTATTGCCAAAAATAATTATAGCCATTCAAAGGTTTTTATTCATTCCACCGTGGAAGAACAGTAGTAATGATTTTTTCCCCATTTATTCTATATATAATTTAGAGGTATATAATTATTTTGATTGTGGGTTTGGCCAAGGTAATATTTTAAAGCAAGAGAGAGCCATTTTAATTACAACTAGCTACGTCCTCTTGCAGTCAAAATTTGGATGATAGATGATGGGTCATTATTATGATCGATGATCGATAATTGAGGAAACCTAGAGAGATATTTGATTCTTTCCATGCAAACACAACAATTAGCAACAAAACAAATCCGAATGATTTTGCCTCTTGATATTGCTAGGAAACCAGGTAAACTGCTGATAACTACTTCCGACAAATTGAATCTTTACATGACCAAAGCAACATTTGCCAATATAATGGAACAAATATATCGTTTTTCTTCTAACCTTAATTGATTTGTGTTTTCGTCCTTTATGATTCGTCCCACCTACTATATCCCATCAAAATGGATTAATCAACGATATAAATAAAAAAGAATCGAAGATAGATAATAGAGATCAAGGATCATGATACCTCTCGAATTTGCGTAGTTAACACAAATAATGGGATTCCAAAAATGGTGTGGAGTTGCCGCTGGACAAGGAAATGCACATAATTTCAAGGTGGTGGTTGGACAAAGGACAATAAACATTTTGAGAATAAACATATTCAATGAGTTCTCATAAATATGCTTGACCTTTCCAGTCTAAATCACGATAGAGTTCAAGCCACACAGATACACCAGTGCATGATATGATCGTAGGGCAGCACGGCCACCATTCAATGAAACAAAAGGGTTGGCACAAACAGAACAACCATTTAGGGTGTGTTTTGATTTTAGAAGGGAAGATAGAGAAGATATGGAAAGGAATTTAAAGAGTAAAATAAATTTACAGCTATTTTTCAAATTCTTTATCTTTTTTTTTTGCCCTTTTAAAACAAAATTCACAAACATATTTTAAAAAAATTTTATTTTTATTAAGATCTTTATTAATTCAAGAAAAATACTAAACAATCATAATGATATGGCATGGATGATAACTTCTAGATAAATAAGTGAATATTATCACCATATTTTATTCCACTATAAAAAATTTCGGTTATATTATTTTGATTATACAGCGTTGTTGTTAATTATAATGTGGTAAAGCGGGAAGGGGGGCTTTAATTAATGGCAAAAAAAAAAAAAAAAGAGGGGTTGAAGATGTCACAACTTTAGGGCAGTAAGATCATTGTTGAAAGGGACATTAAGAGAGGGAGTTACGTTCACAAGTATTTCAAGAAAAGGATTGAAAATCCGAGGGAAAGATAAGGAAGCATGTTCTCAATTTGGTATGATGTTGTTGGCCATCAATTGACACCACCATAAAGTGTACTGATAACCCAGTTGGGTTGTTCCCGGTCCTCCTTTTTTTTCACCTTAGGATTTGCCCTTATGGGGGCTTGTTAACATTAAATATAAAGCTCAAATTAGCCTCTAATCCTTCATTAGTGTTTACCTTTGGCCTTTGGGGCTTTTGCCCTTCGCTATGCTAAAATGCACACACTATGCTTAGTAGGGACGGAAAGTGATTCATCCGCACAATAAGGAACTTGTGGACTAAAGCCTGCATAGTGCATCCTGACATAGTGACATGCCATGGTTGCATCATTGCATGAATCAACGGTGCACATTTTCCACACAACAGAAAGAAGGCTTGATTGAACACAGTTACACAGTGCATACGTAACTCCAATATACAAGAAGCACCTCTCTTCTCTTCTTCCACCATTGACACACACACACGCACATACACACTCTCTGCTGCTGCTTTCTAGTCTCTACCCAGCAATTGGAACCTTCTGCAAACTGTTCCACTCTCTCTGAAAAGGGTAAACAGTGAAGGAAAGAGCTCAAATGTAGCTTAAAGACTATAACTTTTTCTCTGTTTTTGGTTCAATTCTCAATTGCTTTTTTAGTCTGAAGCTCCATAAAGCTCTGAACTTTGAAGCCTCTTTTGCCATCTTCGCAAACCCCATTTGAGTTTAGCTTCTCTGCTTGCAAATTCACCATCCCCCAACGCTTTCACATGTCGTCAGATATAAGCTAAAGACTATTTTTACAACCCCCTTTTCCCCCTTTCAAGAACTGAACTCAGGGTGTTTGCGTTAATTATTCGATGGCTAGTTGCAAGGTTCATCATGATGTTAAGTACAGTGTTGTTGCAGTGTTGTTTCTCGGTGTAGGAATTTTGGGTTTGGTTCTGTTCTAACGATTTTGAAGCAAAGTTGCAAGCATTTGTTGGCGGGGTTGTAGTGGGAAACTTTGTGGGGTGGTGTGAGTGATGGGTGCGGATCTTCTGCTTTTGGCAACTGTTGGACCGCCATTAAAACGGCGAGCAGGGTTGCGGAGGAAGCAGGCTGGAAGAGGGTCTTACAGGGGAAGCTAGTTGGGTGGGGGGAAGGTTTGGTGGTGTGCTGTGTGGGAATTGGAGGGGTTTTGTTGCTTTTTGGAGGATTGATTAGTGACCCCTTTTTCCTCTCTTGGAGGGGTGCCTTATTAGGGGCTGTGTCAAAGTTTTCAACTTTTATTTGAGGAGAAGAAGATGGGTACCAACTTGCACCAAGTACTCAGGAGCCTCTGCTTTAATACTCATTGGAACTATGCCATCTTTTGGAAGCTCAAGCATCGTGCTCGAATGTACGTTTTTTGTTTTTGTTGTTCTTATTTTTATTGTTCGTTACTCCTTAGTCCTTCATTTTATGCCTTATATATTGCATTTCTTTTTAATTGGTGTGTTTTATCTACCCTTGTTTTGTATGTTGACAACTCAGAATATGTTAAAATGTAGTAAATGGTAAGGACCTTTTTTTTTCTAACATTGTCCAATTTACTTAATATTGTTAGGATTCTATTATAGTTTTTTGTCAACTTTTAGTGTCCAGACTTTCATTGATGTTCATTCCTATGATATTTCCTTTCCGAGTTTGGTGATTTCCATGCTTGTTTAGAATTTGAAGTTTTGAACTAGGAAGGGCATGTCTTGAGTGTCTAGACTCTACTCACTCTAGTAACCATAGACCACTATATTTTGAAGACTTTTTTGCTCTTGGATGTTATCTGTTTTTGGTTTAAGGAAAATTATTGTGTTCTAAAAGCATCTTTGATGATGACTTGTAATCATTCTGGCCATTCAAAATGCTTTATGTTACTTCCATTGTAGTGTATATGAAATGAGATAATGGTTGCATTATGTGTACTCAGCATTAAATTCCATAATGTGTTCGCTTAAATTTGCTGGGTTTGGCACTTGCTTGCAGGATCTTGACGTGGGAGGATGCCTACTATGACAATCCTAATGATTATGACTCTTCAGGTAGTAAGCACTACCAGAAGTCCTTGGAACAGATTGGTGGTGGGCAATTTTCACATGATGCTCTAGGGTTAGCTGTGGCAAAGATGTCATACCATGTATATTCATTAGGGGAAGGGTATGACTAATCCAATGCAACATTGGTACTATTTATGATTAAATTTTCTTTTATGTAGCTCTTATCCAAGATCTTTTCTGTACAGCATTGTTGGACAGGTAGCTGTTACTGGAAAGCATAGGTGGATCTGTGCAGATAATCAAGTCACAGGTTCTGGCTCGTCTTTTGAGGTGAGGATTCTTGTTATTCACTTTTGTCATTGGTAATCTCTCTACCTTGGAAGATTTGAAGTTGAAGGTCTCTAATTGCTACCAGATAAGCACTATGTCATTATCTAACCAATCATTCTCATTCCTTTCCTCTTTGTTGGTTTGATTTTTAGTTTGCTGATGGCTGGCAGTCTCAGTTTTTTGCTGGAATTAGAGTAAGTTAACTGCTGTATTATTTTTTTGAACAAATTATCAACATTCATGCCCAAGAAAAACTGGAACATTGGATTTCCTATTCCTATGCAGAAATTAGAGTTGTCTCAAATTATTAATACTAAGGATAATTGATTATGTAATTTTGATATTATATTTGGAAAACTGTGGATAATATGATAATTGGAAAATTTTGGCATGAATTTTCATTAACAAAATTTTTTTGCCCCTTTTCCTTGTAGACCATTGTTGTTGTAGCTGTAGTCCCACTTGGTGTTGTTCAGCTGGGCTCTCTAAATAAAGTAAGAGGAGCATAGTCCATTTTTTCTTTTTGTTATTATTTGTTTTGCTTGAACTCCATTTTACGGGTTGATGTGGTTCAAGAATGCACCTATTATCACTTACGATGCTGTGCATAACAGACTTTGCTTTCAGAAATTTAAAATTTATCTACACTATTTTGCTTGGGTGAATCATAACTATCCAGATAGCATGACATGCATGTATTTCTTCTCCATCTAATTTTGGTAATTGCCGGCTGTTGATTGAGATATTGGTTGTGAGAACTTACTAACAACCTGTCCCTTGAGTACTTGGGCATAATTTAGCTATCTCAGTCTATGTGTGTACTAAAGTATAACTTATTGAACTAGCTACCAAGTAGAGGATAAGGCATGAAAATCAAATATTAAGACATTTTTTAGTGCTGACTGTGTATATAACAACGTCATATAGGATCACTGTTATGTTACTATTGAGAGGCAGTTATCTACTTATGAAACATTTTGGAATGGGTGAAATTGTTGGGGAAATGCTGGCCTAACCCTCATCAGTACAAAGTTCAGATTACAACAAGTCCATGCTTTTTGGTGTCTTCTTTTTTTGTTTTCTTGAAGAATTGGTTGCCTAAATTGGCAGAAAATTTGATTACTTAATCTGGAAATAGATGATTAGTTCTTATTAGGCACTCACGCCTAATTTCTTTTATTTCTCCTTGAAATACTTTTAAGTTTTATCAGCTTAATATGCAAGTTTAGTTAGTTAATCTGTTAGGTCTTCTGGTTTTGTGCTTTGATTTGCTTCTTATAATCTAGTTGAGTTATATTTTCTCTAGTCATGGGCAGTGCTTTCATTTTTTTTTTTTTTAATGGATTGTAGAATATTTCCTTTCTTGGATATGCACGTATACAGCAGTCCATTTATTATTGAAATATTTAATAATTTGCTCCCCTTCTGTCATCCCTGGTAGCAGGTTACTGAAGATATGGGGGTTGTAACTCATATCAGAGAAGTTTTCTTGTCTACTCAAGATTACTCAATAGGCCATATTCCTAGCCATATACAAAGTAGTTTGCAGAATTCTTCATCTCTGGTAAGCTTTCTGTTTTCACCTCTCTCTATATGCCTGTGTCTGCATGCTGCATGAATGTGCATATGTGAGTGAGTTAGGGGTCTGTGTGACCACTGGCTTGGCCATTTTTGCACACACAAATATAGCAGTGGAGATTTGTCATAATTTTTTAACGTAGATGCATTGAGCATTATCATGACTTCTGATTTCTTGCCATTTTTTCAGCGTGATGTATCGGAGAAAAATTTGCCTTCAGATATTTTGCCTGCTTGCTTACATGATACAGAGAAAATCATGACAAGTGAAACATTGGATGTTTTAATGCCCGTTCAATGTTCTGGGAACAAGTATGCACCTCATTCTGCTTATGAGAAAATGGCTGATAATGTGACCAAGCATGAGGGGCTTGAATTTTTCAGTGATGAAAGTTCCATTTTGCTTCAATCAGTATCGGATATGATGAAGGTGAAGCATCAAGAATGTGAAGAGATGAGACCTCTAAATAGGAGGAAGTGTGAAGGGGGCAGTAATGCTTGCAAAGATATGAGGTTGGAATCAGAAAAAAATGCGACATTTTTTCACAACACTGTTTTGAATAATGAAAGCTTCAATGATTTAATACATGCCTCAGAAAAAGTCACAGTTGATTCTGCATGCTTCCCTTCAGTTTTGCTAGATGCAGTTGTTGGTGAAACTGAAAAGTTGCATTTCACCAGACCTTCAGATGCAAACGTCCAAAACCCTGCTGAAAAGTCAAAGTCTCAGACTGAGCCTTGTTACAAGGATACCTCATACTTTCATAGTGAGAAGGATGCCTTGAACACGTTGAAGTTTGCTGCTGGTTGTGAGCTACATGAAGCACTTGGACCAGCTTTTTTGAAAGGGAGTAAATATTTTGATTGCCCAGCACAGGTGAATCAAGATATGAAAACTATGGATATGCCAGATGATATCAACTCTAGCCAATTGATGTCTGAGTGTCGTCCAGAGCATCTTTTGGAAGCAATGGTGGCCAGCATTTGCCACAGTAATAATGATGTTAATAGTGACTTATCGTTTTGTACATCAATGCAATCTGAAATGGCCTCCGGAAAAAATCCTGACGCTTCTATTCACAATGTGCATGCTATTAATTCAGAAGGCTGTTCAATAAGTCAGTCTTCTCTTGTCATAGAGGACAAAAACCATTGTTTGAGTTCATCTGGAATATGTGCTGTACTGTCCCCAGAAGGACTTTCATCGACATGTCCTAGTTCATATAGTGAACAGTTTGGAAGGTCATCTGAACCAGCTAAGAACAGCAAGAAGAGGGCTAGGCCGGGGGAAAGTTGTAGGCCTAGGCCTAGGGACAGGCAACTTATCCAAGATCGTATTAAGGAGTTAAGAGAGCTGGTGCCAAATGGAGCAAAGGTATCTTGCTGCAACCTGTTTCCTAACTGTCTCCGGGTTTTGATTTTGTGATGGTTGCTGTTCTGGTTCATGTGCCTAAAATTTTATTATAACTTCAACAGTGCAGCATTGATTCACTACTGGAGCACGCAATAAAGCACATGCTTTTTCTCCAGAGCATAACTAAACATGCTGACAAGCTAAATAAATTTGCTGATACAAAGTCAAAGGTAAGGTTGCTAATTTAGGATGGCAAGTTAGTATCATTGACCCATTCAGAAACTCTTGTTGATTTGCTTTGCTCCCTACCGACGTTTCTGCATGTGCACCTTGAATTATTATCTCTGTTGTTTAACAGTACTGCAATTTTGCAGTTGCATCACATGAAAACGGATGCACTTGGATCCTCTACTTATGAGCAGGGTTCAAGTTGGGCAATGGAGGTTGGGGGCCATCTGAAAGTTCATTCCATATTAGTGGAGAATATTAGCAAGAACGGACAGATGCTTGTTGAGGTATGCATGACTTGAAATTTTCAATTTTGATTTGTTTTATAATGATTTGTTATAAATTAGAATACACAAGAAAAAGAGGAAAACTCATCTTGACATGAAATGAAAGGTTAGTGGGCAGATGGTTGGAGGTCCTTCTAAGATAATGCTTCATAGGCCATACCCGTCATCAGCTACTGAGTATGTTCTCTATTCTAATTGTGGCTTTTGCTGTAGATGCTGTGTGAAGAGAGCAGCCATTTTCTTGAAATAGCAGAAGCCATAAGAAGCCTGGACCTGACAATTTTGAAGGGCTCAACTAGAGCTCATGGTGAGAAGATATGGATAAGCTTTGTTGTTGAGGTAGGATCAGAACTTAGAAGTAAGATTTATTTTAAACACTTTAACCAACTTACTGCACTGTTTTCTTGAATCCTTGTCCAAATCTTGTTGGGATCAACCACTTGAGTTTACTTTTTTAAAAAATTTGGTTTCTGTGATCACAGAAAATTTTAGTTGCATTTGTTCATTGAGTAATGTTACCATAGTCTCGGATTTATCATAAACTCTACACATGGCAAGATCTCAATCATTCATAACATAATTTACAATTATAATACATAGATATTATAAGAATCACTGATTGATATATTGCCATATGTTGGGTTTACTATAAACTCAATTCTATGTTATCATTTTTCTTCTTCATTTTATCCACTTTGCACTGATACATGGAATGACGACCCTTACAGATGAAGGCGCCTAAGTCATAGTATTACAAAAGAACTATAGTAATTGAAGCTGTTGTAACTTGCAATGTTTTGATATCTTAATGCCTAGCTTTGTGCTTCAGTGGAACTGCATCTTTGATGAATGATTCAAAGTCAGCAGCAACTTAAGATAAACCTTGTAGGTTCCTTTAGCAAGTAGTGGATCATGCCCCGAAATTCTAACTATTTTGCATAAATATATTATATAAGTATTAAAGGGGTAGAAGTTTGCTTGCACTGTTCATGAGTTTTGACTGTAAAATATTGCCCTTAACAAACTATTGATATTGATGAGCCAAGTGTGTGTCACAGGGTCAACATAACAGAAATGTACACAGATTGGATATCTTGTGGCCGCTTGTTCAAATTCTGCAATCCAAGAGCACTGTGTAGTCACAATAACTGGCTGATACTTGGAAACTCCTTGGCCCTTCATTGGCTACTGAAACTCATTCTTGATCTCTGAAATGATGTTCAAAATCTTCTGTTTCAATCCCCCATCCACTGAAAAAAAAGCACTTGGAGTGGGTTTAGTATGAGGGCAAAAAATAGACATGAAAATTTCAAGGTTTAGGTTATTATGTGATTATAATCTAATCCATGAAATTTTCTTCCCTATTTTTATTCTCATACCAAGCTTGACCCTTGGGGTAGAAGGAAGATTGAGGTGCTTAAAGAAAAGAAAATTACCTTGCAATTGTTGAGAGCTATATTTTAGAAGCTTTGTAGTATGCTAAGACCCCATCTGTTTGTTTTTCTTTTTTGTTTTCTGGTTGAAATGTATGATTGTCATATGTTTATAGGTTTGACAATACATTGAAATTTGAAAATAACATAATGCGTTAGACGCGTCTTGGTGCCACTCTTTTGATGTTTCAGACGTGTTTACTGCATACATTGGCATGGTACCACCGTGATGACTCAAGTTGCTATAGTAGTTATCGGTAAATGCGCTTGAGAGCTTAGTAGAAAAAAGCATGGAGATTCTATTTAAGCTACCTGAGGTTGTTGAATGCTCAATGAGGGTCTAATTGGAAATGCACCTATATTATGCATGACACTAATTTCCACGAAAATATTCTCAAACGGTTATCATCTTCCACGAAAATATTTGTGCATAACAGGTTGTCAAGCCAAGTAACACGGGTTATTAGCTGCTACCGAATATTAGCAGAGTTATTTCCACCGATCATCATTCTGCATGCAGCATGCACTAATGCACTCTTGACGCGGGGCTTATGCAGCCCGAAAAGAAAACAAAAAACAACTAAAATAATTACCCTCACTTTCACAGCGAAGGATTTGTTACTCTTCTCACGTTTTTTAAGTAATGTTGCTCCGCCCTGTTAAATTACAAAAAAAGGCCCCCATAATGGAAGTGAAAATACCTAAACTGACCCGGAGGACCGTATGAAACCGTTAGATCGTATTTTAAAAATCGGACGGTTGATAATAGTCATATGTTACTGTGAGATTTAATTTGCAGATGAATCCCTGACCCTTTTTTCATCGGCTCTGTGGTATCCCCGCCGCTGGTGGTTGTTGATGCGTGCGGAGATTTGCAAATGTCTGGAAATTTGTAATGTCCGGTGCCAGCAATGTTTCATTTCGACTCACGGAGGGTAATGACTTCAAACCCAACTCATTGACCCAAAAACTCATAGTTGCATCAATCATTTTGCTTGATGACAACATACATTGCTCCCTAGACGATTCAAACATCTCTCCTTGGGAACTAACCTCACCTCTTGAAGGTGTCCATTTTCTCATCCCACTTGGTCTTTGACACGGTTCTTTTTGCAAGCAATGCCACCCCAAAAGTCCTAGTTGAAGGGTTGAAACCCATTTCCTTCAGCTCATTCACTCTCTTCAGCAAGTCACGTGAGCACAACACGCTAGGCCACGTGCGTAGGAACATTCCAATGCTTGATCGAGTCACTCCAGCTTGTTTATCGGATTGAAGAAATGGCTTGAAAAAAATAATCAACTGCAACAATAGTGTTTAACTACTTCTTTCTGCGTCTGCATAAGTATTATCAAAGTAACTCACCTCCACTATTTAACAGCGTGTGGGACAATCTTCACCCAACATAAATCTTTCACATTAATAAGCTTCATTGAAGTTTATCATCGATTGGTGATCAGTTATACCAAGTATTCTGTTGCACAACACACCGGATTGCTGGTACCAGACACTGCAAATAAAACCCACAACCCCTATTTGATTGCTCAGGGATAGATGTGATTGTCCCGGCGGAGAAGGGGAAAATAAAATAAACACCCAATGTGCAAATAAAAAAACTTAGGCCCTCTTTAGGAAATAGATTAGGGGCCGTTTTTGTAATTTAACCGGGCAAAGTAACATTACTCAAACACGTCAGAGGAGTTATGAATCCTTTGCCCACTTGCACAGTAGCAATCTCCCGCTTAATCCAAGTCTCATGAATTGAGGCCGCATGTAATTCGCTTCGCAGTCCAAGTCCAAAATATTTAGTGCATTTTGTAATTATAATGCATCAAATTATTAAAATTTGTGAAATATATCAATATATTAATTATATATAAAATATTATAATAATATATTAATTTTAAAAAATTTAAAAATATGATTAAATTAATTTTTATACACTAATAATATAAAATTATATTGATAATATAAAATAATTTTATATTATTAACATAATATTACACTTACAAACAATATAAAATTATATTGACATAAATAAATTATACTAATAAAATTTTTATAATTTTTAAAAATTAATTTATATATACTAATAATATAAAATTATACTAACAGAATAAAATTAAATTAATAAAAAAATTTTATAATTGTATACTATTAATATATGACAATTAATTTTTAAAATATATTTAAACATATTTAAATTTTTTTAAAATTATATATTACTATAACAAATTATAGGTGACTAGTATATCGATATTTCTCATAATCTAATCATCAGATTGCAAGATACACCATGCTCCAGGCAAGACATACTGTAGATGGCGCCAAATGAATTGGGCAAAAGTTGGCTTGGAAATCCAAATTTTGGTTACTACCTTTCTTTTACAAATATGCAGTACATTAAAAAAACACCTTTTAAAAGCATTACTTTTGGTAATTTAATATATATTAGTTATTTCTAAATAAAAGTCTAGCGCTATTACAAATATTTTGATAGTAGTAGGCTGCAATATAAACGGTTAAACCATGAAGTCATATTAGCCCAGTCATAATTTGACACACCAATGGAAGAAAATGACAGACACACGTAACTTACAATTATAATTAATTACTATCCAACCCGTCACCTTGATACTCGTCATTAATATACTCTGCTCAAAATCAAGTAAAGAAATCATCATAGGTGCATGCCGTGTTTGGTTCGCTAGACATAGATAATCAAAGTACAGAGTCAAAAAGTCAAAAGGGGGAATACAAATCTTGAAATCCATGTGCCAACGTGGAGAAATCTAGTTTAGTTCAATAGCAACTTCAAGTGCAAGGCTTTGAGGACCCTAAGTTCGCAACACCGACTCCCGAACAACAATGGCACGCTTTTAGTTTGGACAAACAGGCTCTTAACCATTTTTATCCCTCTTGGTAGGCAAGTTTGGCAATTGAAAGATAGTTCCTAACCTCAACTAAAAGAATAGATAATACATTAAAAATTACAGGCTACAATACTAAAACCGGGGGAGATTTGTTCTGAACCAGACAACCATCCAAGCAAAATCATGGGGAAATCGAAGCAATGGGTATAATGAGGAACCAGGAAACAACCCGAGAACTCCTTGCAAAAGGAATCTTCAAATTGAGGCTACTAATATGTCTTTGTTTTGGGGGCCTTCTTCTTGGGTTGCCTTCTAGGAATGGAGTTTTTCATCCCAATAAAAAACAACAAAGCACCAAAGAGAGCCATATTCTGCAAGGAGTAATTATATTTCATAAACAATGGCATTAATAAATGAAGCAACATTACTACTACAGCTTGAATTTCGGCATTCCAACTTCCAACATGAAAATAAATTTAAAAAATGAAAAATAAGATCCACTGCTCTGACCTGTGTAAATTTGATGAAAAGTTGAGTAAATTCTTTGTCCTCGCTTTCATAATTGTAGAAATCATACACTATGGGAGTAGCAATCAACTGATGCAAGAGCTACAGGAAGAAAAGAGCCATAGCTTATAAAACTAAGCACATTAGATGAAAGCTGGTTTCAATCTCATAGAGAAAAGTCAAACTACATACCAGAAGAAAAGCTCCAAAAGAGCTGCCAATTATGAAAAGAATCCCACCAATGCCCTTGAGAGCAATAGCACTGGCAACTAAAAATTTCATCTGTCCGTGACATCAATTATATAAATAAACATTGTAGCATACCAAAACATTGTAATATGCATGCAAAAAGGAGTACTTGAACGGGTGCAGCTACATTTTGGCAGAAGCACGAGCTAAATGCATAATAATCACAATGATGCGAGAAAAATCAATCATTTTCCATTGGGATGTTTCATAACTTCTGCACCACCTGCCCCTGCCTTCACCATTTCAATTTTCAGAACAGTGCTGCATTTTTTTAAGAAAATTATTTTTCACTTTGCTTTTATGATTCATTTCCAGCAAAAACACAACCTTGCCTGCTGAGAACCCAAAGTTGAGTGTGCAGTCAATCACCAATAAGTCTCAAGGCCAATGACAAGCCATATATAAGTTAATAATTTGTCCTTTCCACATGATAGTCTATTTAAATCTGGGTAGTTACAAAGGTAATCAATGCATTATTAAACACTACGTTAGATATTTCATCAACCACCAATCAGACATCAACCCTAAATTTAACATAATAACAGACAAATGCATAAACATCATTAAATTCACAAATCACAAGCAGTCTCCAACTCCATGGCACACTCCTGTTTAATTTAACCACCTTGTCCTCATTCTTCTGTTTCTACCCAAGAACTTTCTTTTTCTCAGTTTGTGTTTTAACTTTTAATCATGCTTTCCTGAAATGATTGATACAAAGAAAGAAAGAGCAAGAAACTAACATCAATTTCCGGAAGTTGAAGGCCAAGTTGAGAATGCGCCCGATATATAAAGGTATCAAACTTTGGTCTGAGTGCTTTCGCCGAAGGTCCCCCATCAACTCCATATTCATTAAATCTGTATGAGTATGGCACAGAATACATTATAAACAAGAAATGACAGTACAGCCAAAAAAAAAAGGAGGAAGGAAAATAAAGAAAAGCTGAAAAAAAAAATGAACAAACAAGTGCTCCCAGAATTAAAATGCCAAATGGAAAGAAATATTAATTTTAGCTTCTACTTTCTGATTCAGTGTGACCAGAAAACACTAGCAAGTACTACCATCAATTTTTCCAAAAGCATAATGAAGAAGCCTTTAAATCAGGTAATTATTTAATGTAAGATATCCAATTTAGTTAGAAATTAAACTTGGCAAAGTACAGAACAGCAAGGGTTCCACATCAATCAGTAGGCCATAGTCCTCTAGCAACTGAAATCAGAAATTCATAGTAAAAGAGCTCATTGATTTGTCTCCCCCAATCTACACCTTAATATGAAAAGAAACTTATACAATTCAACTCTTCTTTATTAGAACAATAACTTGATAGTTGATACAAGAATACAAGATAAATCAGGGTGCCCAACACTCTATAGAAAACAGGTTAGGGCTGAGTTTCATATTAAAAATTACACCATTACTCAAAATTGGGAGTGAAAATTTCAAGGATGAGTTTCATATTAAAAACTGGATTCTGATTGACATTCGGCTGCCATTAATCAATTAAGATCTACACTTTTTAATCCGAGAATTCCCCAGCCTCGCCAACGAGCTGTAGCTCAAGTGGCTAAAGTTCAGGCGGCATCTCCCTGGTCCATGTGACTAGGGAGCTGTTGGCTGTGTGGGTCAGGGTTCGAGCCGCGGTTGCCCATTCCCTTCCCCCATTTCCCCTAGTTGCTCCTCTAGGAGATCCCTGGCACGAGGGGAAAACAAAAAAGACGTGCAAACAAAAATCCAGCGAGGACAATCAAAAGGTTAGATTGACAGGACCGTTTATGTTAATATGAGGCACCTAAATGATTCCATAATCTCAATAGTTAATTATTAAAAGTTTGCAAGTACAAACCATAAGATCCAGCTACTTCACTAACAGGAAATGCATGCATCCAAATCCGAACTCATCATCTTCGAGAAACCGCTAAATTGCTAGATTCCAAGTCATTACAAAAAAAAAAAAAAGAGTACACACTCAGTTGACAAGTTCATCGTATAAAAAGAATCACACAAAAACCATAAAGACACGCTAGTTCAGGCCTCAAAACGACAGAAGACACAGATCTGCCGAGTCGTTTTGCTCGGGCAAGGAGTTCAAACATCGAACACAACAGATCCGTGCAGAGCAACTACTACAACGACCAAATCAATAGAAAAAGATAGCTAAAAATCCAAAAATGTGCTGTAATCACAAAAAATCAACGAAAATTTATTTTGAAAAAAAATGTGAAAAATGCAAAGTCAAGGATCAGCGCAAGGGAAAATGAACTAACTGTTGGTAAGCGGAGAGTATGAAAACGGAGGCGAAGAGGACTCTGCCGAGAAAAGATGCGAAGGCCATTGAAATTGTAGAGAGAGAAAGCAAGAGTGGAAGAGAGAGAGAGAGTGAGAGAAAATATAGGGCGCTCTGAGAAAAAGCTCTGTTTTTCCCTTTTACCGGTCAGAGCAAGAGGAGAGAGAGAAAGAACGAAAAAAAGAAAGAACGAGCGAAGCGAGAATTGAAAACAAAAGCAGGAAGAAGGGTAGTATAGTCTTTTCGTTCAGGAATCGGGGTAAAAGCCGTAGAACGGTCCAGTGCGATAGCAATCATTTCGGCGGCGACGGACTGCATTGATGACTCGAGAGACGTGGCCCAATGGGCCGCAATCATTTTTTGACCCTTTTTTAACGGACGGCTATCTAAAATTGTGTTTATTTTTGGTGTGTGATATTATGTTTAGACTCTTTAATTTAAAATGAGAAAGAGTATAAACTCATGTTTAAAAAAAAAAAAAAAAGAAAGAGTATAAAATGAATACTTTTTCTAAGTTTCTATTTAATTATTTAATATTTAAAGATGACGGCCGCATTTTGTGGTCAATGATCACACAAAATAACGATAAAATTTCAATTACTTGGCTGCAATAGTTATCACCGTAAATCTTAGTTAATAATTATTATTTACTAATTACTATCATTGATTTTTTTATGATATTAATCCTTTAAAATTTTTCAATTAATTGAAAAAAAAATATAAACTTCTATTTTCATGTTATTCATAATATTGAAATTATCTCTACTTTCAATCTTGAAAATTTAAAAATATCTATATCTAATTCAAATATATTTTTTTAATACACAACACACAGGGTACTAAAGCAAATTTAAAATTTAAATATTTTAATACATTAAAAACATATTTCTAAATAACTTTCTGACTTCCACTGCCATTATTGATTTATTTCAATCGATTTTGCACACGTATGCGATATGACCTATCACGACTTTTACAAATGTGAGAACTAAGTTAGCTTATGAAATTAGGAACTTGTATGTCAAAATTCAATGGTGTGCATAACACACTGATTTTGTTAGGTAAAATACTTTTTCGTTCAGGTCTTAGTCCAACTACCTAAAATATTTGTTAGGTTGGCTATAAATAAGTGCGTTTGCTCTATCCAATATTAATTATAATTTGGCTAAAGGCCTGTCTCTTATAATTTGTACTTACATCCATGACTGTACAATTTTAAAAACTAAATCCAAACTTGTAATATTTTGTGGTTATTTTTTAAATCTAAATTATTAATATTTAAAATTTATTAAATCATAACCCACAAAACTAAGAAGCTAGAATGAGAAATAGAGAGAAAAATGCCAACCCCCTGTGAGTGTATTTTCTTCATCTTTTGACTTAGTATACACAGTAACAAGAAGTCCTTATATACAAGTGTTAGTGCTACATTAACTGACTAAAGCATTTTAACTATAAGTTACTTAACCAACTAATTTGTAGTTACATTATAACTAATTAAGTTCAGTTGTACAACTAACTTCACAACAACAGTCAGATAAAAATAACTAATCTTATTTGAGTTGAGTCAACTCATTATAAATATAAAATTCTCCCAGTTATTACTTTTTTCTTTTATCCACACTACTCAAACCAACACATATTACCAATATGTGCTAAATTATTTAAATCAACCAAGTACCAATGTATTATGTGAAATAATAAATTGTTTGCTAATTCTAATCATATATATAACAAATAGGGTAAAGTTTCATTTTTGTCTCTCATATTTTATAAAAGGTTTCAATTTAGTCTCAAAAGTTATTTATATTTTATTTACATCCCTAACGTTTTTAAAGTATTTCAATTTTACTCTTTTGATAGACAGCATCCAAATTATAATCAGAAAAAATTTATGTGGAGGTCAAGTTATATCTATATATATCTGAGTTGGATGACCTTATTTATCACATCATTTCCCTCCCCCTTCAATATTTTTGTAGAATATGAAAGGTTTTTCACTCTAATGTAAACTCTTATAATGCTTAATTAATATCTTTTATACTAAAACACACACTTTAAGCTTTTCCTCGGAGAATCAAAGGTGAACAATCTTTATCAATGGTGTTTGGACATCAATAACATTATTATATGACCTCTACATCATTTTTTTTTTTCCGTTTATAATTTGGATACCTCCTATCAAAATAGTAAAATTGAATCATTTTAAAAAATTTAGGAATATAAATAAAACAAAAAAAAATTGGAACTAAAATCAAGACCTTTATGATATGTAAAAGACATAAATAAAGTTTTACCCTAACAAATGTAGCCTATTCACAAAGGATCATTACAGATAAGAAGTAACTTTAACTGCTTGAAATGATGGTATGAGCTTAAATGAAATAACTTTTATAGAGAATATATGCAACTCTTGTATTTGTTGCAAACTAGTATCAAGCCTTGACAAAATCTAGATAAAGTCAAAGTCAGATCGGATTGTAGTGCTTGTTAATGAGCAAGGAAGAGAAAATCAAACCGGACTGGCTGGTCGGACCAGTTTGTAATGTCCGAAAAAATTTTAATCGTTTTTAACCGAGTTGCTCAATTTTTAGCAAACAAGTGTGATTAATTAGGATTTGATTTAGTATTCACTTAAACCTAATTAAGTGTGATTTAAGATGATTAGATATAATGAAATTATATTAGAACCATAGGAAACTTAATAGAATTCTTCTAACACCGGTTTACCGATTTAAGAGAAATCGGTAAGATTTCAGTATTTAAGACTGTCGGAACCGGATCAATAAAAATTATACCGTGAGAACCCTAGAATGGATGACCAAGATTTGATCAAGATACCCCCACATGTCTGCCACTTTCAGCCATAAAGAGTAGGAAGCCAAGCCAAATTAGAAGGCAAGGTAAAATCCACCAATCAAAGTGAAACTTGCTTAAAAAATCTTCACCTTTTTCTTTCCTTCTCTCTTGAAACTTTCGGCCAACCTAGTTGCTGTGACTCCCCTCATTTCTCTTCTATTCACTTTCCTCTTCACTCCATCCTCATCCCCTCTTTAAGTTTTATCAAGAGTTGCTTCCATCTAAGACACAAAATCAACAAGATTTCAACTAGATAAGGTAGAAATCCAACTTCTCTTCTTATTTTTCTTGATTTGGGGCTGTGTAGAGATCTTATTTTTCTCATGATAGTGATGTGATTTGGATTTGTGATGATGGTTTATGATTGAGTTTGCATGTGTGTTGTGATTAGAATTGAAATTGGTATAAAAGAACTTGAAGAAAAGAGAAAACTCAAGGAGCTGTTAGAGTTTTTCCTGAGCGGTCCATACGGCGGAGTGTATGGCTCCGCCTACAGCCATTTAAATTTCACGAATATATTTTTATGAGCAACTAGACATTCAGGGCTTTCCATACATATATAATATAAAGTCATTGGATTAGTATAGAGGTAGTTATGAATTTTTGAAATTCGACCTAAAAATCAGGACTTTCATTCGGGCAGTGTGAATTGAGAAGTGTGTAACTCACCTTATACAACTCCAAATTGAGTGAATCCAACGTTGTTTGAAAGCTAACATATGAGGGAACATCCAATAAAAATTTTACAGCCAGATTCATTGCCAACTATCTCCAGTACATCAATGAATTCACCTTAAGTTCAACCTGGGCTGGAACAGGGTAGTCCAGTAGAGTCAAGTTTTAGGACTTATATCTCGAATTATACTTATTCAAATAATATGCAACTTCTTTCATTTGAAAGCTTGCTCTATTAGCTTTACATTGATATAAATTTCGCATGATTTCACCCAGATTTCTATTTTTGGTGAATTTTCTGCTATAAGAGTGTAATTCTGGCTAGAAGTAGGGTAGTCTGGGATAAAACACAAATAACTTGAGTTAGTATCGGAATTCGGAAATCTAGTAGACAGAGAGCTAGGTCGAGTATACTTAAGGTTGAACTTGAAAATCTAGTAGACAAAAAGTTAGATCGGATATACTTAAGGTTGACCTCAGAACTTAGTAGACAGAGAGCTAGATCGGGTATACTTGAGGTTAAACTCGGAAACTTAGTAGACAGAGAGCTAAATCGGATATACTTAATGTTAAACTCGGAACTTAGTGGATAGAAAACTAGATCGGGTATACTTAATGGCAAAAATTTGGAATTTAGGAAACACACTTATAAGAGTCTTAGAAGACCAATGGTGGAATAAGGTCGGAGATCGAAGATAACCCCGGAAGTCGAAAATTATATTATCTCGGAAGATTAAACAAAACCCTAGAGATCGGAACTTGTATGAACTCGGAACTTGGACCCCATTTAATCTTGGAAGTCGAACTCAGGAACATCAATAAAAATTAAAAACTTGCAAGATAGATTAAGGCTTAAGATTTTAAACTTACACCTAACTATCTAAGTTTTGCTTATAAGACTTTGTTGTGTGTGACAACTAATGAAGATATAAAGATTTAAGTTATGAATATGAAATCCTACATGCAAGGATATATGAAAGTAAATGAGGAAGCATATGTATGAGTGCTTTTAGTATGTCTATGCATGATTATGTATGAGAATGAAAGAACATGAATATTAGATGTGGATCTCTTTACTTGGAGGTAGTTATGAGATTCCTCCTTGTGAAGATAGTTAAATAAGATAAGATTGGGTCCCTTCACTTGGAGGCAGTTAATTGGGTCCCTCCTTGTGAAGGCAGTATTAAAAACAAAAAAATTATGAGATCCCTCTACCTTGGAGGCACGTGATTAGATGAGATCCCTCTACATTGAAGGCAAGTGGTCAGCTGAAATCCCTCTATTCTTGAGGCACATGACCGAGAAAAATCCCCTCAATTTAGAGTCACATGGCCAAAATGAGATCCCTTTAAAACTAGAGGTACGAGGATCCCCTTATAGGTTAGTTTTGTGTGACGGCGGTCACGAGTTGAGCTCACTCCTAGATCAAACTATCCAAGGGCAGTAAAGACTAAAGATTAGAACATATGCAAAGGCCCTAGGGATGGCGATACATAGCGCCTAAGTGTGCCTAGCAAAGAAAGCAAAGAAAGTTAAAGAAAAATACCAGTGCGTTTGCATGAATTCAAATATGAATATTCACAAAATTATATCCCATATTTTATTGATGCGGAGACTGTTCTATCTATTTATGTTATGACTATTATTCTAAACATGAAACATTGCCAGTGTAATCAAGTGCGTGAATAAAATGAACTCTGCTTCGGACAATATATTTTCAAACTATAAAATTGAACAGTCTATTTAATATGCTCACATTTTTCAAAATAAATCGAAGCAGTTGGAGATAATAACGATGACACGATATGAAATCTCATAATGGATCCTACTGAGAATTTAGAATTCTCACTCCTGCTTCCGTGTTATCTCCAGATAGTTCGAGAAGTTTCATAGACAGCTGAAGTTGCTGTCAGCTAAGGTCTGCTTAGGTAACAATAACAACTCAAGAATGTGGTACTATGACTTAATCATAGCACTGTACAGAGGAGGACGTTACACAGTTCAATCAGGAACTGGACCCCAAGCTGGTCCGGTCTTCACCACAAAACCGGTTGTGGTCAAAACAGGTCAAAAACTAGTCTAAATCGGTGAACTGGACCGGTCAAACCGGTTGACAGATTTTTTTTTTTAATTTTGATAAAAATTCTATTTTTTATTTTATAAAAAAAAAAAGCTTAATCAAAACAAAAATTCATTTTTTTTTTAAATCTTGATTCTTTTAGTATGCTTATTTACTATATACTCTTAAATTAATTTAAAAAGAAAAAATAAAAAATAATTATTATACTATCTGTGAATACTTTTCAAAAGAAATATAAGTAAAAATTAAAATAAATAAATTATACATTTAAGATGTTTGATAAAGTGCCTCATAATAAATATTATTTTGCATTAGTTATGTTATTATTAATAATTTAATATAATTTTTTATTTTTTAATTAATCATACGTATATATTTATATATATAAATAATTAAATCTATATATTTTATTATGTCTCGGTTGGACCTCCGGTTAAACCAGTTGAATCTCTGAATTTTCGAACCCCTGCCTTGATCAGTTCGATGATCGGTCCGATTTTTTTAACCTTGCTAATAAGCTCTCTGCAAAAATAAATTTTTTTCTAATTATCAATTATATAATTTTTGGCCTAATGATAAATGTTTAATTCAATATTTTGTGTTACTATAACTGCTTGAGATCAATCTTATAACGATTAATGTTAATCAGCTTCATAAATATACCTGATTAATCTCGTTAAAAAGAAATATATATAGCCAATGCAAAACCATATTTATGTCGCACCCAAAAAATATAGCCTTATTTACGTAAACTCGTGAAAGAATGGATTCTTAAGTGAACACTTCCGAGCGTTAATATACTTTATGTTATCATTCCGCGAAACTGTCTATAACACTAAGAAACAAGGGATAAATTGCATGCATACATTTTTGTATTTCACACTTCTTAAAGCTTGATTTTTCTAGTTGGCTGCTACTCAACTTTTACGTTCATATTTGGTTTAACTTTTGAGAAAATTATTTTTGAAATAAATTTTTTAAAGAAATTATTTTTAAAAAAATTAATTTATGTTTAGTTTGAGTATATTAAAAGTAAATTTTAAAAAATGATTTTTATTTAGATAAGATAAAGTAAAATTATTTTCGGTTATTGATATAAAAGTATAAGATTCCTTCTTAAAAGACTTTTTTGAATAATAAAAATTAATTTTAAGGATACTTTTTCCAAAAAATTTTTAAAAATTTCAAAAGTAAATTTTAAAAAAAGTATTTACACATTAAAATATACTAATTTCGATATATTTTCATTTTCACGCCAATAAAAAACTTTTTGGGCCTCTCAAATTGTAAACCAAACATATTTCATTGGTGGGACTTGCATTGCATGTTACATATTCAAGCAAATGTGTGTTCAAAATGAATTTTGAGGGGTGTTTAGTAGAAGGTTTAAATTTTTTTTTTGGGAATTCTATTTCTGGGAATGCTATTCCCGATAATAACATTCTCAGATATGTGTGTTTGAGAGTGTTTGATAGACAGATTGAACTTTTGGAAATATTTTATACATTTTCAAAAATACCTTTGACTGCCAGCGGCCAATGATAGGTGGTAGCAAGTGACTATAAGGGTATTTTAATCATTTCATAAGAAAAAATTCTCTTCCCATTTGAATGTTACAATCCCATGTGAGATATGAGAATATTTTGAGAGTCAATATTGGGTCAAAACCAATCCCAAAAATACAATATTTCTAGAAATATTTTCTCAACTCTTGTACCAAATATGGGACTCTTATTAAATTTCCCAAAAATGTGTTTTTAAACCTTCAATTGAACGCCCCCTAAATGTTATTTTGTTATGGATTGAACATAAGTGTGACAAAATTACAAATTAGATTTATTAATAAAATGGTATAAAAAAATTTTATCTCTTAAAATTTTTATCTTCATTATTACTTTCATATCAAATTGACCTTAAATAATAAGTGTATTAGAGAAATTTGAATAAGCATAAGCTATATATACATTTAAATTAATAATTGGTATTGTAAAAATATATTTAAAAAAAAGATTAATTTTAATATATTATTAATGTAAAAATTTTATATTATCTTTCAATCATATGCTATTATATGTATAACTATTGAGGTAATAATAGTAAAAGTAAAATTTTTTTATTAATATATCAACATATGATTAGATAATAATATAAAAAAATTTTATATTGACAATGCATTAAAATTAAATTCTTTAAAAAATATTATACTATGAAACACTTGGTTTTTGTTTTATCAATAATATGTTATATATACATTTTTTATTTGCTTAATAAAAACACATATCTCAATAAAAATTAAGTAAATATTTAATATTTGAAAAGTGTAAAGAATGTGAAGTTGGTATATTTAAAAATTTTAAATTAACTCAATTCTTCATGATGTAAAATAATTTTTATTTTAAGAATTGAATTGATATTTAAATATTAGTAAACCAACTTTGATATTTATTCTAAACATTTAACAATTAAATTTAGAATTTAATTTATATGTCAGTCAATAGAAATAATAGAAAATACCAACTCATATAATAATTATCCATTATAATAAGGGTTCTATCATGATTTCTCATTTTTTCGTATTTTTATTGATTGATAGTGTAAAATTATTTTATACTGTCAGTATATACTAATTAAACTCTTAAATTTATGTTAAAATTTTTGGAAAGACTCACTTAGCATATGTTTGTGAGTTGGATTTTGAAGAGAAGGAGAAAAACCTTAATGTTTTGTATATTTTACACTAATAATGCTTTATCTTCCCAACCCTTCTTTCTTATCACCGTCAAGCATCGCCGTCAAGCCTTTTCCACAAGCCTGAGCTGAGGCCACGATTCGCTGGAATCCACGCGCCACGTGCCACCACCTATCCCCATCATCTGAATTTTCTTCGGGTTTCCCATTTTTGTTTATTTCTAACATTGCTATGCACATGTATCATCATAATTGTAGGTTTAATCCAGTGCTATATTTGATACACTGCATCCTTGGAATACAACCTTCGGAATTTGTTTATGTATGCTGTGCTACCTTGAATGGAATGTCCAGTTATTGTCTAGGATTTAAATTTTCATTTGAATTTGAATACATTTCTGATGGTGAATTTCCAACTGACAGTAATTGGAAACTAGAGCTGTCAAATTCGTGACATGTTTACTTTCATGTGATGATGATGATAGAGAGCAGTAATGTGAATAACTTGTGTAAGAGTGAATCATCTAATCTGTTGGCTACAAATAAATTGTGAGTCATAAATGACTCAGTTACACTCCTAACAAATCCTCGTAATTGCTGAAAACAAAAAGTTTTAAATGGAAGCATCAAAAGCTTTTAATACTTTACCCAAAAGTAATTGGTTGCAGTAGAAATAGGCTGTGACCTCATGCGATCTTTACCTGCAACGTCAGAGCTTCAAATATTGAAATTGACACTGTAGAAAGGAATTTAGCTGACCACCTCTCTTGCCCGAAATTGGGCTAGCAATTAATAAGAACCCAAAAAAACATATTTTCCAAATTTGGAGGATTATTAGGCTGATTCATTTCCTCTATTCTGCATTTCATCGTTTCCGCTTGTCAGGAAGATACTGACAGTTAAACATAACCAGTCAGCATGATATATAATTGTAAGTGGATATCTTCTTCTGTTCCTGAAAACACGATCATACAGTTTGCTTTATAATCACAAAAGGCCTACTGTATATCCCATGTTGTGAAGGAGATGGAATTGGGAACAATTCCTCACCGAGCAGTTGGTCCCATATGGAAGTAATTGCTAGCACTCAGCAAAGTAAGATTGGAATCTTGCCCTGGAGCTTGAGTGGCCTTACAACTGGCTTGTTTTTTATATATCTTCATCAACCTTTGGAAAATCCATCTGCAGATATAAAAGGCGTTATCGAGAAATGGACTTCAGGTTCAAGATCTCATTTACAATCCTCAGATGGCCAAGGGTGCATATAAGGATAATGCTGTACGTCTTGCTAGGAACACGAAAGTAAAGTCTTGAAATTTGTTAAAATCTCCAGTTTTATGAAGCCTGGGTAGTATAATGGTTGACGCCAGTAAGAGCTTGTGTGTTTTGGCATTCATGACTGGCATCATGCTGTCTATGACCTTTTTCACTGACATTGTTTCCTCAAGTGATGGCAAAGTCACCTTTTGAGGGGTTATTCAACCCACTTCGGCTATGCAGACTCTGCTCATTGGTTTCTTCCTCCCGAGATTGAAACTATAGAAAAATGTTTGGAGGAACATGCGGTGGGGGTGATCTTAGTTTTTTTTTTAATTTTGATAGTGTTGGTTTTCATTTCTTAGTTTACTGGTTTTTTAATCATACTGTGAGGTATGACTACCTTGTTAACAAGGACTAGTATTCTGTCGGAGGTGCTATAGCTTTCTTTATTAGCAATTATAATCCATAGAAAGTCATTGAAGGAGATGGGTTGAGATTGTATCAGATGTTAGAAATCCAGCATGCCTATCCTGAGAACTTGCTGCAAGCTGCTCCGGTTATATAACAACTAATAATAGTTGTCATTCAGTTGCCTCATTGCATTTGACAGTATTGGTATTACAATATCTGATCTGGAAGAACGAAATTATGTCTATTAGTTCCTGAGATGAGTCATATTTTTCCACTTAAGTCCTTTCTGTTTTTATCCGTTTGTGATCACTGTCACTTATTGTTTTCGGTTATGTACATACAGGATGATGTTGTACCTCGGTCAAATGTTAATGTAGCTTCTCTAACAAGACTGGGAAAAGAAATTACTCAAACTGATTGGTAAGTGACAATTAGTTTATAACCTTAACAGTAATTAAAGATCTGAAGAGATCTGTTGTTTGGGAGTTGGTATTAGCTAAGTGAGTTGTATGGGTGGAAATCTATGATGTTGAAGGGGAGCTTTTCCTTGGATGCAACAGTTTTGTAACTTTTATTATTTACAAATCGTTTGTGAAAGAATTGTTATGTGCAGAGGAAAGAGGATAGATAAGAAGAAGAGTGAGATCGGAGAGAATGCGAGAGTGAGAAAACTTAATCTGAATATATTGTGATCACTTTGTGAGAATCTGAGAGAGGCTATATATAGACCCATGGTCTCTTAACAGCATAGAAAGGGAACTGTAACAGTCTCAAACTGGTACCCCCATCAGCGACATTCTGTTTATACGCTTGTGTTTCGTCCTTCAATATCTTGGCTAGCAAAAGGACAACTTTCGAGAGTGCAGTAAATAACCTTAGAAGACACGAAGCCATTGCCAGTTGTCTTGCTTGTTGAGGAAATTGTATAATTTGTTGGCATATAAACTCTATTTTCTGTGGCCGGCCCTTTTATATGCACGTCGAAGTTCAGCAAACAAAGGGCTAAAACTTTAATCAAATTATATTTTCTACGGTGTCATAATTTTGGTTACAAAAGTAAAGCAGGTTGTGTATCCTGCGCAAAGATGTAGCTGGCACACTTGATGACTGCAAATTTCGGGAAAAACGAAGTTCAACATGTATCATCATTTTCTTTTTCCCATCAAGGAGAAATTCAAGCCTAAAATAGTCCATATTTCAGCTCTTAGCAGATTCAGCCAAAGCACAACGGGCTTACACCAAGATTATACTAAAGGTTTGCCATGGCATGGTGACGAAGTTGTTTTCACTTAAACTGACATTTTCTCTCTTCAAAGCATTATAACATGATGCCATTAAATTGGAATGGAACTATATATTTTATAAGTTGTTTTTCCTCACCTGCACATAGCTCTGCAGTCGGTGCGCAGGTGTAAGGGACAACGTAATCGATTAAAAGTGACTAAGTCAGTAGCATAGGGTGGATAGTGGTTGTTACTTCCTATCACCAAGATAAACATTGGATTCATTCAGAAGCAAAAATTGTACATCCTCCTGGAGAAAGAAGCACCGTGGAATTTGTGTCACACTGTTGGACTCAATCCAATTGAGATTTTAGCAGTGTACTGAAAAAATTTAATTCAATTTCTACCAATTTTTCAACTCTGAAAAGTATCATATGTTTGAAAATAATGTTTCAACTATGGTATACTGATAAATAAAAAAAAATAGGTATTATTATTATTATTATTATATATATATAAACCAACAATTCATATCCCATCTTTTTGGGTAACAAGCCTTTCATATCCCGTTAAATCCGTTAAACTTGAGAAAGTAAAATTTTAAACCATGACATGCTGAATAAATAATAATACATCCAATGAGTTATAAATTAAGTAACACCTTTCTTGCTCTTTGCGACAAGGGATTGTTAGCTTTGGGCTAGAGATTTAATCTCCGTTTGCTCGTATCCTTTCCTCTTTTTGATATCTCCTCTAGGAACTAGTGGGGGAAAAAAAAGGAACAGAGATGAAAAGAACAAGACTCAAAAAACCTCAACGGTGTCAAGCTCCCAAAATTGCATGTATTTCGGTAGAGGATTTGCACAATTTCTTTTCTTGATGCCAGGATTTGGTACAATTCATTTCACCTTGCTCTAGTCATCGAATAAAAGATAAATAAACTGACATTTTTTATGCAATAAGGTCCCTTTTGGTGCATTGTATAAGATAAGATTTAATAGTATGAGGTTTGAAAATATATTAATAGGTTATATACTGTATAAGTTCTTATACTATGTTTGCTACACTATGTATGATTGCATAATTTTATACTATCCAATAATTGTTGGCAATCATATAACTTCATACAAGATAAAAGGAAATTAATTCATAAAATATCCTTGTACACAAAAAATGTTAAAAAATTATTTTTTAATAGAAATTGCTGAAATTAAAAACGAGGTGTTAATATGAATTTGTAACACTCTGGGTTATCTTACATGGATCTTAATATTGATTATTTAATATGTTGAACTATGAGAGTTGAGACTTTAGATTTAGATTTTGATGTGTAGCATGTTTTGAATTAATGTAATTTAATTTGTAACGTGTCGAACTTGAACTTTTGAAGTTTTGTCTAAAGTTTGATTATGTAATGTGTTGAATTTTGACAATTGGGATTATGAATTTGGATTTTGATACCTTTTTTTTTTTTTTTTCAATGGTGGATTTTGATACTTAATTTGTTTTGAATTTGTGTAATTTTATGCAATCTGTTAAACTTGAAATCTGAACTTAAATTTAATTATATTTGAGATATAATAATATTTTGGAATTTTAATTTAAAAAAATTTAAAAAACTTAGCCCGCTTAGGCCCATGGGTTGGCCTTAAATGACCTAAGTTGGCATAATGCTAACTTATTAACACTTGCTGTAGGGTTGACGTCGCCCGTTTAATTTGTGAGCCTAAATGGGCCGAGTTTGCATGCTTAACAGACCTAAAAAAGATCTATTCAGCAGAGATAGAGACATAGAATAGATGTGTTACACATAGTTTTCAATAGTTAGTAAATATTTTGTTTTGCCCTATAAATGATAATAATCATATACTAGATATGAGAGATTTCCAATCTTCAAACCACCATTTCGCTTATGGTGATACCATACTACCACTATGATACTATCACGACATTATCGATACGGTGATCACTAACATTGTAAACCATTCCATCTTTACTGTATATTTGGGACTTAGGATATATTTGAATTGATGGTAAGTAATTGAGTGAAGTAGAATGGAGTATAAAAGAGTGGAATGGAATGGAGTAAAGTAGAATAATTATTCCAATCTATTGTTTGCATAAAATAGGATTTCATTCTAAACCCCCAAATTGGGAAGAACTAAAAATAGAGATTTTGATAGAATAAAATAAAATTTATTGACTAATCACTCTATTCTATTATAAATTTATCAATTCAAATAATGAAAGTCCATTACATTCCTTTAGGCTCAATTCCTTTCACTACGCCCAAAACCACCAATTCAAATATACCCTTAATGTGCATTTTTTTTAGAATAAGCTCAATACTTCCTCTCACAAAAATGCATCAGAATTTATGAGTTTAGTCTAGAAATTGGAATTCTTTCATTGGCGTGTTAAACCAAATAGGCTGTTAATAACACTAGTTATAAAAATATGTCAAACTATATGATTACATTAAAGACTGATGAGAAGAAGTGAGAAAGATTAGAGTTAAAAAACAAAAATAAGATTCAAACCTATTTTATGCTGCCAAAGCAGGGTGTGAGGCAAGGATTGTGTGAGGACAGGGTTGCAGCAAGGGTTTGATTTTAGATAATTAAAATTTATCCTATGTGCTTCACAAGGCTTGATAAGTTTAGGACTAGTTTGGATGAGTTTTTTATAAAGAACTTTTTTTAATGTTATTTTTTTAAAAGATAATTAAAAAAGTAAAATTTAATTTATGTTTGAATATAATTTTTTTAAAATATTTTATTCTTAAACAACTCTCTAATATAATAAATATAATTTTTTTTAGAAGCTAAAAAATTATAACTTATAAAAAAAACACACACACACACACATTTGTGCTTTTTTTTAAGTGCTTTTTAAAAAAAGTTTTTACGAATATTTACTTATATATATAGATGGATTAACATGCATAGACACATTGAGGTAGATGAGTTGGTTTATAGCACAATGCCAATTTTTTTCCAAATAGTGTGTGTTCAATTCCCACTCTCAAACTTTTACTCCTTTCTAAAAGCCAAAAACTGTTGTGGACCACTTGAATTGTGTTCCATGGGGGATTGTCCACTTGCACCCAAAAATAATTATCCTAAACAGAAAATATTGTCCGGCTCTATTATCTTATTTGATACTAAGTTTCATTGTCTTATGTTCTTTTATCTACAATTTTTGGAATTTTTTTGGCAAAAAATGTCAATTTTTATTATATTTTTCAATATTTGTTGCGCTAATTTGATTCCAATAACATGGATCTATTTACATAAAAAGTTTAAAGGGGCTTCTTGTTGTTAAAAGTTATGATTTTTGCACTTATAATTTTTTTTGGCTTTTTCGTTCGCTTTTTTACAACTTTTATGATTCTAAATTTCTAATAATGAAAAGTTAAAGAATTGATGCATTTTTTGAAAAAAACTAATGTACAAGAGAGAAAAAATATAATTTCAACACTATCACTGCTTGTTGATTGTTCTTTTGCTCCAATCATTATTTTGTTGTGTTAATGAGTAACTTTATTTATATATGTAAAATGTATTTTATTTTAATTTAGTTGTCGTTCTATAATTTACATGTAAAAGTTTTTGGCCCAGTAAGAAATAACTTCAAGCTCCGCCACTTATTGGAACATATTAAAAAACATAAAAAATACTCATTATATTAAGAAAGATCATTTTTTATTTTAAATACAACATCTAAACGAGCTCTTGTACAATGATTACAAGATGAAAACAAGTGAACCAAATAATTCTATCCTATCATCATTTGTCAAACTAAACATATGATAAAATTAAATAAATCTTATAGTATCAGACTTTAAGCGATTTAACAACCAAGGCCTAAAGATCACGTGAATAAAATAATTATACAGAGTTCTTAGATTGAATATATGTTCGTAAAATCACATAAATTTAACAATATAAAAATCTGTTATTTTTATAAATAAATTAAAAATTTAATTTCCATACTAATATTTTACATTAATTAATTGTGCATTAATAAATTATTTAATAAATTAATAATCACATAAGATGTTTTAGCCAAAATAAAAAATAGTATAATATAAATTATTCAATCATATAAAATGTAAATATAATTTATTTATGTTAATAATATATTTAATTTAAATTTATAAATTATTAATTTTAAAATATTATTCAATCACTCTATCAAAAAAATATTATTCGATCATTAAAGAGCTCTTTAATTGATTATGCTTTGGGAGAGGTTATTTGAAGAGGAATTATTATATGTGTATAAAACATTTAAATAAATTATGTTTGATTTAATAATAAAGTGATATTTTAAATAAAATTATAAATTTTATTATAATTAATATTAAAATATTATTTTATTATTAAATAAAATAAATTCACCAAAATATTTTATAAATATACAATAATTTCTCTACATAAAGTAATTGATTATTTTTTGAGAGGTGTTATTTGAACAGGAATTATTATCGGAGCATAAAACACTTAAATAAATTATGTTCGAATTAATAATAAAATAATATTTAAATAAAATTATAAATTTATCATAATTAATATTAAAATATTATTTTATTATTAAATAAAATAAATTCACCTAAATATATCATAAATGTGCAATAATTTCTCTACCCTGGGAGGATTGTTAAACGCCCCTGCATCATTTGGAAGACGAATTGTTTAACGTGTCCTTTAGTAATTTGTCGTGCAGTACTTTGCTACTTTTATGGAGCACTTTTTACTTTTGGTAATGCCTATCTGCGTTATAATTACTTTGGCAATTATTACCCGTCTCCGTCAAATCATGACCTCGATCACAAAGCAAAAGAACAAGAGTGCGTTCCTGAACTGAGACCATTAGAGGAATTTTCAGTCGCTTTTCTCGTAATAGTAAAGATTATGCTTTTTTAAAGTAAACTTGTCGAGGGTAAAAAGTGATGGAATATTTACTATTAGATCGACAAAGTTGCAGACTTTATTAAATGAATTTAAAGTAGATATCTCAAGGTCTGTTTTTTTTTTAATAATAAAAATAATTAATAAAAATAAAAATAAAAAAACAGAAAATAAGACTTTAAGGTCTGTTTAATTTATATTTTCATTTTTTATTTTAAGATTTTATTAAAAAAAGTGCAAATAAAAGAAATTTTGTTTTCTTTTTTATCTCTTATATTCACTATTTATTTTGTAAAATTCTGAAAATAAGAAAGCAGGAAATAAAATAAAAAATGAAAAGAGAAACCAAACAACCCATAGTTCCCCCCTCCCTAAGCGTGGTTTCTATTCGAGAAAATGCAAATCAACAAGCCCTTAGTTATGACGATTACTAAGGTAATTAAATAAAAAAGTATTTAATTTTGGGTAAAATTTTATTGATGATTTTGGAAAAATGATTTTTGTACTTTTTAAAGTGATAGGCATTCATAAAGACCCTTTATTTTTAGAATTAAAAGAACTGAAAAAATATGATATAACAATGATAAAATTATAAGGATCCATCTTTTTATATGTGGATATATATAAATATCTCTAAAATAGGTGTATAAATAACACAACTTATGACTTTGTAACCATTTTTTTTTTTGTTGTGCAATTATCAATAAGGGAAATTCGCTATTATTACGAATATCTGGTTGGCATTGGTGTACGGCAATGATGCAAAACTCAAATGCTTGATCTGGCCTTTTATTTTATATTTTAAGATATGTTTTGGTACGGGATAAAAATGAGAGTAAAATGTGTTTGGTTGTATTTGTAGTATCGGCTAGGCAGTTTGCGGACAAGGGGATATATGTGATGTCGTAGCATAGCATCAGGAGAACGTAAAAATAGAATGCTTAAAATTTTAGTGGCCATTGAGAGCATCTTTAATGATGATCCCACTGTCTCATTTTTGGTCCTTTTCTTTATTACATCAGCATGATCTAATTAACATATTATAAAAAATAAAAATGAATTAAAATTTAATTTTTTTAAATGGAAGGCGTTAATTTTAGTTTTAATTTTGGTCCACATAATCAAAAGAAAAAAATTTTATCGCATAATACAAGTGTCTATCAATTAAAAGAAAAAAATCGGTCATAGTCCTTGCTTAGTGTTAAAATTTTTTATATAAATATTTAATATTATTATAAAATAAAAAATATTTAATTCAATTATTTATTATCTTAAAAATCTTACAAACAGAAATATATAACATAATTGAATGATATTATAAAATTAATAACGTATTAAAATTAATCTCTAATTATATATCTAAATTTTTGTAGACTATATCTACTAATATTTTTTCCTTTTTGCTTTTCAATCAATATCCTCTCATTGGAGATAATTTTATTTTTAATACTGTAAGATATATAAATATAGACAATTTTTTCTGCAAAAATTTAAACTATAATTTTTTATATTGTGATAGAGTAATCTTTTTATGGCTAAACTAAACTTCAATTGGTACTAATATTTGTGCTATAAATAATGATATTCTTATAATAATGTCTAATAAATAGATAAAAAAAAATATTAATAATACGTTCCAAAATGCAAAGCATCCGAGTGAAAAGTGAAAGCAAACCACTATGTGGCATTTGTCCTAAACCTATGCCAGACGTGACCTATAACAATCCCGTGACCGCGAGTTCTCGTGTAGCTTTTGTCTTCTCAGCTAGTTACGAATCGAGAACATAAGGGTCAGAGTACAAGCTCCCAGCGACCACACCACTCGGAAAACTGGCCAATGCGGTTGAGTGGATGCAGTACTTTCTAAATTATTATTATTATTATTATTATTATTATTATTATACCAATGTAATGATGGTTAATATAATAGGTATCTTAATCTTTTAATTAAATATTTTAAGTTTGAATTATGAAAATAAAAAATATTTTTGTTAAAAGAGTTCTATTCCTTTCACAATCTCTGTCAAATTAAATTGACTTAATGGAATTCCTAGTAATAGAATTTGAGTGCCAATAATTTTCATTGAGATAAAAAAAATTATTATTATTGAGAAGATGTTATTTATATAAAATAGTTTATATTATTAACAATCTATTAAAGTCAAATACAATTATTATTAATTATAATTAATTAAAACTTTCAGGAAAGGAAGATATTTTAAAAATCCAAGCATGTTACAAGTTTTTTAAAAAGTTTATCACGATACTTATATATGATATAACAAACAAAACTCCAGAATATTTTCCACACGTTTGAGCAACATTAATTGAGCCAATATTGGCTCTAAATGATTATTTAATTCAGAGAAACTTGTACGTATTTCAGCTATAATAATAATAATAATATGACATAATAGTTTTTTTTTTCGGTCAACAATATAACACAATGATTGATTGTTTTTGTTTTTTGATCGGAACATAATACTGTTTTTTTTTTTTTTTAGTGATGGAACACAATAGTTGATGAGTCAATGAGTTGCTTGGTCAATATTGCTTGGGCTGGGCTAATTCGGGTGGCTATGAGCCCTTAATTAAAAGCAAGACAAGAGGTTTTGTTGATGTTAACTCATGACTTGACCTGGATTGGCCGACCTCAACTAATATTTTGACAGGCTCACAAATATCAAACTGAAGGCACAAGTGAGGACTGAAATTATTAGGGACGTGATATAAATAATTTATGTGAATAATCAAATTACGTAAATAATTAATTAATTATATTTTAGTTTCGTGACTTAATTCAGAAGTTTTCATAGGATAGTTGTTCGAAATTTATTGCTTCCTTTTAGAATAAATGAAATATCTTTCTCCAACTCATTAAATAAAAGACAGATGTATGATAATAGGGAATTTAATTTGAGAAATTCTATGAACTCTTGCATATATGAACCAACAAAAAATATTCATGTCGATTTATAGTAGTGAGACGTAAATTCTGATTATGTTACTATTTAATTTTGCAAAATAATACTTAAGAAATAAATATAATAAATGGATCATTATTTTTATTTTTATAAAAATATCATGGTAGATTAGGTTATCAATACGGATATCAAAATAGATCAAGTGTGGCATGTTGACTTGAATAATTAAACAAAATGAGTAGGTCGAACCAAAAAATTTGAAGTAAAAGTAATTTTACTAAGTAAATTCTAAAACAATCCTTGATAATGTCATCTCTAGACACATTGGTCTTTAAAGAGAAAAAAAAAAAAAAAAGAGTCTTGAGGTCCTTAACATATGCAAACCCTAAACACCATTAGTCCCTTAGTCAACTACAATGGGATGCGGAAGTTAAGTTGTTTACTAGGACTACCGAATGGCCATCCACGTGAAACCACGTGGCACCCCCACTCCATCTTCTTGTCCATCTTACTCATCTCTTTCATCTCCATCGTTACTCTCACCCCCACCCCCATCACATTTGTCCCTACACCCATCACCTTCACCCCTACCGCACTTATCTCTTTCCACCCGTAGCCTCTTAGTCCCATATCCTTCATTTCCACCGTTACCCCCACCCCCATCCATCATTGTAAACCTAGTAGACTAGTGTCTTAAAAATGCCATTTTTAATTCTATATTCTCATTTTTCTCATTAAGAAATAAAAATTTCAGCATATTTTTGGTTTTTAAGTTGTTTTAATCATAGATGAATTTAAGCATATACTCTATTTCATGTGAGGGTTGACACTCCATGCCACCATGAATGACCCATATGTAATATACATTTGGAGAGGCGTTAGGATGAGTCAAAATTTGGAAGTTCAAACATGATTTTACTTTTATTCTACAACAATGCTATTTGGCTCGAAATTATTTTTAGGAGATAATAACAAATATAGATGGAGAAAACTTATTGGATTAAAAACACAAGTTAAGTGCAGGAAAAATAAGAATTGTGCGGAAAAAAAAAGGAGAGAGTGAGCTATAAGTCTATTCATACAAAAGTGACGGAATGTTTTTCGTACCATCCATCATTATTGTTTAATTTATTATGTTTGGTTTTGCATTTCATTCCTTACTCAAACTTGATTCTTTATTCTGCTTTGGTGCATACTCAAACTTGATTCTGTTACAAAACTACGATTTTGTCCCCAAAAAAAAAAAAAAAATTCTTTACTTTCACGTTGGATGCTCTTCCAACAACATTAATTTTGTCATAGAAAAATATTAGATAGTAAGAAACGAAACTCTGCAAATAACGTGGAATGCAATTATTTTAAAAACTACCGATCATTTCTATGCTTTGAAATTTATCTTCTCCTCTGATTGGTTAAAAATCTATTTGCACACTTTTTGTATTGCAAATATTTGTATGATATAACATCGCTGTTTGTTAAAATTACTTTTTAAAACCAGCAAGGGTGTTAGCATAATAATAGAGGCATATTATGACATCAGGAAAGACCTATGCCCGATTCTCGGAGAGAACGCTAGTTCGGAAGACAAGCTTAACTATACGTGAAAGGAATTAGCCTTTTTTTTTAGTAATAGGGAAAGAGGATACCCTCGATAAATCAAAAATTACTTTTTAAATAAAATATTAAATATAAATTATTTTTTAAATTATTTTTAATTAAAATCAATTCTATCAAAATTAAAATTATTAAAAAATCAAATTTATAAATATAGAATCAAATACATACTACAGGTCTTATGTTAGATAAATGCTTCGATGCTCCTAAAATATTATGTAAATTAATTTATAATTAATAATAAAATAATATTTTAAATAAAAATATAAGTGGTGGATTCTATTTTAAAAAGTCATTCCATTATTAGCTCTAAACACATTCACATGGTGCCATATAAGCACACCGAAGAATTTCTCCGTAAGTTTGGTTGAACAAACTTATTTCGAGGATTGAGACTATAGACCAAGACAATTTTAGGCGAGTGGGGGACTCATACTGATGTGATATTCGCCGCCTCGATACTAAATCAAGGAACTAATGTTTTTCAGCACTAAGAAGTTGAAGCCTAAAAGTCTATACAGACAAATGCAAATTACTTAATATAGCATGTGGGTGGGCCTTTGCAATTTGCCAAGATCGGTCAAGTCAATATCAAAACGAAAATTAATGTTGCTGTAATTAGAAATAAGGAGGATTTTATGGTACTAGCAATGGGTGCAGCGAGGATTCACTATTTATAATGCGTGCAAATTTTTTTTAGTCGACGGCAAATTCACGCAAAAAAGTTGGGAGTTATTCAGTTCAAAATTGAGGATGAATGAGAAAGCTATCTTTTTTTATTTTTTATTTTTGTATCATGATATTACTAAATATTCAAGTATTATTTCTAGAGATTTTCGGTTTAAAAATGGGGAGTAAGAAATTATCTCTCTTTTCAAGCTTGAAAGTGATAGTATCTCACTCCTCGCTCACAAATTGAAAATCCCCATAAAATAACACATGAACTTCTAGTAATATCATGATGTGAGAATAAAAAGTAAAGAGATAGTTTTCTTACTTTCATTCTTTAACTGAAAATCCCCCAATACTTTTCTACACAAATCCCCGTGGACTAAAAAAATTATATCTATTATTAGTTTTGAATTCTCTTTACATTCATTTCGAGGACTCAAGACAAACCCTAGAAACAAAGCCAAAACGAGGGAGGGTACGGTTCTTTTTATTAGGCTTTCTTTTTCTACCAAGTAGACACTTGGGGACAAACTTTTGTTGCACCAACCCCTTCTCATTCACATACATATGTATAATAATGTCAGCCATTTCGGTCAAATTCCCTTTCAAATTTGGTTAACTTGAGCCTTGAACTAAATCTTTAAGCCTTCCAGGTTGTCTACAACTGTGATTACCAATCCTGGTCATGGACTCATAAAAAAAACAAAAGAAATTCCCAATAACCAATCTCTGTCACGAGCTTTCGGTTATTGTTAACCTTTTGAAATTGATGACAACAAATTAAAACTAGCTTTCATTGCTCGAACTTCTAATTTAATTGAACTAGTATTAAACCATTCCCTATATCAAGCCTCAGTTTCGAACAACTGCCCCCTGTTGAAACAACATTTTGATTTAATTTTAAATATGAAAGTTAGTTAGTGAATAAACTATAGTGTGCAATAGTACTGAAAGCTTGCTATATTGTACAATCAATATTTATTTATATCCTCTTGAAAATGAAGCTTTCTGCAGATGTGTCTCAATCATCAACAAACATCATTTTTTTTGTAGTTGGTATTATTCAGACCTCAAATAAAATCTCTTTGAACATCTAGAGAGAGTTTGCTTTTGAGTTGCATCATTATGGATTAATTATTTTGGACATCATATGGACTAATTAGTTTATATTACCATTAAAAGCCAATTAATCATATAGCACAGTGGATTAATTGTATGAATATATAAAGTCAATAACACCAAGAATATTAATTAATATATAGGACTATATATAAAAACAAGTAACAATACATATATAGTGGAAGTTGCTTATAGTATTCTTCGAGATTGAGTAGGATAAAAGGAACATCCAAACCCTAGATATCTGGCAATCATCATCCTTACACGTGCAGTGGCCCGTATTGAACCCTTGGTGTCGGTTTAATTTGACTGGTCAATCTAGTACAACATTTGTTAGCGTCATTTCCACCATCTTTGTCCATATATAAACCATATATGGTATATCCCAAAACCTTTCTGATCTCCTTCTTCTTGCAGACTCAAAACCAGACAACAATTTTCATACTTCTGGCCAATTAAGGAAACATGATTGAATGAAAATATCTTATAATCCTGTATGACCTGACGCATCTATCTTCTGCTAGATGAACCTTGACTACTTCCACATGCGGAGGTTGCTAACTTTCACTTGAAGTTGAACAATTCGAGTCGCCTGACCCTTATTTTATCGTTTTGTGATTATTCTATCTTCTGAAATCGGATATGATTTGTTTTATTTATTTCTATGGGTGCATTCGATTGTTTTTTCATCCCTCTAAAATTTGTTCTAGCTAGCATAAACACAATATAATTTAGTGCAGCAGAAAACACTCTAGGATTGTGGTGACGTGGATATGGGTTGGTGTGGACCATATTATAGCCGTATAGTATTAAAGAATAGTAACCACTACTGGAGCGGAGAGTTTGACGAATATAAGGAGCCTACAAACGAAACCTTCCAACATATATCATAGCCTATAATATTTAGAATTTAATTTTGAACTTTTGTTTTTAATTAGTTAATTATGTATGAAAAATTATAAAAATCAAGTGATAATATAAAGAGCCAACAAAAATTAATTCAAACGATTTGAATTCAAGTATTTTGTTGGTAAAACTTAGATTTTTTTTTCTTTAATTTTCATATTAATTCTTTTAGCAAGCAATATTGTATAAGTATATTACTGCAAATTATTGTTTGATTTACGATTTTCTTTCCGGATAAATTTGTGCTTACGCAAGTAATAATAGACACTCCCATAAGTACTTTTAAGTGTGCATGATCTTTTACGTACTTAGATATAATTTACTTATATGCACTGAATTTCAGGCAACCGGAGTTACTGTAAACAAAGAAGGAAATCACTAAACAGAAGAACAAAGAACACTGAATAAATTGCACTCTTCGAGTTGTCCCCTATATTGGCTTGTGCACTCTTATTCGGTGGGAAAACACACACACACACACACACAGAGATAAAAGGCCACGTGTAAGAAGGTGAAAATTGCATTTTATCAACTGAGTATAAAAGTTTATTATCTAAAGGAAAGGGAATGAATGGGTGTAAGGCTGGAAGCCAAGAAGAAACATATACGTTTCTGGACACTAAAAAAAACAGGATTCTTCTTCCAAGCACAATAGTTGGAGAACATCCTCCCCTGTAAAGTGTATCCATTTTCTTCGTTTCAGTACTGCCAGAATATAAAAGAACTCAAACAGATTCGACTTTCGAGCTTTACATATAAAATTAATATGCGAACACCTGAACAATTATTTAAGAACATGCACTGCACTTTGTCTGAGTGTATCATCTAAAGAAAAACATGGTGGTGGGGCATTATGTATCAACTAATTAAAGACATACGTACAAAGGTATATTTATTGCAACTTCTCCAGTCATAACTCTTTGAGAAATAGTAAGTGTACCACGGTTGTGGTGACAGGTCGCTGACAACCGTGTGACTGATATAAAAAAAAATTTTAAAAAGTATTAAAAGTATTTGATATTGAATTTTAAAGATGTATGATATGATATGTTGATGAAATATTTCACTTTGGGGATTCAAATATAAGTGATTTAACTTTTTGCACATTAATTTAGAAAATCTTATTTTAATTTATTCTTTTTTGTCTTTTGTCTGAAAAGCCCGACAATTAACTTGGACACGTAGAAGTAGAAAATTCTATATTCTCTTCGTAATTGAATGTGAGATGAGTCATTTATCAATTAATTTTTGTGCAACAAACATAAAGTAATTTACCAGTCTTCCGGCCTTCACTCTTTATCCTTCGATTCGGCCGGGCTGCTGGTTGTCACCGAATAAACTGCTATATAAATTATTACTTGATTAAATTACACTACATGAATATAGATTAAAAAATTATTAGTTATTCATCTAGATTTTCCATCTGTTTAGCCCAAGCCCACTTGACTACTCGCGTGGAGAAAACCCCACTAGCGACACCTTGATATATGCCTTGCATTAATAGAAAATACCATACTTACCCTCTATAAATACCATAATATGAGCCGAAATTAGACAAATTTATGTCAAATTAGATACTAGACCCTCCCTCACTTCTCTCTATCTCTACTCAAGACAGCAATAGTTAGAATACCAAAAATTTTGTCAGAATTTAATTATTAAAATAATATACCATACTTGTTAGTTCTTGGATAAATACATGGATTCTACCATTTTATTTTATTCTAACAACCACAATGATTTCTCTCAGAAATTCTATATAATTTTTTTCCCTGATTGCGTGGTATTACTCATGAACATTTGTTTCCTGGAATCACCTAATATTAAGATGAACAAGTTTTGTGGCGAACCACTTCGGGTCATGTGGCCCGAATAAGAGGAAGTAAACCGGGAAAAAAAAATCATTCAAGAGCTATATATGTTCAGATAATCATTTCGAATTCATGTGTCTTCACATGAGAAAATCATAAAATCCACAGCAAACACAATTAATGTTATGTAAAGATGCGCTTTTTGCAAACTCGAATAATTAAGAAAAAGTTCAGGTATATGTATAAAATACATGAAATGAAAAGAAGCATATATATATAACACTTAGTATATATCTAGCCAGACAACATGGTCCTTAAGTTTATTTAACTAATAAGCTTGTTTAAGCTTGATACAAATGTCTAATCTTTAGGCAGAATAGGTGTATGTATGTATATATATAACACGTTCTCTTCCTCTTGGAATATATATTATAGATGCAAAATTAGAAGATCCCCACTTTTGATTAATTTCTAACGGGGATAATTATAATTTAAATAAGCAAAACAAGAGCTGATGGTGTACATATATATGCTGGCTGTCTCCAACGGCACATTTTGCTCTTGTGGATAGTGGCAAACGAGTACATGGCTGACACAACTATTCTCCGGGTTATAATGGCTTCTATTGAGGTGTCCACGCAGGATTAATTAATTTTTTTTAAACATGAATTAACATTTTAATTAGACATTTAAATTGCCATAGGGGAATTTATATGCGAAGAAGTGGGAATTTTAGTTTACGTTATTAGTGAATATGATGGTAACTGATGGGTAAAAAAATGTTTTTATACTAGATCCACCAGTAAAATAATGTAAATTCTCAGATATCAACCCTATATTTTTGTTATATTTTCATACAAGCATATTACCAAGATGTATCTTAAATTCTTACTTGGTTATACATGAATCCTAGATGTCAGTTTGAATGCCTAAATAATTATGTCTAAATAACATATCTATAATTAAATGGCCCTGGAGTTAATTAAAAATAAATATCAATTATAGAGCTAATATTAAGTCTTTATTTCAATTTTAAATAATATATAAATTAATATGTTTTTATAACTTTGTTTATTTTATCCACTTTGTCTACAGACTAAATTGGTTGAATCAATTAAAGGAAATTACAAAATTATGCGCCCTTCAAATATACGAAATTTGAGTTTGAAAGTCGGCAAGCTATCTAAACCCAAAAAGAGTTGAAAATCAATGCTTCTCTCATTTGGCTGCAATCTCAATTTTTTTTATTAAGAATTCAGTCTTGACAAATAGGGTGCTGTTGTTTTGAATATTAAAATGGATATGATAAAGAGACATCTAAGAAAAAGACTAGAATAAGGAAAAAATTGTATCATACACAGATATACACATATCGTTAGTTATGTTACAACTTTTGGTATCCTTATAATGGGGTATAAATAACATTTCTTAATTAACAAACTTTTGATCACGAATAAACTTATAACTCAATTAACAATGATATAAAATTTTGTGATTTGAGTATAATGACATCAAAAGTTTTACCTTAATTTATACTAAACTATATATTTTCCTTCACTTCCCGCATGCTAGTATTTTCAATTTTAAAAATAACATTGTTACATAGAAATAGAAGCACAGTCAAAAAATGTATAATTTATTTGTCGAACAATAATATGTTTCTATATCATAAGTTTTACACTATTTTACACTTTTTTTTAAGATATGCAAAAAGTATAGAAAATATAGAAAAGTCATTCATATATATATTATAAAATAATATATATATATATATAATAATAATAATAAAGACTAACTTTAATACATTGTCAATGTAAGAAATTTTATATTATTATTCAATTATATAAATGTGACTTTTGAGATAATAATTATAAGAATTAAATATTTTTACTAAAATGACAATATATTATTGTATTGTGTAAAACTAATAATTACATTAATAATAATAATAATAATAAAAAAACTATTATTATTAGTCCAACAATTCCTTCCCCTTAACAAAGGGTTATCTTTTTTTTTTTTTTTGGGTAGCTTTTTTATTTTTTGTTTTTGGTTGTTTTTGGTCGAAAGGGTAGCTTTTTGTTGGAATGTCATTATTAGCTACTGTTGAATGGGGGGCCCATTACACATTTGGGATGGGTCTACATGCTGGTGCTAATACTGGACACAAGAAAGTGATTGAAAGTTGTGAATGAGTATTGTACAATAATTAATTAATTATACGGTATTGCTCGACAAACTATGACCTCCGAAGCTTAAACAATTTCAAGTCTGGAAAGGGCAAACAAATCACATCTCCTCGCCCCTCTCTCTGTCTTAATTAGCTTCTATGTCATCTACACTATTGTCATTATATTTTGTTTCATTCATTTTTGGAATCTGCTTCTTTTATTTGTGTCCTCCTTTTCTATCCCTGCTTTACATTTTCATTACCTGTACTTACAGGACAATTATTATTCTGATAACGTGAATCCACAAGGAAATGTTGATCATTATCAGTTTAGCACATATTTAATTTCTAATCAATCTTATTTACAACCATAATCAGGGCCTGTTCAATGAAAACACCAATCCCCACCACGGTGATAGAGAGGCCCTCGAAGAGGCAAAGTGTCCCCCAGATTATTGAACTTTTAGTGCATGTCTTGCAAGATAATTATTTGTTTAAAAATTTATTAAACTCAAGTAGTCAATTGGCAAATCACAAAGCTCCAATCCTAATTCACAATGCTATTTCTGTCAATACAAGTACCATAGTAACTTGTGCCGCCATCAATAGATTAAGTTTTATTCAATCTTTCTCTTGTTTTTCAATTTAGGTTAATGAGGTGGTGTGCCAAATTATGCCATAGAACTGTGAAGCGCTAACAGGACACATTTAGACATAAACGCCTCTTTTGATGGAAAGAAATTTACACACAAGCCTTTTTGACCTCTTGAAAAATATATAGTATTCATGACCCTTGTATAATTTCTTTTCTTCCTTTTTTTTTATAAATTATCAATATTCGGAGTTCATTGAACTTATATTAATTAATAATTTAAATTAGGTTAGTTCATTATAGGAATAAAGTGTTTTCATCGCTAATTTTTTTTATTAGTACAAAACTTAAAGAGAATAAGTATCAAAACACTTAAAATTAAGTAAGGATGGCAATAGGGTAAGGCAGGGTATGAAGTAGTCTTTCACTCCTTGCTCCTTGCCTCTAGACAATGGTGGATTTTTTAGGGGCAATGGGGGGCGATGCCCCCCCTCCCCCCCAAAATTTTTTAAAAGAATTAATATATATATATATATATATATATAGAGAGAGAGAGAGAGAGAGAAGTTTTATCTAATAAATAAATTTATATTTAAATATGCTAATTTACATAAATAATACTATGCAAAAATAGGCTTCTCTAATTTAAAAGCTCATTAGTTTATTTTTAGATCACTTACAATTAAGCATTATTTTAGAGTGAAAATATTTTTTGTTACAATAGATAAGTAAGTACAAGAGTTAAATAGCATATTTAATGATCAAATAATAGATTTGCTAACTCTAAGTTTTGTTTTGATTCCTACATATGCTTACAAAATATTTGATATTGTTAGATATATATTTGGAAATGCAAAAAATCAACTTTTTTAAAAAATAAGAGTTGTGTTTTTAAATAATTTTACATGTTTGAATAAAAAGTTTGAATGAATTATAAACAAAAAATTATAATTTTAAGTGTATATGTGAAAGAGGTTTTTGAAACTTTTTAATTATAAGTAAAAGTTGATTATTTTTTAATTATAATATTTTTACCAAAATAACCAGACTATCAAATATAAGAAAATATAAACAAATTATTTCATACCCTTTTTAATAAGTTATCATACAAAAATAATTATTTTTACTCAAATCAAATAAAACACATTACTTTAAAATTATTTTTAAATTAATACATCCAATACTATAAGGTATTAATTTTTTAGTCTTTCTCTGTAATATTAATAATTAATTTTAGTTATTTGCTTTAAAATTTATATACATGATGCCTTGTTAATTTTAATTTGATTATTATCATCTAATTAATATCTTAAATTATTTGGCCTCCCTAATAATTTTTTTAAAGCTCGCCATTGCCTCTAAATTTCTCCTATCCTTGTCCCCATTTCCCCCGGATTCCCCCACAAGGATTTGCGGAAAGCCCAAAAATTATTTAAAAAATTGAAAAAATTTGTTTAAGCAATTTAATTTACTAGAATTTTTTTAAAAAATGATAAAATAAAGTTGATCCAAATTTTAGACTCTTAATTTTATTTTATTATCACTAAATTTTTAAATTTTAAATCAAGTTACAACCATCACAATAACACTAAAATAAATAGTAATGAAACATGAAACAATTCAATACATTAAATATTGTTAACAAAACATCAAATTTCATCATAATCTTTATGTTTGAGCCTGAGTTCCATTTTCTCTTGCCTATAAAAAAGAAGACATAAACTAATTCTTAGGCAGACATCTCCACGGGATGGGGGTGCATAATCCCCGTCCTTGTTCCCATAGTCATTGCGGGGGACCTTTGGCCTTATCCCCATTGCCACGGATAAAAATACCCATATTCGGATCCCCATTTACAGAGATCCCCACATATATCTTTGCGTCTAGATTCTTATTGCCATCCCTACAATTAAGTGATGGTAGAAGACCTTGTGTAATATATTAACCTTAATTATTTGTTGTTTTTCTCCAGGTTGTTCTAGCTAAAAGTATGACTTAATCTTATTAGTAAAATTGACCCTTAATTTGTATGTTGGAGTTCCAACCAATGGGAATTAGGTCCAACAAAATTGCTTAGTTTTTCACAAAAGGTGAATCACAACGCAAATCTTAGTTAGGAGAAGTGTTTACATTTAATATCCGACCATATCTTTTCCGTTGTTATCTCCAACGGAAAAGATATGTGAGAGATAAAAAATATATTGGGGTCCGATTAATTTTAGCTACTGTATACTTCACAATGAGATAAGCATGTCAAGAGTAACCATTAAGATTCAAGAAGTAAGTACATATGGCACTACTCATAATAATTAAGAAACGTGGCGAGAAAAAAATTTATGTGTTGGGTTAGAGGCATTCCTAGAATAATTCTTTCATAGCATAAGGGAAGATATTCTTGCTTCTAAGTTTCAATCAGAATTTCTTTAAAGAGATCATAAGCACTCACATTAATATTAATAAATGACTAACTTATGGTAAAGCTGTAACAATGAGTTCTTAATTAGTTAACAATTATTGACCCAATTCTGTTTCCATTTCCATATTCCCTCGTTTTTCTTTGGGTGATGAAATCCATATTCTCTGGTTAAGTATAGATAAGTACTACAATAACTGTGCTTGCGGCTATCCCATATATATAAGGTACCAATACATATTATTCAGAAAAGAAAGGACAAGAGCTGATAGATCCAATCATCAAACAAAATGGGTTTGGTTAATGCTAGCTCTTTTGTCGTATAAGCATGTTGGATGGAATCTCTATGATCTCATTTTCTGACAAATAAAATTTGGTGCGAGTGTTTTATATAATGAACACTGTAGGCCATTGAGGGAACCTCATGTAATTAAATAATCGTTAAGCTAATCGACCCCTTCCTCATGCTATGGTGTATATAAAGATCATGCTAAATGATTATGATTTGCACAAAGCTTAAGAGAGAGCCAGAAACAACCAAAATCCTAAAACACCGCAAACCCCAAAAGGCCAAAATGACTGGCGCAGGTTCACCTTGTGGAGCCTGCAAGTTCTTGAGGAGGAAATGTGTGAGAGGCTGTGTTTTTGCACCTTACTTTTGCCATGAACAGGGTGCTGCCCATTTTGCGGCCATTCATAAGGTCTTTGGTGCAAGCAATGTCTCAAAGCTCCTTGCTCACCTTCCTGTGAGTGACCGCTGTGAAGCTGCAGTCACAATCTCATATGAAGCTCAAGCAAGGCTTCAGGACCCAATTTATGGCTGTGTGGCCCATATTTTTGCACTCCAACAACAGGTTTGTTTCCCTCTCATGATGAGTTTTCAAGAAATCTTAATTATTTTGTAACACAAAAAAGTCAAAACCCTAGCTAGCTAATTTGTGCTTACCAGTGTGAACTGTGAACTAATATATGCACTTTTTCTTTGATCTTTGTAGGTGGTCAATTTACAAGCACAACTAGCTTATCTAAGGGAACAAGCAGCTCAGAGCTGTCTCAATGTCTCTGCCACTCAAAACCCTAATGAGGAGTTCTTTGGAAAACCTACTGTTTTCCCCCAGGAACTTCAAAATTGGTTCCAGATGGAGAATTACAACATGGGTCCACAGTTTCTTCCTAACTTATCTAGTTATCCCTCAACAACACAATACTATGGGAATGGTACTAGTCTCATGGACCCAAACCCTATTGGGAATTATGAAAATTCAAGCATCTCCTTCTCTTGCTTTGATGAGAGTTGCAACTCAGTGTCCTTTGACATGCAAAGGCAGTGGGCCTTTCATGAAGTGGATGACCTTCAGTAAGTGGCTTTCGGTTACTGTCCATCAGCTTCATGAAAGATTAGAACCTGCTGCATGAAAGAATTGGTGAAGACGACTTTATCAATTTTTAATTGCTGCTGCATAGTGTGAAGCATGCACTTCTCTGTTGTCATAAATAAGCTTAGGAAGCCTAGAAATGTTCATAAATAAATATATATATTTGGAGTGGAAACCCACCCTACCTACTATTGTTTTGTTTAATCTAGTGTAATATTGGAATTTAGTAGATGTAATTCTTAGAGATAAAAGTCTGGTTTTGTATGAGCTAGTTAAATTGGGTTTTGTTTACGGACCTAGCAAAGATCCTAAATTTTGACCTAATAGATATGGTGACCTATATACCTTTCTAAGATTTACTTTCCCTTCTTAAATAAAACGGGGTTTGCATTGCCAAATATTTAGAATAGACTAAGTGATGGTAATCCCAAAGTAACTGATATATTAATTCAGAAACCCTATATATGGAGCAAAGTTGTTCTAATTTTTCTGAAATAAGTAGTCCCCAAGATAGAGGGAAAGGATTAATATACAGAGAGCATATATTGTTCAGAGAAATTGATGCAACTAAAAATATATGCTCGACACACACAAGCACACATGCACACACACATCTCCTGAATGAGTTTCCCGGGAAAGGCACTTTGGTTTAGCGATGATCATACATGTTGCATTTATCTCCCCATTCACCTTCGCTTTCAGCTCCTACATAAGCAAAATCAGGAATATATAACTCTGCTGTAGTTCCTGGATTTGGAGATAAGATCTTGAAGAAATATATGACTATTTTCTCAGTTGTTTGGCTAGTGGGAAAACCCTCTCGGTCTACTTCGACACATTATGATTGAGATTTTCTGTTGTCCAATGTCTCTTGATTGCCTAATACATGTGCATGTTTATTATGTATTTGTCTGTCTAGATTTTATATTTCCAGGATACTCCAAATAAAAACAATTTGAATCTGTGTCATTAGGTATCATTTGTTAACTTCTTTCCCGTTTCTAGTTCTTTGAATGATGACAGCTAATGGTTCTTTGCTCATGAAGTTCGAATTCAAAAACCACATCCTTGCAATGTTAGTCTGGAGTGCACTCTGGAAAAATTCAACATTTACCGTATGGTTGTAGTTGTGATAGTGGAAGGAGTAGAATGAATAGCCAACATGGGTTGGTTTATAAAGCTTAATGGTCTTTCCTTGGCACTATCGAGCCTTTCTAAGGGGTACATTATTACATCTCGTCCTAGCCCGAGGATCAGAGCAACCTATTTATTCCTAGATTAATTTTTTGTAACCACAAAAAGGATTTTAGAAAAGAGTTGAATAATATATGAGAAATGTTATTTAGATATCAAAAGTTAGACATATCCATAGACATATATAGTGGAGAGAGAAAAACACAATCAATATAATTTGATACATAATCAAGTCTCACTGCATCGCCTTTCTCTCCTGGTCATTACATTCTAAAAAGCACACCTTTAGATAATTCTATAGCTTCAGTGTAGCTTCCTGCTATGCAATACAATGCATGTATATTCCTCAACTTGAAAGATAAACATGATGACTTCAAATTCAGTGAAGCCCCATCACACAGTTCTCTTTGTAGTAACTGGTAAATCTGAATATGTATTTTACGTCTCCCCCGCATATACAAACAAGAAGGGGAAACGAAAAAGAGAGGATGCACAACATACTCTTTTACTTCATTGGCCTGTTGGCCAAAAGGAAACACCCTGAACCAATTAATTCATGTTGCCAAGAACTACATTTGGAATTTAAACTGCTTGTAACCGTATTAGTGACGATATAAAGTATATTTGTACAATAGATGTTGTGTTTGTATGGCCAAATAAAATAATAAAAAAAATTGTTGTGATATAGCAGGTCTAAGGTTTGTTCTCTTGCTTACATTAACTTGTCCAAGTTATATTAGGCTACCATGCAATTCTTGCATCCGTTTTATATTCTACAGTCTTAATGGGCTGTGCATGCATGCTTAACAATAATAAAATGCTAGCTTTCTTTGTTATCATTGTAACACATGATCAGTCAGTGTCTCACCTTATTACTCATTTTCAAATACATTGAGATGCCTTTTTTCGTGCCAGCTTTTACTTAATGGTGGCCCTTACTGTCTTAATGGTTATTTTATTTTACTATAATTTTGATTTTGTTGCTCTAGATTTCGGCTTGATTTCCAGGTAGAGCACTATAAAAGGGTCTATAGAAATTATCTAAAACGCTGTGACTTCAGGAAAGTTGTTGGTAAAAGAAAATTTAAATTATTATTGAGTGTACATGTGATGAAGTTGTTTTTTTCATACCAGTTAATAAGTGATTGGTGAAAAAATATTGGTAGAGTATAGAAAGTTAAAAAATTCGCATAATTAAATAGATGAGAAAATTATAAAACTAGTTCTTTTGCGATAAAGATATGTCTACAAGTCAGCTTTCCCTTATGTGCTAGCTAGTCTAAAATTTGAGATCGAGTAGTCATGATAAAGAGCACACTTGTCAATATTGTTGCGCTAGAAAATGATAATATGTAGAATACAAGAGAAAATTAAAGGCTATTTTTTTAGGCATTTCATATTTAATATGTAAAAAATATTATTTGTATTCACTGTTATAGACTTATTATAGACTCTTAATAAGAGAAAAAATTTACCATCTTGTATCTTTGTCTTTTATTATAAATTTACAATAAATTCAAAAAAATTGTGACAAATGACATTTTTTTTAATATATAAAGCTTTGAAAAGTATTCCATAAATTACTTCTAAAATATTTAACATGTGATTTGAAAAAAAAAATTGAAATTAATCTTGAAAATATATCACCAGAATTGAATAATTGTGACTTTAAAAAAGTGTATAAAAATTTCGCAGCATTCCGAGTAAAGCCATGCCTCTCATTCAATGAGTACATATCTGCAGATTGTCTTTCTTTATTATTATTATATATTCTTTTTTAATTCCAATTTGGTATATTAATGTAATTTTTTTTTCTATTTTTATTCAACGAAACTTGAGCCACATAATGCTTTACTCACTCCTCTCTCTCTCTCTCTCCCTCTCTCTTTTTTTTTTTTTGGTCTAGCTTTACTCTCTCCTTGCCTTTGTTTGAGATGCAAAGTAGGTTTCAATCCTCTTCCAAATTTCATGTGTAATACTGCATCCAACCATGCGATTCTTGAATGCAATATCCATTGAGGATAACAGCCAGGAAACAGGATGATAATCTTGTTGTCTCATTTTGTGATTCAGTGTCGGCAGCTCCATCTTCTTTGGAGGAAAACTGTGCTGGAACCTTATCTTTGTCTAGATGGTCCTCTAAATTTTGTGCTTTGATGAGAGCCAAAGCAAGTTGTTGCCATGGCAAGAAGCTCAATACATCAAGCTTATCTATGATCGGGTTGGAGAATACTTTTGGTGTGAAAGAAGCCATAGTTTGCGGAAGAAGCAATGTGAGCTCGGTGGCCAACAAGGATGTACTGAGCTCTGAACGATGTAAGGTATCAGATCTCAATGATCTTGGATAATGTATCTTGAAGAATGAGAAAGAACAGAGAAGGAGAATGAAAGTGTAAAAGACTGAATTGAATTGATGCTGATACAAAGGTCTGGAATATATACATTCTGAGGTAAAACTAAATACAAGCTAAGCTAATAACTGCATTAGTAACTAACATAACAGATGGAAACTGATCTCAACTCCTAGTAACAGAATTAGCTATTATTGGACAACTCTCTTCAAAGACTGACATTGCTTATTATAAACTCCATTTAAACGAACTCTAAATAACAAGTTTATACACGGAAGGGGAAATATTGTAAAGGAGAAATTAGAAAAGTAAAGGGTCCAGGGGTTTTATAAGTATATATTGGCATAAACAATTGAGGAACAGCATGGTATAAAGCAGCTTGCCACGTTGCCATTGAATCTATTGTGCCTTCTCCTTTGCCCTCATTAACTTTCTCAGCGTTCAATATGCATGTATGTGGGATGAATGTATTAATGATTGTTTTTGAGATACAAGGGCGTAATATTTGAAGAGAAAATTCTTTTGTTTAAACTTTTTTAACTCGCACGACGAAGTTCAATTATGGCCCTATCTGTTTTTTTCTTTTTAATGAAATTACGGCCCTATCTATTAAATCTTGTTTGCTATGTTAGAAATTTTATTTTATTATATTTTCAAATCAATATTTTTATTAAAAATATAAAACATTTTAAACATTGTCAACTTCTCTTAAATTTTTCTTCTTTTTGTTTTTTGTGTTCCTCTTCTTTCTTTGTTTTTTGTTCGTCTTCTTTTTTTAGCCAAAATATTAATTATTCTGGTGAATTGGAGGCCCAAGCCTGTGATCTGGTATCTACCCTCCTTCATAAAATTAATCATACTGGCTGTTACAATATTGAACAAAAAGTCTAAGGCCCAAGATAATATATCAAGGTAGATTGGGTGGGCCATCGAGAACCCAGCCCAATGATTTCTTGTTAACTGTTTGGTTACGCAGAACTTCCGCAGAACTCAGGGCCCATCAAATGAGAGAGAGTGGAGTTAGGTCATTTTACCACCCCACGCCCTAATTTGTTTTGGGACTGAAATCTTTTACCAAGGAAAATTGTCACGGTACTTCAATCAATATATATATATATATATATATATATATATTAGAGCCAGGGGAAATGAGGAAGAGGATGGGTAAATGAGCATAGAACCTTGATTTAATACCAACAAACTCCTATTAATATGAACTAAAAGAGATATCACTTGAATTATAGTTCACTGGCTATTAAGAAATATGTTACTTATGCTCATTTTAATACTCATTGTAAATATATCATGAGAGAGAAAAATATGAGGTGGTTGGTGATCCACTATTTTATTTATTTATTTATTTCTTATTATTTGTCTATAATGAATTCTCAAAATATAACATTTTATCTTTATTAATCGCCGACTTCACAATAAATATTTAAAAGATCTATCAAATACTAAAATTGCCTACTTAATAATTCACTCTTGATACCTGAAAAATACAACTTCGGAATAATGCCCTTTTACCGATAAAAGCCCGTGTTGCACGTGAGCTTTGGATTAGTGGTTAGCAATAATGTTTCAGGAGACCTTTGTTTTAAATTATGGAAGATTAAGACTTAATAATGATAGTTGATTTATCCTACATATATAAAATCTGGCCATTTCAATTCACACTACAAAACCACGCAGAGTACAGCTCAACCATCTCATCTCTGTCACTCATTTTAAAACAATTTTCATATCAAAACTTTCAGGCTTGGCTAGCCAAAGCCAAACTTGGTTTCAATTATCTTTCCTTCACCCTGCAATTTTTTAGTCAGAAAAACAGTTACTTGTGAGGACAAACTTCTCTGTCCAACACACGTCATTGACATCCAAATTAAATCAAACACTTCAAGTTGCACGTGTGTCCCACTTTCAGTTCTTAACTCAACAGAATGAAGTCCTTTCGCTAATCCCGGGGATTATATATATATATATATATAAACACGCTCCAAAGGACAATGTTTAACTCCTTATCATCTATATATCATATCTCTTATTAAACATTCTCAATTTATGTATAAAATCTGCACTTCAATCTAAAATCTTCTCCTTAAACTGCGACGGTCATGGAATGTTGAATTTGGTTAATACAACAAAAGGTATATATGAATACTTTTACCCGATAATTAACTAGCTGAGTATGACAATAAAGATACCACTCTTAATATTCTCCATTTTTCCTTTCCTTTTTGACTCTTGATTTCCTTTCTCTTTATTACGTAGCAACTCATCAAATTATGTAAAGGCCAATACAATTTCTTCTCTTTGCCAAATGTTGGTTCCATTCCACTTTTTTGGGACAACTTTTGTTCTCATGTTCAGCTGCTCATCATCACTCATAATCTCCAATTAAACTAATGGACTTCAGAATAATTGCTTTTCCTGATGCAGCTAACGGAGTCCTATCCTATAGGATAGTACCAATTGGACTACAGAGCCTAAAGTCTTCTATTTGTTAATTATTTTGTCCTCGTTGCCATTCTTTATTGTTTAGACAAATTATGGAGTTACTGCCCGTTTAATTGGACTGATTATATATAATATCTATATTATGTGAATGGGAATGATGTTGGGGTTATTAGTTTAATCTATTGTCTTGTAGAACATTGGCAGGAATGTACTTTACTAAATGATAGAGTGACATTTTAAGTTCAGTTAGTTATAGAATTTACCATTAATTTATATTTTTATATAAAATGTTACTTTATTGTTGAGTTGAGCACAATTCACATGGTACTCCATAATAATCCAATCATTTTTCCAAACTTCAAAGGGCAATAGCCTGCACTACATCTATTTTCTTTACCTTCCTATAATTATAGGAGATTCTTCTGCTAGTTCAAGCCTGTTGTTTTGTCCAATAATTAGTGGATGGTAACATTTAGAAGGATAGTAGGTGTTTATGCTTTTGGTACGTATACGAAAGCCATCACATGCTAGTGAATGGTGATATCGGGAGACAACTGTGTTAAGAAGATAATTCACCCGAGGACTTGGCCTCAAGAAGTAACCCTAGATGTGGTAGCCTCCCCAATTTTGGAATTGATGGGAATTATTGATCCTTTTATTTCTTGATACTGACATATTTTGAATTTATCTCCACTCTCTAATTGAAGCTTTTTTGTTTTTTTTTTTTGGTTGTAAATTTGTAATGGACCTGACTCATGAAAATTTCTTTAGCCCCATGCCAAACTCACCTTAAGAAAGAAAATTAAATGGCTCCAACTCATTAATCAAAGTTTACTATAAAACTCATTTGCAATGAGCTGAAGTTTCAGACTTAAATCGCATTAGAAACGGGAGATTTTAAGTTCATGAGTGATTATCTTCTAGCTATCATGTAATCGACCCAAATTCCCATTGGACAATATATATTACAGATTGCAATTTTCATTAGGAGTCATACAACTGGGTGCTGCTTTAATTTCTCGTATTGCTTCACTAAGGTTTACTAAGTACCGGTCCCATATCTCCATAATCAAAATGTTGGACAAGATCACTGTTACGGCATATTCATATTGAATTGTCTAACAACCCAAACAAAAATTGTTAATTAGTTTTATCGATCAACTTAGTATAAATTCACCAATAATATTTGAGTGACATGCAAGGAAACATAAAAATAATTTCACGGTATAACAGTCAACTTAAACTTAAAAGTGCATTTAGGAGCTTAGTTGATCACAAGAATATCACTTTACAAGGCTGAATCGAGTCGATATGGTACGGTTTAATTACCTGCTTCTGTCTGTTTATCATTACAACAGTTTTATTATGTGATCGTCAACGTAGTAGTGTCAACACCCCCAATAAACTTGTTCAACTAAATGTCGTGTGACTTATTTAGTCAAATTTAATGGCTCTACCAAATCAAATTATAATGCTTTAAAAAAATATTGCCGAGTACGTACGTTCACTGGGCAATATTGCTTTATAGGATTAGGCTCTCTATTTGATGTTACGCTAGAGTCGGGGGGTAAAATAAAACTAGTAAAGTAATCTATGCATTCAATCCAGGAGACATATTGGCTATTTGTATGAATACAAAATCATTAGTGTATTGGTATATTATAATTAGCTAGATTAATTATCATAGTAATGTTGGGTGAAACTACCTGTTAAAATATTAACCTAGCTAGTCAAGTGGGGTCCATTATTAGATACTAACCCTATGTTTGTGCTTGCCTTGATGGTATCATCCAAGTCCTCTCTAGCCCCAGCATTGCTTGAACAAAATCTAGAAACTATATGTCTCATCGATACACCCAAGGGGACATTGCATTTGGATCTGAACATATTGAAAATGGGGGCAAACTTGATCACTTTTGACTTGAGTTCCTCGTTTTCAATTTTTTACAACATAAAAAAGAAAAAAACCTCGAAGACTTATGGACTAATATGCTATGATTAAGGCTCATGCATGATCTCTTTTGGGTCCCCTCGGTTATCATTTTTTCGTAATAAAAATATCAGATATGGTGTAAGAGTGTCTACAAAATTTGTTCATATTATTTTATGTTGCCAAACACCTCACAAACGTGAATGAGATTATTCATTCACTGAAGTAAGATAAGGACATGAGAGAACTGTAGGTGCTTGTCTTTTAAGAGTAACAAATTAAAGCCAAATTAACCATGATGGGGATTCCCATTAGAAACCAAAAAAGTTCAACGTGTCAAGATTGTCATCCATAAAAGTTCAATTAAGCGTGTGGTTTTGTTTGAAAAAAAAAAAGGAGATCTCAAAAGGGTGAGGGAGAAGGCGAAGGACAACTCATAATTCAAAGGTACGCACAGCATCATTATTGAAGTTTGACAGGCTAAGAATGCATAATAATTCAAGACAACCCCCTATTTTGTAGGCTTCCTTTTTGGTTCAAGAGTGTCTCTGCTAATTGTAGTTCAGATTGAAAAAGCACGTTATTTCTACACTGGAAGTTAACCACTACACTAATTTAAGTAAACACTAGTAACTCAGAGAGAGAGAGAGAGAGAGAGAGAGAGAGAGAGAGAGAGACATGTTACTTAGCTAGTCTGCAAAAATTTAATTTCTTTTGGATTGAATCCACAAACAGAAAAGCCTATATTGCTTAGTTTAGGCTTATGAGTGCACTAGGCTTATTAGTTATGGCCAATTTTCTTCTTGACACTCCCTCAATTATATACAACATTAAGCAAAAAGAGCATATATCCCTCAACATCAAGGGAACATCCTTCAAGAAAACAATTAAAGACTAGCTAGTGTAATGTTGGTAGCCTAATTAGTTCCTCATCATCCTGAGTGCCAGCTCTTGCAGCTCACCCAAGTCATTATTGTTGTTATATGATCTTTTCTTAGAACAAGCTTGGAATGGGAAATCCTCTGATCTGCTTTGTATGTCATGCATGCCTATTCCATCATTGATGCTGCTGTGATCAATTGACTCAAGGGAGCTCTGAGGAGATATAGGGTTCATGTAAGTGGGGCCAAATGGATTCATGGCTTGTCCTTGTCCAGCAACATTCCCTGGCCACTGATTCTCTATGTTCCTGGACTCCATCTGGTTCTGAGCCAGCTGAGCCTTCACTTGCATCAGTTGTGCCTGCAAGCACGCCACCTACGTACAAGCAAAAAGAAAGATGTCAGAGAAGAAGAATCAGAGAGTTCATGAGATGACAAGAAAATTTCCTTTATTTATTCATGAATTGACTAATGTTACATTTTACTCTAGAGCTGAAAAATATAGTACCGCTATTACTTGTACACCAATTTTCTAGACATGGATGTATAGCAAATCACGTGTAAATAATTGAAGATTTTAGCCGCATCAGTAAATGTGTCTATGAAAAAGTATGGAAAGTCATGTTGATAACGAAGGATTTCAATTATCTTACTTGTAAGTTGTCTAAAATGATTTTTCATTCATTATAAATTACTTCATCATATATACTTACTATATATACTACATTTACCATAATGGTAACTGCAATCCAATTCATTCACACATCGCTATCTAGGTATTCGAAATAGTGTCTAATATATAGGTTAAGAAAGTATTTCTGTAATAAATAAACTTCTTTGACTGGCTCTTGAACCATAATAGAAGCCAAACCCATGTAGCTAGGCGTCAAGCAAGAGAAAAGGACAGGAGTGGTGTGGTTGAATGACCTCACTGATTTTCCAAATTTCTAATATATATATATTAAAAAAAATAAGGGGAAGCAGAGAAAGAAAGAAGAAAGAAAAATTCTGATTTCTGAAGAGAACTTGATGAATATGCATGACTACAAAGTATTAATTGTTGGAAGTTGGACATCCCCTCATTACCAACAAAAAACTTGACCATAAGCATCGTTTTCAGACCATACATGTATATATGGCTAGAGAAATTAAAGTTTGTAAGTTTGTAACTTTTGATGAGCATATAATATTGTAATTGTATTTGTATGTGTACCTGTTGTTGTAAGGCAAAAATGTGGGAGACACAGCCATAAACGGGGTCCCTGATACGAGCCTGAGCCTCATAAGCAATTGTGACGACAGCCTCACAACGATCATGAGCTGGTATATGCAACAGCAACTTGGAAACGTTGCTGGCACCAAACACCTTGTGTATGGCTGCAAATCTAGCAGGCCCTTGCTCCGAGCAAAAGTAAGGTGCAAAGATGCAATCAGCTGCACACTTTCTCCTGAGGAACTTGCATGCCCCACATGGAGATCCAGTGCCAGTTCCACTGCTAGAGCCATTTCCACTTGAAGAAGCCATATAGTATAATGAAAAAAGCTAGTTCAGTTTGCAAGATAGAAAGGAAGAAAGAAAGAGTGTGTTGTTATGTCTTATATTGTGTGTGGAAAGAAAGGGATGGAGAATGGAGACTGGAAAGAAAGTGACTAAAATTTGTAGGCGCACGGGCACACTAGGAAATGGTGCAAAAATCTGAGGAATATGGTATGGGGGAGGGAGTGTGGTGTGTGTGAGATGGAAATGCTTAAGGGAAGTGGGAAATTGGAAATAAGGTGCATAAAGGGTCTTATAAGAAAATGTGAATGGGGGACATGGGAGGTTCATGTGCAGGGCTCTGGGGAGACATTTGTTAATGGTCGATGCAATATGGGACTGGTTTTTCTAAGGGGGTTAGACCAAAGTTAATGTTATTTGGACTGTTTGTTATTTGGTACCTTTTTCTTCAGTATAAGCCAATTTAGTATTTGTATTTGTCTACTGTATCGTGTGTGTGTGTGTGTGTGTGTGTGTGTGTGTGTGTAAGTATGCGGGGTTGGTTTGGTTTTGGTTTAGTTGATATATTAATATTAATATAAGTTAATAAATAATGGATTAATTAATTGTTTAAGTAGTTGCGTTTCATTTTTCCGCCGAACGCCGCACCTGGGAACTGCTGAAGTTTGTCGCTTGACAACGCTGAGTTAGTATACTGCCACCTGCCGGTAAACTTAAATCATACCCTTGGCTTTCGATTTATTTTTAGTTCAATTGAATTGGTTATAATTAGATTTATTAACGAGTTCAGCTAATATATTGATTGGTATAATAAAAAATATTAAATATTAAATTGAAATGGAAATACTACTATATAATATTTATTAAATCGAAATCATAAAAGTAATTATCCCCATTTAAAAAAAAAAAAGAAATCATAAAAGTATTTAATTACAATATATTTGATTATATTACTTTTAAAAAATAATTACAAGAATTTCGGAGTTATTTAATACTCTTTAATCAGTGTTCTTAATAGACTCATTACTAAAACTTATTTATAAACTTGTTGGAGTTTAGTATTAATTAACTATTCTTATAAATTTCTCTATGCTATCATAAATTCGTAATTAAAATTATGCATTGATGAAACAGAGTAGAAAAATAGTAAGAAATTTGAATAATTAAAAAATTTTCTTATTGGACTAACAAAATTTTAAAATCCCATGTTTTGAGACAGAATAAAAAATATTATCTACAAAACATAAAAATATAGGTATATAAATATATTAAGTTATACTAACACAGAAAGGAAGGTGGCATAACAGGCACTTAAGCCGCTAGTATTATTTGAAAAGCGTTCTATAAGCTCAGAAAAAGGTCCACTCTTCAGAAGTTATAGGACAATGCACGCGGAAGCTTTCCTATGGTATTTGTTTAAGCTTACTCTAAGTTGTTATTTCATGACAATTTGTCCACATTATATACAACACATCAAAAGAAGAATACTTGTATACTTGCAGAGGTGATGACCTTTTCGGCTTTTCTGGCTTGAAAACCAGATTCCTCAATGATATTTGATTAAACTAACTAAACAAAAAATGAAAAAAGAAGAAGAAGAAGAATCCGAAATACTCAACTACTTTTGAGTAGAAGAATGCATAATTAACTACTACTCTTTTTCTTTGGTCTAAAGAAGAAGTAATGGTTATTTTTATAACCTCGTTCAACCAATGGACTAACCTTTACTTGTATTACGGCTTCTCCTAAAGCAATGGACGATTGTCGCATCTATATGACTATCGGGTAGGAATTGAAATAGGTATTACCAATTCTTTTTCAGTTAATTATTTTTCCGGCAAATAAAAGAACATTAATGGAAAAATGGCTTTTGCTTCCCATCATGCTGAACCTCTCGCGTAGAAGCTTTCATTTGACTTTTGAGGCAGGTTTGTTAAGGTTTCTTATTGCTCTTTACCATTATTGATTTCCTATCACTCAGACAAACAAAGGGGAAAGCGTTTTCCTTCCTAATATGTCACCCGTGTGCTCCTTATTTTAAACTATTTACTAACAAAAAGTATTGTTATTACTATTATTATTCTGAAAAGGAAGTCACTATAACCCCATGTTGGTGGTGTATCATGAAATTCTAATCTACTACAGTTTTGGTCACTCAAGCAGGTGTTCATCTAATATTAGATATCTTAAGGTCGTTATCAAAATCGAACATCAAATCTGCCGTCTTCGGAAATTACTTTAAAAAATGACTCTTGTACCATCACTTACATCACCATGTTGATTTAGCCCTGGTTAAGAGACTGGAACCGAAATGGTTCAATCTTTAACATCAAAGTTCTTTCAATTATTCAAAACCATTCATTATGAATTTGCTAAGCGAGACATTTTGATCAGATTCAGATCAACGGCCGTCAGAAAACACACACACACACACACACACACAAAAGCAATAAATTAGCTAGTAACTGACAATAAAAACATTTACTCATACATTCTTCACACTAAGAACCAGCTGTATTTCGTGTGCAGCAAGTAGTCAGTGATGCAAGAGGAGCCACCACGACCCTTGAAGAGGAAACAATATGTGAAGGAGACTCATACATCATATCACGCAGAATAAAACTGAAGCATTAAGGCAGTTCGTCATCCCTAACAATGAGAAATGGCTGTATGTATGAAGAAGAATTTGATTGGCACTAAGTAACATGCAAAATTTTTATAACCATTGAACCATGACATGATGTCATAATCAACATTTAATGGTGCATCGATTAACAGCATCACACTGTCGCATGACACACATGCAGACCACATAATATCTTATGCAGCTCGGTAAGTCCCCACAACCACCATTCAATTTATTTATTCAATGTTTGCCTTACCACCAGTTTAAACTTTTCTGCATTAAGGCTTTTTATTTCTGAAAACGGTTGAAGAAAACAAAAATTGAAACCGCCGTATTTATCTTAAAGACACATACATGCCCTATGAATGTGAACTTCTTGGAGCCCTCCCCTTCAATCAGGGGAAAACAACTCTTGTGCTATTCACGCATATTTATTAAGTCTGAGATTAAAATGGTGGTTTTTATACACATAACCAGATCACAAAATATAGCATGACAGAGACTTAAGCCACAAGTGACTAGTTGACAGTTTCAACTGGATCCCAGTTCTTACAAACACAAAAAGAGACGTTGAAAGATCTCCAGTCAACTCAAAATGAGACCTTACCAACAGAATTCTAGAGACTTCTAGATGCACTATGTACAAGTCCTACTCAAAATGCTACCTAGTACGGATGATGCCCTAAAACAGCAGACTTTAGTTTTACTTCCAATCTTCATCTCTTGTGATGGAACTTCACCTTCAACAAGAATTGCATCTTAACCTGCACAAGTAGTCCACATTCAGTCACACGCATACATGATTACCAAACAAAGAAAAGAAAATACCATATATCAGGCTTTAACTCCGTCAAATCCAAAAATATTCAAAAAGAGCATCACAGAAGTTTGTCATAAAATAAATTTTAAAATATGGCAATGAAAATGTACATACAAATAACAGCTAAAGAATCATGTTAATTAGCCACAAACCTAAACATCATATTTGATGAATTTCGTCACTTATCTGTGTAGAGTTTGCAATATTAAAAAAGGTATAAAATCAAATCAAAGTTTGCCATTCATCAGAGAGCTATACGTCATCAACAAGAAACTTCTGTATGAAAAAGACCCAATTAAGCAGCATAATATATCAAAATTACAAATCAATGATGGCCATGACAGTAACTTCTCAATCTTCATTTTAATATAATTTGAACAAGTATCACAGTTCACAGTGCTTACTTCATTCACATGATAAGGCAAAAAATACACCAACCAATCTTTAAACTTACTTGAGCAGTATTATACACAATATACTCATTGTACATGAGCTCTGAAGTCTTGACATTTGATGACACAGGTTTGCCACAGGGAACGATAACATCACCCCTCCACTTTACATATTCTGATTCATGTGGCACTTTCTTGCCCAGGCCTTTAGTAGAGTGCTTTCCTTCAGGAGGTTTATCCATATACTATTTCGCAGAGGGCAAACACAATCAATATGAAAGAAAAATTATTGCAAATCCATTCGGCATAAATTTAGTGTTGAATGCAAGTATGCAACATTGTTGCTAGTTTTGAAAGCATATGCCCTGATAAACAATCAACTGATACGCACAACTTGAATCAAACCAGACTGACCTTAGCTTTCTTGAGCTCATAGACATTTCCAAGGGCAACTTCACCCAAAAGCATTAGACCAACAGGATTTTTCTTATCCGTGCAGCAATACTGAGCACTCTTGCTGACCAGGTCAGCAAAGTAGATGCCTTTGCCAAACTGCAATTCAAAATATTCAGATTTTGGTACCACTGTATAAGTAATTATGTATGACATGCATGAAAATATAAACATAAAAAGAGAGGTATGAAAGGGAAGTAATAGATAGAACCATATAGCCAGTTGCCGGGGCCTCAGGAGGTGCAATTCTAAGTCCTTGGTTAAGAATGCCCACAAAATTTGTCAACCTGGAACCTACAATAGAGAACATTTTTGTCATAGGAGTCTACCTCCAACTTTATACATATTTTTATTCAGAGTTAAAGTATGCACATTGCAACAAAACAGTCATACAAGTGACTGTAATTCACCACAGAAACAGACGTTATTTCGTTGAAGAGATGAAAAAAATTTTGACCAAGAAGTTTAAGCCTTTAGACCTCCTCTGGTCTAGTAATATCCTGGGTATGTATGGATTAATCGGGTTTATGAGCAGAATTCCATGAGGGAGATTTAGAGATTGAAAGGTTTGATTTTTTTTATTTATTATTTATTATTTTTTGATATTGTTAAGACATTTCTTTATGCTCCTTTCTTTCAATTTTCCTACTCTTTCATTATGTCCTACAGGATATTTAACAACAGCAAGCATACAAGTTAACTAGTAGCATCAAAACCTACCATGCCATAGAAGCATTCTGTTACCAAGTTTCTCCCTGTAAGGAGCAAACTTATCAAATTCTCCTTCCCTTTCAAGTGAAAAAACTTCTTCTAGCTCAAGACTCCAGTCCTGTATAGATGGAATACAAAGATTGTAGGAACTTATACATTGTGAGAAATAAAAGAGCTCATACCCGAGAAATAAGTACACAAACACATACCGTATGTGTGGGGGCATGAGTAGTATGGAGAAACTTCTCAATTAAACGATAATCTTCACTATCATGAGGAAGAGGATTTATAGCACAGTGGAGCTTCTTGTAATTATCATCAATGGAGTCATCACTATTCGCATCAAATCCAACTAATCTTGAGGCTATTTCAATGTCTTGAAGGGCTTCTAACATTTTCACCTACAATAAAAGCAAGGCAATGTTATTCAAATTATAACAAGGAGACTTACACGTGCCAATCTACAGTGGCAAAAAACGTCAGTAAAGTCCTGATTGGATTTGAACACACAGAAAAGTTTCACATGTGTTGCATTAATATTTTATCAGTCAACCTTTAGATATTAAACCCACAGTCAAATTTCAAGAAAACAAACTGAAAAGGTCATGAGATGTCCAGTATAAATTCTGTGACTATATTCAGAAGTAACTTTATTGATCTTTACACTTCAAGTCTTCATCTGACAAAAATCATTAACATCCTCGAGTCATGGCCGCAAGAAGAAAACTGACGCAAAATCAAAGCAGCAATCTAGTTTCATGTTTTATTACCAAAACACAACCTGGAAAATTAATACAGATGGTAATACGCACCTTTGACTTAAAATCATCCTCATCCCTAATAATATGCGGATGAATAGAAGGGATCAAAGTAAAGAACCGATTGCTGGCATCAACAAGCAAGCTCTCCCCGGCTGATGGGTCGGAATTCTTAGTTTCCAAGAGATTCTGTATATCTGTTAATGCTTCAAACCCTGGGAAGAAGGAGCAGAGCAACATAAAATCAAACATTTATCACTTTGATACACAGTATGGGGTTGCTTGATGCTGCCAATAAAAGAAAATAGGAAACTACTGTAGCTCACTAAAAAAGAGGAATAAGCCTGCAGATACCCTTTTGGATATTACTTTTGCTCAGCTTCCCAAGTGGCATTTCGGACAGATTAATCTCAAACTCCATCATGGCAGCTCTACAAAACTCAAGAATCAGTATTGCATCAGACATATTCGAATAACATGAAGGGGGGGGGGTTATTAGGTCATTACCTGTATGTTTCCACATTGAAGAGCATTTTCATCAATTCTCTTAATGCAGGGGGCAGTTTGCTGTCTTCATCCTTTTTCTTTTTCTTTGGAACCTGTTTGTTAACTCCATAATCCTACAAAGTCAAGTTTGAAAACAACTATGAGTTGAATGTTCACCAGATAGGTGAAGATGATTTACATCAAACAAATCAAACAAATTATATAAAAATAAGAAAAAATAAGTACAATATCCAATGGGAAGAATCTTCCAGGTTGCTTCTGAATAGTCTTTTGCTCCCAAGCCTCCCAAGGGTTTCCAGTCTTGTCATAGAATAATCGTTTGAATTCCCGGATTGCATCTGATTTCGGCATTTCGTCCAGTTTCATTCCTCCAATCTTGTCATTTCCCACTCGGCCCCATTTACGAAACACATAGCATCCTGACCCCTTGTCTTCTTCGATTATTTGGAGAATGTAGTAGCTTTGCATGAGAAGCAAAAGTTAGAAGATGATGATGGAGGAGACAGTAATAGTTATTTCTTTTTTTTTTTTGGGGGGGGGGGGGAGATTATGCGGGAGAGAAAAAATAGCACAACAAGGATCTTAGAAAGGGAAATAAAGCAAGAGAATTCAAGTGAGCTTTTAAGCCCAGGTTCTCCACCATCATCACAGCAACTAGCTGCAGTTACTGCAAGTAGTAATTACTTACTTCCCATCATCATAAAGCTAATATTTAAAAATTCACCAGCTACACAAATAAAAACAAACACAATAAAAATAAAAGGCTTTAAGTATGACGGAAAAAATATTTTAAGGCATGTCACTTTTTACAGCCACAACGGCTTTTAAAAGCTTCCTCTAGGGTGTTTCTCAAAAGAACTTGTGGCTTTTATAAAACACTGGGAGAAGCACTACCCAAAAAAAAAAAAAAAAACTTTCACACACATATTTCAAACTTTTCCTAACGAAAAAACCCAGAACCAAACGGCATAATATTCCTAAACTTGGCCAAAAATAAGCCAATAATTAGAACCTGTGGTCCAATCAATGACTCACAATATAAACAATTTTGCAGACAATTTATGTTCCAACTGAAAATGTCAGTCAATTTATAAAGAACAAATCAGAATATAGATATATCAGCTCTTGACAGTTGAGAGCTTGATGTTTTGCATGAAACATTGCATGGCATAACAAAATCAAGGAGCATACCTTTAGCTTCAAATTTTTACATCAATAACAGAGATAACAAGCTGCTATTTCTAGCTTAGCCAACAAAACAGAATTTATGATAAAAGCCGAACAAGAAAGTTAAAAATACAATGAACCCACCTGTTAACACCAGTAGATAAATCAGACATATTCAAAGTTGTATTATAAATGCTATTCCCTTCCTCAAGTATGTGACCAGAATCCTGTAAGCCAGAAGCCTCATGAACGGCACTTTGCCCCTTCACTTTGATAGTGACCGTGCTAGAAGCCTCACCAATCATTTCAACTTTATACATATCAAAGGGAAGCTTCTTCCTTTTTTCTATACAGTCAACCAAATAGTCCTCTCTGACTATTGGTATTTTCATCCTCCTATATGAAACTCTTCCAAGTCAGTGATATTTGGATGAATCAAAGGTTTAAAAATAAAATTAAAAAAAAAAAAAACTTGTGACTGGCAATTCGAGTGCACCCATACCTTGCCTTCCTCATCTCAGCTTCGTCACTGAGCACTCCACTGACAACCAAGCAGTTAGTATCTGCAAGTAAACGGGTCAAATAAAAGACTAGAAGAACAATATATATTTCTCCAAATCCTTTTTTCATTAAGACAAAAAAAAAGGGTTATAAAAATCATTTTTTTTTCTTTTGGAATTTTCATAAATTGGTCTGTGCAGCAGATACCTTTCTTCACTTTTGCATGAAGCAACCCACCAATGCCTTCAATTTTGCGTTTCCATTCCCCCTGCATAATCACCTCTTAGAAGATGAATGCTAAATGCTAGAAAACTAAATTAAACATGACAGATTCTCAGAATGGTTTTGAGGAAGAGAGAGAAAGAAGGGGGGGGGGACTTCAACTTATGGACATTAAAACACAGATGTGAAAGGAAAAAGGAAGGAAGTTATACAATAGAGTCTTTAGGAAATCCACAGACAGCAACTTTCAAATCTCCCAAACTTTCACCATTTGTTGATTGATTCTGGGAAGCAGTAATTTGACTTTCAGCAGGATTACTTGCTGATGGTACAGGCAATATCCTGACAGGTTTCTTCGCTTTTTGAGATTTGAACCACTGAAAACAATATGCAAACATTTAAGTCAGAATTTGAGGGTTTTATTTGGTGACATTATTTTTCCTTACACACCTTTTTAAGGTACTGGTTGTTCGTTTCCTCTGGGATTTTCCACTTCCCTTCAAGACGTTTTGGTTCGCATGTAGAGTAGGAACATTTACTCCACTCAGAAATATATCCATTGCATCGGTACATTCCTCCAGAATAACGTACAAAGCCAGAGCATATTGGGCAATGACCAAGTGCCCCAAACAACATTCCATCAGCACTAAAATCACAATAACAATTATCACAGTTGGTGGAAATAAATCATATCTTGTAAATTATCTTCAAAATACATTATAAAGAGAGCAGAAAACAGAATGCATCTGGAAAATGTCTTCTTCCATACAGAAAATAATATCTGTGATAGACTTGCTTGCATTTTTTTTTTTTTTTTTTGATGAAGAAATTCTAAATTATCTATTACAAACTATAATAGAGCTCAATACAAGTTATCATGCATAACAGTGGACACCCAGCAAATAGATAAACATATCTATTGTCAGTAAAATCACTGGCTACTTATAACTTGGAATAAAAGGAGAATAACATATTGAGGCATCACAAAGCAAAGGCAGGGAGGATGCAAAAGGCACTTAAAGATCAGCACAGAAAATGCATGAGAATAAATTTACCAGCGATCACGTAAATCAATTTCTGATCCAGTTGAATCTTGATTATTGGCTTCCAGCATTTCACGCAACTCTGATGTTGTCACATGCTTTTTAAGATCATCCTTCAGAGCCCAGAGTTCTTTGTTCTGCATCTCCAGTCTATTCTCTAGATCACTTGCATCCCCTGAGTCATTAGCATTTTTCACTGATGCTGCCCTGCCTGCAGAAACATCTCCCTTCACCTTAGCAACTTTTGACTTCTGCTCACCATCAGCATCCGTTCCACGTTTTGTGCCACTACCACCTGAAAGGAAATGAGTGAGAAATCAAGTAGAACAAAAGCAGAGAGGCAATCACTATGTCATGAAAACAAGACATCTTATCTTGAACATAATGATCCCTATACCTGCCTCCCCAGAAGGACCCTTCTTAGCTAAGCGACTGACAGCTGATTGATCAGAAGATGAAAGACTATTCCATCCCGACAACTTGTCTACTTGAATTGATGGTGATAATTCCATGAAACACTTGGCGTGATGCCAAGCCAAACCTTTAGCACCTTGACCATTAGGCTTAGTAGATATGCGGACCTAAAAATCAAATAGAAAACAATCAGCAAGGCGAGATATTCTAAACCCAATTTCACATGCTCATGGATGAAGATGATCATCAATGATTAGGGAACATTCTAAATTTTAATAAGCATCTGAATAAAATACACCTTACCGGTCTCTGACTACGCAAATCCATCTCAACAATCTCACCAATGCAAGCATGAAGTCTAACAAGCATGAAAAAATCATGCAATCCCAAAATAAAATTATGACATTTTATGTTAATTTGAACATTCCCGGAATAATTTTGAATTTCCTAACCTTTTAAGAGGTTTACAATTGAAGGAGAAGGAGGAAAATTGGCTAGATGTAAGATTCCAAGTTCACCCTGAAAGCAGCAGCCACAGTTGAGGAGAGGCTAAGGTCCCTGATAATCACCTCCTCCCACTGCCCCACCTACCTAATTAGTAAAGACAAACTATGTCCAAGGGGCCTGAAGGCTTTTACTCCTTTAGCCAGGTATAAAATTGAAGAAGAAGAATGGATAAAAACTTAAAGAGGGCTAGCATCAAAATTGACCCAAAAGGGCTAAGTGGCATATTTGATTTCTGGAAAGTGGAACCTTCAGAATTTATAAGCACCACATGTCCTGACACCTAAACTCCCCGATACCCAAACTATTTACAGACATTTGTAAACTTTTCTTAGTTTTCTTTCACCTGAAAGGTGGGATAGGCTAGCTGGAGAGGATTTTGGCCAAACAACATGAATCTCAAAAGGGAAAATGCAATGAGATAGCATAACAATTCTGGTACCATGCACCAGGGCTCATTGAAAGATTTGACACACAACGGCATAGTAACACTACCAAGGTAAACGATATTGGAAGCAAATATTTTAGCTGCCAAAGCAATATTTTGGGATATCGAACATGAATCACTAGATGATGGAAGCGGAATACATACTATGCATCCTAATAGTTTCACCCCTTAACTATGCAGCATCACCAGGGTATTACTAAATGCCAAATATGTTATTTTTCCATATGTTAATTTATGATGAAATAAACAAGAAAAATTATAGCCCAAAATTATCATATTATCCATCCTGGATAATAGTAACATATGTCTTGCTCATGATCTCATTTTCACTCCACAGAACCCATGAGTTTGATTAACATACACGCTCTAAGAACTCAGCCTTTGGAATATTATGACAAAGAAAGAAAAATTAAAAACCAACCTCTCCTTTGATGATTTTTTTATCACAGTGCTTGCATGTAGCCCGAGAAGTCTGTGAAACTTCAATACCACATTCAGTATCATTGATAGATTTTGACTTTGGTGGGGCACCACTCTCTACATATTTTCTGATCTTCTGCTGATCTTCCCAACGAAGCGACTCCAAGTCTTCAACATCATCAATTCTAGAAGAACAGTATTACACAAAAACAAATCCTTGATAATGTCAAATCATCACATAAATACATATTTAATGAAATGAGTAGAAATTTTCATACGATTTTATCTGGTTGGGTTTCTTCAATATGCAATCAGCATGATTCCACATCTGATGAAAAAAACAAAAAAGGAAGAAAAATACAGATCAAAACACCAATGACATGCAGTATAATATAATTTTTTTTCAGTAACAATGCTCCTAAAAGTATAAAGCAATTACTATATAACTCTAACTATCTAGTTAATAGCACTGAAAAATTTTAAGCAACAAGACTATTTTCTTTTCCGGTCTTTGCAATTGCTTAAGCAATTTTGGATTAAGAGTAGTGGTTAGGTAACATACTCTCCAAATTGATGACGCCAAGATTTGAAGCTTTTACATTTCAAATGAAGTTTGAAGCTTTTAAATTGCAAATAAAGATTGAAGCTTTTACATTGCAAATAATATTTGCGGCTAGCAGTCCACTACCCATTTTTACTGCTAAAAACCACTTTTGGGCTAAGCAACAACAATACTTCAAGTGAACAAGTTTATGCCATTATTTCTCCTAAAGCTTGTCTTCAGTAAACCCACAGCTTGTAAAATACTCAACCTCTTTACAATTAAACAAAAAAAAAAAAGGATTTTTCTAAAGAATGCCCTAAAGGCACTGGTAAAATAAACAAAGAAATGAAAATTTTGAATAAAAAAGTCAAGCTTTTTTTAGAGTTTCCAGCGCATTTTGTTTTCTTCCTCAACCAGAAAAATCCTAAAAGAACAAAATGAAGCAAGAATCGGAGGCAGAAAGAGGGAATGCGGAAGGAAAGAAGGAAGAAGAAGAGTGTTAATATTACCGCCATGATGCCGTCGAACTTGGTAGATTGAACCATCTTGCCGAGACGGAGGTGCTCGCCGGCGATGGTGCCCTTGCACGTCCTGCATGACGATCTCCCCGACTTCGCGTACTCCGCTTTCCATGGCTTCTGCTTCTGAGCCTGAGTGCTCGCCATTCTCACTCCCTCTATCTCACTCTCTCACACACACTACACTGTTCCCTTCCACTCGTTCGTGGATCCTTCCACTAGTCTGTAGTTGGCTTTTTCCTTTCACTCCTCACTCAATTCATTGGCTAAATGGCTTGTCCCGAAAGCTTTACTATACGTATTTTGATTTTGGGCATATTATAGTACTGTACTAGTAATAATACACTAACACTAGCTTACAATATACGCAAGTTACAATTTCCATACATCGCTTCTTTTTCTTTTTTTTTTTATTAATAGAAAAAGAAAATGGAAGGCTGTCCTTTCTAAGGACTCAAAATAAATTTTAATAAGTCAAACTAAAAAATAGGGTATACAGGCGTTTGGTAGAATATTTGAATTTCACTCTTTGAAATAGGTTTTTTAGGAATATTATTTTTTGAAATAATTTTTTAGGTATATATTTTTTAGAGTATTTAGTAGATAAATTAAATATCCAAAAATATTTTATATATTTTCAAAAATATCCTTGGTGGAAGACAGCGGGTGACAGTGGATTACGATAGGGGTAATTTGATCTATTCATGAAATAATATTTTTATTTTATGGGAATATTATAATCTCATATGTAAGATGGGAATATTTTAGTAAGAATCTTAACCCAAAATTAATCTCGAAAATATAAGGGTGCGTTTGATTTATGAAAATATATTTTCTGTTTTCATTTTTTAAAAAGAATTTTCATTCTCAAATTTTTTTAATTTAAAAAATATGTTTGATTTATCTATTTTCAAAAAAAGAAAATAATGAAAATATGTTTTGTTTGCCTGTTTTAAAAATATATTTTCAAAATCAAATTTGAGATAATAAAATTATATTTATTATTAAATAATAAAAATGTTATATATTTTTTTACACATTTAAATAGACTTTATTATTTGCAAATTTGAGATGAACATAAAAGTATTTATTAAAATAAAACAACTCTATAAAATTTTAAGATTAATAATAAAATAAATTGCTCACTTTTAAGTAATTTTATTATCATTATCAATTATTATATAATTAAATACTACAAAGAAAACTTTAATTGCAAAAGTTACTTGTAGTGACAAAATATATTTGAAATATATTTGATTTGTAAGTTAATTATAGTCATACTAAAAAAAGACATAATTAAACAAAATATAAATATTTTATCATTATTATCAATTATTTTGATTTGTACATTATAAATATTTAAATATTATAGTGAGTATTGTTTTATTGCTATATTTAAAAAGTTGTTAGAAAATCTTGCTTGGAAGCGATAAATCATAGGTATTGATATGCGATATATGATAATATATAATTAAACACTAACAATATAACAAAACTTTCTCAACAAAATTACTTCTAATGAAAATTATATTTGAAATATATTTAATTTTGAGTAAATTATATTAGATAGCTAATTGAAAGAAATTTCACAATACTCTTATTATAAGAAAAAAATCATTATATTATTTAATGTATGTTACTTCAATTATATTATTAAGAATATTACAAAAATAGATGACTATATGATTATGATGTCACACATTAACTAATACAAAAATCTATTTTTGTCTTATTAACTAAAAGAAGGAGAGGACTTAGCTATCTAATATTGCTGATAATTTTTTTGATTCCTAATACTATTAATAATTTATCCAATAATAATCAGTCAAATGATTTTTGAATTTTCCAACACAATTAATATAAATGGCACATAGAAATGTAGACCCAATGTGAATTTTGGAGGAAAAAAAGAAAAATTAAATCATGATATTTGGATAGGATGGAACACAAAAACAATAGCATGAAAAGAAAAAGTGTTTTTCTTGTAGACACGAGATCATAACAATTTGTGCCTCTAAATTGCCCATAATTACAAGATAGCCACCGCATTTTCATCTAAAAGCATTTCCAATATTTGAAAACGAAAATATTGAAAACATGAAATCAGCGTTTTCAAATTTATTGAAAATATGAGCTCCATTTTCTAAAAGTGAAAACAAAAATGACTCATCAAACATATTTTCCATTTTTTATGAAAATGAAAACGAAAAATACGGAAACCAAATGCACTCTAACATTCTCGAAAATAATTTTTCAACTCTTCTACCAAACAGGCCCTAAAATATGAAAACATTCCTCCCTATCAAATGCCTTCTAAAATATGACCTGACCTATATTTATTTAGGGGAAAAAAAAATTGCACTCACCCAAAGAATTACATTATCATAGGAGGTGAATCATGACATTTTATTAAGTTAGATAAGAGGCATCACTCCTTCTAACAGTATATAAAGTTGATAATGAGATTCTCAATATACATAGCAGCCGGGGGGACTTTCATTTGTGTATCTTCATCATTATTTGCTTCTTTTCATAATGAACGCTGGGTCATTCTTTATTTGAAGTCAATCTTCGTCACGAAAATAAAAAATGGATATATAATCGCTAGTTTCAATCTTACTTTGGTCTTGCCATTTAAAGTCACTTTGAGAATACAGGTGGCTATTCAGCTACCATGTTATCACTAAGGTAACAACCGAACATGCCAGGCTGCCAAAGCCCTACTATGATGAGAAGAAAATACAATTTCAATGTGTTGACGGATGAACATCAGAAATTTCCACTTTTTTCAGCAATCAGCAACACTAGGGCTACAAAAATTTCCTATATTTCTCCGCATTGATTAATCATAAAACAGCACTTTCTCCCATTTCTCTACCGAGAGAATTCCATATATGACTGATTTCTGTGCTTCTGAAGGCTAGTGTATCACCAGAACTAAATACACATAACTTATGATTGACTTCGATTGAGGAAAAACCAGGACTCTTATTATGCCTCTTTTCAATCATTCTCATCCACGTACTCTCTCCTATTTCCAACACATGCAAGGATGAATCATTAGGCTCTAATAGTGAAAGCATTTTTGCTGTTTCTTCAGCCAGTTCAACTCGTTTATGGAATCTACATGCACTTAACAGAGCTCCCCACACATTAGGACCTGGTTTTATGGGCATGTCTGATATGAAGGACAATGCCGCATCAAATTGACCTGCCCTAGCTAAAACCTCTATCATGCAGGCATAGTGTTCCTCGGTTGGAGAAATGGCATAGTCTTTCATAGAATTAAAGATACTCCACCCCTCTTGAACCATTCCGGAGTAACTACAAGCCGAGAGAGCAGAAACAAATGTTACAGAATTGGGCATGTGTTCTTCTGATATAGCACATGCATTCTGCTGCTTCATTTGATCAAAAATAGCGAGTGCTTCCAAACACAGGCCATGCATTGCACATCCATTTATCATTGCAGTCCAAGAGACCACACTCTTAGCTGGCATCAAACAAAAGATTCTGTGAGCAGTTTTGACACACCCGCATTTAGCATACATGTCCACAAGAGAAGTATAATTCACCACATCCAAGTTAACCTTGTTTCGAATCACAAAGCCATGCACGCTCTTTCCTTGCTTCAATGACCCCACACCAGAGCAAGCTCGAATGACACCAGCCAATGTCACCGGATTTGGGGTAACTGAAGTTTCCAGCATCCTCTTGAAAACGGACATAGCTTCCAAAAACCTCCCCCTTTTGGCACATCCATTGATTACAGCACTCCATAGAACCGCATCCTTATCATTGGCTTCTTCAAACAGCCTAAACGCATAATGAACGCACCCACATTTCATATACATATCTATAACTGTTGTCTGCAAACAAACATTCACCAAAAGATTGTTCTTTATACACACCCCATGACATGCTTTCCCTCCTCTTCCACCCAAGACTTTTGCGCAGGCTCGAACCAAACCTTCCATAGTGAAAGCATCCCATTGGAAACCAAAACAATTGGTCATGTTAGAGAACAACTCAAAAACTTTGGATTCTTGAGAAAACTTCAAGTACTCTTTCATCATAAAACCCCACAAAACCGAGCTTCTGTAAGAATAACGTTCAAACAGCTTGCGGGCATCGTTCAGAGAACCCAACTCAGCATACATTTCCAAAAGCGCAGGCACTACGAACAGGTCACCTTCCAACCCAGATTTGACGGCCAAGCAATGAATCAACCTCCCATTTGACAAAAGCATCGAACTTTGACTCGCTCTAATGGCAAACACCAAGTTGAAGCTATCAACTGCATTGCTCTCACTTCGCAAGCGAGTGAAGAGGCGCAAAACGTCACCGTAAAGACCGCACTTTGAGTAACCGCAGATGATGGTGTTCCAAGAATGAAGGTTCTTTGCGGTGATCTGGTCAAAGGCTTTTGTGGCCAGAGGAAGAGAACCGGATTGGACATAAGAGTTGGTGACGTTGGAACCGTAGAGGACCTCTTTGTGAAGCCCGTTGATGATGACATGAGCGTGAAGTTGCTTCGCCAGAGAGAGGGTCTTCGCACAGGTGAAGAAGCAGAAAAGGGTTTTGAAAGGGTTTTGTGAGGAATTGGTGGGTGTGCTACGCATGTTAGTACGGTAGTAATGTAAGAATATTACAGCACGAGAAAGAAGCGATGCAACGAAAACGTCAAGACTTTGTTGAGGGAGGAATCAAACCAAACCTTATATAGTACTGGTTTGTTTATCTGACGTTTTTTGTCGTTAGACATTAGCGGAACACTTTAGCATTTCACGGTGAACGGAAACATTTTCTATCAAGTTTCAACACAAGTAGCTTTGTAACCATCAGAGTCCAGTTTTTCAGTAAGTAAATAATGTTGACAAAACTTATCCTGAACTGTCACAAAATGTTTATTGTCATAAATTAACAACCATAGTTCAAATCATATGTTTGTATAAGGCTAATGTTTCCCAATTTTCATCAACTTTGAGTTAAAAAAATAAATCCGACTGTTGCTCTACTCCTCTCTGTGTGTGTCTCTTCAATCTCATGCATTTCTTCTGTCTTGGCATTGAGGAAAGGTATAACCGTGAGAAAAACATTTATTGCACAATTGGAGTGCGCATGAAGAGGAACTGCGACAAAGGGAAAGGGAAAGCTGTGTCAGCAAATATTGAAACAATACATGCAAATCTTCAGTAACCACTTTCGTGAATACCTCAAATGATTTCCCTGATCGTTCATATTCTAGCATGCTTAGTGCAACTTGACAACTTTGTGAGACAAGAGGCTCTGGATCTGCCGCAAAGTCCTCAAGGAGGGCTACACTTTGGTCATCTAAGGGCATAGAACAAAAGAACTTTGTAAACAACCCCAAATGTAAGTGAGGAGATTTAAATGCTTTGCAAAATAGCAAAAGCAGAATTAGTAATAAATGGTTAAACAATCAACTACTATCTGTTCAGTGGCTCATCTTAACACAACCATCTTATTAAAGACCAAGAGATTAAATAAAGTTTCTCACCAGAACTCTGTAAACTGGACTGGAGCTTAGCATATACTATAGACTAGTCAATAGCCATAGATTAACAGAGAGACTATGTCAGAGTGAAGTATATATTATTTATCTGTTGATTATAGAATTTAATAAAGATGAGAGGGGCGGCAGGGCATAGACAGAAGCGAATCATTTTTGGCAAGTTGCTGCCACAAACTTGGAAAATTAAAATCACAACTGATAACAGGAAAATAGCCCATCAATATTCAAAGAAGAATATAAACGTTTTGGCTAGAAAATGTCTTACATCTCAGAGTGATTTCATTCATGTGCTAATAGTAAGATGCTCCTCTAATGTGACAGAGAATATCTCCTCCAACTATAACAAGAACTTTGCATGATATTTTAGTTTGCCCAAAGGCCCCAAACAAATTCCAAATCACTTTGATTATAACTAGCAAGTAAGGCCAATTGAATAGTAACAGGTGCCTTATCGAACACCGTAACATTTTTTTCTTAATTTATTTTGTGAACTGGATGAGAATGAGGTTACTTTTGACCATGACCAATCACAACCAAACACAGATGAACAAAATCATTAGAAAGACTAGAAGTTGCAATCTAAATTTCCTTGGCCTGCCACTATCTACTCCTTACTTCTATATTAACATATGAAATTTCATACATTATATCATATTATTGCATTTGTCCTTATATTATACATACACAGCACCAGTGCACCGCAAAGATCAGCACTCCTTTAACACATTACATTCCTTTGGGAGTAAAAGAGATCACAGCATTCAATTATATTTGATTGCAATACCTGCAATTGAGCCAAGAGCTTCAGCAGCTTCATGTCTAACCATTGGGTGCTCATTCACATCTTTAAGTATGTTGGATAGAGCAGCTGAAGCAACTTTGTCTTGCAGTTGACCCAAAACATATGCAACCTAAAAATTACAGAAAATATAGGCATTCAGAAATCAAGAGATTCAAAAGGGTACAAACAAATCCAAGTTGGATGCTTAATGTAGCCCTCTAGAGCATACCTGAGGTCTCCTCATGTAAATCGCATACCTTATCACTTATCAACTATTCATACAAATCATACTCAATAAAGACAAAATTTACAGGAACAAGCGTGTACTTATCAAACCTCGTGCCGCAGAAGAGCACTTTTTGAGCCCAAGGAATCAATAATAGCAGCAACAGCTTCCTTTCCACCATCATTTCTAAGTGCGAAAAGAGCTGCATACCTCTCATACATCCCTTTTTCTTCATCCAGAAGTACTTCCCTGATTTTGTTTAACACAAGTTAGCAAACCTACTATTCAATCTTTAGTTAACACAAGGTTCTATCCATTAGCATGAATCGGACAAACCTCAGATGTTGAACAGAAGAACAAGACGATGCTGGTGTGGCTGGATCGACTGACTTAAAAGGCGATATATCAGTTGCAGATGAATCATCACTATTACCAGCATCTTTTAAATGCTGAATACGTTGAAGAGCCAATTCACATGTTTCGCGAACCTCCTGAGCCGGATCAAAATCCAAACTATTCTTCAGCAGAGAAACATTACCATCTGAACCAATAGCACCAAGTGCTTCAGCTGCCTAAGCAGTTACAACAAATTCAATCCTCTTAAAACTGGAACAATGATGAAAACAAGAAGGAAGATCACAGCTTCACACAGATACATTAGACCAAAAAAATAAAACTACCTCGTGGCGAACAATGGGATGCAGAGAAAGATCATTTAGAACTGAGGCCAAAGCAGGGATGGCTTCAGTTTCCTGCATTTGGCCCAATGCAAATGCAGCTTCATGTGCCAATAAATTTGACGAATCCCTTGTGGCTGCAAAGGAAAACTAGCTCAAATCAAGGTAATCAAAACAGAAAATAATAATAATAATAATAATAATAATAATAATAATAAAATTGCTTAATCCTTTTTCCCCCCTTCCAAAAACAGCGTGCAACGTTGATATGGTTCTTTTTCCTTTTGGTCTAAGCACCATACCAAATTTACAAAACTACGACTAATCTGATTCAAGCCAAATCAGTTTATTAACAGGTAAAGCACTTCCAGAGCTAGTTTTTTTCCAACAAGACTCAAAACAAATTCCTTACTTAAAGGAAACAAATGCTAACCACGTGAACCAACCAACTTCAATCGATATGATTCTTAATCCAGATTAAAATTGAAAATTATACAATATAATAGGCTAATAGCAACAAATAAATGCACAAAGTTAAACTAAAATTTTGAAGCTAATAAAGTAAATTAAAGCAAACGACGAATACTCCGTGATGATAATTGTGCAAATGAAGCATATTTATCTAACATAACCTAACTTAAGCTATGTTGAGCATAGATGAAAGAACAGGAATGGGGAATTGGGGGGGGGGGGCGTTGAAGACAAACCGAGAGTGAGGGCGTTGCGAGGGGCGGGTCCTTTGAGGTTGCGGAGAGAGAAGAGGGCTCTGAAGCGCTCAGAGATGGGCTGGGTCGTATCCAGCAACAACTCGCAGAGGAACTTTTCGGTGCCGTTTGCGGAAGTGAAAGCGGCGTCGTTCGATGAAGCCATCACAAAGATCGTTGGAGGAGCTCGATTGAGGCTTCAGAAATCGGAAGCTTTTCCGTTGTGTTGTGTTGTGTTGTATGATGCTGCTTTGACACTTGAATCGAATGATGCACCTCTGCTGCCACTCTTCCACAGTGGAACAGCTAATCCGATGCTCGCACCCCGCACTCCCACTAACACCACGGGAGAGGCGCCCCCGGTTTCATTCTTCCCCGTGCTCGTAAAAACCATGCTTGTCTTAAAATTCAAAACAAAACAAAATTAGGTTGTATATTAATTTTGTATTAGTTAGTTAAAAATTAATTAACACATTATCAGTAACCATCAACCCTTATCTGTTAGTATAAGTTTATAAATAAATGAGTTTAATTAATTAGTATGTAACAATAATGTAAAAAAATTTTACATTACCATCCGTTTATATATCGATATTTGTAAGACTTTTAAGATAATAAATAATTATATTAAATATTTTTATTAATATGATAATATATAATTAAATATTTATAAAAAAAAATTTTACTTAACATCACATATCAAATTATAAATATATTATATTATACAATTTTATTATATGTTTGATTTGATGTGATATTTCTTTTTGATACATAAAAATTTAAGGTAAAAATGTGCTCCAACTTAAACTCAATACATGTACCATTACCAAAAAAAGAAAAATATGTATTTAGATCCATTAAATACTTGTAAAGGTTATTATAGATGTCCAGCAACAGAGGAACCTAAAGAATAAAATAACGAATAAAGGAAAACAATAAATGATTGGTTGAGATGCTTTATAAATGAAAAATTTTCATCCTTCACAAATATAATAGATATTCTCGTACATCCAATATGAATAATGTAATATTAAGCTTTCTCTTGTAAATATATTACATAATAATTACGATTATATAATAATAAATCATAATAAATATTAGATTGTATTCTTAATTTAATATTAATAATTAAAATTTAATAACTGTTAGTGTAAAAAAAAAAAAAATACTCACCTGTTCATTAGACTGGTCCAAGTGAAATTTGGCGGAAAAGATAAAATTGTGAGGGAAGAAAAAACTCATAAGGTCCAAAAAGATATTTATTCTCCTATCTAGTGCAATAAAAAGAGACATAGAGCCAACAAAAAAAAAAGAAACCTTTAGATAATAATTTTGTCCATAGCTTCACATGAGACGAAAGAAGGAAACTTTATTTAAATATAATTGTTTTCTTTCTCTCACTTTTGTTAACCAGACAATAAAAAGGTTTATTTTTATTTTATTTTTTCATAATTTTTTCCGCATTCAAAATGTATTTTTTTTAATTATTTTCTCTTCACTATCAAATAAAGATAGAGACTAATATTACGAGTTATATATATTCATAAATTATATTTTACCATTAGCTTTTTCACTAAACACACACAAACTTATCCCATTTCTGTATAAGTTAGTTTTGTTTTGAGTCCCAAAAAAAATAAAAATTCACTTGCTATTGTCTGTGTTTCTAAGCACTATTGTCAAGAAAAAGAGATTCAGAAAACTATGAAAATATTAGTTTCGTGTATCTTGTAAGAAAAAGAAAAGAGCTGTGATGACCTCGACGGCTGAGAACGTGGAAGGAGGAAGGTCAGCGGAGGAGGGAGATTTAGTGGTTCAAAGGACTAAGAAGGTTAAGACACAAGAAGATAGAATAGATGGCAAGACAACCAAATACTCTGGTCCTATAGAGATGGAAGAAGTGCTGATTGAGCAAGTCTCAAATCCTATTGGAGAAAAAGATGTTCAAATGATACAAGAATTACCCAAGAGGTCGTATTGTGACTCGTTGCTCGTTGATGGCTTTGGGAAGGATCTATCATCTAAAGATATAGTTAATATTGTCATTGAGGAGCACATGACAACGATTTCGCTAGAGGTTTTATTGGAGGAGCCAGCTCCCTTCAATCCAAAACCAAATGTGGAAGTCTCCTTAGAAGAATTTGATGAATGGTGTAGGTTGTGGAAGTTTTCCCTGATAGTTATATTATTAGGGAAGAAACTTGGGTTCCATGCCATGGCTAATTGGATCCGCCGGACTTGGGCAAAGAGAAAGGATGTTAAAATCCTAGATTTGACAGATGAGTTTTTTCTGGTTCACTTTACTGATGAAGATGATTATAAACATGCACTTTTTGAGGGACCATGGCTGTTGCTGATCGCTATCTCCTGGTTCAGAGGTGGTGTCCTTTATTCAAACCCTCTGACAAAGTGGTGCAGAAACTAGCTGTTTGGATACGCATTCCGGAACTACCTATTGAGCTCTATACAGAAACATTCTTGATGAGGGCTAGAGCAAAATTGGATACTATGTTGAAGATTGACTAGAACACCTCCATTCATTCTAGAGGCAAATTTGCTCGCATGTGTGTTGAGATCGATCTAAGAAGGAAACTTGTTCTTGCCATCACAGTGTTGGGTAAAGAAATTAAGGTGGAATACGAAGGTCTTTATCTAATTTGTTTCAAATGCAGTTGCTACGGCCATGGGATGGAAGTCTGTATGGAGTCGGCGGCCACTTCAACAACGGCGGTGGTCACTGCAATGACTAGAATTTCGATACGAGAAGTTGAGGAAAACAATCCACATTCAATTCTTGGATTCGAAATTCAGGGAATGCCAGTTTCAAATCAAAAGAATCCGGAGAATATCTTACAACCAATGATTGTCGAAGGCAAATCAACAGCCAATATCAGATTATCGAAGATTCCTCATGCTTTGGCCAATGGATAATTGCGAAAAAGCCGCAACCTAGATCTTTCAGCAATTTTCATCCAAGATTTGTGCAAGGAGAAAAACAATATGTAGAGAGCAAGGAAGCAAATGGAACTTGCTTTAATGTGTTGGCAAATGACACTGAAGTTGAGCTCGTTTTGAGACTAGAGGATAAGGTGGATTGGGGAGAAAAAAGGTTAAGTAAGCCCAATAACTACTATTCAGCCCAAAAAGGTAAAAAGGACCGGTATGTGAAGCATGTTGATCCGTTGGGTCAAAACAACACATGAATGCAAAGGCCCAAGATAAATCTAGAAGCACTCACATGACAAATCCGAAGAAAAGGCAGAACATGGATATTGCTTCAACCTTAGTGACTTTTGAAACTCCCAAAGGATCGCAACCTGCAAATGAGAGGATTATGATGGACCATGCAGACTATTGGCAGAATTTTAGTAGAATTAATCACAACAATTGGATGGCATATGAGGAAGGACAAGAAGTAGAGCTTCCATCACATACCCAAGTTCACAATCCTTCCCCTGAGGAAATTGACTTCCTTGAGCATGTTCAACATGGGACATTGGTTACCAAGAGGGCCGACAAACCTCTAGATCCTGGTGAGAGAACAAGCCATGATTTTAATTTAGCATCCTCAGTAGCACCTGATAATTAGGTAGATGTTAGCATGGTGGTGGAGGGTTTGAGCCCTCTTTGCTAGTGTTTTGACAGCCTTTAGTTGGGATTTGGCTCCTTTCTCCTTTTCCATTATTATTTATGAAGTTAATAATCTGAAATTGTAGAGGTGTGTCTAGTCAAGGCTTTGCTGCAATAGTTAAAGATTTGTCTTTGAGATACTAATCTAGTTTTGTTTGCCTTTTGGAAACTCATGTTGGAGGTCCTAGAGTAGGAAAGATTGTGAAGAAGTTTGGCTTTACAAATTGGTTTATTATGGATGGTGTTGACTTTTCTAGGGGTATTTGGTGTATGTAGAAGAAGGAGTTTTGGAAAGTGAAGGTTGAATGCTGTCATAGACAATTTGTGCATCTAGAAGTGGCTTTTGAGTAGGATAGACCCTGGTTCCTTACTATTGTTTATGGCTTACCTCAAACTGTTGCTTGTGTTGAATTATGGGATGACTTGAGGAATATAGCTAACCAAGTTCGAGGTGAATGGTGTGTTGGGGGAGATTTCAATTCGGTATTGAATTTAGATGATGTTGGGGGCTCATCAAATTTGTTTAGAGATTCTCATATTTTCAATTCTTGTTTGTTGGATTGTGGCCTCTATGATATTGGTTTCAAAAGGTAGCCTTTTACTTGGCAATGAAATGGGGTTCATCAAAGATTTGACCATGTTAATGCAAATAGTGAATGGTCTAACTGCTCTAGGGAGATTTTTGTCAAATATTTACCCAAATTGAAGTTAGATCATATGCTAATTATGTTGGTTTTTTAGAACTGGGGCAATAGAGTAAGTGTAAAAAGACCTTTCTGCTTGTTAACTTCGTGGTTAATCCATGAAGACTTTGGGAATCTCATGATGAAATCTTGGGTAAAGGAAGCCAATTTGGAAGAAAATATTTTGACTTTTACTAAAGTAGCCAAAATCTAGAACAAGGAAGTCTTTGGACATATCCTGAAATGCTTCGTCTAGAAAGGATTTCTCAGAAGTTGTCCTTTCAGTAAAATATTTTTCTAGAAAATCTTCATAAAGAGCTTTGGAAGGAATTGGAAGCTATTCTTATTCAGGAAGAGGTTTGTTGGAAGCAAATGTTGAGATGTAAATGAATTAATTATGGAGACCGAAACACTACCTATTTCCATAACCTTGCAACTGCTTACAAGAGAAGGAATAAAATTTTGATGCTAAAAGATGATCGAGGAAATTGGGTTAAAGATCAACAAGAACTCAAAAATATAGGGATTGGTTTCTTTTCCTGTCTGTATATCGAGGATGGTGCCCATGAAAAATTTATGGTTTCAAGCTTTTTTCCTAGATTAACCACTGAAGAGATGAATATGCTGCAGGCTGAAATTAAGGATAAAGAAATTGCTTCTACAATTTTTTCCATGGGTTGGTGGAAAACTGCAAGCCCCGATGGTCATCTAGCAATGTTTTTTTCAGAGTAATTTTGATCTTGTGAGAAGTTTAGTGACCGACTAGATGCGAAATATTTTTCAAAATCTAGTTGCTATACAGTGAATAATAACTTTCTCTCACTTATTCCTAAATATGATAAGCCAGAGACCTTTGCCACCTCAGGCCTATTGGTTTGTGCAATGTCATCTACAAAATAATGACAAAACTGATCTCCAAAAGACTTAAGGGGCTTATGTCTAAACTTATAGGTATATCCCAGTGTAGCTTTGTTCCAAGAAGATACAGTACTGATAACATTGTGGTGGCGCAGGAGGTCGTTCACTCCATGCGTAAGTAAAAAAAGTCGTTCACTCTATCCGTAAGAAAAAAAAGGGATATGGGGTTCATGGCCATTAAGGTGGATCTGGAGAAAGCCTATGATCGACTTAATTGGACCTTCATTCAAGAAAATTTGAGAGATGTAGGTATTCCTGAGAATTTAGTTGAAGTTATTTATGGATGCATCATTTCTTCCAGTATGCAGCTTTTATGGAATAGAAGTTCTTCAAGCAAGTTTGGGCCTTCCCGTGGTATTTGTCAAGGGGACCCTATATTCTTTTACATCTTTATTCTTTGTATTGAAAAACTATCCCAATTAATCTCCTTGGTTGTTTTGCATAAGGTTTGGGAACCAATTACACTTAGCAGAAATGGTCCTAAGATCTCTTACCTCTACTTTGCTGATGACCTAGTTCTATTTGCCAAAGCCTCCTTGGATCAAGTTCAAGTTATATAAGTTATCGTGGATCTCTTTTGCAAGAGCTCTAGGTAGAAAGTTAATTGAATAAATCTTGTGTTTTCTTTTCAAAGAATATTCACATGATTAGGAGGGTAGTAATGCTTTGGGAGTTAGATTAACTTCAGATCTGGGTAAATATTTAGGAGTGCCTGTGTGTCATGATAAGGTTTCAAAATAGCAATTCCAATACATTATTGATAGAATGACTACTCGTTTAAATTCTTGGAGAACTAGCAATATTTCTTTAGTAGGTTGGATTACCTTGTCTCAGTCCATGTTGGCTACTATCCCATTTTATGTCATGCAGACAATCAAAATCCCATTGAGTATTTGTATTAAAATTGACAAGATTTGCAGGGATTTTATTTGGAATGGGTCTGAATGCAATCACAAGGTTCATCTAGTTAACTAGGATACTATTTGTAGACCCAAAAAGAAAGGCGAGTTGGGTTTTCACAAGGCCAAAGTCATCAATAATGCTAATATGATGAAGCTGGCTTGGAAGTTAATCCACAATAGAGACAGTCTGCGGGTTAAGATTATGTAGAGCAAATATAAATGCGGTGATAGTTTAATTTCGGATGCGCATAAAACAGGGCATTCCTCTAATGCTTGGAGGGGAATTACTCATGTCTGGCCCATGTTTAAAAGAAATTTCATCTGGAGAATTGGTAATGGGCATTCCATCTCTTTCTGGTAGGATCATTGGATCCTGGGTGTTACTGCTCTTGCTAATTTTGCGAAGGACTTTATAGATGAAGAGCTATTAACCAAAAAAGTAGCTGACTATGTTACTCCAGAAGGGGATTGTGACTTTCTGAAACTTTCTCAGGTATTGGATGAAGAGATCTTGCAGCTGTTTCTCCCTATTAAACCGCCAGAGGACAACCTTGGTGCTAATGACATCACTTGGCTCCTCACTAGTTTGGGAGAATTCACTATCGAGTCTGCTTGTATAGCGTATTTGTCGCTTGGTACTGAGATATATAGTAAAAGCTTCCAACAGATTTGGAGAAGACATCTAGCCCATAATGTAACCTATGTTGTTTTTCATGATAATGTTGAAGCAATGCTCCATATAAGTCGTGATTGTGTAGTGGTGCAAACTATATGGACCAACATTAAGGCTAATTTGGCTCAAAGGGATTTCTTCCAACTTAACCTCCCTGAATGGCTGGCATCTAATCATGTTGACCAAACTCGGATTATGTATGGGGTCCCTTGGCCCCCTTCTTTTTGCTTCTTGTTGCAGTATGTTATGGAAGCACCAAAACCTTTTTGTCTTTGAGAGAGTGCAAGCTGACCCTCATGTTATTTTCTCTTAGATTATCTGGACTACTAGAGATTATTATATGGCTTAGTCTATATCTACTTTAACAAAAGCAAAAGTAGTTGAATTACAGCTGAAATACATTTGATGGAAGCCTCATCTCGAAGATTGGGTCAAGGTTAACTTAGATGGATCTATATTCATCAACAATAGTGCTACTTGTGGAGGTCTTATCCGGGATCATCATGGCCGATTCTTAATGGGCTCTAGTGCTAATTTGGGTATCTGTTCCATCATGGTGGCTGAATTATGGGGGATGTTTTTTGGCCTAAAAGTTGCTCAGTCTATGGGGAAGAGGATAGTTGTCTTAGAGGTAGATTCCCTTTATGTGATGAATCTTTGTCTATACACGCCGATTGGAGCTCATTCTTGTAGCCCGTTGATTTCAGCAATCAGGAATCTGTGTCGCCATTGGTGAAGTTCAAATCATCCATTAGTTCAGAGGGGCAAATGCTTGTGCGGACACTTTTGCTAAGTTGGGTCATGGAATGCAGCCTGGTTTGCAATTGTTTTCTTCTCTGCCAAGTTGTATTTCTTTAGCTTTTCATGCTGATTTTGCTGGTTCTGTCCATCGTAGAATAGTGACTGTTTAGTTCGTTTCTTTAGACTTTTAGCCCCACTGTCAATTGAAAAAAAAAAAAGGGAAAAAAATTTCCAAACTTTTCTTATGGTAAATTCCAAACGTATTTCAATCCATCCTCTTTTTTTAACATAAGTCAGTGAAGTAATAATGCACACCAAATTATTTCAATCCCTAAATGCAATTTTTTTCTCTAAAAATGAATTATATTAATTAAAGATTTTACTAACCAGTATTCTAAGAATACAGGATAAGAAACCAATGATAAAAAAGTTTTTTTTATTGAAAAATAAGATTTTAAGTTTTTAATGTGCTAAATGTAACATCCATTCATAGTAAAGCTAATGGCACAACTTTATATAAAAAGTTCAAAGTTGGAAATTAATATACATACGTACAACACAGAGTTCAAAGGTGTAACATCCCGAAAGTTTAAAACGTTCGATTTACATAATTAATCAAATTATTCAATTAATTTGCATGACTACGGTTAATTATAAGACAACTAAATATTAAATATGAATTAGATACATGTTAATTAGATAGATTAGAGTTATGGAAATGAGAGTAGCCAATTAGAAAATCTTGGTGAAAGTAAGTACAAAAGAGCTGCCAGTTTAAAGAAAAATCAGTAGAATTTCGGTAATTTAAACGACTAGAACCGAATCAATAGAATTATTCAACTAATAACCCTAGATCCTATGGTCACTAACTCATCCACCTAGCCTCTAAAAGTGGCACATGGGCAGCCACAACACAATAAGAGAGTTAGTTCAATTTGAGCCACTAATGCTTGACCAATGAGGGTTGAAAGATCCAACCACCACCATTAATTAACCCAAAGAGATTTTTAATTGTATCCTTTCTCCTTGTGTGCTACGGTTCCTATTCCCTTGTCTCTCCTTCTTCATTTTCTTCTTCTCCTTCTCCTTCATTTCACTTCCTTGCAAGCTCTCATCCACTTTCTTACCCACAAATATCAACCTTAATCAAGAAACTCACTAGCTAAAGGTAGGATTCCTTGGTTATTATTATATTCCTTGAATTAGTGTTTGATATCAACTCTTTCTTTGTTCATGAAACGGCTATAATATGTTGTGTATGGGGTGATTTATGATGGATTTGATAGGGTTTTGATGGGTTTAACCTAAAGCATATGAAATCTTAGAAAAACCCTAAGCTATTTGTACTGTCGTGATGTACAAATCATCATTCAGCATTAAAACCTAATGAAATTATTTTTATATGAAACTAGATTTATAGGGCTTTCCAACCATATAAAACGTAAGGCCATAGCATTAGTATTGAGGGAGATATGAATTTTGGAAGTTTGACATAGGTTTTTGAGTTTGATTCTGAACATACGAGATTGTTCAGGGAAAAACTTGCCATATATAAATTGGAATTGAGTGAAACAAATTTTGTTGGAAAGCTTACACATAGAGCAACATCCATAAAAATTTCAGAGTTAAATTTGTTCCCAAGTACTCCCAGTAATTCAATGAATTCGCGCTAAGTCCAAACCAGGCTAGAACAAGGCAATCCAGAAGGATCAAATTACGGAGCTTATAACTCAAGCTTTACTTATGAAAATGAGATGGAACTTGTTGCAAACAAAAGCTTGTTCTATTAGCTTTAATATGATATAAGTTTCGTATGATTTCAACTAGTTTTTGATTTTTAGTGAATTTTTACTTTCAAATGTGTAACTCTAGCCAGTTACAGGGCAGGCTGAGATAGAACCCTAATAACTTAAACTACATTTATCAAAATTGGATAGGACTAAAGAGATTAGAAAATATACACACAACACTCCAACATATCCAAAATTTAAGTCCAAATGAATTAAATAGAAATTATGGCTCATTTTACAAGAATCAGGTAGAGTGAAGGTACATAGACAGCAACAAAACTCCAAGTGCAACTTTATTTCTATGAGATTGATATTGCTATGTGAATGAAATGTTGTGATTTTTCTAAATAATTGATTGTCTGAGTACTGACACTATTCATAGGAAAGCGAATTTGATCCGTTATGCTGCTGAATTTTCGGCAGAAATCTACGAAATCATGAGTATTTATTTTACGAGAAATTTATAATATGAATAGTTATACAATTATGAATATGTTATGATGATATGATCATGAATTATTCGTATGAGAGCATGCATATTTGCATATGAATGAAGGAAGAATATATGAGATCCCTTCACTTGGAGGCAGTTATTTGGGTCCCTCCAGGTAAAGGTAGTTAAAAGATAAAAATGTGAGTCCTTTCACTTTGAGGCAATTGCACATTGGGTCCCTCCCTATGAAGGCAACTAAAATTTTTGGGTCCCTCTATATTGGAGACAGTTGGCCAACTGAGTCCCTTCGACCTAGAGGCATGTGGGTCCCCTTGCGAGTCAGTATTGTGTGACAACAGTCACGAGTTGAGCTCACTCCTAGATCAGGCTACCCAAGGGCAACAAAGATTAAAGGCAAGGATATATGTATGCAGGCATCCTAAGGACGGCGATACGTAACACCTAGGTGTATTAAGTAAAGAAAGCAAAAGAAATACAAAAGCATATGCATGATTTTATGATGAATAGTGCATACACATAAATAATGTTTGTTATTATCATCATTATGACATTGCAAGTAGGCTGTTGTTATCAATATTATTATTATTATTATGAAATATTGTTGTACTCATGCTTAAATCCTTATTTTGTTTAACAAATGCATGAATAAAATTAACTCTGCTTCGAATCATATATTTTCAAATTATAAAACGGAACAGTTCATATAATATGTTCACTTTTTTTTAATAAACCGAAGCAGCTGGAGGTAATAACGATGACATGATATGAAATTTTTTAGTGAATCCTACTGAGAATTTAAAATTCTCACTCCTATTTTCGTGTTATCTCCAGATAACTCGAGAAGTTTCGAAGATAGCTAAAGTTGCTGTTAGAAAAGGTCCGCTCAGGTAATAGTAACAATCCTGAGTATGGTACTATGGCTTAAGCATAGTACTGTATTTCGGAAGGATGTTACAAAAAGCAGCGGTAAGGTTCTGCTCGTCATAAACTAAACATTATTAGGTCAAATTAAGAAATTACAATCTATTTAAGCCCAACTTCGGTACATTTCTCATAGTTGGAGGAGTCTGCCTTCCTCTAGAGTGAAACTTAACTAATTTGAAACCACCAGAAATAAAGTGAGAATGGGAAAATTCTCAATAGATAATAAAGAGTTCTAAAATATTTGAACTATAATAGTTCCAACTGTGTCTTAACATGGAAATTCTCACAGCTACTGTATCATATTTACATCAATTACTTACAAGTAAATTATAATACTTCATGATATTATGAGCAATAAATGCTAAGGGAATGCAACAGATATTAATAAGATTATAATATCTTTGATTTAATTTTTACTTTCCTTTGTCTGCTTATCTCACGCATATTCGAAGGCCTTCTCTTAGGGAATTTCCATTCTCTAGTGTTGCTCTTAACATCGTGACGACAAAGCGAGACTTTTATGCCATATTAACCCAGGAAGGTAACATAAAAGATCTTATATCTTATCCCTCTGCCTTCTTGGCGATTAGTGGCAAAATCTTAAATATCTTCTTTTAAAATTTCTTGCTTGCCATTATGCAAAATTTACAATAAATATAAAGATGCATAAACTAAAGCAATCAATATAACTTAAATAAAAGGTTAAATAACATAAAATAAATAATAACTTGAATATCATAAATTTATCACATAATAAATTAAATAATAATACATAAAATTAAGTAATAGAATAAACTGAATAAAATACAGAAAATGTAAATTACCTCATAAACTTAAAATAAATGAAGTGCATAATAATTGAAATAATATAACATAATACCTTAATAAAATTTCTAAAAATATACAGTTGTCAAATTTAAATGTTAATTTCTAAAGGGAGCAAATCTAGGATCACTTTTAGTTAATTCCTTTTAAGCTTTTTAATATTGTTTATGAGTCTGTCCTTGCGATCATGGTGCATTTAGCGCATATCAGCCTTGTCTTTGCAAGAGTCATAGTAATGTTTGCAAGTCAAGAGTCGATATATTATTCATAAGCCAAGGTATAAAATTCCAGGTCAAGATATAAATAATTTAATTGCTCATATTTATATATAATAAATTTCACTTATTTTGAGTATGAGATACAATATTTTACTCTTAATATTGGTCCCTTAAAAAAATTTTCATAAAAATTGATAAATCAAAATAATATATCATTATATAAATAATATCTTAATAATAATAGTAATAATGATGATAATAATAATAATAATAATAATAAGCAATGATATAAAAGAACATCAAATAAATAACTTAAAAGGATAAATAAAATAAATAGGAATAATAATGAGTAATAATATAAATTAACATCAGATCAAACAACTTGGAACGATAAATAAAATATATTATAATGATACTTAATAAGGAGTAATAATATAAAAGAATATAAAATAACTTGGGACAATAAATAAAAATATATTATAATAGAGCAATATTGAGCAACTTTAATATAAAAAATAATAAATAAATTAACTTGGAGCAATAAAATAGACTGCAATGAATAAATAATAATGAGTAATAATATAAAAGAATATCAAGTGAAATAGCTTAGAATAAATTGGGATAAAGAAACATCAAATGGAATAACTTGGAATATAAAATAAACTATGATAGTGAATAATAATGAGTAATAGTAATATTAATAACATAACTTACAATGAGTAAATATAACCATAATTTTACTTTACAAATAATTTTATTTTCTACCTCAAAAATGTGTATCCACCAAACTCCTTTCTAGTCTTTTAACTCTTCTCTTTTCTCTCTTACTCACTATCACTCTCACACTCTCTCTTTTTCTCTAACTTAATTCTCACTCTCTCTTTTCTTTCTTTCTGGCAAGTTTTTATCCTTTCTCCTAGGGGTGTTTACGGTGCAGTTTGGATCGATTTTGAGTAAAAAATTTTTCCGATCCAAACAGTAAAATATATAGCAGTTTGGATTGGATCGATTTAGTTTAAATTTTAAATCCGATCCAATCCGAACCAATCTTTTGCGGTTTGGATTAGATTAGTTTAATCGATTTTTTATAAAAAAAAATCTTAAATGTAGAATATTATAATATAAAGTAACTTAAATTAATAAAATAAATCAATAAAAATAAAAATGACTAATATAAAATACATAACATGATATTTAAATAAAAATAACATATAAATATAGAAAATTATGTGATAAATTAAAATTATTATAAGTAAAAGTATAAAATTAAAAATAAAAAATCATATTAGATGATATTATTTGGTTTGGATTGGATTGGATCGGCTTTGAAAATTAAATCCGAAATTCGATTCGATCCAAACGGTTTATAAAAAATAAGATCCAATCTAATTCAAATTTTTGCGGTTTTGATTGATTTTCGGTTTGGATTGGATCGATTTAGCAGTTTTGATTGGATTGAATTGGATTGGATTTGAATACCCCTACTTTCACCCCATATGTCTAGGTAACGTTTAGAATGCTCACCATAAAATATGAATATTGAATGTTTACTTAAAATTAAACCATTGATCTAAATCTATTTATAAATCTAATAATAGAGAATGATAGAATAAATTTAATATGTTAATACATTATATTAGAATATTATAGTCTATCAATTTGATATCAGGTAACCTGTTGTTAATGTCCAACTCGGAACTTGGAATTCGATGTATGTATATTTTTGTCAACATGAGACCCAACTCAGAACTCGTAATATGGTGTCTTTACATTGATATTTGTTAGTGTAAAGCCTAATTTTTAACTCGTAACTCGATATTCATAAAATTCGAAATTCGAAATTCAATACCAATTAAATAATTAAAATAAAATAACTATCTATAATAAATAAAAATAAATAAATATTTAATATTTATATTTAATAATAAGCATTCTATAATTTACCCATATATCTACATATAACGGTAGGGATTTGGCTTGTATGAAGACTTAACTTTCGTAAGTCTTGTATAGGTGCCCATAAGTTTTATCCTTAGCCTGTTAAAAGTCTGTATTTTGTGCAAAAGTCTTGCTATGTAATGATTCATTGTCATTTTTTTCGTACATGCATTTATTTCAATGCGTTTTTCCTACCTAAGAGCCTTTGCCCATAACTTACGTTATCGACATGAGTTCTTCTTCCTTTCTTTCTTTCTTTTTTTTTTTTTATAATAATAACGAGTTAATATCCTACAAGTTATCACGTCAATGTAGTGAAGTTATATAATTCATCACGTCATATATATATATATATTTCTCTGAGTTTCGAGACGTGCATTGTCTATATTTTTGGGCTACGATTTCTGAGTTCAACACTGTTGTGTAAGATTTAATTATTGCATCAATTTTAAATTAATTATTTTAAATATATCAATTAAAATATTTAAATAAGACAATTAAACTAAAATAACTCTAAATAAAATTTTTACTCTTAATTTGTTAACCAATATTCTTAAGACATTCATTAATAACATCCAATAATTAAAAGTTTAAATATTTTTATCGCTTAAACAAAAATTGTCAATAGATGGCCAATTTGTTGCTCTTTTTGTAAACTTTATAATTGTTCTTTATAACGGAAAGGACATATTAATATCAGCCTGTTTGGGTTGACTTTTTTTAAGAAAAAAATATTTATTTTTTTTAAAAAATATTTTTATAAATTTTTATAGATGTTTAGATATAATTTTTTAAAAAAATGCTTCAATTAAAAAAAAATTAATTTACCATTTTTTTTAAAAGTTAGGAATATCTAACTTCTAAAAAAAGCAGAAACAGAAGTGATTTTAAATAAAATTATTTTTTAAAAATATTCTTTATATTTAATTAAAATTATAATACATATCCTTTTTTTCTTATCTCTTATCAAACCTTATTTTTCTTTCCTTTTTTTGAATATTTTTTTTGTAATTTGACCATTAAAAAAGTAATTTTATTCTTTTATATCCAAACATATTTATAAATATTTTTAATATTTAAAAGTATTTCTTATATATCAATCTAAATATAAAATAACTTTTTCTAAAAATTAAAGCTCTATTAAAAAATTTTTTTAAAAAAAAGTCTTTTTTTTTTAAACTTATCCGAACAGGCTCTATATAATTAGTTCAAATAATTATATATTTAGTATTCTTAGATAAATTTTTAAATTAAAACCTTGTAAATAAAAAAATTAACACTAAAAAATCTCACTTTCATAATAAATTAACTCAACTCAAATTGAAATAATCGAAATTTGTGAAAATAAAATCGAAATGTAACAAACTCTTAAAATTAATAATAATCGTACTAAATTAAGTGTGTATTTAGTTTTGCATTTATAAAATTGATTTTAGATAAAATTAATTTTAAAGTTAAGTGAGTAATTTAATATAAGAAGTAATTTTGATAAAAATTAAGAAAATAAAAAATTTTTAAAATAGTAATTTTTTACTTTTATTTAGAATTAGTTTTGGATTCAAAATTAAAGTGTGTTTATTTGTGTTTTATTTTTTGGTAAAATATCATTTTTTATTAAAAAATTAATTTTTATATATTTAAATTATTTTTTAAAAAATAATCAAAATTTTTTAAAAAATATTTTTAATTTTTTTTATAAAAATTAAAAAAATAACTTTTTAAAAAAAATAAATTTTTAATTCTTTTAACAATTTATAAAATTTAAATTTTATAATTATTTTTTAAAAAATTGAAATAAATGCACCGCCAACTTTGGGAACAGATAAAACAATAAAAGCAGACGAGAGGAGGAATAGGCAAAATTAATTATGAGCTCTCAAAATCGATTGAGAGTCTATCTCAGACGATATCCCAAGCACACTGTAAATAAAAGATAGAAATTTACTCAGGAAACCGATGTTGGTAATGACAAACGAAACCGACAGCGGATGTATATGAGCTTAGGAGTGGGCCCCTTAGAATGGTTAAGCTTCCCCGTCCTGCATTGCCACCATGCCATACCAGTCGTAACTCGTAACGTAACCATACACACACGAGTAGTAATAAGTATCACCGCAAAAAAAACAGTACTTGTCAAGCTCGCACACTATAACATATAAACCCTCCCATCACCCTTTTCGGTTTTCTTGGTCTCTATTGCGTTCACCCATCTACTCTGCTCTCCATCAAGGTTCGTGTACACAGTTCACCAATTTTCCTTCAGATCTGACTTTTCTTTTAAGGCTTGCTTCAATTTTTTTTTTTGGGCACTTTGTTCGATTCTTTGATTTTTTTTTTCTTGTGTTCATTTTGTGAGAATTTTTCGGTTTATTGATTGCGATGATTTTGCTCCTGGAATCGTAGGTTGGGACGATCGAGCACTCGCCGCCGAATCCGCGATCTCGTGAGCCATGAATCCTAGACGGTTAGTGTGTGGATCACGTGTTTCGAAATTATTGAATTCATTTATGCTAGGATAGGCAGTGTTTAATTTGGTTGCGCCAGATCCGTTGATCCGGCGTCGTTGTTGGATTTGGATTTTTTTTTATCTGATGATGACTTGATTGGGATAATTGATCGTTAAACACCACGCCAGATACGAGGTGTGGTGTCTGAAGGAGATTGTCTTTTGATTTATTGATCTCAAATTGCAGGATGAATCTAACTTAGGTATGGTCAATTTTTTTAACTTGAAAATTAGGTAGAGTATGCGATTGCCAAATTACATTCAGACAACTCTAACATGAAATTAATTGAACTGCTTTTGGTTTTCACCCCATTTAGATAGTATGCTTAATATTCTCCAAGAATATAACCGGTAGTTTTCTGCAAATTTCTTTTTCACATTTCTATAACAGTTGTTACTAACTTGTTAACGCGTGACTTGTACTGGAAAAGTGTTGCAAAAGTAATATAATGAATCTAACGGTACTGCTATACATTACGAAATTTTTTTGATGAAACTGGTATGAAAGCTAAGCAGCAATTTGGACGGGAACATGGGGCTGACATTTCAGTCTGCCTTTAATGGAAAACAAGATGGGATCTATGTCAATTTGTTCTCCACATCTCCTTTTTTACTATCAAGCAAATTTCTAAATCTAATCACCTAGTAAAGAGAATTAAGGCGAAACTCTTTTTCTCATTTCTTTAGGGAATTTACTAGAAGGTCCCATATGACATTGAACTATGGGTAAAGTTCTATATATATTCATCGTTTCATTGATCTTTAGACTAAAACCAGGAATGGTTTTGGTAAACTGCTTCTTGTTTCTTGCCAGTGGCTCTGTACTGTGCAACATGACAAGGAGGACTAATATGGTTTACCCTGGTCTCTTTTCCTCATTTTAAGTTCTGCTTTATGTCTCTCTTCTTTAGTTTAGGCCTTAGTTGTCAATGTGTGTCTGTGCAACATGGCATGCAGTTTTTTGTTTAATTTTAAATTTCCACTGTATTATAGGAGGACTAATATAGTTTACCCTGGTCTCTTTTCCTCATTTTAAGTTCTGCTTTATGTCAATGTGTGTCTGTGCAACATGACATGCAGTTTTTGTTTAATTTTAAATTCCCACTGTACTATCAGTCCCTTTCTGTACTGGTGGCTGGTGCAACTTTATGATTTCCTACATTGAGAATTATAACTTTATTTTTGTTTTCCTTTGAACCATTTGATAATAAATGGTAGCCTATATATAAACTTCCTTAAATTAGTATGCAGTCAAACTGTTAAATAGTTGCTTGATTTCCATGTTTTATCACATGTGCATGTAACATAGTGAAGCTGCAGTTGATCAGTTTTATTGATTATTTGTTTAGCCTCTGTTATAAGACTAATATTTGGAGAGTTTAATTCTGGTCCACCAACATTATAGGACATTTTTACACCATCTCTATTTATAAAACTATAAATCAAACTGTTTTACTGAAATGATAATACATAATTGGATGATAGTATAAAAAGTTAAACAAACAGTAAATCAAAATTACACTCTATTTAGAAATACCTAGGTGTTTGTATCTTTTTCTCCAGATATTAGAAATGCTGAGACCTGAGACATCCTTTCTTTTCTTTTTTTCTTTTCTCAAAAAATCAATCACAATTCTTACATATGATCTCTGTTCAGTTTAAAATTGTTCAATATTGTAGGAAGGGAAATTTATCTTGTTTGTGTTTGTCATGTGACCATTTGGGGGGTTTTACATTTTGTCTGTTTTAGAGACAATCGTAACAACAGAGTTGCCCTTTTTGATGGCATTGAGGAGGGTGGCATCAGAGCGTCATCTCTCTACTCTTCTTCCCACGAAATTGATGAACATGATAATGAGCAAGCAATGGATGGATTGCAAGATAGAGTCAATCTGCTGAAAAGGGTAAGTTTATTATTGCTAGCAACATGCCCTAGACTGTCTTTTCGTTCTTTCTTAATATTAATGGTTGTTGTGCCTTATAATTATTTGATCATTTTGTTCCTTCTATTTCTAACCATCTTTCTTTTTTCTCAACAATTTTCTCTTAAAAATTGTTATTTTATCTGCTGGTCGGTGAAAATAATTTGTACTACAGAAACTGCAAGCTTCTGGACTTTGAAATTGGAAATTTTGCATATGAATTAAAAATGCTTTTTTTTTTTCTTGCTTTTGTAATTTTAATTTTTCAATTCTTGTACACCTCCATCTTCTTCACTGTTGATCAGAGGTATTTATAATCTCTCATTCTCTAATGGTATTACAGGTGCTGTTAACTTTGTTGAGTATTATAAGATCTATATAGTTAAAACCCTTCTCCTTCTAGAGTTTTTAAAGATGTAGGTGGGAAGTGTTCAGAAATTAGAATTATATTTCATACAGATTTAAATAGCAGGCAGTTTCAAGATCCCAGAAATAAATAAATAAATAGCAGGCAGTTTCATGGTCTAAAATAGCCTCTCTCTTTTTCCCCCTCCAATGGGTGTGATTGCAACAGTTATCAGGCGATATACATGAGGAGGTGGATAGTCATAACCGTATGCTGGATCGCATGGTGTGTTTACTGAAACTATTGAAATTATTTGGTGTTTTTTTCTGCTTTTTCTTGTGCTGCTTTAGTAATCTTGTGGCATTCATTTAGGGGAATGATATGGATGCATCAAGAGGACTCCTTTCAGGCACTATGGACAAATTTAAAATGGTATGTAGATTAGTAATCTTATTTACCTTTTGAGGAGTGTTTCTTTTTAGTTTTTCCTTGTATTCTGCTTTCTTTCATTTTTATTGGGGAGAACGAGAAGAGAAGATAGCAGGTGGGTGGAGTTGTGTCTTCCCTCTGTCAGGATCAAATATTTAATTTCCCATGTCTGTTTTGATGAACTTGTGTCATCTTTCAGGTATTCGAGACAAAATCCAGCGGGAGAATGTTTACGCTTGTAGCATCCTTTGTTGTGCTTTTTCTTATAGTATATTACCTAACTAGGTAACTGATGTTTCATTCAACTGTCAGCTTTGTTAGATCCGAGAGGATGCTATTCTCTCTCTGTCACTGTAATTAATGCTACTCCCTCTAAGATATTCTGTCATGTATAAAGCTGTTGACGTTTAAACAGGCATTGAACTCTATTAGCAATGTACATATCCGGTTTGCGGTTTTCCCTATTCCTTTTAATTTAGGATTTGCTTGTTTGAGCATTTGGATGAATTTATGTAGGTCTGTCTGGTGCCTTCTCATAATCTTCCAAGAAATGATATTTGCACATAGCCTTTTTGGGTGTCCATTGAGGCATTTACATAGGGAGTTCGTGTATAAATAATTGGAGATTTTATGTTTATAATTGGGAAATCGAGTAGCTGTGGGTGGTAAGTGATAATGTTATTATCCAATGGGAATTCATCTATAAATAAGTGAGGAATTTATGTACATGACTAAGGAATCAAATGACATTATTATCACTTATCACCTCTATCGTGAATATGAAATTCCCAATTATTTGCGCAAAAATCTTGTATATTGATGGACACCTCATAACCTATGTTGAAATAACAGAATTCTAATCTTCTCTCTGCTAGTAGGCTAAATATGTTATAGTTTCTTCAAAGCTCAAAGTCCAACTATTATTTTCTGAATTAAAGCAGCGATGCCATTAAACTACTTTACGGATGCGCAAGTTTGTTGCCAATGCATGGCAATGGTGTTCCACGGGAAGCCGTTTGAAATTGATCATAAAATTTACTGAGGCAATGTACTCCAAAGCTGAATTGACAAAGTCGGTTACCCTGGCTTTAACCCAAACATTGGACCAAAGTGTTATTTAGTGAAGTTGCAGGTACATGCGAAGTAGCACAAGAGTGATGACTTTTGGCTAGTCTTCTATACTCCCCTGACCATTTGCATTCGGCTATGGTCTACAACAGATGGAGGAGACATAATTTATGTGGAGTAATTAGATTTTATAAGAATTGTAAAAAATAATAATTAATGTGATAATGTAAAGATTGAGAAGTAAGTCTATATGATTTTTGCATATTATAAAATGTCAAAATAATATTCCTCTTTCAATTTTCTTTTTCTTTTTTTCTTTTGTTGGCCCTAAACGCCGGATTGTAAATCATTTTTGTCTTGAAAACTAACATTATCATTTTGCTGCTCACCGTAGACTAAGTGACCTTAGGAAGCCTCTCTGCCAGTTTTGCTTTGAGCTGAGGTAAAGTCTTTCGGTACAAGTTCGGGTACACTCACCTAGCACTCAAATCTTTTCGGTGGATTCTTTAGTCTCAGAAGCTTATAGCTTCGCATTGCAGCAAGAGGTGTTATTACCCTTTTAATAGAAGTTAAATTTTCGATGACCCTCTTTGTCTATGCAGCTGTGTAGTGATTCTCTTCGTCTGTTTGTCTTAGCTTTATGAAAAGCAAAAAATATATGTCCCATAGCGCATGGTGAAAATCGTACACGGCCCTGTTTTGGGATAATATTCCAACCTTAGTCGATTGTCGTGTTACAAAAACATGCTTCCAATTCCCTTATAACGCCGTAAATATCATCACGTGAGTGATCGTGTTTATATTCTTCCTATTTGTATTGATATACGCACAAATAGTGTTGGGAGTACAACATAGTATAACCAGTTAACCATTGAAGTTTTTCTAAACATCACATATCTGGAGCATGCAGTAGTGGAACTTGAAAGTTTCTTGTGCAAGGATAGCAAGTAATAACGACCCTTATTCATATGATCATGTTAGTTTTATGAACGTTCCTTAGGACCTGTCCATAAATATTTCTTTGCCGATTCTAGAGATCGATTTTCCACCCACATTAATCTTGTAGGCAAAAAAAAAAAAAAACAAAACAAAACAAAACGAGAGGATATGATCGAGAATGTGCTTTCTATAACTCGGTGGGAGAGGAATCATTAAAGAAAAGAAGTCAAAAGAGAAACGTTAGAAGGAGATCAATAGCGGGGCATAACGCATATTTAGTATAAGAAAGAAACATATGCATGGCCGAACCGGGTGCGACATTGTTTAAAAAAAAAAAAAAAAGAACAAGCAGTAGGGTCAGTTGAAGGCCAAGTCAAGCAGAAGCTCCGTCCATGGCCTGCTCATATGTTCAAATATTATCAAACATTATGGTCATGTGTCTGCTCCTTTTCTTTTCTTTTTATACATATCCGCCAAAAGTTTAATTAGCGAACGCATAAGCTGTTGGGAAAGGTCAATAATACTGCCCAATATATGAAGGTCACACACAGGACAGTTTTGCATATTATTAACACAAACTGCATACATCTGCTGATGTAGTTACATTAAATATTGTAACTGCATACCCGAGTGACTCATTAAATTTTTTATATCAAACTCATACATAACCACTTAAGTTGTTGTGCTGAGAAGGACGTGTAAGCTGTTGAAATTTTTTTCTTATTAAAAAGATATAAACTCAACATAGTAAAAATATTAATTAAGATGACTCGGCTTGGAAAAGTTTTGACTAATACTTCTTATTAGTTCGGGTCGATCCATCTAAAGTTCATAATTATAGGAAGTACAACGGAGTTTATGTATCAATTTGAATCCTCTCTCACATTATATAGTTTATTATGTTAGAAATATAAAGACACAAATTAATAAAAGTAGTTTAAATTTGATTAGAAATAGACAAAAGCCATTTTCTCTCTAGCATGATATATTGTTATATAGGATGATTCGAATTCACCTAAGTTTTCTAATAATAAGGATACAAATTGTTGATAACAAAATATTGCTTAAACCTAAACATTTACAAATAAAGGTAGATAATTATTTAAAAAAAAATTAAAGAAAGTCTAGCCGCAGATTTCTTTTTAGGGATGCGTAACTTTGTAAAGCCATGCTATACTGTATTTAGATGAAGGTAGAAAGGGAAAATTATTTTAGATGACTTAGAGCAAGAAAGATGTACTACTCTACATTCTTCATGGTTTAATAATACTTATGTTTTTGTATTATTGAAGTATAATAAAAATGAGATATTATAATAACCCACAAAGTTAAAGTGTTAAACTGTAAATGTTACAAGATAACACATTTTTCTTATGTAAGAATTTCTCCAGAAAAAGTATTGATCTTTCAATCGAAGAGACCGAAGTGGCAAGTGGCTAGCTAGCAATTAATGTTGTAGTCCTATCTACACATAAATACATAGGTAAATTTAAAGTGGTTGAAAAAAGTGCAAATTTTTGCAAGGAAAAATACCACTGTGGGTACATAGAAAAACTCTTTTTAGCACGAAGCTTTACCTCACTAAAATTAGTGTCTATTTGGTTTATTTTTTGGGAAAATTATTTTTAAAAAAATTAAATTGAAAGAATTATTTTTAAAAGAATTAATTTATATTTGATTTGAGTATATTAAAAATAATTTTAAAAGAATAATTTTTATTTAGATAAAATAAAATAAAATTATTTTTAGTTATTAATATAAAAAAATAATAAAATTTTATCTCAAAAATACTTTTTTTAAAATAAAAAATAATTTAAAAAATACTTCTTATAAAAGTATTTTTAACTGCTTGAAAAACATTTTTAATGGAATGAAAAAGCTACCAAATATATTAAATTACTGTACAACTTCATTCTCATGCCAACAAGACTACTTTTGGGGCTCCAAATTTTAAACCAATAAAGCTCTTAATAGTTAACAAGATTTATGCTAGTATAAGTAATTCCATACCAAAGAAAAAAGAACAAACCTCAACAGAAGTAGCAACAAAAAATATATCTAGAGAACCATGTATACATGCAACGATTAACAGCAGAAAGAAAAGGCAAAAAATAAAAAATAAAAAAAGAAGAAGAAGAAGAAAGACATCTAGCTTTAGATTTTGAAACGTATAAACGTAAAGCCAAGAAAAGTACTTTCCCGCAAGTATGTATTTTAAAGCCTTAAACTCACATCATCAGATTCCCCTGCAAGGAGTTTTCTTGCGTTTCCACGAAAGAAAAAAAATGGGAGGAAGAATTTCCTAACACATGTAGTGGGTGACTGGAAGATGAATGTCGGATGGTGGTAAGGTAGCATTCAATGTAATGGAGTTTGAGTCGACTATAAATAGAGGTCTCAGTTGTTCATCTAAGGCATCCCAACTTCATACGAGAAGTACATCTAGCAGAAGTACAAGCAAGTTTTGCCTTAGGTAGTGAGCAGGAAAACAGAGAGTTTGTGTGAGGGATGCTCTAAGAGTGTAACATGTGAGCATCCATTAAATTTGCAAAATTGGATGTTTGTGGTTAGCCAATGGCCAAATACCAATTATAAAATAGACTTCGATACTATTTTAAGATTGTGATATGATATAGATGAGGCTCAGTTGTTCAATTGCACTTAGTGAATCAGTGTTCAATCATTGCAATGGCATGAATGCACCCCTTTCCCCACCCCCAACCCCAACCAAAAATAAAAGGATTATAGTGTGACTGCATGAATATAATTATATCCCTAATGTTAATTTAAAGAGAGAAAAATATTCAAATATTTATAAAATTTATCTTAATTATATTTTTAAGTAATGAAAGACTTAACACTCCTTAACACCCTCTATCCCCAAAAGAGAAAATAAAGCAAAATGTTTTTTTTTGGATATAATTATGGGATCATCTTTACTGTTGCAGATAGTGAACACAAAGACACTTATTGCTGTAAATTTACACTACAGCTAGCCGTACGAGGAAAGCAGGTAACAATGTAATCAAGATAAATCATTTTGTTTAATGCTTCTGTACCACGTAAACTAAGGAAATTAACTTCATATGCAACCTGATTCAATCGTATATATGCATGAAATTATAGTGATTATTACATCTAAGAAAATAGCATAACTGAACTATATATATTACATATATATTCTGTTCGATCCCTTATATCAATTGCAAGTCTATAACTAACTATTCGTGGTTACCCTCCCGGAGCAGTTACGTTATCATTTGTCTAATTGCCTTAAAGCAATGTAAAGCAGATGTACCAGTCGAGAAACGACAGAATCTTCATATTTTATCGACACACTTTTTGGAAAATATGCTTGAAGTTTATTAAAAAATTTAAAAGCATATTCGTGGTAGAATTAGCCTAATTTTCACAGCAACAAGCAAGGAGCGGCGTATACCAAAAATGAATAACATTGTGTGCCAAAATAAACATTAATTCACATAATTAGGAGCTTCTGGTATAGAACCCTAGGTATTGCGATTTCTGGCTATACATTTTCTGGATAAGAAAGAAGTATATATTTTGAGTACCTTATTTCTCATCAGAACATGGAGCACCCCATCTTTATTTCAATATTGCCCCCTTGAAGAAGCCCCTAGCTTTGGCTTCCTGAAGCTTCAAGCCATCTCTCCCTCTCTATACAGTGTATGCCACAATAAGATGTAGCATAAAAATCAGACATATGCTTAAGCATATGCACTTTACGGGTAGAATATAATATATACGCCTGCTAAGGATGATGATGACCAAGTCTCAGCTCCAAATCTAGGCCATCCTCATCACTGTTATCTTGTGCCTTGTCTTGAACTTCACGAACACATAATGATGGATTAGTATACAAGCTCAGATTTCTCTCCCTCCAATCTTGTCCATGGGAAGGTCTAACACCACTTGCGGGTGCAGGAAAATTAGCTTGATGGTGATAATGATCGGAAGCATCTACCTCATGAGAACCAGTGGAATAGTGATTATTCCCTCTCGGAATTGCCGAATAGAACCCGAGATCTGCATAGTTGTTGTTGTCATCAACCTTGGTTGAACTCGAAGAAGGAGGAATAACAAAACTGGGTTTGGTCTTGTTGGCCTTGTCTTTCCTGTGTATGTTCATATGTCCACCCAAGGCTTGTGCTGTGGTGAAGCCTCTCTTGCAGAAGACACACTCATAGGATCTACCAGTTCCCGTGTCATGATCATTGTTCTGCTCGGATATTGATCGATCAGTTTCCTCGCTGGAGCTCTTGGAGTACTCTTCTGCGTAGCTGAATTCCATAGTAAACGATAGAGAGGAGATGGGTTTAATTGGTTATGAGAAATAGAGACTGAGGGGAAGGGTATTATAGAAAGGAGAAGGTGGAGAAGGTTTGAGCAAGAGACAAATTAAGGGCATAGGCATTACCTAAAGACTAAAGAGAGACAAGTGAATGTGGTGTGAAGTGGAAAAGTCTTAGAAGTTTGCTTAGAGATCGTATTCTGTTAGCCGGCTGTGGATGCGTCTCTAGCATTTAGGATTTTTTTTTGTTCTTTATTATTATTTCCAGAGTATCCTTTAGATAGATTGATGAAAAATTAATATCTTAGAATACAGATACAGTCATCTAAATAAATATCTCTTTTAATGATATTTTTTTTATACACATAAATTTAAAAATTGAATTCAGAATTATATATTTAAAGGATTTAATCTCTTTTCACTCGGATTAATATCTTATTAATTTTTAATTATTATTTATGATGATTGGTTTTGTTTTCCTTTATTTGGACTCTTCTGCTTTTCCTCTAGTGAGGTTGGGTGTTATTATTTGTATATTAAAAATAAATATAAAAAATAAACATTAAAAAATATTTAATAATAATGAATAACCCTAACTCATTATTCTTCTCTATAGTATATACTAATTTTAATATTTATTTTTAATACACAACTAATATTACTCAACTAAGTTTAATTTCTTAAATTTTATATAGCTACCGAATCTTTGTACATGTATATATAAAAACCATGTTACATCGGAGTATGCGTTGAGCTTGGTTGCGCTAGCGACCAACTTGATCACTCAATTTCAGCCGTTAAAATCTCGTCCAACGGTTGAGATAAAGGCATTTTATCGTAAAAAAATAAATTTGTAATAATTAATATTTATACTTTAATGTTTATTGAAAATTAAATTACCCATTTTACCCTCACCCCTCTTCCTTCCGTATGTCTGTCTCCTCAGCTCCTCTCTCCCCGTACCTCCACCAACCTGCATACCCCCTCCACCCACGCCACCGCCTCGACGTCAGGCACCACCGTCGCCGCCGCGGCCCCCTCCCTTTTCTCCCTTGCAAAACAACTAGATCCATTGCAGTGCTCAGAACTACAACTTGGCCTTCAACAACGGCGGATGATTAATCACCCCTCGATCGGCGATGGCGACACGACTGACAAGGTGGTGGCGCGATGCCTCGCCTCGCCAGGAAGTAATGACAGTGTACCATTGTGAACTAGGGTGACTTCTCCTCTCACTCGCATAGCGAAAACGACGTCCATGGAGAATGGCGGTGCAACAGCAGTGAGCAACCGGGAATGGCATGAGGTCCAGCAGATCGCCCTCTCTCTCTTTCTCTCTCTCTCTCTCTCTCTCTCTGCAAGAAACAACTGCTGCTATGATGCTATCGGCAGTCATCTCTGCCTCCATCACCATTGCTAGCAACCGTGGTTTGTGTTGAAGATCGGATTTTCAGCTTCTGTTACTTCGAAGTTAGGATTTTTTTTCGACACTCACCTCTCATGGCCTCCAACCTTGTTCATGGCTTGTCTTGCTCCAAAAGTGAAGGGGTTAAATTTAGCATCTTTTTGTTATTACAGTGTATATTGGATATTGGCATTAGATTTGTAAAATATTTGCATCTGTAAAGGAATCATTTTTGATTTTTTATTTTTATTCTTTCACTTGGTTTCATTTCTTGTGAAGTGGAGATAATTGCTCTAAAGATATGACTACAACTAGGGTTCGTTCTTGTTGAAAACAACTCCGAAGACCCAGCAAAATGATCCTTCTTGCCCTCTCTGTATCAGATTGCTAGGGAATGGTTTTCCAAACCTTAGACCATTTTGTGAGGATGGACCCTCAAGACCATGGGGCTGTGCAAAGGTGGGTGATTGTGTTGAAAGGGATATATGTAAATGGGTGAATATCTTGAAGGAGGCGATGGCTAATGTGATAAAAATGGGTGTTATTTTTCCAGAGAAAAGTAGTAGAAGATGGTGGTGACTGGCTGCGTAGGTGAGGGAGAGAGTGAGAGAGTATGATGATAAGGACCAAAAAGTCATTTTAATATTTATTTTATTATAACAGTATTAGTCATCGAGTTGGTCATTAACTCAACCAAGCCCACCACCGACTCCGCATTATAACAGTGATGCTAACTAAATTTTGATGCTCATTGGTATAATCTGACCAATATACATACAAGGCAAGAATTCAAAAGAGAAAATTAATTCTTGTGCATTACAATTAAGTACGCAAATTTTGTTCTTTCACTAACGTATATTATTTGGGTCTGTCTATCATGCACTGTGTTTATTATGGTGCATCACGCACCATTATTATCCAACAATCAGATATAAAAGTGTATCGGTACACTTAAGCACATGTGATGCACTCTAATTATTTTTTCTTCCCCTTTCCCCTGGCGTATTTTGCTTCTCGCTTCTTCAACCCCAATGCCACCATGCGCTACTATGCCTCCATCGACCATCGCAACCTCGACAACACCACCAACAAACCTTGACATTAAATCCTCCCCCCTTTGGTGCCACCGCCTCCACTACAAGCCGTCCCCACCCTCTCCGACAATTGATAACAACAATAATTTGCAAATAACAATTTTTATCCAAAGTAGCAGGCTCAAATACCATTAATTGAAATGGGTCAAATCCAACACAAAGTTGCATACCTAGTTCAGAAAATCCTAACTCTGAAAAAAAAAAAAATAGTAGTTTTGTGGGCAAAAAAAGGATGACTTACGAAAGAAGGATTAACTGTATATTCTTTATCAAAGGGGTTACTGTCATAGTGACTAGCCATTGGAATCGAAAGTAGAGATACGAAATGAAGAAATATGGGGAATCAAAAATAGATGAATTTTGAAATTGTCGAAATCAAGAGAATACATCTCCATTGTCCCGCCCCTCCCTTCGTCGGCGCTACCACCTTCATTGTAACCTGTCCCTACCCCCCCCTCTGGCACCACCGCCTGCTAATGGATCTGGCTTGTTGTCAAGAAGGTTGACAACGATGAGGTTCCACAAGAAGAGGCTATGGTGGTTGTCGATCTGATGGTTAAGTGGAGGTAAAGGTTGGAGGAGATAGGATGGTGGCAATATGTGGTGGTAGGCAATGGTGGTGGGCGATGGCAATTGGCGAGCAAGTGGTGCAGTAGGGTGTCTTTGAGAATTTGTGGCTATTACTAAAATATATCACTAGGATTATGTTCATAGGTAATCCATCAATTTAAATGGTTTAGATTAAATACAACAAATTAGGTGCGTCAAATACCATTTAAAACTCATGGCATTATAGAATGACCCATATTATTTATTATTCTTGTAAGTTTTATATTTTGTAAGTGGTTTGACTGTAATATAGACTCTCCAACTGTCACATATAAGGAAAGTACTTTTTTAATAAATTTGTTGCTTTTTTGAATAAATTTGTTTTTCTTTGTATCGAAACATATAGTAGGTATATACTAACGTTGTAGGCGACCGTATCTTACTTAATAAAGCAAATGTATCAATCAGAGTGTTACGGCCTCGAAATGCTCTCAAAGGATTACATGCAAAAGGCCTTTCAAAAGGTGAAAAAGTGAAGCTGACAAATTTTACATAAATACAAATTTAATAATTAAAATTTAGATATATTTATAGCAAATCTAAATTTTGTCAGTTTTGCTCAAAATACATTTAATTATTTTTAAATTTTATTAATTTTAAAATAATATTATTTATATATAATATTTACGAAATACTATATTAATATACCCTCATATATTATTAGATTGATTGTAAATATTATTTAATTTAAATTCCACATCTTATTTAATGTGAACGAAAATATATTAATATAATATTTCATAAATATTATGGATACATATTACTCTTAATTTTATTATATTTCTTAGTTAAACTCTGGTAACTTTTTCATGCCAGTTGCTCTTTATGCCGAGCAATCAAGTGTTAATTGTTTTTTCTCTCCTGCTCAAGGACCAATTAACGCACGGTCAAAAAGAGTGATGCATAGATTTTACAAAGGTGTGACACAGCATGACTCTGCTAATTGAGGTGACACTTACTTTGATCACTTATATGAACCGGTGATGACACGGATTCGAACAGTACAGAAAAATTATTTGCCTTTATTGAGCAACTTCAACCACCTTGTCTTAGTAGCATTTGCGAGGAACCATGCAGGAACCTTCCCGCAGGATATAAGCGAAAGTGGAATACAACATGCCATTTGTAGCTTGTACTTGTCCTTAAGTTCAAAGACCAAAAGTTCGTAGTGGCAGCACATCATATCATATCAATATTATGCCATCACAATCAACATCATAACGCCTGGCCTACAACTGGAATTGAGATTAGTTGGTAGCATTCCCGCTTGCTGCTGTTCATTACAAACAAGGGCATCATCAGCAGAGTTGCTCTATATTTTGAATTATATAATGTAACACTTTTATGGTATCTATGTGGTGTGTAAATGTGACCCCCTATGTTAAGAAGAATGTTTCTTTTTGACGTTTTGCTGTCTGGATCATACGAGTGCTCACTCCTCTTAATTTTTTTAGGTTAAAGTTAAGAGGCAGCATTGTTGTAATTTAGAGGCATGACAACATATGAGAAAAAAATTAAGCAGATAAGCCAACCTATTAGCTCCTTAATTTTCTTCTAATCGTAAAATCATTGACCTCAGGGAAAATTGAAATGCATGAAGCTAAGTGGTAGTCGACTGCACTCATTGCAATATTAAAGCATTAAAATAAAAGTTTTATCGACTTCTATGTATATTTTGAGGAGAAACTAATATTAATATAATAAGGGATAAATGATGGAGGAAGTACTTTTGGCGCGTACCATTTTTGTTGTTTTAACAATTTTTCTTATCTAATTTTATATTGAGATAACAGTTAGGTAAAACCTTTCATAAGGTTTTAATTTCAATTTTGAACACCTATAGCTTCATAATTTTTTATTTGCTATGAGATTGTAATATTGTACTTCCACTATAATTTTTCAGTTTTAAATTATTAACATGTCCTATTTGATCAAGTGCAAAGTGAGAAATTGCTGATTGGAATATGGAATTATTGGTATCACGATTAGTTATAACAACTTTAAGGAATCCAATGCAGGTTAATTTATTTTAAATCATCAATATTAAAATTTAACTAATTTGATTCAAGTTGAATAAATTTATTGTAAAAATAAAATTATTTTAATATTATTATTTTTTTAATTTACAAGACTTTAATTCAAAACTTTAGTTAAAAAAATATCAAACTACGTAAATCAAAAGATTTGTATGATCTTAACTCTCTATTCTATGCTGGTCAAATGAAACTCATTGTAAAAATATTTCTTTCTTGATACTAAGGGTCTGTTTGGTTTAATTTTTAGGAGAAGATCTTTTAAAAAAAAATCTTTTAAAAGAAGATCTTTTAGAAAAATTACTTTTAAAAGAATTATTTTTATTTGATTTGAATATGTCAAAAGTAAGTTTAGAAGAATGAGTTTTATTTGAATAGGATAAAGTAAAATTACTTTTAGTTGTTGATATGAGAGTAATAGTAATATTCGTTTTCAAAAGGTCTTTTTTTAGAATAAAAAGTAACCTCAAAGATACTTTTTCCAAAAGGCCTTTACATATCAAATATATTAGTTACTGTGCATCTTCATTCTTATTCCAATAAAAGGCCTTCTGAGCCTCCCAAAAGTGTAACCAAATAGGCTAAGGTTTCTTTCTTTTTAAGCAAAAGCGCAGGATTGACATGTTGGCCAACCAATTATTGCATATCATTGCTTAATAACAAATAATAAGGACACAATTTAATACGACTATAAGGGTGTATTTGGCATGCCGTATTAGGTATGATAGAATAAGATAATACAATACGTTACAACCTTATCCATTATTTGGTGCAATCAACGTATTGTATAAGTTTATGCATCAAACCTTCCTTATACGTTAAAATGATAGATAGCTTAATCCAGCCTAGGGAGACCGTATTAGGCTTGATTAGCTTTTGATGTATAAAAGTTCTTTCATTTTTTAATTTTTTAATATATTTTATTAAAATAAAAATAATTATTAAATAAATAATAAAAAGTAAAAACCATATAAACAAAAAAATAATATTATTTAATAAAAATTTTTAATAATAAATTTTTTTTAAAAATAATAATTATAAAATAACTATTCAAACTAATATAAAAATATAAAAATAAAATTTTATTAATAAAATATATAAATAATATTTAATATAAATTTAATTATATATAATAAAAATTACAATCAAATATAATAATACGATATTAGGCTTATTTGGATTTTAATATATAAAAACTCTCTTATTATTTTTTTTTCTCTCTCTCTCTCATATTTTTTATATTATGAAAAAATATTAAAAATAAATAAATAATTTTAATATACAATTATATTTATATACAATAAAAATAGCTAAAATAATTGTAATAAATATTTAAATAATTATATTGATTTTTAAATTTTAAATTTAATATTCAAAAATTGTATTTATTATAATTTTTTTCTGGTTATATTTTATATAATACAATATTTTATACAGTGACATACTAAATACTGTATAGTATTAAATTTTATCAGGCCTTATACTATCAGCTCTTATCCTATCAGGATTTATATTATTAGGCGTGCCAAACAGATCCTAACTTGTAGCAGCTTCCATTTTATCAGTCACTAAATTTTTTCAAAACCCAACAAAAAAAAAATTGAATTGACCTTAGACTTATTTATGGAACAATATTTTTTAATTAATTAGTTGTTGATAAAAGGCGTTTGAATATTGTTTTAGCTAGTTGCTTACTTGCTTCAGTTTGAGGTATAAATTATTATGACTTTTGTTTCATAGTAATCAGTACGTGCGCCAAAAGTGGCATATGGTTTAACTTAAAAATCAAGCTTACTTGTTAAACATCCTCGTGATTTGATACTTATAAAGAAATAAATACACTAGGCTTATCATATAGTGAGATTGAGAAGACATAACCTAGTGTCATTTAATCAATTCATTACATTTATATCCTTAGATTTGAGGGAATATGAAACAAAAAAGGGCGTTATGAATTATATATTAGTTTTCTGACTTAGCAAGAAAGAAACTTGTTGTAGGAAGAGATGGGATATAAGACAAGGACAATGACAAGAAAACGAAAGATAATAACGCAAGTGTGTCATGGCTTTCTCTACCAAATTGATCTGTCTTTTCTCTGATAACATTTTCCTCTTGATGCTTATCGACACTTTGTTTGCTTGCTTGGCGTTGCTAGCAAGAAAGCAGCTTAATTAGGATTGCCATGATACGCTCCTCAATCTTTTTTCTTTTATTGGACTAGGCCAGGGTATTTTTTTTTTATATGATATTTGGATGGAAAATGTACAAGAATATGGGAATTGGGAGGAATTTACGCGGATATGAAATATAACAAAATCGAAATTTTCGATTTTAATTAAAATAATATTTTATTTTTTGTCTGTAGTGAAATCGGAGTTTTCGACTTCACTATAGACAAAAAATAAAATATTATTTTAATTGAAATCGAAATTTTCAATTTCACATTTTCTGAAATCGGAATTTTCGATTTTATTAAATCCCATATTCACATAAATTCTTTCTAATTTCCATATTTTGGTATATATACAATTCAAATATCATATAAAAAATATAAAACCACTAGGCCATGTGTATATTTGTACTTACTTATCTATCATATGTCTTGATGCCGCAGTAATTATTTGAAAATTTCTACAGCTGTAGTAAACTTACTTTTGTGTAGCTTTTCTCCGTGGGCAAGCAAATCAAGTTTCACAGGCCACCAATATTTTAACTTGGAAAACGAGTTGAGTTCTTTTATTTATTTATTCTTGGTACATAATAGGAAAAATGAAAACACGAGTTGAGTTCATTTAAAATGGCGCTAGACCCGGAAACCATAGAGAGAGAAAAAAATGAAAATCTAGAACGATTGGTCGTGGTCAAAACAATAGGCCGACCGGCTTCTTTGGTGCATTGAATCAATCAACCATGTGCATTAATTATTGATTTATTTTCTTTAGTGTAAACCATACAATCTAAGCATAGAATGTTATAGAGAAAAGGTGGCATAATTATTTATTTTCAAGCCTCTCTTATATTACTTCCGTGAATTTTTAAGTGGTTTTTTAAAAAGAAAATTTTGTTCTAAATTATTTGTCATTTGAAAATATCTAAGAAGTATTAATTAATTTTTTTCAACTTTATCCTCATACTTATTATTTCAGCTGAATCTAATTAATAACTATAATTAATTAAGAGAGAAAAGGGGTAATTTAATAAGTTAAACTATTTTTCTCTACATTTGAATTTATTTAATAATATCCTTAATCCTTGTGAAAAAATTTTAAAAACACTTAAAATTAATAAACGGAGGTATTTTTTTTTCATGCAAAAGCCTCGCTCATTTAGTATTTAATAATGTTTTTAAAGTATAAGTAATTGCATACCCACTTTTGAGTCAAGACTAGTAGTGTGATAAATTTTTAAGTAAAATAAACTTAATCCCTCGAAGTATTAAGAAATAATACTCCACCCCATTTGTTTATAAAATATACACTGCACCTCCATTCACTATAGAGATGTTTGGATTTTTTTTTAAGGGAAAAAATATTTTTTAAGTGTTTTTTTAATTGCTTTTATAAATTTTAAAAATTATGTTTGGATACAATTCAAAAAAATACTTGTAAAAAAAAGTCAATTTATCATTTTTTTATTAAAGTTAATAATAACCCTCCTCTTAAAAAAAGTAGCAATGGGAGTGATTTTCAAAAGATAATTTTGGATGCATTTATTTATACTTCTAACAAAAAAAATACTTTTTTATTCCAGAATTTTACAAAAAAATTGCTTATAAAATTTTTAATGTTATTTTTTTGTGTTTCTTTAAAAATGTGAAAACAAAAAATAATCAATTTTCTACTTTTTTTGAGAACTAGATAAAGAGCTATCTAAGAAGAAAAAATAGTAAAAGAGAGAGAATTTTATTCTTCGAATTTAGAAAGCACTCCCTTTTAACTCTCGTTGTGTCTCTCTCTCTCTCTCTCTCTCTCTCTCTCTCTCTCTCTCTCTCTATTTCCTTTTCCCCATGTCTTTTAATTATATTTTTATCATAAAATATACTTTTTATATTTATCACATTCAAATAATTTAACAATTTCTAATTTTGATAAAAAATATTTGTACAATTATATATTCAAATGTAAAACATTTTTCTACTTCTACTTTTAGTGTTGCTTCTGTTTCTGATTCTAAAGAAATATTTCTCCTAAAATCTTAACCGAGCAAACCCTTTATTAAAAACTACTTTTGTTCTGCTTTTTTTAGAAGCTATGTATTACTAATTTTTTTTAAAAAAAGTGGCAAGTTAACTTTTTTTTTCTACACGCACTTTTTTTTTAAGTTATATTCAAACATATTTAAAAATTTATAAAACCATTTTTTTAGAAAAGTGTTTTTTTGTAAATAAAAGTCAACTAAATACACTCTTAATGAATTGGGGTGAAGTGTATATTTCGTAAACAAATAAGTTGGAGTGTAATTTTTTAATACCTCAAGAGTGTTAAGTGTATTTTATTTTAAATTTTTTAATAAAATAATAATTCCAAAATTCAAGCATATTGCTAGTAATTTATTTACAAGACATATTTCTTATATTTATTGAATCCAACCCTTCTCATTTATACAGGATAGTATATTTTGATTTATTCAAAGCTGATTGAGCAAATAAAAATTTACTGTATATGTAAACATGGATAAATAGTTTTGCGTTAGTAATACGAAAGTAAATATAAGCTTTGCGTAGTAATAAGAAAATTATACTTTTAGAAGGAAAATAAATTTTAAACCTTCAAAAAACAATTGTTAAATAATTTCCTAACCGCAGTAGTTCTGAGATGTACCATAATAATACTTGTTAAAATATTCTAGTTAAAGGGAAAAAAAAATATAATCTCTTTTTATTTCAAAATGTAAATAAACTCTCACTGATGATATATACTTTTGTGAAAGTGTGAATTATAATTTGAAATTATAAAAATAGTTAAAAACTGATACATTTTATGGGTTAAGAAATATATAAAAGTGTGTGAAAAAGTCAGTGTGTGAATAATGTATTTTAGTTGGACAGATGCATAGATTCCCCATTACTTTCCTCCAGTGGTGCACTTATAATTACAATACTTTATATCATATTTTTCGTCTCCATGGAGAGGGAGGGGTGGGGGACATGGGTCTCTGGCCCCTTGGTAGAGTCGAACCCGGACCGATCAAGGTTATATTGGGGACCAAGTTTTTTGGTTAATGGTCATGAGGCCCAAGTTGAAAACCCGGAAGGATCTGGATCCAAGGTAGGCCCTTAGCCTCATTCATTCATTGCTGAATTATTTGTCGTTTTGTCTAAACAAGCAAAGTAGCACTCAAAATATATGAGGAAAGCTTTTCGCACATTGAATAAATCGACATAGTAGTCGCCGTTTAATTTAATTTTTAGGAGGATTATTTTTAAAAGAATCAAATTAAGTTGAAAAAAATTACTTTTAGAGCAGTTGCCTTTAAAAGAATTTATTTATATTTAATTTGAGTGTGTTATAAATAATTTTAAGAGAATAATTTTTATTTAAATAAGATAAAATAAAAAAATTTTAATTGTTAATATAAAAGTAATAGTAATATTTAATTTTAAAAATAATTTTCTCATAATAAAAAGTAATTTAAAAAATACTTTTTCCAAAGTATTGTTAGCTGCTTAGAAAATACTTTTAATGAAATGAAAAAATTATCAAATACATTGAGTCACGATATAACTTCTTTCTCATGCCAAAAGGTCTTTTTGGGTTCCAAACTTCAAACCAAGCCCGCTCCTCGGCAGCTTCCCATTTGATGGGCAAGCAATGATGAATAAAATATTTTAAAACAAAAGAAATGAGTACTTTTAATGATAATTTGATAAGTGTGTTGGGAAGTGTATTGAAGCAACAAGTACAAATATCACAACTCTTTCATATGATTATAACTAATTTAATTCAAGCTAGTTGATCCACAAAAATACAAAGTATAAATATAAGAAGCGTTAAATGTGGACGGGAGAGAGAGAGAGATAGAGAGGTGTTAATTTTTTTTAGTGATGTATCTTGAGCATAACAAAATTGACATAGTTTAGACATACAAAAAATAAACCTTGTGAGATCCACTATATTTTTGTCTCTAAAACACTCAAGACTCTTGTATCTTTTTTCTCATCCAATATGTCAACACTATATCACCTTCGTATCTACAAATATCTTTTCTCTATTATTTTCTCTTTGGGTTTGTGATGAGGTTTGGGGGATATGCTGCTTGATGGGCAATGGTGTAATTTGGGTGAAGGAAAATGTTAAAAAGGATGAATGAATTGTATTGAATGGTAGAGGAAAGTGACGTGCGCCGACTGGGTCACTTTAACCCATTCCTCCTTTCTTTCACTAGAACTGCACTTTTAGCAGGTTGTGTTGTACACCCAGATGTCCATTTATCTTCCTCACAATTTCATATATTATTCCCTCATTCATATTTATGTAACATCATTGCAATACGTACACCTTGATCAATTCTTCACACCTAATTAAGCCTCTTCCCCTTGCATTGCTCTCATATAGTCATATATTATTTCAAACTTATACCCTTGTTGCAATTACAGTGACCTTAAAAGAATTATTTTAATTAACCTTTGGTTACTGATTTTCACAGGCAATGAAAAGAGAGAGAAAGGGCAAGATAAGCATTTCTTGTTTTGGTTGGTACTGACACAATGCTGTGTGTTTGTTTTTAGGGAAAGGCCATCATGGTATGTAAGCCAGACAACATCACATAGGGAACATGCAAGATATATATCTTATGTTGGGAAACACAAGGCCCCCATTACAGACACCAAAACTACCACTTCGAATAAAATGGACAAGGAAAACGAATTGAGTTACCATCAATCCCTCTATAAAGTTACACTACACTATGTAGCAAAGAAAATTCATCTCTCTTTATCTCTCTCTCTCTCTTGCATTTCCTTTCTCTATCTTCTCTGTTCTGATTGAGAGTTTATCTGAAAAAGACATCAAATTCAATACATGTTGAATATCCCTCCTGAGTCTCCTGACATTTTCCTGGGCCTTCTTCCTTTTCGTTCTACTCCTATAAATATGTATGTATATATATTATTATGCTTACGTAATCTCATGTATGTTTGTTTCTGGTTTGTATATTTTTTGGTCTTCTGAATCATCACAACAAAAAGCACCGAGCTTTCAAAATCAGCAAGAGAATTGAATACCTGCTTAACATGTTATTTTAGTCTTGGGAATTTAAGTGTAAGATGTGAGTGAAATGCGCGCGTGTGAAGAAGTTCAATAATAAAAATAAATAGAGAAAGCCAGGTTCATATAAAATTGAAGAACTCATAATTTTAGCAATAGTGTTATCTGAACATAATTTTTGTTGATACTCATTTTGATATACAGAAAATAGTAGAGATTTCATTTATGTTACTGATTAATTAACCTACATGTGAGAAAATGTAAATAACCAGGTCTTAATAACGGAGGATTTTGGTTCTCTTATTGATAAATTCGGTAAAAGAATATTTTATTCCTTGTGAGTTACCATGTTACATTCACCACGTTTATCAGACATATAGTTGAAATTTTCTATTATTTATACGATCATCCCAAGGGTCGACAACGATGTCTAAAATATATATACGTTAAAGAAGACATTTCTCTAATCTTAATGCTTTAAAGATTTGGATCCAGGTATAATGTCAGCCACACTAATGTGGCAAAATAAGATCATTGAAACATATAAATCTACACAAATACATGACTTACACAATTGCGGTCGTGGGTTGATTAAAAAAGTCTTTTCATCTCAATGATCACAGTTTTGAACATGGTTGTGCGATTCCAAGAAAGAACATGACAGAAACTAATACCCTCAAGAAACATAAAGGCTACGGGTGCGTATACCCAGGAAAATGCATGGATATCATGAAGAATATTGTTTATCTGAATCACATGTTCATCTATCTTGAGAAACTACTGTGGAAACTAATTATTGTTTATAGGAAGTCATATTAAATATTCATATTCGGTCAAACTAAACCAAGAACTCTTCTCATTGTCAGTGAGACGCTTAAGGCGAAGAGTGAAGACCAAGAGCAAAATCTGACTCCCAACTGAGACGTATAGAACATTTTGAAAATTAAGAATCTCTCCCAAGTTTCATCTCCTTCTCTCTGTGATTTGTGGCCTTCAAATTCCATCAATTGGGTTTTGTTTGGTTTATAATTTGCAAACTATATATAGTTTGATCTGATGGAAAAATAACTTTTTTTCACTTATGCTTAAACCGTAATTTAATACTAAAAAATCATGTTAAAAATGTAACTGAATGTAATTTTGTCAGACATATTGAAATGAGTTACAACTCCGATTACATCTTTCAAATTATGGTTTGGACTTTCTCAATGCCAAACCGAAGGTGCACTAGTCCATTAAACCAAACAGGTTTTCTACGCACCTTGGATCAACCTTGCCGTGGCTAGAATCCAGAAAGGGAAGGGGGGGGGGGAACAAAAGAAAATAGACCTAGCTATACCAACCTTAACGCAACCAATTAGAAGAGCTCATTCACAAAATCATTAGGTACTAAAAATTGCAGAATGTGATATAAAGCAGCTAATTAGACGAGTTACCAAAAAACTGGTGCAAGAAGAGTTTAAACAGATTTAAAGTTGCAAACCTGTAGTGCTGGATAAGCACCACATATTTGTTGGAAAAGTTGCACCAAGCTGCATAGAGCTAGAAATTAATTAATGCCCCAGTCTAAGCTCCAAATCTAACTTCTCATTCGGGTGTTTAAGCAATCCTATTCCCAACTCCAACGTGATGTTGTGCTCATTGTTCTTGAAAACCTTGTGTTCATCCTCCATTGCACAACCCTTTAACCCCTCAGCTCCAAAAGCACTCCTTGTGTTCTTGCTGATCATCATAATTTCCCTGCTTTGAGGACTCAAAAGAGGAACTTGGGATGCAATTCTTGGTTTCTTATCTCCACTTGTGGAAGCTGGGGAGAATGAATAAGAAGACAAAGTGAGAGAAGGGCTATAAAGTGGAGAACTTTTATGTGAGGGTGAAGAGGGTGAAAGATGAGTTGGGTTATTATTAGGCTTAATGCTAGGATTAGGTTTAGGAGAATCAGAAACCCATGAGGATAAGGATGATCTCAATCTTGCCCTATCCCTCCTGTGAACATTCATGTGGCCACCCAATGCTTGAGCAGACTTGAACTCTCTCTTGCAAAAACTACAGGCATAGTTCCTCGCACGCCATGAAGTTCCCCATGTGTGCTCCTCAAAGCCAAAGCTATTATCCTCTTTATGCGTGTTTCTTGCCACATAGTTCCCTTCCATGGAGCTTTTTGTCTTGGTCAGTAGTCCAAACTGTTACAAGTGAAGAAGAAAGTTAACTATATATTATAAAAATATATATGACTTTGTTCCCATAGAATATATATATATTAAGAAGAGTAAAGTATTGTCATATTTCTTTCTCTTTTTATATGTCCACTTTTGACCTACAAATAAACAATATCAATCTATTAAGAAAGACGCATGGATCTCTTACAAGAAACACTTCAGCCTTCAAAGCTGAGGGAGGGTGAGAAGCTGATCCAAGAATATGTTGATATTGAAGCTCACCTTTCATACATGCTGAGACAGAAAGTTAAGATCTCAGTAGGGGTACTTCATCTGCCACTTTGCACAGCTACTGTTTTTGGATGTTGCTTAGCAATTGTACAATGGAGAAAGCTGTGTGTGAAAGTGGAATTCCTTCTTTTGCCTGAACCTGGAAAGCTCTTGCAGATAATGCTTCTACTATTACACTCAACTACTCCAGTGGCTTTTACCAGATGTTTTACTTCTAAACAACATATACGAGGCATTTGTTTTTTTCATAACAAAGTAAAATTGAATTTATTATTGGAATGAAGTGTACCCTGCACATCATATTATTATGCCCACAACCGAAACACAACTTTACTTCTTCTTTGCCGTACATTGATTTCTGAAATTTTAAAATTTGAATCAATAATTAAAAAGAAACACATACACACTTTTCTTTTCTTATTTATTTTCCTCGCAAATATAGTAAAACCATTTGTCTTATTATTGCAAGGGGCAATAGAGTTATTCCATGATAAATCATATTTTAATCTTATTAATGAAGATTAATTATTGACATGCTTTAAAATAAAAATAACAAGTACATGATGGTGGTTAATAATCAATAATGTGGTGTGTTTCAAAAGTCAACTATTTCAGTTTAAGTCTTGAACCAATACTTTGAAAAAGTAACTTTTTTAGTTGCATCTTGTCTCTATAACATTTTTAACTTTTTCTTAAAAAGTCTTTTATTTATTAACTTATAATTAATAAAAATTACTATTTTTATTATAATATGTTTTTTTATTAGATTTTTATTTTTGATTAGAATTATTTGTAATGTTAAAAGAATAATACTATCTTGTATAATATAATATTTTATACAATAATGTGCCAAACCTTATATAAAATTAAAATTTTATCAAATCTTATACAATTAAACCTTATACTATGAGATCTTATCATATTAGGCATGTCAAACGGATCCTAATATCACCAAAAAAAATAATAACTTAAGATGTACTTGTGAGTTTTATTTTAGGAGAAAAGAAAAGGAGTTTGAAAAATAATTATGAGTTTATTTTACTCTTTAAATCCCTTTTCTTCCTTCCCTTCTCCTTCAAAATTAAAATTCACAAACTATATCATAATTGAAATTTAGTAAATTATGTTACTATTCACATTAGTAACATTTTTACAATGTTGCGTTTAAACTATGTTACTAAAAGGTTTAAACAACGCTTTACTATACTTCTTAGCAACATTTATTATACTTTGAACAATTTTTATCATACTTTTAGCAGACTAGATGTTGCTAAAGGTTCACGACTAATCTCACACTTAAAAAAAGTGATGGTATTTGAACAGGCGCCAACAAGATTAATGCTAGATGAAGCCTTTGTCCTCCCCAGTTGGGGTTTTTCTCTTTTTTGGTCAGCTCCCCAGTTGAAGGTTGAACCCCAACTCAAAAATTGCCATCCCCTTTATATCCCACCATTAAACTCAGTCCATTTAACATGTATGGACCAACCTGGACTGAAGTTAGATACGGGCATGGGTTAGGAATTTGTTGTCCTTAGAGGGCTGTATTTTTGTTTGTTTCTTTCGTCCCTGCAGATGCAGATGTAGTTGGGCCTGGCCCTTTCTTTCGTTAAATGGAATTTCATGAAAAAATAAAAATAAAAACCCTCACAGCGATTCTTATAATAAATTTTAGATTTTAGATGATAGAGTTGAGTGGATGGAAATGTCTCATTTTTTTTGTCTTCTTTCTTGTTTTTGTTTTCCAATTAAAATTTGGCAATGGCATAAAAAAGAAATTGGTTTAAAGAAAAAATGAGTGACAGAAAAATAGAATGGAGAATTGCTATTATTGAACTAGGAATGGAGTAAATTTATGATTGAACTACAATTAAATTATAATTTAATTAAAAATATAAAAAAGATTAATTTTAATATATTTTTAGTATAAATATATTATACTATCAACTCTTTTTTTGGGGTACATTATAACAAAGTTGAAGTTTGAATCTATGACTTTAAGTATAAGATTCAAATCTCTCACTATTAATCCATTTTTAATGGCTCTCTTATAATATTAATTAACTAGTGTTTTGTGGCCCATGTAATGCATGAGATTTAAAAATTTTACTTCAAGTACAAAGATTATAACTATAATTTAATTAAGTTATAAGATACAATAAGTGATTTAGTTTTACTATAAAGTAACAAACTATTATTTAATATAAAAATGATAGAGATTGACATAACAAATGAATTAATTATAAACATAAAGTATAACATGAGATCTAATAATAAGGAAAAGATAAATACAAATTTAATAAGGTCTTTATGATTTCGCATTCATTTAAAATCTTCAATGTCTTATTTTACATTGCATGAAATATAAGTATAAATATCAAAGAATGACTATATATAATTTTCAACTATGAACTAAAAATCAAAATTAAAAATAGTAATCATTATTAGACAAATGCATTTTTGAATGGAAAATAAAAGTTCTAAATTAAAATTCGTTACCTCAATTTTAAATCTTTTGAAATACCTCTTGATAAATTATATTTCTTATTTTGTTTCATACATTTTCATTGTAAATACAGTTAATTTATTTTTTAATTAAAATTTAAAATATTTAAAATTAAAGTATTAAAATAATAAAAATAAAAATAAATTTATATTTAAATTAATGACCTTATAATTATTTTGTTACAAATACCCTAAAGGAAATAAGATTACTAAATTGACTGATAATTTGCGCCATTGACAATCCAACCATTTAGCTTTACTTTATTATTTTAATTTCCATTTGTAGGAGTTATTCATTTTCACTTATTCCTTTTTATTTTTATTTTTTTGATAAAAAAAATTGAGTTCAATCAGATTTATTTGTGTCCTTTATTTGGCTAAATTAAAAATAAATCAAATTTATTGATTTCCTTGATTTGTGTCTTTCGTTTGTTCCTTTTATTTGTATTCTTTATATTCTCTTGTATTAAAATAGTAAGTGAGCCAATTATTTGAATATTTTTCATTTTTTAATTGTATATATACTCAATTTATTTCTTTAATTAAAAAGTTTTTAAAATGAAAATAGCTAGAATTCATCATATTTTGACACATGTAAAAGTTTCTATATAATGTCTTTTGTTGTATTAGTAGTATAGATTAAATATTAGCTTTTATATGATTTTAAAAATTATTATTAACATATACAATCCCATTGACTTCCATGCTTACATGGAATTTCCTTAGATTTTTTATTTAAAAACTTAAAAGAAGTAGAAAAGAAGCATTTTTTTTAATTAAACATTCAAAAATAATTTCTTTCTGAAATAAAAAAATCAAAACAAATCTTAGAAAGATATGAGACCAACTCACTTCACTGAAGCCTACCTATCTACATTTTTTTTTAAAAAAGAAAATTTGAAAGGAAGGATAGCTGCTCTAAAGGCTATTTACTTTCAAATTAATATAAGTCACCTAGTAGCTCACAAATAATGAAAAAATATTATGTGTATATATGGAGTATGGGATACTATGTTAATTTGCATCTCCTATATTATGTGTACATATAAAGTATTTTTAATTGGTGCTTCATGAGCATATAATAGAAAATAATATATTAATTAATATAATAATAAAAAATTGTGAATGTAACATAAAAAAATATATTACCCAATATTAGAAAAAATTAAAAAATAAAATTACACAAAATATTGCTAGCACATATTCACTTTTTAGAGAAATTATTATCAGTTACTCATAAAACACTAGCTAGATTATAATCTACCAAATAATAGAGTGACATTTTAGATGAAATTGTAAGTGGTGGTGTTCAGAGTTAGGTTACCTAAAATTGGAGCTTCGAATGAGTTTGCGACTCCAAGGCTACTTCAATCTCGATATTGGGAAGATAAGGTTGGATTTCCACAACGGATGGGGATGTACCTGCAAGGACTCTAATGCTCAAACTAGAGAGTGCAAGAGGCACTAGGCATAGAGTGTATTATGTGTACTTGATTTCAATGATTAGCCACCAATTTATAGTAGTCGGTAGTTCTGGATGAGAAGGGGTGTTCCACGATTGTAGGGTGTGTCTTAGGACTCTCAATAGTTTGATACTCTCTGGTGGGTCTGAGATCTACGACAACAAGTTTGGTGAGAGCAGTTCCGGCATGATCATGGACATCGTTTTAACAATCTTATCCTTTCGTTGCATGAAGGGTTCATTTATTTGTGTTCCAAGTTGGGCCTCATATTGATAGTGTGTGAGCTCCAAGTTTGGCTACTCAATCTTGGGCTGAGTTGGGCTTCCTAATCCTACTCCAAAACAGGTGGATCATAAACTAAAATCATTATATTCAAATATTAAAATCAAATAAAATCATAATTAATATCAATATCATATTAAAATTCAATCAAGTCAGAATCAAAATTAAACCAATTAAATTTAAATCTAAACCTAACATCAACACATTTAAACCCATAGAATTCGTATCCTAGGTGGCATTTTCTTAGAATTTTGAATTTTTAAAATTAGTGGATTTATAATCATAAAAACAATTCAATAATATTAATATTATATCAAATTAAATCAAAATCAAAATAAAAAACAAGTTAAATCAAATCGAAATCGAATTAAATCAAATCAAATCGATCAAAGTGCAGATGAAAATTATAATTAAAATCAAATCAAATTAATTAAATCTAAATGTCTAATAAAAAAGAAGAGTAGATTTGCCATATGGTATTTTCAACTAGTGCTTCATGATCATATAATAAAAATTAATATATTAGTCAATATAATAATAAAAAATTATCAATATAATATAAAAAAAGAGTTTAATTGCTATGCATTGACAGTATAAAAGAGTTTTATACTGTTATCTAATTAAATGCTTGTGTTTGTAAGACTTTTATGGTAGTAAGTAGTTAGGTTAAATACTTTTATTGATATGGCAATACATAATTGGATGCCTTTGTAAAAATTTTTTATACTAACAATGCATATAAATTAAATCCGAAAAATATATATTACTCAACATTAAAAAATTTTAAAAAGAAAATAACATAAAATGTTATCAGCTCATATCCTCTCTTTTAAAAAATTATTATTAGATGCTTATGGAGCACTAATTAGATTGTATTCTACCCAATAATAGAGTGATAGATAAAATTGGAAGTGATGGATCATAAACTAAAATTATTATATTCAAATATTAAAATTAAGGGTTAGGATTAAGTTACACCAGTATAACTTTAAGCATAGTTACATTGCTTAGAACCTTCTATAGGATATACATTTTATCGATTCAACTATAGAATCACAATTACTTACGATGAAGATCATTTGTGCCAAATTTCATCAAAATTAAATATCAATAAGAGTATATTAAATAACCCTTATTCATATATATATATATATATATATATATACTATGTTGATTTTAACATTATACAAAAAGTATATCAAATGATTTTTAATTAAAATGAAATTTTGTAGAGATGATCTATGAGATAAAAATTTCTTTTCTAAAGGTGGATTTTATAAAAAATTACATCAATAAAAAATTATTCAATAATGTAATAATTGCTTAAAATTACACTGGTATAACTTGATCGTAACCATTAGATCAAATCAAAATTAACATCAAAATCAAAATCAAATCAATCAAATTTAAATCTAAACCTATCATCAAAACAGTTAAACCCATAGAATTCATATCCTAGATGGCATTTTCTTAGAATTTTGAATTTTTAAAAATTAGTGGATTTGTAATCATAAAAAATATTCAATAATGTAATAAAATATTATATCAAATTAAATCAAAATTAAATCAAAATTGAATCAAGTCAAATTAAAATCAAATCAAATCAAATCAATCAAAATACAAATGAAAATCAAATCAATCAAATTTAAACATCTAACAAAGGAAAGGAGTGGGTTTGCTATGTGGTGTTTTCAATTTGTGCTTCATGAGCATATAACAAAAAATATATATATTAGTCAATATAATAATAATAATAATTATCAATGTAACATTAAAAAAAGTATTTAATTGCTATACACTAATAATATAAAAAGTTTTATTATGTCATTCAATCAAATGCTTATATTTATAAGACTTTTAAGATAATAAGTGATTGTGTTAAACAATTTTGTCAATATGACAATATATGATTCAATGTTTGTGTCAAACTTTTTTATACTAATAGTGTTTATAAATTAAATTCAAAAACAATATATTACTCAACATTAACAAATTTTAAAAAAATTACACAAAATATTATTGGTTCATACCCTCTTTTTAGAGAAATTATTTTTAGATGCTCATAAAGCATTAACTAGATTATACTCTATCTAACAACAGACTGATTTAGATAAAATTGTATATACCCCAAAATAAAGTGACATTTTCAAGAACCACACAAACAAGAAGAGAGATGACACATGACATCAATGCGCAGCTTCCAACTCTCAAAATCTATTTCCCAAGTCTAATAAGGTCAAATATTTTTAAGGTCTCTTTTTCTTTCATGGCAAACACACTATATAGGCACAATACTACTTTTGATAAATAGTGTTGCTATAGAACCCAGATGATAGTGGCGCACACCAATTTCTCTATCAGGGATGAATATTTCCTTTGCTTAAATGTATATGTAGTTTTAATCTGTTAACTTTCTAGTGAACAAAAATCTAATTATGCCTATTAAGCACTAATTTTTGGCTGGCTGCTTTTCTCTTTATTGTCATACATAAATAAAAATTTGAAAAGATTGTTGGTATCAATGCATAATCTTAGCTTGACCTTTGATACCCTTGACAAGATTCTTAACTAATTATTGATGATCCACAAATTCGTAGCTATAAATGCCTATTGACATTGAGTAGCTATGGTCGTTCAAAAAAGAAGTTGATTTTTTTTCCCTATTTTCTAAGAAAATATTAGTGGTACAATGTCAGGATATTTGTTCATTCAGGAACTCAAATATGGAGTCCATGTCATCAAATTTGAACCTTTTAGAATTTTCCATAGAACCTAATTGATAGTTACTGAATTTTGGTTCCTCTTGCTTTCGTAGCAGGAAATTATAGTTGCAATGTAAATAATGAGATTCACAAGATTTCTATTAAGTTGTATATCTAATTGGAATTGTCCTGCTTTGTTTCTCTTGAACTGCATTTGAACATGTATAGATCTCATGAATGTCCAATTTAAAGCGAATTAATAATTGTCATACACCTGGTTGGGGATGCTTCCAGGAACATGGGCTTATGTTAAGGCTGGTGCTTTTGGAAGAGCAATAATTGTGAATTTGTACTTAGTTATTTTAGAAAAATGGTTTTGTGTTCTTTGTGTGCTAGCTATTCAATCATTATCAGATTTTTTTTGGCCCCTGCATTAGCTTCATGTGTTTATTTTCTTCTCTTCATCCTTTTTTTGTGCATGTTTCATAGGAGAAAATGAGATGGTGTTAAAGGAAGAAGTAGATGATGCTGAAAGACATGTTAACATACTGTTTGGTATTGATTTTGATTAAATATAATTTCAATTTCCTGAAAGCTCACTGGAAAGCCAGGTTTAGCCTACCTTTAGCAAATGCAAATAAAAACTAAGGTTAAGGTTATGTCCAGGAAGATATTTGAAGATTGATTTTATGTTGGAGATTAACAATTAATGTCAATCACATTAAGATAAGTGTTATGGGCTTTAGCATACAAAGAAAACATTGTTGATTGTATTGGTTGGTACTTTATGACTTAGTTGGAAGACACCATGGCTGCAATAGGTATCTCATAAAAGTATCAAAGCAGGTTCAATGAGTTTATGGTTTCTTCCTCCTGTTTGATGTAATTCCTGCTTTATGTCGTTGATTGCGTGTTTAACGTAATTCCTGCTTCTACGTGTCAACAAGAAGAATTTGATCTTAATGTATTTGGAGGAAACTGTCAGTTGCTAAAGCTTGGCCTAGGAGTTCCATAGTGCTTTATTGAGTATTAACAAGACTATTTATATAAGAACCTAGAATTACTTCAACCTTGAAGCTTTTGATTTAAGTGAATTAGCAGATAGATGTTGGTCTTCTGAGGAAAAAACAGATCCTATGGGTGAGGACAGGATTGTAGGTTGAAATGACGAAAATTAAGATTTATAAATTATTTATTCAATTGAAGTGGATAAAGATAAATGCATCTTATGCACATTGTTTAACTACATATTTGCTTCTGAAAAATAATAGAAAAATGTATGTGTAAATCATTACTTATATCCTTCACTCACTAGATTGTCAATGGTTTTTGCCAGGTTTAAGTAGCATGCTTTATAGAATTATTAATTTTCTAATTTACTTATTTAATTTTATTTTATCTTACACATACATCCAAATGGATGTGGGACTGCTGGAAGGAATATCTGACAATTTTTCTTCATTTTAGTTGGTAACAGGTCGGTTTTTAGGTTGACAGCAACTCTGAGTTCCTGTTGTTGGGTGACAGGGACTTTGATTCCTTCTGATTTGTCGTATGGGTCATTGATCAAATCTTTCGATCCTTTGAACCCAGTAAATCGAAGACAAGGACTTTTTAATGTCGTTGTAACCTTTGCTAAATTTTGTGGGTGATATTCAATTTGTAGGTTAGTGAAGTTTACCTCAATGCTTTGTATAGAATGACTTTTTCGGATCTCCGAGGGGAGTCATCAAAACATCAGACTAGATTCACCATTTTGAATATACTTAGATTCTATTTTTTTAATAATAAAAATTAAATGTTGTTTTAAAATATATTATTTTTTAGAATTATCAATATTGGATTTTTTTTTTTGGACGGGGACAATATTGGATTTTTTTTTCCATACGGATGATGATTATTTTGATCCTTACATTTTTAATGAGAAGGAGGTTTAAACTTAATGCAGGGTTAGACTATTGGTAGGATTGGACACCGGTAGGGTCAACCTACCATTTTACGAATTTCAACCCATTTCAATCCCCAAAATATGAGTTGGGTTAGATCGACAGATTGGATTGAGTTGAAAAACTCTAATCCATGAGATATGGATTGAATTGTGAGTTTAAAAATTTTCAATTCATATAATTCAACTCAACCCATCTATAAAAAGTTGATGGAGCATCTAATAAATTATTGCGATGAAAATTTAGCAGATCGGTTAGATGATACTAAATATCTTGAAAAAAATTGAGAATGAAATTAATAATTATATCAATCCATATGCTATATGTGATGACATAAATTTCAATAGGCTTATATAGTTTGTTATATTTTTTTAGCTAATATATATTTTCTTAAAAATTATTAGGACTTAAATATGTTTTTTTGAAATTTCTAGGACTTATAACTTTTTTTTTCAAATTTATTCATATTGAGATTGTTATGCCTCTTAAAAGATTTAATGTTTATTTCATATTTTATATTATATATATTTAAATTTATTATATTTGATTATATATTTTGAAATATTTTAATATTTTTTTTAAAAAAATTATATATCAAACTTGTAAGTTTAACTCGACCCAACCTATTTATAAGTGGGTTGGGTTGGATCAAATTGAAAAGAAAAATTTATTCAACTCAAACTAACTCAACTCACTTTTTGAATGAGTAGATTAGGTCGAAAAAATCCTCCAAATCTACCTAATCCAATCTATACCCACTTCTACTCATAAGTGGGTTGAATTGGGTTAAATTAAAAAGAAAAATTTACTCAATCCAACCCAACTCAATTAACTTTTTTTTTATGAGCAAATTAAGTTAAAAAAACCCTCCAAATTAACCCAACCCATATCCACCTCTAACTATATCCACCTCTAACTATTGAAGCCCAAGCTTTGGCTTTCGGAATAAATTCTGGTGAAAGGCACAGGCTCATCAAGATTCAGGCGGAGTTTTCCTTTAATGCAGAAAAACTATAAAACTCAAACTTATGTATGTCTCTTTATACATTCTCATATTTTTTTGTTTATAGATTTGGCCGCCTAATGGGACATAAATTTCAAAACGCTATTAGGACTTATAGGAAAGACCACCTTTGCATTTGCTGTGGTGCAATGCACATACGTAATTTTGATTCTTTACATTTCAGTTTATACATTTTAGTTATCAATATGGATTATTTTAGAAATATCACGTCATCCACATTTTAGATGAAGTTCTAAAACATCTATTCAAAAAGAATTCTATAAATACAAAAGCCTATAGTGCTATACTATAGTTCTATACAAAGAAATCAATCAAAAAGAAATCTAATGCCTATAATGATATACTATAGTAGTTGCTATAGTGCTATACTATAAATTAAAAATAATGCCTATAGTGCTGTACTATATTACTATACTACAGTTCTTAATAAAAATAATATAATTAATTTAAATTCAACTATTAAAAAGATAAGTTATTATCTTAAATATTTTAGAAAATTATTACTCAAAGATTTTTGTGTTTTTTTTTAAATAAATTTTTTATTATATTTTTTGGGATTTAAAATTTTGCATGAAATATAATTAAACTAAATATATTATGTATGAAGAGGGAGTCAACCTTTTTTCTTCTATTGGGAGGAGTAGATTTGAGTTCCTATAAAAAAATTTATAATTATATATTTTTTAGAGTTAGATTTATAATCCTTATTATAAGATAAAGAAGAAGATAAATTCACATTAAAATCCTTCACACCAAACATATTTATTATGCTAATCAATCCAATTGCTTTATACAAAAAATATTCACACTAAAATCTCTTAAGTATCTTTCACAATTATGCTTATCAATCCAATTCCTTTATTTTAAATTTTTTACTTTATTTAATTCAAATTTTCAATCATTTTTCTTTACTCAAAAGCAATAGGGGAGAACAGGAAGAGGGGGTAGTGAATTTTTTTTTAATTTTATTTGTTTTGTTCATAAATTATCATTAAAATCTTTTATGAATATCCCACATATATGAATTATGCTTATGAATTCATATATTTCTTTATTATGAAATTTTTATTTTAATAATATAATTATTTTGCCATTTTTCTTTTTCTTAACAAAAATAATATAATCAATTTAAATTTATCAATTATAAAAGTAAATTATTATCCTAAATATTTTATAAAATTATTTCTTAAAGATTTATGTGTTTTAACTATTTAAAAAAATAATTATTTATTGCATTTTATGAGATTTAATATTTTATATGAAATATAAATAAACTAAAAAAATGTTATATATAAAGAGAGAATAAATATTTTTCTTTTATTGAACAATGGACAAGATTACGTAAAAGTTGATATAGGTACCCAATTTTATATATATATATATATATATATATTTTGGTTATTTCATCTTTTTTAGCAGCCACTCGTCCCCCTTTTTCCTATTGTTTTGCTCAATAAAAGGTTAATGTGTTTTTGTTTTTAGTGTGTAAACTTTATATAGTGTTTTAACTTCAATTGCATATGAAATTATATGCTCTTTTGGCATTTTTTTTTTGATTTTGTTATAATGCAACTTTGAAAATGGTTTAAATTGTAATCTCTAAACTTTATAAGGTTGAAAACTTTAGGCCCTAATTATATTATTTGCTTATATTGGTAGTGATTTACATTGATATCAATAGTAATTACGTGTTATATACATAATCTATTTATAGTTTCATTCTTAAATTATTTTTGATAATAGAAGTCTATTTATTTATAATCTTACATCAAATTATAAAAGTATTATACAATACCATTCAAATTCTTAACCCATTGAAATTGAGGTATAACTCTTTTCTTTTCTTTTTTTACTATTTTGCTTTTTTGGGATCCACCCTTTTTTTTCTATTATTTTATTCTAATACATGTTACTCAATTGTAATTAAGTAACTAAGAAAATTGAATAGATTGCTGACATATACATATAAGTACTAGAGGAGTGCTTCATCTGCGCGTAGCGCGAGTCTTTTGCTAGCAATTATATACATGTTAAACACTTTTGATAATTATATAAAAATTTGTTATATTAATAATTTAATAATACATTAATGTGGAAAACCGTGGTTCAATCTGCCTGAAAGAGTTGTTCATATTTAATATTCAACCATACTTTAAATAAAATTATCTCAAATGGATTATACATATGAGAAAGTAAAAAAATAATTTCAAATAAAAATTAAATTAAATCAAATCCGTTAAATAAAGGCATTTCAGTTATGAATAATTTATAAATAAAGGCATTCCAGTTAGAGTCAGAATTGTGAGTAAGATCACTCCGAAGATTTAAAAAAAAAAAAAAAAAAACAGAATCATGAGTAAGATTTACTAAGGCGAGGAAAATGTCAACAACTGCCCCACTTCCGCTATCTTGCACAAAAGGAAAAGAAAAAAGAAATATATATTAAAAAAAAGAAAGAAAGAAAGAAAAGGCATTTCCCCTTCTCTTTTCTTTATCGCTAAGATTTTGACAAATCAACACTCGATAAATACTCGACGGCAAAAGTCCCCCGAGCGTTGACACAACACAAACAAAAACACACACTCACACAACAGAGCTACAAACGCCACACAATCGCAATTCCAACCAGACAAAAACCCAAAAAAAAGGGGAAAAAAATGATCGATTCTCATACCGAATCCTCTGCACCGCCGCCGCCGCCACCACCACGACGATCAACGGCGGAGGCCCAATCATACCTGACCCTAATCCCGGGCCTCCCAAACGACGTCGCATCCCTAATCCTCTCGATGGTCCCATTCTGCCACCACGCGCGCATCAAACAAACCTGCAAGTCATGGAACCGCGTCCTCTCCTCGAAGCCCTTCTTCTCCGCCCTCCTCCACCGCCGCCGCAACCACCTTCTCTGCATCTTCCCCCAGGACCCTTCCATCGCCTCACCCTTCCTGTTCGACCCCCAGAACCTCGCGTGGTGCCCCCTCCCCCCCATGCCTTGCAACCCGCAGGTCTACGGCCTCTGCAACTTCGCCGCCGTCACTCTCGGCCACCACCTCTACGTCCTCGGCGGATCACTCTTCGACACCCGCTCGTTCCCCATCGACCGCCCTTCCCCTTCCTCCGCCACCTTCCGCCTCAGCCTCCGCGACTTCACGTGGCGCCCACGCGCCCCCATGCTGTCGCCGCGGGGGAGCTTCGCCTGCGCGGCAGTCCCGCGCACCGGGCAGATTCTCGTCGCCGGCGGCGGGTCCAGGCACACGATGTCCGCCGCCGCCGGGACGAGGATCCGAGCGGCGGAGCGGTATGATGTGAGGAGGGACAGGTGGTATCCGGTTGAGGGGCTGCCGGGGTTTCGGGCGGGTTGCGTTGGGTTTGTTGGTGGGGGAGGGAGGGAGTTCTGGGTGATGGGAGGGTATGGTGCTTCGAGGACGATTTCGGGGGTGTTTCCGGTGGATGAGTATTATAGGGATGCGGTGGTGATGGAATTGGAGGGTGGTGGGGGATGGAGGGAGGTTGGGGATATGTGGGGTGATGGGGAGAGGGTGAGGGCTGGGAAGATTGTTGTGGTTGAGGATGGTGGTGATGGTGGGAGTGCCTATCCCGGGGTTTACATGCTTGATGGGAATGAGATTTTGAGGTGCTTTTTTATTCTTATTAGAGCAAATATCTTTTTTATTCCTAACATTTTAATTTCACATCAATTTAGTTCTTGTATTTTGAATTTTAACATTAATTTAGTCCTATATTAATGTTTGATGGAAAATTTAATTTTACAAAAAATTTGTTAAGACCAAATTGATGTCAAAGCTCAAAATATTAGGACTAAATTTAAAGTGGTCTGACTAAATTGATGTCAAAATTGTTTTTAAGACTAAATTGATGTCAACGTCAAAGCATTAGGACTGAGTTGATGTCAAAAAATTTTTCTAAGACTAAATTGATATCAAATTTAAAATATTAGTACTAAAAAGTTATTTACTCTTATTATTATTGTTGTTGTTGTTGTTTTTTTTTCCCCCCTTAAATTTCTGATTGTTATGATTGGATGGTTCTTTAATGAGTTGCTATCAGCAGTTATGTAGTTTGTGCTTCTGCATTACGTTAGTTTTAATTTGATGTTCTTGGCTAATTCTGATTTGATTTTTATCATTAAAGGTGACTTAACTAGTTGGGGTGGTCTATAAGTGTGTGTAGTGTGGACGACCTATACTTTGAAGGCATTGAGTATCAATGAATTGTTTTGATTAGGTGATCACTGATAAGCATATAAAGAAGACAGAATATCCAAGACCTGTTTGGTTGTTCAGTCCATATGAGTGAAGAGGGACTAGCGGGGTTCCATCCTTGCATGCTCTTTATCTTATTTTCCTTTTCTTCCTTTATACCAACACCTTCCTCCATGGTCCATTAGGGGGCCACCTATGGCCTTGTTAGGGAGCCCCTCCACCAGTGCACATGATGGGTCCTGGGCCTTATCTGAAAATGAGGATCAAATATCCAATTTGAATCTTGGTGCCATATGCAGATAGGCTGGTTAGGTATGTAATGAATATAGAATACCCGAATTCCATGTTAGTAGCTGAGTTGGTAAGGGTTGGGAACATGTAAGAAAGTAGTGGGGTTCGATCCTACTAATTGTTCTCTATCTCATTTTTCCCTCTCCCAAGCCCTGTAAGGGTATCACCTAGGAGCCTCACAAGGAGGCCCCTCCGCCAAGCTCACATGCTGGGTCCTAGACCTTAAAAAACATGGATAGAATATTCAATTTGCTATTGTTGAATCTTGGTGTCATATATGAATGGGCTGGTTAACATACTAATGGGGGAACCCATTCTGCTACTTTGTTGTAGCCTTGCTGGTTAGGATTGGATCAAATACCCTATCTGTTTAGGGATATTATTTTGAAGCTGTTGTTGAATGACACTGTATGCTAGGAAAAAGTTTAATGAGGGGTCTAGTCATGGGCCATCTTGGTTGTATGCAATAAAGTAATTCTTAATGCATTTCAAGTTTTATTCTAAAGTAATTTTATTATTTAAGTATAACTCATCACTTTATTGGACAAGTTTGCACTTTGTGCCAAGGGCGGGAGCTTCTTCCTTTTTTTTAAGCTTGATATGTCATTGTACCTTACTTGTTGAGAAATTCCTTTTAGACACTTGTCTATTACATAAAATACTTTAGTCGGTCTAGTTAAAGTTTAGAAGTCCTGGATTCGGTCGTAGGTTGAAAGTAAAAGGGGTAACTGCTCTCCTCATTCGTACAACCTCCAAATAGAAGAATTGATAAGTGGAAAGCTTTGTTCTTCCTCTTCTTCTACTTAAGACTTTAGAAAGCATTTGTCAGAAATATGCAAGGCATCCAAAATTACGGTCTTCGTTGGCCCCTTTGTTCTGGTCGAGCATGCTCTTTTTTTTGCTTTTGTCCAATAGAGTCTTGGCAAACAAGACTGACTTCTGACCTGATTCCAGTAAGGATCCAGTTAAATTCTGATTCTGCCAAGTGTGCTGGTGTAGAAGTCGTGTGCATTTATTGGAGTATAGATGGAATACCTCTTTTTTTAGTTTTTTAGTTTAATTTGTAACTGTAGAAATAGTTGCTTACAGTACAACTTATCATGACAGTATAATGGAGAAAAAATTTGGTTGTTGTACAATTATCAACTTGATTGTTGACCTATTTCTTTATGCATATGATCTTCCCTGTTATTGCAACACCCCTGGTCTTTTGTGTATTGCATCAGGAGGTCGGAGGTTGGGCAGGTGCAGGTTTGGGTTATGTAGGGTAGTAGGGTCTGAGGTTTAATTTCAGCCGTATTGCCCCCAAAAAAAAAAAAAGAAGTTAGACTTGATTCATTGTGTTACCACCAATTATATTGGTTCTGTAATAAATTGTGGATTTGGGTTCTTGCGGAAATAAGCCAGTGTAATTTAAGGGAAAAAAAATATATGTTGCAGTTGTAGTGCCTCCTGTACCTCTCAATAACATGATTTATTTATTCATTTATTAAGTTCAACATAGAAACATGATTTATTTATTCATTTATTAAGTTCAACATAGAAAATATTTACACTTTAATGAAAACTGTAGTGTCAAGTGTAACGTGTGTAGAATAAAATATTATTATGTTTCTGAAATTGAAATAGACTATCCTTGAGGTTTGGCGTGGCTTGAACATTAAACACATGAAATTTATGGAAACATATGAAGTGCTTACACTTCAGTGAAAACTGTAGTGTGAATTATGGAAACCAGGTGCTGTTATAAAATTTATGCCAAATGCTTGTAATCACACCTAGTGACGGCAAGTATAAAATATGTTTGTGATTTATTGAACTTGAAAATTTTTCTTGGCTTGGTTCCGCCCCCCCCCCCCCTTCTTTTCTTTTCTTTTTTTTTCTCTTTTAAAACCTCTTTTTTTCCTGCTCCAGTGGATCTTGACAAATGGGCAAGCATAATCAAGCTTTGCTTAACTGACCCATGATTATGCAGTGGGAAATGTTCTTGCATTCTTCCAGGCCATTTGAGCTTCATTTATTTGACGTTTTTCATAACAGAATGGATGATGCGGGTGTCTGTAAAATACAATGAGATACTGGCATGATTGCATTGGTTAATTTGCTTACTTATCGATCATGTAGTGGACTAGGAGGGGAATGCTTGCTAACTGTTTTACATTGCTTTGTCCCTGATATTATGTATTGTATATTCATTCAAACACGTATCCTAATTGATTTCTGTGCTTTTTAGTTTGTTTCCTTCTCTATAAGTCTTTGTATTGCATGAATTTCTTGCAATCCACATGCTTAGTAGAGATCACGCAGCATTCTTGATAGCTCTACTCGTCCGCTTGTAAATTACAATTCCAAAGCTTCTGAAGTTACAAATCTGTTATTGACTTTCTTTCTTTTCTTTTCTTTTTTAATGATGAATACTCCTTGCAGATACGACATGTCTTCAAACCGTTGGCTATTTGAGTCTCGTGTTCCAAGAAAAGCTCCATACAATTCGTCGTTTGGTATTGTAGTAGTAAATGGGGAGCTGTATGTACTGACACATAAATGTGTCGATGATTTGACAGAAACACGACGGTCCAGACACCATAAGAGGGCTGGAACTTTGTACATTCAAATCTATAACCCAAAAAAGAAGGCCTGGAGGTCTCTTGTCACAAAGTCACCTTTCAATTACTCTCTAGATATTAATAGTGCTGTATTGAGCTCAATTTGTCTATGAGCTACACTTCATCGTATTTGTATAGTTTATGGATTTCCGCCAAATTACCTGTGGATCACATCATTTGATCCACCTGGTTGCATTGCAGGTGGGCTTATTTGTATATTTATGTATGTAGTAACATCTATAGTGTTGATCAGGGATGGTTCATGTTTTATTAGGTGATACCATCTGTATTTGGATATAAGTGGGATATTTGTATCATCTATTACCTAAGTGTGTTAACCCTGAAGTACAGAATATTTATATTGGATATAGAAATGGATGTAACTTACAAATTGTTGCTTGACTCTATGGTTTTGAAACTTAATGTAGTTCCTGCTTCAGTCCCACTTCCCCCGTCACAGCCACTTTCTCTTTTTCGGTTATGATAGTACGATAAACTTCACATTGCTTGGAGTGCCTAACAAGGTTGGAGGAGTGGAATCTGACAACGGACGAGGAATGAATCCAAGGAAGGCTTAACCGATTCTTTTTTACCTCCCTCTCTTTGATGGGTTAAAATACGGTGGTTGTCGGTAGGATCTTTGCCGAACTGAGTTTTCTGTTGAGTACAACTTGTGATGGAACTATACAAAAAGTGACGGATGCATACAAAATTGGATGATGTGTTCTAAATTGTAAAGGTGGTGGTGATAACTATTTTCTTGCACAAAAACAGTGAGCAAAATTAGTTGAATCTTCCATTATTATAGGATAACGTTGCCCGTTATGCAAAGCTCTTGGGTAAGTCTGCTATAGCATTTACCGACTGTTTATTTCTCATTATCACTTTATGATTTTACAACGGGACAAGTCCAATCTATTCAGCAGCTGCTCTTACCATACCTGAATACTAAAATCTTTAGTTTGTGCTCTTTATTCTTTTATTCTTCAGGGGTGGCGGTGCCTGCTATGCGATCGCAAAATTGATCCAAGTGGACAATGTATGGGAGTGATTAATGGGCTTGTAAGTCAATAAGCTAGCCATAGTTTCCTAGCTAGGACAATTATGGGCTATCTTAATCTATTGCAAATAATAATGTCTCCCATACTGTAGAATCTGATTCTCAAAGCGCATTTTGCCCTGGCATGTGCAACTAAGATGAACAGCAGAACTTTTACTTCCTACCTTAAATTGCTTCAGTTGAGAAGATTCGATAATCCCCCGGCCCGGAGGGGTGGGGGGAATTATATACTATTTCCCCTACTCTTTAATGTATTTATTTTAAAAAAGAGGCCCATTATTTGTATGCAAAAATTTCAACTCACCTATTGAGATACCATCACATCAATGTCCAGAAACACATACAATTTTTGTTTTAAATATTTTACTTTCTTTTTTTCACTAATCAACAGAGGGGCGTCAAAAAATGAGCACACAAGAATGCATATAAAGATCATTTCCATTTAAGAAAACTACATGAAAAGGAGTAGGTCTCTGTGACTCGGTCAATAATATTATTATAATAAGTTCCAACCTAAAATATGAATCTCCTTTTTAGTTTCCACTTCTGTCATTTACTAATATTAAATGATTTAAACTTTTAGTATCACTTCTCCTGTTTCTCATTTCGAATTAAATATTGATGATTAGGAAAAAAAGGAAAAAATGTTCACAACTGGAGAGAGATGTGTAGTTAAAGTTTCTTTTATTTAACTAACAGTATTTGATTGAGCGAATTTCAAATAAAAAGAGGATATTAAAAAAAAAATCTAAAAAAATCTCAGTCCACATTAAACCGGTAAACAATATAACACTAACTTTGTTCTAATCAAATTCTAATCGACTTCGCATTGATTTTCGATAAGTAACAAATAGTAAACGATTTGGTCTCTTATGATAGGTTCAATGCTACAGTAGTAAACGGATAATTATATATGTAAAAGCAAGCAACAACTTCTATATTGTTTGCATAAGTGTTTGGTTTATATAATTTTCAAAAGGAAAACAAAAAAAACGAGGTTTTGGTCAAAAAATTGCTGCAACAGGTCAAAGAGACAGAGCTTGTTTCCTCTCAAAAGGCAAGCCATTTGAGGTTTAACTTAAATTTACATAAACTTCGTCTATATTCCTTTGACATATTATTTAGTCAAGAGTTAGAAAATTGAAAATTAGGTTGCTTCTGATCCAAGCCTTCTTTTTTTTTCCCAATAGAACGAACAAAAAGTAAGTATATATTTTAAGGTCATCAATTAAACGTGATACGTTTCCTCTACATAGAGCACGTTGTAGGTGGACAAACATGATACCAGCTCCTCCATTTGAACTTCTTTTCATGCACTTGGAGTTTTCCACCCACCATAGCTGAGGCATAGATAGCAGCGCAGCCTAAGATAATTAAGACCAACAAGAATTTGTTTGTGATGTCACCAAACCTTCTAGCCATCGCATATGACCCTAAATGGCGGCAAAGTAATTTTGGTTACTTAGCTGATAGTTACTAGTGACCAATTGAACGGAGATTAATGCTATTGTTACAAATTTATATGAAAGTGAAATGATTTACCTGCTAACAAATTCTCCTAATTATTAAATAAAAGAAGAATTATTTACTTTTTAAGATTTCAAGATATTGATTGTATCTGCTTTTTATTTTATTTAGTATTTAGGAGGATGTTTAGAAAGATTTTTAGGAAGCTATGCCATTACTCTCTATGAAATGAAAAAGAACCCAGCTTAACTTTCCTATATACTAAGTTGTGAGACAATACATATGGCAACTCACAATACGGAACATTTTTTTTTTTTGGTCACAAGATTGAATATTCAACTTTCCTGAATATAAGGAAAACAATGTTTCAATTTCTGGACTTCAATTTACACTACTAGAAATTTGTTAAAATTTGATAGATAATCTGTCGGTAAAAATAAATAAATCATTGATGTGGAATTTTACCAATAGTTTAAATTCCCATCAGTAAAATCATCGATAAATGTTCACACTTAATGGTGCCAAACCATTACTGACGGAAATTTAAACCATCGATAAGTAATTATGTTTTCTTTTATAATTTAATTTAAAAACTTAATAAATTACCGATAGATAATCCGTCGGTATTTGAAATTTAAATTTACCGCTAGAGGCTGTTCACCATATTACCGATGGATTTTACATCGATAATGGACAATCAATGAAAAGAATCATTTCATTATCATTTTACCGACGCATTTTACGTCGGTAATAATGACATAGAATATTAAAACACGAATGCTCTATCCGTCGGTAATAATGACATAGAATGTTAAAACATGAATGCCCCTTCTTCTTCCTCATTGTGCTAAAGTTGCTCTTTCTCTTTTTCTCCCTCTCCCTCTCTCTCTCTCTCTCTCTAGTCCCCCATTACGGCCCCAGGCCATTTTCTTGCTACCGGAGCTTCTATTTCACCGTTGGAGACAACCATTGCGTTCATGATATGTCAATGAGTATTTTAATTAGTTTAATTTTTTTATTTAGCCTCTTTTTGTTATTCCATTTCTTTACTTAAAGTTTTTAGTTCTAAATTAATTAACTAACTTAATTTGTTATGTTGATTGTTAAAGATCTCATTTGGAACACTTGATGATTGGTGTATTGACTGACTGGAGTGAGTTGAAAAGCTTTAGGTATATATATTGTACCCGTTTTTAAACTTTAAGAAATATTAGAGACTTAAAATTTCAATGATAGAGTTACAAGATGGAAAAAGGAAGATGGGATTGCATGACAGAGGGAAGATTTAGAGTTTCTTCCTATCGTTTGAATTGTGTGTTGTGGTGTTATATGTCTGCATAATGTGAAGTAAGAGAATGCACTCTAGAGCAGTTGGGGTGATTAAACCAAAATTTTATGAGCAAATTGAAGAATTCATGAAGGCTTATGTTCGAATATAGCAATTTACATGTGAAGAGATAGTTAGGTGTCCTTGTCAAAAATGTAAATGTAAGAGATTTTTAGACATAGAGTCCATTAGATATCACTTGTATAAGGATGGGTTTAAGCCTGATTATTAGGTTTGGACTGAATATGGGGAAGCCCTACCACCAAAGAATCAATTTGGTGTCAATTATATTGGAAGTAGTTCGACTATGGGGGTTCATGTAAGTAACGAAGAGGGTGATAATGATACTTGGGAAGATAACCTTAGTCATTATTAGAAAATAATTTTTGATGCTGCTGGCCATGAGTTGGGAATATATTCTAAACCTTTAAAAGAGGTTTCGTATCTAGATGATAAGATATTTTATAATTTGTTAGAGGCAGTGAATAGATCTTCATGGGAAGGTTGTGTGCATTCATAGTTGTCTTTGGTGGTAACAATATTGAGTAATAAATCTGAGGTGAACCAAAGCTAAAGTTTCTTTGATCAGTGGGCTTCATTGATGAGTGAGATTAGTCTACAATCAGAAACTATCCCAAAGGACTTTTACCAAGCCAAAAGGTTAGTTTCTATGCTTGGGTTGCATGAAGTGAAGATTGATTGATGTTTGAATGGATATATGCTATATCACAAAGATCATGTTGCCTTGACTCATTGTAAATTCTGTGGATTGCTTAGGTTTAAGCCGAAGAAAGAGGAAAGTGTGACATATAAGGATATTTCGCATAACAAATTGCACTATCTACCCCTAATCCCTAGACTTAAAAGGTTGTATGCATCAATGACTTTAGCACCTTATATGAGGTGGCACTTTGAGAACTGAAGGAGTGATAGTATAATAACACATCCTTCTCATGGTGAAGCTTGGCATCATTTTGATCAAACCTAATCTGATTTTGCATCTAATCCTCGCAATATTAGGATAGAACTATGTGCCGATGGTTTTACTCTTAACAATCAATTTAGTAAACCATATTCTTATTGGTCTATGGTTGTTACTCCTTACAATCTTTTGCTTGAAATGTGCATGAAAGTTCATTACTTGTTCTTACCTTGTATAATCCCTGGTCCTGATAATTTGAAGGTCAAGATTGATATCTATCTCCACCCTTTAATTGATAAATTGAATGACTTATGGTGTGATAGTGTTTTGACTTATGACATTTCAACCAAGTAGAATTTTAAGTTAAGGGCAACATTGATATGAACCATCAATGATTTTCTAGCTTATGAGATATTGTCTGGATGGATGACGCAGGGAAAAATTGGTGTGTCTGATATGTATAGAGGATATAAAAGCATTCACTCTAGAGTATGGTGGAAAGAATTCTTAGTTTGACTGTCATATAAGGTTTTTAGATATGAATCATACTTATAGGCATAGTAGGTATGGATTTAGAAAGAATATCATAGAAAGTAAGGAGGCTCCTATTAGACTTATTGATCAGCAAATTTGGGATAAGATTAAGTGACTTCCAAAGATTATAGAAGTTGGTACATCTACTAGATTACTTGGCTATGGAGTATAACACAATTGGACCGAACAAAGTATATTCTAGGAACTACCATATTGGAAAGATTACTTAGTCCGTCACTATTTAGATGCGATGCATGTTGAGAAGAATATATTTGATAATACTATACACACTATGATAAATAATGACCGAACTAAAGATAATGAGAAGGCAAGGATGGATTTAGAGGTATACAATATGTAGACACTTTGAGTTAAATTTATAACTCTTAAGAGATGGTCGTTGGTGTAAGCTTAAAGTCAGTTATACATTGACCTCTGTGTAGAGACAAAATGTATGTAAGTAGGTGCAAGAGTTAACAATGGTGGATGGTTATGCTTCAAACTTGGGTAGGTGTGTGAATGTTGCACAAGGAAAGTTTTTTGGCATGAAAAGTCATGACTGTCATGTATTTATGGAGTGTTTGCTGCTTGTTGCATTGAGAGAACTGCATGATCATGTTTGGAGACTATTGACTGAGTTGAGTGAGTATTTTAGAGATTTGTATTCATTCACTCTCAGGATTGATGATCTTTTGATTATGGAGAAGAACATTTCTATTATTCTTTGTAAGTTAAAGAGGATATTTCCTCCTTGATTTTTGACTCTATAAAGCACTTGTCTGTACACTTGGCCAATGAAGCATTGGTATATAGACCTATCCAATGTAGGTGGATGTACCCATTACAGTAAGAAATAGGAGGGTTCAAAAGAACGGTAAAGAATAAAGTTAAAGTAAAGGGATCAATATGTCAGTATTCAACCAACTTGGCCATGTTACTGGATGATACAAAGATTGATGGTTATTTGGGAGTGAATAGAAATCTGCACATTTACATATATTGCTAAATTGAGATGAAGTGGGGTCATTTAGAAGGTAACTAAATTGTGATGAAGTGGAGTTATTCAGAAGATAACTGATAAACTATTTTATTATGTTCTTTGTTCTATAGTTCCTCAAATCCTATATAATGATAAATTGTGATAAGCTGTTTTCTCTTGTACTTTGTTTCAAACAACTATACGGTCAACAATTTCTTGAACAATTTCCCGAAGGTTCAAATCATTTGTATGTAACAAAGTGATTCTACTTTACTATTCATATTTTTTATTTTTGGATTATTATGTGATTGATATTCCAATCTTTATATTTAGTTACATGATCAGACGAATGGTGTAATCGATCCTCACTTATACAATTTAGCTTGGCATTCGAAAATCAAAGCTATGAGTTGGCTAATGTACCATATCAATGGTTACAAGTTTCATACAACTAAATGAGGAAGGGGGAAGAAAACTGACAATACTGGAGTTTGTATTAGAGGAGATACTAGCGATGAAGAAAGTGACTGGCATGGAGTACTTAATGAAATACTTGAATTGGAGTACTTTGGTGAACTTCTTAAAAAGGTTGTGTTATTTACTTGTGAATGTTGTGATCCAACACGTTCCAAGGGAACACGAAAATACAATCACTATAAAATAATTGAGATTAACCACATTAAAATATATGAAAATTTTAATCCATTTATCATTGCCTAAAATACAAGACAAGTTTATTACCTGCCATACCCTAGAAGATGCAAATCCAACTAGATGGTGGTAATAAAATGCAAACAACTATAGTAGAGCTTGAAGAAGTATATGAGCAAACTTACCAAATTGGTGATCTAATTCCTTCCAGGGTTGTTGTTGATACCGACATCCGCTCCAATCTATGTTCTCTCTCAAGGGAAGTTGACATTGTTGAACTTTCGAGACAACATTCAATATGTTAGGCTGATAAGAGGGAGGCCAGTATTGAGGATGACGATGACGATGACGATGACGATGACAAATTCGACAACGATGTTGAAACCGAGAGTATGAAGATAGTTCTCCACTTTTTGAATAATGAGGTGTCAAGTGTGTTGTGTCTTTATTTAGTTAACATATGTCTTATATTTTCAATTTTGTGCATGTATATTTTGATGTTATAGTTTAATTCTTTGCATTTATAGTTATATGTATATTATGTGTGTTGAATACGTTTATTGATTTATACACATGTTATATAAATCACTTATGGTAGAACGAGGATCTGGTTCTGGACGAGGCAGGGGTGGACTAAGAAAATATGGTTTATCTCCTCACACTCGTGCTCCACCCACCACCTCCACCGCACCTATGTCCACAACTCCCACCACCGCTACTACCTCCACCCCTTCTAGTCATCCTTCATATTCAGTATTCGTAGTTTTTAAGAATTTTTATATTTTTAGAATTATACTATAACAATTTTATTTTATTTTATTTCTTCTATTATTGATAGTTTTATTTTAATTAACAGCGTATATTTTTATATTTTATTATATTTTTATTTATATGGATTTGTAAATAGTTAAAACAATAATTTGAAAAATTTAAATACTAATTTCAAATTTTAACAATATAAACTAAAAAAAAAATCTTTATGTATCAATGAATAATACGTCAGTAATTATAAAAAAATTCGTCGGTTTAATTCTATCAATAACGATTTCTAATGATATTATTGTTGATGTTATTTTAATTATACCAATGAATTTTTTTTCCGTCAGTAATATTCATTTTTTTTTTTACTGACGCATATCTTATTAACAGATCTTTTACATTTTGGTCAACTTTTCCATTGGTAATTAACACATTTCTAGTAATGTTACTTAGGAAAACGACCAGATTTGAAGTTAATATTTCAAAGACAAACCACCTTCACCCCCTTCAAATTCACTAGGTACTTAAGAAGCTAATCACAATTAATATTTCAAACTTTTTTCAGTTTATGCAATATAAGACATATAAACTAAATTATATTATTGATACTAAATAAGACCAGAATGTTCAAAATAACCGGACAAGACAATAAAGGGGTTGTGCTGATTCTTCAGTTTTCAAATATATGATGCGAATCTCAATCAATGTCACATTTATTTGTTGATGGGAAAAAAAAAATCAAAGTCAGATTTCACAACAACTAATTAGGTTAAGATACTTTTGCATTCGTTAATTGTGGATAAAATGAACGAAATTCTACTCGTCGTGCTATATATGTTCCCAGCAATGCAAAACGCAAAACAGAAACGAGGTGCACGTGAAACATTTACAATGAATTGAAGTCTATTATCTCCAAAGTAACTAGCTAGCTAGGCATCAACAAGTTTTCGTCGAATGCTAGATTCTTTTGTAGTGAGCTTGGTAGAATTACCGACCTAGCCAGGAAAATTAAAGAGGTGAAAAGCACACCAAGTACGGCAATGCATATATATGCAGAGTCATCGATTTTAATTTCAATGGCTTTATGTATGAATCTGGTTGAAATTTGACAGTGTCACATGGCCTCGTACATGGAATGGACTGCAACAGAAACTGATTATATGCCTCAACCACTGCTTTATCCTGTAATGACCTGAAGGTTTGATCCAAATTGAGGAGAAGCAACCAAAATGTTGAAGATGATAAGTAGAACTATGAAGAGGATATTATTGTAAGACAATGCCATTACCATAAATATCACTATGTAATAAAAGCAATCAAATGAAAATTCTCTTTATGTACTTTAAAGTCTAGAAAATTTTTTAGATACGCTTACTAAGAAAATGTTTGTGTTTTGAATTATTTATTGTTCAACACTTTAATATATAATTATATCAATTAAAAATTTAGTAAAAATAAAATAAGAGATAATGGTTACTGACACATCTTACATGTTAAATATTAAGTGAAACAGGATTCCTCTTGTGAACTTTTGGAACTATAGGGTTGCAGCTGGATTATTTGTTTGGAGGACCAAATATTATTTTTTCAAGGGGCTACATATTAAAACGTTATAGGACATTGTCATGGAATCAATTCAAGAAAAAACCCAACCGAAAAGATTAGTCCATTAAATGAGATAGCTCATAAACTTTAGTATTATATTTGGATGGCATAACTCCTTAATATGAAACTTGTAAAATTACCACCCCCATTTAAAGGCCAACAACCATGATGATCCACTTTAAGCTGTCCACTCCAAGCAGCTTCTCTCCAATTTTTTCAGGTAGTTCTTTCTCAAATCACTCCTTTTTTAAGTTGCCCCCATGGTGACCATGGCAATCCACTGGAGGCTGCCTACACTGACCGATTTCACTTTGTTCCAAGTAATCCTTTTGCATGTCACTAATTTCCTAGGTTGCTCCCTTTATGTGTCGGCTATGTGTCGGTTTCTCAATGAAAGTATCAATGTTATGTACTCAAACTCAAAGGAGAGCTTAAATCAAAAAACTATCCTATTGAATGGGAGAATCCCTAGACTTAAGTGTTATATTTGGATGACATATGACTCATTGATATAAGACTTATAATAGAAATTTTTTTAAAAACTTGAGAAATAAAAAGAATAAAACCCTAAATTGGTTCTCTAAAGAATTATGGGATATCAATTTGATTTTCGAAAGATTTGTGATATCAACTTGATTTTCGAAATATTTGTGAGACATCAATTTGGTCCTCGAAAGATTAAAATTTATTTCAAATCATTAATATAATAAATTTTTTAAGGGCTAAATTGATATCACAATATTTTTAAAAATTAAATTGATATCCCATAACTCTTTTAAAGACCAATTTGAAATTTTACTTAAAATAAAAAATGTTTAAAGATGAGTTTTGTACGTAGTCACCCCGCGAGCCCTGTTGCCGTTTATTCCTTGCTTGTCTGGAAGGGTTTCTTTCAGTTCAGTAATAATAATATTAAATGGAACTGTGTCTTGCGTTTGGAGTACTCTCTAGTGGTTCAAAAACTCGTTTAGCTTGACTGAGCAACGTGGTTTGAGATTGAAGGCTGAAGTTTGAAAAAATAAAATAAAAATTAGACGAATCAAATATAGCACCTTGCGCACCAAACATGAAAACGAGTTATGGTGTGAATAAACATCTCAAATAGGTCATAGCACATGTCGTGTTGCATGTCAACGTATCCCCATAACAATAGCATATAGTGATAGTTTACATGAATCACGTACAAGTTTCAAATGGACTGCCATGTGGGCTATATATTTTCGCATTAAATGGATCCTGTTTAAGTTAAATTGAGTTAAATGCATTTTACTTCTAATTTATTAGTCTCACTAAAACTTTTCTCTTATCTTTTTGTTTATTCAAAACTTTACTCTTATCCACATAACCAAACACAATAAACCTTAAATTTTGTATAATCTATTATAAACTTCTCATTTTGCTCAAACTAAATTTAATTTAAAATATTGACATAAATTATGAGAATTATATTCGTGCTCATAATTAACTATAGTTATTTTTTTATGACTATTAAAAATGCTCAAAACTCTCCAAACAGAGAGCAGCGATATAAGAAACATCTAATCAAGAACGAAACATCTAATCCAAGTAGAGATTGAATTTCTCTTCTGGAATTATATCTTCAGAATGGGTTCTTCTGGTATTCTTTATGTTGGTTAGATTTGGGATTAGTTTGGGTGTGTTCTTAATTAGATGTTTTATTTTTTGGTTGTTTTTATCTTTTGGTAAATAATTAACTATAATTATTTTAATATTATTAAATATATAAATAAATCCATATTAAAAGATGCAATATTTAACACTGACAAAGATTAACTGTATTGATAAATGAGTTACAATCCCAAAAAGATTATGAAAGTTTAAATTCAAAATAAGACAATTGTTGAGAGTTGAGAGAATTTACTAGTCATGACAACGTATAAAGAGTTACTCTTACGACAATGCTTGTGAAGTGATACCTAGTCAAAGACAAAAAGAAAAGAACACAATATTTAACAAAACAATGAATTAAACCTATAATTAAGTTGATATGGGGAAATATTAATGATTGTACAAATAAATTGATTGATTTATTAACTATTGGATGGGGATGTGAATGGGCCAGACATCTCATAACCCATGCCTGAAATAAGAAAATGAAACCAATATATACGCCTATAGTATGACCATTTCTTTGAAGACTACAAAATGCCTTACTAATAATTTCTTTCCCATTTCCTACTGATTTACCTATAATTTTAGAACCAAATAGACATTTTATCCTATACATTCATGGCTCTATACTCTTTTGATTTTTTTTTTTGGCCCCCCTGCCGGGGGGAGGAATCTGCTTAAGAAGCATTACATAAACCTTACTTACTTGAGTAGATGGGCAGCTGTCCACCAAACTGGCAAAATTATACGCATTTATATCATCATACAATTAGTTCAGCAAACATAATATACTAACAGGCCATATCTTAGGAAATATCGATTATATTATTTTAATTATATATATAGGTAGAATTTGTATAAAAGAAGGTTAGAAATTGTTTTCTCTTTTCAATATTTAATTTATGCTAATTTATTAAAAAAAATGACTTTAGGAGAACTGAGAAGTATTGTAAAATTAAACATAATATTTAATGTATTTAGTCGTCTTAGTTTTCAAACAGTTTTTGCGCGTGGAACTGGCATAAGGTGTCTGAGGTATTGGGGTATAATTTTTCAACCTTCAAACCATTCGCGGTCAACTTGAAGTTTCAAACCCCACGTTAGCGACGACGTCGACAACAACAACAACAACAACAAAGACGCTTCTATTTAAACGCTGTGTATGTCCTCCCTCCCATCCACCAAGCCATTTCATCATATCACAAGCTCAAGGAGATCGTTGCTCATTCAAAGTATACGAAAGCAGCAATTTAGTTTCTTTCTGTCTCCTCGTTTGCCTCACTGAAAGAGAGAGAAAACACAAAATATACACACATGGCATTCTCTTACAGGAAGACCCTCTTCAGAGTTGTGCAGCTTGTGCTGATCGTTCTCATCATTTTCGTTTCTTCTCCGGAATCAGGAGTAGCATGCAGGCCATTGTTTCTACATTCGCAGTGGTCGAGGGAACTGGGGCTTCTATTTCAGTTGCTTCCAAATGGGCCTGCGCCAGGCTCAGGTGGAGATAAGACACATCCCTAAGCCATATCGATGCATGAAATGGACAATCAGCGTGTATGCGTGTATAGCTGACTTACGAGGCTCGCTTGCTTGGCGGTTAACAATATCAACCTCATCAAGTTCTTATCGACTGATATATAGAATTGGAGTAATTAGTATGGTCTCCTTGCAAAACTTTCATGCGTGTAAACGTGTATCGATTTTTTCCATTCTTGATTTTTTTTTTTTTAATGGATTTGATGGTGTTTTGAACACACTAGCTAATGTTTTGTGTTCGAGGTTAGCAGACTTTGATTTTTGCCTTTTTTTTTTTGTTGGACATATAAATATATATATATATGAAATTCAACTTTTGTTATTATTTTGACATATTTTCTAATTCAACAGCCCAAAGTGTATATATGCCCAAGCGTTTCATAGAACTACCCAATTTAAAGGTAATATCAATTTAATACTCTGATTATAAAATCTAATATCTGTTTCATTTCTAAATCAAAAGAACATTTTTCAGTCAATTGTCATAATTAAGAAACTAAATTAATATTAATTTTTTTGGGAAATAAAACATGATGGCCATCACAAATTTTCCATGAGATATCCTTAAATTTGAATAAAAAAACTGCGGAATTTTCGTGAGCCCAAATCAACAAAATAAGTTAAAGAATGAAGGGAATTAATATAAATTTCATCTTCTATTCACATTCCCCGGATGAATAATCTCATACGGTATATATTATATTTTACGAATAATACTTTGTTGATTGTAGGGGCTGGGCACATTCTTCTTAAGCAAAGTTTCTTGTCTGAGTATTATGACTAAAAAACATTTACATTATGAAAGTTTTCATAATAGACTAACCTAACTCAAATCACAATAATTAGATTCCAATACTTTAGATATTAGTAATTTAGACAAAAAAAATCTTTAATATCCATTATTATTATTATTTTTTTATAAAAGAAGAATATTATTAAGAAGAAAAGAATGATACAAGGAGATGGGAGGATAAGAGATTCTCTTTACAAAAGCAATAACAAACAAAATAAAAAGATATCAATGAAGCATGACTTTCTAATCTCTCAACATATCTGAGGGAAAAATTCATCTAAAAAAATCATAAGTTTTACACCAAACATAGGCCAAATGCCTAACTCTATCCCACAAAATTTGCTTGTCTGAAAATCTATCAATGAAGGTGTGAGAGTTATGCTCCAGCCAAATACACTAAACAATGGCATATATGGCACAATGCCACAATGATTTGGCCTCTTTTCTTTTCCCAAACTTAGCAAAACTAGTCAAGAAGAGCTGTTCTAAGGTTGTCAGACACACCCAACACTCATCAAAGATGCTAAATAAAGGATTCCATAAAAAGTCAGCCATAGGACAATACAAAAACAAGTGTAATATTGATTCTAAATTTACCCCACCCATGACACATACATTAGGGAAAATAGCCTTGTGTGGCCTTTGAACTTGCAAAATATCATTGGTATTAATTCTGTTAAGCACAACTGTCCAAATAAAGGATTTGATCTTAGAGGGAGCTTTGGACTTCCAAATACGTTTATCAAGGTGGAAACAAGTTGTGTTTGAGGAATGAGTTAGACACCGAAAATAAGATTTGCAAGTAAACAATCCAGCGGGATCAAGAGACTACAAACTTTTATCTAGACTAGAAGACAAACAAACATAATTAAGTAGACTCAAAAAACCACTAACTTGGAGGACTCTATATCATTAAGGTTTCAAAAAAGGTGGAAGTGCTAAGAATGAGTAGATTTCTACACACTTTGAAACCCATTATCATTAATACATGCATTATTTTTTTTCACTTTTTCACTTGCTCACTCCTTTAGTTAAGGTCATAAATAATCTTGGTATTTGGAATGAATATGCAAGTTTAAATTCAAGAGAATAATTCTTATACAAAATATATAATTAATATGAGGAGGGATCTAGTGACAACGGTGTAAAATTTGATATATTTACATTTTCAATAACTTTTTATAGAACATAATTTTTATCAATTAAACTGTTGAATTATAATTACATATTTTGTTGATCATTTGTTGCCAAATTTTAAAAAAGAAAAAATTAGACATCAATAAAAATGTCAATCTTACTATTTGAATTCAAGAGAGGAAATTAAATTGATTGTGTTCAGTAAAATTTTTTTGAGATTAATTTTAATATAATATTAGTATAAAGTATTTTATTTTTTTAATTCTTAATATAAAATATTTTATATTGCCAATCAATTATGTTTGACTATAGATATGATTTTTGAGATAATTATAGTAAAAGTTAAATATTTACATTGATATAACAATATAAAATTAAATAATAATATTTTATATTAACAGTATATTAAAATTAAATTTATTTTGTAAATAAGTATCCATAATATAAAATTTTATATATATATATATATATATATATATATATATATATATATATAACTCTCCTATTCAGTTTGTATTGAATTTATTATCAAATTTAAACTTGAAATAGGATCCAATTTAACTATATTTTTATTTTTATTTTAATTAAATTGATTTAGTTTTGAACACACTAAATATGAACCCAAATTTAATGCTTTATATTGTTTTATGTTTGCTTATTTTGTTTTGTGGCGTGTCATCCAATTTAATGTGTCCGATCAGGCAACAGTACTAGCGTAGGTGGTTAAATGACATCGCTTTGATCGAATACATACGATTTAGCACTTTACTCGGTGCTCTTTAACGTCGCTATTGTTATTAATTTTCTGATAGTGACTAATGGTGCATTTGTGTCGTTTAAAAAAAAATAATTATAAAATTTAAATTTTATATATAATTAAAAAAATTAAAAATTATTTTTTTAAATTAAAAATTATTTTTTTAAATTAAAAATTATATTTTTAAATTAAAAATATTTTTTAAATTTTAATTATTTTGAAAAAATTATTTGAATACACAAAAAAGATATTTTTCAATAGAAAAGGTTTTTGCGCTCCCAAATGTACCCTAAGTCATACATATTAGAGGCTTTACCTTGGAGAAGTGTTAGTTGGACGTAAATTTTGAGACATCAAAGTAATGTTTACAGTTTGACAGAAAGAAAAAACAATTAGAGAATTTTTTTATATTAATTTTTTCTTCTGGAGGGAAAAGGGAAAAGGCAACTATGAGAGTGTCTAAAACAATGTTTAATTTTGATGTTAAAAAAAAAATTTCTCTTTATTTTGTTACCAGTAGTTGACTTTTTTTTTTTCAACTATCAAAAGGTCAAGGAAAAGGAAAGGCTATTACATTTTATGACTAAAACATAGTAAAAGCATTAATCAGAGTTATAAATAGTCTCCAAAGAAGATTAGTGAGAGCAAAATTTCCATCCTTATTATACAGTGGAATCAACCTCACTAGCCTGTTAATACATGAATATAAATTATTTTTAATTTAATTAAATACAAAATGATTTGTGCAAATTTAAGAATTCGCAAAGAAATTTTTTTATTATTTGAATTTTATAATTAATGTTAAAAAAAAGTTCATAATTGGATAAATTATTAGTCAAATTATTACTAAAACAAGGGAAATTAAGAAGCACATAATAGAATGGGTCAAAAGTGCAGCCCCATTTGTTTACTCAAAAAAAGAAAAGGTCAAAACTGCACAACACATGGTATATGTGCTTGTTTATTATTCAACATTGAACCAAGCAGAAGAGATGCCGCGTTACATGTGAGAATGTCGATTTAATTAGTTTTAGCATTATTTCCTGTTTCCACGATGGGCCTTGTTCATTTTTAACTGAGTTATGTTATTTATACGTAATTTTAGGACACCAAAATATGATATTCTCTCGTATAAATTTACGGTATATTATATTATCTTGATATATACTTATCTTAATTCTCACCCACTTACTAATTTAGTGTCTCATTCTATGTCTTTACATGTTACGCTCTAAAATCATTTCTGTTTTTGACTTGCCTAGTTTGAGTGAGCCACGCACCTCATGACTAACAAATATGTAACAAGTCAGTTCCTCAGCACTAATGGTTTGCTCAGCTTCATCCCATTAGATTGTTGCCGGTTCAAGACAGTACTCCATCCATCCAAACCCAGCAATATATGTAACATATTGTGAATTTAATTATGACCAGGATACATGGTGGAATAAACATGCCGTAACAATTGCACACTCATACTGTGGGTCCTAGAATATCCAAAGTGGGTCATATGTCCGTGGCTGGAACGTAATCTAGTGATGTTGATTGACTTCTCAGTTCTCAACTTCTCATGGTTTGAAATTGAATTTAAGTTAGAACGAATCAAATACGAGTAACTTGGACGCCAAACACCCATGCATACACGCAGGAAAAGAATAGTCTACTTTAAAAGGGATTGAGTTATGCGATTATTATTATAAGTATAGCTGGGTCAAACTCGAAAGTTAAAATACAGTAATAAAGAATGCACTTATTATTAAATTTACTTATAGTCAAATTTATATGATTTAATTTTAATATATTAATATAAATTTTTTTTATACCATCAATTAATCATATTTAGATATATCATAAAACTGTTTCACTCTTACGATAATTATATCAAAATATAAGAGATAAGATATAAATAAATGAAAATTTAACGTAACAATTTATCAAAATTAATCTCATTTTATATATTCCCCATAAGAAAATCATATTGAACTCTCCATCTAGTTAATTTTCAACATAGATGTAAACGTGTCGTCTGGTTAATTTTCAACATAGATGTAAACATGTCATCTTGCGTGAGAACAATGACCATATGGTTTAGTATAACATTCCTAACCCTCCACCCCCCCGGGCGGGGGCCAAAAAAAATTGATGGAAAATGATTATGTCTCAAATTAAAGGGCTTAAACATCAACCACTGGGTTGTTTTGTTTCTTACCGAAGATTAACATGAAATAATAATCAACCTCAAAGAATCTATTACATCAGTGTTGCAAAGATGTGTGTACATATTCTGCACGAGATTATATTGAAATGGAATTTGAATACTTGAATATATGAAAATAATGTTTGAAGAAAAAAAAATATGAATACATAAACTGAGACAAGTAACAGGACTCGAAATAATCGATACAATCTTGAAACTTCTGCAGCGCAATGTAGTTACTACAATTGCACACAGCTTATCGATAACTTAAGGTTCATATCTCGGTTGCCTATATATATATATATAATTTCAAGATGGCTTTAGGGATGACCGGGATTTCCGCCTGACCCTGGAGAACCGCCATTTGGAAGCGACTGAAAAAGAAGCCCGAGTTCCCTGGACCACTGCCCATGTAGCAATAGTGGTCTGCATGCTACTCCAGATTCAGGAGAAGCAACAAAAATGGTGAGCACCATCAGCACAAGCTGCAGAGCTGTGAACAGCATCTTCCTGTAAGAGAATGCCATATGTATATGCTCTCTCTCTCTCTCTCTCTCTTTCAATAAGTAAATGAGGAAACAGAAAGAAAAAAGCTCTTTTCTGTGCTTTGAATTAGTGTCTATCTATGTATCTATCTATTATGCTTTCGATGTCCCCTTAAGAGCTTTTGAAGCAGTTTAACTCGGCAGTAACAGTTAGAGCTAGAATATTATGAGCTTGTGATATGAAATGTTTTGGTGGAAGGAGGGGACACACACGCACAACGTTTATATAGGGACTGGTACGGTATTGAGTAGTAATCTATGTTCAAATGGAGCTATGAATATGATGAATTGACCCGTAGCCGATATGCTGGTTTGAAATGTGGTTTTGCTTGACTACGAACGTACTGAAGGTTGGAAAATTGGAAACGCAATCCGGTGTTTGAAAATCGAATAAGCTGACTAATTTAAGACTTATGTATTAGAGAAGAAAATTAGGTTAAATATTAAGTGGATTTTACTATAGATCTCATGTATTCTTAGCAGCAATTAAAATTAATATTAATTCGAAATTATAATTATATCATTTTAGCTATTCCAATTGTGCATAATCAGTAAAATAATAAGTCAAACTAAAATCTACAGTCACATATATACCGAAATTTACATTCATATATATACTCGTGTCGGTATGCTCAGTGAATGAGAATCGCATATAATATATATAATTGGATGCAAAAAAGAAATTATAAACATATAGTTTTTTCTATAATTAAGATTTTAGTTACTAAGAATTCATCAAAACAAAAAAAATATGGCATCGGTACCTTCGAATGTGTATATACTAAGAGGGAAATTCTTGAGCACGTGGCTAGAACGGCATAAGTTGTCATACTAAGCGGGGAATTCAAATCAAAATCGTGAAAAAAAAAAATTCATTTGATGAATTCAAAAATTTTAAGCCACAAGGAAGCAACATAGGAAAAGGGTGGGTTCTTGAACACGACCCAGACCACCGCTTAGCCTTGAAGCAAAAGCAAGTAAGCTCATCATCTTCTTCTCATTGTCACGGAGTCTTCCGCGACCACTTCATCTTAGCGGAACTAATCTTTCCTCAGCATTGATCCAACTGATTTAATTTACTATAAAGGACTTATTCAAACTATATGAATAATGTTATTTCAACATAGAAAATATACATTAAGAATAAAGAGAGAGAGACACAAAGTTCTAACTCCACTTATATCACCAAATACTTTGTGTGATTGTTTCTTTTTCTTGAATATCTATTTTTGATATTCATTTTCTATGTATAGATAACATTATATATATATAAAATTCTACCACTTAAGAAACTTTGTATAGGAATTGCATTTCATTTTTTCTCAAGGTTTAAGGTGATAATCATTTATTAAAAAAATCATTAACATTTTGTTTTCATAAAATATAAATAAGTGAATCATTAATTTATATATAGATTGATTAAAAAACTATTTTCATACTTTTTAAGGTAAAATGCACAAACCACCCATAATGTTTGTCAAAATGATGTCAAATCCCAATTTCACCTTAATATTGCACTCCATCCCCATAAGCTTGAGGGTGAATTATTTTTAGGAGACATCCATACTCAATCATAGTTAAAGGCGAGTCATAAGATGCCCCATGTTTTGCACCATTGCTAGTTCATTTTTTTTTTGAAGCGTTAGATCTTATTTAAACTATTTAGATTTAAAAATATAATAATTATATAAAATTATGAAATAAGATAACAACTTTTAAAATTATTAAACTATCTCATTTATCTTTTCTTTCTCTCCTTCTACAGGGATGTTCTTTTCCACTTAATAGGTATCAAACAATATAATTCACAAATAAATTTGAACTACATCAAGCTTTAATTTATTAGTTTTAAAAGTAACAAGATAAACAGGCTCGCATATTAAACAACTCAACTAGTTTATCTTTTTCTTTAAAAGAAAAAATTCTATACACTTTGAGAGATGTTCTTCTCACTTAACAAGTCCCAAACAATATAATTCACAATTAAATTCAAACTATATCGGACTTTAATTTATTATTTTTAAAAGTAAAATAGCAAATAGCTCAGCCTATTTACTCGTTGTGCTAGTCTATTTATCCACAAAAATTAGATGGATTAGGTTGTAAAAGGTTTGACCTGTTTAAAATTTTTAACCTAATCCAACTTATAAGTTAAATGAGCTAACCCAACGCTAACCTGCTTACCTATGTATTTTAACAAATAAAAAATTTTGTTTGGCTATAACTTTGCCCTTCTTTGCTAATTTTTATTTTTATTTTAAAAAACTACAGTTTTATATATATAATTTTTTAATTTTCATTTGGATGTAGTTTGAAATTTACTTGTAAATTATATCCAAGCATATAGATTATTTTTTAAAAGATAAACAAGCCGATGTGCTTAGGCTTAGAGCCAACTTTAAATAGATTTGACTAATATATTGCTAACCTGTTTAGCTAGTTATATATTTTATTCAACTCATTTGACCCACTGGCCTAAATGAGTTATGTTGACTCGTTTCATACCCCTGAGAAAAGGAAGGGAGAAAAAATATATAAAATAGTTTAATAATTTAAAAAATTATTAACTTATTTTATAATTTGATATAATTATTGTATTTTTAAATTTGAATCGTTCTTTTTTTTTTTCTTTTCTTTCTTTGAATTTGGATTGCTCAAATAATATTAACGGTTAAAAGTAAATGGACCACATGGTCTAAAAGATAGGTGAACTATCTTATAATTTTCTATTAACTATAATTGAGTTAATTTGGATGTCTTTTAAACCTAACTCACCCTTAAATTTATGGGGTGGAGTATAATTATATTGAGGGAAAAATAAGGTTTAGTACCATTATAACAAACCTGTGATTTTTACATTTTACCATGGTTTTTATTTTTATTAGTATCCAACGATCAGTTTGCGTTTCTTTTAACAATATACCTTCATGAACATAATTTTATCTTCTGTTTCTCTTGCTACAAATTAAACATTCATGGTTGTATCACTTTTTGAAATTGTTGGTGATAAAAGTCATGTAACTTTGTGGCAGTAAAGGAAAAATTTAGAAAGCACTAGAAAAGAAAAACAAAGAAGAATATTTTATTTGTTAATAATCCACTCATAAAGCAACCTATATTTCTTCCTTTTTAAAATATTTCTCGGATTAAAAAATTATTATGTTTCATCGATTTATTTGTAATTTTAGAAAATAAAGAAAACATCAATCATATTTTTTTTGTCTTATATTTTCTTATTTTATGAGATTCTTAAAATGAAAGTTACTTAATAATTTTTTTAAAAAGATACATTTTTTGAAACAGAAAGAGTATTTAAGTGAAAAACTGATAATTAAAGTACATCACATATAGGTGCTCACTTTAATTTAATACTAGCCGGGCATGCGATTCACAAATGAAAGAGCTTATTGCGCTAGAACATGTAATGTTTATATACAATACTGCCTCTGGTCATTGTTCTTGTGTAACACGACATGTGTGTTTTAGACTTTTAGGTTTGTCATAAATATTTAATTGTAATAAGTAATAACACTCGTTTTCAGACACACGCTCTTTTCCCCGCTTCTATGCATGGGTGTTTGGGGTCCAAGTTACTCGTGTTTGATTCATTCTAATTCTAATCTAAATTCAATTCCAAACCTTTTCAAGCCATGAGAAGTTCAGAACTAAGAAGTCAACCCCAACCACTAGGGTACGTTCTAGCTACGGAAAAAAAGCCACTTACCATTAGGAAACACTGCGATATCAAGCATGTGGGCGCGACCGCTAGTGCATGTTTACACCCTGTACAATATATAAATGTACTAATTAAGATCATTTGCTAGCAAAGGAGAAATTAACTCGGTGTTAGGTTTTTTTTATTGATATCTTTTTATTAATATTTATAATAATATATATTATTGTTTTTAATTTTTAAGTTTTAAATTTTTAAGATTTTTGAGAAAAAATAGAATATTATTAATTTAGGATGTTTGGTTTGTTTTAAAAAGTTTTTCTTTTGTATTGGTACATTTTTGTTGGAAGTGGAGCTCAAAATTCAGAGAGATACTTTCTCTTTCAAAATAACTATCACTTTGATTAAATTGACATATTTTTAAGTTAATATTTTTAAGTTAATATATATTAACTTAAAAATATGTCAATTTAATCAAAATAACAATTATTTTAAAATAAAAAAGTATAAATTAATAGATTAAGTAAAAAATCATAATAAAAAGTAAAGTGACATATTTTGAAAAAAATTTTTAAGGCAATAAGAATGTATTTGGTTAAACTTATGGTTAACACTCTATGTTTTAGCCCAATATGCTTTCTCATTTGTGAATTACGTGTCCAACTCAGCACCCTATGGTGGTGAGGTAGATAGGCTTATCCCTCTAGACACATTTAGATGGACAAGAATGAAGGAATTTAGACGGGAGAAAAAGACTTTTGGTAAAGAGAAGTGATAGGTAAATTTATTTTTTGTAGGATATTATATTAATTTATTATTTATTTATTATTAGATGGAATATGAAATTAATCTAAGTAGGATATTCTATACTCTATTTAATAATAAATAAGTGATAAATTAATAAGATATTTCATAAAAAGTGAATTCTCTTAATTTTTTTTTTCAATAAATCTGCATTATGTGGGAGTTTCAAAAATAAGTGGACGAAAATAGAGTTTTATCTCATGTAATCTGTCAAATTTTCTTTATTAGTTCTCATAAATATTTGGGGAGAAGGTATTTTATCCTTTAATTATATTTATATGTACTTCAACTATTATATTTTTAAAAGATGCAAATTGATTCTTAAATTTTTTTCAAATATTTATTTTAGCTAAAATAGATATACTATATCTCTTTTTACTTTAATTATGTGCAAATTGACTTCTTAATTTTTTTTAAACATGTAATATAATATCCTAAAATTTCTTAAATATAGATTATTTTTATTAATAATTAATGGAAAAGTTAACAGAATGGTTGATTTGAATATTTAGAAAAGTACTAAGGGAGCCGATTTACACTTTTTTAAAATCTGAGTGTTAAAATGCACATAACCTATAGCGTAAAGGTAAAATATTTTTTTTTCCAAATATTTTACGGTTCTTTCAATTTGAGATACCTTGGGACATTATTGAAGCTAAGGGAAAGAACACCGTTAGATAATTTGACCTCTACCCTCCCCCCCCCCAAAAAAAAACCACACAAAGAAAAAAAAAAAAAAAAAAAAACCGGGTCCCGTTTGTCTTTCCTTCTCGTTACAAATGTCTAAACATACCATAGGATTAAGAATTGATGGATGGCTCACTGGGGAATAGAAATGTGTTGTCCCTTTGTGACCTAGTCTTGATTTTTCAATATATAATACATGCTTGTAACATCTCACACGATACACTCAGCGTCTACAGGATTGATATTGGCTTACATCCAACTTTAGAGAAGGCATATCTGTCTGCATCTCATTGAAAGGAGAATACTGGTCCAACTCCTCAGCTTTGTGATGCTCTGTCTCCAAATTCTGGCGGGGCCTTCTTGGCTCCAATAGTGGAAATATGGCATTCATTTTTCTCTCAGAAAAATTAATGTTGTTTGATGGTTAATTTGTTTTGACTGGTAAGTTTACATTAAGGATTTACGGATAATTTATCAGAATATGATCGAGCCTTTGTTTGAACATTGAATTGAATTGGACATTGGGCCGCACATTAAATGAAGTGATCTCAAATTTAGATTTTTTAAAAATTAATTTTTGAGGAATGCTGATAAATTGTGGAGGTCATACAATGTGCCATGCCTATGCTTAGCTGGCAACTGTTTGAATTGTTGATTAAATGAGTACATAGTTTAACGATCATTTAAGTGCACCATATATAATTGATCAATTAAGTTGAAATAAATATAAAAGGAGCACCCCCCCTCTCTCTCTCTCTTCTATCTCTCTTCTCTTTCTTCTGCCCCCGGGGAATTAAGGTGCCAGATGGAAAATGATTATGTTTCCAATTAAAGAGCTTATACGTCAGCCACTGGGTTGTTTTGTTTTTCACTAAAGATTATAACATGCAATAATAATCAACCAACAGAATCTATTACATCAATGTTCCAAAGAAGCGTGCACATATTCTGTACGGTATTATATTGAAATGGAATTTGAATACATGAATATATGAAACTGATGTTTGAAAAAAAAAAATGCGAATACATAAACTGAAACAAGAAACAGGACTTGAAATAATCGATACAATCATGAAGCTTCTGCAGCGCAATGTAGTTACTCCAATTGCATATCAGCTATCAACATCTTAACGTTGGTTGATATATTGGTTGCCTATATATATATATATTTCAAGATATGGCTTCAGGGATGACCGGGATTTCCGCCTGACCCTGGCGAAGGGTCATTTGTAAGCGACTGAAAAAGAAGCCCGACTTCCGTGGACCACTGCCCACGTAGCAATGATGGCCTGCATGCTACTCCAGATTCAGGAGAAGCAACAAAAATGGTGAGCACCATCAGCACAAGCTGCAGAGCTGTGAACATCATCTTCCTGTAAGAGAATGCCATATGTATATGCTCTCTCTCTCTCTCTCTCTCTCTTTCAATAAGTAAATGAGGAAACAGAAAGAAAAATGCTCTTTTTTGTGCTTTGAATTAGTATCTTTCTATCTATATAACTATTATGCTTCCGCTATCCCCTTAAAAGCTTTTGAAGGGGTTTAACTCGTTTAGTAAAATTTAGAGCTCGACTACTATGAGCTTGTGATATGAAATCTTTTGGTGGAAGGAGGGGACACACACAACGTTTATATAGGGACTGGTATGAGTAATCTATGTTCAAATGGAGCTTTGGTGAATTGACCCGTACCCGATCTGCTCGTTTGAAATGTGGTTTCGCTTGACTACGAACGCACTGAAGGTTGGAAAATTGGAAACGTAATGCAGTGTGTTTGAAAATCGAATAGGCTGACTAATTAAGACTTATATAGAGAGAAGAAAATTAAGTTAAATATTACGTGGATTTTACTATATATACATGTCATGTATTCTAATTAGCAGCAATTAAAATTAATATTAATTCGAAATTATAATTATATCACTGTAGCTATTCCAATTGTGCATAATCAGCAAAATAATAAGTCAAACTGAAATCTACATTCACATATATACTGAAATTTACATTCATATATATACTCGTTTGTAAACTCCGTGGGTATTTTCAGTGAATGAGAATGGCATATAATATATATAATTGGATGCAAAAAAGAAAGTATAAACATAAAGTTTTTCTATAATTAACATTTTAGCTACGCACAATTCATCAAAACAAAAAAACAAAAAATATGGCATCGATAATTTCGAATGTGTATATACTAAGAGGGGTATTCTTGAACCCGTGGCTAGAACGGCAAAACTGTTCATACTAGGGGGAATTCAAATCAAAATCGTGAAAAAAAAATATTTCTTTTGATGAATTCAAAAATTTTAAGCCATAAGGAAGCAACATAGGAAAAGGGCGGATTCTTGACCATGACCAAAACCACCGTTTAGTCTTGAACCATCAGCAAGTAAGCTCGTCATCTTCTTCTCATTGTCACGGAGTCTTCTGTGACCACTTTGCCTTAGTGGAACTAATCTTTCCTCTGCTTTGATCCAACTGATTTAATTTACTATAAAGGACTCATTCAAAGTATATGAGCAAGTTATTTATACTTAGATAATTACATTAAGAATAAAGAGAGAGACCGAAAGATTTAACTCCACTTATATCACCAAATACTTTGTATAATTGTTTCTTTTTCTTTAATATCTATTTTTTATATTCATTTTTCATGTATAAATCACATTCCTCAAAGTATATATATACATTTTTTAAAAATTAATTCTACCACTTAAACTTTGTACTGAAATTGCAATTCATATTTTTTTTTTCAAAGTTTAATGTGATAATCATTTAGTAAAAAAATCGTTAACATTTTGTTTCATAAAATATAAATAATTGAATCATTAATTTATATATTGATTGGTAAAAATGTATTTTCGTAGTCTTTATATTAGTATCCAATGATTACCATTAGTTGGTGGCAGTTTTTGACGCTCTTCCCTAGTGCTTCTTTGGCTTTGTTCTTGAGGGGGCGGCTGGTTTGTAGGGGTGTTCATTATCGAACCGAACCGAATTTTACCGCAAAATCGAATTGAAAAAATCAAAAATTGATCTAAAACCGAAAATTTTGGTTTTTTTTTTGTTTTTTGTTTTCCAAAAAATCGATCGGTTCAGTTCCAGAAATTGAAAACCGACCGAACTGAACCGAACCGAATATGTGTGATATATATCTACTTATTTTCCATATGTACCCTTAGTTATATAATATATTGACCATCGTTACTTTACTCACTCACTCTCTCTCACATGGTCAGACTCATTCACGAGACTAACAGTAAAAAAGTAACACTACACTACTGACTACACTAACTAGTACCTACTCTCACTCTCCTCACTCCTCAGCCACTCTCAGTCTCAGTCTCTTACAACTCTTAGTGAAAGTGTGAAAACCTATTTCCCATTTCCCTCACTTCCTCAGCCCTCATTCGGTCATTCCCTCTCTCTTTTTTGTCATTGCCGGTGGCGTCCATAGTGACACCAGATCGGTATCCCTCTCCCTCATATTCCCGTCGCTGTCGTCCATCCAGATCCACGCCAACGCCATGTTCATCCAGATCCATGCCGTCACCACCATCGGCGTCCTGTCCAGCTCGTTCCACATCTCTTCGGCGCCGTCACAGTCCATGGGTCCAGTGCTTCAGAGTCTAGTCCATCCCAAGCCCGAACCATGTCTGAGGTATTTGATTCTTTCTTTAGCTTTTCCCCCTTTTGAGTTCAAAGTTGTTTCCTTATTAGAATCTAGAAGTTCTTGATGCATTCTGATAACTGAAAAGGTATACGTGGCTTTACATTGTGATGGATTATCTTGTTTTCGATTTTGAATAGCTCAAAAAATTGGAGGAGCTGGGATGGTTTTGTCTTGTTATGCAAATCTGATGGGCGTAAGAAAATAGGTGCCCTTTTATAATTTTTTCCTTTATTTTCTTTAAAATGTACTTTTGAAATAAAAGGCAAAAGCAATTGGAAATGCATAATAAAGATTTGTTTTTGAAAAATAAGATGTATATTTTTTGAAACTGGAAATGCAGAAGCAATTGAAATAAGATGTATATTTTTTGTTTTGAAAAAATGTATTTTTCTTGTGACATATTTGTCATCTGATTCCTATTTTATAATAAAGGTTCCATGAATTTTAACATTCACTTTACAACTCTCCTATTTTCAGTTATGTATTTTTGGATTTTGATTTTTTGAATGGTTACTAATGGGCTTGATTCATATGCAAGCAGAAAACACTCAAAATAATGAAGGAAACACAACTGGAAATGCAGAATCCATCCGGTCTTCAACAGAAACCAGTGCGGCACAAGCTAGAGCCCAAGTTCCCAAGCCTAATAAAAAGAAGAGGAAGGTTACAGAAACTCCAGCTAATGATGAAGACAATGATGAGTCAGATCCGAGTAAGAGAAAACCCTCTAGACCTAGATCTTAGACTTGGGAACATTTTACAAGAGATCCTAATTCTAAGGGATCATATCCTAGGGCTAAATGTAATTGGTGTGGGGCAAGTTATGCATGTGATTCTCATAGAAATGGTACTACTAATATGAGACATCATTTGTTGAATCAATGTAAGAAATTTCCTAAAGAACTTGAGCCTAATCAATCTATACTTAGTCTCCAACAACTAAAAAAGGAAGAGGGGAAAGGGATTGGTAGTGTATTTGCTGCTGTATCTTTTGATGTTGATGCATGTAGAAATGCCCTTGCTAAGATGATCATTGTGGATGAATTGCCATTCAAATTTGTTGAGGGTGAGGGATTTCAATATTTTATGAGTGTTGTGCAACCTAAGTTGTCTATTCCGAGAAGGATTACGGTTGCTAGGGATTGTTGGAATCTCTACATGAATGAGAAAAACAAGTTGAAATATGTTTTTGGTCAATCAAATCAAAGTGTTTGTCTTACTATTGATTGTTGGAGTTCTGTGCAAAATTTGAATTATCTTTGTCTAACTATAGATTTTATTGATAATGATTGGAAATTGCAAAAAAGAATTATCAATTTTTGTCTTATCAAGAATCATAAAGAGGAAACAATTGGTAGAAAGATTAAAAGATGCCTTTTAGGATAGGGGATATCTAGAGTATTCACTATCACTATTGATAACGCTAGCTCCAATGATCTTGCTATTTGTTACTTAAAAGGTAAAATGGAGGATTGGAATTCACATCCATTGAAAGGAGAGTATTTGCATGTTAGATGTTATGCACATATCTTAAGCCTTGTTGTTAATGATGGTTTGAAAGAAATGCATGAATCTATTAGTAAGATTAGGAATGCTATTAGATTTGTGCGTGCTTCACCTGACCGCATGGATAGATTTAGAAATGTAGTAAAGGAGGCTAGGATACAAGATAAGTGTACTGTGCAACTAGATGTTCCTACTAGATGGAACTCTACTTATATTATGCTTGAGAGTGGTTTAAAATTTCAAAAGGCATTTAACAGGTTGGGGGAGAAAGAAGCAGAGTATGCCTTGATGCAAGGTGGTATTCCTAGGAATGATGATTGGGACAATGCAAAAGTATTTGTGAGGTTTTTGAAGATTTTTCATGATGTCACAAAGAAAGTATTAGGTTCTTTGTTTGTGACTTCTTCCTAATAATTCCATGAGTTTTGTTTGATATTGAACACATTCAAGACTTGGGATGGAAGTTTAGATCTGTTGCTTGGGAGCATGGTTGAGAGAATGAAAGCCAAGCATGGTAAGTATTGGGGTAATATTAAAAATATCAACATGATGATTTTTTTTGCTGTGGTTCTTGATCCTCGGTACAAGCTTAGATTTGTAGAGTGGAGCTTTGAAAAGCTTTATGAAAAGGAGGATGCTGAATTTTTGAGTGGAAGAGTGAAAGAGACATTCAACAAGATGTTTGTCAGCTATAAGCTCTTGAATGGTGGTGATCAATCTCAAACAATGGCACAATCATCACGTGAGATGGATGCAACAAATATGGCAGCTGCAGAAAATTCTTCCTTTGCTTTGGAATTTAAGAAAGACATGCATTTTAGTGAGAGCATGAACAAGAATGAGGTGGATTTGTATCTCATGGAGGGTTTAGAGAAGATAGCTCATAATTTTGATATCCTGAATTGGTGAAAGGTAAATTCTACCAAATATCCTACACTTGGCCAAATAGCTAGGGATGTATTGGCTATGTCTGTGTTTGCAGTAGCTTCAGAATTTGCTTTCAGTATCGGGGGAAGAGTACTGCACAATTATAGGAGTTCTCTAGCTCCAAAGACAGTTGAAGCTTTAATTTGTACACAAAACTGGTTCCGCTCTTCACCATTGTCAACTGATTTTGAGGAGCTTATTGAAGATTTTGAGAAGTTAGAATTAGCTATGGAAATTATCTTTTGTTTTATCTTTTATATTTTGTTAATATGTGTTCTTATCTAATATATAATTATGCATTGATGGATACTAATTAACTATTAATTTGTTGTCCAGAAATTGCACCAACCCCGCAGCCTAATGATGATGACTCTGGTGCTGAATCTGATTAATCATGGTGGCTGGTCTGATTTAATTTGTTGGCTGATTTGGGTTATGAAATCTGTCTTAATATGGCTAATTGGATTTGACAATTGTGTGGCTCATTTGGTTGTAAGTTCTAGTTTATTTTATCTTTCTAGTACTGCTGGAAATCTGGTTGTGGTTGTAATTTGTACTTATTGTAGACTTGTTTGTTTTAGCTTTAAACAATTTGTATTTCAGTTGATACTTGATACACTTGGCCTTATTGAGCCTGATAATGATTATGATTTTGCTAGTTTTATAATTCTGTTGCTTGTTGGATTTATATTCTGTTAGATTTTTTTTAGCTATGACATTATCTGTGCTGTGCAATAAAAATGCTGATTTGGCTTTGCAATGTGGGAACACTAATTGCTGCTGAACCACTGGTAGTGGCTAGTCTTGACATGCTTATAAATTTTTGACTGAGCCAAAGACTAGTAGAACAATTATGTGTTATATTAGACTCACTGCAAGTGGTTTATTTCTTCCCAAAGATATGGAATATGCTGGGCTCGTATCTTTTCAATAGTAATTATGCTTGTCTCTTTGTTATCACTAGTTTATTAGTTTTTCTCTTATTCAATGATGTTTGGATTAACCGATTAAGCACAAACAATTTTCTTTTTTCGCCTCAGATGCAAACATTGAAAATGAGTGAGGTGGTTTCTTATTGTCTATGTTATTTGGTCTTTGCTTGCTATTTTGGTAACTGCTCCGTGGCTTTAAAATGAAGTCTGTTAAAAAGAGCAGTTTTTGATATAGTGATTCACTCTTCTATAATTTTATGATTCTATTTTTTGATTGAATATTCATAATACTATTTTTTATTATTAGTTATGAGCAGTTTATAATTCTTTTTGAATGTGAAATAGGGGTTAAAACAGGTTATAAGAAAATCAAAAACCAACCGAACCAAACTGCATTTGGTTCGATTCGGTTTGCCTGCAGAATAGGGAACCGATCGGTTGGTATTTTCCATCAACTGATCGGTTTGGTTCGGTTGGATTTTGGTCCAAAACCGAACCGAAATCGACCGCGAACACCCTTACTGGTTTGTGTAATTTGCTGGCTTGGTGTTGGTCTTGTTGTTAATACGATCTTGGATTCTTGTGCTTCTCTTTTGGCTCTTCATTTCTAGTGAGTCAGAGAGCTTTTACTATTAAAAAAAAAAATCCAACGATTAGTTTATGTTTCTTTTTACAATATGCCTTCATGAACATAATTTTATCTTTCTGTTTCTCTTGTCACAAATTAAACATTCATGATTATATCACTTTTTAAAATTGTTGGTGATAAAAGTCATGTAACTTTGTGGCAGTAAAGGAAAAATTTAGAAAGCACTAGAAAAGAAAAACAAAGAAGAATATTTTATTGGTTAATAATCCACTCATAAATTAACCTATATTTCCTCCTTTTTAAAATATTTTTCTGATTAAAAAATTATTATGTTTCATCGATTTATTTATTATTTTGGAACATAAAGAAAACATCAATTATATTTTTATTTTTTCTTTTTTATTAAATAAAATGAAATCAATAATATTTTAATGAAATATAATTTAATATAATTAAATGCATTCATATTTTCTTAAAATATTTTTTGTAGGATTCTTAAAATGAAAGTTATTTAGTAATTTTTTCAAACGATATATTATTTGACACAGAAAGAGTATTCAAGTGAAAAATTGATAATTAAAGTACATCAGCATATATATTGATGTATACCAACCTTTTTTTTTAAAGACATGTAGGTGCTCACTTTAATTTGATACTATATCTAAAAAAATAGTGCACTAGAATATCTTTTAGAAGTTATATTAAAGCATATAGTAAGACAATTTTTTTTAAAGAAAAAAAAACACATGCATGATAGGACTTGTTCATGCTACAACGTAATGTTTTTTATATAGTTTTTCTCAATTTTATATGGTAAATTTTTTTATTCTAAGCTATAAATTTTTAAGAAATATTGTTACATATATACTACTTTTTTTTTTCAAAAGGTAATATCAAATAAGGCGCTTCATAAATAAATTTTGAAATTTTGCATCGATAATATCCGTGTTTACTCCGCCTATTTTGAAAATCACCCAAAGAGAAGATTTATTTCAATCCCTTTTCCTTCTATCCATTAATTTTCCTTCAGTCATATCCATATGAACATATCCAATGGGAAGCCCATTTTTGTGCCTGCCTACAATTAATCGAGTCTAAGTCAGACGTAAGGGTGTAAAATGAATGGGTTGAAAATTTGGAGTAGATCAAAATATATGGGTGAAAAATAAATCATTAATCTATTTTTGATATAATGAAAAACAACATTAAAAAGTTTAATCTATTCATGATCATTTAAATAACCAATCCACTCGTTGATTATCTTTTATAGATGAATTCTAACTTATTTATTTAAAAATATTATATTTTAGATAAATTATAGATTATTCATTATTCATCCAATCCATAAATTAGATTTATTAAATTTTAAAACAATATATTAGTACCGGGTTTGTGTTTTCATGAATCATTTTGTCACCCTAGCCGGGCGTACGATTCACATATGAAAGAAATGAAAGAGCTTATTGCGCTAGAACATGTAATGTTATTATATATACTATACCCCCTGGTCATCGTTCTTGTGTAACACGACATATGTGTTTTAGACTTTTAAGTTTGTCACAAATACTTTATTGTAATACGTAATAACATACTCGTTTTCAGACACTATTTTCCCTGCTTCTATGCATGGGTGTTTGGCCTCCAAGTTCCTCGTATTTGATTCATTCTAATGCTAATCTAAATTCAATTCCAAACCTTTTCAAGCCATGAGACGTTCAGAACTAACAAGTCAACCCCAACCACCAGGGGCGTTCTAGCTACGGACAAAAGCCACTTACCATTAGGAAACGCTGGGATATCAAGCATGCATGTGTGCACAACTGCTAGTGCATGTTTACAGCCTGCACAATATATAAATATAATAATTAAGCTCATTTGCTAGCAAAGAAGAAATTAACTCGGTGCTAGTTTTTTTTATATATTTTTTATTGATATGTTTTTATTATTAGTTATAATAATAGATATTACTGTTTTTAATTTTTTAATTTTTAAGATTTTTGAGAAAAAAAGATTATTAATAATTAAGTGATCGAAGTTTGGTTTGTTTTACTTTTTTTTTTTACTTTGCATTGATATATTTTTGTTTGGAAACGAGCCTGAGGAGCCCAAAATCCAAAAAGATAAAAATTAGTGGATTAAGTGAAAAATTACAATAACGAGTTAAATGTCATATTTTGACTGAAAATTTTAAGACAATAAATATATGAATCCTCCATATTATATATTCTTTATATAGTTCATTTTTAATCAATGCGAAACTTCTCCACTCATATTTAAAATTTGAACATTATCTCCATTCATGCGTGGCCCAATGGGCGGTATACTCCCTCCTTCAGTGAAAGCCTTTCCACTCTACAATGGTTTTGGATCCAAAAACCATTATTCCTCCAGTACTTAGTCAAGCTAATCCAATCCACCAGCTTTTATATTACTTGTTGGTGGGGATCAAGCTCAAAACATAAGAATATCCAAATTAACGGATTAAGTTAGAAATTATAATAGCGTGCCAGATGTCATATCCTGATCCAAAAATCTAAAGACAATAAATCTATGAATCCTCCATATTATATACTCTTCACTTAATCTATTATTAATTAATGTAAGACTTCACTATTCACATTTGAAATTTCAATAATTTTTATTAATAATTACAAAAATAGTATATTATTTTATTTTCTGTTTTCAAAATTTTACAAAAGAAATACTAATTTAAAATCAACAACTTCTTATTTTTAGCATTTTGATATGGCTGACCCATAATGCGAATGTGAAAAAAAAAAAAAGAATTGAACAAAATAATAAGATAATTTTATTCTTAGAATATATAAGAATTTGCCAAAATTTTATTGTTAAAACCTTTTCAAAATTTGCTAAATCCTACTTATAATATTTATGTTTATCTACTCATATTATCTTATTACGTGAAGAACATACATGAAAGATTCCCTTGTCGTCATGATCAAATTGTTTTGATATCCATTTAATGTTTAAGACTAAACTAATATCACTAACTTTTAGGCATAAATCCTCTTATATAAATACTTTACATACTTGATTATGTATAGATTTCAATAATTTTTATCATTGATTAGATTTTCCCACAAATTTTATATTTGACTCCACATTTTTTATCAAAGGCTAAAAATTAATATATGAACAGTTCACGTAAAATTTTTACTTGAAAGAATTCAGTTCCCTAATTTTTAAATTATTAATTTGATGATCTTCCCTCATCCTGTGAGAACTTAAGTACTTATTCTACGATTCTACAATTAGTAATTAGTACGTACACCAGTGCTGACGTTGTTAAGGAAAGTGCAAGAAATAAAAGTCAAAATAAATATTATTTTTCCAATTTGCGCTCTATGAAAAAATATATAAAGAGGAGAGTGACAGTAAGGATAACAAAAATATGTTAATTAGAATTTAAGTTCAGTTTATTAGAATTTAAATGTAATTTATCTCATTTTATCATTAGTTTTAATTAGGTTTATCTTTTTTTATCTAATAAATTGTCCTTGTAACTACTATATCTTTATATAATAAACTCTCTAGTTTTACTTATATTTAAATTTAATCAGTTTTTCATTCAAAATGACTTCAAAGAGAGGATAAATTAAGGTGTCTGATAAAAAAATATCATGTGTCAAATTTAAGAGTTTAATTTTACACATAAATGTGCTCATTGTTACTTTCACCAAAGATTAACTTGCATAATAATTGACCTAAAAAAATCTATTAAATCTTTGTTTTAGAGAATTAATACATGTCCTGTGAAATTCCGTCAAACAAAAATATATATACTGCGAGATTATATTGGAATCGACCTAAAAGAATTTATCATCTAACGTGAATACAAGAATATACGGAACTAATATTCAAAAAGCATTATTGCTTGTGACAACATGCAACCATATATTATGAAACTCTTAACGACATTGTAATTACTCCAATTGCATATCAGCTATCAAGAACTTCAGGATAATATATATTGGAAGCCAGCCTCATCAGCTATATATATATATAGATGGCTTAGGGATGTTTCTTATTTCCACCTGACCCTGGCGAACCGCCATTTGGAAGCGACTGAAAAAGAAGCCCGAGTTCCCTGGACCACTGCCCATTTAGCAATAGTGGTCTGCATGCTACTCCAGATTCAGGAGAAGCAACAAAAATGGTGAGCACCATCAGCACCAGCTGCAGAGCTGTGAAGAGCATCTTCCTGTAAGAGAATGCCATATGTATATTATACGTTAGAGCTTTTGAAGGAGTTTATATAACTCGTTAGTATAAGTTAGAGCTAGAATACTATGAGCTTGTGATATGAAATGTGGGGTTTTGGTGGAAGGGACACACACACAACGTTTATATAGGGATTGGTAATGAGTAATCTATGTCCGAATGGGGCTATGAATTGACCCGTATCCGATCCGCTGGTTTGAAATATGCGTTCTTGGAATATTGGAAACGTGATCCATTGTTTGAAAATAAATAAGATGACTAATTTAAGACTTACACATTAGAGAAGAAAATTAGGTTGAATGTTACTTGGATTTTAAAATAGATCTCATGTATTCTTAGCAGTAATTAAAATTAATATTAATTCAAAATTATAATTATATCATTGTAGCTATCCCAATTGTGCATAATCAGTAAAATAATAAGTCAAACTGAAAATTTACGTTCGTATATAATCATATATGTAAACTCCGTGGGTACGCTCAGTGAATGTGAATAGCATATAATATATACAATTGGATGCACTATTATAATAAATTTAGATTTAATTCGACCAATTTTTTGAGTCAAACTGTAAGAAGAAAGAAAGAAAGAAACACTTTGAATCTTTAAATTTCTATGTGGACAGTATGGTCAGAGCAACGTAGCTTAACATGACAACTAAATTAGCAGTACCAACCAACTACTCAGCATTCAGCATAAGAGTAATATGGCATGGGTCATTCATTGTTTCAGTATTGAATGAGGATTAGAACCTCGAGTGTGTATCATAAACACGTGGGTAGAACGGCAAAACTGGTCATATTATGAGGGGAATTCAAATCAAAATGGTGAAAAAATACTTTTGATTCATTCAAAAACTTTAAGCCGTAAGGAAGCAACATAGGAAAAGGGTGGATTATTGAACTAGACCTAAACCACGGTTTTGCCTTGAAGTAAAAGCAAGTAAGCTTATCATCTTGTTCTCATTGTCACGGAGTCTTACGTGTTCACCTTCACGTACGGAACTATAATCTTTCCTCTGCTTTGATCCAACTGATTCATTATAAGGGACTTATTTTTCAAAGTATACATATTTTAAAGAGATTAATTGTGGTATATTATTAGTATAAGATAATTTTATATTATCATCTAATTATATGCTTTTATTTATATAATTTTTAAGGCATAGATGATTAAATCAAATACTTTTATTAATATAGCAAAACATGATCGACTATTTGTGTAATTTTCTTTTTACACTAACAATATATAGAAATTAAATCCTTATTTAAAATGTAATTCTGCCTCTTAAAGAAATCATTAACAGTATAGTTCTCATAAACTATAAATAAATGAATTAAAAACTATATTGGTGAAAAAATGTTCTCGTACATTTCTTTTTACAATATACCTTCATGAACATTTTCTCTTAAAAACAATCATGGATGTATCACCTTTTAAAATTGTTTGTGATAAAAGTCATGTAACTTTGTGGCAGTTAAAGGAAAATTTTAGAAAGCACAACAAAAGAAAAAGTAAAAAGTAAATATTTTATTTGTTAATAATATACCCATTAACTTATATTTCCTCCATTTTAAAATATTTTTCAGGTTAAAAATTTATGAGTTTAATTATTATGCACTAATAGTATAAAATTTTTTTATACTATTATTCAATTAAATGCTTATGTTTGTAAAAATTTTAAGGTAGTATGTGATTGAATTAAATACTTTTACTGATGTAATAATATATGATTGAATATTTGTATAAAATTTTTGTTACACTAAAAATGTATACAAATTAAATCTTTACATTATTATGTTTCATCAATTTATCTATTAATTTAAAAAATAAAAAAACATCAATCATATTTTTATTTTATTTTTCTATTAAATATAATCAAATATAATTTAATTAAATGCAATTATATATTTTCTTAAAATGTTTTTAAATGGGATTCTTATTATCCATGAAGGTTCTTTAATAGTTTTCTTAGTCCTTATATATTTTTCTTAAAATGACATATAAATTGAAACAGAAAAACTAATTAAGAGGAAAAGTGATAATTAAACTACATAATTGAATGTCTTACTGTATAGGAACCTCTTTTTTGGGTGTGTGGATATTATATACCCGCCTTACATCTAATAATTTAAGAGATTAATTTTAATATATTGTTAGTATAAAAAAGTTTTATATTGTCATCTAATTATATCAAGGTTGGTAGGATTGCAATCTATCTTGTGGGATCACACGATTTTATGAACTTGAGTACCTTCTCCAATCTTGATCCCAGTGCCTAACTCAGGTTGGTGGGATCGCCAAGCTAAATCGTGAAGTCTTTAGAAGTAGGTGATTTGCGCGAGCTAGCTCATCCCATTTCTTCCGTGACTTGACCCCAACTTGGTGTTGTTGACCACCATTTTCTCATAGAGAAGGGCGTCGCCATGACCCTTGATGAGGTTAAGGTCGGGGTCCTTCTCGTCGGCGTCGTCGATAGCGAAATCGATGTTGGGGGTTGTTGTCAAGGACGGAGAGCAGAATGTGGAGGGAAGGAATGGACCTGCTTCTCGGTGTTCTTGGAGGTGGGGACTGGACATGCCCGATGACCTCATCAATGGCGAGCTTCTTGAAGTCATCTTGGGTGAGGGTGGGGGCAAAGAGCGCCCTTGCAACGTGTGAGTGACCAATTTAATGGAGGATGAGGCGCGCAGGATAAGTTGTAGGTGGAGACATTGTGGTGTGGGTGCAATGATATGTTATGTCATGTGTCTTCTATTTGTTATTGATGTGTATCTTACTATCTTTATTTTTCTTTTTAGTCATAATATCTTACTATCTTCGAAGGTGGTTGAGATTTGGGTCATTTTGTGTATTGGGCCTTTTAAATCTCAAATATAAAAAATATTTGGGTTGCATTTTTTTTTAATTTATTTTATTTAATTATATTATGCTCTATGCATTAATATTTACATAAAAATAATTATTTATTTTTAGTAGGATCTTACAATCTCTGTTATGCTCCTACATTTTACATTTTTGTATCTCCCTTTTCGATCCTATGTAGGATCTCAATTTTTGTAATCTTGAATTATATATATCTATTTATAACATTTTTGAAGTAATAGATGATTAAATTAAATATTTTTATTAATATAATAATATATAATTAGATATTTATATAAAAAAAATTTATATTAACAATATATCAAAATTAAATTCAAATTTTAAATGGACATGACATAATTATTTATTTTTTTTTTGGTTGAACGTGATTTTGAATTACCAGCGGCTTTCATTTATTTTGGTATAGGTACCAATTGGGCCACTCACATTGGGCTTCCGCTCTCGAGTGACAAAGAAAGGTACACAAAATGTATGAAAAATAGAGTAGTTTTTACCTTATTTTATTTATTTATCGTCTCGCTCACATGATGGCTAAGAAGTTGTTTGGTAATGATGTACAAAATACGTTTTGATAAATGTTTTATACGTATTGGTTGCATGATTTTCCATGACAAGGTCATGTAAAGAATATATATATAACCTATTTGCAAATCCTTTTCATAATTTGCTAAATCCCATTTATAATATTTTATGTTTATCGCTATTCATATTATTTTGACGTCCAGTCGTCCACTTTACTGTTTAAGGTTAAAATATATCACTAACTTTTAGATGATTAATTTGACCTTCCAAGCATCCTTTGAGTATTTGCGCTCAATAAGAAACATACATAAAGAAAGAAGAGCGTAAACTAATGTGTCCGATAAAAAATAATCGTGCGTCAAATTAAAGTACTTAAGTTTACACATAATGCGCTATGTTTTATTTTCAGCAGAGATTAACTTGCGATAATAATTGACTTAAAACAATCTTTGCTGTTATTACTTTGCTATACTTTTACGCATAAACGTCTATGTTTTATTATGAAAAAATATTAGGGTGTATTTGGTTTGTGAAAATATTTCTTATTTTTATTTTTTGAAAAGGATTTTCATTTTCAGATTTTATGAATTTAGGAAATACATTTGGTTTGTCTGTTTTCAAAAAAGAGAAATAATGAAAATATGTTTGATTTGCCTGTTTTCAAAATATATTTTCAAAATCAAATTTGAGATAATAAAATTATATTTATTATTAAATAATGAAATTGATATATATATATATTTGATATTAGTATTTTGTTCATCTATTAAAAATATTTATTAAAATAATGAATAATTTTATAAAATATTAAGAATAAAATAAGTTACTTACTTTTTAAGTTATTTTTTTATTATTATCAATTATTATATTTTGATTTGTACATAGATAATATTTAAATATTATAGTTAATATTGTTTTATTATATACACTGTCAATATAAAAATATTATATATAGATATTTAATTATATATTACCATATCAATAAAAATATTTGATTCATTACTTTAAAAATAATACAAATATAAGTATATAGTGCCTTTTTCCTCTCTTATTTTGTCCTTTTTTCTTTTTTTCCTTTTGAAAAAAAATTAAATGATTGGTAAAAATAAAAAAATGGATAGTAGGTTTCGAACAGACACCACAAGGTTTCTAGGCTCAACATGGAGCCAACTGGAGGGATTCGAACCCTCAGCCTCAAGCATCCAGGCCAACGTGCGAGCCACTGCACTGCCAGCACACGGATGTCAAGAGTTGTATCTATAACAAAATCCTTAAGAAAGTGCATTTAAAAAAAATAGAAGATCCTCTGCAAGGATCGAACGCGAGTTCTGCAGGATGAAAGTGGTATAATTCCACTTATTTACCACCATGCCACCGCATTTTCAATAAAAATATTTTCAACTTTTAGACTCAAATACTTTGAAAATGCTGAAAACATAAAATCAGCATTTTCAATTTATGTGTCTTTCCAGCATTATTTTCAATGAAAATATTTTCATTCAACCATCACCAAACATATTTTCAGGCCTAATTTTTATTTTTACTAAAAATGAAAATGAAAATCATCAAACCAAACACCATCTTAGTGTGCAAAATTTTTTTGGCGGAGTTAAGTTGTTATAGTGATGTATGATGCTATTTTGAATAAACGAGTAAATTTTACCACTTTATTTTATTTAATAACACTCATAATTTATGTTAAAATATTTTTGCTAAATAGTATTTCTCTTTATTACGTCTTTATTTCCAGAAATATATACGGCGAGATTATATTGGAATCGCTTGGTGATCTACACTGAAGATCTCAGAATATAGTAGTTCTAGCTCTTGAGGAATTGTGTATGCTTGTTTTTTCTTTTTTTTTTTTTAGGTTATGCTGTTGTATGTTTAAACCTTCTTGTTCATGTTCTCTTTTTGTTGCTCCTCTGTATTGAGAGTCGAGCAAGATGAATGAATAATCCAAAGAAATATTGGAATCGCTCTAAAAGAATTTATTATCGAACGTGAATACAGGAATATATATGGATTATGGAACAACTAATATTTAAAAAACATTGCATGTGTACATGAAAACATGCAACAACACCTGTACCGAACAAATAGATAATTAATGAAAAGTTAATTAATCCACAACAACAAACATATGGAACTTTTAACGGGATTATTGTAATATTACTCCAATTGCATATCAACTCTCATGGACTTCAGGTTAATATTCATGCCAGCCTCGCCAGCTATGACATTCACGCTGCTTGTCCATTGCAAGATGGCTTAGTTATGAATGGGTGATGGGGTTGAAGGTGGCGAAGGGTTATTTGCAAGCGACGGCAAAAGAAGCCCGAGTTCCCCGGACCACTGTTGATGTAATAATAATGGCCTGCAAGCTACCCCAGAATGGGGAGAAGAAACGAAAATGGCGAGGATGATCAACAGAAGCTGCAAAACTTTGTAGAGAAACTTCGTGTAAGAGAAAGCCATCTATATATATATATATATATGTTCTATCTATCAGTTAGCAAGTATAAATGAAGAAAAAGAAAGAAAATGCTCTTTCTGTATCGGTTGTGCTTTAGATATCCCCTTGTCTTGAAGGAGTTTAATTAATTGGTAGAAAAGAAATTAGAGTTTGAGATATGAATGTTGTGGTGGATGGAATGGGAGGCACACACAACGTATATATAGGGATTCGTCCGTATTCTCTATGCTCACATGGCTGGCTTGGAATATAGTTTTAGTTGACTGCGGATGGTTTGAAGGTTGAAATTTTGGAAAAGGGATACTACCTTGTACCCCAAAGCATCCAGTGTTTGAAAATGAAGACGACTAACGACTTATGATACATATAGAAAGGAAAGTTAAGTTAAATATTACTTGAGGTTTGCAAAGCCCCTCATGCATTCTACAATATAATTGAAATTAATATAAATGTATAAAAGGATTTAATTTTGGCTCTGGTAGTGTAATTTTTTTTTTATTTGACACTATATTAAAATTAAACTTGATATAAAGGTAAGTATATATGTTATTTTAGTTTTCTAAAATTAAGATTTTTAATTATTCAAAATTCTCAAAGATAAATAATATGATCAAAATGCTGCCTCTAGGCGCACACGCATATGCACACTTGTGTACACATATGATTACAAAATAACTCCACATTATTTTCTGTATATTTTTACCTTTATTCTATCACCTCACATATTGTGAGGCGATACTTGATAGTGATAAGCGCCACGAACATTATTCGAAAGAAATAAGGCTTAGGCCTGTCATTTTTCATGATTGAAGGAGGTTTAGAACTTGGAATGTAACATAGACATGGGGCGGAAACGATGAAACTGACTACACAAAGAGAGTAAGGATATTTAGGAGCGGAAATATGATGCATCAGGTTAGGTTTGGTTTTAAACAGGTTTAGTTTGCTTCTTAAATATAAAGTTCAGATTTAGTTATTTATCTGACACCAGAATTTTTTTAAGGTCTAGTGACTTGTTATTTTTAAAAGTCTAACATAACTTAAAGACATAATTGAAAGCTTACTTCATAATAAAACTTTTAAATAGAGTTAGCATAGTTAAATAGGGTAATAAACCTATTCTTAATTAAGGTAACTAAAAGACTTAAGTTTTTAAACATATCAGCAGACTCAGACCTTCAAATAGGTCATAAATAATAATAAAATATTATATAATAGACAAAAGCTCAATGTTTGTCTTTGATCTTTTAATAATTTTTTATTTCATCCTAATTTTTTTTTATTTCGATTCTGTCTCTAATATTTTGATAAAGTTTTAATGTTATTTCATTTATGCGGTCAATTTTAATAATGAAAATTGATATATCTATTTTTATCTAATGTGAATCCCATGTCATACATAAAAAAGCTCTATTTCTATCAAAATATACTTACTGAAATGAACTAAGTCCTATTTGTTAACAAATCTTAACTCTAAATACTAAAATTTAGAAGATTAGAGCCGAAAATAGAGTTTTTACATGTATAACATGACATTCACATGAAATAAAAGTAAAAGATCAAAGCCATATCAGACAGCAATATTTCGTTAATATAATTGATGATAGCAAAAATGATAATATTGAAAACTTTATTAAAACATCATAGACGAAAAAAAAAATAGAGTTTTAGGACAAAACCAAAATTTCTCTAAAAGATCATGAATGAAAATAGAGTCTATGGCTTATATATAGAATAGATACCAACTTATAATATACGTCATATATGGTAATAATAATTATATATATAAAGAAAGATTTTTCCAAAAAGGTCTTAAATAACTTGTTAATTACTAAACAAGCCATACCAAGCTCAGTGCGGGCCAGATCATAGACGTGCGAGTTATTCTTATCTCTAAGAATTTTAAGTCGAGTCATTTTAGGTTTAATTTGGTTCCATTTTAACATAATATTTTGATGAGTTTAATTTTGATACATTATTAGTATAAAAGAGTTTTATATTGTTATTCAATTATATATTTTTATTTGTAAATTTTTTAATATAGTAAGTAATTGAATCAAATACTTTTATTAATATGATAATATATAATTAAATATTTATATAAAATTATTTTATACTGATAGTATATTAAAATTAAATTCTATTTTGATTGGATCAAATTTTTTTTTCTTATCAAGTATCAGTTCAAGACTAATGACTAGGTTGAGACAAGACAAACATAATGTATGCTGAAATCATAAAATTTTTTAAAAAATTACTAAACTTAAATAATATTTTATAATATACATTTCCAAGTAAATTATACTAATATAAAAGTATTATTATATTATACATGACTAATTTAAATTAAGAAAATTTATAATTTATCTTAATATTTTCTATAAATTATAAGTATTAAAATACCATATAACTAATAATAGATGAAGACAAACCAATCCAAATTACTATCTCTATTCTAAGATAATTGTCCATTTTTAAAATTTTATTTGTTTATAAATAATTATCTATTTAGGAAATTTAGGCAATTTTAATTATTTTTCCTCAATTATATCTCTATTAAATAGAAAAGATAGAATAAATGAAAAAAGATAATTAAAGAAGAAAAATAATTAAGTAATAAGGATGTTTTTATAAAATACACCTAAATTTCTATAACATAATGATATTTTTTCAATAATTTTATTAATTCATATATATATTTAAAATTAGACAGTTATTTCAGGATGAAGGTAATATATCCCTAACTTAGACTACATTAATTTCAACTCGGGCCAAATTATTCAGTTGGGTCAAGTCTTGACTCTAAACTAAAGGGGGAATTCAAATCAAAATGGTTAAAAACAAAACTGTTGATTAATTCAAAACGTTTTTCAGGAAGTAGCATAGGAAATGAGCGAATTCATGAACACGACCCGACCCACCGTCTATCAGAGAAGCAAAAGCAAGTAAGCGCATCATTCTTCACGGTCACGGAGTCATACAAGAACTTCACCGTCACGGAATTATAATATTTCCTATGTTTTGATCCAATTGAATCATCACAGGGACGTATTTTTCAAAGTATGTAATTCAAAATAAATGGCTAGTTCTACTTTAAGAGAAACTTCCTATATTGAAATTGCATTTCAATTTTCCAAAAGCGTAAGGATGGATAACCATTTAATTAAAAATCATTCACTGAATTAATTAATGAATGACCTTTAATAATTTACTGTAGAAAAATACTAGATAACCAAAATTTTCAGTCAAATTTATTTGTTAGAATAATGTGACAATTATGTTGCCCCTAAGATGGGTGAGTCATATCACTCTATTCTATTTAACAGCTACTTTTATTTTCTATCAAAAATTCAAGTAATTTATTATGGCTATGTAGCATTACAGTTTATTATATTCGAGTTGTTTTGAACCTTTACAATACGTTTGGATGATAGATAATGGGTGAAATGGAAAGGAAAAGAAGGGAAAGGGAGTCAATTCTCTTATTTGGCAGATTAAATATAAGAACTGAAAATAACTCAAGGGGAATTATGCTCCCTCTTCCCCTCTCAAAGTCACTTTTTAATTTCCCTCAAAATTAGGGTGAAACAGAGGAAGAATAAGAAAATTAAAAATTATAAAATTGGAACAATATAAATGTTTGATGGTGCATTTTAATATGCACCGCATTAAGAATGGTACGCTATGTACTTTGAGTGTTAATTTCCAAGATTTGCATGTGTATTAATGCACTATAAAATTTGTCATTTTTCTCTTCCCCCTCTCCTCTGGCATCCGAAAATTGAGCTTCATCACCTCCATGGCCAATTTCCTCTACTACAACGTCTACGACATAGACCTCTCCAAGGTTCCTAGCGATTCGGATTTGAAAACTACTCCCCGTCCAAACGACACCAAAATCGATGGTGGTTGTCGAGGATCTCGACCGGTTCGTGGCAGAGAAATTGAAGGTGGTGAGCTCATCAGGATTGATAAACTTCATGGACGGTGTGGTGAGCTTGTGCTGCAATGAGGAGTGGGTGATGGTGTTCACCATGTACAACAAGGAACACGTGAATTCGAACCTGCTTTGGCCGGGTCGGGTCGATGTGCGCATCCATTTCTCGCTGTGTGATTTCTTGGCGTTCAAGACATCGTGTCGGTGGTTGGCGCTAGCTGTAAATTTGGCGCCGGTGGGTGAGCAGCAGAGAGATGGGGGTGTTGGGGGTGGAGAGTGATGAGTGAGAAGCTGAGGAGACCGTGTGGTTGCTTGCAGGGGGAGAAAAAATAAGACTTTTTAATTTGCACTACAAGTAAAAAAGTTATCAATACACCCTCATAACGTGGCCATTAGATGATAAGGTGCATAATGCACCATTATTAACAAGGAGCATTGCCGATAGCGCCATGTTTCATTTCATTATATTCTTTTATAGTTTAACTTCCAACAAGAGTAATGTAGGAGTGTCAATGGGGCAGGGTGGGGATGGGGGATAGGCCTCGTCCCCGCCTCGCGAATATGTGGGTACCCACGGATACCCATGGGTACCCATAGTTGGAATTTATGCATGAAAAAACTTGAGAATTTCTCTTTTCCTTCTTGCCAATTACGTACATATATTCATCACTTATTGTAATAAAGATTTAGAATTTCACATGCTTAAAAAAAAAAAAACACATAGCTTGTTAATTCATCAATATATAGGAATCTTGAGTTTGCTGTTGATGTGCATTTAATTAATAGATAGAACTATCATAAAATATATTTAGAAACTCTAAGCTCTTAAGAGGTCACAATTGGTTTCACAGGCATATAGGAAAGAATCAATAATGACAAAGAAAAAAATCAACTTAGTCTAAATAGCAAGCATAAATGACCACAAAAAAAAAATTACAACTAACATAAATTGTAGCCACCAAATCTAAACCTTAGTCCCATCAAAGAAAATTACAATAATAACATAAAAGCATAATCCATCATTATCATCATGGCCACATCATGGAATTCCCTATGAAACTTTAACTTGGACAAATTGATTCCTACAAAAATAAACACACAAATAGAAACATACCAAACCAGCAAAAAGTCTTATTAACTATAGAATTAAGAATAACTACAAAAAAAAAAAAGCAATGTCAACCAAAAAAAAAAAAAATCAATACACCAATGACCAAACCAGCATATTTTGAGTCATATTTTTTTTTTCTTTTTAACAAGAATATGCCACAACTTAAGAAACCTTAAAAACAGAACATTTAGAAACATAGTAAGTAACAATTAGGAGGATCAACATAGAAACTTGGCACTTTGAAAAACAAGTCACACATCAGCCATGCTATCTTGTATTAAACCAACAATATGTTAACCAATGGACTCTTGAACATAAAATACCAAAGTCATCCTACACATACACGAAGCAAACAAGGAAAGAAATACTAAATGTATTGCTTTGATGGTTAAATTGTCCAAGATTCCAGAAGTCATTAAGAATGAATATACAAAAATCTGATTCAATAGTCCACCATTATTTCACAGAATTCAACAAATACCAGCTAAAAATTTGCTTCTTATAATTTAACAAAAAACTTATTTAAACTAATCAAACAAATTAATGTTTTTAAGCTTTATTGAAACTAACTGAATATATACACACGAAACGATACAATTAACCACAATGAATGGTCCCAATTTAAAGTAATGTCTTCCTTGTTCCAATTTAGCAACTCCACCTTTTTCAATCTTCGTTGTTCATTAACAAAATTTCATACAAAAGCTATGTCAATTAGCAATAAACAAAAAGAGAATGATGCACATAAATTCATAAGTAATCTATTATTAGATGCACTTGGTGTTCATTTTTGCCAAGTGGGGTAATGTCATTCTAGATGGGGGATGGTACTTGATGAGTTATGAACTGCCATATAAAGTAGGAAGTAGGACACAAACCTATCCTCACAAAGTGGTTAGTCTAGAGCATATGTCCCACAACCAATGTGCATCCCAAAAAATTACTTCTATTTCTTGTTAAAAAAAAATTTGCAGAATTTAGCATAATAGCAAAGGAATGGCAGAGGAAAAAGGGTTCACCTAGGGACGACGGAGGAACAATTTGGGACACCGGATCTGGGACGACAGCTCAGCCAGGGACAGCGAATGCAGCGATGGAGGGACGGACGCAGCAACGAAGGGGCAGCAGATGTAGCGATGGAGAGTGGAGCTCAGCGAGGGAGGGGCGGAGACGGTCATCGGTGGCTATGAAGTTGAAGAGAAGAAGTTGAATGGCAAAAGGGTGGGGGATGGGGGCAGCCCATCAAAAGTGAAAGAAGTAAAGAGAAGACAGAACAAAATTAGGGCAGCAGGGTTTGTGACTTTATGTGTGTGTGTATATATATAAGGATAGTTTGATAGTTTCACATCAGGTACCCCATGGGTGCGGAGTTCATGACCCCCTCGCCCGCATTTAATAAATGGGTATCTAAATTACCTGTCCCCATTATCCGTAGGGGAAAAATCCTCCCCCCCATACTTGCTCCATCCCGGGTATTACCCGTGAGTACCTGTGGGGGCGGGTAAAATTTACATCCCTAAATTAATGAAGATTTGTTCCATTTCCTTATTAATCTCCCAAATAAGATAAAAAGGTAATTTTGTTTCATTCCTTCCCTTCCCTCTTTTCTAGTCATTTTTTTTCGTTTCGTTTCATTAAATTCATTAATGACAAAAACATTCAAACATAGTGTTAAAGATATCATATTAAGCTAAATGGAAGTTAGATCACCTAGTTACTCTTTTGCTTATGCATCGTCTTGACTTGAGTTTGATTCACGTTCTCTTACTAATGAGTGATTTGTAAGTATCTCTATAAGCATTCAATAAGTCCCAAGACATGTTTTAATTTTGGATTGGGACAAGTCTTATCCTCAACATAAACTTTGGGTATTTTTTTCAAAAAAAGATATAATATTTAATGTGAATTGTTAAATATTTATTGGTGGCTAATTTCACATTATCACTGTTATGAAACAAGAGAAACAAAAGATGAGAGAAAGTGAAAAAAAATGTCCCTTATTTAAGAAATTAAAAAAAAAAAGGTGTTTTGTTCCATTAATAAAATAAATCCAAAAACATGAAGAGTATTTAGAGGAAGGGTGTTTTATTACCTTTAAGAGTGTGTTTGGTATGAGGGTAAAAATAAGATAAAAATTTCATGGATGAGTTCAATATATAAGCCCATTTATAAAATTTTCACTTTCATTTTTATCCACATACCAAAAACACTGTAAGGAGGATCACACTGACAAAATGATAATAGAATCCACGTAAATTTAATATTTGTAATTCCCTTGAAAAAGGAAAAATAATTCCTCTAAAAAGATGTAATTAAGAATTTCTCGCACATTAAATGTATATGAGTCTATTTAAATAGAACCACTAGTTGATAGATATACCAGTATCGTACAAGTTACGATTGACTCTGCATACCGAAACCCTTAAAAAAACAGTTATGGAACTAGCAATTTGCTTTCTAGAACATTGAGCTTCAGTTTGAAAGTGTATTAAGACATTGAATTAAGTTTAAATTTGTTTCATTTTCGGTCTACGGAGCTATAGAAAGGGTAAAGTAAACAACCAGGTCCGCACAATTAGAGGTAAAAGTAGACAATTTTATACTAGGCTTTTAAATTTTTTTATTTATTTATTTTTGGTCCAAGACTAGACTTTAACTTCAAATGGTTTAATCTACATTATAAATATATAACCTAAATTTAGGCCTTTTACTTGATATAAGCTTTTTTTAAAACCTTGACCTAACCTTTTTAAAAGTTTGGCCTGATTTAAAAACTTGTTTAAAGACCTATTTGATCATAAAATTTTTAAATAGATCAAAAAATCTATTATATAAGTCAAAACACTTTCTAATTAGATTAAAAAATCAATTCAAAATAAATCATAGTATTTTGATTATTATTTATATTTATGAAATAATAACAATATAATATAAATAAGCCATCCTAGTAGACTTAATAAATTTTTTTATAACCTATAATCTAACCTATTTGGTTAAAAAAGAATTTTTGAATAGCATGTGCCTAACTTATTTATTGAAAATTAGACCGAAGGTGTACCAAACTGAAGGCCTGGAGGAACTCCCTGCCTACTTCGACACCTACACACAATCCTCAGGCAAGACCAAATAACGAAAGCAGAAAGGCTTGATTATAATCTGCGGCCAAAATTTTAACTCAATATTTATTTTACTGTTGAAATTTTTTATTTTTATTTTAATCACTCATTTTATAAATGACATTTAATATTGTTCCTAACAATGAATTTCCATTTAAAATTTGTTTTATCAAATTGAAGAATTGCCAATAAAAGAACTTTAAAACTCAAAATACCAAACATTAGAAAGCAAAAAGAACATAATTAACATAGAAATTCAATTAAAAAAAATAGAATTAACATAGAGACAAGCAACTACAACTAGAAATGCACACTGGAGTAGGCAACCTGGACTTCCCATCCTATAGGGCGAGCACTCCTTTCAATTTGGTAGTGAAGGCATTCCATTCTACAGCTGAATTCTCGTAAGGGAATTCCTAACGCCATGTGAAACTGCTATTCACTTCCCATCAAAACATTTCAGCACATTTAGTTTAACTTCTGAGAAGTTCAAAATTATGATTTCAACAAAAACTTATCTTTATAGCTACTGCTGCCTCAAATCATAATTTTGAGATTTCAAAAATTGAACCAAACTTGGTAATATCTGTCTCTAGATGAAATTTTTAATTATAAAGCATGAACTGTAATAAGCATGCAAATCTTGCTTGCACTAAAGGAGTATCTCAATAACACATGCTCCAATTTTACTAGCTAGGTTATGCCAAAAATAAAATTCATAGTTGCTCAATGATATGGTAACTTCTTATATTACATTTAATTTAACCTGTATGCATCAAGTCTTTATCTACGTAAATACTTAATTCAAGCCTACAATGGGCGGAGATAATCAACGACCGATCACTCACCCCATGATAGTTCGAAGTGATTCCACTAGCTACATGTCTTACAACTTGGATCACAATCATCACAGTGCGCAAAAAACACCATCATGAATCATGTCAGCCAATAAGACATCCATAGAATTTTTTTACCATTGTTTGCATTGAGATGCTCCACATGAGTATAATTTCACCATCAAATTTTCAATAGAGATGCATCAAGTTTTGCTTTCAACTGTACAGCGGCAGCCTCCCCACCTTGAGTTCTTATGGAGAATGTATGAATTACCTTATCCTGTGCAGTTGAAACACTGGACTCTTGAGCTACAATTTGATGCTCCCTGAAAGTTTTAACAACGTCAGAAACTGGGTGAGTATCCAAGGGGAAGCTCACTCTCACAACTGCATCATCCTTTCTAGCCTGAAAGTCGATATCCTGGAAAGGCAACTGCTGGTCCTTGTTGTTGACCATGCCTTTTTCAGCTTCCAAGGCCTTGATCTTCTTCTGGAGATCGGTGATATGGGTAATAGCATCACCCAGCAGTGATGCCTTGTCCATTTTAGATATATTAGGAACAACAGCTCTTAAGGCATAAAATCTCTGGTTAAGCTTCTCCCGTCTTTGTCTCTCTGCTTCAACATGATTCAGTGGCTCCTCTCTCCCATTGGCAGGCTTTCTCCCTCTTTTTCTAGGCTTCCGCTCATCTGGAAGAGGCGAGGATGCATCTTCATTGCCCAGGTCTATACAAGAGCCTATTGCTGGAGGATTGAAACTCCCAGCAATCATTGGATTTAACTGAGGGAACAATTTTGCTTCATTACTGTCCCCAATACACCCATTGGATGAATTTCCATAAGCATGGTTTGGCCCCAGTGCTTGTACTTCATAAGAGTCAGAAGTGAATCCAGAATCATCTTCCAACTTCGGGGAGAAACTAATAGTTACAGACTGAGATTTCGTATCCCCCAGGCTCAATTCACGCCCGAAAATCCTAGGCAACACCTTCGCCTGTACAGAACTAGATTCCCCAAATGTTGACCTGACCATCTCCAAAACAACCTGCTCTTCAGGCATCATTTCCGTTGAACCAAGCTCGACAACCCCAGCCTTGAGAGGCACAAACACAACTGTTTGAAAACCAGCCAATTTCGCCAGGAATGACCTTGATTCATATTGGTCCAAACAATTATCAGCATCAGAAGTCCAAATCGGTTTACCACACTTAAAAGAGCTCCCAGGGCCACACTGGGAATCAAAACCAAACACATAAAACTTAGAGGTCCAGTAAAACATATGCGCATCTGAGACCCTAGCCAACCTTGTATAACCAGCCTCTTTTGAGTCAGAACCACCACAAGAGGCATGAAGCTTCCGCAGCACACACCGTTTGGCCTCATCCTCCTGCTCATTCCTTTGACCCCCTTTGGGATCCTGACAGTGCCCATCACCCCATTTCAAGGCATAGCCACCAGATTTCAAGGCAGCAACCTGCCAGAAAATCGCATAGTCCCACTTGGACGCCTCAACAAGGTGGCACAACCGCTCGTGGAGACCCAATTCAGGACCAGGGGGAACAACAAGAACATCCGAAAAGACATCACTTGAAACTGCTGAACTAAAGAAGGCAACAGCTTCAGTGCCCAACACAGATTCCAACATAGCCTTGTCTTCCTCACTTTCACAAAACCTCTCACTCGCCATCTTTATGTCTTGCCCTCAATCAGTATCTCATAAATCTATAAAAAAGTTCAAAACTTTCAGCAAAATTATTCAACAAAGATCTCAACTTTGAGCCAGAATTCCTTCCAACTACTCATCAACAAAAAAGAAAAGGTGCTTGAAACTATCCAACACAAATCTACAATTGGTACCAAGGGCAAGCATGTGAATCCCAGTAACAGATAGAAAGAATCTAACTTGGTACTCAGTTCACAACAAAAAAAATTGATCTTAATGGAACATAGGCAATCAGCAATCAGTATAGAAGATATTAGGGTTTTGGGGGGTTAGGGAGTGTTATCAGCTATAAGAGTGAAGCTTCAAAAATCAAGAGAATTGCAGAGATTAGATGAACCTGAAATTCAGAAGAGTTCCATTTGATTTCAGCGAGTTCCAGATCTGAATTTGCTACTTGCCAAACTCTTCGTTTTATATATGCTCTGCTTTGGAGATGGGGCCGCAGATCGTTTCTGCCTCAAATTTCTTCTTGTGCAAAGAGTTATTGAGGTGCCAAGGGCAAATCCATTTTTGCCTGCCATATTCTCAGTAATGTATATAGGTAAGGTGTTTAATATATATTTAATTAATGGTCTAATAATCAATATCTAAAAAATTGATATTAATTTTTTTAAGCCCTTAAATTTTTTTTAACGTGAGTTATGCCCTCAAACTTATGAATAGTGTTTATATATAAAAAAAATAAATAGACTATTTAGATTGAAAGCTTTATGACTTAAATGTTGCATTATAATTTTTTATAAGATTTTGAGATATATTTGAAAGTTTGATTCATTAAATTATTTATAAATTAACTATTATTAATTTTGGAAGTACGATAATTATGCAGTTTATTATTTTTAGTGAATAATGCAATCTATTTTTATCCAAGGTTAAACATAACACAAATAGTTTATAGATAAAAGTTACACATGAAGTTAAAATGTTAAAAGTAGTACAAATGTAATTCGTTTCACCTATATAAAAAAGTTGAGAGAATATCATGAAATCAAATGAACGTAATAATGTCTCAAAATGCAATAGAAATAGATTTCTTTTGTGAAAAAAAAAGATGTAAAACTCCGAAATAAGAGAAGGAGAAGGAGAAGGAGAGTAAGCTGTACCAGCACAGAGAAGCTACATGAAAATTTTCTTATGGAAGACGAAAAAAGGAAAAAAAATTTAATATATTGCAAGTATAAAAATTTTTTATTTAAATATTTAATTATATATTATTATATTAATAAAAATATTTAATTTAATAATTTATTATTTTAAAAATTTTATAAAAAATTATTTAATTAAATAATAATATAAAAATTTTTTTATATTAATAATATATCAAAATTAATAAAAAAAAATGGTTAAGAAAGGGTAATAGGTAAACAATTACTACCATTGATCACCTTTTCACTTCATTCAATGTTGTAAACAACAATGTTCGCTACTGAGCCTTCTGTACGGGGTTTAAGATCAATGTTTTTGATTGGACATGGCATTGGTTGTGATAAACATATGGATGATAACGACGATCTATACACGAAGATATTTGTGGAATCCTCACAAATGAGAATTTGAATGTAGGAATTTTTTTTCTTGTGGAGATGGAAATGGAGACAAAGGTCCTCCCACAATGATTGTAAGGACGAAAATAAGATTTATGCCTTGTTTCATAGAGATATTCATCTCGAGATTAATTTATGTATTTCTTTTTGTAGGTAAGTGAAAGTAGAATTTAAGCTCAAACATAAAAATTATGAAAAAATTTAATATTTTGTTAATAATATTTATTATTGAAACCTTTCATATTTTGTTGTTGTATTTTAGTGTTCTTGTGATAGTTGGGACTTGATGTAAAATTTGAAAAATTAGTGGTAATGATATAAATTTAAGAGTCTAAAATTTGGATTAACTTTGTTTAATAATTTTTTTTAAATTGTTTAGCAAATTAATTACTTAAAAAGATTTTCTTAATTTTTTAAATATATATTTAGGATTTCCACATGTCCCTGTGCTAAAGTAGGGATTCACAAAAAATAAGGATGAGAAAAAAAAAATTTCATCATAGAGAATGGAAATGGAGATGGAGAAAACTTTGGAGATGTGGAATAAAGAGGGAGGGGTTACTCTCTGCCATCACCCTGCCCTATTGTCATCCCTAGATAAACATATTTAAGTTAAAAGATAAGGTTCCCGAAGAGGGGAAAAAAAATAAAAAGATAAGGTTGTTGTAAAAAAATTAAAAATATAAAAATTAAAAGAAATGTTCAACCTCTCCAAATTAAATGGCCGAGCTTATCCTGCTATCCTTTTTTCATTGTTGCACATTTCCATCACGCATGAGTCGTGACGACGAAAAAAAAATCAATTACTCATTGTCATTTATAAGTTGTTAAATAAGGTTTCTCATCCACAAACTCTGCTTTACTATGAGGTTTCATTTGAAAAATATGGAAACGAAGCTTTTAAAGTGCTCAATTAGTAAAGTGAACATTGAATGTTCACTCAAACCTTAGGCATTGGTTTTTTCGAAAAACATATCCAAAGGAAGGTATTACAAAGATTAGTTATGGTGCTTTAGATCATGTTTGGAGTTCTGATGCTCCTTCATGCCAACCGGTTATTTGCCTAAAAATTAAAAGACTAAAGCATATCAAATTATCACACTATCCTCTCCCTCAACCTGAGTAATACGCCTACCTGCTTAAGCTCATGTTAGTCGTCAACGCCAAGGGACACTAACTCCTCGAGATACTAACCGAAACCGACAAGACCATCTCCCTCCGCTCCCTCATCAACAGTTACGCGCACGCGCCCCTCAAGCTATTCTATACGTGCACTATTCACGAGATGGAGAAGATTTTGGCGGAGCTCAAGCTCCTCCATGACTACTAGCTACACCACCTTGTCCCCACTGCCAGGATCCTTGCCCTCAGTTTGATGTAAGGAATAACCTATGCATTAATCCGAGGGTGCTTGTGGCGAGGAATTAAGGTTTCGTTAATGCCGGTCGCTGAAAACTGATTTCTACTTGGGTTAGGGTGCTCGTTGACAAGAAGTCGCCATGCCGCCATGTGAGTTCTTCTAACAGTACAATAGGGCAGGGTTCGGCGTGGTGTTACCATCAGGGCTTATATGTTGTAGATTTGATTTTTTTTTTTTTTTTTAACTTTGGATTTGATTGGTTTGTTTGGGGTGTTTTCGTGATTTGAAATGTTTGGTGGTTTTTAATCGATTATGGATGCTAAATGATTGTGAAATAGATGAGGAATTTTAAGTTTGGCTGAGTCAGAAGTTTGATTTCGATCGATTTTGTATGGTCTTTCCATGATTTTGAAATGTTTTAAGTTGTTTGAGCTTGAGTTTCGATGTTGATTAAAATGTAATATAAAATGAAGAATCTAAACCCAGTTTTGTATTTAATGATCGGGTTTTTAAGTTTGTCCGTCAGGGCGGGTTTCAAGCATTGAGGTGGATATATAACTCATTTTGAGAATTCAAGCACTATCCAAAACTGAATTTAAGCTGTCTGAGCTTGAGAAGGATTTAAACCCAATTTTGAATAATAGATTAATTCAAAAATCAAAATGATAGGTTTTTGAATGTTCCCCAATTTTGTCCCGCTCTACGACTATATTGAGCTTTTAAGTGGTCCAGAGAGTGATGGCAAACAAAATAACCTTTTGGGGTGAGGTTTGAAAGGAAAATTTGATTAGAAATGAGAGATAGAATAATATTTTCATAATTATTGAATAAAAATTAAAAAATGAAAAATATGTTATAACCAATATTTTTGAATGAATATTTAATATTCACTTTTACTAGCTAAGCATTTTAAAATTTTCCTGAAAGTTGATATGGCCAAGATTAACTTTGCCGTTCCAATAAACACAGCACAAAAATATATTAAAATAATGTCCTAAACTGTAATAGAGATTTTTTTCTAATTTATTTTTTATGTAGGCGCAATGGAAGATTTCATATGAAAGAGTTTCACGAGCACACGACATGACCAGCCACTTGCGAACCAAGAACGTGCAAAAAACACGATTTACATATGAATGCGAGTAGAGTCCGATTATATATATATATATATATATATAGAAAAAAAAATATGAAGTAAGAATCTAATTGATATATATCAATAGTATAAAATAATTTTATATTATTTTTTAATAAAAATTATGGAAAATGTTATGTCTTAAGTGTTATGTTATTATAAATAATTAGTTAAATATAGACCATGCTCTATTAAATGATAGCCTAAAATTATTTTATATTATTATTATATATAAATTAAGATTGCGTTTGGATGTGCTTCTACATGGGGAAAAAGGTACTTTTTTTTCAAAATATTTTGAAAAAAAATATTTCTATTGTTATTTATTTGTGATTTTCCAAAAAAAATAAAAAAAAAATCAATTATTCTACTTTTTTAAAAATCAGATACAGAGCTACTTTCACAAAAGTGAAAAGTAGAAAATAAAGAAAAGAGCACTGTTATTTAAACCCCAAAACGTAAGGGTGTTCCATCGACATATCACATCATACATCCTTAAAATTCAATATAATGTATTTTTAATATTTTTTTAAACTCTCTTCATATCGATCACACGGTTGTTAGTGACTATATCGCGACAACCATGGTACACTTACCATTTCTCTAAAGAAAATAGTCTCAAATTTCAAACTAACTATTTTTTTATACTATTTTACTATTCTATTTTTAATTTTTTTCTTTTAAAATATCATTTCCTATCTATTAAATTGTAATTTGGCATTAAAAAAATATTTTTACATTTATCATATTCAAATAATTTAATAACTTTTTATTCAAATAAAAAGTACTTCTACAATTATATCTAAACATAAAATAATTTTCTATTTCTATTTTTATTTTTGCTTCTAATTCTGTATTTATAAAAATACTTCTACCAAAATTTTAATCAAATGAGCTCTAAATCCTATGAAATAAATGGATTCACTACCTTTTTTAACAATATTTTTTCTTATTATATGTCTATAATAAATCTATTTTATATACATATAAATAATATTCATCTTTAGAAATTCAAAAGTAATTTTACTTTTATTTTATTATCCTTAGTTTACGAATTACTTTTCACTTAGACATGAATCAGTCTTTAAATCTCTCAAAAGAGAGGAGCAAAAAGTTCATACATGAAGAAAACAAAAGAGAAACAAAACAACAAAAAAGACTTAACAATAGCTAAAGTATAAAGGACCACCAGTGTACACCCCATCCAGGACATCAGGAGTTCCACCTGCAGCTATTTGTCGTAGATATGTAAAGAGAAACCACTCCAAAACAGCTTGCCACCAGAACCCCTCTTCTTGAGGCATGACTTATCACTAAACCACCAAGGCCTTCCACCAAGCAACTTTAATTGTATAAACACCCACCACCAAACAACTAGCATCAAGAAATCACAAGCCATCGACACTTGCCATAGGAGCCACACTGTGAAGATGATCCCATAGATTAAGAAAACCATAAACAGAACTAAGCCTTCCAAAGGTCAACTACCCCAATCATCTATGCAATCATAAATGAAACACATCCATAAACAAAAAGAAACAATCTTCCACAGCACCTAAAAGGGTTTAGTGATTTATACTCCAATAATTTGCTTTGACCAAAACCCAACATACCATTACAAAAAAACCTCCCACACATCTCCATATTTACCTTCTTCTCACATAAATCATAGCCCCACTTCCGAAATAATCTCAACCACTCCAAAAACCAGATAGTGACAAAAGCTCCAATAACGCCACCTATCCCACAAAAATCCACAATCTCATCCAAATTCATCAACCAAACTCAAAAGATCCCAATTTTCGGTAAACACCCCCAAAAAAAAAACACACACACACACACATAAACTGCAGGTAAACACCCCCCAAAAAAAAAAACACACACACACACACATAAACTGGAGAAAACAATGTTCATAAAGGAACTTTGAGCACTCAAGTCGAAAGACCCCCGATAATACCATAAAACCCCTCCAAAACATTGGTGTCCTATAAACTGTACAAGAAGAAAAGCTAAACACCAATAACATAATGACTCACTATTGACAAAAAGCTTCACACGACAGCACAGACAAATACACCTTCCTTTTGAATGTGAATGTAGAAACAATCATCTCTAAATATTCTGCATCATTCAATCTCCTTCAGTGCAAATAGCATCACCAATTGAGAGAATTTTGCACCAACTTTCATGTGTCAAGTCTTTCCCAGGATGTAACAGTCTTACCACGCCTCTGTAATTACATAGTCACATAGTCCCACATCTGATTCAATGGCAAGTTGTCAACCCAAATCCACTGCTGGATCACATCTGTCTTGAGGATGTTGTGATTTATTTTCCATTTCCTATTTGCATCATATAGTCTATCTCCATTCTAATACCACCACACCTATGTACTGAATTGCCACAAGTCCATAAAGAATTCACCCAGAAAGTGTCCCAACAACTCCGATAAGTCTACACACATATGCCTTATCAACAGGAAACATGCCAGCAACCAATCTTTAAGCACCGCAATCTTCTAGCAGTCACGGCTCCACATGAGACTGCAATAGCACCAGATAACCAGATATAGAAGCACCTAAAGACATGGCCTTTAGACCAGTATCCAAGAATTACACCAAAAATACCAGATAACCAGATAATGACTTTCACATTTACAATATAACCTTAGAATCTGCACAAACAAACATAACACCAAATCTGCAATGCATTCAAACCACTAGTTACAGTGTGTCACACCTTCCTCTTTTTATTCCCCTTTTAACTTTTTCTGCTCTTTCTCTTAATTTTTTCTTAACTCCTCCTTTTTGTATTTCTTTTTTCTTTTTTCCTTTCCTATTCTCTCTTTTCTCTATTTTCTTTTGAGTAAATATTCTTTTTAGTACTAATATTTTAAAATTGACAATAATTTGGTCCTGAAAATTTTTTTGACATCAATTTAATTCTAAAATTTTGAATTTTGATATCATTTTAGTTATATACTATTGATTTGATAGAAAATTTGATTCTATGAAAAATTTGTTAAGATTAAATTGATGTCAACTTTAAAATATTAAAACTAAATTGATATTAAAAAATTTTTTAGGACTAAATTAACGTAACTTTAAAATGTTAGGACTAAAAAAATTATTTACTCTTTTTTTTCTCCCTTTTTTCTCTCTTTTCTCTCTCTCTTTTTTAACACAAAATCAGACGAGGAAGCGTCAGCTTTGGTAAAGCATGCAAGATAATGCCCACTATTACCACAGCTTAAGCAAAAAACATCTTTCTAGCAACCATGACACCACCAGTTAACAACCACACCAGTTAACAACCACACCATTCTTCTCACTTCATGCTTCTTTCACACAATCACTATCCTTAAACCCAACTTGTCCCACCATCACAAATCTATTTAAGATTAAAACATCACACCCCCACACGCTGCAGCCCCAATGCCACGGAGACCCACCTAACTATCCTACTTCCAATCTAAAAAAGTATAACTCCCTGTCTAACTATTTGACAGAAACATACAACACTCTACTAGACCTTTCTACACAAACAATCCTTAACATTCACCACCTCTCATAATCTTCACTCTTATCACTCATTCTTCATTTATACAAAACAGCTCAACCACATACCTCCTTATTCCAGCATTCCTGTTAAAACCAAAATGAATTTTAGCCACCTGCAAAGACTTGATTACATTATAAAGTTAGGCTTCGACTACTATGCTCTTGCCAGTCAAGGGTGCATAATATACTTTGTGATTTTAACGCATATGATGGTTTAGATTTGTAAGATGTATCGATGTACTAATCACCTATAATACACTGTAGTAATATGCTAATTTTAGAAAAATTTAAAAATATAATTAAATATATTTTAGAAATTAATTATCATATACTAATAGTATAAAATTATACTGATAATATAAAATAATTTTACACTGTCAATGTATTTTACATTGTTAGCATAAAATTACACCGACAAAATTTTTCTGAATAGTGTAAAATAGAATTTTTCTAAAATTTTATTAGCTGATATGTAAAATTATTTCATACTGTTAGTATAATTTTACACTTTCATGACAATTAATTTTTAAAATATATTTAATTATATTTTTTAATTTTCTTAAAATTAGATATTACTACAATATATTATAGGTAATTGATGTATCAATATACCTCACAATCTTCACCATCAAATTGCAAAGTGCACCATGCTTTTTGACTAGCGTAGAGTACCGTAGATGATGGCATAAAGTTATAGTTTTATCAAAAGTAAAAACTTATTCCTTTTTAGGTTGGGGTGATGTTATTCTAATATCATTAATTTTATCAAAATTATATTTTAAATAAAAATGATAAATTAATAAAATTAATTTACTTCACAATTACTTTTAATTAAATTAATTATAACAAAATCAAGATTATCAACAATTAAATTAAATTTACAAAATACAGAACCAAACACACATTAAAAAAATAAAAATAAAAGAAAAATAAGTCTTACATTAATGTACACTTGTCAATACTTGTATTACACATTATAATGTCTAATAAATTTAAATGAGTGTAAGTGTTTCTCAGAAAAATAAATAAGTAGTATAAAGAAACATCTCTCATACTTCAGTTATGACATCTACGTACGAGGAAATGTTACAAAAATGACAGACTCAGAGCGTGTTTAGTTTGGCGTTAAGGATGCCAAATCCACGTTCTTTCTCTTGAATGCTGAAACTGTGATGTTTGGATAATATCACGGTGAACCAATTCCAACGAGTTTTGCATGTTAAACCTGGGTTCAAGCTAAGGTGATACTTTGGTGCTTTTTCGTTGCACCCAAATCATGTTAGAATTTTTTTTACATTTTTATCCTCTAACCCAGTTAAAAATGATATAACAATCTTGATTAAAAACTTTATTCTCTTGCAATTTTCGTTGTTTTCAGTTTTTGTTTTGCATCTCTTTAATTCATTTTGTTTTATATTCTAAATATTTATTTTTGTTTAATATAAGTGTTGTCTTTATTTTTTGAGTAAATCCCCAACTAGGTTCCTAACAATTTCAGGGTCGGACAATTTGGCTCCTAACAAAAATAAATTACTCTATTAGTTTCTGACAATGTCATCCGTCGAATATCCATTGATTCCTGTTATCTTCCCTAACAAAGCTGCGTACATGGCACTATACTATGGCTTTAAATGGCTTCATTCTGTGCTCTTAAGACCACTCGCGCTCTCGCACGCCACTGCCTTGTGCCGCATTTGTTTCACCAAGCCAGCGTGAACAACACCTTGATCTTGACCTTGAGTGCACGCGGGTACGAGATTGGAGCTCAAAAAATGGAGATTGGACATTGCTAATATGAGATCGAAGCTCAGACTTTAGGAGGTCGAGGGTGGCGCGGCTCTTCTGCTTCAAGGTGAGAGGGGTGGTAGCGATGGCGATGAAGAAGAAGAAATGTGTGGTGTTGGTAGTGTGTGAAACACAATGTTTTGGGTGTGAATGATGTATTGATTACTAGGGATAGAGTCAAACGGTGTATTTCGGGTGTTTGAAAAGAATCCAAGTGCTATGTGCATAGCTCTGTAGGAAAGACAGTAGTGACCACCGGATGTCCAACAAATGACATTGCTAGAGACTAACGGAGTAATTTATTTTTGTTGGGGACCAAGTTTTCTGACCTTGAAAATTGTTAGGGACCTAGTTGAGGTTTACTTTTTTTATTTTATTAACATTTAATTTAAAATACTTTATAACTTACTATTCTCATTTTTTTATTTATAATTAATTTTTATTTATAATTTAATATTAGAACCAAAGGTTTAAAAATATAGAATAATATTTATATAATTCATTTAATTATATTTAAAAAATAATTTAATTAAAAAAAGACAACATTGACATTGTAGTATAAACCTTTTTTAGTAATTTTACAAGCAAAAGTTGTTTTGATCTATATAATTCAAACAATATTCATTTCTCATGAAATAATATTATTTAAAATATTTTCTGAAAACCATAATAAATTTAATAAATAAAATAAATTTTATTATTGAGTTTAATTTGTATGTATTGATAATATAAAATAATTTTATATTATCAATTAATAAAAATATAAGAAAGTACCAAATTATAGTGGATCTCTTATTATAATAGGTGATTACTTAGTATGATTTGACACTTTTTCACATTTCTATTGGTTAATAATATAAAATTATTTTATACTATCAGTATATACAAATTAAACTCTTTATTATTTATATTTAATTTGTTAATAATATTAAAATAAAAGTTATTTATTTTATAATATTTTATCACTTGTCTAAATTTAACTAAGAAATAATGAAATAAAAAAAATTATAGTAAAGATGTTGCGAAACTCATGCTCTTTTTGCTAATTATATATTCAAAAGTAATTTTAAATAACATTATCCAAACAATATTTATTATATCAAAATCAATTTTTATGTAAAAATTTTTAAATATAAATTACATTATTACAAAATCAATTCTAATCAAAATCAATTTTAAAGAATCAAATTGATACAAATTTTCATTTACAAATTCCAATCCAAACACAAACTAAGTAGCATATCGTTTTTATTGAACATAGAAAACTGCTAAACACTAAAATCACAGGAAAGTAATTAAATTAACAAATACACAACGTAAGCTGACACTGGTAAAAAGACCAAACAAAACAAAACACTCTATCTACTCTCTTTCAGACTGACAGCAAGCGGGACAAGAGGGATCGCGTTCGATCCCTGGGTTCAGAGACCCCATGTATGTCCCTACTCCCTCCCCCACTAAGTATGACCACACAAAAAAAAAAAAAAAAAATGGAAGAAGAAGAAGACTGAGAGCTAGTCAACTCAACGACGACAAGGTGCATCCATTGTTGCTTTTTGAATAGAGATATCAATCAACTCTTCCTACGATCCTCACCGGGAGGCCCCCTTTCATCTGTGACGTCAGGAACGCGATGAACTGTGGCTTCTCCCCTTCCGCCACCACCGGCACCACCCTGAACCGCCGCAGAACCCCAGCCACCACCCTCTTCATCTGCATGAACGCCATTTCCTTCCCCAAGCAAACCCTTGGACCAGCGTGAAACACCGGGTAACTATAACAATCCCTCCCCACGAAGCTCCACTTGCCACCTTCAACCTCCTCCAACCACCTCTCAGGCCGAAACTCCGCCCAATCAGCACCCCAAATACTCTCCATCCTCCCCATAGCGTACGGGTGATACGCCACCGCTGTCCCCTTCTTCACCACCGTCCCGTCCGGCAAAACGTCGTCGTCCACAGCCTCCTTGCTGTCCAACGGCACCGGCGGGTACAGCCTCATGGTCTCGCACAACGCAGCGTGAGTGTACACCATGTCCTTCACTTCATCATAAACCGGAGCTTCCGATTTCTCGTTGATCTCCTTCACAACCTCGTTCTCCACACGTGGATGTTTCCACAGCAGCCAGAAGAACCACGTGAGCGCCGCCGAGGTGGTGTCCTTGCCGGCGAGTATGAAGCTTATGACTATGTCCGTCACGAAGTCCTCGTCGGAGTGACCCGAACTCAAGAACCGCGTAAGCATGTCCACAGATTCCGGCGTTGCCTTCTGATCTTTCAGTTCCCTTTTCTTCTCTCTAATCAGTTTCTTAGCGAACTCGCGCACTTCAGAGACCGCGATTCGTAATCGCTTTTCGGATCCTATGTCGAGTTTCCTCTTGATCTTCCAGATTAAGGTTAAAGGTTCGCGGAACCGTTTGCTGCTGATTTCCGTTGCGTCTTCGAAAGCCTCCGCGAACTTGCTTCTCTCAGCTGATGGCGTCAGGTATAAAGGGTCGAACCCAAACGCGATTTTGCAGATGTTGTCAAACGCGAATCTCTGAAGGATGTCCTGGAAATCAAGGATTTGGTGCTTGGACGCAGCTGCGAAAGCGAGAATGGGGAGGAAGCGGTGGGAGAGTTCGGCGTCGACGACGTGTTCCACGAACTTGCGGAGAGATCTGGTGGTGAATTGGTGGATGGCGACTTGCCTCTGGAACTTCCATTTTTCGCCGTCGACATTGAAGATTCCGGAGCCGAGCACATCGTAGAGCGTGTGGAAATGGGTGGGGCCTTTTTGGTAAACGTGGAAATGGGTCTTGAGCATGTGCTGTACAGAGGCGGGATTGGCGGTGACGACTGTTCGGCGGCCGAGGGGGAGGTGGAGGGTGAAGGTGGCGGCGGGTGAGAGTAGGATCATGTCGGAGAGCCACTGGATGCGGCGGTGAGCGTTGGCTTTGAAGGCGAAGTAGGAGCCAATGAGTGGGTATGACTTTGGGAGGGTGATGGCAGAAGATGGTGCTGCATCTTTGATCTTGGGATCTTTTGAAGAAGGTTTGACTTTGGGGAAGAAGAAGAGCACGGGGAGGAAGAAGAAAAGGAAGAAAGCAGGCAAGACGTGCAGAAGCATATTCTGACTGAGAGTGGAAAATGAAGCCATGACCATGATTATTTGTAGAGATATTAAATAGCAAGGTTATGTTGTTTGGTGCTTGCTCCCGTGAAGCACAATTTCTTTGCTTCACCATGAAATGCTGACCTGGACAAATAGTTAGGCATCACATGGATAATCTGGGAGAAAAAAGTCAAAATTGTTTAGGAGTGATTAAATGCTCCCTTAACCATTAGTGAAGCGCAATGTTTTAATTTAAAAGTAATAATACAAAATCAAAAATCCCCATCTGGAACTCCTTTTTTTGTCCCCGTGATCGATGAAGCTGAAGGGCACTTTCGGTCGCCGTCCACCCATGTTTGAAAATAGGATTTTCAAACCAAATAACCGGAACAAAAAATGCAGCACAATCAGGCAAAAAAAAAAAAAACTAAAGAAATAGACCAATAAAACAAATCTCAAAAAAAGAAAAGAAAAGAAAAGAACATTGCACAATTAGCCGCCATGACACCATCCACCGCCACCAGACACTGCGTCTTCCACCGGCCAACCTCATCGTGCCGCCTCACACCTTTGCCCAGAGTTGACACTGATGTTGTCATCGAGGTTGCGGAGTTGCCCTTACACCCCACCCACCTCGTATACCTCTTGCACCTTGGTCAGAAGCGGTGCGTTGGGGCTTCTCGAGGCGCCTGATTCTGCGCTCGAAGAACTTGATCTTTTTGTCACGGAGGAAGATCTTGCGCTCTACGGCGAGGCGCACATGGATCTCCTGCTACTTCTTCAACGCCTTTAGCTTTTGCTGTTGCCCCTCCCTCACCTCCGCTGACAGGCTTTGCTTCTGGAGCATGTGCTCCGCAAATCGAATCTAGCTCTTCAGGGACATCGGCGATTTGAGTTTTAGGACCTTGGAGGAGGAGTTCAATCAGTGGCTGGCATGATTAACCCTCACGATGGGGGGAGGTGGCGACGGGAGTTGATGGGATTGGGGAGTGGAGAGCATAGAGAGAGAGAGAGAGAGAGGGCGTGAATGGTTTTATTTTTATTTTATTCTTTTATGTTTATGAGACTAATCAAAACGGTGCACTCTCTTAACACCATTTAAGCCCTCTTAATCAAGTTTGACCAAAAACTAGCCCACTATCCTCATGTCACTTTATCATTTGGCCAACTCAATACTTCATGGTGAAGCAAATAAGACATGCTTCACCAGAGAACCCACCGTGAAGTGTATCAAATGAATGCATGCCATATGAAATTATTTGGGTAAGGCGGAGAGTGTGTTTTGGCCTGTAGTGAAATGAGGTATATATTGGAAGTAGGGCTGGAAATGAGCCAAGCCAAGTTTGAGACTAGCTCGAGCTTGGCATAGCTCAGGCTCGGCTCGTTAATATTCTACTGAACTCGAACTTGAGCTCAAAGTGAGTTTAATTTCTAAGCTCAAGCTTAACTCACCAGAAGTTCGTCGAGCTCGAACTAGCTCACAAACTACTCAAACTTAATGAGATAATTTAAGTTAGATATAAATTAAGTCTTTTTGGCTTAATACGCTATAGGATATTTAGTGATAAGAACATAATCTCAACAACAACAATAATAATAACAATAACAAAATATAATTTTATTTATATGAATACATACACACACACACACATAGAGCCAGCTCCTAAGCTAATGAATTGAATATAGTAAAACTCAAGTTTGACTCATTTAATAAACGAGCTCAAATCTCTAGCACAAACTTGACTCATGAGCTCATGAGTCCAGCTTATTGAACTATTAATAAACCGAGCCAGAAATAGCTCACGAGTTTACTTGACTCACATCTAGCCCTAATTGAAAGATTCTATAATACAACTTATTAATTTAGTAATCATGTTACTCAATCATAACCTTCACTTTTTTTAAATCCAGAAGTGTGTCACTCAATTGTTGCTCGAGCAGCGCCCATCAATGGCGGTGGTGCATCAATAGCAACACCTAACCACCACTCCTTCTCCGGTGGCGATGAAGGATGGATTTGGGTTGTTTTTTTTTTTTTTTTTTAAATGGTATGAAGATGATAAAATCTCTTTCTTCTTTAAATCCAGAATAATAACCCACATAAACTAAACCAAAGATATCTTCCTTCTTCAAATCCAAAAGAATAACAGCATAGTAAACCAAACCAAAAATCATACAATCAACATGCAACTGAATTAAAAATAAAAAATAAAAACCAGATTTTATGGATGAAAAATACAACAAAATTACAGTAAAAATAAAATCTTTGAGTAATTTAGAAGTGATAAACAACCAAAAACCATAGCCAAACTCAATATTCAAATCAAATTACAAACCAGACAAAACCAAAATAGAGCAAATCAATTAACCTAGAACAAAAGAGACTTGCGAATTTCACTCCAGCTAAACTAATTCCCAAACTAAAAATCCAACAAAAGGAATATATTCTCCAAAAAGCAAAGATCCCAAAAATTAGTGAAAAGAATACCAACATAAAATAAATAAATAAAAAAGGAGAGAAGACAACAATCTGCCCTTACAAAATTGTGCCTCCGCTCATCAGCCATCACAAGGCACCACTGTGCATTGGGCATGCCGCATAAACCACCACGAACCACAAAGTCTCTATCACTAGAGACACGGCAGTCCACCACCACAAACCATCGTCGCAGGCCAACCTACCTTAGTCACTGCATTACATTGCACCATCGCTGTGAAACACCATGTCCACCGCGACCTAACCGCGCCCAGATGTCTTCTTCATCCTTTGTCACTTGATGGTTGAGCAAATGTAGGTGGCTGTCACTGTTGGCAAAAGGTGGTTGAGCGAATATGAGTTTGAAGAAGGGTGAGCGATAGTAGCAGAGAAGGGTGATTGGCGATGGTGCTTTCGGGAAGGATAGGGCGGCTTAGTCACTGGGGTGGGTGTTGACAATCAAGTGGAAGAAATAGGGCTCCATCACTAATGAGAAATGAGAAAGAAGTTGCAAGAGAAAAGGAAAAGAAGAAAACATGTATGTGGCAAAATAAGTTATGAGAACCATGGTAGTCCCTAAAGTGTGAGTATCTTTTTAAAATTATTCTTGTCATTAACACTAAGATAGATGTAGCCTTTTTATGATCCATCACACATCTTCACGATGCAGACTTTTTTTTTTTAATTTACTCCAGAGAATAGCCCATTTAATGATATTGATGAGTGGATTTTCGGATGGGAAATGTTATGTATACTACTAATAAAACAAAAACATAACAAGATAATTTTTCACATATCCTAACCAAATTAATTTCACACAAAATGCATTTCTTTGAAAAAAAAAATTATGCCCTTAAATAATCAATATCTAAAAAATGGATATTTGCGTTTTTTATGCCCTTAAATCTATACTATTAATAAAGTAGAAGATATAACACGAAAACTTTTCTACGGGTCACAACCAGATTCGTTTTGCATTAAATACATTGATTTGAAGAAAAAAAAAAAGTAAAGTAAGCTAAAAAAGGAACAAAGAAAAAAAAATGCATTTAGAAAGAATTCAAATATAGAAAAAAAAAATAAGTGCATCCATTTAAAAAGAAAATTTTAAAAAGCATTCAAATATAGAAAAAAAAAAGTGTTCATTTGAAAAAAGAAATTTTAAATAGTGAACTATTGATGTATAAGTTAAAATCGCACCAAAAAAAAAAACACGATTAAAAAATATCATAATATTGAAAATAAAAAATAAGCTAGAGTGTATTAATTTTTTTTTAATTTTAAGTAATTATTTCATGTGCTATGTGTAATTTAATAAAACACATATAAATTTTCAAATTGTCAATTAAATGAATAAATTTAATCAATAACTTATTTAAATAAATAGTAATTAACTTTAAAAAATAACATGATGATGTTTGATAGTTGAAATTTGAATTTTAAATAAGGAGTTGGTTAATGGACATTTATTTTATCATATTAAGAGTGTGACAAATGGAAAAGATAAAAATAGATTTAATCATTTGAATTGAATACATTTGAAATACTCCACTATAGTTTGGGGTTTGCTTTTATTAAAATAACAATTATTTGTATTTAACATAAACTCTTGATATAGAGGCCTAAATATGGGGAAAAAGGAATGGAATTAAATAAATAAATGAACCTCTTTTGACCTATTTTTCTGGCTTCTGATAATGTCGTCGCTAGTTTGAGCTCTTCATGAATCCATAGCTCCGATGAGAGACCTGCAAGGGACTCTGACGCTCAAATCAAAATATATTTCATTTATTTCAAAGTGAAAAAAGATTAATCACTTGCCTTGACCTCCGATGAGGTCCTCTATTTATAATCAAGTTAAGTCTTAAAAGAGTAGTTGTAGTTATAACCCCGCTTTCTCTCTCCTCTAGAATCTCTCATTCTCTCCACTTTTCAAAGGGTTCTCTGGTTCAAATTTGAATATGCTTGGCAGTTGAGATTTTTTGTTCCCCCTTGCACTAGATGAGGTGACTTTTCTGGCATGGATGAAAAAAATCTGCACATGAATATGTGAAGTGTATCAAATGAATGCATTACATATGAAATTTTCATCCCTAAGATCTAGTTTTTATTTTTTTTATTTTGTTTTATGTTGATTGTATGATTTTTGGTTTGGTTTACTATGTTGTTACTCTCCTCCTCACCCAAATAATTTCATATGTAATGCAATCATTTGATACACTTCACATATTCATGTGCAGATTTTTTTCATTTATGCCAGAAAAGTCACCTCATCCACTCCAAGGGGAGACAAAAACAACATAACATTGCTATTAAATAGTGAACTATTGATGTATAAGTTAAAACCGCATAAAAAAAAACATGATTAAAAAAATTACAATATTGAAAATAAAAAATAAGCTAGAGTGTATTAATTTTTATTTTTAAATTTTAAGTAATTATTTCATGTGCTATGTGTAATTTAATAAAACACATATAAATTTTCAAATTGTCAATTAAATGAATAAATTTAATCAATAACTTATTTAAATAAATAGTAATTAACTTTAAAAAATAACATGATGATGTTTGATAGTTGAAATTTGAATTTTAAATAAGGAGTTGGTTAATGGACATTTATTTTATCATATTAAGAGTGTGACAAATGGAAAAGATAAAAATAGATTTAATCATTTGAATTGAATACATTTGAAATACTCCACTATAGTTTGGGGTTTGCTTTTAGTAAAATAACAATTATTGTATTTAAAATAAACTCTTGATATAGCGGCCTAAATATGGGGAAAAAAGAATGAAATCAAATTAACTAAATGAACCTCTTTGGACCTATTTTTTTGGCTTCTGATGATGTCCTAGTTAGTCCACACTCGTCATGAGTCCATAGCTCCGATGGAAAACTTGCAAGGGACTCTGACACTCAAGTCAGAATGTATCCCATTTAATTCAAAGTGAAAAAGGATCAGTCGCTTGCCTTGACCTCTGATGAGATGATACTAAATATATATTATATGAATGGTGCAAACACATAAATTCACAGGTAATGATCAATATAAATTATAGTTATTCATAATAAAAAAAACTTTAAATTAAATATTTGAATTCCAAAACTTATAGCACATTCTAACTTATAACAAAAATCATATTTATAGCAAATTATATTTATAATATGTAAGACTGGATATTTGCTCTTTTGATATGTAATATTATTTTTTATTAATAAAACTGCCATAGTTTAATGATTTAAAAAGCAAATGATGAAGAATTTTATAAGTTCTTTACAACTTACTCATAAATTGAAATTTTATAAGATCTCTAAATAACCTAGGAATTTTAATGACACAAAAAATAAAATAAAATCCATTGATTGGTTTGCTAACAAATATTGATATCTCAAATAGGTAAATATGCATATTGCATGGGTGATGTAAATATATAAACAACACAGATAATAATTCATATACATAATAATCATTAACAATTAAAATTAAATTTTTAACTCTAAAACCTATAGCATACTTTAAAGTTATATTAATTCAATTTTTAATTAGCAAATTAAAGTATTGTAAATATGCATATTGCATGAGTAATATAAACATATAAACAACACCGATAATGATTAATATACATAATAATTAGTTACAATTAAAATCAAATTTAAAATTAAATTTTTGAACTCTAAAGTCTATAGTACACTTTAAAATTATATCAATTCAGTTTTTAATTAGCAAATTAAATTTTTTTAACAGAGTTTTAATGAAGCAACTTTTATAATAAAATAGATTTTTTTATTAAAGTTTTCATTGAATACAATATCTTTCATCTACTAAAAAGTTTAATTTTAAGATCCATATAACTTTAATAATTTATAAAAAAATATTGATCAATTTTATTCACAATATATTATCATAATTACAACTATCTTATTATTTTAAATATATATAATTTTATTTAAAACTTAAATTATATAAAAAAAAGTATAAATAATGATTGCATGTATAAATTGATCCAATATTTTAGTTATATAAACCTTTTTTTATTCAAATTATGTAATTATCCCGTACATCGCATGCGTACCCACATTGGCATACATATATAGCATAGCTAAAAAATGTCGCATATATGCACCACTTGGCAAATCTATTTGCCATTTTCTCTACCTTAATGTATTGTTGAGTGGTTATTGCATATGTTATAGAAGTGGCTGGGCTGGGAACAGGGAGTGGCAATCATCCTCTTTTAATTTTATATGTATAGATGCTCATATTACAAAATTTAAGTTTTAATTGCAGCGTTTTTAATTCTGATATTGGTAACAGGTAGCAGCCAGTGGAAAACTTTGATTGCATTTGTGAACACCAATACCAATCTTCCAATAGAAAACTTTCATTGTCTTGGCTTTTCATTTCCCCTGTTAATCAATCTTTGATTGCATTTGTGAATACCAATGCCAATCTTCCAATAGAAAACTTTCATTGTCTTGGCTTTTCATATCCCCTGTTAATCAATCTTTGCATGGCTGCTGATCTGATGATGTGAAAGGCCATCACAAGCATATTGGACAGGTCATCGCGAGTGTATTTGAGAAGCTTCCGTATCTCCATATTGGTCATATTTGTCCATTCCTCCTTGTCCTCTACATTTCTTTTTTTGGTAAATTATAAAATATTTATATTTAAATATAAATATTAAATATTTATTTTTTATTTGTTATAAATAATTATTTTATTTTAATTATTTAATTAATCACAAGTTCCGAATTTCATCAATATCATCTCCATAGACATCGAGTTTTGAGTTTTAAATTGGATATTGGCTACAAAATACCATAAATATTAAATTTTGATTTAAATCTCACATTGATAAAAATATATAGTAATCGAGTTTCAAGTTTTGAGATGAGTTTGTTCAACGTTAAAGCTTTCAATACGAGTTTTTTAGAATATGAGAAGTAATCAACTATGCAAATGAAAATGACATTCACGTCAATAACCGAGTTAGTTTTTTTAAAAAAAAAAGTGGTATCCATGTGAACAATCGTGGTAAACAATTTTTGGTATGAATCATGGTAAACAATCTGAATAGACTGAAATATGGGAACGTAAATATTGAAACAAATTTACAATATTTGAAATATAAATAAAAATTATGATAAAATCAAAATTTTCATTAAATTAGACGGACCTAGATAAAAGTTTATTCTAATTCTTACATAATTCAAAATGGCCTTTATTAATTAGTTACATGTATTCTCATTTCATAGTGAATTAAATGAATTTAATACAAATTAAGTTGCGTATTTAAAAATGATAAGAATCCAGTGTGTTACATGGATTATATAAAGTAAATATTTAGCATTATAAATTTTATTCAATAAATTTTAATTAAAATAGTTTTAAAAACTATTTTGGTAAATGTTGTATTTAATATGTAATCAATTAATGTAAATATAATTATAATATTTTAAGATATAATAAAAGAATTATATATAAAGTTTCATACTCATTTGACGACTTTTTTGCTAGTTTTGAATAATATTTTTATGTATTTCTTAACTTTATATATATAAAAACTAAATGAAAGAATTATTATATTTATTTCAAATATATTAATTAAGTTTCTTATGATATGAAAAGAAAATTATCAAAATGATAAATAAAAATTATATGATTTTTATTCTTTAACTTTTTATTTTGAAAAATATATTTAATCTCAAATGTTTGTTATTTTATTATAAGTTTCTCTTTAAGTTATCGTTAGAGTTATATGCATTTAATTCTATTAATAGCCATAGGTATTAATATCATTAATCTTGTCACTCAATATAATCTTAGAAAATAAATTTGAAAAATAAAACATTTAAAAGATTGTAAAAGATGAAGATTTGAAGTAGAAAGAAAAAGTGAAGCGTAGAAGACTTCAAGGTTAACAAGTAAAATGAAATATTGTAAGCAAAAGAAAAATAAAAACAATCAAAATTTAGAAAAATATGCCATATGGCAACTTAAGTGGAAGGATTTTAATATATATTATTAATTATAGATAGATTCTTGTAAAATAATATATTTTTATTCTTAGAAATATATCAAATAAAAAACAATATAAATAAAAATAAGAAGAAAAGTAAAACAAATGAAATTGTTTTGACATTGAAAAATTAATTACATTGCACAAATCGCAAGATTGAGAATGAAATTTTAAATTTCAAGTCAAATTATAAATTGTAAATCACAAATTTCTTGCTTAAATATCATTCGTAGTAGCTACTTGAGAGTTTCAGTTGGTTATTCTGTACGTGATCTCATCCTTGTAATAGCCTCACTTTTTGAGTGTGGTTATCAATGAGCAATGTGCACACTTTGCTTAAGCAACAAAAGTATTTTTATCACAACTTTTTAAATCTTATCTCATTGGTCAATTGGTACATTTATAAGGAACTAATAAAAGTGTGGTTGAGTGTGTACAAAAGATATGAATAAAAGTGTGGTGGGCATTTTATATTTTTTTAAATATTTATTTATTTATTTATCTTTTGGTAAGCTATATTCATTGTGCGTGTGTATGTATATAAATTATACGAGATCCTTGCGAGAATGGTGAGGGTTCTCTTTTAATTCCGAGACCATTCATGAGTTAGGGAAACTATTTCAACTACAGAAAATTTTTATTTCTTTTATGAGGAAAACTCTTTCCTACCCTATTATATGTATCCACTTTTAAATTCTGTTTTTTTCTCTCTCTCTTCTCTCTCTTATACCTTCAAAATTAAGAGTCAAGATCATTCTATGAAATAAGAAAATATTACTTCATGGAGTATGAAAGATTGTCTCTTCAACTACTCAAATAAATTATTCATTAAACATTTCCAAACTGGAGATGTTCAGCACAAGAAAGGATTTAGCACACCTCGTGTTGGTCACGTATAAGAACAGTCACATATTACTCAGTAGAAGCAACCCGTTTTAATTTTCAGTTGTACACTTTTCAAATTTATTTTTCTCATTTATTTATATTTTATAAACATTACTTAATTTTATTAGAATTTATCATCCAATCAAATATTTATATTTGTAAAATTTTTAAAATAATAAATAATTGAGTTAAATATTTTTATTAATACGATAATATATAATTAAATATCTATATAAAATTTTTTTATATTGACAATATATATAAATTAAAACCATTTTATTATCTTATTTGAAATTCCTGTATCTCTCTAACTTATTTTAAGCACACATCAAATTATTCAACCACTTTATAACATCAATATTCAATTTCTTTCTTATTTACTTTCTTTATCATATAAAAAAAATATCAAATTTTTTCCTTATAAATTTTACAATTAAAGATATAAGTAAAATATAAATATTTTAAAATATATATATATATATATATACGACGGATTTGAGTCTACATTTCAATTTGCCGAGACAATACACAAGCAAATATTTTTTTTTCGATAAATTGATAAAGGTCAAGGCTCACTCACCACAGGGGTGAGGACACAGACAGCAAGAGTACAAAAGCACAAAGAAAAAGAGTACACCCACAATCAGAAAAACCGCCTTTAGAGCACACCAAACCACTCGACCAATTCCAGCAAAATCTTGCAAGAAGACCAACAAGACAGCAACAATATTACACCCCAAAAGACAGCAACAAAATCTTGGGAGGAACAATCAGCACATAGCACACAGAAGATTGAGGAGAAGCTGTGATTCTGATCAACATACCAACACATCCGATCTATATATAATTACCTGAGACCAAAATAAATTGCTGACAATCATTCCTTTCATAGCCCGCAACAAGAAGACACCACCTAACCACACCACCCTGAAAAACAGCAACCAAGGCTCGGAGACAACTATACACAAACTAATTGCACAAGTTATGTATACATTCCTTTTCTTATACACTGTTTCGACAATTATCCATACACTATTAAATGGGAGTGTAGTGGGCGTCGATACAATGCCCAAAATAATTGCATACATAATATTTATTTAATTGTATACTTAAGGAACCAACTTATCTTCCAATAACTTCTCCTCCGCCACTCGTGTCTGAATTAAACCTTTCTACGATCTTCACCGGAAACCCACCTTTCATCTGTGAGGTCAAGAACGAAATGAACTCCGGCTCCACCACCGTAGGCACCACCCTGAACCGGCGCAGAACCCCAGCCACCACCCTCTTCATCTGCATGAACGCCATTTCCTTCCCCAAGCAAATCCTGGGACCAGCCTGAAACACCGGATAGCTATAAGAATCCCTCCCCACGAAGCTCCATTTCCCACCTTCAACCTTCTCCAACCACCTCTCAGGCTTAAACTCTGCCCAATCAGCACCCCAAAGACTCTCCATCCTCCCCATAGCGTACACGTGATACATCACGATCGTCCCCTTCTTCACCACCGTGCCGTCCGGCAAAACGTCGTCATTTGCAGCCTCTTTGGAGTCCGTGGGCACCGGAGGGTACAGCCTCAAGCTCTCGCACAACGCAGCGTGCGTGTACACCATCTCCTTCACTTCATCGTAAACCGGAGCTTCTGATTTTTCATTGATCTCCTTCACGACCTCGTTCTCCACACGTGGATTCTTCGAAAGCAGCCAGAAGAACCACGTGAGCGCCGCAGAAGTGGTGTCCTTGCCGGCGAGTACGAAGCTAATGACTATGTCCGTCACGAAGTCTTCGTCGGAGTGACCTGAACTCAAGAACCGCGAAAGCATGTCCGCTGATTCCAGAGATGATTTCTCTTCCAGCTCCCTTTTCTTCTCTTTAACAAGTTTCTTCGCAGACTCGCGCACTTCCGAGACCGCGATTCGTAATCGCTTTTCGGATCCAATGTTGAGTTTCCTCTTGAGCTTCCAGATTATGGGTAATGGTTCGCGGAGCCGATCGCTGCTGATCTCGGTTGCGTCTTCGAAAGCCCGCGCGAACTTGCTTCTCTCAGCTGATGATGTCAGGTATTCGGGGTCGAATCCAAACGCGATTTTGCAGATGTTGTCAAACGCGAACCTCTGAAGGATGTCTTGGAAATCGAGGTTTTTTCCTTGGTTTAATGCGGCTGAAGTGAGGATGGGGACGAGGCGATCGGAGAGTTCGACGTCGACGACGTTCTCCACGAACTTACGGAGCGATTTAGTGTTGAATTCGTGGCTGGCGACTTGCCTCTGGAACTTCCAGTTCTCGCCGTTGGCGTTGAAGATCCCGGTGCCAAGGAAGTCGTGAAGGGATCTGACGAAGACGTTGCCTTTTCGGTAATTGGAGAAGTGGGTCTTGAGGATGTGTTGCACGGTGGCGGGGTTGCCGGTGATGATGGATCGGCTGCCGAAGAGGTTGTGGAGGGTGAAGGTGGCGGCGGGCGAGGCTAGGACGATGTCGGAGAGCCACTGGATGCGGCGGTGGGCGTTGGACTTGATGGCCAAATAGGAACCAATGAGTGGGTATGATTTGGGGATAACGGTGTTTGATGAAGTAGCTGCGTCTTTCTTCTTTGAAAAAGGTTTGAGGACGAAGAAAAAGAGCAGAGGAAGGAAGAAGAAAAGGAAGAAAGGAGGCAACAGATGTTGAAGCATATTCTGAATCATTGTCGTAAGTATTTGGATATTGGTATTTGGTGTTTACTTGGTGAATATGGAGAATTTGTCCCAGCTATTTATAACGAAGGCTTTCAAGGAGACATCTCAAGGTGGCTTTTTGCGACACAGTGCGTGGATGTGTGACCTTTGGTTGAGTGATGTACTGTTGACTACTGTCGAGGGGTGGTTCTCGAGTGGGGAGTGTTTGTTGACGTATGTAAAGTCGTCACTTTTTTAACTTGAGAGGGGCTGCGGCCGCCCCCCCCCCCTACCCAAAACTATATTTTAATTAAAGTTTAGAATTGTGATTAAGAATATTTTTAAAATAATTAAAATTTATTTTTGTGATTCTAAGATATTTTAAAAAATATCTGTTTAATTTTAAAATTATCTAAATAAAATTTTATTTAATTTTAAGATTATATAAATAAAATTAAAAATTATTATAATATATTATATATATTTTAAAAATAATTAAAATTTATTTATATAATTTTAAAATATTATCCAAAAATTTTATTTTATTTTATATTATACAAATAAACTTTAAAAGTTATTATAGTATATAATAGATAATTAATATATCGATATACTTGTAAATCTTACCTTTTAAATTTTTAAGTTGTATGGTGCACTTTACAAGAAGGTTGCACCTAAGACTGTGCCACTGCAGAAACTATGTTTTTATTGAAGTTTAACAGATAGTTGTCACAATGGCAATGTTAAACAATAAAATTGAGCTAGTATAGATATACAAATATAAAAGTGGTGAAGTCCATCGCACTTTTTCTCTCAACAATTACTATATTATATCTTTCTCTCAGCTAATAACTATACACTACAAAATACAATTTCTCTATTATCATATACTTTGATATTTTCTAATATAATTAATATTGTGTTATAAAATTATTATTGAGATGCATAAAATAATAAGTTTTAGAGTCCTTATTACTTTATTACTTTGGGTTAGAACTAACTATGGAAATTAGAATAAAAAAAGGTTTATTATTGGCAATTGATTTTTATAAATTGATCATTTATTAGTACTGAGTGACTAATAGGGCAAAGAATAATGATTAATGGCGTGAAACACAATTTGCGACATTTGCACGAACACTATCTCATGCCACTCTTTCCAGTTTTTTCAGCACCCACTCCCTTTTATTTTCTGCCATTGATTTGTTTTTCTTCTCCATGAAATCACTCCATGTGTATTTGTCACCTCCTCATGCAAAAGTTTCTCCAGCCAAATAGCATTATTATGGAGTAAATGATGTTTATATCATTAAGGGTATTATTTTCTACTAGTTAAAATTACTTGGTATTGCTTTTTAAAAACGTGCTCAATGGTACGAAAAGATAGATTAACGAACCCTTACAAATGACGTGGCATCCCTGTTATTTCAAAATTATTTTTCACTTTCACCCTTTTAAATTTTCACCGTCTCCCATGATTGGTTATCAGCCAATCCGTTACGCTTTCGTATTCGGAATTTTTAAATAAATAATTAAAAAAATTTTATTTTCTAAATTATGGTTAATTGAGATTAATTATGAAAATTTGGGATTAAAAATTATTTGAGAAATTGGCCTATCTAGGCCCATTTCCTTTGAAGATTTTACCTATAAAAATGGTTTGGATAGGCCGATTTCTATACATTAGGAAGAGAAAGTTGTTTTAGAGAGAGAGAGAGAGAGAGAGAAAGAAAGAGGAGAAAGGAGCGTGGAAAAAAGAAGAAGAAGAAGAAGAAGAAAAAGAAAAAAAAAAGATAAAATTTGTAGTTAAAAATTATACATAATTTTTACGAATTAGTTATTTTTATTATTGTATTTGTGTTGCAAATCTAGAGATATAGAGTATGACTTACGCCGTTTGGATTACACTGATCATATTGCTGGACAATTGAATATAGAGGTAATTTATTTTTGTTAGTATATGTTGTTAGTTAAATTAAATTAGGTAAATTATGTATAATATAATTTGGATTTGGATTTACATTTGAATTTGAATGTGATAGAATTAAAATCATAATTAGAACTTGAATATGAATCTGAAGTTGAGTTTGGATTTGAATGTGAGTTTGTATGTGAAATTTGATCTTTGAAAATTTCAAATCCGAATTTTTATTAAGCGCGAGCGGGAATTTCGAATTTCACATTTAAATTTTTATTGAGCAGGAATTTCAAATTTTAAATTCGAATTTTTATTAAGTGGGAGCGGGAATTTCAAAGTCAAATTTTTATTAAGCGAGAATTTCGAATTTCAAATTCAAATTTTCGTTTAGCTGGAATGTTGAATTTGTATGTGGTAGAATGAAAATCATAATTAGAATTTGAATATGATTCTGAAGTTGAAGTTGAAGTTGAAGTTGAATTTGAATTTGAATGAATTTGAATTTAAAATTTGAAATTTGAAATTTAAATCTCGAATTTAACAAGAATGTTCAATTTCAAATTTTGAATTTGAATTTTAGTGAGAGTTTTGATTTTCGAATTTTGATCATGTAATTTTGTGTTAGAATTAGAATTTGAGTGAGAATCTAAATTTGCTATTCAAATTTAAATCTGTATTTGACATGTGAATTAGAATGCGAGTCGTAATGTGAATTTAAATTTAAAATCGATATTACATATGTCTTGAATGTTGTAATTTGGATTTGAGTGACAATTTAAACTTGAATTGAATTGAAATATAATTTTGAAATTGATTTTGCACATGCAGCCTGATCGAGTGCTTCGAGGTTGGCGTCAGGAATCTCAAGTGCCGGTACCACACTCACTTATGTAGAATAATTTAGAGCAAGCAGGCTTGTGGCATGCGGCAAATATTCCATACTTCGAGTATGATAGCGCATTGATTAGTGCGCTTGTCGAGAGGTGGCGTCCAGAGACATATACGTTTCACTTGCCTTTTGGAGAGTGCACCATCACACTTCAGGACGTTGCATTCCAACTTGGATTACGCATTGATGGTGAGCCAGTTAGCGGATGCACAACTAACTGGGAGACCTACTGAAACTGTGATATACGGAGCTTCTGTAGAGAGCTTCTTGGGGCTGTGCCAGATGAGTCACAGATACAAGAAAGCAGTGTTACACTCATCTAGTTAAGCTCAGAATTTCAAACTTTGGATGTTGATGCATCGGAGGAGACGATTGTGCGCCATACTCGTGCATTTATTCTACGGCTTCTTAGCTGGTCTTTAATGGCAGATGGATCAGCTGCGAGAGTAAGTTTGAAGTGGCTTCCTCTTTTCCGTGACTTTGGTGAGATTGGGAGGCTTAGTTAGGGCTCAGTAGTATTAGCGAATCTTTATCGCCAATTATGTCGCGGTGTTAAGCACTCAATCAAGAACATTGCTCGGTGCCTAGCCCTTCTACAATCATGAGCATGGTACAGAATACCAGCATTACGTCCTGCAAAATATCGTCGACGTCCATTGAGGTTTCCGTTAACTAGAAGGTAATTTTTTTTTAAATGATCAATTTGATTTATTATTTTTTATTTTACAAGAGTATTAATTATTTTTTTTTAATAGGTGGGGAGGATATTGATATTCGTCTGATTTAGAAAAGAGACGACTGCTTCGTTCTAGAGGCGATCTTGACACTATCAACGTTCACGGGGTAAGCTATGTAAAGAGAATATTGACTTACGACTGTAATTTTTTAAAATGGCATCTAACGGTTGATTAATGTATATTGCAGTTTCGATGGATGCCCTATGAGTATGGAGAAATGAGAAAGAAGACACCTCAGTTTGTGTATGCTAAATCCGACAGTTGGGTGTCGGTGACATCCCTGTTATGCTTAGCTATCATGGAGTGGCATCAAGTTGATCACGTCCTTCGACAGTTTGGCAGACAATAACATATACCAAAAGAGCCGCTAAACATTGATAGGCTGCATCGTACAGACGGGAGGGGTACTGATTATTGGTGGCCTACGCACTATAGACGGTATTATGACATATGGGATTAGCGTAGGGGCCGAGTTGTTGAGTTTACCCTTGTACAGAGCCTTCTTCCATCAATCACATACTTCGAATAGTACTTGGGTGTTGCACGTCATTTCTTGTTGACAGAAAGAGCCGGAAGTGACCATACAGTGGCTGAACTCCTAGCTGAAGCACCTGCTGATGCCCCACCACCGTCATTTGTTCAAAGACCAGATCATGTACCCAACCCACGTCATTTAGATCAGGGGGGTAGAGGACGTAAAGGGTGCCGTACCAGTGGTCGCACCCATCGGCGGGATTTTGGCTCTTATGACGACGCCGATGAGGACTATCATGATTTTGATCGCGCGGAACCGGGCCTCTTTTCTTTGTCAAGTCGCAACAACCCTTCTATACTGGACTCCAGCCATCAATTTTGTAGTTCTAGCCACGAGGTCGATGCTTCTTCTAGCTCTCAGTTTATACCCTCTTCCAGCCCTGCTCATCAGTTCACGACTGGACTCAGCCAGGATATTGACCCTAGATTCTTTGTGAGTTTTGACGAGCTATTCAATTCACAGATGCCTCTCAGGTATGGTCATTTACATGTTCAGGAGACGGACATTTACAAGTCATACCAAGAGATTGCTGCCTCTGTCGCTGTACCTCAGGCCTCACATGATGTATTAACGACATCTGAGTGCTATAAGCCGTCTATGGATGATGTTATTGACCTGAATGCACCAGACATACCATTCTCGACCATGCAGATGCAATCGCCTGAGTCTGCGAATTGGATGATGTATGGTTTTGATCTATTTGGTGGGACACCACCATCCGCATTCATAATAGCACATATTGATCATAGTACTTTTGATTAGCAGCACTACCATGAGGATCAGGATCAGCATTAGCATCAAGTGCAACAACCAGTAGATGGACGTGGCAGACCAATGTTGGAGATTCGGCCCCATCAGTATCACACGGGTTGTCCTCTTCTGGCTCCTAGACGACACCAGCGGAATGGTTAGGATATGCATAAATCAAGTATAAGTTAGTGTACTTTTTAGCATACACTACTTTGGCATTCACTACTTATTTTTCTAAAAAATTTCATTTTTTCTTGTAGGAATTGCTTGGGGAATACTCTTTGGCATTCACTACTTATTTCCCTTTTTCTTAAAGTTCATTTTAATTTAACTATAATAGTGTAATTTTGGTTAAATGTAATTGTAATTTTGTAATTTAATTTAGTAGTGACATTACTATTTAGTTTTAGCTTGATTTACTTTAAGTTAGTATAGATATTGTAATTTAGTGTTATATTATTTTACTCTTTCTGTCTCTCTATCTCTCTCCATCTCTATTTTTCTTTCTTTTCTTTTCAGTGATTCGTGGCTATAAAGTTGGGATTAGTTGAAAGAAGGTTAATTCTCTCTATCAAATTAAACTCAAGATTGTATCTTCTCCAAAATATAATGTAGATTGTATTTATAGAAAATAAAAATACAAAAATTAACGTGCAAATTAGAACAAAATACAACAACAAAATATATTAACTACAAGTACAACACAATAAACATTAACGTACATAACAACAGAAATTAATATAGGAAGATGAACTAAAAACAAAGACATTAGTTGCCTGTGCTAGGACGGCTGGAGTTTGAAGCATGTAAGGTTAGGCATCTTCATCTGGTGTGCCCCTCTTGCCTGCAAAGACCACATCGCTTTAGTTGCCTTATCTCAACCTCATCCATGTTGTTGGGGATTCTTGTTGAAATCGGCCAGCCCTCAGTAGCTCGCCTATGCTCTCGATTTGGCCATACTAGAACTCCATAGTATTCAGGCCCAAATTCTTGATTTGCAACAGTGGTAAACTCCATTTTGTAGACATTGAATACACTCTGAATATGGTAAACATTATCCACTTAAGTACCCCAATCAACTCGTGCATATGCACGTGCAGCGAGTACATGCGGGCATGGGAAGTGTAAGGCCTAAAAGTACCTACAGTCATACCGACGCTCTTGTAAATTCACCCTATAGCTTTGGTGACTCCAACCCGCTATTGGTGCAAGTTCTTCCACTACGAATGACTCACTTGCACATGTAAATTAGGACATATTCATGATGGCAATGGACTACTTGTTTATCTCAATTGTCGGCATCAGCACTTGTGAAAACACTTGTCCGTTCACAAGTTAGGCCTCGGCCTCCTGCCCTTTTCTTACAAATAGCTCAACAAGATGGAAGTAAGTGGACTTTACAACGGCTGTAATTGGAAAATTGCAGGTGCCTTTCAGAATAGCATTAATACACTCTAACAAATTGGTCGTCATATGCCCAAATCTTCGTCCCTCATCACAATGCTATGTCCACTTTTCTTTGGGGATCCTATCAATCCATGCACATATTGATGGGTTCTCGTCTCTCAATAACCCATAATAATATGGAAACTCCCGCTGAGTTTTTGCATACACTGCATTCACAAGGGCTCAACGTGCATCTTTGTTCTTGAATTGAAATGCAAAATTCGAAGCAATGTGCCATATGCAATATGCATGATATGCAGTTGGAGGATGCCACCCACTGTCTACTGAATTTAATGCTACTTTGATAGCCCCATAACGGTAAGAGATTATTACAATTTCTTGTTGTGGTGTCACATGTTGGCACAGATTGCTAAGAAAAAATGACCAGGCATCCCTAGTCTCACCCTCAACCACCGCAAATGCAAATGGTAGAATATTAGAGTTTCCATCCTGTGCAATTGCCATTAGAAGTATGCCACCATACTTTCTATAGAAGTGGGTGCTGTCGACTGAAATGAATGGCTTGCAATATTTAAATGCTTCAATGCAAGATTGAAATGACCAGAATAAACGGTGGAATATCACACAACTCCTATCGAGAAAGTTCTCATTATAATATGGCAAAGTACTCAATTGGACTATGGTACTTGGTACAAACATCTGCAAAGCTTAGTTCATGATATGACGCTTCCCACTCGCCATAAACCTTAGCAATAGCCTTCTACTTCGCTAGCCATGCCCTCCTGTACGAAGTCTTGAAACCATACCTCGCCTCCACCGATCCTTGCAGCACTTTAATGGATATCGTCGAATCAGCCTGTGCCATGGGAAATATGGTCGCACATATAACATTCGTGTCCAACTTCGTGATGATTCTGCAAAAAGGATGTGGACAAACACGTGTATGGGCCATTGTACTTCCGAATTTCCCACTGCTCCTTTTTCCGACGATATGTAACGTGTACACTCTATGTACACCCATTACCAAAATGCTTGCATTTTCCGTGGTATGTCAACTGATCAAATTCCAATACCTTATACTCAACAGATCTTCGAATGCTATAATTTTTAATAGCAAATAACACAGCTTCCTTATTAGAAAATTGTTGCCCAATGTGCAACTCATCCTCCGCTACATTATACAAGATATCCTCTGCACTTCCACAGAGCCCTGCAAATGTGCTTTGTGGTATCGCATCCAAGTTCAAATACAAATAATGACGTGAATGATTCTGTGAGTCAGATATTGCTAGTCGAGCTTCCGATGGTTGGCTATCAATCATAGGGGCAGCCTCTCCATCTAAGCCTTCACCACTATCACTATCAACTAATACTTGAAGCGGCTCATCCTTTTCGTCTCCATGATGATCAAAACTTTCAACACTCGTAATTGGGCCATCTACCATAAGCGGTTGTGCAACGTCCATTTTTAGCTACCTTAAACTTCTACCATCTTCCATATCCTCTGTATCTTCATGCCCAGTATTTTCATTTTGACAGTAGAAATCAAAAGACGGAGAAGCTGTAGCTACTGGAGTTGGACATGATATAAGATTAGAACCTGACCCTCTAGCACTGGTGTCCGTTCCAAATGACTGAGGGTTGGGAGTTGATCCTTCTAACCTGCCATTTATATCTTCAAGGGTCACAAACAACTCCATAATCTGAATTCTAGGACATTGTGAGTGATAAGAAAACATTAGATTCACATCTTCATCACTTCCAACTGAAAAACTTGTGTGCCGGATGACACCAGGCCCAAATGCTGGTATTCTGTACACCATTCCAGTTATTTGCTTTCAATTGAGAAGACCTAACATTTTTAATATTCTATTTGACAACACTGACAGAGTTGTAGATGATGAAGAAATAGTAACACCAACAGGATTTTGACTATAGAATGTAGTACCTTCTACTGTGTTTGTGATTTCACCATTGTGGTGAATCAATATGATAAATCTCTTAGACATTTTTTTTCATAAAGATAGAATTTGTAACAAACAAAAAGTGATATGTATTTGCTTCCGGTTGGAGGGTTTTTACAAAAAAATATTCAACAGAAATCGGCCCAAATAGGTTGAAATTAATCTAACACACCTAGGCCGATTTCTCAAATACCCAAATCACCCAAAATTTTCGTAATTACTTGTTAATTATCGTAATTTTGAAATTAATTATTTTTTTTAATTTATTTATGTAAAAAAACCTTCGTATTCTATGTAATCGAACCAAACAGCATTCCTCTTTTTTTTTAATTTTTAATTAGATTTGTTTTAATAATTTTAAAGTATTAAGTCTTTGTCCTTAAATAATCTTTATTAATAGTTCTTATTACTAGTTAAATTTGAGCACCTCTATAGGATAGAGCTCAACAAAAAATTAAAGAGTATTGACAACAAGTGATTGAATTCAATAGTTCCTCATATAAAATTATTAATTCTAATGATATAATATTATAGAGAAAACAAAATTGTTTCAAGCACCAACAAAACTAGAGGCATCCCTTATTTTAAAGAGGGAATGGATATTCACATTTCATTTAATGATCAAAGGCAAATTGAAAGTTAAGCAATAGCAATTCTAAAGATTAATAAATGAATAGATAAAATAAGTACAACATATTAAATTTAAAAGTTTAATTAGAGTGCAATGATAGTGTAAAATTTTTTTACACTGTCATTCAATCAAAACATTCTATTTGCATAACCATTCAAGTAGTGGATAGTTATGTCAAAGACTTTTGCTGATGTAACAATATATGATTGGATGTCTATGCAAAAGTTTTTAACACTGATAGTATATTCAAATTAAATCCTAAATTTAATCACTTGCAAAGTAGAAAGTATTAATTACCTTTTTTTTTTTTTCTCGTTAGACTCCAGAAATTTTTTAGGGTAAATTCACTTGTGACATTATGTTTGTTTTATTTTTTGTCTTTTCTTCTAACAAGCATAATGATACCAACTCGTTTTAATTGTGCAAAACAATCATGGTCAATAGTATACACTATATACTTAAATTAGTAATTAATATGTACAAAATCGTGTAGGTTATGTGAAAAATATATATTTTTAAAATAATATTTTAAAAGATATTCATTATTAATTTAACTATTGTAATTGGCTTTGCCTATTTAAGAATTACTTTTCTTAAATATTTACTAATTCATTCTACTTTTAAGATTAAATTATTAATTTCATTCATATGGTTTCATTCAAAAAAATCAGTTTAGCACCTATAGTTTAAAACTCTTTACAATAGTCCCTATAAATTTTAGCGTATGTTTGATGAAGTTTTAATTTTTTTTCTTAAAAGATTGTTTTTTAAATTTATGTCTCAAAATTTGTAATTTTGTTTCAATATTAATCTTTTGTTTAATTCTGTTCAAATCGTTAATGGTGGTTGCTGATGTGCGTGCCACGTTAGTGTATTAAGACTGTGGTGAAATGTTGAATCAAAATTTAACTTTAGGGAATAATTAAAATAAAAAATAAATTTTAAAGATGATTTCCAAAATTACTATTAGTGGTAAAAAATTAAAACACTCTAATTATATTTTGGTTAAAATGCACTGTTAAGCCATACCCCCCCAAAAAAATACTCTCAAGAGTTCAAAGGCCCCAAATAAATTAATTATAAAAAAATAAAACCTAGAATCGCAGTCACTTTCTCAAATTTAATAAATAGCATATGTTAATTAAATCTTCTGACATTTGCGTTGTTAATATATAAATTGATATTGAGCTGAACTTATCCAAAATTGGTCCAACTTTGGCTCAAAACGCTTAGAAATAGAGTTTATTTTCTTGCTTCAATCTTAGATTAGTAAAATTCAAATTAAAACAAATAACAACATATATTATATTAAAGTATTATTATACTTAGAAAATGACTGTATATTCTTGATAAAGGTTTAATCTTTTTTCAACTATGGGATTATATTAAGATAAATTTATTTTAGGTGCTGAGTTTGTATTGAATATAGTATTCTTGGTTGAGTGATAAATGCACAAATGCAGATGTTCGGAGATGGATCACCAGATTTTGGGACAGGGCCCTCCAAACTTTGATTAGGACTTCTAAGGTTGTTGTTCAGGCAGATGTTGATAAGGGTTGAATTCCAAGGCAGAAGCATGGAGAGTACCAGTAAGGACTCCGACGATCAAGTCAGTTAGAATAAGAGGTATGAGTTTTGGATTGAAAGTGTGCATACTTGTGTCAAGGATGAGCCCTTTTATTTATAGAGAGGCTTTGAATAATAACAACTTTCTGAGATTCTTGTACATTATGAACAATACATGGGGATTAGTGTACATTATGGAATCTGGTCTTGTACATTACAAATCTAGAATTAATATCTTTTGTAACCAAACGGTTTCAACGGAGGTGCTTCCAACGGTCTTCCGACTTGGGCCTTGGACCTTATGCCAATGGGGCCTTAAATGAACCATCCACGACTTTGGGCCTTTGGGCCTAGTCTATAACAGTGCCCCCAACTCGGTTATGGCATGATAATGTCGGAAGCCGAGTTTCTTCAACTTAATAATCGTAGAATTGAAATCGGAGAGTGAAAAATGACTTGATTCAACCTTTTTCCCTATAAGATGCCACTGGCTTTGGAATGAATTCCTGTCACAAATCACATCTGATTTGCCCAAGGTCAGTGACTCTGACGCGGGGTCGTGTCAGTCATATTCGATTTTCCCGAGATAAAACGTGGCACTTCAGGAATTCATTTTGTGCATCTTCATCGTTTGAATTTGCAGTATATTTTCAATTTTGTCCTCAATTTCAGGTGTGAAAGGATGCTTTTTGTCCTTCGCAACCCTTGGGCTATGTGGCAAAAGGTGTGCTCTTTAAATACTCTCTCTTTCTATTCTTCCCCACTTTTCTATTTCTACCAAAAAGGACCCATCCAAACGCTCGATTGTAATCTTCAGGAGCAACTACATTGTGGTGTTCTAAAGCTTTTTCAACGCTCAAAACTTCTTACTTCCATTGCTTTAAGGTATGTCTTCTCTCCTTGATTGATTTTCGCCATTCATGGTTGTAGTGGCAATTTATGGATTTCTTGTGGTACTGTTTGTGGTGGTTTTTGTCCAAAACCACTGTGTTGTTTTATTGTTCGCTGTTGGGGGCTGTTGCCCTCAACGCTTATTCTTCTCCATCTAACTCCAGCAGTTTCCATAACCCTTAGAAGGGAAACCACCATAGGCTTTTATTTCTTCCTTGATTTCTCCGTTTTCCAAATTAATTTCTGACTTTGTTAACCTTAGAGGTGGTTCTTCTGATGTAGGATTACTTCCATGGTGAAGAAACAATCGCTCGTTTTTCCTTCTGCAATCCCTCCGATATACAGATAGGTTGATCCCGAAGTTTTAGGGATTCTTTCAAGAGTGACTCGAAGTTTTTGAAGTCGCTACTAGAAGAACACTTACTTACTCTAGCTGGTGAATATGAAAGGGAGTATATCTTGGAAGTGCCTAATGCCGATGAAAGGGTTTACTATCTTAACCTCGCGGGCAGTCCAAGATGGATGTGGATGTACGACATCCTTGTTTCCAAGTTTGGTATCCACGTTCCCTTTACTCATTTCTAAATCACTGTCTTGGAGTGGACTAGGGTTGCTCCATCTTAACTGTATCCCAGCAGTTGGGCTATGATTCGAGGTTCCAAGATTATATGCGAATACCTCGAAGTTCCCCTTTCCACAAATGTGTTCTTCCATCTTTTCACTCTTACTTAGCCTAGTGGCGGAGGTTTAACAACGGACTGGTTATCTTTCCAAGCTCAACCAAATTGGAAAGTTTTCCATTTGTACGAAGAATCCTTCCACCACTTTAAATCTTTCTGCTTCAAAGTATTTGGAGCTCTGAGAATAATCCTGTTCTAGGAAAACTTGGAGAGGGAGCTAAGAACAATTACTTTTGGCCAAAGCACTTCGAAATTCCCTGAGGAAGCGAGAATGAGTTGACTTCTAAAGCAATGGCTTTAGTTAATTTCTTTTTAGCAGCCTTTGGAGAAGAACATCTTAACTTGAAGTGTATACTCGACGTGGATTCCAAGGCTACTAGAACACATCTAAGTAGTTATCAGGAAATATTTCTTCATACCTTTATTTTATATGTATGACTAATTTCCATTTTCGCTTTTCTTATGCAGAAAAAAAGGCTCTGAAATCTGGTCTCGTTGTCCTTCAAAGTTGCATCCTCAATAAAAGGCTTCATGAGGATGATGGAAACAAGAGTGGAACTTAAAATTCTCATGAGCCCTAGAGTCCTCTGCCCCCGAGGTCCAGCCTTCGAAAAAATAGAAGGGGAATAAAGTAGCAAAGGAGATCACCCGGGTTGGCATTGATGAAACTCCAAAATTGGAGAACAGGCAATGTTTTGGCCAAAAATTTTCCTTATCCAGAATTCATAGATAAGACATTGGTGCCCTGGCCATCCTTGACCAAATTGGAGGTGATGACAATGGTATTGTGGACAGGTTCCAATGGGTTGGTTGCTTGCTTTTAAAGTCTATGACCATACTTAGATGCTCAGAGCCCATGGTGTCGTCCGACATTCAGGCTTCGGGGGATATGAAGGACCTTGAGGAGAGCATACGTCTCCTTAAAGTTGAAAAATTTGCCCTAGAAAAGGCAAATCGGAAAATTACTTCCGACCTTGCTGAGTCAAAGGAGGCGGCTTGGTTGAAAGACCAACATCTTAAGGAGAAAGACCGTCAGCTGGAAGAATTTGCTAGCCTAGTGTTTGAACTCAAGGAAGCCAACACCAAAGCCTTCGACAAGATCACCAAGCTTAAAGCCGACATTAAGTTTATAGAGTGGTAGTGGGAGAAGTTGGCCTTTGAAATCGAGGACATATCTTGGCGCAATGTCGAGTTATTTGTCCCGAGACCGATTTTGGCGATGTTGGTCTTCACAAGCATGTAAAAAACGGACGTATCGAGATCACCCCACTCAAGGAGGAAGGAAATGACGAAGAATCGTCCGCCCCAATAGCCTAAGCTTAATGTTTTTCTTTGGATTTTGTATTTTGTGCCCTTTTATGGGTTGATGTAAATGACTTTCCTCAATTTTCGGGTTTATCAATTGAATTAACTTTTACTAATTGTATGCACTTTTTTTGCCTAAGTCAAATAGCTTGAAAGGAATAATAGTGCCATTACAATTGCTTTAGTTAATTGTAAATCTAACCGAGGTTAAAGAACTTTGGCTTATCAAAATCAGTTTGAATTGAGTCAAATTTTCCATAGTTCTTAACAACGTGGTTTTAATTCCACTGAAGTTTTAAAACAAAAGGGATTTTCTTATGATCCGAGGTGAAAACTGGATTTAAAATTTTTAATGTTGCTATGTTGCCCGAGGCATCAAGCCTGGATACTTGTGTTTTTTTGACTAAGGGTTCATCAGTCCCTTAGGATTATACAAATTTAAAATATTAAACATGATGAAATAGGAACAAAGGTATTCTTTTATTGATAATGATAAAAACCAAGTAGCAACGTATAGATATACTACTTGGCCCATAGAAGCCCCGCCTCATTGAAACCTCCTAAAGAAAAATCCAATGGGCAAAAACCTAAGGTAGGAAAAAGAGTACGCCGACTTCTCATGGTTTGCCCAAAAAATCTCCTCAAATTGGAACTATTCGATGGTCTCAGAACTTGTGATCCAGACATAGTTGAGAGCTTGTATGCCACATTTCCTAAAACTTCAATGACCTTCTATGGACCTTCCTAATTCACTATGAGCTTTCCTTAGCCTGTGGTTAGTGGTCTGATGTTAGCATGTTGTAGGACAAGATCTCCTTCTTCAAATTTATAAGGCAAGACTATGGAATTGTATCTTTTTGTAACTCTCTATTTTAGTGCCTTCTCTCTAATATGTGTCATTTCTCTGACTTCATTAGAGAGATAAATCTCTTATTTCATGGAGTCTAAACTCGTAGATCGGAATGTTACCCTAGGGCTTGGTTCTCCAACTTCAACGGGAATCATGGCATCAACCCCATAAGTAAGCTTGAATGGGGTTTCTCTCGTAGTCGAGTAGGGTGTCGTCTGATATAACCATAGAATACTTCCGAGTTCATCCACCCATGCTCTTTTCTTATCATCAAACCTTTTCTTTATTGCTTGGAGTATGACCTAATTGGCTGCTTCTACTTGTCCATTAGCCTGGGGATGTTCAACTGAAGTAAAACAATGTTCAACCTTATAACATGCCAGGAATTCTCAAAACTTACGGTCTATAAACTGCGTTTCATTGTTCGTCACCAAGTACTCCGATATCCTAAATCGGGTGAAGATGTTCCTCTAAACAAACTTTCGGGCTTGAGCAGCCGTGATGGAGGAAAATGATTCCGCCTCTATCCACTTCATGAAATAGTCGATGGCAACAATCAAAAACTTTACTTGTCTCATAGCCGGGGGAAAAGGACCTAAGAGGTTGATTCCCCATTTGGAGAATGGCCATGGGGACATTATTATTGACAGCTCTTTGGCCGGGGCGACATGAAAGTTGGCATGTTGCTGGCACTTTGGGTATTTTTTACAAACTTCACAGCGTCTTTTATCATTGTGGGCCAGTAGTATCTAGCCCGTAGTATTTTCAATGCTAGTGTTCCCTCTGGGGTAATGGCCACAAAACCCTTCATGAACCTCTTCCAGAATAGGAATCACCTAATCCAGGCTGAGACACTTCAACAGAGGCTAGGAAAGACTTCTCTTGTATAATTTCCCTCCAACAATAGTGTAATAGAAGGCTTTTTTTGCCATCCTTTTTTTGCATGATTGGAACCATCCAACTCAGACTTTCTTCTATTGCTAATATTGAAGTTGAATTTGCTATGGAAAGAGTTTTTAGTATCTCTTGTATTAAGCTTTTATTACTTTCTCCTGTCTTTGTGTTTGCCAATTTAGAAAGAATATTAGCTCGGACATTTTCTTCCCTTGGCACATGTCGGACCTCGGAGATGTCGATCTCCCCCATCAACTCTTTTTCTCTAGTTAAATATTTTTGCAGTAATGTATCCTTGGCTTGATATGCTCTAGTTACTTGTAACGTCATAATTTGGGAATCGCTGTAGATCGTAAGTCTTGTAATTTCAATGTTAGAAGCAAGTTAAAGTCCGGCTATTAGGGCTTTATATTCAGCTTGATTATTCGAAACCAGAAAATCAAACCTGATTGACATTTCAACCATGATATCTCATTCTCTTTCCAGAATAATCCCGGCCTCACAGCCTTTTATGCTTGAAGATCCGTCCACATATAACATCCACCTTGGATCCATAGATTCTTTCTCATCCACCATATCTACCAGGAAATCTACCAAAGCTTGAGCTTTGATTGCAGTTCGAGGCTTATACTGGATATCAAACTTAGAAAGCTCGACTGACCATGTTACCATTCTTCTAGCAAGGTCTAGTTTCTAGAGTACTTCTCAAATCGGCTGATCTATTCTAATCACAATTGTGTGGGCTTGAAAATATTTTCAGAGATACCGAGATGCAAAAACTAAGGCTAAAGTTACTTGCTGCAGCTTTTGATATCAAATTTTTACCCGTTGCAAGGTTTTGTTGACAAAGTAAACAAGAAACAGTTGCTTCTCATCTTCTTGGACTAAAATACCGACTGTAGCCTAATCGCTTATTGAGATATACAAATAAAGTAGGCTGTTAATCTCAGGTTTGCTTAAAATTGGGGGGCTCGACAAATAACTCTTGAAGTCTTGGAATGCGACTTCGCACTCCGAGGTCTATTCAAAATTATTTTCTTTCTTCAATAAAGTAGAGAAGGGCAATGCCTTCCGAGATGATGCTGCTAAAACTTGGAAAGAGAAGCTATCCTCCTCGTCAAGCGCTGGCATCCTTGACAAAAGTTGGACTTTTCATTTCCAAGATTGCTTGGCACTTATCGAGGTTTGCCTAAATTTCTCGATATGTGACCATGAACCCCAAGAATTTTTTGGCCTCCACAGTGAAAATGCAATTTTGAGGGTTTAATCTCATCTTTTGCCTTCGTAGACATTCAAACACGATTTCCAAATTTGACAACAGCTCTTCTTCCTCTTTCGTCTTTACTAGCATATCATTGATGTAGACTTTCATTAGAGTTTTGATATGTTTGGCAAAGATTTTATTCATCAATCTCTGGTATGTAACTCCTACATTTTTCAACCTAAAAAGCATAACTTTGTAACAATAATTACCCGTGGGGTATGATGAATGCGATTTTCTCCTTATCTAATGGATGCATAGGGATTTAATTATATCTCGAGTATGTGTCCATAAATGAAAGAAATTCGAACTCTGATGCTGCGTTAACTAATCCATTTATGCTTCGTAGAAGAATCCTTAGGGTAGGCTTTATTGAGGTCGGTATAGTCGAAACACATTCGCCACTTCCCATTGGACTTCTTAACCATGACAACATTGGATAACCAAGTCGGGTACATAACTTCTTTAATGAAATCTGCATCCAACAAAACTTGAACCTATTTCTAAACTTCTTGGGCTTTGTCTCATTTTCCTTCTTTTTTGAGCCACAGGGTTGACGCTAGGGAAGTTAGACAAACGATGACTCATGAATTTAGGATCTATCCCGGGCATATTCGCCATTATCCAACTAAACAATTCCACATTCTCCCTTAAAAAAGCTACGAGTTTCTCTTTAAGAGGGAATAAGAGGCCCTTATTTATCCAGGTCATGTGAAAATCTTCCAGCTCGATTTGTGCTTCTTCAAGTTCCCCACCAGGTTCAGGCCGCTTGGCCTCCTGCCAACGCCGAATGTCTAGGTCAACTAGCATGATATTCAACGAACTCGGAGGTCGCAATTCTTTAGCTTCCTTCTTCTTGACAACTTCTAAGCTCGCATTGTAACATTTTCGAGCTGTAACCTGATCAGCCGTCACGGTGGCTATCTGCCCATCATCAATGAAAAACTTCATTGTTAAATTAGTAGTAGAAACAATAGCTCTGATCTTATTCAAAGTTGACCTTCCCAAGATGACATTGTATGCTGATAGGCAATTAACCACAAAAAAATCGACCTTAATAGTTTGAGGTTTAGGTTGATTACCCAAAGTTATATGTAGAGTAACAAACCTATCTGGGTATACTTTTTTCCTAGAGAAACTAATGAATTCCTCCTTGTAACTCCGAAGATCCGAATTCTGCAAACTGAATTTGTCGAAGGCATTTCAAAAAATTATATCTGCAGAACTTCCTTGGTCAATGAAGACCCATTTGATCTCGGCATTTACCATTTTGGCCAAAATGACCATAGGGTCATCATGTCTAAGAACAACCTCTTCGAAGTCGGAGCTTTAAACCACAATCTGAAGTGTGGTAAAAGGTTTGTGAACCTTCTTTATTTTTGTTGCAAATAGACTTAACACCTTTTGAAGATGTTTCTTATGAGCTGACTTAGTAGCTCCACCTCCTGCAAAACCACCAGGTATGACATTGATTGTTCTCAAGATAGGTTCTTCCCAATTTTCATAATCTTGGATATCCCCTAATATTTTTTTGCGATCGTGGGTTTTTCCTTTCATCATCCTTCAAAGGCGAGACCCTCCACTTCCTTGGATTGTGTTAAGAGGCAATGTACCTCGCCAACCTTCCTTCCCAGATTAGCTGTTCCATGGCATCTCGGAGATTATAGTAATCTTTTGTCTTATGTCTAAAGTCATTGTGGTATTCGCAAAATAAGGACCTATTAGTGTTGGCCCTTACTCGGATCGCTTTTGGCTTTGGAAATCTTTCCACTTGCCTAACTTCCTTGTATAAATCAACTAGGGATATATTGAGAGGAGTATAATCATGAAATCTTCCGACCTTCGATGCCCTAAGTTCTTTCTTCTGATGCTCTTCATGCTGTGGACTTGGCTTCTTCTCGGCTTGGTTTTTCACCGAATTTGTCAGGGCCCTTTGCATTTCTTCAAGATAAATATACCTCTCTGACTTTACCTGCATCTCGTCCATGGTTTTTGCTGGCCGTTTGGAGAGTAAATCTTTAAATGCTCCAGGTTGGAACCCATTCAATAGCGTGAGCACTACAACTTGAGTTTCTAACTCTTTCACCAACAATGTTTCCTCATTGAACCGCTTAAGAAAATCTTGAAGCGGCTCTCTTTATCTTTGAAATAGTCCCATAAGGCTAGTGACTAGCTTAGGTTTAAACCTGCAAGTCGTGAAATAAGCTAAAAAATGAGTTTCTAAATCCAAAAACTTATAGATGGATCTCGGTGGCAAAGAATTGAACCATTTTAAAGCAGCTTTCTTCAGCAAAATTGGGATGGCTCTACATCTCATGGGATCCGAAACTCCTGCTAACACCATTCTAGATCTGAAGGCTTCCATATGTTCTTTTAGGTCGGAACTTCCATCATAAGGCTTCATATCGGTAAGGGGTTTAAATCTCTTAGGGAGTTTGACACTCATAATATAATCGGAGAAAAGTATTTCATCATCCTCATCTAATCCTTCACTCCAAGTCTCCCTGGAATTTATGTGCTCCTTCTTCCGATGTCGAATGTCACCTTAGGAGTTTTGTTCACCCTCATATCATCCAATCTGGTATTGATGTGGCTCATTTTGATCTTGAACTCAGTGGTATTAGTTCTAATGACCTCGTTCGTTAGTAGCTCTCCTCACCTCCTGCAAATTTCTTTCCAACTTCCAAATATGCTTAGCTTGTTCCTACATCATAAAAACAATTTCTTGGTATAGGATGGGACCTTGGGGAACTCGTTCCACTTTGGATGCTAAAACATTTCTTAGTTGTGGTTCCAAAGAACGTACTATGGTGCTATGCCAGTTTCCTGCATTGGATGCAGATTTCGAAGCAGTTTGGCCATCTACGTGCTCCTGCAAGGGTGGCATTTCATTCCATGGACCATGAGTCGTTGTGAATTCCTGTTGATAATGGATGGACATGATTATGAAAAAGATTTGTGAAAAAAAAAAAAACAACTCGAAGAATGTTGATAAAGGTCCTCCAAACTTTGATTGAGACTTCTACAGTTGCTATTCATGGCGGATGTAGATAAAGGTTGAATTCCAAGGCAGAAGAATAGGGGGTACTTGTAAGAACTCCGATGATCAAGTCAGTTAGAGTAAGAGGTATGAATTTTGGATTGAAAGTGTGCTTACCTGTAAAAAGGATGAGCCCTCTTATTTATAGAGGCTTTGAATGATAATAATTTTTCGAGACTTTTCGATAATGGTCTTAGATTAGCATGTATTACGAAATCCGGTCTTGTGCATTACAGAATATGAAATTAATGTCTTTTGTAACAGAAAATGGTTTCAATAGAGTTGCTTCAAAACAGTCTTTCGACTTGGGCCTTGGACCATGTGCCAATGGAGCCTTAAATGGACCATCCATGACTTTGGGCCTTTGGACCTAGTCCGTAATAGCAGAGTATTCTATTTCTTGAGAATAAGTTAAGGTGTCATCAAGTATAGTTATATAGAAAGTAAAAGATGAGTTTTTTTCTTTTAGGTTGTTTTCCAAATGGATTATACAATGACTTAAGAAATTTGGAATGACAGTTGTGATTTTTGGTTAGTTTTTCTTATAGTTGCCTTGTTTATTCAACGTTAATGCTTTCAAGATGAGTTTTTTAGAATATGAGAAGTAATCAATATGGTATGCAAATGAAAATGACATTCACGTCAATAACCAAGTTAGTAAAAAAAAAAAGTGATATCTATGTGAACAATCGTGGTAAACAATTTTTGGTATGAATCATGGTAAACAATCTGAATAGACCGAAATATTGGAACATTGATATTGAAACAAATTTAGAATATAAATAAAAATTATGATAAAACCAAAATTTTCATTAAATTAGATGGACCTAGATAAAAGTTTATCCTAATTCTTACATTATTCAAAATGGCCTTCATTAATTAGTTACATGTATTCTCATTTTATAGTGAATTAAATGAATTTAATACAAATTAATGAATAATATTAATGAAGGTCCATTGGCACATGGTCCAAGGCCCAATGAAATACTTATGTTTGTAAGAGTTTTAAGATAGTGGATGATTGAGTCAAACACTTTTACTGATGCGACAATATAACTGAGGAGGATGTCATTTGTGAGTTGGGTTCTTCCTTACTCATTCTCCCTACTAACATCTTCAATATGCTCCCTTGTTTTTTGAGAAATAAAAGAAATAACTAAGCTAGGCATTTAGGCTTTAATACCACTTTGCCAGGAGCCCCCTTATCCTTAATACATAATCCTTATTTTGGCAAAGCGAATATTTCAGCTTATCACAATAGCCTACTTATCCAGCTCCAGTTACTCATAAGGATCATATATTAAAAACAAAGAGGTCCGAAAAACTAGATCATTAATCGGATACTTTTTTTATGTAAGGGTTCCTCTAGATGAGGTAAGTGCAGAGCATACTTAGTATCTTCTACAGCCTAGTTATTTCCTTTATTTAGTTCAAAATTAAAGTAGCACATTTAAGAGCAAGAAGGTAAGAACTTTCAGGAAGAAGGAGAGAGGTTTAGAAACTCATGTTTATAGAGAAACACTCAAAATATTATTGCTGATAATTTTACAAAGGGTTGGTTCCTCTTTATATAGACAGAGGATTCTTGGAACCTAGACTAACATATGGCTTATTAGCCTTACAAAAGTCAAACTCTAGCTTTTCTAGACTTGTGATAGATGTTACAAGGGGTCTTGACATTTAGCTACAATTCTTGTCAAGTGGTTTATAAGTCTTATAATAAGACAATCATCATTACTACCATGTATGTTTATTATGAGACAATGAGTAGACATTTTACATGACATAGCATTTATGATCATACGACTAAGTTATAACCACTAAGTCTAGTACTCATGATGTCTGTAGGCCTATTGGCTTGGTTTTGTTTTATTCTATCATGGCCTTTCTTTTGACCTCTTTGGATTCTGGGTTCTTTTGTGTTGTTGACACCTTTACCATTTGAAGATAGATTCGTGACTTGGTGACAGTTTGGCTCTTTCATCTCTACTTTCTCTTTTTCCATGTTCTCTTAGCTCTGCTTCCAACAGTATTTCTTCAGGATCTATCTCTTTCATATCTTCATCCGGATCTTGAGAATCTTACATGATTAGAACCTTTTCCGTGGCTATGCTCGTTTGGCCTACATCAAGTCTTCCAGCTAGGGTCTCACCTATGTGGGTAGTTTCAGATGGTAGACAAATAATGTCTAATGGCTGGGTACAGGTGGCATCATCCTCATCTACACCATTCATTTCATGCAAATGAAAGACCAAATTTTCTCTCTAAAATGGAGGTTCATTTTCTTTGAAGAGTGTCTTTAAATTTGGGAGTAATGTGTACACCCTAGCATGATTTTGTGTCCAATGGAGCTTTGTTTGTGGGTGCTGGAAGTATGAACGGTGGATAATAAAAATTGAGATAAAATCATTAATTTGATTTTCATCCAATTTCCAAATATTGAATATGGATAATTCTCTGTCAAGTTCTTTAATCCACCAATTTATGGATGAAAACCATTGAAGAGTATTCCATAGGAGTGAAGAATGGTTTTCTGGTTCTGAGAGGAATTGTCTTAGCTTAAAGGCAGGACACGGAATGAGATAAGAATATAGTATGGAAGCACACCATAGATACCATATATCGGATTTTACAAATGGTATTCCCATGAGGATTGTAAAAATGGTGAGATAAAGCACAATAGGATTTAACCAGTTGGGTTGTGGAATAAGATTATGTATTAAGAATAAGGGGGCTCCTTAATACATAATCCTTATGAGGGCAGGATAAGTAGGCTATTGTGATGAGCCAAAATACTCGCCTTGCCAAAATAAGGATTATGTATTAAGAATAAGGGGGCTCCCGGCAGAGTAGTATCAGAGCCTAAATGCCCAACTAAGTTATTTCTTTTATTTCTCAAAAACAACGGAGCATATTGAAGATGTTAGTAGGGAGAATGAGTACGGAAGAACCTAACTCACAAATGGAATCCTCATCAGATAATGCTCTCCAAAAACCCATATTCTTAACCTCAAAACTATCTATCCCACAGTCTTGTATAAAAACTCTTTCTTCTAAAATAGAAAACCTCATAGAATATTCCTATACCCCTGAAGATGCCCAAATAGAAAGCTCTATCCCTCCTCTCCTCAGTCCTTGTAATGTTTTCAGTAGAGAAAAGGGCTATTTAGATGGCTCCTCAAAAAGCTCATCTAAACTCCTAGACCTAGTATAAAAGAGTATATCCAAACCACAAAATAGATGAATATGCTCTTCAAGCCACCAGCGCTGAACAATATGTTGATCTGGAAATCAATCCTGCTCTCATCCGGCTCTGGCAGAGGAAAGGATATGTTAGCCTTTACCTTGGGGCTATTAGGCTAGTCCTCTTTTTTCATGGGAGAAAATAACTCCCTATTATTGCTAGGATAAGCCTACTAGGCAAAGGGTAAGCCTACTAGATAATACTTTCTAGAATCTTAAACATGCCACCATCGGGACTATTTTAACAACACTAATGCAGGCAGTGTTGTCCTAACCACATTCCCAAATTTCAATATCCATCTCAGATCCTACTTTGACCACTAGATTCAAAGTACATGTCCAACTTATAGGAGCTCCCCAAGATGGAGTTGCTCTAGCTGCCTCACTACAACACCAATTAATTTATAGACTTCAAGATCATTGTTTTGATCTACCTACTCCAAAAGGTTTCAATGAAAATGTTTTGATAGTCCTGGCCACTTCAAGTGATGAAATACCATCCATTGTCCAAATCCCAAAACAATCCCTAAAAAAGATCTCTTATAGCTTATGCCACTTGAATGGATAAGCAACTATGAAAATTTCAAAAAGGATAACACTCCTGTTGTATTTACTGAGGCAACTTCCCGAAGATCTATTGACGGAATTGTTAGAACCATTTTCAAAAGGCCAGATCAGGAAGAACTCTCTGATGGGAACTTTCCCTTTTTCATACAATGATGATTACTTTTGGAGCAGCAGAAAAGAAATTTTTGATCCATGCCATTGAGCCAAATAGGCATATTATTTATTTTGATAAAATTGATGGTCATTTTCTATAGGATATTCCTGGATCAGGAATGTGTGAACTGGGTTGTGACAACGACTCGTGGTTCTTTCCCATGCCAGAAAATGATGAGTGGAGAAGAGCATGTACAGGAAATTGTAAGCATCCTGCTACTCCTTGCAAGCCTTCTCTTAAGCCACAAAGAAGAGCTGATCCAGACAATGGTCCTTGTATAGGGATCCGAAAGAAAAAAGAACCCTTGCCAATCTATGAAGAATCTCTTAGGATACTCAGACAAGAAGAGTATCCACCACCACCTGAAGACTTTGATCTGATCACCTGGCCACCAACATAAAAAACTACGAACTCTTTTTCCTGTAAAAACTCAGAATCAACACCTTTTGTCCCAACAGTACCAGAAATCCCATGCATGATGTTTGCCTCTACCTCAGCCATGTACGGAGCTGATTTTCCAGCTCTAGAGAAAAAATCCAATCCTACTACCCAAACACATATCAAACCTTTTATCCAACCTACTGACGTACAATCAGATAGAAAGCTGAAACCCTTGACTTAAGCTGAAGAAGTTCTAAACTGGCAAATAGAAAACTCCTTAGCCCAGAATAGCTTGCTAACAAAGATCAACCAAAAGGTTGATAGCCTCATGAATGCTATGGAACAACGATTGGGGATACTGTCAGAAAAGCTACAAAGGTATTATAAGGAGACAAAAGGCCAGGATTGAAGTGTTAGAAATGGAAATCCAACAACTTCCTGTCTGGAACATCCATGACTAGGCTTTTGACCAAAGAGAAAGAGAACTTCAAAAGCTTATCCTTCGTATTGAAGAACTTTATGAATATACAAAACGTCTTCAGAAACAGCCCGAGTCAAACCTATTCTTTACTCCACCTCCAAAAATATATTCAAGCCTTCTACTATCCTCACAATCACATAAACCTCCCCTTCTATTATCGCCAATTCTACCACCAAGAACAATATTCTTTGGAGAAAGGTCTAGACCCACTAGAGAAAATCTAAAAAGAAAAGAGGTTGTTGAGTCTGCCTCTGTTTCTCCAAACCAGCCACTTCAAAATCCAAAATCTCCTAAACCAGAACCATCTCCAAAGAAAACTCAAACATCGGATGCTGATCCCAATACAGTCCCACTATCTCAAGCTATGATAACTTCACATGCCTATCAAGAACAAACTGATAGTGATGACCAAAGTGTCGAGATTTCTGTAGAAGCTCCTAGTGATTATGAGTATACTGACATTACAAAAAATTTCCCATGGCCACAACTGTAGAAACTGAGACCACTAGAGGAGCTCAACCATCATCTTTAAATCCTCAAGAAATCAATACTCCTCCTCCTTCTGGAGGACCATTGTTTACCATAGACGATATTCCTTCGTCTCAATAGAGGAAAAGATTCTTGGATATCAAAGCTTGGATGGATGTAAAGATGGTTGCACTAGATGCTGATCGATACCGAGTCATTGAAGAATTTTATGCACATATGATTGGTGTACTTAAAGAATGGTATTGCAGTCTTGGCCATGTCCGATAAGATGAGATGTATAGATTGGAAAGCACTAACACTGTCGTAGCAGTGCTCCACCATGAATTCCTTGGTGATCATGGTCTTGTTCAAGAAGAAATTCGAAAAGAATATTTTGACATAAAGTGTTGTTCCTTGAAGAAGCCAAACCTAGAATGTCATTTCAAAATAATGGCCCAAAAGTTTTACCAATTGAATGGCTATAATGATCCTAGCCTCAAGAACACTTATGTCAGTTTTCTTCCTAAAGAACTTCAAGCAAAAATGTACCGCATGATCACTACTATGCAAAGGGACATGGTAAGCATAACTCTTGGAGAAATCCACCAGACATGCCTTGCTGCATTGGACAAATTGTGCAGCTAACAAGTCCTCTTTGAAAATATTCTCAAAGACAGAAAGAAGTACATTAAAGCCTGCAAAAAGAACTACCTGGAGATCAAGTGCAGAGAAAAGGATTGTAGCTGTCATCACAAGCCAACTACCAAAAAGAAGAATAAAATCTTCATGAATAAAAGAGGGAAAAGGAAAAAAGTTAAATTCTTCAAAAGGAAGTCTTATCGGGGGAAAGACGGCAAAAGATGTTTTATTTGTGGGAAGAAAGGATATTTTTCAAAGAACTATCCAAACAAAAAAGAAAAGGCCTCCAAACTAATCCATTCCCTGGAGTTAACTGCAGACGAAGAAATTGAATCTTGGTATGATGAGCAAGATCAACCAAATATCTCTACTATCTTCGGACTTGAATACATAGATTCTGAAAGTAATAGTGAATCAGATTCCTCTGGCTCTGAAGAGCATTTCCCTGCTTTGCAAGCAAAAGAAATTACCAGACTTTCAGATTAAGAAATTAGTTCACTTGATCCTGCTCCACTATTACCAAATATAGAAATTCACATTCTTCCCTCCAAGTATGATGTATCAATCAAAGCCATTGCTTTTATGGACACAGGGGTACAAAAAACTTTGATGAATCCAGCAATCCTCCTATCATCTGCCTAGGAACCCGATGTTTATTTCTTTAAAACAGTAGATGGAAATATCTTCAGAATAGACCTAATTACCAAGAACAAGATTGGCATCAAATTCTTTCCAGGATATATTATTTGGACCAAAGTCATTGGAATATATTTGCCCAACAAAGATCTTGTTATTGGCATAGATGTCTACAGTCAAAATCATAGACTTCAAATCCTCTCTCAAGGAATTAAATTTAAAAGAAAGTTCAAGTCTTATTCTACTATCCCAAAACTCTTCACTCTTGTAGAAGCACCACAGGGATATGAAGAAAAAAGAGACAAACTTTTTAATATGAGTACTGACAGCCATGACGACCTCTTTAAACATCCTCATCCACTTTGGAAGAATGAAAAGTTCTTTGTAGAATTACCATTCAAACTGAATGAAGATATCAATCCAACAAAGACGGTTCATCCTAGAATGTCACCATCTGACAAGGCAGCGGCATTTGAGGAATGCCAACAGTTACTTAAGCAAGGGCTGATTGAACTAAATAAATCAAATTGGACATGCCAAGCTTTCTATATGAATAAGAGATCTGAGCAAATTCGAGAAAAAAAGAGACTTATCATTGATTATTGTCTGTTAAACCACTTTCTCAAATATGATAAGTTTCCTCTTCCGAAAATCTATTCTCTTTATTCTTATATCCAGAATGCCCACATCCTTTCAAAGTTTGACCTGAAGTCTAGATTTTGGCAATTGGGCCTTAACACAAAAGAAAGACCAAAAATCGCATTCTGCATTCCTAATACTCATTATCAATAGACTGTTTTACCTTTTGGGCTCAAAGTCGCCCCATCACTATTCCAAAAGGCCATAACCAAAGTTTTTGAATCACTTCTTGATAGTACTCTTATCTACATTGATGACATACTCCTTTTCTCTCCTGATGAAAACAGTCACAAGAAACTCCTAGAAAAATTCTACAAAACCTGTGATGAATATGGAGCAATGCTATCATCAAGAAAATCCCAGATCAAAGCCACTGAAGTAGATTTTTTGGGAATACACTTTGCTTAGGGAAAATATGTGCCTTAACCACACATTGCTGAGGAACTTCCAAAGTTCCCTAATGAAAACATATCCACAAAGTAGATCCAACAGTTCTCAGGAATTCTGAACTATATAAGAGATTTCATTCCTCATATCTCAAAATATACGACAAAGCTGTCTAAACTTCTCAGAAAAAATGCCCTTTCATGGGGATCAGAACAAACTGAAGCTGTAAAATATATGAAACAGGCAGCAAAAAATCCACCCTCTCTAAAAATACCTAGAGAAGGAAAACATATTTTACAGACATATGCTAGTGACCAATATTGGGGAGTAGTTCTTATAAAAGAGGTAGCAGACTAGAAATTCTATTATGGATATGCTAGTGGACAGTTCAAACCAGTAGAGTTTCATTATCATACAACTTACAAAGAAACTTTGGTGGTGAAATATGGAATTCAGAAATTTGATTTCCATCCTAGGAGACACCAGTTTGAGGTACATCTTAATAATTTTTCATTTTCAAAGTTGCTTGAATTCAAAAACAGTTCTGCCAAGTCCTCAAATTCTCAGGATAAAGGAATGGTTCTCAAGGTATGATTTCTCTGGAAAAACACATAAAAGGGACTCAAAACCTCGTCCTAGATTTTCTCTCCAGACCAAACCAAGTCCAAACTAAGCCAATCACCATCATCACTTCTACTCATTGTTATCTATTAATCATGATGAACACCTATCCATCCAGTTCCTCTGAAGAAAGCATAGCCCAAAGAACCTTCCCGCCTGAAATTCCTCTTGGCACTCCTTTCACTCCCAAATATTTACAAAAATTTGCAAAAGCCCACATGTCACTATACCTCAACACCTTTACTCAAACACATAATCTTATTCCACAATCCACCTGGTTAAATCTTGCTGCGCCTTATCTAACCATCTTTACGAACCTCGTGGGAATACCATTTGTAGAATCTGATATGTGGTATCTATGGTGTGCTTTCATATTATATTCTTATCCCATTCTGTGTCCTGCCTTCAAACTAAGATAATTTCTCTCAGAACCAGAAAATCGTTCTTCACTCCTGTGGAATACTCTTCAATGGTTTTCACATATAAATTGATGGATTAAAGAACTTGACAGAGAATTATCCAGATTCAATATTTGAAAATTGGATGAAAATCAAGTTAATTATTTTATCTCAATTTTCATTATTCACCATTCATACTTCCAGCACCCTCAAACAAAACTCCTTTGGACACAAAATCATGCCAAGGTGTACACATTACTCCCAAATTTAAAGACACTCTTCAAAGAAAATGAACCTCCATTTTAGAGAGAAAATTTGATCTTTCATTTGCATGAAATAAATGGTGTGGACGAGAATGATGCCACCTATACCCAGCCATTAGACATTATTTGTCTACCATCTGAAACTACCCACATAGGTGAGACCCTAGCTAGAAGACTTGATGCAGGCCAAACGAGCATAGCCACTGAAAAGGATCTAATCATGCAAGATTCTAAAGATCCGGATGAAGATATGAAAGAGATAGATCCTGAAGAAATACTGTTGGAAGCAGAGCTAAGAGAACATGGAAAAAGAGAAAGTAGAGATGAAAGAGCCAACCTGTCACCAAGTCACGAACCTATCTTCAAATGGTAAAGGTGTCAACAACACAAAAGAACCCAGAATCCAAAGAGGTCAAAAGAAAGGCCATGACAGAATAAAACAAAACCAAGCCAATAGGCCTACAGACATCATGAGTACTAGACTTAGTGGTTATAACTTAGTCGTATGATCATAAATGCTATGTCATGTAAAATGTCTACTCATTGTCTCATAATAATAGACATGGTAGTAATGATGATTGTCTTATTATAAGACTTATAAACAACTTGACAAGAATCGTAGCTAAATGTCAAGACCCCTTGTAATATCTATCACAAGTCTAGAAAAGTTAGAGTTTGACTTTTGTAAGGCTAATAAGCCATATGTTAGTCTAGGTTCCAAGAATCCTCTATCTATATAAAGAGGAACCAACCCTTTGTAAAATCATCAGCAATAATATTTCGAGTGTTTATCTATAAATATGAGTTTCTAAACCTCTCTCTTTCATTCTGAAAGTTTTTACCTTCTTGCTCTTAAATGTGTTACTTTAATTTTGAGCTAAATAAAGGAAATAACTAGATTATAAAAGATACTAAGTATACTCTGAACTTGCCTCATCTAGAGAAATTTGTGCATCATAAAAGTAAAATATATATATATATATATATATATATATATATATATATATAACGGATTGGAGTCTTCCTATCAATCTGCCGCAACAATACGCAAACAAATATAATTGCATGAGTTATGTATACATCCCTTTTTTTATACACTGTATTAACAACTACCTTTACACCATTAAATGGGAGTGTGGAATTCAAGGTTCTACCCCCTTCAATAGTAAAAGAGTGGGGTGTCAGCACGGATCCAAAAGAGGTGTATACATAATATTTATCTCTAAGGGTCGCTTCATGAAGATGGCATCGTGTCTTTCATATGAAGATACCTAACACACGCTGATAGTAGTTATCATGCAGGCCCATATAAAAGAAGCTAATTGTCTAAGATATTTTATGCACAGATTTTGCCGATCAGAGTGTACAGCACTTCGAGATCTGAGATTGTACAGATCGACGATTATCATCACGATCTATGATCGTAATAATATCTAATTTTAAGAAAATTTAAAAATATAATTATATATATTTTAAAAATTAATTATCATAACAGTATAAAATTATACTGGTAATATAAAATAATTTATACTGTCAGTATAATAAAAAAAATTATCATTGTTTTTACACTGTCAGTGTATAAAAATATAATTAAATATATTTTAAAAATTAATTATCATACATTGATAGCCAGAAATTATACCTCCAGCAATATAAAATAATTTTATATCACAACAGAATTCAAAAATTTTATCAATATAATTTTAATTATCATACACTGACAATGTAAAATTATACTGGTAATATAAAATAATTTTACACCGCCAGAATCAAAATTTTATCCAGTGTAATTTCACGTAAAATTATACTGATAATATAAAATAATTTTACACTATCAATATAATCAAAAAATTTTATCAAATACTGATAAAATTTTTTTATTACACTGACAATATAAAATTATACTGACAGTATAAAATAATTTTATACTGTTACAGAATCAAAAATTTTATCAAGATTCGATAAAATTTTTTGATTATACTGACAGTATAAAAATATTGATAAAAATTTTTAATTACACTGACAATGTAAAATTATTTTATATTACCAATATAATTTTACACTGTCAATATATGATAATTAATTTTTAAAATATATTTAATTATATTTTTAAATTTTCTTAAAATCAGATATTATTACAATGCATCATAAAAGTTGGATCACAGATACACCTCACAATCTCACCATCGATTGCAAGGTGCACCACGCTCCTTGATCAACAAAATATACCATAAAATATGCCATTAGTTAACTTTTTTATATAAACCCCACAATGACTACTTGTCACATTGTTGTTGGCTATCTTCATATGAAGATTTTGACACCATCTTCGTATGAGAATGACCCTTTATCTAATTGAATACTTAAGGAACCAACTTATCTTCCAATAACTTCTCCTCTGCCACTCGTGTCTCAATTAAACCTTTCTACGATCTTCACCGGAAACCCACCTTTCATCTGTGAGGTCAAGAACGAAATGAACTCCGGCTCCACCCCCTCCACCACCGCAGGCACCACCCTGAACCGGCGCAGAACCCCAGCCACCACCCTCTTCATCTGCATGAACGCCATTTCCTTCCCCAAGCAAATCCTGGGACCAGCCTGAAACACCGGATACCTATAAGAATCCCTCCCCACGAAGCTCCATTTCCCGCCTTCAACCTTCTCCAACCACCTCTCAGGCTTAAACTCTGCCCAATCAGCACCCCAAAGACTCTCCATCCTCCCCATAGCGTACACGTGGTACGTCACCATCGTCCCCTTCTTCACCACCGTTCCGTCCGGCAAAACGTCGTCATTTGCAGCCTCTTTGGAGTCCGTGGGCACCGGAGGGTACAGCCTCATGCTCTCGCTCAACGCAGCGTGCGTGTACACCATCTCCTTCACTTCATCGTAAACCGGAGCTTCTGATTTTTCATTGATCTCCTTCACAACCTCGTTCTCCACACGTGGATTCTTCGAAAGCAGCCAGAAGAACCACGTGAGCGCCGCAGAAGTGGTGTCCTTGCCGGCGAGTATGAAGCTTATGACTATGTCCGTCACGAAGTCTTCGTCGGAGTGGCCTGAACTCAAGAACCGCGAAAGCATGTCCGCTGATTCCAGAGATGATTTCTCTTCCAGCTCCCTTTTCTTCTCTCTAACAAGTTTCTTCGCAAACTCGCGCACTTCAGAGACCGCGGTTCGTAATCGCTTTTCGGATCCAATGTTGAGTTTCCTCTTGAGCTTCCAGATTATGGGCGATGGTTCGCGGAACCGTTCGCTGCTGATCTCGGTTGCGTCTTCGAAAGCCTGCGCGAATTTGCTTCTCTCAACTGATAATGTCAAGTATTCAGGGTCGAATCCAAACGCGATTCTGCAGATGTTGTCAAACGCGAACCTCTGAAGGATGTCCTGGAAATCGAGGGTTTGTTCTTGGTTTGATGCGGCGGAAGCGAGAATAGGGACGAGGCGATCGGAGAGTTCGGCGTCGACGACGTTCTCCACGAACTTGCGGAGCGATTTGGTGTTGAATTCATGGCTGGCAACCTGCCTCTGGAACTTCCAGTTCTCGCCGTTGGCGTTGAAGATCCCGGTGCCGAGGAAGTCGTGGAGGGTTCCGACGAAGATGGTGCCTTTTCGGTAATTGGAGAAGTGGGTCTTGAGGATGTGTTGCACGGTGGCGGGGTTGCCGGTGATGATGGATCGGCTGCCGAAGAGGCGGTGGAGGGTGAAGGTGGCGGCGGGTAAGGCTAGGACGATGTCGGAGAGCCACTGGATGCGGCGGTGGGTGTTGGCTTTGATGGCCAAATAGGAACCAATGAGTGGATATGATTTTGGGATAATAGTGTTTGATGAAGGAGCTTTGACTTTCTGCTTTGAAAAAGGCTTGAGGAAGAAGAAGAAGAGCAAGGGGAGGAAGAAGAAAAGGATGAAAGGAGGCAACACGTGTAGAAGCGTATTCTGAATCATTGTCGTGACTTCGGAGTAGAGAAGATTTGGATATTGGTATTTGGTGTTAATGTGGTGAAAGGAGAATGATGTCCTGCTATTTATAATTAAGTTGTTCAAGGAGACATTTCCAGGTGGCTTCTTGCGGCACAGTGCGCGCATCTGTGAACTTTAGTTGAGTGAAGTCAACTATTGTGGCTGGGTGCACCCGTAGCTAATCAATTTGGTTCGGGAAGTGTTCTCTCTGTTGACGTATGTAGAGTCGTCACTTTTTTAACTAGCGAACATCTAACAGGAAAGGGGTGAAGGTTGATTTTGTTCTCTAAAAATGTAATTGTGATTCCCTTAATTACTTAAATTTAATTTAAATATATTGATAATATAAAATAATTTTATATTTTTAATTAATAAAAATAATAAAAAATATCAATTTATATAAATAATTATCTATTATAATAAAAAATTTATCATAATTTTTTATTTTTTTTATTTTTATTAATTAATAGTATAAAATAATTTTAAATTATCAGTACATACTAATTAAACTCTAATTACTTTAATATCTCAAATTAAGAAATGAATAATTTATACTTAAAAATCATAAAAGGTGATTTAAATTAATTCTTAAGGTGATATTTGTCGTGATTAACTTAAATTATAAAAAGAACTAATTTAAATTAATTTTTTTGCAATTTCAAGAATTAAAATATTTTTAAGAACCAAAATTAACCTTAATTCATTAAAAAAATTAATTTTGATGTATTATTATTTAATTATATATTTCTATTTATAAAATTTTTAATATAATAAATAATTAAATCAAATATTTTTATTAATAAAATAATATATGATATATATATATATATATATATATATATATATATATATATATATATATATATATATATATATACTTCATAAAAATTAAATTACCCTACTTTTTTTGAAGTTTGATAGACAATTACAACAAACATATTTACTCAAGTTTAAATGTTTAATAGATAAGTCATTAAAATTAATCTACTAGTGAGGCGTTTGGATAGGTTTCATAAAATTATAAATTTAAAACTCATTATCGATAATAAAACAAAAAAAGTCATGTTTAATAGATACTATATTTTTATTTAATATATACTTGATAAAATAAGGATAATATTCTATCTTAATCAAAATTTAAATACTCAATTTATTAAAATTTTAATTCAATTTATTCTATCTAAATTCTAATTAAAATAATGTATTATTTTTACTTTATCAATATTAACAGGGTTGGGTGCGACATGAGAGCTGCACTTACAGAAAATGAACTAAATTTTAAATTATGGAGAATTCCCTATCCCCCAACTCCACTGGAGTTTCTTAGGAGGAGAAAAAAAAAATCACAGCAAAAAGATCTCTCAATTCCGCGTCCTCCCTAATTTTTCCCGTATCGATTTCCACGTACATGTGATGTTCCTTTCTGTCACTGTCACACTTACGCAGGCCATAACGTTCACCCTTCACGCTTTCACATTTGAATAGTCCATTTGATTATTATTATTACTATTATTTAAGTCCAATCTTATTCATTCTTTTTATTCTAGAAGAAAGAAACTTTTAACCGTACATGTCTCCTTGTGCATGTTCTGGGAATGTGCTGAGTTTGAGACGTTTTAGCGTGTTTGGAAACAAGGAAAAAAGGCTGTTTTATTCAAAAGAAAAAAATTGAAAATTTTAATCTTATTTGAGTAATTTGTTTTAAATAGATTATAAGTTGATTGAAAGAATTTAAGCTGTTTTGAAGCAAACAAGCAAAAGCAAAAGCAAAAATTTGGATATTATTTGATTATAATCAATTTGTATAGTATTTATAATATTATATTTTTATTAAATTGATCATAAATATCAAATATTATATAATATAAATAATTATTTCATATATTTTTTAATAATTTTATCATATAAAAATAATTTTTTTATATAATACAAATAAAATAGATTATCTTAAAAATTATTTTTTAACTTAAATTTTCGAATATAAATTGATTATCATATAATGAATTATATAAATAAATAATTATTAAAATAATTTTAATTTTACAATTTTCTCGAATATATAGACATTGTTGGGTATACACACTCACGAATTATTTTTTTCTTGTTTATTTTCTTTATGATTATGTCACATGAAGAGAAATAGGTTTTAATGAGTAAAGTTGTGATAAAATTTATGAAACTTGCTTTCAAGAGTTTGTGACTCTCCTCGCCGGATGACATTGTCAAGTGAATCAAAAACATTACAAAATTCATTTGATTCATGCACTGATATGACATCAGCACAATCGTCAGCAGTATCACGTGTTGAAAAGGCACTCTTTTTGAAAAAATGACATTGCTCAATTTTCTAGTAGTTATGTTATTTGGATGTATTCGACAAATATGCCCATCGATAGGAAAATGGACATGTTAATAGTAAGGATTTTATATTGAATAATGAAAAATCGAAAAAAATTGAAGTGATAAATGATAACGATATCATATGCTGAAGATTCATATGTGCTGAAGGTGCTAACTCCTCATTCTGATTTTTCACTTAAATTGCTTCCCTGAAATTCTCTTGCAATTTTGTGACATCATGATTCATTCAATTTATATACTGCTTCTCAATTTAACAGCGCTCTGGTCTGTTTAGATAAATTTGTAGAACATTCAGAATTTCATATTATATTCTTGGCTTAACTGTATTTTTTTGTGGGGTACATACAGGTGAAAATTTTAAGTTGCGGGAAAACTATTGTGAAGTTGGATAATTAAGGCCATAACCACATTTTCTCAAAGAAGAATGGTAGCTTCTTTCCTTATTCAAACTGTAGAACCATAATCCAAAGCAGAATGGCCTCTTTAACCAGAAGAGCCTTTTTGAATTAGTAAATTATGTATTTCCAACATGCCAATATCAAAGAAATAATCAAGCCTAGGGTCTCATATGCTTTTCAGTACAACTTACTATTACCTAACAGTCTTCTTTGACAACCTTAATTTATTTATTTATTTTTTTTGGTGATAAATTGTTGATTTTCTCCATCTTCCTCTATCTTGGCAGAAACTAATTGAATTTTTAAATTATTACTGGTGAATGTTGTTGACGCTGTTGGGTGTGGAGACACGTTTGCAGCTGCTATTGCATATTGGCGGGGAGGGTGTACTGTAAACCTGATTTCGGATTTAAGTAAACGAGAGAAAAGAACATAGTGTATTTAAACACAGGGAATTGGAACAAAGGCAAGTTTTCTACCATATGAACGTCTAAATAGCATTATTCCAAGCTAAAAACATGAACAGGAACAACAATGAACAACAATACCCTGAAAATAAAAAATTAAAAAAGAAAAAATAGTACAGCATAGAACTATAAAATATACCCTACGAGAAAGTAGAACACAAAATTGAATGTAGCTTCTTAATAGCCATAGTTGGTACCATACACGGGGCCATAATCTGCAGAAGGTGCATGGCCAGCAGCGCTAGAGGGTGGAGAAGCATATACAGGAGCATTAGTTGGATAGGAATTGTAAACTTGGCTGACTGATCCCCCCATTTGATCCTGGGCTGCACTTGCAGCTTCAGCCATGAAATTCTGCTTCAGACAGATTGTGGTTAATTCAGATAAATAAACTAAACCAACAAAAAGCACGTTTCCAGCAACTGCTACTCCCATATCGTATTCCGAACCTTCCTCAAATATGGTTTCATATTTAATTCTATGTTGTGTGTCATTATTTAAAAAAAAAAGAAGCCTGAACTCATATGACAATAAATTACAATATGTTCTAGCATATCTGTGTTTGAAACTAATGAGCAGGAAGCGCATATAGATTATAGATTGGATAAAAAAATGACTTCTGGATTTGTATAAAGTAATCATTTTTGGAGCTAAAACTGTGTCCAATGAAGTCAGAGTATTCAAGGGTTTGTGTTAAGTACATCCTGTTTCACAAAACAAACACTCATTTAAAGCCACTCTGTAAGTGTGTTGCTACATGTAAATAAACCCTTACAGCTACTAGTGGTGCTAGGTAGGGGGGGGGGGGGCCCAAGTTTTAGAATTTGGCACTTCGCCAACAACAATACAAGTAGCGAGCATAGTACGCATTTGAAATCAAATACCTGAACCAGCTGTTGGGCTGCCTGTATCTGTGAAGAAGTCCCACTTATCTCAACAGTCATCTCCCCTGGCGCACCCCTTGTCTCCTGAACTGTAACACTAGCTCCGCTAGCACGACGAATGTAGCTGATATTTGAACCTGATGCTCCAATAACAGCATCTGCATATGATAGAGGAATTTGCATGTGCTGCGTGACCTATACAATAGAAAGGAAATTACATGAAATCAAGAAAAATAAGATGCCTCAAAGAGTGAATATTGCTCTCTGCAAAAATTCTCAAGTTAGGCAAAAGAAGACACCTTAGTTACAACAGATTGTTGTGGTTGTGCACTTGACGAATGAATTCCCGCGGAAGCATCCCTGGCATAGGCAGGTGGTGGACCCTGATGAAATTGCTTGTCCATGGGAGGCAAGTCAGCAGGTGGGTAATAATTATCATAGTGATGTGCTGGTGGCATATATTGATGATTGGGTGCAAAAGCAGGTCCACCACCACCAGAAGCAGGAAACCCTTGAGGAGGAGGAATCCAAGTTTGGCGTGGTGGCACATTGTGGTTAACTCGAACATCTGGCATTTGCATCTGAAGTTTGGGAGAAGGAAGAAGAAAACAACAAAAAAGAACAATATAAAACTTTGCTGCAACGCGAACAATATGAATTAAAAGAAAAAGAGCCCAAGACGTTGCAAATAAACCTTGAAGTTAGCTTTGAAGAAAGAAATGACAAAAATTACAAGGACTTGCCTTTGTTTCAAATACTCCAACTATGCTGCGGTCAACCAAGAACTTACGCAAATGAATTGCAATAAGTTCCACTGCCTTGTGAACTCCAGCCGATTCCCCTTGTATTTCAACAACACTATCATCTTGCAAAGCAAACACTGGCAGGTTTTCTGTTTTAAATAATACATTATTCAGGAAAAGTAAAACTCAGCAATCAAAATCTTCAAAATTGGATATCATAAATCATGTTTCTTGTATATTTCTACATCAAGCAAAAGCTAAGATAGACTGAAAGAAATTAACAAACTCTTCAAATAAAAAATAATATTATAATACTATTATAGCAGTCACAAAATTAATGCAACAGGGAAGGGCAGATCTAGTGATAACATATGCAATAACAAAAACTCAATGCAAATCAGGAGAATGAAAAATAAGACCCAAATAGAAGACCACCGGAGAAATGATACTGAAAAAGGAAAGTGTATTGATTGTCAAACACATGCCATGTTTCCTAATGTAATTTACAATGGCTGTGAGCAAACCTGATCCCAGAACGCGTATAGCGCAACCAGAGGCATCTTGAATGGATTTTATGGTGGAACCCTGCTTCCCAATCAAACTTCCTGCTTGAGTATCTGCCACTAGAAGCCTAGTAATAACTGAGCGTCCAGCACATGATGTGCTATCTGCAGAGTCATGGTCAACATTGACAACTTGTTTATGAACCCTTAACAAACCATCAACAGCAGGTGGTATGGTACGATCTGGCTCTTCTTTTGCTGAAACCATTACCTTTTAAAAGCACCAAAGAAAGAGAATTCATAAACACTATGTACAAAAAATGCCAAAAACACATAACTTTCAAACTTTTAAGCAAACCAATTTAATCTATTTGACCCATTAACTGATTCATCTTCTTGTTCATCATCATTGTGTCACTACCAAAGGAAGAAGATGTGTTTTAATTTTATTACCAATTCTTAGAACCTTGTGAATCTCTGGTTCAATTGATTAGCAATTATTCTTACTATGGCAAATTTCTTCTAAGAGATATAAATAATCTTTAATTAATATTTCTAAATCTTGGGAGTAATTTGATAATGCTAGCTAGGTGCCACCCAAGTAATTAAAGGAATCAAGATAAATTTTAGATTATAAATTTTACTGACATGTCTCATGACTTGGTTATCGGTTTCTGCTTTCTTTTTTATGCTGTTATCATTTTGTTGACTTTAGGAATGCTTTCAAGGAAACATTTTCAGGGAGTGTGGCAAGACTCCAATCGACCAAGTTCTGAAGTTACCAGGTACAATGAAAGCTTCTTGCGACCAAAGTCTCCACAAACTAATTCTGATTGTTAACACAAAAACAGAATCTCAGCACTTGTATATGCTCATTGCTGTTTCCCTGCAACTTGAACTTTGGCTCTTCTGATTGAAGCCACTTTGGTATTCATATTTGCTGACAACCTGCACATATCCATTTGGTCATCGTGACAAAAGACATCTCTTTTTATCTATATTTAAACTGTTTGATCAATTATCATTTTTTGTGCTTTTCTTGATTTTGAATATTTTTATGGTTTCATTTTGTTATTGACTACAATACTTTTTAATTAAATTCCTTCACAACAGTATTCATAATTCTGTTAACATGTTTTATCGTGGATAAATCATTAATTTCAATTTCAAATTAATGATATAAGAAGTTTGTTTGATAAAGAAATTACCCATATCAAATTAATAGACAGTTCCCCCAAGGATATAGCTCTAGGAGTTCTAAGTAACCATGACTACAGTTAAATTAGATTGACATATGTTCAAAGGACCACAGAGATCAATATCTGCGAATACGCATAATATGCTTCAAACAGACAGTGATGTATCCAAGATTATCAGTCACTACATAAAATAACAACCGATAAATTGAAGAAATTGAACATGAACTCACTGCTCTTTCTGTGGTTCCAGGTGGACCATCAAGAATTTTGATGCGCGCCTTAGCCTCTTCCGTAATTTTCTTGATAAACTCACCCTTTCGGCCAATAATGCTGCCAACTTTTTGCACCGGAACCAACATCCTGAACACATTCTCTCCAGGCCACCCCGGCCACTTTTTAATTTCATTTCCTTTGGAATCATTCTCAGAACGCTGTTGTTGCGAAGAACTGAAATTCTCAGTCACATCTTCTACACCATGATGTTCCTCAATGACATGCTCCTGTTGTGGAGAACCTGTGCTTGCAGGAAAATCTCCAACGTCATACCCACCAAAATCATTTTCAGGAGGATTGACATCCTCAGCCAAATTGCCTGCGTCACGTTCATCAGGATGCAGCTGAGGAAACCCAGAACTATCAAAGACATTTCCCTCATCAAGTTCATCAGAATGATTTTGTGGAAAACTGGGGTCCTCAGGCACATAACCTAAATCATGTCCATCAAATTCTTCCCCAGACATCCTAATATATTTTCTGCAAAATCACTCAGTTCAAACAACAACAAATTCAGCACCAATTTAAACAGAAATCGAAATTTACAAAAAGAACCAAAAAAAAAAAAAATTGAATAACGCAACATATTATTCGTTATAAATTTCTTCCTTTCGATTGGACTAGTAAACACTAAACACAATCACCTAACAATTGATAAATACCAAATCTTCAAAATAATAAAGAAACAAACAAAAAAAAAGCCTCAAAGTGGAGTGGTGTGCTAGTGAGTGCGAGCATGAAGAATTATGTACAGGGACCTCAAAACGAAGAAGTGATAGCTGTGAAAGATGAGTTGGAAAGTGTAATGTGTAAAATTAGGGTTTTTTTTTTTTTTTTAAGGTTAGTGATTTGAAGTAACTTACATGGATCGACAACAAGTAACGGAGCGAATGGATATGGAAGCCGCGGAGAATGTTAGGTTTAAGGATTGGAAGAGAGAGAGAGAGAGAGAGAAAGAAAGAAATCCGAGGACAAGGTTGTATTTATATTAGATATTTTTGGCTCTGGTCCTTGAACCTCGATGCCGAGCTACAGTTCTTCAAGTTTGGCGGTCTCGTGTTTTATTCCAAATATTATTATCTTTATTTATTTTTAAATCATTTTTAAATGCCAAATTTGCACTAAAAAAAATGCTGTTTCAAGGATTTTTAAATCTTATTCTACACGGCAAGTAGGGAAAATTGTCCAATACCTTACCATTCCCAAGACCCAAAAACGGATTATTTATATTATAAGTTTTATATGCTTTTTTTATCGTATGTCGCGATATTAGGAATTATTTTTAAAAAATATTTTTTAAAAAAGAAATAAGAGCCAAATATAAAATATTTTAAATTAAAATGAGATATACAAAATATAATTGGTAGACTGTAAACTCAATCACCTAATACATTATAATCTTTATTATAAATTTTATATACTTTTACAATATAATTTTTATTGTAAAATTTTGGTTATTAAAAAGAGTACTGCTATCCGGTATGAAATTTTTTTTGACGAAAATGAATACAAAACATGTGGCAATTTAAAATGTTATATTAACTTGAATGTTAAGTGCGACTTTAATGGAATACATCGTGGGAGTGGGTGTAGAACTGTATGCATGAATTTTGTTTCATATCAAACATTTTTCTATTGAAAACGTATTTTAAAAATAAGCAATAAGCAATAAAAGAAAAAAAAAACAATATAAACGGTAGCTACTTGTATTTTGGGAAAATAGACAACTTTTCTATGGAAATTTTTCTGGAATTCTATAAAATTCAAGGGCACCATTTAATTATTTGTTTTTTTTTTTGGTCCGAATTATTTGTTTTTTTTCACAATACACAACTTTCTGTTTTTCTTTTTTTCTTTTTGGTTCGATAGTAGACAACGTTTTTTATATGTTATTGTTTTGCATGGACTTAGCCAATTAAATATTCCTCATGTTTTCAGAGCTTAGGAAAGAATGGACCGTTTGACCAAAACGATAGCTAATTGGCCAATATTTTAGGCCTAATATGTGGAATGGGTTGCAATACACATACCAGTACTTCAAAAATTTTGAACAACAAAAGAACTTCAATGTTCTCCATATACCCGACCAAATAAAAAATGTCTATATATATATATTCTCCACTTCATGACCAAAAATATATATATTGTCATTTAAAAAAATATATATTGTTACAAAATATAGTAAGGACTATTTTATAAATTGAATAAAGAATAAATATCTTTTTTAGTTTTAACATTTTAAAGTTGGCATAAATTTAATTCTAAAATAATTTTTTATATCAATTTAGTCCTAACATTTTGAATATTGACATCAATTTACCCTTATACCAATAATTTGATAGAAAATTTGATTTTATAAATAATTTGTTTAAACTAAATTGATGTCAAAACTCAAAGTATTAAGATTAAATAGATGTCAAAATTTAAAATTTTATGATTAAATTAATGTCAATTTTTTTTTTAAGACTAAATTGATGTCAACTTCAAAATATTGGAAATAAATTAATGTCAAAATATTTTTAGAATCAAATTGTTGTCAACTTTAAAATATTAGAACTAAAATAGTCATTTACTCTTGAATAAATTACCCATATCAATTAAAAATTAGGGGGTTCTCAATGAACCCAAACATCGGACGTCCACCCTAAAAGCCACCATCAATTATGTCTTTTAGGATTACAATTTGCCATCTCGAGATTTAAGTCAAAAAGAAAATGTTCAATCCTCAAGACACAAGTAATACATAAATATAATAGTATGCCATAAGTAACTGAATATAGTTTTAGTATTATGACTTGACTTATAATTAATAACCTTGATTAATTGGTAATGTGTAAATAATAAATTTACATTCTTATTTACATGTAATCTCTCATAGTCAACTGGGATTAGATTAGTTGATAGTCTTTTCACTTATATATTATTTAAATTTGGGTTCAATTCTTGAGTTCTTCTATTGATAAATCACTTATAAATATCTCCGTAAATCTCATCAAGCTCAAAGGCAAATTCTTTGACCTTGGAGTGGAGCGAATTTTTCCTTATGCCTACCCAAAAAATTCTCTCTTCTCCCTATTCCCTTGTCACTTGAGTCATAATTTAAAGGATCAATCCAAAATCATTAGTTCATAATAAAATATAGAGTTTCATTATTTAACTAAAATGGGATCCTTGAAGAAAACGATAAAAGTGAGAGAAAAAGTGGATCTCACAATGATATACACCTGCCAATTCGGCAATACGTATGTTACAAAGGATGGTGTTTTTACAATGATGTCTAATAATTAAGTCAAAAATGCGTTTCTCTGAAAGAAGTTAAAACAACGTACTTACAGTGCACTTAGTTTCAACAATGCATTTCTCTATAATGATGTCATACGTAATGCAGCAAGGCAACAACATCCTTACAGCCTTTTGAAGTTAAAACAAATTGATGAAACTGCAAGGTTCAATCCAAATATCACAGCAAGAAGCTCTCTGCTTGTTGAATTGGCACTTTGGCAGGCATTTGAAGTTCAAGCTCTCGTGTTTTGTGCACTATCTATCACTTCAGGTCAGTAAAGAACCTCTCCAAGCACAATAACTTGCAAAATTTGAAGTCACCCCCCCCCCGGCACTCTGATAATTCTGGCGATTTAAAGCATACCCGAATTAGTTAGGACAAGTAGTACTGGTTGGCATCATGATGGTCCTTTTAATGCACCCAAATTAGCCTTTATCATCACACCCTTTTTCTATCTGCGGAGAAGATAATTGTTGATACATGTTCAGGAGGGTAATTTGGTCATTTCAATAAAAAAGAGCTTATTTCTAGTAAGTTGGTTCTACCTTGGAGATCAAGCAATCCAAGAGCTCATCTCAAGTTACTTGGAGATCAAGTAATCAAGTTTAATTAAAGTAACTTGGAGAGCAAGCAATCTGATCATATTGGAAATATGTTTAGATTGTGTCTAGATTTATTTTTGATCAGTTTTGACTTAGTCTAGATTTGAATTGAATTAGTTTATCTTTTAAGATTTAAATCAAATCTGATCTAATCTATAAAGATCAAATTGTTTTAAAATTAGATAGGAATAAATCTTTTAAAATAAAATCATATATTTAATTTTAAGTTTTAGTTTCAAATCAAATCTTTTAGATAGGATTAGATAATTTCTAGTATTAGGATTTATGTATAAATAGGCAACTTGGCCTATAGACAACAAAGAATTTTATCATATAGTTTTGATCATGGTTTGACTACCAATACAATTGTGAGATTTTCCTCACTTTGTTCTGTGTGATGTAAAATCTTCTATCTCTTTCCTGTTATCTACGTTTCTAAGGACAGGTTTCTTGGGGGTTTAGTAGGGAGGGTCTTTATTCTATATCTTGTTTTCTATCAAAGTGTGTGCCTGAGGTTTTTGAATCTTTATATTCACGGGGTTCCATCATCAATTGTTCAGTCAAAAGTCTGAACAAAGTGCTCACAAATATTTGAATAAGTAATAGTACTGCTGTTGTATTTAAGTAGTGATGTATACTTCAATTCCCGTCGTTAAATTATCTGCCATTAGGATTACCAAGCTTTCAGGCTTCAGCTGCATTTTATCTCAGCATGCCCTTCTATTTTTGGTTGGACTTGGGGGAAGACTTTCAATGAAGCACAAAGAAACCTACAATGGGCATAGGAGACCATTTTAGACTTTCTAATAGAGCATTTTGGAGGTTGGCTTATCAGATATTGGTATTGTAATAATGGTAAACTGCCTAGCCATAGGAAGTTCTACCAACAAGAGAAAAACTATTCCTATAGGAATTCAAAAAGTTAATGATGAATCAAATGCTTATCACTAGCTCAAAAATTATAATTATTGGTAAGGGTGCAACTTTATTTTCATAAAGTTTCTCATAATCATATATGGACTGAACCCTTTATAACGGTCAGAATAAAATGGATGAATACCTGATATCAATAACCTTATAAATGGACTTAATAATCAAACAAATACTAGGCAGTGTCGAACCAAAAAAAAAATGCTAGGTGGTGCTCTTTAAGGTGAATAAAGAATAATCTGTCTATTCAAATATTTAAAATGATCTCCTATAATTTTCTTTTACTATAAAACCCCTGACACTAAGAGAAAAAGGAAAATACACAAACTAACTACTAAAGAGAGAAAAGATGTTTGATCGGTCTAATTAAATAGCTAATTGGATACTCTAAGTTTCCTATCAAATAGGAATAATATCAAATATAAAATACCACACTCATTAGATGCTATGGGTTGAAATATTAAACCCATCAAATCCTAAAGGTAATACTAACTAAATAAAGCTAACAATTAAAAATTTATCTTTTAAGAATGTTTCAACTATTGTCACCTCTAGCAGATTAATTTTAAATCAAGACAATTTTTTTTAGGTGAAGAGATACCTGGACATGTGGAAATGGTGTGCCATCCATATGAAAAGGCATTTTCACGATTAGGTTGGTTCACAGCATGATTTCTTATCATTTGCATAGAGGTCATGATTTCATCCACCTATTTTTTGTTGGCCTTGTTTAGTTTTAGATTTATCTATTTCTCTTGGAAGTTATATAAAAGAAACTTTATTCTATGAGCAATTGAGCATTTTCCGGACGACTGCTGGCCCCCCATAAAAACTCATTTTGAGTTAAAAAATATTTTACATCCGTTTGTGTTTTTCTTCACATGATATAGATTTCTGGGCCAGACAAAGGTTCTGACCATATTACGGAGATTTCTTTACCATATTCATTATTTTTCATAATGAACTTGACGGTAGAAGTCCGCCATGAAGACTTGTGTCCACATGAATATGGTGTTGCATGTTTCCCTTAATTAACTAGCTGGATCACACGTGTTTTAACTTAAACAAATTCTCAACCTTATTTGGTATACCAATTTCTCATGTTTGTGTTGAAGAGGCGTCTCCCAATCTGACTTAACCCATCAATCTTATAATATATAATTTGAAAAAGGTGATGATTAAGTGAGAGAAGTGATTAATTATAAAAATAAGAGGAACAAATCTTGACTATTGAATCTTATATAAATGGTCAAAATTAAAAAATAAAATTATGTGATTTTTTTAAGTAATTATATGACATTTAAATAATTTTAAACTTTGACCATCTGTATATAGATATATGGCTTAAATTTATTTCTCACTTTCATAATAAACTACTTGTCTTATGTAATATAACCCAGTTTAAATATAACTTTTTTTTTTGAAAAAAGAAATTAAAGTATCATTCGATAATTCTCTTCCAACTTGTGAATTGCACGTAAGAAGCCACAAAAGTGGACTTCCATTGTTATATTTTTGTCAAGTCCTGCAAGCAGAGCTGAGTTCTGAAGCCTGAAAACTGGCTTCTACCTGCAAAGGGAACCATCATATGCTGAGATCACAGAGTCATTGCTTCTACCTTTTCAGTTCTGAAGTCTGAACACTTGCTAATAATGCATGTTAAATTTACAATATGCTCTGGGGCATGGTAGTCACCACTTGATAATTCTTTCGTTAATTTCTTTGCAACTTTTTATCTTCCTGTTGTGTTTTTTTGGGCACACTCTTTGCTCTCCTCTCTTTGTATATATTCTTATACTACCTTTAAACGACCTTTCTTTATCAAACTTCTGATTCAAGCTTGGCGTATTGCTGCCATGCGGTCATTAATGATGGATCACCACCAATTATATTTACCTTAGTGACATGCAAAAGTGGATTCCTGCACTTGAGAGCTGCGAATAAACCCAAAAGGTCAAAACCTTTGAAAAAAAAAAAGGAATTTCAAAGCTTTTCAAAATTCCATTAATTAAGGGTAACCGCCCTCTAATTTTAGGGGTATTTGGGATACCGTGTTACACATGATAGGATAGGGTAATACAATATATTATGACCTTATCCGTTATTTGGTGCAATCAACGTATTGTATAAGCTTATCCATCAAACCTCCTTTATACATTATAATGATGGATAACTTAATCCAACCTAGAGAGGTCGTATTAGGTCTGATTAGTTTTTAATGTATAAGGACTCATTCACTTTTTTTTTTAATATATTTTATTAAAAGAAAATTAATTATTAAATAAATAATAATAAAATAAAATATTTAAATAAAAAATAATATTATTTAATAATAAATAAAATATTTTTAAAAAATAATTGTAAAATAACTATTCAAACTAAAATAAAAATATTGAAATAAAAATTTATTATTAAAATATATAAATAATAACATTTAATTTAAATTTAACTATATATAATAAAAAATACAACTATATAGAAATGTGATACTAAACCTATTTAGATTTTGATGTATAAAAACTTCATCTCTATTTCACTCACTCTCTCTCTCATATTTTTTATATTTATGAAAAAAATATTAAAAATAAATAAATTTCAATATAAAATTATTTTTATAAAAAATAGTTAAAATAATTATGATAACTATTTAAAATTATATTTATTATAATATCTTCTTCTAGTTCTATTTTATATAGTATAATATTTTATATAGTGATATACCAAACACTGCATAGTATTAAATTTTTATCAGATCATATATAATCAAATCTTATACTATCAATCCATATCCTGTCAGGCTTTATACTATCAGGCATATCAAACGTCCCTTATTACAATTTTCGTTAGTACCAAGAAGGTGCAGGCGGTGATCTCATTTGTAATTTTAACTAAGGCTTAGTCAAACATTTGATATCAAACATCAAACCCAATTAATTAGGTATTTGACAATGCAGTTCCCAAGGTGGATTAATCCCTATGCATGAAGCAATAACGCTGCCCGCAGAGTTGACCTGAATGTCACTAACAGAGTACTTAGATTAGGTTAATAAACGAAATAAATGCAGATTGCAGAGATAATGTTAACTTTGTTAAAACAGAAAACCATATTTATGAGGAAACAATCCATGTTATTAAGTTAATGCAAGAAGGAAGTAGTGTAGAAAGTGGACTTCCAAACCAAGTGGTGTTGTGGCCCAAGAAAGAATCTCCTCTTGAATTAACGTATATAAGGACCCCATGAAAAAATAATGCATGGCATAGTCATATCAAAAACTTTAGCTCTCTCTCTCTCTCTCTCTTTATCTCACCCCCACACCCTTCCCCTGCAAGTCATAAATGAAAGTTGAGGGGAATGTCATCTGGTACGATATCATTCATGCAAGTCTCAAACATAGCTCTTCTGAGTGATCTCGGACCAGGCTTCATTCCCCTCAGCTACCATCCATGCAGACCAATTCTCTTCCTAAAATGCTTAGTGCTTAGACAAGACAACACAACCTTCCTCTTTATTGAACCGTCTTCTTGTTGAACTGTAAAACAAGTCTTAAGGCAACTGAAGAACAGTAGAGGAATGAATGTATATATGCAGGATCAATTGAAACTTGGATCAGCTAGAGCACTATAGCAGGTAGGTATATATGATATTCAACTCAAATGACGAGACCCATCTTGAAAACAATAAGATTTAATCGTAGTATCTTCCTTCCAATTTCCAACCAAATTATGTCAGAACTCAGAATCCATCTGCATTCCTTTATCTTATTTGAAGCCTCGACGGAACCAGATTTATTTAAGCTTGTCAAAATTGCCATCTTAATTATGAAGAAAATCGTCAAATCGATCCTTAAACCAACTTGTGGCTCTGAGTAGTTCTTAGCTCTTAAAGCATCGAAAGATTCTTGCATGACCACAAGTCTAAATCTTACATTTAGTCATATTCACAATAAAAGTGGGTTTTACTAACTTTATTCAAGATATATTGACTTATTTATAAGTCCCATAAATTTTATTATAAATGTGTCTAAATATGAGGTGTTAAACTTGTATCTATATAAGAATTTTTTCCTTAAAAATATACAAGAAATTAGATTAATATTGTACTCATTTTAGTAATCATGTTTTGACAAGGATAATCTTACATGTTTGCAGTAATCAAATGCCTATTGTATTCGTCTGTGTCGTCATTTTCTTTTGGTACAAATGAAACAGAAAGAAAAAAGACATAAGGAAAAAAAAAAAAATGTTTTCATGGTCATCCCAAAGCCAACTCCATTGGTGAGGTCGTGTGCCCCAGAAATAGAACTTGCCGGTTGATATTATTGATTAATTACGGACCGAGGTTCCACAGAATCAGATTCCAAAGCAAGTTTTAGCTACAAAAGAATGCAGAAAGCATCAGATAACATACTATACAGGCAGCTTCAATGGAAGCTGCAAAGTTGGCATTCACATCACATGCCTCTGGCATCACCCATTAGACCTCCACCACCCAAACCTGCTTTCTCCAAAAAAAACAGGCATTAATATTAACTTCTATCCAACAAAACAACAATAGCCTTGGAATGTTCATAGTCACCCTTTATATGTTAATTGCTAATTTGATTGAACTAGCTTTTATTTAATTTATCTAAAATTTAAAATTCTTTTATCAAAATAATAGTCTAGTATTAATTCTTTATTATCAATTATAATCTCATATAAATTTATTATTATTAATATAATCAATAATCAAGTTTATTTTTAAAAAAATTAATATTAATCATATTTTTAAATTTTTATGTGACTACTAAATATTATAAGTATTTATAATTTTTTATTTAATATAATCATTTAAATGAAAAAATAATACAATAATGAATATTTCAAAAAACAAAGAAGTAAAAATAAATAACAGTAAAGGTGGACTAAGATGAAGGTAACTTATTGTTAAATTAGTTATATATTTAAGGTTTAAATATTTTTAGTCCTTATAAAGTATAAATATAGGTTATTTTTGTTTTAGTCTCTTTAAAAAAAATTTTGATTTTTGGTCCCTCTTTTTTCTAATATTATATTTTTAGTCCCTATTATTCTAAATTTTGATCCCTATAAGTATTTTAGAACATACACTTGATTCTTACAAAAATTGATAATTTATTTTTGGTTCTTATAAATATTTTAAGAATCTTTTTTTGATCCTTAAAAGTATCAGCAATTAACAGTGCTAGCAAACGACAAGAACCACAGGCATAATATTAGAAAAAATATGGACCAAAAGCCAAAAAAAATTTTTAAAGGGACTAAAATCAAAATAATCAATATTTATAAGGCATGTTATTGGTCCGGGCGGAGTACATTTTTTATTTTCACAAATGTGTGACCCACTGGCAAATAGTGCCGTGCATCCGCCTGTCAACTTGACCACTTACTCCAAACAAACATAACTACGAACGTGCAATGACAAGGCCATCGGGATGAAGAACTTCCTTCATCGTACGACAGAATCAAATATTCGAAAAGACAAAGCCAAAAGACACGAATAATTCTCCTTCTCTTATACTCCTGTGGTCTTCGGTCTATGATTTATGACAGAAATGCAGAAGGGTAACATACTCAGAATATAACTCGAGTCTTATGAGTCATGAGAGCATCTTCGCGTTTGGCTTTTCCAATTGATATTATTTATTTAATTTTGCAAATCCCTCATGCATTGTGGAAGTATGATGATTTCATTCCTGACAAAGCTCAATCTTGTTCAGATCATAGTGGCAATCCCAGCTTCACACAGATCATTGTAGCCTCATCTGTTGGGATGATGTTTGCCTTAGCCATGCATTATCGCTTAAAACAGATGAGGGGTCGAAAAATCATCCCTTGTCTAAGATTATCACGATCAGGCCAAGCCCCAAAGCTTTGAAAGGTTCGCCTATTACGTAGGTAATAATATATTCTTTTCACGAGGATCCACAAACGGTGGTGTGCGTGTCTACATATTCATTAATATATCATTTCGAAAAGTTGCAAATAGTGCGCTCTTTCTACAGCTATTTTGAATTGGTTTAGTTTGAAAGATGTCACGTTCTCTGATTTGGTGCAGCCAGGCAAATGGGGTTCAAAGATAGGAGGAGTTGTCCTCACCTATGTAGATTGGCTTCCGAATACATAAGGAAATGCGAGGGATGTGAAGATGATATATATGCCTTCTTCGAGAATGAACCAGATGCGGATTCACTCTACGTGAAGCTGGTGGAGGAGTTTGAAAGATGCTTTCTTAGTTACTTTGGGTTCCATTGGAGCCATGCTGATACAATGATAAGTCAGGTACATACTGGGGAGTCTAGTCATTTACATAGGGGGAAAGATACACAAGTGCCAGACTCATCTACCACCATTTGTATATGTACTACTAGCTAAACCAATGTTTTTCTGCTTTATGCAGGTCTTCAGCTCTGAAACTGAACCAAAAAAGAAGCTCTAGCACATAGTTATGGCGGCAACTAGGCGTGCATTAGAATTGTTTTCTACGTAAACTAAACCATCTTTAAAAACGATATGGAAATCATATATTATGAAACATGAAATGAATATTCATAAAAGGGTATCACAGAAATTTTTTAGGCAACCTGTAATTTCAGTGTCTCTAGAATTCATACATTTAGTTTATTAACATAAATAATAAGTTAGTAGATGTACATGTACCTCCTTCCAGCATTTTGCGGCCTGACTGAATACGCAGATCAAGTTAATAAAATAAATTTCAGGCTCGGGAATGAATGGTTAAGCGTGATGAATTCTGTTAAAAGAAAATCCATGAAGCATAATAAGAAAACAACAATGACAACTCTTCCCTTCCTTTTTGAAGTAGCCACATATGGATATTGAAAATGTCAATAAATGATAGCATTTTGAAATGAAATGGTGCTGCTTTTTCAAGCGGTTCCACAGTTGAAACTATCCGGCAGTTAAGTTAAAAAAAAATTATTTGCTTCTTGTTGTTGTCAGAATACTAGCAATTTTATTCAAAGGTGTTAGCTCAGCTTAATCTTCATTCTTAAGGTAAATAGTATTCTTTGTACAGGGAACAAAGGGTCGAGTGAGTAACCAAGAATCTAAGGTGGCTAGAGTTTTTAATACATTAGTCGAAGAGATGAAAGCAATGGGACTCGCAGCAAATGATGACTCTCAATGTACAGAGTTGATGGCTCCAGTAGCACACAGTGATGGGAGTCCAATGCTTCTCTTCATGGAAGTTGGTATGGGAGCTGGCAAAAGCACCGTGCTCAAGGACATTCTCAAAGAGTAAGCAATTCCAGCTTCTGAACAAAAATGAATCGTGCCTTTTCACAGCAGAAATAATCCAAGTCAGTGTTTATGCCTTTTTTCATGTCATGCCCCAAATCAAAATCCACTCCTCTAAATACCAAGCAAAATTCTAAGTTCTGGTATTGAAGAAAATTCATGTTTTTGAAAAAGGAAGTTCATAAACGTTCTGTTTCCTTGTTCAACCATCATTTAAGCTATCTAGCTTTTTAATTAACGAGTCTCATTATAAAGTCATCAAAATAAACAGAAAGAAATCTAATATTATTTCTGCATGAATGAAGTTTAAACAGACCTTTCTGGGCAGAAGCAGCAGGGAACGCCGTAGTCATTGAGACAGATGCCTTCAAAGAATCAGAAGTCATCTATAAGCCCCTTAGCTCAAGAGGGCACCATGACATGATTCGAACAGCTGAACTGGTTAGATGTTGAGACTCTTCTCTACTTTGTGCTGTTGTGTACATAGTAAGTTGGCGTAGAATTCAATTTTACTTCTTTTGTGAACTGAGGATGGTGACTATTTTGAACAATGGCATGGACCAAACCGATAATATCTGGCAGCCATTTTATAGCTGTAGTCTGTACATGCTTTTGGCTCCTACATGACAAAGTCATTGTTGCAAATAGGTAGACCAATCATCCACAGATGCAGCCTCATCCCTCCTGGTAACAGCACTAAACGAGGGACGGGTTGTAATTATGGACGGCACATTCTCCTGGATGCCATTTGTTGTGCAGACAATAATACTGGCAAGAAATGTCCACTGCCGCCGCTACCCCATGGGACCTGGCTACAGGGTGAATGAGGATGGAACTGTAACAGAAAATTATTGGGAAAGAATTGAAGATGAAGAACCTGAACAGGTTGGAGGCAAAAAGAGAACCATATAGGATAGAGTTGGTTGGAGTAGCATGTGATGCTTGCCTTGCAGCTGTTAAGAGGCATAAGGTAGGTTCATCATGATTCATGAATCTTTCCATTTGACAATCTTACTCACCAATGACAATTCTTCCAATGAAAATGGACTTTAATCGGAGATTAACAGCTAAATTTGAATGTCAAACAGGAGAGCTATCATGCCTAGAGGAGCAGTGAGAGTATAGTCACAATTGAAATCTAGGGTTTTTAATGATTCTTTTTCCCCTATTAATTTTATTTGGGATAGGATTACTTTTTTTACTTTCTTTTGGTGCTCAGCTCATGGTTTATTTAATAGTGTTTCTTTATCTGATATTCAAGAGATTGGCATACTTTATTACATGGTTCATCCCTTTAGATCTTAGCCATATCTTTTGTATCTATGTGAGGATATCTCATCCTCTTTTGTACATCCATTCTCTTCCAATAAAATTTCTTTTTCTATCAAAAAAAATATATCCCACAAGAGATTCGCAGATGCATTTATGACTTACTGTCGACTACTAGACAATGCCCGGCTATACTGCTCAAATGCGTTGGAAGGACCAGCCAAGGTACACTACGCATTTCTGTCCTCTTCCTTCCTTATTCTTTTTCAGATAACAAAAACCTGCCAATTCAGACGTTTTACATGGAGATAAAATCATGAATGTATTTTGTATTTACAAATGATTGATGCAAGTAGTAATCAATAATAAAATTTGGACCCACCATTGCCTCTCGGCAATTTTCCATCATGAATGACACTTTGATGCAACATATGTACATGCAATCCCCTTTCATACAATGTAACAATAATTTCAATAATATTGTCTTTATAATGGTTGCTATTTTGTTGTATATTCAACATCTACTAATGTTTGCCAAAAAAAGTCATCTACTATTGACAATATACCTGACGTAAAGTTGGTAGGATGGAAAGATAGAGACAAGACATTGCTCGTTGATCCAGATGATATCGACTGTTCGAAGAGGGTTGCTACGTTGAATGAACATGCTGACACAATATATGAACTTTACAAGCACCCCAAGCCAGCTTGTGAAGCTGGATCCGTAGGGAAGGACATTGTCTTATCTCCTTCAAGGTTGAACATCCAAAAAGAGCTTAAGTATTCAATCCAGAAGATTGAAAGCATGAAATTTCAACTTCATGGAAAGCACAGATGAAATCTTCCCCACTTTAGCTTTTCAGGATTAGGCTCATAACAGGAAAACCTTCTACACTTCTAGAGTACGAAAGAAGAGCATGCTGTTGAAATTTGTGACCGAGTAAGTTTCATGTATGTTGTACCTATGTGATGAGCTTACATGTATAAACGAACAGCATTTAGTCAGAATCTTAACACCGAAATTTACATCATCCTAGATATTTCCATTTTATCTCATAAGAAATGGCGGAAACAGACAATACCAAACATGCAGTCACCATCCGGATAGTAAAACAGTCAAATTGATCAATCAAACACACTTCAGCTCTTTTTTCGTTTCCTTTTCCCCAGCAAGAAAGTGATACATTTGATTTAACAAAGTCTCGAATTCTACAGGGGCCGAATCCTCAACAAGAGAATCCATGACGACCTAAAATAGCCCAAATGGCAATAATTTCTAGCTACAGATTTGCCCAACAAAGATACACGTTTAGGCAATATTATATTCTCAGAAGTTTTACGTAGTAAACAATTCAGAAATCAAATGCATAAGGCACAACACATTATCAGCCTTTTCCAGGATCCATCTCAACTGCAAATTCTCAGAAATTCTCTGATATACGCCTGGATGTCTGTACTTTCTTTTCAGTCACGACTGGCTGTATGTAATGAACCAGTTTTAGCCAGAGAAAGAGAGAACTAGAGCCTGTAAATTACACAGGGAAAACTTCCGTCAGAAAAAGAAATCTCACAAGCATTCTTCACAGAAAATGTTAGAATGAAAAATTTACAGATGCCCCACCTGGCTTTGTTGTTGTTGTTGAACAATTTACAGATGCGTCTGCATGTGAGCACAGCCAATTGCTTTTGAAATGCAGTGACAATCACTGCCAACATTTTTACACCATTTAAACCCATAGCAGAGGAATAAAAGGAAAAGAGAAAGTCCTACTGCTGCACTTGTATTGCATAAATAAATTGGTTCTGAAGTCTCAAGACTTTTCCAATCACTTGCTCAGGGCAGACCCAATGCCAAAACTACCGAGCTCCTTATCACTTCCAGTTCCATCCCATAGTACGGCGCAGATTGCACATGCCTTGCACCATTGAAATGTTTCAGATTGTTCTTGTTCATGCATCAATGCACCTTAATTAGGATGTCATGTAACAACGGTTGTCTTGCTCCCTAGCAGCATCACACCCCAAAACAATGTGCCATTAGTAAACAATGATCCTCACAGTGATATACAAGCTAATGTTTCATTCAGCACCTTGATTTCACGAATTATTCTTCCTTTAAACCACAATTCCTTAAACTAATACTCTATTCCTCATTCATTTTCCAATTGCTTCCTATAAGAAATCATTTTTTTTTTTTCAAAGGATGACTGAGAACTCATACCTATTATCTCAGTTACAACAAAATGGGATAGAAACATGGTTTCGCAATTACCAATCATGGTCATTTCAATCTTCTCCTCAACATGTGTCTTGATAATCAATTAGAAACGTCAGATTTTACTGTGCAACATTTTTTGTCAAATAGAAGAAGGCTTTCACTACGGTTAATTTGTTCAAATAATAGTCCATCATTTGTTTTTCTTAAACAAAGTTTTGATTTGAGTCTAGCACTAGAGAGCTTTATCCCTCCAGCAAAATTAGTTAGGAATCAAAAAACTCCTAACACTAGTAGTATAGACCAAAAAATAAACAAGGCTTTCGAAAACCTAGATCACAATGACGACAGTTTAACCATGCATGCCAAAATGATAATAAGATAAGAAACAGCATTCACTAAAACCTTTTTGCTATATAGAAAATATTCAGTGACATGAATCACCTATAATATTGAAGTTTAATATTTACTGCCACTTATTGATCTCTTTAGCAGAATCTTCGACTTTAGGAGATTCAAATTCATTAACCAAAATTCCTCAATCATCTCACTCCAATACAATTATATTACTATTACTACAAGATAACAACAAACCGATAAAGCTACGTATATCATTTATGCCAAAAAGATCTATATTTAATAGTCTGGCTTGCCATACCGAGAAGGCGCAGTAACATGGCAATCTACTTGAGCATCTAACCCCAAGAAGACATCAAGAGGGATAAATTCTGCCTGTGATCTGCAATAGTTAAGAGTAAGGAATGAACACCAAATAAAAAATGCCATAATTATGTTCCTAAAGAAATCCCATCTACCAAAACTAAAAAGCACAAATATCTTCACATTAAACTCAACACAAACTACAGAAACAACAAATTCAAGATCTTGCGCGATCAATTATAACACATCATATGGGAATCAGACGTCATTAATCCTATGATTGACCAACTCCCCAAGACTACATCAACAACTAAATCTTTTTCTACTATATGCGATAGGCTATGTGGATCAAACCAATGTCATTGAATCCTATCATAAACCTCTCTTGCTCATTTGACGCTGTAATGCTGTATTGAGCACCATAAGACTACTGATACTTGGTTGAACTTTATAGACCTGAAGTTAATGGTAAGTGGTGTGCTAATTTATCGAACCTGCTCAGGTCAAGAATGTGCTTCAGCTATACCCACATGAACTTCACTCAAACCCAACTTGCTTACGACTTCTCTCACTGGAAAAAGCAAGCATCAAATGCATCCAACTTGTTTCATATTAATGTACTGCAAAAAAGATATGAACATAAAAGATCACTTTGGAAGGAAAGCAAGGAACCATCAATCAATTGAATTATTTCATCAACAAAATTGACACGACATTACACAATTCAAGCATCCAGTATTCATGGAAATTCCTTGAATGTCTACGAAGAAATAAACTTACAATTATCAGCAAGGGTTATAGATGTGCATCATAGGCATCAAACACAGTTAGCATCCAGTCAATTCGTAAAGGATTTGTTGTATTCAAGAATACAACCTTAACATGAAGGCCCTTTAGACAAAAGAACATGACACAAACAATTGAAGGCAAAACAAGAAAACACGGGAAAAGAAACAGAAAAAAAACATTTGGAGTTTCAACAGATCCAATGATCACAACTGCAATTCCTTACACTATAAAAAACGCTACAATGTAAAAACCCTCGAACACTAACCGTCATCTGTAAGATTAACTCATAACTCATTAGACTCACAATACAAGCTAGAAACTGTGTCCAATTGGAACCCCAAAAAAGAAGGAGAAAAAAAAATTATCAGACGATTAAAAAGAGAGAAAAGAAAAAAAGTTTGATAAAATCAGATTTCATATTTTTTTCAGCAACATCTGTGAATCGAACTACACCGCAAGGGACAAAGAACTTTACAAGACTAACCCTACAACACTAGCCTCCGGTCCCCCCTACCCTCTTTACTTCTTCCCCTTCTTCGCCGTCGCCTTTTTCGCCGGCGATTTCACGCTCTTTGCCGTTGCCTTCTTCGCCGGAGCTTTCTTCGTAGGGGCTGCCTTCTTCGCCGCCGGTTTGGCAGCAGGGGCTTTCTTCCCAGGAGAAGTTCTCGTCGACGTTCTAGATGCCTTGGCGGGCCTCTCCTTGGGCTTCGGCTTGGGCTTAGCCTTAGCAGCTGGCTTAGCCTTGGCAGCTGCCTTCGGCTTTGCAGCCGCCGATGACTTAGCCTTAGCCGAAGCAGCCTTGGTCTTGGCGGCGGGCTTAGCTTTGGGCTTGGCAGCAGGCTTGGGCTTGGGCTTGGGCTTAGCAGCAGGCTTTGCCTTGGCAGGTGCTTTGGCTGCTGCTGACTTAGCAGTCTTTGTCTCCTTGGCCTTAGGTGCGGGTTTGGATTTGGGCTTGGGCTTTGGCTTTGGCTTGGGCTTAGCAGCTGCGGGCTTCTTCTTCGCCGGAGCAGTAGGTTTGGGAGCTGAAGACTTCACCGGAGGAAGCTTGAAGGATCCTTTGACCTTAACGAGCTTTCCAGAAGCAACGAGCTTCTTCAAATGGTACAACAAGAGCTTCCTGAAGTTCGCAGGAAGCTGCTTGTGCTTCTCTTCAATGAACTTCGTAATCGCGTATTGGCTCGAACCGTTCTTCTCCTTCAGCGTCACAATCGCGTCCTTGATCATCTGCAAAATCCAGATTAAAATTCAAAATTCAGATCGAATTCAACAATGAGGAACCGCGATAACGGAAGATTGGAATTGAGCTTAACGGAGAAGATTGTAACCTCTTCGTAGGGAGGATGAGCGGGAGGGTTCCGGGATCTAGGAGCAGCGGGTTTTTTGGGCTTGGGCTCCTTGGCTGCCTTCTTGGGCTTGGGAGCGGGCTTCTCGGGCTCTGTCTCCTGTGGCGGGTCGGCGGGAGCTATGGGCTCGGCCGGCGGGGGCTCCGCGGCCACGGTTGGCTCTTCCGACGACATGGCTGAGGAGGAAGAGGAGGAGCGAGAACGGAAATGGAAATGGAAATGGAAATGAAACTGGAATGGAAATGAAATTGAGGTGGTGGATCTGCGAAGGACGTAGCTTACTGGGGAATTTTTTTGGTGTGTGAGAAGAAGACGGAAATTACATGGTTTAAATAATAAAGTGTGTGTAGGATTATATCCAAATACTCGATCCTCATTGGTCCACACACCCTCCTCATGGATCGCTCCCTTGTTCTAGTTTGAATTTCAGCCCTCCGATTGATCCCTATCGATGGCTCGCGTTGCATGTTGGGGAGGCATGGATGGGAACGCTTTGGGACAATTGAGGTTGCTTTGGCTTGTGTTGGGTGTGCTTTTAAGCTCGATTCATTTGTCCATTACTTGAGAATGTGTTGATGAATTTGAGTGGGAGTTTTTTCATCTGGTAGGCCATTATGTGAGCTTTCTAATGAGTGTTTGAGCGCATAAAATGGTTGGGTGGTTTAAGAGAAATTTGGTTTAGAAGCCACAATGGTTGTGACTAGGGTTTCTTGTGATGTTATCAAGGTTTTTGCCAAATTCAGAGGAATGCTTTGGCCTTGGATGAGATTGATTGATCCTTTGTGATAATAGGTTAACTAATGATTCCATTGCATCAAGAATTTTGAAAAGCCGATGAGATTTGACTAGGGAACCATTGATTAGAAAGTCACCAAGGTTGAACAAGTCCTAACAAAATGTATGGTTTGGCTTGTATAGTGTGTATAACATATTAGTATCTCATATTATGTTGAATCGTCCTTTTGCACAAATCTAATCTTATAACGAGCCAGTGGTGTTTTATGGACAGCATTTGTTTACTCCTAAGACTCTTCAGTCACAAAAATGTGTTTCCACATGATGTTGGTGCTCTCAAGTTCAAGTAACACTTGTTGGGCAGATCTCTGTAGATTGGGTGCTAAGCTGCATCACCCCATGGCATCATTCCATTCACTTAATTAAAGTCATACTTGAATTATACAATGTGCAGCATGCATATTGCTCGTGCATTGGTTTAATACATGTCACATCTTATTATGCTTAATTAAGTTCATGTGTTAACTAAATGTGACTGTTAGCAAATTAAGTTGTCTTTGGATAAGAGATATAGAATGTTAGGATGGAATTTGTGTTAATAATTTCATCTGTATGTGAATCTGTTTTGCAGCTATAAAAGTACATATTTCACTGTTTTCTAAAGGCAAGAAAGGTCGTATATGTTACACATGACAGTACTACAAAGCAAATTCATAAAGAAAAGCACATACACCATTAGTACCAGTTAAACTTGCAAGACATATACTACTACCACATTTGTGCTGTTCTCATCATGAACTATGCATCAATATAAATGCTCTAAATTCTAAATTTGTCACATTCGAGGAATTGTTATCACTTTGAGGTCTAAGATTTTGGTCTTCTAGCATACATAGTACTTTCAACTTAAATTTCTTAATTCAAACATATGCTATAGTGACACGGACTACCAAAGCCATCTCCAGCTTATATTTCATGGGATTAAAGACTGCTTTGGATTTGACAGGTTATGAAGGCTCCTTGTTTTTTTCTTTTTTTCTGATGTAGAAGACTCCTTGTTTATTTGAACTACTAGGCCGAAAGTTGAGTCTTATGTATATGAGCTATGTTACATAGCTTTACTCTTTAGACACCAAGGATGAAAGGAGTTTAGTTCATCATACAAAAAGTTTCTCATTATGGATTAGAAATGTGATATATGAAACAGAAATGCAACTTCCACATTGGATTTGTGCAAGACTGAATGAATACACATATCTTTACTAGCAAAGATATGGTAGGGTCATTACTTGACCTTCACTCAATAACATCACATATTTTACAGCAAAATGTCTTCTATAAGTTAAATTCAATCTTGATTAGCTGCCCAGGTAGTTCAAGTCCAAATTATAACTATCTCATTCCAATTCTTAAACCCGAACATGAAAATTGGTGACTAGCCCATACTTCTTCCATTTTCAAACGATCAAACAGACTTTTAATCAAAGCATTAATTACAGATGCAAAACAATTTGGTTAATCTCATAACACTTTAAACATTTCGACAAAGAAAGTTTCTGGCTTGTGTTCAACATGAAGATTATATTGATTTAATAACCTAAGCTTTTTTTCAATGATGGAATTATCTCTTGATAATTGATAATCTTGTTAAGATTTAACTGATAGAATTCAGTGCTAAATGTCACACTAAGAAGTGATAACTAATGAGCATGAGTGCTAATTAGCACTGGCATGATAGCTGCAAACCAACTATCGGAGATGAGTCTTGAACTTGTATTAAAGGTTTCACACTTTACCTAATAAGACTTGTTTGAGTTAGTATGCAACTATGACATCATAGAATGAGAATGCAAGTTCAAATTCTGACAAAGTAACTTTTATAGGATGATTGTATAGCTTTTGTGTTCACTTAGTAAAACAACGATTAATTTTATGAATAATTCAAACACTCAAAAGTGTGACATAACTCATGGCCTCAAAAAAAACCTGGCTAAGTGTAGCCTGGCATTAATATTCCCATCTATATGATAAGATGGAGCATGCCACATATATATAGTTCGGGTATAGAGTGTTACGTTAATAAACATTTCCATCATATCTTGACTTTTTGTTTGCTCATAAGCAACTTAGTTTGGCGAATTCTGGGATTGGCTATTTGCACTTTTGGTTAATATGTTTTGAACCCGAAGTTTATTAGCTGAGATTGTATGCAATTGCCGTCTAACTCTGGATTAGCAGTAGCACAGGCCACATGAGAATTGAGCCATTTTTTCCCTTCTGTCTTTCCTCATGCAAAGAGGAGAAATGCAACATTTGAATTATTGTAATTATAATCTTTTATCTACCAGCATATATCCCATGGTGGAAGCTAGCTAATTATTGTAATTATAATCAAACTAAAAAAATTGAGATAAGAGATTCTATTTTAACATTAGCATCTTAAAACTAACATTAGTCTTCCTTAGAGGTGAGAATAGGCCGGCTTGTCTAAAGTTATCGCTTGGCCATACTAAGCTTGTTTACCCTTACCTATTTTTATTTATAAAATAAGCAATATTATGGCTTTTTCAAAACTCTTTGTTGAATAAAAAGGTTAGGTTTCAGGTCATTTAAAAGGTTTTTTCAGGCTTGACAGACTGATCATAAAATATTTATGTTTTATGTATATTATTATTAAAAGACTTTCAGGTTAACGCATATTACAAATACAAGGCAAAATTCAAACTTTGTATTTGAGAATACAGATCAAGCCAATTTAATGCGAAGTCTGACTTATCTTCACTTGTTTTCACTCCTAGATTTCCTACAATGCATATTTGGATTAGATTTCATCCAATCTATTCTTATGAGATGGATGAATAAAAACCAAGAAAAAGTTGTTGAATTTTGGTAGTGTTCTTCGAAGGGATGCTCTAACTTATAAAAAATATAAGCCAATTTTTTTAATTTGGTAAATCGAAAAGTTAGAGTACTTTTGCTCCTGGCTTTCGAGAGTCAGAGTGCTCTCGAGAGCCCTCATGAGATACTTTTTGGAGCTGGCTTGTGCTCTCCAAAATTTAAAAGACTAATATAACCTTACTTTATTTAATGATATTAAAAATAAAAATTATTCTCCTTAGTATTTATAACCATTGTAATCATTTTAGATATTAAGGGCAATTTTACCAAACACTACTTTTGTGATTTCTGCTTATTGAGAGCAATTTTTATATTATTTTACCAAATGATACTACTATAACTTTTTTAGAGTAGCTTTTAAAGAGTCGAGAGAGTTCAACAGCTTTTAAAAAGTCACAGCAATACCAAACTAAGTCTAAATATATTTTTGTCTGCACATTGGAATTAGAAAATTTTAATTATAATTCTTTAAGAATTTAAATTGGTTTAGAATTTTAAATTTTATATTTAGTTTGCTACAGAATTAGAATATAAATTGAAGTTCTAAATTTAATTGTTACTATATTTTTCAAAGGTGTCACTCAATAAAATATTTCATAACACTATAGTAATATCTTTTATTATAGATAACTTTTCAATAAATTATCTAAATATAAAATAAAAATAATAGTTGAAGCGATTTTTATATGATAATAATTTTAAAAAATATTAAATTTTATTAAATACAGTTGTTAGCAAATAAATGAGAAAAAAGAGAGCTATCGAAATTTTAACGAGGAGAGTCAGAGAAATTTCAATAATTTTTAAGTTTCAAAATTGATTTAATGAGGAGAAAGATACACTTTTTTTAAGTTTTTTAATTGTTTTAATTAGGAGAGAGAATTATATAAGTCTTACTGAGGACAAAAAAAATAATTAAATGAGGAGAGAGATACGTTATCATATTAATATTTATATCAATATTAAAAATTTAAATAATTAAATCACATATTTGAATAATAATTTATAATGGATTTTAAAATCATAATTAATATTTTTAATTATTTGACAAACTTAAACATAAAATTTAATATTTGAAATTAATTTCAATTCTAAAATAATGGTGCAGTTATTAATACTTCCAATTTTCTATCTACATTCTTCAATGTTCATTAATTATTTATAATTTTAATTTTTCAAAATCCTCATGTTGACATTCTTTATTTTATGAAAGTCAACTTTCAATTAAATACATTAATTTGTGTCCATTTACAATCTATATTATTAATTATTTTATATTATAATATAAAGTTTTATAATTGATTTATTGAGGAAAAAAGAGAAATTTTAATATTTGAGTTTTATAATTATTTTAATGATGAGATTGGCTTTAATGAGAAGGGGGAAAAAACACTTAATGAAGAGAGAGATACGACAATGTATTAATACTTTTATCATTTATTTTTTTGAATTGGAATGAAATTTTAATAAACAGCTGCTGCATCAACCAGTAGTACATGAACTAAGAATCTAGAAGGTAGATTTAACCATGTCTCTAATTGGAAATCTTTTGCATATTTGTTAGAGTATCTGCCACTCTATTGCATTGTCTAGGTACAAATTTACATTTTAAATTACTAATTTTAAAATTTTAAATCACACCTTCAAATAATAAAATTATAATTTAATTTATAATTATAATTTATATTTTTTTATTATTTGACAAACTAAATGTAACATTTAAGATTCTAAATTAATTTCAACTCTAAAAAATTTGGTGGAGTTATTGATACTTTTAATTGTTTATCTACACTTTCCATTAATTACTTATAATTTGAATTTTTTAATAATCAGCATGTTGTCGTTCATTTTATTTTATTAAAATCAAAGCTTAATTAAATACATTAATTTGTGCCCATTTACAATCTATATTATTAAATATTTTTATATTTTCACTTATGTTATAGTTTAAATTATTGCAATTATTTGAATTATTTATTAACTTTCTTTCTCATGGCACCTTATCTTCATCAACATAATGCCATAACCATATCTATTAAGAACATATTTGTTTAAGCTTAGAAAAGTATAATTTTATAATATAAATTTTTTGTCAAAAAAATACTCTTTTTAGCCATAGAAAACACTAAATTTTTTTCAGTTTTTTTTTAGAAAATTATCTATTTATCTTAAACTTTTTTATATTGATCTTTTAAAAAAAGTTACTTTTTACATGTCTTTTTCATTCTTTCTATTTATATAATTTTATATTGCTTTTAATTATCTATATTAAAATTAACATATGTTTGTATCACAACATATTTTTTTGATACATAAGATATATAGGACTAACACTTAGAACCCATTTGACAAGCCGAGTAGGATAAAATCTAATAATATAAAATTTGATAGTATAGTATAAGACCTAATCAATAGTATAAAATTTGTTAAAAATTTAGCAAAATGCAAAGTTTGATGTGAAATTATATAAGATAATGCTATCACTTCACTATCACAAATAACTCTAATTACAAATATAAATCTAATAAGAATAAATTTGGTAAAAATAATAATTTTATTAATTATTTAGTTAGAAAATTGAAAATAAATTATTTCAAACTTTATGTTCTTAATATTATTTTAAATATTTCTGAATTTCTTATTATATACAATTTTATTTTATATTAAACAATATGTATTATTTATTTTTATCAAAAAATTATTTTTTTCATTTTAATAAATATAAAAGTAACAAATACATAATATTCTCTCTCTTATATATTTAATATGTTTTTGCTTGTGTCTATTATTACTATACGATGTACAAGAAAAATTATAACAAAATATTAATTTTATTAATTATTTAATTATAAATTAAAAAATAAACATTATTATTGTTTATTATGTATAATTATATTTTATCATAAATTTATTTGTTATTCATTTACTTTTAATAAATATATTTTGTTATTTTGATTGAATATAAAAAAATAAAAAGGCAAATAAGAGAGAGGAAGGGAGAGTGCCCTTGTATACATTAACATCCAATTAAGTACATATCCCAGTACATGATTGAGTTTTAATTAATAAATCGATGCAGTACATTAGTTAGAAAAAATAACTGATAAAATCATAATATATTACTATTGCATTTGTCTACCCATTCAACCCTAATATACTGTACCAAAAGGCTATCATAAAATTGATTGTCATAAATGCATTAGGGTGTGTTTGTTTATGCTTTTTTAGCAAAAAATTATTTTTTTATTAAAAAAATTAGTTTTTACATATTTTGATAGATTTTTAAAAATAATCAAATTCTAAAAAAATCAATTTTCAGCTTTTTTGGAGGGCTTTTTCACATAATTAAAACAAAAAAATAATTAAATGCGAAAATGTCCTATTTCTTTTTTTTTTTGAAAATGCCCTGATTTGGGTTTGTATGTAAATCATATGAGGCTGAAATGATTTATAAATGAACAGAAATCGTGGTAGCCTCACACGATTTATAGCCTCGAAAAATCTCAACAAAAATCGTGAGATGCCACGATTTCGTGAGTCGTGAACAATTGAGCAATCGTCTTGGGTGACACGATTTCTATTCAACTGATTCCCACAGAAATCGTGGTAGCCTCCCACGATTTTTGGTTTGCCTATAAAAGCGAAATCATGTGAGGACTATTCATTCGTTCAGAAATCGTGGGAGCTCATTTGCAGAGAAATCGTGTGAGAGTTTAGGGAAGGAGAGAAAAATGGTACAAAATAATTTACGCCGGTTAAATGAAGTTTCACATATTTTTGCGCATTTGCATGAAAAGGTACTTTTCTACATATCTATATTTTAATTTAGTTATATTCAATATTAATAAAAGAATATTTGTTTATTTTAGTTTATATTAGTGTAAAAAATATTTGGTTAGATTAGTTTAGGGTTACTATTAGTTTAGATTAGTGAAAAAAAATTTAGTTAGCTTAGTTTAGTTTTGGTTAGTTTAGTAAATAAATCATTTGTTATGTAAATATTTTTTTGTTAATCAAAACTTTAGTTTATAGATTTATTTTAATCATTTTTAATGTATTTAATATTATTTTATTTTTTATTGATATTACAAGGAAAATGAATGTAAGTTAATTTAAATTTTATAAATATTAATTAAGATTATTATTTTAAGGTTTAGTTTAATATATTTAAGTTAATTATAGATAATTTTGTTGTTATTATATTATAAAGTTTAATTGTAATATTTATTTGATTTATTATAGTGTTATAAAGTTTAATTTAATTTATATATTTAATAAATATAGTTTACTGCCTTTAGTTTGAGATAATTTAATTTAGCTTTGTTTGAGTTTTTGAATACGAATGATATTATGTTCATGCTTTTACAGCTATCTCGACTGTTGACTGCTAGGCGTCATCGCATACCTGCACCACATCCTCTTATGGAGCCATGCTTGAGGCAGGCAGGCTTATGGTATGCCGCTCAGGTCCCATATTATGAGTACGATAACACGCTGATCAGCGTTTTTGTGGAGCGTTGGCAACCGAAGATCCACACATTCCATCTTCCATATGGAGAATGCACCATCACGTTAGAGGATGTTGCCTATCAGTTAAGGCTGCGGGTTGATGGACAGGCAATTAGCGGATGCACGGGATCGTGGGGCGGATATCATGGCAGAGATATATGGACCATATGTTATGACTTATTTGGCACAGTGCCAAGTTTAGATGAGTGAGATGGATATTCAGTATTTCTGTCTTGGTTCAGTACCACATTTCGTGACTTGCAGGCAGATGCACCTGCGAAGATGGTTATACGTCACACTCGAGCTTATATTATGATGATGTTTGGGGGTTTTTGATGGCGGATAAGTCAGGGTCCAGAGTTTATTTGAGGTGGCTGCCACTATTGCACGACTTTGAGTATTTTGGGAACTTTAGCTGGGGGTCTGCAGTGCTTGCGACTCTATATCGCAATCTTTGTCGCGCTACCAATATCAAAGTGAGTGATATTTCTGGGTGCTTGGCCCTTTTGCAATCATGGAATTGGTTCAGAATCTTACCATTGAGACCTTCTCCAACTGAGCTCACTTTTTCACTTATTGCGAGATACAGTTATGAAAAAATAAATTAATTTTACCTTTTTTTACTTTTCGTATTTGAATATCATTAAGATTAATGCTTTAATTTGTTCCAGGTGGAGGGATTATTGTTGCACCTCTGACAACCACAAGAGACAATTGCTGGCATTACGGAGACAGCTTGACGATTTGACCATTACCAGGGTAAGAAGCATTCAGTTACCTTACTTACATGTTGCTTTTGAATTTGTTACTTTTAGATTGATTGAATTGTTGTTAAACATTGTAGTTTAGGTGGAGTCCGTACCAAGACCCAGATATAGCCCAGATCACACCGGACTTTGTTTTTCGAGATTCCCCTCTTTGGCCATCAGTCACAGCCTTGATCTGCTTCACTATGATTGAGTTCCAGCAGCCGGATCGTGTTATTCGACAATTTGGAGGACAGCAGCCTATACCAATTGAGCCGCTGAACCTTGATAGGGTTCACGGCAAGGATGCTCGTGGGGCAGATTATTGGTGGCCTGACCAGTACAGGATATATCACGATTTTTGGGATGCATGGATGAACCAGGTAGTTCGATTTCAGACTTCTTCCGATGATCGCCCATCAGCTGAGTACATGAGATGGTACTCGAGTGTTGCGCGAAGATTTTTATGTTCAGATCGAGTCCCATTGATCCTCGACGTAGAGATGCCTCGAGATGTTCCTGAGCACGTTCCACCAGTGCCTATTGTGGCCCTTCTAGCTCATGCTCCAAATTGCCGTCGAAGGGAGTGCCGTTTACGAGTCAGGACACGCGCTAGCTGTCGCAGAGACGATGACGATGATGATTATGCAGATCCTTGCCAATTTGGTGATGATGATGATCAGCACTCTCACTCTTCTGCCGACGGTCAGAATTGGCAACCCATGCCTGAGTATGGTACATCCAGCCAGGGACATTTGATGGCCACCATGATGGAGGGTACTAGTCAGTAGTATATGGTTGGGCCTAGCTCCTAGTTGCTATCCAGTCCTGGCCAACAGTTTAGTCCCGGTGTAGGTGCGATGTGTGCTGAGCTTGAGGCTTTACTAGATGCTTCGACGGGTACACCTACTCAAGATGAGAGAGTGCCATTGGATGTGTATAGGCCTTCGTTGGATGGTATTGATCTAAATGCGAACCCGTCTATACCAGTGCCTTCTTATCAGGGATTATATGGATTTGATTTACTTGGTGAGACTCGCCATGACATTCCAGCTGGTCGATTGACCGGGGAGGCTCAGCGTGTTCAAGACGAAGCGCAGAGCTGGCCAGGAGCAGCAGGAAGAGCTTGAGATAGGGTCGGAGCCGGAAGACGATCATGGGAGGGGTTGGCCTATGCGGGAGATTTGTCCTCATCAGTGCCACACTGGTTGTCATTTACTGGCCCCACGACGGGATAAACGAGACTAGATGTCCGTGTATGATGCAAATAATGTTGACTTGCCTATGGATATTCTGTATTTCAAACCCATGTATATAATTATTTTCTACTTATTTAGATTCTAATATTTTGTTTATGGCGGATGAATAAATAACTTATATATAGATTATATTAAAAGGTAACAAACTCTAATTGGATATAGTCTAAGTGCATATTTATATTAAAAAACACGCAATCGAAATTACATTATTTAAGCATTTGGAAAATTAACAACAGTCGAATAACAAATCAAAATCAACAACACAAAACTTAAAAAATAATACACAATAGCTGGAAATTAATTGCCTTCACTAGGTCGACTGGAGGATGAAGAAGGCTGAGTAGGGCATCTTCATCTAGTATGACCCTCTTGTCTGCACAAGCCACACCGTTTTGGTTGTCCGGATTTGACAACATCCATTTCATTACGGATTCTAGTTGAAACTGGACATCCTTTATCGGCTCGTCTTAGTTATGGATTTGGACGTATTCGAGGTCCATTATACTCAAGCCAATAAGCTGCATTTGCAATAGCTGAGAATTCCATTCTGTATACATTAAATATAGTATGCAAGCAATAAATATCATCAACAAAGGAGCCCCAATCAAGATGTGTATATGCACATGCAGCAAGTATATGGCAACAAAGGTAATGAAGTGCCTGAAAATACCCACAATCACACCAACGATCTGACAGTCTCACCCTATAGCTTCCTTGACTGTAGTTCCCTATTCGTGCATGCTCCTCCACTACAAAAGACTCATTTGCCCGAGAGAATGCAAAAACAGTCATGGAGGCTATTTCTTGCTAGTTGATTTCAATTGCTCGTAACAAGGTTTGCGAAAACACTTGTCCGCTTGCAAGCTGGGCCTCCGCTGCCTTCCCTTTCTTCACAAACAATGCTGCAAGATGGAAATAGGTAGACTTCACCAAAGCTGTAATTGGAAGATTGCGTGTGCCTTTAAGAACAGCATTAATGCACTCCGATAAATTCGTTGTCATATGCCCAAACCTCCGGTCCTCATCAGCATGTTGTGCCCATTTTTCGATGGGAATTCTGTCTATCCAATCACACATGGCTAGATTCTTATCTCTCAACAAGCCACGATAATAAACATACTATCGGCGGGTCTTTGAATAGGCCGCATTCATCAGACCTCGCTTTGCATCTTTGCTCTTGAAAGCTAGAGCAAAGTTTGAAACGATGTGCCGTATACAATATGCATGATGGGCCCGTGGAGGATGCCACCAAGCAGCTTTGATAGCACCATGCCTATCAGAAATAATGAGAATACCCTCCTAGGGAGTCACATGTTGCCAAAGATTAGTCAAGAAGAATGACCACGCTTCTCTTGTCTCCCCCTCAACCATGGTAAATGCAATTGGCAGAATATTGGAGTTACCATCTTGAGTAATTGCCATTAATAATGTTCCACCATACTTCCCATACAAGTGTGTATCATCAACTGTAATCAGCGGCTTGTAGTATTTAAATGCTTCAATGCAAGGAGCAAATGTCCAGAATAAACGATGAACATTATACAACTATGATCAACAAAATTTCCTACATAGTATGGCTGAGTCACCAATTGAATAACTGTACCTGGATTAAATGCCTGCAACCCTTGTAGCCATTTCGGAAGTTCATTATAAGACTCTTCCCAATCATCAAAAATCTTACCAATGGCCTTCTGCTTGGTGAGCCAAACCTTCCTATACGAAGTCTTGAGTCCATACTTGGCCTCTACTGACCCTTGCAAAACTTTAATAGAAATTGTTGGATCAGCTTGCACCATGGAGAATATGTTGGCACATATAACATTAGTATCTAACTTAGAATGGTCCTGTGAAAGCGATGTAGACAAACACATGTGTGGTCCATTATACTTCCGAATTTCTCACACTCCCTTTTTCTGGCGATAAGTCACACGTATGCTCCAACTGCATCCATTTCCAAACTGCTTGCATTTGCCATGGTATTTTATATGATCAGATTCTAAGACCTTGTACTCAACTGATCTTCGAAGACTGTAAATTTTAACAGCAAATAATATAGCCTCCTTATCAGGAAACTGTTGCCTAATTTCTAACTCATTTTCTCCTGCCTCACCCAAAATATCACCACTATCTACCATGCCTCTAATCCCTAAAAATGTACTCTCATGCATGGCTTCTAAATTTAAAGAATCATAATAAGACACATGCGCATATGATTGAGAATGAGAATGGGAACCGAACCGAGATTGGCTGCTTCATGGTTGGCTCTGAGTCGCAGGCACTGCCTCCCCATCCTCGCCACTATCGCTATCATCTGGTATTTCATCTGGCTCATCTTCTTCTTTTCCATTATCGACAATAAAGTCATAACCTGCAATAGGACTATGCTGCGAAAGTGGTGCTACTATCTCCATTGCAAGCTGTGCAAAACTTGGCTCGCCCATCAAATCATCCGCATCTTCTGCATTAACATTTTGGATCTGCACAGGACTTTGCAATGCCATTGCAAAAGTAGGTGAACGTTCGGCCAGTGACAATGCAACAGATGGTGGATCGGGAGCAGATCCTCCAGAGCTTAAAGCTGAGTCTTGTAAAACAATAAATAGCTCCAAAATGCGAATATCCGGAAACTGAGCATAGCAATCAAACATCACCCCGATATCTTCATCACAGCTGATCTCAAGACTATTGTACCGAATCAGATCTTTTCCAACTACTATAGGCAACCTGTACACTATTTGTGTTATATGCTTGTTATTTTGTTGGCGGAACTTTTGCAATATTTTGCTCTGCAACTCTAGTAAAGTAATAGAATGATGAATATTCAGACAAACTGAGTTTGAAATGCAAAATGTTACTCCCTTATTTGTATTTGTGATTTCACCATTATGATGAACAAGAATGTAAAATTTCTCCATCTACCACTCAAATTTTTGGGAGAATACGTCGTATTTGGAAAATGATATTGGATGGTTGAAAATGACACTGAACGATGGAAGTTGAGTATATGTGGTGGGGGAGTCGTACGAAAATCGTGTGAGACTCACACGATTTACATACATTAAAGAGAAATCGTGGCAGCCTCCCACGATTTTTGTTGAGATTTTTAGAGGCCATAAATTGTGTGAGTTACTGTTTTCTGCTCATTTATAAACTGCTCCATACACGATTTACATACAAATCCAAATAAGGACATTTTTGGAAAAAAAATGAAACAGAACATTTTCGTATTTAATTATTTTTTTTGTTTTATTTATGTGAAAAAACCTTTTTGAAGAAGCTGAAAAGAGTAGCTTCTGAAAAAAAAAATCAATTTTAATTTAAGCTTCAAAATTATTTTTTTCAAAATTTGAAATAAATGCATCCTTAATCTCCATTGATGTGAAATTTGAAACAAATACTTGACCCAAAAAAAAATTTGAAACAAATAATGTCTTTAAAATAATTTTTAATTTTATCATGAGTTTGATTATGACTCATTTTCAATATCAATGTTTTATATTATTATCAAATAATATTCTACAAGTAATTGATTTTATAGTTTAATTTCTTGAATATTACTACTTAAATATGATTAAATAATATCATATATAAATTTTTTGATGATATTAAACTAAAATTTAGTTAGAGGGTGAGGGTGAACAAGGAGAAAGACAAATTAATCGTTGAGAAAAATAAAATAACATAATTTCAAAACCATAAAAAGATAATACTCTATTTAGATTATTAATGTGACACGTGTGCAAGTACGTTAATTTTAACAGTGTTGAGTTAATTTAGAGATTAATATGTCGCACTTTTTTTTAAATAATACTCAAGGACATAATTTTTTTTAAAATATTGATTTATTGTTAGGTGATATTTTTGTGAGAAACAATATTTGGGGTTTGTTTTTAAGGATATGTTTGGTTTAACTTTTGAGAGAATTATTTTTTAAAGAATTAAGTTGAAAAAATGGCTTTTAAAATAATTACTTTCAAAAGAATTGATTTGTGTTTAATTTGAGTATGCCAAAAGTAAGTTTAAGAAAATAATTTTTATTTAGATAGGATAAAATAAAATTATTTTTAATTATTAATGTGAGAGTAATAATAAAATTCTATTTCAAAAGTACTTTTCTAGAATGAAAAGTAACTAATACTTTCCCAAAAGGTTTCTTAATTGCTTGAAAGGTATTTTTAATTGCACAAAAAAACACCAAACATATTGAATTACTGTATAACTTCATTCTTATTCTAACAAAAATACTTTAGAAGACTTAAACTTTAAACCAAATAGGCTCTAATAGTTATTAGCAAAATAGTTGAAAATTTGTCGCTGCCTAAAATAATTTTCAGGAAACTAGAGCTGCAAATTTGTGTTAATCATAGTTTATGATAATTATTGTATAATCGTTCAACAGTGGATATATAATAATATTTCAAAAGCTTCCATTTAGCATACATGCTAAATTGATTTTTATATTAACAATTTGCCTTGGCTCTTCTAATTATTCAGCGACCTTTCTAAATTGCCAAAAAAAAAAGGCCTAAATCATAAGCAACACAAATTTACGGTTTAGGATTTATGCTCACAACATTGTATTCTATGTTTCTAAAGCCAGATTTCTTTAGCTTTTAGTTCTGTGTTATATAGTGTGTTTGGATAAGTTATGAGAATATTAATCATAGTTTTAGAACTATTTTTGGTAAAAAAGTACATCTGTTTGGCAAATTTTATTTTTACAATAATTCATTGTGATTCTTTAACTTATGGGCATGTTTTACTTTTTTACTTTTGTGGTGAATAATTTTTTTTATTTTTTATTTTTTTACTTTTGTCCAACAAATTTTGAAACCCATTTTTTTTCTTGTACAAATGAGGCCTCGGAGGCCCAAAGGGAAAGGAACAAACTACTCAAATTGACAAGGTATGGAATAAAAGCCCTTGAAACATCATCAAGAAGGATATAAAAGTTCACGGAGGTGTTGGGCATATATGGAGACCATCATCTTTAGTCAGGGGTCAGTTAGCTAGTCTATCAGCCACTCTATTTCCTACTTGGAAGGGTGAGATAAGCTGACACTCCTATTCTTAAGAGTCCATTGCTTCATTTTTTATTTTTTGGACAATCATGTAAATAGATAAAGTGCTTGAATAAGAGGGTTTTTTTAATGAATTCCAGTGATAGTTTGGAGTCACTTTTAATTAAAAGGTGTCTAATGCCTTATTCCCATGCAATTTCAAGCCCTTTGAGTATTGCATGATGTTTAGCTCTTAGGGCTAGCTTATGCCCAATTTTGATGGCATGTCCAAATTTCAATATTCCATGATATCTTAAAACACATTGTCTCTTCTAGCATCTCTTGAGTTTCCTTTAGGGGTCATATATCAACTCCGATGGTGGGAAATTCCATTTAATATTTTAATCTTTGTTATTTGACATGTAGGATAATGATTGTTTCATCAAAAAAGTCATGTATTAATGACAAAAAAATGCTAGAATATAACTTACCCTTTACAACTTTAACGCATGTATATTTCACCTTTTGAGATTTTAAAAGGTCAATTTACTCCCTTAAAATTTATTGGTGTAGTATAAAACCCCCTTTTCTTCAAATTTCATCCAAATAATTACTTGTATTATGTTTAAGGTGTTAATAAATAACAAAGGATTGTACATTCTCTTCATTTATTTTTTTGATACATCAGTAGCAATGGATTTTAAATTCTTGATCTCATGTATACTATCCAAACCCCTCACCACTAAATCAATCCTCTTCCTTACTGCCATAACTCTAAAATAAAGCACTCATAGTATTCACTTGAACCACCATCAAACTTCTCTTATGAGCACTTACATCAATTGAAATTGATTACTAGAATCACCTTGCACCAAACTCTAAAAAGTCATCCCCACAACTAAAATTGGTCTTTAGGAAAAAGATAGAAAAAAAAAAAAAAGTGAATAATTTGGATGAAATTTGAAGATTGGTTTTAAGCTCTACTAGTAAATTTTAAGAGATAAATTACATTTTCCAAAATCTCAAGTTGCAAAATACACATCAATTAAAGTTGAAGGACATAATTATAGCTAAAGAAAAAAAATCATGTATGTCAATGAATTTAATTCAAATCAATTGAAAAATGAATTTAATTCAAGCATGACAAAATTAGTTTACTGATCATATCCTAAATTTAAAAGAAGGGTATTAGGTTAAGGATTTAACTTGTATGCAATATCAATATAGAAAAGTTTTATACAAACATCCAATCATGGATTACCGTATCAATGAAGGTATTTAACTCAATCATCCACCACTTTAAAAGTCTTACAAATAGAAACATTTAATTGAATAACAGTATAAAACTCTTTTACATTATCAATACATCAAAATTAATCTCTTAGTTCAAGAACATTACCAATGATGAGTAAATTAATAGTTAAAGAAATATTTATTCTATTTGTTTAGTACGGCATAAAAATAAATAGATAAAAAAAGAATAACAATGACAAAATGATATGTAACTCATGCCCCAAAATAATCACAAATTCAAAATGGATTTTGATTAAAAGTATCTAAACAATAATCATTAGGGAAAATTACATTAACCTCTCTTAAGGTTTAGTATAATTACACTCGGCACCCCCCTATTTGTAAAATTATTTCGACAAGTCCCTAAACTTTACAAAAATCTACACTAGCCTCCCCTATTGTTAATTGTCCGTTAATATAGTTCATAGAAATTATAGCATGTAATATGCACATGCTCGTTAACGGCAATTTGGTAATATATTTGACATATTTTATCTATAAAATGACAAAAATACCCCTTTTATGTGTGTTTAAAAATTCTTCTCCTAACTCACTTGTGAGTCACGATTCTCACATATCAAGATAGACATTCTCATTGCTAGAGAACCTAGGTGCACCATATTTCCATTTTGTAACATCCATTTTAGTTTTTGTTTTATGTTCCAAAAAATGGACTTTACAATAAAAGGAAAACTGGAGCTGCGAGATTGAAAGGAAGAGCCATTATTAGTGCATCATAGACAAGCTTTTCCCTTCACACAATTACATTGTTGAAGTAGATTGAGTGGTCAATTTTTGCTATGTGCTGAATGTATATTGTTAAACATTGATACCATGTTTGATCTAAAAAAGAAAGAAGCCCAAAACAAAAACACTATCTATATCCCCATTATTTGGCCCACACAGTTAATCCTCAAACCAGAACAAATCAAACACCATTTGTCTCACAAAGGTAGCTAAAACAAAAAGTGAGATCAACAAATATCCAAAACAACCAAAGTTAGAACACTTATATCCCAAAGCAAAATCCAAACTTTCACAACACATAGTGTTACATGAATAAGCAAAAATCAAATTCGACTAACACAAGTGAAGCTAAACACAAATCAAACTCCCAACAAATTTTCAAAAATTAAAAACAAAATCTTGCACCATGGACCACCACTGCACATATTGCCGTGACAACACCATCCACCCTTACCCTTTGAGCCACCATGAACCACCATACCAACCACCGTTGTTTCTACTCTACCTCATGAACCACCATCGTGCCTCCATCTTAACTCACCACCACACCCTTACCCTTCAACAACCGGCCATGGATCTTCATTGACGAATAGATGAAGAGTGGAGAAGGGGTTTCGCAGTGGTGTTTGATCTTGAGCACGAACAAGGTTACGGTTGTGAGAGGAAGAAGGGTTGCCGTTGTGAGCTTGAGCGCGGAGAGTGTTGCGATTGTGAAAGGAAGGTTGTGATTATGAGAGGAAGGAGAGGAAGGAAGCCATGGTGGACTATTGTAGGGGAAGTTTTGATTTAGAGTTTCTTCCCCTCTTTTGATTTCAAAGAATAATGGATTGAAGTTAGTGAATGGGGGTGGGTGTTAGTGTAGGGTGAGTAACTAAGGATATTTTGGACAAAACACAAAGTTATTTAATGGCGTCAACTTTCATTTGTACCAAGGGTGGTTACTATCATATTTGTAAATAAGGGGTGTTATGTGTAATTACACTAAACATCTATAGAGGTCAGTATAATTCTCCCTACTTATTATGTCAAAATTATCTTTTAAATACCAACTTCCAAACATACCCATTTCTTACTTAAATCAAGTTTATCTAAAATTAAGTTTTGTAAAATCTAATTAAAACATACACTTAATCATTCAAATATAACATTTTTTAAAAAAATATTATATTTTTATGCTCCCTGTCTCTATTTATTGTACTCTTTCTCTTTTTATTTTATAGCATACTTTTCATTTACCTCCAAAATTCAACTTATCATAATACAAATATGCTATAAGATCAAATTTTTTGTAGCAATTATGTAATTTTTAGTCTTAGCTTATAGATGTTACATCATTTTATCGAAAAATAGATGTTGCATCATTTTATACATATACATACACTTCAATCAGAAAAAATCTTTAGAAATACAGAAAATTCCTAAAAGCAAAAGGTAACTCGGAAATTAGAGTTAATTTTGATACTAAATGTTTAACAAATATTGTACATTTTTCAAAAATAAAAAATGAATAATATTTTTTTAAACAAATATAAAAAAGATTAATTCAGCTGAACTTTTTTTTTTAAAAAAACAAAAATATAACATCAAATGGTTGAGCTGCGTTTTTGGGTCAGAAATGGTTAGAACCCTTTTATAGATCTTCAGAAATAGCACCATGTTACTGCTCCAGTCCAAGCAGTAATCTCCAAAATTTTTTAAGTAATTGGATTGGGGCCTATTATAACCATTGAAGCCCAATTACCCGATAACAGTGACCCGGCTCATGTTAACCCACCAAACCCATTACGGATCCGGGATTCATATAAAAACCGAAAAACCCTAGTCGCAACCGGTCGGGTGGTGTCGAGCTTCGATCCTTGTTCTGTTGCAGCCATGGTACTGAAACTCCCTACTATTTTCAACACCGATTTCGATTTTCTCTTGTTTTCTCGGCATCCAAATAGTGCCTTACGATTGTTGATCTTGCGTATTTTTTCCCCGTCAGGCGGATGTTGAAGGAGATGTGGCTCCGGGACAGCCGAAGAAGAGAACGTTCAAGAAGTTCAGCTTCAGAGGCGTCGATCTCGACGCGCTCTTGGACATGTCCACCGATGAGCTTGTCAAGCTCTTCAGTGCACGCGCCCGCAGAAGGTGTGATTCACTCTGTTTCAAAACAAGAAAAATGGAGATTCTGATTGATGTTTCGACGTGATTTTTCGCATTTCGTGTTGCGATTCATATTTGATGTTTCCGATTTTCAGGTTTCAACGCGGTTTGACGCGCAAGCCTATGGCGCTAATCAAGAAGCTTCGTAAGGCGGTGAGTTTTTTTTTTTTTTTTTTTTTAATTTAAATTTCCAGGTTTCGTATGAAAAAAATATTGATATCAATTTGATTATGTTTAACGATTAATATAACTGCTGCCATAGATTATAGATTTTTCTGCCAATGTGATTTTTGTTTCGGTGCTATCGGTTTATTTGTTGTTGGATTTCGTTTTCGTGAGACACTGATATTTTTGCGGTAAAGTACACAGAGTTGATTTCTCTCCCTCAATGTAACTGAAACGTTGCATTTATTGATCTTGTGTGAGGGGAGGGAGATGCATTTGGTAGAACTTACATGGAAGGGATGAATGGGTTCGGTATTCACAAAATGCTTATCATGATTGCTTGTTCATGTGCTTGAATTTAATAGAAATGTAAAGTTTTGGGTATATCATCAACGATCATAGGATATCATAAAAAGCCACAGGATCACTAGTTTCATAGTATGTGCTTGCACTACTAATTAAACTTTACTTAAGGAGCTGTTCAGTGAAGTGTTTGTGCAGGCAACATTAGCAAAATATAGGTTTTATTAATTTGCAGGTCTCTATAGTTTCACTCAAATTTCAATTAAGTTGCTATAGTTTAAAAATTTGTAATTAAATCTCTACATTTTACAAAACTTTTCAATCAAGTCCGTGCCTCCATCTATCATGACAAAAACGTGAAATTGAACGGAGCATTCCCAGAATATTGCTTGACTACAATTCACTTACCTAGCAAATGCTATCATGCTTCTTGTAAAGAATGGAGCATCGCGCACTACTTTAATTTTAGCCATTTATTTTTTATACAGTGAACATCAATGGCTGAATTATACTAGAGCAATGATGCATCATCTTTCCATGGACGCACCTCTACCCTCCCCTTCTGCCAGCGGCCAGTCCCTCGGTGGCGCCCAGCCACTGGGTTTTACAATTCATAATCGTAGGAGACCTCCCCCGCCATCCGCCACACACTACCCCATCCTGAAATTGTTTTCCTACATTGCTAGTGTAAAGCAACATTCCCTTCAAGCACTAACATAACCAACTCAACACAAGCTTTCTCCCAGCTAAATCTCAACTCAAATGATGCTTAATTTGTCGTCAATTCCCAAGCTCAAAGATCTACAACTTAGCACAAATTAAATCAAAATCACATCCCAAAAACTACTCTGATCTCAAAATAAAAGATTCATTCTTCAGCACAAGAAGAACACACGTTTCTAAGTTCAAAACAAGACAAATATGAAATTCCCATTCTACTCTCAAATTTATGCATACAAATCGCAATTATCATAGAAGCATGAATCTGATTCAAGGAGGACAGATGGAGAGGGAAGGCTGTGTGATACCTTCTTGAGCTTCTAGAGGATGCTGGAGACAGTGGAATGGAGGGAAATGACATCGTCGTAGAGGCAGATGACGTCACAAGTGGCACGGGGTACACGGAGGAGGGCGGCGGTGCTTTGCCACCCTCCCTTCTAGCAAAACAGCTGCCATGGCTGAGTTTTGTGGAAGGGGAGAAGGAGTTGGTGGCGTATCGGAGGATAGAGTAGAACAACAATGGTTGTGATGGTGGTGAAGGAGGTGGGGCAGTCGAAGGAGAGTTTGTGGTAGAGGAAGGTGAGGAGAAAGGATAGGAGGAGGAAGGTGAAGGAGAGGGATCCTATGTCCTCTGGGCTCATAGTTTGGATTTGGTGGTGGTGGGGTCAAGGAATATTATGAGAATATTCCATTCAATTTTACATTTTTGTCACGGTGAGTGGAAGCAGAGATTTGATTGAAAAATTTTGTAAAATGCAGGAATTTGATTACAAATTTTTAAATTATAAAAATCTAATTGAAAATTGAGTGAAATTATAGGGAATTTCAGATTAATTAAACCTAAAATATATGCATTTGTTTACATAATACATTGCACAATACACACTAGCTCTCTTTTTTCACCCAGTCCACTCGATCCATGGGACTCTATTTTATGCAATTTACTTTCTGGTTAAGGATTTTATAATTGCCTATTTATATCTATGCGTTATAATGCTAAAAAATTATTCATCTTTGTACTGTTATGAAAGATTATTTACCAAATTATGTTATTTTCTTACACGTGGAGAGGTCGATGTGAGCTGAACTAATCCAATGTTATCTTAGGTTTGGGAAAAAAAATATATTGAAGATTGCATTGAGAAGTTGGTCCCCTGCAAATCTAGTTCTGCGCTTAAAATACAAATTAGTGTGAAGTCAGGTTGAGCGGTGCCAACATCCCACCCGAATGCTGTGTATTTGTTTCTAGGGTTGTTACCATATTAGGTGAGAAGATGGCACAGTTATAATCGACAAGCATAATCTTAAGTTGTTCTTAGTTTGTTCTTATCATATTATTATTAGCCCAGTAAAGCTTATGTTATGTTACTGGCTTCATGCGTTGGAGCTCCGTAGATTGACCTTTTATCGCAATTCTCCTTTCCTTCTGTCTTTCTGATGTTGAATAAAATTAGTCTCGTTTCATGGATCAATGATCATTATGGAAGTTATGGTTCTAATATTGATCTATAATTTGAGACAGAAACGGGAGGCTCCAGCTGGTGAAAAGCCAGAGCCAGTGAGGACACACCTTCGCAACATGATCATTGTGCCGGAGATGATTGGTAGCATTATTGGTGTTTACAATGGAAAGACCTTCAATCAAGTTGAAATCAAACCGGAAATGATCGGCCACTATCTAGCTGAATTCTCAATCTCTTACAAGCCTGTTAAGCATGGAAGGCCCGGTATTGGTGCTACTCACTCCTCGAGGTTCATTCCTCTCAAGTGAAAACAACACACGTCCTTATTATTTTTATGGCACAATTTTCTTGCATTTTTGCTTTTAATCTAATTTCTAGTTATTGCTTTGCCTTATCCGAAATCAGTGAACGCAATTTATTAATATGAGCTTCGTCGAATTCTTGGATTTTGTATGGTGCAATGGAAAAATGAAAATTGTTGGATATTGACCATAAACAGACTTGTAATATTCTAAACTATGGTTTGAGATTTGCAAATGAAACACTAGACATGCACCTAGGGATGGCAACGAGGATATGTAGGTGGGAGATATTGGCAGATGAGAATCTGAAAATGCGATTTTTTCCTTGTGGGGATGGGGGTTATATCTCCTGTCCTGTGGGGATATCTGTATTGAGGATATATTGGTAATTATATATATAATTGGTATTTATTATATTTTTAATATAAAAATAAAGAAAATATAACCTTAACTTGTTTATCTTTTCACCGTCTATATTTATTATTGTTTATTATGGTATTTTTGTGATAAACTAATAATTGCAGCTTGGTTTGAAATTTGAAAATTTGGTGGTGATGTAAAATTATGAGCGTAAGATTTAGATCAATTTTGTATTATTGTTTTTATTTTTTATTTTTTTTTTAAATTCAAGTTAGTTAAATTGCTTGGAGATGTTTCTTAAATTTTTAAATAATTTTTTGGGATATCTATGGATCCTTGGTTTTGTGTTGGGGGAAGGGGTTGTGGGTTTGTGGGGAATGAGAATGGAGAGGAATCCATCCCTATTGGCTATGAAAGATGGTGATGGGGGGACTTAGGAACGTAGTAGGCCCCACCCTCGTTTTGCCTCATTGTCATCCCTACATGCATCTATTAAGCTTATCAACGCAATGACTCTCACCTTACACCCCTTATGAAAGGAAAAAATGGTTCAATTTCGGATACTTAACTTATGAATAAAGTGAAGAAACGTGTCAATACTAATGTATACTCAGGGTGCGTTTGATTTAGAAATAAAAATAGAGAGTAAATTGTTATGGATTCCATATAATCTTAAACAAAATTGAGAGAAGAATTTGGCATGAAAATAGAAAATAATTTAGGATTAGATTTGTTAAAATAGGTTAATCAGACTCATTTGGTTTGGTCTGTCACGGAATGATAGTAAAACGAGTTAATTCCAGTTGGTTTACTATAGTAGTGAGCTAGAAAAATATCAACCTAATTCAATCCATCTTAGTTAATGGGTCAAAAAATTGGCTCACCAGAAAAATAAAAAATAAAAAATAAAGAATGAAAACTTAAAAAAATAAAAATGCCAAATATATATATATATATGAAATGTACAAAATTACACAAACAACATTAAACCGAATCTTACACCTTCATCAAGTTATTTTACATGTCCGAAATTCATAAAAGACACAACAAAAAATAGAAAGCATGTTCATAATATCAATCCTTTAGGTTTTTGAACTGTGGTGTGGTGGAGGGTTGAGGGCGGAAACTCAACAACGGGGACGTGATTGCCAGAAAAGGTGGTTTGGGCCCGATACACAAATGTTGAAGGACACAGGGAAAGCGGAAAAAGGAGAAGGCACAGGACAATGGACAATGTCACTGAGGGGAAGGGAGACGATGGATGTTGCGCATATTTAAAAGGAGGTCCCGCTCTTAGAACCCCAAAGTTGGAAAGTTTTTGACGTCGGAGAAGTGTGGACTAGCGCAACTTTAAATGGTCTGTTTGGTTTTTGTTCTTATTTTCAGTGTTCCCTAGATTTTGTGAACGGAATACTAAAAACAAGAAAATTGAGGCCTGTTTAATTTCTGTTTTTATTTTCGGATTTCATTTTTTTTTCCTATTTTCAGGATTTTGTAAATGAAAAGTGAAGGAAAGAAACAAGATTTTATTGTTTTTACTTTTTTTTTTTTACTTTTTCTTCAAAAAATCCTGAAAGTAGAAAACACAAAAAATAAAAGTAGAAACCAAACAGGTCCTTGTTTTTATTTTTATTTTTTATTATTTTCTTCATAAAATTCTAAAAATAGGAAATATTGGACATAAAAATAGAAATTAAACAGGTTCTTATTTTTATTTTTTATTTTTAATATTATTTTCACAAAATCCTAAAAATAAGAAAATTGAAAATAAAAACAAGAAATGAAAAAATAAACCAAGCAAGCCCTAACATTTTGAGAAATTATTGTAAGCGGTAAATTCTTAAAATAGCTTGTGAGAGAATGGTCTATCTGTCACATGTTTTAAAATATTTTTAGTATCGAATTATTATTTAAAAAATCTAGAATCATTTTTAAATTGCCATGAATTTAATACCTTATAAAAATACATATAATGAACTTTTATATTATTTAAAGAATTATTGATAAAAACATTACTCAGATAAACATCACAATTTATAAAAAAAATAATTTAACATTGTTTTATTATGTTAAGTAACTTCATTTATAAGCGGTTGAGTCTACAGTTTACTTGTTGTTTTTTGTATGTCTAATTTGAGTTTGGAATATTTCGTCTTTAAATTTCACCCTCTTCCCCCAAAAAATACCTCCTAAAAATTAATTCCTAGTCTCACTGCCTTGATTAAAAAATAAACAAACAAACAAATAAATTGCATGTATAATTATATTTATTTTACTCAATTGAACGTTTTAACCTTAACTAATAACTTACGGCGCATTTTGTTATGCACCACCTTAAGAACGGTGCACCACGCACCTGGCAATCCAATGGTGAAAATCAGCGGTGTATCTATACTTTGAACATTTAAGATACACTATAGCAAGCCCTCTCCTTCATATTTTGGCTTGTAACATCTCTAACAACTTCGACCACCTTCGCCAACAAACACCACACCCCCATCACTATTCTCCGTGTAGCCAACCATGATCCACCCTACCATCTTGACCTCTATTGTAGCTATAGATCTTTCTCCTAATGTTCTTCCTGCTCCTCAAGGACTGCAACGAAATCACAACCCAATCAAATGCATGTTCGGCGTGTAAGAACACGAATTCGGGGACGTAGAGCAAGAGGCACGTGCAGAGGAGGAGGTAGCGCTTGATGGGATGGAGCGCGTGGTGTTGGTGGTGGCGAGGGCTAGAGGCAAAGGAGCTGTCGGATTTGGAGAAATCGGAGAAGCTTGAAGAGAGGAATTGTTGTTGTTGTTCATACTGGTGTTGTTGGTTTTGGTTTTGGTTTTCAGGGTTGACGAGGATGAGGTTGTTGCTGATGCTGTTAAGGTTGGTGGTGGTGGTGGTGTTGGCGACGCGCAACCGAGTGGTGGTGGGGCTCGCGATGACCCTTGGGTTGGTGTTAGAGGAGCTCGCAGTGCCAGACGACATGGTGGTGGTAGTGGTTGCTGCCGTAATGCCACGACGACAATGATCGAAGTGATGAACAAATGATGTGAACAACAAATAACAGAAAAAAGAAAGGGAACTTGCATTTTTTTTTCTTTGTTTGTGTTACTATTGTTGTTTTTGGTGTTTTTGAGGTTGTGATTTCTAATAAATGAAGAAAATGTTTTTGTTTGTGTGTACTGTAGCGATCAGAGGTGAGGCAGAGCGACGATGGTGGTTGGATTGGAGGTCGACAGACGACATGATAGTGGCCACCACTAGAATCCCATGGAGTTGGGGGCAGAGAGAGAGGTTGCGAAATATATTCATACACCTGCAGTTGTGAGATTTAAAAAATATATACTTGCTTCAAAAACCATCTTTAAGGTGGTGGGTGCATTATGGATGGAGCCATAACTTAAACTTAATTTATTATTGATTTATAAATTAATACTTAAAAATTTAACAATATTAAACTGTGAGTAAAATGAATATAGTTATAGATAATGCTTTTACATGAAAATAATTTCTATATATATTGCCACCCAATAAAAATACAAAAAAATATCATATTGGGTAATTATAGAAAATTAGCTTTAAAAAAATGACATAATGCTTTCATACATTTCAATTAAATAATAATATAAAATTATTTGATATTAACAATGCATAAAAATTATTCTTCTTTTACCCATGAGTTTAATTTTTTTGTCAAAGAATTTTCATTGATTAATAAAACAATAGCCTATATACAATAGATAAAATTATACCACAAAAACTAATCATAACAAATTAATCTTATAATTACAATCAATAAAAATTACACAACTTTAAATAATGTATTAGAAAGCGTTGTCCCTAATGCACTATGTTAATCATGGTGTATCAAACATCTTGGAGTTGTCTTTCATCTAAGCTGTTGGACTAACTATGCACTTAAATTAGGTGATGCACTGCAGGAGTCCGCAGTTGTAAGATTGGAACTCATGCGAAAGATCCTGCTCCAACTCGGAAGGTGGGTCCGATATGGGAGTAAGCTGTTATTCACATAAGATCGGAACTCGTGTGAAAATCCTGCTCCAACTTCGATGTTGAGTCTGCTAGTAAAATAAAAAACTTGGCATAAGATCAGAACTCTGATGTAAAATTCTGATGTGGGAGTAAACTGTTGCTCGCATAAGATCGGAACTCGAGTGAAAAAAAAATTCTGTTCCAACTTGGACGTTGAGTCTGCTAGTAAAATAAAAAACTTGGCATAATATCAGAACTCAGACGCAAAAATCCTGTTTCAACTTAGACGTTGAGAGAGTAATTTTTATGGTATACCACAAAAAATAAATGTATAAATATACCTAAATATCTAACCCATTAGATCAAATAATGCATAATATACCATTTTTAATACGGTACACATTAAAATATGCCTAGAATCTTAAATGATTTTACATCAGACAAAGAATAAATATAAAAATAGACTAAAAAAAAAAGGATAAACATTAACATACAATAATCTTTTAAAAAAAATCCTAAACCTAAATCTAAAGAATAAAAAATGTTCAATGATTGAACTACTAGCCGCCGGTCCACATTCACGTTTTGCAGATCTCTACATGTGTTGCGGTTTCGACGTGTTGCTCTGCCCAGCGACACTCCACTTTCCCATGCCGCCGTTTCATTTATTTCTCCTCATAACGTGTCAAACAGTGGGCCGCTTAATATCTGGGCTTTCTGCATCTGTTTCTTTTTGTGGTACTCCGTAGTATCATTTGTCTTGACATGGTCATTAATGGTTATCATGACAATGCGGGAATGCAACTAATTTTGTGGGTTAGGAGATGAACAATGGTTTTTCGCCCCATGCGGCGAGGGGGACATGGGCTTTCTTTGTTTTTATGCCAACATGTTTCCTAACCTTGATTTCAATAATTAGAATACACGTTTTATAAGATAAAATTTGATAATATAATAAGATGCAGTAATATATGATTTATTAATATTTTAGTATAAAAAATAATACAACATTATTATTTTGTTATAGTAAATAATTTTAATCAAAAATAAAAATTAAACAAGAATTATACTAAATTATGATAATTTTATAAATTATTTAATTATAAATTAATTAATAAATTATTTATTTTTAATTATAATTATTTTGAGCATTTCTAATTTTTTTAATTTAATAAAATAGAAGAAATAAAAATACAAAATATCCTCTCTTATCTTTTAATATATTTTTAATATCTCAAAATATAGCACTTTTTAATTTTAATCCCTAAAAAAAATTTTATTTGATTTTATTTTGTACTCACTATTTTTCAAATGTTATCACATCTGGTTCTTAATATTAATTTTTTTCTATTAAGCGGTGATATGACAAATAATGATGATGGCATATGGCATCAAGTGTGGATCACATCACTACACGTCTTCATTTTCATTTGCCACATCCCTCTCTAACAGAAAGTTAATGTTGAGGACTAATCGTAGTAACGTTTAAAAAATATAGGACTAAAGTCTTATGAAAAAAACTTTGAGGAATCAAAACTAGAAATAGCTATATTACAAAGGACCAAAAGTATGTTTAACTCCTTTCTCTTATATATGTTAATGTTTTCTAATTATATCTCTTACTAAAGTATATAATAAGAAAAGAATCATTTTTATATGAGTTTAATTAAGATGTATTGACAGTGTAAAATTTTTTTATACTGTCATATAATTAAAATATTTTATTTATATGATTATTCAAGTAGTGGGTAATTATGTCAAAAAATTTTTTTGATATGACAATTTATTATTAGATGTCTGGGTAAAAAAATTTTATATTGACAACGCATTTAAATTAAATTTATTTTATATATTATTTTGCTGTAGATTAAAATAAATAATATTATTTGAATATGTATTAATTTAATTTTAATTATTTTAAAAGTTTCTTAATTTTTTTATATATATTTATATATATATATATATATATATATATATATATATATATATATATATATATATATATTTATAGCTTATATATAATATTATTTATCATTTATTTATGTCTTTAATAGTTATTTATTTTATTTTAATAAAACATAAAAAAAAATTACGAAGGAGAAAAAGAGAGTTTTTACATGATAAAATGCAATTAAGTCTAATTCTGTAACGCACATTCATGATAAAACTAATACATTATTAAATAAAATTATACCACATGACTGATAAAATTATAATATATTATATCAATTTATTCTATTAGGTCACAACATATCAAATAGATCCTTATAAAATTTGTTTATCCATTGTATCAAGGATCCCGAACATTTTACCATGTATTCAATTTAAAAATATTGTTAATATAAGATTTTTATATTGTTAATTAATTATATATTATTATGTCATTAAAAAATATATTTAATTTTTATAATAGCTATATTAAAATTATCATATATAATAATAATAATTAATTAATTAATTGTAGAGAAAATTTTTAAGAACTTAATTTTAGTATACTACCAATGTAAATATATTTTACACAAGTATTCAATCAAATATTATTATATCAATAAAATTGTTTAATTTTTATATTTATTATCTCAAAAATTTTACATATAAATAACAAATAATTGGATATTAGTGTTTAAAATAATTTTATATTGATAATATATTAAAATTAATCTCAATTTTTAATAATGACATGTCAAACTAAAGTCTTTTATTATCTATATATATTATTATATAAATAAAATTCACCAATCTTTGTAATAAATGCTCACTCTACTTTGCAATTATTATATGATTCAAATAATATAATTTTTGTTTTATTTATGAATTTCATAATATTCAAATCAAAATAATTACAATAATTTATTAGCTCATGATAATATAATTTTTGTAACTCTATGTGATTTTAATTTTGAAAATATATTTGCTTGAAATTCTTAAAAAATGTAAAATTATTTATTTAAAAAATAGACGTATAAAATAATTTTACTTTAAAATTATTTAATATTCAATTTTAAAGGAAGAAGTAACCTTAAAAATCCTCAAGTAAAATTGGTTTTACGCGACGTCTTTTTTAATTTCACATAATAACATTAATTTTTAATTTATGAATTTTATAAGGTTAAAATTTAAATAATTACATTAATTTGTTTGCCCATAATAATTTAATTTTTTGTGACTCTAATTTTAAGTAATTTACTTAAATTTTTTAGAAATGTAAAATTAGATTTATCTTTAAATCAGACAAATAAATTATGTTTTACTTTAGATTATTTGATAAGAAAAGATCATGATACATTTTATTAGGCAATAATATATAATATTAAGGTGGATATAAGTTACAATATATAATAAATTAAACAAAGATAATATATGATCAAGTAACCATTAATAGAGAATGAAAAATAACAACTGCTAGAGGATGACATTTCAACATGGACAAGAATATCAAGTTAATTTCTACTATAAAGCCAATTAGTAAATCAGTCAAACAAATTGTTAATGGCACATATTCGTTTTATTTTTTTTGGTGTACTTAATAGCATATATTCAAATTTATAACAACAAATACGTGATTAAGAATAACTTAGAAAAAGGGTAATAGTCACTTATTTAAATAATATTGTTGATGAAATAAATAATTACATATTTGACATGATAGAAGGTCCAACATAATAAAGCAATTGATAACGTAACTAAACAAGGAGCTTATGTATCTAAAATTTTATTTAAATACTTTAAACTTTATTGAATTATCAAACCATTACTTGCAAATGAAAGAAGGAATGCCAATTATGCTGCTAAGGAATATAAATCCTGCATCATATTGTACCATGGAACAAAACTATTTATTATACACCTAAACGACTCGATAGCAAAAGCATTATAACAATGTCAATATCAAAATACGCCAATTAGTTTTGATAACAAAAGACTCCAAGTGACATCTTATTTTGAGAAAAAAAAAATTCGATAAAGTTGTGCTAAGCAATAACAATAAACAAAAGTCAAGGTTAATTACAAAACTATAATATATAATACTTGCCAAAATCTTTTTTCTTTTTTCATTTTTTTATAATTATGTATTGTATTGTCTAGAGTGGCCTTGCCAAAAAGGTCAATAGTTCTTATATTTGATAATGATAAGAAATAGCATGCCCTCACTTAAATTCGGATGAGTCATCTCCTCAACTTAAACTATAAATTACCAAAACAAAGAAAATGATGAAAAATACACAGACTAAGTTAAAAATGTCTACAATAAAGTGTTCAACAAACTCTCGCAATATAATTATCTTCAATCTATTTTATTGTGTTGAATAATTAAATAAAAATAATTAATACACTCTTGCCATATGTAATTTTTACTATTACATCTTCCTTTAAAATATATTCTTATTAATAATGTTTACAAACAAATAATAATAAACCTATGAAATGCATAGCGATTAGACCCGTTTGGTTAAGATTCTAGAAAAAGTTCTTCTTAAAAAGCAGAAGTAAAAGCAAAAATAGAAAATTATTTTATATTAAGATATAATTATATAAGTACTTTTATCAAAATTGAAGTTTTTAAATTGTTTAAATGTGAAAAATATAAAGTACAAACAAACAATATTAAAAATTGAGTGAACCCGCAAAATGGTCCCTATCGATTTTCACGTAGAACAAATTAGTTTCTAATAAAAATAAACTGACAAATTGGTCCTTAACCTTTTATAATGTCGTACAAATTAGTCCTAATAAAAATAAATAGATTAATTAGTCTCTAATTTTTTCAAAATCAAACAATTTAGTCCCTCTATATTTTAAAAAGATTAGGGACTAATTTGTCTATTTATTTTTGTTAGAACTAATTTATCCAATATTTTAAAACGTTAAGAACCACTTTGTCAATTTATTTTTGTTAGGGACTAATTTGTCTTGCGTAAAAATCGATAAGGACCAATTTATCGCTTTACTCTTAAAAATTCTACAAGTACTTTTTTTTTTTTGAAAAATAAAAGAAAAAGTATTTCTTTTTCTACTAGAAACACAAACTAACACACACACTATCTCTACTTACTCAATAAGTTTCTAAGCACAAGTGTTTAAAAAAGAATTACTCAAACTAGTATTGAAAAGGTTGCACCCATTGTACGCGCAGCCCTCTGCCTAAATGGGACCGAATTTTCAGTTCCCTTGTTCAAAGGTAAACGTGATGGCATTCAATTCGTCTGTATTGTACAATTGTAATTTTCTCTCAATCGATTACATACAACTATTTGGATGAAAGATATAAAAACTAATAAGGAAAAGTTTGTAAATATTTTACTTATTTGACGAATTTTTTAAATTTGAAAAAGATACAATAATTTATTTTTAGTAAGAGAGCCTTTAAATTAAGACAATATTGGAAAGTTTAATTTTATGGTTAAAAATCTTGGTAAAAATAAATTTGGTTTCTCAAATAAAAATAGAAATATCAATAAGTGCATAGATCAAGTGACGAGAGACTATCCTAACTTAACCTCAAGTCTTAGGTTCGAGTTTTGAGTATGCAACTACGTTAAAACTCGAAAGAGAGAGTTTTAGCTACCTATGAAAGTTCTACTCAACTCGAGTAGGATTATCTCTGATAAAAGGATATATATAATTTTGACCAAAAAAGATTAAAAATAAAAATATATTCCTCTTATTTACTTTAGATATTAGATAACTTATATGCGACAAAACACCTACTTCTTGATTTATAACACTTTTTATTTTACATGAAAAATTAATTCAATTCCAAATTTTGATTTATAACACTTTTCTGAGCTGCCAATAATTTGATTGCGGAAACCTAATCGGAAAAGTGAAAAAGTAATTCAATTCCAAAAAAAGAGAAGTAGTTGATTGTTGGTGTATGTTGATACTCAAAAATTAGCTGATAGTCAAGAACAAGTAATAGTCAACAAGCATTATTCGAACAGTGAAGTAGCCGACAGCTGAGGTATTTGAAATACCTGATAGCCAAAAATGTTGGTCCTTCACTTGTGCCTAGAAATTGGGCTGTCACTTATAAGTTGAAGAGGGACATTGGTTTCACGACAGGTTAGTTTTAACAGCTGAAGAAAGGGATTAATCAAATCTTCAAATATTTCCTAAAGTCTAGGAGCACTGAAAGGAAGTAGTTTTCGGATTCAAATGACGAGGAAGACACTTATAAAATAGTAAGTTGAGTACTGAAGCAAGTGGATAATGATTCCTATAAGGTATGACACATAAAGAAGCTGTCAACAGGGTAAATACATTGAACATGGATGTGATTATGCATCAAGTAATTAGCTAATATCATGTTATTTGGTGTCTGAGTGCTAGTGATCATCAAGCTGAATGTGGTTATGGACAGAGAAGGAATCCTCTTAAATGAAAATTTTACAACTTAATTATGTGTAATTTTTTATTATTGATCATATTTTCTTGTGAAGCCCAAATTAAGGTTCACTTTCTTCATTATTAATAAAAATATACATATGACCAAGTTATATAAAATTTTCACATAAAAGAATACATTTTCATTATGGGTGAGAAAATGTGGTTAGTGAGATTAGTGCTGAGAAGTGCCATTTAACACTTATAAATAGTCTTGTATACTCTAGTAAAGACACACGACTATCAATACAAACAAGCCAATTTTTTCATTTGTCTTTACTATACATTCAGCCTTTATTTTTTGCACCTTACTTTCTCGCATTTACTTTCAACAATATTTTGAACGTTTCTTTCGCATTTCCTCTATTGCTTTCCTATTGTGTTAGCCATATGTTTATCTTAATCTCAATTTTCCTTATTAGTTGTCAGCTGTGCATTATTCGACAATGTGGTGACCTAGTCAATTAAGTTGCATATCAAGTACTTTCTTTAGTAGCTAGGGGACTTGCAACTAAGGAGTAGATTCTTTAATGAAATCGCTTAAGTTTTAGGATCAACTACATTTGCTATAGCCAAGCTCAATTGGGCAAGTTCTTGAAACACGCTCTATTCATCAGCTAAGCCCAGTAACCAAACAAGCAAAATAGTGTCATTTTCTCTCCCTGACATTGCTTTGCTTTCTCAAATTTAGGACAACAAATTATATTTGCGTAATTTTTTTTTTAATTTTTCCTTTTAAGTTGTTGCTCAAAGATTAAGAATGTTAGTTTTAAATATAGCGAAACCTAGTTTAAATTCATTTGTTTTATTATTTCGCTAATCATAGGTAACTAAAGATATCTGTAATTATATAATTTATTTAAGATAATAGAGAATGAGGATAAAAGTAAAAAAATAATAAATGTTTCTATATTTTTAAATAATAGAAAATTTTAGAGAAACCTTTAAAAAAAGATAAAAATTTATAATAGTATTTTTATTTTTTTACATCACTTTTATTTACAAAAAACAAAAAAAAAGACATAAAATATGTTGAAATATATTTTTAATCATAAAAAATAGAAATAATATAATAAAGTTGTATTTGATTCAACTTATTTTAATAGAAAAATGAAATTCTTTAGTTAAAAAAATTACTTTTATAGAAGTTATTCATTTTAACTTATATTCAAAAGTTAAAATGAGTAATTTTTATAAAAAGTAATTTTTTTAATAGTTAAAAAATAACTTTTTATCAAAAAATTTGAAACAAATATACCCTAAAAATTGTGTACATATAATGTTGCCATTTTAACATAGCCAGATGCATAAAATTTTTTACACAATTATCATTAAAAGAGTTTAATTGACTCTTTTCATAATTACTAATTACTTGAAAAGTCATATACAATGAAATATCGTAGTAATTAGTTATTATCAGCATAATTATATTAATTAACTCACACCCATGTAAGTTGATCGCGGTGATCCCTGCATGTGCGCGAGCGCATGTATGTCCAATGTAAATTGATCCTTGTATGTGTATATTTTTGTACACACATGCAGTATTGAATTGCATTTGGATAAGTATGCTTTGAATATACTTCTTTATGACTACTTAATTGCACATTTATTGCTGGGATGGTTGGCAACATTGACTATTACATCATCACTAATTGAGTACTCTACTTAACAAAATTGGACACACTGGGTAAAGCTCTCCAAGTCAGAAAAACTTCGTACGTAGTTCATACAACAGTCGAAAATCACTCTTGAATCTAAACAATGAGAATACTGAAAAACGTGTGCTTCACGTAAAAGTCGTACCCTCCTCCCTCGAAAAAGAGTAGGGAAGTACCGGTTTTTATTATTTGTGAAATGTATTTTTAACTAAGTTATAATTGAGGAGGAAGATGTTAGCAACTTTGGCTCTGCAACTTAATTCAAATTCCAGATCTCAATCCTTGACTTTGACTCTTTAAGCATCCCGTAACTGCGGTAAATAAAGGTAACTACGAAGAGTTGATTCCACCAATGAAAGAGTTGGAATCCGCCAACTGCATTTTCAAAAGCTGTCTAAAGCGAAGGGCCACAGGAGAAAAGGAACATCTTCCGGAATCAGCGATGGAAGAATATTGGTTCGTCAATGCTCAAAATGAATTATGTATTTATGTACAAAGTCCAAAAGTAATCATTTTTTTTAATATTATAAATCTTAGTAAAGTTAATTATTTTTCTAGCTTTTAATAAACTTTAATTAAAACTACTAGTAGGAATCAGTAAAAAAAAAATGGAAAAAGGAATTGATATTTAATATTGAGACTATTAGTTCTTGACTTATACCATAAATTTTATGTTAAAAAATTAAGATTGAAATGAAAAATACTCTGGTATTAATTTGGTTATCATTATAAACAAAGTTTAGGAGCAGTCTAAACGAATTAATTTCTTTGGGAAAAAAAATGGAAATTTGAATTTTAGAAAATATAATTATTGAAAGACATTTTAGTTCATAACTAATTACAAAGTATATAAAAAAATATTAATCTTATACTAATATTTATAAAAATATTTTCAATTAAAGACTATAAAAGACATTTTGATTGGCGAATGCTTATTAGCAAACAATTATTGACAAGAAACAAATCCCACACTTTTTGACTTCAGATGCAACTCTATCCTATCAATTATATGTCCCCTCTTGTCAAAGTAGTATGATCTAATTTTTGAAAGAGTTATTTTTGGAAGAAGATTTTTTAAAGGTATATAGAATAGAATAAAGTAAAATTATTTTTAATTATTGATATATGAATAATAGTAAGATTTTTTTTTTTAAAAAAATTAGAATGAAAAATAATTTTAAAAATATTTTTTTTAAAAAAATCTTCTAAAATTCAAAAAATAAGTTTAAAAAAAATTTTACACACCTAAATATATTAATTATTATATATTTTTATTCTCATACCAATAAAATATATTTTGACACTCCAAAATATAAACCAAACGGATCATATATATTCGCTTATTAATATCTTCGCAATATCATCGGCTAGCAAAAGCCTTGATTTTTCTTTTTAGGGACCAGCCAGCTGTAAAAATTAAAATTTCTCGAGAAAAAAACAACATTTTAGGCATTTAGCAGTTTCACAACTTGTTTAACTAAAACCTCATTTCAGGCATTTATGTTATGGATTTAGGTACATTTATTTCAACATTTTTTTGATAAAAAATAATTTTTTAATTATTAAAAATAATTACTTTTCATCTAAAATTATTCATTTCACTTTTACTACTAAAAGTCGAAATACTTTTTTTTTTAATTTTTGAGTAAAAATTAAAATAACTTCTAAAAAAATAATTTTTTTAGTTAAAAATATAATATTTTTACAAAAATAAATTAAACCAAGCACATCTCTATGTTCAAGAAAAAGTCTAATACAAAAGACTAATCTATTAGGTAGAATAATCCCTAAATTTAAATACTATACTTGAATAAGATGATTTTTCAACATAAAATTTGTAATATTACCATTTCCATTTAAAATCCAAAGGCCACGACAGCCCACTTTGAACAGCTTTATTCCCAATAACGGCGGCAATATTATAGACTCAAATTTCAGGGAAGACCCAACTCAAAGGAGGTGAAAAACCTCTAAATTTAAGCATCATATTTAAATGACATGATTTTAAATATGGAATTTGTAATATTGTTATCCGTATTTTAGGGCTCACGGCACCGGCGGCCAACTTTAGCTACCCACCCGAAGTAATCTTCAGAAGACTTTTCCAAGTCGCCTTTTTTTTTCCTCCTATAGGTCGTCCCGTCCAGTGAGAGTACCGATATCATGAAGTGGGACTAGTAACAAACTAACAATTTAGTCCACGGTTATCGCTTCTATTTTGTCTGCTCTATAACCGTACTCTCCTTCTTAATTAAAGCACCCCCATCTAAACCAATAGGGCTAGAGCTTAGAACGTTGTGTGCAGAGTGGGGTTGGTGGGGCCGAGAATTTTTGAGTCTTGACGCAACGGTGGGAGGGCATAGCATTAGAGCATGGCAGCTACCGTTTGGGTAGCATTATGATTTCTCGAGGGAGTGTGTGTGAGAGGCATTAAAGAGGCGTTTTGTTTTGGTACGACCGCAATAAAAAGGAAGGCAGCGGCGACACTTCTCATATCGGGCGTGCCTACCTCATCATTTCATCATACCAATGCCAATCCCTGGCCCTGCATTTTGCTGCTCTTACCAAATCAAAAACACTCTTCTTCATCTTCTTCTACTTTTACGTGCAGGCAGTAAATGATTCTCACCCTACTGTAATTGTAAATGGTAAATTCATCATTCAGTTGAAGTATCATGTGATGTGATGCATGTTCCATTCATCACCGTCCATCTCTTTTGCTTTGAACTCCTATTGTGCTAACTATTGTCTTCATTTTAACCAACATCAGAAGAAAGGAGATGTGTCGTGGATTTGATGATACCTGTTTTCTAGTTTAGAGTAAACTTGTTAAATTTAGGTACATAGCTTTTAATAAATAAAAATCTTTGATATTAATCCTCAAAATATATTATTTTTGAACTGGAAGATTATATTATTCATTCAACACGAGAATCGATCAGCAACCAACAAAGAAATTATGGAATCCGGTGGGGTAACCGTCCATGTCCCACACGAACCCAGCTTAGCCTGCTTGGCTAAAGAGTCTGCTACTACATTAGCATCTCTATTCACAAAACCACAATCAAATCTATCAAACCACAGGGAATACATCAGAACTGATATTTATTAACTCTCAAAACATATTAATTCTTAAAAAACTGATATTAATACAATCGAAGTGGATATTACCACTCCTAAATATCTATTGTCACTCCCACTCAATTGTTGTTTTTAAAAAGATTTTCAAATTACCCTTCTCTTTATTTGTTAATTGAAATAATAATCAAATATTCAATATTTATTATAATTTATAAGTTTATTTAAATTCATTATTTTTCATTAAATTCAAAACAATTTATTTTTATCTTTAATTTTATATTTTATATTTTTATATATAGTGAACTTATTTAACACGATTATTTTGATTTAAATATTAAATTATTTTAAAATTTTTATTAACATAATAATTATCTAAATAAGATATTAATGAATATTAAAAAAATAATAAATAAAAGTGAATAACAATAAAATGAATTTGTACTTTCTGAAGTACGGCGCATACATCTACTTTTTTATTTATTTAAACTTAATATTTATGTAACAATGAGTACAACAAAATAATAATAAATTAAGAAATAGTTTACTTAATATTTTTTTAAATATATGCAATATTTTATTATTTAAATAATTATCAAATTAAGAAAATATTGAAAAATAATTAAATATTTATATTCTAATAATTGTGTTAAATAAGCTAATTACACATAAAGTATTAAGTAAGTTTATTTAGTTTTTTACACAAATATTAAGTAAATTTAAATAACTTTAAATTAGTGATAATTTTAAAAATTATTTTCTAATGGCGCATTGGCACCGTCTAGTGGTAAATAGTGTGCAGCGCATAGCCCAATATAGAAAAATATTTAGATAGTTATAGTAATTTTTCTTTATTATTATTTAGTTTTATTCGTTGTTTTTTTTACAGTACTCACTATTATATATATATATATATATATATATATATATATATATATATATATATATATATATATATATATAAAATTTAGATAGTTGTGATATTAAGAAAAAAAATTAAAGAAACAAATTTAATATATAAATGCGAACAATTGAGTTAAACATGTTCATTTCACATAAAATATTTAGATATTTGTTATATTGAGCAAAAATAAATTTAATAGTTAGATGCGATTAATTGAGTTAAATATATTAATTTTACATAAAATATTTAGATAGTTATATTAATTTTTCTTTATTTTTATTTAGTTTTATTCATTATTTTTTAGAATATTTACTATTATATATATTATTAAAATAGTTGTTGTATTAAGAAAAAAATAAAAAAATAAATTTAATAGTTAAATGCGAGTAATTGAGTTAAATATGTTAATTTTACGTAAAAATAAAAAATTAATTAGTTTACCACTTTAATTAATAAATACTTTTTGAATTCCGTAAAAAAATTCATGTGTCATTTAATTTTTTTTCAAAAAAAAAATACTAATTTTTTATTTTTACATAAATATTAATTTTAAATGAAAAAGTAGATCATGTGTCGTACGTTATGAAATACTAATTCATTTTATTGTTATATACTTTTATTTACTATTCTTTTAATATTCATTATCATCTTATTTAGATAATTATTATATATATTTATAAAAATTTGAAAAAATAAATATTTAAATCAAATAATTGTGTTCAATAAGTTTACTATGTATAAAAATAAAAATGATAATATTAAAGATAAAAATAAATAATTTAGAATTAAATTAAAAATAATAAATTTAAATAAAATTATAAATTATAATGAATATTGAATATTTGATTATCATTTCAATCAATAAACAAAGAGAAAGGTATTTTGAAAAAAAACTAAAAGGAATAATAATTGAATGGGAGTGACAATAGATATGCCCTGATATAATTCATATTTTTAATTTTTAGCAACTACGAGGAATATTTCAATTTTTAAAAATATATATCTGATATTTGATACTGTATTTTTAACAAACTGAATTTAAAAATATACTCAATTTGATGAGATAAATTTAATATGAAAATAAATGCTGATCAATTTAAAAGAGTGTGGATACCTTATATTGTTATATGAAATAATAATAAGAAAAATTAGTTGAATATTTTTTTAGTACATCGATGATATTAAGGCCTCAACCTACAATTTTATATAAATTATCAAAATTCTTCCCTACTAATACATTCTTAGTGCCTTTAAAATTAGTTAAATATTAAACAATCATGAGAATGTTTCTTCTTTCAATACACAAATAAAAATGTTAAGAGCAAATCGTTACTTCAACTGAAAAAATTGCATCCAAAATTAAATTTGTCATCTTCTTGAATTCTACATATATAGGTATAATGAGATATTAAAATTATAACAAAATGCAGAACAAACTCCCAAAATTTTGTATGTCCATGATTTGTTTCTTGTTTATTATTTTATATATTGCCATTAGAAATTACAAAATATTGCTTTATTTTTATTCTATTTTTATTTTTAATATTTTATGAGTTTTATTTGTATGCAATAATAGTGTAGAATTTTACATAATCGGCTAATAGAAATACACAAAAGTACCAAATTATAGTGAATCTCTCATTATATTGGATAATTATCTAAGATGAGTTGACACTTTTTTTACAATCGTCAAAATAAGTCAAACTCGTTTACTTGCCAAAAAAGGTGGGCTGTGCTTAAAAAATAACAATTAGTTTAAACTAATCCATTTTCAGCCCGATCCATTTAACTCACAAGTTAAACGGGTTAGCTCGCCTAATAAACGTATTGGTCTGTTTACCACATTTCTTTTTTATTTTTTTTAGGGAAAAAGATATAAATTTAAAATATAAAAATATAATTTAATAATCAAATTATACTTTTTTTTAATAATAAAAAAGAATTTTTACCTTTTTTTAATCAAAATTAATTTTTTAAAACTTGAAAAGAAAAAAAAAAGAAAAAAAAGTTAAACAGATTGATCTTAAACGAATCAGGCTAATAAAATATAATTCGCAGGCTAAATGGGCTAGCTAGTGTAACTTATTTATTTCGCGAATTTAAGTGGATCAAATCTAAATGGGCTGGCCCTAATCCGTTTGATACCTCTAATTTTTTTATATTTCTATTGAATAATAGTATAAATTATTTTATATTATTAGTATGAATTTAATTGAGATGTATTGATAGTGTAAAATATTTTTACATTGTTATTCAATCAAAACTTTCTATTTATATGACCATTCAAGTAGTGAGTGATTATGTCAAAAATTTTTATTGATGAGGTAATATATGATTGAATGTTAGTGTAAAAAAATTTTATACTGGCAGTGTATTCAAATTAAATTTTCGTAGTATACATAAATTAATATGTTTTTTATATATAATCATATTTTATGATTAATAATAAAAATATATCAACTAAAAATAAAAATAATTAAAAAAAAAAGCAACTCAACTCTTTTTTTATTATTATTTTGTACACAGCAACTCAATTCTTTTTAAAATCTAGAAAGTCCAAAAGTTACGAAAAGCCTATAATTTAGGGTGACAGCAGAAAGAGTCCATTTGTATAGGCATAACTATGACTTGCCCTTCCGCACCCGACGCATATAAATGCATTCAAATCCAGCTTAATAAGTGCATGTTTGGAAACTCAGCTTATAAGCTAAAATTAGTTTTTTTTTTTCAGACGAAAACTATTTTTGAAAAAATTATTATGATTGATAAAAAGATGAAAATAAATTATAATCAAAAGTAGATGATTTTAAGGTGAAAATTAGCTTATAATTATAAGTATTTTTTTAATTTTTTATTATAAATAAAAGTTAATTATTTTAAAATTGTGATATTTTTATCAAATTAGCCCTTAAATATGATATAATATAAATAATATGATATAATATAATATAAATAATTATTTTATATTTTTTTAGATAATTGACTATACAAAAATAATTATTTTTATATAATCTAAACAAAATATATAATCTTAAAATTATTTTTTTAAACATATATTGATTTTCACATAATAAATTATATAAAAAAGGATTATATAAATAAATAATTATTAAAATAATTTTAATCTTATAACTTTCACAAATACATACCAAATTAATCAACGTTTTCACTTAAATAATTCTAGTTAAGAGTAAGATACCTTGCATTTCTTTTATTTTCTTTTAATCAAAGTTTTCACTTAAATAATGCTAGTCAAAAGTTTTCACTTACAGTCAGTTGCATGAATCAAATTATATCCTGTTATGAATTATGTTTATATATAAATTATTAAAAAGTAAGTCATTTTTAATAATATTGTTTATAATATTTTTGGCCTTTCTGTATCTATTTATTAGATTATTCGTCGTCTAATCTACTTTTTTTATATAGGAATTTCTAATGTTTTTATTAAAGTGTAAAAAATAACAAAACTTTAATAATTGTCAACAAATAAGGTTTTATTTATAAAAAAGTGATTAATTTTAATACATTATTAGCATAAAAAAATTTTATATTATCATTCAATCATATATTTATATTTGTAAGATTTTTATGATGCACTTGTGCATTTTATTTTACAGAGAAAGAAAACGAAGAGAATGAATTTAAAGAATAGTTGAAAATTCATTTTACTTTTCAAAGTCCTTCCCTTCTTTCCTTTTTCTTTTAAAATTAAAACTTACAAATACATGTAGTAAGTGATTTAGTTAAATATTATTAATAATGTGATAATATGTGATTAGATATCTGTATAAAATTTCTTTTATACTGATAGTATATCAAAATAAAATTTTTAAAAAGAATTCAAAAGTATAATTTTTAAAAATTATAAATTGAGTTTAATTTTGATATACTAATAATATAATTTTTTTTTGTATTTTCATATAATCATATATTATCATAATAGCAAACATGTTTGACCTTCATATCTATTATTTCAAAAGTTATACATATGTGAAGATATGATTAGATGACAATGTGAAAATATTTTACATTATCATATTAATAATATTAAATCCATATAATGAATTTATAAAAATTCAACTGAAATCTTAATAAAATTATAAAATAATTTAACTTTAATATTAAATAATTTAATGTTGACATTTTAAGGATAATATAAAGAATAAAGGCAATGGCCAATAACATGGTGAAAATGAAAATGATATTATTTTGCCAAAAAATAAAATAATATAAAATAAAATTTAATTTTGATACATTATCATTATTAAATAATTTTATATAAATATTGGATCATCTATTGTTATATTAGTAAAAATATTTAATTCAATTATCTATCATATTAAAAAATTTACAAATAAATATATAATTAGATAATAATGTAAAATTTTTTATACTAAAAACACGTCAAAATTAATCTTTATAAAATAAATAATCTAATTTCTATATATTAAAAAGATAAAATAATTATATACTATCAAATAATAAAATTTAAGAAAAATTCTAAATTATTGTGAATAATTACTAATCAGAATAATTATCCATGTAAGCCAAATTATCTATCATAATTTATTATTTTTTTTCTGAAATTATATTGATCGATTGTTTCAATGGAATTACCTATATTCAGATCTTATTATTAGAAATTTAATTAATCTAACTCAATCTTATAAAAATCTCTAAAAAAGATAAAAGTCTCTTAACAATTTTTTTTAAAAAAAATTTAAATTTACGACTTCTAATTAAGGGAATAACACAGCTATTATCTTGGCCAAACTCTCGATCCTATATTGACCGTCTGTCCGTGGATAGAAATAAATCCCTAACAAAAATAAATACAATAAATAAAAGGACAGGGAGAGAAAAAGCAGAGGGAGATGATTCCAAAAGTAGGAAACACAAAGTTAATGTATGCCACAACCACGCAAGCCTGTCGGCGTTAACCCAGACTGTCCCCACCCCTGTTTATATATCTACAAAACCCAACTCTCTCTCAACACACCCACACACGCACACACACACCACGTTTCAAACTCAAAACAAACTCTTCCCTTCGTTTACCACGCTCTCTCTCCCTCCCTCTTCCAGCTAGTCATGCCTGCTGACGCCCTCGCAATCGCTCCTCCTCCGCAGCCCAACAAGGCCCACAAGGAGGCCCATTTCCGTGGCGTCCGGAAGCGTCCCTGGGGCCGCTTCGCCGCCGAGATCCGCGACCCGTGGAAGAAGACCCGCAAGTGGCTCGGCACCTTCGACACCGCCGAGGAGGCCGCCAGGGCCTACGACCACGCCGCCAGAACCCTCCGCGGCCCCAAGGCCAAGACCAACTTCTCCTACGTCCTCTCTCCCCCCCTCCCCCACCCTCCGCCGCCACCCACCGCCCGCGGCGGCGGCGACGTGTTTGGGAGGCGCGTGGGGTTTTGGTCCCACTCTCCGGCGTACTTAGCGGCGGCGGCGGACGCGGTCGCCGGAGCTCCGGCGATGTCGGAGTACAAGGGCTACAAGTTGGAGAATGTGGACGTTGTGGTGAGCAAGGAGGAGGAGAAGATGCGGAAAGAGAAGAAGCCGTTTTCGTTCGACCTTAACCAGCCGGCGCCACTCTTCTGAGGCTGTCGGCGGAGGATGGTGCCGTGGACGGCGACGAGGGCATAGTGTCTTTGTTTTTGTTTTTTTTTTGTCGGCTGCTACTTTGCCCTGGTTGTGTGATGTAGATGTACAGTTTAGTTGATAGGTTTGGAGCAGGGTCATTTTGATTGTTGCGGTGGAAGCACATGTCTAGCTTCAATCAACTGTTTATTTGTCGTCGGTTGCTTCCTCACACTCTCGCTAGGCATTTATGTTAATACGTACAGTTGCCAATGCAATTTCCAAGTTATATATATACAAATATCATATCATATGATAGGTGTTTTTTTTTTTAACGAGATATTTGGATGAAAAATGTACAAAAAGATAAAAATTAGGAAGAATTTATAATTTTTAATTTTATTATAGGTAAAAAATAAAATATTATTTTAATTAAATTCAAAATTTTTAAATTTATTTTTTTTAAAATCAAAAATTCTGATTTTGTCATATTTTATATTGGTATAAATTTTTTCCAATTTTTATATTTTATTATATATATATATTTATAATTTAAATATTATATAAAAAATAAAATTTTATCATATTATACCTATTATTTTTTTTATTTTAATATATCTATATCTGTTAATTAAAGTGATATATATATAAAAATTAATTATTATATTCAGATATATTTAAAAGTTAATATATTTATCAATTTGATTACGTATATTAATTTTTAAATATATCATTTTTGATGAAAACGAGGGAGTATATAATTTCAAGTTCTCGGATTTCTGTTCCTCTTAATCCATTTAGATACTCTAATATCGTTCGCTAATTTTATGTTCAAGTGATTAAATCACAACATATGAAAATTCTGTGGCATGGCATCACCCGCGGCACTCAAGATTCAACCAGACAAATTCGGCTTAAATGATCTTAAAAAAAAAAAATTCTCCTTTTCTTTTTCTTTTTGTTGGTTAATAATTGGTTTTGGATTTGAAGAGTGGGTCTCATTGGTGGCGCCGACCATGGTAAAATGGTAATAAAATCAGCAAGATAAGCTTCTGTGCTTCCCAAAAGCGTGTAATTAGAAGTAACGACGCTATGACCAAATTAGTTGCATTCAAATTGAGAAAAAAAGGAAAAAGGGCATAGAGAAAAGTTGAGGATTGATTTTAATGAGGGCGGTGCGGCGCCCACAAGGAACAGAAGTGAGACTCGTGTCACGGTCGCGCGTTCTCCATTTTGACTGCTGCCGTTCCCTACGAAACACATGCCGAGTTACGCTGCCCCGGTGCATTGAACAAGTTAACTCATCGATCTTATCTACTTTGGTAACCACAGTAGTTATGCTAGCTAATATTTATGTGCAATTCACGGCTTCGTTAGGAGGAGGAGGTTGATCAGGTAGGCGGGCGAGGCTAACTCCCATCAACCATTTTTTTTTTTCGAGAATATTTCATCATTTGATAGATAAAAGATTAACAATCAAATATTTAAGCGGACATCTTTCTCAACAATATTTTTCCTATTCACAATTTTGACGTAGAATTTTATGTTGGAAATTTTATGGACTTATGTAATCAAATCGAATTTAATTTTGAACTCAGATTAATTAAATATTAAAATTAATTAAAGTTAATTATTGAAGTCTAAATTATTATAATTATTGTTATTATTGGGTCTACGCACTATTTATTGGTGGGTATTGTTAAGTTTTTGTGTGTATATAGGCCTTGCTGTAATGGGTAGTTTGGCATATCACTTTTCTGACACAGGGAAAGGCCCCTCCTCCTAACCCTATATATAAGCGCTATAGCCCCATTAAAATAGAACGCTCTTCCGGCTATCTCGTGAATAGGAGGAGCTCTTCTCTTCCTCTAGCCTCCTTTGGCCAATTCCTTCCTTATTTCTCCATAATCGAAGAACAAAAACAGCTTCGGATTGATCGTTCTTCCTCGATTGAACCAAGTTCTGTCACACCTAATCTTGTTTATGATTTTGTTCTCGATTTTCATGTTATAATCGGAATCAAAACTTGATCCAAGGGCGTTAAAATTCCTTCAAGTGGTATCAGAGCTCATTTTGATCTCTGATTATGGTTGTTTATTGTGTTTTTTATGACTGATTGGGTGTTTGAATTCGAAAGCTTCATGAACCCCAACAGGGTCAATTTCGAATTTATAATTCTGGCCGTTTGATTTCAAAATTTGTTGAGGGTTATTATTGTTTATGTTGTTATGAATTTATTGAGTCGATTATTGTGTAATTTGAGGCTGGATTGAGAGAGAAATCAAAGAAGAACCGTAAGAACCTAACACTTTGATCGAAATTCCAGTTTAGTAATTTAGACCGATTTGCATTTGAAATCCATATGGGTTTTGTAGAGCACATCATGACGAACTCATAGAGACCAAGAACACGAATTTTTGTTGAGAATTGATGGAGAAATCCTCGAAAAACTGAGGATACACACGCGATTTTTTCTTTGAGTTAGCCCAGGAGTTATAGGCCACGGTATTTCAAGATATCATATGAGCTTTGTAGCTCTCACTCTCATGAATCCACACACACCAAAATTGCTCAAAACGGTTGAGAAACGAAGGAGAAAAGCTGTTCGACTCGTTTCTGCCTTGTTAGGTCATGAACTAGGTTGGGTTCGATCCGCCAGAGGCAAGGGATGATGAATAGTAGCAATGCGTGACCCACTCGCAGGCCCAGGCGCTCCCAAATGTGGCCCAAAATTCACCAAGTTTTGCAGACTTGGGTTTTTGACTAAGATAAAATTATTAGTGAATTTTAATTAATTTTTTAAGCATTAAAAATATTTATTTGAATTTATTTCAAATTTAAAATGCTCAAAATTATATGGTATTCTCTAAATTTTGGCCTAAAATTTTTGGTACACATTTGTGTTATTATTGGGCATATTGTGTTAATCATACTCTCAGAGTCAATGTGCTTTGCATATTAAAATAATTTTGAGCTCCTTATATTTATTATATTGCACATTAAAATTATGAGATGGCACTATTGTTGAATATTGTGCAATATTACTCTGATAATTACAGTTTAAGAAATATTAAACTATTATTTTGAGCATTAATAAAATTTTAGGTATCAAATAAATTATTTTTAATTTTTCAAAAATTAAATTATCTAAAATCATATGATATTCTCCCAATTTTATTCTGGAAAATTTTATGGATAATTATGACATATTTGGACATGTCATAATCGGTGCACTCTCAGAGTTGGAATATTTTGAATATTGAAATAATTTTGGCACCATTTTTGTTTATATTGATTATGGAACATTGTAAATTTTATAATTATGTTAGATTTTGTGTAATGTTGCTCTAAGAATTAATTTCTAGAATATTTTGACAATGTTGTTGGATATTTTTTTCATGATTATGAATTCGCCTTCACGGGATCAATTTTGATAAATGCTAATTTTGTGAATAATATTGGGCAATATTGTTCTGAGAATTATTTTCTAAATTCTAAAACATGATTTTGCTACACACCCCCATTTTATATGGAATAATGGCTTCTTTTATATAAAATTTTGAGAATCTGATTTATGCAGTTTAAGTGAGAGAATGTTTGATATTTGTGGACTTGCATAAATCAGAATGGATTTGCATAAATCAGAATTTGAATTTGGATTTAATCCAAATTAAATACATGCTTAAATAATGGAATATGTTATGGATTTCGAAAATATTGATTTATAGGGAGTGTTTATTGTTTAAGCACAAAATTTTGTGATAAGCAAAATATTATTATGTTAGCTAAAAATCACACTTTTCATAAAGAGAAAATTAATTTTTTGGTGATATGATTCACTATTATAAATGAGAGAAATAATTCAAATTTTGAAAATCTCTTTATGTTTGGTTCCACAAGCTAATAGCCATATGCTACTTTAATTTTAAGGGGTGTTTTGCTCACAATTTATTATTTATTGTGTACATTTTGTGCTTTCCTCTGAGAAAATTCATGGAATTATTTTTTGATACTGTGAGTATTCATTTGATAAACTCAAAAGTTTAGTTTCTCCCTTATTTTAGCTGTACTGTCTTTAATCCTCGTGGAAATTTAAATATTGTTACTTATGTTGCATTGAAAATTACGTTAATAATGAACTTACCCTTCGGTTTGCCTTTATTGACATAATTCTTAATGATTTGAAAATTATGTCCTAAAGTTTTCAGTATCCTCTCGATACTAGCTTTAGAGACATGATTTTATTGGTTATTGAAGTTTACTCATGTGTTAAATTTTAAAACTCTAAAAGGGTATTGCAATTACATGAGGCTCCATTTATTAATTAGGCATTTGAAGTAATATGATATTTTGTGAATTTTGCTTCAACTTATGGTGAAGCTTATTTATGTTGAATTAAATTATTTATGGATTGCAAATATTGTTAGGTTATGTAAATAATGGACAAACTCTTCGATGTGGCATTATTTAATATAATCATTATGTGATAGAGAAGACTATATCAAATGGAAGAGATTTATGTATTGTAATCCGAGACCCTTCGGTAGGATTGCAATGATATAAGGCCTTTAATTCAATTAATTGCCTAATTGATTAAACGTGAGAAAACTAATTTTATTATATGAATAAATTATGATATTCTGATGTAAGATTTTCTCTTTTCCTATTGGGCTGTCATTGCGCTATTGTTTTGAGATTTATATTGAGGACACTTTGAGTCTCTTAGAATATAATGTTACTCCCATATATATAGAAACTATTGCTACAGTGGGAGTTAGAGACTATGATTTTATTATGTCCTTATTAATGGCTATATATAGGTCTAAAATGCTTTGGCTAGCATATTAATTTTGCTATATTTTTATAATTTGTTGTTTGAGTTTGCAATGACAGAAAGAGGGGATATTTGTTTTAAAATATCAAATATACTTATGATCTTCTCATTATTATAAGCAGGGTAAGTGAAACTAATTTTGTGAAACTTTATGGTTGAAAATTTTGTTAACTTTGCACTTTTGTGATTCTCTCTGTTTGTACTTTTATTGTTAGAGAGAATAATGGTGAGTTTCAAACTTACATTGAATACTCTACCACAAATTATTGCTTATCCCACTATTGATTATTATACCATTAGAGTATATTGAAATCTTGTGGTCTTTAATGAGAATGTTTATATTGTTTGATATATTGGATTAGTGAGAGATATTGTACCATATATTAATTTATATCATTTTATGATTATATGGCAATTCATAGTAGACTCGAGATTCTTCTCGAGTATATTTCTACAGAACTTATTGTTGTTGATCCCCTAATTAATGGTTAGCTGCCAAAGATTTTATTGTTGATATTATAACCCTTATGGGTATATTGAGGTCTCTTGGGCATTTTGGGTTAGTGGGAGTTTATTTTGTAGGTTTATTATGACCTCATACTACTGTTAATATCATTTAAGTCTGTACAGCTTAATTATTTATGCAATTTTGCATAATGGCATTATTATTGAGACATATTAAATCCGGTCTCAATTTTGTCATGTTAAGATATTTTGTTGGATTCAGAGAGCATCTTGGGAGGATGCTTATGTTGCCATATATTATTATGCACACTTATGTTAATATGGCAAATATTGGAGACATTTCGGGCCCATATCATATTGTGATGAGATTTATTAGATCTCATATAGCATCTGGGGTGGATGCTAGGGCCATTTATTAGAAATTGCACTTTGATAATCTATCAGCATGCCATTCTGTTGTTGTGCAATCCCATTGACTTATGTACCACCATTTATTGGGTTACTGGGAGATGAGTATCTTACGTGTATGATGTTAGTACTCTTTTGAGTATGATCATCTGCATTATTGAGTGCTTGTTTTCCATATCAGACTATTTGGTTGAGAGTGCGTATTCAATTTTGATATTATATTGTGACCACATATTGTGAACTAATCTGGGGAATTGTTTCATAAGGATTTGATTTATACCGTCTAAGTGGGAGATTGTTGGAAATTTTGTAGACTTACATAAATCAAATCGGATTTAATTTTGAATCCAGATTAATTGAATGTCAAAATTGATTAAAGCTAATTATTGAAGCCCAAATTATTGTAATTATTGTTGCTATTGGGTCTACGCACTGCTCATTGGTGGGTATTATTAAGTTTTCCTGTGTGTATAGGCCTTGCTGTAATGGGTGGCTTGACATATCACTTTTCTGACATAGGGAGAGGCCTCCCTCCTCCTAACCCTATACATAGACGCTGTGGCCCTATTGAAACAGAACGCCCTTTCGGCTCTCTGGGGAATAGGAGGAGCTCTTCTCTCCCTCTAGCCTCCCTTGACCAGTTCCTTCCTTGTTTCTCCAGAATCGAAGAACAAAAAATAGCTTCGGATCGATCGTTCTTCCTCGATTGAACCAGGTTCTCTCACACCTAATCTTGTTTATGATTTTGTTCTTAATTTTCATGACATAATCGAAATCAAAACTTGATCCAAGGGTGTTAAAATTCCTTCATTTTAGACTACATTGAATCTTTTTCAGTTAGACCAATATTTCATTGGTACTTGATCCCTTTAATATGGTCTTTACCAGTTAAAAAGTTAATTTCAATAATTGTTATTATTGATCCATATCACATTAACTAAGCTGACCATTATTAATAAACTAATTTCAGTACATTAAAAAAATTTCATAATAAGGAAAATTAATGGAGATCATATAATGGAGATCATATCAATATTATAAATATTCTGTGAATAAAAATTAGCACTGTGAAAAATTTTGGATTTATTTGTTTCAACTTTTAAAAAAGTAATTATAGAACATAAATTTTATATATAACAGAAAAAACTAAAAATTAATTTTTTAAAAAAATTACTTTTTTCATCTTCTCTAAAAAGGTTGAAAATAGATTTTTTTTAGAATTTGATTATTTTAAAAATTTATTCGAATATATAAAAATTGATTTTTTGTTAAAAAAAATACAAACAAACACACCTTTTATCTCTATAGTAGTTAACTCGGCTTGATATGTCTAAATTCAATAAACTTTTAGATAGTAATAAGTCAAACCAAAAAATATTTTACAATATTGAAATTAAAAAAAAAGTTTGAACTATTTAAAAAATTGTTTATATATAACATTTTTTTGAATTTAAGTGAGTTTTGCTATGGATATATAACATAGATAAATATAAATGAATAAATAGATATTCGAATTCTTATATATGTTTTTATCTTGATCAAAGAATAATACCTGGAATAAACTAATAAAATAACCAACCAATTAGTTATATAACAAACTATCAATTTTACATAATGACCAAGAAGAAAAAACGATAGGCCAAACGGGAGGAATAGAACAATAGGAAATTAGCAATTGAATGCATTGCTCGAATTTCAAGTAGCAATGAGCTAGAAGTTTAGGTCTTAGCTTTCGTAGTAAGGGAATCCTAATCTTGTTTGTGCGTGGATGGATGAGTTTGGAAGAAAAATAGATGGAACGCAAAATTCCTTTTTATGGGTTTTGCTTACGAGTGTTATTAGGAAATTTGTCAAGGACTCAAAAAAGAAAAGTATCACACACAAAATAAAGGTTTAAAATATAAAATGTTATATTTGTATACAATATTCTTTAACGATTGAACGTATAAATGACCTTCTACACCCAGCTACCATTTTAAGGGACAAAAAAATTCACATATCGCCAAGCATTTCTTCCTTGATCAAATGGTATTTTAAACGTTCGAGTTTGTACTGCCCATATATATATATATATATATAGAGTATTAATTGTGAGAGTGAGAGGAGTAAATCTTGACTATGTGACCATTAAACAACTTTAAATTTTGACCATTTATATATGGTTATAAGGCCTATATTTGCTCCTCTTACTCTTATAATAAATCACTTCTCTCATATGATACGTTCCCTATATATATATATTCCCAAAAAAAATTCTTAACAAATGTTTAATCTTCTTCTTTTTTCAGCAAAATTTAATCTTTCATCATCATTATTTTTTTTTTAAAAAAAAAAAATTGGTCGTCATCCTCAATTGGAACATACTAAGGCTTTGAGACCAGGGCTTGTGCCTTATTGACAGCACACATACACAGTCACACGACCTTGGAGGTATACACCAATGAAGGATACACTAGTGAAGATGGTAAGACAGGAGTCAAGAACAAAACTCTAGCCCAATGGGCTCATCCCAGTTAATGGAACTCACCGGCATTGCCCAATTTGATATCATAGACCAAATATCGTGTGACACGTATTTCAATTTTTGAAGCCGTTCAATCTTTTGTGCTATCGTGCTCAAACGAGAAACACAAAGAGTTTCGAACCCTTTTGAAGAAAGAAACGGGATTTTTTTTTTATTATTTATAAAAAGAGTCTCATCATGCACCAAAAGATTAAGAAAACCTAATAATAGCCAAGAGCAATAATAATTGTTCTTCTCTGGCGCCATCATGTAACGAAAGCCATAAAGATGGCGTTTACTGTTTAGCGGTGATACCTTAGTGGGCATTCCTGTTCAGCCTATCACTGACAATGGTAGTTGATCCATGCGGAGCTCATTTGTTCTATCAAAGGTTTGAAATTTTTTGTTAATCATCATGTGTCGGTTGAAACGTAGGTCTAACCTCATTCATCCTAGGATAGAATTAAACCATGATAGATGTTGCTTTCATTTGAAAGCTAACCCAAATTTAAAATGTTCACTGTTTCTGCTGAGCCCTGGCACTAACGTGGTAATTAAAAATCAGCGGATAATCATTACAATCATCTAGAATTAACACGGTAAGCTTTTAATATCAGCGTAAAATGTTAGGAAACATCCTTTTTCTTCCAATTGTAGTTCCCAAAGAAAACAGAAATTGAAACATTATGAGAGACTTTACTATTTGATAATTGATACCTTATTTATCCTAAATGTTTTATGCACCCATAAACCAAAGTATGTTTCCACTCCCTTACAAATATGAACATGTTGAATTCAGCAATAGATTATAGAAGCAAATATTTGCACTCAAGTTAGGCAAAAGACAGAATTTGTTCTCCAGTAATAACTTGGAGGTTTGCTATTGGACCCGGGAAAACTATGATCGAGCATGATTGCCCATATTGGTTCCCTTGCAGCTCACATGGTCTGTTGAGTAACTTCGACAAACCAAGATTCACTTCCATAATATGAAAAAACAAATCGAATTAAGCCTTGCATGGAGCTAGTGAAAATGAAGAAAGATTGTGGCTTTTAAATTATCTTGGTCAAAAATCCATGTTTAATTATTACATCTTTCAATCAAGGAGCTTCTCAATCTGGGAAATCCGTGGCTTGATGGCTCAAATTAGCTTTAACTGACAAAGTAGATCCCAAAATACAACGTGATGGTTGTTTGCAAATTTGTTAGCACTTCATTATCACTAGATCCAGCAGGCACCGTGGTTTTTCTTGATTTAGCCTAAGCTAGCCTTTGAATAGATATTGTAGTGGGTACAATTTCAGCTAGAATATGATATTCCATGACAATGATATTGCTATAACTTGAAGAAAACACAATTGTAAGAGATTATTTACAACACATAAATTTATTCATTAGCCTCGCCGAACAATTAAGCTTTTTCAAAAATTTGACCCTTGACATGATACCAAAACCTTGAGGCCAAGTTGTCTGGTGCATTGTCAAAGTATCAAACCCAAAAGGCTCAGTGTTTAAAGCTTTTAGAAAATTTAATTCAACTTTCTAATTCAGACCCAAAAAAAAAAATCAGCTTTTAGACAATTTGATCCTTGAAATGCAGTCAACAAAGAATATTTACCATTTTCAAAGGCAATTCATTCACTTAGAAAACACTAACATGTTTATAACATGCTTAAGAAAGTCAAAATAGTTCTTATGAATCGAAACTACCAATTTTACAGACTCGTTCATTTTGTCATTGATCCTCATCCTCGCTCTAACTGAACGGCCATGGCTCACTAACCAAGTATCCAAAAGCCAAAAAACAGTGCCAAGAATATCCCTGCTTACACCACTTGAAATATGTACAGCAGCATCTCAAACCAATCAGAGGTTTTGATAAATTGAATAATGGGCCTTGATCTTTGGTTAAGCTGTCCATGTAGTTCATGCATTTGCAGATTGTGTTGATAATTTAGGGTGGTTATGCTCGCCTTCATAGGTAACAATGAGCATGGAAGGCTCTTCCAAGCACCTCTCAACATGCTTCCTAGCAGGGCAGCCTCTCATGCTGCTGCACTTATAGTATCCCCTGAAAATGGAGGAATTACAATCAATTTCCTAAAAAATATATTACAGTTCACATTCAAAGATTAAACTATACATGCTACACATCAAACAGGGAATCTTAGTTGATGTCAAGTTGAGTGATAGAGACATTGGTGATGGTGCAGCTTAACCTTTTATCTGATCGATATAGAATGCAAATAATAAAGCACAAATCAGAGTTACCTACAGGAAGGAGTTTATGTTGCCTATTCCAAAATGCCAGATACTAATTTTTCATACATGTTTTCAGAAACAGAAGAGCCTTGAAAAGCTTTCTTGTAGTTAATCAACAACAAAGAGCATTGCTGATAGCCAGATACAAGATTTGTTCTAGAAGATGACAGTAGCGAGCATTGCAAAAGAAAAATCCAGGACCACTTCAATCACTCAAGTCTGTAATATTCTGATCTACCTTTCCTGAATGCCTCCTAAGAACACATTATAAATGCAGAGGTGCGCACTAGCAACTCCAATTGAAGCACAACCACCACCATATATTCACAAAAAATATAGGCAGTTATATCATTGGTAACATAAATGCTAATCAAACTTCACAATAATCAAGACTAACCAAAGAGTACAGAAATTTTCCATACTTATCACAACACAATTGTACTGAGGTGCCATTCAAATCAGTCAAATATCATAAAGCGGATCTTGAACATACCTTGGATGAGGGGACCCCTTGATTGGCTTCTGCCCGTACTTCCTCCATGAATAATCATCAGAAGGGATATCTGCAAGTTTGTTGCTGATAGCAGGCACCTTAATTGATCTCTTCACTCTATGTTTCCTGTGGAGGATGCGTAGGGTAGTTAAGGCATATGAAAATGAAATTTAAATCTTTGGAGTAACAGGTATTAATGACTAATGTAGGTGTCAGAATTTAGAAGAAGGAGAAATTCAAAAATACTGAGCAAGGGAATCTAACCTCTTCTTTGAACAATGGCACTTAGCACTGCTCCCACATTTCACGCTCCCCTCATCACCTCTGGCAGAACATTTTCTCTTAGGCTGCTGTGAATTCTGATCAGAGGAGTGTGCAGCTCCTATTATATTGAAGGCACTTCCATCCAAGTTAGCCATGCTTCCATCTATGCTCAGGGAAGAAATGAAAGACCTAGTAGATGACATTGTTGGTGTGCAGCTAGAGCTATCAAAATTCAGATTTATGACACTATTGTTGTTCCTCCGGAACATCATTTCTGCTTGATGTTTCATCTGTTGCTGCTGCAGCAATGCCCTTTGTTGTTGTTGTTGTTGCTGCTGCTGCTGAAGGATGTGATAGTGTGTTGATGACAGTTGTTGAGCAAGTTGAAGAGGACTTTTCCCATTGGAGCTAAATTCCAAGGATGGGTTTGCCAGACACAGTGAATTCCTAACTGTCGAACCCAATTCCTGAACCGAATTGTCATGAAAACTAGTTTGAGGAAACTGCAGATTCTTGGATTGATGATTGTTCTTGCAAATTGGGTTGTCCAAGAGGATACTTTGGGAAAACGGGACTCGAAGTTTCTTATGCTTCCTCACTCTTGCATGACCCAAACCATTACTGAGCAAGGAAACAACTTTCTTGAACCTCACCACAGCCTCCCCAGTTTCCACCATTAAATTCCTATAATGAACCTGATCCTGGGGCCGAGACAACATACTTAGAACTCTATGGCAGCTCTCAACAGCAGCTCTGTTAGCTTCTTCAACCTCCTCCATCTTTTGCCTCTATCTATCTAAAGGGTAAACAACAGAGAAAACCAAACCTAACCCCCCAATTCACTGAGGGGCACAAACCTAAGCCAAGAACACCAGAATACTAAAACAACCCCATTTATCTACAAGATATACTGCACATTTAGCCACATGTGGCAGATTAAGATAGATAAACCCATTTCTCACCAGACAAGGAGCCCACACAGAACAGGTTATTTATGATTAAAGGTTCAATTTTCAGTTCATGAAAAGGTTAATATTTGAAAATAAAGAAGACCCAGATATCAGAATCAAACTGGGACTGAGTCAGAGTCCCAGCCAATATGGATAAAAAGAGAGGAAGCAGAGACTGCAACACCTCTGCCTCTAACTCAGCAGAGAAATGGCACCCAATTTCCAGTGTAACATAGCAAACAAGAGTGAAAAAGCAACAAAGCACAGACCTTGATGGACTTGGTGTTGTCAAACCCTAGATTCTTCTACCATGGTTGAGATTGAAAGGTGTGAAAGAGAGGACTTGGCTTAGCTTGAGAAATTCACACAAACCATAAGAATACAAAACTTCCAACTTTAAAAGTATTAATATTAAACTCCTAGTCTTCTCACCAACACAAGAAAAAAAATATTATTATATTTCTAGCTCTAGAAACTATTGAGCAAAGAGAGAGAATGTGTGCGAGGAAGAAAGAGGAATTTAAATGAGCAAAGCTCCATAGACCAAGAGGAGGAGCAATTGAGAAATCAAACTGCAGTCTCTGTCACAGATTTGAAGGGGGGTCCCACACCGAAGACCTTTGTTATTCCTTTTTTTTTTTTTCGTTTTATTCTCCCAATTAATTTCAGCTTTAATTAATGTTTTTTCTTACACTTATCAGTTGCCAGTTACCAAATACAGGCTCAGCTTCAGTTTTACTACTTCCACTTCCACTGTCCCACATGACATCTCAATTTATTTGTGGCTTTTTGTTTTTTTTTTTAAGATTTCAGTTTCGGGTTTTGGACTTGCCCTTGTGCCCACTTGCTGCTCAGTGCTTTTACCCTCATCCTCGCTTCTCACCGTTTCTTTCGTAAAATATCTCTTCAGCTAATAACGTGCCAAACCCCAATACAGTGATGACTTAGGAAGGTTGTTGGTGTAAGTTTTAATTTTTTCTTTTGAAAAATAACATTGAATAAATTAATTTTTCCATACGAGATTATCTTATAATATTTGGGAATATTAAATAAAATTAATATTAATATAGTATTAAAAATATTTATATTATTATTCAGTTATATATTCATGTTATTAAAAATGTTTAATTATTATAATAATTATTTTAGAAGAAAGTAAAATATTATATGATTAGCCGTTAATATAAAATTTTTTTACTCACTCTTTATCAAAATTGGATTATTATAAATAGCTGTTATATTTTTTTAACTAATATAATTAGTCACTGCAAATTAATACATTTGATATTTATAATTTTAAGGATTATATTTAAAAAAATATTTTTTTTCTAAAAGTGCATTTGTTGCTAAATTTATTCAAAAATTGTTTAATAAAGTACTTTAATTTTTTTCTAATATTATTATTTAAGTATATATTATCAAATTATTAAATAAATTTAGCTATCACAATTCACAAATTATTTTGTGTGTGTGTGTGTGTGTGTTCTACTGGATGTAAAGACTTCAAAACCGGATGCAAAGGCTTCAGAAGAAGTGAGGAGTTAGTTGTTAGATACATTTTGTTAGGGTTAGTTGCTAAGACGGATGGAATTACTTAGAACTAACTGAGTTATTTAGCATTTGATTTAATTAGTTCTAATAGTAAACACATCTTGTACAATTTCAGTTTAGTGAATATAATTCATTTTTCACTCCACAACATTTTCTCTCTTTGATTTCTCTCTCGATACTCTCTACTCGAGTTCATTTTCTCTCTTCAAAGAAAGCTCTAATTTTGTGATGGTATTAGAGCTCCTTTGAGAGGGGCTTTGTTGCGTAGCCTAGTAAAGGAGAATCAAGCTCTGGATGGTGAATTAAGGTCATCCAGTGTTGAATCAAATTCGAGCTATGGCAAATCAAGATCATCCCGTGTTAAATCAAGTTCCTAGAATGGTGAATCAAGTTCTAGCTACAGCAAATTAAGTTCATCCGGTGGTGAATCAAGTTCCCATGGTGTTGAATTAGAATTTTTGGGGGAAAAAATGAATTAAACATTACACCCAAGTAGTGAATTAAGTTACCATCTTCTGTTTAAAAATTAATAGAGATAAAGGGTTGAAACACATATTTATAGAAGTTCATGGAATTCATTCTATGTTTATAAATTTGTACATCCTATTGCACATTATTTTAATTTTAAGGGAGTAAAGAGAGTTCTTTCAAATTTATAACTAGTAATTATTTTACGTATTAAATATTCATTTTTTTCTTATTGTTTGTCTAAATTATCCATATTTAAGGTTGATTGAATCTCAACTAATTTAATTTGAGTAAAGTTAGTCTACTATAGAGAAAACATTATACTTATTTATCTTTTTTTTCATCACAACTCAAACTCAATATCTTCTTAAAGAGAAACAAATGTTAAACCAATTAAACATTAATTATTTTTAAATTTGGGTAGATATAAAAAAATCTTAAATAAATTATCAAAATTACAAAAATATGCATAATTAATTAAAAATTTTAATTTAAAATTAATAAAAAGGAAAAAATTAAGAATAACACTTGTTATTTAAAAAAATTACAATAAACATTACTTTTAAGAAAATATATGATAATTTAATGAATAGAGACATACATTTAATTTGAATTGGTTTTTACTACATGACCGATCTAAAAATCACGATAGTACAATCATCCTCTATGATATTCGTATTCAAGTGATCCAGCATACACAGCATAGCAGCAATGCTACGTTACAGTTATTCTCATTAATTGACTTATCTGCAAAAAGTAATCGCGGTTCTAATTATAAGCCTGCATAATTATTTGGGAATCAATATCTTCCACGCCAGTACTATACAGTCTTCTATGTGGGCTGAGAGATAAATACATGCCCTTAATATGAAATGGTCCAGTTAATGGAATTACTATCCTCTTGATTCATTTCATTATTTTATGTTTAAATCCTCATGAGTTTTGGTTTTTAACTCGGTACCAGACAGGCATTTCATTTCGTCATTGTCCTCGACTATAGTCTATTGGGCACACTTCTAGTTTGGCTTGTTACTTAATTTCTTGCTAATTGATAAGGTTTGATAATTCCCTTATTAAATAAAAATCTTGGACCATTCCTCATAAAAGGCTTTGCTTATTTTCTGAGGTAACTGCTACGTATATTACTAATCATTTGACAGTAATACAGGCACTCAGAGCATCCTCTTTCTTTAGTAGAATTTTGGACGTTTTGTTTTTAATAATGAACAGTAAATGTGCAATTGGGATCCATCTTATTTCATTCATTCTAACAATATAATACCTGCAATAATGAGCACAGGATTATTAGCAAAATTTGACAGAAAATTTGTTTGCCATCGTTAGGCGATAACACGGGCTTTACATTTAAATCGTGATTCAACATGACAAAATATTTTTTCTGCCCAACAATTATCATTCCAGGAAGAAAGAAGTAGAAGAGCTCACCTAATGATTTTATCATTGACTACGAAAAACTATGATATGGTTGTGACTTTTGTGATGCTACTTCAAAGATTTAAGCAGTTCAACTGAATGGTTTAATACCGAATAAGTTTTTAAGATTTCAACATGAGTGAGATATATGGATTTTCTTCTTCTTCTTCTTCTTCTTTTTTCATAATACGCTATTGTTCTTCACAAATATGTTAAATATCACAAATCAAGCATCAAGCAATGAGTAAAGGTCTCTCTAACATTATAGATACACTTTATTTTTAGTCTTTAAAATTAAAAAATTAATTATTCAATTTCAAAAATTACAAATTGAATGTTATTTTAGTCTTTAATTTGTTAAAATAACATATAATTTATAATTTTAAAGATTAAATAATTAATTTCTTAATTTTAGATATTTAAGTGAAATATTTCTAATTTAATAACTTAAAGTGAACCTTTACTCATCCAACTATCTGTCATTATCTTTGCCTGTGTGGTCACAATTCTTACAAATTCATCAATAGGACGAACGGCGGCGTCAATTACCTCAAAGCAAATTAGTACGTACGCAAATCCTACTTTTAAATGCCTCGACTATCTCATTTTCTTTTAAAAAAATATTGATGTTTTAATTTTAAATAGTAACTATTTGAATATGAATCTTTTCACTAAAAAATTTATATAATTTTATTATATATTATTTTTATTATTAATTAAATTTTTTTATAAATCTCAAATTTAGCTCTATATTCTTAATCAATAATAAAAAAATAATATATAATAAAATTATATATATTTTTGGCATGATATGATCCATTTCTATAGTCATTCACGATGATGAATGGACTCGTAAGAGTTTGATTGAGCGTCAAATAATTTTCTCTAATTTATTTTTAGAGTTAAGTTATATAGACAGTGGATTTGTTCCTAACACCCAAGCAATCTACTATTAAAAAGAATTACAACTTTTCTTTCCAGATTTTTTTGTTAAAATGCTTCACATCCAACGGTGAGCTGTAGAACTATCTCTCCACTTACATGGTACAAATAACGTTTATTTTTATACAACAGCTATTATTATTTGAACATTATTTTTTTACATCATTTAGATATTTGGTAAGTTATGTACAAATAACTGATGATTTTAATTATATTACTTATAAATCTCCTTATAAAAATTATGAAAAATTATGTGTTAATAATTGAAAATTTTAATTACCTTTTTAGTTAATTCGATATAAAATATTTTAGGAGTTTCTGCAGTACCCCTATAAAATTTAAGGGTATTCAACATCCTTTCATTATTTGTTACTAAAATTTATTGTATATTCCACTAATTCAAATTACTTAATTTTTAAAATTATTTTGGATTATATTTGAGATTTATGAAACTTGTGATTAAATTATAATCATTAAATATAAAAATAAGGATACCAAAAGAAATCTCAAAAATTTCAAATCTATTATTAGTTAAAAGTTAATAATTTATCCTCATTTTAAAATAAGCAACACCTTTTATCTTAAATACCGTTTGTTTACCCAAAAAGGAAACAATTATTCTTATAAAGGAATATTATTATTTAAATATATAATTTTTAAATTGACTCTCGCACTATTTTAAAGTCGACAGTCTTGTAATTCTTTCAAGGTGCCGGGGATACAGTCTCATAAAAAAAAAATTGACCCAAAAAAAAAAAAAAACTACCGTGATCCTAATCAAGTAAACATTGATCAATTTCAAACGTAATAACTTAGCAAATTATTAATTTCAACTGGCATTACCAGTTTCAAATTCAAATAAAGTTGATAATGCATTTGACTTTCTAAGTACAAATGAGATTCGCTCACGTGATAAAAAGAAGAAAAGAGAATCGCACAACTAATTCAAATTTTTTTTTTGTGTAATATAACAATAATGAAAAATGATCAAACAACAGCTTGTTTGATTCTGCTATTATAAAATTAATTATAGATAAAATTAATTTTGGTAGAATTGAAGTAAAATTATTTATATTTAATAATTTTTTTAAAATTAATTTTGATAGAAAGAAAATTTTTTACTTCTCCTAAAATTAATTCAAGAGGTAAGAATTGATTTTGTTTTCAAAAAATCAAAGAACATCAAAAATTGGTAAAATCAATTTTAAAATGTCAAAATCAAGTCTAATCCTCCAAAATATGGATCCAAACATGTTAAGTTTAATAGTACCAGTAATGGACAATTTAAGAATGCGCTTGTTTCAGCTTTTAAAAAAAGTTATTATGAAATTTAAATTTTATATATAACTAAAAAAAGTTAAAAATTATTTTTTTTCAAAAATTACTCTTTCCAACTTTTTACAAAAAAATGAAAATAATTTTTTTTATATTTTGATTATTTAAAAATAATTATCTAAATATATAAAAATTAAAATTTTTAATAAAAAGGTGATTTTTTTGCCGAAACAAGATACAACCAAACACACCCTAAATTCGGTTTGAACATTGAAGAGAGTAAGTAGGGATTTTGTCATGTCTCCACAAAGAGAAATATTTTTTATACCATTAAAATAGATAGACACTTTAGATGCCCAAAAATAAAAAAGAGAAAAAAATTATAAAAAAAATAAAAATAAAATAATTGATAAAAAGAAAAAAAATTGAGAGAAAGTATTAAAGTATTAGAATTTTAAATATGTATAAATAACATGATCTCTCTACAAATTCTTACATGAATGCCTTAGAATAAGACGATTTTCTAGTCTTCACATTTAAGCTATAACTATACCATATGTTAATTATTTCTCAATATCATATTGTAAGATAATTCATCATGCTCAATAATAGTACTTACAGCACAAGAAAAATATCTAGTCTAGTTACAGTAACAAGGGTTCAACTAATAATTAATCCTCGGTCCACATTGGGTCCACTGTAGTAACTCGGAGCCTTGCCCCAACAAAGTAGCCGTTACAAGAAAAATCATCGAATGCATTGCCTCCACGTGTAAAACATATATACCAAAATGCCCTTGAAGCGTAACCCAATTAATGTGGTGATTCAGTTTGAGTGCCTGGCCCCTGTGCTATCTTGCGCCCCCATGGAACGCTGTCTTGTTCGGTGTCTCAACCCAAACCCCAAAGTAAATTGGCAGGCCCCACATCGTTGACTTTTTACTTAGCACATAGCATCAAAGTAATTACTGTAATGTGTGATCCACTCTGCTTTGTTTGCTTTGTGCCATTCTTTCGTCAATGCAAGATACTGTTTTCCTTTCCTTATAACATAGTAACATTAAATTTTGTACCACATCATTGTTATTTTTAGTTTCAACTATAAAATTTAATTTAACCTACGTGTGTTCATAACATCCCTTTAGTTAGGGCTTGCTTGTCGGTTACATGCTGATCTTGTTGTCCATGGTACGTGCCTCTGCCTGAAGATGATGCCGCCTTGTAGCCAACTAATTATTACTACTTCATTTCTTAACTTTATTTAATCAATAAACAATTGGCACATGCTAATGCTATCGCTTTGTGCCTTGTTCGTGGCAGCTGTCGTTCTTAACGTAGTCGGTGGAGGGCTGGAGGCGATTGGATTAGAGTGCTCAACATTGAGCGGAGTCATTTTTTATTTTCTTTTTTTTCATAGTTAACTAATTAACATATGTAGATTCGATTTTTCACTAATTATTTCAAGATATATATAGTTAACTCAAAGATTATAAATATTATTTTTTATATTTGTTAAGATATAATGTATTACACTAGTTCACAAAGAATAACAGTTGCACAACTGGAAAATGAAAAATTATTGCACAACATAAAATTGACCATATACTCACATAACATGAGTTAGTAACTGTTGATGAAGTCCTTTTAGAAGCATAATATTGTATAGGAAAATCACATACTACTGATATTTATATATTATCTGCTTACGGCTAGTCCAAGAAACCTCCACTTTGTAAAAAGAGAAAAAAACACCATATTAAACTGCATTAGTCTTCAAACTGGTATGCTTAGAGCGCGCCTTCTATTTGGAGGGAATCGAAGTCAACGTTTTCATCTCAACTTTCATCCATTTTATCATGAGAGGGAGTCAAAAATTTTTATAGCAGAAATCAGACTAAATATATTAATAAAATAAAATTAAAAATTGTCATAAAAAGATATACGAGATAAAATAATTAATATTATATAAATTATACCAATATATCACTAATTGAAGTTTGATTTCGCAGTAAGTGGTTAATCTACTATAATGTGAAGAATTATGATTCAAATTTTAGTTGAAAAAAATTATCCATATTTAAATATCTTACAATATTTAAATAGAGTTTGACTCTAATAAAAAAATACCTGTAAAAAATCAAAAAAGATATACAAACATATTTATAGTCTATCTAAATTATATATATCAAATATACATATAAGATTGATTATATACTTATAACTTTTTTATTTTTGTATAGGCCAGGGCTAACAAATAATATATTTTTTTTATCAAAAAAAAAAGGCTAAGTTGGGGAAATCATAGCATCCCCTAATTCCCCTTTGGCTCCGCCTTTGCATTCTATAATTTTTCATTTTTCCTAAATAATATAATGTAACTTTGAACCCTCAATTATATTACTTTTGGTGAGAAAAATTAAATTAGAATTTAATTTTAATATATTAATGGTATAAATATTTTTGTATATTTGACTGTTTCAATGATTATTTCAAAAACTATATATATAATAATATAAAATTAATTTATAGTGTACAAGAAAATGCATCACTATTATATTTTTTAAGTTAAAAAAGTTCACCTCAGTTTATAATTAGGACATACTGTTCAATAAATTTTTATAAATAACTTGTTTGCTTGATACTTAAAGGTTAAAATTCAAGTCATTTTAATAATATTGTTACATTAACGAAAAAAACGAATATTGTCCCTTAGACGACATGGGTAACTGACAGATAGTCTTGTAATGTAGAGCGTTGAGACAGAGTCCTTAAATATTAAAATTCAAGTCATTTCAATGATGTTGTCATATTTAGAAAAGAAAAAAAAAAAAAATCGTTCCTTAGATGACATGGGTAGTTGGCTGATAGGCTTGTACTGCAGAGATAATGACCCTGTCTTCAGTTTGAATACAATTAATGACGGACATGGCTCGTTTGAAAGTATATCCATCATACAAGCTGAATTTTGCTTCCATTTGGAGGGCAACAAGACCACCGGCCCTCATATGCCAAATTTGTCATACTGCAAATCTCATTCGAATGAGAATGAGATTTGGTATCACATTAGCGCACCACAAGTTTCGATCAATTAAAGCGTATTCCACTAGTTCTCTTCATTCAAATGCAGCCATCCACATTGACCTTCTAGAAATGTATGTAAGGTTGAATGTTAGCGTTTGATTTTTCTTATATTTTTAAAAATATCTGTATAATTAATCCTCTTAATATTTACTTTAAAATATATTAACTAAAAATAAATACATATTAGTTAAAATCATAAAAGTTATTATATTACTTATTGTTAATAATTAAAAGGAGTTTGATGTAACACACTGAAAATTTCTGTCCATCTTTTAAAAGAAATTAAATAAAAGGAAACGGTAGAGTTTAGATCAGAGGTTTTTTTTTAATTTATTTATTTTCTTTTTCCATCCAACTATACGTATAACGAATATGTGTGCGTGGCAACAAACGAATTAGGTTTATAACGACAAAAATATGTGGGCCTGCTTGAATGTGTTTTTAGTTTTTAGTTTTTTAAAGTTGTTTTAGAAAATAAGTTTAAATTCAATTTTTTAAAAAAATAAAAGAATAAAAAAATCTGTTCAGCAAATTAATTTCTAAAACAATTTTATAATGATAAAAAATAAAAAATTTGTTTGAATAATTATTTTTCGAAAACAAGTTTCAAAAGTAATAAAATAAAAAAGCAGAGTAATACTCACAATTAGTGACAATCCATTATATTAATTCCAGTCTAATAGAAATTCATAATCTAAAATTAACTTCTGCCAGAGCAATTCAACCTTGAGTTAAATAACCAGATGGAGGCCGTTAGAAATACATTGGTTGAAAAGTTAGGATAAAAATATCCCGTATTTATCTAATACAGGGAAAGTACGTAGCAAATAATTAAGACTGACACTATTTAATTATGTTGCATAATATCTATCCTATTTACTATCTCGCAAGTACTAAAAATGGACGTCCGAAGTCCAGACCTTTACGTCCGATTTTTCAACTTACTAAGTAATATTCAAAAGTGAATTCATAAGAGTAAACTCAGTGAATGTCTACAAGAGTCTTTTGAATCGGTTAAGATAAAACTGGTAGAAAATTCTAAAGCAATCTTTAGTCTAAAAGCTACAGTGATGAAAGATTGAAATCTTTTATTGGTCCCCGTGTGTTCAAGGAAAATATCCTCTCTTTTTCACCTTCAGGTAGTGCTGCATGCTGAGTTATTCGTCCATTGTTCAATTTCTTCCTAGGTGGCACGGCATATTCTTAACTTTGCCTTCCTTTTTATTTTATGAGGTCTAGTGTGGCATATTGTTAATCAACATCCTTTTAATATACAAATAAGCATTTGTCACATTCCTTCAACTATATAATAAATTCATAATTAGCATAGTTTTCACTCCTTAGTCATATATTATCTATACATAAACCCTTAGAAGGAACCATAAAATCCTTGATTCTTAATTCTTTCTGATTATTGCGTTCTTGTTCCAGAATCAAGTAACTAAACTCACACATCCACATACACTAACAAACCGTCAGATATCACAGAAGAGAATGCAAGCGGACACCATATGCCCTTGGACAGGGAAGCAAACAGTACTAGCTAGAGTTCCGTTGGAGGCCAGGACCCCACTGAGATAGGAACAAACCAAATTAAATTAAAGCAAAACAATGCATTTTGTCATGGCACATTACCCACTAAAAAAAAAACATTCTGTCCTTCTGTTTTGCTTTACTTGATTGAAGAATATTTTCCAAATTGCCTTTGCTTCTTTACCATCTTTTATGGGAGATGAAAAAAGGGGGCAACAAGTTTACAAGCTTTTGTTCAATGCACATGGATCTAACGCTTTAGCTTTTCTAAATGGGCCAATAAAGCAGACAAAAGCAAAGAGGCCACCTGGGGATCTGGGGAAACAGGTTTAGGACTATCTAAAGTACGGTCACGATTAGATACTGAAATTGTAGTAACAGATAAAATGATAAATGCTGATATGTCACGGAGGAAATTTCTTGCTCGCTGCATTTTGATTTTACATAAAATTAACATGCATGTTATCATATTGGAAAGTTTCATTGCTGATTAGCCATCCCTCTCCCGAACAGCAACAACAGATTTGGCACTTTACAACGAATTAGATTCCATCATTTGACAACACAATTGCGTCAACTAATACTAATATTAATGTGTCTGCAAGTCGCGCCTTGTTTTTTTGGGGTCAGCAGAAGTTACACCTAAAAGCGCTTCAAATGGACCATAGAGACTAAAAAGTTGTACATATCAAGTTGGATCGATCTATATAATTTGTAGTCACGTTCATGTTGAAGCCCGAGATAAGTCTAGAAAGAAATACAATATGTTAGCCCAAAACATGTTTAGCTTAAAGTTTAAACCTTAATTTGGTGCCCTCACAATGTTCCTCAACCCAACCACCCTATTTGTAGGGAAGTATGAGATGATGGTTTGGAGAAATATATCCACTGCATAATTTGGAGAAATATTTTTCTTTCTTTTAATAAAAAAGTGTGACAAACCATTCTCGTCAGCATGGAATAAGGCAGTAAACCATGGAACTGTTGTAACATTTCGGCCTGGTAAAAGAAGCACTAGTTTACCATCACAAAAATTGGCTAGTTAACATGCTGTCAGATCCATGTCAAAGTGATAACTATCGAGGAACATTCATGTGCACAGAAGCTCAGTGTCGTTTAAAACCAGTAATGCTATTCATACATAATTTGCTATACCAAATTCCATATAGAGTGATGTGTCTTTGGAGATAAGGCTAAATGTAACAACTTTGGAACTGTAAGTCCTACAAATATTTAGTTTCAGATACAATAATCAGTAATTGTCATGTAGATCCGTCATGACACATGTATCTAATTATGAATAAAAACATCTGCATGTTTAGCATTTTATGTTCTAAACATCTGCATGATTCCGACATGTACTATAATCCGATGAGAACAATTTCAAAATCATTTCTCAGATAAAGATGTCCAAATTTACCATGATTAACAAAGAGTGTAACATAACAGTATAATATGAGACTTAACCTCTAGTCCCCGACCCATCAAAGTAAAGAATATATATATATATATTTTTCCCCATCTTCTTACCCTCTTGTGCTTGGCCTGTCTTATACTTCAGAAACTGGCAAGAACAATCAACGATAGGAAGTAGGAACATTAATATGTGATTGAGACTGCAAGGGGCAGAATAGAAGAGAAGCTTTTGTTCAAATGCAAGGAATATGCTGCGTCCATGAGATTCATACAAGTGACGAAAATGAATATTCTATTCTTTTAAATAGCCAAGCAAAAACTGAAGTCACGACAAAGTTCAATGATGCGAGAAGTCACATTTCACTTGAATAACATTTCCTCCTATAGCAAAAGGCAAGTTTTGAAGTGTGTGACTTTTAATAACCACCGATGAGGATTCTCCATTTGGCAAAGAGTAATTCCTCCGGCATCTCAACAGAAAGGAACATGCCAGCAGCACAAATAATGGAGAACTTGTCATTGATCACCGCGTTCCCAAAGCCAAAAGGAATATAATTGTTCACAGTAAATTAGTGCCACCGAATTGATTCCTTCGCTGGGGGAGATTCATAGAGATAGCATTAGCATCATCCTTATTCCTTAGCATTAGACATAACACGGCATATAAATCTTTGCTTCTTTGGTCCAATGGGGTAACCGAAAATCTTCCGTTACATGTCTTCAATATATTAGCAAAACAGATGAAGTACTAATCACAATATTCTCTTGCTTGTCACTTGTATGTGTCCAGACTAACATTCTAGAAAAGCTTCGACTTTTCATGCCTCCAAGATAAGGACAACTTCACCAAAAGGATGTTTCACAATTTGATAATATCTTGCCCAAGGATGTTTCTGTCAGTATCAATCAAGAATGACATTCCTCTGCTGCAGTATATGCAACAAGAATGTATGCAGAGCACCATTAACGATGGCATGTACAAAAGTTAATAAATTTATATAATTTCTATATCAAACCTTCACATTACTCATGGATAATTTGGAATTCATTTATTAGCTCAAAGATAAAATTTTAATTGCTAAGAGCAACACCTAATTGGCCAATACTCACGTTGATGGGTATCCTAAACTCGATTTGATTTATAAAATAAGTGGTGAGGCAACTGGGGCTATGCTCCGGAACCTCATAGGAAGAATTCAAAATTTGGAATGTTCACACGAGTTCTGTATTTCTCCATCATAACACTTAAAATCTATCACATTCGGCATATTAAACTACATTCAAGGACTGATCTATTTGGATTTGTCAACTGCTATAACAAGTTAAAGTGCATGAAAGTGAAACTGGGAGAGAACCTTTTGGTTTAACAAGTGTTTGTGTCTCTTCCTTTTGATTTTGCTCTTCTGAGCACTTTTATCGTACAAAAGGCAGACTAGACAATTGACGAGCTGATTTCTATCCTTACTGAAGAGGAGACTATGAAAATGGACAAGAGCCATGTTGTTTATCTGACATCTCACAAGAGTAGGGATAGAAAGAAGCAAAAATATCTTAAAGGGAAAAATAGCAGACCTTAATTTAAGAGGAAGGGTAATAATAAGCCTAATCCAACTTCAGCCTGGGAAATTGGTGAGTCTACTGGAGGCCTGGAGCTAAGGCAAAACATCTCTTTGATGGAATGTGCAGAACACTCACTAGTTTCCTGAACTAAAGTAGGCCCAAGTTTAGCATTACTCTTCCTCTAAAATTACATATGTCGCTATTCTATGAAAATTTTCCCTTAATTTTTATGAGGATCATAGTGTAAGTGATGAAGACCATAGCACAAGAGATCTAGTTGATTGAGTTACAAGGATCCAAATTAGAGATATGAGCTAACTTGAAATGACCTCATTATTTGGATTGATTTAAACGAGATTATCATCATTTGTGTTTTGGCTCATTAATTGGAGATTAGTTATTAAAATATTTTGAGATTGAATTTTCTTTATTTGGATTTAATTGGGGTTAATAAATTAGAATTTGTTCCAGATTTATTTATAATTTATCTAGAATTTATCATTTAAGATATTTATTTAAAATAAAATCTTTTAGTATCACTTCTATAGATAGGAATTAAATAATTTTTGTCTTTATTAAATTTTAGGATTTATATTTAAATAAGCAATTGGCCTATAGACTCTTTAGAGTTTTACACAATTGTGAGATTTAGTCCTTTGACTTTCATGCTTTGTGAATTCTTGATATTCTTAGTTATTATTTTATCTATAAACAACAGAACAAGAATCCTAATTGTTATCATAAGATTCTCCATCACGGGTTGATTGAAAGTTGTGGGGGCATATTCCAAGATTTTTATTCACAGGTTGAGTAATAATTATGGACGTTATATGATTCCAAATCTCTTACGAGTGTCGTGTTTCTATACGGGGTTTATATCAATTTTGCTCTCATATCAAACACACCCTAAATATTACATATGTAGCACAAGTAATAAAAAAGAAACAAAAGAGCACAAGTAATAATTAGAAACTGAAACTAAAAGATTAGGGTTAGTACCTCTTGATTATCGATGACATTGAGTAACAATTTGCCATCATAATGCCTACACTACATGACATATCGCGCCTATATATATCCGAAGAGAAATGTTTGAAGAACTCATTTTTTATGGGATACCGTGCCGACTCACACCCTATCCAATGGTAGATAAGGTGTGAGTGAGCACCACCACCGCATGCATACACAAACTGAGAGATAAAAGCAAGATGACGATGGACCCCACCTTACGCCTGAATCCTTCCCATGTTGTACCATGTAATAGTCCTCGAAGATGTCGTACACCTCTAGACGTAGGCGATGCATTATGTCAATTTTTATGAACACCTTTTTTGGATTTTTTTTATGTACTTTAATACTAATAATTTGAACCAACTTGATTTTATGATGAAGTTAATTTAACGACGTCAATTTAGTTTTGTGTTATATACATTATGTTCTACGGATTATCTTTATTAAATAAAAATAAAACCTTGATAATTTTAGTGTGAAACCTAGCTTGAAAAGGTTGGTCGGACCGATGAACCGGCCAACCAAGTTATTCTAAGGATTGGACATGTAGTAGAACCAGAGCATCTCGGTTCAATTCGGCGGCTTTTTGCTAAAATTGATGACCCCACCAGTTAGTTAAACTAGATCGAGTTATGCATTTTTTCCCCTAAATGAAGAAACGTCACCTAGCCACCATCGCTACCACCAATAATCGCCCTAACCCAGCATTAACCTTCAATCATCAAACCTCCATTGCCAATAATCATGATTTGACACCACTCGTAGCACTGCATTCACCTCCGTCAACAACGCTACCACCACATCACCTACCAGTTCAGGCTTGATCCGCAACTGCCTTACGAGATCGAGCTATCTCACGAGACCGTCGTCGCCCAATCACACTCAGCATCACCGCCATCGCTTCCTGCCGCAACTCCCTAGGCATTGTTGTTTCTTTTTGCACCGCTAATCTCTCATAAAGAAAGAAAGAAGAAGAAAAAGTTGAGAAAGGCCGACCATATAGAGGATTAGAAAGAAAGAAATTTTTTATTTTTTTGGTCTAAAATCACAAGGTTATTAGAGAACGTGGAAGACCCATACCATCTCGAAGTGCTTCCTTGCATAATTGCACTACTCTTGATGACTTTGGCTTTGAAGAAAGAAGTTTTTTCTTTTTTACCATTTTATGAGAGTTATTAGATTAGACTATTTTTGGGCTCCAATTGCTTTAAAACCCTTTTTTTTTTTTTTAAGGATTCTCAAATCTTAAGGTTCTAGATAAAAGAATATTAATTGGGCCCAATTGATCTAAAAATTTTGGTGTTATCTAAGTATATTTATTTAAAATTAAATGTATATTTATATATATTTTTATTTATATCCGATTCAACTAGATCAATCAATAGATCACTGGTTGAACCAACGACCCAATGCCTAAGCCAAGTCGATTATCAGTTCAAGTTTAATAACTACTTTCGGGCATCTCCGGCACTTCAATATAAGAATACAGTGCCATTTGAAAATTGTTGTCATAATTGCTTGCTCTTCCATTTTTTCTGCGAGGAATAGGTGAAAGGGAAGGGGACAATAGTAGGCAATGTGTTACTGTTAGATACTCTCAAGCTAGTACCCTAAGCTTAAGCTCAGTTTCAGGTAAGTGGTTGGAATATTGACTTTGAACTTCCACTGATCCTGTACCCAAAAATCCCAGAATGCGTTTCACCCCCAATTACAATGCTCTCGGCCGAAATTTTCTCAGGATTAATAGTAATTCCAGATGTAGATAAGTCAGGTGGTAATAATATTAGCAACAAACATTCTAAATCAAAACAAACATGAACATGCTGCATTTTTATGGGATAGGGTTGATTAGTAGGTGTTAATAGAGATTAGTCTCACCCTTGCAAGCTTCCCCACTCGAGGAGAAAGGAGTGAGAGAACGCTTTTCCTGCTCAATTTTGTTCAACCTTTGATACTAACGTGTTTCACTACGCTTTAATTAGTACTAGCATATGTGCACAGCTTTGTGGCTTACTTTGCCATTCGTCATTTCCAAATCTCAGACTGAACATTTTTCGCTTGTTACTAATTAGAGTAAAAAATAAGTTATTACTTTGTTCATTTATTTTTCACCACTTTAATTTTGTGAAGCATTATTGTTTCTTACTTCAATTTCTAGGAACACCTAAACTTTCTCGTTCAATCGTTCCCCCCTATTACTCTTCTTTTTTGACTTCGTTCAATATAGCTGAACATCTCAGCAGCTGAAGAGATATATCATAGTATTCTATTCTGCACTATTTTAACTTGTTGCCACGATGTGAACTAACATTTAGTCAAAGTTGAAAATGTCAAGGATCGTTCCATATTTTTTTAAGATTTAATTAGGATGTATTATATAAAATAATTTTATATTATTATTTAATAAAATTTTTTTATTTATATAATTATTTAATAATGAATAAACAATTCAATTATATTTATTAATATAATAATAACTAATAATTTTTTATATTATCAATATGTTCAAATTAAATTCTTTGTCTAAGTGGCCAATTCTTAATAATAATTATGAACAATAAACCAGAAAAATTATGGACGAAATTATGCACACCATGCATAAACGCGCTGGCCACTTGTCAGTCACGTTGCTGCACAGTGGGACCCGACAACCCGTTCAGTGCTCTACAGGATTCCATGCACTCGCTGGCACCGTAAATCAGGAAGTAAACGACAGCGAAGACTCCTCACTCTTTCGGTCTTTCCCCTTTTATCACCCTAAACACATAAACGACACCGTTCATCCCACCCACAAAGACAACGCGGACACACCTTCGACCTTTCTTCTTCTCCCTCACATGCTCACGCCCAGCAACTGCAACTTCAAAATTGCCAATTAGGGTTCCACAATCGGATCCAAGTCTCATCAATTTCGGTCCAATCCACCTCAAAGTTTCCAACTTTAATCAAAAAATCACTTGGGGTTGCGTTCTTCAAAAATTTCAAGTTTTCACTCTCTCTGATGTGATGTCTTCTTCAGCTCCCAATTACACCTCCCTCCCTTCCCCCTCATCCTCCAACGCCACCGGCACCTACTTCGTCTCACGCGTGGCAACCTCAACTCCACGCGCCTTCCCCACGCGTCGCCCATGGGAGGAGGTGTTCGCCCTCTATTCCTTCACGCGCCCCTATTCCCTCGGCGAGGCCTCCCTGCGCGTGAAGCGCAACCTCGACCACTTCCGCGTGAATTACGCCATGATCATTCTCTTCATCCTCTTCCTCAGCCTCTTGTGGCACCCTTTTTCCATCATCGTGTTCCTCGTCGCGCTCGCCGCGTGGTTCTTCCTCTACTTCTTCAGGGACCGGCCGGTGGAGCTGTTCGGGCGCGTGGTGGACGATAGGGCGATGGCGGCGGCGCTCGCGGCGGTGACCGTGGTGGCGGTGGCGCTCACCGGCGTGTGGCTGAACGTGCTGGTGTCTGTGCTCGTTGGGGTTGCGGTGGTTGTGTTGCACGCGGCGTTTAGGAGCATTGAGGATTTGTATGTGGATGAAACTGACGGGTATGATGGAGGAGGGTTGCTTTCAGTTGTGGGAAGCCCCACCAAGAGAACAACAACAACGACCGGGTACAATGTAATATAGGTGATGGTTGATAATGATTTTCTTACTTGTTTGGTTTTTTCTTACATTGCATACATTTTGTTTATTATGGAAATATGACACCGTGGTTTTTTTATTTTGAGCAAAATTGGTTACAGGGAGGTTATTATATGTTCATGCATTCTTGATAGGACGAGTTGTTATGAAACAAAATGGTGTATAGTGGCTTTTCGTATATGGATTAGAACTTAGGAGGGGGTTTTGAATGTGTAGATTCTTGGATAAGTTTCAAGGGTTCGATTTGTGTACTTTAAGTTTCAATTTTAATGTATGGCTGGTTTTTTTTTTTTTTTTTTTCCTTTTAAATAATATTTCGACGGTCAACTTAAAACTTTGCCGAATTGGTCGGACTTGGTATTGCATGGATTATGATAGAACAATATGATGTTGTATGTTGTTCTATGGTTCATGTAGTCAATCATACCTAATGGGATAAGGCTGGTTGTTGTTGTTGGTGGTGCTGGTTTGATTTTTATTTGGTTTGGCATAGTAATACGTTGGTACTTGGTCATCCTATGTAAGTTTCTCAAATGTAGGTAGGTTTTGGTTGCATTGAGGAGTCAATTATTTGGTTCAGGTTTCCACTTTATTTGTCTAGTTTATTAGTTCTCATTGTAATGGCCGAATGCATTTCAGTTCACCATCCTGATTGTATTGTTTCAGAGTAAAGTCCTCTTTATTGTTCATGAAAGATACGTCTATTATTTAATTGATTTAGGCTTTTGAAGACTAATTTTGTTAATTTAATCTCTCAAAGTTCAATTCTCCAATAATTTAGTTCCTTTATCCATTTGATTCTGGTGTACTTGTTAGAAAGCTTGCATGACATCATAATATTTGAATACTGAAGACTAATTATTTTTCCAGTATGGAGTGTCATGTTCAAATATTTGAATTTTTCCTTCAAATTGTCAATACCAATCTTCAATATTTGAATATATGATATCATGTCACCTTTTCGCTGGCAATATTAGTCTGTAATCAGTGAAGGAATTAAATTATTGGGAATTTAAACTTTGCAGAGCTAAAATGATTAGATTAATTTCTCTGGTACTGAAGTGATAACAAATGTATCTATTGTACCAGTTCAAAAAAAAAAAATGTATCTATTGTAGACTAAAAAGGGGGCTTTACTCTAATTTTACTTTAATAATGTTAGGTACACTGGCATGTACATCACTTCACATTTGAATATTCCATCATCTTATTACAATTGGGTCCACCAAAATTTCTGCACATTTACATTTTTAATTGTACCCTCTCATACTGATGTGAGGTAATGTGTACTGTAGAGGTGTGTAAGAAGCTTTATTATGTTCTTTTCAACATTTTTGGGTGCCCAAAACCATGGTAATAGAAAACATATGTTCAGTGTACCAAAAGAAGAAAACGTATGTTCCAGAATGGCATACCCCACAATATTTGGAGTTTGCATTGGAGGTAAAGCGTTTGCTTTTTATGGTGGCCCGGCTTACTTTGTTTTGAGACGAGTCCTGAGTTATCGTTGAATAAGGCCTGCATGTGTTAATCTGATGGCGCATAGCCTTTTTTAAGTCTCCCATGTGAGTAAAGTGCTGAAAGAGCCAAACAGTTGAAGGAGGCAAAAACAGAACCACGGAATGCCAATGCTTTTCAGTAGTCTCTAGTGAAGTTCCTGAAACCTGGGATTCTTAAAATCCCAATCTCTTGGATATTTGGATTTGAAATATCTGGCAAGTGGTAACTCTTTGTGAGAAATGTACCATAACCTTATAGATGCATGGTATGGATATAAGTTTTCTGAAATCACTGGACTAAAGTACCATAAGATTTTGCTAATCTATGTCAGTCCATTATTACATGAACATATGCTTATTATAACTTTTCACTTAGCAAATTACTACTTAAACTTTCTTCTTAAATGTGTGTATATTCCCTAGAATATGAACAAAATTGCCTTGTTATTCGGTATATGTTCTGTTATGTGGAATGCAAATGCTTGCCTAACTAGATGACAATTGACAACTAAACGAGCAGAAGTTTTGTATATCAGTTCAGTGGTTGTGGAGTCTTAAGGGTTTATAGGAAAGTGATCCATCATTTATGTTGCAGTAGCCGGTGTCTGCAGCAAAAAATTTCTGCTGAGTCAAATTATTTCATTTTCTGCTTGTTGCATCCATGAATCAGGGGTACGTCCCACTTGCTTGATGGAGCTTTAACCTGCATTTTGCGATTAAAGAAACGTTGACCTATATTCATACATACAATTACCCTGACCCGATTGAGAGGGCTACATTGATTTCAAATGGCTATTATATTATATTATATTATATTTTTCAAACGCTGCAAGATATTGGAAAGATGACATATTTTAATATTCTATTAGTTGGCCTCGCCTTAACTCAAGTTACAAGGTGTTTCAGGCAAATTTTAAATAGTACAGTGAAGTTTGTCCCCGACAATTGAGTGACCCCTTTTGACTCGGTGGTATATTGTTAAATTTACCGTACTTCATTTTTTGGAAGAGAAGAAAAGAAAGAAAAAAGAAGGAAGGTCTGCAGCCCACTTTGCATTACATACATTGACAAGAGAAGAAAAGACTAGACACCGAAGGCTGATGCGGCTAGTACTGAATTCAGAGAATTGTAAATCAAAGGCATCCTCTGAATCTGAACGTGACATCCCCCTTTTTTCTTTTTTAGTTCGAAGTTTGTGTTTAATTTTCGCCAATACCAAGCAAGGGGGAAAAAAACCTTTAACTGGACTCATGCCTGAACTAAAGGTCCATTCTTCTCAAATCAACGAGTGATTGACGGTAATGAAGTCCTTCACTCCAGTTTCAACTTCTGCCCGGTAGACGCACTATGTACGGAACATTGTTAAAAAAATGTGAAAGGGAGAAAAAGAAAATTCCTTTGTCAGTCTACGAGGTCTTTTTTTTTTGGAGTAAATTTTATTTACTTTTTCTGAGATTAAATGGTATTAAATATGACATTCTTTATTTTTCAAAAATATATATTGATCTCTTTTGAGTTGTAAGTGGTATTACATACGATATTATTGTATTTTGTAAGATGTGATATTAAATATCTTTGTAAACAGAGCATTGACCTCCTCTAAATATAGGCATAAAAAATCGAACGATACCGTGTGTAAAATCACCTAATCTTAGGAGAGGTTAATATAATTTATCTTTTTTATTTTTTCTTTTTTCGAAGATAATTAGAGTGTTTGAATATTTGCTTATTCACAAACGGAAAGGAAGTGAGGCATGCCGGCAAAACCATTAATGAGATTATAAATAATTTATTATCAAGATTTAAACTGCAATTGTAATTAGTGGTTTTGAGCGACCCAATTTCGGCGAGCATGTTATTATCAGATGTACTCCAGTTTATTGATAGAGATTAATTGTAATACATCATTGTCCAATCATACGTTATTAAATGTATAAATTTTATATATGATTAAATTATTGTATAAAAATCTTTTTACACAATCAAAATTAAATTCTTGTTCATATTATCATCAAATATGGTTTATTATCAAATAATGCCGGTGAGCCGCATGGGGCTCTGTATAATAATAATAATAATAATAATATGTGAAAAATCACAATAAAAGTCAATTCATATTGTAAACCGAACAAAAAAGAATAACGGGAAAAAAATCCTCTCGATTAAAATGTCAAAATCACAATAAATAGTCTCTTCTAACCACGCATGGCGGCCTGTAGCTACTTATATCTCTAAGTCACATGTGCACTTCAAATTATTGGACTAAGCGAATGGGAAAAAAGAACACTCTTGAAAAATCAGGATGTAATGATCATTACAATGACCAACCAAAATCATCATGCTACACTAATTGGCAGAAGGATATGCCTTTTATGGAGGGTATTTCTTTATAATTTATTTGGCCCTTCTTATCCTCCAAGATCCTGCTGCTTCGGGCTGGCAACATGATGACTGAAGTAGGCATGTTCAGTATACATGCAGGTGGGGAAGTGATTATGCTGTGATGAAAATTTTCAAGGTGCATTAAAAATGTGAATGAGGGGAACCATGATCAAGGGTGTGGGATCTTCCGAGCATAGGCCAGGACCATCACAAAATCCTTTGCTGAGGACCCAATGGTTGCTGGAATTCGCTGTGATGTGGACGCCGAATCCAGCCACAACTCAACCAAATTATGTAGCCGCAGTGTAGGGAGCACCGGTTGTCCCATACACTTAATCTCAACCTGCCACAAGAAACAACTGAAGAGTGAGCGACACATAAACCAGTGCCGTTGCTCTGCTTTCAATCTGTTAGAACACACCAAGAAAAAGGAAAGAAAAAAAAAAAAAAATACCAGCTATACCAACAACTATGCCTTATCCCACTAGGTGGACATGCTTCAGATGACGTTTCTGTCATAGAAAGAGTGGCGTAATTCAAGGCTACTGCTTATGGTCTTCAAATGATGCAACATTTCAAGAGCTCAAAAGACAAGTGGAATACCTCAAGTACAACCAAATTGTGAATACTTTAACGCAGCAGACAACATTAACTTAGCTCATATAGGCACAGCAGTAACGAAAGGGACATGTTACTAACACATGATAGTTCCTTAACATAACCCACATACATCAACCAACACCATTCCTTTCTTCCCTCCTTTTCTCTACCCTTTTTCTTCGTCAAAATCAATGGCCCACCACCTCACTTTATGTGTTATGCGAGTTCCAAATTGTGTGCAACCAACATAACTCTTAAGTCAAATTATGCTGAGAGAAACCAAACAAGACGCTAACAACTTCCACACTCACTTGTTCACAAATACATCAATGTCTTTTGGACATATTACAAAAGGAGAGAGTTACCTCTGCTTCACTGGTCAGCTCTAGTTTCTTCACCAGGTATTTTTGGATAAATGAGACAGGTACGTTTCCATCCCTGGGATAAACAGAAGAAAAATTAAAAATCAACAGCATGTCATATTCTGGTTCGGTTAGATCTCTACATTTTAGGAAGCTTCAGCAGCAGCAAAGATAGAGCAAAAATTATTTCTTAAGCATGTTTATATCATCTAATAGCTCGAAGAGACCATTTAAATTTGATTACACATAGTCCATTAGCATGGTATAGATGTAGCATACAATCAACATTTCACTCACAGATCCTTATCAAAAGCCTGAAGTTTGGTAAACATTCTTTGAAAGTTCATATGCTCTTATATTCACAATCAATACAGTTGATCCCTATAATGGAAAAATCTCATATTTCTTCCAAAGAAAATTTCGGATATGTAATTGACCACACAAATACTTTATTCTAAAAGTGGAAAGAGAAAATTATATAGCTGTTTTCTTAATATGACGTAAGGTGTGTACTTGGCAGAGTTTATATGAAATCTTAAGTTTTATACACACATATATAAACATTCTTCTACTTCCTTGGCTATCAAAAAATTGAAAATAAGTTTCTCAAAATAAATACATCAGAGAAATGGAAACTAATCTAGAGAGAATTCATATGCTACATTTATTGATGGAAAAAAAAAAATCTATGTATCTCTGTAGATTTCTGTAGAGCATACACACTTTAAAATTTAAACTCCTTAATTCCACACAGCCAATCATTTACCCACACTCATGGCCCCTTTGTTGAGATATTTCTCTATTGAACTTGAGTTTTATTTTTATTTTTATTTTTCATGTATTATGCTAAATTTCCTTGATATGCTCGTCTTCTGACAAATATAAAATTGGTTAGAACAAATATATTAGTCATGAACCAACCACAACGATAAGGGACAGTCCTTATTGGACGAGAATCTCGGGCGAAGAAACAAGGCAAAAAGTAAAGGCTAAAGATGAGGTTACTAAAAGTATACACTAACTAAATATAAAGAGGGAGTTGGCCTGTCCCAAGACCAACCCAATCATGGTCCCCAATCTTAAGCATGACAAATAATTGAGGATAACATGGAATGGATGAGATCTGGAAAATAAATGTGAGTGATAGTAATGCCATAATCTAAATTGCTAACAACAAAGGTGAAATTCTCTTGTTGTGGAAGACTTGCAGACGACAACAGAGAGATAATTATCTTTGAATTATAAATGATTTATCTTAAAATAGACAAAATGAGAGGTCCAACTAGAATCCTTTAGGATTTGCATTTAGAGCTCAATTGAATGTGCTTCAATATATATATATATATATACTCTCCTTATAGTAAACTTCACACAACATCTTGAATGATTGAAACAAGAGTCAAATAGTCAATCACTTTGACCTTCCATTAGTTGTGCTTCAGCATAATGACAATGATTTAGTGTTCCATTAATCATATCAAGAAGAATAAATTTTCACATCTTATTTTATAATAATCAACACAAGCTAAAAGAACTTCGAGAAAAATAGATGTCCTACATTGATCCAAGCATAATATACCTATTTTAAAAGCATGGAATAAATCAAAACTAAAGTAATAAACAGCATCAACGCAGGTGAAGAACGTCAGAAGGAACTTACTTTATTCTCACATAACTTGCAGGAATTTGAGGCAATGGGGCATCCCCTTCCCTGAAACATTAGTACGAAATTAGTAAATAAAGAAATATCCCCAAAAAATAAAAGATTTATGAAACATATATGATATGCGCAGCATTTCAAGATAAAAGTTGTTAATTTAAATTTCAAAGATATAACATCTCACTGATTCTCAGATGCTACTAAGGAGAACCAAATTGGACCAGTCCTTAAGAGTTTGCTGCTGGTAGAATCCAGCACAGCTTGGGGTGATATGCCTGATTCTCCAAAAGCAGGTTCCTTTTTACGGCGAACTCTGCGCAATTTATTCGGTTTTATTGTATCTGAAGAGACAGGACAAGTGCTAGTTTTTTCATCCTCAATTTTCCCCTTGCGTTTATTTTCCTTATTTTTGGTTTTCTGCACTTGAGAATCACTCTCATTTACTTGAATGGATTCTAGTTTAGCATCACACCCTTGCACACTAGACTTGAAAGATTTACTCCTACTTGCAACCTCTACTAAACAATTCAAAGGTTTCCAAAGATCCAATTTTGCATCCCATGGATCAGCACCATTCTCTGTTCCTTTATTGGGTAAGGATTGATTGCCTTCATAAGGGGACGAACTCTGCACCAAAAGAAAAAATCAAGTATACTATTATAAGTAAACTAATGCCAATAGAATCTGGAAAATCAAATGAACTGAGATAACAAATAAATAAACAATATGTAATGAGCTCAAGGAGAAGAGGCAGACTGTCTCTCCTACAACCTGCCCAGTAGTATTTTGAGCAAACTTATTTGAAGTGTCAGGTGAGCTTGAACTCTCTGGACGATCTTCTAGTAATTCTTCCTCTTTTTTAATGGGCTTTTCAATGGAAAAACTAGAGGCCCGGAGACCACTAGCCTTTCTTGTAGGTTTTGTTCTTCTTCCTGTCATGGCTGCTTGTGTAGATACCGTTGGAGTGCTGACCACCAAAGATGAAAGAGATCTCTCCTTTCTTCTAGCTGGTAATGGTACTGAGGGGGCAGGTTCGGGTGTCTTCACCTTTCCTCCCTTTAAGGGGAAAACTTTGGCCCTTACATCTTGCAAAGTGTGGTCTGGCCTGGTAATCAGAAAACAAGGTCTGCAACTTAGCATGTAACAATCCAAAAGAGAATACCAAAATCATCATTTGTGTGGTTTTTTTTTTTTTTTTAAATACTTTGCGGTGTGCTTCATTTCCAAAGCTGATATACATAACAGTACAACAGGTAATTCATTCAAAGATAAGTTTTTTCTCTTTTATCAGTCTTCCTGGTCTACTTCTCTCCAGATATTTCAGAACAATATCTTTTCTTTTTCCATCTAGAAAGTTCATCAATTTCATGAGAATAATCCCTATTCTTTGATCCAAGTTCAGCACTATTTGCCCTTAAGTCTCACACTATTTGCTGTCATTTTATAATCAAGGTCCCTTTTTTTGGTCTAGACCACCAGTCTGGGTCGCCTGTTATGGGTTAAAACTCTCCTGACACTAATTTTTTTCATACTCGAATTTGTGAACTTGTTTTAGGGGAACAAGTGCTGATCCACTTAAACCAACCAAGCACTAGTATAATCAAGGTCCTTTGTTAATAGGATAAATACATTGATTTTGGGTAAGGACTGCAAACAATATATCCTCATAACTCACTAGGAATCAAAACAGATGAATTTTTTTAAAGATAAAGGAAAAATAATAAATTTAAATTTAAACATTCTCAAATGTCAGTCATTTCATCTATGGATTGAATTACAGCTTTTTTTAAACTATTTGTTTCTTATTCTGTTTCCAACTAATAATCTCAAATGAAAATTTATTAAATTCAATCAGTTTACAGTATACATAGTTGTTACTATTTACTGTTAACTTTAATTTTACTATTTTTTGATTCACATGTCCTGAATACTTTACATTTGTTATGCTATATATTATTAGACATATGAAATGTATGTCAGGAATATATTACTAAATACATCAGCTAAATTATCCAAAGATGTCAAACTGAATGCATATTATTTCCTTTTCTACTATAGTTCATATGCATGTATTATTATGACAAATTGCTCATATAGAGAGTGGATTCTTCTCAAGTTAGTTTTCACAAAGTAACAAAATCCATCTACTGTTATCCTGATAGGGTATCTTAGCAACAGCCGTCCTCATTCTTGCAGATCATTGCAGTATGATCTTTGGCAGCTGTTTGTTTCTTTTTTCTTCCTCCTGAGGGTGTTTCAATAAATGTTGAAAGATCAACAGTATTCAAGAGCCGTATAGTGCATGTCTACACAAATCAAAAATATAATTTGTTTTTCAAAGGAAGGTTCTATCTTATGTAGTTGTATCTCTATTTTTAGCAGCCTTATAACAATAATTATGGTGGCTTGCAAAAAAATAAACTCTTAAAAACCTTTCATGCAAATTAAACAAGACAACAGTTTAAAAACCATGCTAACGTACAATAGAGGGACATTTAATTTTGATTCTTTTTCTTTTTAAAGGAAAAAGTACAAGGAGAGAGGGGTAACTTGGGAATCTGTCAAAAGCAGAGGGCTGACCTTAGTTTTTCGAGTGGAACACAACCCAAATCAATGTTGCATATTGGACAGCACTCTAATTCCTCATCTGTAATCTTATCATAAATGCACTTCCTGCAAACTAATAAAATCCACCAAAAAAAAAAAAAAAAATCTATTAGTGGGACTTTCAGAAAATTGCACGCAAAGATAACTAACTAGACCACCAATTAACTTTAAAATGAAAATATGACAAATTAACACCAAGTGAAATATTTCCCACGGTCCAACATGTAAGAAAATTGCAAATAATAGTAATGTGCCCGCTGCCACGACACTAGTGTTGCATGAGCTAAAGACTAGGATTGAAGCTCCGTGTATGGTGGAAGTGATTTTACTAAAATGCACAGTCGAGGTTGTAGTCAAAAGTTCAAACACCTTTTCCACCTAGGACATTAACAGCGCAACACAACTACAAGGCCCTTCTGTCTAGCATTCACGTCCTCGATGTGCTTAAAGAGAGAGAGAGAGAGAGAGAGAGAAGAAACCATCTTGAGAAGCATTAAATTACGAAATAACCCTCCATCAGGGGGAGAAGAGTCAAAGAAAAGAACCAAACCCACATGGAGAACACAAAAACTTGAGCACCCAGAACGCAAAATAATAAGAAAAGATTCAAAATTTGAGAAATTTTGCATCTGATTGAGGAAAAGGGTGAAGGGATTTGAAGGGGAATCGAAGGGGTCACTCACATGTGTGAAGGCATTCGGATATGGTGGTGGCTTCCCTGAAGAGCTTGTTGCAGAGTGGACAAGTCATGCATGCCGCAATCGTTTCCCTCCTCACCTTCACCACCTGATTCGCCATCTTCACCGATGAAAAACCTTGGCTCCTTAGCTCAGTTCCCTTGGTTCTTCACTCACTCACGTGCATCCACCCTCACTCGGTGCATGCTTGTGCCACCATCCAAAAATTTACGTCCGTTTCGTGAGAATCACCTCCTGCATTAACCTGAGTAACACGGAGAAGCACGAAGATAGCGTGGGAAAAGGATACAAGCAAACAGATAATAAAGAACAGAAGAACGAAGAAGAGAAAAAGGGGTGCATAGAATAATGGAATATGGACCTATATGGGTTAGCTAGAATAGCGATCGGTGAACTGAAAAAGATGGATAAAGAGGGGTGGTTTGCGATTTTGAGGGTAGAATAGGAAATGGGTTTGGCGTGATTTGTGAAGATTCGACGTGGGTTATGGTGGATTTGAGAGAAGAAGTTCGTGTTGTGTTGCGTTTGTGTTGGTGGTGTGGATGATCTGAATCGAGGTGTGAGGGGACTCTTCGTCGAAAAGAGCATGAACCAAAGCCAAAATACCGAGTGTGTTTGTTTCTCTCTCTTTCTTATGTCTTCTTTTTATTTATTTATTTATTCTATTTTCTAAATTTTGTTTTTCCTATATTTTTTGTTACTATTGTTTTTGGAATAATGTTTTCGAACAAACAATAGTAGTATTTTAAGGACATGTTTCACACTTCAACCAACGACAGCTAGCGGAGGAGTCAGGAGCTGTGATAACATGCGCCGGGGTTAACATGCGCGCTAGTGCTGGACGGCGTGTCATGCGGGGTGAGTTTATTTTAACATGCGGGTGGGTCTATGCTAGCACCGGTGAGTTAGTATGGATTCAAAAATCTTTAGTATTGGGCCCTAGCCCATCCTTGTAGGTATTATTATAGGATATAGATTCGAATTTAAGACAAACTTTTTAAATAATATATATAATTAATTTTAATACTTTCTCGGGAGAAAGTTACCATCCTCACAAGTTATGCATAGAATATGATGCTCACAAAATTTGTCTTTTGTGAATATCATAAAAATAGAAATTTAGGTTGAGATTAATTTTATATATTATAATATAAAATAATTTTATATTACAATCAGAAAAGTGTCATATATAAATAATTACCTAAATATTAATCATGTTAATAATTTTTTAGATTTCTATTGAATGAGAACATAAAATTAGTATATGAAAATTGAATCCATTTATGTTCAAAATTATGAGAATTTTAATATATTAATTGGTGATACGAAACCTATTCTCTCTCTTTCTCCAACCTTTTTTAAAGAGAAATTTTTTTGTTAATCCATAATTGATACACTAAAATAACTAGAGATTAACACATAGATCCTTAATAAAGACTACTATGAAACATGAAAATGGTAGAAAGAGGCAATTCTATCCCCATTCAATATATTGAAATCCTTAGACGTTTACACTAGAGTACACATTCATATATTGGTATCAAAAACACTTTTATAATAATTGTGAGTATCTTATACTCCCTCCATTATTATTTAAGACCATAGATAAACCCACTCTGTCAACATTTTATACAGTCCAACTAATCACATTTTTTTTTATGTGTGTGACTTTTAAAGTATGTACATAGTAAGATTTAAATGCTCTTAATAATATAGTAATACATAATAAAATATTTTATAAAAAATTTTATATTAACAATGCATCAATGTTAAATATTATATATATTATTTCAATCATTAAATATAATTTAATTTTAATACATTATTTTTTTGTGTGATGTGAATACATACTTAATCAATTATATATTATCATATTAACAAAAATATTCAACTCTTATAATTATATATTACATAAAAAATCAACTATATATATATATATATATATATATAGTTAAATAACAATGTAAAACCTTTATACTAACCATCTATAAAAATTAATCTCTAATAGAGATGCTATCACATATAAAATTTATATTAAACTCGAGTTTGTGTTAATGTTAGTATATTATTCTTGAATTAATATATATGGCAGTGCCAAGGACGGAGTTGTGGAGATCTAAAAATAGAAGCATCAAAGATTGCCTCCCAATCTGTGAATGTGTCTATGACTTTTTAAGAATTCAAAGGAAAAGCTAGGGAGTTGTCTGTAATTTGAAGGTGTTGAATCCATTCAACTCTGCTTCGAGAAGCTTCCTTTACTAGGTCTAAAATGTCTTGCACGGATTGATGGAATCCGTCATGTACAACAAAACACATCGCTATTATCAGTGTTAATTGTTGTCATATTAAATGATAAAAACACAACTAGTTGTTCAACAAAAATATAGAATTCTTGTTACGTACGTGAACTTAGTATAATAGTTGAGATTGACGAAATTTAAGTAAAAATCGTGGGTTTACGATGGCGGTTTTAAATACAAAAACACGATTGTCATGCAACTCTACTTTCTCCCCCCCCCCCCTTTTTTTTTCTCTTCTTTTCTCTCTTTTTTTTTTTTTTTCCCCTGTGAAGCTCATTCAGATCTATCATTACTTGCTTAGTTCGTAATTGCCATACTATGAGGTGAAAATAAATTTGGCGTTCTATTGTGGTACAATATCTTTTAGTATTTTAACGGGCCCCATGTCTCTTAATTTGTATACAGTTTCTTTGTGGAGTTTATTTTGTTTGAGTTTATTCTTTTAAAAATATTTTTAATTAAAATATAAAATTATAAAATTATAAAATTATAAAATATTTTAATGATTCTTTTGTAAGTTAAAAAGAATAACTTAAAAAATTAAAAAAATTTATATCATACAAGCATTTTTTTTAATTTAGACAATCCTACATAATCGGTATTAAAGAACATAATTAATAAATGAAGAGTTTATTATACTAATACTTAATAATAGTAAAAGAGATATGCAATATTATCTATCAATATTATAATTGTTATGTTTAATTCTTCATTTTAATATTTGAATAAAAATAAAAGTAATTAAATAATAAGTATTTTTAATTAATTATTTAAAGATTGAAACTTAAATATAATAGAATAAATAAATTTGTTAATTATTTAATTGAAAATTCAAAAACAAACATAATTATTTAATACTTATTATTCTTCAATTATAAATATCGTCAAACAAATATTTAAATTACCTAAAAAGGGTTGACTACAATAAATCAATACTTAGTTGAATAAAATAGTTTGACACTTTTTTTCTTAAATAATGTATTGGGTTTAAGTTTAATGAACTCTAAATACTGGTTATTTAGACAAAATAATTATGACAATTAGATTATTATCTATTTGCTAAATATATGAAAGATGCAAAATGTGTTTTGTCCGCAAAGTCATTTAATAGTTTATGTATTTATCCATAAAATTATTAATGCAACCTTACATAATAGAAACATATATAATTTTTTTTATTTAATTTGAATGCATTATCAATGTAAAATTTTTTTACACAGACATTCAATCATAAATTGTCACATCAACAAAACTCTTTGACGTAATCACCTACTACTTGAATGGTCATGTAAATAAAAAGTTTTAATTGGATAATAATATAAAAAACTTTTGCACTGATAGAAGTTATGAATTTATTAAGCTGAAAAATATAATTGTACAAACATAAATATAATTGTACAAGCCAATCATAGATTGTTGTATTAATTATTATCTTAATTTTTTGTCCATTTTAATCATAGCTTTTACCCTTTACCTACACGGCCCAAACTTGCTACTTAACCTGCGGTTGTTAATTTAACGTAGAAATTAACGTGTCAAATCTTATGATTTGCTTCACGTTCAAGTTTGGTCACGGTGGATTTATCCTCCTCCTCCTAATCCAGCAAATAGGAATTAAAAAAAAAAAAAAACATGTTTTGGTAGTTTGGTTGGGGACTTCTTGGTGAAGTCAAAAAGGCCATTCGATTGGCTTTGTTGAAAAATGAGAGAATCAGAGTGACATGTGATGTTCGTGGTTTGTTTATTAACTGCAAAATGGTCCCTCACCAGCCAACCCCTTCCTCCCTTAGAACCGTATCGCTGACTGTGACGAGTTCAGACTTTAAAGAGGGCATTGCTTATCCACTTTTGATTGGTTCACATAATTTGATAGTATTTATTTTTCATTTAAAATTTTAAATTTTGAGTATCATAATAAATGGAAAAAAAAAAAAAAAAAACTGAAACTCATGCCTTATGAAACCATTCATCTAGAGGTTAACCCCCGTCAGATGTAAAGAGAAAGTTTCCGGAGTTTGAAACAATGGATTTGTATACATTAGAATGGGCAAAAACTACTCTTGAATCAACAATTCAATTTTCTGTGGTTTTCACATCGGCAATGGGTTGTGTTCATGTTTCAAGGTTTGCTAATATAACATTATGGCTTGGAAGAAATGCTATGTATAATTGCACCTGTCTCAATTCTTTTGATTCTCCCATTTTTTGTAAATAATTATTACAGTCACAACCAACCCACTATATAATCATTGGACCAAAAGGAGTGGGAATCAGCCAGAACTTCAGAACTTGTCGTGGAACATAATAAATATGATTATCGTAATGCAATTGATAGCCGCATGCGCATTACAACATCAGAATCCCAGGAAGATGGAATTGGCCCATAATCTGTTTGACGAAAATACCAGACTTAAAAAATAAAAACGGTGCATGACACACACAAATAAAAAGATTTAATTTATATGCATAATTAGTGCAAAAAAAAAATTATATAGACATCTAATTATATATCATCGTATCAGTAAAGTATTTAATTTAATCACTCACTACTTGAATAATTATATAAATAAAAATATAATTAATTGATTATATAAAAATCTTTTATATTATTAATATGTCAAAATTAAACTCATAAAAATAAAAATGGTGAGAAAAATGGTAGAATAAAATTCAGGTAAAATAGTCTAGATTGAACTACACTTGAACTTGTGTTCTTCAGCAAAATAACTTTTTTACTTCGGTAAATCAAGAAAATATATGTACAACAATAAAATAAAATTTTTTACTAGGTAGGGCTTGCAAATCAAGAACATATAAAACTAAGCGGTTTTTGTGGTGGTGGAGGGGTGAGATAGTGACCAATTTGGTCATTAAATTTTAACTATTAAAATTATAACTAATAGTTGATATTGAAGTTTTATATTATAAAAAAATAATTCTATAATAATTTATATTTGTATTTTTAGTTTTTTTTTTAAAATAATTTTATGTGATTTATCTATTTTATCCTTATTATTGTTTAATTTCTTTGCTGCCACTCCATCCCACCACCACCCCATTTCCAGCACCAGCGCCGAAACCCTCCCCTCGCCCCTTGGGGTGCCACTCGCTGGCCATGGCACCATTGCCAACCCATGCAACACCCCCATCATATGTCGTTGCCTTCCGCCATTGCTACTGCCACTGTCGCTAACCCCTTCCCCCATCCGCAACCCTAACCAAAACTGAATCTTAAGGAATTAGAATGAGACCACCTAGAAACACTCCATTCCAGTAGCCAAACCAAACTCTTCGCCCCCTTTTGTAAACCCACGAATTCAGAGATGGCTATAATTTAATCTAATAGTAGCTACTTGGGCTTTGAATAGCAATAGGGTGGAATAGTAGGGATGGCCTTCTTCGTGCCATCCTCAAAGATCTCTTACATTACATGCTATATCCTTGTTTCAGTGCTTACTTATAGCGTGGGAGGGAGATGGGTTTGGGAATTGGACCATAGATCAATCGAAGAAAATAGGCACATCATTTACTGATCAAAAGTGCTACACATTGAAGTGATTGCCGGCGGAAATGGGGCCAAGTCACTACAAGAGAGGGGAACATAGTTGAAGAAGTGGGGGAAGGAAGGAGGAAGAGGGTTGGAAGAGAAAGTAACAAATGATCAGGATAGAAAAATTATTTTATCATTGTTTGTTATTATAATATTATTAGTGACCAAGTTTATCACAAACTTGCTAAGTCCCACCACAGAATCCGCCTAAAACTAAATAAAGGGTTTTACAACTATTCACTTCTGTTTCCAATTTATTCAGTGAAATAGTGCCTACAACTTGCCTGTTGCCCCTGTCAAGGAAAAAAAAAAAAAAAAAACAGAAGAAGCCTACTAAAATCCATTCTGTCTGGTTTCAGTGGTTAAGTGCATGTTTGAATTTTTTATTAAAATTCTAAAATTATACTTTGAGCAAAAGTTACGAGAATGAAAAATTTATCTAAACCATATTGAAGCTTTCCAAATGAAAATCTAAACATACTACAATTTAGTTAAAACGAGAAAGATCGAACAATTACGCGTATAACATGATATAACAAATATATATAGTAATAATGTTTTGATGCCATATATCCAAATTGACCTCGGATTTCAACACTACACTTTTTACTTAATCTGATGTCTTCCAACATGCATCTTTATGCATTTCATGACCCAACAAGGCCTTTGCGTCGGGCATAAGATACTATGGATAAAAACAAGGATGCACAAGCCATTCCCGCAAGGATCACCACCTAAAGTTATGAATTTGAACTGAAATAAAATTAGAAAAAAGGTACATAATCTCTCTCTCTCTCATCCACACACAACATACATATGACAAAATAAGTTGGTTAGAAGATTTGAACACCTATGTGTACCTACCCATTTAAACATATGTCCGTGACCTTCTTTCCACGTATAAGGAATGTTCATACCAAATATTGCAGCCACCAATGAATATATGGACAGACAAACAGTCCCGGAACTAAGGAAGAGCTCTAGCTGTGTCAAGAAAAAGGATAAACAATAGCAGTAGTATTTAAATACATACACAAGCTAATTATGGCTTTAGCAACAAATGTCTCAGTGCGTCTTTAGGAGTAGGGATATATACAAAACCTCATGAGGAAACACAAAGACCTTGAGAGCTTATTATACCTGAATCAGCTGATTTCTGTGATTGTCAAGCTGCATGCATACATGACATATTATGAAGTGTGTCAATTATAATGGGAAGCTTGTACCTTCTCTATTCTGATAGTACGTTGTAGTAACTTGTGAGAACTTAAAAGCTAGGCAGCAATAAGTTATCTTTCACATGCCCAGAATTTACCTGTATGTTGATGTAATCTTCTGTGTCATCAATATATTCTCGCAACTGAATTGGGGGAAGTATCAAATAGGAAAGTTTATCACTTCATTAGTGTATAACAGAAATCAAATTATAACTGAGTATGAAAGATTGAAAGAAAAATGCAGTTCATACTGTGTTCAATTTATTCAATGTGCCATCGATTTGTATGAAATAGGCCTGCAGATTGCACCATTGTTCAATTTAATCCACCGTAGAGCAATTCATTTAAACCAATAGTATCATGGCAAAATTAAAGTTGAAGACTTTTATAACCTCAAGTAACATTTCAAGCTCCTCAACATTATTCTCCACTTGAACTGTGGTTGTACTTGCTTTGCTTGATCGGTGCATCTTTGAACCTTGATTTGGAGAGCTAAAAAGCCAGTTGGGAGTATCAAAGCTACTTGCCGGCGAAGATGAAATAGCCAATTTTTTTGATAAGTAAAGATCAGCCATGTCATCATCATCATCAAGTAGGTTTTCTAGTTCATCTCTTATCTACAAGCAAGCAGGCAAAGTTAGTGCAAATAGGATAATTCTGGCTTCTAATATGACAGGGAAGGGGAAAATCAGTGATAGGTCTACTAACAATTGTGTAGTCTCTAATTGTTTTTTTAACATACCTTTTGAACTCGATTTGTTAACCTTGTCATGGCACTTTTTAATTTCCGCACTCTGTCCAAATTACGACTGCTAATCTGGATGTAAATGTCATTCAACCAAAATCATGTGGAAGGGAGAGAGGAGTGGAAATTATATCACAATTTTGTGACAACGTATACATGGAAAATCAAACATCAATTAATAAATTCCAGGTTTTATAATGAGAGATTCGGATATGAATGAATATATTAACACAACACTATTTAATAGCTGAATACCATAGTTAACTAATTGTTAACTATAATAATTAATGATGTGTTAATAATATATTAACCTAGTTTATCTAATTTGAGTGCACTAGATTTATGTAAGAACTTTTCATAGATAAATATTAAATATGCAATCTGCACTTCAAGAGCAGAAATTAGTAACTGGTTGTATCCTAAAGGAATTTGTGAAGTCTTTCAGATAGATGCAAACCTCAATCCTAAACAGCTACGCTAAATTAAAAGGATATAATAAATGAAAAGAGAATGAAAGAAATAAAATAATCTATTCCAACTAGAACAAAGACATATTTTGCCGACTAAACAATGTTGTCACGAAACTTCTAAATTTATAAAGAAGTCTCATGTTTAATTGGGTATAACAGGGGAAAGTAACACATCTGAACGAACAGAGAAGGAAGCTAGAGATGATGGGGTCCAAGTTCTGCCCTCATAAGCATTGGGTAAATACAAATTCAGTAGAGCCATATTCTCGTAATCTTGTGCCAATGCGAAAATCTATGAACCAAAAGAAAGATACTTAGGCAAAGGCTTTTACCATAGATGTCAGCTCATCCAAGGCTGGATAAGCAGCAGTCTCTAATTCTCTTGTCCGTGCATCAAGGAAACTGCAAATTGCTTCCAATGCAACTTCTAATGCCCGGAACTCAAACGGAAATTCTACAAGCCATAAGTCCACTTCCCATTATTCCAACAGAAAAAAAAAAAAAAAACATAAACAAGAATTAGAACTTAAATATGTTCCAAAAAAATTAGAATCTAATTTTCATACATTGCCAATATAAAACTTTTTATACTAATAAGTAATCATGTGTTACATCTAAGTTTTGAAATAATTATGATAAGAGTTAAATTCTAATAGTAACCAACCAATAATTAAATTCATAGAATTAAATCCTAAAATCTTTTCCAAATTAATATTTGTATGAGGCTCACCGTTTTCTTCTCCACCTTCACCGTCTTGAGCACAAGGCTCTTCTTCTCCTTGGCCAGTAGCAGTTGATTTTGGCAACCGCCTTCGAAGTTCCTCAACAATCGGCACAACATCATCATCCATTGGGTCTCTAAGCAATACCTACACCATGTACAAAACAGGCATTATAACCTGGGAAAACTGAAAATTCGATTCCATTTCCAAAGGCTGCACTTCTACTTGTTTCATCAAACACTCCAAGAACAAAAGACATACCTCTTCCGCAGTGATAATAGCCTTGATGTGCTGCAAGAACAACCCAAAAACAACCAAAGAAACACTAATAAGTCACCGAACAAAAACAAACCCAAAAGCAAAATAACTTATGGTCTAACATAATTGCCTCCAAGTTGAGAACAATGACTTTCTCTCTTCCCAGAATGGTAGAAGGATATGATAGGAGAGGGTCCAGAATTCGGAGATCTCTTGCATGAATCTCAACCATGCGCATGATAGCATACTTGTCCACATCCAGTACAGTCCCTCTGCCATCATGGTCAAGCAAAATCCAGCTTCTAGAAACAGCAGTTTTCTTCTTACTAGAAGCTTGAAGGTCCATTACAAACCCAGAAGCAAAAGCCATTTGCAAGAATGAATCACCAGTTTACCGCTAACACATCTCCAAAGAGCCTTAAATTAAGGAAGCAAAGGAAAAGAGGGTGCCAAAAACGATGCTTGTGAAGTGGGAAATCCTTGATAATTCAGTGTTTGTAGCAGAGGAAGAGAAGGAGGGGTGGGAATATAGGGAGAAGAAGATGAGGAGGAGGGAAAGAAGATAGTGATGGCATTTGGAGGGATTACAGAGCACTGAAAGGTATCTGCATGGATTGATTTGGTGACAGGTAGTGGGGTTCTGGGTGGCAGTAGAGAGGTTAATTAAAAATATACGCAATAATGCATAACATGGTAGGTCTGAAGGAACAAGATACGTTGGAGGAAAATCATGGTTGGAAGCTTTCCTCTTTTAAATTTTTAATATGTGTAATTTAAAGAGTGGCCCAAAAATAATCCTCTTATAGAAAAACAGAGTAAATACACATTTGAATTGCTGATAAAAATTTTAGAGGCTAAATTGGGTCTTTTAGATTTAAAAATTTTTAAATAATTTTTCATTATTTATAAAGGGAGATATGTTAGTCTTTTTTTACATATTTATATTAGAGTTTAATTAGTATACATTGACAATGTAAAACTGTTTTATACTATTAATCAATAGAAATAGGGGAAAGTAAGAAATAATGGTGGATCCCTAATTATAATGGGTAATTATTTATATGAGTTGGCACTTTTCATTATTTTTATTGGTTGACAATATAAAATTATTTTATACTATCAATGTATTTAAATTAAATTCTTTATATTATTAAAAAATTTTGTATAGAGACACTAATGTTTCTCTTTTTGTGAATGGTGAAAAATTACCCAAAGACTTTTAAATTTTGAGAAATTAATTTATTTTTTTATAATTTTTGTTAAAAATTAAAATAAATATTTACTTAAAAATAAAAAATAGTATCCAAGCAAAATAGTGATATAATATTTTAATACTTAATTAATTTAAACGATTGAGTACTTAATTTTTAAAGTAAAATCTTAAATTTGAATCCCATAAATAAAAAAAAAAATCATGCTTATAAGATCCCCTCTGGCTATCGTTCAAAGAATCTGCAAATGGCTTAATAGAGATTGTGATATCAAGCTCTGTCACACCTTTCTTTCGTGAGGGCAACCGTGCAGCAGACTTTCTTGCTAGTCGATGTTTTGGTCATTCCTTTGAGAAGTGTGATCTTTTACAACCTCCTTCGGAGAATCGGAGTGCCTCTCCTTGACTTACGCGGATTGGCGGATGATGCAGGGGCCGCTATCCCCCGCTTGGTCAACTTAATTTGATTGTTTTGTTTATGGGCGTTAATCCTCTCCATGTATCCAAAATAATAATAATAATAATAGATGTAAAATTTTTTAACGGAATCCATCAATAACATAATTACAATTTAAGGTTATTAAAATATGACTTTTCATATTTTTTTCTAAACAAATTTTTCGAAAAAAAATGTAACCAAAATTATTAGTTATTTACAAATAATTAATAACTAATAATTTTTTACGTATCTAATAATGTCCACAAAAGTGATAATCAAGTAATAGTACTTTATAATTAAATAAATAAAACTCTAGGTTTGCTTTTCCTTTGTGCATTCGTATATGAGTATCGCAGCTAGCAAAAGAGACAAGAAGTCAAAATCATTCGCATAAGAAACGTTATTTTCTTTTGCGCCATAGAAACGTTATTGAGTTGAGGCTCCATCATGGCTTTTCTCTTGGCTTTGATATATTACTATGCCCTTTCTATAAAGTATTAAATGGCTTCTTCTTGTTTCTCTTTAAATGGCCTATTTTTTAAAAAATGGCTTTAAACATTTCAATGGGCCGTTTAACGTTAATTATAAGTTCTTTACTCCCAAGTAGTGCCATTCATCCCAAATAACTAGTATAAATATATAATGATGAATTTGAACAAGATTATAAAAAAGCGTAAATATTTCGTGACAACTAGGGATTTATTTCCAAAACCAAGTGGCCAAAATAGTAAAAATTGTATTTACAGCACAAGTTGATTTCTCTTAAAGATTGAGGTGGTGAAATCTTATATGTCTGATTTATATTTAAAATTTGTTACTTTCATAGAACATTTTCTATATAATCAATATATTATACATGAGTCATATAAGTTGAGCAACTAACATCACTCCATAAAAAATTCGCATAGAAGTTCATTGTTAAGTATTATAATTTCGATTATGCGTAAATAACACTTGTTTCTATTGGAGTTTTATCATTACGTTTGATATAAATTACAAAAACTATATATAAAAAAAAACCATAGAGTTAATTATTTTGTTAAAAGAATGTTCCATCTCATTTTAGTAACTTTGGTTACTAAAATATTCATATTTAGTATTTAATTTTATCTCAAACAAGATTACATTCATAAAAATATATATATAAGAAACTAAAAAAAGGGGGGGTGTCAATGGATTGGAGTATGATTTTGAAGGTAGATGAGGGTGAAATGCTTTTTCAAGAAAACTCTAAGTGGTTAATGTATTTTATTCTTTAATTTTTAAAGAATATCATATATGACAAAGTGACCAAATTCGAATGGTTTTTTAATGTTAAGAGAAGTCTAACAAAGACTCTAATAAAAAATTTGGATTAAATGGAAGATAATTTGATAAAAAGAAGGAAATAAAAACTGAAGGAAAAAAGTTCAAAGGAAATTACTAAAGTAGACGTTGATCTGAATGAGCTTTTGTAAAATTTAAGTTTTTCAGCATAATTAATACATAACATCTTTTTGATTTGTATAACTTACTCCAGCGGTTGAAGTAGCATAATTGTGGATAGCGTATATATCAAGCACAATCTATGAATGAAATCTATATTTATTTTTTGGGAGAATGAAACATAATATTAGCAGCGGCTACTCCCCCTATTGAAAACTTGTTTTATGTATAGTTATGGATAAGTATAAATAGAAATGAGTTTTATATCCTTTATTGATAGATATTTGACATTTTTCCTTTTTTTTTCCTCTCTCTATATGTATTTTTTTAATTTTTTTATTCTTTTTTATAATTTTTTTCTCTTCGCTATGTGTTGGTAGGGACAACCAAAAAACTCGATCTCACATATTCCTGCAGGTAATGCCTGCAACGGGGGGTATGGAGGAAGATTTTGCTTCTACAGATAATAGAAATAGGAATTTTAAATATCCGTACGTTAAATAAGGTAGGGGCAGGGATCACTGTCTATATACTCATATATATTCGATATAAAATTACTATTTTACCTTTAAGTTATTAATTTATTTAGGTTAATATTATTATTATTTAAATTGATTGGACTAAGGTTTAAATCTGTAAGTTGAATTTATTTGTATTTATTATGTATTGGACTAATAGTTGGATTACAATTATGTATTTATTTTTATTTTAAGTATTTTAAGTTGTTGAAATTTAAATTGTGGAATTGGATTAATGTGCTTATTTTGTGCTTATTTTGTATATTTATTTTTATTTTAAGTACCTTAAGTTATTAGAATTTGGATGGTGAAATTGGATTACTATTTATTCTTATTTTAAATATTTTATTATATTGGAATTCCTTTATTTAATTTAATTTTTCAAATTTTTAACATTCCAATGAGTATCTATGGATATCTACGGATACCGATAAATCAACGAGAAAGAAAAAAATGAGCAGCCATGTGGATATGAAGTGGGAGATAAGGACAGATATTCATTCACGGGACGGGAGACGGAGGCTATCCCCTGCCCCTATCCCACCCTGTTGACATCCCTATGTGTTGGGTGTTGAGAGTGTCAGGAATTTAGAAGAGTTTAAACATCATTGCTCAATTATAAGGTGACGTCTTTGGTGCAACGGACAGTGAGTTTTCACCATATAACTTGTCAATCCAATAGATGAGATTTAATAGTATATTAATATACCAATTATCTGTAGTATATGATAATAATTTCTAAAATTTATCTGTATGATCTGAAATTAAATAGAATTTTATTTGCATAATATTGAAATTAAATAGAATTTTTGGAGGATATTTCAAAATCACATAGATAAATTTCAATTACTTTTAAAATACCTGTGATGCATTGTAGTAATTTTTAATTTTATTTGTGTGATTTTAAAATTAAATAAAATTACATCTTTATAATCCTAAAATTAAATAGATGTTTCTGAGAATATTTTAAGATTACATAAATAAATTTTGATCACTTTTAAAATATATTTAATCATAATTCTAAAATTCGATTAAAATTTAAAAGTTATTATAGAACATTATAGATATTTAATATATAAATATATCTTCAAATCATATCCATACGTCATACTACATCTTCTAAAATGGTGCTCTTCGCCCAATTATAAAAGAGCCAGGTTATGAAGGCACATAAATGATGTTATAATGTCACATATGTCAATTTCTAATTGAGTGGACACGAAAATCTGACTGCATCTAGTTAGCAAATATCTTTGTAGGCTTTTGTTGCTTCTCATTTTTCTTGTGTATTTAGGTTTGCTTTTCTTTATTTTATAACTGCTCATAAATATAATATCAAAGAAACAAAATCACCCAAAAAAAAATGTAAGAAACCAATAAAAAATGTTGACACAAAATAAACTAATCATGGAATAATTGATTTTCTTGGCCCCAAATCTTACTAATTCCTCAAAAAACCCAACATGACATCTTCAACCGCAAGCACCCAACAAGCAAACAGTATATTTTGCTTTTAGAATGACAGAAATTCGAAGAACGAATTTGCACTTGCATCACCATTTCTCGCTCCTTTTAGTTAGGTGTGGTTAGGAACATAGTAGAACCAATAGTAGGCATCAAAATGTACTTCAATTGAGGCCGGTTATTTGGACCCTCTCAAAAGATTTGCTGAGAGAGAAGGAAAAAGAGAAAAAAAATAGGTGTAGATCTCATGTCTTTTTGTTTGTGGGTGTTGAAAGTGTAGATGAAATGAATGGTATAAATCTCTTTTTTCGTTTCAATTTTTTCTAAACACGAACTTGACCCAACTATAATCCTGAAGAACAAGCCTAAGATGTGGAAAAATCAACTTTTCAAACTGCAAAATAGACAACTTATGAAGTATGATGCCAAAAATCCAATGTCAAAACTTTGCCTTGCTGATGATGAATGTAAAACCTACCGTCCAGTTACTCCTTAGATAGCTTTTAATATGCCTGATCAGCAGCATGCGCATCTCGTGTTCTTTATTCCATCGCCTTATTCAATGTTTTTTTTTTTTTGGGTCGAGTATCCAATGTTGTTTGCAGTATCCTTGTTAAGTACAACCTAAGCTCAGTTCGTTTTTCCGTGCTTGTCCTTATTATTGCCCAATTTTGGATGTGGACTGTATTATGGCCCAATGCTCGGGCGGACACTCAAACCCTCTTAGCTCCCCCAGTACTTTATTATTTTAATAATGTTATACTAAAAAAATATATTTATTATTAAAGATGGTATATATGCGTGTTAATGTGTGTGTGTGTGTGTGTGTGTGTGTGTTTTTTTTTGACTGTTTGACACAAAGGCTCAAGATGGTTCTCTACCATGCGAGAAGAGCCCCTATTTCTAGCGTTTGAAAAACACAAAGCAAAAGAGAGAACACCATAAACAACACAGCACCTGATAATAAACGTATAGTGACCTTGAACAAGATCAAATCATAAAATTAGTTCAAGAATACAATAATGTCTTTATTCCAATGGCTTCATCGTAATCCCCAAGCCTCCCATTAATCAATACTGAAAGTGCATTTCAAGATCAATGGCCACCACCTCATTTTAATAATTGAGCAATTCAAGCCTGAGCAACCAGCATCTGGTCTGAATATGTATATAAAAGAAGCTATTTTAACTACCCCTTTTTATAAAAATAAAGTATGTAACAAAAATAAATGGAAAATGGGAACAAATTTATCGAAAACTCCAAACTACCCCAAACCAGCCAAAGAGTAATCATAGGCGTACTCCCTAGCACAGTAACGTGGTTGAAAATAATGTTTCCACATCACATTATTCCAGTGTTACAGTCCCACTCTCTTAACTGCTAGTGGCGTTACGTTCTCTGAATTGTGGTTATTTATTTTCTTTCCTTTTCTTTTTGACGAGATATTTTCTTACCTTTCTCTTATCCTACTACTTAAAATGTTTAAGATAATATTATTAGATGACCAATTGAACTCAACAAATCTATTCAAGCCTAGTTTCAAAATCCTTGAACGAAAACTAGGTGTCACCATCCCATTGGTTAAGATAAACAAATAAATCTGTAACCGACCAACTCGGTTCTCACAACGATAAAATAGTACACAGTAAGTGGGCAAAAATAATGCTTTGGTGCGCTAGGGTTTATGGCTGTAGTCACTAGAATTCCCTCTTCGTTCACGTGGCAAGGGGAATTAACGCGTATGCTGAAAGGGAAATCCAACGACATCATGAAACTGCCATCAGTCTCATAAGCGTTTTCCATGATTCACTTCAAGACAACCCACCCTCCATTAAGGCCCCCGGCAAACGATGGCCCTCCACATAAGCTTCGTACACATATGGTATTTCAGAATACTTATGTCATTCTTGTCATCGTGTGGGGCAAACCCTTATTCTTTGGTCAAATGATAGTTTGTTTTTATTCAGTTTTTACTTAAATTTTAGTTAAAAAAAATTATATTTCAAACAGTATGTATTCACCTATTAATATTTTTTATAATTTGAGATGTGGTGATATTTTTGTCTTCAAAAAATCATAATTAAAATTTAATTTTAACTACTTTATATAGTAAATAAAAAATGAAATAGATATGATTGCATTTGTAGCTAAATAATCGGATGCATAATTTATTTTTAGCAATTTCATTCTGATTTTACCTATTTTAATTATATGAAATCCAATCACAATTTAGAACTAGAAAATTATCATTGTTTGGAATCTTAACATTCACTCCAAAAAAAAAAAAAAAAAAGAAGACCATAAATTCGAAGTTAGGTTTGATTTTAATTACAGCAAGCAAGGCAAGGGATTCTCATGACACTGTTACCCTTTTCCTGGGTAGGTTGACCATTCGGGCTTGATTGGCGCAACACAGGTGCCAAAATGAATTTACAGCCAGACAACTAGCACAAAATTTATGACCCATATGCTTGGAAACAAGGTACTATCTCACATTACAAATACATTTATCCAGTTAATTACACTTATCCCTCAAATCATTATTTTAATTAATATTACATGTTGTAATAATCTTCAATATTCTATAAGTTCTGCTCACCCACGATCGCACTGCTTAATGAAAAAACAACCAATCAAAACTCAAAGTGCACGGTATGAATGGTACGCTATCACATCAACGTGTATCTGTCATCCCTCATCCGCATCATACATGATGCATGCTCAAGCACCGGTTCTATTATTCCTCTCGTGTCAAACTGGCGGCACAATTGTCGAGGCATTCCCCAAAACTATATAATGCCGCAGCAGAAAAAAAAACAAAAAAAAAAAGTTAAAAAGAGAGTGTGAGAGAGAGAGAGAACCAGAAATTAAACAAAGGCAATTCTTGCAGGGGGGAGAACATGGATGGAGCTGCTTCCTCTCCCTCTCTCTCTTCTCTCTCTCTCTAAAAAGAGCCAAAGCGAATAACTGAAACCCTAGGGCTCTCTGTGTTCGTTGCTTTAGTTCGAAGCATCGAATTGAATTGAAATTGGATTGGATTTCTCTGTAAATGTGCTTGTCGAGAACGATTCGGACTGTCCATCGCCGGTGACCGACGCCACCGCCGATGAATCAGATTCGCCGGTGGCAGAGGACTCTGATCCTCGCTTTGCTTTCTCTCTCCGTCGTCGCTCCTCTCGTCTTCGTCTCTCACAGGCTCAAATTTCTCACTCCCGACGGTAACGAAAAAATAAATAAATAAATAAATCTCTCAATTCCCTCTCACGCAATCATCTTTGCGTGTTCCGAGTGTTCTATTTCCATTTTTGTGTTTTAATTGACTTGTTGCGTTTCTGTGAATTTCGTTTTCAGGAAGAAGAGAGTTTCTTGATGATTTGTCGAGTGTCGTAAGAATCCTGCTTCTCAAGCCTGATCAGTTTATTTATTTAATTTTTTTAATATTTATTTATTTGAACTGCGTATGTAGTTCAAGCTATTTGGTTGCTAGGAAAGAAAATGAGTACGAGGAAATATAGTGAAAGAATTTTTTTTTATTAAATTTTGATTTAGACTGTTCTAGTTGTCGGTGAGTTGAAAAGTATGCAGACCGACAGCTCAACGGAATTTTTCTTGTGCTTTCTTGGGTTTTAATCTGATATTTTTGGATTTAATTATTTTGACTGGAAGAGATTTGTGTTATGCTTCCTCAGCTGCTGATTGAACTTCTGCAGCTTCTGATTCTCCGCCATGGAAATTGAATTGATTCGTTATTTGTTTACTGCAGACATACAGGACAGATCCTTTGAAGTTGAATGCTATAGAACAGGTAGTGGCAAGATCCCATCATGTGCTAAGTCTTTCATCGTTTTTCCCCTGTGGATTGGAGAATAAAGATATTAATTAATATTTATGCTTGTGATTTGGGTCTTTTTTGGGCAATTCAGGAAGGCGCTGAAGGGTTAGAAGAGCCAAAGCAAGTTGTTTATAAAGAAAATGATTTTGGTTCAACTGTTAGGAACAGTTCAGAAACGATTAATGATTCTGAGGAGGCTACAACTGAGGGGAGCAGAAGTAACCTTTTGGAAATAAATGGTTGGTAGTAGGTGAACTTTATAATTCTTAATTTTTTGGGGTTTTACGTTTTGCCACTTAAGCACTAGCAGTGTATCGCTGCTTGAAAATTTCACTGTTGTCAATTTCAGAATTAGATCATGACGAAAGACAAGCACAGGAAGCTCAGCCGAAAGGATTATCCTCCATGGATGGAGATAAGGTTTTTACTAATTCTTTTGAATTTCTTGTGTTTAAAATTGAGGCCATGTGCTTGCATTTTTTTTTTTTTTTTTGATCTGTAAGGAAAAGTAAAATAAAAAAAAATAGAAATTAGTTTTGATACATTGGCAATGAAAATTATTTTACACAAGGTAATTATTGTAAAAGTCAAATGCTTTTAATGATATGGCAATACATAATTGAATGTTTGTGTAAAAAACTTACATTGATAGTGAATCAAAGTTAAATCCTAAAAAATAACTTATCTATATGCAATATGCATGTTTGAGATTTTTATTTACGTGTAGCAACTTCCTCCACCAAATGTAAATGCTGATTATGGTAATGAATCAGATCCTATGCTTTGACTTTGTTTTTTTTTTGGGACCTCTAGAAGAGTGTACTTATTTATCTGCTTTCTCTTTCCACTAATCTAATAAATACGAGAGTGCAGATTTACTTGACTGGTCTATCATGTAATTCACGAGATAGAGAATGGTTTATTAATTACTGATCTTGTAATGTGGGTGTAAAATTATCTAAAAGCATAGCCTTAAAGTTTTAGTTTCAAACTGAAATTTTAGTTATATGTTTAACTTTAGCTTATTACCTTTAAAGTTTGAACACTCGCTGTTTTGCTTGGACACTATCAATTCATCCCAAGAGGTTGACTTCATCCATTATCTAGGAGGGGAAGTTTGAATGACTTTGAAAATTTAGTTACTCATGAGGTTCACTATGTACCTAAGTAGACTTATATTATTTATACAAAGAATTATGGGAAATATTTAGTTTTCTATGGGAGTCAACTTTTATAAATGAAGCTCAATGTAATCATGTTATATTGATGACAGCAAGATCGCTTTGGTTGCTTTTGGCTTCAATATCCATGGATGGGAGCTAACTTGCTATTGGATTAATTTAAAATAATGCAAGAAATTAGTTATAAGGATGATATGTATTGTTATCTGCTTAGTGGGGAAAGAAAATAACAGTTTAGATTTTTAATTTGTATAAAGTATAAGCAAATTGAAAGCAATCTATGGATTTGTGAAAACTGGGAACTAACTTTCTCGACTTTATAATCAACGGGTACACTGTACACTTTGATTTGTGACCCTGAGCTTTAGATGATCCTAATCAATTTTGGAAAAGAGATTTGCTTGCTACACGTCTGAAAACAATAATGTCATTTTTTGCTGCTCCATGCTTTTAACTATATGCATAGATTTTCATTGGAGAGGCAAATGATGTATAATACAAATGATGTGACAAACTTTATATTTCTTATATGCCTACATATATTTGAGGAATATATAAATGCAATTGGGTCGTGTAGAGAATTTGATCTTAGCAATCTTATATCAATTTGTTAATTTGATTTTTGTTTGCAGGAGAATTTTAGTGCAATGGTTATGCACAATCAGAGTACATACACTCACTCTCAAAGGACAACAGATGAGAATATTGAAGTGATAAGTAAGCAATCTGATCGAAAAGCAACCCAACGCCATCAGATTTCACGATCTCAATCCCATAAAGTGACAAATCAGAAGGTTGAGGAGATTAAGGATCAAATTATTAGAGCCAGAGCATACTTGAGCTTTGCTCCGCCAGGCAGCAACTCTCATTTGGTCAAGGAGTTGAAGCTCCGAATTAAAGAGATGGAACGCTTAGTTGGAGGAGCCATCCAGGACTCAGATCTGTCAAGGAGGTAAAGATTTCTCTGCAACCGCATTTAGTTAAGAAATTATTGCTAGTGGTTACTGAATACAGTGTGTAAAATTGAAGGGAAAACTAATGCTTTGGGCCTTGAAAGATATACCATAACTGCAACTAATTTTCTCTGCTGAATCCATTAAGTTTCAGTTTTACATAAGGATCAATTGAAGCAAATTAGATGTATAAGGTTTCAGTTGAGAAATTAGAAGTGGAGGGGTCACATTATGAAACATGTTTTTCAAAGACCAAAACATAAGTTTTTTCTCAGAAGTTCAGTTTCCAGTCTGTGAAAATCTAGCGACTGCATGTCCTCCAGTACAAAATTAATGATGGAGAAAGTATTCAGTAGAACTTTTGTGTCATATCAACTGTTAAAAGAAAATTAAGATATCTTTCTCAATCTGAAAACAAGTGAAGTTCACAGTGCTTTGCAGAGAATGAGGCACATGGAGGCTTCACTATCTAAAGCCCACCGAGCTTACCCAGATTGCTCTGCTATGGCTGCTAAGCTCCGTGCAATGAATCATAATGCTGAAGAGCAACTTCGTTCTCAGCGATATCAAGCAACATATCTTGTTCATCTGGCTGCAAGGACCACCCCAAAAGGTCTTCACTGTCTTTCTATGCGGCTGACTGCTGATTACTTTGCCCTCAGACCCGAGGAGAGGAAATTCCCAAATGAAAACAAGATTCATGATCCAGAACTTTATCATTATGCTGTCTTCTCTGACAATGTTCTGGCATGTGCAGTGGTTGTTAACTCTACTGTCTCTGCTGCCAAGGTAAATACCTTTTCTTTTCACTTTTTATTCAGTTGCTCTTTGCTTACACTTTTGGCTAATATTGAACCCTGATGCAATGGCTGGAAAAGGAAAAAGTTACTAGCAAATTCAATGCTAATAAGTTTGGCTATCAAGTTATTTCCAACTAGGGAAGTTTATACTTAGTCCCTTAATAACAGGCGATGTCTCTCAAATCTCCTCCATATCAGCAAAAAATGCTTCTCTTCACTTGTTGTAGTAAATGTGTAACACATGATGCTTGTTTTATGTTTGAGCATTTTCTACCTTTGGATTGGGTGATTGTAAGATAAAGAAGTAAGAATGCGTGATTCTGGTACTACTTGTTCTCATTGTCATCCTTTTGTGTCTATTTGGCATTTAGCTTCTAGCTACTTTGGTTACAATTTGAAGCATGACTCTTCAGCCTGACTACCTCAAAAGAGTTACTTAGTGGCAGCTATGGGTGCCACAGAACTTATTGCAGAATCAAGAATCCAAACCAGTAAAAACACAAGAAGATGTATGCTCTTTCATAATGGAATATAACTACTAAATCAAAATTCCTTTAGAATACCTCCCTTATATTTTGACATTCAACACCTATCTCTACTGCTCTTAAAAGTAGATTGATCTATTTTAGAAAGGAAATTTATTGCTAGTAACATCACATTCATTACTAACTAATGAAGAAACAGTGATTTTTCCAGTGAGAAGGAGCTCTTGCTACCTTATCAGCTTTCTCAGCACTTATATAGAGGTGTCTAACTTGTTGCAAATACAAGAGATTCAGTGAGAGAGGAAAGCTATATGAATTACCCTTAAAGTCATTTTTTCCTAGAAAAATGCAGGCCCCTGTGGCTGAAACCGTCTCTTGTCTTGAGTGTTCTTTTTAATTTCTCTGCAGCATAATTATAATATCATCGATTGATTTATGTAGCTGGCCCCATCTAGTGGGATACGGCTTGGTTGTTGCTGTTGGCCTCTATATAGTGGTGAGAAAGCTTGACAATAACTTTTAAATTGCAGGAGGAGGAGAAACTTGTTTTCCATGTAGTGACCAATTCACTATACTTTCCAGCAATCTCAATGTGGTTCTTATTAAACCCTCCTGGCAAAGCCACAGTCCACATACAGAGCCTAGACAACTTAGAATGGTTGTCCAAGTACAACACCTTCAAGAAACATAATTCTAGTGATCCAAGATATACTTCCGAATTGAACTACCTGCGTTTTTACCTGCCAGAAATCTTCCCTGCTCTAAATAGGATTGTGCTTTTTGACCATGATGTGGTGGTGCAACAAGATCTCAGTGGATTATGGAATGCTAATATGAATGGAAAAGTAATTGCAGCAGTTGGGACTTGTGAGGAAGGTGAAACTTCATTTCATAGGATGGATATGTTCATAAACTTCTCAGATCCATTCATTGCAAAGAAGTTTGATGTCAATGCTTGCACATGGGCATTTGGGATGAATTTGTTTGATTTGCACCAGTGGAGGAGACATAATTTAACTGCTGTCTATCACAAATATCTGCAAATGGTATAGTTAAAGAAATGTCTTTGCTTTGTTGTAGGCTTCTAGTTCATTTTATTTTATTTTATTCAGACAGAATTTTTTTTTTTTGGTAGGCTTCTCGTTTAATTGCAGCTAGATGGAGCACAAAATTCAATTTATTGACTCAATGACATTCTAACGTAATGTGTTTGTGTTGGTGATTGGTTGCAGGGTTCTAAGAGGCCATTGTTTAACATTGGAAGTCTGCCTATAGGCTGGCTCACCTTTTATCACAAGACAATGGTTTTGGACAGACGGTGGCAAGTTCTTGGCCTTGGTTATGACTCGGGTGTCAATAGAAATGAGATCGAGCGGGCTGCTGTTATACACTATGATGGAATTAGGAAGCCATGGTTGGATATTGCGATGGGAAGATATAAGAATTATTGGACCAAATTTGTTAATTTTGATCACCCTTTTTTGCAACGGTGCAATCTCCAGGAGTAGCCCGAAATCCACAACTGTTGCTTTACCTGGCTTGTGTTGTATACTAGTTCGATAGCACATAAATTGCCTGCTTCAGTCGATTCTTTCTTTGTGCTTGGCATTCTTCTTGTAAAGCCCTTCATAGCTTATCAAAATTTTCCACCCATACCTTTTTAGAAGCTTAGCTAATTTGATATTGACAATGAAGATGAAATAAACATCACATAGGCATTTTAGTTGCTTGCAGATGCTATTGGTTGTTGTGTACAGAATTCATCTCCGTCCTCTATTAGGTTATGCCTCTGTTCTTTGCCATTAATTTACGCGCAGGGTGGGACCTAAGTTATATTTGTGACTTTGAGGAGCAAATTTACATAATTTTTGAAAATGAATGGCTGCCATTTGAATTGTTCCAAGTTCCAACGCTGATACCTTGGTATCATGTTGTGCTCAAGTGTTATTCATGTTCGCCGCGTATATGACCTTAGGTATCAATATATGTTTGTTATTTGTTCGTCACCAACAATTTTTAAGTATTTACTTGTTATAAATCGGGAGCGGAGAGGTGAAGCTTCGATTATGTGAGTGGAATATTGGGCATCAAACAGATTATGTGACACGTGGAAAGAATTTATTGGGTTTTTGCAGATAGGGATATCGAACGTGGGGTTTTCGCTCTATCCACGATGTGTGGTGCACGGGCTGACGATGCACCAATAATAAATAAATAAAATTTGACAGATTTGCCAAATTCATACGAAATAAACTACCAGCGTTCTGGAAAGAAGTTGCCTAGCCATACACCGAATCACTACTGAAGAAAAATGGCAGCCATCTTTGCTAGCCCCACAGCACCATCGATCACCCGCGCAGGTCTTGTGCACAAGCGACCTCTTGGGGTCTCATCCTCCACCGTTCTTGGTAAGTTTTTCCTTAATTTCCGATAATATGTCTTCTTTCTGGATCTCATGTCTCATCTCTTTTCATGTATAAAATAATTAGCAATTTCAGAGACATACATGTTTAAACTGCTAGCTGGGCTTTGGATGGTGTTGATTGTTGTACTTTAAAGGCAGAGACATACATGTTTAAACTGGTAGTTGAGTTTTGGATGATGATGTTTGTTGAATCAAACCTTATTGTTGAATTAACTGACATCATTCATTTGTCGGAAACATGATTGTATAGGGTTGCCGGCAATGGCTAATGTGGGAAGGGTGAGTTGCTCCGTGGAGGGAAAACCTTCTGTGCAGGAAAGCAGCTCAAACATGGGGATGGGGGCATCCTTGATGGCAGCTGCTTTCGCTGCAGCCATGTCCAGCCCAGCCATGGCTTTGGTGGATGAGCGGCTGAGCACTGAAGGAACAGGCCTTCCCTTTGGTCTCAGCAACAACCTCCTTGGTTGGATCCTGTTCGTTGTCTTTGGTCTTACATGGGCTCTCTACTTTGTCTACACCTCAGGTCTTGAAGAGGATGAAGAGTCCGGATTGTCCCTCTAAAGCCTGAGTGATGATGCATAGTAGAAATTGCAAAGAGTTCAGTCCTTTTCTGTTGTATTAAAAAACTACTTGTGTATCTGCTTCAACTTCTAAGATATTGATTTCCTCTTATCTGAAACTTTCTCATCCTTCTTTAGTTGCTTGTTTTAGTTGCTTCATTTGCTACACTAACGCGTCATCTATTGAATTCCTGCCTTGGAAGTGGCAAGTGGACGAGCAGAGGGATCGTATTTGGTGCTTATAGCATCCATACGAATAGGATAACTGGAAACAAAGGGATCATATTTATTAAGACTTGGTAGTAGTTGCATTGCAACTACAAAAATTGGGATTTTCGGGGGTGAAAATAAAAACAAAGTCAGCTAATATAATCACCATTGCAGTTTCTTTGTATAGAACTCTATTGCAAAATTGTAATATTACAAGCTGCAAGCAGTTGCAGTTTCGAACTTAAAACCTATCTTTTTTGTTTTTTTATTTTTTTGGTGTTTAGGAGGGGCAAACCTATCATCATTTCATTAACACGTACACCGTTAACCCAATTAACCAGTAAGCCGCGAAAACACTTATAAAGGAGGTATGTGCTTTGTCTTTCAGATACATTATCTCTATACTTTCATATATACAATGGATTGGTATGGCACATTAGTCATGATAATGAAATTTATTATTCTGTATAAAGTCTAGCATGAATGGGTATTACCAAAGCTCAAAGCTCCCAATCTTTTGCGAGTTGTATGACTGAGCTCATTGACTAATGACTATGAAAATGCTTTCTATGATGAACTAAAACCGCTATTTTTTCGCTAACTTGTAGACAACCCTTTAACCAATGGTCGAAGATTTGATCAAATTATAAGTTAAAAGGTCTGATTCAAACATTATTTTCAAATATAAGCTTTCTCGTTTGGAATATAAGCAGCCAGTCCTACATGTGCTAACATTTTCAAGTTACCCACCTCATCAAAAAAAAAAAAAAAAAAAATTCAAGTTTCCGTAATCGTTTTAGTCCAGAGCTGAAGTTTATTTACTACCATTTAGCTGCCAAATTTGACTTTACAAGCAATAACATTCAAAAATACTATTCAACTATGACATTTAAAAAAAAACTATTCAACTAAATTTTTTTTATCGGAATTCTCAACAGAAATTACAAAAATTATTAGATAAAATAAAATTCTATTTATTTAGTCAGAAATTAATAAGATATTACATTTGAGTATTTGACATTTTTCACAACTCAATAATTTCTAAGTAAAATTGAGAAACTTTAGCCTTATGGAGAATCAATCAAAAGGCACACATTTGATAACCAATCACCGCGTTCCAAACTTTTAAAAAAGAAAAGAAAATCACAGAATCCAAAATTTTCGACCAAAATAGTTAGACCACGCTAAGCTCTCAAGAAACGGGAATCAGTGACGAAAACAGAGGGAGCGATGGCAATGGCAATGGCTACTTCTCTGAGTCTCACTATCACAACCCCAAAGAAGCTTTCTTCCCTCTCTTCCCCAACACTTCACACTCTCTTCTCCAAAACCCTTCCCCTCTCTCCCTCTCCCTCACCCTCACCAACACCCACACCCTCCTCTCTCTCCTTCCGCAAAACCCTATTCCCTCCCTCCCAATCCCACCACCACCCCCGCGCCTTCTCCGTCATCGCCTCCTCCTCCGCCGCCGACTCCCAGAACTACGACTTCGACCTCTTCACCATCGGCGCCGGCAGCGGCGGCGTCCGCGCGTCCCGCTTCGCAGCCAATTACGGCGCCTCCGTCGCCATCTGCGAGCTTCCTTTCTCCACCATCTCCTCCGACACCACTGGCGGCGTCGGCGGAACGTGAGTATTCATAACACTGTAGCTTCATCAATGATTGAATTTGAGATTTTCATGCATTAGTAATCCTTGATTATGTGCGAGTTGTGTGTGTGTGTGTGTGTGTGTGTGTGTGTGTGTGTGTGTTTTTGTCCCAAGCATGCGAATGATTCTGTTTGTGTGTGTGTGTGTTTTTTTTTTTTTTTTCTTTTTTCCCCTTTTTTTGGTATTGTCCAATGCCAGATGTGTGTTGAGGGGATGCGTGCCGAAGAAGCTGCTTGTGTACTCGTCGAAATTCTCTCATGAGTTTGAGGAGAGTAACGGTTTTGGATGGAAGTATGAGAGTGAGCCCAGGCATGATTGGAGTACTTTGATGGCTAATAAGAATGCCGAGTTACAGCGCCTCACTGGTATCTACAAGAATATCTTGAAGAATGCTAATGTCAAGTTGATTGAAGGCCGTGGAAAGGTGGGGCTGATTCTTTGGATTTGATCCAATAATCCATATAACATGTTTGGATTTGATTGTTTTGAGGGAAAAAAACACTTTTTTAGAAAGCTTTCTCGTGCAGCTTTTGATTATAAGTTATTTTGTATACAAAATGAGTTAATGCCAGCACACTATATATTAAATAGGTTTCTGATTGGAATGGAGAAAGTGTTTGTTTATAGTCTATGGTGTTAATGATTTTGTAACGCACTCCCAGATTGTAGGTCCTCACACAGTTGATGTTGATGGGAAGCTATATTCGGCCAAACACATTCTAGTTTCAGTAGGGGGACGCCCCTTCATTCCTGATATCCCTGGAAGTGAACATGCGATAGATTCTGATGCTGCCCTTGATTTGCCTTCTAAACCTGAGAAAATAGCTATTGTTGGGGGTGGTTACATTGCACTGGAGTTTGCTGGTATATTCAATGGTTTGAAAAGCGAGGTTCATGTATTTATACGGCAAAAAAAAGTTTTGCGGGGATTTGATGAAGAGGTAAACAACCTTGGTGATACTACACAATTGAGTGGCTACCACATAATGCTCTTTCGTCACATTCAAATTATGAACTGTGTCTGCAGATCAGAGATTTTGTTGCGGAACAGATGTCTCTAAGAGGTATTGAGTTCCATACTGAGGAGTCTCCCCAAGCTATTGTGAAGTCAGCTGATGGTTCATTGTCCTTGAAGACCAACAAGGGTACAGTGGAAGGTTTCTCACACATTATGTTTGCAACTGGTCGCAGACCTAATACTAAGGTATGAATTATATGTTTTTATTTTTCCATGCAGTATGTTTGAACACTCAATTCAGTGCTGAAAATGAAAATTTTCAGTGTTGAAAGTATAGCCTTAATTTCCTTTAATACACATTCAGGATTTAAAATACAAGCCTTTTCAAACATTATAAATTCAGTTCAGTGTTTAATTTTCCAATGGATATCCAGTGTTGAAAGATCATCAAAGGTTTTGGAACTTTTGTGCTCCAGGGTATTACGCACACTACTTAGTTGGCTTGGTTTTCTTAAGTGTTGCTTGATCTTGAGGTTTCTTACTTCAATTTGCCTGTAAAACTGTATTTTCTATTTTTTGCATGGAGTAGAAAGAGAGAATATAGTAGATGTATTTATGACATGCAACTTCATTGCAGAATATAGGACTGGAGTCTGTTGGTGTGAAAACATCTAAAACTGGTGCAATAGAGGTAGTTTACACTTTTCTTTGGTTTTTCGTGGAATACTTATCCATGTGATCAATCATTCTCACTGTTCTGCTTCTTTGCATTCCCATTCATCCAGGTTAATGAATATTCTCAATCATCAGTTCCTTCACTTTGGGCAGTTGGTGATGTTACAGATAGGTTAAATCTCACTCCAGTTGCTTTGATGGAGGGAATGGCATTAGCAAAAACGCTGTTTCAGAATGAGCCAACAAAACCTGATTATAGGTATCTGTTGCATAAGGCATCATGCAATAAGTCTTTTTACTGTCAAATAATTAGAGTGTGCATTGTAATTTAAGTGCGTAGCTTTAAGCTGGACTAGATAATCTGGGATGGGTGGGATTCTTATACAGAAAATCATTGATAACCCTTTGGTAGAATGATTGAAAATGGGGGTCAGGGGAGTTAAGTTTGTATTAGATATAGCTTTTGTCCTGCCGAATTACTGTTTGTTTTTCCTGCTAACATTATCTTGACATTTTTTGAAATTCACTACTGGCCAAATCTGTTAAAAGTTAAAACACTCAATATACTCAATCCACAACCTTCACTATTTTATTGTAACAAAGCTGTATTACTTATGAAAGTATCTCATGTCTGGCCTAAAGTCCACATTTTTGTTACATTTATGGTGATGCAATCAGTGAGATTTTACACATGTATATCGTCAAATGTTCTTAATTCTTATAAAAAGTTATTACCTTGAACCCAACCATTTAAATTGAGTTGCATAATTATCGTCATGATCATGCATGCCGAATGTTAAAAATCTGTAGAATTATAAATACGAAAACATGTTTTTTTTTTATTATTAAGAGTATTTTTTTGGAATAAATTTATGATAATTACGAAATAAATCTCAGATTAATTTAAAATTTTATGAGCATGATATGCATGAAATTGATAACCGATGGTGGATTAATTTTGTGAGCAATTCAATTGTATAAGATTGGTTTTGATTTATACTAATATCAATGGCTCTTGCTCATGTCAATATTTGTATAACGGAATTCATGAAACCGATTTTTTCTTAAGAATAAACGTTCGATCTTGAATTATTTTACATATTAGAAAAGTTTAGAACAGAGCTTGATATTTCATTCATTAGTGCATATTTTATGTATTAGCTCTGTGTCACTTTTCCTTTTAATCTTAACTTGATTGCTAAATTCTTGATTAGTGCTAACGTATAGCTATTTTATTTTTGTAACTCGTAGCTTCCTAACTGAGTTATTTTATGTTCCTCCTTTTTCAAGATATGTTCCTTCTGCTGTGTTTTCCCAACCACCAATTGGACAAGTTGGTCTTACTGAGGAACAGGTGACAGGATTATGACTCATCTGAATCCATTGAGATTAATGATCTTCCTGCAGATTTATCGATGTATAACATTGTTGATGGTTTATGCAGGCTGTTGAACAATATGGTGATGTTGACATCTTCACAGCAAATTTCAGGCCACTAAAGGCTACTCTCTCTGGTCTACCAGACCGGACTTTCATGAAATTAATAGTCTGTGCAAAAACAAATAAAGTTCTGGGTTTGCACATGTGTGGAGAAGATTCTCCTGAAATTGTGCAGGTTCTTGCAGTTGTTGCTACAGTTGTTTCTAAATTTCTTTTGGTAATGATTTGTGAATTTTCAATTCACTTAGTTTTACAATTGCTTAAACCAGGGATTTGCGGTTGCCATTAAAGCTGGCTTGACTAAGGCAGACTTTGATGCTACTGTGGGTATTCACCCAACCGCAGCTGAGGAATTTGTTACCATGAGGACTCCCACTAGGAAGATTCGAAAGAGCCATCCTTCTGAGGTTAGTCAAGGACTCCCAGGAGCTTGTCTTTGATTCTCATCTTGGGACAATTGATGCCCTGTATTCTGGACAACAAACTGAACACTTTAATGACGGAACGAATAATAAACCACACTGCCACCCCCTTCCCACAACCAAAAAAAAGACTGCAGCCTTGTACAGCTAATTAGATGCTTGACTCTATCATATCAACAGCTTATGCAGTCTTTTATCCTGGAGTTTTTGGAGTGGTTGTGGGTGCGTTTAGTCTAGCTTTGAGCCTTTGAGACAGTAAATTCATTCAAATTGAGAAACCATGTGATGAATTATTATGATGCTAGTCTGTTAATATTTGCCGCATCTGAAGAAAGTCTGTACAATAAACTTCTGCATGAGTAATGATTGTTCTGTTTAATTTATTCCAGGGAAAGACTGATTCTGAAGTGAAAGCTGTGGCAGGGACTTAACATCGTTACTCTGCTACAATAGTCAAGCTTAACGAAACCAGCTAGTGCCTTAAGGTAAAGATGAAATTATACTTTTAGAAAAGTACCTGTGCTATATTCCCAAAATGTTAAGGTTCTTGCTCTTACTCTACAAGCATAATTCAGGGGTTTCAGTTACATGAGTAATGTGCTTCCCTTTGCTTATAATGTAGAAATTCTTGGTGTAATAGGGCAGAAAAATAAGTTTTGTAGTGCAATGGAGCTGCTATGTTTTAATATAAGTAGTATCACATATGAAATTATAAGTTGATAATTAATTTCAGTTCCTGACAATGTAGTTGTCTTCTGTATAATGTTGTACCAAGCAGATTGTCATTATGTGAAAATGGCTTAGTAATCAAAATCTTGGGAATTTTTTCAGAATGATCTGTGGCAGCCGAGCTTTTCACGAGAACAACACATGACATATCCCATTGAGGTCCGTTTGGAATGATTCTTTGATTTACAATGTAATTATACCATATGGTTGAGTCACAAAGGAGGCGAATGCGCCAGTTGTAATTTAACTTGGTTTCTCTTTCACCCCCAACCTTTCCTCGGACAAGTAAAGATGAATATCAGATGAGGGTATTTGATCTCAAAAATAATGTGATTGACTGGACTATGATCTCAAAAATTTGATCTCACTCAATGACAATGGTTGAACCTCATGTTTTGGCCATCCGAACAGTCTCTCCTACTCTGGGGACTCTAGGAAAAGAAACCAAAAAAGCGTAGCATCGCGATTACTTTACACTTTCTTTTGTCTTCTCATTACCGATATCTTCCTTCCATGATATGGTGTTGGCAGATGCGTTCCTTTTCCAGAGGGCTTCAAGCCTGAAAAGCTATGTAAAGATGGAGCTTCCAAATAACCCAACAATATGTGCTATAGGTACTAATGCTGGTTGACTCAAGTGATTTATTATTATTATTATTGTTTTCAATAATTATAACATGCTCAAGAAGAGAGTACAAAACAAGACCCAAAGCACATAAAATCAAAAGCTGCACAAAGTATACAAACATAGGCCTAAAGCTTCCATCATGTCAGCGCCAAAGACATCTTTAATGAAAATTTAAGACATACCAAGTGTGTGTTTGGATTAGAGTTTACTTATTAGGATATGTATAAAATTGATTTTGATTAAAAGTAAGTTAGTGTCAATATAATTTATGTTTGGTTGCTTTTACATTAGAAGTGATTATGTCAAAACGAATATTGTTTGGATGATATTAGCCAAAATCACTTTTGAACATAAAATTATTATATAAGGGCATGAATTTTATATTATATTTTTAATATTAATTTTTTATATCAATGTTATTTTTAAGATATTTGAATATTAATATTATTATAGGAAAATTTATATAAATATTATTGAGATATTGTATAAATTTTATTATGAATATTATAAATAAAATTATGTAAATATTTTTTAAGATGATATATAAATATTGTTTTTCTCATTTTTTTTTTAACTTTTTTCTAATTCTTTTGTTGACATACATAAACATTTTAGAAAGTAAATAAACTCACCAACAGCCAGCCTTAATAATAATAACAATAAACAAATAAATATATATGGGACCATTAAACAAAAAGAGGAAAAAAAATTATCATACAAAAATAAAGCACCCCTATCCAAAAACCTACAAGTTATACCCCTCAGAAAAAAAAAAAAAAGGTATCCCACATCCCCTTCCTCCAAACCCCTGTGCGCGCCCCCCCACCCCACCACCAAAAAACAACCCCTCACAAAGTTGCCCCGAAGAAAAATGAAGAGATAACACAACATTTGCTTCGAAAGAGACAAAGAGAGCAAGAACATAGATAGGCTCTAAACAAGCAGAGGTTGGGTTTGGGTTTACTGGGTGAGTGTAGATGGTGATAGTGGCAGGTGGTTGTTCAAATCCGAAAGCGGGGAGGCAACGGTGGACGCGGTGATGGTCATGATACAGAGCTGTGGTGAGGAACAAAACCACACAGAAGCTTTCTTCTATCTTGCTTTCTCTGGAAAGTTAAAGTTGGTAGAAAAGAATTAAAGTCCAACAAAAAATCCCCCAACGGCCAAATGTTAACTCAGAAGCAACAAATATTTGCTTCTAGGTGAATGGGGGTTTGAGAAGAAAATCCGTTGAAGTTGGAGGAATATGAAAACACCCAAACAAATAAAGTTATGCGTTCGAGGAACTTCGACCGACGTTTGAGCTTCAAAACGCCAAAACAAACATAAATCCTTTTCCTGTGTCTGGGTATTACTCGACATTGCGAAAGGCTTCAAGTAAACACATGATCGATTAGGATAAACACCATCACTCTTTCTTTATATCAACCTTCAATAAACTTCACCTTCATAGAATTCAAATGGATCCTCTTATATCAAAAATCCATATGACTTTGTTATGTATTATTTTTAATTATTGATCAAGAATGTGAGACCAAGTCTGGGACTCACAAAAAAATTTAATTAATAACAAAAAATAACATATGATAAGATCATATAAATTTTTTATATGAGAGGATCCATTTTCCTAAAACACACATAGAAAACTTTTACTGATCATCAAACCACCCCAATAAAGAATATCCCTATTTACAAACACATTTTAGGTAACAATATAAGCATTTCTATCCAAGCCATCATATATTTCAGCATTCAAATCGTAAGGTCCAGATCTTAAAGTCAACTCTAATCATGTTAGAAAATTGCTCATGATATGTATACTTACTCAAATACACAAAGCCAAATGACGAGGCCCCCAGTCCCCCACGAATTTTGTTTCATATCAGAAAAAAGACTTGCTCAACTCCCACACGCCAAATGCCTAAATCCCATATCCGTATCTATCAATTCTGGAAAGGGCTCACCCGCTGATAATTTGCATATGCCTTATCCATCAAATCCGGTAAATGCTTATTCTTTGCCAATCATGTATGTGTATATATATAAACCACCAAGGAAGTGAATCACTCGATCCCTGATCTAATGGAAAAATAATCCATGAACTTATTTCCTTTTAACAAAGTTTTGGATTTGAGTATTATGAATAGAAAAAGAAATTAATATCAGAAGAGCTTTATTTCCGTAATAAATTGACTTAGGAGAGTTTTACTCTAAGTCAACTCGATTCGTGTTAGATTAGTTGGAATAGTGGACTCTAGTTCCACTGGTAGCCTATTCCTAAAAAAAAATGTGCTATAGGCTTGTTATAACCACCAAAACGGGTGGTAAAAAAAAAAGGCATACATAATTCCTCATGTGCTATAGGTGATGTCTGTTTTTTTGCAGACTCTTGTTCTTTTGTGGGCGCATTTTGCTATCATGTCGTGGGTAATATTGGTGGTTCATTTAAGATGTGGGTGGTGAAGTTAATTTTTCACATGGTTGGATGTCTGCTGTGCAAAGTTTGGTTGCTTACTTTTGTACCAGTTGAGTTTGATGATGCACTTCGTGAATGGATAATTTGTTAATTGATTCACCGGGAATGGATGATAGGTTGCAAGGTGTCTTTGTTGATCATCGAGAATCTAAAGGCTTCGGGGGCTTTATGTTTTCCTCATATATAGGTGTCCTCTTGATATCACAGGAGTTGTTTTGTGTTGGCACGTGGGGTGGTTTTGGAGTGTTACGTATGTGAAGTTGCCTAGCGTTTATTTTTCTGCTTTATCTTTTCCGTTGGCTCTGAACTGATGCGTCAAACTTTTGTTTGCTCCCCTTTTCTTTTCTTGAGGGATTTTGAGCACTTTTTCACTTATTGAAAAAAAAAGAAAAGAAAGGTTTATTGTAACCACCATGTTACATATTTAGTCACGTCAAATAACAACTCAACAACTGTCTAAAACTAAAACCCAGGCAACGAAACTAAATCGGTCTTTGAGCAAGCATCACCTTGCAGCACTTGTACATGTGCTATGCACATTAGCTAGTCAATAATAGTATAACACCTCCACAGTTTCACTATGATAAAATCAAGTGCGCCTAGCGCCTAGCCAAGAACTCTTTTAAGAATCTGCAAAAACTATGAGTATTAGATGTTGAGTTGCTTGAGATGGTGAACCATGTCTTGAGGGTGATCGACGAATTTTGGGCGATCGGCTTGCTTCCAGCGTCCATCTGGGCCCTTGACCAAGCCCTTGTTCAAATCTTGCCACCACTCTGGTGGCACCGACAGTTCATCTTTCACAAAGTCACAGCTCTTGTTCACCAAAGCTACGTCCCTCCCAGTCGCTGACTTAAATCCAAGATTGCTCCCGTGGTATCTACGCATCATCAAACACATATATTAATTTTGCCAATCCGAATAATCAACTTTCTTGTGTTGTGTGCATTATTATAATGAACAGTTTCAAACTCCACTCCTTAATTAACTACTCACTTCAGATACAAAAGTCAGCAATGTATATCGTCACCAGATTGAAGTTAAAATATTGATTTAGTAGTTAGCTAACTTGCCCCACTTGGCACTTTTAATTATCATCTTATCTTATCAGCACAAAGCCACATTGTATCTATCTACCCTGAATTTATAACGATTATTAATTACATCAGTTTTTGAAATGCCTTTCATACAATACAATCTCACATGTTCTCCCGATCTATGTAAACGGTTGTGTTAATCTTACAATATACTACGTATAGACAAGACATGACACGAAACCTCACCTATTAAAAGCGCTTACTAAACTAGTTTCCCAGTATTCCAAAAGTTTAGGTGATTTCGCCTACATATTTTGACGGTTCCAAACACCATGTCCAAAACTTTGACTAACACAATAATTGTTTGCACGTCGCATCAGATTGCCACGCAGTTATGGACAGATAAGGATTCAACATTAAATATAAAACTAGATGTTTCCTAGTTTAAAAATTAAAGAAAAAGTTAATAAGTTCCTCTAAGAAAGCAGTTAAAAAAATTAAATAAATAAATACATAAATAATACAAGGAGAAGTAAATGAACTCTCTTCGAGCACATGCATTTATTTTATTTATTAGAATTTTAAATAGTTTTCTTATAATATTGGTTAACAAAAAATCAAATGTGCACACTTTTAATGAACGTTCGTACTGCTAAAGAAGTTCAGCCTAGACAGGCCTTTTCTACCATGACATTCATCAATAATTGAATTTAAACTTTCACCAATATCTTTTTCAATCAACGAGTTAAAAAAAAAAGGTCAAATCAAAATATGCAAACCAAAAGCTTCAACACCTTGATTGCGTGAAAAAATTTGCAGCTGTCTAGCCACGTCATTAGTCCTTATCTTTTTAAGGTATATATACATTTGAGAAAGAATGTATAAATAATTGATGATTTCGATTACATTTTTAATTATGACAAAACAAAATTATATTTTTAGTGAATAGGGTAAATATGATAAAATAATTAATAAAAAATAAAAAAATTCTTTTATCAAATTTATTAGGACATAATTGAACCAATAATGTAACTAAAATCCCTATTTATTTATCCGTGATTTTACTTATATCAAAACAGGTGTTCATGAAAATTATGTTCACCTAACACTGTTGATCTTTTAAAACTATTGGTGGTAGGTCCTAGCTATTATTTACGGTGATAAAGACTGAAAGCTCCTTCCGGGACCGGGCTCAATGCGTCCCTGCCCCGCATAACAAAGTCTATGTTCTTTAAGATTAGATTCATATTCGTATATTTTCTGAACTCATTATCCGAAATAGAAAAGAGGGAAATTAGTTCTTATACAGGATCCATTCAGTATGGGGAGTTATCTACACAAAGAGTAGTGCACATTTGCGGTAAATTGGTGCGCAAACACAGGTGTAAATAACTTGACACAAGGAAGAAAATTAGTGCGGGACTCAAGTAACTATAATCACTCAAATCCAAAATCAGAAAGGACCATAAGAACACAACAACTAACCAACTAAACAGAATTAATAATAATAATAATAATAATAATAATAATCATAGCAAAGATGCATATTTAAAATGTTTGGAGAAAGTCCTGGATGTTACGAGAGTTTTTTTTTTTCTTAAGTGATGTTATATTTCTTTTACATTTTGACACTTTAACTTTATAAATCATCATTATTTTTCACTTTTATTATATTTTTAATGCAATAACCGAAGTTGTTTTGAATTAAACACTCACCCGTCGAGCAAATGCAAATGAGCCTCCAAGTTATGTGCACAATAACTACCACCACTGGGATTCAAGTCTGGCGATTTCTTATGGTCCAACTCCAATTCCACACCAACATGGTTGTAACTCCAAGGCAAGCCCTGCGCCATATTGGAGAGCCACGACGGGGAGTTCTCATTGATGATGAAGCCTGGTGACTTGGGCACGATGTCATGAGTGTTGATAACCCTCAGCACCTTCACCCCGTGCTTAGACTCCAACCTCTCCTTGAACCTCAAGTTCCCCACCCTTGGCCCCGCAAACGTTATAACCGAGACATGCACACCACTACCATTCTTCACATTCAACCCGGTTTCTGCTATGTCAAAGGCACTCAATATAGCCAAGGCGCTCCCCAAGCTGTGCCCTGTGATGGTGACACTGACTTCCTCCTCTTGGTACCTCTCCACCAACCGTTTCACCTCCGAAAGAACCTGTGTGGTAGGAATCGTTGAGTTAGGCAAAAAGGAGGTAGCAATTATTGAGAAATTCTTGGATTCTCAATGGAGGAATCCACATAAATCTTGCACTATTAAATTACTTTGGAAAATAAGAAAGGTGATTGGACTAATACAGATAGGTGGTGGATATCACGTGGAGGAAAAAAGATATTTCCTCGCAAGAATTTTTAGTAATTATTAGTTAGGTAATTGCAAATAATTATTTATATAATTAAGAGAGTTTTTCTAATCAATATCTTAAGTTAATTGCATATAGTTTATTATTAGGTTTTTTAAATTTAATGTATTGAAGATTTAAATATTTTCATCTTTCAATCAATTTTTTTTTAACAATACACTTAAAACATTGATTAAATTAAAATAAGCTATTATTTTGATCCTTGAAAAATTAGGTTGATGTCAATTTAGTTTTTATAAGACAAGTGACATAATATAATTCTTGAAAGACAGAAGGTGTTAATTTAGTTGTCGAAAACAAGAAATGAAGACAGAAACATGATTTTATTATTATTATTATTATTATTTTTACAAAATTCTTAAAATAGTAAATACAAGAAATAAAAATAAAAATTAAACAGATCCTCTATGGGTCTATTTAGTTTTTTTTTTTATTTTTTTATTTTTAGTTTTAATTACAAAAATATCATCTTATTTTTAATTTATTTACTATTTTTAGAATTTTATGAACCAAATAATAAAGATAAGAAAATTTAGATTCCTGTTTTTATTTTTTATTTTCAATATTTCTTTTATAAAATTCTAAAAATAAGAAATAAAATAATCAAGTGGCATCACAATAATGGTTAAGAGATGGAAGTTAACAACAAAACTAACTTAATGTCAGTTAAAATTATTTGAGAACTTATTTAAGGTTAGAAGTCTCTAAATGACTAAATTAATGGGCTCATTTGCATGAGCTTTTAAGTAAATTTCTTTTTGATTAACTGATCTTTTAAAATATAAAAGTCATTTTATGTTTAATATAAAATTGATTTACATTTAGATGTATTATGAAAAGATTTTTTTTTTTTATCTTTAAGTATCTTTTTTATATTATGCTTTTTTTTTTAATAATTCTGCTTTTTAGGAAAAAAAATTTTTACCTAAACATATAAACAAAAACGTAATAAGTATTTTTTTAAGAGAAAAAAGTTTTTTAATCAAAATAACAGTGTCCAAATTAGCTTAACGTCGCATGTATCTTTTTGGATAATTTAGTCTTTCGAGAAGTTTTAAGATTTGTGTTGTTTTGTAGGAACCTGTTGTCGTGCAGAGTACTTGCAGAAACGGCATCTGGGCTCCTTGTCAGTGTAGAGATCCAAGAACCCCGCCTCCACCTTCACCCCCTTATCCTCGCACGGAATCTCCGGCGTGATCGACCTCAGGTAGTTCTCGAGGTCCGCCACCCACTCCGTGTGCGTCACCGTCCCCCGCCACGCAATAGCGATGTCCCTCCTTCCCAGCTTCTTGCTCGTCTCGTCGTCCGAAACGGCGACGTATCCGGCCCAGTTGGCCCTATCGCTCCACATCTTGTGGGGCCACCGCGACCTCTTGAAGAAGCTGGGGAGGTTGATGTTGGCGGTGGCGTAGAGGTAGCGCGTGACGTCATAGCCGTGGTGGGTCATGTCGAGGGACTTGAACAACTCTTCGGGAAGGTACCTGCAGCTGCCGCAGTACTTGGAGTAAGGGTCGTAGTCGAAGGAGTCGTAGCAGACCTGGGTCATCTCGCCGTAGCGGATCAGCTCCCCCCGCAGGAGCGGGTCCATTGGCTCCAGAAGCCTGGCCCAGTCGTCCTCGCCGTGGAGCTTGCGCCACACCGATGATATGTCTGTTTGTTGTAGTTTTGGGGGTGTTGGGTATTGCGGTTGTTGTTCTTCTTGGAGTTGTGTGATGGTGGAGGATAAGGAGGAGGAGGAGGAGGAGGAGGAGGAGGAGGTGGAGTTGGAGTTGGGTTTGATGGCCTTGCATGTAGTGGATGTGTGTTTTCTTGTGGTGATTAGGGTTGGGGTTTTTTGGGTGAGAGATGATAATGATGGTGCGTGGAGTTTTGGGGGAATGTTGGATGCAATGAGCATTTTTGAGATTGAAGTGGTGGCCATTGCACTGTGGGGAGAGATGGTTGGGGTAAGCTTCAAATGATAGTACTAGGCTGAAAATATTGCTCAGTTGAGTGGGAAAGGATGGTGCTTAATTAGCTTCGCTCTGTGTGTGTGTGTGTGTGTGTGTTTACTATTTATAACGAAAGAAAATGAGATTTTGTTTCATGATTTTTTTTTTTTTTTCGGCATGTCCAATAAATTTCAAGCAGATAGATGATGTGTGAACGCGGTCAGGGCGACGTACAAAACCGCGTCGAATTCGGATAAAACGAAGAAAATGGTAAAAATATTTGGACGTCTGGTTTCATATGATTATTTTTTTTTTTAAATTTTTTTTTAGAAAATTATCAATATATTGTATAAAATTATTAGTATTTTTAGCAAAATTATTAATATTCTTAGCAAATTATTAGTATATTATATAAAATTATCAATATTTTCAATAAAATTATTAATATATTATATAGAATTATTAATATTTTTAGTAAAATTATTAATATATTATATAAATTTATCAATATTTTGATCAAAATATTGGTAACTTTTGTTAAAAATATTGAAAATCCTGTACAATATAATAATAACCTTTTGAACAAAAAGAACAATAATAATGTGTGAACAGTTATCAAACGTTTTTGTCACTTTCTTATCTTTTTCTACATACATCACAATTTTGTGCATTTTCCTATTATTACTCCAAAAATTAATCAGTTGTTCATAACAATAGAAAACCACACGTCATTTGTACTTGAATTTGTAAAATAAATAAATAAATAATGTGCCTTGATGGACTGAAGGTGTGTGTCTTGAGCGATTCTTATCTACAATTATTAATAGGTCAATAAGTTTGTGCCCATAAATTTCTAGAGAATTGAGTTTGAATTTGAAAATTAGTTGTTTTTACTGAGCTGAAGTTTGAGCATATTATTATCGAATTATCGAGCTCGGCTCAGATGAACTTGGTTCATTTTTGCCGTTACTGATTTTAATTTTACAGTTACTTATGGTTTTTGTACAACAGTTAACTTTTGTTTAAAAATAATATTACTATTTAATCTTTATAATATTATTATTATTTAACGATATGTTATTTTATATTAAAATGATAATTTTTAAAATACTGATTATGATAATCAAAGTCTTTTGGTAATTTAATTGATTTCAGTTTTGTGATAATAAACTGAAGGCTTAAATATATTTTTGGTCCTTATAAAATTAATTAAATTCGATTTTAGTCCCTATAAAAAAAATTTTTGGTTTTAGTCCAAAAATTGGTGAAAATGTTCAATTTTAGTTCCCGCCGTTAGTCGCCCTCTGTTAAGTGCTAACGTGGCTGACGGAATGCCACGTGTTCTATCCCAGTTGGAACCCCAAATCCTACATGGACTTGACATGACCCAACTCGTTTACCGCCCCAATAACCCGGCCTAATAACCCAAACCGTTATAGCCTTAAACAGATTGAGAAATTCAACCACATTCTCTCCTACTCTCATAGTATCATAATGAAGAGCAAACCTAGGGCACAAGTCAAAATCAAACAAGTGAGAATAACGTGCATTCAGTGGAATCCGTGGTGAATATTCGTTCATGAGGGTGCGTGGCTAAAAGAGGTGTGTGCTAAGCGTGGCGGTCAACGGAGCTGTGTGCTGACCATGGTGGACCCTGTGGAGCAACAAAGACAAGTACATCTTCGAATCTCAATGTGAAAAGGGTGTTTGCATGTGGATGGGAAGTATAAATTATTGAGCACATGGGGACCATGAAAAATGTGGAAGAATATCTTAAGGCTAGGATTTAGATGGATTCCATTATGTTGTATTACTATATTTGTTATGTTTGTCAACCGTTACAGTTGCGTTGTTGGCCATTTTTAAACTTTTATTGTACTTACTATGGTTCTATTTTTTTATTTTGTAGGATGAGTTTTACTATTGTAATTCACCGTAGGGGTAAGTTTGTGGATGAGCTAAATGTGATATATGAAAGGGGCGAAGTAACTGCTATTCACAATGTAGATATTGATAGGTGGTCTTATTTTGAGGCTTTGAGTTTAGTTAAGGACCTAGGATATGATGAGACTGTGAAATTATGGTGGAAAGTTATTGGTAAAACTTTGAATGATGGGTTGAAAAGTATAAGTTGGGATAGTCATGCATTGGAGATGGGTAATTATGCTTTAAATTGTAGGTGTGAGGTTGATATGTATATAGAACATGATGTGGCAGAACCCAATTTAGTGTTGGAATTGAGCTGTGAGGCTTTACAATGTGATGCTGATAAGGGTGGTGAGGCAGGGGAGGTTTTGGTCCAAGTAAGTAGGGACGGCTTAGGCCAAGTGTAGGGATGTCAATCTGGCAGGCGGGACGGGGTGGCGAGTAAATACCGCCTCGCCCCCCGCTTCCATATCCGTCTTGATACTGCTTTTTACTTACTCATGGGTTACTGCAAGTGGATATTCATGGATACCCGTTAAAATATTAAAAATTTAAAAAATTTAAATTAAATATAAAAATTCTAATATCATAAAATACTTAAAATAACTATAAATAATAATCTAATTTAACAATTAAAATTTTAATAATTTAATATACTTAAAATAAAAATAAATACATAAAATAAACAAAAAATAAGTACAATAATCCAATTCTACAATCTAAATTCTAACAACTTAAAATACTTAAAATAAAAATAAACACATAATAGTAATCCAATCATTAGTCTAATATATAACAAGTACAAATAAATTTAACTTATAAATTTAAACCTTAGTCTAATCAATTTAAATAACAATAATATTAGTTTAACTAAGTTAATAATTTAAGGGTAAAATAGTAATTTTATGGCGGGTACCCGCGGGTATGGGGATAGTGATTCCGCCTCACTCGCTTAACATGCGGGTATTTAAAATCCCTGTCCCCATTACCCGCAGGGGAAAAATCCTCCCCCCATACCCGCCCCATTGCGGGTATCCACGGGTACGGGTTTTTTTGACACCCCTAGCCAAGTGGCTGGGGAGGGCTTAGGCCAAGAAGCTGTGCAGGGTTGTTAGGATGAAGTTTGTGTAGACTATGTGCAACTAGAGCGTGATATGAGTGAGGTCCAATATGTGGCTGAGAGAGAAGTGCAAGCACAGAGACATGTGGAACCAGGGAGGGAAGTGCAGCCCTACGGAGGAGAAGCGCAACCTGAGATACAAACACTAGGAGAGAATAACAAGAAAAGAAAGAGACTGACAAAGAATGGCAAGAAAGTAGGTGGCTCTGGATTTGTCTCTGCTGCTGATGTGCAAGTTAAGGGTGATGTGCAGCCTAAAGCATCACAACAGCAAAAGAAGAAAGTGGCAGAGAATCAAAACAAAGGTAAGAAAGTGATTGGAATTGATCAAGGTTCTAACGATGAAGTTGCTGCTAGTAAAGCTGAAGGTTTACAAGGAGATGATAGTGATGATAGTGATGACAATGACTAGCAGGTCAGGGGAATTCATTTTGGTGATACTGAGGAGGAAAGAGATTTGGGTGATGATGATGGGCTTAGTTCAAAAGAGAATGCATTTGGAAAGAAACAAAAGAAGAAACAATCAAAGAAAATGAACAAGAATGATGTTGGGTAGTTTGGGCAGGAAGCGAGGGCTTATTTCAGTGGGGGTTATGAACAAGTGCATAATCATGATCATGATGATGAGCATGTGAGTGATGAGTTGGATACAGGGGATGACATGTCAAGTTCTGTTGTAGAGGGTAGACCTAAGTATATTAAGTTCAAGCAAGAGCTTATGTCAAAAGATTTTCAGTTTGAGATAGGAATAGAGTTTTCATCATTGAGGCAGTTTAAGGATGCTATTTTGGATCATTCTGTTCTCATTGGTAGAGAAGTGGTGTTTGAGAAAAATGATTCAATTAGATGCAGAGTGAAATGCAGGTGCAAGAATAACTGTCAGTATCATATTTTTTGCAGTAAGGTAGAGAATACTCACACTTACAAAGTGAAGACATTGGTAGGGGAGCACACTTGTGGGAGGGTTTTTGATAACAAGAACGTAAAAAGTAAGTGGGTTGCAAATGTCATGGCTAAAAAGTTCCAAGGTGACTCAAAGATTTCAATAAGGGGTGTCATTCATGAGATGAGGAGCAAGTACTCTGCAGGAATAACCAGATGGAGGGCATTCAAAGCAAAGCAAATTGCAGAAGAAATGGTTGAAGGGGATGCAAGTAGGCAGTATGGTATGTTATCGAGCTATAGTGCTGAGCTTAGGAAGGCAAGTGCAAGCAACACATGCAAGTTACAACTAGACAGGCCAGATCCCACTTTGGAGCCCAAGTTTGAAAGTTTCTATGTGTCCAAAAGGATGCAAAAAAGGATTTATTGCTTGGTGTAGGCCATTCATAGGTGTGGATGGCTGTCATTTGAAAACCAACCATAGGGGTCAATTGCTCATAGCTATGGGAAAGGATCCAAATGATCAATACATCCCATTAGCTTTTGCAGTAGTTGAGACTGAGACCAAAGAGAGTTGGAGGTAATTCCTAACTTTGCTACTGGAGGACATTGGGGAAGATAATCGTTGGGTGTTTATCTCAGACCAGCAAAAGGTATATTTCCCTTTTCCTTGTCAATTGCTATTTAACTTGTACATATATATATATATATATATATATATATATATATGTATATATGTATATATGTATGTATGTATGTATGTATGTATGTTGGTTTAAGTCCTTATAAATAGTTTCTCAATTTGGTTTTAGTCTATATAAATAATATACAAGCTTGGATTAGATCCTTATAAATAAATTTTCAGGTCGGTTTAAATTCACATAAATAAATATTTAGTTTGGTTTAGGTCCTTATATCTATTATGCTATGCCTGATGAGTAGATTTGCTCCTTAACATCAAGGTTTGTACTTTTGTTGTTAGGGTCTAATTTCCACATTTGAGGAAATGATAGGGAGGGTTGAACACAGATTTTGTTTAAGGCACCTATATGCCAACTTCAAGAAAAAGTTTAGTGAGGGATCACTCATTAGGGATTTAATGATGGCCGCTGCCAAGGCCACCTATTATGAAGCATGGGAGGAATCTATGGCTAAGATTAAGGACATAGATGTCAGGGCTTATGAATGGCTTGCTGCAATTCCTAGAAAAGCATGGTGTAAGCATGCATTTAGTTTTTACCCCAAATGTGATGTGCTAATGAATAATCTAGCTGAGGCATTTAATAGCACCATCTTATTGGCTAGGGATAAACCAATCATCACAATGTTTGAGTACATTAGGACATATCTAATGAGTAGATTTGCTGCTTCAAGAGAGAAACTAACCAAATGGGATGGTGTGGTGATACCATAACCAATGAGGAGACTTGATAAAGAGGTAGAGAAGAGTGGCAACTGGTTTTCAACCTAGACAGGGAGCATGAAGTTTGAGGTGACCTATTGCATGTTAACTGAGAAGTTTGTTTGGATTGAGATCAGCAAACTTGCTCTTGTAATCTCTGGGAGTTGGTTGGCATACCTTGTAGGCATGCAGTGGCAGCCATGTCCTATAAAGGTGATAACCCTAAAAAATATGTCCATAGGTACTACACCAAAGAAGCATATGAGCATGCATATGGACATATCATAAGCCTTATCAATGGCCAGAACAGATGGCCACAAACTGAATATGAATCTATACAACCACCACTGTACAAGAGAGGGCCAGGAAGACCCAAAAAGTTGAGAAGGAGCGATTCAGATGAAGACCGTGATCCAACAAAGTTAAGGAGAGGAAACACACCATACAGATATGGGAGGTGCCATCAATATGGGCGCAAAGGAAGGAAATGCAACAACCCTGTTGTCGATCCTAATTGGGAAGAGGTACATTTGTTTATGTATACTATGTGAGTTATATATGTTTACATGTGCTGGCTAATCAAATGTTTTGGTTTGTTTATTATGTAGACAAGAGGAAGGTACAAGCGTAAGAAGAATTTGGATAATGAAGGAAATCCAAATTCTGCTACACAGGGAAATGGGGAGGGTGGCAATGGTGAAGGAAATCATGGAGGTGCAAATGCTCATGGAAGTGGAGGATGAGCAATAGCTCAAGGAAATCAAGAAGGTGCCACTGGTGGAGGAGAACAAACTACAACCGAAGATGGTGGAGCTGCACAAACTACCACAACACAGACTCAAGGAGTAAGATTTTATTCTCTGCATTTGTATTTCTTTTTCAGTTCCATAGCAACAATAGTAAATGCATTTTTTATTATGCAGCCAAAGAAAAGGAGTCGACCTAGGAAAAGTGTTGCTGCACAAGAAGAGGTTACTCCATCTACAACTTAACTAACCCAAGAAGGATTAAGTCAGTATACACAGGCTGCATCCTCTACTACTCAACCAACAATTGGACATGAAGTTACCCAAGAGACTGGAGGTTCCACAATTACAGAGCTAGAGATGTTGCTATCTTTTAGGTTTAGGGATTATATAAAGATGCTTTTGGTCTCAAATACTGTTGCATTTTTTTACATGTTTATGTTTTGATAAAAGGTGTAAGGATTATAGTCATATGCAGGCAGTAAAGTGTTTTGATAATGTATTGCAAGCTATTTAAATTGTGCACTACTTGAAGATTATTAGACAATACACAATTATGGGGTGTAATTCCAATTACATATAAATATCATTGTGCTTTTTGTCCCATTATCCCTTATCCTATTTAAACTTTTGACACTACTGTGAGTTGCAAATAATCTAATTTATCATATTTGTATAATATATCTCATCAATTCAGTGCAAAACAGGACATGAACAATCAATATGAAATATGGAATAAACAAACCATAAAACTTCCACTTTTCCATTCATCAATGTTCAAGGTTTAGAGTACAAAATAAACTTGGCACAAAACCAACAAGAACCTAAATAAACTACATTACAACTTCGCTCAATATTCAAAATAACCATGGAACCATACACCATGGTGTTCTACAACTCTATAGCCCTACCCAAGCTTCACAATACAATAGAAACATGTAACAAAAGTTAGTGCCAAGTTCATAAATACCAAACACATGATAATATTTCCCCTAGCTTTTTCGTAGGCTATTTTCCTCTCAAGCTTGACAAATCTTCTTCTCATTTCTTCATCCACCTATGAAGTGCCATTTGAAGGGATAGTCCTCTCATGTTGAACATTTTATCATCAACCCATTTAAAGTAGTTGCATGATGTGTCCAATTGCAAACATAAAAAAATAAATGAATAAATAAACTCACACTTCAAGTTTGTGAGTTCAAATAATGATGCAAGGTTCGAAGCATGAGATGATAACTTAAATTCCAATTTGGGCATCTCCAAAACAATCTATCCGGGTTCTTCTTACTAGTAGACTCATATAACACCAATTCTTCTCCACACCCACAAAGCTTCTTTCGAAAACTCGCGCCTGAAGCAGATGATGTTATTAATGTCACTGCCATCAAGGTTGGAACTTTTCTGGGTGTTATTTTTTTAATGTAAAGGTATTAGGTTGCGATTCAGCAGATGAAAGGCAGATGAAGGGCGTGGTGGGAGGTGCGAGTGCTTTATGCACTCTAGGGTTTGGGTTTGGAAAAGAAGACGGTTTGCGGAAGAAGACTTCATCGAATGAAGGAAGTAAGGGTTAGGTCATGTGAGATACACATGACCTCATTTGGAATATTTATAATTTGGGGTTCCAGCTGGGATAGAACATGTGGCATTTTGTCGGCCACGTCAGCACTTAACAAAGGGTGACTAATGGCGAGGACTAAAGTTGAACACTTTCACAAATTTCTGGACCAAAACCAAAAAAAAATTTTTATAGGGGCTAAAATCGAATTTAGTTAATTTTATAGGGACCAAAAACATATTTAAAACTAAACTAAAACTCTACTTTAATAACATATAAAATAAAATGACAAGTGTATTAAAATTAACTTTATTTGAACTTCAACTTTTAAACTTAGCTTTATTGAGAAATAAATTTACAAGGAATGAATTACATTTAGAAAATTTTATTCAAAAAAATTTTGATAAAATTGAGCAATATTATTTAAATAAGTTAACAAAAATCACGTTTAAATATATAATTATTAATAAGAATATGTTAACGATTTTAAATCAATAAAAATATTGAATTATAAATTGGGGAAAATATTTTTGTCCATGTACAACTAAATCGCTTAAAAAATGCTTGCAATTCCATACTGTCATGTGATCCTTGCAATGGTCACGGAAGAGCAGCCCGAAATCATAACTTCTGACATACTCCAGTTAGAAGAGCTTTTCTTCCTCCACATTAACTTGTTACCATTGGATGCTTTGCATGGGAACCAGCTGTAGATCAGATTCAAAAATCTGATGGTTATTGTTGCTTGATGAGGAAGAAAACTTCCTCCACGGAGTACGGAAGAATCACTCGAAATACAACGCGATAAGTTAGGCACATACAGGCTGTCATCAGGACCCCACACGTCATCGATGACAAGTTTATATTGCAACGTTTATATTGCAACAAGTAGGAACCACCGGTATGCGTCGATTTTTAAGTGTATTTGTTTTTTGGTAAGTATTTTTAAGTGTATTTAAAATTTCAATATAAGAATTAGAAGATTATTAAATTAGCTTAAATATAAGAAAAAAATTAGTTTATTTTAAATAAATTATAGTACTTTTTAATTTTTACTTCCAATTTTTCTTTTTTTTTTAAATTTCTTTCAATGCATTAATTAATATTGTAATTATTATATTAAGAGAATATGAGATAAAGGAAAAATTAAAAAAATAATTAATACTTTGTTAAAATTTTTAAATAACAAATAATTTTAAGAGTTTAATTTGTATATACTGATAGTGTAAAACTCTTTTATACTATCATTTAATCATATAATACCACAAAAGTAAATATGTATGAATCACCCCACTACTTCAAAAATTAAGCAAATGAAAAAATATAATTAAATAATAATGTAGACAGTGATATAAATTAAATCCTAATTTTAGATAATAAATTTTTATTAAAAGGACAACTAAAAGTAGATGAAAGAATTATTAATTAGCACCAAAAGAACGAAGATGAAAGAAGTATAATAACGAAAATTTATTCGGCACGTGATTCACGTGGGATGTTTAACAATCCTATAAAACGTGCATAAGCTGCCAAAAAATTAAAAAAATGCAAAAGCGAAGGTGATTTTTTTATATATGGTATTTAGAGTAATTTATTAGAGATATATGAGATTTTTGGTAAAATTTGAAAAATATGAAATTTTGAAAGGAATTCGATTTGTTGTTAGACGGATCATATTATTTTTAATAAAAAAATTAAAATTCGGCTTGTTTTCAATTGAATTGTATTATTTTAATATAAATGAAAGAAAAAGAGAGAAAAAAGGGGATTTGACTTATTGTTAGTCAGATCTTATTATTTTAATAAAAATAAGGAGAGAGAAAATGAAATCCAATTTATTACCAATCGGATTTTATTATTTTAATTAAAAAATAAAAGAGAGAAAAAGGAGATCCAACTTACTTTCAGCCGAATCTCATTATTTTAATAAAAAAATTTGAAATTCATTATACTTTCAACTGGATTTCATTTTTTTTTTGTGTTGTTTGTGTTGTATGTGTGTGTGTGTTTTTGAGAGAGAGACAGAGAGAGAGAGAGAGAGAGAGGGTGGGCCAAGAGAGAAAAAGAAGATAGAAGAGAGGGGGAAGAAAAAGACAAGAGGGAGAAGAAAAAGAAAAAAGGAAGAGAGAAGAAAAGAAGAGAGAAGAGAGAGGAGAAAGAAGAGAGAAGAGAGAGGAGAAAGAAGAGAGAAAAAATTATAAAAAAATAAAAATATCATATTTTTTTAATTTTATCAAAAATATCATATTTATTAAATTTTTTCACAAAAATCTCATAAAAAAAATAATTATCCCAAAAGAGACATTTTTTTTGCCAAACAAACAAGGATTGGTATTGACGAGTTCTTAATGCAATCCACTTGCAAGTTATAGCATGTAATTTGTCAATATAACAGATAAGATTCAATTATGTATTGATATATTAATTATTTATAATATATTATAATAATTTTTAAAATTTATTTAGATTATCCAAAATTAAATAAAATTTTATTTACATCATCTTGAAGTTAAACAAAATTTTTGGAGAATATTTTAGGATCATATAAATAAATTTTATTTATTTTTAAAATAATTGTGATGTATTATAATAATTCTTAATTTTATCTGTGCAATTTTCAAATTAAATAAAATTTTATCTGTATGATCCTAAAATTAAACAAATATTTCTGGGGATATTTTAGGATCATACAGATAAATTTTGATAATTTTTAAAATATATTTAATCATAATTCTAAAGTCCGACTAAAATTAAAATATTATTATAGTACACTATAAGTGTTTGGTGTGTGTATATACTTTTAAATTACATCCATATATCATTGCACCTTCACAAGGTGCATGGCGCTCCTTACAAGTAAGAGCCACTGTAGCATTTAGCCTATTGTAATATCTATGAGCACGCAATCTTTTTTAGGAATCATCGCCTTGCGAAACGTTTGATCAGATAAAATTTCAAGCAAAATATTATTTTAAAATGGGAAAAAATTAGGGAAAGTAGGAATTCTTTTAATGCAATCAAAATTAAAATAAGCTGTCATTAGTGATTCGGTAGGAAAGAAAAGGAAAGGCATTAAAGGAAAAGAAAGGAAAAGAAAAAAAATGGATTTAGAGAATTTTAGTTAATCCTGTTCACAAGTTTAAAATTGATAAGGAATGGAAATGGAAGGTATATAATATATTTTTATAATTTTACCCTTTACTAAAATAATTGAGTATAATTAATATATTTTATAGTAATATTAATTTTAAAAAAGTTAGAAAATATTATATATATTTTGTAAATTTAAAAATATTTCCTGCCTAAACATTTTTTTAGGAGGAAACAAATTTCGATGGAAGTTGATAAAAAATTAGGAGGGAAATATAGTTTATATGAAAAGTTGAAATAAAATTTTAATGGATTGGTAAAATGGTATTTTATATTTTAATAGGGATAAAATAGTAAATTAAATTTAACTCTCAACAAAATCCCCTAATTTGGAAGAACCATGAAATGGGGGGTTTTGCAGAGTTTTGAGGGGTTAGTTAAAACTCCACATGTCTTTCCCTCCTAATAAGTAAGAGAAGTGATAGGGGGACTCACTTCTTATGGGACACCGTGCCAACTCACCACTCATCCACCATTGGATGGGGGGTGGACCCAATCTAAGTGGGGTCCACACCCCATTCAATGGTAGATGAGTGATGAATCGGCACGGTGTCCCACAAAAGGTGAGTCCCCTTAATATTTCTCAATAAGTAAAGCTCGTGAACATAGAATCTCTATAAACTCTTCATTTCCCTTCATTTCTCTCCTAAACCGAGCTCGTAAACATACTCTTAGAGGGCGTTTCATATGCGGTAATCCATTTAAATTACTGGTAATATTAGATTAAATTACTTAGACCTACAAGATTATTTTATTTAGTTATACCATATTACTGATAATCTAAATTTCCAAGTGGCAATCTACATTATCTCCATGGGGTGTTTATCTGGATTTCGACCAAGTGATAATCTTTAATTTTTATTTATTTTTTAACAAAAGCCTGAACATAAACAACCTTTTATTCGATCTCTCTGAAATTTGAGCGCCCAGGTTGCATATTGGCAGTTATTTTTTCTCACTCAAATATATATATATAGTTGCATTATAAAAGAAGTGGCTTAATGTAATTTACGTATATATAATTTTTTTTCAAAAAATAGTTTAAAGATCTAATATTATTAATAAATATATTTAATTATATAAATATCTAAAAATTATTATAATTATTACTATAATAAATTTAATTATAAAAATATTATTATTATTATTATTGTTATATAATACAATAATAATAATAATAATAATAATAACAACTACCATTATTGCTCCTACTTTTTATTTGGAGGGTATTTTAATAAAAGATAAATATTGCCTAGTAATCTTTTTGACATACCAAACAAAGATATGTAGATTGCCAGTTAGATTATTTATGCATATCAATTACTGCATTGTAACATTATCAGCAATTTAAAATATGACAATTTTTCTTAGTTGTAATATGGATTACCAGTAATCTTGTTAGGCAATATGCCAAATGCCTCTTTAATGCAATCCCAATCAGTAACATTCGGTTAATTCAAGTGATTTGTCAATTATTTTTCTTAAATAAGTTCTTGCATTCTAATCTTATAAATAGAAAAAACTAATACTAAAAAAGCTTTACTTTTAATATGATCTGACCTAATTTGAGATAGTCAGAGAGATTAATTAGACTTTAATGAATTTTTGGATAATGATCATTTAGGAAAAGAAAAAAAAAAAGTCAATTCCACTTCCATCGGGAAGATTCGAAAAAGCCATCCTTTTGAGGTAAGTCAAGGACTCCTAACTTGTCTCTTTGATTCTCTCATCTTGGGACAAATGATGCCCTATAGTCTTGACATTAAACTAAATACTTCAATGACTTTTTAAGCAGTAATGAATTGTAAATCATCTGCCCTTACTTTGAACTCGGGAATTCAAAGCCATTAGATGTACATCCTCCCTACTCCCCTAATAAAAAAAAAGGGGACTCTATCAAATCAACAGCGTATGCAATCTTTGTGTATGTATGTGTTCTTGTGTGTTTTGCAAGGGAGGTGTGTATGGGTTAAGCTAGCTTTAAGCATTTGAGACTCTAGATCTGTTCAAATTGAAAAACCATATGATGAATTATTCATTGTGCAAGTCGATTAATATTTGTCCCTATTGAAGAAAATCTATACAATAAGCTTCTACATGAGTAATGCTTGTTTTGTTTAATTTATTCCAGGGAAGACTGATTTTGAAGTGTTAAGTTGTAGTAGGGGCTTAAACATTATTACTTTACTTTAATTGTTAAGCTTAACAAAACCAATTGGTGCCTTAAGGTAGAGATGAAATTCTACTTTTACAAAGTACTTTTGCTATATGCCCAAAATGTTGAGTGTCTTGTTCCTACTCTACAAGCATAATTAACAGGTTTCAATTGCATGAGTATTGTGGTTTCTATTACTTATATTAAAGAAAATTTTGGGGGCGTTTGGTAGATTGATTGATCTTTCATAGCTTTCCCAGACATGTATTTTTTAAAGTGTTTAGTAGGCAGATTGAATTCCTAGAAATATTTTATATGTTTCCAAAAATACCCTTGACATCGAGCGGCGGGTGGCGGCAGATGACGACCAATGGTGAGTGGCAATGGGTAGCGTTTAGGATAATTTAATCTTTTCCTAAGGTAGAACATTCCATTCCCATGGGAATGTTTGGCATTTGTTAGGTGAAATAAATTTTTTATTATTGGGAATGCTATTTCGAGGAATGAGAATGGTGGCATGGTCAATGGAGCTCTCTGAATTTGACATCTAATATGAGCCAAGAATGGCCATTAAAGCTTTTTGGTGGAAATGGTGGAAGATGGAGAGCCTCCAGATCTGAGATGGACGTTACATGTAGATGGAGCTTCCAATGCCAAAGGAAACGGAGCAAGAGTAATATTGAAAAAAGAAGGGGAGGTCATAGTCAAGCTGCCCATAAAGTTCGATTTTCTAGTTTCAGATAACCAGGCCAAGTACAAGGCCCTAATAGCCGAACTCCAACTAGCTAATGACGTTGGCGCCACCCAACTCTTGATTTGCAGCAATCCGTAGATCGTGACGTCGTAGGTAATCAGGATATACCAAGCCAAGGATATTTTGCTTCAAAAGTATCTGGCAAAGGTAAAGGATCTAATAAAGCAACTTGTCGCCCTCGAGACCCGACATGTCCCAAGAGGAGAGAATACGAGTGTTGATATCCTTTCCAAATTGGCTAGTACGAAGCCCGGAGGAAAAAACTAGAGCTTGATCCAAGAGATGCTGAAATCTTCCTCCATAGCAAAAGCACTCCCACCCTTGGCCATTGAAGAGTCTTTGACCTAGACGACCTTCATTTGACCTTGGGAAACCAACCTCGGATCGAGACAGTCAAAGTTGATTCTTGGTTGTTGTCTGCCTCTCGGCCTACAACATCATTCTTGGTAAGGCAACATTAAACAAGATTGGTGCCGTCATATCCAGGCATGTTTAACTATGAAATTCTTCACCGATAATGGAGAAATCAACACTGTAAAGGCAAATCAGGTCGCAGCTCGCCAATGCTACAATGTCAGTCGAAAGATCCAAAAAGTTAAGAATGAAGGATTCTGAGGTAGTACCCACCTTTCGAGCTCATTAAAGGTCATGATGGAAGCCTTAGACACAAGATGGAGGGAAAGGAGAAAGTCAGAGCCAAATGGCAAATTTGAAAAGTCGAGATCAGGAAGGAGCCCAATCAAACAACTCGAATTAATAAGGCTCTCCTAACTTTGTTGAAACAAGACCTCATAACCCTACTCAAGTCCAATATAGACCTATTCGCTTGGATAGCAGTTGATATGCTTGGGATTAACCCAGAGTTCATGTGTCATTAGTTATCGGTGTTCCTTGGGGCTTGACCAATGGCCTAGAAAAGAAGAAGAATCAGCCTAGATAGAGCTCTCACTAGTCAAGAGCAAGTCCAAAGCCTCTTGGACACTGGATTGATCCATGAAATCTTGTACCCGACATGGTTGTTGAATGTTGTCATGGTGCCAAAGTCTAATGGGACGTAGCGAATGTGCGTTGATTACATCAACCTGAATAAAGCCTACCCAAACGATCCCTATCCACTACCAAGCATAGATGGGTTAGTGGACGTTGCGTCTAGTTTCCGATTCCTTTCCTTCATGGACGTTTACTCGAGATACAACCAGATCCCGATGCACCCTCTTGATGAAGAAAAAACAACGTTTATAACCTCAACAACTAACTATTGTTATAAGGTTATGTCATTTGAGCTAAAGAATGTGATAGCTACTTATCAAAGATTAATAATAAAGTCTTTTCAGAACACATTGAAAACTTGATGGAAATTTACACAAATGACATGTTGGTCAAGACTAGGGAGGACAACAACTTCCTCTTTGACTTGGAAGCAGTCTTCAGTTGCCTCAATAGCATAACATGAGGTTGTGGGAATGTAAGATTTCCATGTCACTTTCCAAGGCATATTTTTATATGCCCCCATAAGGGAAGTGAGATTGATTTTAAGGGCATTTTCATTCATAGGAATGTGATATTCCTGAAAATATTGTTTCAAACCGTGTACCAAATATGGGATTTCCCCTTACCAAATGCCCATAAGGTAGAACAACAAGTTTTTTTAGGACAATGGAGTTTGTACAACTCTTCAATTTGTATCTTTGGTATGTTTTAATATAAGTAGTATCACATATGAGATTATAAGGTCATATATAATTTCAGCTCCTGACAATCTAGTTGTCTTTTGTATAACATTAAACCAAGCAGATTGTCATAATGTGAAATTGGCTTAGTAATCAATGGGGCTCTTTAATGCAGCAAACTTGCAAGGTGCATGGTTCCCCTTGAAATCTTAAGCAATGATGAGATTAAATGGTGTATGGATACACCAATTAACTGTAATGCATTATAGTAATTTTCTAAAATTTATCTATGTAATCTAAAATTAAACAAAATTTTATCTACATGATCCTGAAACTAAACAAAATTTTTGGAGAATATTTTAGTATCATATAAATAAATTTTGGTTATTTTTAAAATATATATGACGTACTGTAATAATTCTAAATTTTATCTGTGTGATATTAAAATTAAACAAAGCTGTATCTGCATGATTATGAAATTAAATAGATTTTTTAGGAATATTCTAGGATTATGCAGATAAATTTTGATCATTTTTAAAATATATTTAATGACAAGTTTGAAGTTTGTCAAAAATTGAAAAATTACTACAATGTAAAATTGAAGAATTACTACAGTATACCATAAATAATTGGTATATCAATACACCATTAAATCTCATCTATGGTTCATGCTGATCATGGACAAGGTTCATGGTGCCCCTACAAAGGGCACTCTAGCATCCTCCAGTAATCAAAATCTTGGGAAAATTTTCAGAGTAATTTATGACAGCTGAGTTTTTCACGAGAACAATACATGACATATATATCCCATTGAGGTTGTTTGGAATGATTCTCTGATTTTACAATGTAATTATCATTGTTAATAAACCAGCTAGATGTTATGTAAAATCCAATTTAGATAAATTGCTTTTTATAAGTGATGTGTTGAAATCCTTAAAAAAATGGTTTTAAGAAATAATTTTATATTTTTATGTATTTAAATTATTGGGTTGATTTTTTTTTTTTTGGTTTAATGGATTTTCAGTCTCATAATTGTGGTTAGATATGGGTTACCTTAATCTAATATTAGGTTAGGACAATAAAAAGAGTTTTATCATCACTTATGAACTCTTTTCTTATTAGATGCTAGTTATTAATATGATTTATTAATTATTTAATTTGCAACAAATTATGAAAATTTGTTAATTTAATACTTATATTTAAGTTGAATATATATATATATATATATATATATAATCATAATCAAGTTACACTGATATAACTTTAAGCATCTATTACACCATTGAATAACTTTTTATGTGCATCACATTTTACAAAACTCACTGATGGATTATAAGTTTATATCCTATAGATCATGTTTACAAAATTTCATATCAATCTAAAATTGCCTGACATACTTTTTGTATACTTCAAATATTTAATTATTTTGTAGGTCCTTATAATTTTATTCAATTTTTAATTTAGTCCCTTATAGTTTAAAAATTTATAATCAGGTCCTTATAGTTCATAAAATTTTTCAATTAGGTCCTTGTAGTTAACCATCATTACAAAAAATTCCCTGTAATGCTATAGTACATCTAATGAAGTTAGGTGTACCACATACCTTATTGATCTAAACCATTCAACGTATATAAAACGAAAATCTATAACTAAAAATAGTATAAACTATCAATACACCCACTTAATGTAGTCTATTCTTGATCAATATCACCCTCTTCATCCTTCACCCTAAACTATCTTTCCACTACAAACTCATCCTTTCACAGCACATAACCACCATCATCGCTGCAAACCACCACCACCACCCAACAATGCTGAATATGCAAACACCAAAGATCTAAGTCCACGACCCAAAAAGAGGGTGCAAGTCCATCATCCATGGCTGAACATGTACTGCAGATATACCTCGTGAAACATGATAGCAACAATAAGTTAGAAGAAAGAAGCACACTTTGTCTCTCATATTTCTCATCCAGCAACTAGACATCACAACCCACAATTCATTTTTTGGTTTCACATATGATATGAGATCAAGTAATAGAGACCCTTCATGTTAATGTTCATGTTACACCATTAAATTCTTTAGCTCACATGTTTTCAATCTTCAAAAATTTTTGTGGGGTTATGCAATTTGTTGGACACTAGAAGATTTTATGGCCTTATAGCTTTGATTGTGGAAGAGGCATGACTTGTTTTCCTTCTCCTTTTTGTTGCCCCATATAAGAGATTGCTTGATTTGGGTGGTGGGTGGTGGGTGGAGGGAGAGGGTGAAGAGGGATATAGAGATGGAATATTAATGGAATATTTCATTTTTTATAATGGTAGGAATCTAATTGAAAAATTTTATACACTACAAAGATATAATTATAAATTTTTAAATTATAGAGACTAAATTGAAAATTAAGTGAAATTATAGGGACATATAGAATAATTAAACCTACTTCAAACTCAATGTAATATATATATATAGTTAAAATATACATAAATAAGAGATACTTGATTACAGTTATTGATGTTCAATTTTTATAAAATTTGGTACAAATAATCTTCATGATATGTAATTATAATTCAATATTTAGTTCGGTAAAACTTATATTTTATAAAGAGTTATTAAGTGATATAATTATACTTAAAGTTACATCAGTGTAATTTAATCCTGACCCTATATATATGCACACACACACACTTGTTTTTATGAGGGTACTGATATTTTTTGTATTCAATAGTTGTGATTTGATCACAAATTTCATAAATCTTAAATATAATTAAAAAAATAAGCAATTTGAGTTAGTGGAATAAATGATAAATTTTTAGCCACAAATAACTATATGATATCGATATCCTTGAATTTTATAGGGATAATAGATAAACCCCATATATTTAATAACATGTAAAATCTACATAAATGTAACACTTTTGCATTTCAATTTTACTTTAGCCTCAAATGTTTTTAGTAAATACCTTTTGAACAACCTTGATAATTATGCCACACGGTTGAGGCCGGAAAGGAAGCAAATGCGTCATTGTAATTTAACTAAGTTTCTCTTTCACCCCCAACCTTTCCTCGGATAAGTAATGATGAATATCAGATGGGGGTATTTGATCTCGAAAATAATCTGTGTTATGAACATTGGTAGGATTATAATCTTAAAACTTTGATCTCACTCGATGACATTGGTTGAACCCCATGCTTTGGCCTTTCGGTCACACAGTGTCTCTCCTACTATGGGGATAGTAGTGAAAGAACCAAAAAGCGCATTTTCAATTTCTCATTTTTTCTCATTACCGATATCTTCCTTCCATGATATGGTGTTTGCACGTGCGTTCTCTTTAACAGCACATGTAATTGAAGTAGTATAATTGATTTCGGAGGGCTTTAAGCCTGAAAAGCTATATAAAGATTGAAGTTCCTAAATTCTTATATACAGAGTTGCCCTTCCAAAAGTGCCAGTTACACCCCTTTGATTTTCGCCTCTCCCTCTCTCTTTTTAACTAGGAAAAGATGTAAAATAAACCAATAATATATGCTATAGGTTAATTATATTTATAACCACCATATTACATCTTTAGTAGCCTCAAATAACAACTTAACAAATGTCTAAAAACCAGGTAACAAAACTAAATCGGTCTTTGAGCAAGCATTACCTTGCAGTACTTGTACATCTGCCATAATTTTGTACCAATTGGTCAGTCAGTAGTATACACTTCCACAATTTCACTATAATATAGTCTCTTGTATTCAACTATCAGATTAAACAAGGCCTAGTTCCTTGAGATGGTCATCAATATCTTCAGGGTGATCGACAAGTCTAGGGCGCTCAGCCTGCATCCAGCGTCCATCTGGCCCCATAACCAAGCCCCTATTCAAATCTTGCCTCCACGTTGGTGGCACCGAGTGCTCATCTTTCAGAAAGTCACAGTCCTTGTTCACCAAAGCAACGTCCCTCCCAGTTGTTGACTCAAATTCACGACTGCTCCCATGGTATCTGCACATCATCAACAAGTCAATTTAGCCTACCTGAATAATCAAATTTCTAGCGTGCATTATCATAATCAACAGTTTCAAAACTCAGCTCCTTAATTACTTACTTACTTCAGCTACAAAAGTCAGCAATATGTGTTTTTATCAGAATTTAGTTAAGAATGAAGATACTGGTTTAGTAGTAGTTTGCTTGCCCCACCTTGAAATTTTAATAATTATCTCATCAGCAAGAAGCCACATTGTCACTATTTATTCTGAACTTATAACAATTGTTTATCAGTTCTTGTATCCCTTCCCCTTTCAATATAATACAATTACAATCTCACATGTTCTCCAGATATATTTGGAAAATTGTGTTAATCTCACAAAATACTACATATAGAAATGACGCAGACTCCCTCCTATGAAAAACTGTTATGAGACTAGTTATCCCAATATTTAGATACTAGAGACATCTTTCGCACCAATAATTTAGGGGATTTCGCCCACATGTTTTGACGGTTCCAAACACCACCATGTCCAAAGCTTTGACGCAGTAATTGTTTACACGTCACATCATTGTGGCACACACTTATGGACAGATCAGGATTTGATAAGTGAGGCTAAAATGTAAACATTAAATATAAAACTAGATGTTTCCTAGTTTAAAATTAAAGAAAAAGTAAATAAGTTCCTTTATGATAGCAGTTAAAAGAAATAAATAAATAAATAAATGCATAAATAATACAAGAAAAAGATAAATATACTCTCCTCAAGTACATGTACCTTTTTAAAGAAAAAAAAGAAATTTTAACTAGTGTTCTTAGAATATTGGTTAACAAAACTTCAAAATTAAACTTTCATACTTCTACTGAACGTTCATACTGTTAATGAAGTTCAGCTTAATGCTTTTTTATACCATAACATTCATGAATAATTGACTTTATGTCAAACTTTTCGCCAATATTATTTTCAATAAAAATGAGTGAAAAAAATCAGTCAAATCAAAGATATATACATCAAAAGCATATTTCCTTCAACTAATGTGGACTCTCTGAACGAATCTGTATCTCTCCCTTTCCTCTTAGTCCTTATCTTTTTAAACTATGGGCAGTAGGTATTCGTAGTGAAAAAGACAGAGAACTTTTTCGGGGACCATGAACCCTGCTGGTCCCCTCAATGCGTCCCTTCCACGCATTATAAACTCCCATGTTCTTTCCGATAAGACACCCATATTTGTATCTTTTTTGTAGTTATTGTCTGAAATAGGAGAGAGAAATTTGTTCTTACACAGGATCCATTCAATACGGGGAGTTATCTACACAAAGACTAGTATACATATGTACTAACTTGTTTTATGGTAAATTACTGCGCACACACAAAATTAGTGTGGGGTTCAACAACTATAATCAATAAAATCCAAAATCCGAAAGGGCTATGATATGAGCACAACAATTAGCCAAATAAATAGAATCAATAATAATAATCAGAGTAAAGGTGCATATTTAGAATGCCTATAGTTGTTTGAATTATGAGCACTCACCCGTCGAGCAAATGCAAATGAGCCTCCAAGTTATGTGCACAAACGCTATCACCATTGGGATTCAAGTGGGGCGATTTCTTATGGTCCAACTCCAATTCCACCCCAACATGGGTGTAACTCCAAGGCAAACCCTGCGCCAGGTTGAAGAGCCACGGCGGCGAAGTCTCATTGATGAAGAAGCCCGGGGACTTGGGAACCATGTCATGAGTGTTGAGAACCCTCAGCACCTTCACACCGTGCTCAGACTCCAACCTCTCCTTGAACCTCAAGTTCCCCACCCTCGGCCCCGAAAACGTTATAGCTGAAACATGCACGTCACTCCCATCCTTCTTCACGTTCAAACCCGATTCCGCTATGTCAAAGGCACTCAATATAGCCAAGGCGCTCCCCAAGCTGTGCCCCGTGATGGTAACACTCACATCCTCGCCTTGGTACTTCTCCACCAACCGTTTCACCTCCGAAAGGACCTGTGATAGGTAGGTATCGTTGAGTTGGTTAGGCAAATTAAAAGGGAAGCACAAGCTAGAGGCTAGCTAGAAGCTATGGTAGCAATTATTTAGTTATTTAATTGCAAAAAATTATTATGTAAGAGAGTTTTTCTAATCAATACATTTATTTGGTGAATTGCATATAGTTTAATAATATTTTAAATTTGATGTATTAAAAATATAAGTACATTTGGAAGGATAGTAAGGAAGAAAATGGTATAGAATAGATTCACTAAATGCAAGTAAATTGTGTTTAAGAGTAATATAAAGGGAGGGATAAGGAAGGTGTCCCCCTTTTTACCACTCAACACCCTCATTTTCTATCCCTCTAAACTGGAGAGTCAAAGATGAAATAACACATATTTTCTTTCCTTTCTCTTATTAATCTTTTAACAATCAAATAAGAGAATGACATATCCTGCCAATTCTATTTTATTAGTGGCATTAATCTTTTTTCTTCTCTAAAAAATTCTCAAACATAGCCTAGAAGTTTTAGCCCTTCAATCAACTTTTTTTACCCATGCACCGCTACACTTAAAACATTAATTAAATTAAACTAAACTATTAATTTGATCTTTAAAAATTGGGCCATGCTACAATGCACCAACTTATAAATGGTGCTTGATGCACCTTGAATCTAGACCACCCAAACACCGCTAGTGTATCAATACACTAGCAACATATGAAGCATTGTAAAAGATGCTCCTTAGCTCTCTCTCATCGATTAAGCTTCAAAGCTTGGTTGCTCAACCAAGTGTGACCACCACGACGCTGGCGGCAGCTGCGATTCCCCTACCGAGGAGGAGCCTTCCTTTAAGAGAGTCAACTCCGATGGTAGGAACTTCTCTGGTGAGAAAGCAGAGGAGGAAGAAGGCATAATATATTTTCTATGCATGACCTCACTCACTCTCCTTTCCCCCACCCTTGCTATCTCGATCCGATGGGCTACAAAGACGAGGGACGACGTGGCAAAGGTTATCGTAACTAAGGGAGCTGCTGGGTTGTGAGGTGGATGGGGCCGCTGCGATTGTGATTAGCTAGTGTTGTAATGCTGTCGTGGAGAGGGTGCTAGGTGGTTGGAAGAGAGAAAGTTGGCCGCGAAGAGGCCGGTTATTACACCCAAGTTGTTGAGGGTAGGGGTGGTTTGAGTGCAGCTGCGGGGGTGGGGACAACAGTGAGGGTGGGCGGTGGCATTTAAGCAGTGGAGAGAAGGCAGAGAGTGGGGGGTATTTGTGGTGCATCACAACTGAGTGGTATATGCATACACTATCAAATCTTAACCATTGATCTTCAAGGTGTGTCAAGCATCATTTATAAGTCCGTTGCATTATAGACAGATCCTTAAAAATATTGATAGAATTCAGTTCTTAAAAGACAAGTGACTTTAATATAACTCTTGATAGACCGAAGTTGATATTAATTTAGTTCTCAAAAAGATTGACACTAATTTAATTCTTTTCATAATAAAATATAAACTTAATTAAATTTCTCAATTATAAAAAAGTGACATCAATCTAACCTTTTTACAATAAAAAAATTAATTTAAGAATTTAATTTTAATATACAGATAGTGTTATCTAATTATATATTATTATATCAACAAATATGTTTAACTTTCATACTAATTACTTCAAAAGTCATGCATATAGGAGGATTTGATTAGATAATACTATAAATGCATCAAAAATTAAATCCTTAATTTAATCATTTAATAATAAAAATAATATCAATTTAGTTTTTAATTGAAGACACTCACTCGCTCTTTATTTTTTAGCTGGAGTTCATGATTTCTCCTTTCAACTTAAAGATTTAAACATGTGACCTAAACTGTTTTAAAAAGAGATAACATGGTATTATGAGAGAGAGAGAGAGAAAGAAATAATATTGTAGTGTCCAAAACGAAAACTACCAAAATAAATAGGGATGTAAATGGATTAGTTTGGATCGAATTTAAGTAAAATATAAATCTAAACTAATCAAATTTAATTGGATTGGTTTAGTTTAATTTTTAAATTTTTTTTCCATCAAATCGGAACCAAACCGATCCGATCGAGATCGGGTTGATTTGGTTCGAGTCATTGGGTTTAATTAAAAGATAAAAATTATATTTAAAAAAAATATTTTTATAACAAATAATAATAATATAAAAGTTGATAATCGTATACTTATTAATGGTGTAAACAGAAATTTTTTTAAAATAAATATTAACAAAAAAGATAAAAAATAACTTTATTACTATAAACTTAAATGCAAAATTTTGAAAGATTAAAATTAAATAAAAAAAATTAGTCAATTAGGTGATCTAGTTGGGTGTTTAAGTGATCGAATTTAAAAGTTATAAATTTTAAACCGAACTAATAATAATTGATTTGATTTGGTTAACCGTAAAATGAACTGATTACTCGAATCAATCTAAACAAAATTCATTTATTTGGTTTAGATCTTTTGGTTTATTGGATTAATCCGATCCGCTTACATCTCTAGAAATAACTGTCCTTAATTTAATATTTTGTATAAAGAAATTGATTTTAATATAACTTCCTATCATTATAAGAAACTAAATTGGTGTTAATATAATCTTTTAAAAGAATTAACATATATAGTTTACCAATTATATTATAAGATTAGTTTAATTTTAATATAATGTAAATATAAAAAAGTATATAAATATTAAATTACATATATTTTTTTAAAATAAAATAAAGAATTGTTAAATTAAATAATTTTATTAATATAACAATACATTATTAATTAGCTATGTAAAACTTTTATACATTAATGTAAAAATTAAATTCTTTTATAAGATTGCTGTTAAAAGCAAATTATAAGATTGGAGTCGTCATCGCGAAAAATGTAAAGATTTTTGTCGTTTACCTGCTGTCGGGCAGAGTACTTGCAGTAACGGCAGCTGGGCTCCTTGTCAGAGTAGAGATCCAAGAAGCCTGCCTCCACCTTCACCCCCTCATCCCTGCAAGGGATCTCCGGCGAGATCGACCTCAGGTAGTTGGCCAGGTTCGCCACCCACTCCACGTGCGTCACCGTCCCCCTCCACGCAATTGCGATGTCCCTCCTTCCCAGCTTCTTGCTCGTCTCGTCGTCCGAAACGGCGACGAATCCCGCCCAGTTGGCCCTCTCGCTCCACATCTTGGAGGGCCACCTCGACTGCTTGAAGAACGTTGGGAGGTTGATGTTGGCGGTGGCGTAGAGGTAGCGCGTGACGGTGTACCCCCAGTGGGTCAAATCGAGGGACTCGAAGAACTCGTGGAGGGGGTACCTGCAGCTGCCGCAGTACTTGGAGTAAGGGTCGAAGTCGAAGGAGTCGTAGCAGGCCTGGGCCATCTCGCCGTAGCGGATCAGCTCGCCCCGCATGAGTGGGTCCATTGGGTCCAGAAGCCCGGCCCAATTGTCTTCGCCGTGGAGCTTGCGCCATACTGATGATATGTCCGGTTGTTGTTGTTTTGGGGCGGTCGGTTGTTGTGTTTGGAGTTGTGTGATGGTGGAGGATAAGGAGGAGTTGGTGTTGGTGGCCTTGCATGTGGTGGATGTGGGCTTTCTTGTGCTGATTAGGGTTGGGGCTTTTTGGGTGAGTGTAAATAATGAAGGCGATGGTGGTTGGAGTTTTGGTTGATTGTTGGGTTGGAAGGCCATGACCATGCTTGAGATTGAAGCCGTGGCCATTGGGGAGACTGTTGGGGGACCAAGCTTCAAATGAAAAAACGTGCTTAAGAAAGGATGGTGCTTTACTAGTTGTGGACATCTGCATGTGCATATACGCTATTTATAACGAAAGAAAATGATATTTTATTTCATGCTTTTTTTTTTTTTTCGTTTGTGTCAGAATTTTAAGTATGGGCACGTGAATTTTGAAATCCCGGAGGGACGGTGCATGATGTTCGATGATGTAATGATGTTATCCGACGAACAGAAAAATTAACCATTTGTTTATAACGGTAGAAAACCTCGTAATTATTTGCACTTGAAGATGTTAAAAAATTCGCATTACTAATAATTTTTAGTAATTCAAGTTGGTGTCAAGTTAGATTTTTTAAGTGGATTCATTAATAGTTCAAGCTTATAATAATATAATATTATATTACAAAATGTAGGAAATATTTTGTCCATACGCCATACACATAGACAACACACCATTGCAATTCAATACGGTCATGTCGTTATTACAATGATGGAGGTGAAATACAAATATACAATCCACTCACGAAAAATTCTAACATGCTCCAAGGAGAAGAGGTTTTCTTCCTCCATCATGAATTCTCACCCTTGGATATATATATGGGCCCACTTGTAAGTTCAAAACTCAAAAATCTGATGGTGTAGATAGCTCATGGAGGAGGAAAACTTTTACTCTACGGGGTATACAAGGATGACTCACAGGCTGTTATCAAGTCCTACACATCGATGACACGTTTGTCTTGGGAGTAGGACCTTGTGGGTATTATAATAATGAAAGTTTATTCAGTGGTATGATTCTCGTGGGATGTTTTACAAACAAGCTATATATATATATATATATTTATTCAGTGGTATGATTCTCGTGGGATGTTTTACAAACAAGCTATATATATATTTTTTTTTGGTTTGTTTTGGGGTGTCTTTTTTTTGGGTTTGTTTTTTTGTTTTGTTTTTGGGCAGCCGGGGGGGGGGGGGTTGGCGGGGAAGGGACGGACAATTAACGATCGTGTGGTTTGTGACTATGCAATCTTTTTCGGGAAGCACCGTCTCGTGAATCATTTCGATCACATAAATTTCAATTAGAAATTTCTTTTAAAATTGAGAAAAATCAAGGGAAAGTGAGAATTCTTATGAAAACAAAAAAATAAGCTGTCGTTAGTACTCAAGATTAATTCAATGACCATGGACACTTTGGGCTCTTCATCTTTGATAACAAATATCATTCTACATATTATCCTCAGCCATGAAATTATGTCTTCCTAGTGTTTACATAGGGGGACCAACTTAACAGCCTCCTAGCTATCAAGTCAAGTGGATGACTTACATATGGGCAGATATTTGATAATCTTCTCGTTATAGCCTACTCACAAAGGATAAAAATGGCCAAATATTGGATTTTTTTTGTACTTTATTTGATAGTTAAAGGCCTGAAACTAATAATCATATCAATCAATCGATATCCAAACTCTCCAGCTGGGTCGTATGAAGTCATTCATTCATATTTCTTATTTAAATTATCGGATACTCAATATCTAAAATATTCCAATAGTGTCATATTAAACAAAACAAAAAAAAAAAAGGAAAATCCAATAATGGGTTAAGGGACTGTCAGCATTGGGTGTAGGGTATAGAATATCCAATAAAAATAGCAATTAACCAGTCCAAATTGATCAACAAGAACATTGATAAATATTAACCAGCAAAAGAAACAATAGAAGAACCAAGTCTAAATCACATATCATGATTCCAACAAGATTATTACAACCATACAGATACTGACACAAAGCTTTAATATTTTCGATTCCCACATCCATCATTTTTTCTGTAAACATCAATAAACACAAAAGGCAATTTGAACAATAATTATCAGACAGAAATTTATTACTATCATGAGAATTTATCAAACTTGATAGAAAGTTGTGTAAACCGCTCAAAAATTGATGGACCAATCTAACCAATATTGGTTCGCGTGGTTTGATGAGTTAATTTCTTAATTCAGAATATTATTGCAGCATCATTCGGTCATCAAGAGTGAGGTTAACAACCCTAAGATGATAAAAAAAATACTTAGTTATCGAAGACAATAACTACTGGACCTTTTACTTCTTTAAAAAGAAAAAAATATTTATATGGTGCAGAGCACTTCTGTATCTTTCACGATCAATTAAGTAAGTTCATTTTATATGGAATTATGTGTTAATAGTGAATTCCATATAAAATATACTTATATAATTAATGAAATCCTATAATATTCTTGATCATACAAATATTTCTTCCAAAATATATATATATATATATTGCTAACCTCCAAACTTTCATGTGCAAGTTAGTAGCCTACACATTTTAATTTGGACAAAAAATTCACTCCTTTTTTTATTTAAGGTTTAGGGTTTAGAGACTTCCAATTATGGACAACTTTGTAATTTAAGTTATCTACATTAATTACCAATTTTCTTTCTAAATTTTCTATCCCAAATCAAATAATTCATGCTATGACAAATGATTTTTAAAATCATAAAATAAAATCAATCAAACATCATTTATTCGATAAGGACCAAAAAAAATCACTCATTCCATTATTAATTGTTAAAAAAACTCTTATTGCAATAAATAATAAATATAGAAAATAAAAAAATACATTAAACAACATAAAATCAATCCGTTAAAAAGAAAGGTACAAAGAAGTAATTAATATGCATATATGACAAAAATATTTTATTGAATAAATTAAAATATATTTATCTAGCATTAAATAATATTACATGAACTTATAATTATATAATAATCAAATAAGAGAATTTCTTTTTTTAAAAAAATAGTACTAATGGAGAGATAGGTAGTGGAGAGTAGATATTAATTAAGTAAGAGAAAAGTTAGAATAGTAATTAATATAAGATATAATTATAAAATTGCCCACAAGTATAAATTGATTGAAGAAAGAGATAAGCAGATTTTATATCCAAAGTAAAATGTGGAGGTTACTAACCTCTATATAAAAGTGTAGAGATTAACAATCTCCTATGTATATATAAAACAAATCGACATATGGGTATTTATGGTTGTTTTGAAAGTAAAAAGTAACTAGTGTAAACAATATGGAACTTTAGCGCTCTACACTTCAACTCTTCATTTATATTGTTTAATATTTTGTAAAATTATGAACTATGTATAAAAACAATAAGAGGTTGTTGTGGTTTAATGGTGAAATGTTATTGCTTATATATATGGATTTTGTTTCAAGTTTTTACTTCAACATTTTATAATTTTACATACTATATATATAACAAGCTCTGGCTGGCATGCCAGGCTTCACAGGCCTTGCAACATGTCTAGATTTGACTTATAAAGATAAATATACTTTCAAATACACTTGAACTTGATCTTATTGTTAAATAGGTTAGACCATGCCATACAGGCTATTAACAGGCCATTTGACCTACTTCCACCCCCCTTTTTTATGACGAGAAAGAAAAATTCATTTATGAAATAGTCTAACAACACTTACAAATCAAAAAAGATATATTAAATCTAAATTTAATAAAAAATAAATATATTCTATATTTTGAACTAATCAATGATTTGTAGATTTGCTTCTTATTCGAAGATTATCAATATCTAAATATCTTTCACATCGAAAATTAATATAAAAAGTGTTATAACTTGAAGAATATATTATGCCTTTTTTCAAAATAGATCTAAATATCTCTATTATATATAAGACTAACAAAATAAAAATACCTACAAAGGGAAATCAAAACACTTATGAATGGAACAATAAAAGCACCCATAAAAAAGGACAACCAAAAAAAAAAAAAGACACAAAGCCTGTTATTAATTTTATGGCTTAAGGTACTTAGTGGGTCAAAAAAAAGTTTAATGATGGGATTTTATAAGGCGGATTGAGTCAGAATTTTGCCTTGTAAAAAATGACTGGTTTTCATGTTAATCTAGGAACATGCTCAATTACAATGGCAGAACTCTGGGGTGTCTTTATTGGCTTGAAGACAGCCTATAACAATTTGGCATTAGACGTATCAATGTTGAGACAGACTCATCTTGTTCCTCAGCGCTAGTCAACAACTGCAGGAATGTGATTCATCACTCTGGCCTTTCCGATAGATAAAGGAATTATTGGCTCGTGGTTGGAAAGCGAAGATTGGTCATGTTTATAGAGAAGCTACTCACTACGCTGATGCTCTTGCAAGACGAGGACATGAGAGCACTCTTGGTGTTTGCTTATTTTTTGTAGTCCCAGCTTTTCTTTCTCCCCTATTTTAGGCTGATGTAGTTTTTTGTAGCTTCCTCGTTTGGTGAATTTGTAGTTTTTTGGGCTTGTGCTCGTAGTCAATAAGAAAAAAGGATTTTAAATGACTTACAAATCTTTATTTTTATTAATTCTTTTAATAAATTAGTAAAAATATTTAACTTATATGCGTTAGTACATTAAGTTCATTCCCCCCAAAAAAAAAATGTGGACATTAAGTTCAAGCTGCACTAATTCACACTAACATAAGTCATTAAATCTGCTCCCCTTGAACAGCATATTTTTTATTAAAAGGGGGTTTTTTCGGTATCTTTATAAAATTTAGATATGCCTATATTTTTTAACTATTTGTAGTTAAAAATTTGTTACATATTTTATTAACTCAAATTACTAAATTTTTAAAATACATTTTAATTATATTTAAGATTTATAAAACCTATAATTAAATTATAATCGTTGAATATTAAAATATATCAGTACTCTTATAAAAATAAGGGTACCGAAGAAATTCCTATTAAACAAATAAATATTATACAAATAACAATTTAAAAGACAATATATAATAACTGTGCAAAAGGCATGAAAATAAATTACATATACAATATCATTTATAAGGGAAAAAAGAAATAAATAGTGTTTTCTATTTGTATGTTTCGTACTTTTTAATTAGTTTTCTAATCAATGCCAAAAGAAATTGATTATAAAATAAAAATTTGAAAGTTTTTAATACATATCGAATGCATTCAAAATTTTTAAAACAATCTAATTATTTCTTAATAATATCCTTAAGGTTTTGATTAGAAAAAACTTGTTTTAATTGCATTTTATGCCTTTTTGTATGCTCATATATCAATGGCAACCCAAACTGGAAGGCACCTTTTCAATTGGCTGTTGCCAATAAGAAACTGGCATGTGAAAGATGCGGATAATTTTCAATCCCTTCATTGTATGGAAAATATGTGGTGTGATGTGAAGTGTGAAGTGTGAACTGTGAACTGCCAAACTGGTCCTGAAAGGGATGGCGTTCATGCATAGCTGTGTTCGTTCCCGCCCCACTCTTGTCCTGAATGAATTTAATAATGTTGCTTATTTTTCACCCCTCAAATAATGAGGACTTTTCATGTTTTATACGGCGCTTGTGTCATTAATCTATAATCATATGAGATATTTTAAAAATTTACACAAATATAGATGTAATTAACATAATTCACTTTTGAAGATGTAGCAAAATGTTTATTATTATTATTTTTTCTTTGCCTGCAAAAACTAGAACACGCAGGCCTATGGCTTGCAAAAGCTGGCCGCTTTTCTACATGAATGAGGGCGGAACCTAGAAGAACTGCCTGCAACTGCAAAAGTTGATGGAATCTCTGTCCGTCTTCGCATCACTGCGAGGAATCCTACCCATTACACGGGCAGATTCTGGGAGTGCAGTTGCAATTGCGGAATTTCTGTCCGCAGTCACGTCTGTGCAGACAATCTCTTACCTGCACGGAGAGCTGTGTTGGACGAATCTTGACTGGCTTTTTACTTCGACTAGAGGGGTGTATAAACGAAGGGGATGGGGACGAATAGTTAAAAATTTTTGGAGTGCCGGAGTGAGGGAGTTGTGTGTTTTTCATTTTGCTTTAGTAAGAAGTTTCAAATTTGATAATGGTGCCAAAGTGACAAGAAAGATTTTGAGGGTGTGGTTTAGTTGGGTATGTGATTAACAAGCTGACACAATTGATGATATAATTCAATAATAGATTCAAGTCATTATATTGTAGTGCAAGTTTTTAATATATTTATTAAATTATGTTTGTTATATTTGAAATTTTATAGTAATATTATGTTTGAAATTAGTTTTAGTATGTTAGGATATATTAATCAATTATATTATGCCAATGAATTATATATTTTAAAGTATAAGATGGTTTTTCTAAAAAAAAAAAATTTTTTTGAGGATAATATTATGATAAAAATATATATATGAGACAAATACTGATATATATATATATATATATATATATATATATATATATATATATATATATATATATATATATATATATATATTAGGCCCCTTTGATAGGAACTAATGCTAGAATAGATTTTTAATTTAAAAGGTCAATGATAATTTTTTTACTTCATTCATTAGTTTTTTTAAAAAACTTTTTTCACTTTAATTTCTTTTTTGCTAGCATTTTTTTGTTTTTTGTTTTTTTTCAAGAAAGGATCGATAATTTCAAAGTAATTTTTGAATATATAATTTTGAATATAAATGACATTTAATTTCTAAAAAAAAGTAAAAATAGAATTAATGATGCTAAATTATTTTTTTGGGTAAGAATGATTTGTTAATTCCTGCTATTTTTTACAATAATAATGCAAATTTTTTTATGAAGGTAACCTCATGCCCCATGAGATTACCATCGAGGGGGGGTGTGAGATATCCAAATTGGGCATTCACAAGAACCTCGCAGCTCCGCACCACAGGAGGCCATGAGATTTACTGGAATTGCAAAATTTTTTATGAGAAATTTCTCACGGCTCCATGTAATATCCCACAGAGGACCATGTAATACCCTATTTTGGCTATCCTTTTTAAAATTTTATTATGTTTGTCTTTCTAATCTATTAGGGTTTAGGAGAAAAGTGAGAAATCATATTTTATATATTTTGTTTGAAATTTTGTAATGATATTATGTCTGACATTAATTTTACTATTTTAAAATATATATATATATATATATATATATAGGGAGCGTATCACATAAAATGAGTGATTTATTATGAGAGTGAAAGAAGCAAATCTGAGTCGTATAACCATACATGGATGGTCAAGATTTAAAGTTATTTAAATGTCACATGATCACTTAAAAAAGTCATATGACTTTATGTTTTATTCTGGACCATTTACGTAAGATCCAATTGTCAAGATTTACTTCTCTCACTCTCATAATAAACCACTCCTCTCATATGATACACTCCGTATATATATATATATATATATATATATATATATATATATATATATATATAATATAGTTTAAGGTGATTAGAATAATTTTTTAATATATAGTTTAGAATTTAAATTATTATTTATTCAAAATTTTATTATCATAAAAGATATACTAATTTAATAAATAGATTTTTTAATTTAATTATGGCTATTTTTTAATAAATTTATCTAATTTATTATTTTATGATAATATAATAGGAGGGTAAACATATGCATATGTGCAACATAAGACCATGGAGCTATTGCATCCTCAGATAGATGCATACTTACAGAATGCGAGACTCTATGAAGTTACCTATATCCAGAAATTTCATATTCTTCTAGATCTTATCAGTGCAGTGGTGGAATAGTGGAGGTCAGAGTGGCACACATTTCGTTTTCCTTGTGAGGAGTGTACCGTGACTCTAGAAGATGTTGCACTTCACCTGGTGCTACCCATCAATGGTTTGGTTGTTACCGAAACCACTGATTTGAATGTTCTATTGCTATAAGATATGTGTGAGGTGCGGCTTGGGGAACAACCTGGAGTTAATGATTTTGATGGTTGTGCAATCAGCATGAGTTAGCTGAAAACTGTTAAATCAAGACTTGTAGCAAATGCCGGCCAGCAGACAATAAAGTGCTTTGCTCGTGCTTATAGGCTATGCTTATTATTAGGAGTAGAGTAATGCCGGACAAGACATCGGCCATAATCCATGGAAAATATCTTCCATTGCTTTTACGTTTGGACCAAGTCGGCCAGTATAGCTGGGGTTCAGCATATGTCTCACTATGCTATATCAAGGTTAACGTCGTGGTTTACGCAGTTGTACAAAGGAGGTCAGTGGCTGCCTCATACTGCCACAATCATGGGCATTACATCGCCTCCCATTTTTGTGTCTTGTGGATAGGCCAATTCAGTTTCCTCTAACTACAAAGTAAAAATTCTTTACATAACAATTTGTTAATCTTGTTATTGTCATATTAATATCTAATTAATATAATATTAAACAAATGACCCGATTACCCACGGAGGTTTGACTATAGCACTATCAGTAATGTAAGAGGGCTTTAGATCATGTTGGTTTGTAGAACCAAGTAGCGATTAAACTACTATAACAATTCTTATAATGTAGCAGTCAATATAATATATATATATATATATCTCATTTTTTTCCTTCTTTATTTTATAATGCAGTTACAATTTCTAAGGCCTCCGTATGAGATTCCTATGATTGATTCATGCATTCCACCCCATATGTGGGAAGACCGCGTAGTGTGCTTAGCCATCATTATATTTGTGTGCTTTGAGGCGGTTGAGTGGCACCCAACTAACTACATGATGCATCAATTTAGTGTTTATTAGCTTATTCCGTCTAATCCCATCAATCTAGGGGAATCTCATAACTAGGATTTTAAAGGAAAGACACACTAGAATTGGATAAAGACGCATCAATAGTGGATTAGTATATGGCATAGACGATTTGAGAATGTGTTATATGGGGATCCCATTGTTGATTACACGTCTTCCCCTCAATATTGGTAGTGGTATCAGCAGCATGCTGCAACTACTCGTGTGACAATGTGGTTATCTGTAGAATTTTGCCTGCAAGATCCACAACAGTATGGTCGTATGCCACCTCCCAACAGCATTTCCACATGCCATTGCTACCTTCCCGACAGTCGTATGCAGCCCCCAGCAACATGTCCCTATGGATCCCCCAAGAATGTCTGTTAAACCTAGGGTATTCCGTGCCGAAACTGGTCTTATTCGGGCCATCTATATCATCCAACAGCATGTCAAATTTGAATAACTTTTGTCTCGTATATAATGTTGATGAACCCAGCTATTCTTGTCCTCGTCCTTTGCACTTTGATTTAAATGCTCTAGCTAAAGTCTTTATGGAGCAACTGGTGAACCAGCCTTTGGATGAGCCAGTCCACCCACCAGTGTACCATTGAATGAACCCACCATTGGATCAGGTAGTGGCCAACGATGTGTACATTTCAATAATGGATGATTTGTTGTGGATGCCACCTCTAGATTCTCAAGATATAGCTGCAGTTGCACTTACAAATTGTAATTTTAATTTTGATTATCAAGCAGGAGGATGCGAACCCTAGTTCCAAGTCCATGGCCAACCATCCACTTAAAGGGTGATGTTGAGTCATCTTATGGAAGGTGAGGCAACAACAGCAGCGGTAGTCATGGAATAGCAGGACAATGATGAGGTTGGTAAGGGAGGAGAGGTTGATGAGGGGGATAAGGTTTGTGAGGCTGGGAGGGGAAGAATGAGGAGTGGATTTGGGTTTAGGGATATTTTATGGGAGTCTATTAGAGGCCCTCAGAGATGGTCCCCTTCATTAATAGAAAAGAAAAAGAACAAAGTTTGTAAGTAGTTTAGTTTCTTTATAGTTTTTTTCCCCTTGTGTAGTTTGTTGTGTAATTAATTAAATTATTTTTATTATTGTATAAACTTCTATTTAGTACATGTCAATTATTATGTCATGCCCCTTCTATTATCTTTGTAATTTATATTGATTTTAAATTGAATCAAGTTAGTTTAAATCTATAGGCTCATTGAACTTTATTATTTTTAATTTAATTCAAAATTATTCATTTTTATCTTTATCAATTTTAATTTTTATATGCAATAAACTTATTTAAATCAATTATTGGTTAATTAAAATGATAAACTACTATTAAATAATTAATACTGTCACATTTTCGATTTTTATGTGAAATTAATATATTTAATTCAATTACTCCCATCTAACTATTAAATTTGTTTCTTTAATTACTTTCTTAATATAACAACTATCTAAAATAATATATATAATAGTGAGTAAATAATATATAATATATATAATATCTAAGTATTTGGAATTTTTTGGAAAAACTTCTTATAGCATTCTATTGCCTTCTTATAATTTTTCACAAATTTTTAAAAAATATTAATTTAATGTGTTTTATCAAAAAAGAATACATGAATGATTTATAAGATTTTCTTAAAAATAAAAAAAGAATAGATTACAAAGACAAAAATAATAAAACTTTGGAAATGATAGCCAAAATAGGCAATCACATGGACCCCCATGGGATATCACACTGGGCCGTGAGAAATTTCTCACAAAAAAATTTGCAATTCTAGTATATCCCACGGCCTCCTTCCCCCGGTGGTGCATCTCACAGGGCCGCGAGGTTCTTCCACATGAATGCCCAATTTGGATATCTCACGGGGCCATGAGGTTCCTCCATGTGAATGCCCAATTTCAATATCTCATGGGGCCACAAGAAATTTTTTTGAAAAAAAGTTGTCACTCCAGTAAACTTCACAGCCCCTACATGGTGATCTCATGAGACCATGAGGTTCCAGTAAAATGTGTTTTAAAACACGAGCCATACACCTAAATCCTAACATTTCATTTTCCTCCCCAATAAATTAATTAGACATAAAGTACTAAGAAAGTTTTTTTTACCCAAGTATTAAGAGTGTTTAAATCGAGCATTAAGCAATAGCTGCTCCTTTTGTTTTCCATCAAAAAGAAAAATAAAAATAATTTAAAATGTATAGCCTGATTTTTAGTCAAGAGTAACTAAAGTAAAAATATATCGAACTTTAAATTTAATGAACATACTAAAATTCCAAATTACATTAACTAACAAATGTTCAAACAACAACAATTTACTGATCACTACTAACTAGCTCTAAGCCTGAGTGGACATTGTCTGTAGCTATATCCTTTACCACGACATAGACCACACAGTTTTGGTTCTCGCATCTTGCTCATTTCCATTTCATTTAGAAAACGAGTTGATCTTAGTCGACCTTTCATGTTGTGCTTTAACTAGAGGGTTAGGACAAATCACCGGACCATTATATGGCAGCCATATACTTCGATTCCCCACGACTTGAAACTTCTTCTCATACACTTTGCAAATTTTCTCCATGTTATAAATATGATCGACATGCACTTGCCAATCGATGTTTTGATTGACACAATATGCAATTACATGATGACATGTGTATCAATCAGTCTGGAAATCACACAGTCACAATACTTCCACCTTAGATCAACACTAAATTTCTCCCTATTTGTTAGGTCTTAAACATGGAAAACTTTATTTTGCCTTGAAAACTACGGGACGTGCTCATTACGGTTTGCTTGCTAGACTTTAACACATAAATGACACACTTGACTAAGTTCATGGTCATATATATGTACCCATGGCCACCATTGAAGGCTTGAAGCCACTTTTCTCTTGGAATTTTGTCAAGCCAACAAGTATATATCTCACCATGTTGGCACATTCGCTCATAGTGATGATCAAATTCACACTCCATCCTTAAACACCCTGCAAAACAAAATGTGGTCAATAGATTATCAAATAAAAAAATACATTTAGAAATACAAACAAAATATAATTAAGTTACCTATGCTCACAGCAAGTTGATGCAAGTACAACTTCTTGAATCTCCTTAAGAAATTGGCTACGATGTGTCTAATGCAATACATGTAAAATGCTCTCGGAGGTTCCCACTTAACCTTGACTCTGTCTTATTACTGTTTGATTGACTTGTGCTGATCAGAGATAATGCCAACCTTGTCCTTGATCTCTACATGTTTTCGTAGATGGTTAAGGAAAAAAGAGATGCATCTGTAGTCTCCCTCTCGACAATTGCAAAAGCAATAGGCAATATGTTTTGATTGCCATCTTGTGCAACTATAATCAATAAAGTCCCTTTGTATTGCTAGTACAAATGTGTCCCGTCAACTTAGACTAATGGTTTGTAGTGTCTGAAAACTCTCCTACAAGGACCAAAAGTCTAAAACACTTGCTTGAATATTCAGACGTTTGGGACCAACTCAGCTTCATGGTAAGCTGACATAGCTTCAAACTCAACACGTGCATATTGATCAAAAGAACACACTACTCCTAGCCATTTGGGTAATTCTTCATACGAATCTTCCCAACTACCATAAACTCTTTCAATTGTCTTTTGTTTCGTCATCCATGCTTTTTGGTATGTTGTCAGGTAGGCATATCGATTTTGGATCTCTATAATCATATTTTTTACTTTTAAAGAAGGGTCGACTCTTACCATTGGTTCTATATATTATGAAATCATGTCAGAATCCAATTTCGTGTGATCTTGAGAAAGCATTGCCGAAGTGCAAGTGTGCAGGCCGTTGTATTTCCTGATCTCCCAAAAGTTCTTATTCTTTTTAAAATTGACTATAATAAGCCATTAACACTCAGAGCCCAAGTGTTTGCACTTACAATAAAAGGTCATTGGTTTTGACTAGTGCATTTTGTAATCCACTAATCTAAATATGTTGTAGTTCTTAATTACTCGTACTACAGCCTCCTGATTGGTAAATATCATTCCAACATGAAATTCACCATCAGCAACATAACAACTAGCCATTTTCGCATACTTTAGAAACACAAGAGTATGCATAGCTTCGAGATGAGAAGCCCGCATGAAAAGCGGAGTATTGTTTGCTTGTTGAATTGCTATCACTGTGTTTAGTACACCTTAATTATTTATATCGCCACCGCCACTTTCATGCTCCCCTTTAGAGTATTCGCTATCACTTTCACTTTCACTATTGTCAACCCTACACTCTGCACATCTTACGGGAAATAGGCTAAGCTAAGCTTCACATTAATGCTAGATTATTAAAAAGAAATAACTAAATAAACATATTTGTTATATTAATCAACATAAAAGTTTAATTAAATTAAAGATAAACTACTAATCACAAAGCATAAAATTATGAAGTAAACTAATTAATAAATACATTGCACCATAAGAAAGAATGAAATTGCCTATATGAAAAACTTTGAAATAAAATATCTAATATTGTATCATATAACTCATTGGACATGAACTAGGAGCAATGTCGTAGTCATGCTGTATAACCAGATGAGAACTGGTACTGGTTTCAGCAACATAATGCTAATATAAGAATTATTTAAAAGTATTAATTAAAATAACACAGATATTATATCAATCAACATAAAAATTTAATTCAGGTCAACAAAAACTATTAATCAGAAGAGCACAAGCTTATAGAATTAAACTAAGTAATAAATAGATTGCACCATAACAAATAAATTGCCTGCATAAATAAATTTGAAATAAAAAACTTGATAAAATATCACATAACTGACTGGATATGAACCAGAAACAGTGTGGTAGTCATGCTGTCTAGTCAGATGATAACTAGTATCAATTTGAGCAACATGACACTGATGCTAAATTATTAAAAAGAATGAACTAAATTAACACAAATGTCATATTAATGAACATTAAAATTTAATTCAAGTAAAGAAAAACTATTAATTAGACCGCAAAATTACACAATTAAACCAATTAATAAATTGCAACATAGGAAAGAAATTGTTTTAGATAATAAATAACTTTGAAATTCAAAATTTAATAAAATATCACATGACTTATTGGATATAAACTAGGAGCAATGTCGTAGTCATGCTATCTAGCCGAATGCAATTGGTACCAGTTTCAACAACATGATATTGATGTAAGGATTATTGAAAGGTATTAAATAAAATAACACAAGAATTATATTAGTTAACATAAAAATCTAATTCAAGAAAAACTATTAATCAAAATAACACATAATTATGAAACTAAACTAATTAATAAATAAACTGCACCATAATCAATAAATTGTTTACAGAAAGAACTTCGAAATAAAAACTTTAATAAAATATCACATGACTTACTAGATATGAACTTGGGATAGTGTCTTCATGTAGCCCAGGGGGATATGAACTTTGAATAGTTTCATCGTGATACAAACCAACTTGACCAACTTAAGAAACAATTTCTTCGAAATTATGTAACTCAATGGCAATAATGTGTTGCTGATACTACTTATACATCCTAAACATTAATTTCATGTCTCTATTGTTGCTTATTTTAACTGATCGAAATTGTATGTTGTTGTTAAGATTTGAGATCAGACACCTAAATCTAATTCTCCCTGCTCTTTTCTAAGTGCCGACATCTATGCCTTGACAAAGTCCAATATTCAGTGAACGAAAAAATATGCTGGCCCGTCAAACACAAGTATCACAACTTGTTTTGTATTTCTAATAATAGAGTCATTAAAATATGCAACAATAATAATATTTGTACTCTTACTTTAAAAGAAGCAAAACAAAACACATCGATAAATGGGGAATAGCAAGAATGGAGAAAAGGAGAATAGCAAGAACGCATTTAGTGTAATGATGGCTGGAGCGGGAATATATATATCCCGTGAAGATTTAGAGCTATTGGAGTTTTAGACCCGTTGGAGTTTTGACCGTTGGTGTTGTGTCAGTATCTGCCATAGTGTAGGTAGCAACATTTTCTACTCTTAAAATCCACCCCTTTATAGGTAGGATATTTTTTTGAAATTTTCTCAAAATCCTACCTAATACAAGGCGGATTGTCTAACATAATTCTTTCTATTTTTTTTTTTATTCAACCACATTCCTATAAAAGGGGGGCACTACACCCAAATTGACCTTTAGCGGCAATTATTTAGTGGCCATATTGTTTTTGCTAGTAATTTTCTCTATGGGCTAAAGCTTTAGTATCTAATAAATATTAGCCACTAATAACTTATTATATAGTGGCAATTATTTTTAATTACCACTAAAATTAATATTAATCACCCGCTAAAATTTTCCCTGCCAACAAAATCTATACACTCTCATCTCCCCCTTTTTTTAACAAATTTTTAACTCTCCTTTCTCCCACACAACTAAACAAACCTCAAATCCTCGCATAGCACTCTCACTTTGTCAAAACCCTGCACCCACACTGACGATGCAGTAGCCTCTGCCTTTACCCCAGTCGCACGCCTCTGTCAGCATCATCGCTCAGGGGATTCCTCATTCCCTCTTCTCTCTTAATCAGCATTGTCTCAAAATCTCATCAGTATCTCATTGTGTTGATCTTGATTTTGATCGATTCCTCTAATCTCATCGTTCCCTTTTATAGGTTTCTGAGGATCTTTCCCAACAGAAGAATTGTGCTTCCCACCTTGAACTACCTTCATGTAAGGTCCTCCTATTTCCAATAAGTCAATGGATTGTCGCTATCTGCATCTTCTTATGTTTTTGCAGTTCCTGGATCTGTGATTTTCAATACTGATTGTTGAACTACTTCCTCATTCGGTTGTTTGTTTCCTAGGAAAGTGGATTTTCCTATTCCTAATGTATGAGTTCATTATTTTTATTAAAAAAAATCTGAGTTTGTGATTGCTTTTGGTGAAAGTGTGTGTGTGTGTGTGTGTTTTACAACATTTTTCTTTTTGAAGCAATATCCTACTATTCCAAGCAAATCATAGTATTAGTCTATTAGATACAACGGAGTTAAGGGAAAATTAGCATACTTGATTAAAAGATATATATACCTTTATATAATCTTGATCCGATCAAATTAACCAAGCTGCAGGAGTTAAAGAGTATTATTTTGGTTGGCTTGGAATCTTAACTGACATGATTTAAGGCTTTCATTTTTATTTTTTTTTCTCTTTTTTAGCTTTTTCTTATTATGTCAAAAAGCTGGTAAATCATGGACAGATAAATATCTTCCCCCATGAGGAGCCTTATCAAGTGAAGCGGCTTCTAATATAAGTGAAATTTGTTGAAGGACTTTGATAAAGTTTTTGTCGGCAACAAATTTACTAGAGTCAAAATGTTCTGAAAGTTATTTCATCTAGTAAAGAAAGAAAGAAAGGAAAGAAAGCCATTCCAAACAGTCACAATGCTTTATTTTTATAGAATGGCATAAAGTTTAATGCATTATGGTGTAAAAATTGCTCTCTTTTTGGATGTGTGATGCAATTCAATACTGATTTTTGAACTACTTCCTCATTCGGTTGTTTGTTTCCTAGGAAAGTGGATTTTCCTATTCCTAATGTATGAGTTCATTATTTTTATTAAAAAAAATCTGAGTTTGTGATTGCTTTTGGTGAAAGTGTGTGTGTGTGTGTGTGTTTTAAGTCCAACATTTTTCTTTTTGAAGCAATATCCTACTATTCCAAGCAAATCATAGTATTAGTCTATTAGATACAACGGAGTTAAGGGAAAATTAGCATACTTGATTAAAAGATATATATACCTTTATATAATCTTGATCCGATCAAATTAACCAAGCTGCAGGAGTTAAAGAGTATTATTTTGGTTGGCTTGGAATCTTAACTGACATGATTTAAGGCTTTCATTTTTTTTTTCTCTTTTTTAGCTTTTTCTTATTATGTCAAAAAGCTGGTAAATCATGGACAGATAAATATCTTCCCCCATGAGGAGCCTTATCAAGTGAAGCGGCTTCTAATATAAGTGAAATTTGTTGAAGGACTTTGATAAAGTTTTTGTCGGCAACAAATTTACTAGAGTCAAAATGTTCTGAAAGTTATTTCATCTAGTAAAGAAAGAAAGAAAGGAAAGAAAGCCATTCCAAACAGTCACAATGCTTTATTTTTATAGAATGGCATAAAGTTTAATGCATTATGGTGTAAAAATTGCTCTCTTTTTGGATGTGTGATGCAACCAAACCATTAAGAAATCCTCAATGTATGGTACTCACCGAATACAATCTTGGCCATATTTCCCTGGTTTCATTTTTTTTTTTTTATAGTCATTTTCTACAAAATATTTGGAACAGTGAGTATGATGGTTGAGCTTTATTTATTAATTTTTAAACTGATTATACGCTATTTTTTTCTTAAATTTTTATCAGATCACATGTGCTTTGGAAATATATTTGGTTGCTACAGTTTGTTTTAGCCAAGGTATGGAGGAGAAACAAAAGTATTTGCATAAGATTAATTACACTATCCATCACTCGCCTATTCAAATGTTTATCTAAATTTAGCTTAAGAGTTCAAATGCTACAAGTCTTTTTAGAAATTAGTTGGTTTAGTATCTTATATTTTTATGTTCTGACCGCAAATTTTCTTCTATGTTCTTTTAGATGTTAGGGCCTTTACCTTTTTATTTCTACCTAAGAGTTTTAGAACAGAAGGATGCCAATGGGTGTATAAGACAGAATATGTTACAATTTAGATTGAACTTGCTGATGAACAATGATAGAGAAAGGGATAATGATTCTAGTTTATGATGCTATTCATTCGTGAACCTAATATAATATGCCAATGCTTAAAAATCTGCCATACACATGCATTCCTATACTTTTATTTCAGAACATTAGGAATTTGATTCTATCAATGCATGTATACATACTTGCGGTCCTTGCAACTGTCAACAGTGGCCAAAAATGCTAATAAGAGTACTACAACTCATCATGGTATTGTGCTTAAATTAAAATATATTAATATAATGGTATATTATTACTGAATTAACCTGCTAAATGTGTAAGTTCTGCTTTTCTGAGTTTACATGATAGCCATGTGACATTGCCTGCTATACTCGTCTACAAGGTGGATAGGTATCTTCTGATTTTCATTGCTTGGCAAGATATTTGTAGCTCATCTATTGGGTACTTTCTCTTATTATTTGTTTTCCATTTGCATCAAATTTTTGCTGATATTTTGCTCATTTAATTGCTTCCTTTTTCTTGTGTGTTTGGAGGGTTTTTTTTGGTCCTTTGGATCTGGTTTTTCATTTAGAAAGTTAGATTTCCAAATACTACTTGGAAGATTTGTGCGCAAGAAATGACGTATGTTAATGCCTATGCTATTAATTCGTGAAGCGGAGTTAGGCTCAGAGGGCTCTGCAACCTTCTTGCTTTTATTAGTTTTTGTGATATTAAGTATATCATGCTTTAGTTTTTCAGAATCTTGTGATGCATTCACGGAAGTATTTCCTGAAAGTTCATACATCAATCTTTTTGTCTTTTGCATGCATTTCATATTTTGAAAGACATAAAGACATATCTTCGCCCAGTATTACGTCCTATTTGCCTGCAACCATCGATATATCTTGTTCATGTGGTATTCAATGCCTCTTATTCTCCTACATTCATTGAAATGTTAATAAAGAATAAAAAATGTATAGGAAATATTTTGGTGTTATTAAAAGTAAACTAATAAATTGGCATATTGATTGAAGGACAAAACTGCAAGTAAACTGATCTTTTAAACATAGGTGTTGTTTAGTTTCCTTCACGAGGATAATTGGCTTCAAGGGCATTTCTTTCATGAGGGTAATGAATGGTTGAACTGAATTTGCTTTTTGCTTTGTCATCATCCTAACAAATCAAAAGTGGTAGAATGCAATTTTTTGCTTTTGCGTTTGCGCCCAGTGGCCTTATGATATTTTTCTACTTTAGTTGTCATTAATAGTGGTTCCATGTTTACAGTCATAATAGCTTGGTATTGTTATTTACATGCACTTACATTCTTATTTTATAACTAAATTTGATGATTTATATTTAAATGACATAGTATTTTTATCTTGTCATTTCAAGTCATACATTATGATTTTTCAGAAATCTCAATGCGATAGACTTCATTGTGATCATGCAATGAAGAAGTGTTCCTAAAGTTTCCATTATTTTGTATTGTGACTATTTGATTACACTACTTACTAGACTCAATGACACTGGTTGTTGGATTCAAATTATGTACTCGTTGGTCTCTTGCCATTGACATTTGCATAGTTAATGATTAACAATTGTGTTTTTTTTTTTTTAAATTGTGAATCTACTGAAGTATTTTTAGCTTTATTAGAATAAATTTTAATGCTTAGTTTGAAATATATGTAATTATTCGAATTTTACAAAAGAAAATATTGTAATTAAATTTGTTAGTGAAAATAGCCACACTTTTTATAGCAAATAAGCATAGTGGCAATAATAATTGCCGGCAAATGATCTTTTCAATCTTGCCAAATAAGAGTAACATTTCGGGATAACAATAATTGCCAGCAAAAGTATTCCTCAAGTTTTTACGGCAATGATAATTGTCAGGAAAAGTATTTCTCAAGTTTTCCCGGCCACTGCAAAGGCTGCTAAAAGGAGAAAGGGGGATAATTCTAAAATCAGTTTTAGCAGCAATACAAATTGTCAGCAACAATGGCGGCTAAAGATAGAGTAAAGGTCATTTTTGGTGTAGTGGGGGTGGATGGTTAATATGATTTTCCCTCCCACTTGTGTGGCAGATTGTCTATGACTAATCCTATATCCTCGTAATAAAATCTAAAACACCATATCATGGTGTTAATCACACCCTAAACCCATATAGAAAAAGTGGAGCCTCAAATGAGTGTAAAGATCGAGAAATTGTTAGGTAACAATACAGGGAAAAAAAAATTGCTCTATTCCATTTATCATTTGATATTTCAATTTTATGAATTTTTATTTTTTATTTTCACTAAATTTTAAATAAAATGACTAAAGTGTCAAATTGTAAATGAAACAAAGCCTTTTTTCTTATTCTAGAATAGCTAAGAATTTCTCACTAAGATTTTCCTTACTTGTATTAGAAAGTATATTACCACAAGTCATATTGTTAACCAAATTGCACCAAAAACTATTTTGAATCAAAAGTACTTTTTGAGGATGGAAGTGGCCTATATCAAAGAAAGGAAAAGCAAATGTTCCAAAGCAAGTATGCATTAGAACTCATACAAGATGTGGTCTTTTGGGTTATATACCAATTGGCAAAAATAATTAATTCGTTCTTTAACTTATTTTTTATTTTCAAATTCATCCTTTAATTAATAAACGTTTCAAAGTCACCCTCTAACTTTTAAAAATTGAACATGTTTGTAAATGATATTTGTTACATTGACGGAAAAATTCTATTTGATATCTAAGATAGCAAAAATAATATACATGATATCTTATGTGATAAATTATATTTTCAAATCTACCTTTTAATGCAACAAACACCATTTGTAAAGAGATTGTAAAGAGGATAAATGTGTTTGATTTTTAAAAGTTAGAGGGCAAATTTGAAATGTTTATTATTTAAAGGACGAATTTAAAACATTTATTAATCAGAGATCGAATTTTAAAAAAAAGTTAGAGGACAAATCAATTATTTTTGCCTATACCAATTAGTACTCCTCTTGACTGTTCCATCAAGTTGCAAAAGGAAGGTACCACACCAGTTGCTGATATTTCTAGCTATAAGAGATTGATTGGCCGTTTATTATATTTAACCAATACATGACCATGTACGTTATTTTCTGTTAGCCAACTTAGTCAATACGTGGTTGCTCCTATGGTTGAACATCATACAAGCAGCCTTGAAGATTTTGAAATACCTCAAGCTGCACCAGCTAAGGGTCTGTTTTTTTCTAGCATAATCAGACTTAAAGCTACGTGGATTCAGTGATTTAGATTTGGGTGCATACTTAGACACAAGAGGTTTCTGTTTGATTTTTGCTATTTTGGGGAATGCCTTAATCTAATGGAAAAGCAAGAAACAACCCAATGTAGCAAGAAGTTCATCTAAAGCATAATATAAGGCGTTGATAGCTACTAGTTGTGAGGCTCAATGGTTGAAATTTTTGCTGACTTTTCTTCAATAACCCTTATCAACTCCTATTCCTTTATTTTGTGATAATAAGTCAGCAATCCATTTTATCACAAATCCATTTTTCTATGAAAGAACAAAATATATTAATATGAAGTGCCATACTGCAAGGGTGAGTTTGAGATGAATTGCTATAAAATTTTCACCCCCATTTTTGTCCCCATACTAAGCAAATCCTTAGGGATAAAATTTAGTCTGGCCTTATTCATCTTCTACCTGTTTCTACCAAACTGTTGACATTTTTACTAATAGCGTGTTTGTGAGTTTAATTTTAGAGGAGAAAGAAGGGAAGGGAATGTGTTAAAATCCCACATCACTTAAGGATATAGATTAAATAGTCTTTAGGCAACCCTTCTCCCTTGAGCTAACTTTGGGGTTGTGTTAGACTCACTTAATTTTAAGGTGATATTAGAGTCTATCTCATAATTGTTATTAGGCCATCCACAGATATTCAATTCTACAAACTTCATACTACAAATGTCCAATCCTAGGTATGAGAAGGATGTGTTAAAGTCCCACATTGTTTAAAACTATGGCCTATATAGCCTTCATAAATCCTTGGGCAACTCTCTTTTTATAAGTTAGCTTTTGAGGTTGAGTTAGGCTCATTTAATTCTAAGAGAAAGGGATGAGCTAGCTCTACTCTTCAGATTCTTTCCCTTCTCGCTCCTCCCCTACAAAATCAAAACTCACAATCACACCTAAGTCACTAGGACCTTTAAATTTGTTGGTGTCCAAGCCTTTTTTTGGGTCGTGGTTGGTGTCTATGCTTGGCCTCTTTGATTTATATCAGCCAGCTTGTGGGGCGGCTGTCAACAGAGTTCAACAGAGCAACCCTAAACCCAACACCACAACTCTCACTGTCTTAAGTTCGTTAACTATTAGTTAAAACTAATTGGAATTTGTTAGACTTCACATCTCGTATATATATATATATATATATACACACACTTGTATGTAGCTATAATTCGAACTCATCAATTCAAATTGCAACTCAATACACACGTACACGATTCCTTTTAATTCTTCAACAGAATTCTCTCTTGGTTCTTCATGTTCTTCATTTTCTTTGCTCTGGTTTATACTTTATACCATGTTTACAAATATTTCCCTAGTTTTCAAGTTCGGGTCCCACTTTCACATGTTAATATCAGATATGATAAGATGAAGCAAGGCCTAGCTGGCTGAGATAGTGATGCATGTCTTGAGGGTGATCATCAAGTTTTGGGCGCTCAGGCTGCACCCAGCATCCATCTTTGCTCCTGACCATGCCCGTGTTCTCATCTTGCCTCCAGTACGGTGGAACCTCGCTATCATCTTTCAGAAAGTCACACGCCTTGCTCACCAGTGCAGGTTCCCTCCCATTTGCCGGCTCAAATTTATGTCCCCTTCCATGGTATCTGCACGTTATCAATGTGTGGCCAAGAGATAATTAACCACCAAATAGCAATACATGCATTGCATTGTCGTAATGAAGACAATTTAAAGCTCCAATTATTATTTACTTACTCATATTCTCCAATTATTATTTACTTACTCATATTTCATCGCCAGAATTTAATTCAGCTGAGTTTGTTTGTTTACTTAACACTTCGCAATTTTAATATGTATCATAACTCAGAAGAACGCTTGCACAGCACTACTCTGGACCAATCTTGAACTCGTAATTTGGGCCTCCTTTTGATTTTCCTTTTCTATTAGTTGGAGAACTAGTTTCTTCTACATTATATGACCGCCCGGGTAAATTAAGAAATTCTGAAGTTCAAGTAAATGAAGAAATTAAGAACTTCAAGAATAAAATTCTCAAGAGCGCTGCTACTTTGCCCGAATAAGTGCTGCCTGAAAGTTTACTAGAGTTGCTAACATAGCAAATTTTGGGTGGCCGGAAAAAAATCATAAGTGGTTAAAAAATTTAAGAGAAAATTACGTTGACTTCCTCTAAGATCTTTTAAAATTTAAAAATACGAGTTTTCTCTTAAATTTTAAAATTATAATTATCTTCCTTATTTCTAAATAATCTTTTAAAATTATTAAGTTACCCTTCAAAAAGAAATATATATCTTTTTTTGCTTTTTTCTTTCTTCTATCTCCTCTTCCCACCCCATTTCACCACCATTGGTTTCTGCCGCCTGCCACCGATGCCGACCACAGCAACGGCACAATCCTGCAGCGTCAAGTCCGCCGCCCCGGCAGCAACCCTAGCGTGGATCTCAAAACACAAGTAGGAATTATTGTTGGCGTTGTTCATTTTTGTTGTTTGAGAAAGTTGAGAACTTGTGTTGGTTAATCTTTTTTGTTAATTGAAGTGGTTATGTGTTAGGGATGTGAAGTCTCGTGCAATCTAGAGATCAGATGTTTCATTAGATGTTTCATAAAATTAATAAAATCATCCCATTAAAATTAAAACACGCTTCAAAATATACCCAAAAGAAATGCTTCAAAAAATGATAGCCACCATTACAGGGACCTCGGGACAAAAGGTGGGAACTTTGCGTCACATTACTTGCCTCTGTGACAAAAGGGTCTTTTCAGGGGAAAAAAAAATCTGAGCTTGGGCATGGGAGGTTGGTGGACAAGAGGCAGCAGTAGGGTGGGGAATGGTGAAATGGGTTCAATATTGGAGAGGAAGGGGATATTGGAAAACATAATTCAGTGGGGTTTGGAAGCGAAAAAATATGGAGATGATGAGGTGGTAATTAGGGGAGTGATATTGGAATAACAATAGAAGAAATAATTAAGGCTATAAAAATTATTTTATATATTTTAAAATTTATAAGAAATATTAATATAATAACTTATAGAAAACATAATTCAGTGGGGTTTGGAAGCGGAAAAATATGGAGACGATGGGTGGTAATTAGGGGAGTGATATTAGAATAACAATAGAAGAAATAATTAAGGCTATAAACTTATTTTATATATTTTTAAAATTTATAAGAAATACTAATATAATAACTTATAAATAATTAGAGGTAGATGTAATATTAAAATCTACTAAAAAATAAGTATATTTTGAATTGACCTCAAGTGAGGTAAAAGTAGTTTACTCAAAATTTAAAGTATTCCTATCACATTTTACCATATAACTCCGTCAACCAATTTCTGGCAAATTTTCTAGGTGGGAAGTATTTCTCAATTTGCAAATATTGTGATATTTCACAAGTTAATAATTCGGGCAATTACAATAGCTTTTCCGAAATTAGTCTTCTTTACATTTTGATATCCATTTTTCAAAAGAAATTTGACAAATTACACCGCAAGCATCTCTTATTTTATGTATTTTTTTTTAACACCCCACATCCTTTTCTTATATTTGAGAAACTATATTTATGTCTCTTACATTATATATGTGTGATTTGTGTATTATTTTTCCTTGTAAGTAACAAAATATTAAGAAAAGTATGTGTTGCTTCTCAGTCAATAAAAGTAGAGAAATACTTGTATGGTCCGAGAGCACTACGTGGTTGTGCTTCCGACCAATCATATAAGTGTATTTTGTATGGGATTATATATTAGTAGTGGGTCTCATATAAAATATACTTACATAATTGGCCAAAAGCACAGTTACGTGTGTTCGAACCATGCAAGTCTCTCATAAAAGTATCAGGTGTAATAACCATTAATTTCAAGGAAATTTGCCCCTGATTTTGTAAATCATCAATTAGCTCATTCTTATCAAACTTTCCAGTCTGCATACATTCTCACTATAAGGCCGTCCCTCTCTAAAATGCTAACCCTAAATTTATCTACCTGCCCCAGTTTTGTCCGTATATAAACCATTTTTTATATGCACTACAGCACTAGTATTGTACCACTAGTTAATTGGTTAGCTTATTTCAGTCATCTACGTCCGCTGATGGAAAGTTATTATTAATCTATTTTTATTATTTATTCTTCTGCGAAAAGTCCGCTGCTGGCTAATCGTATGTTTGCTATAATATTATTCTAAGGCTTCAAAGTTCAGATTTTAATGGGTGTGAACTATTTCTGCAGTCAGGTTGACGGGTAACGTGATGCCAATTTATATAGTTTAATATTTGGCGACTTCCGGAAGCCGATAAAATTTTCTGTATAAAATAATTACCAGTGGACCTATAAAATAAGATCTTAGCTAGTTTGGTTCTTAAAATTTCATAATTACCAGTGCCCTTGCTTCCAGTTCTCATATGATCAACCTATATACTTAAAAGGGAACATTTCCATACCAATAATTTAGGTCGCTTCACCCTAATGGTCGCCTTTTGTTTTTGGGCGACAATTCCAAATACAATGCTAAAAAACAATACATAATATCTAATCCCATGGAGTTGCTGTAATATAATATTCTCAACCTAGCGTACATTTGAAGCTTTGACAAACCCAATACGTGTGACACGTTCTGCTAGCATCCTAGATGATCTAAGTTATTCAATTAAGCTAAAAAGACAATAATTGCTTTACACACCAAATACGAAAGGTGTTAATAAGCTACTTGCTAGAAACTTTTAATAAAGTGGACGCTTATTTGATTTTGAGTAAATTATAAATAGTGTGAGTATAGAGATGTATGCATAATGTTTCTGAAAATCTAAAACCTTATATTTTAACATAATCATAATAAATTCGGCAGGTTAAAAATGAGTGAGCATAGTGAAGCTTATTATATCATGAGTGTGAGTGCTAAATTTGTATGCATGTGATAATTAAGTAAGTTTGTGGTTGTTGAATTATGAATACTCAACCATCAAGTAAATGCAAATGAGCCTCCAAGTTATGAGCGCATAGAGCATCACCATCGGGGTTCAGAAATGGCGAGTGCTTATGGTCCAACACCAATTCCAGCCCAACGTGCGAGTAACTCCAAGGCAAAACCGCCGCCATATTCATCACCACAGCCGGCACGTGCTCGCTGAACAGCAACCCGGACAACTTCGGCACAACATCATGCACGTTCACCAACCTCAAAACCTTCACCTCCAGCAACTCCAGCCTCTCCTTGAACCTCACGTTCCCCACCCTCGGCCCCGAAAACGAAAACACCGTAACCGGCACCACCCTCCCATTCCTCCTCACGTTCAACCCGCTCTCCGCTATGTCGTACCCACTCAACATGGCCAACGCCCTCCCCAAACTGTGCCCGGTGATCGTAATGCTCAGTTCCTCGTTATGGTACTTCTCCACCAACCGTCAAGACCTGCTCCCTCGCGGAGAACTTGCAGTAACTACATTTACCTATTGAGAAGTAACGATAACACGTTAGAATTTAGTTTTAATTCATTTCGTCTTATCCTTGCTCATAATTTTATGGGTGAATTAAATTACCTCTCTTGAGGTATTTGGCACTCTTTTATTTATAAATAATACACTGAATAAAGTGAATTAGAGAGATATTAAATATAATTAAACTAAATCTTAGGAGAAGTGAATATAATATATCCTAATTTTATTTATTTTATAGAGAATTATTACTTATATATGTAAAAAGTGGACCATCTCCTTAAGATATGTGGTGAATGCGTTCTAACTATATATTTCAATTATATAAGTGGTAAAATTGGTAAATATATTTCTCATGGAGTATCAATTATATTACTATTATCATTGTAAACTTAACTAAAATTTTTAATTATTTATACATTAATTTTTATATGTCTAGTGAGGTATGTAAAACTTATATTCAAAAAATATTTTTTTGTAATATTATTATTTATTGAGCCAAAATTATTTGACGTAAAATTGTCAAAATTTACTAAGATTTAAAGAAGGTGATTGAATAAGTACTTAAAGACCTGAATTAGGTTATTCATCCAATTATTTAAAATATTAACGCATTATTTTGACAAAAACTATGATACCAAAGTCTTAACTATTTAATACTATTTTTATGTAATATATTTTATGTCATGACTCATATTTGAATTGAACTAATCTTTATTAATAAACATCTTCACCTTCTGTGTCCGTGTAGAGCTCCAAGAACCCCGATTCCACCTTGACGTCACGGTAAGGGCAAGGCACACCTCTGGAAAAGATGGGTACGAGGAAGTTCATGAGGTCAGCCACCCACTCGAGGCGCGCGACGGTTCCTCGCCACGCGACGGCGATGTCCCTCCTTCCGAGCCTCTCGCTCGTTTCATCGTCCGAAACGGCGACGTATCCGACCCAGTTGGCGTGCTTGCTCCACATCTTCTGGGGCCACCTCGACCTCATGAAGAAGTTGGGGAGGTTGATGTTGGCGGTGGCGTAAAGGAAGCGCGTGACGGTGTAGCCCACGTGGGTCATGTCGAGGGACTCGAAGAAACTGTGAAGCGAGTACTTGTGCCGCAGTCCTTAGAGTTATTGTGGGTAGGGACTTTTGGGTGAGGGTTATTGATGAGAATTTGAATTTGGTGTGATGAATAGATGGGAAGAAGGTAGTTTGGTGGTGGTGGTGGTAGGTTTTGGAGAAGGGAATGAGAATGTTGGAGGTGGAAGCGGCCATTTGGGGTGGAGATGTTTGGGCCATGCTTGAATGATCTGAGTGAAGTAGCTGGGTTCGAAAAGAAGAGTCCATTATTTAAACCCGTTTTTGACATCAAGTGAGACAATGAGACATTACTCTCAAAGCTTCGTACTATGGGGTTTAATGGTGTGAATTTAATTAAAATACTTTATTTATGTGCAAGCACCCTTTGATTATCTCAGATCTTGCTAGTTGATGTTGTCGATGTAGAACACATTTATCACATAGAATGAATCGGGGTTGCAACTTGCAAGGCAATAAAGTATAGGCATCATCTATAAATATAAGAGTATATGAATATCAATACACGTGTATTGAGGTGAGATACATCGTAGATGTGTCATACTATATATATTAATATGAGAGTGATATTATATTTGATATCTATTATAATATCCAAAAAGCACTAGTTATATAATATTTAGAAATGTTATTTATACTAAAATTTTTTCAATTTTCGTATTGATTCACTCTTATTTATCATTAGATAAGGTATAGTTTTCATTTGGTCTCAATCTCATATCCCATTCAACAATGGATAAGTGTAAATCGGTATAATGGCCGAAAATTTTTTACTACAAATAAGATAATTCTATAATATTTGGCCATGCATTTAGGCATATTTTTTAATTTTTATGTTTATCTCGTAGGTAAAACGCAAGATGAAAAGAGTTTACTTGCACGTAATTCAGGTGGATCATTTTTAAATTTAAACTCTTAAAAATATGCATGTTAGATTACTATTTTTTCTAATTTTTAATCTTAGATGACTAAGGCAAAGCGTCTTCTTCCAAGAAAATTCCTTAAGCCAGCTGAGCATTAGGAGGGCAAACTCTCTGCACTTCTGATTATTTATTCACATCTTTTTATTAATTATATAAAATTTTAATATTTTATATTATACTCATCTAAACACATTTTTTAAGTCAAACATTTATTAAGTAGATCATCTTCCATATTTATCCTCCATGTTATTGATTATTTTATATTTTTATTTATGTATTGATTCAAACTATTACAATTAATGGATTTTTTCAATATTCTTTCCCATGACACTTTATTAACATAAAGTTATAACAAATATTTAATAGTTTTATAAGTTAAATTAACAATTCAATTTTGTAAAATATAAAATATATCATATTAATCATATGGTCATCTTCTATAAAATATAATTATTATAATATTATATTTTAAGAAATAAGATCATATTTGACATGATTTACAATAAAATACTATATAACACGGTTTCTGAACGATGTGACTGATCCTACTTAATAGGACAATATTTGGTTGTTGTTGTATATTTTAATGTATAAAAGAAAGTTTCTTAAATATAGTTTTTATTTTTCAATTTATATAATTTTATATTGTTTCTTATTGCGTGTCCTAAAATATTTTAACATATATTCATATCATAATAAATATTTCTCTAACAAATTTAACGAGACTATTGTGCTCACAATAAAAAAAGAAATATCGTTTGTTGCTAAGATTTTAGAAGAATATTACAATATTAGTTGCGGTTATCATAGTATAATACAATGTAAGTGCTCACATCCTAAAATATGAATAAAACAAGAAAGCCACATACCAATAAAGAAGAGAAGAGAATATAGTACCGAATGGAAGCATGTTAGGATAAAAACTCAAATCTAAATCTAAATAATTTTTACTATTAAGGTCAGAACTAAAAAGCTTTATTAAAGGTTTAGTTTTGTAGTCCAAGAAGCTTCATTAAAAGTTCAGATGTAGAAAAATGTTTTCAGTTTCATTACTTAAGTATGTTTTGATGTTGTATTTTCTCTACCTTGTGTTTTTACTAATTAGTAACTTTTCCTCTTATTTATATAGAGTTCTATTAAAGGTTATAAAAAATGTTAAAAAGTCATAAATTTTGTCAAAATTTAGTTGCTATAGTGATATAGCATTGACCTTTTATATAAATAACTGAACTATATATATCACTTTATTTTATCCAATAATCATTATGATTTCAATCAAAAACTTTGATTGTATTTTATTCTTATTGTGTTGTATAGCACTTAAGGTTATTGATGGGTATGCTATATTTTACTTATTTAAAACCTCTTGAATAATATTATGGAAAGGGATAGAAGTGAGACAAGCTAAACTGGGTTTGCCAAAAGTCATACCTGCTTGATAAATCTTAAGCTCGAGCACAATAAGAAGTAAGTTCTAAGCTTGAGCTCAGCTTAGAAGTTCATCAAACTTGAGTTAGGTCATATGCCACCCAAACTCGATGAGATAGCTTAAGTTAAACACAAATTAAACTTTTTAGGCTTAATAGGGTAGGATATTTAGGGCCTGTGTCGGATAACACTTCTTGTGATTTTTTTCACTTTCTTAGAAGTCAAAAGGCACAATATTAACTTTTTATTCCATTTGATTATACAACTTATTGCTTTCTAAAAAGTCATTTTACTATTTTTTTGAGAAGTTAAAATATCAAGCTTATAAAAAAACACTTTTTAAAACACTCAAGATAAACACTTCTGTGTTACTATGCTATTCAAACACAGAATAACTTATTCATAAGTTACTTTTCAAAAATTCATTTCACATAAAAGCTTAAATGAGTTATTTACCTAAACGGTTCTTTGTCATTAGAACATAACATCAACAACAACAATAGTCAACAACAACAACAATAATAATAAAAAATACCAAAAGATAATAACAATATATGGTTTTATATATTTAAATATGAATATGTTTGCGTATCAAGCCATGCTTAGGCCCTATTGAGTCGAACATAATAAAACTCAAGCTCAACTCATGAACTTAGTTTATTAAGCTATTAACAAACTGAGTTGAAAATAATTTTTGGCTTGATTTAACTTACTTTCAATCTAATTACGAACATCGAGTTTCTCTCAAACTTTGAATATGTTTGTTAACCCTAAAGTTTGTTAACCTTAAATTTATGTTAATATGTTGTGTAAGTTACTCAATGATAAGGGGGTTTGCAGTTTAGTTTGATTTGATTTTAAGTTAACAACCCAATTGATCTAAATAGTAAATTTTATTTTGGCTTGATTCAGTTCGGTTTGATTATATTTGAAAAATTGAACCGAACCAAACCGATTTGGATTGGTTCGGTTTCCATTTTTATTAAAAATTTTATAAAATATAAAAAAGTAACTTTCTGTTATGAAATAGTATTTGAATCTAAATGTGGATGTCCATATCTTTATCTTGATTCAATTAAGATTTGATTAGATAGAATCAATTATTTGATCATATATTATATCTCTTAGCCTTTGGCTATAAATAGCCTTTTAGATGCTCCATATGTGATAACTCCCTTGAGAATATCAATAATAAAATTCTCTCTTTCTTCTCTTTTCTTTATTCTCTTTTACCATTATTTTCACAACACGTTATCAACACGAGACTCTACCATCTGTGTGAAAAGCCTGAGATAAGATACTTTAACAAAGTGAAGGTTTGAGGCAAGACACTCTAACCATGTCAAGCTTTTTCAATCATGAATTTGTGATTTTTGTTATTTCGTGAAAGACATATTTGTCTTGAATTATAGATGCTAAAATTTGTATTGACTCAATGGGTCCTGAAGACAGCATTAAACAATGAATATTGCATCCAAGCAGGATCGCATAAAATTTATCTTGATTCAATGGGCCTTGAAGGCACCATTAAACAATGAAATGTCGCATCCCAGAAGGGTAGTGCAAAATCAATATTGATTTAATGGGTCTTGGAGATATCATTAAAGAAGGAAATATTACATCCCAGCAGGATTGCATAAAATCTATTTTGATTCAATGGGTCATAGAGACACCATTAAACAAGAAAATGTCATTGCATCCCGGTAGGGATTGCGCAAAATCTATCTTGATTCAATGGATCTTGAAGATATCATTAAAATAAGGAAATGTTGCATCCTAGAAGGATTGTACAAAAGCGTTGATTTTTCTTTGTTGTCACTTTCACGAAGGATTAATATTTTTATATTTTATTCTAAAAGATCCTGTCAATCTTTAGAGCTGCTTGAAGCAGATATATGAATTGGATTTATTTGCGGGTTGCAAAATTTTAAATCTATTAGTAAATACAACACCGCAATATTATAGAATTATCTCCTAATTTAAATTATGGGAAGAGATATTACTAATAGAGATATGTTAGAAAAAATACATTCTCTAATTTTCATGCCTCGAATATACTCTTGTATTAGCAACATCAAGTAAAGGGCTCTACAAAATATTTTAAATTAATTTCATGCCTTATTGTGGTTGAACGAAATAATAAGTTGTCCATGAAAAAATATAAAATCCACCCAGTTAGCTTTACTCCATTCCCTGAAGTGAATGTAAAAAATTATAGCCCCAGCAGTGGCAGCCTCAAATATGCTCCTGTAGTAGCAACATCAAGTAAAGGGCTCTACAAAATATTTTAAATTAATTTCATGCCTTATTGTGGTTGAACGAAATAATAAGTTATCCATGAAAAAATATAAAATCCACCCAGTTAGCTTTACTCCATTCCCTGAAGTGAATGTAAAAAATTATAGCCCCAGCAGTGGCAAATGTCATGATTCCAATCAAAATCATGATTGAATCAAAAAGAAAGTAAATTTTATCATTATGACATCAAAGTATATTGGTCACGTACCTATCGAACTTGGAGACATTTTGCTTGATCTTTATTAAATATCAAATAGAGTTACTATATTTGAATTTTTAAATTGTTAATATGCTTTTAAATTCAAGTTTACATTTTTACGAATTTCAAATTGTTGATAAGTGTTTTTAAATCCAAGTTTTAAAATTTCAAGGATTTTGAGATATGGAGGAACAAAAATTGTTAATTTATATGAATATAACTTGAGATTTAAATTTACGTCAATTAATGTAAATTGATAATGTTGATAGTGCCATTGTATATATGTACACATATTTTGTTATTATTCAATATAATGTGAATATTCATATACAAGTACACTCAATATTTATTTATTTTTTATTATAATTATCATGTACAAATTTTCATATTGATGTATTTCTTTAAATAAAATAATCCAGATAAATAGTATAAATATTTGTCTTGTGAATAGTGCAAGTATACACACTACTCTTAAAAGCAAGATATATTTTAATACCATTATTAGATGATTGAAGGCCTTAAAAGAGCTATTATTTTATTTGTTGAATAAATTTTTATTGAGTTTTAATATATTTGTAAGTTTTGAAAGAGCTACTATTTTGTTTCCTGAAGAAACTTATTAAGTTTTAATATACTAGTAAGCTCCGGAAGAGCTACAATTTTATTTCTTGAAGAAATTTATTGAGTTTTAAATATATTTGCCGAAATGAATATCATATTGAGATAAAGAGTGAGGGAAGTAATGAGTATCTCCATATTATAATTTGTGCCCCGAGAAAGAAAGTTGTAATAAAGATATTACTTGTACTTTCTTTCGATCTATATTGCACTAATATTAGTACAATTAAGTACATATCATAGTAAACCAGAAGTTTACTAATCCAAATGATTTAATTTATCATTTGGCATGATTGGTTAGGACATTTGAGAGCAATAATGATGTGAAAAATTATTGAAAACTCATATGGGCATTCATTGAAGAACCAAAAGATTCTTCAATTTTATAAGTTTTTTTGTGTTGTGTGTTCTCAAATTAAACTCCTTATAAGGCCATCACTAGCAAAGATTGAATTTGAATCTCCTAAATTCTTAGAAGGAATTTAAGGTGATATATGTGAACTAGTTCATCCACCATGTAGACTTTTCAAATATTTTATAATTTTAATAGATGCATCTATAAAATAGTCACATGTATGCTTATTATTATCTCGCAACCTGGAATTTGCGAGATCACTTGTGCAAGTTATTCAACAAAGAGCACAATTTCTAGATAATCTAATCAAAATAATTCATCTTGATGATGCTAGTGAATTTACTTTTCAAGCTTTTAATGCTTATTGTATGGCCGATGATATAAATATTGAACATCTAGTTGCTTATATTCATATACATAATCGTTTGCTAGAATCATTTATAAAATGCCTCCAATTGGTTGCTAGACCAATGCTTATGAGAACCAATCTCTCAAATTTTACTTCAGTGCATATTATTTTATATGCTGCAGCACTTATTTATATAAGGTAAACAAGTAGCCATCAATTTTTTCCCCTATAATTAGCTTTTGGCCAGCAACCAAATATTTCCCATTTAAGAATTTTTGGATGGGCGATATATGTTTGCCCTACATTATTGCAGTAAAATGGGACCCCAAAGAAAATTGGGAATATATGTTGGATATGACCTTCTTTCTTTATAATCTAGTTACAATTAATTGGCTATGCAGATGCACGATATTTGTTAGATCCATATTAATGCAGGTTTCAAACAAGTTATTTACATATAGAAAGCAATGAATCAATATATTCAAGTGTTAGGTGGATAATCTTATAAGGAAGAACCTCCCACAACTTTATACGAGGACTATGCAAAATATGTAGACTTATTTATCAAGACACTACCTACTTTTTTCTTTGAGAAACTAGTACACAAGATCGAAAATACGTCAATTCCAAGACCTTAAATGATGCTCTGAAGAGAGGGAGAAATACTGTGCTCTTTTTTCCTTAATCAAGGTTTTTGTCTCACTAGGTTTTCCTTGATAAGATTTTTAACGAGACAGTTCTCATTGTGAGGATATTGTACTCTTTTTTCTTCATTAAGATTTTTTTCCCAATGGATTTTTTTTAGTAAGGTTTTCATGAGGCATATCCCTAATGGACATCCAAGGGGGAGTGTTATGAAATATTATTTGAATCTGAATGTGGATGTCTATATCTTTATCCTAATTCAGTTAATATTTAATTAGATAGAATCAGTTATTTGATAATATATTGTATCTCTTACCCTTTGGCTATAAATAGCCCTTTAGGTGCTCCATGTATGATAACTCCCTTGAGAATGTCAATAATAGAATTATCTCTTCCTCCTCTTTCTTTATTTTTTTTTACCATTACTTTCATAACACTTTTAAATTTTTTAAATTAGATTAAACAGTAATTTTTAAATAAATTCATACAAATATAAAATCTAAATTAATTATTAAAAGTTATACTAATATCTAATATTAACAAGTTAAGAAAATAATAAAAGATTTGAACAAAAATCATGTATATTTATATAAATATAGATATGAATAAATAATACATAATATATTATTGATTCGATTTTAGTTTCTAAAACCAAAAACTGAACCATAGTGATAGGTTTTCATAAAATAAGAACCAAACCAAACCAATTTATTTTGTTTTTGATGGGTTTTCAATTTTTTTGGAACAATTTTTGGTTTTAATTTTGTTTAGATTGATTTTGAGCACCTCAACTCAATGATAGAGGCAATTTATCCTCCGCCTATTATGCCAATGAAGCTTAATTGATGGACAAAAAAATGAATAAGATAAAAAGTTTTCGAATTTTGAGGTTTGTGACTTTTTTGACTCTGAAATTGAACGACTTTAACTACCAAAAAAACAAAAAAAGAAATTGAACGACTTTTTCATTTTCTGAACTTTCTTGGACTGAAAAAAAAAAAATTCTTCATCGATCTATTAGTATTGAGTGTTTCCGAAAAGTAAATCTTAATAATTATGGTCATTTTTAATATGAGTTTAATTGGAGTATACTGACAGTGTAAAATTTTTTTATACTGTCATCTAATCAAAACATTCTATTTGTATGACCATTCAAGTAGTGGGTGATTATATTAAAAATTTTTGTTGATGTGGCAATATAATATTTGTGTAAAAATTTTTACATTGATAATGTATTTAAATTAAATCCTTTTAATATTATTTAATTTAAGTGTTAAAACTTCATGGAAAATATTTAATGCACGTATCGTAATTGTGATTTGCGATCGTCTATAAACACAAAGAAAGTCAATTTTTTTGTCTTTGTTTCCTTTCCCTTTCCTGGGAAAAAAATTATTGTTAATTAAGAAGGTGATTTTTTTTTCAAATTGATTGCTTTTTTTTTTTTGAACTGTTTTTCAAATTGTTTGTTAGTATTTTATTTTTTCAAAAAATAAAGGCTACAAAAGATGGAACACAAATACAAAATATTCGATTCTTTGAACTTACATTTTCCTCTGCACCAATAATGATATCATCTCTGCATTATTTTCCTTCCATGCATATGGTCGTTGTAACAAACAGACATATAGGGAAATAGCTTGACAATGAGCTATACCTTTTAGTATTCAAAGTGGATGATCTATCGGGGTGATTAGGGAGTAGTTTTCGTTAATTTAACTCAATTAATCTTCTACCGCATATATTAGTATATTATAGCCTGCTTTATGAAATATTACAATTGTCCGAGACGGAGACAAATTGAAAGGACATGATCTAAGTTTGTCTTTTTATCTGTCATGATGTCGTAAGAGGATGATTTAAGCATGTGCACAGCGAACTGCATGATATGCTAGAAAAAGCATCAAATTTAAGTTCCCCCTACCTTTTCCCCCTCCTTAAAATCTCACAATGATCTCAGGACAAAAATGGAAAAACGATACACAAATACCAGCACTTTTATTTTTATTTTTTATATATTGGAAATATTGGCATGCGCTGTGCCATTGTCCACCCAATATAAAATACTATTAGTAAGAACTTTCGAGGCTGAATACTAGCAATGTTGACGCACTATATCAAGTTTGTATCATTGTTTTTTCGCGACCATAATTAACTCAATATATTATTTTCTAGTTCTTAGATCAATCTCTTCATGTAATCCAAACGGAACACATAGAACTGGATGTCTGGATGATGAGCTCATACCCTTCCCTGGAAAGAAGGTCCGTGTTCACTTAAAAAATAGAGTGTTCATTTTTGTTTCCATAATTCATAATAGATTGTACCTGGATGAGTTGGTGTGACGTTTTTCTAATCACGTTCAACGAAACTTCGAGATAAGCTTCTTTAAGTTTTTTGCCCCTTTAAAGATTTCGAGGAGCTTGACTTCATGAGCACGTCTGTAATTTCTTGTCTTGTGGAAATTAAGGTGTGTATACACATTATTGAGTCAAATCTCCACTGAGATAATTCCTGCACAAGCGCTCCAGCATTGAGCCTCTTTCGTGTATTCGTTGTTAATTTTGAAGGGATAAGGCCGAAGACTCAATTCAAGTTGTTTAGTCTTTTTTCATTTTTTATTAAGGCCTCCATTGAAATTAAATGAAATTACATATATGATATATTTCGATTTATTATACCTAAACTAACACTTTCTATACTTATCATAGTTTTTGAGATGCTCAGTACTATATTCTACAAAATATTAAAATATCAGATATAATATTATTTACATCTTAAGAAATATTTGTACCTATTACTACAAATTAAAGAAAATAATATATAATTACTTAATTTTAAGAGGAATTAGTGTAAGTTACTATTTATTTTCCCTTTTTTTAAAGTTCCAATAGTCAAACAAGTCTACAAAGAATGCTGAGACTTGATATCAAAGTTAGGTCCAAATTTCTAACCTCACAGAGGTTTAATTTCTATATATTGTTAATATAAAATTTTTTTATATAAATATATAATTATGTATTATTATGTTAATAAAAGTATTTGATTCAACTAATTATTATCTCAAAAATTATATAAATAAAAATATATAATTAAATAATAATATAAAACTTTTTATATTCGTATTTTATCAAAATTAATCTCTTATAATATATGATTAATTAACCATATGATATTTTTACATAAAAAAAAGCTTTCTCCTTATCAGAGCTAACATCCAATATATATATATATATATCTCTAATAAAACTGATAATTAGGTAAAAACAAAATGTACGCTTCTTTTAACTGTTCATAACTTCTCTTTCAGTTTTTTTTTTTTTTTGGTAGAACTTCTCTTTCAGTTGATACCTTTTTCCTATTATTATTGCCAATACTTAATTAACAAACAAAAATAGACATCAATTCCTTCTCCTATTTTAAATAAAAATTAAAAAATAAGAAAGAATTATATTATCATTATTATTTATTGCTCACCAGATAACTTTATAACATGTGACAAAACAGGCCCCAGAATCATTTTTGAAAAATTAAGACACAAGTTAATCACAAAAACAGAGGGAAACAAATCAGAATGCGCGCCAACTCTCCCGCGCTACGTGTTATATTTTACTCTCACTCCCTCCATTTCCCTTCTACCAACCAAAACACTCTTCACACACTTTCACACGCCATGCAGCACCTCCACCCCCAGCCCCACATCGCCGCCGCCGGATCCGCCGCATACTGCGGCCCATCCGCGGCGGCGAGCTCCGACATAAAGCGTGGCAAGAAGCGCGGCAGTTACAACTGCGGCCGCTGCGGCCTCCCCAAGAAGGGACACAACTGCAACGTCAAAACCCCTACCTCCCCCTCCCATTCTTCTCTCTCCAACTTCTCCGCCGTTTCTGCCGCTCCATCTGCTGCGTCTGCGGCGCGTCAGCCGCCCCCTCACCTCCGCCGTGCTTTGTCGTTCGACGACTCCGCCGGCGGCGGCGGCGGCGGCGGCGGCTTCGATGATGATCCGCCGGAGCCTGCCGGCGGAGAGGCTGGGGGTACATTTCCCGAGCCGGATCTGGATCTGGATTCGGATTCGGGCGGTTTGCCGGTGGGGCTACTGTGGGAAGTGCTGAGGAGGCTGCCGCCGGCGGGATTGTTGTCGGCGGCGAGGGTGTGCAGAGGTTGGAGGGAGACGACGAGGAGGCTGTGGAGGGCGGCGGAGGAGCTGAAGGCTAGGGTTCCGGCGAGGGTTCAGGTAGGGTTTGTTGCGTCGATGTTGCAGAAGTGCCCGGGAATTGTGAGGCTCTCTCTTAGAATGGAAAGGTGTGGGATCTGCAGTTTTATGTTGCTGATACGGTTTAACTTAATCGAATGAATGAGATCGAACAACACGTAATCTAAATCATCGAAGCTTTAACCTGAAAATTTGTGGCCAGTTTTTCTTGCGCAAAGATGCATAAGCTTTTCAAATTTCTAAAATGCGAGATGATCTATGAAAGAATAAAAGGACGAATCTGAAGAATGCTGATACAATTCGAACCATGACCTGATCAAAACTAAAACATACAAAAAAATTATTGCTTCGATTTGAGGAGAAGCCAGGTTGCTGTAAAAGGATTAAGAAAATTGATTGTAAGATTGGGGTTAAAAATCTAAGCCTTTTTTTTTTTTTTGGCTGTTGATGTTATAGTGATGTGGATTCAACGATGCTGGCTTGCATTGCATTCTCATGCCCCAATCTGGAGTTTATGGAGATCTCGACTTCTGATTCTGCGATCAATCGGATCAATGGGTATTATCCATGTACTAAATCCTTTTTTTTTCAACCTTTTTCTTTTTATGTATGTGTGTGTGTTTTTTTAATGGAAAATGAGTTTTCTAGTTCTTGTATGCAATTCATGCAGGGTACAATTTTATAAAATCATAAAATGCGAACACTTGATTATGTCTTGATTCACTAAGACAAAATTATGTATATAATTGGAATCCATGTTTCAAACTTGTGTTAGTGCTTGCATTTTAATGTCGTTGTTCTATTCTTTAACATTGTTTCTAATTGGGGTTGTGATTGTGAGATTTCTAGAGATCTATTGAAATTGAAGATAGTACTTAATAACTCACCAAAAAAAAAAAAAAAAGAAGAACATAGTACTTAACACTCGTTGATTTGGTATTAGTGGATTGATTATGTAGGCATATGTTTGCATATTACATTAAATTCTTGTGGGTTATCTTTCGCGTTGGGTTACATTTGCCTACAGACTTTTGGTTTAAGTTAATTAATAACAATAAATATTGTTTATCATCAGCTCTGCCACGTTGTATGGATGAAATACTGTTGGCATATTGCGATGCTATAACTTGCAAATCTTGTTTTACCAGCACGGTTCGACCTTTTGTTCTATCCCATCGTAGCTGTATATTTCAGAAGTTAAATATTATTCTCTATCCGGGTGTTTTGTTAGTACTTAAGCAGTCAAGCTATTATTTCCTCGTAAATGAGGTGAAAGTCTGTCTTGTTGTGTGTGTCCTGTTCAATACATATTCATTATTCTAGTTGCCTTAGCCCGGTGATATGAAGGAGCGGAATTTTATAGCAGTATGCACGCGCTTAAACAGAGAATGCTGCTAATTTTCTGATTAGCATTGCCTGTCCTGCTACTTTGAAAATGCAGGGTTGAATTAGGTCGATTTGTTACTGATAAGAAAAGCCTCAAAAGCCTCAAGATGGAAGGTTGTTGCAATCTTGGGAGTCTTGTTCTTTGTTCTTCTAGTCTTTCTACGCTTTGGCTGTCAGATTTGTACTCTCTTTCTAAGATGGTGATTACCTTCTCTTTTTCCTTTTATGTTTTTATGGTGTGATCAATTTTAAATTGATATTCCCCTTTGATTTTACATTCAGACTTCAGAGTTAGCTCTAGGTACTAACAGATACTTTGAAATGTTAGGTCTTTAATTGTCCCCAGTTGAAGGAGATTTCCTTGGGGTTTTCTCATCAGGAAAATGATGGTACTGATCTCAAAACTATGGTTGAAGGTTTGGGAAGAAGTTGCCCGAGATTGCAAAACATACATATATCTTCAACGCGCCTTTCTCATGCCGCTGTGCTTGCTCTTACGGCTGCGCAGTTAAGGTTTGTCCAAATATGGGCATCCCGAAACCTGTTTTTGTAATCTGGAATGCTTCGAACTTCCTAGCAGCAACTGTTACATGGGAAATAGCATTTTTGTTTCATAAGAATGAAATTGAAAACAATATAATAACTACAATATCAATATATAACATCATGTGAGGAGCATTTAATCAAAATTTAAACTTTAAATGCTTAAACTTTAATGTCTACTTAAGGGTATTACATAATTGATCATAATGCAATCATGGTGAAATAAGATTTTCACTATGGGTAAAAGGTAGCTCATCTTTCACCTGTTTTCTCAGTATAAAATTATGAGCTTATATATATATATATATAGATGCATTATCATAGTACAAAATTTTCAGTTATTTAATTGTTTATTGCCATATCAATTATTTGACTTTTATTATTATTACTTCAAAAGTCATCTATATAATACTCTTTTTATTCTCTAATAAGTGTCTATTTTTAAAATTTTATTTTTCTACAACTATTTGTTCTTTTAAGAAATCTAGATAATATTAATTATTTTTTCTTTTATACCTTTACTAAATAAATTATTGATACTTGTGTTCACTATCCCATTACTATGTGTAGGAGAAAGAGTAAGTGAAAGGATTAAGCATGAAAGAGAGTGTCAAGAAAGAAAGAGATTAGTAATAAGGGTAGTTTTATAAAATATAGATAAATTTTTCTAACATTGAAGCTCATTTAATTATTTTTTTAATCTATGTGCACATGTAAAAATAGATATTCGGAGAGAATAGTATATAATTGGATAATAGTATAAATTTTTTATATTAATAATATATCAAAATTAATTTTATATGGTAATAACTAAATTTGTAATATAAAATCATTGTAGCACTTTTTTCTAAAGTAAATTCGGAGACATGGCCCCACAAGAGGAGCCGCCATATGAATAGAAGAATTAGGCAACGACCACTTGGAGATAAAATCTTGTTCAACTTTAAGATGAACAATTGAACTTCCAAATCTTTTTATTGACAAATGAGTTATATCACGGGATGCCTTTGTTATATAATACGGAAGTTGTCATTCTCATGTGTTTTTATTTTGTTATAATTACTCTACAATTGCTACAGCATCCACTTGTGGGATAAGCTTGACGAAGTTTTGCTTATACCGTTGATCAGGGGGCTGCGAATGCTTTCACTTGTTCTGGGATCTGAAATTACCGATGCATCTGTTGCTGCAATTGCCTCAAGCTATCCGAATTTGGAATTACTTGATCTCAGTGGGTACGTTTGCCTTCATTCTAGCTGCCTTCACGGATTCTATAGGAAATTTGAAAATGCTTTCACCTTGAAGACGATTAGAATATTGTAACAACTGGATCAGTACACCTACATGAAGGAAAGCCCCAAATGGGGACGTATGGTTAAAGTGCCTGAGTGTGAATGTGTGTGTGTGTGTGTGTGTGTATGTATATATTCTTTTATCTATCTGTTTTAGGTAGTATGTTTAACAGTTAACTTATATCACAGATCTGGCATAAGTGACAGCGGCATTGGAATGATTTGCAACGTGTTCTCTGAAACATTGACAAGACTACTTCTTGCTCTTTGCCCTAATGTGTCTTCAAGTAATCACATTTTATTTACTCAGTTGCCTCACAAACCTTCATTTGGTTTTAGTTTCTGCCTGCTAATATGCTGTTACATGTGTTTTAAGGTGGCATTCAATTTGCTATAGCCCAGTTGCCACATCTCGAACTTATGGACTGTGGCATGACCATATGTGATCCCCATTCCCACAATCCAACGGCTGACGACAATAACTGCAAACTACAGCAAACATCCGTTGCTAATGGTCAACTTACAAACCAAAAGCTAATCATCAAACATAGCCGTTTAAAGAAACTTAGTGTATGGGGTTGCTCTGGCTTGGATGTGAGTTTTATCAATGTAGACCAAGTAAATTTATTGCATATTGGTTCTCACTTCTCAGGCTTCTAATCTTTGGTATTTCTTGGTTTCATTTATTACGCAGGCTTTATATTTAAACTGCCCACAACTCAATGATCTGAATCTAAATTCTTGTAGCAATTTGCATCCAGGTAGTCACTTCATGTCCCTGTTCTTTTGTCATTATCAGCTGAAATTTGACGCAACTTTCAGGATTTTCATAAATGATTGACTTTTTTCCCATCATTAAATCGTTCAGATAGGCTGTTGCTTCAGTGCCCTCGTTTGGAAAATGTGCATGCATCTGGTTGTCAGGATATTCTAATTGTGGCTATCCAAAGTCAGGTAACAAATCAGTTCTTCATTTTCTTCCATTATTTCCAATTCTATGTTGTCTTTGAGATGGGATCTTCATTTGTTAATTTAAATCGGAAGAACAGAATTCCAGTAGTTCATGAATAAAGTATATTTAGATAACGTTTTGATTCTTTTGAAATTCTTCATGGTTCTAATGTACTTCGTGTGTTTGCTTTACGATTTGTTTGCAGGTCTGCAATGCTTTTACTGCCATGGAAGAAAACCTTTCACTTTGTAAGCGTTTACCTGATGGCTCCAAAAGGGTTCGGGTTCCTCATTTACTCAGTGGCGAGGTAAAGTTAAAAGAAATAACACAGCACATTTTAGTGTAACTTGTTTTTTGGTTGGTAGTTGAAAACAGTAGGAAGCTATCTCCGTATCACGCATAAAATCTGATATGCCACACCGTGGCAATTGGTTATCTCGCATCTTAATAAATGATTTCATCCTCTAAATTTAGTTTTGTGCATCGATTAATTGGATCATGTTTAAGTAAATTGTCTTTTTTCAATCTCCCCACATAAACGGAAAAGGGATTTTTAGAACTTACCGAGGATTTTATTTTGGATTTGAAACTTTTATACTTCTTTCTGGTACCTAACTGAGCATATAATTTTGTTTCATTGTGCAGTCACCTGATGACGAAAAAAAACGGAGGAGAATCGAAAGACGGCTTTGTAACGTGGTTGTGGACTGATCATTGCACTCCCTTTGGGACTGATTTTAATGTATAAATGTGCAGTATCCTGTATGCTGCCAATTAAACTCCACTATGTACCAAACAAGTCAATATTGTTTAATTAGGCTCTCCTAGAACTTGGAAGCCTAGAACTGTATCTTGTAACAAACTGGTCTTGTTTAGCATTATAGTTAGCACTTTGCAGTCTGCTTTGTGGAATGTCGGATGACAGCCTAATATTTTTAAATGATTTTATAAATTTTATGATGAAATTCTTCCCGTCCGTGTTATATTCATTGGGTTTTGGTATGATGCGATAACCGGTCGTGTAAATTTGGTCTCCTTCCTTCCTTTATTGTTTATTCAGTCTATAAATGATTTAGATGGAGGATTGCTGCAGGCAATTTACATGTTTGCTTTTATTGTGGGTATAATCATCTATGTATCAAATGATTTAAGTATGAGAAGTGACATGGAGAAGTATTTTTTGTGATGCAGTAAGTGATGAATACGAAAAAAATGAGTAAAATGATAAAAATATTTGGACAATAAATTTTACATGTTTATTGTTATTTTTATTCAATTTTTTTTATTAAAAAAAATTACTAGTATATTATTGAAAAATATTGACAAATTTTATATATATATACAAAACTTACTAGTATTTTAATTAATATGTTGGTAAATTTTTGAATAAAAAAAAGCTAAATAAAAATAGCAATAATTATGTGAGATTCATTATTTATACATTATTGTCATTTTGCTCACTTTTTCTTTATACATTATGTATTACATCGCAAAAGATGCGTCCTCTAATCAATTTTTCTTTAAGTAATGCTTATATTGTACGCTTTGAAAGGCTTGAATCGAATACACGGAGCTAAACTACTATACTATTTGGAAACAAACTCGCGAAGTATCGGTAATCATGGTTCATTCTGAAAAATTGGCCAAAAAAAGTTAAAAGTTAAACATAAAAAATCAAGGAAAAAATCATAAATCTCGCCGTTGCCGGGGATCGAACCCGGGTCGCCCGCGTGACAGGCGGGAATACTCACCACTATACTACAACGACTTGGTGCTACGTGTCTAGACCGATATCTCTTTTAACCTAAATAACATCTGTTCGTGCCTAAAAGGCCAACGGGGTGCAGCGTCTCCATTGTTGAAGGTGGAGTAAATGGAAGTGAACTTCTGTTCATCGACGTCAAGAGGATTTCAGAAATGTTCTTGGCCAGGTCCGCTTCTAACCCCAAGTCTCTGATTTCTCAATCGAATTTCTTTCTATCACATTCTCTCTTTTGTGATAGTTTTAGTGTAATTGGCAACACATATTAGTGATTCAATTTTGCTTTCCAATTGCCCAGAACCATCGTTGCTGACAAGAGTGGAAGCTCGCGATCGGAACCCCTTTTTGCTTTCGGTCGCGCGGCCTAACAAGTTTGCGCAGCTGTCGTTTGCTCAAACTGGCTATCGCAGTAGAAACAGTGCTCTCTTCAAGGTCTCATTCTCGTTGTTTCGAACTCTTCGATTATTAGAATTGAAAAAAAAAAAAATTCATTTGAAATCCTCAAATTAGAATTGATTTGTGCAATTCATTTCATTCAAACAAGTTTCATATAATAACTCATTTGTCTGTTTAAGATTCCGCAAACCACACTCACAAGTAAAGTTTTCGTTAGACTTTTGGCACTGCATGCTTTGTTGATCCTGTTTTTGGTGCCATCTTTTGCTCTCCCAGGTTTTATCTGCTGAGAAGGGACAGGTTCATGTAGTAGAGAAAAGGTATACCCTCTTTTTTGTTATAACTTTTTCCTATTCTTAATGTTCACATGGACTTTTTCTTTCATCCATTTTCTTAGTTAACATGAATCACGGTGCAGAAAACCTGTTATGTTCTTGGCCAAGTTTTTGCTAAGAAAGCAACTTTTGTTATGTGATATATGCTAGGAAAGTATAGGCAAATGGTAGACACTGATTCTGGAACTTTCTTTTATATGCCCGTAAAGAACCGTAGCTATCAAAAGCATGCTTAAATGGTAGTACTGAAACTTGTGGAGCAGTTGATTCAATTGGGGAACTTATGTGAACCTGCAAAACAGTATGTATGAATGTGAAAATAGCGTTGTAATTTGTCTACAATGTTTTCTGTGGGAGAAAAAGCTATGACTTGAATTGTCTAAAGGATGTAGTTTAAGTTGATTTAGTTACTTCTATTGCTTTGCAGTGGTGTTGAAGAGTTATATGATGAATTGGCTGCACAACTTCTGCCTCCAGCATCAGCGTCGTCGGGCCCTAATTTTAAGTAAGTTCTCGTTTGTGGAATTATGAAAACAAGTGAAGTCGGTTTCTGAGTGTTACCACAGTCGTACAGATTCTATAGAATTATGTGTATCCATCTCACCATGCATGTTAGTACCATAGAATGTGTACAATCCACCAATTTTGGTTCCTAGCTCCTATGTGCCAAATGCATTGATGTTGGAATTTATATTGTTTTTCCAATTCAGTGTATCTGTGTCATTGTGCAGAAGTATTCTAGGTATGTCATGATTCTAGGTATAATTTATTACTTAGGGTATGTTTGGTTTGAAAATTTACCCCTCATTTTTACCCCTCTACCCAACTCACCCTTAACCTTTATATTGTCATGGCAGAAATTTTTCTTATAGCACTTCATTACAGTGAATCACCAAATTCCGCTGTTGTGAAGGCTTCATTGTGCACAGCTGCTGTTTTGCTGCTCTTCTACTTGCCATTTTGCATTAAATTATCAATTGCAAGAACATCTTTAATTAACTTCTTCAATTAAATGTATTTCTCCAACATTGGGCTGTTTATTATATCAAGAACTTATAAAAATAAAGTAGTTTGATCTTCCTCTTATTATTCTTATTTTTTGATAGGTTGGTGAAGTAGAAGGATATTGTTAAGTTTTCAATAATTCTGCCATCCTTTTGTGTGCTATTCCATTTATATTCATGATATTTGTTATTTTTATGATACTGTACAGGTACGTAGTTGGCCTGGCGGGTCCTCCAGGTGCTGGAAAAAGCACTCTAGCACATGAAGTAGTCAGTCGGATAAACAAGCTTTGGCCAGAGAGAGCTTCTTCCATGGACTCCTGGGTTCAGCCTCCTGATGTTGCTATCGTGATTCCCATGGATGGTTTTCATCTTTATCGGTCTGAGCTAGATGCAATGGAGGTTAGTATCCTTCTGCTGCCCACCATTTTTATTGTCCATATGAAATTTCATCCCTAGTTCATTTCATTTCAATGTCCATAGTACTGATCTGGAGATTATAAGTTTGAAGAAGCATTCAAATAGGTACTTGAAAGTCAAAAGTGCTGTAATATCTGGGTGATCTGCTGTCATTTTCCAAAAGCATGCAAGGATTGGGATATGAACGTGTCATGACATGTTATTTGTTGATTTCTTTCTTTCCTTGTGGAGATAGAATCGATACTACATTCAGACTGTAGGGAGATTAGATAAAAAAAAAATATCACGTTTACCAAAAAAAAAAAATAGAAAAAAGTATTGGAGTATAGTGCATGAGCTATGTTCTTTATTTATTGTTGATACATGGCGAATTATAATTCTAAATGAGGTTTTCGATAATAGAATCCGGAGGAAGCGCATGCCAGAAGGGGAGGTAAGGTACCTCTTTTTATCACTCAAATTTCAGACATTGTGTTCGTAGAAAAAGCATTGATCTTTCAATTGGTATGTCAGCTCCATGGACATTCAATCCATCCCGACTACTCATGTGTCTCAAGAATCTAAGAATTCATGTAAGGTTTATTTAGTTATTTAGGAATTTCTTCTCTTTTTCTTTTGCATGGCTTGTAAACTTTAGAATTGGTTTTTTTTTTTCGGCAATGACCATTTTATCTATCTAATTATATGGGTTCTTTATGAGCCAAATTTGTCGTAAAGCTGGAATGTACAGAAAGAACTGTAAACATCTGTGCATTGACATTGATGGAGTTCTTATCTTTGTTCAATTGCATTTTTGTGAAACACATTCTTCAGGGATCTGTCTATGTTCCATCATTTGACCATGGTATTGGGGACCCAGTGGAGGATGATATCTTTGTGAGCACTCAGTGAGTATCTTAACATCAAGATGTGGCCCAATGATCAGCATTTTATAAATTTCTTGACATGAGACATGATATTGGACAAGAGTAAATGATGAATCATTTAAAGCTCACACTCAAAAGCAGAGAAATGGCCATCATGAATGAGATCAGAAAATAAAGTTTAACCATTGTCTCCACCTTTAGAAAATTGTGCCAATATTTGAATTTGTTATGAACTCCATCATCTCGAAAACTTTGTAAATTCAACCTATAGTAATAGATAAGCTGTATCAAGAGGTAAGCGGAAAGTCATGGTGATCACATTGAAAATCTCTGTTCATGAATTTTCTGTTGAGTAAATGTACTAACTCTAATTCAACATTATGGTAGTTCCACGCATGTTTAGCAACTCTGACAGATTAGGCACCTGGTAGTCATTAATTTTGTTGCATATTATATAATTGATAAATTTTGTAAAATTAATGCCAGTAATGTCTTCTTGTTAGAGACAGGTTTTATGGTCAGAAGTATAGCAGGAGGAATAGAAGGGAAGAGGGCCGAAAATAGGCCCAAAATTGTAACAAGCTGTTAATAAAACAGAGAAGTGGAGGGAAAGTTAGTTAGGATGGTTAGTGGGTTGTTAGGCTAAAAGAAGGATATAAATAGGAAGTCAGAGGGAGAGAAAGGGTGTCTTGTCATTTTCTGTTTGTAGAGAGAGTTGAGGGCTCTTCTATTCCCTCTAGAGTGAGTTCTTGTTGTAATTCTAGGGTTCTTGGTGCATTACCAGAATCCCTAATTCAGTAATACATTCTTCTCATTATCATCTTCTGGTTCTATCGCTTGGTTCCTAACACTTCTATTCTGAAATTTTCTTAAACCCTTCTATTCTTATTTCTTTATCTTTTTTCAACTCATGGTAGTTGATTTTCAAGTTGTTGCTACTTGTTACACTGTATACTTATTTTAGTTACGCTCAAGTGCACTGAATGAAATGGTTCTTATTGTTTTCTTCATTCATGTAGGCACAAAGTAGTTATTGTAGAAGGTAACTACTTGCTCTTGGAAGATGGGATTTGGAAGGAGCTATCATCTTTGTTTGACGAGAAATGGCAAGTATCTGTTTTACTGAGGCACATTTTTCTTCTTATATTTTCCTGTTGACCTTAAGTTTTGAATGTTGTATGTTAACTCTATTGTGAAAATTCAGTTGTGAACCTGTGACTCTGTGCTTGACAATTTCTTCCGTGAAAATTATTCTTATGGAAGACCATTATATGTTTACTGAGTCACATATTCAGCTGATCTTTAGCTGTTGCTTGTTTCACTCTGGGAGTGTGTCATTATTGTTGTCTTGAACTAGTTTTTGGTTTTTGAAGCTTAATTAGATAAATGTTCTATGCAATAGAAATCATACAGCATTGATACCATGAGACTATATTCGGCTGGAAGAAAATATATTACGATACTCTATTCGTTTGTTTGCTTTCTTTCTCATTCTGCGGTGTAATATTTACCTAATACATGTGCATGTCATTTGGCCCCTACCAAAAACAAAAATAGCCAGCTTTGTTTGGAATTATTTATATTGTGGCTTAGGCTAGTATAACTGTTTGACATTTTAGTAGCCTTTCTAGTATAACTGTTTGACATATTAGTAGCCTTGCTAGCGCGCCATCTGTTAAAATAGTTGATTGGATCCCAGAATAGTGTTATCCTAGTCCCCGAGGTGTGGCTTGTGTTGTCCATCTCACTTTTGTTAACAACAGGTACTAAAGAACAGGGCATAAATTTCACTATGTTTCCGTAGTCGTAACCTGTTACTGGTTGCTGTGGTGGAACACCTGATTTTTCCGCTTCATAATCTGTAGAAAATGGTTTATTTATCTTACTATCTATCTAGAACAATACAACCTAATCTGGAGCAATGTCTGCTATGTCAACATGAGGGAATTAACAGGGATACCAGTTTGTCTAATTTGTTCTCGCTGTTCTTTTCAAGGTTTATTGATATTGACATCGACAAAGCAATGCAGCGAGTCTTAAAGAGGCATATTTCAACTGGTATGTGCTATGCACTTATCCATAATATATATCAACTCCTCCGAGTTGGGAAGACATTTTTAATTTACTTGCGGTTTGTGTTTTGTCCCCATATGTAGGTAAGCTCCCAGACATTGCTAAACAGCGGGTAAATTTCATATCTTTGTTCTTATGATGGTTATTTGTTTATCTACTTATCTGCCTATTCTTCAATATTTGATCTATTTTGTTGGTAACGAGTTACACACTTACATGCAGCACTAAATTTCGTGATGCAGGTAGAGGACAACGATAGGCTTAATGCAGAACTTATAATGAAGTCCAAGAAAAATGCTGATATAATAATCAAGTCAGTTGATTTCTGAAGAAGCTGTGTGTGTGCGTTGAGCCGGAGGAGAGTATTATAACTTTTTTATGTTCGATTATAAATGGGGGCAAAAGCCTCACGAGTATTATGTCCTTCTGATTTTTCATATAGGGTCCAACAAAATGATCTTCTTATGAGTAATGATAATATATCCGAATCTATATTATATCTTAACCATTAAAAATATATTTTAAAATTATAAATATATAAATATTAAAAAATTAATGATTAAAATATATTATAGACTCGGATTCACAGTGAATCTGAGTCTATATTATCGTTTCTCTCTTCTTATCACCTGTAATTTTCTCCCGAGCCTTATTTACATTTACCTTTCAGCCAGTCCTAAAAAGGTGTAATAGCTGTGTGATACGATGAGGTGAGTCAACAGCTTAAGAGTAATAAACATGTATTCTAAAATGATTATAGGGATCAAAATCTAAAACAGCAAGGATTTAAAACCTGATAGAGTTTAATCTTCTATATACTAGTAATATAAAATAATTTTATATTATTAATTAATAGAATTACAAAAAAGTCAAATTATGGTAGATAATTATTATGATTGGTAGTTATTAATTATGATTTGATTTTTTTATTATTTTATTAGTTGATAATATAAAATAATTTTATATTATTAATGTATAGAAATTAAATTAAATTTAATATTAAAAAAATCAAAAGCCAAGAAAAATTTTGAGAGGCTAAAATTAAAATGACTTTTAAGGACTAAAAATGTATTTAAATCTTAAAAAAAAAAATCTTTCTTTTCTTTTTTTGGTGGTTAGAGTTTTCTCTTTTAATTCTTTAATAAGTGTTCTTTGGCTATTTTTGGATTGACGGTTTTAGGTGGAGTGAAATAGAATGTAATAGATTTTCATTATTTGGATTAACAAATTTATAATAGAGTGGAGTAATTAGTGAGTGAATAGATTTTATTTTATTAGATCAAAATTTCCATTTTTTGTTTCTCTCAATTTAGGGGGGTTGGATGGAACTTCATTTTATTCCAAAAATGAAGTGAAATAATTACTTCACTTTGTTCTATCTTATTCCACTTTTTTGGGCACTATTTTATTTATTCTATTACTTATCACCAGTTCAAATATGCCCTTAGCTACTATCTGCATTATATTTACACGTGAAAGTGAATGTTGGTCAATCATATAGTTAATGATATATATTTAAATTTTTTTAATTTCAATATATGTACAATATATATTATAAGTACTTGAACACAAATAGTCATAGCTACCTATAAAAGAAGCTAATATCTCTTCCTTTGTTCGCTAAGGCTAATTAATTATTTCTGCCAGACACAAGAAGAATTCATCAAAATCGGATCCTCAAGCCAGCGCTAGTTCTAGTAAACTCGTTAACTTTAATCTCTAGTACATTTTCTTTATTATTAATGAAGGACTAAGACATTAGTAACTTGGGGTTGGAAATGAAAGCTACGTGCTTCAAAAGTCAAAACTTGTTATATACTATAAAAATTCTTTATTTAACTTTCACTCAATAATTTAAGTTTTTAAGAGAGTTAGATATTGATATGGGTACTTAAACCTTTATAATCACAAGGGGTATAGAATTTAATTTTTGTAGTCGTCATTTAAATAAAACTTGAATTTTAATATAAAGTAATGCGAGTTTGTACATTGTTTAAGCTTCAAACCCTATGTTGATTATTTATGAATCTTCACCTAATAAACAATTTAAAATTTTGAGATAGTTCGTTCTTGCAAGGTCTAGGATCTTAATTTTGCTCATTTCTAAGTAAACGTATCTATATACTTTGAATTCTACCAGTACTTTCTGCTTTCGTATTTTGCCGAATTTATGACCTAGACCTAAAGCGCACTAGTTGAAGTGCTGGATCCATCTTGGTCTCAGATTTGCAAATCCATTCTCCAGAGGGAGACATAGGGATGGAAATAACGAAACCATCAACTTTCCTACATCAAATAGCTTACCATGTTGAACAAGCTCCCACAAATGGAGAAGCACCAATTATGGTTCCAATCCAAGCACATGCAGACATTGCACATAATTTTCAGAAATTTCAAAAATGTTTTGAAGTAATACGTGTTTTTCTTTTTTCTTTTTTGACACATGTGGTAATGAGATTTAAATCTAAAACTTTATGTAAACTACCTAAATTCCTTACTACTAGACCACTCTTACTGGCTTAAGTAATAAGCATTTGATAATTTCACAAAAAATTGGATGTAATTTTTTGTAATAACTAGTTATAAAATTTTAAATGGAGAGTTGTCATTAAGTAAAACTTTTTTAAAATGGCAATTTAGAAATTCAATATATTCTGAAATATTACAAATAGATTTTACTTTAGTCTGTATTTAGGGTGCATTTGGATAAGATTTTTTTGCCCAAAAAATTACTTTTTTCATTAAAAAAAATTACTTTTGACATATTTGGATAAATTATTAAAAATAATCAAAATCTCAAAAAAATCTATTTTCAGCATTTAGAAGCTAAAAAGAATAGTTTATGAAAAAAATTAATTTTCAGCTTTTTCAGTTACATATAAAATTTTAGTTTCAAAATTATTTTTTTCAAAATCTGAAATAAATATACCCTTAATAGCAACAATTTAGTATTTTTTTTTGTGGATAAAACAATTTAGTGTTATTTATAGCCGTCTATGGACTTCGTTTTTGCCTAGTTATAATTTTGAAAAGAATGTCATTTTCCTATTAAAGAGTCATACATTCGGCCGCATTATATTGATTCATTATTACAATTAATAGTGAAACTGTCCTTATCAAGTAGGTGAATTCTGTGATGCACATCATACACTTCGCAAGATTGATGGTTAGATGTGAGGGTGCACAAATACACCCTCACATCTGACCATTAATCTCATAGGATGTATTTGTGCACCCTCACATCTGACCATCAATCTTGCAAGGTGTGTGATGCATCTCACTTTGTGAGGTGCATCACAGAATTCCCCTATCAAGTAAGATGTGCTTGGTTTAATTTTTTAGAGAAGATATTTTGAAAGAATGATTTTTGTTTAATTTGAATATATCAAAAGTAAGTTTAGGATAATAATTTTTATTTGGATAGGATAAAGTAAAATTATTTTTTATTATTGATGTGAGAGTAATAATAAGATTCTTTTTTAAAAAATATTTTTGTAAAATGAAAAGCAACCTCAAGAATATTTTTTCTAAAAGACCTTTTAAAATTTCAAAAAATTTTCTAAAAAAAAATCGTTACACATCTAAACATATTAATTATTATGTATTTTAATTCTCATTTCAATAGAAGTACTTTTGACCCTCCAAAAGTATAACTTTGGATTTCAAGCCCTTAGTTGTTTTATCGATAGATTGAATATTTTACTAATAGCCAAAATAATTCCCCCAGCCCATATAAGGAATTGTATTTAAGTAATAAATAATTTAAAATTTGATAATAAACAACCCTTTATAAAATTAAAGATTTAAGCCGTGAAAAATGTATTTTGAGTGTGGGGTTGAGTAGTTTTAATATCCTAATTAAAAGATCAATCATACACTAAAACAATTGTAATTAAATCTTGTTAAAAAAATAATTCCATCACTTTCAATTTAAAATAGTTTGTGAATTCGTTGGCTGGAAGTCGAGACTATTAATATTTATTGTTCTTTATTTCCTTTACTTCTTTTTTTTTTTTTTTAAAGTTACCTCATTTTGAAATCAGATTATCAGTATGCTACAAGTCTTTGCTAGGCTTACCGCTTATGGTTACGTAGGTTATATTTAATTTTCTTTAATGATGAATTGTAAGAGGAAAGAATGATAATGACATAGTCAAATATCACCATCAGAGTTTCTATTAATCCCCAACACACTAGCTGTCACCAAATTCCATCCGTAGCTGCCACAAAAATTGAGGGACCATTTATGCGTATAGATGCTTTTTTTTCTTTTTCTTTTTCTTTTTCTTTTCTCACTAGTAGTTCCCCCCTCATCAATCTACCAAAGGTTGACCAGCACATACTTATATATCATGGATGGAATGGAATAATAAATTAAAGAACATATTTCAATGGGCATGCATAAATGCTCCATGACCACGCACATGTTCTTGTTTCCCCATCCACCATCTTTCAGGGAACATAAGCATTACTATCTACTCGGTTCTTGATCTAAAACAAAAACTATGGTAAATGTAAATATACACGTTTTCCCATTTAAAATGAAAAACTGATTAATGCTGAGGAATCCCATAATGATAGGAAAGACGTTTGAAGACAATTTTAAATTTAAATATAGAACACGAAAATATATCGCTACAACGACAAGCATAGCCTTAAACTTCTTATTAAGCAATCACTCACACACTAAGCAAACAAAGATATATAGTAAAGCCAGGTCTAACAACATGATTTAGGGTCATTATTTGCTTCTGTTCATAACTAATACGTAGACATCTCACTGCTTTGTCTGAAATATTATATATAACAAACCATAATGATACACAAAATACCTATAATTTAACACCCTGCTATTTCCATCTGTGTCTGATTCAGCTTATCCTTGCTTTAGTAACCAGGACAACTGGGCACCACAATTACAAAGGATGGAGCAGGTCATGAACTGCGAGTAACGACTAGCCTAGCACCTATTCTTGCATTTCTCCATGGCTCTTGGTGCTGAAAAACACAAACAAGTTTTATTTTTAGAAGGTGCTTCCGTATAGGATCAGTACAATTCTAAATGCGCGCGCGTGTATGTATGTCACTGTGGATATATGACTAAATAGAAGGATTATACATGAAATCATGACTAATTGGTATGATTTATTTCTTGCAAATAGTAATTTAAAGACTTGAGATATACTAACCAAGTCCAATAGCCTCCTTTCCTTTCATGATACGCAAACGCTTGCATGATTCAACAAACATCCTGGTTGGCATGAAGAAAATTCATGTTATACTAGTCATGTCTTATACATCAGGTAATTACATAGTCCTTATGATGGTCAATTGGATCCAATTAGAAAATTGATTAAGGGTAGGATTTATACAAGTTTCGAAAATAATGTTCATGGTTTATTAAAATACAAACAAAAACAAACAAACTGGATTTTTTTGGTGCACCAATTATAAAAAACAAACAAATTAATCAATAAGATGATTTGGTATGACCTGCTATAAAGAGATATTTCTTCTGATGCACATGGACAAATGCTAAAACGTTATATGAAAACATATCATTTTAATTCTGAGAAAACGTAGAGCTTTGTACGTAAAGTTTCTTTGACAAAGACTTCTCCGAAACAACCATGCATACCCAGTTATTTTTTTACGGCTTTTTCTCATTTGAATTTAAAGGTCCAGTTATCGCAGCCAAATTCACTCTGGATGATGTGAAGGTGAAAAACTTACTCCCACGGGACATCACCGACAAGCATCCAATCACCATCCTTGTCTTCATAAGTTGGAACATAATCAGAGCCGTTCAAAAGATCCATCAGCTTACTCTCATTCATGAAATCCTTCATTCCTTGGGATCCACAATTGCCTTACATATCAAGAGCACAAAATTAATAATAATTAATGTCACCAATCAATACGACTCGATTAAAGCATATTTCAATGTATGTAATTTCCCTTTTTAGGAAATTGAATTTAAGACTCAATTTTTTCGATAATACTATATTATATGGATTTTTTTTTTGGAAAAAAAAAAAAAGAACAGGATCGTGACATTTTTGTGTTTTGTTACCAATGGTGAAGGAACTGAGCATGTTGCCCAAGGAATCAGAGAGCTCTTGGTAACTCTTGTACATCTTCAAGTCCACTTTGCGGAGATAGGGTGCTCCATCCATGCTAACTTTGACAAAGCTTGGATTAGGGTTGCTGTTCTTTTCGTTCTCCTCTCCTGTGTTCTTTTGCACTGCTAGCATGTTCTTCCGGAAGGACCGGACAGGTGGCCAACCTACCACTTGCGCCCTATGCATACATTTCATTTGAATAAATATTCCTCATCGCACTTTATGACTGATATGCATATGCATATATGGTTATACAAGCTAAAATAAATTAAATGATTATATAAGGTAACATTTTAGGTTTCTTTGAAGGATTAATTAATCATCCAAGAGAAATATTGTTGGAGATATAACTGAGAGCCATAACTTTGCTTCAAAAACAAGGGTCACGAGTTAGTATTTTCTTTTTTTTTTTGATTTTCTATTTTATATATATAATTTTAATATATTTAATTTTAATTTGTTGTAATTAATTGCTTGTTGTCTCCATCAATCCAATAAAACGGATCATTTCTAATTTCTTATAGGCTATAGGAACAGCCAATCGAAAAAGTATTTCTATTTTAGGCTAATTCAATCCTCTTTTTTATCCTTTGCATATGAAAATAGATAGTACATTTAAATTCGCTTAAGTATTTCGTATCTCATGACTAGTGCAATTTCAATTATTGTATTAACTTAGCTAGTATTTTACCCACTTACACAAGAACGTGCAGAAGAAGATACTTTGCTATAATTGGTTACGACAAGAAAAAGTATGATTTCCTGTTACTATCATCAAAACTTGCAGAAATAACTTAGATTATTAATATTGCCTCTATTACTAGCTAGGCACGTAGAATGCATTTCAAGCACGTAACCGTACGTGATTCTATACTTATATGTTGTACGAGAGGTGAAGGCTGCATTACTTTTCTGTCGTATATTTATAGAAGAATTTTAAATAATATTTCTTTTGGACAAAATTATATACCTTTTTTTTGGGGTTAAATCTCTCTCTTTCTCTCTGGCTTTTACACACACACTCACGGGTCTATATTTTCAGTCTAGCTCAATATTTCCATTTTCCATTATCTAATCTCCTTCAATTCGCCTCCGTTTCCAAAACTTTTTCACGCAAGCATAATAAAATTACGTACTTAGCCCTAAATCATGACTTAGAATGAGGCACTATAAGCTATGTTTACGTGCTTAGTAATTCTATAGAGATCACGAAAGCTAATCACAAACAGAAAATCAAGAAGAATTCCCCTCTCTTATTATAGTATATACTCCCTCCATTCCTTTTTATATGTCACTTTGAAAAAAATATCCATTCATAATATTTGTTATTTTTATATATCAATAAAGTACTTATAATTGAATTTTCAATTTTACTATTGACAATATTCTAAGCACATCAATAATCAATTAATGTAAATAATTGTGAAGGATGTTTCAGTAAGAATATTTCATAATGATTCTTAATTTTGGGTTACTTAATTTATGTGCATATGAATAAAATAAAGGAGTAACAAAAAAGTAGGATAAATTTTTAAGAGCAATTAACCAATTATAATGAATTACTTACTTCGCTGCAGGCTTGGCAGGATCAGCAGGCAAAAGAGTCTTCTCTTTAAGTAAAGTCTTGGGTTTATCAGTTGGATCTGCCCCAGCAGTTGCTTCCTTGGAAGAGAGATTAAGCATCAAATCCACAGTGGCTGTCTCATTCCCAGCATCACTTTCAGTCTCAGAGAATCCTCTCTTCCTTGCGACATCTCCTTCAGTGGCTGTGGCCCTGTTTCCAGGCAACCCCAGCCTCAGCTCAGTTTCCTCAAACCCCATCTTCTCCTCCTTCTTCTTCAGGCCAACCTCCATGACCTTTCACTCTCTTATCTATCACTTTATCACTCTTTTCTCTTTCTCTAAGTCTCTTCTTCTCTCTCTAAGCATTCAGTGATTTTGGTTGCTTTGTGGCAATAATAGTGGTGAGAAAAAGGGGGGGGGGTATTACTACTATAGTATAGGGGCATGGAAGGACAGAGGGACGTTTAGGGGAGTGGGAGAGTTTGGGCGTGGTGGACATTAATACAAGGACGCATGGTGCTCTTTGTCTTTTTAATCGAGGATTTTAGAGCAAGGATGGGTTGTGACACGTGGAGGAATGTGTGAGCTGGACTTTTCTGAGCTTGCTGGGCTCGGTGACGACAAGGTGATATTATCTTCCTATGATTGATGAGTGGAAGAAGTGGAAGTGGACATCCCATGTTGGCTGCTTACCACTTTCTTTATTACTCTCCTAGGGTTTCATGATCATCATTTCACACACTAAGTAAATCACTAATTTTAGTGATTAATATTATTTATACTTAATAAATAACCATTTTTGTAGACACTATAAAGAGAAAGATAAAATATTTAATAGCGACAAATAAAGTCAAAGTTTTATCTTTTCATTTTCTTATAATATCCATTAAAAATATATGTTTTGAATGTACAAACAACACTACTTTTTTTAGGGACATATTATTTTAAATTGTACTTCAACTATTCTTGTTTCGTTCCTCAACTCATATGTATTTAGTACCTATCACCCACAACAGTTTATTTAGGCACCAAACTGCATGCACACACAGATAGATAAATCTATTGAGTATAGTAATTGTAAATGGTTACCTAAGGAAAAAGAAAGGAAATTTATGTAGCTTTCCATGTGCCGATAAATATAAAAGTTTAAATGTGTATATTGAATTGCAATACTCTTCATAAGGCAAAGATCATCATTGCATATTGAGTATAGACTGCACTATTTTCTTTGGATTTAGCACCAGGAATTATTGGTCTTAGATTTATGATCCACCTAGGATCGCTCAAAAGAGATTGTAAGCTCAAGGAATTCAGTTCCCAAGTGAACTCGTAGGTGGATGCTCGAAACAATTTACTTCCAACATATTTGACCATTTATCAGGTATTGATAATTGCAAACTATCTAACGTTGCGGCATCAAAATTTTCTGCATCAACTTTTTTTGATGAAGTTAATTAATTATTCTCTCCTGCTATATATAGTTAATTATGAAAAAATGGCTCAGCATATATGAAGAGGATATAGCTCGAGTGGTCAATCATCAGAGTACAACCCACAGCATGCATATTAAATCAGCATATATTACTGAAAGTGACGAAACTTGATCTATGATGACAAGAGGATTTTTGTTCTAACGCTTTGTTCAACTTACGTACATATACAGAACCATATATGCTATGGCCTTTCATTGTCTGTTAATCTAATCTAATCTAATCTAATCTATGGCTGGGAGTAATTATCAAACTTAATGCGTCGGTTCTTTCTTAAGTAGGACGTGTCGTCTATTCATGACCATGGAGTTCAGATTCTTCTTCTGTGCCACAGAAACTGAGAAACAATTCAAACACAGTGAATTAATCAATAACAAATGAAATTCATGCTTGGGGTGGTTGTATAGCCTACAAATGATTTTAACCTTGTGGAAATTATTGCCGTTTTATGCATTATACCTATAAGTAGGACAGAATAATTTTACACGAGAGAAATTCTTAAAAGTCTTGTTGTGCTCTATTCACCATTTTATAACTTAGCTTTGTCTAATTTTTCACTTTCAATATAATTTTAATGAAATAACCGAGGCGTCAAAAGATGAATTGGATATAACTAGACTTTTCTCTTAGTTATTCTCGGAAAATCTAGAAATTTCTCTTTGAATAAACACTTTGCTAACTACATTTAAGTATAATGCCTGATGTAAGGAATGGATCAATGCTCACTTATTAAGTCAATCGCTTAATCTACAGAGTCCCTAACTTTAAGATTACGTATAAAATTTACCTGTGCTTTTTTCTAGACAGGCTAAAAAGTTTTTGCTGGGATGTACCCTTGTGCTAATGTGGGAAAGGTTGGTTTCGCAATAAAAATTGTGGGAACAAAAGCTGATGTAGATGCGCAATTATTTGATAGGCACGCTTAACTGTTTGTTGTTACTGTGTACACATGCAAAAGATTTGTGGTTTGATATGTAAGTTGTTACTTCATACTTGCACGCACCCATGGTGGCCACGTTCACCGATTTGCCCCAAATGTGATCCCTTCAACATCTGGGGGCAAATCAAACTGGACATCTACGCAAAGAAAAGAAAGATAGTGTTCCAGATTGTGTTAGAGACGATCGGTACATCGTTGACATCCTAGATAGCTAGCTTCAGTTTCGAGACACCAAAATCTTGTACTGCGCTATGGCCTTTAATTTGTGGGATGACGAATGTGATCCTCAGTCACGCGAGTCGTGGGACATCATCTTGAGGAAATCCATTTTTGTAATAATTTCTATTAACTTATCAAGTAAAGCAATATATTTTAATTTAGTTCCTAACTGGAATTTCAAAGATTATATCTCCTTTAACAGAAATATTTCTTTATATTAGTTAGTACAACCTAACATGTTTTTTTAGCGAAAAAGACATTTACTTTTTTGAATTATATTTCATATGTAATTTAGCTCTTATATTTTAAAAATATATAAATTAATCCCTTTAAACTCTCCTAAATATATATTTTAGTTAAAATAAATATATTATATCATCATAAATTTTGAGTTATGTACAAATTGATTTTGTAAACTCTTCTAAATATATAATTTGATATCTTAAATTTTATTGAATGTGTGCTATTTTTATTAACAAATGATAATAAAAGAATTAATTTGTATATTTAAAAAAATTCAAAAAATCCATTTATATTTTTTTAAAATATAAAAATTAAATTGCATTTGGCCTTTAATTCAAGGATAAAGTATTTTTTTTTTGTATTTTTTATTTTGAAATGTTATAAGGAATTATTACTACTAATTGAACTTGTAGAATATTTTATTCAAATATCAAATCAGTCTACCCGCCTCCTACCTCGCTAATGTCAAGCCTTACTTAACATGTATGTTTTAGGCACATCATAACTGAATAATTTGATTTAACCAACGACTTTGAACTTCTTCGTTAATATTTTTTAACAATTATTTTGTAAGTTTTTTTTTTTAAATTGAAATAAGTTCTTATAATTTGATATTTGAAATTGAATTTCTTTGGTTTCAACAAGAAGTTAATTCATCGTACCTTTCTGTATTATGTTATATAGATTTAATTAAAAAAATTATAACTATAGGAACTAAATTACAAATTTTAAATTACAAGAACTTATTTATTTTTCAACTTAAAAACATAAGGGCCAGAGTAATTTATATTTACATTCTTCTTAAAATGATGTAACAAAAAAATGGATATACTCCAATACCCGATTGTTCTTAGATTTTACATGCACAATGAATTGTGAAGTATTTTATTATTTGTGATTTATATTTAAGATTTTTATTAAAATTTATCATAAAATAAAAAATTAATAAATTTTTATGAAATCACAAAATATTTATAACATGCTCCTCCTTTTAATTAATCACTCATGAAATTAACCCCAGTTCAACTACATACACATTCAACTACATATACATATAAACTAAATTTTATCTCCTCTCTCTAGAATTCAAAATTATATTCGCTTCCCAAAGATAATTGTCTGCTCATAAGCATATCAGAACAACTATCTGCAAAGCCGACATCCACGTCCCTTTCCTGAATACAAGTTTCTGGAAAATGGCAACTCATGGGTCAAACATGTTAATTGTGAAGTTTCATCAAAAGGAGGGAATATCAATTAGGATGCCATAGATACAAATACACCATGGTTGCCAAAAATGGTCTACATGCTGATTTCATTATTTTCTCCTTTTTCCCTAGCACCACACCCCCCTAACTAGGCTTTTGAGAGAAGGGTGGAGTTATAAGTGTGGCCAGTGTAACAGAGGCATGTGGTAAGATTCACAGGGTAGAAGTGTGAGGGGTCCCACGGAAGAGGCCATGTGGGTTTGTTGGCCATATGTAGCCCTAAGTGTCAAACCCTATCCCATGTGCGCCGCTGTAGGGCACCCCACTTACCCTCTCCCCGCAAACCCTCACTCTACATCACCCCCTCTTCTAATTTTTTTTTTTTCTTAATTTTACATTACAATTTAGAAAAGCCTCCATGACTCAACAATGAACAAGAACAACGCTTCTTACGAATGGGGAAAAAATAAATTATATAGTACTGCTTGTTTGAAACATTTTCCTCCCGGGTTAACTTCATCATATTCTGTAAAATAGAGCCTTCACCCACTTACGATGAATATGTGTGCATACGTACAAACGCACAACAATAGACTACTCGCCATCAAATAAAAGCATTTAAGATAAATTTATCTCATTGGATTCTAAATTTCTAGTTGTCTCTCAAGCAACTATGCCGATCCACGTCGATCGATTTGATTCTTACCCCGTCCTGCTGCTTCTTGCCGTTGGGCCATTAATGCATTCCATTCCTAAGCTATCAAAAAAGAGAACAACGATTTGGTCAGCACCACAAGCGGACTTGGAGAAAGTCAAATAATATTTTACATATATACAAAACTCTCATTTCAATGCATTCTTATTATTTTATTACCTATATCTTTAATGAAATAAAAATTATTATCTTTTAAATTTCAGTATATGTAAAAGATATTTTAATTAATTGATACATAATGCAATATATGCTTACATTAATTCTTATTTTTTGCCCCTCTCAGTGTTGATATATATATATATATAGCTTTTTTTTTTTATTGGAAGCAGGACGTGGAGAGGAGGAGATACACCGTGCTATAATGGTATAGACCAAATGATTTATTTTTCCCTTTTGTTCATTGAAATAATTTTGCAATGATTATTGATCAGAGATATTGCCGGCTTATTCACTGGGGCGGTGGTTAACACTAAACAAAAAGAGATCAGAACCAGACAGGGCCTCATGTCAGGGACTAGCTAGGCGCAGAACAAACTGAAAAACAGATAGTGGTCAACAAAATCACATTACAGATTATTGGTATTTGGTGGTGCCATAGAGAGACCCAGCGACTGACACCTTGCTAACTGCTAAGCCATCATCATATAATTAATTCTCCTTTTTCAATTTGCAAAAAGTTGTTCCTTTTCTTGGATCTTGCGTGATCGGATCCAATATTGTGCTTTTCTTGAGCTCCTTGACAAAGTGCAAATTCGATTCCATGTTTGCCAAAAGTGTGCACACAACACACCCTCTCTTCCCCAATTCCATCATCGAAATCCAAGTCCCCTTGGTACTCAGATTTCCATATGGCATTAATTTGTCAATGTTTCACATTCAGTTTTTGTGTCAGCCTGCACATGCCACTGGGGTAGGGTTCAGCTAGCAAGGGTCGACTTTACAATTGATTGAGTTACGTTGTACACTAGCTAGCTAGGCTCATTATTTCACATGCATTAATCACATATTTGGCGATACAAAATATAGATCCAGCAGGTCTCTTATTCTCTTTCATGAACAAAGGCTTTATGTCATAACCTTGCTAAGGTCTCTAGATGACTTGTGCTACATTCTTTTATCTATTTTTTTAATCTTTTTCTTTTTTCCAGTTCAAGGTTAAAGCTAGGGAATTTCCTTTGCCGAATACGAGTAATCTCACTTTGAACACACTATATATATAAATTGTGCCAATTAATTGATACATATTGCTTTGCAGATAGACTTTAGTAGTTTGAGCTTTAGGGAGAATTATTGATTTGTTTCTATTTTCATTTTTTTGTTGACATGCCTTTGCTGATAATTACAAGAAATGCTATCTTATTTTTTTTAAAGAAAATGATAAAAACAACAAAGTCTTATTTTTACTTTTTTTTATAAAAATTTAAAGAAAGGAAATAGAATGAAAATAATGCAATGTTTTGTAATTATCAGTAAAATTAAATCAACTAAAAATTAAAACAGAAAAAAAAAACGAACAAGCTCTCAGTCATTACAAAATTCAAGACATATCCAACTGTTTTTAGTACAACGAAAACAGGAGATTCAAGACATATCCAACTACTTAAACTGCAAATGTTTAACTAGTGTTAGTAATAGATTACGGCAATATATAAATACTATATGCTAGTCGCTATTTCTGTAATAATATCATAAAAAAAAATCAAGAAACGTTAATTGGCATAGAGGAAACCAAAGCCTTCCAAAATTTGGTTAATGTTTTCCAACAAACATGGCCAAGTTAAGACGATTCATCATTTGATGTGAACATATGGTTTAGAACTCATTATTCCCAGACAACGTGATCTTAAGCAAGTTAAATAAGTAAAAGCTCTGATAGATTGTAATAGGGACAGCTGAAGCAGGAGGCATCATGGCATCCAATAGCTTTTTATGATGGTGATCAAAGTCACCCCTTTGACCAAGGCATTTTCCGCACAATTACAGCGTACGACATTTTTTTTTCCTTTTGGAAGAAGGCCCGTCCGGTGCAAGAACCATCAAAGAAATATAGTGCTAAGTGCTAACACTTTTCCTTTCTTGTCAATTAGTAAGATGCATGATTTTTTTTAAGGGAAAGTATGGTCAACTTCAATGTCAATTTTGGTTGGCACATTAATTTTTGGTTGTCGGTTTGACGCAAAGTCTGACTTTAACTCCCCCACTTACACATGTAAGTGGTGAGTCAATGGCAACATTCAGTGAGGACAATACGTTAAGCCATGTTACAAGTTAGTAAGAAGATACCTCACTAGTTACGTATGAGGATTTAGCGTTTTTAGGTATTCTACATCTTAAGTTCCTTATTTAAATGAAAAGACGACGAGTTTACATGAGAGAATCGCTAACCCTCTTGTGTAACTCAAGTTTTACTTTGGTTTTGGGCTTTTTGGCCTTCTGAGAACCTGCACATTACTAGGGATAAACTGGTCAAGAAATTCAAGAATAAAGAGCAAATAGCTATACAAGGTAACTATTTTAATTTTAAAATTATTTGATAATTATCAACCTAAAAAACTCTCCGCTTAATTATATTCTACAGTATTAACATAAATAAATTGATCAACCAGAAAAATTAAGCGGTCTCCTCATAAACTTGGTACCACTTGAATCATAACACTAATTTTTTGTCTAATTTTCATTTTCCTTTTACTTCGTTTTTGCATTTTTGTGGGGTCCTATTGAATATCAGATTTGTGGAGATCAATGGATTGAAACGAAACATCTTAGATTTAACAGTTTAGCTCCAAATCCAATGAAAGCTGGACTTGTACGTATTACGTACATCCTTGCTTAATTGTCTATGCTCTTGCTGCGCTGTTCATTACATCTTTCAAGAAGGCGCATTGATAGCATTTAGTGACCAATGTATGGCCAAAACAATCAATCACATGGAATACTAGGGCATCAAGGGAAACAAGGAAGCAATGGGGGCGTGGGACTGGGACCAATCTTTTAGCCTACAAAATTAAATGTTGGGCCTTCATTCCCTACCTCCTTTAACATCCAAAAGGCTCCAACTCTATCACTCACGTGTGGCTCAAGGCCCACAATGTTTCTTTCACCATCAAAATTAAATACATCGCGCACACCCAAGAAAAAGAACACTTCGCACGTGTGTGCTTGGTAAGATGCCATGCTAGCTGCCATTTTCATGCTTCCAAACTTTACTTAATCACCTTCTTTTCGGGTTCTCAACATTTATTATGCATAAAGTTCTGACCTAGTGACCCATGTATGTCATTCAACAACCAGAAAAAATTGTCAATGTATTTGTCAAAAATTGTAGGGAGTTTTTAATTGTGTTAGGGAAACAGAAATTATATTTGTACATAGTGTGCATTGCGACACACACCCCAAGAATCGTTTGATGGTTCAAAATAATATTTTAAATTTTTTTAATATAAATATATATAAATTTAAATAGTGGTGGCGTATGTGTCGACCGTATGAGTCGCATATCATAGCATCCATATATCATTGCTCTTAGAAAAAATCTTTTAAGAAGTTGAAGAGACAGCTATGATCGATATATTTTGAAGAGGTTGATAGCATATAAGAACAAAAGAAGGTATATAGAGGTCGAGATAGCTCTGTTCGAGAGATAACAAAGGCCTCAAGCTTCCTTGACATGACATAAACATGGTAAAAGGAAAAAAGGAAGCTAGGTAATATGGATTAATTAAAAGCATGTTATGATTCCACAGGCATCTACTAAGGGTGTGTTTGGCATATGCCGTATTAGATATGATTGAATAAGGTAATACAAGACGTTATGACCTTATCTGTTATTTGGTACATTTAATGTATTATACAAATTTATCCATCAAACCTATCTTATATGTTAAAATGATGGATAACTTAATCCAGTTTAAGGAGATTGTATTAGGGTTGATTAGCTTTTGATAGATAAGAACTCTTTCACTTTTTTATTTTTAATATATTTTATTAAAAGAAAATTAATTATTAAATAAATAATAAAAAATAAAAAATAAAAACTATATAAACAAAAAATAATATTATTTAATAAAATATTTAATAATAAATAAATATTTTTTAAAAAATAATTATAAAATAATTATTCAAACTAATATAAAAATATGGGAATAAAAATTTATTATTAAAATATATAAATAATAATAAATAATATTTAATATAAATTTAATCATATATAATAAAAAATACAACCAAATACAGGAATATAATATTAGGCTTGCTTAGATTTTAATATATAAAAACTCTCTCTCTCTCTCTCTCTCTCATATTTTTTATATTTATGAAAAAATATTAAAAACAAATAAATAAATAAATAATTTTTAATGTAAAATTATTTTTATATATAATAAAAAATAACTAAAATAATTATAATAACTATTTAAATAATTATATTAATTTTTAAATTTAATATTTAAAAAATTATATTTATTATAATATCTTTCTCCGGTTATATTTTATATAATATAATATCTTTTACAGTGATATATCAAATACTGTATAGTATTGAAGTTTTATCAGGTCTTATACTATCAGTCATTATCTTATCAAACCTTATACTATCAAGCATATTAAACGGGCCCTAAGGCAATTTTCGATCAAGAAATGGTCGAGTAAGAGGTAGTCAACGATAAAGAGCTTTGAAGAATAATGGAGTTACTAATGACTTGAGATGTTTTGATATCAATAGTAATTTCTTCGCCAATAAGGATAAGGTCGATAGAAATTTGCATGAAGCTGGGTGATGAAAGCCAAGACTCAATAACAGCCGATCCGAAATGATGACCAACTAAAGGAAAGGTTGATTAATCCTATCTCCGTTTTGAAATAATTGTTCTCTTTTAAAATTTTACTTTTCCACAAATAATTTTTTTTTAGGAAATTTAGACAATATTTATTATTTTTTTCGGTTATATCCCTGTTAAATACAGGAGAGAGTAACTAGAAAGAGTTAATTAACAAAGAGAGAGAATTAAGTAAGGTTAATTTTATAAAATGAACCTAAGTTTTTTTAATATTGATTCTTTTTCAATCATTTCTTTAATTCGTATGAGCATACAGTCATTTGCAGACAGAGGTAGTAAGAACTTAGTAACAGAATAGTCATTCAAGAGTTCATGCATGATTGATCATAGTGGAGCGTCAAAGTGCAAATAAAGTCAAAATGAGACCATGGACAACAACAATAAAAACATGATCTAGTGGTTACTCATTGTGGAGGACATCCCAGAAAGTCGTCAAGATTTGACATTGAACAATATGAGCGTGGAAGAAGTAGTTGCTAATTATGCATATAGATCATGCCCACTAAGAATCGAATAACTATAACTAGAACAGTTGTCACATTTTCAGGTCTTAGGATTTCTATAAATAAGGCTAGTAGAAACAGAATAAGATAGTCAGAAAAAGCTTGAAGCACCTAACTAAATCCTGTTAATCACTTTGATACTTCAAGGATGCATGAACTCAAGTAAATCCCCTGTCTTTGTTCTTTCAATTTGATTTTCATTTCCTTTTATGATAGTTATTGTTTATGTTCAATTTATTTTCCAACATTACAACACTTGTAGTGACATCTACACATCTTAATCCATACAAGTTACAAGTTTATATTTATACTTATACCATTTATAGCATGTTTGGGAGCCCATTAGGGAGTCCCAGAATTGATTGTAGGCCCTCAGAATTGATTATGGAGGTTTGTAATGATGTTTGGTTGTTGACTCCCAGAATAAATTCTAGCTTCTAGAATTGATTTTGGGAGAAGTGAAAATTTTTTACTTTATGTCAGAATCACTTTTAGAAGAACTACCAAACATAAATCACTTTATCTCAGAATCAGTTATAACCAAATCAATTCTAATAAAATCAATTTTATCTAAAATTAATTCTACAAATATAGAACCAAACACGCACTTAGTCCTTATTGCAACTTGAATATGAAAATCATACATTTTGTTGAAAATGATTGCTATTTATTGACAATTCTTTAACACTGTGTCAAAACACTAAAATTTTGACCAAACTTTGGTCTTGAGAATACACAAGAGTAATCACTTTAATTTCCTAAATTGAGATGAGAAGCAAACGGTAGTCAAACATATGTTTGACAAAAATACCAATAAATAAGATGAAATAAATTAAAATCATATAATTCATTCAAGAGCCAATAAATAGTCATATTATTTTGACAATTAAATTTTAATAACATTTTTGACCCTGTAACATTTCTTTTTTATGTCATTCGACTTTTTTTTTTTTTGGTATAACATGTCATTTTACTTCTTTATTTTTGACTTGTATGTAGATATATATTTTTCTTTTCCATTCCAATCAAAAAATAGGAGGGTCAGAACAGAACAAAATTTTCTAAATAAGTTTAGAGCTTAATCCCACACAACAAAATGCTAGAGTCTTATGTTGTATTTATGAGTTTTGATTTTAGAGGGAAAGAGAGGGAAGGAAAGAGATTTGAAAAGTAAAATGGTCCATTTTAGTCTTCAAAACCTTTTCTTTTCCTCTCTTCCCCTTTAAAATAAAACTCATAAATACACCTTTAGATGATACTTATTGAACTCGCATTGATTTTTTTTTTGACAAGTAAACCAGGCTCAAAAGTCAACTCAAAAAGTGAGCCATGGAGAAAGTAAACCAGCATTCATCAGTGAAAAAACAAAACTACTACCTATTTAATTGACTTCTAAATGCTCCCATCTATAACACTTGACTTGCATATATCAAAACCTATTTTTCTTGTCTTTGCCATCTAATTTACACTACTTCTCCTTATCTCATCCTATAGTTGTTAAACCTACTTTCTTCAATATAGCAATATATTCGTATATCTTGTACTAATTTGTAGATCGCATGTAATATCAGAACATATCAGATCATCTAGAAATAGTGATGCCATCTGCACAGGGCGAGGGCAGGAGGTGCTTCCCCGCTCCCCATCCCACTACCCCAAATACTCGTCGTCCCAATCCTCGATCCCCATCGTGGGGGCTTTTTCCTCCCATCCTTGTTCCTCGTTTGTCCCGCGGGGCCCCCGCAGTAATAATTTTTTTATTGGCTAAAAGAATAACAAAAAATTGAAGAAGAAGAACATAACAACAGCTTTTAGACAATAGCAACAATATAACTACAACAACAATAGATCTGAGGCTGGGAAGAAGAGGAAGAAGAAGAAGAAGAACAACAACAACAACAACAATATAACAACTACAATATCAATCATTTAGAGAACAACAATAGTAGCAGCACATATTTGAGAGAACAACAACAACGCTTTTGCAGGAAAAAAAAAGAAATAGGAGTCGCGACAACACAGGTTTGAGAAGTTTGGTGCTTCTGTAGGAAAAAAAAAAAAACAATAGCAGCAGCAATAGCACAGATATGAGAGGATGGTGAGCGGCGAAACAACAATAGCAACAGCAAAAAATAGGAGTCACGGCAGTGAGTGGACACTGTGGCTGTGGCTGGTGCTGGTTGTTGCGGTCACCGAAGTTGAGGCAGCTGAGAATGGTCCGCTGTGGTGGCATGGCTATGCGAGGTGTTAGGGAAGAAGTGGTGGAGCGATTGCGGAGGGGTTTGGGAAGAAGGAGAGACAAAATGGTAGAGGGTTAAGCTGTAGGAGTAAATTTGGAATTTTTTAATTTTTAAATTAAATTAATATGCGAAATGTCATAAAGAATATACATATATATGATAGTATGAATTTTCATTAAGGGTAATTTAGATATATATATATATTGGATTCTCGCAGGACTAGGAGAGTAATCCTCGCCCCTATCCCTAAATTTGTTGGGGGGAACATTTATCCTTGCCCTTGTCCCTACGAGAAAAAAATCTCTGAACTTAGGGCTCCAAATGAGGCAGTTCCCATGGGAATCCTCACTGAATAGGAATTTTTGACATCTCTATCTAGAAAGACCATTTGTGAGGAAACGCTTTTGTTTGTCAAGCCATTTTTCTGGTATTTACGTACAAGATGCAAGCTAGGAACCTGGAAACTAAGAATCTAATAGTGGAGTGAGAGACATTGCTAGGGATGGTCGATAAACAACGAAACCAACAAATATATATTCAGTGTTTTGATTATAAAAAATGGTGCCTCAGTTAACGCGATACTTTCGTACGCTCCGTTGGCCATATATTCTTACTCTTCTAGCTAACGTAACTAACGTTTATCATGCATCTGAGTTGGTTTTGGAGTCGTGCGCTTGTGCTTTTGTTGTGTGGTCCAAGCAATAACTGAGTAGCTAATTTGTGTCTAGTGTTTTGGTGTAGGTTCACAAATTAACCTGAAGAAGGGTCAATTTAACTTGAATATATCCTTACTGTTGGTTGGGACTTGGGTATATTATATCACTCAGCATTCAGCAAGCAAGCCCCCACTGATGGACCACTTACGAAAACTTTTCATGCATCCGAATGAGCTCTGGAAAACATCCTTGTTGAACCCTAAATATGTTGCTTGTTTTTCACAAATTCAACATATAACAAATGAAAGTAGATTATTATATAAATTAACTTTAATCTTTTTCAAAGTTGTGTATGGATATATGTTTAGAATCTCGTAACAACTAAGATCTAATCATGAATTTGATTATCATCATGTTGATGATCGTCTATTATACATATCAACGATATTAAGTGATCAAAAGTTATAACTTCCTTTTACTGTTATATTTTAGTGTCTCTATATATATTAGTTACTCGATTCGCTTACAATACTACATCACGTTTTCAATATCCTTTTAATGATCGATTAGGTATATATGTTTTACAATATCATGTCTACAATGCTACTACATATGGAGATTTGAGCATAATCAGTTTGTATGTGTGGTCAACTAACTAAACTAATGTCGGTGTCACTGTCAACTCCGAAGAATGCATCTTAATTTGACATATATGATGCTATGCTATACAAATCAATATTAGAATCAAATATTTAGTAAGTTGGATTTATGCATAGTTGAACAAACAGATATGCATGTGATTCTGATTTTGATTGGCATCGGACACAGTAGCATATAGAAAAATTCTTAGCTACTTTTTTTTTAAAAAACAAATTCTTATCTACTCTCATAATAAGGAAAAAGTTTTGGTCTATACTATTTAATAGCAATATTTGCAATTTGATTTATATTTTCTAATTATATTTTTAATACAATACCTAAATGGTGAACTATTAAATAATACAAAATAAAACTTTTTTTTTGTAAAAGCACGTAAAAGAACTTCTCAAATATATATATCAAAGAAAAATATTTTTTATACTCATTTTAAATATTTATTTTGGACTCATAAGGAGAAAGAAAAACACAATAATAAATATCTCTCATTTTGGATTTATAAATACTAAAAGAATAAAAAATGATAAACTTACTATCTTATATCCTTTTCTTTAATTATAAATTTAAAATAAATCTCCAAAATAAATATAAAAAATATTATTTTATATCGGATATTTCATTCTTCATAGTTGACCTACTTACGCAGGAACTTAAATGAAATAAATTTAAGCATTCGTAATGTCAAAAAAAAAAAAGGGTCTTTTTCTTTAAAAAAAAATAAATAAATAAATAAAAGGAGTAGGACTGTAGGAGAATATATTATGGAGCCAGGACGACGGTAGTGATGAGGAAGGAGGAGCAGAGCATGCCACATGCTATCCCACATGTCATGTACCCACTGGCCAACATCCACACGTTAATGCCCGACATACACGTGGGACCCCCACCCTTCTCTCACATGGGCTGTTCCCATACTTTTTCTCTTCATTTTTTTTGGGTGTACAAACGGGGCCTAGGCCCCGCTGTTCCCATACTTATCCCCCCCGTGATCCAACGCTCCTGGATTCACTCCCTTATATCCCCCAAAACCCCAATCAGAGCCGTCAATCTGGTGGTCCATGGTCCTCATCATCATTGGGGAGTGCCTGTCCCTCTCCCGTCCCCTCTCAGTTGGGTCAACCTGCCCCTTTCATGTTCCCCATCTGACCGACACTCATATCTGTCCCCTGGCATCCTCTGCCACTCGCTCCTTCAATCCCACCTCCAAAACTTGTCAACTGTTGATTGGTCAGTTAGAAGGCGCGTGTCACAGCCCAAAGGTAGGTCGGTGTGTGCTTGATTTCATGCACCAGGAGAATTAAGTGAACTAGATATGTTGCCCCTTAACTAATGTTGCTATAAAAATTGATGAGCTCCACCAACTTGCCTCACAACGCATTTTCTTCCACCTCAATTCATTTCTTGAGTGTTTGGACAGCGTTTGTATTTGAGAATTGAAGGTGAATTTGTTGTGATTGTTCAGAAGATTTGGTTGATAGTGTACTATATTGTTATAAGCAACTCATTATCAAGAAATGGAGAATCCAATGGGTGGCTATGAAACTGAGCAGAATCTCAAGGCAACAGAGTTAAGGTTGGGGTTGCCGGGAAGCGATGATGAGCCGGAGAAGCTTTCATGCAGTGGCCACGTTGTTAGAAGCAACAAGAGGACTTCACCGGAATCGAGTGTGGAAGAGTCTATGAGCAAGAGCAACGTTGATTCTAGTGATTCTAATGATGCCCCTAGTGATGACCATGATGACAATGTGCAGCCTGCAAAGTAAGTGGTGTTTTGACATAGGAAATAATGGGTTGGATATGAATTATGTAAAATTGAAGTGATGTAACATTGTATGTTAATTTGGGTTAATGATGAATGAGAATTAATGGATTGCAGGGTGCAAGTAGTGGGGTGGCCACCAATTCGATGTTTTAGGAAGAACAGCATGCAACAGAAGAAGAGCGAACAGGGTGATGGAGCTGGAATGTATGTGAAAGTGAGCATGGCTGTTGCACCTTACTTGAGGAAGATAGATCTCAAGGTTTACAAGAGCTACCCGGAACTCCTCAAGGCCTTGGAAAATTTGTTCAAGTGCACATTTGGTGAGAATCAGGATCAAGATTTGGCCAAAAAAGTTATAACAAAAAAGCAATATATTATATAATGAAAACTTGGTTATTTACTAATTAATAATTTATGGTTAATCTTGATTATCAGGTGAATATTCAGAAAGGGAAGGGTACAATGGATCTGAATATGCTCCTACTTATGAAGATAAGGATGGTGACTGGATGCTGGTTGGAGACGTTCCATGGGAGTAAGTTCTTCCTCTCATCCTCATCATCTTCCCTATTTCTTGTTAACTTTTTTTTTTACTATATATAAGAAAATATTTATTGCTGTATATCTGCATCTAATAGTGCTGCTCATATTAATTGCAGCATGTTCATTTCCTCCTGCAAGAGGCTGAGAATCATGAAAGGATCAGAAGCAAAAGGATTAGGTTGTTTATGATGACGGACACAGTGAGATCTTCCAAGACAATTCCGTCTGTGTTGTGCAAGGCAGACTGATATATACACATTTCTTTTCTTTGATTTATTTCAATAGAGGTGTCTTTGAGGCCTGTTTCCTTAATTATAGTGCTCATCTGGTAAATCCTGCCGGAATGCAAAACAGATAGAAATAGAAAGAAAATAAAAGAAAATCTACTGCTATATATTTTAATTGTACAGACGATATTATATCTCATTTTGTCCTAACTGGATCTGTTTATGTATAAGTTTTATATATATATATGGCCTGATACTAACGAAGTAGCAGGGTGGTGAACCGTAGGTATATATGGCTCTGATACTAACGAAGTAGTATCTTCACAGGATACTATTGAAGAATCATCTATAAATATTCTTATCAGAAAATAACAAGAGCTTCTTTTTGAAGCCATAAACGCTATTTCTGATCTAGATGAAAAGAAAATTTATCTCAACAAACTCAAAGCTATTTTAGAGGTCAGTTCTTCTAAAGTCATACCTTTAATTCAGACTAATAAATTTAGTCTAAGTGAAACCCTCAGAAAGCTTGAGAAAAAATCTGTAAAACTTGTTACTATCCATGATCTTCAGCATAAGATTCAGAATCTCAAAATTGAGGTCAAAACTCTTAAAGATCAACAAGATTCACAGCAGGAAATCATTGATACCCCGTTAAACAATCAGAAGATTGATGCTGTCTCCAATGATAGCTGTTCTCAAAATCCTCCAAATGATGATGAATTTAACATGTTAAAAATCCAAAAATTTTACATCAATATCAAAATAAGAATAAAAGATTTTATTCTTGAAATTGTTGGATTATTCGATACTGGTGCAGATTTAAATTACATATAGGAAGGACTTATTCCAACAAAATATTTTGAAAAAACTTCTAAATAACTTAGCACTGCTAGTGGTTCAAAGCTCAAATCAATTTCAAACTTTCTGAGGCAATGATTGAAAATCAGAACCTTAGACTAAAAACTTCATTTTTATTGGTAAAAAATTTTAGTAATGCGGTGATTTTAGGAACACCCTTTGTTAGATCTCTTTTTCTTTTAAACATCACCAAAGAAGGTATTTTTACTAAATATCTAGGTGAGATAATCAGTTTTCCTTTTTTAAGAAAATCGATTTCAAAAAAGCTTAATTTGATTTAATCTAAACAAAATCAGATCAATTTTTTAAAAGAAGAAATCTCTTTTAAGAATATTGAATCCCAACTTTCCAAACCAGATGTTCAAAAGAAGATCCAAGATCTTCTCAAGTATATTCAAACTACGATTTGTTCTGATCTTCCTACTGCCTTCTAGCAAAGGAAAAAACATGTTGTCAGTCTTCCTTATGAAAAAAATTTTCATGAACGACAAATTCCAACAAAAGTTAGACCAATACAGATGAATGAGGAATTCCCCATTTACTATAGAAAAGAGATCGATGATCTTCTTAACAAAGGTCTACTCTAAAAAAGCAAAAGTCCATGGTCTTGTTCTGCTTTTTATGTCAATAAATAAGTGAAAATTGAGCGTGGTACTCCAAGTCTTATGATAAATTATAAGCCTTTAAATAAAGCCCTTCAATGGATCAGATATCTGATCCCAAACAAAAGAGATCTTTTGAATCATTTGCATTTAGCAAAGATATTTTCAAAATTTGACATGAAATCTGGAATTTGGCAAATCCAAATTGAAGAAAGTGATCGCTACAAAATAGCTTTCACTGTTCCTTTTGGGCAGTACGAATGGAATGTAATGCCCTTTGGACTCAAAAATGCCCCTTCTGAGTTTCAAAAGATTATGAATGATATTTTTTATTCTTATTCAAACTTTATCATCATCTACATAGATGATGTTCTAATCTTTTCTCAGTCTATTGACCAACACTTCAAACATATTCACATTTTTGCGAATATAATCAAAAGAAATGGCCTTGCAATTTCTAAAACAAAAATTGATCTTTTTCAAACAAAAATTAGACTTCTTAGACATAATATCTTTCAAGGTACTATCATCCCAATTGATGGAGCAATCTGTTTTGTAGAAAAATTTCCTAATTAGATTATCGATAAAACTTAATTATAGAGATTTTTAGGCTGTCTTAATTATGTCTCTGACTTCTTTCCTCAGCTTAATAATCTTATCAAACCTCTCAATGATCGTCTTAAAAAGGTTCCTCCTCCTTGGACATACGTTCATACAAATATTGTCAAACAGGTTAAAGCTTAGGTTAAAACCCTTCCTTGCCTTTATCTACCAAACCCCCAAGCTTTCAAAATTGTTGATGATGCCTCTAATTTAGGTTTTGGTGGCATTTTAAAACAAAGAATTAATGATAGAGAGCATGTCATTGCATACACTTCAAAACATTGGAATACTGCTCAACAAAAGTATTCTACAATTAAAAAAGAAGTTTTAGCAATTGTTCGTTGCATATCAAAATTTCAATTTTATTTACTAAATCAAAGATTTTTGGTTCGTGTAGATTGTAAATCAGCAAAAGACATTTTGCAAAAAGATGTTAAAAACCTTGCATCAAAACAAATTTTTGCAAGATGGCAAGCCATTTTAAGTGTATTTTATTTTGATATCGAGTATCTCAAAGGCACTTCAAACTCTCTTTCTAATTACCTCACACGTGAATTTTTGCAGGGAAAAGAATGCCAAAGTCATCATCCTCCTCCAAAGGAGAAAAAACAAAAGAAAAAGAAAAACAGAAAGAAAAAGAAATTGTCCTAGTTGGATAAGCAAAAAATCAAACTAGGTCATCCACCCAAGAAACCAACTTATCTGGGTCATCTACTTAGCAAACACAAAAACAAACCAAGGAAAATTATGCATTCCTAATCCAAACACTGTTAGCCTTTCAAGATCAAGACCTAACCAAACTCTCAAAAAAGTTTTGGGCAGAAATTGTCTCTGACAATGACGAGGATGATGAGGATTATCTATCATCTGTCATGATCCAAAATCTAAGCAAACAGATCACCAAATAAGGTTCGTCCAAATAATTAGCAACCACTCAAACTTCTACCAAAAAGTCTCAAACCCAATACCTGGCAAAAGAAAAATTTATGCCAGTAATCTAAATTGAACCAGAATTCTAGGATAAAAATCCCAATAAAATACCCTCAAAAATCTTCTTGAAAGATTTTTATTTCAAACCTTTTTCTCCAAATAGGATACAAAATTATTATGAATTTATCCTGATAGATTCTGATTCTGTGTCCATCAAACACTACAAAGACAAGGCCAGTCCTCCAAACATTACTCATTCAACTTTCCAAATTCTTAATGTTTTAACACCATCTAAGTTCGGGAAAAATCCAAACAATATCAAAAAATTTACTCAAAACTTTGATCTAATTGGATATAATTACTAGGATTATGTTCAAGTATGGACCAACATATTTTAGCTCCAAAATAAAGCTTTCCGCCATTCATGGCTTATTTATTTCAAAACGAATGATTTATATAAATTCCCTTATTGGTTTTCTCAATGGTGGAATTTCTTTATACCAATAGATCAAATCCTTCTTAGCAGTGCTTTAGAAGGATTTCAAACTTTTTAAAAAATGATTAATTTATTAGGAGATCCCTTCCCAGTAGATCTCCATTTTTATTCCAAATTTTTATTAGCCTGGATTTTCTCTTAGCGATATATTTTTGGAAAACATAAAAATCAAAATTTATTGTCCTTTCTACAAAGACAGGCTTTTGTCAAATGCTGGGCAGAATTTGATACTTCTTGGATTAGTCCTCAAAAGGTTAAAGATTGGTTCAAGAAGAATCCCAAACTACTCTCAGCCTTCGATCTAGAAAATTGTAAATTCTTGAATCAGAAGTCCCAAATTATGGTAGCTTTAGGAGCGTTCGCAAGCAAAGAATTCTTTGCTCAAAATTTGAAGGATATTTTGAAGCTTCTCCAAACAGAAGAAGCTGAATCATCAACCAAACAACATTTACCGTCGTCATCCTCCTCTTCAGCATTATCATCCGAATTTTACCAGAATGAAGATGATTGCTATGGGATTAATTTAGGTGAAGACTGTTGAGTCGGCAGAAAATGTCAAAAAATACTGTCGGCAGATAATCTCAAACAACTCTGCTTTCGACGAAGGCAAAAGCAGAAGGAATCTGCTTTCAGCAAAAGCAGTCAAATGCTTTTGTCACCTTTGTCACTTTATGTCACTGTAGGTGTCAGTCCAATCTTTTATTGTTGTAATAGTTTTGGTTTGTAACCTGTACTATTTAAGTATTGTAATCGGAAATGTTGTAATAGTCAAGCTAGGCTTCTATAAAAGGATTGCTCACCGTGGTTATAAGGCATTCTTTAGAATCCATTACAAACACATAAAAGAGAGTAAAGGAGTGCTCTGAGATACTGCTATAAGCTTTCTTTTATAAATAAAAATTTATTTTTGCATATCTCTTTATTCTTGCATATCTCTTTTCCTCCCTCAGCCAGTCCCAACGGACTACCGCGCTCTAGCTTTCTTTTATTTCTTGTAATTTGATTTATTGCATTGCATTTATCGGCATAGCATGTAATTAGGAGTCCCCCTCCTCCCCTCTTCACCACCCCTGTGATCCCTTCCACCCTTTCGGCCACCCCGGTTCTCTGGTATTAGAGCCTGAGGGGGAAGTAGGGGATTATAGTTTGAATTAATTAATGTTTTACTTCGATGAACTTTATACTAATATTCTTTATGTTGATCCACTCCCTATTTTGGTTGAAAAAGAAACTTTAATAGTTCTTGGTAATCTTGAAGCATGCAGTAAGTCCCGTATTGAGTGAAGAGCTGTAAGTCAGTGACTGGGATTTAAAAGATCTATTTAAAAGTTGCTTTAAAATCACTACAAAAAACGGAGGTGTATACGGCATTTTTATTTGGGCGGTTTTGAAAAATTGTCGTTTTATACCACGTAATTTGCACGGATGAAGTGTGACATAATTGGAGCTAATAATACGGCGGCTGAAATGCCACTTTTTCCTCAAAATTTTCTTTTAGCCATTCATGTTCTCCTTCCTCCCGTAGAACACTAAAAAAAGGGAATCTCTCACCCTTACTCTACCATCAAACAAGCCCTAAAACACTTCTTCCTTTGTCTTCCATCGAGTTTAAGTTCAACAGAGCCCTAAATCCTTACTCGATTGGACTCCATCAAGCAAGCCATCATTCTCTTTGTGAATGCCAAGCTTACCATTTCACTTTCACTTGGTCTCTTCCATCAGCTAGCAAAAGGCTGAGCCTCACTGGGTCCGCCACCACTAACCGCTTGCCGCCGGAGCCTGCTTCCTCCCCTTTTGAATCTCTCATAAGGTTTGAGTGCTCATTCACCCTTCTATTCTTTTGGTATCTAAACCCTGTCACAAATTACATGTCTTGTTTCTTTCTTCATTTGTTTTTGCATTGTAAGCTTTGAAAATGAAGTTAGATCATACCATCAATCATGGTTCCTCACGACCAGAGCCTGCACCACATCCAGCAACTATCACAGCATCAATATCAGTATTAAAGAAAAGCTATTATTTTCTCTCTATCTCTCTCTTTCAAATTTTTTTCTGCTCATTGTTGAAAGTTGTTGCTCTCTCTGTTCATTGCTATTCTCTCTGTTGATTCAGACTAGTGTGGATTTGTTTTTGATTTGGATAGTTTCCTCCTTGGTATTATCTATGTTCTCTCTACTTGTGTTAGATGCACACCAACTGTTTGATGATTTGCCTCCTCAATATGGTGATCTTGGTGTTTTGTTCTCATGGCAGAGATTGAGCCAAACACTGTTTCGCTCGCTACATAGTGTCTCATGGGTGAGGCTCTTGCAGAAATTAAGTCCTTGAGGAACTCGGAGCACGTTAAAAAAAAGGGAGTTGAAGAGGTACACATTTTTGTTTTTTTTTTTAGTATAAAATATAATTTTTTTTCGTGGTGCTTAAATTATCTAAATGACACTAAACATTAGTTCAGAACCAGTTGATAATAATTAAACAAGCAACAATGCCAAGTTGTTCAATGGAATCCAAAGTGATTTAACGGGATAAGCTTTCTGGTATTAAGTGTGTAATTGTATTGGAAATCACTTTTTCTTTCTGATTTGCAACTTTTGTTTTGAAATCAAATCAAACAAGCATTAACCTGCATTGTCTTATGATTCTATGTTATTTCATTCTTTGCAGGCTAAGATATCTGTTTTGCACTTTCTTGTTATTAATTATTTAATATCCTAGAAAATGTTATTTCCCTGTTTAATAAAAATTGAAATGTATCCATATATATATAAGCTTGAAAATACTAAAAACTATGAACTATATACAGCAGCATCACAAAAGGTCCACATATACATGGACATTACATCATCATATCAAGCCTAACTCCCAAAGACACCAAAAACTATTCCAGCATTTGCATTAGTCACATATCAAATACGCCTGAAATGCATGATATATTAACAAATAACATAGCCCGTAGCAGGAAAAAACCATGACATTAAACACGTTCAGATCTGCATACTTAGTACCACGTTATTTGTGCACCACAAATTCTGATTAATTCACACCTGCGGCATCATTGGATAAGGCAAAGCCAATTGGATAATGACTCATAAAGAGGCCCTGAATGCTATCATTAGCTGAAGTTGTAAATGCATAACTGCTTTATTTGGATTTGGTATGGAAGAACGGATAACCATCCAAGGCATTCTGGATATGTTAAAAATATAAGGCACTGCTAAATGTGTGAATTTCCATGACATGGGCACATAATTTGTCTATTTTCTATTACTATGAGATTTTATTAGGCGGAGTTTGAGAAGTTATGATAGGTATTGTGGCTCAACCTAGGGAATAAAAACATCATAACATCCTAGTCATTAGGAAGTAAATAAATAGGGAGATTGATGTAGAAAAACATTCATTATAAGTGATAGACATTTCATTGATAATGAATGCCATTGAGGAATAAAAAGTAACAATTATTAAATGAAAGATAAAGCATATAATATCTTATGCTAGGAATATATGATACTCCTTAGCAAATTCCTATTTTATTTAGGAAAGAGTCATTTCTAGGACTACTCAGCATTATAAGTCTATCCATTTGCTAAATGAATTAAGTCTAGAAAAGCCCAAGTCTGAGTTAGGGAGCTTAGAGTCCAAGTCTACAGAAACTTTCATGTTTGTCATCTTCATGTTCATTATCTTTGAAATCTGAACTAGTTTATATATTAGGCCAACATGGTTTTTTGTGAAGAGAGCACTTAGCTCTGCACATTAATTTTGCTATACACACCATTAGTGCATATGTGAAATGAGGCAAGATACCAATCTTTATTCACAAACTGATAAAACAAAAGTAATGCTAAAAGAAAAAAAGATGACGCAAAGGATTCATCCTTTCAAAAAAAAAAAAACTTATATTTTATTCCAATGGTTAATATTAAGGCTAAGGCAATTACTATATTCCAATGGCTCTATCATTATCTCTTTCTCCTTGTATATATACTTTTGCTGTCACATATTATGTCCTTGCTTGTGATTTGTCCTTTTGTTTATCTTCATGTTTTATTCTCATTGATAATTAATTTTCAGCAAATTGTTCCCCTTCTATCACTTTTTCAATTTTTTTCCCTAAAAGTTTGGTTTCATTTTAGTAATTGAGTTTTTCTTTTTTATTTATTGGTATAGATTGGTTTGTGCTAGTTTAAAGAAATAATGTGGATTGCATTTTCACTGAAAGATTGAATGAAGTGAATAAGGTGAGTGATCTTTTTGCTTTCAACTGCATGCACATATGTGATATTCCCAAAACTTGTGTACATGATTAGGATTGATGTGTGATTTATATATTGTAACTTTATTGTGTATACCTATATCCACTTGATTTAATTTTTATTTAGTAGTGACATGATATTGTGCTACTGATTAATATAAGGATTTATGAGCAACATTATTGCGTTTGTTTCAAGAGGCTGCTGTTGCTGTCTCTTGCTTCTTTATTTTTTATTCTATTTGATTTGAGATCATCTATCTAAATCCAAGAGATTAGGTTGATTTACATTTTGTTATGTCAAGCATGTTAATTCCATTATTGAGATACGAAATTCTATTTTGTGTTTTAATCTTCTAAAGAGTTTCCCTTTTGCTTGTCTCCAAAATGTGTGTATATGTTGCTATATATGATCAAAGATTTTATCTTTTGTTTGAATTGACTGTTCTTATATTGGTTTTAGTGGTCATTAATGATAATATAATTTGAGCAATGGCTGGTGGTATCTGAACTATGCAACATAGTTGCATCTTTGTTATTGATACTTTCTTAAACATTTTAGACATGGCTGAACAATATAATTATATCTATCTATCTTGATAATTACTCCTCTGGTTGTAGCAAAATAGGTGTTAATTAGTTGTGACTAGTGTTTATACTGGATCATTTAATTTTATGTGTAGCGTGGCTTTTATTATTATTTTTTTAAATGAAATTCCTAGTGAGTCTTTGAATAATTTGATTTTGTAATGTGGCTTTGTAAATTTGATTTTGTAAATTTAATTTGATTTAGAAAAATTTTTTATTGCAAGCAACAGATATAAGAAGTAGGGCTGAGTCACCAAATGACTTAAGAAGATCATCAGATGGAAGTAACAATAATCCATCAAATAATCTTCTGAACCCTCGCACATGATCCTTTTATTGACTGAGGTCAATTGTCCTATAAAATCTTAAAAGTAATTTTGAATTTGTTAGTGTGATTTATGTATTTGGATTGATTATTTTTTTTTTTACATGTAAGTGCTTATACATTTAGACTTATTATAATTTATTATGTAAAAACTCATTTTGTGCTTCAGCAATAGAACTTTTCTATTGGATATTGAGAAATATTATTATATTTAATCAATATATATTTTGATATGAAAGATACCTTCAATTAAAAATAACGAAATAATTATAATATAGGTTTTGATATTAGATAATAAATTAGATATAAATTAGATCAATTTAAAATGAAACAAAGCATTAAAAACATGCTAAATATGAAAATCGGCACAATTTTTGCTAAAATATGGTGGTTTAGACCACCACAATAACAATTAACATATGCCACTATTAATTATAAAATATGGAAGTTTTGACTGCCACAATTCTCAGTAAAAAAATGGTGGTTTAGACCGCCATAATTATTAGTAAAATATGGCAGTTTAATGCCACAATTACAAATAATAGATGCCATTATTGATCATAAAATATGGCAGTTTCAACAGCCATTATCTGTTGAAAAATACGGTAATTTAAATCGCCACAATTGCAAGTAATATATGCTATTATGGATGGTAAAATATGGCGGTTTTAACTGCCATTATCTGCCAAAAATTACGGCGGTTATGACCGCCACAATATTCTATAAAATATGGCTATGTGCTTTTATTCAAAAGAGAAACCAAACACATTATCCATGTTAATTGTTTATGTAAACCAATGGTATTATACCGAATGGCGGCGTTAATTATGGCGGTTTTGAAAATCGCTATTACAATAAAAAAGGGCGGTTATAACCGCCGCAATTTACCAAAAAAACTGCCGCAGTTTACCTGTTTTTTTGTAGTGAATAGGATTAAATAAATTATCAGCAGTAGAAGAATATTAGAACTGGTATCAGTAGGGGAATTAAAAATTAATATTTTTTCGTTCTCTTTCTCACCGATTTTCTACTAGCTCTTCTTCATCTTCTTCCAATGATCATGAAAATGATCATCAAACAAAAAACAAAACAAACAATATCTTCAAAGAGGAAATCCGATTTGAAGATATAAACGATGAGGATCTAGGAACTTGGGAAATGCCTAGGATTCCTAGAACTCAACTTTACAAAATTGAAAAGAAGACTTTTTTCTCCAAATCTGACTATATAGTTAGAGCTGTAGAAGAAGTCATCCCTTTGGATAAAATAGAAAAAACTTTTCAACTTTTCTCAAACAAATCAATCAAAAAACACAAAGAAGAATTTAATTTTCTTCACATAGGGTGCGTTTAAGTCTCCCTCAAACCAACCATCAGATTAGATATGAACACCTCTATCCAAATCTGTCTTCGTAATGCTAGACATAATTAGTTTCATGATTCTCTTCTTGGAACTGTTGAAACTAGTATTTATGCTAGGCCTATTTACTTTAATAGCTTCCTAGACCTTATTATTAGTCTTGCTAATAAAAATATCAGTGATGTACTAACTCTCAATCTTTTAATATCTAGACTTGATATAAAGTCCGTATCCATTACCATAAACTTAACTTACAGGGTCTAATATAAGATCATGAACTCCATGATCTCTAGGGTCCTCAAACCAAAACAAAATGGTGAGACCACTCTGTTTCTCACCAATACAACTAAAGCCAAGGTCACTATGCCAAAGGCTATTCAATGAAGTGAAATAAATTTTCCTCAAAAATGGACACTTGACAAAGTTGTTCCAGCCAAACCTAAGCCTACTCCTGACTTCCAGGATATTAGGCAATATGATCCTGGAAAAGTTGAGTTATTCTTTGATAGAAGAAACTCATTCCACTTTGGAACTTCTTCCAGATTTGAGGCTTCTGAGGATTTTAAGATAGCTGTTTCGGCTATGTCTAGAAAATCCTTCTCTACGGCCTCACAAACTGAAATCCCAAATATCTGACTTTGAGGGTTGGATATGTCTTCTGAACTTCCTAGACCTGTTTATCAAAAGGAAGATGAAGACCAAAAATCAATTCAATCTCCAACCTATTCCTCTATGAATGAACCTTATGATGTCTGAGTTCACCATAGATAAAGAAGCCCTTAGAAAAAACTTTTACTTTGGGGATTTGGCCCCTCAAAAAAATTGGTTTTTTCAAAATTATCAGTGTAAAAACAAAAAAGACATTCAAGAAAATTTTTATATTTTTCTTAACAGGGTCAAAACAAAATATATTTTTCGTTGATTGGTTTCATGCTTACTCTGTTAAAAATAAGGTTGATTACCCTTGGAAAACAGAATTAAGTGAAAAAACTTTAGATGTCCTTTGGCATCTCAAAAACAATCAGACTGTTCAATTTGAACTACCCCCAAACACAAAATTTCAACTCCCAGGCATCTAAGATGCTAATGGAAAACCATTCATGGCTTCTCCTTTCAAAACCAGGAAGGAAGATGAGGCCTTAAATCCCAGAGACATCAAAAGTCTCATGGAACAATCAAATTATGCAAACAAATATTTTCAGACTTTAGGTCAAAAGATTTTGACAAAAAAAGATTCTCAGATCAAAATTGAGTCTTCTTCTCAAGTTGTCTCAAAAACTCCTGAAGTTAAACCTCTTTTCAAACCATTTAAAGCTAATAAGGCGCTTAGTCTTCAACCCAAAGCTATTTCTTCTCAAGAAGAATTTTTAAACAAAATTAATGAAAAACTCAAACTTTTGGAAACTGTTGTTCCTGATACTCCACTCCTAGAGACTTCTAGATCAAGAATCATTAGTGCTCTTGAAAAATCAAATGAATTTTCAGAAAATTTTGAAAATCAAAAAATTGAGCAGGTTACTTCTCAAAATTGGAAAAAACTTTCAAAACTTTATTACCAACACGATACTCCTCGAGATTTATTACTTGAAGAGAAATCTTTAAGTATTAGGTCTTTTAGTGCCAATAACATCTATGAATGGAACATAGATGGTCAAACTGAATACCAAGTTATGAATACTTTGCAACATATGACTATGGTTGTAACTGCTTATTCTGCAACCCTCAATTGTTCGGAGGAAACAATTGTTGAAATTCTGGTTGCTGGCTTTTCTGTTCAGTTGAAAGGTTAGTGGGATAATTATCTTACTGACTCTAAAAAATCAAAAATTCTTTGTGCAATTAAAACAGAACTTGATGAAACACCAATCACCAGCAATGGGGAACCTAAACCTAATACTGTCAATACTTTAATCTTTACAATTGTTCAGCATTTTATTGGCTATCCTACCTTTTGGAAGGACAGGTCAGCTGAATTATTGTCCAATCTCAAGTGTAAAACACCTGGAAACTTTCGCCGGTATAGGGAACTTTCTTTACCAGAGTCTTCACTAGAGAAGATAGTCAACAACCTTTTTGGAAAAAAAAGTTTTTGGCTAGTCTTCCAAAATCACTTGGAGATAAGGTTAAGGAGAAAATTCATAACCAATCTCTTGACGGAAACATACACTATGAGCAGTTAAGTTATGATCAACTTATTGCTTATATTCAAAAAGTAGCCTTAAAAATCTGCCGAGATTATGAGATTCAAAATCAGTTGGCTAAAGAAAAAACTCAAAATAGTAGGAAAATGGGCACTTTTTGTGAACAATTTGGTTTGCCCTACCCAAAAAGGAAGTCCAAACCCAAAGATAAACATAAGCCTTCTCCTAGGCTCAAACCACCCAAAAGGGTTTAACCTCCACTGAAGAAATCCAAAATTCACTCACAGCCAAACTACACTGACAAATCTATTACATGTTTCAAATGTGGTAAAACTATATATATCACAACATGGGGGAAGGAATGGAGTTTTTCTTTCTTTGTTTTCTTCTTCCATTTTTTATGAGTTGATTCGATAAAAGCTATATCTTTCAATTTGATATCAAGTGGTAAATTAAAGGAAATTTGATTCAATATAAGTTTCGGAATTTTTATGCTAAACTCAATTTTGGAAAGGTCTTTGATACAATTAAACATAAGAGAAAAAGGAAAAGATACTCTTTTGAATCGGCTTCAAATCTTTCCCACATGAATGAGAATTCTACTATTAAATCTACTATTAAAGGGGTATTTGATAGATGGAATAAATTTTCATTTCTGGGAATAATATTTTCAGTAATACTATTTTTGGAAATAATTTTTTTGAATATAATATTTTAGGTGTGTTTGATATATAAATTGAATTTTAAAAAATATTTAATAAATTTCTAAAAATACCTTAAATGGAGGAGGTGGCTTTGTGGCCGGTCAATGGCAGCAAACGGTGGGTGGAGCGGTGGCGGACTTTAGCTATGGACGGTGGCCAACCAGCGGTAGTAGGTGGCCGGTCGGTGGTAATATTTTAGGAGTGATTTTCCTTTCTAAAAATGCAATATTCTTAAGAATATATTTTCAAACCTCCTATTAAATATAAAAATATTTTCACATTTTAGAACAAAAAAAATTTTGCTTCCGTACCAAATGCCCCTAAGTGGATCGCCGTTACCACTAACACGGAGGTATCAAATCAAAGAAAAATTCTTTGTCCCCACATATCAGTTAACAGCATGTTAATTTCAGAAGCTAGTGCCATTTTAATAATTGCAACCACAGACTAGAAGTCTATAACACAAATTCAACATCTTTAATTTCTGCTAAAATTTGGATATCATCGAGTTTTTGGACTCAGTTTTTGGTTCCATATTTTGGGGAAAAAAAATTGAAATGTATACGATTAGTTACTAATTAGCAAGATAATTAGTGATATAGCAAGATATTTTGAAAATTTTGAAAAATAATTTGAAAGATATTGCAAGATAATTTGAAAAATGTGAAATGTATGCGATTAATTCCATATTTTGAAAATTTTGCTTCCATAACATAGCAAGATATTCTATTATGCAACTGATTAATTACTATATACGATGATATTCTTCCATGGTTTAATGCGCAGTTTTTCCTTTCAGCAAGAATGCTTAAAATTTTTGCTGGTATCATATATGTGAGTATCCAAATGCAAACATATTTGCATATTTCTAAAGTTATCGGATGAATGATTGACCTTTTCTAATAATCTAAAGATTTACGTAAGCTTGCTGCTCAAATATTGTACTGCTATAGCTTGTTACTCACTCCTCATACAATTCTTGATCTCAGTGCAGATGACTTCATTTGGACTTGAATGATACAGGTGTGTAAAATTGAGTCCAATCATCGTTTAAACGCCAGAGACGTAGAGGGCTAAATATGAGAGATGTCTTGGGGCATATACAAAAATATGCCTGAAATGTGACATGATTGGTACAAAGTTTGGAAAATTTTTTTTGGGAATATTGGATTCTCGAGAAGAAAAACGCCCCCAAAAAATATTATCATTTTCCTATAAAAATCCAATATTTTCATAGAAAAGGAATGTTATCTCTAGATAAGAAGACTAAAATATCCTTTTCGTTATCAAGTGCCACCCCCCCAACCGTTGTCCATTGCCACCGACTACCGCTACCGCCACCGACCACCAATTACGACTCTCTCAACCACCGCTAGCCAACTTCTAGCCACATTAGCGACGATTAAGAGTATTTTTGGAAATATATACAAGACTTCTTGAAATTCAATTTGTGTTCCAAATATATCTAAACATCATATTCGGGAAAGTTATTCCCAAAAATAGTATTTTCGACAATAAAATTTTATTTTGCCTACCAAATGCTCTCTTAAGCTGTCTCTTTTGATTACATTGATGGCATAAGTTTTCAATAACATTTATCATACTCTTATCAATTTTTAAGTTTGTATTTTAGGGGGAGTGGATCAAACCCTCACTCCTCAGGGAAATTAAAAAAAAAAAACCCCACCTTAATTTGGCAGGAACCAAGCTGTTTTATCCAAATTGTAAAAACTTAAGCCGACTATGAAAGTTAAAATAAATAAATAAATAAAAAATCACGGATCAAATTCAATTGTGTTACGAGATTAGCTATATAAGTATTGTCTTTATCTTATCAATATTATGAAAAGTGGTAGGTTCTTTTAAGATTTAAAAGATTTTATAAAATGTTAATCATGTGAACTGTGAAGTGGTGAATATAATTAAGAGGTATAGCCGAACATAGAAATAAGGTACCAAAATTACCGGTTGTATACATGATTTTGCATGTGTTTAACTGATATTCAGAAAAGTAATATACAAATAATGCTCATGGTAACGTTAGCTTCTTGCTGACGAGATCATGGAGTTCAAAACCCGTGGTTGGTGGGACAGTGTCCATACTAATGGTAGAGCAATATTGATATGTGAATAATGGGATCATCCACCGCTGGCAGGCATTGTTAAGTCATATCTCATCAATCTAAAAATAGACTAAGCCTTCCTATCAACGAGATAAAAAAAACAAGAGAGAAGTGTTTTTCAAAAATTATTCTTGTCTGTATTATTGGACACCGTTAATATCTTTGGGTTTGGCGAGAAATAAGAAGAATGAAAAGTTTGAAAAAAATGACAATTTTAAGTGTTATTCTCGCATAAATGTTCCGTTAATATCTTCAGGTTTTTTTTCTTTTTTTTTGGTATTGAATATGATCTTCAGGTTTTAAATAACACTACTAAAGAAGAAGAAGAAGCAACTACATAAATCAAATCTGATAAAATGTCGTTTTGTTTTCTTGGGGTATTATCTGATAAGTTGTCTCTAATTAAATGTGCTTCTGCCATTTCAACCAGTTCTATGACGTAGGCACGTTATCTATAGATCAAGCATCTTCCTCACCAATTATGTATCATGGATGCAGAAGATTCCAACTTATTGCAAAATATTGACAATATATATACTAAGATGTATGTACCCAAAATATTGCAATATATATTGTATTGCCAACCAAAAAAACGCTTCCAGTACCAAAAATGATAATGAAGCTGATAAAATAGAGTAGACAATGATAATCAACCAAGTAAAACCACATAATGTGCGAAGAATGCATATGTAGAAATATGCAAACTGTAAAAAGAAAATTTCCCGTTGAAATCGTAGTTATTCGTTGGATAGTAATAATTGGCACAAGCTCTTAGAAAGACAATAATAAATCATTCAGCAGCCACGGCATCTGCAGGCATTGTAGCGTTGATATCAGGAATTGACCCCGTCTTCATGTCCAGTGTTGCCAATTGGGACCTGACCCACGCTGGATTGGACCTGCTTTCAACCCACAGAGCTTCTCCTGTTTCTCTGTGCTTAAAATCAGGGTGTCTCGGGCTCCTCTGCAATTCCAGAAGAGTTTTATAAATAAATGGTATAAGAAAATCATGTGGGCTTTCCAATAAACAAATCGGAGCATACAACTTAAAAACAAAATCTCTTCAGACCCTCTATGTATATATGAGGAGAGTTATCTTATTATCCGCAATTTGAGAAATATTATTTAAACATAAAAAAGGGTATAAAAATATAGACACTTACATAAAGAAAGATATAGATTGTATACCAAAAATCAGAAAGATATAAATCTTATTTTACTCACTATTATAAAATATTTTGAGTCTTTTTTTCTTTATGAGTGTATTCTTGTATCCACCTTGTGTGTTTAAATAATATTACTCTCAATAATTTAAAAATAATCTTTGAATACATATAATGTCACATCATCATTTTTTTTTTCATTTGAATCCATGCAACATGTTCTTAGAATAACCATTTCATTCCACGTGGACATAAAATTACAGCTAAATGTGCCATAGAAGATGAATCAACAATTTACCTTGTTTTTCCTGTTGTCCCACCAATCCTCTGGGTTAATAAATAATGATTGCCATAATTCTTCAATAGAGGCACCTGAAATTAATAATTTTAGAAAATATATTAGATATTAGTAATGGAAACAAAACGCAACAAAGCCTGCTGAATATATTTCATTGAATATATGACTTGCCAGGCATCTTAGATTGAGATTCGTGATCACCGAAGGAGTTCTCTCTATCAACAAAATTCAGCTGCTGAACAGCAACCTGCACGAAATCCAAAACATAGTAATCAGTTGAAAAGGGGACACAAATTTAAACGGAGAAAGAAGGAAATTAAAAGATTGGAAATTACAAAACCTTGTAGTAGGTTTGCTGCTTCGCTTTATCACTTTCAACCCTATCTGTTACGAGGCGACCCGAAACATAAATTTGGTGGCCTTTCTCTACATGTTGAAAAGCAACATGCGCCAGCTCATCCCAGAATGTCAAATTAATCCTATATTTCAAAACACTAGCATCTATGAGATTTATTTTTTTTTCAATCTCAATAAGATATATACTTTTCACAATTTTCACCTAAGCACTATCCGCAAGAGAAGATATAGTTGAAAACACAAAACGACACTAATATCTAGTACCCTAATAGAAAAAGAAAAATAGTACAGAAATTAATTACATACCACGATGTTCGGGTGGCAGTTTTCTTAACGGCAAGGCGGGTCCATGCGAGCGCCTTGCCAGAGGGGAAGTACTTAATTTCAACAGGAGCCGCCACGACGCCAATGAGATTGACGGAGTTGCAGAACTCCTTCTTCCATGGAACCTCCGAAGGCTTAGGGTAATCAATATCCTCGGAATTGAAGCACTTCACCTTCAAGTTCAGCCACCTGATATTCCTCTTGGCTTTCAAATGCTCTCTCACGCATGGATAAAGAACCATTAAAGATGAGACTTTCGGATTTGAACTATGGTTTTGGGGGGTCAACACCAAGTTCTGCAACCTAATCGAGGCCATGGTCTCTACTGAGGGAACGTAGTGGAACGAGTTGATACCTACGTTAATGTCAGTGCCTATAATAAAAGTCAGTGGATTAGTATAGATATTTTAACTAAGGGTTGACCGCCTTATATAATATTGAGTTACTTGACTAATAAGTAATAGGCAGTATCTTTTGATAGATTTCTTTTTTTTTTTAAATCAAAAATAATATATTGCAACTCGTATCTTGACCCTATTTTTGTGAGATTTGAAGGGATTTCATAGCTTAATGTAGGAGTAAGAAGAGAATCTTCATAATATTAGTCCTTAATTTAACAACATATATTTCCGTATATGTATGTGTGTGTGTTTTAAATATTTACTAGATCTGAGACAATTAACTCCTAAATTGTATAACTATTTAGTTTTGATTTTTGGGCAGGGTTTTAGGTTAAGTTTGGTAATATTTTTTGAGTAGGTGCTTTGATTTATGAAAAATATAAGTCAATATTTTGTATTTGGTGAATCAAAAAATTGAGGTACTTTTACTCTTAGCTTTTAAAAGCCAAAGGTGCTTTTAGAAGTTCTCATTGGATGGCTTTTAAAGTTGGTTTGTGATTTTTAAAATTTAAAAGACTAATATAATTTTACTCTATTTAATAATATTAAAAATAGAAATTATTCTTTTTAGTATTTATGTTCATTATAATTATTTTAAATTTTAAAAGTAATTTTACTAAAAGCTACTTTTATGACTTCTACTTATTAAAAATAATTTTTATATTATTTTACCAAATGACATTATTATAGTTTCTTCAAAACAGTTTTTAGATAACCTAGAAAACTCAACAACACTCAAAAAGCTATAATAGTATCAATACAAACCTTAATTCACTCTGGAAAGGCGTCATTCTTCTCTTTCAAGTTAAAAGGAAGAAATCTTGCTCGTGCAAAGTGCTCATGATACCATAATGGAAACGTGTAGTTGCGCCCAGCTAAAGCTCTGATATACCAAAACCCATGGAAAAATGTTACATGTACACATTTTGTGGACTCATTTTAGATACGCTACGAGAGAAAAAGGTACAAAAGTTTTGAGTGTTGAAAAAGAAAAATTAGGGGACCCATCACTTGTATCTTTCTTTCTCCTTATATGTGTAGAATGAGTTCACAAAAATTAGTAAACATAACATACTTAAACATGTGAAAGAATTGGGTTGGGGCTTGGTGCACATTTTGCTGTTCACTAATGCTGGTATAAAATCTAGCTATGAGCTACCAAATGATCTTGGCATGCATCACAATTTCTTCCACCTTAATTCATTTCTTCATTACTCACTCTGAAATTATAATTGAACAGCATTTGAATTTGGAATACCTAAGAAATTAAGAAAATATTTACTAATATCTTTATTATATATTAAAATATCATATAATTATTTGATAATCTTTTAAGATTGGTTTTCATATTCTCCTTTATTTAATTTATAATTTTCCCCTTATTTAATTAGAATTAAGAATTTGGTATTATTATAAATAGAGATTGTAACCCTTTATATTTTTGTATCACAATACATCACATAATAGTATATCAAGCAGTATACTGTCTTATTATTCTTTACTAATCTTATTTTCTCTTTTTCTTTTATCTTACCTAAAACTCATAATTTCAATCATATGTAATTTTATTTTGATTATGTGTATATTACAAGAAAATTATACTGACCTAATTCCCTAAAATTTAGTAAAATTAGATCGGAGACTCTTTGATTTGCAAAAACTAACATCAAAAATCATTAAACTTGATTGATTATATTTGGTTTAACTTTTTAGAAAAAATCTTTTAAAAGAAGGCCTTTTAGAATAAGACCTTTTAGAAGAAATATTTATGTTTGATCTGAGTATTTCAAAAGTAAGTTTAAGAGAAGTGTTTTTTATTTGAATAGGATAAAGAAAAATTACTTTTAAAGATATAATTACTAAAATAGACATAATATAATTTAAATATAAATTACTATATTCTATTCAAATATTTTGACACTAAACTATAATTAATTCTCAAATTATCATTAAAAATTTTTTATTTCAGTATTTTAATTAAATACAACATTTTTATATATTTTTAAAATAAATTTTGTCTAAAATCAGTTTTTAAAATGAAATAATTCATAGGAACAAAATTATGAACTAATTATATTTTTACATTTAAGTGCAAACAAAAAGATATTCAAAAAATATGACAACACTGCATGTTCCCAATTTAACTTATACAAACAAATTATTTCACAAGTGTTCCAAAATATAAATATTATCATAAACAACAACATTCACTAGTTCCTACTTTGGACAGGTACCATTTACAATATTCTATTCAAATATTTTGACACTAAAAGATAATTAACTCTCAACTTATCATTAAAATTTTTTTTATTTCAATATTTTAATTAAATATAACATTTTATATAATACCATTTTTTATATATAATACAATGTAATTACCAACCTTTTTTTTGCCCTTTTTGTTTTAAAGAAAGAGAGGGACATGGACTATGTTTAGGGCCCAATACCCTCTCCCACCATAGCCTAATCTCTTTTTCTTCCTAGTTAAACTTTTCTTTTCCCATTCTCTTTTCTCAGCCACCCCCAACCCATCAACGCTCTATCTCCTTCTACTTCTTCTTCATATCACTTCATCGCCTCATCTTTCTCCCTCATTCTTTCTTCATCTTCATCCTTATCCCTCCAACACCCTTATCCCCACAACCCCCCCACCCTGATATGAGTTACGACAACCCCTTCCAGTCGCACTATGGTGGCAACTGGTGGAAACCCAAACAGAAGAAGCCACGGCGGCAAGGCAGGAGCATGATTAACGATGCAACGGAAGCAATGACAATGCAACGGTGCAACGGTGCAACTGAAGCAATGGTAACATGGTGACCCAATGGTGGCAGCTCAATGAAAACATGTTATGTTTGAGTGATTGTGTTTGAGTGAAGGGGAGTTGCAGTGATTGGTGATGTATAAATGAGGGTACTTCAGTAATTTTCTTTTCTTATTCTCATTTCTTAGAATAAAAAGTAAGTCACTGGCCACTTTGAATAGAAGGCTTTTTATCCATCGGAAAAGGAAGTTTTAAAACAAAAAGTTAAATCAAACGCAATGTGTTACTGTACAAATTCCACGCAATTCGTCACCTCTGTTGATGGGACGACCGTGTGCATTACACATGACTATTAATGACATTTTTGAAGAAATTTAAGGTGAATAATAAAGTGAGATGTTTTATAATACTACTGATTGATGATTGATGATTAACTATGAATCCATACGTACGGCAGTATGCACTTGTATCGTTTGTTGCTCAATTTATTTATTTTTTAATGTTCTCGTCAATATGGACGCAGAAGATTCCACTTGTTAATTGCTAATGCAGAAATTGGAAGTTTGGTTTGCCTAACTAATCGGAAGTAAATTCGTTTCTGCTAAATACTGTCCTCATTAATTCGCCTAATTCATACAACCTTCACAATCTTCGTTCCAATGAATCATATTGTTTATCATTACTTTGTGGATTAATAGCATGTTTGTTTTACCACTTAAACAGAGAAACAGAGAAAGACGAATTTCTAAGCGCTTTTAGTAAAGATTTGAACCGCTTCGTTTCACTCAATTAACACTGGGAAAAATCTCAAACAAACAGGTTATAATAGCACATTAGCACACCGCCGATACCGCTTGTCACTTTTTGTGCTCTTCAATGTTAATTAACGAGAGCATACAGAAAATGGTCTCTCTCTCTATCAAACGATGGATCATTCCTAAACCAACTACGAATTTAATAATAATTAGTAAAAGAAATCTTTAATGTCTTTGTCTCTAACTTGAGTTAATAAGAATGTGTATTTATTCTTAAATTATTTTAAATATATCTTTATTATGTTAGAAGCCAACTTACTTCAAAGATTTTTTTTTCTTAGAACTAAGATGTTAACAAAATATTGACATCATACTCTATTATATATCGGCAACAAAATATATATATTCAGTTCCAAAAATGTTAATCAAAATAATCAAGGTAAAACCACATAATGTTCAATGACTGCCTATGTAGAAATAAAATTTACGGATAAAATGCAAAGTAAAAGGAAGTTTTCCCCTTGAAATCAAATTTCTCAGTGGGAAATACATTTGGCAAAAGAAAATAAATCCAATCAGTAGCCACCACATCTTCAGGCACTGTAGCGTTGGTGATCAGTAAGAGACCTCATCCTCGTATCCAACGTTGTCTGTTAAAAGTTAGACCTGACCCACGGTGGATTGGACTTGTCTTTAATCCACAGAGCTTGTCCTGTATACTTGTGCTTAAAATCAGGGTATTCCGGGCTCTTCTGCAATTCACAAAGATTTTTAAATATATATATATATATATATATATATATATATGAGCTTTCCGAAAAAAATTGGAAGCATGCAATGCAACTATAGAAAACAAAATCTCTGTATCAATGATCACGAACTTATTAACGAAAAAATAGATCATGATCTGTGCTAGAAATAGCTAAAAAAACATAGAAAGGAGAGTTATCTTGTCTGCAAACCTAAAGATAGTATTTGAAGTTTGGATACATATAAATGTCCCGTCATCATATTTTTTTTATTAGAATCCTTGAATTGTCACTTAGATATTTAGCTTGAACCATAAAATAAATTGTGAACAGAATATAATGCAAGCTCCAAAATTTTGGATAATCAGGACTATTATTATTATTATTATTATTATTATTATTTGGATTAAAAGCAATTATGCTAATGTTATAGGTTGATGCCACATATAACGGTGTCAGGAGAAGTGATTCCAAATAGAGGCAGGCAATACTTAAAGCAACATTTCGACTCAACAAGGACATAGAATTGCAGCTAAATGTGCAGTCTTTCTTTATTCACAAGATTGATTAACAATTTACCTTGTTTTTCCTGTTGTCCCACCACTCCTCTGGGTTAGCAAAGTATGATTGCCATAATTCTTCGATAGAGCAAGTATTGTTTGCAGTATAACTCCCTTTTTTATCTGAAATAATTGCAGAAGATAGGTAATATGTTAGCAATAAAAACAAAACAAAACAAAAACCTGCTGAAATTGAGACTATATTGGACTGAATAAATGACTTGCCATCCAACACGGGATCACACTCATGATCATTCGAGGAGAGACTCCTATCAATAAAATTCAGTTGCTGAACAACGACCTGCATGAAATCCAGAGCATAGTATTCAGTTGAAGAAGAGCCACAAACTACAAAAAGAAAGAAAAAGGAAATTATACATTAAAAATTACAAATTAAACCTTGAAGTAGGTTTGCCTTTTCCCTTTATCACTTTCAACTGTGTAGGTTACCAGGCGACCAGAGACACAAATTTCTTGGCCTTTCTCCACATGTTGAAATGCGACATGCGCCAGCTCATCCCAGAATGTCAAACTAATCCTGCATTTCGAAACACTAGCATTCTTGAGTCTTTTTTCCTTCTTATTTTTTTACAGTAAGACACTTTTCACATTTTTGACACAAGGAAATTGTCATGTCTCTCCCACCACGTCTATCCCCAAAAAAAAATTTCATCAAAAGAAACAAAAAGGCGCAACACACAAGAAAAGAAAAATACCAGGCATGATATTCTTGAAGTTATTCGTTTATATAAACATCACTAAACTTAGCAACGACGAAAACAAAATTAACGAAACCAAGAACCTTAAACTTGGGAGAGAAAAAGAATGAACTACCGTGATGTTTTGGTGTTAGTCTTCTTGATGGCGAGGCTGGTCCATGCAACAGCCTTGTCAGAGGGAAGGTGCTTGATCTGAACAGGAGAGGCCACGACGCCAATGAGGTTGACGGAGTTGCAAAGCTCCTTCTTCCATGGAACCTCCGAAGGCTTAGGGTATTCAATATCCTCGGAATTATTGGAGAACTTCGCCTTCAAGTTCAGCCACCCTTTATTCCTCTTGGCTTTCAAATGCTCTCTCAAGCATGGATAACGGATCATTAAAGATGGGACTTTGGGGTTTGAAGTGGGGTTTTGAGAGGTCAAAACCAAGTTCCTCAACCTAGTTGAGGCTGCTGCTGTTTGTTCCAACACCATTGTCTCTTTCTCTTGAGGAGGTAGAGCGTAGAAGAATGAGTTGATGTCAATGCCAATAAAGCAGGTGAATTACGATAGTGAATTGCGATATTTTGGTAAGGTTTGATGGTGTAACATATATGTATAATGGTGAGTTACTTGACTTGGAAGTAATAGATCTTATTTTGATAGATTTCCTTTTTAATATAAGTAATAGATTGTCAAATTAAAAAAAAAAAGTAATTAATTAAGGAGATGAATTATCACCAATCGATAATTACCATTAATACATTCATACATCATTTATACAACAAGAGAGCTAGAAAACAAAGTTAAGTAATCCTAAAAATCCTAATAAATAATGAAAAATCCTGGTAAATCATGAGGAATATCTTAATGTTAGGAAACCAAGAAAAAGTCCAAATAAATCAGGGCAACATCCTAGTGTAAAGAAATCAGGGAAAAATCATAATAAACCAAGGGAAATCCTAATGTATATCATACCCTATATGTATCTTAACCCTATTTTTGTGAGATTTAAATGGATTTCATCCCCTAATGTAAACGTAAGAGAGGATCTTAACAAGACTGATTCTTAATTAAATTTCCATATTTTTATTTATATATAAAAATAATAGTTTCTACAATAGCCTTAGGGTTTTTACCTTCCTTTATGGGGTTATCAAAATCTTTTTCTATTGAGAGTATTATATGTCAATTTATATTTTACATAATCTCAATCTTTTAGATTAGTTTTAGGATTAACTTTTACATGCATGGTGTATTATTATTATTATTATATAGATGTCTAAATGGTTTATCTTACTTCAGTTCCTTTATTTAATTTCTTTCTTGAACAACTATAGATATTTGTTAAACTGAATGTTTTTTAATTTTTTTAATTATGTTATCCACTTAGTGCAATTTTCTAATTTCCGACTTTTAAGTAATTAAAACTGTTCAATTTAATTACTAATTTTATGATCATAGATTCAATAAATATTAGAGAGATATGTTTGTTCAAGGGTTTATTAGGCCTGAGATAACTAACCCCTAACCTGTGACTATTTCGGTTTATGGGCCAGGGCCGAAGTTCATTCCGGAGTGGCCTCCTTCTCTTCTGTTGCAAGTCACAAATGTTCCTGATATTAATATTCGTTTTTTTGTTTTTCTTTTTTTTCGTCATAAGCTCACACACTCCCGGGCTGGGGGAGGGGAGCATGGGGTCTCTGAGCCCAGGACTAGAACCAAGTTGCTCCCAGATGTGAGAGGCGACAGATTGCTACTGTGCCACATAGCTGGGCCACGTTAATATTCAAATTGGAACAGTGCAACCGGGGGCTAAATCCTTCATCAATCAGATCCTGTTAAATAATTGGGCTCAGTCCCATATGTTTGAGACTACTAGCTGCTGCCTACATTGAAATTAGGCTTCCTCGGACGGCCCCTGGACCCATTTGAAAGAGGTTTGTTCTTAAAGACCAAAAACAATGTCTTTTTGAGTTCCTATCCTTCTTCCTAAATTCAGACCCATAAAAACATTTCTTTATTAATTGATGAGCGTTTCTTTTTCCATATTCTTATTCATACTACGAGACTGAATATGTTAATGTGTTGAAACTTGTCTATAGTGCAAATTATGATTGTTATACATGCAAAGGTCAGTTGTGCGGCCAAGTTTACACGAGGCCATCAAGTATGATGAATGAGTAACTACACATCTCCTGTACACCAATAATGCATTGATGTTACTCACGGGAGAAAGTGGCCTGGTTGGAGGAGTAACAAGTGAGGATTCTCGACTTTAGCCGACATGAATATCCAACAATTTCCACTGCTTTATCCATTTGGGTTACAATGCACGATCTTCAACTTCTGACCTCTATCAACGCATGATTTTTCCATTGTTCCGTGATATCTGCCAATCCTTGATTATTATAGGGCCACTTTATTTTCGTACTCAATTCGTCACTTTTTCTTTGTATAATATAACACTGCTCTTAGTCGCTGGACAATAGTACAAATTCTATATCATGCGAATGACATGAATAGTATTAAAAAAATTGTCTTATTCGAGAAGCACTTGAGTGATACCTTCCTGATCCTTGTGACAAAGGATTCTTGATTTTGAGTTAAGGGTTCGATCTTCATTTGTCTATCTCCTTCTTTATTTTCCCTAGTTGCTCCTCTAAGAGCTCCCTAATACCCATAAAAAAAAATAGAAAAATAGAAATTGTCTTACTTTTCTTTCAACCCATAATTTTTTTCCATTGTCCCGTAATATCGGTCAATGCTTGATTCTTATAGAGCCACCTTTCGTATTCAATTCATCACTTTTTCTCGTCATTTCTTCTTGGTATAGTATAGCACTGCTCTTAGTCATTGGATGATACCTGATATACGAATTCTACATTATACAAATGACAAGAATAGTATTAAAAAGATTGTTTTACCTTCTATTGTCCCGTAATACCTACCAATGCTTGATCCTTATACGGCCACCTTATTTTTATACTCAGTACGTCACTTTTTCTTCGTATAATATAGCACTACTCTTAGTCATTATGGTACTCATACTCATTTTTGAGCAAATAGAAAGAATCTCCACAACCACATGTAACAAAAATGGGACAGTGGATAGTGAATGCCATCACCTTGGTCATTGTGGTCATTGTGGCAAGTGATGGATTTTCATAAGTGGTTTGCTTGTTGTCTTTCTCCTAATCTTAAACGTTGTTTCATTGATTTGTCAGACAGCTCCAAGAGCTCCGTTCACATTGAAGCTATAGTAGGAACCATAGTAATCCATGCTTCCGCTGCACAATTCATGCATCAACAGTTATGCAAATGATATGACTGCAAGCTCGGCAAAGACGAACACGCAAGGGTAATGACTACCAAACAACCAGCGCTGAATTGCAAACGCTTTTAACCATTCTATTTACATTATTGGCAAATTCTGTTACCCATGGGAAGGAGCACCCCACCTTATTAGGATTGCACCGGACCATATTGGAAACTGAGATTTGAAAAGCAACTTAAACACATATAAAAGTCGCCTTTAAAAAGGGTATGCAATTATTTGTTTGCCAAAAGAAAATCTAAACAAAATATTCCTACTATCAACGACCCAAGGAAATGAATTGAGACTACTTAATGCAAGATTCGCTCGGTGGTCTTAGTAGTAAACCATTCCCTATGCCTTAAAATGTGTTTTTGGTTGCTGAAACCGTACATAGATGAGTTCAAAGAGGACGTTCCGCCATTTGAGTTGATTAAGGCTACAGTTTATTGATTGACATGAAACGTGCAAGGAGCACCCACACTTGTCCGTCCATATTCTCTAATGAATCAAAATCCAATCATGACTCGGGAGAGCAGGGAAAAGTCGTCGAAATATTTTTTTCCAGCAAGCAACGCACGCACACTCTACACAAACAAAAAGCACCATGATTTTCTGCTGGACTTGGCAACACCAAGCATTCTTAAAGCAACTATTATCCATTTCACCTCTGCCATTTTCAAATCCTCTAGGGTTACATCACTATTAAAAATAATATACACACCACTCTAACCTTTTAGAAGGTCCCACAGCCCACTACAAAAACTAAGCCCCACTATAAAAGCGCTTTCATCATGTTCCACTATCCCCACCATTGACACAAAAGAGAAGCATATCAAGTGATCTTTTCTTACAATTTCTTTCCCTACACTTGAGACTTGGCAAGACAAGATTGGGGTCTGCTTGTCTTTTCTCAGGCATTGGCGTCGAACCCTGTATTGACAAAAGCTGAAAGTAAGGCAAAAAAAAAAGGAAATTATGGCATCTGACTTCGTTTGCAACTTGATGCTTTTCAATGACTTAATTATGGGGGATTTGGAACAGACAAATAACTCGTGGGTCCCAGAAGTATTAGGTGAGTCTTTGTTTGGGACCAATAGATTGTGCACCATGAGCCTGAGGTCTATGAAGGAGGGTTAGTTTCGGGCTTCACTATACTAGAGGTGTCTGGGGGTTGTGATTGGTATATTGCAGATGCCAGTGAGATGGGCATGATGCAGAGCGCCTTTGATTGAAGAAACTGCATGGCAGCCCCAACATTTTCTTCCATAAGCTTAGCTACCTGTCTTTCTGTGCCATCATTTGACCACTTGTCCCAAGCTGGTCGGTTTCTTCCACCTTCACTGCCTTCCTCCTGATTATCACTAAATTTATTAAATTGCTTGAAGAGATTAAACATACACACAAAACAACCAAAAACAAAATTTTTCCAACTACTAATTCTTCATATAGATACCTCGACTGATGATAATGGGATGTCAGTTACCAGTGGTGCCACTGCACCAGCTCCACCCAATCTACTCATGCTCAAAACCTGAAAGGCAGACAAATTAACAGTCATTTTGAAGTCATTTGCAACATAGTTTCACACTGCTACGAAGTCAAATTTAGATTCAGAAGAATCTTTTTTTCACATTTGCATCATGGATCAAACAGCAATCTGTATTACAACAGTAGACCCTTGAAAATTATTGGGTAGTGAAAAAGTAACCACAGTGCACTAAGCAGTCTGAAAATGCTATCATTTGATTGTATCCAGATATTTCCTAGTCTTCAGGAATAAAATAACATTGGTCAATGGGTTCTCATCCAAAGTGGCAACCACCCTTTTGTGGAGTTCGTGATCGGGAGTTCAATCCCAATTAATTGACCACAGTTGGGAAAGGGATAAGAATGCATAGGTCAACAGGTTTAACTGACAAAACCGTGAAATGCCCTTAAAAGCTGTCATTGATCACAATTTGAGAACTAACTAGGAAAATAAATAAAAATAGAAGTAGGGCAAGTGAGGGGCAAAGTAGCTTTTTTTTTTTTTTTACCTTTACTTGAAGCCTTAAGAACTTGACATAATCCACAATTTCATCTAACATGGCAGCTCTATCTGTCTGAACAATAAAAAAATGCACAACAACGTTAAAAAGAATACAACAATTCAGCATTCTTGTCTTTCTTATGAAACATAGAGCAGTCATGCAACAGAGCAACACTGCTATCACACAAATCATTAAAAACATATCCCTTGAAGCCAGTAGATTTATTTCATACTTCGAGCAGTATCAAAATTTAACACACACCAAATCAGAATATATGCAGATGTTATCCCTCTTTATACCATTACGAGAAGCATGGTTTCATTGATTAATTATACTTGAAGAAACAATGCATGAAAAATGGATCAGGAGATTTAATCCATTTGTGGACAAACTCAATCTAAAGTGTGATTTGAGAATTGAACAGATCCATAGGCAGATGCCATGTTCTAAACTCAAAGCACACATTTACATAAAATTCGTTGTCAAGATGGCTTAAACAAATTGTCTACGTAAATTACATTGTACATATCTGCAAACATCAAATCTGCAGCTTAATAACCATATATCGATGGGGGAAAAAACAGAACACTAAGCATGAAATAAAAATCCTCCATATTCTACAAAAATGCCAACTTCCTTTTCTATCTAATCTTCCTGTTGAAAGACAAAAATGTGCAGAAACGGGTAGAGGGTTTCAAGTACACTTAGAACTACACATTCAATTCAGGCAAGCTCCACATCATGCACCATACAAAAGTCATCTCGGCTTCAACAGACTCATTGTTTCATTAGGCCATGTGTAAATCAGCTCCTTGATAAGCCAGGAGTGTTCAAATGTTTATGAACTGAAGCATACATTTCAAGATTTTTATACGAAAAGTACAACCTATTCATGAAACTTAAATGTTTGTAATACAGTTACATAAGTCATGAAATCTGTTTTATTGCATTCATATCTTAGAAAGAAAGACACAACCTATGAAAAGCAATAGTGTCAATGGAGATGTGATGAGCTAAAGAAGTATTGAAAACAATATCTACAAAGACAGAAGACAGAACGATCAAATGCACACCATGAAAAGCTCCATTTTCAGCCCCATTTTTGTTTTGGGAGCAAGATATGAATCTACTTATCCACAAGATATGATCTACGTATCAACAAGTTGATCGTATCGTAAGATAAGATATGTGTCATTATCATTTATCAAGTCAGCAAGCTGGAAAGAGGAGGAATGACAATAGATACATCTCTGTAAATGTCAACCTAATACTCTATCTTTTCTCACTTTTCATGCTAAATATGACAAAAATCCGTTTCTTTTCAAGACTATTTTACTCCTGTTAAAGACAAATACAAACCACATTTGGTAACAAAATGATATGCAAGAGAAGTCACATACCTTGTTGACACTTGGAACCAGTTCTTGCAAAGCCCTGATTCTTTCTGCTATTCTTTCTCTGCGCAACTGTAATCAAAAGGCATCATGAAGAAATGAGCTACAAAATAAACCTCCAGCTCTAAATGTTAACATCATAACCAGCAGACAGTATGTATCCGTGCAAATATCCTGAAGCTCACCCGTTCAGCTATGCTGTGTGGGTCTGTAGCTTGTCCTCTTCTAGCCCGCACCCTAGGACGCATTGCTGGAGGATGTGGAGCAGCAGGAACAGTAGTGTGCACGGGTTGACCATGAAAAACCTGTTAAAGGATTATAGATGATCAAGAGGGGAAAAATGAAACTTGATCAGCAACAACTCTGCCTCGCAAAGGCAGGACAAAGAATATCAGTAAGAAAAGACAAAAAAGGGGGGATGTGTGTAGGGGGAGGGGACTCTTAGTACAAGAAACCATGTACTAAAACTATGAATGTCCTATATGATTTAAGAGGTTCAAATATCCCATAAAAGTGATCAAAGTACTAATGAGAAGGTGTACATGGTACAACCTCCACTAAATCATAATCCTGAAATGTTCAAACCAATCCACGGTAACACCAACAGGCTTAAATTTAAGTCACAAAGGTTGCGCTCTAAGTCAACACCTACAACAATGATTCATTCAAATTTCACTACAAGTGCAGAATTTCAGTGTACGTCTATAGCTAAGTTGGCTGAAATCAACAAGCATACACACAACAAATCTGTCAATATGACAGCCAAAGGATCTCATTTATGAGATTCTCTTATTTGCAAAGGAGCTACCATTCCAATGCTTTGGTGTCATTTTTATTGAACTCTAAAATGTTTTGTTTGCTTTCTACGGGCCATACAATGGTGGTAGCTTGAACCTCGCATAAAGAAAAAAAAATAATCACAATGATCGTCTTATAATGATTAGATTACCATAACAACCATTGCAAAACCCTGCCTAATATATAACCTCCCATTTTCTCTCTACAACAATGCCTCCTTTCCCACCATCATTTGCTAGGAATACCATAAGTGATTCCCGTTAGTTAAAAAAACTGTCACATGCAACTGTATTTTAGTTCCAGTTCACTAAACAAAATCCAATCTAGCACAAGCTCAGAACCCTGCCTCTAAGAGGTTTCTAAACGTTCCTGTTTTTTCTCCCTTCCCTAGTTCCCTTCCCTCTCATGTCAGCTACAAAACAAAAACATGAGAATGAATTTAACCAAATAGGATCTAAAACCACACTCACGGTACCCCAGCACCCTACAAATCAAATATATACCTAAATGATCAACGCCCTCCCCAAGAAGTAAAATGGAACCTAGTAACCCCCCCAAAAAAAAAAAAAAAAAAAGGCTCAGATGCTTCTACAACTAAAAATTCAAGACTAACCGTACACTACTACTTTATTGAAGTACCAAGCTATCATATAACAAAACAAAAACACAAAAAAAAAAAAAAAAAAATCACTTTACATTCTTAGCTCTGCCATCAATGACGTCGTCGCGAAACCGCTTCCCGCTACCGGAGGCCTCTTCGGGCTTCAGGAACCCTCCTCCTCCTTTCCCTTGCTCCAAGCTCAGCCCTAACTGGTACACAGGCGCGTGGAACCCGCCGGCGGCGGCGAGGTGGGGGCCGGCCTCGCCGGAGTTGAGCTGAAGCATCATCGGAGCCCCTGAGGCAGCGCCCGCCGCCAGGCCGCCGACGTCGGGTCCGGCGAGGGCCGGGTCGGCGGAGGCGAAGGTCGGGAGGCCGAGGATTTGTTCGAGGAAGTCGTCGGCGGGAGCCTCGGAAGGGTGGTTGTTCGCCATGAGAGACCGAGTTTTTCGAGGGTTGGTGACTCGGGCGAGTCGAGTTCTGTGAGTTGGGAGAACGAGTTAGTGACACGGTTACGCAGAAGAAGAATAATCTACATGAAGCAAAAGGGGAATTTTGCGAGTTTTTGAAGGGTTTCTTTAAGTTGTAAGCTTTCTTCCCTGCATTTCTTTGGTTTTTTTTTTTTTTTGGGTGGTGAGTAGTCAGTTAAGTTGGCAATACCTCTGAGAGAGAGCGGAGAACGGAGGGGCAAGAGGGGGTTTGGCTTTATTATGGTTGGATAAAGAAGCTTTTACTAAAAGGGGCTCCATTTTTGGCAATTTACTTACAGGTCCACCATGCTTTTTCTTTCTCTTTTCCAGGAAATACTTTTGTTAGATGTTAAGCTAACCCCTAGTATAAGTTTTATTGTTTTTTTTTTATATGAGTAACACCTAGTATAAGTACAGCCGAATAAAGACTTCAAGTAATTATACCCTTTTTTTTTTTTTTGGTAGTGATAATTATGTAGTAATATATATAGTTTTTATCTAAATAACAAATATTAACTCATTTAACACGAGTAAGATTAAATACAAATTATAATAGAAGTAAAGTTCTTTAAATATTAATTTTTTATAACGATTGCTGCTATGCTCCACCATAAGTTAGGAGCACCACACACGGCATGATCGAATGGAATGGATTTAATGGAGTATTTGTGCACAATGTTAATTATGATGCACTCTAGTAGTTCTCCATACCACCCCCAACCCTTTTCCTCCGTCATCTACATCTACCTCCCCCACCCCCATCCCCTCAAAACCACCGTCCTCCTCCATGGCTAGAGCTCCACCGACAGCGCCACCCCCCCTCCGTCGGAGCTCCACCAACTCCACCCACAAAGAACAAAGAGAAAGGAAATGAAGACCAAATCTAATCACCCAACAGTAACACCATAGATCAATTGAAGGAAGGCAACCTCCCATGGCTGCTCGGCTGGGTCTCGCGAGTGTCATGTAGCTGGCAGAGAGTGAAGCACGGGACAATAAGGTGCAGTAGCACCCATGGAAACGCCCCAAATCCAATAGCCATGATTGCAGGTGTGTGGTGTTCATTACTTATAGCATGGAGCACAGCAGAAAGTGCCATTTTTTATTCACAATTCAAAATTCAAGATTTTACTTTTAAGAGAAATAAATATCAAATTATTTAAAATAACTAAACATTGATAATAATTTAAATGTATTGAAAAGAAATTTTGTTTGATAAAATGATTTTTTAAATAGCAAATCTTCTCTCAAAAAGTTAACTTATTTGGTCAATTTTCATGTGTTTTTTCATGGCTTATGTTCAACTTTTGTATTTTTGATCGACAACTATTTAAAAATATATTTTGTATTGGTTAGTTGTCTATTTTCTTGATCTTAATTTATTCGTTCATTTGGATAACTTGATTCATTCTTAAATGAATATATTAATTTAAAAATGAGTTAAATTATTCAAATAGACGGATAAATTAAAATAGAGTTAATATTTATTACATGACACATATTTAATGAATCTAAAGATATCCTTCTTTTTTTTGTGTTTAAAAATTTAGATTGGGAAGAAGATTAGTTTTAATATATAGTTAGGGCATGTTTTAAAATTCATTGAACACTTATAAATATATTTATACAATTATTCATTAATGAGAAAATATAGAAATTGAATCTGTATTATAGTAATATACGAATAAAAGCTAGTCACATTAGCTAACCCATTAAGAAGGGAAAAAAGAAAATTGAAGATATTCCTCATCTTAAATTTTTATAGATAAAAAATAAAGTAGCAGTTGTTCTTTTTTAAGTTGAGTACTTGCTATCATGCACCTTACAAAGTAAGGTGCTTGATACATCATATACTACTATGCACTTAACATGGTTTGTAATTGGTAATTAGAGGTGAGTACCTTTTAAAGCCGGTTAATACATATTTTAATATATTTTTTTGTAGTGATTGGGTGGAAAAATTTGACACGAATTTAGTCTTAGTTATCTGGCTGTACAAGTAGTTTCTCTCTAACAAATTCTAGCTGTCCCCTCCACACCTTTCCTCCTCCTCCATCTCCACCACCACCACCACCCAAAAAACAAAAATTAATGATGAAGGGAACAAGAGCAACTCAAGTCTTTCCAATTCACCTTTCTCTAGTTAAAGTTCAAGCTCTACCACTTCGATCCAAAAATCATATACAACCCCATTTGTATTTGCCCTAATATAAAGAAGTACTTTTTTTCTTTTTCTTATATTTTGTATAACAATTATAATACATCAAAAGCTACAACCTTCTCTAGACCGCAGAAACCAAAAGGTAAAACCCAACACCAGAAGAAATGGAGGGAGTTATGCTTATTATAAAATTGAAGATGAGAAAAGGAAATATTGGAAAGCATGACCAAATTGCTATATGGACTATGAAAACGAAGACAAGTTATATATTCATAATGGGTGTTGTCATCCGCACTGTCATGCAAACTTCAGCAAGTATATTATGACATGGTTTTGGGCAAAACAAAAATTTCTAAGCCACTAATAAATTCTTTAAAAATAATGATAATTTTGTATCAAAATTCTGGTGAATATATGTAATATGCTGGTAAATACCTCTATTTGGATACTTGTTTTTATTTTTTTGCTTTTTCATTTTTTTAATAATTATTGAATAAGGGTACATTAATGAACCAATTTAACATGACACTGAATTTTATTCTACAAATAATCAAATTTTAAAGAGTTCGTAAGAAACTAGTAAATTCTTTAAAATGTCGGTAATTTTGTATCAAAACGCTGGTAAATATATGCAATACACTAATAAATATATGCAATACACTGATAAATGTCTCTATTTGGATACTTGTTTTTATTCTTTTACTTTTTTCAATTTTTTTTAATAATTATTAACTAAGGGCACATTAATGAACTAATTTAACATGACACTGAATCTCATTATTCAAATAATTAGATTTTAAAGAGTTCCTAAGATGCTAGTAAATTCTTTAAAAATGTTGGTAAATTTACATTAAAACGCTGGTAAATATATGCAATACGCTGGTAAATGTCTCTATTTGGATACTTGTTTTTATTCTTTTGCTTTTTAATTTTTTTTTAACAATTATTGTCTAAGGGTACATTAAGGAACTAATTTAACATGACACTGAATCTCTTTCTCAAAATAATTAGATTTTAAAGATTTGTTAAGATGCTGGTAAATTCTTTAAAAACACCAGTAAATATGCATTAAAACGCTAGTAAATATATGCAATATGCTTAAAATGTCTCAATTTGGATACTTGTTTTTATTTTTTTGCTTTTTTATTTTTAATAATTATTGACTAAAGGCACATTAATAAACTAATTGAGCATAATACTGAATCTTATTATCCAAATAATTAGATTTTAAAGAGTTTTTAAGACGTTGATAAATTTTAAAAAAATGTTGGAAATTTTGCATTAAAACACTGATAAATATATGCAATATGTTGGTAAATATATGTAATACGTTGGTAAATTTTTTCGTTTCTTGAATAATGAATAATATATAAAGTTTAGAGTAAAATACACTTAACATACTTGAGATATTAGGAAATAACACTCCACCTCATTTATTCACAAAATATGTATTCTACCCCAATCCACTAAGAATATGTTTGGATTAATTGATTTTATTTTAGAAAAATTACTTTAAAAAAAATGTGCTTTTTATAAGTTTTTAGAGCTCATTTGATTTGGCTTTTTCCAACAACAAAAAAGCACTCTTTTTTTTCTTAAAAGAAGTACTTTCATACAAAGTGATTGTAATTAAAAAAAAAGAAAAAGTCAATTTACCACTTTTTCTAAAGTTAAGAATATTCAGCTTCTAAAAAAAAGTAAAAGTAGAAGTATATTTAATAAAATTATTTTTCAAAAAATATCCATTATTTTTATTCAAAATTACAATATATATCAACCAAAATGTAGTTCTCTTTCTTCTTTTTAAAGGTTTTTTTTTGTAATTTGACTATAAAAAAAATACTTCTGTTCTTTTATATCTAGTTAGACCGGTACTTTTAATCATTAAAAGCATTTATCATATAGTCTATCCGAATATAAAATAACATTTTCTAAAACAATAAAGATTTAGTAAAAAAATGTTTAGAGAAAAAATATTTTTTTAATAAACTTATCTAAACACATCCTAAGTATGTTTGGATATTAAAAAAAAATGTTTGTAAAAAAAAATAATTTACCACTTTTTTAAAATTATTAATGACTCGCTTTAAAAAAAAAAAAAGTGCAAAAGCAGCAATAAAGAGTCTATTTAGTTAAAATTTTTGGAAAAGTACTTTTTTTCAAAAATAGAAGTAGAGCTAGAACTAGAAATAGAAGAAGAAAAATGTTAGGAGAAATATTTCTTCAGAAACAAATATATCCAAAATTATCCTTCAAATCACATTTGTTTTTTTTTAAAGTTAGGCATTACTAACTTTTAAAAAACTGGTAAATTGATTTTTTCTACAAGTAATTTTTTCCTAAAGTTGTATCCAAATACACTTTTAAAATATATAAAAAGAACTTTTTGTTAAAAAATAACACTTAAAAAATATTTTTTAAAAAAAAAAACCAATCCAAACATACTCTTAGTGGATTGGGATAAAGTGTATATTTTATAAACAAATGAAGTGGGGTGTTATTTCTTAAAACCTCAAGGGTATTAAATATATTTTACTCTAAAGTTTAATATAAATTCAATATTTTTAAAGGATGTAATTAGGAATGCAATCAACGCATGTAACAATTTTTATATCCTTTATAAAATTTTCAATATAATTAAGAACACATATAATATCACTATGTTCTTTTAATAAAATCACAAATTTTTACTTTTATACTTAAAAAATATATTTTTTTATTTAACATGCTAACATGGTAGCTATGATCTAATATATAAATTGTGTGGTTCTATTATGCACGTTTTCCACACAAACCCTTAATTTCTGAATTAAGGTTTTATAGAGATAAGGGCATCCTACAAACTTTTTAACATAAACCGGTGTAAAATAATTCATGTCTAGGGAAACTAGTTTGTTTAAAATGTGTATTTCACACAATCTTCAAGTTATTTTACTTGTTATTTGAATGGTTTTTATGTCATATATTAGCTCTTCACACTCTTACTTTTTTCTCTAAATTTTTAAGAGTAAGTAAGACGCTGGTAAATACTTGGAAAACACTAGTAAATTCTGGCAAAATGCTGATAAATTTAAGTAATATGCTAGTAAATTATTTTAGCTTGCTCTTTTTATGTCTTTTTTTTTCTTTTCAAATTTTGTATTAAATATTGACCAAGGGGATACCAAAACGATTAAATTTAACAAATTACTAATTATTATTCTTCATAAAATCATACTTTTAGGAGTATGTAAGAAGTTGGTAAATATTTGGAAAATGCTGGTAAATTCTAACAAAATGCTGATAAGTTTTAGCAATATGCTGTTACATTATTTTAGCTTGCTATTTTTGTGACTTTTTTTATTTTCAAATTTTGCATCAAATATTGACTAAGAGGACACCAAAATGAATAAATCTAACACATCACTAATTAATATTCTTCATAAAATCATATTTTTAAGAATATGTAAAATGCTGGTAAATAGTCGAAAAACACTGGTAAATTCTAGTAAAATGGTAGTAAGTTTTAACAATATGCTGATAAATTACTCTAGCCTGTTATTTTTGCGTCTTTTTTTCTTTTCAAATTTTGTATCAAATATTGACTAAGGGGATACCAAAACGAATAAATTTAACATATCACTAATTATTATTCTTCATAAAATCAGATTTTTAAGAGTATGTAAGACGCTGGTAAATATTTATAAAATGCTTGTAAATTTAGTAAAATGTTGGTAAGTTTTAACAATATATTGGTAACTTTCTAGACCACAAAAAAATCTGACAAAAGAAGTAATGATTAGTCATATGAGTATTTTTATCTTTTTTTTAACTATTTTTTGTATGGTCACGTACGAAAAACCTAATTTATGTATATTTTATTTTAGAAATTCAGACTTTTAAAAACTTAATTCTTTGATGACCGGTAACAAATCTCCACCGTCTATTAACATTTTATTTGAAAAAATATCCCAATCTAACTTAAGGTATAAGTACACTAACAATGCATGACAAATTACAATGCATTTTAAACGTGGCCTTCATTAAGATGTGTGCTCATTGCATCTTATTGGGTTGGTGGTGCCATTCTTCGGAATATATATGAGCGGATTCTACTCATTTAAGTACGGAATGTGTTCTTAAAATGAAAGTGAGCCAATATCCACGGGATAACAATATATAAATTTGTGATATGCTATGGATTCGTTATTTATAAATTTGTAATACATTATGGATTGATTATTTAACATAATATAACTTCTTAAGGCTGCTGTGTAAGTACCTATTTTGATTGCATTTTGGATCCACCAAAAGGCCTTTCACAAGAAGGACAATGATTTTGTATAGTAATTGGTAGTGTTTGGTTTAATTTTTTATTTTTTAGAAAGCCTTTTGAAATTTCAAAAAATCTTTTGGGAGAAATATCTTTGAGGTTACTTTTTATTCTAGAAAAATATCTTTTAAAAAGGAATCTTATTATTATTCTCACATCAACAACTAAAAGTAATTTTACTTTATCTTATCCAAATAAAACTCATTCTTCTAAACTTACTTTTGACATATTCAAACCAAACAAAAATTATTCTTTTAAAAGTAATTATTTTAAAATACCTTATTTTAAAAGACCTTTTTTTCAAAAGATCTTCTCCCAAAAATTAAACCAAACGGACCTTAAGTCTCCAGCATAATTGCTTTTCTGGCACAAAAATTAACGAGAATATTAAAAAAATTTCATTAGAATTGAGTTTTTTAAGAAAAAAATATTTATTTTATTAAAAAAATATTTTTATAAATTTTTGAAGATATCTAGATATATCTTTTTTAAAAAAAATTAATTTATCATTGTTTAAAAAAATTAAGAATACCTAATTTCTAAAAAAAAAATAGAAATATAAATAATTTTTAATAAAAATATCTTTAAAATATATTATTTATTTTTATTTAAAATTATAATATATGTCTTTTTTTTTATCTTTTATTAAATCCTAATTTTCCTTCTTTTCTTTGAATGTATTTTGTTGTAACTTGATTATAAAAAAAGTATTTTTCTTCTTTTATATTTAAATAGACTTATAAGTATTTTTAATAATTAAAAATATTTTTCAAATAATCTATTTAAATATAAAATAACTTTTTCTAAAAAAAATAATGCTCTACTTAAAAAAATTTTAAGAAAATTTTTTTTTAATAAGTATTCGAAGGGACCCTATATCACTTCAAAGTAAGTTTTTTAACCAAAATGATAATTTTTTAAATTGATTATTAAATTATTAAATTAGGATTGTTTTAAAACAATTTACTAGCTTGGAACTATTTTTGCAATATTATCCAAAGACTTCATATTTTATTTATGCTTTTGCTTGCTTAGCAAAAAAATATAACATAAAGGAATATTTTAGAGTAAATCTTCAAATTAATGTCTAATAATATCATCTATTGATATATTGGTTTTTGACAAAAAAATATATATAAATAGTCCCAACATCTCTAATAATTGTAAAAATTGAACGCTAATAATTCCTAAGTCACTTGTAACTGGTTCATATGTGATGTGAAAGTTAGCATGCCAAATTACAATTTAAATCTTAGTTAGAAGAGCCATTTATATTTTAAGTGAAAGAAAATCTTCTATCCTAATTTTTTGTCCTAGTCCCTGTCCACCAATAATAGTTTGCTAACTAATAAAAAGTGACACATCATCTATTGAAGAAAATGTTATTCCATTAGTTTCTTACCTATCATGTGCGAGGTACTCTGCAAAAAAAATAAAAGAAAAAGGGAGTTCAAATAAAGAAAGAATCATTATTATATATCTATCTCTTTGTCTTTATTCGCTATTTTCTATCTAGAAATAAAATAAATTCCATAACCAAATAGCTGTGTTTATATTTTACAAAATTAATTTTGATACACAATTGGCATTAGTATAAACAGTTTTTTATATTATTATCTAATAATCTTTTATTTTATATATGATTTGTAATATAATATTTATAAGAGTCAAATATTTTTATTAATGTGATAATATATTATTGAATAATTGTATAAGAATTATTTACACTAATAATATATTAAAACTAAATTCATATTTTATTAAGTCAAGTTCTTCAAATAACCATATAAAATATATTTTTTATTATCAATAAAGTGTTAATTTGAGTGAAAATGGCTCAATCCCTTAAACATATTATTTAAATTTTATTGTGAAATTCATATGTATAAAAAATATATTATTGAGAGAGATCTCCACTTAAATATTTGATTTTATTCCAAGAGATTAGCTTTTCATTTTTTGAGTGAGGGAATACTCTAAAAAAAATATATTTTTTATTAGACAAAAAAATGTAATTTTTTCATAAAAAGATTGAATCTTATCCATCGTACCTCTAAATTAACGATTTTTATCCCATTTCTTCCATATCTATAGCAACAAGGAAAGAAATCAAAAGAAAAAAGGAAACAAAAATAAAATTGGAAGTTTTATAAAAAAAAAATAAATCTCATTACTAAAACGTATCTATATTTGATTTCATTTAATTGAATATATATTTAATTTTAATCACTTAACTTTATTATTGCCCGCTTGCAACAAAATATTAAAATATAATAGTAAAAAATATATATATATAATATATAAATATATGAAAATAAGAGCCCGCACACGGAGAGTTGAAAGGGATTAGTGCAGAGTGAGACAGAAGACTCACAAAACAAATACAAAGAGAAGAAAAAGAGGAGAAAACCGACCAACCTATTCTCCCTTTGACCCTTACGTTTGATTTGCACCGACAACGCCGTTTTGATTCATTTCTAGGTACGAGGATTCCATTTCTACTTGCATTGGATTGAAGGGGGTCGCTTTCCCAGCATATTGTGTTGTAGCTGCCTCTTGCTTGCATTTGCTTTCTCTTCCTTCAACGCACACTTCACACTATCGGTGTATTTTTTTCTCCCCTCATTCACTGAATATTGGTCTGTTAGAAATTCTTTGTAGGATGAACTAACTGTGCTATCCAGCTTCAGGGATGAACTGTGAAAATTGCAAATTTTGGGTATTTATTTGGCCGGTTGTGTTTATGATTTCGATATAAAGCTTTCTGATTTATAATGGGTTTCTGGAATCTGCTCTAAATTTTTCAAGGGAAGGCTAATGGGCTAGTTTTCTACACTATTATTATTTTTCTTTTCTTCTTTTGTGGATGTTTTTGGGTTGGATACATTATTAGTGCTTCATTTTGAATTTGTTGATATTGTTTAAGTGATCCGTTTTATGGACTTGATAATTTGTGGCAGGACTAGAAATTCTATATATTTGTCTTCCATAAAGATTCATTTTCTCATTCTATGTAATGTTGTGTTGTTGAGCTGTTTTTCATTTAGCTATCCTTATGCTTATTCCCATGTGAAATGGCTCAGTGGAAGACAACTCTTTTTTATGGCTATTGCCCTGAAATCAACTTGCTTCTTGCCATTGAAGAAACCTGAGGTCAATTTCCATGGCTGTTTTCCCTCCAAGAAAGCTGTAATTTCAGTGAAAAGATACGCTCCAGTAGCCGCTATCAGGACAATGGAAACAGTTGGACTCTCTGAAACATTCAGCAGACTGAAAAAACAAGGAAAAGTAAGTGCTTATTTTTCTTGCTGTCTGGCTTCCATGTATGCCATGTTTTCTATTCTGTGTCACATTCAACTTGAATTGCTTTGTATTGCCTACTTTTTTTTTTTTTTTAAAAAAAAAGTTATAATAATCTTATTCGCTGGTTCCACATTTTATGATTTGTACAATCTAGGACTTTTCTCTGCTTAGTTATAATCGGTAAGTAATTATCCTTATGTGTTGATTGGTTATTTTTTTAATGTTTCAACCTTATTGCAAAGAGAGATGAGTCAGACTACTTTTTGCTCATATTTTTGACTGCTGAATGATTGTATTCTAAGAAGTATATTTGTGTCAAGGTGGCTTTCATCCCATACATCACAGCTGGTGATCCTGACCTGTCAACCACAGCAGAAGCATTGAAAGTGCTTGATTCATGTGGGTCTGACATAATTGAGTTAGGTGTTCCATACTCTGATCCTTTGGCAGATGGTCCTGTTATCCAGGTTTGATGCTTTCTTCTTTTTTAGTGATATTTCGTGCTGCCTGATTCTCAAACTTATCAGTCTTTCTGTTCAGGCTGCTGCTACTCGATCTTTAGCAAGGGGAACCAATTTTAATGCCATTATTTCTATGTTGAAGGAGGTAAGTTTATTCAACTCTTTTCCAGTTATTAATTATTACTGTCAAAAGCTAATTGCTGCGACCTCCACTGTAATCGTTAATTTTCCTTCACAAACCATATATTACTCTTTCCACTCGCTGTCTTCTTTAATTGACAAGTTAGCTGTGCAAATACCCAAAGTTGTTAATTTGAACTAATTATGTCTTTCCTCTACCCTTGTTCTTGGAGGGGAAGGAGATGCTATTAGACCCTAAGGTCTTTAAGCTATCAACCCTTAGTATTATAGTATCATGTTTTTTATTATATAAGATAATAGGTAGTTAATATTTGATGCTATTGTTCGTAATGAGGTGAATGCTGCAAACATTTTTTATGATACTTCTGTTTTCTAGATTGCATCTGTTCATTTCATTTTATTCAGCTTTAAACACATGAGACCTGATTTTTTCCACCAATTTGAAATTTGACAGGATATCTTTTATGTCCATTGTTACCTAGTTAAAACAATTGTTCTAAGGAGGGAGATTTCAGAATGCCTTCATTGCTTTGCCAAGTGCCTCCTCCCTTACATTCGTGTACTGATGATCTTACTAAATGATTGATTTGGCAGGTTGTTCCGCAATTGTCTTGTCCAATTGCACTGTTTACATATTACAATCCGATACTGAAGCGTGGTACTGAGAGATTTATGTCCACCATAAAAGACAGTGGTGTACATGGTGAGAGACAAGTAATGGCTTGCCAATTTGCGTAGAGTTTATTACATTGTGCTATTGGCTCTATTTTCTGAGCAAGTTCTGTGATAAATGATGTCAAAAAATGCATAGACAAGATAAGGAAAGCTGTTCTGAATACTTATACCATGTGCTGTACTTAAAAAACTTGATATTTGGGTTTTGCTAATTTAAATCTCTTTATTTTTATAAGAGAAAGCTTCTCTGTACTTTCTTTCCATTCTGCCAAGCCCTGGTTAAGGTTTATCTATCACCACATTAGCATGGAAATTGCTTCTGATATGAAAACTTGTTTGTGTTATTCTCTTTTTCCTCCAGTTTGACAATGAGGATAATATACTTTTGTTTCCCATGTGTATGCAGGGCTTGTAGTTCCAGATGTTCCTCTGGAAGAGACAGAAACTTTACGGATGGAAGCAAAGAAGAATGGAATTGAACTGGTAAACTTCATTTTTACATGAATTTATAAATGCAAAACCTGCAAGTTAAGCAGAATGGAGGAGGCATGGTGATGATTAGGGAGCAATGTAGTTGTGTTTTGATTAACATCACTGTATTCTATTGCATTATGCTTTTTTGTGATATTATATAAATTTGTTGGCGATATATATTTTTTAACATTTTCTAATTTTTAAAATTTTTTTTGGATAAATCCATTTGCACGTGTATTTAATTGATTTGGGATATTTGCTTCTTTGATGTCATTAAGGTACTCTTGACAACACCCACCACTCCAACAAACCGAATGAAAGCCATTGTTGATGCTTCGGAAGGATTTGTATATCTTGTAAGAGCTTTTTCAACCATGATACTTTTCTTTTTTGGTTTCCTCTTCTTAGTTCTCATGTAATTTCATTTACTTTGCACCTGCTAATGTTTTCAAAAATAGAGTGTCTATTGATAGTATATAATTTCTTTCTCATTCCAATATCTGTTGGTTTTGTGTTTCACTTTCTTGAATCATTTAATAGTGTACTGTGCATATGAGAAGGTGAGCTATTAATTAACTAGCTGCTGTCCTGCTATTACAACGCATATTTGATACTGCTTTTCGGCTGTTGAATCGAGAACAATTTTTAACCCTTTTTATTTTTTGGGAAAATTCTCAAGCATTGAGCATGTCTCAAGAACTCTGGACTTACTGTTTTTGCCTCATCCTTAAAGATACCAGAATCACGGCCAGAATGCCAATGACTTTTAGTTATGCATCTTTATTTTATTATTTTTTTTCTGTTTAACATTCTCTTTCCACTCTAAGGAATTTAGGAAACAACTAATGCTTGTTATATGAATTGGTATAGTTTCCTCTGACTATATTTGTCTCTGTTCTGTTTGTTTGGTTTCATAATGTTAAATGTTTTCTCCAACTCCAAATCAAGATATGAATGACTAAAATTGAATGTCAAATGGTGAAATCCAGCAAAAGCTTTTAGAATGTTTTGTATTTTCTTGAAAAAGGAATGTTGCATTTGGGAGTATTCACTAGACTGGATTAGGACAACAACATTTTATGGGTCATAAAAACTGACAATGATTTTTTTTTTTTTAGGACGTACTTAGGTGTCATCTAATTATTTTAAGTTGCTTTTGATAAATCTCTTTTTTAGGGTTGGTCAAATTTGGTTATATTACTGCATGTTGAAGTCTTCAAACGTTTTTTGATGTATTTTGAGACTAGAGCTTGGAAAGGGGATTGAATTTCGATCAAATAATGTAGTTCATGTGTTAAATTGGGATAGGAAGCTGACAGTGGTGACAAGTCATCTTAGTCCTAAGTTTTTAGAGTAGGACACGATAATGGTGATAACAAAAAATGTCTTGCGTAACTTTCTCAGTTCAAATTCTGCCAGCAAAATGTTATTTAGCCATTTGTTGTTTTAAATTATAGGTGAGTTCAGTCGGGGTCACTGGAGCCCGTGCGTCAGTTGGTGATAAGGTTGAAGCTCTTTTGCAGGAAATCAAAGAGGTTTGTCTTTTTTCTTTTTCGTACAAGACATTTGCCTATTTAATCTTGGTCTCCACTCCAGTTGTATGTCATAGAATTCTGATTACTTTTGAAAATTTAAATTCTCTTTTCCTCCTTTTTCGGCCCCTCTCCACCTCTTCCCCCTTCTCCAAGTTGCAAGAGCTGGCAACTGATCAATTAAGATTGAGACAATAGTCTACCATAGAACTTGATGAATCTCGACATTTATGCTCGATATTGAGTGCCTAGTTTATTTATTTTGTTTTATTTTTTTATTTTCAGGCAACAACTAAGCCTGTGGCAGTTGGTTTTGGAATATCAAAACCTGAGCATGTGAAACAGGTTAGTTCCATGTCCATATTTTATTATGCTTGTTCTACCTCAATGTGGTTATTTTATAATCAATCTTATGCTTTGTTACAGATAGCAGGATGGGGGGCAGATGGTGTGATTGTTGGCAGTGCTATGGTGAAGTTGCTTGGTGAGTCTAAATCTCCTCAAGAAGGATTGAAAGAACTGGAAAACTTCGCCCGCTCCTTAACATCAGCACTTCCTTAAAAATAAGCTTTTATGCCCTCAAACTTATGGTAGCTGTTGTCTCCATGGATAATGGATTTAATAAGAATTTATTGTTCAATTTTGTTCTGGATGTCCATGATATATATATATATGTTTTTTTTGGGGATAAAAGGGTGTCCATGATATATTATCATGTCTTTGTTCCTTTTCAATTATGATTTCATCTCCTAGTTGCTTAGGTAGATGCCCCATATGAGATTCATTTTCTTCCTTCTCTGCTCAGCTGTGCTAATCGTTTCACCTGTATAAGGGCCTTCATAATCCATATCAATGTTGCCCGTTGTTTTAAGATTGGTTATTAGCTGAACACTCTGAATCATCTGCATCATTATATTTCACAAATTTCGTTTTTGCAAACATGTGATGTTGACCGCTTGACTGAAAGGACATGAGTGCAATATGCAGCGTTACGCCAAACTCAAAAAAGGCATCAATTACACTAAGTAACACACTAACACGAGAAACTGGTTCCATCCAAATTATTATATTGATTCACAACAAAGGTTTTCTTGGATTCGTAATATTGACAGTTTGAAACTTATATCATTATCACTCCAAAATTGTTGGTGTTCTATCTTCACAGAAAAAATACGTATATGCATATTCTATTTCTTCCTCCAGATGAATATTGATCAAAAAATCCTTTAAACTAAGAAAGAGAAAATATAATAAACAATTAAACTTGTGGCTGAGAAATTCTATGGAGAAGAATTTTCTTCTCAATTGGTTTTCTTCCTCCATTAGAGTATGAAAGAATGACTCATTTTCACAAACATATGTTCGGGTTCATATATCGAAAGCACCTATAATGCAAACCAGTAGTCTTCGGATCAGGAATGATCATGACATAAAAAATTAAAATAATTGCCATCTAGCTGTATCATATATTATAATTTATTCGAATAATCAACACAAAAGCTAATATTTGAGTTACAAGTCAACTCACAAGGTCACGGAGTATAGTCTTAATCTACAATAATGAAGGACAAATCACATTTTGAAAAAGTTTCAAGCTAGACATGAGTTTAGCGTCTCCCAGAAGCCACGGATTCAGCAGAGAAGAGGTACTTCACTCGTGAAAGAATTGAATCATGCGCAGGATCATAAGGATGGTCTTTAGAAGGAATCTCCAATATTGCAGGAACAGGCTTGTTGTAGCTATCAACCAAAAATCTTATCATATTTGCAACCTGAATAAGGAAACAAAAAGCATTAGATTTTCAATTCAAAATGTCATGTTTTGAAGTTCATGGATAGGGCGGGGGTATATTTCTTTTAATAAGGCAATAACAAGGTTATATTGTATAAAAAACAACAATATGCTAATTGTGGCTCAATGAGAAGGGTTTTGGCAGAGTTTCCTCAAATACATATGATCGATACGCAGCTATAAATTACGGTAAGGACAACTGGCAATATGCTGATCATGTTTGCTTCAGCAATGAGTACTAGTTTCGGTTAGAATGATGAACATGTGGGCAAAAGCCTGAGTGCCTGAGGCATCTCTAGTTTTTTCCACTATGAATCCGCGTCAGGATAGAAAAGCAACTTACATATTGGCTTATCAACACAATTGCAATATCTTCCCTTGTTGTGAACTCTTTGAATGCATCCTCAATTTGTTTGACAGTTGTTTCTGATATTGACAACACAAAAGAGAATTAAAAATTAAATAAATAAGCACATTATCGAATCAATATTACTCCCAATCAACTACAAAATAAAGTAATAAACAGAGACAGCAAATTTAGGGAGGAGGTTAGCAATTCTTTTTTTCCTTTTTTCAATATGAGAGGTTAGCAATTCTAATGCTTAATAAGGCATATAAATGGAAAATCTATTCAACATTTAAGTAGGCAGGGAATCACCGGGTTGCCTACACAATTGCCATACCATGACAACTTGAAATTAGTTAAGCATAAACAAAGTTAATAAAAATGAACTGAAGAACAGCGGCATACTTGAGTCCACAACAAGGTAATTTGTCTTCCTTCGCAAGTCAACATTGCCCACTCCAGCCAGCAGAAATCCAACTACAGTGTCCTGTGTTAAATTCCATAAAGTACTTATAAGGGTTTAGTACGTCCAAAATATCAAAATTCAGAAAAAACACCATTTCAGGAAACATAGGACACACCGGAATTTATGGGAAACATTATTCATATATTGACTTGTCTAGGTCTACAATGGTGCATGATGATGTAATTTCCTATATCAAACAACCTTAAACAATCATATTGCCTGTTTACTTCAGAGCAGACTTGAAGCAAATTAGCTAGAATAGTATTATCTACGGTCAATACGCATACTTGTTAAAATTAATAAACCTCTAATGTACAGTTCAACATGGTTTCAAGTGTCCAATAGTATTTTTTTGCACATCAGCATCTGGTGCTCATCTACCTCACGAATTTTCAAATTCATTTTAGAAATAGGCTCATCTCAACAAGACATCAATCACAAAAATTAAACACCAAATGCTTCTTTTGTTTCCTGAAAATTTATACCTTTTCTTTGGTACAATAGAAATTACTACAATTTTGTACCAAAAGAAAATACTAGTACTTGAACCCTGGATTGTTATCCAAACCCCCACCCAACTACCTGTCCTAAGTTAAGCCAGAAGGCTCACTTATTAAACAGTTGAGGAGAGAAAATCAAGGAAAAATTGCCGCACAGACCATTTAAACCTTCGCAAGTCACAGAATGCCATTCTTACCTCATCTGCAATCATAGCAATGAGTGCTGAATTTTTTGTGGGAATTTGAACTCTGTTGGCCATTTAATCTGAATGATGGCAATAAACAAGACAAAAGGGGACAGAAAAATAAAAGGAAAGATAATATGTTAAATAGTCATCGGTGTTACAACATAAAAAATATGAACATGCCAAAATCATGTAACTTGAAAGAAAAAAGCTCAGAAATGGCCAGTGATGCCTCGACTAAACAAGAGATGCAACCGCATAAACTAAGCAACTTATAATTTGAAAAATCAGCCACATAAAACAGGACAAAACCTCATATCAGGTCCATTCTTTCAAATTTATATATGATCAATTTAAAGCCTTAGCAGACATGTGTTGATCAGGTAATACTTCGAATTCTTCATCCCTGGAGTTATGACTGTCGAATGATAAGTTAGAAAGGGCTCACTTTAAAATCTTTTGCTTCGAAAAGGTCGATCAATAAGCCATGATCATATTAAGGACAAGGGTGGTGCTGGAGACCCCAGTGTCAATGAAATAAGCAGTTACTTGAAACAAACTGCACAACTTAATGCGATCCCCTCATAAGAACCAAATAAACCAAATAAGATATTTACATCCAATAAACTAACAACAACAAACTAAAGAAAATTAGGTTTATGAGCAAGATGCATAAATAAACATCATTAGAAAAACAGAAAATCATACTCTAAAAACATAATAAAAAGAGGAAATCAACATGACAATAAAAATAAATCGAAAACACAATTCAAATCGGGGAAAATGGGAAACTTTAAGGAAGAAAGGGGGAAAAAAAAGAAAGGATTTTGCAATCTGGGTTTATTCAGCGTAGCCATACTCAATCAATCTGAAAGAAAATCCTGTGAGATCACAACACATCCAACCAGCCCTTTTTACAGCGATTGGGTTCAGCTACTGATTATTTCATTCATCAAAGCTTCAGAGCTCAAATGATCAAATAAATGGGTAGGAATTAATGGAGATTGAAGCTTACCGAACGAACGAACGAATGAATGAATGATTGAGTAGAGAGAGAGTGACAGAGCCAAAAACGAAAGCAACCGAATTGATAAGAGCGGGCTAGTCAGTATTCACGCATCTACTGCGCCCAGCTTCTCCCTGTTTGGTTCTTCTATATGATTGAATACTCAAATCGTAAAATTAAAACCAAAAAAAAAAAGGTTTATATCCAATTAAATCGAGAATGAAAATTAATGTAATATCCAAATTTTATCATATTTAAATTAATTCTCTCTCTTTTTTCATAAGAAATGATTATCCATTTTTTTAATTAAAAAAGTACTGACTTTTATTATTTAATCTTGAGATTTTATTTTCGTCATTTTAACTTTTTGAGTACTTGTGTTGGTAATAATTTAATTTTTAAAAAAATAATCACCTTTTGTAAATGTGATGGTTCAAATAACTGATCTGTAATTATCTGTAAGTGATCTTTCATACAAAAATTATTTTAAAATAAATACTATTAAAAATGTAATAAAATAATTTATATTTTTTTATATATCTGAAATGTAAATATTGCATTAATATATAGACTTTTTTTTTTTGGCGTTCTTTCACTAGTATACACTTTGATAAACATGACTTGATAAACACATTTAATTCAAAAAATTTACACAAAATACTCGTTATTCGTACTAGCGGTTTGACAGTCACGCACAACCCGCAGTTTTAACTTTTAGGGTATTATATAATAATTTAATTTATATATATAGTTTTCTTATATCAGTAAAATTGTTTATATCTATTATCTAAAAATAACATATAATTGAATAATTATATAAATTTTTTTTATACTGACATATTATTAAAATTAATCTTTTAATACTAAATTAATCATACAATATATAAAGCTTTTTGGGATAAATAAATTTTGAATGAATAAAATAAAAAAATTCATATTAACCACTATAATTAATAAAAATTTAAAAATAAGATATATCAAAAGCCAACGCTAGTCAAGTTGTATTTTAATTTTTAAGTATTCATAAAAATGTAAGTAAGAGAAAAAAAAGTTAGATATACAAATATTTAATAAAATGTTCAGAGGCCAGAATAACACTTTTTGAAGCTGAACAATTATGCAAATTCAAATGTGGATGTGTCCTTAGAAAGCGCCGCAACGTGGGTGTGAGTGTAGGTGATGGACGAGAGAATCAAACAAACGTGGGTGAAAGTGCATTTATTTGGTTATATATTTTATTTTAAATTTAATTTAAATATATTGATAATATAAAATAATTTTATATTATTAATTAATAAAAATAATAAAAAGTGACAATTAATATAAATAATTATTTATTATAATAAAAAATCTATCATAATTTTTTATTTTTATTAATTAATAATATAAAATAATTAAATTTATTTTATTTTTTATAAATAATTTTTTTAAATAGAGACTATATAATATATGATTATGGAGTTGAGAAAGATTTCAATATATTGAGGAGAGACAAATAATAGTTATTGCCAGGAACCCTTTTTATATAGGTTTCATTTGTGCAACTCATAAAGTATGGTGCGTGATGTATCGGGTGGTGCAGCTAAACTATTTTTTTCCCGCATTCAGAAAATGTGGCTAAGGGAAGATTACAGTGTGGCTAAACAAATCTATGAATGCGGTTAAACAGACGTGTGAATGTGGCTAAGTGACTTCGCTCCTTCCTTCCCCTCCATAACTACCATAGTCTTCTCACTGTCACACCACCACCATTGCCTTATCGTGTTTGGTCCGCGAAGAGAAGGAGGGACGACCATTTGTGCTTGTCACCGCTGCTTCCTTAGTCGTCCACCACCGCTCTTCAAGCCACCACCACCGGTTTCAGTCTCTGTCGCCTATTGGTAGTCGCCATCGGAAGTGGTTCAACACAAGGTTGCGCACAAGAACGGAGACTTGCGGTGTTGCATCACTGCGGTTCGATCCCAGATCTAGCTGCCACTGTGCATCTCGCTTTCCCCCCATTTGTAGCGATCATCCGGCGCTGCTGCAAGCTTGCAAGTGTGTCCGATCTCATCATCCCCGAGCTTGCTAATGAAGGTGGTCGTGCTGCTGAGCTTGGAGACGATGATGGTGATCGCGATGGCGATGTTGATAGCAGTGCTGCCGAGGGACTTGAGAAAGCGGTGAGCCTCCGCAAGGGACACGCCGAAGATGGTGGGGACAGCCAATAAGCATATTGCCGACAATGAGGCCCTCATTGATGCTTGGGATGCCATTGCTCATTGTAAGGAAGAGTTGTTTAACCATATTTGCAATTCATTTAATTGCATTCTTATTTTCATTTAGCCACACATTTATCTTCCTTTAACCACACTTTTTGAATGCAGGTAAAAATCAAGTCTAGCTACACCACCAAATGCATCATACACCATATTTTATGAGATGCATTGCAGAGACCTTTTATATATGGTATAGATATAGAGTATAGATAAAGAGTTAACAGCAAACAAGTTCTTCTATCTTATATATAGATCAATAAAATATTTTGTCATAAGAATTGTTCTTGCTATTTTAGTCTAGAGACAGTGACTAAACAAAACTCTTTCTAAAGTAATGATTTTAGGAATCAAACTTTTATGCCTATACTACAAACAAAATTCATCTAGCGTCGCGGTGGGTCACAATACAATCCATTTCTACTGTAACTAATGAAGTCAATCACTAAATTACAAGCAACGAACATTTTTTCCCCCAAATAGATAATATATTTTGTAAAATCAAATTTATTTATTAGTCAATATTTAGTGTGAAAATTAAATATTAAATAGGGAAAATTATATTTACCTTAATTTTTTAGTTTATAAGTTGTGCAATTTCGATTCAAGAATAATCATTAGTTAAAACTCTACTCAAAATAACAATTTCAGAATTTGAATCCTTATCATTACAAAGAAAATTCACAAGTAATTACAGTCCACTCTCAATGCAATTAACTGCCTTTAGACTTAGTTTGGTAAATATTCTTCGAGAGGGCACTCTTTCTTATCAAAAAAATATAAATCAATTTTTTTATTTAATAAATACAAAAATTGGGTTACTTCTACTCTTTAATTTTAAAAATCAAGAATACTCCATACTCCTGAAAGTAAAAAGCGCTCTGCTTTTGAGAGCGCAGTATTTTCCAAAACTAATTTATTGTCTTTAAAATTAAAAAAAAACTAATATAATCTTAATCTCTTTAATATTTGTATTCATTATAATTATTTTAAATTTTAAAAATAACTTTATAATATATTTAAAAAATAATACTCTTATAACCTTTTTTTATTAAAAACAATTTTTATATTATTTTATCAAATAATATTACTATAATTTTTTTAAGAATAACTTTTAAATAGTCAGAGAGCTAAACAATTTTAACAAAGTAACAATATTACCAACCAAACCTCAGATTCTCCTTTAAAACGCAAAGGATACAGCTGAGTTAATGGTAAATTGGATAATTTAATGTCAATGATTACATAAGAACATATAGATCTGACTTCGGAGAGACGGATCGTAAATATCAATAATTTTTTATTAGGAAAAAAAAATTCCATTACAGAGAAATGAGAGAAAATACAACTAGACTGAATAAACAACAACAAAGCTTTACCCTGCTAGATAAAATTGACTACATTGACCTATCCTGATGGAAAAAGCGCTAACTGTCACAACCGCTATTCACCTGGCGCACTAATTATGAAAAACATGATTACTTCAGAGAGCAGGGCACATGTTTTTATCCAATGTGTCCCTACTGAATTTTGGTACCAGATTGGAGACCCGATGTCACTTTGCTCTGAAAGTGGGCTTCCAGCCTGCATAAAAGTCTACGGATGTAAGAAACCTCACAGTTGATACACAAGATTAGGAAAGAGAAACGGCAAACAGAAGGTTAGGTTGAAGCAACATACCTTGTAGAACATTTGTAATATATGGTTTCCGGAGAGTTATAGGTGCGTGCATTCGCAAACATTCTTTTGACATCCGCAACAAACATCTCAAATGTCACATAATATTGCTCTGATTCCACCCTCTTGGTCATTGTCTTCAAATCTGCACTCACATTATGAATATAGTAAAGACAACGAGACTTTTCATAATGGCAGATAAGTATTAACATTCTAGCTAAGAGAACTTAAGCAGTAAGTGATACATACATAATATACATGTGAAACAATACCACAAAGACAAAACTAGCTCAAGCATGAAACGTCAAAAATAAAATATCAGGCGAGGAACTCACAAGAAAGAATGTGATTATTAATATAAGTAACAGATAGCTAAAGCAGTGCTTATAGACACAGGTGAATTTAACATGAAATATAAAGATCCTTCTTACCCATTGGATCTTTAATGATGTCATAATAATCAGGAACATCCCGTGCATCAACCGGTTCCTTGAATGGCCACGCATCCGCATGATCGTGCATTGACTGTTTAAAAGATAAATCAGATTATAAGAATTGAATTCCCAACCACGTATTATTTCTGTTCTCAAGCATATTAAGATGTCATTAGCTAAGAAGAAGGATCTGCTTATCAATGCTCTCATGGAATTTGCTGCGTTTTCAGTTTATTGTACTGAAACCGAAATTAAAATGAATGAAAATTAAAGTCAAGGTGAAGGACATCTAAGCAACTTGCCTTTAGAAGTGAACGCATAAACGCTGTCAAATGTTTTTGATTTGTAGCATTGTCTGTAGGATTGCTTGGACTTCTGAATCGTGAATGACCCCACTGATCAGGAGTCCATCCTGCCTCTCCTGTTATTGCATTAAGCCATTCAACATAAATATTAATTAATCAGGAAACTACCAGACAAATTATGCAAAAATAAAGCATCTCACTCATAATAACATTATGGGTCAAATTTTCACAACATCCCAGTTAATAAACAAATCTATTATGCTTAGTTTGGATAGGAGGCGAAGAGAAGGAAGGGAGAAGGAAAAGCAACCCAACCCTTGTTTGGATAATTTTTAAGGAGGGGAAGGGAAGGGGAAGAAAGGGGATGTGTTCCCCATTCTTCCTCCTCGATTTTTGGGGCTAGCAGGGGTACATGGTTTACAAAGTAAAGGGAAATAACCTCCTTGTAACTTTAATCCCCAAACTAGGGAGGAGAGTTCCCCTCCTTTCCTCACTTAAACATCCAAACAGAGAATCGTAAGTCTCCCTCCATCCCTACCCGGTCCAAGAACTTCCAAACATGAATTAGCTTCTATGTCATAAATCATGGGAAAACAAATCTTGATATGCTGAATCTGTAGCTATGACAACAGTGAAACTGTGATCAGTATACGAGACAAAGAAGCGAAGTAAAATAATTAGATGCCCTCAGCAGCATTAAGCAGCAAAGAGGATAGGTGCCATTGCCATGCATAATTGGACGTGAGGTGGGCATCTCATCATATAAGGAAAAGTTAAACCAAAAAAAAAGACAGATGAAAATGATTGACAGCACCATAAGAAATGCATAATTTTTCTCATAATAGTAAGTTGTCAAACTAAGATTGGAAATTAAGTACTTACTCAAACCTGGGATGTCCTCAACTTTGATAATTTTTTTAGGAATACCAGCTTCTTTCTGCATATTGTGTTGATCAGCGGGGAAAAAATTAATATTCCATCTGCTATCTAATCTTACTATCTCAAAAAGAAGCAAAATGCAACTTTGACCAAAACAATAGATGATTCTCTGCCTAAGTCCTACACATTATTATTTATTAAGGAAGTTGGCATACGAGCACATTGGACGGCAGTGCATATGTGCAAATATGTCAAATGCAATCCTCATTGAGCTGATAATACAATCCAAATTTAACAATAAATCATTTGCATCAGGAGGAAACTTATAATGCCCTACAAGAATGATAGATACATGGAAAATTCATGTCTTATACCTTCTGAAAGTCAATGCCATCATAAACAATGTGACAGTTTGACAACTCTCTGATCTTTTCATCAATTGCCTGCCATTATAAAACCAACAATGATTGAACATATTATGAATTGAGAAAAAATATGCAAAAAATGAATGAAAAAGAATAAATTAATAGATAAATAAAGCAGTCAGAAGCTGCACATTTGATAGAAACAAAGATAATACATACAAAAATATTTAAATGACAGGAATATACTCTGATCCCAATAGCATGCTCACTAAGGTATGAATGTCTACACAACCAGGGCCCCATTTTATCAAGGGATAAGGCTCCTCTAAATTAAGCTTGTATGTAAATTGAACAAGTAAGGGCATATACACCCTTAAATCACTTTGTGAGTTAAGAGAATGATGCAATTAGATGAAATACCCCTTCTCAAAGTTTTCAAAACCCCCTACACACCCTTTTTACAGTGTGTGGAGGTCTATTGGGAAAGCCTATAGCAAACTGGAAAAAAAGAAGGTCCGTTTTATCTAATAAATTTATAGTTTTGATAAAAAAATAAATACCTTACCTGCCTTTGTCGACAAATCATTGTCGACAAATCCGTGTATGGGAGCTTGGGGTCAATCTTGCATTCCATGAGAATTCCTCCATCATAATCCTTTATATACCTGAAATGGCAATTAATCACAGTGAATTCTCACAGATAGTATACAAGAACACAACAAAATAAATAAATAGCAAACGATGGAAATACTGTTCTATGGGGTAAAAAATCAGAATCTAAATAAAACTCCTTTGAGACCCTGTAATTGGTACTTTGTAGCTTCACACTCCTAACAACCAAATATAAGTACAACAACATAAAATCAAAAGAATTTCTCACTTCTCCTAAGAGACACAGCATATTAAAGAGAGAAGAAGGAAAGAGGAAAGGGGGGGAGGGGGGAGAGAATCACTGAAAATGAATGAACTAGCAGCAAGAGCTGCTCATAGATTTAGGACAACAAGATTGAGCATAACCATACCCTTGCCATCGATCTTTCTCCAAGTGAATCTCTTTTGTAAATCCCTGAAAACACACACAAACAAACATCATTACAATATGTAAGAATGTTTCCAGTGAATTCAACAGATACCCAGATGATAAGGATCTTAAATATGGATAACCAGACCTGTTTGATAAAATACCCTACAGCGTTATTGTCAGCATATGTTAGAAAATGTGTCAGCCCATCCACATCACGTGCATGCTGTTTTAAGTGATTCATCAATCTGGTACCATAACCTTTTACTTGCTCATCAGCTGTAATTGCACAAAAGGCTATCTCACCAAACTTCTGGCTGTCAATCATAGAGCATAAGAGTATTAATAAATAAGTAAATAAATCAGAAACCTAGGAAGTAAAGCTTTTTCTTTATTATATACAAGTAGGCATCAAGCAAAAATACTAGTCAGCGTGCATCCCTGATTATTCATTAATATGGACCTTCAGAAGGGCTTTATCATTTGCAACCACAGTGCAATATATGCAGACAATATAGCAACAATAAGAACAGGCAGACAGCAGTTCTCCTTTTTTTATTAACTGTTAGATATAAAACCCTTCTTGAACCCCTACCTAACATTCTAAGCTTTTAGGAGAGATAGGGCATGATATCAAACCCAATGGACTCTTGCGTGAAGAAGCATGTTAGATATAAAACTATTCATATGCCACTACCTCATAGCTTAAACTTTTATAAGAGATGGTTCATGACATACCTAATCTTTGATAACAGTAAACTTTCAGTTCTCAGATATTGATACAGTAACAATAACAAAATAATGAAGTGAGTATAGAAAATTTCTTAGTCCCAAAAAAGGAAAATCAGAGACTGCTGGAATCTGAAAAAGAAAAAAGAAAAAAAAGATGATATGGAACAAGATTATTACCTTACATATGGGCGATATGTAATGCCTCCAACAACATGGTTACGCCTTATAACCATTACAGACTTATGGCTCCTGCAAATCCAACATAAAACAGAATTATGATTATAAAGACATGATGAGAGAAAACTCAAAGATAACAGGGGAAATTATTTAAAAGAACTTGAGAGAAACCTAGGATACAGTTTAAAACTAAATGAGAGATAGTGTGAGGAGGTCACATCTGACTGCAAAATATTTAGGGAAACCACCACTCCATAATTAAGTTAAAATGTGTTTGCACATTTTTCTGCATCTAAATTTTAGGATCTTAACTTTAATGGGGAAAGAAAACGGTGCAGGGGTCATATTATAATCAAATAAGTTTTCCAGTTATAACTTAACCAAATGTAGAAACTTTACATTCCAATCTAGAAAGAAGTTAGTCAAAATCTAATATTTGATGAACAAAAACTTGAAGACATGCATGTTTGGGCTTCTGTTGGGCAGTCATGAAATCATTCTCCATTTAAATGTAACCTTGGAGTTACTTTTGCTTATGGATGGACAATTAATTTTTCACCAAATCCCAAACATACACCAGACTGATGTATGCACCCCGTGAATAAGAAAGTATGTAATGTACTAAAAAAGATTATTGACATTACCTATCCATAACAAGTCGGACAATGTACTCCTTTGGCATATTGGGAAGTTGCCTAGCAAATATATTCTTCAATCCTATCAACCTAAGAAACAAATAACGAAAGCAAGAGTGGAACTCAGTACCATTAACCATTATTTTGCTAATTATAAAAATGCTCACTTTTTACCCCGAAAAAAAAAAGGCTGATTGAATCTCATCCAGCTAGTTGCTATGGGTAATACATAACTTAAAAGCCGTGCCATATGTTATTTGGCAGAAATGCTAACAAGGAGATGAGTAGTGCAGCATAAAAGTTCAAAAGAATAAAGAGAAATAATATGTACCAAACCATGTGCTCATCAATACCATCATTCGAAAGGCACACGAATTTGAGCCTTCCTGCTTCCTCCTGAAAGATTTCAAATGATTATATGGTCACAACCATGAACCTCAAAATAGCACGTAATAATTCATTTATGTTAATTCACACCAAGGAAAACGAGAAAAGAGAAAAGAGAAAAAGGAAAAAAAAAAATAGCCAAATATAAAACTATCATATTACATCGAAATTTAAATCAAATCATTTTTGTCACACTAGTATCAAACACCCTATTCACTTTCAGTAGTTTATTGACAAGCAAGCAACCATTCCTATTTCAAAAATAAAAATAAATAATAAAAAAGGAGTTTTTAACATAATTCTCAAACACAATATATTAATAATAATGTTCTATATCCATGAATTTCATGAACAAATTGAAGAATCTTACCTCTTTCTTCAGACTCTCTTCCCTGGCACTGTAAGCCCCACTCGTCTGCAAATTATCCGTAAATATCTTGCTCGCGTCCTCCTTCACCACAATGCCGGGCACGGATCCCGCGGTAGCGACAGCTCCTACGGCGGCGGAGTTCCCGGCAGCGCCGGCGTCCTTGGCGCCGCCGTCGGAGTTCTCGATCTTGACGGTGACGGAGTTTTCGGCCTTGAGCTTGGTGTTGCGTTGAGCGGAGGCGCCGGCGCCGTCGAGCCTGGCGGCGGTGAAGTTCCGCATGGAGGAGTCGTTGTCGTACTCGTCCTCGTCATCGTCCACGACGGCGTCCTCGGAGTCGTCGGCGTCGGAGTCTGAGTCGGCGCCGCGGGCGGAGATGCTCTCGAGGTCGTCGTTGGAGGTGAGGGCGCCGTCGCGGGTGTCCGCGGAGAAGGAGGAAGGGGGGAATGGCGGCGCGTGGCCCTCAGACGCGAGCTTGCGCTTGTGGATGGAGGAGGTGGCGGAGGCGGAGGCGGAGTGAGAGGGGGAAGGGGACTGCGAGCTCCGGGAACGGAGGGTTCCCGCGCCGTGAGAGGAGTGCGTGTCCATTTTTTTTTTTTTTTTGGGTGACAATTTCGAAAATGGAGATCGGAGTTTTAGGGTTTTGGATTTGAGGGAACCAAAGCTGTGTGTTTCGCGGGGTTTTTCAGTTCATCGGAGAGAGACGAGGAGGAGCTAGCTAATGGTGTCGCTTGATTCAACCTCGGCTTCCGTCGGACGTAGGTATTTTTTTTACTAGATTTATGCCAAGTTATTTATTTATATTTGTTATAACCGATCCTTAAATAGATTTGTGTAATAGTTATTTATTTATTTATTTATTTTTTATATTAACTACAATAAGATTGAAATTTAAAAATTTATTTAAATTATTCAAATCTCTTGTAATTAAGCATATAATTGATTATAACAAATTCAGTAATTCATTATGAATTATGAATATTTTGACATGTGTAAATCTATAATAAAAATTAAATTCAAAATATATTTACTCACTAAAGGTGTATTTGTTTTAATTTTTGTAAAAAAATATTATAAAATAAAAATATTTATATAATTAAAAAATTAAAAATATATTTTTAATATTTTAATTATTTTTAAAATTTTATCTAAATATGTCAAAATAATTTTTTTTATAAAAAAATCTCATCCAAATACACTTTAAAATCAATTACATTCAACAAATGTTCCTATTAGAATTAGGGATGTCAAAGAAATCTACCCCCACAGATATCTGCGGGTAATATCTGCAATAGGATAAATGTGGGAGGAAGATTTTGCCCCCATTGATAATAGAGACAGAAATTTTAAATGCCCACATATTAAATGGAACAGGGGCGAAGATCACTATCCCAATATACGCATTTACTCTATATGAAATTACTATTTTATTCTTAAATTATTAACTTAATTAGTTTAATATTATTGTTATTTAAATTTAGAAGTTGAATTTATTTATACTTATTATATGTTAGACTAATAATTAGATTATTATTATTATGTATTTATTTTTATTTTAAATATTTTATGTTGTTAAATTTTAGATTATAAAATTAAATTATTGTACTTATTTTATATTTTTTGTTATGTATTTATTTTTATTTTAAATATATTAAATTATTAAAATTTAAATTTTAAAATTATATTATAATTCATACTTATTTTAAATATTTTATAATATTAAAATTTTTATATTTAATTTAAATTTTTAATATTTTAACACATAGCAACGGATATCTATAAACTTACGAAAAGTTAAAAATGGATAGCTATGCAGATATAGAGTGGGGGGGACGGGGCCTATCCCCATTGACGTCCCTAATTAGAACCACCATCTTTAATATTTATCTTTAAAATGCTCCAATTTATGTTTCTTTTATAGCTTTTATTTCACCATAAATTTTTTTCCACGTCATACATTTTTTTTATTTATTATGAGGGCAAAAGCCCAAAGAAACAAACACACTACAAAGTCGCACAACGAAGAACATTATGACCTGAGGAGTCAACTAAGTAAGCTAAAGAGACACAACTAGGAACCTTATGAATGTTAATTGCCAAAATCTAAATTATTCTTCGGACATTCCAATTATGTCATTATAATTACTTCTAAAATTAATCCTTAGATATTATTGTGTAAATTACAACTCCTATCATTATGAATGAAATTTTAAATTAGAAAGATTTTTAGATTAATTGTTAGAAGAATATAATAACACTGAAATATAAAATATTTTTATATATTCTCATTATCATTATAAAAGTAAATTATATTGGCCTTTTATGAGGTTAGACAAATATTACATATGACATTCCTAGATTTGCAAATACAATAACCTCCATTAAATTTTAAGTAATATTACACTTGATATCCCTATATTTTGTGGAATGTAATACTAAAAACCCTTAAATATGACACTAAATATCCTTATTAGAGGTATCAATGTAGGTGTGACAAACCAAAAAATATTGTGCATAATATTGCCTAATCTCAAGGGAGATAATGTAATTTACCTTTATTATACCATGCAGCGCACGTGTCACTATGTTAGCTTAAAATTAAATATTATTTAGTTTGAAACTAATTTAAAAATTAGTTTAGTTATGGATTGTTTGGCAATTTTAAAACTAATATAATATAATATAATATAAAATCAGTTATATTAATCTATATAAAAATAAATTAATTTAGAATTAAACAGCATTTATTTGAAATTAAATGAATTAAACAAAACCAACTCAAAATTAGTTTTTTTTATAGAATTGGTTTAGATAAAAATAATTTTAAAAATTTTGTTATTTACCAAATTTAATTTATCTAAACTTGACCTCATTGTTCTTAGATATTTGATTTTAAAAAGTTACCAAACATGCTCTTAGTTTTTCAAATTATTTGAAGATAAAATAATAATAATATAGGAAGAAAAAAAAATAAACTTAAATAAAACCTACTTAAAATTGGTTTAAGTAAAAATTAATTTTAAATAACTTTATTAGTTACCAAACAATATTTATCTAAAATCTAGTGGTCCCATTATACTTTGACATTTGATTTTGAAAGGTTGTCAAACATGCTCTTGATCTACTCTTTCAAGTGATCAAATGCTAACCATATTTGTCTCTTAGATTTCAGTTTTGGCCTTGCATGCAACTGTTGGTTTTGGCCTACTATTTAGACACGTATTTCATTAATTACCCACCAGCAAATTGTACTTAAGACTTCAAAAGATGTCTACCGTCCTATACACTTGCGTGCTTTTCACATACTGATACAAGTTTAACTAAAATTACATTGCTAACACATCTAAAATGTGACCAGCACAATACAACAACAACCAAGCTTGTTGTACTAGGTGGGGAAATATAATCAGCAGAATATATATATTGAAAAAAAAAAAAAGAAGGGAGCATAAGGAGAAGTGTAAAATGATACGAAGGCAAGTCTGAAAGAATCGCTCTCCCAATCCCACAATGCGAACATCCACAAACAGTAAGTTGGTTTAATCCACTATGGGAAAATTCATGGATACGATGCAGGAAATTGAGTTCACCACTTGCAATTCTAATTCACCAAATGACAACAAAAGAATAAAGAATCAACCTCTATATTTCCTCTCTTGCTTTAATTCACCTGTTTACAAGTCAATACATGATGGTGGCACAACACATGTATCTAAAATCGAATATACTCTATAATCTGACATAAATAACAGCCAAGTGGTAAGCACTTGTAAAATTAATATCTTGTGGCAGCAAAGAACATCATTTTTGAATGCTCTAAAGTTACAGAAGCTGCTGGAGAGTTCAATCATCCTCTGATCACCTTTTTTTACACTTTGCAAAAGAACTTCTTAACAAGAAGGGGCAGGCGGGCTTCATATACCAAAAAAAAAGAAGGAAAAAGCTCGCTAGAAGGGATGAATCGCTGAGCAGCATACCAAATTCTTGATGCATGGCTGCAACTGCAGTTACCATAGCTTTTTAATCTGTTCTCGGTCGATTTCCGCCGTTCTTGTTGTTGTAGTATAAAGGTAGTAGCCGCCGTGATCCATGTTTCCTTTTCCCATAACACCGCCAATAAAGAATGAATAAAGACAGCATTACACCAAGGGGAAAAGCCCATCTGTTTCAATCAACAAAATTATCATATAGACAACTTTAATAGTAATAATCCATAAAATCTTAATATTTTCATAACTGAGTAAGAAAGTACTGAGTGCTCATTGTTTAGAGAAAATGAGGCAACCCATCATATTAAGAAATCTTGAATGAGAAAGAACAAACAGAAATAATATAAAGAAAAACTAAAGAAAAACTGGACTGCAGGATTGAGTCATTTGGTTCTTCTTTAGCAATTAATGTTTTCAATAAGTTATTATATGTTTCACATGAAGCAAACGCCAGAAATGCAAAACCTGCAGCAGTAAGAGTCAGAAGACCACATAACTACACTTATCCAGGTACAATAAAATGGATACCAAGAGCTACTCAGGAAAAAGCTTCAACTCATATCAGAATCAGATACAGTAACTTGGTAGGTAGTGGAAAAAAAGGATAATGGTTGAATTACCTGTCAAGATCCAGAACTGGGCTGTAAACAAGAGTTTCCCAAGTTGCAACTATAAAATGCCAAATAGGGTTATAGTAGAGTGACTCTGCTGACCAAAACATCCTTGTGTAGGTCTCCAGAAATATAAAAAGTAACCATGCCCCCATTTCAATCAAAATGAACTTTATAATAAAGCGGCCAATCACTACCATGGCGAGGGAGAAGGCCACCAACCAATTGAAAAGCCTTTGGTTATACTCCTTTATAAATTGAGACCGAGACTTCCCCAACAACTGCATATTCATTTGTTACATCAACATATGCTAAGCATATGAAACACTAGCAAATCAGGAAAAATTATAGACTAGAATAATTTATTTGCTTCATAGAGAATAGGAAGAATTCCACTTTTCATGTCAATACTATGTAGCAATTAAAAGGTCAATTATATATGGAACACTGTCACGTTTCCATTAAGTATATAGCTGGAGAGTAGAGATTGACGGATAAAATAGGAAACAAAAATAATTTCTTTGTACGGCATTAAGGCCCATGAACTCCAATGTTGAAGTAAAACGCAAAACTAAAGAAGAAATAACAAAGATTATGTGCCACAAAATGACAAAATGGCAGAATAAAAATTGACAGAACAGACCTTCATCATGCGTTGCTCATAGTTTGTTTTTGATGGTCCAACACAATCATGCTCAAAACTATGATTGCATTTCAGCAAACCTGCATTAAATTTTGCCATGGAAGGTAGTCTGAGAACCTGAAGCTGATCCATCATGTCCTCACATTTGGTGTACAGTGCCTCACATAGCTTTGAAGATTGGTATTCATTTTGTAAAATGATATTCTTATATACCTGCATAATTGTCCTTGGTAAATATCAATTTTCCGTAGTAAGTATGAGCTTGAAATTATCAGATTCAAATTCCAAGACCAAAGTAGAAAAGACTGCAAAGAACCATTTATCAACAAATCAAGGGCTACTTTTGAATAATGATCGTAGTAAAAAAAATATTTACCATCTTGGCATAAGCTTTTCATAATTAACAAAAGCAAGTTATAAATGCAAAGCTCTGTAAGTACATAAATCCAGCACAACTCATGATTCTCAATCTTGCTAACTCACTCATTGTTTCCCCTACAGCATGAATCGAACAATCACAAGATTCTTGCTATTTACTGACATTCATTTATTTTTGTAAAGAACCAGAATGGTTCAAAACCAAACAATAAGATATATTTGACTAGAAAAAGTCATTCTACTATCTTTGCTACATCACTTACCTGCTATTTAACTTCCCAATAAGCCAATTATATTTTGCCATCTTCCCATATACTATAAATATAAATATTCAAGCAATACCTTCTGTATTTCTTCATCCAGTTGCATGACTGATTTCTTAGCATGGTGACGGCCAAAATGTTGCTGATCAAAGGCTTTCATGGCTTCATCTCTAGACCTATCATGGGACTCCTGCAGAGATTCCTCTGCAAGAGGTAGACCCAATTTTCCCATCCTTTCACTGTATAACTTAAGACACCTCTCAAGAATATCCTTGTTGAAAATCTCCACAAGAGAGCCTGTCGATGGAATCTCTCCTTTGTTCAAGGCTTCAAGTATCTAAATTTGAAATATCAAAATCAAAACAGTTTAATGGAGATATACGGAAGAAATTCTCATGATTCTAAAGGCATTATCTTATTATAATTGTGTAATTATTATCCCCAATCTGACTATTAGAGATGGCAAAGAACAAAAGATTGATGGAGAAAATTTATTACAAAAGAGAAAGAAAGCAGCAGAAGGGCAGAGGAAAAAAAAAAATGGTATGTGTACATAAAATTTATTACATGAGAGAAAACAGCATTGCCTAAAAAATTGCTAGTTTTGGAAAATATTATAAATATACTCTGCACCTTAGTATAACTTCAAGGTTAAAGTAGTACTAAGAAATGAAGTCATATCATTTCTTCTACTTTCCATTTATAATAACTTTGAAGAGCATGAATTCAAAACTTTGGTTCTACTTGTGTTTAAGCCATCATTACATTCTGCTTCCACAAAAACTATAAACCAAAAATAGAACTTCATAAACATTCCAATATTTTGCACATTTTTTAATCTCTCAAGAAACTTTAATCTGATATACTGAAAACAGAGCAATACAAGAGTCAATAGCTAGCATATTAAGTTCAATGAGGGCATCAAGTCACTATGCAATATACAGAAAATGAAGCAACAACAAGATTCAGCTATACTTTGTGTTGATTTATTTGCTGATCCTGATTCTATTTTACAATGATTTTGAGATAAGGGCAATGCAGAGTCCTCTATACAGGCCCTTCATAGACTATTATTTAAAGAAACAACAGATATCAATGATATCAAAAACAAGTTAGAAGCTTTAGTTCGTATTAAACTATGATTAGTTTCATTCTTTCCTCTAATGATAATATGCAAAACCAAGTACCTGCTCCAGGAAGGAAACAAACTCTTTCCCATTTAGAGATTTTCCTTGTACAATCTTTGGATGGATTATGCTAGCAACAAGCTCTTTGAGTTGCTCCCTCTTCTTAACATATAATGGATCAAGTTCCCCATCCTTCATGTCACAAAGCTTTGTCCGCTGGAGATGTGGCTGTTTAAAGTCCAATTTCAACAATCAGCTAGGCCAACCAATACAACAGTTACAACAAAAATCAAAGATTACATTTTAATACAGCAAGAATTATCAATATATGAATACATACATGGGTGATGGGCAGGTCAATTATGGATGCAAAAAACATATAGATAACAATGGCTTAAAATAACGATTGAATTCATTAAAACTTTGAGTTCATGCATAAGACAAATTACTTGCTAAGATCACATTCTTCACAATAACAAAAGTTAAAGGTCTTTCCCAATGAAGGCACAAACTTAATCAAGATGGCTCTCAAATAACCAGACACACAAATAACATAAGTGACTTTACCAATCATTGGTATTTCTCAATGACATTTCAGAACTGAGCAGTTGACAAAATGTGAAGCAGTGGAGAAGATTAATGGTCTTGTACTTATTAACTATTACTAACGTATGTAAAATGAAAACACTGGTCAATTGTAATTTGCAATGGATTAGGTATCATAACTAATACAAGTCAGGTGCAGGCACAAAAAGGACGAGGATTTCTGAGTTCTAATACTCCCAAAGTTTGATAAACGAACTGAAAAGGCCAATATTTTGTCCTCCAGAAGAAGACAAAAGACTGCTGTTGTGATGGAGATGTTTCATCCAGTATGGCAATATCATGAAATCCAATTTGCATGGAAGAATTAAGAAAACCAGCCAACATGGAAATGTTGGATAACTTCGAGAAACATTGCCCTCTTTCTTTGCATTTATATGACTCTAATAATAGGCTTTGCTACATTAATGGAGTTAAAAATCGTCCATTCTTCTGCAGAAATCAATAGAGAAGTTCCATTTTCACAAGATTTCAGAGAAAAAAAGAGAGGGAAAAGGAAGAAGAGGGGGGGGGGGGGGCTACAGTTACATATATCCAGAACTCCACATAACAGAATTCAGGGTAAAAGAACTCCATACAAGGGATGAAATGGTTGAAAAAAAATGAAAAAGATTTTAAAAATATGGAGAAGATACATACTTGCGGTAAGCTAAAGGCAGTACTGTTGTCACCCATTATAGCCAATGAGTCCCGGATCTGATTGACCTGATGATGTAATTTTTTTTGCGTAAACATTCAGTTCCAGACTAGTAATATGCTACTCATAATTGGAAATTTAAGTCCAGATAAGAAAATACCATATCAATATTTTTGTCCCCTGCAATTTAATAACAAGCAAATAACTTACCATCAGAAAATTCTCTTTCAAACAATATGGAAAATCATACACTGAATAAAGTTAATTTTAGTCATAGGTGCAAGAAATGGTACTAACCATTGGCATTGGGGACTCGTTGAAGAGCTTCATTCACCATTTGTTGCACTGATTTCCCTTCTGCACACAAGTAAGAAAAATATTAGTATTTAAAGGAGTGTGCATGATGGACAAGGGTAGCTGCAGAGAAGCAGTGCCTAGAATTCATCAGTGACCAAAATAATTTTATCCTGATTGTAGGTAGGAGACTCAACGAAAGAGAAGAACATGGGATAGGAAAGGTAGCAGACAGCTTGCAGATATATGAACACATCAAGTAAAGTATTTAACTTACGCAAAAAATCACGTTGTATAAGCCATAACAGCTTAGCAGGTTCAAATGCAACATCTTGGCCCTATAAAATATCCATTTTTTTGTAAAAAAGAAAAAACAGATTAGCAATGACAAAAGTTCATAAAAAAGAAAATGATTAGACAAATGGTGACAGCAATAAGGTCTTTGGACTACCTTCACTCTGTTCCAACACATGGAAGTTGCCAATTATAATGTGTTGAAATTGCAAATCAAACAAACAAGTTAGTAACTGCAATTGTCCCAAAAAATGGCCATAAAGCAGTATTAAAAAGGATAGCAAGAGAGAAATTGATAATCCAAATGATATCAACAAACAAAAGAGTTCATCAGGATGCTAACCTCCCATAAAACTCTTCGGCGAGCTCAACCGCAAAAGAGAGTCGAGAGATGTCAGCTTCACGTATCTTAATATATAAAGATGAAAACATTTTAGCATGGAATCAGAAAAAAGAAATAAATAAATAAAATGAGACATTTGTTGGTTGTAGGGCTTCAAGTTTATTCAGCCTATACCTAGTAATTGATAGTTGATACCAGTAAACATGCACATGCAGTCAAGTTGCTTTAAAAGGAAAATACCAATTTAAAAGCAATGAAGACTAATTTCCACCAATAGGGAGGGGGGAATGACAACTAACCGTCTCAGGCAGATTATAGATAAGCACAGAACTCATGACAGTTGCTAGAGCAAATATCCTGCAAAAGGCAAACATAAGAAAAGGCCAACCGAAAATTTAACCAATGACTACCAACATAAACTGCAGTACTCATGATCAGACAGTAGTTACCGATCATCATATACATTTGACTTCCCAATGCTTTCAAATCCTTCCGTATCAAGGTAAAAGACAGAAGTTTTTACTCCATCAATATCCAACTCTATCGGGGTTCCCCAAATCCATATTCCTGCATGACATGTGCCAAAAGAGAATAAAGATATGAAAAAGATTGTATCTAACTCCAATTAAGAATAATCATGAGAAAAATGTCAATGCCCATTCACCTTTTGTCTTGGTATCACGCATGTGCCCAACACCAAACCCTGACAAAACAAACACATCAGTTTAGGTTAAATCCTTAAAGGTTATCAAACTTTCAAGTGCAAAATTTTCCTAAAATGTACGTAATGAGGTTAAAAATTCTAGTAGCTGTAAAAGATGCACCTTCATAACAAGAAAGAGAGAGAAGTTGATTAAGCAAGAAAGATTTTCCAGAGCGGTATGGTCCAATCACCTGATAAAAATAGCCATAAACTGATAAAAATAGAACCCACAAATGGGCAAACAGGGAACTAACACCACTTATACTACACTGTGCAAGCTTCCTTCATTTTGAATCATGATCAAAGTTACCGCATCTATATGCAAAACTATATATGCAAGAGGGGTGAACAATAATAGTAAAAATTGCCCATTACAAATCATAAAATATATGGTAGAGTACTAATATTCACATAATAAGACTTTGTTCCTGAACTTAGACAAACAGTTATCTCCAACATCAAAACTATTCAGAAATTCTTGAAAAGAGAAAATGAAAAAGTGACATCACTTGAGAAAGCAAATATCCAGATGCAACATGATGGGAAAAAAGAAAAACGCCATCAACTACTAAAACTTCCATAAGCTCTGATTCTTTTCTCATGAGGTTTTTCTATCTCACCTTCAGGGAAGGAACAGAATACTTTGTATTTGTGGAATATTGAAACTTCCATGTTTCAACTCCTGGCAACATGTTGCATGGCAATATTTTCAAAAGGCCAATTTATTCAAAGTATGTTGTCAAACCTTGTAACTCATGCAACAGGTTAAATGCCTTTTACTTCAAATTCATGGTTCAATTTTTGTCAAAAGCCAGCACTAAAGAGTTTAAAAAAACAAATAAGAGCAATTGCTCAAATATCAGTCAGAAATAAATTCAGGGAAAGATGATTTGTCAGCACAGAAAATGTTAATCAACATGATATTAACCAACCACTACATATAAAACCAGTCCACCCATCATCAATCCAAGCACCATGAAAATCTTCATCGCATATCAGGTAAAATACAAAATACAAACAATGGATGCTTTACAGCTGCAGTCAAACTTACTGCCACAGATGCAATGGGGTTTGTTATTCTCTCAATAGCCTCCAAACCTTCTCTTGAAAGACGAAGTTTAGTATGACCAGGATCAGGTTCCACAATGGGAAACCTGTACATACAAATATTGGGTAAGAATAGGCCAGCTTACAACAGCTGGATACTAAAAAGGTAATATACTAAAATGTACTTCATAACAACCAGAAGAAACTCAGTCATACAACAACCAATAGGAGCAGAACAAAAGAAGAACAACGAGTATAACAGAAAAAAACCAAAAAGGTTGTTTATTGTCATCATAAATAGATATTGATAACAATAACAGTCCCAAAATACCGGGTTTATTAGACAAGCTCAACCTTCGAACAAATAAAAGATACATTTTGGCACCACTCTAAGGTTAAGACAATTCCACACTAAATCTACATACCACCAACTGAGATCAGATAAATTATTCACTTGAATTTCTGTCATCGCTGTGGCTGTAACTCTATAGTGTGTCCCATATTTTAGTCATATTGTGAACTACTCACAGTACAGTACCATCAAGACTAAGTCTGAACTAACCGTACATAAATTATTCTGTGCAACACCTTGTATTCGAAAAACCACAAAAACTTCTGTTTTCTCACTACACCAAAATGGTACTTCCCAATTGACAGAAAAATATCAATTCATAAGGAAAAATCCATAAATCTTGAGATTTGAACATCTAAACAACTTAAACTGCACAATCAATAAACCAGCAGTAATAGCAACTGAAAAAAAAAAATTGTGAAAATAATTGAAGCAATTTTCATCCATTGCAATAATGTCTAGCTGATACCCATACAACATAAGTTACATTCCAATTCTACAAACTACGTATTGATATATTGGCAACCAATCCATCATTGACCATTAAGCTCAGACTGGGTCTAATTATAGTTACCTAAGCACATACATAAGCATTCAGGAGGGAAAAACTGCAATGCTAACTGGGCAAGGAAAATCAATAGCTATCCTTGTTCTGAAGGTAAAAACCAGCTCATATTGGTTCGAAATTTTTCATCAACATATAAAATAGATCCATCCCTTCACCTCTTGAAAATCTAAAAATGTTTCAAACCAACGTAGCATACACAAATGCAAGCAAATCCCACATCACCCCAGTGACGAAATCAGGGAACAAGACGCATTGCCATGATACAAAACATCAAAAAGTTTCAGCTTTTGCAAACACGGAGCCTAAAAATCAAAGCTTTTGCAAACACGGAGCCTAATCGTTAACAGTCACCAGATCTCGGAACTGAACATATTATTACAAACTGTGGGAGAGAGGGAGGGAAAAAGAGAATCACATACGCCTGGTGAAAATTCTGAATCTGGGAGGACCCAATTGCAAAGAGGGAAAGAAAGAGTAGAAGAATGCAGAGAAGGGTGTCCATGAACGTGAACATGACCACCAATGAGTAGAGAGATGCAAATGCAAAAAGAGACCCCCTTTTGTTATGTGGCAAATGTGGTGGAAGGAACAATGAGCAGAATCATCGGGTTGAAAAGTAAAGGGGGCGTTGAAACTTGAGGGTAACGGCAAGCAACAAGGAAAATGGGATCTGAAGAAAAATGGCGTTGGAATAAGACCCCAGACTCAGATTTTGATCCTAGTCCTGTCCTGTCGTGTCCGATACTAATACTATGTCCTGAGTTCGGAGCCAAAGCATGTCCGGCTAATGTTCGAAAAACACCACAGTGACTCATTTGGTCACGCTATTGCTGTTATTTGGCAAATAATTAATAAACACACTGCTTAATACATTCCATTAATTTTAAATTTACATTATTTAAAATATTCAACTTTAAGTATTTTATTTTAGGGTTTAATTGGGATGTATTGATAGTGTAAAATAATTTTATACTGTCAGCCAATAGAAATGCTAGAAAGTGAGAAATCATGATAAATCTCTCATTGTAATGGGTGGTTATTTGTATGAATTGGCACTTTTTAGCATTTCTATTGACTGACAGTGTAAAATTATTTTATACCTTAAATATATTTAAATTAAATTTTTTATTTTAAATCAGGTTAAATTATTATTATTAACAATAAAAACTTTTAGTATTAATTCTTTTTCATTCATAACTCTCAAATCTAAATTTTTAACTAAAAAAAGTTAAAGTACCTATACTAATTAAACATTTTTCAAATTAAGAAAGAATATCTCGTCAAATTTGTCTCTTGAGTCCGAAGTTATCAAAAAAAGAAAGAATATCTTGTCAATTTTTTTTTCCTCTAATTTAAACTATACTAATATATGAAATGTATTTTGGGGGGGAAAATTATGATATTATTAATAAAAAAATTGAAATTTCATCAAAATATAAAACACTTACATAATAACAAATAATGTATTCAAAATAATTTATTTTATTAATATTTATTAATAATTGGAATTGTATATTTTATTTTATAAAATATACCTACTCTTTTTTGTCTAAAAAAAGTACCTACATTTCAAGGAAAAAAAAAATGGGGGAGAGAGAAAGAGACCTACCCCTCAAGGGGAGATCTTCAGAAGGGATGCTATTGGGCCAAGAAAACCATCACCGATTAGCTCCATTTTGCTCGTTAACAATAGAAGGCGAATTAAAAGATTTTATTTCAAGTAGAACAAAAATTTAAAAGAAATGTTTATCGCATTGCCACAAATTTCAATAATTTTCTTTCAAACTTAACTCGATTGCTACAGCAGTTTGTCCGATAAAAATTTTTTTGTCGTGGTTTGTCCAGAGGTGATTACTTTGATGAAGATGAAGTTTCTATCTGCACGATAAAGAAGTGACATGCATTAATGAACAGGCTGCACATGCAGATTAGCTTGAGTGGGCCAACGTTAGGTGAGCTTGGATTATCAGGTTAATTAGTTTCTTAATTGTACTATGTTTTAATTTTAAATTTAAAACCAAACAAAAAAAGAAAAAACAAATACTGAATATTGGTTGAATTCATGTCAAAGGATCACCATACCAAAATTAGATCTTAAGATGGCAAAAGAAATCAACCAAACCAAATCATATACCAAAATAACTCAAATTAAAACAACCATCTTTGAACTTCTACAGTGAACCATGACCCCTAACCACCGCCGAGTCCATGTCGTAGCCATCGCCGCTACATCGTCCTCAACCATCGCGTCGCCGCCCTCTTTTAAGCATTGTTGCACCATCACTTGAACAACAATTGCCCTCTACTATAGCCACCCTTCACGACCCTTAACTGCGAACTAGAATCACTGCTCTAGCTCACCCATAACTGCATCTTCCCCCATAGTTGCAACCTCCGTGCACCATCACAATCAACCACCATCTCCGTCGTACCCCATTTCTATCAGCCCCCACACCCTCATCCCAACTGCAATCGCTGCTAGTGGGGTCGTCGTAGTGAATCTGCTCCGCTATAGTCACACCACCGGGGTTGCCGGGGCTTACCTCATGTTTACCCCCCCCCCAAAAAACAAAAAATCTTAGATTAGTTTGTGTTTAATCTAATTAGGTTTTAGTTTTTTTTTTTCCACACTTTGTTGTTATCATTTTCTCTCTTTTTTTTTGTTATTTTTTGGTGGGTAGTTTTTCTATACTGTGATTTGGTACTGGCCAACTTGTTGGTGAGCACATCAAATATCCAACCCCTTCTTCTAGTAGCTTACTTTTTTGCATTCTTGTTTTTCTTTGTTCAACATAAAATGCAAAACCCTATTTTGTATCCTTACAATACAATTTCAATCTTTCATTGATGGATTTCTAGTGGTATGAAATACAAATCTTAGACAACTCTGGGCTACTATCTCGTCGAATGTGGCGGGCAAGAACAATTATGAGATCGGAGAAAAACAACAAAGCTAGAAATTTTATTTCTCTTTCTTTTTTTGACGGAATTTAGATAACAAGAAATTAGAATTTTTTTAATCAATTTTAATGTTAAAATTAATCTCAATCATTAACTAAATATTTCCTAAAGTATTAGTTAAACACCTTGTCATGTGGATCCCACAAACTACACATGGCTTCTAACCATTGAAGCATATACAATCTGCGCGGCGCTTATTTTTTTCCACCAGAGAATCAAGTAATTAACTCCATGCAATAGTAGCAAAGCCTGATCAAGCAACAATTTCCCATTTTTTTTTTGGATCAAAAACAAATTCAATTCATCCGTGAGCCCTGAGAACTTTGTGATGCAATCGTCGTTCTCTACATCTTACATTTTGGGTCTTTTTTTGGGTCTGAACTGATTGTCCAAACACCGTTTAAAGCCTGTTACGTGTTGGCCCAACTTATTCCTAACTATGAATTCATAGTCAGCCCATTAAAGTAAGTCCCCTCTATTGTTAGCTTAGGCTCATGCCCCACTAAAGAGTACTCTATTTTGTCCAATTTGAAATCGTGCATGTTATGACCAAAAAAAAAAAAAAGACATGCATGTTCATGACAACAAGGGCCATAATCAACATCCCAGCCAAAAAAAAGGCGCCATAGTCAACATGTTTAATTGACAGGTTTTGTAAGTTTTTAACAAGTGGCAAGTTAAATCCACCATGTTGTAAATGAGGTATGTAGTCCCTGAAAGATATTTAAGCCAAGGCGAAAATCTTTTAGACAATAGGTAATGGGGCAATCCTTTAAAGATAATGTACAAAATCTGGATAATCATGATTACGCTAGCGTCGGCAGAATGTATTCAAAGCCAAATGAAAAATCATAACTTTTCAAGATGGTTTTTTGAATTATTTACAAAGTAAATAGGAATTTCTTCAAGACAGGTCTTTTTCCTATCCCAATCCACACTGCCAACACCAAACACGCTATATCCCTATATAGATCATAATAGATTGTGTCTCATGGAGAGAGGAGGGGACGATTCAAGTAATCGAAGTAGTAAAGGTCTATTCATGAAAGGTAATAATAAAGTCTTCAATTGAAAAAAAAAAAAAATCTTAAGAATTTGATATTCAGCCCAATGATCTTTCTAGATAGATTCAAATTATCAATGATCCAACCGACACTCTCGTGAAGTGTCCTATGGTTTTCAGAATGTAGCTAGCAGGTAGGAAGAGACGAACTGGAGACGTTCCCTCTAGCACAAGATAGACCTTTGAATATGACGATTTACACCTGTAAAGCCACTTTAGTTATAATAGTATTCTAGCCTAATTTTCAAATAAGTGCCCAATTCATGCTCATTACATCTTCAATGCCACTATCACTTAAACTTTTATGAGGCTCAATTCTCGGTCAGACTAATGACTTTTAACTCTCATCACATCTCATCTGACTAAAGACATTTTCAAACTTTCTCGAGTGCCAGTATACCACTCAAAGAAAGTACCTAGTAGTAATTACTTTGTCAATGTATAGTTCTAACTCCTACCTTAAAGCTGAGATAAGGTCATGTGATCCATAAAGAGACCAACCAGCACAATATTAAAGGTCACTCTACCAGCAGAAGATAGGTATCTACCTAGCTTACCGGTCATTAAATCTCAGTTGAACATTATCCATAAAGAAATCACTGTAATCACGGACCTATGATTATCCGCTCAATAAAATCAAGATACTTAATGAAAACTTCTAACGAAACCTACAATATACTTAATAAGCATAGGTGTACTTAGGTTGGAGATCGAAAACTTGCATTGGAAATTATCCCATTCGGAAGCTGGTATAAGGTCCACAAAGCAAATTTAAAGATGAAAGACAATTAGATCATCCAGTGACAATGAATGAGTGGAACATTTTAACGTTCTCCTGCCCAATCAATCAAACCTTAGATCTGAAAGGAATTCACAATTACAGGACTACATTATTAACCGGAAGGACCTTTCATGGCAAATGATTTCTTAGCTGAAACATGCTAAAATCCTTTTAAAATTTTAGATTTGCCTTTATATATTTTGATTATTTTAAACACTCAACTTGTATTATAAATCTACTACTCTATGTTAATCAAAAAAGAAAAAAAAATCTACTACTCTATATCAAATAGGATTAAAGACTTGAAGAAAGTAATCATTCAAAAACCTTTCTAAACACGATAATAGCTTGTTTGTTTCAAGGATCAAATGCATATTTGACTAAAGAAGAGAGATCTCGCACAACACGGTTTCAAAAGTCAATTTTAAAGGATTTGCGAGAAAAACCTCAACTATCTGGGTAGAATATATGAAAAGCAATTTTATAATAATATTTAGAAAAGCACTGGATTGATTCAAGTGGAAAGAGTTCAAATCTCTTAAACAAAATGTCTTAATTTTGATCCTAGAATTTTTTGTGTATTAAAAAAAAAATTGAAAAAACCCTCTTTTAAGTGCCTCACCATATCCGGGAAGTTAGACTCTCACCAACGTGAAGCAATAGTTTGAAAAATAAATATGAAAAATACTCATATTAAGAACTTAAAAGTATAAAACAGCAAACAAACTCCAGTTATTGAATAACAATTATCGGTCACACCTCAAATCCTCAATAAACGCCACTCGATCTTATTTCTAAATCTTTACATACATTTGGGATAAAAAATTTTCTTGTAAAAATTTATTAAATTCTCGTATAATTTGTCTGACTGTCTTAAATCAAATTATAACCAAAAATATATAATTGGTTTACACAATACTGATTTCAGCATGATGAATTTGAGGTTTTTGTTTATAAATTTAAGTTTAATTGGTATATATTGATAATATAAAATAATTTTATATTATTAATTAATAAAATAAAAAAATAAATTATAATAAATTTTTTATTATAATAAATAATTATTTATATAAATTAATATCTTTTGTTAATTCTATTAATTAAAAATATAAAATTATATTATCAATGTTTAAATTAAATTCATAATTTTTTGTGTTATGAATATAGACAGATACGCGAATTCTTATGCTACGAACCGCCAAGATTTTCTTCGGTCAGAGTTAGTACAGCCAGGAAGCACGAGTTTGTTTTATTTATTTGGAAAAAAAAACTATATACGAAATTAAATAATGCTATGATAATTTCGCGACTAGAATATAAAGGACCAGAATTGCCAGCACCTGAATTGTCAAATACATTAATGCATAAAATAAAAGGAAAGAGGAGTGCAATTTCCTAGCCACTGTGGATCCACAAGGTTCCGTACGACGGTGAAAACAGACAAATAAGGTTTACATCAGCAAATAGTTCTGTCTAAAACTGAAGAAACGAGAAATGAAAGTAGAAAAAAAATAATAAAAAGCGAAGGGTGCAGTTCAGGACTCCAGAGTCCTCCAGCATTTTCCGTGCAACCAAAAAAGCACCACAGAATGAACGGAATTTTTCACTATGTTTGTCTATGTGAAGAAGATCTCGTGTCATTTTCGAGGATGATGATGATGGCGATGATGAATAGTCAGAACTGAGAAGTGGAATGGAAAAGCAACCTGCGACAGAATCAATAGTGGCTTTATTTCTAAATCATCTCAAAATATCTTGTCAAATAAGCAATATAGTTGCATTGCAAATCTGCAATGAGGATTTTAAGCAAGGTAAAAGCATATATATATATATATATATAACATGGTTGCAAAATACTTAATTCTTTTTTTCAGATTACGTTTCAAGGCATCTACACAACTGCACCAGCAGATGTTTTCATCAACTTCCATTTCTTCTTCTTGAAGAAAAGAATAAGAATCAAGTTCCAAACAGAAGAGTAGTTTACAAACTATCTATCTTTACTCTTTTCCCCAAATTCCCCTCTTCCCCACAATGCTCCGAGAATTAAACAACTTTGTCCGATCCCAGAATGAATATATAAATGAAGTCAAGCAAACACCATACACCAAAAGCAATCTATAGTATCAACTACGTAAAGAATCATCTTCTCAATTTTCCTAATAACAACTAAAAATACCTCATCATTATCTTATTCATATTATTAGTAAATAAAGCTCGTCCCTTACATAAAAAAGCAGAAGGGGACAGAGCTCTTAACAGTTTTACAATACAAGATTTTAACAACCGTCACTCGAGAGAATTAAAATCTTATAGGGGGGAAAAAAAAAGAAAGAAAAAAATACAAAATTTTATGGGGTTTCATTTAACACAGCAGCCAAAGCAGACAGTGAGCTCTTAGGCTTCAGCTCCGGTGGCTTCAATTGAAGCACACCCTTCGACTCATCGAACTCGTCGCGACTCAGTTCAAACTCGCTACGCTTATTTCCCATCGAAATCTGCTTTTTCTCCGTTTCCTCTTTGATCCCTTGTGAGGAAGGCACTTGGGGAAAAGTTCGCGTGTGAGGGGAGAGCCATTTGGCTTTGACGTATTCGACCTTTCTCCACGGCGGAACGTGCATGCCCTTCTTCTTCAAGCTCTGCTTCGCCGCCTCCGCCGCGATGGTCGCGATGCTCTGCAGCCGGTCGCACTTTCCGACGAATATGTAGGGAAGGGTTTGAAGGATCGCCTTGTAGGCCTTTGTTGGCCGAGCAATCTCGAATTCTGATCTGAAATCAACGTCAACTAGCACCCGCTTGTTCCCAATTATCACATCAATGTATTCATACTCTCCTGCAGAACGTGAAAAATTAAAAATATCAACGATTTTATATTAACAAAGACACACAGACATTATAATAATACATAATATGAAAATTTTTATATTAATTTCGTACAGTTCCTTATAGGAATTTTCCAGATAGAGCTAGTTAATTTTCTCTAGCTGAAACACTCGTGTTTCCCAGCAACCAAGCAGGGAATTAGAGAGAGAAAGTACCGGCTGGATAGAAGGGAGATTTTTCCCAGCGAGATTTGCAGACGGAAGCGTCGTATCCGAGAGCCAACAAACCCTCGGTAACGACCTTTCTGCAGTCACCGTCTTTGCGTTTGCAGATTATCTTGTTCTTCTCAACGATCTTGGCGGTGTCAGCTAGCAAATTCCTCTCGCACACGTTCTCACATGTCACCACACCCTGTCCAATATCACCACAATACTCATTTCAATTTCGAAACCAGAAAACCGTGATTCTCTCTTCTTTCTTTTGAAAAGCTTCTTAAATTATCAATCGATACTCTAAGCTATTAGTACCTTGAGGATTTCCAGAGCTTCGCCGGCGGAAGGATGGGTTGATTCGCCGCTTTCGGCGTCAGAACCGTCGTCGCAGTTGCCATTGAAGCAGTTGCAGCGGTTACGGGAACACCTGACGGAAACCGAGTGCTTCTCGTGATTCTCTTCCATGAAACTCTGCACCATTCTCGCCAGACACACCGAGCTCGGTTCCAAATCGGCGCATCCGTTGCCGGGGCCATCCTTGCCGGAATGCGCCTCCTCGCCGGCGATCTTCTCCGCCGCCGGGCTTCTGAGAACGCCGGGGAACTGGCGCTCGAAGAGCCGCTTCAACCGTGACTTGGCAACCGGCTTGACCAGCTCCAGCCTTGTCCCCTCTTCACCAACGTCGGAATCAATCGGCTGAATCTTCATCGCAAAAGGCATGACGAAGACGGCGATGAAAATGATTATGAAGATAACGATGGCTCCAACACAGAATCACAGTCTCTCTCACTTCGATTTCTGAAGCTCGAGCTTGATTCTTAAATTGCGAGTCAGAAGACAGAACAATGTAAAAAAGCGAATTGAATCTCTGAAAATTCTGCAGAAGCAGAGACAACACCGCTTTTTCTCGATTATCCGCCTTCGATTTCAAAATTCGAGGACACAGAACTTTGTTTGCAGTAGTAGTTTGACTTCAAACCAAAAAAAAATTTATGCCAAAACGAAAAAAAAAAGAAATGGAAAAAGAAAATAATTAACAATAAATGCAGTTCTGGGAAAAACTGGAGACACTGAAAATGGTAATAGAACGAGTCTCTTCAATTTTTCTATGGGAATATTATATAGGCACAATTTGACTCGGGTTTGCGAAATTAAGCATGGAATAACTTGAAAACTCTGCTAAGTAAAGTCGCTTTTGCTTAGGGTTTCTACCATATACGCTTGCAGTTCCCAAACAAGCAACGCCACCACAACGTCAGTTTCTTCCTTAACACATCGAGATCAACGGCCACCACCGGAGCGTCCATATCTTCGCGTAGGTTGTTCGGATTTTCCGGCGAGTGTTTCGCCGGCGGCGAGCGGAGAGTTTTGTTTGTTATTTTGCTTGTGGTGGCGGGTTTTGCGCAGAAAAGAAAAGGATAAGGAGCAGATCAGAAGGCGGTGGATTATTTAAAGGCAACGAGCACAGAATTGGGATGGTTGCCACGTGTAGTATTACGTGGCAGGTTCGAGTGCGCATTCTGCTTATGTCTCGGGGATGGTTAATACCGAAAATGCCCTTCTGATTTGGTAAATGGAAGGTGGGTTGGCCCCTTCCCTCCTTTCGTGATCACGATGGTGGCATGGGATAGGTGCAGAATAGCAGACAGAAATGCCTTACCCTTTTTTCTGGTTGTTTTTCCGGATGAGGCAATGCCTGTAGGGCGTGACTTCTTTCGTGACGATAATGCCCCTGACCTGACAAATCAGGAAGCTTTCATCGGGACAGACAGGGGTCCAGGGGGGGAATAAACTCAAGGGTAGTTTTGTCATACGGGGGCGTCTCTGGTGACGCTGAAAATTGAAACTGTCTGCGTGGCTGTCTGTAAGTGAAGCTTTGAAACGGTGGTTGAGTTGGCGCATTGACCGAATTGCCCCTCTGACAGCACAGTTTTTGGCATGGCTCACTGTCAATATCGTGTTTATGAAGCTTTGTGCAGTTGCATTGAAAATTCCTTGCCCTTCCTGTGATTGTCGCGTGAGGTTGAGCGTTGAACAGACATCAGAAAAGAGAACAGTCACAGAGGTAAGTTCACAAAAAGTGTTATGCCCCAAAAAGAAAAATAGTTACACAAAAAATGAGGGGCCACAAGTGGTTGAAAAGAAAAATAGTTAACAAATCAAAATTAAAAATTAAAATGATCTGATTTCTTATTTTTGACCTTGTAGCGTTAATTTTGATTACTCTGACTAAGTATAAAAATAATTTGAATTAATATTTCCTGTTATTATTATTATCATTCAAAAAAAAAAAAAAATGCAACAACCGTTGGGGTGTTTGGCTCGTAGTGCAGTTTGCAGAGTGTAGGGGGGTTGGGGACCGGAGGGGAAAGAGGAAGAGAGACGGACGCGGAATCAGTGATGATACTTGAATCCTAGATGGAGTACTGTTCTGGGACAGCTACGGTAGCTTTTATAAAAAGAAAAATAAAATAAAATAATAAAGGTGGCTGTTAAGCAACGGTGCAGTTTTGCAGATAAGGTTTGTCTTTGACATTGACAGGACCTGAAGCGATACTCTCCGTTTCAATGATCCGTTTGTTTTAATGTTGGGAGGTTAAAATTTTTTTTATTAGTATGAAAATAAAAATTTATAATAATTAATATATTTAAGTATATAAAAAATTGTAAATTTATTTTTAATTTAAAATTATTTTAAAAAATATTTTTTATTTAAAATTTTTTTAAATAAATTTTATTATTATTATTCTTATATCAATAATAAAAAAATAATTTTATTTTATTTTATTTAAATAAAAATTATTTTTTAGAAGTAATTTATTTAAATATAATTTTTTTAATTTTTTAAAAGATAATTCTTTCAAAAATTAAATCAAACATATCTTTATTTATCAATTTAAATAACTTCGTATATCATATATATTAATTTAATAATATATCAAATTATTCAAATTGATAGATAAATTAAAATGTAGATAATATTAAATTATGAGATTATGGCACATGTCACATATATTGTTATCAGCCGCTGGATTATCGATCGAGTAATAAGTGGGAGCTACAGGTGTACACGACCCAGTCTAGCCCGATGGCCTGTCCTGGCCAGAAATTTATTGGGCTGGGTTCAGGTTCTAAAATTTGACCCGGTGCACTTTTAAAGCCAGATTCGGGTCAAACTTCTGGTTGGTTTAACTTGGTTTGAAATCAAGTAATTTTTTATAAGTTATATTTTTCAAAATACTTAATGATAAATTATAAAATTTTATATTTCAATTAATATATTTTACATAACTTGATATTATTTTTATATTAATATAGTTTGTTTTAAAATATATATTATATAATATCTTTTAAATTTTATCTCTTACTTTTAAAATTTTATAATTTTACTATATATAATGTTCATATCTTTATATATTGTTTAAAATTCGGTTATTTCAGTATACTTGGAGTCCTCTAATCTGGCCATTATCGAGTTGGATTTGAAACAAAAAAATCACCCAATCCAAAAATTGGGTCGGGTCTGGATTTGATCCAACCCAGCCCAACCCATCATTTGAATACCCCTAATCGGAGCGAGTACTATAACTGCAATTACAAAAATTTGGTATATATATTAAAATTTAATTTAATTTAATGCACTTATGACATTTAATTGTAGGGTTTAATTGTATATAATTACGTAATTAAAATAATTTAAAATTTATATAAAAATATGATATAGTTAATTAATAATATAAAACTTATATTAATAATATGTTAAAATAGATTGATTTTTATATACTAACAATATAAAATTATTTTATATTATTAATATATAAAAATTAAATTCATATTAAAATTAATTTTTTTATTTATGATTACAAAAATAGTATTAATTATATTTTATAAAAAATTTAGTTATAAATAAAATATAAATTATTTGACAATTATATTAAAAAATAAAAAATATAAATTAACAAACAAGTTAATATGATTTTTTTTCACAAACAAACAAAGCTGAAACTAGAAAAAAAAAATCCTAATCGTCCCTCTAGGGAACCCTATGCCATCAATATCATTATTGCTTTGTTTGGATGAGAGTAGAGAATGAGAAAAAAGAAAATGAAAAGAAGAGAAAATATAGAAAAATATTTTTTTTCTATTATTTGGATGAAGAAAAAATAAAAAAAAAGAAAAGTTATATAAATATAAAATAATATATATATCCTTAATAAATATAAATATATTTTTTAATTAAAATTATATGATAAAATACAAGTATTTTATTTTATCTCAAAATTAAATATTTTTTAATAATTTTTTCATACAAATAAATATATTTTATAATAAATATTAAATAAAAAGTATCTTTACCCAATTTATATTGCAACACTTCCTATTTGTCCTTTTGTGGATTACCACCCGAACAAAAGTGTAAAGTCACACATCAAACAATTTTCTTTACCTTTAAGGCGGAAAAATTTTCGTGCAAGTTCATGTCAAAAGTCTTTCTTCCTTTCCATTTTTCTTCTAATCCAAATGAAAGTAAATACTTCGATAATGGCATTCTCCCCCTCTTTTCTTTCTTTCTTTCTCCCATTCCAAATGCACGCTATGAGTAAACTCAGCAATCCTCAAAGGAGAGCTCTCAAAATAAGTAACACCAAAATCTAGTGAGCGACCTAGACGATCAAAAGCGTTAGCCACACGATTCCCTTCTCAGAACACATGTTGTATAGTAGTATAATCATTTTCTATAAAATATAAATAAAAAATTTAATTTATATAAACTAACCCTATAGAAAAATTTTATCCTATCATCAAAACGAAATGCACCATAGTACTATAACGCCAATTGAAATATGTTCGATATAAATAATAAAATTGTAAAAGACGATTAGTTTTGAAATTAAAAAATTGGAAGAATATTACGAAGATATAATAAGAAAATGAAGGTCGTGTGTGAATAATAAAAATTAAATTCAACACATAGAAAAAACTAAATTCAAAGTTGAAGAACTTTCTTTTTTATTATTTTTTGGTAAAAAAAGGTTACTGATTTTTTTAGAAAAAAAATAGAGGCTATCCAAAAAAAAAAAATATAAAAGCAATAGTTTTTGTTTTTCAAAGGAAAAGAAAACGATTTAAACTCTATTAGCTTTGACCTTAATTGCTAAATGGACGAAATTAGTGGAAATGGCACTCTCGATTAAAAATTTTATATAATTTTATTATGTGTTAATTTTTATTATTGATTAGATATTATGTATTAATTTTTATTATTAATTAGATATTTTTATAAATTTTATACTTAACCCTATATTCTTAATCAATAATAAAAATTAACATATAATAAAATTATATAAAATTTTTAATTGAGATCATCTCTCCCCTGCAATTTGTACTACCTAAAAAAGGAAAATGCTAAATAATACGAAATTTCTTTCCTGAAACGACGTTCGAAGACGTACTTACAGTGCTATTGTTTTGCGTTTTGCATAATAATTGCTTTTTTCTCTTCCCTCTCCACAATCCAAAACTCCCCATGATTGGTTCACTGTGTTTTTGTATCACTTTCACGAACTTTGTTTCGTGCCCACTAGCACTTCTCCCTTGGAAATGGTCCAAGTAGTTTATCCGATATATGATGACACGTCATGGTATGGTCGCCCAGCTTGCTGAATAAGATAAGAAAATATAAAAATACAAAACCCAACTAAAAACGGGCAAATATTGGACCATGTGAGTATTTAAAAACATGTTTTTTTCTTTAATTTTGAAAAAAATGTATTTAATTTATGAATTTAATTTTAATACATTATTAATATAAAAAAATTTATATAAATATTTAATTATATATTATTATATTAATAAAAATATTTAAATTAATTATTTATTATCTTAAAAATTTTATAAATAAAAGCATATAATTAATAGATATAATATAAAAGAAATCTCCTAATTTATTGAACATTTCTTTCATAGCGTCCGTACCCCGGTGGCATGCATCTATTTTCAATAAAAACAATTATTAAAACATTAATTTCTTTATAAATTATTGTACAACCTTATGCGAAATTCAACACAGATTAATTGATCAATTGTAAATTGTATATTTGACGCATCAACAGGCTTGGCAAAAGCCCAAAAAATGGCGATGTAATAATACCATTAAGTTTTTAGTTAGTGTTATATTGACAATTGAAAGCTTATTAATTCATTGAGCAATTTGTGACATTAATAGTGACATTTATTCTAATTATTCATCAATAAATATACACTTCAAGGTTGAAATACATTGATTCAGATATTTAATTTTAATGTATTCAATATAAATTGTTTATATTATCATTTAATTATGTAATGATTAGGTACTAAAAATACAAAAAAAATCGCACATATCATTAATTAAAAGTATAACAAATTTATATTAGTAAATATATTCAAATTAAACTCTTAATAACCAATGATTGATAGGTTCAAGTGGTTTGACATTTATTTGTCTTAAACAAAATCTTGTGTTTGAGTATTATAGGAAAGAACTAACACCGGAAAAGCTTTACCCTATAATAGGTTGACCCAATTTCAAATGAAAAATGGGTGGTTTAGAAAAAAAAAAAATTAATTTAAAAGCTTTTCTACTAATACCAATTAATCACTCATAAGTTACTATTAGATATCACTATAAGTTTTCTAACATTCGACCTTGAGTAACATAATTTATCCATTCTCCTACACGTGTTTTACACCACCAGGTACTTAAAAAGATTAACTAATCTATAATTCAATTCACACTTTTACAAATATTTAAAGTATTTAATTGTAATGCATTATAGAGATGAGATTGTTGTATTAAATGAGTGGATACACTATATAAGATAGGATTAGAAAATAATATATTGAAAAAAAAGTTAGAGCAGCACCCATTGTAAAAAAGATGGTAAAAAAGAGGAAAAATTTTTCATTTTTTTTACAGGTATAGAGAAATTTTTATGAATAAATTTCATGTGTAAAATTATACATAAAGTTTATCTATAAAATTTTCTCCCATTCTTTTAATTTCATATCAAACACACCCTAAAAAGTTTGGATACGAGTGAAGAATTCATGTAGAAACACTAGTAAGAAGTGTACATTAGGTGGAGACACTAAAAGAAAAATGTTAATTAGCAAGACCAGAAATTTCAAAACTAAAAAACTAAAAGAAAAATGCGACAAATAATTCTGCTGCTAATATTAATTTTCATTTAAATATTTTCTTGAAATTAATTTGCAACGGCATATTATTAAGAGAATGCATCCAAACAAAAATGTAGAGGCACTTGTGGTGGCCGAATCTAATACTTGAAATTTAAAAAAAAAAAAAAAACAATTGAAGGAGTCCGCGGGTTTTTATTTTTTATATGGTATTTGAAATATATATATACCAAAATATGGGAATTGGGAGGAATTTACGCGGATATGGGATTTAACAAAATCGGAATTTCCGATTTTAAAAGGTGAAATCGGAATTTGATTAATTAAAATAATATTTTATTTTTGTATGCAGAGTGTCTGAAATTCGATTTTACTACACAAAAACAAAATATTATTTTAATTGAATGGAAATTCCGATTTCACTATTTATGAAATCGGAATTTCTGATTTTATTACATCCCATATTCATGTAAATTCCTCCAAATTCCCATATTTTTGTACATCTTTCATCCAAATACCATATAAAAAAAAAAAACACCGGAGTTCGCCACTAATTTAATACTTGAATTAAAAAAAGGAAAAAAAAAAACTCAAAGGAGAAATGCCACCACTAATCTAATGTTCAAATTCAAAAGAAAAAAAAAATTGCGGCTGCTTAGGGCACCGTTAATCTAATCTAATACTTGAATTTTTTAAAAAAAAAAACACTTGTAGGAGTTTGAGTTTACGGTGGCAAATGCTCAAATTAAAAAGAAAAAAAAAAACACTTGAAGGAGTTTACTGCCGCCTAGGCCACTGCTAATAGTTTAATCGTTTGTGGTATGCTTGAATTTTTTTTTTAAAAAAAAAGGTTTATGGCAGCCTAGCTGCTACTAGCCTAATATTTGAATTAAAAAAAAAGAAAACCACATGAAGAAATTTGTGGCCTAAGTAGCATTTGTTGTCGCTAATCTAATACTTGAATTCAAAATAAAAAAATAAAAGAGTTTATAGGGCCAAAGTCGCTACTAATAATTATCGATTGTTTAAAAAAGATTCGTCCAATTTGTGGCAACAAAATTTTAAAAAATCACAGCAAATTTATTTTTATTAAACACAAATCAGGCAACTTTCCTTCATTTTCTCCTCTTCTCTTCTTCTTTCTCATCCCTTTATTCTCTTCCCTTCTTCTCCTCCAATATTTGCGAATTTGAGGCAAATATTGGCCGTAATGAGACCAAAATTTTCAAAACTAAAAAAAAAAAATTTGCGACAGATAATTCTATTGCTAATATTAATTTTCATTTAAATATTTTCTTGAAATTAATTTGCAGTGGGCAAATCTAGTACTTGAATTTAAAAAAAAAAAAACTTGAAGGAGTTCGTTGCTAATATTTTAACCGTTTAATCTAATGCTCAAATTGGAAAAAAAAAATAGAGTTTGCGGCAGCCTAATGCCACTACTAATCTAATACTTGAATTTTTTTAAAAAAAAAACACACTTGAAGGAGAAATGCCACCATCAATGTAATGCTCAAATTCAAAGTAAATAAATAAAGAAATTTGTAGCGGCCTAGGTTGCCATTAATCTAATACTTGAATTAAAAAAAAAAAAAACACTTGTAGAAGAAGTTTGCATTTATGGTAGCAAATACTCAAATAAAAAAAAAAAAAGGTTTGCAACAGCCTGGACTGCCACTAATGGTTTAATCGTAATGTCACCATTAATCTAATACTTGAATTAAAAAAAAAAAAAAAACACTTGAAGCAGTTTGCTGTGGCCTAAGCAACCGCTATCAATTTAATTGTTTGCGGTATGCTTGAATTAAAAAAAAAAAAAAACTTGTGTCAGCTTAGTTGCCACTAATCTAATACTTGAATTCAAAAAAAAAAAAATACATGAAGCAATTTGCGGCCTAAGTAGCATTTGCTACCGCTAATCTAATACTCGAATTCAAAAAAAAAAAATAACAAAAAACAAAAAACAAAAAATGAAGGAGTTTGAGAGTCTAAGAGTGCCGCTAATAATTACTGATTGTTTAAAAAAAGATTCTTTCAATTTGTTGTGGCAAAATTTTAAAAAGTCGCGGCAAATTTATTGTTATTAAACACACATCATAGCAACCATCCTTCATTTTCTTCTTTTCTCTTCTTCTTTCTCCTCCTTTTCTCTCCATTTATTCTTCTTCCCTTCTTCTCCTACACTATTCCAGCCACCACCCTCCTCGTTCTCCCCCTCCTTTCTTCTCTCTCTCTCTCTCTCTCTTCCCCCTCTCTCTTTTTCCTTCTTTTTTTTTCTCCCTCTTCTTCCTTTCACACCCCACCAACCACCTCCACCCACTACCACACCACCGCCACCGCTAGTCATTACCAGGTTTTTTATTTTTCATGTGTAATATATGTATAAATATATTTTTTCTATTTTTTTAGCTTTATTAATGTTGTTGAAATTGTTAAGTATGTTAACTCTTGTTAATTTTATATTATTTACTGATTTTATTTTTGTTGGTAATTGTTCCATTGTTAATGATTATGTGTTATATGATGTTGTACTCTTGAGTTGATTATGTATTAAAAATATGTTAACTTGCATTGATTTTGGATGGTATTAATATGTTAACTTGCGTTTGTTATGGATGGTATTTTTCATATTTATTGCATTGTTGATGATTATGTGTTGTATGATATTGTGGTGTTGTCTTGCTATTATCAATTTGGGAGGAAATATTTGAACAACTTTTTTTCTTTTTTGCCAAATTTGGTAATTTGCGATAGACTTAGTAGCCACTAATTAGAAAAGTCTATTGCTAATTAGGGAGGGAAAAATCTGCAGCTAATTTAGAGGGGAAAAACCCATCAAAAATTAAAGAGAACAAAATCCGCCACAAATGTTAGTGGGGGACTGGGCCATTATGACTAATGAGCAGCTCATGGGTAGCTCGAAATCTGCCCCAAATCCACCATAGGTAGTCATTTTGTGGCCGATTTTAGCTCATCTGTGGCAGATTTATCTGTTGTAGATAGCTAATTTTCTTGTAATGAGAGTATTTCACTAGTTAAAGATAGAGGGAGACAAAAAAAAAACATATACGAGACTATTAAAAGATATTTAGATTTTTGTACTTTGAACATAAATATGATTTATATATAACAAAACGCTATGATATTGTTTGATTCCAGTAGCCACTCCCACTTAGTGAAACAAAATTTAGTAGCTATTGTTGTTTTTGTCAGCTTAAAATTTTTTTATATAATCATTTAATTATATATTATAATATCATTAAAGGTATTTAATTCTTACAATAATTATCCATAAGTCACACAAATAATAATATATAATTAGTTAATAATATAAAACACTTTGCACAGATAGTATATCAAAATTTTAAAAATCAATTTAATGTAAAACGATGTTCGACCCTCCACCGAATTACTTGAAAAAATTATCTCCCCTGCAGCTTATGAAGATCACCAGAACTTTGAGGTTAAGTGCAAGTTTGTTTTTTTACTAACTAAAAAAAATATGTTTTAATGCTATTTCAGTAATTTTTTGAACTATTTTTAAAAAGCTATTTTGAGGGGGAAAAAAGGTACCGTCTATATTCATACTATTTTAAATATAAAATAAACTATTCTAAATATACAATAAAATTTAAAATAAATACTATAAACGTAAAAAGCAATTATACGGACTTGCACGTTGCTAATAAATCATATTACTTGTTACATAAAATAAAATAATCATATTACTTATATATATAACTGGGTAGAACTTTCACGTTACTAATAACTTACATTATTCACGTTATTAATAACTAGTCTAAAAATACATTATTTGAGTGTGTACATAATTTGGTTGAAACAATTTATCAAGAAAAGAAATTGATTGAAACATGGTCACCGAATGTCTGGATGGACCAAAGTTGATTGAAGGGAGGCACTTATATGTCCTTTTGTCTGGAAATGACAATGAGTTTAGCCATTTTCCTTCATCCATGTAGGTATTCAAAAATTCCTTTCAAGTGGATAATATTCTACAAGTAGGGGGTGAAAGTTGGCCAAACCAGATCAGACTTTGGCTTAAATAGGTCTAACCTACATCTCAAATTTATTGGTTAAATTTGAGCTTGTTATCTAATATGTCTTTTTTATTTAAGGCTTGACCTAACTTTTTCAAAAGTCTGGATTGACATGTAAATTTGTTTAAAAGTCTATTTGATAACAAGATTATGTAACATCTTGGTTGATTTAGGAGAGATATGTAAGTTGAAGAAAAATGAAATGCATATAAAAAATCATACAAATAGTGTAAAAGAAAAAAGAACTATTTCACAAAGGCACAAAAAAAGACAAGATCTAAGTACCAAATAAATACAAGGAAGAAATCAAGGCTCGGATTAGGGATAACCAACAAAGCAACTAGAGCAAGTGCTATAGAACTGATTCAATGTGAAAATAAAACTTTTGAGAGTAAATTCCAATCTCAAACCTCAGTGCTATATATAAGCTGAGCTACCCAAACATAAAAACATGTGTAAAAGAGAGATAGAGAGAGCAAAAAAAAAGGGGGGGACAAGGACACAGGCTTTTTGACCCAACTATCCCACTTTTATGAACAATTTACTAGACTGTAGTAGTTTTGAAACAATTTCCATGTCTGTAGTGGTTTCGGGTTGTCGTATATGATGGCACATGTTCAACCCATGCCAACAGTGGAATCTTTGTCACACAACAGGTGACAAGACTAGGATGGCGCTTTTCCAACCCACGCCACCGCTGTTGACATTTTGCAGTTGATGTGACAAGGCATGTATGGCGTTTCTCCAACCAGCACCATCTCAGGGAGCTGCCACCTGTCCCGGCATGCATGGCGCTGCATCAAGATGCGCTACCTCTGAGCCATCCCCACTTTTGCCTTTACCCCCATACACAAACGCTGCCCTTTGGATTTTGTTCCACTTCCTGCTTTCTTTCCTCCTCCGTGGTGCTCTTCACCCTCATACATTTCGTCTTGTCATTCTGCTTCAAGTGTTACTTTTTTTCAATTCAGATATATTTGTTAGACAATTTATTTGGTTATTTTGTTCAAATCAACAATCTCTATAAAGGTCATTTAAATTTTATTTATTGCTCATAAATTTTAATTAATTTATTTTCGATTCATAAGTATAATAATGCTATGAGTTTATTTTTTTATTAAGAAAAATAGACTTTGATAAATTTAATTTGAAAATTTTTTTAAGAAAATTATAATAACTTATAATTCATTTTCATATTAATGTTCTGTATGTTTATATATATATATATATATAGATGGCATCTAGCTCTTCTTCTTCATCACTTGTCATTCGTCTTGGGCCAGAAGATGCATCGTTGTTGACAATGCAAGAAACACACATTTCACAGTATGTTTGGAATGGACATCCTAATCGAGTATTGGTTGTTAGAGAAAAATCCTCTATTCGTAGCAGGACCGAGCAAATTCCTAATGAGATTATTTCGTACTTAGAACAGGCAAGGTTTCTTGAAGTTGCAAAGCTCGAATTTTTCCAAATTGAGCATACATTGATATCTGCTCTAGTGGAGCGTTGGAGGCCAGAGACACATACATTTCATTTGCCTCCGGGGGAATGCACAATTACACTGCAAGATATTGCTGTCTAAACTGGTCTTCGTATTGATGGGATGGCAGTTACTAGCAATACTTCTGGTCCGTGGCAATCCATTCTCCAAGAATTGCTAGGCGTAACTCCCCCGCAAAATGCTTTTCATGGTCATCGATTGAAAATGGCATAGTTAAATACTCACTTTAATAATATAAATGATCATATTGGCAATGAGGTCCAGATTTAGCGATTTGCTCGAGCATATATTTTGCGGTTGATGGAATCACTTCTATTTCTAGATCATTCTGAAAACTTAGTACCCTTAAGGCTTCTGCCATTTTTACAGGATTTCGCCATGGTTGGACAATATAGTTGGGGATCAGCAGTGCTCTCTTATTTATATTGCGAGCTTTGTAAGTGTACGGATTATAATCGGCATGAGATTGGAGGCATGGCTGTATTGGTTCAGCTATGGGCATGGGATAGATTCCCATCAATTGTCCCAACTCATCCATAGGAGATTGTTAACTCCCCACGTGGTGCTAGGTATGACTTTTTTTCTTCTTCTTTTTTTTTGGTAATAAGTTTTCTGTTAAATAATCATTATATGTTTATAATATTTGATTGAATATGTTAAATAACAGATGGATAGGTGGTAGAACTTTTGTGGCTGTACAATGAGACTTGCCATACTATCGTCATAAACTTGATCGGTTAAAGAGAAAAGATGTAAGAATTTCTTATTGATGTCTTTATAATTCTAATCATATTGACTTTATAGAATTTTTAATATTAATTATTGTTATTTTGCATATTGTGTGGGAACCCTATGTTGAAATTTATGCATCATTTCCACCTATATGCCTTGATGGCTCTCATGTTTGGAGAGCTATTGTGCCACTTATATTTTTTTATATTGTGGAGTGGCATCAACCAGATCGAGTGATGCGTCAATTTAGCTTACAAAGAAGATATTCTGCACTCCACCAGCTGTAACAACTTCATGGTCTTACTCTGCGCGACAAGGAAAGTGGTAATTGGATGGTCTTATATGCTTCAGTTATCCAAATGTGGCATGATAGGACACAATATCTGGTAATTAGTGATCAACAGATATGGTTGTTGAGTGAGAATAATCTTTACATGAGGTGGAATTCAAAGCACACTCGTCGCTGGATCAGCAAGGATGGATCATGCAGAGGGCACATAGTAAGTACTATTACTTTTTTTTTTTAATTAAATTATGTTGTGTTATTATCATTTCTATACAATCTTCCTATCTACTTGAATAGCACAATCAGTTGGAGCGGATGCATCATTTGTCCTCTATTAACGACTCAAGCTTTTCGATGGGCGATGTTAGAGATGTGATAGCTAAGTTATTACAGTAGTTTGAGGAATTAGACAGGGTCACTGAACCTACGGCAGCTTGTGTTGAACAACAGCCTCTTGTACAACCTGATGTGAATGTGCCAATACCTCCGACTTGGGTGGAAGCTCGGGGACTTCAGCGGCACAGAAGGTGAGAGGTGACAGAGGTTCATACTCTTCTTCCACTTCCTGAACATGGTCATGGCAAATATTTTGTTTCGTCAGCAACATTAGCCAACGGCATGGATTCAGGTCCCGAAAGAAGTTATTATTGGCCACCTCAATATCAAACAACAGCAGGAGCATCCTCTTCACATGCTGTATATCATTCGTATGGTCCAGATGAGGCGTATGTCCCTTCCACTTCGAGTCCGTCACAATTCACACCACCTACATACGTGCCACTAGAGTTTACACCTACTGCACCTATGGGGATAATGAATTTCTTATCACATGAAACCCTTTACACCCCACGTGGTGCAAATGTTGTTTCTTCACAGGGTATTGACTTGAATGAAGATTTTTTCTCTATAGTTGACCCTGAGGATGATGCAGCTGATGTGAGAAGAAACCCACATGATTGATTATAGATATATCTTCTTGTTTATTTGTGTAAATTTTTAATGTAAATTTTCAAAAATTATATTTTATAGAAACTAAAAATTGGAAAATTTAATAAAACTTTCAAAAAGAAATAAAAATTTTAAATGAAAGTTTCGCATAAGCTCAAAATTAAAATAAAACAAATCGATAGACACTGAATGCACTGAATATGCGAGGAAGGGGGGATTTAAGGCAAAAGTTGGCGCAATTCGATCTGGAGTTAGGTGCATGGATGGCGCTCTTCCAGACTGCGCTAGCTGATCGATGGCACTCTTCCAGGCTGCGCCAAGTGGGTGGCGCCTCTCCATCCTGCACCATCTTGCTGACCGCCTACCTTCCTGTCATGTCACTCAGTTGCTTTTGTTCGTGCTGCATATTTGGCGCATGTTCATCTTGCGCCATGTTATACTTCTAATTCCACCGTGTCAAAAACAACCGTAGACAATGAAATAGTTTAAAAACAGCATTAGTTCAGTATATAGTTTGTAAAAGCATGGCACTTTGGTCAAAAAGCCCAAGGACACAGCACAAGAACCTTGTTCAAAAATATCAGTGAATCCCAAATGGCAGAAAAAAGAAAATGACAAAAGCGGAATCTTAAATGCTATGACTTGAAGAGTTGCTACCGGTTAATGGAAGAGTTGGGATGTGATAGTTCGCGGCGTGAAAGATGTGTGATGCAATTGGGCAATCTACTTCAGTGGTTAGTGGTGTGCTCTTCACGTGATGGTGTGTGCTGTTGCAATGTTCTTCATCCACGGTGGCTGGGCTGCTGGCTTGTGAGTACAAAGAGTGAGAGCACTGAGAAGGAAGGCATGTGAAAGTTTGTGAGATTGGAATGGGATCTTAGGTTTAGGTTGTATTAGTTAGTTTTTTCTTTTCAAATAATAATAATACTAATAAATAAGCTTACTTGTTAGGTTTAACAAAGTTTTTTTTTGCTAATTTGTCGCCTAACTTATTTAGTTAAAATGACTTTTAAAAAAATCTTAGCTCAACTTATTTAGGGTTAAATCAGGTTTAATGTGAGCCAAGCTAGAGGCCCCTAATGGGCCAGTTGGCTCACTTATACCCATATTCACAAGCCCTAGTTTTGTAATTGAAAAATGTTAGACAACTAGAACTAAAATAATGTGGCATGTTTATTAATTTTTAAATGAATGATTGGATCAAATCACACCATTTTATCAAATAACCATCATAATTTTATTAAAAAAAATAGGGTTTTTGGACCCGTGCAATGTATGAGATAAAAAACTTTTGACAATTTTTAAAATGACTTTTGTAAAACTTTTGGCAAATATAAAAAGTTTTATAATAAATAAATTGTATATAAAAATTGCATAATTTGACTTGAAGCTAACAAAATGGTTGATAAACATATAATTTAGTATACGATTTCATTACAACTTAAAAACTTGAAAAAATAAAGTGATATGAAAGATAATAAAAATGAAAAATAAGAAAATAGGAAAATAAATTCTTTATATTTGATGTTCTGTTAAAAATTCAAATTTCTTGTAAAACACTAAATTGAAATAAGTATAAAAATTATAAATTATATAATAATAAATTATTAAATAATAATAAATAAAATTTCTACTTTCAATTTTTATCAAACAACTCAAAAAAGTATTTCATTTTTTTGTCCTTCCGTATTTTTCAATCTTCTAGTAAATTAATTTTAACGATAAAATTATATAAAATTATTCTATACAACAATAAATTATTTGCATAAAACAAACAATTAATTATTAAAACTATCATTTATTTTATAAAAATATATACTTCTAATTTTTAAGGTACGAATGAAAATACTTAAAATTGATTATTAAATTTATAATTTATATAATTTTTTAATACTCTACTAGAAATAAAAAAAGGTCAAGTTAATTGTTTACTATAGCCTAGTATTTTCATTTGTTTTAAAGCTAGAAATTTGAATAAGTCGTATATTGATATTAATTAATTATTGGAAAATTGGCCATATAAAAACAAAATGAAGGAATTATCTGAAGAATATATATTATAATAATCTTTTTTCCAAAACTTGATTTTCATAATACACAAAAAAAAAAAATGCTTGATATAAAAATCAAAATCATATAAAATTCATTTTAAACTAAAAAGAGAGAATAAACAAACACACATATCATTCCATTACTAATTGAAAGAAAATCAATAAACACATTCTTTTAGAGTAAAATACATTCTTTTAGGGATAAATTGAAGATAAAGAATAAATAATTGTAGATATCTTTCCATTGCTAATTGAATGTAGTATCTCCTTTTAAAAAGAAATTACAGAGTTCAAAATAATATAAAAAGAGTCTAGAAGCTTGGAGAAGAGTTCATAACTAAATAGCAAAGTACAATGAAAAATCTCCTTCATAACATCAAACCAGCATCCATCCTATAGAAAAATTAAAAGAAAAAATAAAAGAACAAAAAATCCCCAAACTCAAATTTCTAAACTCTAAAACAACATGAAACGATATAAATAAAAATATAGATTCAATGATATAAACAAAAATTGTGATATAAACTTAGCTTACATGGTTGTAGTCATAGGCATAGGAAGAAGTAGTGGAATAAATCTCCATTTCTTTGCTATTAACTCCAAGAACTCCTAATGTTCCATCTTTTGGCTATGCATGAATAACTCCGACGACAACATCTAGTAGAAAATAGAAAATGTGAAGTAGCCATTGCAAAAAGAAGGAGATTTTCGGATTTTGATAGAAGAGAAAAATATATAAAAGGATATATATAAGAAATATGAAAGTTTATCATAAAAGCTTCTCATGAAGCTTGAAGGTAAAATTAATGATATTTTTACTATATTTTAATTTCTAATGATGTATTTCAATAAATTATCATCGGTCGCAATACTTGAAAAATTAAAAATATATATTGCTCTCTAAGGGCATGCATGTGTGAGTTCTTATGTCAAGAATCAAAATTACTTTGTAAAAATAAAAGGCAACAAAATATTATTCTATAGATGGACGATACTCTAATTTTGGAAAAATAAAAAAATAAATAATATAGTTAAGTAATAAATTCTTAAATAATAAATAAATATATGAAAAAAATAGGAGAGAAACTTGACTTGTTGACTAATATGTAATAAAGTATTCAATGAAAATAGTAGTAAAAGTAATTGATTATTAGAGAGACTAAAAATTAGCATATGATGATAAAATAATGAGTAGTAAAAATTGATTGGACCAAATACATTGGTAACTGAAACTAATAATTATTAAAATTAATTTTATATTATTTTTTAAAATATGGAATAATTGGCTAAATAATGAAAGGGTAGTAGGGTTAATAACAGTTGTATTAATATTTATTAAATTTAAAATTTTTATTTTAAATTATTTTAATCTTATAAATAAAATTTGATATAAATTTATTTAAATTAATTTAAACAACTTTTTGTGGTTGAAATGAAACCACATAGAAATATTTGAGTAGTGAATCATTTAGGAGAGTTAGTGGAAGAGAAAATTAAGAGATTATAAGTTAAGTTTTGAAATTTAATCTTTGTTTTTAATTATTTTAATAAATAGAATTAGAAATGTTTCCTTTAATAGTAAATTTGAGAAAATAATGAGGATTAGAATTGATGTGAAGTTGACACAGATGGAAGTTTCCAGATTTTGAATTTTGTTTATTAATAGTATAGATTATGATAATATTTTTTTAAATTATATAGCATTTTTCTTTGTAATTCTGTTGGCTATATTAAGCTTGGATGGTAAGTGGCACTGTTCGTTTGGAATAGAAGAATGGGAAAGGAAAGAAAAGCGAGCGAAGAAAATGGGATGATTGTGTTATCTAGCTTTTTAGGTTTGGATGAGAATAAAAAAGGGAGAAAAGAGAAAAAAAAAATCGATAAAATCCACACAAAAATATTTATTCGCATGAATGAGAGATCATGAAGTTTGTTATGTAAATTTATAACTTTACCTGTATAATTTTGTCTTTCACCATCCAAAGTAGTAATCATAAAAAGTCACTTACATACAACTATATTTTCTCTCGGTATAGCGTATGCTACCTAGCTCTCTCATAAACATAAAGATTAAAGACTACAAATACGTACAGCTCTCTCTTCTTTTTTTTGGTCATGAATACGTACAATTCTTGAGCTCGAGAATTTTCTAAGGGAACATGACTTTGTGCTTGGAAATTGACATTTATTGGTAGACTCGAAACAGCGAAATAGCCCGTCAATTCGGTAACCTATGTTCAATGGCACTGAGGTAAGTTAGATAAAGTTTCACCAATCCTGCTTTCTTTATTTATTTGTTTCTTTTTTACTTCTTTCTCTAAACTATCTTCCTTTTAATTAAAAAAAAGTAACGTTTACTATGTTCCAATAAAAAAATCAGACATAGATGATCCAGGAATTTGTAACGGTGCATATAAGGAAAAAGTAAATCTAACGAATTGGAGGTGATAACACATTGTTGCGGTCCATGGCTAGCCACCCGATTAATGGGCAAATAAAAGAAAAAGTAGAAAGCGCTGCATTTGTGTAATGACGGAAATGACACGAGTTGAAGGGGTGCAAGAAGCTGCGTGGAAGAAGAGTCTCCCGTGGTACAATATGAAGTGGTACAACGTGAACCTTTTTTACTATTAGTCATCAACCCGCAGGATCATGAAGCCGGTAGCGATGCGATCCAGTGGGTGGTGCTCCAGGAAGCGTGTGATGGGTTCACGGAGGAGCCTAGCGGCTCTATGGAGCCTGGTGGAGTTGTCAAAGTTAGTGACGGAGAAGAGGCTCTCGACGCCATCGGAGAGGCCCGCTTGTTGTGTGGGGAGGTCGACGGTGTGGAGGGATTTGAGGAGGGTTTGGGCGCGGGAGGGAGTGGTGATGATGGTCACGTGCTGGCCGTGTGATGTGAAGAGTGCGGCTATGCTGTAGAGAGAGTTCATGTGGCCAACTGCCAAATATGGTATGAAGTAGATTTTGAGTGGACGTTATTGATCTTCCATTAGTTTTTTTTTTTTTAAATTTTTTTAAATAAAAATTGTAATTATCGAATAAAACTTGGATCATCAATATCTAATTTTTTGCTTGGAGCATTGTATATGCTACCTAAATAGAGTCTCATGCATCATTACTAAATTTGAGTGTAACTCACGAAGAAAAGGTGATGGTTTGATCTAAATCATCAATTTGTTAAGAGGATATGCACCGAGCGACTTACTCTTCTCTCTCTTGCACTTATTTAACATTATATGCACCTCTTATTTTTATTGTTACTTGTTATCACTGATCACCATGTTTTCCTATAATTTAAGTTGATGGGAAAAAGGCTCAGCAATAAGTACAAATAAACCCTTTTTTAATTTTTTGGGTCCATGAAAGATACAATATAATCAATAAGGCTGCTTTTTCTTTCCCCCATCTCCTCCATGACTCGAGAGCTTTCCCCATTAAACTATTCATGAATTGACAGTTAATTCGTTTGCACTAATTTTCTACTTGCTTTACCCGTGGCATTGGCAATAGTAAGAATATTGGACGCGTTTGCGCCCCATCGATGGCAACAAAAGCAAGACTTCGGAGCCTATTCTCCGCTTTATCAAAGATAGAGTGATGGGTTATCAGTCATCACTTCAACTGTCTTGTGTACCTCAAATTTGATTTTAAAAGGATAATCCAGATATAGATGTTAGGTATAGAATCTAGTGGGATGAATTAATGGTGGGTTCCCCTGTTAGATATAAATGGGACATCAATGTATGTTGGATTTAATACAATTTATAAATGATGTATAGTTTTAAATATTATTTTTTAGCTTAAACAAACTTCAAATATAGTTGGATACGATTTAAATATTATATGGATACCTCTAGAATGTGGTCAAGATTTGGCTTAATATTTTTTTTAATTATTTATAGATCAAAAAATATTCAAAAATTCAAAAATTTATGTTCATTTAAGATGTTAATAAAAATAGGTTCTATATTTTTTTGAAAAGAACATAAAAAATATATATGATATATATTAAAAATATTTTATATTTTTTAAAAGGAGTTTAAAAAATAATAAAAATTAATAATTTTGTTGAATCTTGATAAATTTTGACAAATAATTTTAATTATATAACATTATTAAAAAGAAAAGACAAAACAGATTTTTTGTCCAATATTTTTATTTACTTTTTTAATTTAGTCCTTCATATCTTTTTTTTCTTTTTTTAGTTTGGTCCTTTATGTCACGAATCATCTCTAATTTAATTCCTAATTACTTTTTTGTCACGTAATTAACTAAATATGTTAATGGGACATAATTTATATCAGATTTACGTGTGTACTGCATCAATATTTTGGGCCATCTCAGTATTTTTTATTAATTAAATGATAAAAAAGTAACTAAAAATCAAATTGAAAACGATTTATACATAAGGGATCAGATTAAAAAAATTAAAATAACGAATTAAATTTAAAAATAAAAATAAGGGCAAAAAACCTTTTCTGCCAAAAGAAAAGCAGAACAAAAAAAATGCAAGTAAATTTATACAAATTGAAAATGTTTCGTTTATGAGTGAGAAGTTATATAAGATGGAGAATAAATTATAAAGTAAAACTCAATTTTAGTCCCTAACAAAAATTACAAGGGGATAAATTAACTCCTTAAAATTTAAATATTTAATAATAGTTCTTCATCATGAGGAGAAATATTAGTCTTTATGTGCACTCATTGTTACCACACTTAACGGAGAAGAAGAGTGAAATGGTATCATTTTGATCAGAGAGAAGATTTTAACGAAGACTTAATGTGCTAGATGTGATTCTCCGTTAAGTGTTGTAATGTGAGTTATCTGAGAGACTAACGTGTTCCTCTTTTTTGAAATGGTGGGGAACTATTATTTGACTTTTAAATTCTAAAAGACTAACTTGTCTCCCATAATTTTTGTCAAAAACCAAAATGGAGTTCTACTCTAAGGGTGTGTTTGGTTGGGGGGTGAAAATTTATACATGGAATTCATCTATGAAATTTTTACCTTTATTTTTATTCCCCAACTAAACACACCCTAAATTATATTTAAAACTGAAAATAATTTGTATTTTTTAAAAATTTTGTATACCCAACAAATATATAATAAGTTCATCTCGGTAAAAAAATATACAACAATTTCATTTTAATTTTATTATTTGCTCACTTAACCAGCGTTTAAAATGGCCATAGCTGGGTTATAGCTTTATCATGCACTAATTGTTCCTCTTGATTCGTACTATATATGACATTGAAGGGATTGGATTTATGCAGATCAGTGGACAGTGTTTGAAATGGAAATTGAAAAGCAATGTAAAAAGCATCAAATATCTGATTTCTTTAATGACTTTAGGCAAGAGTTCGGCAAGTTTGCACAGGCACCCCAACCTGTTCGTGGAATCGTGATGCTCTTAATATTAGCCAAGTGCACCCTTCCGTCATCTTGCAACATATTCTACAACCGATTAGAGCTCGTTCTGCATTTTGGGAGACAACAAAGTCTATATAGAAATATAGCATGTTCGTTTTCCCATTTGTAGATCCCAATCTATGGTTTAGACTTTAAAGCTACTAAAAAGACTCTTGTATCTGAACTATAATCTAATATTTTTCGAACGAGAAGCCACACAGGCTAATACTATAATACCCTCATTCTAGTGCGGCACAACTTTTGATATTGTGCACTGTCCAGAAGCATCTGAACATAGTCAACACTGTCCACTGCACATTGGTTGTGAGTTTTCTCTAGTAAATCACGAGAATGAATGTATAATATTCTTCACGTGTTGCTTTCATGCAATCAAAGTCATAATGTACTTTCTTTTTCTTTGAGGTCGAGGGTACAATTCTCTTGTTTTGTTAAAGGGTTAAAAAAGCCTCCGTTGTAGATTTTAAAGCATTGCTTATTCTTAGTTCAAATTGAAAAGAAGGTGCATGATACGTTGGGTCTTATTGGTTTGGGACTAACAATTTTAAAATTGCAAAGTAACCCCATCTTTTAATTGCAAAAAAGGCCTTGGGTTAATATAAAGGTTTGGTCGAAGTCTGTAATGTCATCCGGAGGAGATTTCATTTGGTAAATCGTTTTGGTAAATGTTGGTGTGCTCGTAGGGCAATGACGATGTTGTCGGCGTCGACCTACTGGAACTGCATCAGATCCAGTGTGCCACAATCAAGTTGGGTTATTTCTCGTCGACTTTACCGTGATCAACATGGGAACAGAAGAACCAAAGTGGAGGTGGTGGGGTTTATGATGTATACTCACAATCTGCGATATTGAAGCTTCTTTGTCAGCCATGGTTTGATTTTGTTCGATGATAATCTACATGGTTTTGGATTTTTTGTTGATTAGTTGATTTTGGTTTATTGTGACAAAACGTGTTAGGATGTTTGATTATTTTTCGGTTATTGTTTGTCTATTTGCTGGGCTTGTGCCATTGTTTGTTGGAATATTTTTTGAAGTTGATTCCGGGTGCGTGTTATGGATTTGATTTGTACGCGGTGAGGAGGGGTTAAATCAATAAGAGAAATTGAGAGAGAAAGAGAGAAGTGATGAACCTTTGTGGATAGAATTGCTCTGTGAGGCTTGAATGTAACACCGTTCTAACTACTGTACTATGCTTAAATTATAATGGTAGAATTAGAAGTGTCACATGTAGAGGTCTCACTTCTTAGTCTAGTTTTATTTCGACTCGAGTCTCATTTGTGTTTGCTTTAATAAAGCCATACGCGTAATAAAATTTTTTGATGCGTGTTACATATATAAACTTGTGTGCATTAAACTACAAATAAAGTGCCAAAGTGGGAAATCATACATGTATTGAAGGTAACTGTAGCAAATAATTTATATAACATTCAATCCACAATTTTACATATCCCTTATATTTTAGATACCAATTTTTATATACACCAGATGTGAGACCTCCATCTAGATCTTATACTCAACTCACATCAAGGTAACTAGAACTCAAAAAGATCCATGTAGAGACACCTATCAAAACACATGAGAGCAAAAGGAACCTATATCTATGCTTGTGGCTCAAATAATATATAGTTTCAAAAGAGGATGACCCTATATAAGTAACACTAACTAATCCCTACAATAGTTGAATAGTGTCCCAAAAGGTCTTGGATACTCCCCTAATCTAACTCGGGGTTATGGAAGCCATTCGCTAGGATGCTCGCAGCTCCGGGATAATAGGTGCATGCTCACTGCCTCCAAAAGGAGAGGCTGAGGAAAAGGAGGAGCTCGCCTAGAAAGAATTGGACTCATGGATGCTGGTGGTGAAGGCTAAGCGGTGCAACTACTGGAAGCTCCATAAACAACGAGATCTCATTAAAAAGTGCCTTAGGATCAAAGAAAGGACTCAAAATCGAAACTACAAACGAACACTGGAAAAATATGTATAGTCGGAAATGCAAGCTAGCCATCAGGTACAGAGAGTCCGAGATAGGGTTGTAGTGCCACTGCTACTCAGGGACCTCAGCAAACTAACACTATCACCACCATTGTCGTCATCTAAGAATGACATAGATACATACGATATTAGAATTCTCAGTAGAGTTTCGTAGACTATCACATGCATTGACATTATTATCATCCTCAAATGATGATGATGGCGGCGATAGTGTTGTTCGTTGACATCTCTGCATAGTAGTGACATTACGACCCTGTTTTGGACTCTCTGTACCTGATGGCTAGCTCGCATTTCTAACTATACATGTTTTTCCAGCGTTTGTTTGCAGTTTCGGTTTTGAGTCTATTCTTTGATCCCCACACACCTTTTAATGGGATCCCTTTGTTTATGATGCATCCGGCAGCCGCACCACCTTAGCCTTCACCCTCAGCATCCATGGAGTCCAATCCTTCTAAGGTGAGCTCTTCCTCTTCCTCAACCTCTTTCTTTGGAGGCAACGAGCATCCACCCGACGATCCCAGAGTTGTGGGCATCCTAGCAAATGGCTTCCATACCCCTGAGTTCGATTAGGGAAGTATGCAAAACTTTTTGGGAGGTTGTTTAGCTGTTGTAGGGATTAGCTAGTGTTACTTGTAAAGGGTGGTCCTCTTTGAAATTATATGTTATTTGGGCCACAGGCATAGGTATAAGTTCCTTTTGCTCTCATGTATTCTGATAGGTGTCCCTATGTGGACCTTTTTGAGTTCTAGTTACCTTGATGTGGGTTGAGTATAGGATCTAGATAGAGGTCTCACATCTGATATACTCAAAAACTGGTATTTGAAATACAGGGGATATGTAAATAGTGGACTGAATGTTATGTAAATTATTTGCTACAATTACCTTCGGTACATATATGATTTCCCACTTCGGCACTTTATTTGTGGTTTACTCTTTATGCACACGAGTTTGTATAATGTATCATGCATCGAAAAACTTATTATGTGTATGCCTTTATTAAAGCAAATACAAACGAGACTCGAGTCGAAATAAAACTAGACTAAGAAGTAAGATTTCCACACATGACATACTTCTAATTATGACATTATGACTTAAGCATAGTACAATGGTTAGAAGGAAGATACATCGAACATCTTACATAGCTGTTCCGAGTCACAGCTCCTTGGAAGGTTGCAGATATACACTTTCATTGCTCTCGGCAGCTTCCACCGCCTTTCCTCCTCAGAACCACCATAGTTTTTTACCTACACACGTTCCCCTCTATCAAACCCTTTCACAATCGGTGTATAGGTCCGCTGCAACGACACCTTCGGCAATGTAAAACCAAAGGATTTAGCAGCAAATCATTACAGTTCAGACATTTTTTAACTAATTTCCATGCTACGAACTACACATTCGATGACAGCCATTGGATCTGAAATACATGAGATCCAAGAGCTGTAAGCAAAAATAATTCAATATCTTTATACAGGACTAACATAACTTGCAAACCTTTGAGGACCAACGTATCACTCACCTGAAAAGAAACCCTTCTAATAGATTTAATGCAGAATACTTTCATGTGCTTTGAAACTTCACTAACACAACTTTTCTAGCTTACAAAATAGTGCGAGTTAACCACCCATAGGAGATTTCTACATATGGTGCTTTCTCAGATAAAGCGAGTTTTTGTAAACTCATGGTGAAGTCATGAGGTGGATGAACAAAGAGAAGACACCAATTTACTGTTAATAACAAGGTAGGTTCTAACATGACCCTCATAATTTAAGGGCCATCATGGTCATCACAACCTTTTTCGCTTACGATCTTTTTCTTTCTCTTTTCTCTTGCCACCCCCTCCCTCTCCCTCATCTGCCATAAGTGACAGCTTCTTCCAACTTGGCATCAAGGAGAACAAACTCATCATTTCATTGCCACCTAGGTTCGGAACTCCTTCCCCCACTCCAACAGTGAGCCTCGACTCACTTCAATTGCATCCTCTAGTTCCGATGGCATGACAAGATACACGTCATGAATGGAGGTAGCAGTGGCATTTTTGGTGCCAGCATGACATGGCGCGCGTGATGGACGGAGACATGGTGAAGTTGATTTGCACACTTATTCTTTGCCACCCACTAGCAGTGGTTCAATGGAAACGCAATCCACCAGCATGAATATGGGGTTTGAAAAAAATATTCTTTTTTTGTTTGATTTGGAAGAATCTTGAAAAAAAAAATCCTTTTTTTTTTCATTTGATCTTAAAAAAAATGCAGTTCTTTTTTTTTTTTTTTTTTAATGTCTAAATGAACAACATCATCAATTTATTGATCATAGAAATGGAAGGAGTGGATACATTGATATATTTTCTAGAATGGGGTTTTCTAGGTTTCAGTGTAAAATTAATTATGGACATTTTGATCATATCCTGTTTCATGCTCTGGCTTGTATGTTATGATCTTTGGAACATGGCTTGATTTATGTTTGTTTGGGATGAGTACTAGCCTTTCATTGTTTGTGTTGACTCTTGATGGGTGTTGGTGTTGAGCAGCTGGACGTGGAGTAAAAAAAAGGAGGATGAAGGCAAAGAATGGAGGAAAAAGACTGTTTTGTCCAAAAAAAAAATGATGGTTGTGATTTAATGACCATAAAAAGGGGAGGATAAATGAAAAAAAATGGAGGAAGAAAACTGTTTTGTCCAAAAAAAAAATGATGGTTGTGATTTAATGACCACTATGGTCATTAAATCAATATATCCTATTGTAGAATCCTTCAACTACACCTCATTACACTAACGTACAAAACACAACTCTATATGTTATCTATTCATTTGAGACATTCAATAATTCACGGTGAGGTCATTTTGAAGCTTCACCAGAGAAAGCACCGCAGCATATGCATGAGGGAGTCAATATACATGCTAACCATGTATAACTCGTTGAAGTTTTGCGAGTAGTGTTAGTGAGTCTCAAATAATAGAAAACTTTCTGCTCATGAATTATACTTAATTAAGGGAGTTCTTCTCATCCTTCATCCTTTTTTGAAAAATAATTTAATAGTTCCACCAATTCATACTCAGTGAAAGTTATAACTAATCGGTTTGCCTTTCACCCTCTTCATAGGATCTCTTACTCTTACTAAAATTCAAAAGCCAACAACAACATCGGTCCATAATTTTTTTGAACACCAGACATAAAAGCACAGGACTAACGCGTAGCAAAGGAAACGCCTAGACCATGACCCAAAAGATGGATAGCACAGAACAGCCAAGTAACTTCAAGAGCTCCTTTCTTGGCAAGAAATTTGGCATAAGCATTTGCTTCGCGTAAAATATGAACAAAAGGTATCTATGCAGACTTCCGGAACCTTTATTTGACCTTGGCCCATATTTAGTTCTTCTCTTACGCAAGTACAGTGCCATTAAACTTCAAAAACCGCAAGAAGGTAACAAATGTGAGTCCCTAAGAGGGATTGAAGTTACATGAGTCACAAAAAAAGATTTTGATACTAAAAACAACACTGCCACATCGTTATTAGACATTTGTAAAACTAGTTTTAATGTGAAAAAGAAATGGCATCAGTCGTTGAGGTTTGGTGCTTGCATTCTTACTTAGAGTAATTTCAGTATCCTCTTATAGTTGACATAAAAAATTTAGAGATAAAATTTTCATATAAATCACTTGATGGATAACAATAAACAACAAAAAGATACTCAGGGGACTCTCACCAAGAATAATGCATATCACCTATTTACAACTTCATTGTATAACAGAACAAAGAAAGGGTATCTAATTTGGAAAGGGCATGCTCGAGTTGTGAAAAGAAAGGCTATAGATGTCTGAGAAACTGATAATGGGAAGGATTGGAGTCGGACCTTAATTATAGGGCTATAAATAGCCATCCCTCTTGTCTTGTTCCTCGGCTTCCTTGTTGGCAGCTTGAACCGACTTGAACCACAGAAAGGCCTGCATTTAACATCAACTCATTAGCTCAAGTTTAAGAGGAACACGCCAGCAATTGGTGTATATCCTGTTAATCAACAAGTTACTATTACTATTAGTCTAAAAATGCAGTGGCCCTAACGGAGCTGTATTACACAAAATATTATTATGACAATGTTGCACAAATAAACTACAAATTGCTAGCGATAAATAACCACAGCGATGGACAATAATTAAAATTAAGGTGAATGATTTGATGATTGGTTATGGAAGCACTTACCGAAGAAGGAATGCCAGTGAAGGCAAAGAAACCAAGCAAGGGAGCATAAAATACGCTGTCTGAGCCCAAAACTCCGAACACTGGCCTTTGGTTCACATACTCAAAAATGGACCCTATCTGCCACACAAAATTTATTCACACCATACAAGTGAATAATAACTAGAAGGAAAAAACTAAGTGCCGAATGAAAAATAAGAGTAACATAATAATAATAATAATAATAATAACATGCAATCAAGAATGCAATGCAAATAGGGAGGGAAGTGGTTGGTTACAGCGGCTATAGCGGTGACAGCAGAGGCAAGCAAATAAACGTAGAAGGGGATTTCAAACCCTTGCTGCGAAGAAGAAGAGCCAGCTTCATCCCGAGCCCACGGCGGAGGCTCCTCTGAGTCGGGCTTAGCCCACGATGGTATCTTCTCCTCGGACTTATTGCTAGACTCTGCTGAGCCTTGGGTCAGAGCCACCACCACAGCCCTATGTTTCGATGATGATTTTCTCTTCACAAACGCATCCCTCTGCTGCTTGGGAACTCCCAGAAACGTTCTGAATTGTGGTGCATGTCGATTTCGTATAGCACATATCGTTGATGGCAAGAAAGTGGCACTGGCAGCCATTGTTTTTATTTGTCGCATAGAAATTTGCACGATATTAACTAATTAAAATTTCAAGGAACAAACCAACACTGAGCTCCCTCGGAAGAAAATCTTCATTTCAGCCTTAGCCAGTCAAATCTTATCCTAAATTTGGCCCATCATGTGGTTGTTGTATTGGGCCGTTGGTTCTTGTTTGGTAAGGGAGGCCCAACAGCTACGACCCGTCAAAGAAAGGGTTAAAAAAAAAGGAGAAAAAAAGAAGGAGGGGGGGGGTTTGGGAAAGGGGTGTGTTGTCGGTGTGAAAATATTTGAAATAGGAGTTTCCCACGCAAGAGATGGCGCCCACCGTTTGAGACAAGGGAATTCAAAACGCATTCCATTCCTCATTTAATGATATCATTATCATCCGTATTCCACATACATACTTCCACATCCACAACAACGCATTCCGGTCCTAATCGCTTCGCTTCTTCCACCGCTTTCACTTTTGCTTTGCGGGTAACACACACTTACTGTCTCTATTTTCCTTCGTTTTTTCGTCGGTGTTTGTCGCTCACTTTGTTCCCTTTCCAAGCCAACAACGTTGTTGGGTGTTGGACGTCCCATCTATGATTTTTTTTTTTCAATTTAAATTTTTGTTTTCTGCACTTTTGTTTGTGTCTGGGTTTCATGTTCCTAATTTTCCCGATAGGTGTGGGATATGTTGTGTTTGGTGGAAATCGAAATAGTGTTTGTTGGCTAAACGTGTTGGGTGTTTGAAATGCGTAGCTAAGGAATGGCGGGAAAAGGAGGGAAGGGGCTTCTGGCTGGAAAGACAACCAAGGACAAAGACAAGGACAAGGATAAGGATAAGAAAAGGCCTGTGTCCCGTTCATCCCGTGCTGGAATCCAGGTAAAACCCCCCTCCTTCGTTCCTTTCTATCTCTCATTCTCTTTTTTTTAATTTTCAGCGTTCCTTTAATTTCTTCATACTGTTCAAATGACTGTGAAACCTTACAAGTGATGAACGGAGCCAGATCTGAAAAGGCGTCATGCGCGGCGCCACTGCCCATGTTTGCTCTTCACCCTGTTTTACACGCATGTTTGTAAGACGCTAGATGCTGCTCTTCTTCACTTGAGTACTATCTATGAAGCGAGAACCTTTCGTTGTACACAGTTAATTCTGCCGGAATATGCATTCCATGTTAAATTTTTGGTCCTGGATTCACAGTTGTTTCTCGCTAATTAGTAATTACACAGAATTATATTATATGAGATGAGATGAGATGAGATGAGATTTTAATTATGTTTTTGGACGGCCGGAGTCCCTTGCTGCACACATACATTATCCTCCTCTGCCGTTTGATTCTGCTCATGCTCATTTGCTCATTTGCTTATTTTTATTTGTGTGTTATTTGCATGGGGTGGTTGTAGTTTCCAGTGGGGCGTATCCACAGGCAGCTGAAGCAAAGGACCCAAGCCAATGGACGCGTAGGGGCCACAGCTGCTGTTTACTTGGCCTCCATTCTTGAGTACCTGACTGCTGAGGTTCTGGAGCTGGCTGGGAATGCAAGCAAAGACCTCAAGGTGAAGAGGATCACACCCAGGCATCTGCAGCTGGCTATCAGGGGAGATGAGGAGCTTGACACACTCATCAAGGGCACCATTGCTGGTGGCGGCGTCATCCCTCACATTCACAAGTCCCTCATCAACAAAACCTCCAAAGAATGAAAGCCCCTTTGTGCTCTTCTAATTTAATGTGCTTGTGTTTATTGAGCTAGACTAAGACTCTGTTTGTTTATCATGACTTTATTACAGTGGCGGTAGTGTAGGGCTTTTTTTTATTTTTATTTTTTAATTTTTGTTAACTGTTTCTTCAGACTGAGATGTTAGTGTGTAAATGGTCATATTCTTATGTGATCTTTAGCTGTTTTAACTTGTTTGCCCTATTCCTAGGTTGTAATGCTGTTGGATCCTTGTTGAACAGTGGTTTCTTTTAGGTGCAATGTATGCGGTTTAGTTGTTTTTACTGGCCATTTATGTCACAGATCTTTGCTTTTGTTCTAATCTTTACGATGTCCAGTGCTCTGTTTGGTGATCAGTGTTATATGTATATAGCTTCTATGCACAATCGAAGACACCTTAGAGGCTTAGACTCAAAATCATTTAACTTTTTTTATTTTATCAATATCTTACTTCTTACCTCATATTCAAGCAGTGTCTAGACAATATCAAAATAATATGTATATATAACATTTCACAATCTTTTTGCCATGGTATGTTTTGGGCCGCTAGTGTGCCAAACCTTAAATTTTAGTCGTTTGGGACAGTTCGGTGTACTTTTGGGTAAAAAAAAATTATAGTTCAGATTTACATAAAAATCAGAATATGTTTTTAAAATTTATCTATTAATTGTGTAATGATAGTGATACCAAACTCAAAATTAAGTAATCCAAAGTAAACAGTGGATAAAAAAGCATTACAAATGCCTCTCAAATCTCAAACATAACCCAGCAGTGCTTTATTATTTGTTTACGATGTTTCTTATAGTTGTGCTTTCTTTTCCGATAAGATAATCGGTGGCGGCAATAAGTTAGTCCAGATTGAGGTCCAGCGAAAAAAAAAAAAAGTGTTTTATTTTAGTTAAAATAATATCTTATAAAGTAAAAATGTCAAAATACAAATAGACACATTTTCTTTTTTCTGGAAGTCCTTAATAATTTTTCTTTAAATACTTTTGACGAACCAATATCTCATTTATACCAAGTTTGACTTTTTTTTAACAAGGTTATTCCGTGGAAAATTAAATAGATATCGATTATACATAGTTCTTAGTTCGAATAAATATAAACCTCTAAATATAAGGCTTTGCTAGGCTTTTCAGATGAATTTTTTAAATTTAATATATGTTGTATTTAGTTCAATTTATTTATACAACTTGTCAAAAAAAAAAATTATACAAACATGTACTAGGTGTTGGGAGATCAATAGAAGAAAAAATATGTCATAGAACAAGGTAATTGTCTAGAATTTAGTTGTCAGTTGTCAAAATGGTATAGGGTAATTATTGATCTTTAAATGAATAAGTTTGTTTATTTTGTATTTATCTACCAACCAATATTATTTGATTTGAGCCGAGTTGACCTATCTTGAGAGTAAGTTTCTTCTAACACTATTTTTTTTTTTCAAATTCAAACTTTGAGATTTCATTTAAATGCAACAAATATCGAATTACTTTGAATCAATTAAATGTTGGTTCCTTAGATGAATAAGTGGATCTATGTACTTTATTTCATCTAAAATTACAATAACTTTTATCAAAAAAATTTAGCAATATTTTTTTGTTGTGTAGATTGTTCAAATAAAAATCTAGAGTAAATACACAATTTAGCCCCTGAAGATTGGTGTGACATTAATTTAGTTTCTAAAAGATTTTTGATATTACTTTAGTTCTTAAAAGATTAAATATAATATCATATTAGTTCCTAAAATTTTTTTACATCAAGTAACTCCTTAAAAGTTAAAATGTGATATTAAATAGATCCTTAAAAATTAAAATATGACATCACTTTTGTCCTGTCCTTTTGAAAGAAGTTTAGGGATTTATTTGATATCATATACATCTTTTAAGGACTAAAATGATGTCATATATTAACTTTCAAAGACTTATTTGATATTAAACAACTTTCAAAAACTAATGTGATATCACATGTTAAATTTTAACAACCTATTTTATATCAAAAATATTTCAGGGATTAAATTGATATCATCCAAATATTTTAGGGCAAAATTTCATATTCACTCAAAAAATCTATTATTATACCTTTTATAGGGTGTGTTTGTTTAAAATTTTTTGGGCAGAAGATTACTTTTTTCACTAAAAAAAATCAAATTTTATATATTTAGATACTTTTTTTAAAAATAATTAAATTCTCAAAAAAATTTGTTTTCAATTTTTTTGTAAAAATTGAAAAGAGTAGCGTCTGAAAAAATAAATTTTCAACTTTTTCAAATATATACAAAATTTAAAATTCAAAATCATTTTTTAAAAAAATCTAAATCAAACGCGCTCATAATCTCCATGGGAACTCAACTTGTGACTTAGAGAAGTACATTACTAGAACAACATATTGGAGTATCTTATGAGAACCGCAAGCCAACACAAGAAGGCATCCAATAGCCAACCTAACACCTAGTACCAGAATCCGGAGCATGAACTTTGTGTGAATATGCTACTCATGCACTCTTTGTTCTCATATTTATAAGCATCTCTTACCCCTTCACCTTTGAACCTTTTACAACAATAAGAATTATCGGTTTGTCTGTCACATGAAACTCCTAACACAAATGGAAGCAAAACTTTTTGCATACAACAAGAATCCAACACTGACTTCAACCCAGTGGAAGCTGATCCAACGTAAACCAGAACCTCCTTCAGTGGTAGCAGTGCTCACAAGGCCTTCAGATGACATTGCAGCACGAGAAGCAACAAAAACTAATCATGTCTACAAAGATAACTGGTTTGATCGCCTAGCCATAAACCATCTTTCAAAAAGCGTTCAAGCAGCTATAGGTTCATTCCCTTTGTCCCTTTATTGTAAATTTTAATTCATCTAGGGGAGAAGTTCTATATTACCCTTTGTCCAATTATTATATTTGATTATTTACTAAAATAGGAGAAGGGTGGTTTTTCTTTTCATTTATCTTTGTTTTGAATTCTTTGTAGGAGTCAGAAATAGCAAGAGTGGATATGAGAGCCTAGTAGAGGCAGCTACGGTGGCTTCACAGAAATTCAATCCTATTCAGCAGCGAGAGGTTGTTATTCAAGCTCTCGACAGAGCCTTCCCAAAGCCAATACTTTCTGTGGTGAGTTCATTGCTCGTTGGTATCTTTATTTGTTCATCTTCTTCTGCTTTTTCTCATGTCTCGTTTGTTTTGATTACTACTTCCCTCCTCCGTTTGTTTGACATTATAGAATAATGGAAAAACAAAACATAGTGTTAGCGCTTGGCTTGGCATTCTTGGGCCTTTTGTCATGCTTTCATTCTTCCTTATTAAGTGTTCATTAATTTAAGGACTTTGGATTCACTTACTCCATTTCCACTCCACTTGAGTTTAAACAACTTCATAAGCCATTTCCAGGTTATTTTTTAGTTTAATGATGAATGGAATGAAAATTCTTTAAAGTATAGAATTCTTAAGTATACCGTACAGTCAAAACAAGAAAAAAGTTATGCTCTGATTCATTCACAATTCAATACTTTAGCTATTGTGGGCCATTGTTGTTTTCTACTTTCACTACAATAGATGAGGTGTTGAATGGTGAATAGATCAAAACACAATTTTTTTCGAACTCTGAGAGCACGTGAAAATCTCTCCTTAAAGTTATTGTTTTATAAGTTAAGAATTGCTTTCTTTAGTTGTTTACTACGGGTGTGTTATTTTCTGTCAAAAAGATTCTTATGCCTCGTTTAACTTTTTGCTCTTTTTTGCTGGACTTCTATTCATAGTGCTTCAGCATTGTAGCTTTCAGCAATGAATGTTTTGTAATGTATGACTAATGGCAGATACGGACAGTGCTACCACCATCTAAATTTACAAGGGAATTTTTTGCCGCTTTCACCACTTGGTTCTTTGCTTGGTTAGTTGGGCCCTCAGAGGTAAACAACTGAGACTGTAGTTTGTATTACTTTGATGTCATTGTGCGTTATAAGCTAAAAGAATCCAAATTTGCATACCCTCACAAGTCACAAGGGAGCTCATAGTAAAACGGGTGAACTATGCCTTCCACTAGTGATAAGACTGAATTTACGATTTGCTAGCTTGTTGGTCATGAGCCATGACTAATGAGTCTAGTGACCTAATTAATGGAATCCACTAAATGATTCAACTCTCATGTGTTGACAGAAAAAAAATCATTAGAGGAAATTATTAGAATACTGGAGATGGTTACTGTAACTGGCAAGTCTGAAAGTATGATCAGCAAAAATCATCAGGGTCCTGTTCATACACTATAGAGCATAGAAACACACACTTTATGCAAATGTATAACAGAAAAGTGGTAAGAAAGATACATGCGTGGTATCAGAGCAGCTGTATCTAAATAGGATTAGGATGTATGATTTGGGAAGAAAACCCAATTTGCCTAACCTGAAAAGACTTAGAATTTGGAGATTATCCCATTTCATTGTTGGATTTTGGAACACTGTTATCCTGGCCATTAATTTGTCTCCACAATTAGCGTGCAATGCTGCAATTTCATTGGCACATATTGCCCCCACTCCCCCGTTTCATTAGCAGGCAAGTTGAATTGTTGATCTGGATCATCATGCTATTAACTTGTCGTTGTATTATAAATATAAACCACTAGGTTGTCACTACATTAGGTGATGCGGTGTGCAATTTAAATCCTTGTTAAGATCATGATTCATTCAAATGGATATTGTCATATTAAATAGAGTACAATTGTAGCATATTTATTTCATCAATGTTGACAAAAAACATCCTGTGGCCCGAGATTTATCACGGTGTAAGAATCAACCTTCTATTCGGATAAAAAGTTGACATTTGCTTCTTATCCTAATCTTCAGGCAATATAGATAAAGTAATGTTATATGGGGGGGGGGGGATTATTAGTCAGAACTATTGTTAAAAGTTTATCAAAATTTAACGACAGTAGTTGGATAAATTAAAAGAGTAAAAATCACTCGTCTATTTAATAATGATATTGCTTAGTGCAAATTACAAATTTGTGCTTTTAAATGAATAGTAGAGGTGGAAATCGCTTTTTACTTTTTTTTTTTCGTTGTGTGATTTTCATTTTTGTCATCTATGATTTTCATCTTCACACTATTTTAATAGGGAAACAATTTTCGCAACACATTCATAACTTTTCTCTCATATTAAATAGCAGTAATTTTGTCTATTTAAAGATTAAAAACAATACCATATCATTTTGACAAAAATCACGGTAAAAAAATTTATCTAGTATTTTTTATATAGATATGGTTGAATCTATAACAAAACGCTGTCGTTATGAATTTTAGAATACATGAAAACAAATAAGGGTTAAATAAAGTCTTTTTACTTCTAAAATTTTTTTATTAAGTTTTATTGTTTTAAAACTATAATTGGGTTCCTATAGTTTTAGTTTTAAAAGTATTTTAGTTAGGACGCAATAAAATAGATTGAGGCACTTCATTGAAAATGTTTTTAAAACTATAAAGTTCAGTTATAAATTTTAAACCATAGATATTTATTTAAAAGGCCCATGAAACTACAAATAAATAACCTAATTGACCCATGAATGCAGGCATCCTTTTACTTTCCAACTTATGATATAAAAATGAATCTAAAATGATTAACATCATTAATTTCACCATGACAAGGTTAGAGAATCGGAGGTCAACGGGAGAAGAGAAAAAAACGTAGTCCACATCACAAAATGCAGGTCAGTTTAGTTTTCTTTTCCGTTTTCAACTATACATTTAAAAAAAAAAAAGTGGTCCAATTCACCAACCTAAGACACATTTTGGCCACCCATAATCTACTACCGTGATTGTGCTTCTTCCACATCCCATTCCCTACTCCCATAATGATTGTCATGATGATAACCATCAAATTTATTGTCAATACTAAAATCATGATTGTTATATCCATCATTCTCATCATTTGACCCAAGCAACCTAACTTCTCCCTCACCCCTCTTGTAAATTTGTTTAATAACAACATGTGCAGGTTCTTGGAGGAGACAAATTGTGTAGGGATGTGTATTAACCTATGCAAAATGCCATCTCAGTCGTTTATAAAGGACTCTCTAGGCATGCCTGTTAACATGGATCCTAGTAAGTATCCTCAACGACTACTTGCATTAGCACATATGCATGTTCAAATCTACTTTTTCAGGGTACCGATTTATTTCCACTAGTTTGCTCCTAGAGAGCCTATTTGATATGAGAAATGTTATTTGTATTTACAAAATAAATTTATTTTGGACATTAAGAGCAGAATTAGACCTTTTTTATGGAAAGAACAATATTTAATAGTTAACTTTATGCATAGAATGAGACAAGAAGATGTCGACCGTGTCTATTTATTTGAGAAGATAATAAAAGGGAAATTTTAATTTTGTGGATTGGTGATACGAGATAATAAGAGGTAAGAGGTTAACTTACATTTGTTGTGAGGGATTAACTATTTACTTTACTGTGAGAGGTTGAAAAAGGTAGTACATTAGAGTATAAAAGAAGCCAAAAAATTAGCGAGAAATCTTTAGATGCTCTTAGAGCACTTGACATATTAGCTATTATATAAAAATATATAGAAATTGGGGGATAATGATGACTTACAAAACTGCTATATTAAATCATGAATGATATAAAACAAAACTTTTTTCTTTGAGAGCATCTAAAAATTTCTCAAGATTAACTTCTTTAAAAGGCAAGAGTAGCATTTTTTTTTAAATTCAAAGAATGACAATTGACAATTAAGGTGAACAATGGCCAACTAAGTTAGCAATAAGACATCAAAAAAAAAAAATACAAAAAAGAACAACAATGTAAGTACAAAAAAATCTTATAGGGAGCCAAGTTAAAGAAAAATAAAATTTTTCATAAAAGATTCAATTGTTGGGGAAGGTTGAGCTGCCTTAGTAGAGATATAAAGAGAAAGAAAGACACAATGTTGATAAGTGTTAAAAAAAAAAAAGAATAATGAACCCACTATTATTGTGTCTTTCTTTCTTCTTATATATTCACAATAAATCTAGTACAAAATAACATTTCTCATTTAATATCTTGAGAGGATTTATTTAATTTTTCAGCAAGGAAAAAAGAAACCAAAAAAAAAAAAACAAAAATTTGATATGTATGTATCTCATGCCAAAAAGAGTGATGTCGTTTAAACATCACAATTCAACGTTAATTACAACACATCATTCGCTTAAATACAATTATATCAAATGACAATTGTATAATATACAAATGACAATTACTCACATAAATATATAATATATTTATCTTATAATACAATTGTATCTCAATATTCTGTTATAATTTCACATAAGTATACAGTATGTATATGATATTTATACATTTCCTTGTTAAAAATGTCATCACTTCATGAAAAAGGTCGATAGTGCTACAAAAGAAGCATCCAAGACTATCTTCTTTTAGTAAGCCCACCAAAAAATGTGAACAAGAAACAGAGTTTTTCATACTTAAAAGTGTATTTCGGCCTCTACAAGCCTCCACTAGATTGTGGAGGCCAGCCTCATCATTTCAATGGAGGACCCCATGCATATACCACTCAAGGATGCAAAATTTCAAATAAACCCGTCCAAAATCAGTGAGGCTCGAGAAAACCAGACTACAGATAAATAAAATGTACAGTGCATGCTTTCATAAAAGGAAATTTCACCTAAATAATAACCATAAGTTAAACTTCATAGATAGTGTTGTTTTCCATGAATGACATCTTGATTCTCATGAACGCACCATCAAATATGACTTCTGTTCACCAAAAGCAGTGTAATTGTATCATGATGACAGTGTCAAGTGTCAACATTATACAAGAGCCATTTCTGTATATGCAAATTAGTTGCTCAAATGTACAGGATCCCATAATGGACAATAGTAAATAAGGGAAGTTCCCATGATTAAACGATTAAATAAACCCAATATTTTATATATCCAGTCTAATGGTTTTATTCATTTTTGGAGCTGCAGATTTTGATGACATGAGTTGTGAGATGATATTTGGGCAGGATCCTCCGGCATCAACTGATGATCCAGCACTAAAGCAACCATGCTATAATCTATGTACTAACTTTTCTTTTTTATTTTTTATTCTATGTACCAACTTTATTGCAAGGTTATTCACATTCAATCATTCATTTACATGCCAATTTTATCTTTTAAATTTTGGGGAGCTAGCAAACTGTGTAAAATGAAGAAAAAAAATGCCTCCAGATTATTATACCTGCTCAGAGACATGCTTTGCCACACTAACACCAGATTTTATTTCGATCTGCGAAGTGACGAAATGATTTAAGAAACCTCAGAAAATGGCATAAGTAAAACATTATAATTTAAATTAAAAAAAATTATAACTTATTACAGAAAGTCGAATGTAACTAACATTGAATGTTCATATATCATGCAGGCAAGGCAAAGAAAAAGCATGGAACGAACTGCCTCAGTTAATGCAGACGGTATGTATGGAAGGAGTAATATTAAGGGGGAAACAAACATCATTCTATACTGACCACTAATAGTTACATGAATCTTCCTAGTTTAATCTTTGGGGATATCAACTTGTTTATCTGCAGTTTTCTGCAGAAAAACTAAGAATGTTGTTGTCCACTTGCCAAATTCGGAGTTGAATCAATCTGAATATTAGTAGCAAGTGGCAACTACATAATTTATAAGTAACAACTCTCCCTCCCCTCCTCCAAAAGAAGCATTAGATTCTGCCCTCAAAACTTAGACAGCTACATCAAAAGCGTCCTTTATTTATAGAAAAAGGCCATTTCTACAAAAAGATTTTCGTATATGTTTCACAGTCATCATTGAATTAAACAAAGTAATATGACTCACCTATCTATTTAAGCATCATAACCATGTCACATTATTTTGACAAACAAATTACAAAAATTCTAACAATAGTAATTTTTTATTTGTTAATGTATTTCTTACTTTAACCATCCATATGTATATATGTCTTCCCTATTTTTTATTGAAAAAGCAAATAATTTACCTTTTGTGGGGAGAAGTGGTTTGACTCAAGATTTGTTGTAGGCTTTCAGGTCAGCAAGGATGCAACAAGCGTGTCGCCCACATTGTGTATGCGTCCAAAGCTGAGGTTCATCAGCTCATTATGAAAACAACAGAGTGCTCTAACGCACTTAGAACCAATCATTTGCAAGTGGATTTCCATCATTTTAGTAGCTTGAAAGTCGTTTTCAAATATGTAAACTCAGAGGGCCAAAGGTTTTATTTATATGATGATAGGAAGCCACTCTATCCAATGTTTTCCGCCCTTTCCCTATCATGTAATATTATAGCACACGATGATAGTTTTCAATAGAAAATTCTATTAACCAAGCAAATTGGACACTCTTTTCCCTGCAACGATTTTCAAGACTTGGATTCTTGGACTGAGAAATTACCTCATCTCCACTTCCACCCTCAAGTTAAACGTGAGAAACTATGATTATTGGGCACGTCAAAATAGTATCTAAACCATAATTGATTAATTAGTAACACCATGGTGATTATATCCACCATCCTGAGTAGTGAATACTAATGCCTTGCATCAGAGTGATGTAATTGGCATCTATAATATGTTGAACCGTCCAATATGCAAAAAACTAGACACGTGGATGGAGCTAAGAAAGTGGGAGAGCACCTTGTTACAGTGCAAGGCAGAAGACCATCTAATGACACAACAATAGTACATTGCCCGCAATTTGTTGTTGGTTATAATGAAATTTAGCTATAGTGGAGTAATGCATGTAGTCAATGATAGTATATTGTTCGATAATAGTGGGTTAATAATAGCTTACAATTCAATAAGTATAGTTGAAGAGGTAATTAAAATAGAACACGTAACCATAAGATGAACGGCATGAATTGTGTTTAGTGTGAGACTTAGAAATGACGTTTTCAAAGAAAATTTATACAAAACTTCTATTTTAGCCATTCAGTAATACGATTATTTTTAATTTGGCCCCAAATGCATCACTTCCTGCAATTTCATCATTACTAAATATGCATTATTATAGTACTTTTGCAGTCAAACTTTATTTCAAATTCGCCTAAATAATAAGGAATTAAACTGATGCAGATTTTAATTAGTAGAGGACTAAACTGTAAATAATTTATCTGAGGAATAAAATCGACAATAAACACATTAGTAAAGGATATAAAAAATAAGATTTTCATAAAAAGTTATAATATAGTACGAGAACTACTGTGAAAACTAGTAAGAAAATGTTCTAATGTGAGAACTAATTAGAAAATTTCTTGCGTTTTGTCAACACTGATTTGCTAAGGAGGAGTAAACGAGTAAATGAATTGTAGAAACCCCCAACAAAATGCACTTAATCATATTCTTTTGGCAACATATATTTGATGCGTGAGTAGGCACATCATCATAAGTTTTGAAATCTCAGTTATGCTAATTATTTGAGGTTAGATTTTAAAAGATATATTTTCTATAATTCCCCTCATTTTGATGTAAATGCTTAATCTTTTAACTAAACTACGGATTTAACTGACTATGATAGGAGAAACTCTTTTCTCTGCCCGAAAATAGACTTGCACCTTAGGAACCTAAAACAGTTGTAGGCCATGGCTTGTATTGTAGAATTTGTCGGTTTTTTTTGGTTCAAGGGGTTTTTTGTTTGGGGGGGGGGGGGTGAGCCTAGGAATCGAATTCGATGCCTCTGCCTGGGTGCATTTGTGCAACCACTTCAACTATGCCTGGCAATGCTACTGTGGATGCATTGAATGCATGCCCTTTCCATTAAGGGTTATGAAGATTTTGGCACTAGGCCCAGTATTGTTATTGGCATAGGCAAGATAGTAGCCCAGCAACTAGTTCTTCGTAGGCTCCTGTATCAGCCTGCGAATCTATTGGACAGCGCTTATCATTTTTAGCAAAAAATTTTAACAAACGTAAGAAGGCCCACTTTTCGCAAGGAACTTCTTAGGGTCCCAATTTGTCGACCAAAACCAAATCCCACTAATTGGAAAAACCAGCTTACAATATATCGAACACAGTACTTTCTATATACCTCCTCCACTTCTAACCCAATAAGAATTGTACTTACTCTACCACCCTAAGAAAATCCCTCTCTTTCTCACCTGCTCTTTGTTTTCCTTTTTCTTCAATTATTGTCCCATATTATTATAGGTTCCTTCGTACATTTTTGGCCATTCATGAAATTCCTTTTAAAAAAATTCCCATTTCCACAATTTACACAAAAAATCATCACGTGTCACCTTGACAAATGACAATCATGTGTACAACTTCGAACTAAAAAGCAAAGCAACAAATTCCCTAAACTTTGCTCGATAATGAGCACACATTGACAAGTTTATTCATCATATGGCAAAGGTCCCCAAAAGAAGGAGACAAAGCCTGTGCAGACAACAGTGGCCAATGGCCGTCACAACCAATGAAGACAAGGCCCAAGGGAAGGACAGTCTTATGATTACTTGAGCAGGAGCATGTGCCTCTGCCATTCACTCATCCACGTCTCTTACTACACATGCATTGCTAACATTGTGCCCTCTATAGATAACAAACGAGCCCCTTGTTCATCTGGTTAGTTTCTTTCTTTTCTATAGATATATATCTCGAATTAGGAAACTTACCGCATGAAGATGAAGTTGAGGAATGAAAGGAAGGACAGTATATGGGGAACCTCAATTATTGGACTTGGCTGGGCCTACATAGTGGCAAAATGGTCTTTGCAAGTGAAGAGATATGGGCCCAAGAGGCCCACTACGGAATGTATAAAAGTAAAGGAGTAATGTCGAGGCTCCCCTGGAAGAAGGAAAAAGGCTGGGAAAGCCTGCTACTAGCTACTGCTAGGTAGCTCCCACCTTGTCATAGCCCCACCAAAACTGAACGTTTGCTTCATAATAATACCATGCACATTATTTCATGGTCAAGGCCTTGCCTAGCACATGATGAGAAAATGTAGAAACGTAATGAGTTCGAACTTAGAAGATGTGCATATCCCATTATCCCTACTATAATTGGGTTTAGAAGAAGAAAAGGTGAAGGATATGGCACAGTGAAATGTTGGACCTGCATCAAGTGCTTGTTCTCATCCTACATTGAGAACAACCGAAAAGATGTTTGATGAGGAGTTGCCCCCAAGTAGTTAATGTAATCATCCGGTCACTAATTAAAGAACCAATTATATGCAGCTATGGGCCAGTTATACATCCTCACCTTTTTCAGCAACACTTTCCCGTAAGAAAAACGTAGAGAACTATAAGTTTTTGACAAAATTGAGTTATCAGAATGATATAATATATTATTATCTCTTGAATTAATTGTTCTATACTAAAAAAAAAATTCACAAAAGGTTGGTTAAGGTAACTAGCAAACAACGTTCTTAACTCTTTAAGAGAAGAATGTAACTTTCAATTATAGGAAAACAACTGTCATGCGGAAAGTATATAACTCTTATGTTTCTATAGTCAAATGAGGATTTGGGTACTTCAAATGGGCCAAATTCGCAAGAATGCCTTCTGTTTTTAATTATGACAAAAAGAAATAGTCATCATATTTATTTTATTTTATTTTATCTTTTTTTAAGGATGGTTTGATACCTATAGTACTCATATTCGGTTTTTGCAATTTCATCACAACACACTGGTATGAAAATATGAGCATGTGCGACCTGAGTGCAGTGCACGCCATTCCAAAGCCTACTTGTGATATATATATATATAGGATTTAATTTAAATACACTGTCAATATAAAAAACTTTTACACAGATATCCAATCATATATTGCCACATCAATAAAAATCATTAACATAATCACCCACTACTTGAATAGTCATGCAAATAAAATGTTTTGATTGAATGATTAATCGATATCTAATTAAACTAGTATATATATATATATATATATATATATAGACATACACACACACAAGTATTTGAACATGTAGCAGAGTCAGTTAACCAGTTCACGAAGAGAGAGAAAGTAGGGTCTGATGAGTGATGAGGAAGAGAGGACCCAGGCTCTCCATACCTCCTTATCCTCGCTCGTGATGGCAATTTCACTTCGCAATCGAAAACATAAGCAACTTTAATACCAGTCCAGAACTAGACAAAACCAAATTAATTGGGTTGTCTCCTATTGGAATCTAAAATTTCAAGAGAAGCGTGATGTCCAGCGAGCCAACATGTTTTTCAATTGATCGGTGTATTGTTACTGTCACTAAAAGGCTAAAGTTGATAATGGTGGTTGTGGCAATAATAGCGGTGGCAGTGACAATATAATGGTGGTATTGAGAATGATGTTAGGGATGGTAGAGGTGGCCATCATGGTGGTGATAATATGAACAGTGATTAATTTTTGAGTGACAGTGGTGGAGATAATATCAATACGGCTCAAGTAGAGGATATTTTCTCCATTTCAAATAATATAAACATAATAACTGTTATATATATAGTAGTGTAAGCTGATTGATTGTAAATGAAATGGAATCATGATTCTTTCAATTACTGGGGGAATGAATATTCCTTCATTTATGCGAATGAACGTCCATTCCTTCTTCACAACGACAAAGGATACATCTGACATTTCTCCTGCACCAATTTTAACGATGCAAACATGCATGCTTGCTAGTTTGGTTCTTGATACACTATACAGTAAAAAAAATTATCCTGCCTAAAATTGTCAGAAATGTTCTTTTACCAAGTTTTCTAGGCATCATTTGAATTTCTCATATGTAGAGAATCATTTATCAATAAATTTAAAGTTCAGTTATATTTCTAGTAGATGTGATAAATTAACTAATAATAGATACAAAATTTTTTCAAAAAAATCAATCATCGGTAATATAATTGAAATCCTGAGTTATTGACACATGATTTTTCATATTTCTAATGGATAAATTTATCAATAACATAATAAAACTCACAATCATTGATATGTAACAACATTTAAAAATGTAAAAAAAGTACTTTGAGAAACCAAAGTGAATTTAACTGAAATTATTTTGAAAGTGAAAGCTAGCAGTATTATATTTTTGTGTCGTGATTATAAGAAAATTTTTTAGGGCAAATGTTCAAATTATTTTTCGAAAGATACATTGTCTATCAAATTAGCCTTTCAAAAAAATTTTATATCAAATTATTTTTTTATAATATAAAATAACCATTAATTTAAATATTAAATTAATGTTTAAATATACATTAAGAAATAAAATTTATGTTCATTTTGAACATTATAAGGCTAAATTAATGCTCAAAAGTCTTCAAAGGAGTAACTTAATATCACATGCATCTGTATAAGACTTCTTGGATTGTTTAGTCAATTTCTTACAGGTGAAATCCACCATTAAAGAGTGACACTGTATCTCAATAATGCTTTCTTTAGCATTTATGCATTTTAAAATACGACGCAAATGACACACGCTGCGTGTTTAGAATTGATTTTGTAGAATTGAATTTTGTTGGAATTGATTTAGTTAGAATTAATTTTGAGATAAAGTAATTTATATTTAGTAGTTTCTTTTAAAGTGATTCTGAGATAAAATAAAAATTTTTTACTTCTTTCAAAATTAATTCTAAATACAAAAATTGATTTTAATCTTTCTAAATTAAATATAATCAAAATATATTAGAATTGATTTTGGATCACCGAAATCAATCCTTGAATATGTAAACGGACATCCAAACACCCTATAAGCTTTTGTGTTTTGAATAGTTCACGATAATCACTTCAAATTGGAACGCAGTACATCCATATTTCAATAAGTGAAAAGTTGCTTCCATCTATTTAAGACTTTGTATCATATCGAAGTTCTAACATAGTACGTCATAATCAAACAATCATGCGTTTAAGACCTCTAAATAATTTACATCCCTAATAAGACAGTATGTATTTTACTATTTTTCATAGCGTACAAGCAATCAATTATTCTGTTTCTTAAAGCTGGCACCTTAAAGTCCACAATGGCTGCACTCGAGTTATAATCGTGCCAATTGATTTGTATTGCTACCCCATTATTCTAGTCTTGTAGGACCTCCAGTTGCCCCATATTAAGAGTACTATTGAAATTTTGATCCTTGTATTGTTATTTAATTCTAATCCTTTTGTTCTCAATTATTTAAGCTGTTTGCCTCCATAGCTGCGTATTAGTTCTTGTATTTTTCATTTATTCAGATTTTTAAGGCCATTTTTTTATTGATAAAAAATTAATGATGTCATTCTCTTTATAAATAATTGATCTTTATAATTTAGCCGAGGGCCAAAACTTTAATATGGAAGTATAAGAACCTAAATTAAAGTCATAACAAGAACGACTCATAGTCAACTCGCACGCCCTCCAAATTCAGGTGTTCATATAACGCTTTATTCACGCCTTTTTAATTTCCCGTCCCCAGTAGTCTCATGAGTTGGTAACAAACATGATTAAACAAAGCTTCTTTTTGGTGAGCTGGGACATCAAGTTTGAGATCTTACGCATTGCGCCTTTGACATTTCCATCCTTCTAGTTCTAACCACTCACCACATGCAATAATCATCAAACATTTCATTTTCACAAATTAACAAAAAGTCATCCTTGTTAGATTTGCCTAGATTTCAGGTATAAAACTCCTAATTCAGCCATTAAGCAACAAAAACACACACAAAGCCATTAGAAAATTACTACCGAAAAGGAGGAGGGTAAAGCAAGCTGCAAGGTGCAAGCAATGAAAACAAAAGAAGCAAGCGCGCCAAAATTTAAACAAAGCGACCCTCTTTTCTTCCTTTCTTTCTTTGTGTATTATTGTTCGCTCATTTCCCCTCCATTCATTCACTCTCTCTCGTGTTCCTAATTTCAATCAAAACAACAACTTCCTGCGAAACGCAGAGACTGATCTGCTGTTACATTGTGGTTGTGGTCCCTTACACGACGCTAGCTCTCGAATGGTATCGCCGATGAGGTCTTTGAAGACGAGGCGTTCCATGTCCAACACTACATCCCCCATCTCCACGTGGCACTCTCCCCACTCGTTCCCGCCTTCCTCCGCCACGTCCTTCCTCAGCACCCCGCATATCACCTCGAACACCTCCTCCGACACCTCCTCCTCCTCCCTCTCTCGGATCCTCCGAAACTCCGACCAGATCAGCCGCAGCAGCGCCGTGTTCTTCGCCCACGACGCCTCCTTCCACGGCGGCAGGTGCCGGTTCCGGTCGAGGATCTCGTGAACCGTGTCGAAGATCAACCGTCGCCGGAGCGTGGAGGCCTTGGAGGTGTCGTTCCCCTTCAGGTACTGCTGCTTCTCCAGCAAAAGGAAAACGTCGCTGTCTTCCGGCAAGTAGTTGCAAGCACGCAGTATGTCCGAAACGTAGACGAAATCGCTGTCCTCGCTTGACTCATCCGACTTGGCTTCACTGCAACACAATCCTGCACTCCACATGTCATCTTCTGAATCCGCTGCTTGCTCTGTAATTTCACCAAATTCATTCCTTAATAAGGCGAGTTCTCTGATTAATCTCATTTTTGCAAATTTACAGTGAATCTCATAGCTGGTTCAATAAACGATAGACATGTGGCTTGATGTGTTAAGAAATTTTGTCTGTTTGTGATAATGTGAAATACTGTTAAATTAAGCTAATTAAATTATAAATATAATTAATAAATCTTAATCTCAATGAAGAAAAAGTTTTATAAAAAAAACACCGAACTTTAAAATACATCCCCTAATTTCAAATTGATTTTTATCATCTCCAAATTCTAACAATAAATTTTTTCCCCTAAATCCTAAATCACCTTTATCATTCTCGAACCATTACAATGAATTTTTATTCTCAAATAGTGAAGCCATTTTGATATCCAAAACATCTATTTCTTGTCATCCAAAGCCATTTTCACCGATTTTTATCATCTCCAAACCGTAACAATCGATTCATTGTTCCTAAACCTTGACCCCAACAGTTGTGTGACATGAAGAAAGAAACCCATCTGAATCTGATTACCTCCCCACCGCGCTGCGATCTGGCGTGACCAAGAAGACTGGGAGCTCGAGTCGTGCAAGAAGAGTGCAAAGCCCTGGCTCTGTAGAATGCTCTTTGGTCGCGGGGGGAAATGATTTTCTATGTTTTTTTTTTCACCTTTTAAAATTCAAAATCTAGAAACTAATTGTTTGATTACGTTCAATCAGCCGAAAAACTAATGATGGCCCACACAAAACAACTTTACAGAATAAGACAGATGTCTTCTCCTCATTGGACCAACTTTGAGATTCACTGTAAATCTTCAAAAGTGAGATTCATGTGAGCAAGCACCCCTTAATAATACTATCAAGTATAACAATAACATTAACAAATAAAATTAATTAAACCAAAAAAAAAAAAGGCACAAAGATACCGACACTGTTTGTATATTCCTTTCTGACACCGACAACTGTTAATCACCATCCCCCAACCCAAAAAAATAAATAAATAACAATTTTTCATTTTTTACTACGTACCTATGGGGACAGTTACTATTTCTTATTTCTAATTTCTAATTTCTAATTGTACATAGGGTGAATTGAATTTGGCACTTCGGAATTAAAACATGAAAGCGGCATGATGGTGGACACTGGTATCGAAATTGAGTCGTGGGGTACCGAATATCGCCATCACTACCACGTGATCGTACAAGTGCACTTTTGACATAGTCAATGAACCAACCACATTCATGTCCCTAGTATCAAATCATTGGTCCACGTCGGATTCCACGGGGTTCGGATTTCCATTCCGCTACCGCTGGGAAGTGGGACGAGTCCCAGTTGCGTAATGTGTAGGGTGTAGAGTAGACTAGATAGGAGGGGGGGTGGAGTGAGTTTAGAGAGGACAAAGCATCAACTGTCCAGTAACAGTACTTGGAGTTGGTGACTTGTGAAGGAAAGGAAAGAACAGTTGGGTGCTTAGAAAGGCCTCGACAAGCCTTACCCCCAAACTTAGCTATCCAAACGTCACCACCACTATTAAATCCTCTTCTGACTAAAAACACAGGAGAACCCTAACGCTAGCTACCAACTGAAGTGATGATGATGATAATGACTTATGTGTGTACGAGTATAATAGCATGTCAATGTTCACTGACCTTTGTAATCAATGCACCGTTTCATCACTGGGGAAGGCGAACACGACGACTCGTCCTTGTAAAACGACGAGTCCAGAACCGATACCGGACTGGGTTGTTGCAACTCTGCCCCTGCCGTTATTTCCGCTATGCTGTTCAGCAGCTTGTCACACCTCTCCAATAGATTCCTCCCTTCCCTGTACTCCTCCATCTTGAACCTCTGCACCACAAACATATCCATCTTATTTCTCATTCTCTCATTCAATGCAATCAAGTGATCTTGGTCTCTTTATAAACTAAAAGTAAAAAAAAAAATGAATAAAATCTTCTTTGGATCAGAAAGCCATAAAAGGTAAAGTATGGTCAAATCCAGCTCAATCAAGCATGGTTGGATTTTTATTCGAATCATAATTTTACCCCTATTAATATAGAATTATCGATACCGTATTATTATGAGTATGGTAACGTGATAATAAGCTTTAAACATAAGAACATTAACTCAACTTTAATTTTGTATACATACCTCTATATCTGTCTGTGAAGACGTGCTAAAACTGCTTTCTGAGACGGTGGAAGATTCATCCTCAGCCACACCCATCGCAACCTTCTCCTCCTTATGGAAAGTCCCTCTTCGCATCCTCGGCGATCGAATCGTCACGTGCTGGTCCGGTGCACTACTTCTAGTGTTCACCTTAACCGAATAAACCGGAGCAACCCTTCTGTTAACAGCATCGGCGCCATGACTAACCTTTCTCATCCTGTTCGGGCTCCGAACGCCGCTCTCGCTGCGCGTGGTCGAGCCCAAGCTTCTGGCCCGGGCCTGCGATACAGCCCTCACATTCCGATTATCAGTTTCGGGCCTCTCGCGCCTCGGGCTAAGGGTCTCATTCATCCTACGAGCCCGGGGACTGGACACGAAGTTGGAAGGAGGCGGAAAATCGCTCCCAGATCTTCCGGTTCGGCTCAACGAACCCGAAGGCCTCGCTGGCTTCATCACGACGATCGGAGAATCGTTCCCGGAGACGCTCCCGTCGAAGACGAAGTTCCTGTTGCGGTTAGTCGTCGTTGATGGCGCGTGGTTCTCGGAATGCAGAAGGCCCTTGAGTTGCAGCGCCTCGAGGATTTGCTTGAGCGTGTCGAGATCCTTGGAAGGTTCGTCGATCCCTCGCATCTTCAACCTCCGTTCGATCTCACCGTAGTAGATTGAGACGCTGTGTTGTTTGGCGTCTGGGAAAAAGTCAGCGGAATCGTAGAAACTCTTCCTCTGTACGGTTCCCCTGTTTCTGAGATTGGCTCTGGCTGGCTCTGTCTTCGCGTTCCGTACGGGAAAAGCTTTTGGATCTGAGGCTCTGCCATTGGATGTGGATAATCCACCATCATCAACAAAATAACCATTACCTGATTCTGCATTGTCACGAGAGCTTAACTGCTTTAACTGAAAACCGTTAGGGTCGAAGAAACGGTACTGGTGCGGATGATTCAGATCTCTGCAGAGCCGGGACTCCGAAGCGGATCTTCGGAGTTCAGATTGGTGCTCCAGTTCAGGATCCGAATCCGGGGAACGCTCCTCCAGGCCCATTAGTCTGGCAATGACACTGGTGGATTTGCGCTGCTTGTCCACGTCAGGGGGTGGTGGTGCCGTGTTGGTGGTTCGGATCTCTCTCGGGTGAAGAGTTCCTTTGGCATCAGCGACGGCTCTGCTATCCAACGATAGTCTCGGAGCTTCTCTGGCGAACTTCCACGGAGACCTCGTGCCTTCCTTGAATTCGAAGACCGGAAGGGGAACCGGAGTCTTCGGTCGCGGCGTTGTATCCGGTGTTAGAGGTTGGGTCACGCGCTCTGGGGAGGAGGGTGCGGGTGTGGATTCCGCAGGGGAGATACCGTTATTTTCCGGTTCCGGTGACGAAACGGTTTCCTGCAAAAATGCAAAAGCGGTTAAACGACGTAGCATTAGAGTGGAGAGGTTTTTTGAGGGTGGAATGGGTGAATACCGGAGGCGCGGTGGAAGGAGGGAGTGTTTTGGCGGAGTAGATGCGTTTTCCGGCGAATATCTGGTGGCGATCGAAGATGTGAAGGAAGCCCGCCATGCAACCCATCTGCTTCTCAATCTGTTTCTCCAGATTCTTCTCACGTGCCATTCCCTTCGTCATTCTCTCTCTCTCTCTCTCTCTTCTAGCTATCACTGTGAAGTGTGAAGTGTGAAGCCTCCTCAAGCTTCCATTCTCTCAAGACTCCAAGAGGCTTTTCATCTCGGGCTCCCGCTTTTCTCCGCTTTAAACACCAAGGGAAGACCGGGCCAGTTCTGTTAGGTAAAATGATTCTTTTGCCCTTCACTTCCCTCCTTAATGCCAAACGGATCATGCCAACACCAAAATAATATAAAAACCAAAAAATACATATATGCTGACCGGAATAAAGATTAAGACATGTTTAGTAGAATAATATTGGTTGAATGCACAAATAATGTGATGGATGCGTGATACATATGGAAAAATTGAGGAAAATAATAAAAATATTTAAATAATAAATTTTATATGATTATTGTTATTTTTGTTTAATTTTTTTAATTCAAAAATTTATTAATATAAATAATACAATATTGGTAATTTTTAAAAAAAATTATAAAAAATAACAATAATTATATGAAATCTATTATCTAAATATTTTTATTATTTTTTTTACTTTTTAAGTATATATCGCATTGTTTATATATTCTCATATCACTATTCTATTTAATAATAGATTAATTTTGAAAAATATTTTTTTTTTAAGAATGATGTCAGTAGATTTTTAATTATAAATTATTTTTAACTTGAAATAAACGGATCTCAATACACCTTTAATAACTAAATTGTGAATTTTAATTAATTAAATTTCTATGGTTGGGGAGTTGTTTGGTTAAGTTTTAGCACAGAAAAATAAAAGCGAGCGTCCTACTTTACTTTATACACTTTACACTTACCTAATAAGTGCAGGTCCAGGTCTATTACTGGAACCTCCTGCACCACGGCCACCGTGGGCAATGCTCTCTACCTACGTGCCACAAAATAAGCGCCTTGATTTTTGTGTAATTCTACCTAATAAACAAATTTAGTTACAACGATCAGAAAAACGCATAGCCGTTGATCGTGTAGACCTGATGAAGAGGCAGTCAGCATCAAATTGGGGGCACAAGGATCAGAAAATGTTGGTAACTAGTAGTACTAAGTTAAAGGCAAATGCCACTGAAGTGAATCATTAGCACAAGTAACGAGGAAACAGGGGCAAGTGGAGCACTGAGGTAGCATGAGTGAGCTGAGAGAGGTCCAGCCCGGGAGGTTAGTGGAAGAGGGGAGAAAAACAAAAAACCAAAAAAGAGCCAAAGCAAATGTCCTCAAGTACCACAAGCGGCAGTCTTCTCTAAACATTGCACCGCTTCATTTTTTCAAATATTTTTCCTTAATTAAATCTTCTTTTTCTTGGTTTCTTAATTTTCAAGAAACAAAAGCGGTCAAGTAGTCAGTCACCGCTTCACTGGTCACTAGTCACCAGCACCAACACTAACACCAACACTAACGAACGCATGCTCGGGAATCGGAGTCAGACCATGGCACGTGGCGGGGACGTGCTGTTACACGTGAGAATAAGCTCAGTGCAGGTATATGGGAGGAGAGAGCGCAAATTTTTTGGGTTCGGGGACCAATGACCAAATCAGAGGGGCTGCCACTAAGGAAGGATAAAGGACAAGCCTAACCGCTTACATAAGATTCATTAGACAGAATCATGGGATACAAGACAAGTAATGTTCGAACTTGTCGCCCAATTACATACAGATCATGGTATTCGGTGTTCACCTGTTATTCCCAAAACCAAGAAGGAAAAAAAAAATGCTGAATAAAACGTAGTACCTCTTGTGTGAGCTGAGAGGCGCGCCATGAAAATAGAAGTATGCACATGAAGGCACATTGATCATTAAATTGCTTCAGTGATAGAATTAAGTTAACTGGCGATGAAAAGAAATTACATATACACAAGAACAGATAATAATGGCTGTGAATGAATGGCTTCCGTAGGTGACGGCGAGGCTAGGTAAGCTTCGGGCACGCCATTGAATGAAGTGTGGAATGGAGGAAGGGTAGTGAATTAAACACACGTCAAATCGGAGAGTTATTTCACTGCCGTCGAGTTATTTCACTGCCGTCTTCATCATAGTTATATTAACCGATGGGGTAAATTAGAAAGGAAAAAAAGTTATTTTAACATATAAGATGTGAAAAATTATAGCGATTCATTTCCTATTTAACAGTAAAAAGATATAAGTCCTTATAATATTTAAATAACATAATTGATTGGAAACAATATCTGTTTTTACAGCTCCGTCTTAAGTGTGCTACACCTCAAATTACCCTTTTTCTTTTCTTGTTTTGTTTTATGAAGTGAGGAGTGAAAATTGAAGTGAGTTTTGCAATCCAAATTTGAAGCAAGGAATTCGTATGAAATTCGGCCTCTATGTATATTATGTATTGATAAAGTAAGGATGATACTTTATCTTAGTTAAAATTTAGATACTTAATTTGTTAGATTTTTAATTCTGTTTGTTATATTTTATTCTTAATTTTAGGTCTTATTTTTATCTTTTTATTATCTATTGATTTGATCTCCTATTTTATTGTTATCTTTATAATTACTTTATCTATATAATAAACTTCATGGTATGACTCATATTTGAGTTTAACCAGTCTTTTATTCAAAATATCTTCATGGTATCAGAACTTTTTTATAGTTAACACCAAATCAAACACTAGAATACTTGGTGTCTTTTTTAACGAAGAAACTCCAATGCCCCTTAACCTTGGTGGCTTTATCGGAGAAATTCCAGCACCCCTTCCAATGATCCCTCCTCTCGGATGTGCATGTAACCAGGCAAGAGGTTTGATCATCTCATATTTGGCTTTTGTCATTGGCGCATCTCTTTTAATCTTGTTCGAGCATGACTCACAAATTATCTTATTGAAGACCCCCCGTTCTCTGACTATGGATGTAAGATTTTTTTAAAAGGTTTAGTTGATACTCCAATATATATTTCATGTTGACATTTGGTATTTCAAGATCAAATGTGGTGATTTTACGGTTGTTGGCAAGCTGCTTTCTAACAAAGATCAACTTATTCACCTTCACCGTGATCTGGACTTATCACTCGTTTCCACTGCCATCATTATCCAAACATGACCTTTGCAAGGCGACGTCCAGTTTGAAAAGGAGTGATAAAGCAAGGATGATAACCTATCTTAGTTAGGATTTAGATATTTAATTTGTTAGGTTTTTTATTCTGTTTGTTATATCTTATCCTTAGTTTTAGGTCTTATCTTTATCTTTTTATTATCTATTGATTTGATATCTTATTTTATTATTATCCTTATAACTAATTTATCTATATAATAAGTTCATATCCAACAATATCCATTTCGAGGATTTATCTTTCCCTTAATAAATCTTGTTGGGAGATTTCCCTCTGTATAATTTGCATTATCAGTTAGTACTAGCTAGTAAGCTATGCCTATAAATGGGTGACTTATATATGATTGCTTCTTAATTCAACCAAAATGTTCACTTTATCTAAACAATTAATCTCTAACTCATTGCTTGTGTTTCTGTGCGCAGTAATTTTATTTAATTCAAGGTCCTCATATGGCATGCATGCAATCCGAGAAGATTAAACCAATCGGAGTTTAGAAAGTGAATTAATCCGATAGAATATCTATAATTAACGCTGTTAACAAAAGGGCAACTTGTCAAGCAAATTGGTATTCTTGTTTCTGAAAGGGTAAGCATAGGAAGCGTAACTAACTACCATACATTAATTTGTAAGCCTAAGCACGAGATACTAAATCATCAATTGGAGCACCTACAATTGTGCTTGGTATCAATTAGGATTCTAAGTTGCTTGAGAAAAGCAAATTATATATGATCGATTTGCACATCCTCACTTCAGATATTATATACAATTAATTTCTAGTAATCATATTTGCAGTTGGCTGTCGTCAGCTTAGAAGGAAAAATACTAAAAATCCGGACCACATGGTATGTGTGCTATGCTAAAAATAACAAATGCATAATCACATAAATACCCCCAATAGTACCTTATTGAGTACCGATACAATCTCCACACATTCAACGAGTTACAATGTTATTTGCCAAGCTCACTGATTGTTCTCTTAAAGACCTATCCATAAAAGTACCCAAAAAAGAAAAAGACCTCTCCATAAGGCCTCTTATCAACCCTATGTTTGCGGAAGCAACCATTGTGCTCATGAATTAATTCCTTGAAAAGATGAGCATAATCCTTTTTTTCCTTCCAGTGGTCTAAGTCAAAACTGTCTTATTCAGTTTCATCACATTCGTATTTACTCATAGTGATAATAGAAGTATGAAACCGTATATAATATACTGATCTATCATAAAAAATGTGGTCAAGCTGCCATCCCATGTGGATTGTCCTATATGCACATATAACCCATTGCTCTGGCTTAATGATCCATGTGGCCCTATATATTGGTCTCTGTACACCCCTCTATTACGAGCTCCACCTATATTTCAAAGCTTCACTCTTCCAGATTACATTAATTTTGGCCTAAATGTACATATGTAGGTTGTGAAATAAAATATATAACCCCTTTTTTTCACTTTTCTTCTCCTTTACTCCAATCACATGCATATCAGATCTGTACAATCACTTTCGCCTATTTCACAACAGAACAAGAAAACTTACCCTAACTTCGAGATATATGTATATGTACTGACGTACATGCAACACTGTAGTCACAGTTACATTGCGAATGCTATACATGACTCCAATATAACTTTTTATTTTTTCGGCTAAACTCAAATAAGTGTGCCTGTTAAAAGTAGCTGCAACTGAAGTATCACATTACTTAACATTTAAAGGGCAAAAAGGTTAAGAAGAAAAAGGGAAAGAAAAGTAGTTTTAAATAGGTAAGAACAGATAAAAATGAGCAGTACGTATCATCCTTCAATTTCCCACGTCTTAGTTAAACGAATGTGGTGAGAAAGCTCTGTTCCCAACCCCGAAACTCCTACCCTCCTCAGCTGCACATATTTTAGAAGAATGATATTTGTATATAAAAAATAAAAATAGTGTGGATATGAGGAAAAAAAATGCAAAAAAGATGAATGCTAAAAGAGAAATAATGATCGATCCATCACATTTATATCTTTATCTCTCTTCAGATATCTACATTATTATGCCTATTTTTATTTTTATGTATAAATAACGTTTCTCATCTCTTAAATCCTAACATGGCTTACACTGCGTTTATTTTACATTCCTCCTCATGCCATGCCGTTTTAATTTATAAGTTGTAAAACGATTGATGAAAGTGACTCAATCTGGTAACTTAGGCACCACAAATGACTTGCAAGATTGCCAAAAATTGATGGTGCTACCATTGGTTTAACTATATTGGTGAGGTATTAAATTTGTGTCAAGAATCTCTCAGTAGAATATTATTATTACAATTAGATGATTGGTGCAGAAACAGATATAGGAATGCTGAATCAATTATGAAAGAGGAATGGGATTCTGATTCCTCTATCTGGGGTTCAGTAGTTGGACCACTTTGAAGACTGATATTCCTCTCCCCAGTTCACATGAATAGTTTGTTTCTTTCATATATGTGCAAATTGTTCCCTGTATTGATTTATCTTTGGGCATCTTTTACGCCAGTGATTGCAGCAATGTTTTCGCCTTTAGGTATCCTATTCATTAACTATTTACATAATCAAACCAGAGGCACACTGAAGCAGTTCTGACCTCAAGTACAACAAAAAAGCTGAAATCAAGAGCTCTCAATGCCTACCTATAATTAAATGACTTATTTGAATTTAGGTGAATTTTTTTTTAATCTTAAATAAAATTACTTGTATAGTTGATCGCGAATGATTATGAATATTAGGAATGTAAATGTAATAATATTCTTTGACCCAATGGTTCAACTTTAATTAGGGAATTCAGGTGTAATGGCATCTGAGTCAAAGCAGAGAATCTGCAACATGACACGAATAATTAGGGATAATCATAATAATTGAATTGAAAGACTAAGTATCTATGCGATGTTCTTAATGTAAAAGAGGAAAGGAAAATAGTTGAAGCTCATCATGTGCACGAGTACTTGGCATCTTTGTAATCTAGTGAAGAAGGTTGATCGTAATCTATAGTGTACGTGGAAGATGTACTGTATAAGCATGACCTAATCGTAAACAATAATCAAATTTGGTATATTCAAAAATTAATGAAAACAGGATCTCCGAACATTCACATGCCTTTGCCCAGTAAAGGGGAAATAAAACAGCCAATATATGATGATATGTGGTATAAAGTAAGAAAAGATATATATGCACATGATATGCGGGAGAATAAATTAAAGTAGTATGTTTTTCTGTAAGATTTTGTTCTTATCAACTCCACGATCAGGAAAGTCTATTCAACAAGGTTTTCTATCCTCCAACCGTTGGAAAAATATCTAAAATTCTGAATTACTACCGGTGGCACTAGGAAACAATAGACAAGAAAAATCTCACTAAATAGAAAGAGTTTAATTTTGATTCACTCTCAATCTACAAGCTGAAAAGGTGATAGTAAATTGAACTTAAATTAATTCTATTTATGAAAATTATATAGAATAATTTAATCAATTATTATGATAAACTCTAAAAATAACTAGATAATTCATATTTTATGTCGAAGGATCCTTCGGGGCATAGGGTGTAGTAGACTCGCAAGATTAATTAGTTTAGCTAGCTATATCATTGACTAGGAATAAATTTCATTCCGTAGATGAAATAAAGAAAATGCAGCAGAACTATGGACATGCCTCTTATCACCTACTATAGGGCTAGGTTTGGCTCAAAATAAAAATGAAATAGAATCTGAACTAGGTTTAGTTATTATACAATGAAATAGAAAATATAAACAATTCTCGGCATGTGTCCTCCTTGTTTTCCTTCAACGATAGGCAACTAGCCAATAAAATGGATGTCTGGTACTAGCTGGAGCTTGTTGTTTGTTATACTTGTTTGGCTCGGTCTTCCAAGCAATTGGTAGATAATTTTGTTTAATGAACTATAAACATTGATTAATTTACTAATCCAAACAGGAAGGAGATAGAGAAAGTGATATAGAGAAGGAAAATAAAATTATGCTTAACGGTGCTTTTTACAATATGATATATTATATATGTGCCGAAGCAAATTAAGGGTTAACCCATTTTAATTTGCTTGGGACGCGTGCCAATTCATGTGGCCGAAAGCATTGCCCTTTCTCATCGAGAATATAGCCCACTCTCACATGTTCCTCTCTCCGTGTGCGCCAACTACTTGCGGCGCTTCATTGGAGGCTGCGAAGAACATGGCTTCATAGTTCATATCGTACTTCTTGGTTCATGCCCACACACTATCCATTATATGCTCCATGTACACACACCATACTCATACAAGACTCGTGATGTTCAAGTCCTCCACCTGCTATAATCATATTTATTGAAGTTTCCCATGACTTTTATTAATAAATTGTTAGTTCAGAATGCCAACTCTTGGCTTTTATCACAAATGCTGACGACGATGATGCAATCCAAGTTTCTTGTACCAAATGAGATCTTAACCTAACTCTTATGACTCTCACTCTCTCTCTTTTCTTTTTGTTTAATATAAGAAGAGAAAAATATAGACAAAAACACACAAACTACTCTCAAACAAAAAGGCTATGCATCACATACTGCAAGTGCCACTTGCAGACGTTGGGGCCGAGCTTCACTGCTAAAATTACTCGCAAGTTGCACCAAATATATTGTGTGCATGTAGGATTTTGTTTCTCTTAGCAATGAGATATTGCGGTATATAAAATTAAGTCTATCACTAATTAATGTTACATTTTATTATACGTTTACAATTTATCATTTAAACTTAAATATAATCAGTTGGTGGTACATAATATCAAGCTTAAATTAAACAAAGACCAACTAAGTAATCCATGTAGAAAGCAGAGGAAAAGGGTTCAGATTTATAAGGGGTTTTTTGAATGATGTGTAGGTGGCGGGTCTGCCACTGCCGGCCACTTTACAAACTATACTCATTTATCATCCGTCCGTACTGATTCAGGCGAGGCGGAGTTTGAAGACTTGAGAATCAAGACGGAGCAATAGTTTAGTTTAGTTCAGTTCAAGGACAATTAGAGGAATAGATGCGACCATAAAACTTTGACCCATGTTCTTTCATTTGCTGGCTGTGCACCCTTCCAACTATTGCTAAGTACTGGTTACTTGGTCACGGCCTTCTATTTCAGAAACTTCAACCTTCTATCATCAGATAGAGCTTGAGAATAAGATGTTTAGTTGTTTAATTATATAACTACTACTGTCTAAAATGTGAAGATATTTTCGCTCGATTAATACTAGCTAGTTTTGAATACTAACTGAAATATTATTTTTAAAGAACACATCTTTTTAACAAACAAGAGTTTTATTGTATTGATCAAGAATGTTCACCCAAATGATTTTCAAAGAATGAAGGGAGAAACTGTTGAATTTGGGACCAAAAGAAATGCATAAACCTTGCCCGAAGGCTGCTCAAACGAGCTTCTTTTAACAGAAAAAGAAAAGCGTGCGGTAGAGATGTTTATTTGGTTTAATTTTATGATATATAAGCATCATTTTCATGTCACTAAAAGTAATTTTCATAAAAGAGAGTTTCAGGATACTTTTGATTATAAGACTCAAAGTAAAATATAAATTTACTTTATTACCCCCCATTAACTTGCGGTCATTCCCAAAAAACCATTTACCAGCCACCGTAAGCATTCATCACTGTGAACCTTTAATCTCTAACCACCAAAGCACCTCACCGTTGAAGCAGTGGAGTTCTCGCTGGTGCTTTTTTCCATCACTGGTGACCACCCCGGCAACCACCTCGGTAGCACCACTTCCTTGTCCTAGCTGTGTTCGATTTGTTCCTCGTCCCAACACTAATTCATCAAGGTTCTGTTTGAGTATTTTCTTTTTTGTTTACTTGCACGTTCTGGTTTCGTTTGTTGCATTCTTTGCTTGGTTTGTGTAAGGAGACTTAAGAGAAATATGTGTACGTATGTTATGGTATTTGAAAATCAATCTGGGAATAGTAACAAAATCAAGTATCAATGACAAAATATAGAGACTAAGTATTGAGTGTATTTTAATGGTATTGTGTATAAATTACGAGTTAATGGAATCAATCGCACTTTCAGTATCTTAAAATTACATTATATTTTTTTTTAGTAATTATATTTTTAAAAGTAATATTATTTTAATTTATTTAAATAAAAATTATTTTTTTAAACTTACTTTTAAAATATCTAAATTAAACACAAATTACTTTTTCTAAAAATAATTTTTTTAACTTCATTCTCTTAAAAAGTGATTCTCCTATAAGTTAAATCAACCGATACTCTCCCATTTAAAATTTGTTTGTCATCAAATTGATTTCAGATTGTTCTTACATACCGTGTTAATATTTAGATTTCAAATCACTTCAATAGTGGAACACAAATTGGTTAATGTGTCTACTCTCCAATGAACATCTCTGTCCTCCATTATTTCTTTCGCAGGCATTTATTACTGAAACTACCATACACTGTCCGATTCACTACACCATTATAACTTCACTGCCCCATCAGTCGCTCCTACTTGCCTGAAAGCTCATCTCCATCATATGATCCCACCCTACCATCATTGCTTTTTTGCTACTCCATCCACACCACGATCCACATATGCTTGATTTTTGAAGACTCCTCTAGAGTAGATTTGTCATTAAAAGAAGAATGTAAGATTGCATCTATTCTTCGTTAAGTAAAATATATCATAATTTTAATTTACTAACTGATCTAAACTAAGTGCAACTTCCTTCCTCACTTAAAAAAAAAAAAAAATTGACTTTAAAAAGAAAAAAACTTCTTGACTCCTCTGTCTACCTACGCTCCGAGCACTGCCACTAGCAGTGTGGTGATTCATAATGGTGGAACAGGTGGAGCTGCAAGCCTTGAAATCTTGTCGATTCAGCCCATTAATTTTTTTGGTCAAAAGAATCAGCCCATGTGAGAAAAGTACAGAGAATCACCATAGATCAATCGATTAGGAAAAGTACATCATAATGAAAGGCCTGCAATGATAGCGGCCCATATGATTTGTTTGGGTCAGTTTCATTGCACTTTGCCATTGGCCTCTGTGCTACAGAACCAGGTAACAGTGAAAGTTATCATGAATTAAAGCCGAGGATCTGCTGAGGACTACAGGAATTTAAAGGCAAAAATCCAAACATAAACCAGTTAAAAGCAATCTTTGGGAATGGTGAAAGAGAGAAAAAGAGGGCATTTAATAAATGATCCATCGCTTGTATAAGCAATTTTTGACATTCTTCAAATGCTGTTGCTATGTCGGATGACATTTTAGGATGAATTGCCTTGGTTTGTTGTAATAAGTTAGTAACACTTTTTTATTTATTATCTCTGTTATAGTAACACATTTTGCTTTTGGTCTTTCGAGAAAAATAAAAAATAAAAAAATTTTGCTTTTGAGTAGAAGGACTATGAGCATCTTTTTTCCTTTGCCAACCCCTAGGATGTCTGGGAGAAAATTCTCATTCTCATTCAGGTTTAGTTGCCAACTTTTCAGGCCTGTCCAAATGCCACCCCTTCCTTGATTGTATGCCGTTATAATGTCTCGTGGTTGATTCATGTACTCAAATACGGACTATCGCCAAGGGCTTCTGACTATTATGTGCCCTCGTATAAGCACAAAATAATATGATAATATTCAATTGGATGCGGTAAAATGATGTGATTATACAAAGAAGTTGTTCAATGCAGCATCTTTCCTTAAGAATAAACAAAGTATCCATTAAAGATGTACATGGTAATATAATGTCATCAATCAAACATTTCCTCGAGTTCCAAATTCACTATTATGCAGAAAGTGTAGCATTCGGTTGTAACGCAAGGCTCTACTTATGTGTGGTGCTTCAAATCAAAGTATCAAACATCTACATTCGTGTGGATCCTGAGGTCCTTCAAACCATCTATCCCATAAAAGGTTTACAGGTCCACGTATTCTGTTATCAGAGAAAACTAATGATTATGCATTACAACTACGATGAATAAACAATATAAAGAGATGTGGGTAATGGAAGTTACTCAGGAAGAAGTGGATCAGGCCTACTTTCGATGTTTTGCAGCAAACTGCAGTATGTCAAGTGAAATTGTTTAAGACATACAACCATATTGTAACAAAGCAAGTGATTAATGAGATGAACTTCTAAGCCATAATATCATTTTTTTCATAGCATATGCTAAGAAAACCATGCTTAAAAGTGTATTCAGCCCACAACTTGACGATGGATCCATAAAGTGAGAAATATCTACTTATGACTAGCAACTGGGCCAACAAGAATTCACCATTTTCAAATGCTAGAAATAAGTAAATTCAAAATCCTTATATGAACAATTTATCAGGATTTTCTTATTTCTTCTTTCACAAAGGAAGAAAAAAACTGTTCAGTGCTTACTCCTTGCATATGGTTGACACATTTTCTGTTTTCTCAAGCTCTTCCAACTCTTCCTGCATAGTATTCAAGAAAGGAGAAATTCACACAGAAAATAAATCAGGAGATAAAAGAGATACGTGACTTTTCACAGCAATAAATTATTCGCTTACACGAAAAGAAAACACTCAACTTTGTAAAACAGCCTACCGTTGATTTATGACAAGATAGAAAAAAATTATGGGTACTAATCAGCTGAGAATCACATGAAATTTTGCCAGGAAGCCCGAAGGCAGACAGATAACATACTAATTTTCAATTTCTCTCATCGTTTAGTTAATGTATTGTGATTTTTCTCACTTTTTTTTTCGAGATAGGTGAAATTTCAAGCAATTGCACAGATTCCTCATCAGGGAAAGAAAAAATCACAATTTCGCACGGTTCTCCATATATATTTCAACTTAGCATAGGTATTGCGCAATGAGCTTTCCCTTCCATATCCAATGAGATGATACATGCATTACGCATCAAAGTTAGATTCTTGTCAACTCGAAGGAAGCATCTGGTAACCCAGTAAGCAAATCAAAATGGGGTTTCCGAATTCAAACAAAATCTCAGTAAATTTAACATCTTTACCCATCCCCATGTACAATGAGACTCCTAAAGTATCATAATTACTCACCAGTCACCACCATGACCCTACCTCATTTCCACCAAAATTATGACACTGTAATCTAAACCAACTGAACTGGGGAACAAAGGGAGCCTCTGATTTGGACAAGATAGGAGAGAAAGCAAGAAAAAAAGGAAGCATGAAAAGAGAGGATATGGTGGAAGACAGAGAGAACCTCAAGGAATTTGGAGTCTTGTTCGAGACGCTTCAGTTCCGCAAGAATCCTATGCTTACCTCTTTTCTCAGTGGCGGTTGGAAGCGAAGCATTAGCAACGCCTTCTTCGTCCGCGGACGACGCCGTTTCAGACGCCATCCACACTACTCATAAGCCACAACACAACACAACCCCCCTTCACTGCCCTGTTAGATGTTTGTTTGTGACAGGCAGCGAGAGCGAGAGCGAGAGCGAGAGAGAGAGAGTAGTAGTTGATATTTCATAAGATACTCCGTACAACGTTAAAAATCTGTCCCCTCCCCCTCACGTTCTTCTTTTCTTCCAGTTTCACTTCCAACACAACACAAAACGGAAAAGGGTTTCTTCACTCACAAGCTCAACGCCCTCACCTCACCTCACTCAAGTTGCTTTCTACTCTTCAAAAGCCGTTTTTTTTTTTTATTTGTACACTTGCGCATTCCTCCAACTCAAAAAGCCACCCCTTTTTTCCTTTTATCTTTTTTCCTCCTTTTCAATTTTCGAATTTCAGTTATACTCCTCTTCTTATTCTTTCTTTCTTAGTTTGTTCTCAAAAAAAGATATTTTATTATTCTTTTTTATTAGAGATTAATTTAGATATAATTATCATTCAATCATGAATTTTTATTTATAAAATTTTTTAAATAGTAAATAATTTTATTGATGTAATAATATATAATTAAATATATAAAAATTTTTTTACAGCATTAAAATTAAATTCCTTCTATTTTGTTTTCTTTTCTATCTTTCACTTACAATATTATAATTGAGATTTTTTTATACACATAATAAATTTCATTAATTGAAAATTCTTAATTTATTTTTTCACATTTCAACTTTTAAGAAAGAGGGAAAAAAGAATAAAGAATAGGAACACACATCCATTATTTGATACATGAGTAATTAATGTGCATTGATAACTACCCACATATCTAAAGTGAGTTCTTTGGTGCCTTTGAATTATTGTGCATTTGGAACATTTTCTGTTTCTTACTATCGGAAAAATGACTTCCTTGTAAGAGTGCACCTTAAAAAACTTTGGTGTACATTAGAAAACTCTCACAAAAAATAATTAATTTTAGAAATAGTTAATTATAAAAAAAAATCTAAATATCTAATATTAGGTACATGACGCCCCTTTCATATGTCACTAGAAAACTCCATTACTGGCCAGCGAAGTAGGTTCCACCATTAATGGCGAATTGAAACTCCAAAAGCTCGCCTTTTTCATAGGTTATTGATGCGATTTTCACTTAGAATCTAAGCTCAACATCCATCGACCATCAATAATAATTTTTCGCATGGATTAATGCATTCATTGTTGAGGAAGAATGTGCATCTCCAAAAAGATCTCTAAATCATGACTAACTTCGATCCCAAAATACTATACAGGTTCATCAATGGTTGTTTGCAGAGAATGATGGCTTGGAATAATGCTGCAATGCACCTAGTTATGACCTCTACTTTGCCATTCTCTGTTGATGTCTCTTGTTCGTGAAATAGCATCAGCAGCACTAATTTCAACACTCTTTGTGAGCGGCATCTGGATGAAGTCCCTCACCTAACACTTGCTGTCGAAGTGGTGGTGGAGGAAGTCGGGTTTCGGTGCCAGCACCAGAGCAAAGGAGGGTCCAGGGGTGACTGCTTCATAGATCGGATTGAAGGATGTGAGCTGGGGGTTTTTTCTTTTAGGTTAGATTTCTAATGTACACCAAAGTTTTTTAAGGTGCACCCCCACCAAGGTAATCAAACTCAAGAGTTTAAATAAATTCATGGAGCTTTTATAAACTCAACTTGAAAACTCATAAAAGTTTATCTAATATTAAAATGATCTTTAAAATATATATCATACTAATAAAAAATATAAATAAAATTCAAATAGAACCAAAATAATATAACCAGCCAGCTAGCACACATGAATCAAAGAGACAAAGATAATTCATCATCTCATAAAATAAACTCATAAAATAGTTGAACATTTGAAATAAAAACACAAACATAATATTAGAACCCACCCACAATTCACCCAAAAAAAAAAAAATTATCACTGTATTAGAACAAAATATGTGTATGGCCAAGTCTAAATACACAACTATGCCTATGATTGTGATTTAATTTCAACCACAAAGATCACACATCCAAACTATTCTTCATCAAAATACAACATATAAAAATTCTAAAATAGCAAATCCAGATTGAAATCAAGCCCAAACTTGGACTGGCTTCTTCATTGATGTGGCGAGGCCAAGGGAACCACAAGAAGCGATGCAAACAGGGGACGTGACTCCAACAAATAGTAGGTGGCGGTGTGCAAATGCTTGACTTCGAGCAGTGGCAGCACGAACATAGGGCAACACGAATAGGGGGTGCTTGACTTTGAGCAGCATTGGCACGAATTCGATAATGCATGCGGCGGCGTGATGGAGGTCGACGAGTAAGAGATTCAAATTGGGGGCTGATTGTGATTCACAAATAGGGCTAAACAAATAAACCCTAATGTGTTTGAAGGAAAGGAGCCAAAACGACGTCACTTTCAGCTTCAAAACAGCATTCTTTTGCATTTTAATAGGTCACGTGATAAACTCTCAAACTCAGATGTAAACTTGCGATTTTATACGAGTTTGAACAAGTTTGATCAAGTTTACCAAAGTTTACATACTAATAAAAAATATAAATAAAATTCAAATAGAACTAAAATAATACAACCAGCCAGCACACATAAATCAAAGAGACAAAGATAATTCATCATCTCATAAAATAAACTCATAAAATAGTTGAAAATTTGAAATAAAAACACAAATATAATATCAAAATCCACCCACAATTCACAAAAAAAAAGAAAAACCACTGTATTAGAACAAAATATGTCTAATGCCCAAGTTCAAATACTCAACTATGCCTATGATTGTGATTTAATTTCAACCACAAGGATCATACATCCGCACTATTCTTCATCAAAATACAACATATAAAATTCTAAAATAGCAAATCTAGGTTGAAATCAAGCCTAAACCTAGACTGGCTTCTTCAGTGATGTGGTGAGGTCAAGGCAACCACGAGAAGTGATGCAAACAGGGGATGCGACTCTGATGAAGAGCAGGCTATAGCATGCGAATGCTTGACTTCAAGCAGTGGTGGCGCAAATAAGGGGTGCCTAACTTTGAGCAGCACTAGCACAAACTCAATGATGAGTAGTGGTGGCATGCAGTGGCGTGATGGAGGTTGAAGAGTAAGAGATCCAAAATGGTGGCTGATTGTGATTCACAAATGGGGCTGAACAAAGAGCCCTAATGTGTTTGAAGGAAGGGAACCAAAACAACGTCTTTCAGCTTCAAAACAACGTTGTTTTTATATTTTAATGGGCCATGTGGTAAACTCTCAAACTGGGATGTAAACTTGCGATTTTGTACAAGTTTGATCAAGTTTACTCGAGTTTACATACTAAGAAAAAATATAAACAAAATTCAAATAGAACCAAAATAATACAACCAACTAGCACACATAAATCAAAAAGGCAAAGATAATTCAACATCTCATAAAATAGTTGAAAATTTGAAATAAAAACACAAATATAATATTAGAACCCACCCACAATTCACCAAAAAAAAAAAAAAACATATCCCTGTATTAGAACAAAATATGTGTATGCCCAAGTCCAAATACTCAAGTATGCCTATGATTGTGATTTAATTTCAACCACAAGGATCATACATCCACACTATTCTTCATCAAAATACAACATATAAAATTCTAAAATTTCAAATCCAGATTGAAATCAAGCCCAAACTTGGACTAGCTTCTTCACTGATGTGGTGAGGTTTAGGCAGCCACAAGAAGCGACGCAAACATGGGATGCAACTTCGACGAACAATAAGTAGCGACGGTGCTAACATGGGGCGACGCAAATAAGGGGTGCCTGACTTTGAGCAGCACTGGCATAAACTCGATGATGAGTGGTGATGGCATGCAGCAACGTGATGGAGGTCGAAGAGTGAGAGATCCAAAATGGGGCTGACAAAAGAGCTCTAAAGTGTTTGAAGGAAGGGAACCAAAATGACATCACTTTCGGCTTCAAAACAACGTTGTTTTGCGTTTTAATGGATCACATGATAAACTCTCAAACCCGGATGTAAACTCGTGATTTATATGAGTTTGATCAAGTTTACTCGAGTTTACATACTAACAAAAAATATAAATAAAATTCAAATAGAATCAAAATAATAAAACCTGTCAACCAAAACACATAAATCAAAAAGACAAAAATAATTCATCATCTCATAAAATAAACTCGTAAAATAGTTGAAAATTTGAAATAAAAACACAAAAGTAATATTAGGTCGATTCCATTACTTGAACTCATAAACTCGAACGATTTTATGAGTTAACTTGTGATTTTGATAACCATGACCTCCACAAGGACACAAGTTATCTTCCCATTGGTTAGAAATAGAAGATATACCAAATGCACAAAAATGCAAAGGCACCAAAGAACTCACCTCTAAATTCGATTTGTGTAAATTTTATGAACTTATTGTCGCAACCCCAATCAAGTCTCAAATATATTTGCAGTTGTGATCGGCCAAGTAGTTAAAGAAAATGAAGAATACTCGTTTGCTAGTGGATGCTTTTATATAGATACCATTCGTAGTTAAGTGTGGCTAGTTTCGCCTTGTTGATAAAGGGATTGGCTACCCAACTCTTATTGAGTGACATCTCAATTGATAAGATGTGGTCAGTGAGTAAAGCTCCAATACCCGTTATCATAACTTTGAACATTTATTTGATAAGAGGTACTTTTTCTCTAGAGAAGTGGATAGGGAAAGAAATAGAAAAGGCGCCTTTTGGTCCCATGAACATCATATTGTTTGTGTTACGTACCTTTCGAGTTGGACCCCGCATCAACAAATAATAAAATGTCTTTGGTCGCCCAAACAAAATTCCACACGATGACACGAACGATAGAGATGTGTAATGGGGTGAAGTCCAAAAATGTTTCTTGTTAAAAGCATATATTGCCACAAAAAGTTACCTACAAAGGGCTTTGTTTTAGCAGACATGATGAGTATATAACGGGTTAATCATAATCAATCAGAGAGGAAACAAATTCACAGTTCAGCACAGCACAGCTTCTTTTCTTGCTTGATCACATCTTGCTTTCCTCACAAACAGTCACAAAAACAAACAGAATAGAATCTTTTGCCACTTTTTTTCATTTATTCTTTTGCATTTTTCAGTTTACATGGGAAAGGGAAGTATTATCCTTTTACCTGGACCAATGTGCTTAATCCAATTGAACTCCACAAAAGTTGGCCATTTTATTCATTACAGAAACCGAATTATGATTGGTAGTCTCAAGCTTCTCTGTATCCCCAGATCGCAATTCATATTAAGGCAGCTTTAAGGGAATTATGATCCTAACCAACAAATATATATATGCAATGCAGTTTGTGGTGACAATGAGAAGTATCGCAAACACTATGCGAAGGAGCTGAATCTCCATTTGCTGATGAGTCAAACGCCATTTCTCTTCAGGGAGCCAAGTAACAAAACACATTGAATGGGAGGCCAATTTAGTGGCCCTAAGACAGATTTCTCACCTATTGGTACGAGCATGGTCGTCGTTGTAACGAGCAAAGACAGAATCGCTATTGTACTTATATCAAGATACTCCCTTAAGCCACCAAAACTACTTTAGTGGTGAGAGACTTGAATAATTAACATGAAATTTTAAGTTCATATTTTAGTCTCATTATTGTATTAAGGAAAATGCTAGAAGTTTCCAAAGAATTTTCATGAAACAATATTCGAAAAAAAATAACAAGTAGTTGACCTATATTTTGTAGAGTGCCAATTTTTTCACTTTCTTTCCTTTTTTTTCGCAACCATGGTGTATGGTTGGTTTGGATCAGTTCATGACAATTTGACGAGCCTGTTTTCACACCAATAAGCATTGCTCTTGCATTAAACAAAAGAGTGATATTATTTGAATATCTCATTTCATTACTAAACATAACACTTTTATTATATGAAAATATGTAACTCTATATATATCTCAATACTCACTCATACTCATATTAGCCTACGATATCCATGCAGAATCCGTGGATTACTTTCTACTCCTAAACTTCCCCTTTTGGGTCAACTTTTACTCAATTTTTGGTCGTATGGGCAATTGGCATAGGCACGCAACTTTTCCCAATACACAGTCCATTTTGCTTCTACAATCGAAGATGAGGCCTGGCCCAAAACAATCAACAACGACCCAAGATTATAAACCCATCCCATTTATAAACTTTCTTGCACCCGCCCAAGTCCTCCTAACTGCGATTAAATACTTTATTGCACCGCTTATCTCCTCCTAGCTCCTATATTCCTCATGACTCTATGATTCATGAAGCAGCATGTGGTCGATGACACATTTTCTTCGTCCCATGCCTCACCTAGCTGGTGACTAGTGGTACCAAACTCATTGTTATATGCCAAATCTCTTCCTACCCATGAATTGATTCCGGGTCAAAAACTTTCTTGTTTGTATCTCTTTCTTGCAGTTCCATTCATGGCTTCTCTAATGCTAAGTAGTACAACGCCAACTGGGTTGAGGTTCTTGGGTTCTGGTTTGCATTATGGAAGGAGCTTCCAAAAAATGGGTTTTGTTCCTAGCTCTAGGATTTACAACAATTCTAGGACCATAGTAACCAAGTGTAGTGTATCAGCTTCCAGGCCAACCTCACAGCCCAGGTTCATACAGCACAAAAAGGAGCCCTTTTGGTTCTATAGGTTCCTCTCAGTTGCGTATGATCATGTCATAAACCCTGGGCACTGGACTAAGGACATGAGGGATGAGGCATATGAGCCAGCTGATCTTAGTGACAGGAACATGATAGTGGTGGATGTTGGTGGTGGCACGGGTTTCACCACATTGGGTATAGTTAAGCACGTGGATGCAAAGAATGTTACCATTCTTGATCAGTCACCTCACCAGCTTGCTAGGGCAAAGCAGAAGGAACCACTGAAGGAATGCATAATACTTGAAGGAGATGCTGAGGATCTTCCCTTTGCTACTGACTATGCAGATAGATATGTATCTGCAGGAAGATACACTTCTCTTCTTCTGCCTTTTCAGTTTTATAGTAATAAGCACGGATACTTTAAAATACTCTACATGTTTGCATTCGATACGTATTGGATACTTTAGATATACTTTCAAGTATTTCTGTTTATATCATGCAAGTTTTTACTTTAGTTCTTTGAATTTTTATAACTATATAAATAAATTTATTATTTTACATATACTTTGAATTTTAAAATTTCACTAACAATCAAACATACAACAATCAATGTTAACATTGAAATTATTATTTTCTCTTTTAATTTAATATTTATATTTTTATGTCAATTTCATATTAATCTTATATGTTATACAATGTAGCTGTGTCGAATATTTTAACCCTAAACATTATTGTATTCCTGTTCCATATCGAATACATATCTTGTTTCTATCTTCAAACACTGTTACTGCATGCTGTTGCATCTATCCTTAAAGAATTGAAGGTTAGCTTGTTTTAGTTTTGTTATCAATTTGTTCAGTGACAAAAGTTTGAGGTTAATTTACAATAGGCCTATGTGTTTTTAGTTAGATAGCCTTATAGAAGTGTTGTGCTTCCTATTCTCAGCATTGAATACTAGCCCAAGCCACAGCGTGGTATCAAGGAAGCATACAGGATTCTGAAACGGGGAGGCAAAGCATGTTTAATTGGTCCTGTCCACCCAACATTTTGGTTGTCAAGCTTCTGTGCAGATGTTTGGATGCTTTTCCCTAAGGAGGAAGAGTGTACTGAGTGGTTTCAGAAGGCAGGTTTCAAGGATGTTCAACTTAAAAGGATTGAACCAAAATGGTACCGTGGTGTTCGCCCTCATGGCTTGATTATGGGATGTTCAGTCGCTGGTGTTAAACCTGCATCTGGAGATTCTGCCTTGCTGGTAATTTTCATCTTAGCTTCTCAATCTATATTTTTTGCCCTTTCTTTCTTTGTGGGATTTATTGTTGTTTCATTTTAAATAGAATCAATGGCTGTGCAAATGTGCATGCATCTCTTTTCTCATTGGGGTGTATATGTTTGTGTGGTGATGTAAATTTTATGATTTACTGACCATAAATAAAGAAGAGTCTAACTTGAAGTCTTGAAGAGTTAACTGCACTGTAATTGACAACATCACCCTGATAATGTGATTATTGCATATTTAGCACTAGAATAGGCATCTTATTAGAAGTAGGCCACTACAAATATTTTAGTAACTCAAGAAGGGGTATTTCTGTTGCCATCCCCTCTTTCCCTGATTTCTTAAGTGGGTTTACTTATGCTAATTTGAGGACGTACTTTTCCCATTCTTCCTTGTTAAGATCCCTTTTGTATTCTATTCAGTATTCATTGTTAGAAGTTTGTCGAGCTTACTTCGATGGAGTTGCAGGCCCAAGGCCAGTTCCTTCTGCAAGTGAGCCAGTTTCAGTTCCAATTCAAGTGATAAGGGTTGGCGTCCCGTAGAAAGATTCATCAAATGAATGGGCAATCCCCTTAGGCAAGCCCGCATATACCTCTATCTTTGGAAAGCCAGAAAGGGCGACAGAATAAAGCGGTGGATAGCAGGGTTAAGATCAGGAGTATTTGCTGTTAACTTGGAGGGTATGTGCTATTGATATATTAGTTGTGCTCTTAAAAATTTACTTGGTTTACTATCATTATAGTTCGTTTGACTTATTTGACAATGCATGAGTATGCCTTATATACATGTGGTTACTTATTTTACTTAAAATGGCTAGGCTGGTTGATATGTGTTATGTGTAACTCTTCCTAGTCATTTGTAGGCAACATTTAATAAAACAACTTTAAAGGTTCTATTTTGTTGATTACATGTAGCCAACATACTTTGAATGTTGAAAGTTCTGAAATGATTTGAATCTTCTTCATAGTTACCGCAATTGTCGCTGTGTCATGAGAGTAAACATAAAAAGGAAGATTCACTGATGTCTAAGAAAATGGATTTTGGATCCTCATATTTTGCTTCAGAAAAAAGACACTGCACGAAGTTTGGTGAGAGAAACTTGAACAAGTTCTGTGAGGGACTTTGGAATCTGCAGAGAATGAATTTATTTATTTTCTTATCAAGGGTACACAAGAGTGAGTAGCATAAAAAATATATGCTGATTGACTTTGCATTTCATGTGTGGAGATTACGAAAATTCTGCATTTTCATGCAGCTTGGTCCAAAGGAAGAAGATGTCCAAAAGCCTGTAAATCCTGTTGTCTTCTCATTACGCTTCATTTTGGGTGCCATGGCAGCTACATGGTTTGTATTGGTTCCCATTTACATGTGGCTCAAAGATCAAATTGTTCCCAAAGGTCAACCAATCTGAGAGATATTGGTAATTAGTGAACCTTGTGATACTTGCATAGTGTCTTGCTCAACTTTTCATGGAATCTGATATGATAACAACTGCAATCCTAATCTCTAAAGCATGATAATTAGCTAAATTTGCTGCATGCCATGCAAGCCATGATTGTTAGAATAGGAGTGCCTATGTTTGCTGCATGCTTTGCAAACCTTTAAATAGTTTTCATTACCTCGACTTTGTGGTATATTATACATATAAAATGAGGTCATAATATAATCCTCAATTAGAAAAGGATAACTTGCAGCTTAAAATACAACTGATCAAACCGGCTAATTTGTTTTGTAATTTATATATTGCAATAACTAAACTTTTCATGAATGAGATTGTGTTCTATTTTAAAAAACTCTAGACAATCTGAGTCCTTTCGATTCTTATCAAGTCGCATTACTCACGGTTCACGATTTCCTACTAGGCTCCGGAATATCACCGTAACAACGGCCTCGAACCAAAAAAAGTGAAAAGAAAAAAAACGAAAACAAATTATTATATGCCATTGTAATAATTGAACTATTAACTTTATAAATTTTACCTCAACCTTATTAAAAAAAAATTTATTACCACAGTAAAAATTAATCGGCATCATGTAACCTATTAACTTAATGATACTGTGTTCTGTTCATTAACTTGCAAAACTATTGTTGGCCAAACTTTCAATACGTTTTACAGTTTCAATAATCTTTGTCAAGTAACGAATAGTACATTTGATTTGAACTTCAAACCCGGGACCATCGTAGCTTGTCTTTCCGGGGAGGAAGAAAGAATTTCAGAGAAAATATGCTGTTCATAAAAAAATCTTATTTTGAAGAAACAACAAACACAACAACGCCAGTTTAAGACAATAAGTACAATTGGATCCAATTTAAGAGGCATGCAAAGTTTTGGCACCAATAACCTCTTTCTTGAACTAACCTGCTAGAGGACTTGAATTTAAGCTAAACGACGACACTTTCAACTGGCTCTTACTTCAGGCTTAACATCCGAACTGAACTAAGTACATGCGAATAAATAAGCGGACACACATTATAGCCACAATGCCCAACATAAGCGAGAATTGTTATAGGATGTTATAGCAATTTCGGCTTCTGTTGAGAGTTGGGATTTACTATCAGCACCATATCTACCTTGCCCCAGAATCAGGACTGGCATCTCCATAAGAAACTAGCCCCTTTTGTCCAGATGAAGAGCTCGACCTAGACCTGCTACGAGATACAGAAGTCCTTTTGTCATAACGCTTTGGTGGGGTGGCATCAGGGGATCTGGAGCGAGAAGAGCCGTTACTCCTGGAATTGGACCTTGACCTGCCTCTGTCTGGATAGTGTTGATCATTCCGAGGACCAAGTCGGGATTTTAATCTGTCACTTATTGGAGGCCGCCTGTCTTCTGGACTAGGACTGCGTACTGGACTCCGACTGCGACCACGGTCTCTGAAACGGCCACGCACTGGACTGCGAGAGATGCTCCTACTCCGACTTCTTCTGCTTTGGTATCTAAAAAGATAAGCATATGAATTAAGCTTATGTATGCATTATTGTTTTGTGTACTACAAAACTCTGAGAGAAACACAATGTGTTTGTATTAGATTGCAATAAATTACAGCATGACATAAGACAGAAGGACAAAGGTATACTAAAATACACAAAGTAACAATGAAAACGCAGTTAAAATTCGAGCAAAATTTATTTTACTAGAGAAACATCTATTATCATGCCACAGCATGTGCATAGACAATAGCAAATATCCAGATCGTCGCAATTTATGTTAGGATAAGAAAGTAACAAGGGCTAACTAGATGACAGATTCAAACAAATCAGAGGGAGGAAGCACCTTGGACGGCTCCCACCCCTTGGTGGGCTTCGAAAACGTCTTGGTGGTGAGCGCTCAGAATATCTTCTGTAGCTTGTATTTCTTCAAATATTCATAAAAAGTCAGAACAATATCCAACATGTATCAAAGAATCCGGTTTAGCAAAATGATGTAGACATACCTATCAAAGTTCCTTCTATTATTCCTATCACCATAACGGTATGTGCGGGGAGACTGCTCTGGAGATGGAGTACGATATCTGCGTGCAAAGGCATAGCGCTCAGTAAAGCCACGTCCTTTTTTAATACGCTTAGGCATGCCATTTGGTGAAGGACTTTTTGAAAAGCCCTGGTTATGTTTGGATGCTGCAAGTTCAGATACTTTTTGACCAGGACTAACCAATACAGCATGTTCTTGGTTTAGCACACCAGACTTCCTAGCAGGACTTCTTCCAGGACTTACATCTCTGATAAATAAGATATCACAAAACTAAGCACAACTGGAGATGTATTCAAATCCCAGGGTGGAGTTGAAATTTAAAGTAGAGCAAAATTTAAATCACAAGATTTGAAATTGGACACTAAGAAAGCCAAGAGGTGAAACCTATTTTGATTTGAATCATCTGAATAAGATTGTTGCTTAGCAGGTTTACTAAGTTTGGCCTGAGTATCATGCCCGTTATTCAGAAGTTCATCATTTCCTGGAGACAATTCACCTTCTTCATGGGAGTCCTTGTCCACAGTTCTTCTAGCCTTAGGATCCATCCCTTGTTCTGTAATACTTTTACTTTTTAGTGATGGGCTAGAAGATTGCTTTCCTGTGTCTGAAGCATAAGCAGCTATAGCTTAGACAGCAATATCTACATAACAGTATTCATAAATGTCCTTGTGCTCCTCCCTATTCCTGATCAGGGAAAGGGGGGAGAGGTGAGAGGATGGAGGACATATACAAATAGCATACCTAGATTTCTTTGTGGTTTATTGTCAGCATGTGCTTTGTGTCTAGAGCCACGACGATCAGCTTTCTCATCATCAGAACTACTGCCACTAGCACTAGAACTCTCACTGTCTGTATCACTTGAACCCTCCGAACTCCTGAAACAGGGGGAGTAACTCAACTAAAGCAGATATCAAGCAAATTCTTACCGAGGGTGGAAAACTATTGAAAAGAGGCCATGCTAAAGACTAGTTCTAACCATACCATCTGGACTTGTGTCTTGATTTTCTACTTCTAGTGTGCTGGCTTCTCTGCTTTCGTCCATTTCTCCTCTTCTTCCCATGCTTGCGCTTATCTCTTTTCCTCTTCCGGTGTTTCCCATAGCTAGAGGAACTTGAATCAGAATTGGATGAATCTGAAGCCGAATCTGACTCAGAATCTGAGGAATAACTGTCACTACTACTATCACTATCACTATCAGATGATGAGTATCTCCTCCTCCTCCTCTTGGTGTCTTTGGAAGATTTTTTCCTTTTACCCCTTGATCTTTTGTCAGAACTATCATCAGAAGTTAGGGATTTCCCTGATTTTTTCTTTTTCCCTAAAATGAGAAACAGTTCATACATTACAAACAATTACATGTTGCAGCATATAGAAGCAACAACAAGGTTTATAATATATTCATTCATAATATCCACCCCTTTAACAAGTACCTTTCTCCTTCTCAACAGTATGCTGCATTTTTGCTTCTGAGATTTCACCACAATCAATAATTTTAACTGGCCGGATAGTTTTCCCATCAGAAGTTCCCACCAGCTCAATTTTCTTCAGAATGTCCATTCCCTTGAGAACTTTCCCAAAAACAACGTGTTTCCTGCAACATGATGTTAAAGACTTAATTAAAAACCATGCCACTCAACAAGGCAACGAGTATTTGTTTACATTAGAAACCCAAACTTTTGGAGCAAATGAAAACATAAAAACATGCCCGCAAAGACTACAACAACTACAGTAGCAGCAGCAACAGAACTGAAAAACAGCCTCCAGTGCAAAATTTTGGGGACACCAACAAGGAAAAGAAATCCAGATTGCACAGTCAGAATGGTGTGCAGTGTCATTGAAACACATCAAACTTCAACAAAAGCATGAAAAGCTTGTATACCCATCAAGATGCGGCTGGCGCTTGAAGGTAATAAAGAACTGAGACCCATTTGTGTTAGGACCACTATTAGCCATGGAAAGAACACCAGGTCCATCATGTGTTAGTTTGAAGTTTTCATCTGCAACAAAGGAGAACTTGTGTGTATAGTCAAATGATAAATCATGAAAGCAATCAACCATGTGTGACATTTTTCAAATTTTGAATATATGGAATCCTCCTCTCATAGAAAGTAAATTTACCTGCAAATTTTCCTCCATATATACTTTCTCCACCAGTGCCTGTTAACCAGTCAAAGGTCGCTTTTACAAGTCTTGGTAAAGGATACAGAAGTCAAAAAGGGTATCTACAAATCAAATGGGGTAAACCACAGAAACAAAAAACATACCATTACCCCTTGAAAAATCACCACCCTGTCAGGAAACCAGAGCTAAAATTGGTGAATTACCAGATATTGAAATGAGAGAATAATGAAATACTCATATACATGCCAGAAATAAAACAAAAGGCAATGTCAAACTGCAAAAGTTCTCTGCAGCGCCCTCATTGCCACACAACTTTATATACCCAATTTGCTTGGCAAGTTCGCAACTTGCCCTCACTACCCACTTAGACATAGTACTCATATCCAAGATGACAAGTTTTCTACTACATAATTAGCTTATGACAATCATGAATTGAATAACCATGAAAGGCAACTTACTTGAGCCATAAAACCATTAATTATACGATGAAAACTTGTTCCTTTGTAATGCAAAGGTTTCCCAGTTGATTCCCCAATGCCCTTCTCACCTACAAACAAAAGACAGCACAGTTACAGTAAAAGCCTGAAAGAATACATTTCATTTTTCTCTTCACAAAGGATTACCTAATAAACCATTTCTTAGAAATTAGGGTCATGTGCTTCATGTCATTCAACTAACAAAAGGATTATAAATTAAAATTGAGGAATAAGTGAATAACAATTCAGACAAAGTACCTAGTTCATATTCGTATAAACATTCAAATTCAGGTCTCCATTCCCATGCCCATGTATGCAACTATAGAGGGGGAAGAGGAACAGGTACCTAGACCTAGGGAAAAGAAGGACTTTGCCCTTAAGTTGAGTGGCAGGGGAATTTATCCAGGAGGCAGATAACTTCCTGACCCCAATCATAATAGTGTCTACCTTACCACTGAACCAAAAGTCCTTGGTCAATAAGAAGCTCCAAAGTTTGACATTACTAAATACTCATAGGAATTACGTTTTCTCCAAGCAACAACTAAACTATTAAAGAACAGATAATGATGGTAAAAGATGGTTATTTGAACAATCTAAAGATACCTGTACAGAGAGCCCGAAAATTCTCAGCTGTCTTAGGAACAACACTGGCAAAAAGCTGCACCATTTCAAAAGAGTAAATTCATATGAATCCATGAGACTGAAGTCAACTTTCGTTCCAAATAGAAAGCATGCCAAAGAGACAGTAAACAATAAAATTTCTCTTTCCCTCATTACCCGTATAACAATTCTTTCCACAGGGTCCCCATCAATTGAGACATCTAAAAACACACGAGGATCCTTTTCCAGACCCATCACCTTGCTCAGAAGATGCTTCGGATGCAAATTAGATGAAGAAAGCAATCACTAATCAGCAGAAACGTTCCAAGGGCGTGTCACTAAGGGCACTCCATGCTCATGTTCTTCTGTTAAAATACAGAGAGACATTGTTATGCATCAAACACAATGAACTCAGAATTAACAAGGTAGAAACTACAATCCATTAAAATAATTCAAGCCCCGTTGACAAGTGAACATCCATTGTAGAAGGTAAACTTCATCCCTTCCCCAAAAAACCACTTTTTTATCATCTTAAATTACATATGATCAAAACCTGACAATGTAATACACGGAACTAGCTAATCTTCCCAAGATCAATTTTCGCAGCTGCAATGCAACAAAACCCTAAACCCTAATGCTTAAACCCTAACCTGAAGTATCCATTCAATGTGCAGTTAGACAAAAGTTCCTTGATAACGATTAAACTATAAAAGAGAGAGAGAGAGAGAGAAGAAAACGCAGGTCGTAATGCGATCCACAAAAACCTAAATAGAAGCATTAATTTGAAAGAGCATTTAGAATCGTAATTATCCAAACAGAGCTCTGCCTAGAAAAATGAATTTCACATTGGTTGTGGCCGTGATTCTCTTAGCTTCGGCGTGCACAGAAAGAGAGAGAGAGAGAGAGAGAAGAATTCACCACCATAAATGGAAACAAGACCTCTGCTCAGTAACAAAGTAACAAGGGAAGAGAGGTTCTGCTGCTGCTGATTCACTTGTCACTTGGGAGAAAGTTGGAAGAAGTGAGCACAAAGCATGGACTATGTAGAACCGAATTTGGGCCATCATTCCTAACCTTAGCTTTACATCGGCCCAAAACAAATGGAGGCCAGGGCCAACTCATGTGGGAGAGTGTTCACCAAAAAAAATAGAGTTGGAATACAATGCTCTGTTTGGAAGGATCGTAAAGGAAGGAACGGTACGGAATGGTGTGACTAAACTTAAGAAGATTGTGTTTGGAAGTAATTTTAGAGAAGGGAGTAGAATAGCAAAAGACAAGTAAGGTGTCCCTTCCTTACTATTCAAAGCCCCCCCTTTTTTTAATCCTCCAAATTGGGGGATCAAGAAAAGAATCATATATTCTCTTTTCCTTTTCTCATTAAAATTATTAAATAATTAAATAAGAGAGTGGCATGTATGATGTTTGTTTCAAAATTAGAAATTACATTCCCTAAAATCACGTTACATTCTTGAAAATGTTATAATTAGGAATGTCTGTTTTAGATATTGTATAAAACTTGTTTGTTTAACATTAAAAATTTTTAAAAATATTTTTTGAGGATCTTGAGAATAAATTGAAAACTTATTTGATTTATAATAGAGATTTTTGGGAATATATGTGATAACTATCAAAATATCCCAAACATATTTAACGGTATTATTTATTATTATTGTTCTACAAGTAGCTAAAGTTGCTGCACTTTTTCCTTCTTCCTTATTAGAGATGTGCTCCTAAACCTAGACTAGACTTACCATTATCAAATTAAAAAGGTCTCTACCCTCAACCCCCTTGACGGCATGAAAGAGACTTTCAGCCAGGTAAACTTATGCTTTGAAATAGGAAGAGTTTGCACATATCGATGGTAATTTCCCGATCCTCATATCGGTTGACTCAAGGACCAAGACCTACTTCACTCGACCCTACACCTACACCTTTTCTTAACCTTGAAGGATATTTTAGTATTTTTGTTTAATAGTTGTCATTCTCATATCATGAAAATATTTCGTTCCCAATTCCTATCATAGGAGTAAAATCCCATTAAAACATGAGAATATAATTTTCCTGTAAATACTTGATATTCAGGAATATTTTTACAAAATTTATAACAAACATGACAATATATCATTTCCAAGTAATTATTTTTTAAAATAGGTTAATAAACCTTGAAATAAATGCCCTCCTAGTTCTACCCGACTCTTCTTCTTTCCTTTCTCTTTTATTTTATTATGAGTCATTCCTTTTCATCTTTTATAAAATTGTCAAAGTTATTGAAAAAATAAAAAAGAAGAAGAGAAGAGAATGTTGATCTTTTGGGAAAAGGGAGAGAGGGAGAATGTTGACCAAAAATAAAAGTGGAATAATAAGAATATATCAATGTTTGAAAAAAAAAAAAACAGGTATATCAACGAGGTACAATTGACCCCAAAAAAAAAAGTACAAAATAATTTTGAATTAGTGTGATTTTTACAGGCATAATTTATAACGAGCTTTAATTTAGTGATGAATTTTATAAACCAAAATCTGATATGATATACGAGTAATAAGAACGTTAACCAAAAACAAAAGTGGGATAATAAGAATATATTCATGTTTGAATAATGTGAATTTTAACTGCATAATTTGTAAGAAACTTTAATTTAATGATGAATTTTATAAACCAAAATCTAATATGATAGACGAGTAATTTTATTTTATATTGACTCAAAAAGGTATATAAGAACTCAAAATCATGTCAATTTTTTGAGGATTTAAGTATTATATTATATAAGAATTTAAATTTAATATAAAAAATATATTATTACTCAATCATATGTTATTACGTCATTAAAAATTTGTTATTCACAAAGTAATTACTTAAAGATTACACAATACTTTGGTAAACAAGGGATATTCTTTGAATTTGGGTGTTACTTTTTTTTTTATGTTCAATTCCTGATTGTATTGTTAGTTTTTTTTTTTTTTTTGAGGATGTTTCCAAGGTGGCTATTTCTCGGCTAGTTTAGTTTTGCGTTTGGGCGTCCAGCCCCTTTTTCCACCCAAAAATAAATAAATAAAAATTACACTATAAATCATTTTTTAACAATGCAAAATTATGTAATAGTATAAAATAATTTATACTGATAATAGTACATCAATATTAAACCTTTTTTGAATGTTCATATAAATTTAAATTAAGTTATAATGCATTAATGTGCTTATTTTGTAATGCATTTTTAGTATAAGACTTTTCCACAATACCATTAAATTTTATGTTAACTAGTGTATTTAACTTGTGGGATGCACATGTGTAAACTGTAAAAAAATATATATATTAGAATTTGATATAACAATTTATTGTTCTTATTCTATTTTATTTTATAAGTATAATAAAATATAAAATTTTGATAAAATATGATTATATAAATTAATTTTAAATGTTATTTAATTAAATAAAATAAAATATATATAAATAAAAAGTAGTTGTCAAATTTTTATTGAATAAATTAATTATTTTAAACAATAGATGTATATATTTATTTTATTTTATATAATAACTTACTATTAAAATTCTAATATATTCTATAAAAAAACTTCTTTATTCCAATTTTTATATGAGAAGAAAAAATCAATTCTATTTACCAGTCCTTCACCCTTATTACGAAGTTTATTTCCTTTTTCTCTCACACCTTTTAACAATTTATTAAAATCAACTTGAAAAGAATATATTTTAATAAAAAATATGAAATTTTATCTAACATATATTCTTACAAAATTTAAGTAAAAATTAAAAATAAAAATGTTAAATAATTATTTTCCCATCCTCATACTTTTAAATTTAATTATATTCTATGAAAAATTTTCATCTCATAAACAATATAATTAGTTCACACTATTACATAATATATGTATAGGGTGAATTACACTGATCTTCCCTGAGATTCAGTGTAATTATACTCGGCACCCCTCTAATTCACTTTAGTCAATGTATTATTTATAAATAGAGGGATGCCAAATATAATTACATTGAATTTTATGGGAGGTCAATGTAATTTACCCATATATATATATATATATATATATATATATAGAGAGAGAGAGAGAGAGAGAGAGAGAGAGAGATTAAAAATATAATTGTGTAATTATAGTAAGAAAATAAGTAACTTTGTAGAAAATATTATAAATATATTCTTGAAAGCATTTTTTAAAGCATAATTCAATCATATAGATTTATTTTTAATTTTTAAATAAGGATCAAATAATTAAAGAAAATCCATTTCTTAATCACACCCTTTGTTAAAATGATCATTTTATTTCTTTCTCACTCACTTTTATATAGCTTCCTGATAATGATATATTACAACGATAATGTAAAGAAATAAATGTACACAAATATTATTTAAATTAATTAATTTATTCAATAAAAATTTCATAACTACTTTTTTTATTTATATAAATTTTTATTTTACATAAATTTAATTATATAATATTTAAAATTAATTTATATAACCATATTTTATTAAAATTTTATATTTTATTATACTTATACAATAAAATAGAATATCAACAATAATAAATTATTATATCAAATTATATTATATATATTTCTCACATTTTACACTTGTGCATTGCACGGGTTAAATGAATTTGAATATTATGTTGGATTGAAAACGGGATAAAGAACATTTGAATAGTTCTTTGAAAAAGCTTAAAAAAACAATTGGATTTCTATTTAGCTATAAAAATATTTTCACTTCCACCTATTTCAAAGAAGAGTCCATGAGATATCAAAGATATTAGAGAAAAATATACTTGGGCTTCATGGGATTGCTTAAAAGAAACTTGTTGAGTAGATGTAGTTGATAGATAGAGTAAATGCAGTTTGGCTTGGTAGAGTTGCTTAAAAGAAAATTTAGAGGAAGATTTGGGTGGCTTGTCAAATAAACTAATTAAGGAAAGGATAAATTAGTAAAAGTGTTGAAGGGAATTAATGGGCTTATGAATCAAGATAGTGGGAGAGATGTAAAATGGTGATGGAAGATTTAACCAATAGTGATTTAAATAATATATTTTTATTAAGATTTGTTTTATTCTTGATCTTGTAGATTCCTTTTACAAACCTTCATATTTTAGTAAGTTCTTTGAATTGTGAAGAGACAGAATGAACTAGAAACCTTCCTCTTTTAATAAGTTCTTTGAATTGTGGAAGCGAGAGAATAAATTGAAAGCTTTTTTTTTTCGATAATTTGAAATAGAGACTCCACTCATGAAAGAGTAAAACAATTATTACAATGGATTCACCTTCAGACATTGATGTACTCAATAATAGTTATAGAGGATACCTCAAGCACAACATAAAAAAGGAAAAATAAATTGCAAAATACAAAGACAATGACATATGAAGCATAGCTAAAAGCCAAAACACAAGGGCATCAAAACACTTCAAATTGAAACTGGTTTGCTTCCATCAACCCTTTCTTGCCTCTAACTTTCACATGCTTGGAGCCTTTATCTTTGCATAATTGAGAATAGGTCAAAATATTGATTACCTCTACATCATTTTCAGCATAAAGACCGATACTTTTTCCAATCCCCCATATGCAATTTACTTCCTTAATGGTATCGTTTTCATACATATTAATGCATATAATTCCTTTCCACATGTTCTTTATACTGCACGTTGCATGGGAATAACCATAATATTTAGTACATCAGACTGTGTGCCTTCTCCTTCCTCGTAATGTCCCCTATTATTGAAACTCTACATGCATTCAAATGCATCATTAAAATGTGCAGTGTTCTAATCCCTTCATTGGCTATCAAACATCACATTTGCAGGTACCACCGCTACTCCCACCACAAGTCACATTGGCGCCACCGTGACACACTATGACATGTATGTGAAGGCCAATGGACAACACAAAACACAAAAACTCCTCCGACAAAGTTGAAAGATCCTCACACATGGGTTTGGAGACCACATAGTCTCCCTCATCCCACAATCCTCCATCTGCCTTCATTGGATATTCACTTTGGATTCCTTTCACCAAAGATCCGGCACAACCAAATACATATCCTAGCACACAATATGGTTCTAAATTATTAATAGTATAGATATAGATATCTCTATTATATAAAATTGATGTGGTCTATCCAAAAATACATCACTAAATAGTAGTGTTTTTTACCGTGAAAATGCATCATAATTGAATTCATTTATAAATAATACAGACAACAAATTTAAGACTCGCCTCTTGCAATTTAGTATACATAACACGATTATATTCAGTACTATTTTGTTTGGCCCACTCACTGGGGCTAGGTTACATTCAAGATTTTCATTTGGTTTTTACCCATAAATTAAATTGGCAAGTTTAGCAGTTGGGAGAAGTTCACTTGAACTATCCTACACATTAGTAACATCACACAAAATCACACAAAATAGTAATAAAATGGTTCCTATTCATTGTAGTGTTTAGAATGACTAAGTTTTAGAATTGATTTGACTTAAATTGAATTAATTTGAATTAATTTGATTTATAAATTAAATCTTATATTTGGAATAATTATATAAAAATAAGATTTGAATTATTTTAGAAATCAATTCTTATATTTATAATATATTAAATTATATTTAAAATAATTAAAAATAAAATTAATTGAATTTGATTTATACTTAAATTTTAAAATTAAATCAATTTTTATAAAATCTTTTCAATTTTGATAAGATTTCAAATGTAAAAAATTAAATTCCATAAAAATTAAAAATAAATTCGTTTCTTATTTTTAAAACATCCAAATAAAAAATTTGATTTTCAACAAATTATTTCTATTTTTTTTTAATATTCCAAAACGCACTCAAAGCTACGGCATTCTTCTGAAGGATAGAAAGCCGAGTCAACCTTTGTGAGTGCATTCAACATTCAACGCGTTTACGCAGGTTTATGTAAAGCTATAAACTTACGTGCCTTTCCCACCTCGCACTCAAATTTCCATGATTCTAGGTTGAATTTGATGTTTGTAACTTCATAAGAAGCGGGCATTTAACATGGGCCACAAAAAACAAGGTCTTACTTACTGTAGATCCTGTTGAATTTGTGGCTAAAACATTTGAATGAGTGATGTATAAAGTTAAGGGTAGATAAATATGCTTCTCTTTTTAAATAGTCCAACATATTATCCCTGGATGTGTTGATGAAAGAAAAATGAATAACATACGGTCAAGCCATCACAAAAGTCACAAACACTTTATGAATAAAGGGCATGAATATCTCCATTAATGAATAAAAAGAAGGTACCTTCACAAGTGTCTCTCTATGTAGTAGGTTCATGAATACACCTACATGAATAGAAAAAGACTCTCTATGTAGGTAAATGAAGGTGGTGTAATTTTCAGTAAGGTCTAATTAACGTGCATAAATTATTACTAAACTTCAAGGGTCTATTCTATCATATAAGCCACGTCATAAGAACGCAAGTCTGTACGCAATTCCCTGGCATTGTACATCAGCACGTGTGAAGAAAAAGAGATGAAAGTCGCGTTTTCATTGACTGAGAAGGATTGATTGGGATCTGGGACCAGGCAAACGGTGTATCAATTGAAACTTTCCCCCATTGAATAGCTGTGACGACCTTCTGGAAAAGTTCCTGCTTTTTGAATTGGAATTTCTCTCTTCCTTCATCGTCTTTGACTATTAATTAGAACCGAAAAAATTATGATCACATGGCACGTATTCTATATAAACAAAATGAAACACGCTCAAGTAAGATAACATTGTAACACAATATTGCCCGTTGTTTTCTCTTTGTTCTCACCCTTCTATTGGAGTTCTCTTGGTTTCCGCTACAGTTGAGCAAATAATGGCACCAGATGCAATGACACAAGATCAGCTTGCTGAATTCCAGGAAGCCTTTAGCCTCATCGACAAGGACTGTGATGGTGCGTGTGTGTGATTTCTTGCTCTTTTTTTTTCACCTTAAATTCTGAACTGATTTTTTAATTAATTATTGCTGGAATTGTTGGTGGTGTCTACTCTAGGATTCATTACTGTGGAAGAATTGGCAACCATTATCAGATCAGCAGATGGGAATCCAACAACAGAAGAAATCCAAGAAATGATCAGTGAAGTTGATATTGATGGGAATGGGAGAATAGATTTTGAAGAGTTCATGAATATCATGAGTAGAAAAATGAAGGTAAGATGATGCATATTAATTGAAGAACTGGAAGCTGAAACTTTGAAAGAAAATGGGAAAACATTGATTAATGCTTGGCTGCTTGAGGTTAATGATGTTACTGTCAAATTTAACAGGAAAATATGGCTGAGGAGTTAAAAGAAGCATTCAAAGTATTTGATAGAGATCAAGATGGATATATATCAGCCAGTGAGGTAAAAACAATTAGTAAACGTAACCTTAATTAGTTGCTGATGCAAAAAGAAGTTTTTCTTTGTTCATACTTATGTGATCATTATTACTAATAGCTACTTTTGATGTTATTATAGCTGAGACACGTAATGATGAATATGGGAGAGAGGCTGACAGATGAAGAGGCTGAACAAATGATTAAAGAGGCAGATTTGGATGGGGATGGTCAAGTTAGCTATGAAGAATTTGCAAGGATGATGATGCTTCAATATTGATGTCATTTAATAGCAAAATAAATGATAGCAAAAAATGATATACCCAAAAAAAAAAAGAAAAAAGAAAAAAGGAAAAAATGGGAGCATGAACATGAACATTTGTTGTATATATTTTTCTTTCATTGTGCAATGATTTAATGTCATTGAAAAATTAAATTCTTATAAGTGGTTTGCGCATGTTCCTTTTTTGTGTTTTTGTTGGCCACTTGCATATAACTATAATGATTCTTCTTACCTAAAAATGAAGGCGTAGACAGATTACTCCACCTCTTTTAGTTAGAATATCAATAACATTGTGTATGGATTTTTTTAGGTTAATGAAAAGGAATGAAACTAGTAAGAATAAGTAAAAGGAAAATAAACGAAATAGAACATTAATAATACTGTGTGAAGAATGAAATTTTAGAGAAAATGAAAAGGGTGGTAGTGATTTTTTTTTTTTTTTGAAAAATTTAAGGATAGATCGATAAAATAAAAAAGTGATTATGTATTTATTGGTGTGTATATCGCATATCTTCCCTCTATTCTATTAGTTCTGCCTTTTTGGAAATAGCTTCATATTATCTTCTTAAAATAAGTAAAATCGATTATGTTTTAATTATATATATTTTTTAAGAAATATAAACAAACAATCAATCCAATATTTAAATTACTTTCCAATTTTTAAAAAAGTATTGAGGAGCACAAATAAACTATCTTTAGATCCCTCATTGTTCATTATCAATTGAATAAATTTTAAAATTTAATTTTGATGTATTATCAGTTATTTAATTATATATTATCATATTATTATAATTGTTTAATTCTTGTAATAATTATTTCAAAAAAATTAATTTTGATATAATTTAAGTGTAAAAAATTTTTACACAAATATCTAATGATATATTGTCACTTTAACAAAAATGTTTGACAGTATAAAACTCTTTTATATTGACAGTACATCAAAATTAATCTTATATAAAAAATCACATATGTAATTATATTTAATTGATTGACCCTAAATATTTTACATTGATAAATAATTTCTAAATTTTAATGTAAAATTAAAAAATTTTCAGCAGTAGTAAACAATAAGAAAGAGACCCCATAAAAAAAGGAGAAAGCTCCTATGCTCTAGACTTTATGAGGTGTATGATGCACCTTAACATCGAATGTAAGATATACTCATGTGCCAAATTATTGTGATCTACGATAATTTCTTTATACTCTCTCTCACATACCCCCAATCTCCACCCTCAAGGTCTATCTCTCCCTACAACCATCGTTCCACTACAAGGAGACATTCTAGAATGCGCTTGCAAAGCCACTGGTGTTTGTCGTGAAATGAGCGGCACCACTGATGAACCTCATTAATAAGCTTCCGAAGAAGGACTTGATAGGAAGGTTGGGGTATGCGCACAGTGTCGAGGAGATAAAGGAGCATGAGTTCTTTAGAGGGGTGGCGGAGGACCTCTTGATAAAGGTGGTGCGATCGCCTTTCATTCTGGCGAGGGATACTGGACGTACTCGAGAAGCCCACCACACCTCAGCCATAACCATTTGTCGTCAAAGTCTCGTCCCATCCTCCAGCTGCCGATGAGTTCTACGAGCGCTATTGTGACCAAATGCCATGACCAGATGCAAGGAAGTTCCATCCACCGCTGGTTGGGGGGAACAAGGGTAGTGCAACAGTGAGAACTATTCTCATGCGGTGCCGGCATGGAGTAGGACAAGTTTTGGGGGAGAGGGGAGGCAGTGGTAGGGGAGAAGAAATGGGACAGCGAAGTGGTGGCAGTGGCACATGAAGTCTCCGTCTCTAAGGCTAATGGAGATGGTGACTAGCAGGGAAGTTGATGATACTCATAAAGAAAGACTGGGGTAATTCAAGAGTAATTGGTGTATTGGTGGTCTAATATAATATCATCCATAGATTTTAAGGTGTACGGTGCATCTTGTAACTAAGATGTGTTTTGCGATGCACCAAATGAATTATGGTGTGTGGTGCACCAGTTTTTAGCCACATTTAATAAATGCAGGTAAACACATATAAAGATGTGGCTAAATGCACTAGAGTGTGCACTGCACCCCCAACCTCACCCAACTTCATCACCAGCAATAGATTTAGTACCACCACACCATTGCCATTGTGTTGCCCCCACCAAAGCCATCAACCTTGCTCCACCACCAATGGGATTGTTAGTGGCCAAGTCCCTTGTCAAAGGCTGGAAGTTGCAAGTCCAACGACAAAGGGAGGTTGACAGTGAAGTGAAGGGAAATCGCGATGGTTGTTGCACAACCATGGAGCAGACAGGGTGGTATTGTGTTGTCGTTGCTGGTGCTGCATGATGGTAATGGTGAGGGGTGCTGAAGTTCCATTGGACCCTGCCACTGCCCCTTACCCAAGTGCAACAAGGGGGGACAAGGATGGAAGAGGGTTCCGACGAGTAGGGGAAGAAGGGGAGGAGCTAGATGGTGGTGGTTGTAGCGAAGAGCAATTCGAGGATGATAATTGGGCTTTGGATGTGGATGATGGTGCGGATAAGTGATGGGGAGGAATGAGAGTCTTGTGGCCAAAAAGAAGGGGAAAAAAGCTGTGTACTTCAGCTATGAGATTCGTGATAAATGAATGATGAGTGATGATATTTTTATATTGAATTTGAGGCAATCCGTGGAAATTGGGAGTGGATTTTTGAAAGTACAGTGAAATTGATTAAGTTTGTCTATCGTTGAATGTGTTTGTGGCTTGAACCTATATGTATGTTCATAAGAATTAGATGATGCTAGTTTTCAGAGAATGTGTTTGGAATCGAAATGGTTTTTGAAGGTGTGGCGTCATTGCTAGGATTTTTCTCTTGCTAAATGTTTCTTTGGTTTGATGCTAGATGGCAATGGCATGGCAGATGCAAATCCTATAGTTTAGAGCAAAGGATTACAGTGCACCAACTCTTTTTTTAAATGGTGCATCACGTATTATAATTAATGTGGTGCACTAGAGAATTGGTGCCCGGGAGTCTCAACCTAAAAATAATACTACAGCAACAACTACAAAGAGAAAGTTATCAAATGCCGAAACCCCCAAAATATACACATATATATCCTCGTTGCTTGGCGCCGTTTTCCCTACTTTTCTCTGCGACGCGACGACCCTTCAAAGGATATTGAAATATAAAACCCCTAAGGACACCACTGGCGGCGCCGCGGCTGCGGAAGACACCGTGCGACGGCGCTACCAAGGTCGAGCGAAGAGAGAGAATGTTCATCGAAACCTGAATTTCCTTTTGTGTTCGCTCTCGTTGGTCAATTCAACTCCTCCGCATTCATAATTTGAATTTCTCTTTTTTCAGCTGTTATCCCCAAATCCAAAACCCCCCCCCCCCCCCAAAACCTTAATCCTACCAATGCCAACGGGTGCACCCGCACACAACAATCTCGACGACTACTCGGCTTCCTCAACTGTCATCACCTTCGACCAGCCCATCCCCTTGATCCGCGGGCCGTTACCGGCGGGCTCATCCGACGGCCCGTCGTTGGGCCCGCAAGTGCTGGCGTTCCGCGACGCGCAGGCCTGGGCCTCCGCGTTCAGAGCGTGCGAGCGCAAGATCGTTCAGCAGTGCGAGGAAGGGGCGAGGATCGGGTGCGCCATCAGCGCTTCCAGCAGGTGCAAGCCTCCATGGTGGAAGGCCCTGTTTGGTTCCAAACCCTACGATTTGAAGGAGCGAGAGCTCTGCGAGGAGCGCGAGGCCGCGAATTGCTTGGCCGAAGCGAAGGAGAAGTGTGTGGGGTTTGCCAGAGACAAGTGCTTGGTTCCCTTCAGGGACGCGAGGATTAGGGTTAGGGAAAGGGGTTTGGATTCGAAGGAAGCTGTGAGGTTGATTCATTGGGCATCGGTGCCGGAGAGGGGGGTGGGGTTGATGAGTGCAATGGGTTGTAGGTCTTTGTCTGGTGGTGAATTGGGAGTGACGAATCGCAGGGCTAGTGAGTTGGTGGGTTATGATGATTGTGTGAAGTGCATTTTAGGTGATCAGGAACAAGGTGTTGAAAATTGAAGCTTGGTTTGAATGGGGGAAACACATCCAGCATGGTTTTGTCAAATGCATGTTTATGGATTGCGTAATGCAGGAGGTAGCATTTCGAACTCTTTTGTTTGAACTTATTGGCTTGGATTAGTTCATTGTTATGCGTGTAGAATAATGTGGCGGCAATATGAAGCTCATTGATATCTTTTGAAATAAATCAAGAAATTCTAGTTGCCTTTGAGATGTGCATATGCACTGTACGCGTGCATTTTCACACTAGTATGTATGTAGATACTCTGGAATCTCTGATGCCTATGTTTGGGGTGCCAGCACAACAGAGTATTGGAATTGTAGGAATCCTAGGAATCTAAGATCCCCACATTCTTGGGTATTCTTTATTTGTATTGAACAGTTTTTAATTGTAATATCAAACATGAGGTGTGAAATTCCAGGAATTGTTGTCAAATCTAGTGCTTTGTTGTAAAAATAGCAGTGCACTAGGCACCCTTTATTCATTTATTTGGATAAATTGATCTTATGCAATGAGTGGTATTATCCTTCACAGTCATAGACATTATTTTGTATTTGGCATCGAGTCATGACTACTAGAAAGAATTCATATTCAGCAACTTTTTTGACATGTGCTATTCACCATTGCTGGCACCGTTTTGTTATGCCTGAAAATGTCAATTGTGTTGGAGGAGAGTGCTTTTGGATGTCTTGCTTAGTCAATTAACATAATGCTGTTCTGGGCACAACTTTAGAGTTTCATTGTCTGAATAGATGGTTTTAAGAAGCATTTGGATTGGTAGTAACTTATTCCTTCTTTGGTTGGTGCAGAAGTCATGAGAGTTGCTATCTCACAGAGCTTGGTAAATCACGTATTCAGGTTTTGCTTCACTCTAATTTTGGAACTTTCTTGTGACTTTTCTTTTACTAATAATTCACAAACAGGTCTTTGTTTGTGTAGGGGCATCATTACTTAGAAAATACACTATAGTCCCATCTATTGTTACACTGCATAAGGTTAAGTAGATGGTACTCATTCAATCAGAAGCTAGCCTCTGCATTCTAGAGTCTACTTGAATTGAATCTGAGAATTAAATTCACTACATACTTCCCTTTTACCATACCGGGTTATCATTTTTCTGTTTGGTCAACTTTATACCATCCTGTATGAAAGCCTAACTTTATGGAGTGCAACCACAATGTGTGTGTGTGTGTGTGTGTTTTTTTTTTTTTTTTTTTCTTTAATACTTTTCTCCTTCTTCTGCTGGATGGTTTTTAATGTTGAAGGGGATTTTGAAGGTAATATTAACTATTTATAGCTATGAATGTCATACCCAACTAGTTAGCTTAACTCTCTGTTTCAAAATTTCTGAGTCTGCATATTCATACAGATGATAAGATCGACTTGCTCTTGGATTTGTTTGATTGGGTTTGGAATAAGTTTGTTTGTTTGTTTATTAGACATTCTGCCTCGATTAACCTTGCTAGTTTCTTTGGTCAGGTGTTCATTTCTATTCTGAAATGTGAGATTTGTTATACTTTGTAGATATTTATTGGTATACTGGTACCATCTCTGGTTTGCCCTCCCGTTTGTAAGTGATGGGTATGGTAATTTAAATGGAGATGTTAGATAAGTTTCTTTGTAGCTACTTGGGAATAGCTCAACTGATAAGGGACAAGTGGGGGTTGGGGTTGAAGTCTTAGGTTTATTCTTATTGTTAATAAAATACTCTAGGTGCAGAATGTTGGTGAAAGATGTGTTGGTGCCTATGTTACCCCGGTTTTTATGGGCCAAATCTTTTTTCGCAAGTGTTTGCTGACTAAATCTAGCGATGCAGGCCAGAATAAAATTTAAACTTTTGTGCAATTTCACACACCTATTGTGAATGCTGGACATCTGGATGAGTGCGGCCTATTTTGTCGACCCATTCAGTCGAAAGTGTTTTTTTTTTTTTCCTCTGTTACTTCAAATGGGGCCATTTCAACATGTTAATTTCCAATAATTGACATAACATTTCCAGTTACGGTGTGTTTTTTTGTTTTTTTTTGGTTTCCCAGAACTCATACATGTTAACTTACATAATTACATATATACCCTTGGGCTTGTATATAAGATTGCAACATAAGGACTATGTCGGAATTTAAATTTTATAACTTATTCCTTCACTCTACTTTATCTTTAGCTCTCAAAAAGGAGAAGAGTTCTCCTTTTCCTCACGGAAACATCAAAATAAGAGGAAGTAACTCCCTTCCTTTGAACCTTCCCCCTCTACACAAATGCTTCCCAAATATATTTTCTATGAAACATCATGTTATTTTATGCTGATAGTAAGTTTTATAAGGCATCTAGCTAAATTTTGTTATGTTTTGCTTGATGTATACTTAATTGTTGATATTATATACATTTATTTCTCGGTGCTAAGAAAGGGGCCATTTGGCAAACAATTTCTCCTAGAATTAGCCTAAAAGGTGGTAGTTAGAGGATTAGGTGGGAATTGTCTTAAAGCCAAGACATTTCTAAAGTACAGGAGACTTCCGTACTGTAATTGGGTGGATACAAATCTGTTTTTTTATAGTCTGTGCAGAAAATATGGCTATAATCATAGTGCGCCTTGGACTACTGCATAGAACTTATGAACAGGGTTTTAGTTAGTCAACTTTATGTGTGCTTATTCATTACTCCTTTTTGATTTTCCTGTGGCCTTGAATGCTTTGGCAATTTATTAAGATTAGTTGTAACTGAGATAGGCTAATAAGATTAGTTCTGATTCGACTCCTCGATTATTGAGTGCAGTGTTCTAATCTTTTTGATGATATGGTCATCTGGGTATGCTTGGGTGGAGGATAATGGAGGATAACGGAAGTAAAACCTTCTTTTAGTGGGGAAGGAAAATGAGAGTTTCCAATTAATTCACCGAGATCTTCCAACTCTTTTAAATTTCCCAATTTTGGAGTTGTTGGAAACAGAGATACTATTACACACTTAAAAATATGGAAAAGAGCATCTAATCCCGCCAAACTTTCACTTACATGCAAATAGCTATCATCAACTGTTAAATCTTCTAATTGAATCTTTAAATTTTTATTAGCTTACAAATAGTCACCACCAACTACTAATCTTTAAATTAAATTCTTAAACTACAATGATTCTTACAATTAGATCTTCTCTTCAATTTTATTGAGATTACTGATGCAGTACTATCTGTGAATGACATGATAAGATCAATGAGTTTTATGTGTCAAAATCTTCACTATTCTTTTCTTTATTTCTCTTTTATTATCCCATTTAATATTATTTAAAAAACACATTTAAGATATTAAAAAATTAAAACATATTTTGAAAATATATTTAGAATAATCATGTGTTCTTCTCCTAGAGCAAACGAGCAAAGGTAATTGCAATGGAATCAAATCAAATCAAATTTATTTTCTAGTATCTGTTTTAATTTTTTTGAAATATATTCGTAAGTTTTTTTTTTTCTTTTTTTAAAAATTTATAGTAATACTAAATGGAAACATAAAAGCGAAAGTTTAAAAGAAAATAATGGTCAAGATTTTGACACATGATATTAATAGATCTTCTCACGTAAATTTACTGTAAGTGCTTTGTTAATGACTTTAGTTAAGTTGAACAAAAGGCATTATTGTGAGAACTATTGTAGCTTAAGGATTTAATTAGAAGATTTAATAAATGGTGATGATTATTTGCAAGTAAATGAAAGTTTAAGGATTCAATTGAAAGATTTAATAGTTGGTAATGACTATTTGTGATTGGAGTTTAGGGGGCTTAGATGCTCTTTTCCCTTAAAAGTATAAGTTTCATGTGAACATTATTGTTGAATTATAATGTCAACATAGTAATATGTAAATGAATAGTAAATGTGAAAAATATGTTGTTAACTTGTTTTTTATTTAATTCTCCATTTCTTGTTTATTTTAATCTTCCAAAACTAGGAAGAAAAACATTCATTTAACCCCAAATTTCTTCTCTTTACTTTTCTTCCCAACTTCCGGACATGCTGCATTCATCAAGTTGAGACTTTGGTGTGTGGTTGGTAGGAATATGAGGTGGAAAACGGAGAGCCATGGAAAAGTTTTGTTTTAGTAGTTGGTGCTTGGTGGATAGTGGAGAAGATGGGATGACTGAATACTGTCTTTTTCTGTCTTCCTTGGTGTGGATGACAATGTCATACGCGTGTTTGTCATCATTAACCATATTTCTAAACAAAATACAGTGACTAAGTGGTAAAAAACTGTTCATTTCGTTTGGACATTGGACATTACATATGTATATATTTTTTCCAAACCTAGAATGAAAATATTTTCCAGGGATGCAATGGAAATAATGGTCGTTATGTTTTATTTTTTTCCCCTCCTTGATCTGTTATCAAGTAAGCATATAGTGATTTTGACGCTTCATTCTTAATTTTCTCCTAATTTTCCGCCCATCAGCTACAATTATAGTTCATAGGGACACTTACAATCCAATTCCTTCCAAATATTTTGAAGTTTAAGCACGTGATCAGTGATCATTGCTTACTAAAGGTTCAAAATTTAAGCATTTAGTGTTCACCTCACTTAATGTGCACTTTGCTAAGTTGTTTTTGAGGGGGGGCAGCTGTTGTGAAGACAGTTCCTCTTCATCGTCAGGCCTTTTGATGGTTTGTATCATAAGCAGAAATGTTAAATCCTTCAAAAGGGTGTGTCTAAAAATCTTCCTAATTTAAAATTTCACTTACATCTATTAGATAGTTATTGAATGTAGTGTAAATTATAAGTCATGCCATTATAAATGAGATTTTGAACAAGGAGGATTTTTAGATTGATTATTAGAAGCATATAGCAACTCTGAACTCAATCATCTCTGCAAGTTTCACTTGTGAGATATTAACTCATGACTTTATTTTGATACTATTTGATGGATTAAGCGCATAATACTAGGTCAAAAGTTGTATCTTATGACAAAGGTGCGACTTTTAATTGCTTTAATTTCTTATAATCACATCTAGCATTAGGGGTTGTACTTATCATAAGTACTATGGGTTAGAATATGGGTTGGAATGTTAAGTCTATTAGATGTGAAGGGGTGAAAACTAACCAAATAAAGCTAACAATCATGATATCCCCCCCCCCCCCTTCAAAATTTTCTTTTTCAAATAAAAGCTAACGATGATGGATCTTGTCTAAGACTTGGGCTTGATTTTGGGTTTTTCTATTGGTGGGCTATCTATAGTATTTTTGCAAGTATTTAGTGTCTGAAGACCCGTTATGAACCACAACCAAAAAAGAAGACACCCTATAAACCTTAATTCGACACCAGGTGTTAGTTTGATCGGTGGTGCTGATCGCCTCTGCAATCGTGCGTACAAGGAGTTGCAAGTTCGACTCCCAAAGGGTCAAATCATGCACATCCGTGTAGGGGTGTGCACGCGGAGGTGCATGAGTATTGGTCAACTTGTGAACTCGAAAACCAAACCGACCTATGTGTAAAAAAAATTGGTTCGGATCGGATAATCGAGTCTAATCGGGTAAAATTCGATTGACCCGTCCAATATTTGGGTTGGGTAATGGGTTTAATTTTTAAATCCGTTATCCAACCCGAGCCCCAACTCTTTTTTTTTCTTTTTTTTTTTAAATAATGACTCATTTACTTATATATTGATATACAAAAATATAATTATATATAGTAATTGTCAGACTCTGTTAATATATTAATGTATAGTTAAATTTATTAATGATTGATATTGTACAATATATGATTTATAATATATTTCATGGTTATAATTATAGAATTATCAATTATGGATGTAATTTTTTTAAAATATATTTGATTATATTCATATTTCAAAAACATAATTTAAATGTTTCAAAATATCACAAAATAAGGTGTTTCAATATTTTTCATCCACAAAAAAAAAAACTTGATTGCTTACCCGAATACTCAACTCGATCCAACTCGAAAGTGTTCAGGTTAGGGGTAAAAAAGCCAAAAATTTGATTTGACTCTATTTAATTGGTTTGGATATTTTTTTCCTCCAAATTTGACCCGTGCACACTCCTACCTTTGCAGGCGGCGTAAAAAAAATATTGGGGTCTGTTTTTTCTTCGGCTTAATTTTTCTACAATGAGACAAAAAAAAATCTCGAGCTGAGAACTTGCACAGCTTTGGATTCTGCTCCCTGAAAGTAAAGACCTTCACTTTAGAGTGAAAAAAAGTAGAGAATCTTAAATGTTGACGAGAAAAAACTACTGTCGATATTATGAAAAAATAAAAAATGCACATGCACGACAAGCTACGGGTTTGTTGCTTCCCCCCCGGTGGTCCGCTAATAGTTAAGGTCTGATGCATTTTTCTACACAGTGATACCCATCACTTATTCGCGTTGTGGATATTCCCGTGTGGCCATCATAGTTATGGCCGTTTGCTGTCAGTAACCTAATGACTGGGACGGTGTATACTTGGTGGCATTTGGTATGGGATATTATTTTTATCTTTGGGAATGTGAAAATATTTATATGTTTATTAGAGGTTTGAAACAATATTTTTGGGAAGGAAAATTATTTTTAAAACATTTTCACTCTTTATGAGAATTGAATATTTTTATAAAAAGAAAATATTTATTATATTGAAAAAAATTAAAATATTTTTATCATTACCTAAATCCATTCATTATTATTTCTATTAAGAATTTTTTTAAAAATTTATTAAATATTTTTGTAAATTCAATTTATATATCAAATATATTTAAAATATCTTATCTAAAAAAATTATTTTTATAAATAATATTTTTGAAAATAATATTCTTAAAAATAAAAATTCATTTTATTTATCAAATATCTTTAATTATTAGAAAACAAAGACTGGGTCATTAGGAAAGGGACGTCTTTCCGTCTTTTCAGGGGCTGTCGACATAGGAAGGTGCCGCGAAGTTGCCCTGACGGCCCTCGTATAGTATGTATAATGCTTGTCAGGACCCAGTTTGAGTTCACTAGTTGTGCTTGACAATTCAAAATATCATTTCACATAATTACTTGCTAGTTTCGTTTTCTACATCTGGCAGGTTTCACGCACTAGCTAATTTGAAAATTCAATATATTTTCTTTCACGAAGTTACCAGGTAGTTTCGATTGATCAACGATTTCCCCTCGTGGAGGAACAAGTGTTAAAGGGAATAAAAAAGACAAAACATGCGGCGTGACTAACATTTCTATTGACTTTATCGACGTATCAAACACTGCTCCGTCTCTATGTCCCGTCGTCTTGGTAAAGTAGGTGGAAAAAAAAATGCAGCTTGACCATGAGACGCTGGATAAAGTTAAAGTAAACCAGTTAAAAAATGTAAATAAGAAAGCTGGAAAATGGTTTGGAAATTGCTGTCAACTAATGCCCTATCTAATTCTTACTAGCGTAAAATATTGTTAAATTGTCACTAAAGATAGTTTAGTGACCGGTGAGGTCTTCATAAAAAATTTGCATATAAAGGCTATGCATTTGCCATTTCCGTCATTGAAACGGCTAAATTGACTTTGGATTGTGTCCTTGGTTTTATAAATGCTATGCAGTTGCCATTCGGTTTCGCCGGTGTGAAAAATGCCGCCAAATTTGATAAATTCTGTCCTTTGCTTGCGTCATTATTGTGAATAGAATAACTTCTGGCTTTTCATAGTCGTAAAGATTACAGTAAGCAAAAGCCGAAATGCCACTTCCTACTAGTGACTCTGCTTCCCAGTTGGTAAATGTTGGGCATATACCTATGAGTCAATTATTTTCGAATTTTTGTTTTATGTGTGTTCACACGGAGTCTTTTGGTTATAACAAATTAAGACTCTCTTGCATTCATATAAATATTATAATTAGTTTTAAAATTTTTAGGAGTGTAAGATTTGTTCACTGAGTTGTTAGTTCATATATATCTTGTGGTTAAACGTTAGTTATATCCCTATTTATTCTGTATATAGAGGAAGTATGAATAATACATTCATTTGATGCAGATGAACTGTTTCATCGTTCTTTTTTAATGTATTTAGTATATAAGATTGAATAATGGCAAAAGTTCCGAATACAAATTATTTTTGTTAACGAGTTAATAGTTGTTACGTGTTTGTAGATTTATTTTCTGTATTTTTTTTAATTTTTTAAGACAAGTAAATAAATAAATATAAAGAATGTTTAGAATAAATTATAATTATATAATAAAAATCTAAATATATTTAAAACCAATTATTATTGGAGAATAATAATTATTTAAATGATTATATATATTATTAATTCTTTAACGAAATTTTTATATTTTATTATTGGCTTTTAAATGTTTTATAAGGCGTATTTAGCATTTTTATTATTTATTATTTAAATGAGTAATTAACAATAGTATAATAGATAATATATATTGTAAGAGCGTTTTTGGAAATATGAATTGTTACCAAAATAATAAATTCCTATATTAGTAACTGGCATATTGACTAACATTATATGTTTTTTCAATTTATTTTTTAAGATTAAAAATAGTTAAGATAAGGATTGCACGATTTATCTTTTATGTTTACTTATAAATAACTAATTAATTTAATTTTGATACACTATTGTTATAAGGTTTTTATACTATTAATGTGTGACTTTTAAAATAATTATTGTAAAAGTTAAACATATTAAATGACATGGCTATACATTATAAATTAATGATGTAAATGGTATTTGATGTATTTATGATTTTTTGTTTATCACTAAATATCTAAATAAGCAGTAAAACATTCGTAATTTTATGATCATTTGCATTTTTATATTTTAACATAAGTAACTAACAATATTAATTAAGAAATATTAAATGCAGAATTAAAAAATTTCATACCAAAAATAGTATAGATAATATTAGAAATATGGATGTTGGAATTTGTATGCGTAACGGAAGGTATATCTTGTAGAAAACGTACATAAGATGTGATATTAGCTAAAAACATTCAATACAGCTCATTTTTCCTTGTTATTTAAGAACAAAAATGTATAAAAAAATTCTAAAGCAGGCATTCCAATTTTCTATTGCCTTTATATTTCTGTAATCGTACGTATCCAAATTCCACGCAAAATCCAACTCCGCCCAGGACGGCACGTCAGCACCCGGAGAATCTGAGAAACTTTCAATAAATGTTAAAAGGATCTAAAGAGGAACATTTGGATCAAAAACATTGAGGCACCGATAAGTAGGCTTTGCAACTAGGATAATTATATTATAACTTGATAAGGACCGACTCAACCAGAAGTTAATACGCCGTACCTTTTTCAACTTAGTTGTTGGTACAGTGTTCGTTAGATATTTGGTAAGACCAACTAGGTCATTTAGCTTATGTGTTTTCGATGAGAAATTATTAGATATTTATGGTGTATTAGATTGATCATATTTATATTTAATAATAGAATGATATTTTATTTTTAATTTGTGATATTATTAATTTATAATTTTATTTAAAATATTATTTTATTATTAGGCAGAGCATAATTTAATAATATGAATATCTAATAATTTTCTCCTGAGGCAGATAATGTTGAGCTGCTTGAGTTAAGCTTCTTATTCAACTAAGAAGCGTGTTTACTACTAGTTGGGGATAAGTAGTGAATAAGATGAGAATACAATTTATGGTTGCGGACTACTCACCTCTAATGTCGGCATCATGAATGAAAATGTATTATTACAAAAAGTTTTTCCATTTACAGATCGCGCATTCTTGCTTGAAAATTATTCTGAACTCCATTTTACTAAATTGCCATTTAAGTGTGAGTTGGTATCTTGTAACTCTCTTCTAAGCAACCAATTAAAGTGTCCGGCAGGAATGTTGTATCCAACGAAAAACCAAGATCTGTTTAAATAACATGACTAGATTGGACATAGAAAAATGACAACAAAAGTGTGCAGTGTTTTACGGGAAATTACATGGAAATAATCTACGGACATCTCCACACACCATGAGCTATATAGTAGCTATCCAGCGCTGTATGCTCAGAATGAAGTTCTTTCATACCCGTCTTAACTCCTATCATTTCTAAAATAATCTGCTGTCACAGTTCACCATGTCGAGCAGCCAGAATCTGAAGTATGATAGCACCTCATTTCTTATTGACATCAGCACCTTTGGAGTCACTGCTGATTACACCATTAACGCTGCCAAAAAGAGGTGGCGTTTCGCTTATACAGCAATCTATTCTAGACGGGTCTTTGCTTCCCTGGCCAAAGAGGTCATATCCAAAAGAAACCATGATCACTATAAACTATTCGAAACTCAGTCCTCCCGTTCCTGCAGCACTGTTGATATAATTGAGCCCCTAGTTCCCCAACACGTGGGCAATGGAACCAATCATAATTCCTTGGTTCCAGATGCTGTTAAAGCTAGGCTTGCGGACATGGTTAAGGACAAGAACTTGGAAGCTCTTGCTGAGTTCGGAGGAGTTGAAGGCGTTGCATATGTTGTTGGAACAATTCCAGCGAAGGGAATCTTCGACAGCGATGATGACATTGGCAAGCGGCGTGAGCTGTACGGCACAAACACTTACCCGAGTCCACCACCAAAAGGGTTCCTCCACTTTGTTCTGGAGGCTTTCAATGACGCCACTATCATCATCCTTCTTGTCTGTGCTGGCCTTTCACTTGGCTTTGGCATGAAAGGACAAGGGGTTGGTGATGGCTGGTATGAAGGTGGGAGCATATTTGTGGCAGTGTTTCTGGTTGTTGTTGTCAGTGCACTCAGCAACTTCAGACAAGAGAGACAATTTCACAAGTTGTCCAAGATAAGCAGCAACATCAAAGTTGATGTCATGAGGAGTGGAAGGCCACAACAGATATCCATCTTTGATGTTCTTGTGGGAGATGTTGTGTCCCTCAAGACTGGTGACCAAATCCCAGCTGATGGATTGTTCGTATCAGGCCATTCTTTGTACGTGGATGAATCAAGCATGACAGGTGAGAGCGACCATGTAGAAATTGAGCCCTTAAGGAGTCCATTCTTGTTGTCCGGGGCAAAGGTGGTGGATGGCTATGCTCAAATGCTCGTGACATCCGTGGGAACCAACACAGCATGGGGTCAAATGATGAGCACAATATCAGGAGACACCGATGAAAGAACACCATTGCAAGCTCGTCTTGACAAGTTAACCTCTTCTATTGGAAAAGTAGGCCTCGCGGTCGCATTTCTTGTTCTCATAGTGTTGTTAACTCGTTATTTCACTGGAAACACACAAGATGCGAATGGTTATAGGGAGTTTAATAGGGGTAGCACAGATACAAATGATGTGTTGAATGCTGTTGTGCGTATAGTTGCAGCCGCAGTCACTATTGTGGTTGTGGCAATCCCTGAGGGTTTGCCACTGGCAGTGACTCTCACACTAGCTTACTCCATGAAAAGAATGATGGCGGACCAGGCAATGGTGAGGAAACTCTCGGCCTGTGAAACTATGGGGTCCGCAACAGTCATCTGCACAGATAAAACTGGGACCGTGACTTTGAATGAGATGAGAGTAACCAAGTTTTGGTTAGGCCTAGACAATGTCATGGAGAATTATTCCAATGCAATGGCCACAAATGTTCTGGGGTTGTTCCACCAGGGAGTAGGCCTCAACACAACTGGCAGTGTCTATAAGCCATCATCCGGATCTGGCCCTGAAATTTCAGGTAGCCCAACAGAGAAAGCTATACTCTTTTGGGCTGTGTCTGATTTAGGCATGGACATGGATGAACTGAAGCAGAGACATGAAGTTCTCCATGTTGAAACTTTTAACTCGGAGAAGAAACGAAGTGGGGTTGCAATAAGGAAGGAGACCGACGACACAGTTCACGTGCATTGGAAAGGAGCTGCTGAGATGATACTTGCAATGTGTTCTAATTACATTGATAGTAATGGCACAAGGAAGCCCCTTGGTGAAGAACGAAATAAACTTGAGAATATAATTCAAGGCATGGCAGCTAGTAGCCTGCGATGCATTGCTTTTGCTCACATGGAAATACTAGAAGATATCGATTACAACGATACGGAGAAAGCACCTAAGGTACTAAGAGAAGATGGCTTGACCTTGCTAGGAATTGTTGGCCTCGAGGATCCATGCCGACCAGAAGTCAAGAAGGCTGTGGAAACTTGCAAACACGCAGGTGTTGATATCAAGATGATCACTGGAGATAACATATTCACGGCAAAGGCAATAGCAACAGAATGTGGAATATTGGATGTTAACGACCATGTAAGTGAGGGACAGGTGGTGGAAGGTGTTGAATTCCGGAGCTACACAGTGGAACAGAGAATGGAGAAAGTTGACAATATCCGCGTGATGGCGAGATCATCCCCTTTGGACAAACATTTGATGGTGCAATGCTTAAGAATGAAAGGCCATGTAGTTGCAGTCACTGGAGATGGCACAAATGACGCGCCTGCTCTAAAAGAAGCCGACATAGGACTTTCTATGGGAAAACAAGGTACCGAAGTTGCCAAAGAAAGTTCTGACATTGTTATCTTGGACGACAACTTCAATACTGTTGCCACTGTTTTAAGGTGGGGACGATGCGTGTATAACAACATCCAGAAATTTATCCAGTTCCAACTAACAGTGAATGTTGCAGCCCTTGTGATAAATTTTATTGCAGCAGTTTCTGCTGGAGATGTTCCCCTAACAGCAGTTCAACTACTATGGGTTAATCTCATTATGGATACTCTAGGTGCTCTAGCACTTGCCACAGAACGGCCTACAAAGGAGTTAATGGAGAAACGGCCAGTGGGTAGAACTGAGGCTCTTATCACTAACATTATGTGGAGAAACCTTTTAACTCAAGCTTTATACCAGATTGCTATCCTACTGGTTTTCCAGTTCAAAGGGGAGTCTCTCTTCAATGTAGGTGAGAAGGTAAAGAATACTCTAATATTCAATACTTTTGTTCTCTGCCAAGTTTTCAACGAGTTTAACTCAAGGAGCATGGAGAAACATAATGTATTCGAAGGCATTCACAAAAACCACCTGTTCCTTGGAATTGTGGGGATTACTATTGTTCTTCAAATTGCCATGGTGGAATTCTTAAGGAAGTTCGCTGATACAGAGAGATTAACATTGATTCAATGGGGATATTGTATTATATTTGCAGCTCTGTCATGGCCACTTGCTTGGTTAATAAAGCTCATACCTGTTTCAGATAGGCCATTCTTCAGCTTCTTCAGCTACCCTAAGTGGCTCAAATTAGTAGTCTTCAAAGATTAAGCAGGCTTTCTAGTTTTCAGAATGAGGAATCCTAAAATTCCAAAACATCTTGAAAACTTAAATATGAGATATTCGAGTATACTACATATGGAAATTCAAGACCTTCTATGACTAAAACATAGAGGATCTTGAATTTCCATGTGTCTTATACCTAAATGTCATATATTTAGTTTTCCAAGATATCTGGAATTTAAGATTACGCATAGCACACACCTACTTAATGAACAGTAGTTGAAGCTCTTGAATGTTTAATAACAAAAACCATCCAGCTGTAACATGGAATGGCGGTGGGTGGGAATAAGGGTAGAGGTGATAAATTAATGTTTCTGACTTTTTATGTACCAAGAAACTGTAATATCATTTATGTTTCAAATCTTAAAATTGATATAGTGTGTGTTTAGATCAGATTTTTTTTTTTGGATAGAATATGTGATTTTTTTTCATTAAAAAATCATTTTTTTTATAAAAGTTATTTATGTTAGTTTCAACAAAAATGTTATAAATTTTTTTTTAAAACATTTAAGTAAAAATTGAAATAAGTATACAAAGTAATTTTTTTTAATAATTAAAAAATAATTTTTTATAAAAAATTAAAATAGGTTGAAACAAACACACCCATAAAACCTCTGAATATATACTATCATTTGTCTATTAGCTTGTGTCTGTTGCTGATATATGTCATCATTCTTGCTGAAATTGACTGGCCGAGCTGAGGGGACAAGGATAAAAATTACTATAGGAGGTTGCCTTCATAATCAATAGTAAAAGTGTACATATAATTAGATTATATAGAATTTTTATATGAGATGATTCATAGGAGTGTTCGTGGTCGGTTTCGGTTCGGTTTTGGATGAAAAACCAACCGAACCGAACCAATCGGTTGATATAGAATATCAACCAATCGGTTCTTTTTTTGCAAGCCAACCAAATCAAATCGAACTGAACCTATATTGGTTTGGTTCAGTCGGTTTTCAGTTTTTAGTTAAAAAAATTTTTTAAAAAAAATTAAACCAATTTTTTGTCACTTTCCTACTCCACCATTCACGCACTGGAAAGGAAAATAAAGCCAGCACAAACCAGATAACCAGATTTTGCAAATTGCAACATTCATACATAAATAATCCAAATTCAGAAAGCATAATACAATAATCAGAATACAAGGATAAATCTTTCAATAATTAGAATACAAAGACAAATCTTTCAAAACCAAAATAGAATCCCACATAGACCATTAATCAACAGCCAGCTCAAATAAAAAACTAGGAAAAAAAACTACAAAAACATACAAATCAAAGTTTGAAATTTAAATAAAAAAAACAAATAAGAGAAAAACAAAAAAACTACCATCTATCCTTCTCAAAGCATTGCCATCCCAAACCCACCATCTCAGCCTCCACGGCTCCATGGATGCCGGTTGTTGCAGAGAAGAAGGCCGACGAGGAGAAATGCAATGCAACGCGACGCGACATAAGGGAAAGGATTTCGCCGTCGAAGAAGAGGAAGGTTGCTGCTCAGTCGTCGTTGCAGGTCATCGAACTCAAAGACATGAAGAGGGCCATCGACGTCATGGGTCGTAGAGAATAGACAAAGAAGAGAATAGGATGAAACGGTGAGATGATGAGTGGTAAGTGGTGAGTGGTGACTAGTGAGTGTCTTTGAGTTTGTGGATTTCAGATCTATGATGAGACTCAAAGATGGAGTGCAGAACTGAGATGGAGTAGAATTTGAGAGATGAGAGATGGGGGGTTGTGCGGCGCTGGAAGAGTGAAAGAGAGATAGGGGGTGAAGGTGAGTTAGGGCTTCTAAAGAAATGGGGGTGTAGAGGGTATTTTTGAGAATTTGTATAATAATAGGGGTATATTTGAAAATATATGGATATATAACTATAAATGCGATTCGGTTCGGTTTGGGTGGTTTTCAATTTCTGGAATCGAAAACCAAATCGAATCGATCGATTTTTTCTGAAAAAAACCGAAAAAAACCAAAATTTTCGGATTTAAATCGATTTTCGATTTTTTCGGTTCGGTTTTGTCATAAATTTCGGTTTGGTTCAATAATAAACACCCCTAATGGTTCATTCTCAAACCATCACGCATGGCTAAATGCCTAAGCCAATGCCATGGCAAATCACAATATGCGACACCACGTAAATAAGTGAGGTTTGTTTTTGTTTTTTGGGCCATAAATCTAATGAAGCTTACTTTTAATGCATGCTTATATGCTGGCATGCAGAAATAGACATTGTTCTGGCTTTGAGTGGTGGCGTAATCCGTGTGGACCAAAGAGAAAAGAAACAAAAGAAAAAAGAAGTACCCAAAGGAGAGGAGCAGGGTTATTGTGAGCACTTCATTGATATTGAAGATCAAATTCCCCTCTTATGTCAACGCTTTGTATTCATATCAAACTAATATGCACAATGTTTCTTTGTTTCTTTCAGCAATAAAATATGGTTTCGTAGCTGCAGACGGCAAAGAAAATTTCATAGTTGCACACCACGATCTCTGCAGCACAATGAAGCGGGCCAACGACTCAACGTTACAGGAATTATCAGGAAATTCGTTCTGTTTTCTTTTCCTTTCCTCCTTAATTTTCTAACAAAACAAATATCATGAAGTTTAAATTCTTTGGATCTCTGCATCAAACTTAGGATCTCATATTTTTTAACACTGAAAATCTATTAGCTTAACTCACTAGCGGTGGGAAATAAAATAAATCAATCCATAGTTATATTTGATTTGGAAGGCTAATTAGAAAGAGAAATATTTGGTGAGCATATTATGCGTCAACTCACATTCCATTTATCATTGGACTGGTGCCCACACCCCGTCAATGATGAATGAGGTGTGAGTATGATATCCTATTCATAATATATTCATTTAATATAACTCAATTAAAAATGGAGCATTTTGAATACAATGAATAATTGTTAGCTGGCCATTAATAGAAGTGTGTTTATCATTAAAAACATTTTTTCATATGCTAAATAATAATTTAAGTACATATGAGACTCCTGTACCAGGCCGGTGTTGAGTTCCACCTTTTTGGGTTTTTGGGTCAGCCCCAGTGGGCCGGGTGGGAGGGGGTACGTGAGGGCCGTCATGGCGGTGCTGTGGGCCAAGTGTGGAGCCCTCTTCCTCCTATTCTGCTGGACTTGGGATAATTTTTTATAATTTAAAAAATATATTATATTCTGTGTATATATATATATATATATGTCCATTATTAATCTTAATTGTTTTTTATTATATTAATTTAAAGGATGAAATCAAGTAAACCACCAAGCATCCCAGACATAAACGAACCACTATACAACCCATCCTTGAGAGGATGCAGCTTAAAGATCCCATCGAATGCCCTTGTGCGACCGTATACTACTGTTCAGCATCATAGGCATGTTTATTATATCACAAACTTTAATTGTACATCGCTTGCCACCGCATAGTCGCTGACGACGGATGGATTTGATATAAATTTTTTTAAAAAAAAGTTAAAAGTAAATAAAATTAAATTTTAACGATAGATTGTTGTAAATACTCATCAACACACTACTTTTTTGGGATCCAAATAACGTGTCTCTTATTATATAAAATGTTATTTGATATCTCCTAAAGGTCCAAATGAGATTTGATATCAAAGAAAATTGATTTTCGTAACCAACACATGCATTAGGTAACTCTCATCTATCAATCAGCTTTCACCGAAAAAAATAAAAAACAAAAGAATTAGAAAGCCATGTGGAGCTTACTTATAAGAACCCTGCTCCACACGGAACTGAAAGGAGACATACAGCGCGTGGCGTAACATTACAAATAATACCCAAGTGACACATTGATCGTTCAATTGAAGAATGAACCTACGCTACGGCTACGTGCCTACGCACAACCATATCCTGAGCAGCACCGGGCCGAAGTCACGCAAGGTGATTGTTTCAAGGGTTTTTCTTAAAAATTATGATTTAAATTTTTAATATGTTAAATATAGTTTAAAATTTTAACTTTTATATATTTTTAAAAATTCATTAACAAGTAAATTAACACATCTTTGTTGTAATCCAAAATTCATCAGCTAAGAAGTCAAAACTACGACCACCATGCAAGAAATTGAGGAAAATTAAATGAGTCAGAAAAATCTGAAGCCCTTAAGCCATTGAAGTACAAGAGGAAGTGTAGGTGTAAATTATCGGCTATTTTTTCCAAAAAAAAAAAAAATCTTTCTGGCTATATTTTGTGGACTAGATCAGACTAGGAAAAATTATCCCCCATAATACAGCTCTTGAAGAATTTTTAGATTAACTAAGTATTAAACTAATTTAATCAATAATTTATATGTTAGATTAAATTATATTATCATTTTACTAAAAAATTACATGAACTGAAATGAAAAATCTTTTTTATGAGTCGCATATGTGTCATTTCCCCTTAAACTAATAAGTCAATGACATTCTATGTGGCTTGAATCAGATCGTCCGGGTGAAAATGGTCGTGTTATCATCCACAAAGTTTGTATCCAAACGCTATTAAAAAAAAATAAAGTTTATATCCAAATACACGTAACGTGTTGTTTAATTTTTTGGTAAAAAAAGTGTTGTTTAATTTAAGTAGCTAGACTTCTTGTCTGTGCTTTATTTGGGGCATCTATTAAAAGACCAGGTGCAATGTATGTAATTGTATTTTGTGTTCGCGCCTTGGGGTTGTGAGTGAGCTGGATACATTGTTAACGAGAACTGACAAATAAGAAGAGAGAGCGAAGTATTAATAAAGATTTTTTTTTTTAAACCCATTTACTCGGCTAACTCGGTCCGATTCATAGAGATTTTAGTGGGGATTTTAATTCTTTCAATTTGAATTTTTTCTATTTATACGGCTTAAACTTGAAACACTTAATTAAAAAATTAAAGTATCTAAATTTTTTTTTTTTGTTTCTACAGCTCAAATTTGAGACGCTTAATTAAAAAATTAAAGTGCTTAACCACTTTAACTAATATCACGTTGATAGTATTAATAAAGATTTTGCATAATAAAAGAGCAATACTTATAGGAATTTTTATTCAAAGAAATGGTAGTTTTAAAGTATAAAGTTAGAACGAAGAGCTAATTATTGGCTAGTACGATAGAATATAAATATTCTATCAAACGTTAAAAGTAAGAGTTTCACATAAATCCATTCCTTGCTTTTAGTAATTTCATATAACAGGATAATTAAGTAGTTTCAGCCTAAAAAATTCTATACGAATATTATGTGTTGCTACGTTATTCAAATACTTTAACATTTCATGAGTTATTAAACTAATTAAATAAATATAGTAATATGTCATTAAATGATAATACAAAATTTTTTTAGCAAACTATCGTTTTCGTCCCTGAAAAAATCGAACTCTTCTGTTGCTAAATTTTATAATTTTTGTGTTTTGCATTTTCTATTGTGAGTGTACGAACTTATAATGTCTGATTTGTCTCTGTTGAACATGTCATGGCGAGGTTAATAACGGCGGGCTGCAGCAGCTGATTACAGAAATCTTTTTGTTCCGCGAATTATACATGTGACAATGGAGAGGTTGAAGTGGGGAGGTTATGGAATATAAGATGAGTCCTAGTTCACGGACAGAGATTAGTCCCCAATCCTTGAAGCGAAGCAAAGAGTTCATTGCCGAATATTAATTAGAGAGGAGCTTAAGAGTTCATTAAGTTAATTTTCTACAAGTGAATGTCTGTTCTAATGTTATTTTATTTTATTTTATTTTTCATTCGCTTCATTGATTTCTTCCTTTTTTTTATTTTTTCTTTTGATGATGATTCCCTCATCATGAACTCATATTTGCAGTTTAGATATTGAGACGCAGCAAGCAAGTTACATCTTTAAAATTATTGCAAAAAAATCTGCAAAATCTAATAGAGAATAGCTCTAATTTTGAACCCCAATTTTTTATGTTTTGAAAAATCAAAGAGTCAATTGGTTTGGTTTGATTTCTCAAATTAAACTAAACAAATTGATTGACTATATATGCTGCAAATTGATTAGTTTGATGCAGTTAGAATTTTTATCAAAAACTGAGTCAAGTTAAACTGTGAACATCCTTAAAAAGTGACATCAATTTAGTTCACTAGAATAATTATGATCGATTTAATCCTTCAATATATAAAAAGGTGACATTAAATTAGAACCTTAATAAAAAAATAATTTAGTTCCGTAGTCTCACATTTTGTGCAAAAATAATAGTTTTGATGTCACTGTCCACAATTAAGAAACTGAATTAAGATAAGGTCAGCTACCGCTCAAAGTCTAAATTGATATTATAATATTTTACCCTTTGTTGGGATCAACATAAAACAAAAGTAAAGAAAATGAGTGAAAAATAGTATTTCCTTTTATTTGGATGATAAGAGAAGACAGGAAAGGAGAAAAAACAAACTGTGGACCCACATAAAAATATTTTTTTTAATATAATGGGAAAGAAAATGGAGAAATGATGGATTTGTGTATTGAAATGACAATCCTACCCTTACAAATTTTTTCTCTTCATAAGAGATAATAATTATAAAAGTCACTTACATATAATTATATTTTTTTTCTCACTTTTTTCTCAAATATTGGGAGAGAATATTTTTTTCTTTATTTCGTCTTCTCTTTATTTTCTTTTCTCCCATTGTTCAAAATTCTTTTTGACTAATATGGTGCTAATGGTAATGACCAATCATAAATCAATATACCTATTTCTGCCGTGTTAGGAAAAAGCAGCATAAGCAATCTGATCAAGCTACAAGTTTCTTTTTTTTTTTTTTAATTTAATTGTGCTACCTATTTAGTGAAGGCAAAAGACAATCTAAACTGTAAATTATATAGCGTGCATACACATAAGAGAAAACTATACACATATATTTAATGATGGAAAATTAGTACATATCCCTTTAGTGATTTCAAAGGGAAGAACCTCTTACGGATAACAAACAGAACAAGAAGGAATAAAATCTTGTTGTGTTCTTATTCCTGGTGTCATTGGTGGATTCTTTCACAAATATGAAACCTTTATTTAGGATTTTCTCCCAAATGAAGCAAGAGCAAACAACCCCATCATGTGGAGGAATCAAATTACACGTTATCCTATGTCTTGCACCTAGTGAGAATCTAGCACCAAATTAACCATATTACATATAGTCCAAGTGTACGAAAAAGACAATAGCAATATATAATACGGTCTTAATTTCTTTCTACAGGCGCAATCCTTTGTGCAAGAGCCCAAAGTAGTGCAATTACATACCATTACTTTCGCACGGTTTTTTCACACATTTTTTTTAAGGTTTAGTTAGAATGAACTTCTGTATTACTTATGAAAAGTGTTATTATTCGATTTTGATTATATCTTCTTACTAAATTCTAAATGTTAAATTAATTAAAGTTGTTAAATAAATCTAAAAGTGTATATGTAGAAGATCGGAAAAATATGTGTGCGAGTGCATAACTAAATTTGTAATTCCAAAATATTTGTTTGTGTAATTAGAAACAAAACAAATTTGTGCATGTGTAATTGGACAGACGTATATTCATAGGAAAAGGCTCTAGTGTATCCATAGTTACCGAGTGCACCACACACCTTAAAGATCCATGACTTATATTGAGTTCTTTTACTAATACATCAATTATTGCAGCATCACTCTAGGTTTCCTCTAAGTCTCCAAATCACCGCCACTCCAGCTTCCAGCGTGCTCACCACCTGTACTTTCCCACCGTCTCCGAAGGATCAGATGGCCTCTCCCTCGCCCGACCTCCACCGAACCAAATCCTTCTCCAGCGTTGCCCGTTCCTCCTTCGTCGCCACCCATTCCTCCTCCACTTCCACTGCTCTTGAGAGGTCCATGCGTGGAGCATGCTGTCAAATCTCTTCACTAATGATGACTGCATCGCCTTCTTCAACGAGTTCCAATCACAATTTGATCCTTCTCTCCCTTCATTCCTTAACTCCGAATCCCTAAGCGACGCAATCACACTCTTAATTCAAGATCGACACCGCGCGTGGTGGACTACTTGTTCGACCTCCTCTCCTCCACTACCAACGACCCCTCCAAACATATCTATGTCTTAGTCGCTATTCATTTGTGGTGGCACCAACAGGCAAGGGCGATGGCTGCCGGGTGGCTCTGGGGATGAGCAGTTGAGAGATGGTGGAGATGGGCAAGAGGAGGAAGAACAAAACGGACTCCTCCCAAGCTCCACCTTCGGTGTCTGATTCCGTGCTAGCTTGATCTTCGATCCGATAAGGTCGTAGACATGATAAGCACACGAAGGGAAGAGAGGAGGCGAAGGGTGGGCGGATGGGGGAGAGAGTAAAAAATATTATCATAGATCACATCTAATTTAGTGAATGTATACATTTTTTAATGGATGTCAAAGTGCATTATGTATCTTGTAAAATCCGATGCATAGGAGCCTTCACCATATTCATACACTAAGAGATATATAAGAGAAAAGTTTAATTAATATGCATTGATAATGTAAAATAATTTTATATTATTATCTAATAAGAATGCAAGAAATTTATCAAAGGTGCGTTTGGGTAATTTTTTTGGCAAAAAAATTGATTTTTTTCACAAAAAAATTATTTTGATATATTTGAATAAATTTTTAAAAATAATCAAAATATAAAAAAAATTATTTTCAACTTTTTTAGTTATATAAAAAATTTTAGTTTTATAATTTCTTTTTCTAAAAATAAAAACAAATATATCCTAAATAATAGTGTAAAATTATTTTATATTATCAATACGTATACGTAGGAATTAAACTTTTAAAAAAATTGTCTATTAGTATGTCAGTTTGTCTAGTAGCTGAGTATTTAAAACAGGTAAACTCAGAGTTCTAGATATGAATTATTCAAGTAGTCTCAATGAATTTTATCTAGAAACTCAATTAGCCTAGACCGGTAAGTCCTCTAATATTTTGGTGAACTCGATCTACTTAAGAAATTATCTGTTAATATACAACAAGTAGGCTATTCCTTTTCGAAAATTCTTGCATAAACTTGATCCAACATATAGAGTAAGTGGCATTTTTTGCTTCGCTTTATGGTCCTTTATGCATGCCAAGAATAATTTATTGCTATTCATCAAATCCAATACTTATTATTATATAATTCTTAGATGACAAAACAATGAGAATTGTCCTGACTGCTCTAAATGGAATATAAAGAGATACTTCACGCATGGATGCAAGATGATATCTCAAAAGCACCAACTGCATTTGGACGTGAGAGATCCTGTCACTCAAAACCCTAACAGTGATATCTTATACTATGCTGTCAAGATTCCCCCAGCATAATTAGACACACAAAAAAGCAAGTTCAGATCTATTTTACTGTATATTAACTATTATTGGATTAACTTGGAGTCACTTTGTTTCCCCCCAAGCATTAATGCTCTTTAAGTCTTGATAACCCAAGGAAAAATTTGGACAGCGAGAAGATAAGGTATTGATTGTTGAATGTAGTGAACGGAGCACTCATATACTCCAAAGGCATGAGATGTGTTGATTTTCTGAATATGTAAAACACTATATAAAATCCAAACCAAGTTGAAAGTAAGCCTTTCTATTTTCAAAAGACACAAAGTGCATATTTGATAACTGATTATTTTCAAAAGAGATTTTTTTTTTCAAAAATTGTTTTAATAAACTTTCAATTATAAACTATTATAAACTTGAAATAACTTAATCTAAATGCATCGAAAATGGTTAAGTAAACTGATTGTAACATTTGCACAGGAACATAGGAGAAGGGAAGTTATACATTTTCACATACAATTGAGAGGGAAAATGACGCTAAAGTAAGCTTACACATGTAACATTAAATCAGAATGCATGCAGAAGTGTAACATTAAATCAGAATGCATGCAGAAGCACTTCATTATTTTCACTTATTTTCTGGGAATACCAGATATGGCCTATATGAATTGGAGTAAAGCAAAGAATCATCATATGAATTTATTTCGTGATCCCATAAACAGGTGAAGCTGTCACATGATCCGATCCTTCCTTAACTAAATGAGAGGAAAGTTTAGATCATGCTGGCAGCTTCAACTGTTATTGGTGCACGATGAGTTCTTGACATTCAGCCACCAAAAGAATGTGTGTATATGTGTGTGTGTGTGAGAGAGAGAGAGAGAGAGGAAGATCAGAGAGGGGCATTTTGATGAATCTTCATTAAGTATATGAGGTTGAGAGTAGTGCATAAGGGATATAAATAGAATGAGATCTGCACTCTAAAGCATGGCTAAACCTTAAGCTCGTCTCTTTGTAATTAATTTGCAATTGTGGTTAAGGAACCGAAAAGCTAATGATAGTAGCGATAAGTTAATCAATTGTTGTCCTTAACAAAATAAAATAACATGGTTGATTGTTGTCCGCAAAGGACATATGGCAGTGGTCCAAAGTAAGACAATTTGAATATTATCATGCTCTCCACCGATTCATCAAAGGCTTTGAGTAGTTCCAAGTTCCTCTCTTAGAGTATACATCAACCAAAGTAAAAGTGCCAACCACTAAGCTCATGGGGGACCATTGCATGGCTTCCTAAATCCAACACAAAAGAAAGGTAGTCTCTCAGCATAGTCATGTTGGGAACGGGGGAAAATAAAAACAAAACAAAGTCATGTGAGTTCTTTTCCCTTTCTTCTCTCTCACCCACCATTAATTTCATTCATTAGTCTTAACTCTTAAGTATATTATCTTTGTTTTCTTTTTATATATATTTTCCATGAGAATATCTTATCTCTTTGTTTTGTGATCGAATGACAGCTCTTCTCTTACTTTTAAAGACGAAATGCTAATTGTCACTTGTCACGGACTTAATCCTTCTTGATATAACAAATTAACTGGTGTCGATTGCACATTAAAAGTAACTATAAGGAGTATAAATGTCTCATCCACAAAACGAACAGCTACAATTAACAAAAAGAAGGTGATAGGAAACCAAAGTTGGTAATTTGTTCTGATAAAGTTTCTTATGATTTTGACGTTCTGTTTCTTTCGTGTTGTTTCCATCTCTTTGGTAGGTTGGGCAGACGGAACCAATAGATGCACACAGAGTCATCCAAATTGACGGTATCACAGAAAGTGGAAAACACAATATTCCACGGGAAAAGTTCCCAACGTATTGCCTTCCACAGGGTATCTAATAATACCTACTATTCAATATTTTTTTAGGTTAAATTTATAAATGACCTAGTTTCCCAATATGCCTATCATTCTCTAATTTATATACAACTATATACATGGATATAAATCAAATTAATCAACAATTGAAAAAAAAAATCAAAATTTTCTGTGTTATATTAATAATTAATAAAATTAAAATCAGCTAATTTACAAGTTAATTAAGGTGAAAAAAAAAAACCACTAATTTCATCCTAGTAATTACCTTTTTTTTTTCTTTTTTATATTTTTAACATGCATTCTTAACATAATCTAGCTATATTATGCTCGCAAGAGATCAAGACGAAAGTGCTGACGATATATAACATTATTTCTAAAGAATTATTGCATAAAAGAAACAATTATTTGTACCGAAATATTCAATCAACCATTCATATCATCTCCGGGAACTAAATCAGGATTAAATTAGTGAGGGATCACATTAAATTATAAAACTCAAGACCATTTTACTTTTCATTTTTACTGTTTCTAAGTTTTGTGAAGAGTAGTAGTATTTTTCAACTTAATCTTATTAAGGGTGCATTTGTTTACGTTTAAAGAAAGTAATTTTATGATGTAACTTTATTTAATTATTTTAATTATTTTTTAATTAAGAATTACTTTTAAAAAATCTTAAACTAAAAAGGCCATATATTTTCATTTTAAGGGTGGCATTTGGAGATAAAAATAGAGGTGAAAAATTCATAAATCAGATTTATTAGTAAATTATATTGAAAATTAGTACATGAAATGATTCATCCAATTTTTACTCAAACAAAACTGACCCTAAGTAAAAGGTGATTTTATTGAATAGTGGGCTAATCTGACAACCCATAAATAGATAAGTAGTAGCCTAAGTATTATTATAAGATATCAAATTATTCAATACATAAGTCAATGTAAATTAGAAGTAGTAACCTACTCCGTCCCTCCATTATTAATTGTGCATTTAGAAACTTTTTTTGTCCAACATTACCTATTGTTTGAGAATTTTAAGGAAACATTAATAATTAAATTTTTTCTTTATTAACTTTAATGTAGTAAAAGAAAATAGTGTAATATCCAATAGTGAGAAAATTAGTGAATATATGAAAAGAGAGAGGGAAATTAAATTTAAATAAGCTATACTTTTTTTTATATTTGTATCAATTTAATGATATCTTAATTCTCATGCTAAAATCTTAAACAGCACTTTCACATCAAAAAATTTTTTTTTGTTCTTAAACAACACTTAAGGAAGAGTGAAAGAAATATTTTTTAACATATAGTAATTATACTATATGTGTGTTAAATTTTTTAAAAGAGTTGAGGAATCAAGTCATTCATGCTTGCTATGGGATGGCAATGGGTAAGGCATAGGGTTTTATCCTACTTAGCTCCATAACTTAATATAACTCTCAAAATCTACCCCTAACACAATCCACAGGTTTTAAAAGTCACACCTCACACTTTACACGTAGAGAAATTTTGGAACCCATTCCTACCCGCATCTTTGCTTAACAAAGTAAAAAAACTATTTAAAATAATTAGGACAAGTCACAACCACAAAAAATACTAAAACTAATTGAAGCAAGTTAAAGAAAAACAAATATAAAAAAACAACCATTGAAAAGCTTATCCCATAATCTCAAACATATCATACTCTAACACAACTCTATATTATTGGAACTATCTCCTCATTATTATTACAGGTGCAAGTAGGGGCAGGGGCAAATACACCATAAACTCTCACCTGCTTAGCCTCACAATATTTTTTCAACCTACCCATCCCTAACCCTCTACATGCGGGTAGAGTTTTAAACTCGTCCCACACTGATGGAGTAAAACTGGGTACCCGTGGATAGGATATATATTGGCATCCTCTACTTTTGTCATAAGCATCTTAAATTCAAGGGCTTCACCTAATTACTAGGCTTGATCCAGAATTGAATATGCAGTTACTAAGACCGAGAACCATCAATAGCCTCTCACCAAAGTTTATATATGGTAAAATATGATTATTGTTTTACCAAGCACTGCCTGAAAGCCTTGTTTGTTAAACCACATTAACTTCAAATAGAAAACAGCAATGTAAAAATCAGAATAATATAACTAAAATTTTTATAAAAATTATGGTAGTAGTTAGATGAAATATAATGTCAGGATTCACTTTTTTTTAAAATCTAAAATACTTAATTTTTGGCAAAAGAATTCTCATTGCCTAGCAGTTTTCAAAAGAAAAAAAAAAAGCGTTTTTTTTTTAAATAAAAAAAGAGAAAGTTAATGTAAGCCATCCATATCCAGTTACCACTTGAGTCCCATTAATTTTATAAATGATGACATAGACATGCATATAAATCATTCTTGTTTCTTTTTCTTCTCATTGGGCCTAAATAAAGTTGTATATGGGAACACATATGTCCTAGCGGAAACCTCACGGAAATGGACCTAACTTTTTTGCTTTCACACAACAATATTAACTTTCGGGGATAGAACATATCATGGTAATTCCAACACGGGTATCAAAAAAAAGAAGTAATTCCAAAACGCCATAATATTATAAATGTAAAACAAACAAATGTATGGACAAAAGAATGATTGAGATGAATTGTGACTATTTAAAATAAGAATTTATACAGTTTCAGCCACTTTGACACAATTCGTTATAAAGATGGCATAATATACAGTTCCTTGTAATTAACACTATAGAAAAACAGTAAATCCTTTTACTTTGAAATGAACTCATAAACAAAATGATATATATACGTTTTATTGTAAGGGAATTTACCGATATATTTGTTGAGTTCAAGGTCTAATTTCGCATATACATATGGTAATGAAGATGTACATGGATTAGTGTCAAATACTTTTATTATTTAATTCAAGATATTAATTAGAACAATATTATATAATTAGGAAAAATTATCAAAATTCTTAATATAACAAATATACTAACTAAATAGAATAAAATATTATGATTCAATTATTTATCTAAATATTAATAAATATGTCATATCATTTTGATAAAAATTATGACTTCAGTACTTTTCTATTAATTAACTAACAAACTTAATTAGTTTAAACAATAATTATTACTACTAGTGAATTGACACCAAATTTTTGATAATTACAAAGTGCTCACCCCACATAAAAAAGAGAGGAACAATAGAGGCTGGAGCCCGCCAAAAAACAAGAGCAAAGCAAAAAGAGAGACCACAGCCAAAAAATAATAAAAAAACATGGCAACCCACCAAAAGAAACTACCAACCAACCACCAAGCCAAGAAAGCAGAAGACAACCAATCCAGGGGAACAACAACCATAGAAGTAGAGCAACCAATAAACTCCACCAGGAAATCAAAGAAAAGGAACACATAGATGGCAGAAAGAGTCCCAAGACAACAACCAAAAACCCAAAAAGCACCAAGCACACATACTCAAAGATCAACAAAAAGATTGTAAGAAGCAAACCACAACCCCAGAGCCCCAACACCACCAACCAACATAAATACAAACAACCAGGACTGAGCCCCAAAACCTAACATCATAAGAAAATAACAACATTAGTAACCACACCTACAAAAGGACCAAGGGATAACCGCAAAATAGCACCACTAAAAAGCTTAGACCTCCTTCACAATCTTCCTCTTGTGCTTCCTTTTCTTCCTTGATTTTGGTCCCTTTCCTGACCTCTTATTGAACTTAACAAGGGCTTTTAACACACCCTCTTCGTCTTCCGAGCAACAACCCATTTGCTTCGCCATAGACCAAGATCTTTTTGCTTCAACCATCTCATCCAAGGAGTAATCATCACCTTATTGGGTGCTCTCTCCACCACCTTTGGCATCTTCATAGGTAAAACCCAAGGGTCCATAACTATCCTCAAGTTCACCATGTTCAACTTTGTTTTCCTTTACTGCTAAAGCATCGATTGAGACATTGCAATCCCTTTGTGCCCCACAAGATGGCCTCAGTCTACTCTCTGTGTCGAGGTCCTCTTGGCTCCCCTTGTGCTGAGTAATGAGATCTTGTATCCATCTACCGTCATTGAAAGGGGTTATTTTGGTTTTTTTCTGATTCCCCATGCACCTCTATATTCTTTGGGACTAGTAAATCGTGCCCAGAATTAGATACTGATGCATTACTTGTGATGGCACGCAGAGATTTTCCAAGCTTTTGTTAGCTATACGATTTATTTACTTAGAAGGCCAAATTTGATCACGGATTGTGTAATGTTTACATTTTCCCATATTTAAATATTTAAAATAAAAAAGTAATGCAATTCAGGCAAAAAAAATTGAATAATGACTTTTATTTACTTAATTAATTAAAGTGCGAAAAAGTACATAAGAAAAGTTATGCAACCTTTTCGCATGATATGCATGCCGATCGAATAATGTAAACACCGAAAAACAATTTCCCATTAACAACTTAGAGATGAGCCATGTGAAAGGAGACATAAATGGCTAAGGAAGAAAGGGTAAACAATAATAAAAAAGTGAAGATGAAGACAAGATAATGAGAATTTTTTTTTTTTTTCATATGTAGATGTTCGGAGGTATAAATTACCTTGGTGTTTACATGGTTAAAAATCAAAATTAATTCTACGTTAAAACCACTTTTTAATCGCTACACATGTTTTAAATTTGGTTTTAATCCTTATACTTCCAAAATTTTTGTTTAAATCCCTATAATGGTATTCCATTAAAGAGTTAGTTTTTATCATTAAAAAATTATTTGATAATATTAATTTTTATTAATATGGTTAACATAATTTGATATAAATATAATATATTATTAATATAATCCTGAAACAATCATTTTCTAACCCTAAAATAGTCTTTTTTCAAAAAATAAAAAAGTGACTGAAATGATACCAAAACAACCATTTTAGACTTGAAACAATCTCAATTCCGTTCTATCATATTTCATGCTAGCTCTAGTTATCCATATCAACAAAAATTAATATTATCTAATAATTTTCTAATAGTAGGTACTAATTTAATATTCCTATAAGAATTTAAACCAAAATTTTTTTAGTGTACAATGACCTAAACTAAATTTTTTTTAATGTAACTAATACTAAAATTCAGAACACGTATAAAGATGAAAAATTAGTCTTAACCATAATTCTCATACTACTTATATTAAAATAAATTGAATAATTAAAACTTTACAGCCTAATTAATAATTTTAAATTTCTATATTGATGCACTATAAGAAATAATTGTAAAGACTGCGGGATTTTAAAAAAATTCTTCTCCATTGCGCGAGGCTTTTTTTTTTCTCTGGGAGAGGAGGTAAAGTAAAACATAATAGTTAATAATCAATAACTGTCACCCGGCTTTTGGGTGCAGCATATCGTAATTTTTTTAATATAAGCATATAGTAGAAAAATGTATGACAATGAAGTAATTTGTACCACCTATTTTTTCTGTTTTCTATTATAATTTCAAGTTTAAAGACTAGCTGTTATTATTAGGGGGTGTACAAAGGATGGGTTGGGCCAGGTTAAGCCACACCTAAACCCGATCCTATTTTAAGACCGGGTCATTTCTTTGAATCCGAATCCGACCCAATAACAACCCAATTAATGACTAGGTTATACCAGGTCAACCCAGTATTTATATAACATATAAAGATTTAGACATTATATATAATGAAATAATAAAATTTTAGAAATAAAAAATAAATTCAAAAATATTTTACAATATATATTTCAAAACAAATTATATCAAAATAAAAATAGTATCATATTATGTAAAATGTATTGATTGAAATATAAAAATATTATAATTTATCACTAATTTTTTTTTAAAAAATAAAATTTTTAAATAATTATTTAACTTCGGGCCGGGTTGGGCCAATCCGAAGCATGACCCAAACCAATGACCCAACCCGGCCCGAAAAATATACCGAGTCAATTTTCATAACCCGAACTCGGCCCAACAAGTTTCGGGCCGGGACGGGTTAGCGGGCTGGGCCAGATCATGAACATCCCTAGTTAACTTATCGATTGGTCACATATATAACCCACATTAATAATAAAAACCCTCCGTATATACAAATAGAAATTCTTACTTCTGTGAAGTGGGGAAATTTTTCCCACATTTTTCCCACATGACATTAATAACTATTTAATTTTATTAGCTTAAATAACTTTGTATGATTAAATCTAAAATAATAAAAACCGAAGGATGCTGGGGTTGCAACACCATAGGGCGATATGCACCAAAAACAAATGCACCCCTCATTAAAAAAATATTTGTCATAAGGGAAAGAAAATAAAAGTTTTTAACTTAATTTTTCATATAAAGTAAATATTCAAGTGTAAAATACACAGTAAAACTACAAGAGTTGGGGATGGACTCATTTGGAAGAGCGGGCGGATGCGCATTTAAACTCGGCTTTAAAATTTTTTTATTACCCCACAATAGGCATTTATCTTGTGATTCATACTTCTTTCATATTTCTTACTTCGCTCCCACATATTGAATATAAAAAATTATAATAAAAAAAATAGTTAAACCCGATTTTCAAGTTACAAACTACACGATTTATCGCCATATAGAATGCAACAAGCTTCTTTTATCGTTATGATATTATTTTTTGTCATCATTTTTTAATGTATATATATTATTATTAAAAATATTTTCTATGCTCTTAATAAGCATTTTTATGTTTATATGATCCAATACTGCGCTTTAATATACTTTTACGCGAGTCAGAGAAGGTTAGAAATAAAGTTTGTTTAGAGCAAGGTAAAACTATGAAGAAGTTAGAACTCATAAGTCAAAAAATAAAAAAAGAAAAAAAAAAAAGAAAGAAAGTTCTCTTGATAAACTTTTTCTACTTGGGATTAACTGTTGCCATGTTTGTACTAGAGCTTTAAAATGACTTGATTCAATGAAGCAGCACCTTTTCGTAAGCAGCTTTAGTTTTTAACTTTATACTGCTTAGCTCATGATTAACTCAACTCGTAACCCTCAAAAACAGGCATTTGGACGGTGAAATCTACAATCTTAACATGCCATATGACTTTCTCGTTCCCTACTTTATTTACTTTCAACTTGCAAAATTATTATTTTTGCAACATCAGCATCAATGTGTTTGTTGAAATCCGAGATGAGTAACGTCACTAATTGAGGAAAGCTAGGAGTTGATCCGTGCTTTATCTAGCTTTGTTCAATACTTTAATTAGGTAATTAACCATTATTTGCTCGCTGATTTAGCCATATATATTTGTTTTGCTTAATGATGATCACCCGGTTGAAATTTGTAAGTTTGACACAACAGAAACTTAACAACCAGTTAAATTCGCCATAAGACAAATTGGAGACAAGAATCACGAAATAGACCCCTCTATATTACTACATGAATCTACAATTCCAAATCAGACAGCTTTTTATCATTTTTATTTAGTGAGAATGAGTCTATCTTATGTTAAATTTTTCTATACTCTTATTATGTGTAATCTCTTCCAATTGATTTTTATATGATCATGTCATGCTTGATCCCTTCCAATTGATTTAAAAAATGCGACCCAAACAAAACATAAGGCATAAAATAATTAAGGATGAGAAAATCATATATGATAAAGCCATGTAAAAATTTAACATAAGAATATTCTTATCCTCTATTCAGTTTGACATCTCCAGTTAATGGCAGCAACAAAGGAAAGACAAAATCCTAGACACACTATTTGATTAATGTTTCGATGTACTAACACATCCCTGATCAAATCCATCCAAAGATGAGCATGCTAACATCAAAGGATACACTCCGGTCTACGTCTTCGTGCTTGTTTTCTGGACATGGCTTTTCATAGCCTTGATATGTATGTTAGCGCATTCTTCTCTTCTGAAAGGTTGGTCTTTATTCTACCGAGAACACAGTTATAGATCACAAATCCCACAATAAGACCCCAAAAAAAAAAACCAAAGAAAGAGAGTACACTGTAAAAGGATTATTTTAGGACTCCAATTAGAAAGAGGAGTAATCGTATCAATCTTCTTGACCTGCTGCTTTTAACAGTGCAAACAATTACACAGATATGCATTAGAGATAAAACTACAACTAATTAAAAGCACAAAATCAAACATTCAAGGGTGTTTAACTGCTTCATATTACTGCTTTGAATAGCAACAACCGAATCTTGATATGTTATTCGATATTTTATGTAGACAAACTAAAGCAGCAGTTGCACCTAATAAAAAAGAAAACACACTACGCATAAAAAATAGGAACATATCTTCTATGAAACATCACAGAAGGCATAACCCTTAGACACCACATAAAACTGGTCATCATCGGCATACAAAGCAATCTTAAACATCATAGTTTGTAACCTCTAGGGCTTGCAAGCATTATAACAAGTCTAAAAGAAAGGACAACAGATCTTAAATCCCAATCAATCACTAATATTGCAAATAACATACCCTTGAGTTCTTGGAACCCTAAGCAAAGATAAGTGAACAATATACGGACCTTCAAAGGGACATAGTAACCCAGTTTGGCGTGGAAGACAAGGGAAAGAACAAAAGAAAGAAAAGACAACAAAAGCAAGTAAAAGGGAAAAGTTAAGCAACGCACGCCTGCCAGAGCAGAAACTCGGAAAAGGAATATACGATGCTATAAACAGTGACTTCATATACTTACCTTTTGCTTTTTAGGCTTTGTGTGTTTCAGATGCTGAAGATCGTTAGGAATCTATTGGGTCCCCAAATAGGAAGGAGTGAGGCTGTCGCAGCATGACCTAGTCAAGGTTAGCACTCTTTAGCTCCCTAACCAAAGCTAGATCATGCTGGCAGCTTCACTTTTTCCTTTGCGAACTTCTCGCCATAAAATTTGCTATGCGGGTCAACTCCACTCTCCGCAGGCATATATGAGAACTAAAGAAAAGAAAAACACATTGTAACACTTCTGGAACCACAAAAGACAAACACTAGGGCCAAAAGGGGGAGGTCACACGCCAAAAGAATCGATAATATGGTAGAGCTAAAACAAATTCTAAGAGACGAAAGACATGTGTGTTGTGTAAAAGCAAAGACACAACAAAAAATTGAAGGTGTTATACGGACAAACGAAGAGAGAAAGCTGATGCAGTTATCTACATAGACAAACGCACCTAATAACTTGAAAAGCAAAAAGCTATGAAAGAAGAGAAGGATAACTAGAGTTGGGAAACCCTACAGGGCATAGGGGAGAAGTTGCATGCTAGTACAAATTCTATGCTAGGAAAGCGCGGGGAAGAGGAGAAGATTCCCAAAGGGTTAAACCCTGAGAGGGCAGGAAGGAGAAAGGAGATACCAGAAAATAGAATAGGAGCGACGCAGGGCAAAACTACAAGAGGTGGTAGAATATATATAGAAGAAAGAATGGGACAGATGTAAGTTAAAGAGGTAGATAAAGGGGTTCATAAAGACATAACCCGCCTTGTGCAACAGTGAAATAAAGCAAGGAGCATACGTGCACAGTAGAGTCAAGGGAAGGGAGAAAAAATTCAAAAGCACAGCTAAGAAAGCTAAAAAGGAATAGCAGACGCATGATGAGGAGTTGTCTTAGGCTATGAAGTAAGGGTCAGAGATGATGCATAGAGTAGCTGCTTAGCCTTATTACCTGTGTGTGTGAGTGTTACACATACCCTTATTAATTAGGTTGGGACTTGTCACTTGGGTATAAATTAAGATCAGAGAAACAATGATAGGGTTGCACTCTAAACAATTCAAATTCACTGTTGCCCTTAGTGATGAGGGACAGAAAGTCACAGCCCCTACAATTATTGGGTTCCGGAACAACGAAAGAGAAAGGGGGGCTTGCTTAGAATTTCTATGCTTTTTTTTAATTTTTTTATCTAGCTAATTCTTACTTGTCCTTTTTTTAATAAAAGGTTGAAATAGACGAAAAAATTGATTTCAGTTCATTAGGATTAAAGTATATTTTTAGACTCATTAGATATTTATAAATATATTTATTGATTACATACTAAAAAAAATTAAGTATTAAATTTAGATTATTATAATAATATATGAGTAGAAAATGTGTAAAGTGAATCAACTCTATCAAATCTAACTAATTCTTACTTTCCTTCTCTCTCTCTCTCTCTCTCTCTCTCATGCTCGTAGCATTAGTGTGAGCGTGATCAACCTCAGTTGTCAATTCATGTTTCGGGTGTCTTCAATTCAATGTTACTACTAGCCAGTTCCCAGCCATCGAGGAAAGAGGAGCACAACAAGTATACATCGGTGCACATCATTTTCGTTTCGTACCATCATTACAGTGCCGAGTCCTGACTCCTTGTGTCTCACCCGTTCGATTTGAATCATCTTGTCGTGGTCAACCAGGCACAATTCACAGGCACATGACTTAAGGAGATTTTGATAAAATTTTTTAAGTAACGTTATAAATAGTGTTTTTTTTTTTTTGGATTTGAGTAATGTTATAAGTAGTTAATACGTTATATCAGAACTACTTTATATATCCGTATGAAATTCGATTATTCTGTATTATAAGTCTTTTAAAAACATCTTGCATACTCTACGATTCGTCTTATATTAGAGAGGTTTTATAATTTTATTACATGTATTGAAAATTTACTTTATTTATAAATTATACGATTATCTTTTCGATATCCTAATGGTTTTATGTTAAGATGATAATAGTGTAGGATACAGGTGATTCAATTTTTCATCGGTAACTGGTAAGAGTCTACTTCTTTTGGCGATTCCCAGTGAGCCTTCGCATGCGTTGTAAGGATGGTGATTTTTGTGACAGCTAAGATCTGTGGAGCTCTGATTCAGGCTAAGTTGTTCGCATAGGCTGGCTCTATAGGCCTGTAACATATGGACAATCCAATTAATTATCCAGTTCGATGCGTTGGGGATCCGAATTTAAATCCATTTAATATTGCTTTTCTAAATTAGTGCTGTTGTTACCGGAAGAGCTTCAGACCCACCTTTATGACCATCGATACAATTCCTCAAACACGTTACCCAGTGACACAAAAAAAGTCAAATTGCATACCGTTAATAATCTTGATTGCAGAAAGCATTTTGTTGGCAAATTAAATATGACCAAAGAGTAGAGAAAAAAACGATATAAGTAATACTTACCAAAAAGTATTGCAAGACCAAAATCCATCTTCCATAACCTTGTAATTCTCCTTCAGTGAATTTCCGTCTTTCCGTCTCCTTCATTCCCCATTCCGGTAAAAAGAACACGCTTCCTTTGAGGATTCAATATCATATTAAAAAAAAAAAAGCAGGTTTTTGTAACAAGCTTGACATTTCATTCATAGTTGTCGCCAAGATACGCCTGATAGTGTAAATGCACCAACCTCTCCATTGAGCAATAGCAGAAAAATGGCATCGTATACAATTTTAGAAAATAATGTAACTGCCAATGTTTGACTGAAAATTAAGTTAGAGCTTCAACGTTCGAGCTATTAGTTGGCAAAATCCTTCCTTCATTTCATTTTAATTCCCATTACTTTTTTTTTTTCTAAATATCTATTTGTATACAAGTTATGAAATGTTGTATCCTTAAAAGAACTAAAGAAATAACAAAGAATGGCGTTAGCAACAGGATAGAGAAGCTACTATGCTACACTTTATAATACGGGCATGGTCAATTAATTCTATTATTTAAATATAGTGACTTAAATATCAAAATTGACATATCTTAATTACAATTTAACTAAATATAGATCTCAATTATCTAAATATTGAATCGATATAGTCTTTCACCATAATATATATCTATTATTAATTAAAATCATATTCAACATTTATATAATTAAAATTCATATTTATTTATATGATCACCACATGGCTACTTGAGTGTTTAAAAACCATGTATTAAAAAAAAAAAATCTCAGTTAACTGCAGATGGACCCGATTTCACCACCACAAAGCATTTCCCAAGGTAATGGACTACACTCACTCCACCCCCAATCTCAAAATCATTCCTCAGACCAAACTTACCATGTACCAAGAAATTCTTACCCGACCCAAAAAGGAAAAACCGAGAAATTCTTTCTTGCTCTGTTCTATTCTATTCATCATTTGATAGTTTAACTTTGCGAATCATTGTCATTCCCCACTTCCACTACAACTTTGTGGATCATAACTGCGATGCCAAAGAATGAATGATACAAAGAAAGATTTTCCAATTTCTCCTTGTAAACCTCATTCTATTTCATGACACGCCTTGCACTATGCAAATTAAGTACACACTATAGCTACCTTATATATTTACATCGAAGATAAAACCATTGCCCAAGTGCAAAGATGATAATCATCCACCATGATATTTCATGAATAAACCATGAACAACTGCGTGAAATATCACAATGAGTATCATCTTTACTGTTGGGTAACAAAAATAGTGGACAATAGTGGACTTCAACAACAAAATCAAGATATCCTCCGCCGGTGACCCAAAGTACAACAGTAGCTGCCCGTGGGGTCAACACTAGCTTTCCCCCTTTGCCCCTAGCATCCTGCTTTTTTTGAACATATGCTTTACCCATCAAGTGAACACATGGTACGCCTCATGCATGTAGATTTCCAGGCCCCTATGTGCTTTGGTCTCATCTTTTCTTTGTCAACCTTTTTCATCCAGTTCCAAGCCGAGTTCAGCATTCTTGTTTTGCAATTTTCACAAATTCTGAACATGAACCTCTCTTTTGGCAGTCGAGAGCCACTCAACACAGGGTTAATATTCAACCATTAATAGCTGGCCAAGAGCTGAAGTCAACACAAATAACCATTATAACCAATTTCACCCCTGCTTCATTGAACCTCGCAGACTCTCATCAGGCACTGTCCAGGAAAGTAAATGCCCGCCTGAATCCCCACTCAACAACTGTTTGAGGTCACTAGTGAGGTGAAGGGCAGTAACAGGATGCTTATGGAACTTTAAGAACTTTGCGCAAGACCAACCTGTACTCCGGTTCTTCCGCACCTAAATTTGACCCTCCAAACCTATCAGAAGCTGATCTACCAAGGCTATCAGGGACAGAGCAGTGAACCATTTGCCACACCTTGACAGCTCCACTCTGATGACCTGTTGCATACCATTTCGTGTCCAACCAATCAGAAAATGTACTGCTCGTCACTGAGAGAATAGAACCAGATGGCAGTTGGGACGTGTTGATCATTGCCAGGCAATCCCCATTGATGCTCCAGACCGCTAGAAGAGTACCAGCAGCAGTGACAGTCTCTCCAGTCAAGACACTGACAAAAATTGCAGAGATTGGTGCAGGGAATTCTGGGAGCTGCCGAACAAAAGACAGAGAGCTGAGATCCCATATAATAACCGTGCAATCATCCGATCCACTAACAATAAGCATGAAAGGCTGGCTAACTTGAATGCATGTGATTCTAGCTGTATGTGCAAAAAGTGGCTTCTCCAACTTCAAGCACAGCAAGGCACGTGGCCCAAACATACTAACTCTCCAAACATTAAGTAGGCCTGCATCAGCCCCAGTAACCAGAATCTGACCATCATGGCTCACACCTGCACACTGAATCTGATTACCCCCACGTAAATTGTCATGGGTTGAAAGGAGTCTGTCTTGATCATAGCTCATGAATCTTAAGCTACGATCGGGGAAACCACATGCAATATAGTTAGTATATGTTCTTGGTTTCAGCAAATTGTTAGTTCCCGCTACCAGAATTTTATCTTGAAGAGTAACAATTTGAGTGATAGGAGATAAACTTTTGCGTATCTCATGTGAAACAAGATAAGTGGAATGTTTAAGGGGATGAGGAGGAAGTTTTCTGCCAGTTCGCCTTTTCACATGGGGCTTGAGGAATAGCTGCTTCGGTGTCTGCCCAAAGTGATTAATTTGTGCTAAAATTGCTGCTTTCATTGCAGGATCTGTAACTGAGTCAATGTCCACACTCCCCTCATATGTATAATGATAAAACACATCGACAGATGCCTCAGCGGCCTGTTAATTGTACAGGAAAAAAAATATTAGGATTTAAGAACACAATAGAAATATTCCAGAAACATAAAATGGAGGTCAAATAAACACATCAATCGAGAATTGAGTGAGTCACCAAGAAATGTGAGTGTTTCAGTTCGGTCCATCTATGTTTAAACACAATGAAATTTCCACAACTTTTGGCAAAGAATTTAATCATTGAGTAAATAACAGGTTAGAAACAACTATTAAACTTTAAAACCATGAAATTTGAGATCACAAATCAAGGTATAGGATTGCATATTTTACATGGATTAAGCAATGTCATAGTTTCCTGTCATAAACCATGCCTATATTCAAACCATTAAAATCTGAATCTCTTCTAATAGTTTCACCTATAATTATAAAACATAAAGACATCATTGTCATGGAAATCCATCAATTCATAAGGGATTAGAGGAAGTGACATTAGAACGTAGAGCTAAATCTTAACACTATGACCGATAAAATTTTAGCAATGTAAAAGGAAGATGGAGAAATTACATGAATAGCCAGACAAGACGGGAACCAAAAAATACCAAGACACTCACCTTCTCCCTTTGCTTATATCCAAAAATGAGGTCTATCCAGTGATGCAAACTTTCTGAGACATAATCAGATTCAAGAGCTTCCCGATGCTTCACAATGAACTCTCTAGCATTACCTTTGGCCCATGGAGGTAAGATAACATCCCCAATCTGAAAGAAAGAAACACCATAGTGATTAAATTCACTAGTCATACCACCAGCACTTTGGCGCTTGGAAACTTGTAACAGGTTAAGATTGCACTAGGATAACCTTCTCGCCAGACTGTTTTTCTCCCAAATCAAGATTGAACCGGTTCTCCAAGAACTCGGGCATGTAGAAAAATTCTGGAATCAGTTCCTTCACATCAGATGTATTTCCCTTTCCAGCAGCACTTAACCAAGTATCCCTTACACTATTGAAAAGACAATCAGCATGGTCAAACTGGCCACCCTGAAGCTTTTGATTCTCTACACTGAATGGGGGCAGGCGAATAAGATAGAATAGGACAATTCCAGCACTAGAATAATGAGATCCATAGTGAAACTTCGGGACCTCTGGATCATCCCAGCTCTCATATCTAATATAGAATGATAATGTTAAAGTGATAATCAGAAGAGGAAATTACCTACTGAGATCCCAAGGATACTATTATATGTTTCTCCTCAATATAATAGTTATAATGACTTTAATTAGGGCTACTTATAAATAAGTTTCTTGCAAATGTAAAGAAGCCCTAATACAATTGTCGCCAGTTCTCATGTCTCCTACCTGGCATATGTACCTGTAGGATGATCCCCTTCTCAATTTAATTCTGTTTCAGTTAATAAACATTTGTTTGCATGGTTTTTGGAACTCAGCAAACCATTTGGCAAAATATCCTTAAGGTGGTGATTGCAAGCAATACATCATATATAATCAAAGGAAAATTGCAACAGAAGAAAATTATAAGAGCCTGCATAAAGACCAACCTTTTTCTAAATTCATCTTCACCTTCAGGTGACTGGCAACCCATTGGTTTATCAAGCCTGCGAAATGATTTTGGGTTGGACAAGTCTAGATTTTCACTCTCATAATCTGCAAGGATCCATGGAAAAACTGGATACTGGGTGAGATCACTATATCCACGTCCTGCCAGCGTGTTGAGATGCATGAGGTACTGGAAATTGCTTATTTCTCCATTTTGCCACCTTTTTGAAAAGGACTTGGCCATTGTCTTGAAAAGGCGGCTACCTTCATTGCTTTCTTGTTTGACAATCCTGAAAGAGTTGCATCCAACCTGACATAATGCAGACAAATCATTTTGTTTTCAAAAGAAAAAAATAAAGCTATACAAGCATCAAAGTACATGAAAACAAAGTTTAAAAGTATGGCACATTCTTTTTGTTTTTTTTTTCCCAAAAGAAAATGAATGAAGCTATACAAGCATCAAAGTAGATAACATGAAAACAAAGCTTAAAGGTATGGCATAACACTAAATCATCTTTAGAAAGACTAGCACGAGTTATTGCACACATTTCAAGTCCTCACAATTTGAATGCTGACTCACAATCTATATTGCATGAATTGTTCAAAAATCTACCCCTATATTTTCAATTTTAGTCCTCGTTCTTGAGAATGGATGATTTTGCTATGCTCCTCTCCTTATTTGATTTGCACGTCACTCTGAACAGCATGTGTGCTCTATTTAATACTTTTCTCTCTTTGAGCCTTAGCTTTCCTCTGCATACCTATCATTTAGTTTCTTTTCTTTTTTCTAGGGTTCTTAAATCCGATCAAAATCTTTATTTAGTTTTATTTATTTATTTTTTGAACAGAGATCCTTCCTATTCATAATGGGTTGAAAAACAAATGAATTATAGTAAGGAAAAAGATAAAAAAAAAATGTTTATTTTAAATATTTATACAGATATAATATGTGCAGAGGAAAAGCAAATATTAGCAATGTATATAAAATGTGATATGATTAAGATTTTTATAACGCAAGGGATGGGTTACTCAATAGTATCCAATGTAAAATAGAATTCAATGCTTCAAACACACAAATAAGGAGCTTTTCAGCAGATCATATCTTGAACATTTCATATACTAGAACTTACATGGGTGGGTGGTCAAAAATAGAAATTAGTTGGGGCACATGACCCCATTAAAAAATTATATGACTTAGGTTCTAATATGGACAATCCATGTAAGATGCAGTGGTCAAAATCTGTTTTTCTCACAATAAACCACTCCAATAACTTTGTCAGAAATAGGAATACATATCAATAATCATTCATAAACCAGTAAATCCATTTACATATGTAGTTGTAGTCTATTTATTGTAAATTATTACTGTATTCATTTCCTAGTTGTATACAAAGGCCTGCTGAGTGCCAAATGAACCCAAGCAATTTGAATAAAATACTTTCTCTAAATTATTCAAAGTCTCTTTCAACTAACTTGATAGGTCTCTGCAGGCCACCCCCTCCCCCAACAAAAAAAACACCAAACACACACACACACACACACACACACACACACACAGAGGTCATAGACAAGGCAGACAGATATATATCAGTCTCAAAATAAATGCCAATTTCACATACTAGCAACAATGTCAAAAGGAAAAATGTCACCAGCATTTTCTAGATCCACTGAAAATAAAAACATAAAACAAACTGATAAAAACACTTTAAACAATAAAACAAAATATTAAGGGAATAATTCTTACATGCTATTCCTAGGAAGATTCATGGAAACTAGATTTTTAAAAACTTCTCTCCCTTTCTTGTGAAAAACCAAGAGATCATTGCATCCATCCATGCTGAATATTTCAATAGCAACAGGACGAAGCTGGTAATCACGCTTCAACATCTCATGAACACTATCAAGCTTCCACATGTGCCAAGGGTGACGTAAACTCCCATTACTTTGTACTTTCTCCTTTCCCCATGCACCACCACTGTAGGCCCACGCCCTTCCCCCAACACATGACTTAGCTGTTGTGCTCCGTGACAAAGTTGATTTAGATTGGAAATCCACATTTCCAGTAACGTCTTTCTTGACACCCAAAGCCTGATCAATGACTGAAAGTTCATCTTCACATTTCTTCTCACAAAAGCACCCAGAGCCATCAATATAGAAATTTTCAATCACATACAAACAGAATTCACCTATCAAGAATATACCATCATGTTTGTCAAGTCCTATAACCCGCTCACAGTTATATTTATATCATATTTTCTCATACGGTTCCAGAAAAGGTCTGATTAAGTAATCACCATTGTTATGCAGTTCTTTATCATCTTTATCATCTGCTATCTTAACATCATCAGCTTTTATAGTAGAAGATTGAATTGCTGATCCTATACCAGATCTTCCTTGTGTTCTTTCTTCTATTGGGACTGATACTGCACTAGCCTTGGCACTAATCTCAAGTGCAGAATGGAGGCTTGCTTCGTTCATACTAATAGCCTTGTCATCAATCCACTCATTCCTATCAGAAACTGCATCTTTGACACTATACAACTTATTAAAGAAAGGTGCATCAAACAGCTCATTATCCGGACCATTCTGTCTAACATCATCAGTCAGAAATTGAAAATAAGGTTCAGAATTTGAATCAAATGCGTCAAGACCATTTTCAAGTTTTACTTTAGACAACTCTGCTTCCTCAAATTCAAACTGTCCATCAAGAACATTTTGGATGGTGTCAATTTTCAGTTTGCAGCGCTCAAGTTTTTTCCGCAACCGATATGGACCTTCAATTGGACAAAGCTGCCACTGCGGCTTTTGTGTCAAAGAGGATCTACTAAGTGGAAATATCCCTCGTTCATGCACAAGTTGTTGGAGATGGTACTGCCACTCACTCTCAGCATGTAGAACCCATCCATACTTATCTTGCCTAACAATTCTCAACTCAGCAGACATTGCATCACGAACTGAATCCAGTGCATATCTTCGCTCCTTTACCTACTCCCAGTGTCTTAAATCCAACTTTGCAGCTTCCCGAGATCTTTTTCCCACTTCCCTCTTACGATGACCTTCCATGCTTTTGATACTTACTCCTGGAAACTTTGCTGATGCAGCAATATATTGCATCCACTTAATGCCAGCACACTGCTCCAATACTTTATTTACAACCTGTTTACTATTCTGATACCACTCAAAAAATTCAGATAAACTTGTAGTCAATAATTAATCAAAACCACCATGAAGTACATCAAGTCGCTGTCCTTGATTAGAATTAGAAACAAGCAAGTCTCTTAAGGTGGTCCTCCTATGTGCCAGAAGATACTTGATTGCATCAATGGCAATATTTTGTACATTCTGTCTCTTATCACAGATAAGAGATATCAAATTCACACACAGACAGCTATTAAGATCTGCATCAGTATTGCTGGGACAGAATATAATTCTTCTATGAGCAAACAATAATTGCAAGACTGTGCAGATGTCAATTCCTGAATCATCTTGAGGAGAAGTCAAGGACAATCTCTTTTTTGGTTCATTTGGAAAACCCAAGCGCGAAACGAGATCATCCTCCCCTATACAGTTTAAGAAGGACGGGAGGAAGCAATATGATATGATTCGATTAGTGTTCTTAAGAATTGAATGAATATAGGCCTCAAGTTGCTTACTTCCTCCTGCAATTGATAAGAGCCCCTTTCCCCCAGGAGCAGCTTCAATTCTACCATCTTTGCTTGCCAATTGCAACATTGATAACAAGAACTCGAGTTGGCAGCACCCCCGAAGGCTGAGGAAAAGCACCCATATATACACGATCAACTATCATCCAGCACAAAGCATCCAAGTTTGAGGACCAGCGACTCTTATCCAATTTTTTCTTGTCTTCTTCGTCATCACGTAGCAATCGCCTTTCAAGGAAGTTCATAAATCTGCTAAGGCACAGGCCCTGGAATTCACCATCAACATACAGAGGAACAATTTCCAAGATGTTCTCTATGACCTGCGATGCTTTCACCTACTCTGTCACAAAATCAGAAAGAACTTCAGCAATAAAATCTAAAACAGCAGTTGCTCCTGCAGTACATGGACTGCCACCATATCCAGAATCATTTATATCCAAAAGCAGCTTTGAGTTCACAGCAACATAAGCATTGGTGGCAGATGGACCATGAGAACTAGACATTGGCCCTGAAGATGGATCAAACTCCCCAACCAACATGGAAGAATCAAAAGAAGGTGTGGGTGTTAAAAGAGATTTTGCTTCATTATGGCTTGCACTTCCCAGCCAAGATGCCAACACAACAACCAGTGATGAAGAAGGTGTAAGGGGAATCCTAGAACTGGACCTTTCTGATAAAACTGGAGAATCAGGTGCAGAAAAAGATGCATAACTCTGGGAATCTGTTGAAGGTAGAATCTTCAAATTGGATTTGATACTGCAAAAACTGAACTTGTTTGCACTAGATGCAGTAGGCACTTGATCAGCATTATCACCATCCAAGCTCTGAATACTTTGTACATCTTCATGGACAGATTTATTTGACTCCAGCTCAGATGTAGTAACATTATTCTCTGGTCTCTCACCAGCCATAGAGTTTGCTGGTGCAGCTATACCATCAGAACTAGTACTTACCTGCCCATGAGGAATGCTACCAACACTAATGGAGGTTTTAATGGACTGATCCTGCTCCAGAGGCAAGCTAGAAAATGTATTCTGTGAACTGCAAGTGTCATCACATTAATTCAAGGTTTTCTCTTCTGACACTGCAGAGAGTTCTTTTGCCATTTTAACAGCATGTGCAGCACTGTATGGCACAAAAGATTTAGTTAAATAGAAAAGGACTTATTTCAGCTGGATAGTGATCAACAGTCACACAAAAATCAATAAGTAGTCAGTATATGATTACAGCCCACAGGTAGGAAATCAAACAGAATTAACCAAAGAACAAAATCCAAAAACCAATAAAAGAAAAAAGAAGATTCATCTCGGAACAAACCTCACACAAGAAAAATATAAGTCAATGCTGCTTTCAAGAAATTCTGCACGTCTACAAGCAGCAGTCAAGGGGGGACACATCTTGGCAAGATCAACCATAAACCTAAGTACTGAAGTTGCAGCTGCAGGGGCTGATGCCTTTCCACCCATTAGGCAAGCAGCATATGTCTTGTGCATCAGAGCTTCCCCCTGAAGCTCACCAGCCATGTCTGAATTTCCTTCCACAAGCTCAGCTAGAAGGCTTGCACCAAACTGGGAAAGATTACCTGTTTGATGGGCAAGCATTGACTGCATGCTAAGTCTATCAAAAGTATTTTGCCATAGCAATCACACAGTCCAATAATTCTACAAATTTCAGTTCTGCGTGGCTTCCGTCATTTGGCATAAGGGCATGAAAGTCCAACATACGGACCTCCGGTAACCTAGGATAAACTGGCTTGCCAAATATCAAACAGAACAAAATATAATAGATGTCTGGAGAATCATAGAAACTTAGAAGCACCTGAGCCAAACCTTGATAACCTCCACTGGTACGAAATTTAAGTGAAAATGTCGGAGAGGAAGTAAGGCACACACCAAGTAGAGTCATAACCCATCTCATACTTGTCGGATGAACTGCTTCATCAAGAAAATATGTAATTAACTTAGAAGAAACAAGCTTATGCCACGGCTCAAGCAAATCTTCTGATTTTATAGTCACTTGTAGATCAATTAGCATCTCTAGTAACATGTTTCTGACAATTACATGTTTCCCTATTGACTCTCTCACAATTGGAAGCCGTGAAGCCAACCCAGGTGGATCAAATGTCATAATGACAAATCTAACCACGTTTTCAAGCTCAGAAGATAGAAAACCATCTTCCAAAATCATCCCAAGCAATACAACCAACTTCTCTAGGACAGGAACTTCAACATCACCCCTTTGTAAAGTCACTAGTAAATGTTGATCGACGTTCATTTGTCGCAAAATTGTAAGATTATGATTTCTGTACCAGTGCATGGAGACTAAATGTTCAAGAAATGCCAATAGTGAAATCTGGATTGAAAGTGGGGCTGTTAACCACAACGTCCAATCTAACAAGACATGTTCAACCATGTCTGCATTCGACAAAACAATGCAATTTGAAGTTTCAGCAGCAATATCAGCATTTTCCAATGCTGAAATGTGACTAAATAATCCTTTTGAAGAGAAAAATCATCCATGTCTCCATGAGATCCTACTGAAGAATTATCTTTACATAACTTTGATAAATAATGTTCCTCAAGACTGGATTCCTGCAGAGATGCAGCAGGAGACAACTTTGTCTGAGAAGTTTCCAACTTTTTTGGTTCAGAAAATGAAGCTTCACAAGCAGCAATCTGAAAGAAGATCTCAAGAGATTTCATGTCAAATAATGACATTCTACGATGCAGAAAAAGAGCAAGCAGATGGTATCCCCTATATGCTTGCATGTCCCTAAGATTTTGAGGGTTTTGATGAAGTGCACAGGCAAGTAATGTAAGAGCCATATGCAGCATATCCCTAGTCTCTGCAGCTTCAACAAGTGCAAGGACAAATGACATCCCACCAATAGGGCGGATTGTTTCCCCAATAAGACTTTGCTTGCATATATAAATGTCTCCAGAGAGACGTCCAAAACGTGGAATACCTGCAACCTACATCCCACCAATAGGGCGGATTGTTTCCCCAATAAGACTTTGCTTGCATATATAAATGTCTCCAGAGAGACGTCCAAAACGTGGAATACCTGCAACCTCAAAAATGACAATAACGATGAGATTGAAAAACAGCTCCAATAGGAGAAAGAAACGAAAAGAAAGCTGCAACATTTTACATTTAGTTACCTCCAATAGGAGAAGCAGCTGCTGACACAGGATCAACCAGATTGACAATTGAAAAACTACCTGATGATTGAATGAATTCTGTAGAAGTACCATCAAATGCAAAAATAAGTTTCTTTCCTGAAAGCTGTAAAGAAAGGTTTCCAAGTCTATCCAAATCCCAGACAATTCCACTCCCATCAGCCTTCAAATCTCCCTGCTTGCTAGTAGCATCAAGTCTGTGCCCATGAGTAGCCAAAGTCAAATCAGCATCTAAAGAATCTAAGATGGCCATACTACCACCCCCACAGGCCTGGTTAGGTACAAATTGCAGAAGATCTGTGTCCTGGAAGAGACCTCTATAGCCTCTACCAAGTATGTACATAAAACAAATACTTCCAGGCATAAGCACTTCCTCAAAAAGATAGCAAGAGCATAATTTCCATGTCAAGTCACTAACTCTAGCATTACCAACTGAAGTCCCAATAGTGACTTGCAATGTTTTCCCCAGTGGCGATGGTGAATATCCTAATTTCCCAGTGTGTCTTAGCTTCCCATTGAGATAAACATATGCAAAACTAGCTTGGAAGAGCCCAGCAAGAGCATTTGGCTTGCTATGAATGACCGCAAGGTGATGCCATCTTCCTTCTTCAAATTCTAAACAAGAAAATGAAAAGAAGCAAGAATTGCTTGTTGCAAGAGTTAAAACACCATCCTGTTGGAGATAAAGTTGAGCATAGTTTGCATTATCATTGTTAGCAGCACCAACAGAAAAAATCCTTAAGACATGCTGCTCATAAAATCCATTAGGTCCAGACAGCTTCTTAGAAGGGACAGGTTTTGAAGGGTCAGCGTCTTTTGATTGTGATTTCAACAGGTTCTGAAACTGGAACCAACAAACAAAGGAATAACCAGCAACTGGAGGCCATGATCTTTCACCCAGGGAAACCTGAATGGCAGCATGCCCAATCTTGAACATGTCCATCTCCACAAATGGTGCTAGAGAAACATTCTCAGAGGCCATATCTTCCATCAGAATTAATTTTTCCATCATTTCAATTATGTGACCTGCATTTTTTGGCCTCATTTGCAGAACATATCTCACAAGCATACGGAGTTTGGAGGCAGATAGCCTGATCAACAAAAACTATATGTCATTGACATTTAGACAAAGGAGCACATTAAATGCTTGACAACTTTTAGATTACAGTAAAAAGAATATGAACTTTACCTCTAGGAACCAAGGATTTCCACAATCTTCAACGCATAAGAAAGTAATGGAGACGAATGCATAAGATAAGGGTTGCAAAAGTTCCAAACACCCTATAGATATCAGGAAAAACATGTGGATATACCACCACCGAGCATTCATGGAGAATTGTAAATTAAAGAACTAAATAAATAATCTAGTGTGTGCATACCTATAGAAGTAAGGTTTTCCTGATTAAATGGACTAGCACGAGCCAGCTTTTCAATTAAGTCTATAACTTTCAACTGCACTGTAGAAGTAAACAGTAATAATGATCGGATCAGAACTCTAACAGCACCAGCATTGTAGACTCGCTCTTTATCAGGATTAATAGGACCTGATGGAGTCAATAACAGATTATGAGACAACTCATTGTCAATTGCATTTGATTTTGTAGAACCCTCTGATGTCAAGAAAGGTGGAATCAGTATTTCAAGTGCAAGTTCCAACATCAGGTTAATGACTTGTTTTTCATGCTCCAGACAAATTAGGCCAGACTCGGATAGAAGATCAAAAAAACTTTGTGAAGATATAACTGCATGCAACTTCATCCTATTAACTGCGTTGTCAGACACTCCAGCAGTTACAAGACGCAACAGATATGTGAGTGCCTTAATGTAAACATTCAATGGAGATTGATCCAAGTCCACACCCGCACTTTGGAACCCATGAAATGTGGTAAGCAAAAGAGAAAACCCAGTGGCTTTGCCAAAAACCTTTTGAGCATAGCGATTAATTCCCAGCATTCGCCACAAAGCTCCCATAGTGTCACATTTTGCGTCAAGAGAAAGCTGGAATTGGGACCCTGAAGCACTGTTCACCATTCCACTTTTTAGAATTTCAACCAACGCACCTAATTCTTCAGGATGAGCCTGGTGTAAGTTAAAACCAGATAATCATCATGATGATTTCAAATGAAAAAAAAAAAAAAAAAAAACCAATTTGATAATAAAATAATCTTATAGGCATAATGCATCCTAAGACATTTAAGACATTCAATGTTATCCTTCTCTGGTTAATAACACTTATTCCAAGCTTATTATTGTGAAAACCCAATCAAATTTATAAATCAGAAAATATTGGCGAGAAATAAAACTATAAGCCAAGCTTGAAATAAAGCAAAAAAATACCAACAAACCTGTGAAATATCTTCAATTATAAGACATGACAATATCCCGAGGACCCCTGGACGATGTAGATCAGACACCAGAAACGGAAGTATGGCAGTCACACCATTAGCTGAGAGAAATGAAGCTTGATTAGCCTCAGCTTTCTTCAATAAAGATACCATGCAGTCCCAGGCAATAGCAACTGTAGCTTCAACTTCAAAAATAGGGAACTTTGCAGAACCAGATTCCATAAACTTGGGTGAAGTAATAATAACATCCTGATCATCCAGATGTTTTTGGAAGTTACTCGAGCTATTTTACCCCTCCAACTGATTGAAGTTAACATTCTGTTGATCTGGACCCAAATTCTTGTGTTGCTTCAGATTATCTAACAGAACTTCCAATACGCCAACTTCACGCAGAACTTTCTTATACTGTTGATCAAAGGACAAGAGTTTTACAAAGAAAGAAAGTATCATCTGCTTCAATCCTGATGTTATTGGCTGCTGCAATAAACAGCAAAGTGAAGCAACTCTTGTTCAGGAACACAATTTACAACAGTCACAGCATAGTGAAGAATTTTCAAGATTATCTCTTGCAAAGAAGAAGGAAGATCAGCCATGTTTAGAATTAAAAGGGGAACAGTTCGCAATTGCTGACAAAAATTATAGTTTTCTATATGGCCTGAAAAAATTTTAAACAATCTATGTAATACTTCAGCCTACAATTCCCGGCTTTCAGCTTCGAAGAAAATATCTTGTAACATCTGGACTGCTTCAAGGTCCTTAATTTTATCATCATCCTTCTCCCATAATTCATCTCCAGGCCAATCAGAAGTTAATGCATGGCTTCTGTGACGACCACTACCCTTGGTTTGAAAAGATTTAAAACCCTTGCCTCCATAAGACTGTGGAGACTCGTTTGGCCCTGTTTGAGCTAGACTAACAAGAACATCTAGCAACCTAGATAATGTGGGTGAAAGGCATTGAACTGATTGAAGGGAGGAATTTTCTTGTTCACAGAAATTTTGTTGTCCTCTGCCATTTTGGAATCCATCTTAAGGAATATCTTGATCATTAGACAAATTAGAATGAGAAGAATGAAAGCCGTGACTTTTTGTCATGTTGGAAAAAGTTAGTGCAAATTGAACAAGGAATACATATCTATGGGCATTATGAATATCTTCCCGCAGTCTGACACTACCAGCCTCTGCAAATCAATATAAGAAATCAGAACTACCAACATGCAGGTCAATGTCGGGTGGCTGAACATAAAGCCTTTATAATTTAACCAGCTCTTAGACCATGATAACCATTACATCTCTGGAAACCCTAGTCATTCCTTTTCAATTTTGTTTAATAAAAAAAAAAAAAATCTCTTTAGCAAGTTACCAGGTCTATACCACAATTCCACACACACAAGTAACAAGTCAACAATGCCCATGGTATAGGCAGAATCACCACTACCAGGATCAAAATCTTTCACAGCCAACAAAAGAATTTTTATCTGCATGGAGGAGAGATAGATCACAAGAAGATATTAGTTTCAACAGATAAAGTAAATTCCATCAACAATGTGAGCCAATACCAGTATTGCACGAGTGTCATCCTTGAACAATGATATTGCTTAAACACATAAACTAATTTGATGATCAACAAGAGCATCACAGCATCATCAACCAACATGACCAGGGGACAAGATATTTCAAACTATGAGACATGATTGTTCAATAGTTATTTATTTTATGAACATGTGGAATGATTTCAGTGTATATCTCGTAGATTGGATTACTACAGTTTCAGGAACTGAAGGACAGCCCTCATAACTTGCTTTGGCTGAGCAAAAGAAATTTTTGGTACTGATGGTTGAAGGCTTAAGGAGTATGATTACTAGATTTATATTAAAATGAGTAGTTTTGGCTGCTGAACTCATGTTTGTACTTCTAAACTGATCAGTTCCAACATTTCACTCATCAATTAGTTCTTAATAAATATGGCAGTGGCCTTGTCTTTGCCTTAAGGTATGTCCAAAGTCCAAACTGATCAAGAAAACCAATCAGCCAATCAAGAACAGTTTGGACAGTTACTATAATTTTTAATCCAACTACTTTGGCTCTGTTTATAGTCCCCCTGACCACCACCCAATGGCCCAAGCAAAACGGTTACCCCCCGGCCTTGTGATATGAAGCAGACTTGTTGGTTAGTAGCAAGGTCATGGATTTGAGTTTTTTCTCCTTGCACTTGCCTAAAGCTTTGCAAGGAAGAACTGAGGTGATCTAAAGGGTCCTTTATTTATCGAATAACAGGTCTTCATTTCTATTACAAATTACAAACCATGAGACATTGTTTTGGGTGGTAGTTGGTTTTGTTTGTTTTGTTGGTTTTTTGGTTTTTGGGGGGCCGGGGGAGGGGGGGGGACCACCACCACCACCTTCAAAGTCTAACCCCACTAGTTGTGTCGTCCACATGGATCAAAGAAGACTATTTTTTTCTTTTTATAAAGTAAGATATTTATTTAGACAAAAGGGAGTTACAAAGATAAGGGAGGCAAAGGAATCCTTGTCAGTAGAAGTACAAAACAGAAAACAAAGAAAGAATAAACAATCAATGGAACAGAACTGTCCAACCCCTCCTATCTGCTAGGGAAACCCCATTAAAAAGGCCATGTGCATTACACCATATAGAAGTCAAACACCTAATCTTATCTCAAATCAAATGCTGCACCACTGAAACGCCTCCTTAAAAATAAAAGAGTTATGCTCCAACCAAATGCACCAAAATGTAGCGTTGGTTGAACATTGCCACTGAAATTTTAGCCTTTTTACTTCTACCAAAGTGATGGAACTGGTTCAGAATATGCAAGAAAACTCAATAAAATGTGTATTATTTCTGAATGAGGATACCATGGCTGGGGATATTCGAGAGATCCCTAGCTCTCGTGGTCTCACAACTTCTAATTTCTCAACCGATGCCTTCTCCCTCTTTAACACTCTTTTTTACTAACTAATTCTAATCCCTAACCAAGGCCCACTAATTAGAGGCCGAGTTCCTATCACAAAGCCATGAAAGCTAATCCATTTAGAGCAAACAAGGCACATAGGACTTCATAAGAAACCAAAATTTCAATAAATCCATTCAGAGCAACTCTTTCTTTTTTAGTTAAACATGCAATATATGTTATGTATATGTAATTGCACAGTACAAGGTCCATAATGTGAAATATATTCTTGTTAGGAATACAACTTTTAATAACAACCTTATAGAGTGGTTTTTTTCTTCATTTGACATAAGATGACAAGAGGAAATGGCCAAAAGGGCACCCATTTCTAACAATAATCAAATCCCAGAACTACACCAACCCATCCTTGAGCCAAGAGCCTGAAAGTATGAAAATAAATTTCTACTCTGGGAAACTTAAAAAATAATATATCATTTCAAATAGCCCATTCCAATGCTCCTTGCTATTGGCATATGCTCGTACAGGGGTAAAGATGGAAAATGAACTAAATCATGGTGAAATATAAACAAAAAATTCTGAGATCACTATGGTGGGACAAGCTCTTCGACTTACAAAAAGAGTTGATTGAAAGCTAGCAATATACCAGATGATGCTCACGGATGTAATTGGCTGAGCTTCCATTGTCATTATCCAGAAGAAGACCAAGTATCTAAAATTATACAAGCGACAACAACATGAATATTCCACTAGCAGGACCAGATCAAACCACCTATCATAAGCAATATTTATAAAATATTTGTTGTCAGTGTTGTCGGTGCAGACACATGTTATGCACTTCACCTGCATAGCATGTCTATGAAGTTGTATACTGTGCAATGGAACAAGTCCTTCCTTGTAGCGAGAGAAAACTATCAAAGACCCATTGGATACCATTTGAAAAAGTAACAGAAGTGAGTCATCCTCTATCAAACTCTCTGCTGCTGATGGATGGCTTGCTAGTGCCTTCATGATATGCACAACACTTCCCTCTATCTGCATACATAAAATAATTTGAATGCAACTAACAAAGTGCACAGAGGGGGAAATATTTATAAAATAGTTTGAAAGTAAATAGCTTAAGCACAATGGCATCATTTGATTCACGTAGCTAACCCCACTTAGTGGAAAAAGGCTTTGATTTTAGTTGCTGTTGTTGCGAAAATGAAGTGCCCAAATATGACCTTCGAGTATCCCAGTTATTCACAAGTATGCCAAGTCATATTTTCAAGTCCTATGCTTAGTGGAAAGATTTGGACTAAGGCCAAATAGATATTATGAGATAACAGCAATTAGAATTTAAGTCTCCAATCATATTTCAATATATATAATTTATCAAAGGTCTGCCCAGATTAAGGTTGTCATCAACACAGGAAAAAGAAAACATCTTTATAAACAAAATATTTTACTTCTAAGCATCAAGTCTCAAGCAGCTAGCATCTGATGCAATGAACACACAGACGGACAAACACACGTATATAATATATCATGGAAAGAAAGGAACCTCAAGCCAGCGGACTTGCCCAACATCACCATTATAACCTTTTTGCAACACTAATGGCCCTTCATGATCAATAGCAGCATTTGATTGTTGAAGGGTTATATCAGGGTCTAGAAGGATGTTGAGAATATGAACAAGACAGCAATATATCCCAGAGTCGAGCAAAGATTGCTTGTCAATAGGCTGCAAAATATACAGGTTAAAACTGCTGCTTAATTCTCATTAGGAAAAAGATATATTCCATGATAACAGAATATAGAAAGATGGCCTAAAAATATAGAATCATACAAACTTGACAGATTTCAAGTCATTGTTAACCCCAAAGCAGTCATCACAATAAGAAACAAATTTAATCTGCAACTTTATAAATAGTCATTTCTAAAGAAAATCATTAATGTGTAAAGCATGACAGACCAAGATCACCCCATTCACCAATATCAACAAAAACTGAGATTTTCATCAAAACACAACAAATGTTACATGGAAACAAGAATGCATGGTTTCCATCAAGTTTTCAGAAGCATACACCAGACACAAGGATTTCCAATGCAGTTAATAAAATTTGCTCTGGTACTGACGTCATCCTGCACAAAAGGGTATCACAATGAATTTAAAAAAATAGATGATCACCTAAAAGAGGGCCACAACAAGCGAGAAACATCTAAGTCAAAGCGTTGTGGCTTCAGAGAAATACTTTAAAACTTGAGCAACATCCAAAGATCTTTTTTACTGCTGACTTTTAACTTCTCTATATCTGTAACAAATGCTCTTCCAACAACAAAAGAGAATATATGTGTTTCAACTAACCTGTACACCATCAACACTGCCAAAAATCAGTTAACAAACTCCAATCACAAAGATTTAAAACAAATTTTAGATTTCATAAGAATTGCAAATATCTTTAATCAGAAAAGATCTAGTCCTATAAACTTTTTCAAGATCCATGGAGAGAAAAATGGGAAGCCATGAATCAGCTCTGAAGTAGTCAAATTTATTTTATAGCATACTATCTCTGAATCTACTCATGACAGAATGTGACAACTTCTTCATCTTCTCTAACATGAAAAATTCTATAAAGCACTTTTAATCTTTTAGACCGCAGTGCAACAACGACCACTTCAAAATTCCTTAAATCAACAAGAAAGCATTCACTTTTAAGCCCACAACTAAGCATATCATCATTTAAGTTACATCAATCTTGAAATGTAAGCATTTCACCTTCATCAATGCTTACGTATATACGGTAGAGTGCATAAGTAGCATTATTGCACTATGCACCAGTAGAGTGCAACCAAATAAACGTAAATGAACTTCCAATTGAAAATTTTATGTGTGCCTAACACAACCCCAAAGTAACTAGCATCTCATCATAGCTATGGTACTGCAAATGAATTAAGCATATACATGAAGCTAAGAAGAGATTGTTTCTTTACTTTGTAACTAACTGAGCTACATTAGCATGCTGCTTTACTAATCTACAAAAGATTCTACACAGAAATTCAAGGCCACTTCCTTTTCCTGCAAGTAAATGAGGAAGGATTAGCAACTCATCATTACTGTAACAAATCATTCCAGGGCAAATATCCACAAGAGCATCAGAGAAACTAAGCAATGATAAGCAAAAACCTTCTCAGAGCTGGATTGCCGAAACTCTTCCCAGGATCGCTTGAAGTCCAATTCCAGTTCATGTCTGTCCCTGATTTGAATGTTGAAAGATCGTGAACACAAGTAACATTACAATCAAAGCATGCACCCATTGAAATAAAAGAAAAAAATAAACCAAGGCAAGACCTGATCTAAAATCCGTCTATGCTGCTTTGTGGTCATACAATCAATGCACAGATTTGTGAAATTAATTGTCGATGCATTTTAATTAATTTAGACCATTTACTAAATTCACGTGCTCAAATACATCCAGTCACTGTAAATAAGAAGATATAAGCTAACTAGCACAAAAATTTAATACCTGATTCCCTAATGGATCTATACCAATGAAGCAGAGACAACATGGTTAAGCTTCAAAAACTGAAAGACTAAAAGCCCTTCTTGAACCATACACCACTACAAACTGTCACATTACTAGTATATGGCTAAAAAAGGCAATGAAAAAGTAGTTTTGCACTTCCTTGTCAGAGAATAATAATTAATAGAGCAGCAACTGAAACCATATGACAGGAAGTAAATTAATAACATGAAACCAGCAAATTTAACATTCACGATGAACCATTGAAACTAACTTAGCATTTCTGCACATCACATAAACCAAACTGAGCTCGGGAAATATCCTTACAACTACTAACTAAAACTAACTAAGCATTGATAGCTGAGATAAATAGGAAACTGCTAAAGGAAGCCTTTTTCTTGTTTGGAAGCAAATTGAAGCCAATGCAATGCTCAAAAGTATTGGCATGTGTTGAGTTGAAGTTAATGAGAAAAGAAATGAGCAATGAACGAACCTGGAAGTAGGAGACAAAGCAGAAAAGGCATTGGAATTGGCGTCGCGAGAAGAGGGAGAAGAAGCGGAGGAAGAAGCAGAAGGAGGTGGCGGTTGTTGAGTGAGACCAACCCTGTCTTTGAAGTCCTTAAGCAATGTTGTCCATTTCATCGTCGTTTTCCCTTCTCACCATTCACCACCAGATCCCCCACAACAATCCCCAATTTTCACAATTATATTTAGCTCCCACATGCAAATGTATCAATACAATGGCCGAAAGATCTAACTCCTGCTCTTTCACATTTCTCAAGGCTTTACTTCCTTCTTCTTCTTGTTTTATGCGCGCCTCCTTGATCTTCAGCTGTTTCGTTTTGCTGCTAATGCTTTCTTCTCTCTCTCTCTCTCGTGTGCGTTCCTCTGTTCTTCTATTATTTTGTTTTTATTTTCTTTTTCTATTTTTTCATGTTTGGTTTAATCTGATTTTTCTAATTTTTTGGGAAATGTTATGTTTTACTGGTTGAGAGCCCTAAGAAGCAGGGCAAACGAAACTGAACGAAACGGAGCGAAATGCTGAAAAGGAAAAGAAAAGAAAAGAAAGAAATAAAAGGGAAAATGAGAATAACAGGCAAATGGGTTCTGCCTCTGAGTCTGCGCGTTACGCGGTTGTTTCCGACGGCCACTCCGCGACTTCGTTCTTCGCTCGATATTTCCATTTCGCGTTATGCGAGTTTATAATGTATATATCTCTGACTTTCTTTTCTGTTTTCACTTTTCACACACGTCAGCGTGGTTCCTCCACGTCCAAGCTCTGCCTGACCTGATTGAAGCAACTTGGTGAATCCCTCCTTTTCTCAGATAAATTCGCATAATATACTCTCAGAAACATAATGCATACTACTGCATGATTTTATAACTATTTGATTTTCTTTTGTCGGTAGAGTTTTTATATAATCACTGCTGTCAAGTTACACGCTCGGGTAATGTGCGACCATGAGGGTTAATGAATTTTTTTTATAGAGCGTGAACTTTAATCCTCCTCATTGTTAACTATTTAATTAAATATAAATATCTTCTTTTGCTTGGGTTGAATAAAAATAGCTTTCTTAGTTCAAGGAGGCCGACATTTATTTTTTTTAAGCAACTTAAAATGTCGAAGATAAGTTTTATGAGTAGAAAAAAATTATTACTAGAAGAATTTTATTTGTATAGTGAGTCGATGCAATTTAAATCAAATTAGCTTAAATATAATATATTTTAAATATTGGTAATTTAGATATAAAAGAAGAAGAAAGAAAATAAATATCTTTAAATTATATTCTTGTTAAAATTGTTCGAAATAATAATATAACATGGATTTCTCATTAATTTGAAGCCCATATAGACTTGGCAGGTTGGTATTTCTCTTGACATTTTGCTACGACTTGAAAATTCTTGTTGATTTGCTTTTTCACATTAATTCATTAATTAACGAAATAATAATTAACAAACATTTTGCCATCTATTAAAAATGTAAAATTATTAACAAACATTTGCCAATCCATTAAAAAATGGTTTCATTTCTATACACGGAATAAAATTGGAAGAAAATGTCAAATTATAGTAGTAATTATTTACTATAATAACTATCTATAATGACTTGATATTTTTTTGTAATTTTATTGATAGATAATTTAAAATTATTTTATACTGTCAATGCATAGGTATTAAACTCATAGAAAACTTTAATACAAAAAAAGTAAAAATAAATATTCTACTAGGGTAATTGTTAATTTGTTCACCTTTTTTGTTTGAGTTATATGTTTTTCAATTATTTTTACAAGGTTTTATTTTCACTTTTGGAATTTGAAATTAATTCTCACCAAAATATCGAAATTGTCTAGAGGCATTAGATCACTTATTTACATTCCTTAATGATGAAGCCATGCATCATGAAGGATCCATTAAGTTGAGGAAAATGGCACTTTATGGCGAATGCTATGGTACGTGTTAGTTAGCTAGGGCACCATACATTGTGATAGGGCCTACTGTGGTTTGCTGTTTTATTACCCAAAAGCGTAGGCAGCCTAATAAAGTAACTGGCTTAGAGTTTCATTCAAAATTGTATTTAAAAAAAAGATTATTTTGCTTTGGAAATATTTTATTTGGCCCCCTTTTTTTACTGTGTGCTTCAAGCATCTTCCCCACTAAACCTTCATAGAGGAACTTGTCATCCTGATTTTGCATTCCAATGAAAGTCCGACGCATCTACTGTCGCCGATCTTGGAGGAGGGTGGTGTAGTGAACAACACGTGTTGCATAAATTTATGTATGGGTGTGCCTCTATAAATGAACTAGGATTGAAGCACTCGATTATGCCTTCAACCTTCAACATCATGGGTGAGATCCAGAGGTATTCCAATATTTGAATTTTGGTCATGAGGCGTGCGATTTAGCCTTGGTAGCCAAAGCCAGGTCGAGGCAATCGATTAAGCCTTGAACATCGTGGGTGAGATCTATGCTCCGTAGGCGAAGCAAGATACGAGCAGTGTATTGTGCCTTGAATACTCTAGGTGAGATTTAGTTACATTAAGTTATTTTAGTTGCGATTGCTTCAGAGTTATGGTTTATGGTTCATTAGTTGTGTTGGATTTTTTGGTGGTTCCCTTTGGCATAGTAATTTTTTTCAAATCATTGGGTACATATTAGTTATGTTAAGGATTAGTTACATTAAGTTAGGGTAGAGATTAGTTATATTGGGTACAAATTTGGTATATTTGTTATGCGATAGCGAATGCTAAATCGTCATGTTCATATGCAATTTCTTCATATATGGATGGTGGGAACAATGATATGGCTGACAATATGAAAGATCTTCCTCAAACAATCCTATACACATGGTTCCTCAGGTAAATATTTGAATGCTGGTTGCTGGTTCCATTTTGGGGAGTGGATTTGGAAGTCTACTGATGGTACAATGGATTGTTAAGTATGAGGAAAAGATGCCCTTGAATTTTGTAGGGAGTTGAAGGAATGACAACAATTGGCAGAGGTACAGGGGACAATCATGGAGGTGAAGTAGAGAAAATTGAGTTGTTCATTAATAGTTTTGAAAGTCTTCAAAGAGTTGACTTCCATACAATGAGTGTTGTTGATGATTCTAATTATGAATTTGTTTATTTGGATTTGGCATATGCATTCTACGATCAATATAGTAAAATGAATGGTTTTGGTATATGGAGGCATAATGTTGGACGGAGTGTGAATAACATAATACTTTGATAAACATTTGTTTGCTGCAGGCAAAGGCAATGAGATATTAAACACTTGGAGAGGGATAATCGCAAAAAGGGAGCCAAAATCATTGACAAAGTGTGATTTTAAAGCCCAAATGCGGGTTCATTTGGATATGATGAGCAACCGGTGATTGCAGTTTTGATGATGATCATAACCATTTTGAGCCTCAAGTTTTATGGCATGTTGAGGTCATACAAAAGTGAATGAGGGTGCTGTTGACATAATGAATACCATGAGAAATGTCGACATCTCAATACCCAAAATATATGGGTATTTTGCAAGCCATAGTGGTGGGTTTGATAAGATCAACTTTCATAGAAATGAAATGTACAATCAAATTGAAAAGAAACGATGAATGATAGAAGGAAATGGTCGGGCTGCACTTATGTGCCTTAGTATGTGGTCAAGAGAAGATCCGTTGATGTATTGGAGGCATCAAGAAGATGGAGACCGATGTTTGCGAAACTTGTTTTGGGCTGATGAGAGAGGTAGAGTTGATTATGAAGCTTTTGGAGATGTTTTAGCTTTTGGTGCTACATATGGTAGGAGTAAATACAAGTGTCCATTAATTGTCTTCTTCGGAGTGAATCATCACCTTCGAACTATTGTCTTTGCTAGTGCTCTTGTGTCAGATGAAATTGAAGACACATATTTATGGATTTTAGAGAGATTTGTAGAAAGTCTCCACAGTGTGTGATAACCGATGGAGATGGAGCAATAAGAAATACGATCAAGAAAGATTTTTTCGCGTGCACACTATCGTTTGTGCGGGTGGCATCTATTAAAGAATGCTATAAGGAATGTTTTCAAGCCAAAGTTCACCCCAAGATTTCAAGAAGTGCATGTTAGGTGATTTTGAGATTGATGAGTTTGAGGAGAAGTAGGCATCAATAGTAAAGAAGTTTAGGGTGGAGGAGAATACTTGGGTTCAAGATATTTATCAAAGGAAAGAGATGTGGTCAACAGCATATATGAGAGTTAAGCTTTTTGCTAGGTTGAGAACTACATCAATGTGTGAGGCATTGTATTCCCTAATTGGGAGATATGTACAATCTGGTTATAATTTGAGAGAACTCTTGCAGCACTATAAGCGATGTTTGGAATATATTAGAAATAATGAGGTAAAGGTTGAGTTGAATTCTACATACAATTTTCTGTGATGTAAACTAAATTGCAAGCTTTGGAGCAATTAGCGACTATAGTGTACACTAGGGAGGTGTTCTTTATGTTTCATTCTTTGTTGAAGAAGGTTTCAATAGTGAAAGTTGTTGATTGGAAAGAAACAACATCAACTGTGATATATGTTGTGAGCAAATATGGTGAACCGTCGAAGATATGGCATGTATCATGGTGCTATGAAAGTTCGGAGTTAAGATGCTCATGTCAGCGCATGGAGTCATTTGGTAATCCGAGTGTCCACATAATTAATGTCATGGTGTCCCTAGATCTTGAGAAGGTGCTTGATTGCTTGATTTTGTGTAGGTGGACTATAAAAGCAAAGGAAGAAATTTTAAGGACTTGGATAGTAGCTAATGAAGATGGTTGTTACAAGAGCCATGTAGTGTCGATGAAGGAAAGGAGCCGAGAGTTGATTAATGTAGCTTGTCGGAGGTTAGAGAATTACAATAAAGTTATGGAATGGATTTTGAAGAAAAAGAAAGAAAAAAAAAGTGGAGATATCTTCAAGGAATGATAATGAAATCTAGCCTAGCATTGGTGTTAAGAATCCCAAGTGTGTTAGAACCAAGGGACTCGTTGTCACAAAGTCGAGGGAACAAAAGAGTTATGCATTGTAGCAAGTGTAAGGGAGAAGTACACAATCATAGAAATTGTTGGAAGGATCGAAAAAGCAATAGGAAATATGATGAGAATGACTATGATGATGAATGGTTTGGTGGTGATGAATTGGAAAATGATGCCTAAGTTAGTACTCCCTTTATCAATGTTCCTATCGTGTAGTGGTGGTATAATTTATGCACTATCAATGGATTAGTATCTAAAGTGCTCCAAACTTCGTACCTTTGACTCAATATCCCTGCCTAGTAGCATACATTTAAGCTTAGACATTTTAACCTTAATTGCTCCATTTTTAATCAGCATTTCGCTGTAGTAAATTAAAAAGATCAGTGTTAAATGATCTAAAGGCTTGTGAAGAAGCCTCATACAACATGCACCGGTCAGATAGAACTGAGCCTATACATGTTGTCTAAGTTGACACCGAACGCATACGAGCAAAGTTGAAAATCTTCTTTGGACAATCCTATATGATATGTGGGTCTAAATTTACACTTTATATGATGAGGGAAAAAAGCTTAGGTTAATCCACCATTTTTTTTAATGGGTGAAGGAACTTTGAAGGTGCAGCAAATATCTGTAACCATATCGTGGGTATAAGTTCTTCTTGTTTCCTTGGATCTCCTGTTGGAGCTTTTATTGCAGGACTTCTCCTTTATCTAACCTATCATGGTTTTGACACAGATTCAGTCTTCATGTCATTCATTGGTTCATCATCTGAGTCCACCATAGATTTTGTTGTGTTACGAGGCTTGATTGAAGATAGCGAGGAGGAACAATTGCTTCCTGACAGCCTTTATTGTAGACGTTGACCTTGTTTCCTCGCCTCTAAGTTTATAAACTACGTCGGATAAAATTAATGTCTACTCATTTGAAACAATAACATGGGTAATATTGGTAACTGAAAGGTAGAAAATACCTTGTTCCCCCTAAATTTGATGTAGTGAACCTTAGCCATCTGTGAAATCTTCTCTTCATCCAAGTCAAGGACTTTCATGTTCTCACCTTCCTAGGAGCACACCAACTCTCTGAATGATAGAGGAGTTTTATCTGGTACACCTTATTTTAGGGTGCTTGTGTGGTTATCATCATCATCACCCAATTGTATATTCTCTTCTAGATCACTGAACACCAGCATTATATTCATGTTATGGTCATGGATTATTGCATCTGCTGCCATTATGCTTTTCCCCTTATCAAGTCTGTTATTAGAATCAGTGCTAGTCATAGGAGGGTGTTTTCATTTGGACATTCTTGTTCGGTTCAAACAGGCACATCATATGGGTCTTGTTGCTTACAAGCGTGAACTTGTACTATGTGCATAATACCTTCACTTTGGATGCACCTTTGTTCAAGTTGTGTCATTCTTCCATGCATCATTTGGTCATTTTGAATATTGGTTATTTGCTTACATTGACACCACCTTGATATAATATAATCTTCCGGAATATTTTCAACAATGGGGCAAAAAAGGAATGGAATATTTTCACCTCCATCGACTAAAGCAGTGTTTGTAGGATATATGATGTTTGGATTTGACTGGAACCTTCGTCTTTGACCTCCTCCGACATGGTGTTTCCTTGTTTTGCCTCTCAGTTAGAAGTGCCTAAGAAGTAATGCCAAACACTGAAACTTAGATAGGTGGTTAGCAATACATGTTGTCCCTCCATTGCAAGAAGTTTCGAAATATCGCTTTTCCACTGCTGGACGTCACAAGCAAAATCTCTGAAAATTTACAAACAACATCCCGTGTTAGAAAGAGTTATTATAGTTATTAATGCTACATTCCATAAGGCAAGAACTATAGTGACGTACGAAGTAGCGAATAATTTTGGTGGGGTGCACTTTTCCATTAAGCATGGATAATTCGGGTGGACGATGAAGTGTTATGGTCAATGGGTTGACAAATCCAACGCCAAGAGCAAATTTTATACTAATCAATTAGCTACTAAGCATAAGGTTCCATGAAAAGGCCAGTGATATTTATATGATGAGTTTTAAATTATGATGCACATAAAGGTTACCAACTTTTTCATTAGAAATTTAACTAGGTCATGTCCATCCCATCATGTGAATAATAGTAAACAACAATCCTTTTTTCTATGGTCCAAATCCGACTACATCGTTAAGGTTTTTTGGCTGGTTTAGGGAACACGTATTTTAGACCCTAAGTGCCATGAACGATAATCTTCTATAAACCTGTTCCCATCAGCCCCACCAAACCATACCAACACTACAGTAATGATGTTCTATGTTTTGTAGTTCAATTTTCCATTTTTTTTCTTTTTTTCATTTTTTGTTTATTACCTATAGGGTTTTTGGACTAAAAATTTTATTTATGTTACTATACAGTTTACCCAACTACTTTTTTTTTCCTAAATGTTTAGTTAATAACTAATTATGGTGCTATTGGACAAATTTATGAATTAAAAATGGACCACCATGTTCAAATTATAGGGAGCCTATACAACATTGACCTTATCTATGCTAAAATAAAAGCCAAATAGTATTATTTTTCCTCAAATATTGACAATATTAACAATTAGTAGTCTTTTGGGCCCTCGACCCTAGACCCCCTCACCTCAATCCCAAACCCTTTATCCCGAACCCCGGACCTTATCTCTGTTGCTTCCCCCTGCTTCCTTGGCTATCCAACCCTCAGTTACCCACTAACCCTCCATTGCCCTGGACCCCTGGGCATATCACAATTTGCCACATATTGTCACAGAATGTGAAAAATATCCCATATTCCAGTAATTGACTTTAGAAAGCCATATTTTAGCAGTTCTTTCACTAAAAGGTCGTATAAAAAAAAATAGGAGCCACCAATATTTATCACGCCTCAAAGTTAGGGTACTATGGTTGAATTGATTAAAATGTAATTTGTGCATATAACCAAAATTAAATTTCCTTTTTAGCATTGAAAAAGCAGAGATACTAGAATTACATACAAACCAGTTAAGTTGCATTTGATATTGCGGTGTGTGCATGCATGTTCGTGGTCCAACCAACCCTAACATGCGTGCAAGGTTTCATAAGCCCTAATTATTTGCATAAACCCAAAAAAAAATAATAATAATAATATAAACTCTAGAGAACTAGCATATTACAACCAAGTCCAATCAAACTCTTGTCATCACATGCTATGCATGAAAACTATCCTAACGAAATTTTCCATGAATCGATGACCTCAATGTCACAAGCTATTGCTTCAGGGTTGCATTTTCCACGACAAGATCAAAGACTTCGAATTCCAATTCTGTTATACGATGCTAAGCACTCACCTAGTTGTCGTGGCTGAAATCAAGAATTCTCATCCTAGTGGCTCCCACTAATTGACCTAACATCTTACAACCAGTATCGTCACGAGCATCTTGCTTTTCATGAACGTATCTGCGAACGGCAAAAAGGTGTGGTCCAAATATATTCAACTCTAAAGTCACTATAAACCAACAATGACGTGTGCCATCGTTGGCCATGAAGTCTTGATGAAAATACGTTGAACTCTTAATCTGTAGATTATAGCAAGCCCAATAGAGCCACTTATCTATGCTCTTTCTCATGATAAACTGATCATCATTACAGGATGGGATGAATTCCACTGCTGCACATAAAGGGGAGCATGAATGAAAAAGACGAACCCTCCATCTTTAAGTGTCTTAACCAGATTTTTTAAAGCAGTATTGTCCAACACAACATCAAAGTGCAACTTACCTTGGTCATAGTGGCCAACATTGTGAACACTTGAGCCTTCCTTTCCTTGATTCCCTTGACCAAAACTAAAGGAACAATCATATTTGTATAAGCAATCTAACACTTTCGATGCTTCCCAAGCTCCTGCACCCAAGCTACAATGATTTCTTCATAAGTTGGAAACCCCTGGAAAGAATAGCTGGGATATCAATCCACCTGTTTTTTGTAATCAGGCTAGAAAGAGAAAATGCTAGTCTTCTTTCTTACAAAAAACCACATAAAATTTGTTCGAACCCTGCTTGTTCATTGTTTATCCTCGCAACTCTCGGTCACTTCTGGTGCAAAAGTATGAGAAAACCCTAGCCAAACAATGATAAGCTGCTGCCCCATCATGGGCATACAATTTAGACAAAATATCCATTTTGATCCCTGATAAAAATTTTGGAGAACAAATTAGTCTCTTAAGATTTAAAAATCCACAAGTAGTCCTTCACCATTCAAAAAGGGGGACATATTAGTCCCTCGGTATAAAAATTTTAAGGATTTTTTGGTGATACGAATCTGTACGGAGGGACTAATATATCCCTCTTTTTGAATGGTAGGAGGCTACTTGCGGACTTTCAAATCTTCAGGGACTAATTTGTCCTTCAAAATTTTCGTTCGGGACCAAAATAGGCATTTTATCTACAATTTATATACACAGCTTATTTTATTACATTACTGTTCTCGACCAAAACAAGGCAATCATGTGCATGGTTCCCAATTGTGTCTCATTCATGATCTTCTAGTGATATTATCTCTGGGAATCAAAGTGTTGGCATATGAAACATCTCTTTTCACACATGTACTGACACTAATTTACATTAGTTTTAAAAAAATTCATTCATTTAAGCCAAAGTGACATGCATTGATACTTCTTAATAGCTTTTCTAGGGATAGCCCACTGATCCACGGAATGAACCTACCCTAATGGTGACATTGGGTCCACCACCATCAACACCTTTTGACTACTCCAACTATGACTTGTTACGTCCACTTTATCATTAAATGAGGCACCATAATGTCCAATTACACTTCATTTTCTCGTTAGCTATAGCTACAACAGGATACATGAACCAAATTTTTAAATAAATCTTTAGTAATTAATTTTTCATAATATTTATTAATAATTTATACATTAATTAATATTTTATTAATCATTTAATTTTAATTATTTAATCATTATTCATTAACTAGATATATTTTTTTATTTTTTAAATTGATTCTTATTAACAAATAATTTACGACTATTAACAAATAATTTTTTACATTAGCCTTATGCAGATTACCTTACGATTAGAGTCATAGTTACACTTTTATGATATATGGTACGGTCAACATTAGGGTTAAGGTTTGAGTAATGGTTGGGATTATGATTAGGGTTTGGATTAAGGTAGAGGTTAAGGTTACTACTACATTTATCTATTAGTATCTCTGCTAATGACTAAAAGTACGATCACAATCAGGTTTAGGACTGCCACGATTACAACTAGTGCTATGATAACGGTCAGTGTTAAGGTTATAGTTAGGGTTAAGATTAGAGTTAGAGTTAAGGTTAAGGTTGGAGTTATAGTTAAGGTCACAATTAACGACATTTACATGTTAAGAGTTAGGGATAAGATAATAATTAAGGTCTTATTATGTTTATCATTATGGTTTAAGGTTAAAGTTGGGTTTGGGATTACGATTAGGGTTAAGATTAAGGTAAAAGTAAGGGATAAGGTTAATATTAAGGTTACAATAAGGGTTAGCATTATGGTCTCAATTAAGGTCTTCTTAATGTTAACAGTTAGGGGTTACGGTTATGGTTAATATCTAATTATGTTTATCATTACAGTTTAAGGTTGAGGTTAGGGTTAGGGTTAGGATTGGAGTTCAGGTTGGCCTTAGGATAGTTTAGGATTTAGGGTTTAAGGTTGGAGTTTTTGATAGGTTGGGGTTGCAATTAAGGTTAGTGTAGCTACTATTATATATATACAGGTTAGTATATAGTTTTGAGATTCGAGCTCTAAACTAATGCCATGTTTGGTATGACACATTACCTGGCAATGTGGATTACCAATATATTCTACATTGCCTCTAAAGTGGCAATCCCTGTTGCCGTCATAGGGGTAGTCAATCTCCATTACCACCTATGTACTAATCTTCTATTATTATTAATGTTAATGATAATATTTGTCATTATTATTTTTAATAAAAAATAATTAATTTTTTTAGTTATTATTATTAATTAACATTATTAATTAATATAATTTATAAAATATTATTAATGATAATTTTATTAATAATAATGTAATATAATAATAATTATTAGTACATAATAAGAATAATTATTATTATTATTAAAAGACATATTTTACCTATTAATCTTTATTATATACTAAATAAGGTAATGTAAATTAGTAGTTAGATTACCTATACATATCAAATACTATATTATAGTATTACCAGTAATTTAAACAAAGGTAATCTTTCTGAGTGGTAATCTAGATTACCAACAATCTATATAAGCAATGTGCCAAACATTTACTTAGGATTTGGGTTATGGTTATGGTTGTTAACTTTTTTATAATAAAAATGCCACATATTTAATCCCTTAAAAAGCTAGGGATGAACAATATTATAAGTTTTTTAAGACTTACTCATAGAGTGGAATTACAATCCTTAAATAACTTAAGAAATTTTAATGACACAAAAAAAAAATAGTCATATATTGGTTTTCTAACAAATATTGATATGTCAAATAGGTAATACTAAATATATATTCCACAGGTGATGCAAATATAAAAATTACACTTTAAATTGATACTAAACATATATTACAACTAATATATAAAAATTATATTTTAAGATGATATTAAACATATATTACATGAATCATATAAACTAAAACCAAATTACGTATTAAAACCAAATTATTGCAACAGGGAATCAAATTCCAACTTAAATATTACAACTTTACAGTTTATAATACACACTAAACTTACATGAATTATGTCTTTTTAATTACCAACTTAGATTACTATTAATTAATTCTTGCTAATCTTATAATGCTCAAATTCTTCGTTAAAGTTTTTATAAAACACCATATCTTTCATCAGTTAATGCTACAAAGTTTTATGTCAAGATTTATATAACTTTAATAATTAATAAAAAATATTATTGGTAAAATTTATTTGTTGTATATGATTATAATTATAATAATCTTATTATTTTAAACATTTACAATTTTATTCAAAACTTATTAAATTATATAAAAACAAGTATAAATTGTGGTTATATATTTAAACTGTTTAAGTATTTTGATTTTGTAATTTTTTTATTTACATTGTGCAACTTACCCTTGCATCACACGGAAAACACACGCAGCCTTAATAATTATCAATAGTTAACATTATAATATTACATTTTATCAAAATGTATTTATCATTACTTCTTGATTATCATTAATTGTTAATTACATTTAATAATTATCATTTTTCCTCACTTAAGTTTTTCCAAGTTTTAATCCGCACACACATATTTCTCTTTTGGCTAATTCTGCCAAGCTCCGTGATAAGTGTTGTGCTTGATGCACTTTGAAGGACAACCATTGACTTAATATTAAACAAGATCAATGATATGGATGGTTTATTGGGAACTGGATTAAAAGGTTAATAATCCACATTGCAAAACGAAGGTGCGGAACCAGCTGGCAAGTCACAATGAGACTAAAGAACTCAAAATCCCATTCCCACCACCGGCCACCATCTTCTTCGAACCACTGGCGGCATCTCACCCATAGTGTTGGCCTCTTCAATCTAAATGTTGGTGGACTCAACAATGAGTTAGGCTCTAGTCTCAGAGCCCAAGGGATCTCCTCAACCACTCAAATAAAGATCAAAACAAGTGCTAAAACATGTACATATCTAACATATTATTTTGCTTGAATATGAGGAATTAATGCACCATGTAGCCGGTGATAATGAAAGGAATGTTAATGGCAATGAGTCGATGAAATTGATATTTTTCAAGAAACCTCCCATAAGCCACACACACACACGTGTGTGTTCGTGTGTGTGTGTACCTCATTTGAGAATCAAGATGCAACTTAGAAGACATTATCTGTTGTTTGGTTGCATTTTTTCCAGATCAATATATATGATACGATACCTAAAGCCACACCTCCTTAGTGACTTTCTCTCAGCGCAGGAGCCCCACTCTGTGCTTTATTTGAGACCAATCCACTAGTGATAGCGATAGGAAGTGAGCAGGGAAGGCAGGTGTGTTCTTGGTTCAAAGTGTTGGGGTGTCAGCAGAGGGAGTATGGGTATTTGCAAATAGGATCGCATAGCTAGAATCCAACAAGGAGGAGCAACCGCTTGGAAAATAGTCGCAGCGGTGCTCTTACGATATTGTCACGGCAGCACAGTGTGAGAATTTTTGTAACAGAAAAATAAAATAACATAAGAATAGGTTACCGGCAAAAATACTAATAACCTCTCATTGCAGGTAATATTTACATGGGGCATGACACATATTACTTGTTGCAAAGCATAGCAAAATCTGCTTTCTCTTTTACAATATTTCCGTCACTTAACTTCATTAACATATTACAAAAAAGGCAAAAAAAATCTTCTACTGTATAAATTAATCAAGTTTTTTTCCCCTATATTCTACTTGTTTCTTCTCCATCATACATTTTTTGTTTTGGGATTCATTTAATTTTTTTTCCTCCTACACAAACTCATGTTTGTATGTTTGGCCCAACTTAGTTCACCTTAAATCCATATCAACATTTTAGGCCTAAACTACATCCAATACCTATACCTACATCATCTCCTAACCGAAAAAAAAATTCACATATTAGAATTCATTTCCCCGCTCTCTACCTATTGTGCTGGTTGCATATGTACTTTATCAAATAGCATCTACTATCATACACTTGTCTTTCATGTGCCAAATCGATTTAGTGGCTAAGATTTATCTTACCATCAAATCAAATCAAATTGCAGCATACAATTTGCAAGTTTGATGCACTAAAGAACAGACCGTTCTTTATACTAAATGGAGGAGTTGTTGGTGTATTGCTCCAATTCTAAATTACTTGCCTATTACAATCTCCATTACATTATCGAACATTAGAGAATGTCGGCCAAGTTTTTTTTTTCTTTTGTACATTTTTAAAAGTGGACTTTCCACATTCTATCATACTTTTTTTTTTTTTGTCAATTAAAAATTTAGGTGGGTTCAACATCGATTATTCCGCCAAGATCAGATTATAACCTCCAGCTTAGAGAGCACTTATAAAAGAATTACAAAATCATTTACCAATAAGGACATCACATTAAAAGGGGAATCAAATTTACGTCTTATCGAATATAAGTTCGTTCCTTACCAATCGTGCTGATGCTTATTGTCATATTCTATCATACTTAACAAAGAAGATATAGCATAGAAAAGGAAAATTGAGCAAATGTATTTGCTTCATAACTTGACAAGTCTGCCGGATATCCTTCGAGATTGAGTTCCGTTATTATCAGCATGCATGTGCATTGGTAGGGAAAAGAAAAGCAAATCAACAAGTGAAAAGCCAGAAAACACCTCTCTCATAAGAAACAACAAAAAAGATGGTTTAGTTCAGATAAAAATGTATGCTCCTATGGTAAAAATAAACTAAAACTTGTAAAGGGTTCTTTCTACATCCGAAGTTTGATTCCTTATAACACAACATAGAATCCTAATGTGTTAAAGGGAACAATGTATTCACCAGATGGATCCATTGATTGAGTACACTACTAAAGCACGCATTCAATGGAAGCTGAAGATTAACGAATCAATTGCTTTTTCCCTTTTTTATTGATCTGATTAACGGATCAATTTCAAACCATATGACTATTACTATTTTAATGATAACATGTAATAAAAGGATTAGGGACATACATCTCCAAAACAAAGGTTTTAACTTAAAATCACGTAAAATTAACAATTTATATTGACTTATAGACTACACTTTTCATCTTTCTAATGCATGTTAAGAAGATGAAGTTGAAGTGAAGAATAGAGGTGGGGGATGAGAATGATGATGATATAAAAATAGTAGATAGTTGGGGAAGAAGAAAGTTGGGAAAAGAAAACCTTAATGTTCTATTTATGTCATTAATATTTCACAAATGAATGTGTCATCATTTTCCATTTGCAATTTAGAGCTTGTTTGTATTGCAATTTGAGGCTCCTAGAAGGTCTTTTATTAGTACGAGAATGAAAATATACAGTACTTAAGTGTGTTTGGGTTATAGTTTTTTTTTTTTTAACTTACTTTTAAAACTTCAAAAGATCTTTTGGGAGAAATATTTTTGAAATTATTTTTTGTTCTAGGAAAAGATTTTTTGAGAGAGAATCTTACTGTTACTCTCACATCAATAACTAAAAGTTATTTTATTTTATCCTATCCAAACAAAAATCATTCTTAGACTTACTTTTGACACAATTAAATCAAACACAAATCAATTCTTTTAAAAGTAATTTTTTTAAAAATAATTCTTCCAAAAGTTAATCCAAATATACCCTTAGGCAACGTCTATGGGAATGACAACATCAGAACATTTGTTAAATGTTAGGGATATAAATAGAATAAAAAAAATTTAGGAACAAAATTAAAATATTCACTAGATATAAGGGACATAAATAAAATTTTACTCTATTTATTTAATCAATTAACAAGTGTCTAATTCTCTATCAGAACACACAAGTTTGTAATTCTATTAGTCGCTGACATTTATATATTTTTTATGTTGGTGGTGGAAAAAATTGAGCACTTCTCAGTTATCATTTTTTTTTTCTTTTGGTCTCGATTGAACCACTGGTATCCAGACCTTATTATCAGGAATCCGACTGATTCGACCTGACCCGACAATTGGCCCATTGAAGGGGTAGAGATCTCCCAACAGGGATTTTTTCCATTTCTAGGACTTGAATTCGAAATCACTAGTTAAGAAACCAAGTGACAAACCATTTGACCAACCCCATGTCGGTTCTTCAGTTATCAATTTTGAATTTGATAATTTTGTATGGTTTCCCAAATAAATAAAAGCAGCTCCCACTTGTTTAGGTCTTTGGGACATATGAAGTAAACGAAGAAGGCTGATATGAAAGATGAATAGTAAAGTGATTCATATCCATTATTCATTCAATTTAATTAGATATGAATTGTATCAAATTCATCCATTAACACATACGTTTTTTTATGGAGATTTAATAAACTCAATTTATATATTGAATAGATAACAAATTACACATGATCCACGATCAGCTAAAGGTAGCGATCATCTATAAAAAAATAAAAAATTAATGAATAAATTTTAATATTATTTAATAAAAACGTGTCATAAATTAATTAATTTATTAACTTTTTTTATCAAATCATAAATGAATTTATAATTTATTTTTAATATATCCATTTTAATTCAATTAGAATTTATTCAAACCACTCTTTTTTCAGCCGTAGGATTAATTTGTCCCAATTATATATTGTAAAAGATATTGCGCATATGTCAGTATTAGGCAATAAATCCTAACTGATATAATGGAAAAATTTATCAATAATTAGTTAATTTAAATAGTTTAATATATTTTTTTAAAACAAAATTTCAGTTTTGAGTTTTGTAAATAAAAAAAATTAATATTGAGAGAACTTACCTTTTTAATAAGTTAATTCTACTTGGACCAAATTAGTCAGAAGATAATAGGTTTTCGATATTGGTGGCTTAAAAGAAAAAATAGAAAATTCTAATACTACCATTTTTTTTCTCAATGTCTGATGTTTCCTTTTATATAAGGCACTAGAAAGAAAAATAAAAATAAAAATAAAAAGGCACTAGGAGTTGCATTGTATAGAGTTGGGTCTGAGCATGTTCAACCGCGTTCCTCGTTTTCCAGTTTTACAGCTTATTTCAGATATGTATGTATGTGTTCATTTTTTTTTTTCAGGCTTTCTAGCCCGCAATGGTTTTGTTTGAGGTCGTCGTCTTGTTCTTTTTTTTTCTTTTTCAGGTACAAACTTTAGCTCTTTACATGTATATAAAGGGCCAATGGCTGTGAATTGTAGTGTATCACAAGAGAAAAAGTAGCAGTCTGCATAAAAATTCACAAAAATCATTTAATTAATTTTTTATTGAATTGTGCTGCTTGGCCAGAAAACTCAAACGGTGAAATTAATTGTAGAGAAGTTAGAAAAAAATAAGTGAGAAGAATGGGAACAGAAAATAATGAAAGGAAAACTACTGTGACTCATTATGAAGCCTACACTCGGTTGTAAGCAAATGATTTGCTGAAGAGGCGGCGAATATATATCACTTGCAATAAACTTGTGGCAGCGAATAAGATATACTCCAAGATTGTGTAGAAGACAACACGTTTTCTGGTGCTCTCATTTGCTGCACTTGCAAAAAGTTAAAACGCCAAAAGAATTAAATGCATTTTACTATCCAAAACCGTTCCATCCTTAATAGATAAACATAAAATTTGGACCTTGATTAGGGTTGCTTTAGAAACATCTTGTCACCACAGCAAACGTTCCAAATCCGTTCTTTCCTTAATGAGTAGTCCTTACATAGGTAGTGTTCTATCATAAGTATTTCATTCAACATTCATTACACATGTATTAAGTGGTGAGTTTTATGCTTAATTTCTTTTACCCGTACACTAATTTTACTCTAGTTGATTGCATGTTAGATCAGCCTTGTGGTGGTTAAGAAAATAAAAGTAGCTTATGAAATTGAGTGGCTAAGAAAATAAAGGTTGATATGTCTTGCAACTAATGAATAAGTTTGAGGAATAAATTACTGATGAATTTTTTGAGAACAACTTACTATATCGATGTCTAGCATCCCGTGCTTTCAAGTACTTTTGCTCGGTTATAATGGACTCCAATGCCTCTCTCAACTCAGCAATCTTCACATTGATAGGGTCCAAATGCTCTGAACCCAAAAACAAAACGAGTAAATAAAAACATGAGTGTCGAACTGATTGATATAGGTGCTGATAACAATAATAACAACATATATCACAATTGAACCAAGCTGCCAAAAACAAATTTAATTATAGTTAGACACACAAAAACTTGAACTGACCATCTTTAGCTAAGTCATGCTCGTTTGGAATGTGGCCAACGTGAATGTAGAAAGAAACACTCTCCGGCGTTGAAGCAGGGTTGTGAAAGCAGAACTTGTATATTCCACTATGTGAGGCTTTGAACTCAAACTTGTCCCCTGACGTTCCCTTCAAAGAATGCACCACGTGACCTCCCGGAGCTGTCACCTACACATCATACATATTCAATTGTCCATTACATACGTAAAAATTGTAAGTGATTAATACATAGTCGCAACGAGCTTTATATATAAAGACATGCATGCACTTGCTTTGATAAATTAGGAGGAATTTGGCTTGCACAATTAAGTATATGAAAAAGGATGAGATCCTCTTGTGTCCTTCACTGACACAACAGTGTCATTTTATGAGTGAGAAGAATATAAACATAAAACTAATAAACTACTATATATATAACGATAAATTCTACCATAAAGTCCATAGCAAAATTTGTGACTTTTTCTCTCATAACATCATATAATAATTAAAAGAAATAGAGGGATGTGGCTAGCATACGGTGAAATCAATTCCAGGATGGTCTGAGCTCCAGAAAATATCATGGTCCATGACTACAAAATTCCCAGAAACAGTGTCACCGTCATGAAAAACGTGCTCTGATACGCATTCCACATCGTTTAAACTGATCGAGAGAGCGTACCCATGAGAGATCATGCTACCAAGGAAAGCGATCCCAATGGTGCAGATCTTTGAGAACCAACCCATGTCCCACTTTGCTACCATTATGATGATTTATGAATTAGTGCCTGACAAAGATTCACTTGTTAGTTGCCCAGACCAGGATCTCTCTTCGGAGGATGCCAACAACGTTCGTCAAGTGGGAACTTTTAACGGCTTAAAATGTGCTTAATAGTTTAACAGGTCGTTATCTCCGTCTATAAAGTCGCTTTAGTCATTTAATTTGTCGTAATACATGTACAACTCTATATACTTTTATAGTAATTTCATTATCTACACATGCCTTTTTTTCAATTTAACTAGAAGCTAGGATGCAACGCTGCAGGTACATAACATTATTTATTTTTTATGCAACACATTTTATAATAATTCAATAAAATTATTTTATCTTATACTACACTAATTGGTGTTTTGAGTGTCACAAAAGAATGTCACTTCTTGCCAATGATATGTAGAACACTGCATTCTTTTTGTTTTTTTTTTTTTTCGGTTTCAGCCATTCACCACAACTTCAAATTCTGTTTGCTCTCACTTACAAGCTACAAAGCCCAAAATAATCATGGGCCAACTGTTGGGCTATGGTCCTAAGTTGGATAATTTGGACCACTTTGCCCTCCCTCATTGGCCCAATTAAAACAGCATCTAGATGCCGCTGCCACTGTCATCATTCCCATTTCCCACTTCCCAGGTTAATCGTATACTCTTTTCTTTTATATATATTGTACATTTTGGACAAGTTATTTCGTTTGGTGGGTTTAATATTTTTTTTTCCCCTTCTTTTACTAGAGTCACAATGAGGTCTTTGCTGCCATGGGAGGGTAATTGTTGTGTATGCTTTTGGTATACATTCTCCAATTCTACATTCCTATTTCTGCGGATGATATCCGATTAATCTTTATTTCCCCGAGTTGCGATAATTGGTACCTCTTTCAATTGATTATATATGTATGTGTGTGTATATTGTTACAGTCATACATTCATATGTCTCATGTCTTAACCCTAGTTGATAGCTTATTTGATAGTGTGATGGTACCATAGTTTTGCAATGGATTTTGGTGACATGCAGTTCGAGAGCCAATTATGAACGGTGACCATGAACACAGGAAAGACATCAGATTGTTAGTGCATTAATTGCCGCTATTTTGTTAATACAACATATCTACTAGGCTGCACTTTTATTCATAGATTTCTAATTATAACTAATTGTTTTGAAGTGCTTGTAGATGAAAATATTCATTCACTTTTCTTTTCACTTGTCTGCACCTTTCTTTTCCTGCATGGTAGGGCTGGAAGTGTGAGTCGAGCCTGAGCTTAACATAGCTCAGGTTCGGCTCATTAATATTAGGTCAAACCCAAGTTTAAAGTAAGGCTAATTTCTATACTCGAACTCAGCTCACTAGAAATTTATCAAGTTCGAACTAACTCACGAGTTGCTCAAACTTAATGTGATAGTTTAAACTAGATATAAATTAAGTCTTTCTAACTTAATAAACTATAAGATATTTAGTGATAAGAATATTTAACAACAACAATAATAACAATAATATATATATATATATATATATATATATATATATATATATATATTGAGTCAAATATAGTAAAGCTAACGTGCTAATGAGTCGAATATAGTAAAGCTCAAGTTTGGCTTATTTAATAAGAGTTTAATTGGTATATATTGACAGTATAAAACAGTTTTACACTGTCAACCAATAGAAATCGGGGAAAGTGAGAAATCATGGTGGGTCCCTTATTATAATGGGTGGTTGTTTGTATGAGTTGGCACTTTCCACTATTTCTATTGGCTGATAGTGTAAAATTATTTTACATTATTAGTACATTAAAATTAAATTCATTTAATAAATCAGGTCAAATCTCTAACTCAAGTTCAACTCATGAGCTCACGAGTCTAACTTATTAAACTATTAATGAATCAAGTCAAAAATAATTCATAAATTGACTTGACTCACTTCTAACCCTATTTCATGGTGCAAGCATTTGAGAGGCTGCTTTATATAAATATGGTAACAGTAAACAATAATAACCGAAATATTGCATTTTAAAGATTTTTACAAGAATATGGGAATGATCATCAGTTTTCGCCTTGGAGGGGGAGAATCGTGGGCAAAAAAAATTGCAAAGGATTCGCCCTATAGGGGGGTGAAATTTGTGCAAAGAATTCGCCCTCTACTGGAGCAAAATGTGATACAAAAATCAACACACATTTCGCCCCACAATGAATAGAAATTTGACCAAAATCTGTCTCACATTTTGCCCTGCACTGCGTAGAAATTTGACCAACGTTCAAAATTTTTAACGGTAAAATTTTAACGGCTCTCAGTTCACTTGTATATATATATAAACATTTTACAGTTCCTTCGAACGAGTTGTTTTTCATTTTCCTTGTCTTCTCTCACTTTATTCTAACTATTCTTCTATTCAATTATTCTTATTTTGTTCCATTTTCAGTTATAAGAGTGAAAAGTAATACAAAAAAAGTGAGAAAAATTATGGATAATAGTTTAAATATTACTATTATTGTACATTTTAATGGCTCTATTATTAAAAATACAGAGGAAGGTGTGATATTTATGTCTGACGAATCGCTTATTATTTTTGTTCCTCAAAACATGTCATTTGATGAACTAATTATTATACTTTATCGAGACATAAATATTAACACTCCAAAAAGAGTGGTGAGAATTAGATATAGATGTCCAGTTTCAAATGTTAATGACAAAATACAATTTCGACCAGTCAAAATAAGCAACGATACAGAGATGCAAATAATATTTAGGATGTATAGGCAGTACATACAGTACATTACTGCCATTGAACTATACGTCGACTTTGAAGAAGTTGTTACTGAAGCTAGTGGAGCAAGTTTGCATCACAATAAAAATGCTCAAAGTGCATATTCAGCTATGCAACTTGAAGACACTGTCCCCAATTTATATCAAATGAGTCAAGTAATAGTTTATTAAATTTTTTTATTTCAAAGTAAGTTATGTAATTTGTTGATTATAGTGCAATTTATTTACTAATTATGAATTAATCTCTTTAATAGTATTCTGGAATAAAATTTATATATTAATTAATATACTTGTATTAATTCAATTGATTTAATAATTCAACATGAATATCATGTTACTTTTTATTTTATTTAGCTTTTTAATAATTAATATGATATGTTATTTAACTTTTTATTTTAAAACTATTTATGTAGGCAGGCTTCTTTGTGATTTATTTATTATTGAATCGTATTCTATAAGTTTGTATTGTTGTAATTAATAGTTTTTCTTGAGTTAAATTAAATTTTTATCTTGATAAATATAATAACTGTGTTATTTTCGTTAATAAATTTTAGTAATTCTTGTTTTAGTATCATATTGCTCAAATTGGTACTAGTTCTTATCCGGATAGACGGCATGACTACAACACTGCTCCCAGTTCAAGTCAAGTAAGTCATTTAATATACATTATTAACACACCTTAATTAATATTTTCATTGTTTAAGTCTAATTAGCATATTTAACATAATTATTAGAATATATATAAATGTTAAAAAAATTTCGTAAATTTACTCAATTCCATGATTATGTAATTATTTAAAAAATAATTAAGAATAATTTTTTATTTTAAATTATATTTTTAATGTATTCTTGTAAAAAATTACTAGAAGTAACTTTTTAATGAATTTAAAATACTTCCATAATTATATTAATTTTTTTTATTGCTATTCAAATTTATTCATTATTTCATTAGAATACTCACCATTATAATAATTTGAGGATGTTGTTATAGTAAGAAAAAAATTAAAGAAACAAATTTATTGGTTAGATGCAAGTAATTGAATTAAATATGTTAATTGTATGTTTATCTTTAATTCAATTAAATTGTTATGTTGATTAATATAATGTATATGTTAATTTACTTAATTCTTTTCAATCCAGTATCAGTGGAAAAATGAATCTAGCCCATTTCCAGTAAGAGGCACTGAGTGCATGGTTGGTAGCAGTGAAAGTGAAAGTGATGGCAAAAACTCGGAAGGGGAGCATGAAAGTGGTAGTGGTGATGATACAGATGATGAGCGTGGACCAAACACAGTGGTAGCAGATCAACATATAGAGGATACTCCACCTTTTATGCGAACTTTACATCTACAGGCTATGCATATTCCTGAGTTTCCAGAGTATGTGAATATGATTAGCAGTAATGTTCCTGATGGTGAATTTTATAGTGGAATGATATTCAATGATCGGGAGGCTGTCGTATAAGCAGTTTAGAACTACAGCATATCTAGATCAGTGGATTACAAAGTGCATGAGTCAGAACCACTGACCTTTTATTGTAAGTGCAAACACTTTGGCCTCGGATGTCAATGGCTTATTAGAGTCAGTTTCAGGAAGAACCAAGACATTTGAGAGGTTAGGAAATACAACGGCCCGCACACTTGCAGTTCGGCAATGCTTTCTCAGGATCACACCAAACTGGATTCTGATATGATTGCACAATATATAGAACCAATGGTAAGAGCGGACCCATCTTTAAAAGTAAAGAATGTGATTGCCGAGATCCAAAATCAGTATGGATACTTGACAACATATCAGAAAGCATGGGTGGCGAAGCAAAAGGCAATTGAAAGAGTTTATGGTAGTTGGGAAGGTTCATATAAGAATTACCGATCTGGCTAGGGGCAGTGTGCTATTTTGATCGACATGCACGTGTTGAGTTTGAAGCTGTGTCGGCCTACCATGGAAATGAGTTGGTGCCCAACACTTGAATATTCAAGCGGGTGTTTTGGACTTTTGGTCCCTGTAGGAGAGCTTTTAGACACTGCAAACCATTAGTACAGGTTGACAGGACACATTTATACGGGCAATACAAAGGGACTTTATTGATTGCTGTTGCACAATATGGCAATCAGAACATATTGCCCATTGCTTTTGCAATTGTTGAAAGTGAGACTGCAGAAGCTTGGTCTTTTTTCCTGAACCATTTACGTAGACATGTAGTGATCGAGGATGGGGTTGGTATTATTTCTGATCAGCACGAGTCAATCAAAGCAGCAATAAGACAGAGCCAAGGTCAGTGGGAACCCCCGAGAGCATTCCACATGTACTGTATTAGACATATTGCAGCCAACTTCTTAAGGAGATTCCAGAAACCGTATTTGCATTGACTTGTTGTAAGCATAGGTAATATATTTCATTTGTATTTCTGAATTTTTTTTTTTAGATAATGTATTGATCACTTTTTCTTTTGCAGGGTATTCAAGAACGGAGCGTGAATTTAATCATCACTACGGATGGATGCACCAACATGGTGAGGTGTATACTAGTTGGCTTGATGAAATTCCACGAGAGAAGTGGATTCAAGCTTTTGATGGTGGGCATAGATACGGACATATGAACACAAATCTAGTGGAGTGCATCAATTCTGTGTTAAAGGGCGCTCGCAATCTACCCATTACAGCCTTGGTTCGAGCAACATATTTTCGGTTGGCTGAGTTGTTTGCAACTAAAGGTCGGGGAGCACATGCTCGAAGAGATGCAGGCTTCGTTTTCTCTGAAGCCCTCACGACACGGTTGCGAGAAATCCAACAAGTCTCTGGTAATGTGCATGTCACGCAATTTTCAACGCAGAATCAAGTTTTCCATATTCAAGACCTCACAAATGGAGATGAATTCAGTGTTAATTTGATTCGAAGGTATTGTGACTGTGGCGATTTTCAGATTGATCGATATCCATGTCGTCACGTAATTGCATGCTGTGCCAATCAGAATATCGATTGGCAAGTGTATATCGATAGTATTTACAGCATGGAAACGGTTTGCAAAGTGTACGATAGAGAGTTTCAAGTGGTGGGGAATCGAAATACATGGCCACCATATACAGGTTCGGTGATTCAACCTAACCTTCAGTTAAAGCGCAACATGAAAGGTTGGCCAAGATCAACCCGTTTTCTAAACGAAATGGATATGCGTGAAATGCGAGAACCAAAACGGTGTGCCCTATGCTATGGTGAAGGACATAGCCGTAGACAATGTCCACTTGGACCTGGGGCTAATTAGTACTGAGCAGCAAATTGTTTTTGTTTGAATATTTGTTTGTTAATGTAATCTAGAATACTAGTAAATTGAATAAGTTTATTTTAAGTAGATTATTTTTTATTCCAATATAATGTGCTTTTAAGAAGCTATATCTTAAAAAAAGGGGGGACTTATTTTGATTTCTTTATACATTTATTTTAATTAAAAATATATTTTTTTAAATCCTCAAATAATCAAATCTTATTGATAGATCATGAATGAATGCATTGGTGTTTTTTTCTTTTTTATTAGATTATGAATAGATTAATACCTTATTTTTTTTATTTAATATACTTTGATCTAATCCAAGCCAGAACCCAGTTTTACACCCATACACTCAACGTAATAAATTTATTCAAATTACATATTACACTAAAGTTTATACTCAATGTAATAAAATATAGACACAAGATAATCTTAATTTCTTTAACAATTACATGCACTGAAAGTTCAATACAAATTACATATTGTACTAAAGTTGACACAATAGTAAAAATTATACATCAGAAAGAAAAAATACAGAAATTAAATTACTTACGCCCTTTGTCCTTTTTCTTTTTTATTAATGAAGGGGATAATCTTTGTGGGGATCTAAGAATCGGACGTAAGATATCTGGAAAGTTAAATCCCCTTCTCCTTCTTCTCTCACCCCCCTCACCACCCTCACCTACCTCCCCCCATCACCACCCTCACCCCCCTCACCTCCTTCACCTACCTCACCACCCTCACCTACCTCACCCCCCTCACCTGCTGCTGCCACTGCCTCACCTTGAGTGGATGGATTGCCATGGCAATGGAACCAAGGTTCATAAAGTGCTGTCTGATTCCAATTGAAATTCCAATTTGCAGGTACAATCGCAACTGTAGCTTTAGAATCTGGAGGTGGCATCTGCAGTAACTCATCCATGGTTGGGATATACACATCTTCGGTAGGAGCATTTAGATCAACATGCATCGGACGAGGAGGAGTATGAGTATGATCGGGTTCATCAGCATCATATACAGGGCAAAAATTATTTAAATTTGGCATGCTACTACTGCTCGATGATGAATCTACCGACATACGCCTTGGTTGAAATAACTGTGCTCGACTATGACCAGCATCGGCTGGAATGCCCCAGGATCAAGGGACATTCTAGGGGGATCCATATGGATATGCTGTAGGGGGCCTGACCTATTGGACTCACGCCGGGGGGGTGGCAAGGGCGTGCGGAAATGCTCTTGGGGGCCCGGCATATGGCCATAATGCCGTGGATCTTGCAGGAGAAATTCTAGAGACAGCCACAATTGGGCACAAGTTCTCGCTGCATGCTCTTGATACCAGTACCAATATTCAGGGGATGGCGTGTAATCAATAATGCGATGACCATGTAGCACACACTCAAATTGACTATGCCACATATTAATCCAGTGTTGATGTGTCTGTATCCAGTTCCAGTCTGTTTTTTCCCTCAAATCTTGGTTATGAGATTCTCCTAAGTTCATAGGATCAGGCGGAATAAGCTGATCTAAGCCAAACTAATGCATCACAGGGTTGCTTGGGTGCCACTCAACCGCCTCAAAACACACAAGTGCGGTGATAGCCGAGCAAATTGCACGTTCATCCCTCACATGAGATGGAATACATGAAATAATAGCAGGAATCTCATATGGACGCCATAAAAACTGCAGCTGCATTATAAAATAAAAAAGATATAACATGAGATATATATATATATATATATATATATATATATATATATATATATATATATATATATATATATATATATAATTTGATAATCAAATTATAGGAATTGTTATAGTATTCCATTCGCTACCTGATTCTGTAAGTTAACGCAATCTAAAACCCCCCTTATATTGGCGACAGTCGCATAGTTAAATCTCCGTGGATATTCAGCACTAGCCCATTTGTGTAATATTAAAATTACTATTTTCAATGCAATGCTATAATTTATTTTTTATTAGGTTATCGTTTTAATGAATAAGTAATTGAGTTAAATTAGTTTACATCGCACATAAGGGAAATGTAATTGGTCTATCAACTGGACATAAAAATGGAAGCCGATGCCATGCCCATGATTGCAACAGTATGAGGCAGCCGCTAACCTCCTTTGTACCTTTTCGTGAGGCACGACATAAACCTCGATATAGCATAGTAAGGCATGTCGAACCCCAGCTATATTGCCCAATCTGGTCCAACTGTAAGAGCAATGGAAGATACTTTCCATGGATGCTAGATGATGTCTTGCCCGGCATTATTTTACAGCCCAATAAGCACAGTATATAAACACGCGTAAAGCGCTCTATTGTCTGCTGATCGATATTCTCTGCAAGTGTCGAATTAAGACGCTCCAACCAAGACAATCTAATTGCACAACTAATAAAGTCATTGGCTTCAGGTCATTTACCAAGGCATGCCTCACACATATCCTGAATTAATTGTAAATTTAGATCTGTTGTTCCAGTGATAACCAGCCCATTGATGGGCAGGCCAAGGTGCAGTGCAATGTCTTCAAGTGTCACGGTACACTCCCCACAAGAAAAATGAAATGTGTGACATTCTGACCTCCATCGTTCTACCAATGCACTAATTAGATCTGGAAGTAGATGAAATTTGTTAATACTAGCAACTTCATTCAGTCTTGCCCTTTGTAAGTACCCTTCTATCATATGATGTGGTGGCTCGACATTCCTAACTCGCATGCGCATCTGTCTACCATCCTATAACATTATCATAAATTAATAAATTAGATAAATTTATAATAAAAATTATTGCATTATTATTGTAAATAACAACAGGAAATAACAAATCGCTCTAAACCCAAAAATAAAAATAAGTATCATTACTTCTATTTTACTTTTTTGTTTAAATTAAATGTCACTTTAATTTAATTTAACTATTTAAATCGTATGTTATTTTTATGTTATCTATTCTTTGTTGCAACAAAGAATAATAATAATCATAATAATAATAATACCACCAAAAAATAAATTAAACTTCTATCACCGATTTATTAATTTAAATTTATATTCTATTAGCTACTGCCATCTCTTAAATATTTATTGAATATTTTTATTGTTAATGTAATTAACAAATAAATTAATATATTATAAATATATATATATATATAACCTTATTATTTTAATTGTCTAATGCTTTTATTCTCACATAAACAATTAAAACAAACATTTGTTGAGGTGCATCTTTAGTAACTTTGCCATTCAACTAAATTGAACCCAACAATTATCAAAACTAAATATGCAGTCTTAAAAAATAGAATAAAACTAAAATTACATACAAAAGTTTGAAAAACAAACATCGCACAAACCTTAAAAAGATTGAATAAAAAAAAATATATAACCATTTTTTAATAATTGTCTAATATTTTAAAACTAATAATGCACTAAAATTAATTTCAAACATAATATTACCACAAAATAATAATACCTCTTACAATATTTATCTTATGGTCAATCTAATTTGATATACATAGAATCCTAACAAACTAAAATTAATTTTAAACATAATATCAGTATAAATTTTTTAATATAATTTTTGAAAATAAATATATTACTCGTAAATTTCAGACTTGATATATGACAATTAATCCACTATTGAATCATGGCGTCGATTGTTTCGGCTCATTCTTGTCATCTCGTTCTGTCTTTCTTGATCACACACTAAATTAGATCACATATTCAAAACAATTTTTCTCACTCTGACACTCTTACACACTCAAACACTTCTTACTCTCGTTAACAAAACCCTTCACTCCGAGAAAACGAAGAAGTGAAGTTCATTTATAGAACTTACAATCCGACTATCAATAATAGTATTTCATTTCACCTTACACATGTCAACTCTCCATCTACCATACTTTTGCCCCCTCCAACTTATTTGCAGAAAGCATCACGGGCAATGCTCTTTTTTTAAGACTGTAAGGGCACTTCGGTTTGTATTTGAACACGTGTATACTGTTTATGTGCATGCATGATTATTTATGGCTTTTTTCTCTCACATTTTGCCATACTGCAAGGTGAAATGTGCTTCACTTTTTCACTGTTCATCCTTTTTGTTTGTGTCACAATTCGCCTTGCTACAGGACGAAATCCATGCAATTTGTTTGTGTCAAATTTCGCCCTGCAGCATGTAGAATTTGGGTTAAAAAAAATAAAATATAGATATTACTTATAGTATGACAAAATGTGTATTAATTCCTTATATTCCCGTAATTTTGTTATCAATCCCATATTACTATATTTTAAATCCACTGTTCCCATAATATAATTAAAAAACCCATTTGAGAATGTATTGGATAAATTTGTGGGAGTGAATATGGAAAGCTTAAAGCCGGGGGTCAGATAAGATGCTTTGTGATGTGAACTTTATAGATGAATTGGCCCACCAGGCTTCTCCGAAGAGCAAATTCATGCACATTTGAAATTGGAAGCGCTCCCCCCCCCCCCCCTCTTTCTTTTTCTCTGGGTCTGTACTTTTATTTGTCAGTTGTTATTCTCTGAATGATTATTTATTACTAATCTGAATGGTGTTTGTATAGTAGTAACTAATACGTAATGTCAGTTATGTGCACTCTATCTGATATTAATGCCTTGAATTTAAAGTAACTGATTGAAATTGTATTTGATTCTCTTGCCCCCAAGATTCATGCATATGTTTCCTTACTAAGATACAAATTGTCAGTTCGGACTCCAACCTCATGGACTCTGAAAATGATGTTTTCTTCGTCGAAATTCCAGACGTTTGACCTTAAGTGAGGGAAGAATATAAATATGCGTGAAAGAAAGGTGGCCTGCTCTGACATAAGCACTAGATCAGAGACCTGATTTAGTTTGGCAAGGGGGAAAAAATATTGCTAGTAATACTAGTTAAGGAAGAATCTCCACCATCGCATGTTAATCTGATCGCAGTGCAAATGTTTTGAAGTTATATTTGTTGTCGCTTCATTAACATATGCTGCATTCTTTGTTTTATCGTTGCATAAATTAGAGAGCATTATTGGTAAGGGATTATTTTTGAGAAATGATGATTCTTTCTCCTTTTAAAGGTTGTTTCAAGAAGTTTAAGATTATAAACTGTTTTGAACTCAAAAAAATGTTAATCTAAACACACACTGACATTAAAAACGGAAGGGAAGACTACAAGGTATCACTGATATCAATGTCTGCTATATATGCTGTAATTGAAATTCGGGTTGAGTACTTGAGTTTGATAGTTTATGTGGAAAACTTGGGAGATTGAAGCTGACAATGATGGATTTTACATGGTGAGTTAGAAATTAGATTTTGGATGCCTAATGCAGATTGGTTCAATTTCGAAGCAACTAGACAAAAATACCACCATTGGAGATACTATTATCTGAGAGTGCCATCTCCTTGTGACTCGTATTTCTGTCATATTTGTGGGGTAGATGGTATTGTGAGAGGATTTGCCGCCGAAGGAGAAAATAGAGTAAAGTACGGAAAATAAAAGTTCTGATAATTATTACCATTGGAAGGAAGAAAAAAGAGGAAGAATGTAATGTTGAAACGAGATTCCCTAGCAGAAGATAACATGTGCAAGAAAGGAAAGGCAGTAAAAGAGGCTTTAGCTTTATGTAAAAAAGGGGGAAAAACAAAAAAAAAGAATAAGCTTTTAGTTTGTCTCTTTGTGCTGCAGAGGGATATGAAAAGAGGCAGTTTTTTCAGTAGGCAAATAGGATGTACTGTAACTTAGCCCTGCAACTTATGAGTATACAATCTAAAAGCTTGGATATTCCATAAAACCCAACTACACCTCCTTTCGTTAATCCCCAGGGGCCAGGCTCTTTCTTCCTTCCTCTTTCTTGCAGGGGATATAGTGAATTTTTGTGACAAGGTACTTTTTCCATTCTTCTTTGCTTGCCTAGGCTAGGACGCCGAGCATGGAAGCGCAACTTATGGGGTGGTTGCCATGCTGAATTAGGTATGATAGGATAAGATAATATAATATGTTATGATTTTATTCGTTGTTTAATGTAGTCAATATATTGTATAAGTTTATCCATCAAATCCCCCTTATACGTTATAATGATGGATAACTTAATACGGCCTAGGGAGGCCGTATTAGGTCTGATTAACTTTTAATGTATAAGGGTTCTTTTATTTTTTTATTTTTTAATATATTTTATTAAAAAAAATTAATTATTAAATAAATAATAAAAAATAAAAATATATAAATAAAAAATAATATTATTTAATAATAAATAAATATTTTTTAAAAATAATTATAAAATAACTATTCAAATTGAAATAAAAATATAAGAATAAAAATTTATTATTAAAATATTAAATAATAATATTTAATATAAATTTAATTGTATATAATAAAAAATACAATCAAATATAAGAATATGATATTAAGCCTATTTAGATTTTGATATATAAAAATTCCATATCTATTTCACTCACACTCTTTCTCTCTTTCTCTCTCTTATATTTTTTATATTTATAAAAAATATTAAAAATAAATAAATAAATAATTTTTAATATAAAATTATTTTTATATATAATAAAAAATAACTTAAATAATTATAATAACTATTTAAAAATTATATTTATTATAATATCTTTTTTTGGTTATATTTTATATAATACAATATCTTATACAGTGACATACCAAACACTGCATAGTATTAAATTTTTATCAGGCCTTATACAATCAAGTCTTATACTATCAGCCCTTCTCCTATCAAGCCTTATACTAACAGGCATACCAAACGGGCCCTTAATAATTTCCAGCATTTAGCTACATTTCTTTGAGTTTAATTATTACACAATGACTTCATTTGCTAGCTACATGCCTTTCCATTTTGATTATTAATGATGCATAACGAAATATTTTTCCTATTCTAAGAATTTCTTGCTTCATAGAGATCAGCTACCGTAAAGACATCCAATTAAATACACTCGTAAAGTAGCAAGGTAGCCATCCTTAGGAAAATTATAAACAGCAAATTTTGAGAGTTTCTTTTCTTTTTATTGAAATTTTGGGAGTTTCCATTCAACGTAGAAGGGTTTATCAATAACTCTGAGGATCATTGCTATAATTTGATAACAAGTGCTTCATGCAAAGCATAATATTGGCTTACATAACGTTGAATTGCATTTGTGGATTTAGTTGCCAACGAAAAAAGGCTTTGATGTGGGGATGTGCACAGAATTTGATAAAGGGTTCACATATATTAAAGAATGCTAAACATTCAAAGCTCCATTGAGCAAGCGTTGACATTTATCTTTCCCTTTTTTGTTCTCTTCTTTAATTCCCTTTATCTTTCACTTGAGTGCCACCCTATCTGCCACGGACCACCATCACACTCCGCACAAATACACATACACACATAGGCCATCAACTTGGTGTACCTTTCCACTCACGCGTGTAATGCATGCAGGTTCTGGAGCACCCCTTGCTCCTCTTTAGAAAAGGCTCCATTTCTTCGAAACTCTCCATTTTTTAACATAAAAAAATGAGTGACAAAGAATATAATTTATTGGAATTTAGTTAATCCTCCAGGCAATAAATATACCCCAACATTTCCCAAATTGATAATGCTATAATTAAAAAAAATATAGTCAAATTTTTTTTTTTATGAAAAATATAATAGTTATTGAATAAAATGAAGTGATATGATCCACTTACTCATATAAAAGTAAAATTTTGGTCAATAATTATGTCATGTTATTCTAGTAATTAAATTAGGGTAAAATTTCTTGCTCTAGCATTTTTTCCCCCAAATTATGCTACAACATTGTTTGTTTAGGATTTTGCTGCCATCGTTAGAAACGGAATGAAGTAAAAATATTTTTCCCATGGACAATCATTCATGTAGAAACACGTTCTATGGAGATGCATTATCTAACCCTAAATTAGTTCAGGGGACCCATGTATACAGGGCTCCTCTGGCTTTTAGTATATATGTATTGGAGGGATTAATTATTATAATCACTTTACACCCTCAAACTCACGGGCTAGGATTTGAAATTTCACAAACAGCAAAGATGAGCTGTTTGGCTCCGTGTATCATTCGCAAAAATTGCTTGGATAACTCAACTTTGTGAACTTTAAATAATAATTAATGGCCAACATGTTTCTTATGGAGACAAGTCTTGCTCGTATATATAGGCATGGATAGAAGGCAGGAATGAATCATCTTAATTGAAAATTTTATATGACAAAATTATAATTTTTATCATTTATTAAGAATGTGAAATTAAGTATGTGATTTATAAAAGTATTTAACCAATAATAAAAATTAATATATAATTTTATCATATAAAATTACCGATAAGCTTATTATATGAAATTTTCAATTTAGCTGATTCATTATACAAAAACAAATGATATGGGTATGATGCTTTCTGCGCTTAGCTGCCAATTCCAAAATGGCGTCACTTCTTTAACACAAGCTTGACAATCTTCATTATTTGCGATCCAGAAAGCGAAATCGGCCAAATTATTAAACAATAACGTTTAAAATCCAGAACCACAAGTGCCAGCACCGCGGAGATTTTTTATAATTAAAATCGGATCGAGATGATGAATTTGACCAAATTATCAAGGTGATTAGATAACTTCACCAAAGAGTTTTTTTTTTTTTTTTTCTTTCTTTCTTTTTTCCTTCTCCTTAAAAATAAAATAGTGGATTGGGTCACCAAGGACAGTAATGTCATTTCAATGTTGCAGGGTGTGGCGGATCAGTCTCCTAACAACGACACGTGATTATCACCTAATGTTCTCCCAGGAATTCTTTTCTCCTCTTTGAAGAAGAAAATATTTCCTCCACATTATAGAGACTAAGTCAAATTAATATGTACTGATGTAAACATCCTTTGTAAGATTGAAAATCATTTTTCATTATTCTTCTTATACACATAACATTTTTGCTATTCACGTTTATGGGTCTCACTATTTTTACCACTCTGGACCTCTTTTTAATGGTGTAAGATCCACTTATGAAGAAATTTTCTCCTGCGAAAGGATAGAACTTTTTCGTCTATCCTCTTGTACTTGATAGTGTTAAAAATTTTAAGTAACATACATTATTCAAGCTTAAAATAATTTTAATTAATATGAAAAGTTATAGTCATAATATATGTTAAAGATGTTTTCAATCTAACATTATAACCTAACGTTCCACGTGAGAACATTTTATTTTATCGAAAAAATTCTTATATAAATATGAAAAATAATATTCACATTTAGACACATTCGAAAGAAGTTAATAAAATTTAAAATAAATGAAAATAGCTTAAATTAAAATTTGATAAAATTATATATCACTAAAAGAACCAGTGGCCAAATCACGCTATCCGATGTCAAGCGAAAATTAATCCAATATTGTGAGAACACATGGTGAGAGGCAAAGAAAATTAAACGGTGAATTTTGTTGGATGATTTTAAATATACGAGAATGGACATAACAAAATTCATCCAACAAAATTCACCATGTTGAACTAGATCAATGTTGTATGTCATCCAACAAATAATTTTGTTATGTTCATTAAACGGTGTTGAACTAGAGCAATATTATTTGAACATAACAAAATAGACACAAAAAATATGAGAATGGATTCTTTTATATGAAAGTTTTATATAATTTTATTATGTGTTGATTTTTGTTAGGTGGGTCTAAGTATAAAATCCATACAAATATCTAATTTGTGATCAAAATTAATCTATGATAAAATTATATAAAATTTTTATATGAGAAGATTAATTTCAGATAAAATACAAAGATGGTGGGATCTACCATACTTTTTTTTTTCTTTTTTATCAGAGAAAGGAATTGTATTAACTTGAAAGATCAAAAGATAAAAGCAACAGGAACGGGAGTGGCTCTCCGAGCCATATGCCATCAACATTGTGTTTCGCATAATGACTCAAGGAATCCGCCACATAGTTGAAATCCCTGGGCATAAAAGAGTGTCTAAATCTGCTAAACCAACTAGCATACAAGAAAATGTTTTGTAAAATCGAACCGTTATGTGATCTATGCTCCACTTGATCCTGCAACCTGTCATGAAGCTGCTTGGCATCTCCCTCAAGGTGGATATTCATGAAACCTAAGCCCCATGCAAAGATCAAGCCCTCTCTTGCAGCATATATAGGATCCATCATACTTTCTCTCTCACCAATCACTATATTGTATCTTTCTCTCCTCAAAGATGCTACAATGTGTCCCATTGTTCTGTATAAATACAATTTCTCTATTGGTTTTTTTAAGATTAAAGTCAAACGTGATTCTCAAATAAACAAACATAAAATATTTAATTATATACTTATTTTTATTTTTTTAAAAATTATCGTATAAAATCAATATAATAAATAAGTATAATTTAATAGTTATCTTGATAAAATTAGGGTTTTGTTAATCAGTGCCATAAAAGGCAATAGTTAAGATTTTAAAAGTAAAATTTTTTTTGTTTAAAACTTAGAAACTTTTTACTATTGAAACATAACTAATTTCCTAAAGGCATCGATTAGCAAAGCGCATTAAATTAAAAACTAGTGTGAAAGTTATTACAAGGTATAAATATATGTATTACTTTGACAGAACTGTCCAGTATCAATTAATTAAATATATTTCATCACTTATTAAATTCGTAAACTCGTTAATTTTATCATGTCGATACTAAACGCAAGAGGAGAGGAAAAAAAAAAAGAGGAAACTTCACGAGTGATCCTCGTGCCCTACCTGTGTCGGACTTAAGCTCAAATATGGCTCAACATAGGGGAGGGGTATATACGTAGGAACAACAATAATCATCAACATAAAGCCATAAACATGTGTGTATTATTATGTACAGGAAGAACTGAATTAATGCTTCTATTTCAAAGATTTAAAAAATATTTTTACCTTATCTTTCGTAGCCTGCAGTCTTTGGACGTTTCCCTTCCCGTTGATGATATTGTTGACTATTATTATGGATATTACTGTAATCTTTTGTCTGTTTTTACCTTTACAATTTTTTCTACTCGTGAGTTCTTCTACTCACGTTACCACATAGTCATTTCCTCATTATTTTTTATTATTAAATTTAAATTTATTTGATATCAAATCGAAACTTTTTTGATAAACATTTTAGAAGGTCCAGAGAGGAAAAGTACACAAAGTAGAGTCGTTATAGCTAAAATTGTGCAAAACGCATCGCATCAAACAAAACAATATCAATATGGACTATGGTTCCCCAAAACCTGGAAGTTCCGTGTAACAATGTAACTCTCAAAGTGAAACAGAAATTTTATTGTCTACTTTGTTAGAAGGTTCAATAACCTCCAAATAAGAATTTTAGAACGACTCAGCATGGTTAATATTTATTTGTTGCATCTGCGGTCTCATGAGATGTTCCACTTTCGGTCACACAAATTCTTGATATTATGGATATGAAGCTCTTGTTTGTTTTACATATTACTATGCCTATATATATGAGAGTTCATATGTATATTTATCAAAAATAAAATGACATAAGAATACTGTCTCAATTTACAATGCCCATTTACTGCATTCAAAACCCTCTATGATTTTCAGTAACTGTTTCACTGGTCTCTTAATAAGATACTTTTTTTTCAAGAAAATTAAATAAATCTAAAATATTAAAAATAATATATATATTACGCCAACATCTATCTATTTTCCCAATATATAAAATGAGAAATATACCAAATCTGTCATGAATCATCACTCTCAAAAGTATAAACTGTTGAATAGAGGCACATTAATAATTTTATATCTTAACATATCGCTTCATACTATAGCCTTTTTTTGGGCTTGAAGCGTGAACTATGCACATATCCACCTTACCTTGTGCTGAAATTTACTTTTTATTTGGAAGGATGGAGGTAAACAAAAATCGAACTTTAGACCTCTTGATCATAGAGATTCTAATACCATGTTATGAACCATCTCTTTCAAAAGTTTAAATTGTTAGGTAAAGACACATAAATAATTTTATATTTTAACAAAATCTATTAATAGATTTAAACTAATTGACGCATAATTTACTTATATGCTTATCCCAGTTATATATCACTGCTTTTGGGAAACTACTGTATAATTAATCTTTGAAGACGTAGATTTAAGTAATGAATTTTCGCCCCTAGTATGATCAGCCAGCCATATATATAATGCAATAATTAACTGGAGAAACTGAAAACTCAACTAAATAAATGTTTCAATTGCAATGGGGAAAAAAATAAAAGCAACTTGTTAGCCAATTTTTGCTAGCAGCTAACACCAGAGATCAAAAGCTGTCGAGATAAAGATAGGACATAGGCAGGGATAGCTACAAAAGAACTAATAAGAATTTTGCACGTGACATTTTCACTGTTGCATACTGACACGAAAGGCCACCATCGTCGCTCCTCTTACTCCATCAATGCAACACACACTACATGCATGCACGCAGTCTGCCTCTACTTTTGGGAAAATTCTTCCTTTCTGATCAGATATCATTGAGACTCTTTTTGGGCTACATACTAATAAAACAAAATCAAATTATTATGATTAATAAATTGTAAAAATGACTTTAGAAAATAAACAAAACTGTCATGCTTTCAGTCTCAGCCTCAGAAATTGCAGAAACAAATTCGATCAGCATTATATACAACAAAATCTTATATATTTTATATATATAGTATATAGCTAGTAGGGTGGATTATATAGATATATATAGAAATCTCATGAAAACTATTTAGGCACTACTACTAAACATATATTCGATACCAACAGTGGCTGCTCATAGAAGTGAATTGCAACTTCAGGCCAATTCTACATGTAATATTAGTGGCTCGAATTTTAAAGTGCCATCTTCAAAAGATTTACCTCTACCTCAAAATTAGGAAAGTAATTAATAAAGAATTTAATTTTTATGCAATGAATATATAAAATAATTTTATATTATTAATCAATAAAATTATTAAAAAATATTAAATTATAGTGATAATTATTTATTATAATAATTATTTATCTTATTTTGATATTTTTTTATAATTTTATTGATTGATAACATAAAATTATTTTATATTATTAATATATAGAAATTAATCTTATTAATAAAATCAAATGAAAATATGGGAAGAAAACTGAAATAAACCATGGTACTTCATTTAAATTGAAAAGCAACAACCAGAACAAAGGTTTGAAGGGAAAAATTAAAAATAGTGTTAAAACTAGAACACATTGATAATTCAAGGGTAAGATATATGCCAAACTGAGTTGTCCATTTTACCCTCGTGATTTGGTATTCATTCCTCTTGCTTGCGTCAACAATTCCCCCACGTCTCCGGGGCACTGTTTGTCCCAAAGAATCCAAAACCTTGCTGGGGATGCTGTCGAATGTGATAAGCCTGGTGGTACCCTACACCCCCATTATACGTTAGCATCTCCTTCACGTCCATGCTAACGTCAACCGCCCCGCTGCAGCTACCACCGTCTGCTCCGCCGTTGGCATCCACCGTCAGTCCCAGAAAGTCCCTCGTGAGACGGTCGCTCTTGAGCTCTCTCATTCCTATCACCGAGTCGAGTTGACTCACCGTTCCTAACTCGCCCGTGCCGAGCCGAGTCACGTGACTCATTGCGTGCTGCTGTTGCACAGCACCAGCACCAACAACAGCGGCAGAAGAGCAAGTGATGGCACCAACGGTTGCAGCCTTTTGGAGCAACGCGGTTGCTGACGTGGCAGCGTTGGAGAAGGGCACGGGGCGGCTATGAAGATGTTGAAGAAGTGCTGGGGGAGAAGGGAAGGTGGTGGGGTCATTATGGAAGGTTTGAGCTTCAGGCTTGATGCGGAGGGCTGAGGCAATATTATTGACGATGCTAGGGTTAGGGTTTTCTTGAGATGATGAGCTCCAGGGACTGAAATTGGTGACGTGGTTTTGGAAGTTATGTTGGTTTGGGAAGAGGAGGAGAGAGTGGAGTAGTAATGGGCTTGCGGCGGTGGCTAATTGGGTTGCTGATAGTCTTGCACTTTCTCCAGCCAATGCATCACAGAATGCCCTATGAGTTATGAAGCTGTCCTTTCTGCAATTTTCACATAATTAATGAGAAAATGAAGATTTGTGTTATCTACATTCCAGAATAAAAATATGAGTTTAATATTGATATACGGTTAATTTTTTTTTCAATATTAATTAATTATATTTTATTATAGTATAATTTTTGGAGTAATTATTATACGTCATAATATATAGAATTAGATGGTATTTAAAAAAACTTCTAGATGAATATTGTATCGAAATCAGACTTGGAAAGCATCATTCATATATAATCCTACATGTAGCATTGAAAGAAATTAAGGACATGAATAAATAATAGTTCAATACAAAAAGATTGTTGAATTTACATTTCAAAATGAGGAATTTAGATGAGAGTACCATTAACAAGTAGTTAAATGCGTTGAGACGTGTAAGTTAGCATTATATTTTAGGAAACTTATATTATTACATACTATAGACTGCAGTGTGTGTCTCTTTTGCTGAAAGGTGAGGGAAATCATGCATGCGAGGGTGAGACCACAGGGAAATGAAGTGTCAAAGCCTTGGGCCAAACGAGACACTGTCTTCGTACAGGGTCAAATTTAAAGTAGGAGAGAGAAAAGCATAGATGATAGATGGCTTTTGATGGATACCTATGCTTTGTGCATGCAGTATGGCTATACAATTTTACATATTGGCTCAAAATATTGAAGATCATGCAGGACACAGAGATGTGGAAGTGATGATGAAATCCATCCGATGTATCCACTGATGAAGCTAGAAGAAAGCAACTTGGCATATCAGATATTTTTGCAGATTTTTCAGAATTCACAATGATGAAAGCTCACAGAAATAATATTGCACAACATTTTCAATAAAAAATTAACGGAAGGAGAAAGTCAGAAATCATCAAAAACTGACCATTACACTACTACTATTTTTTTTTTTTTCTCAAGTTGACATTAATAACTTCCTGCATCATTTTGAGTCTGCAGGTTTCGTACGCACTAATGTACATAAAGATAGAAAGAAACAAAGAGAAATTGGAAATATTCTAGAAGACAATTGAGCATTCTCTGACACACTGAAATTTTTTGTGCAGCCTGAAACTCCAGAGAGTGAACATATAAACTTTTTCTCTTTAAAGATATTAAATGATGAAAGCTCTTCAGGATTAATATGGCTTGCAATGTCACTGAATGATATTTGCTACTATGATATAACAAATAAAAATATACCTTTATATTAAGTGCATGTTGGGTACCTTGTAAAATAATCTTTTTTTAAAAAAAAATTATTTTAAAAAATTAATTATGTTTGATTCAAAAAGTAAAAATAGATTATAATCTAAAGCTAATAATTTTAAATTGAAAAATGACGTATAAGTATAAATAATTGTTTAGAGTTTATAATTATAAGCAGAAGTTGATTATTTCAGAATTACTATATTTTTACTAAATTGACCCTAAATAATAAATATTATATAATATAAACTATCATTTCATACACTTTTTAGTAATTTTACTATATAGAAGTAACTTTTTTCATGCAACCCAAATAAAATAAATTATTTTAAAATTACTTTTTAGCTAAAACATCTAAACATAAATTGATTCTCATATAAGTAATTATCTAAAAAAATGATTATATAAATAAGCGATTATTGAAATAATTTTAATCTCACAATTTTCACAAATACACAATACAGATTGAAATAATGATTATATGATTAAATTTGTCCAATATTTTACATATATGAAGCTTGCTTAATAAACTTTGTCTAACCTTCCTCTAATTCACACTGGTTACTAAGCTAGTAATTTTATGTATGGCATGCCCTTAATGTGTGTGCATGCATCATATTTTATTTTTCTTTTTGAAAAAGGAGAACAGAATTGCTATTGAATCACAGACTATACAGTAGACAAAACAAAAGATATGTGAATTGTTTTTCTTTTTTGGTTGTTGCCGCATATTTATTTGGCAGTTTTAGGACTCAGAGAAACAGGTCAGGCACAAGTCTCTGGCAACAGTAGCATGTATATTAGCCAGCGGTGTCCCACTTTCATGCTACCTGCCATTGCCATTCTTGTGCTCCATGCCTTGTGCTTTTACTATTCTCGTGTAAGCCAAAGATCTACTATATACAATAATTTAGAGGGCCCTTTTGATATAGTATATGAGAATTAACTCTAAAAAAATGTGTGCGTGTATGTCTTTAATTAATATACCGGATACGTAGCTCATAAATCCATCAAAAGTAAAAGATTAATGATGAAGGGGAAGCAAGACTGGATTGATTCAAACCAAGTAAAAAACATTAATAATAGCTAAATACGAACATTTTAAACTAGCTAGAGTTAATTAATTATTACCTGGAGAAAGGGGTTCCACAATCACATCTATATTCTCTCGTACCACAGGTTTTAGAGTGAGCTTTCCAATCTGATTGAACCGCATATATCTTTGAGCACTTGTCACATTTCCACTTCTTCTCCCCATGCTTTCTGCAGTAGTGTTTCTTAACTCCCGTGAGATCCCCCAGAGCCCTTGAAGGGTTGTGGTGAACGCATGAAGGCTCAGGGCAAACGTAAGCTTTCTTCTTCATCAAGTCCTTGCTGCTCCTTTGCTTCAGCTTCCAAGGGAGGTTATGGCCTCTCCTATGAAGCTGCAGGTTCTGATCTCTCTGGAAACCCTTGTGGCAGATCTCGCAAACAAACCTATTCGTGGCTAGAAGGGTCTTTGGGGATAACGCAATCACTTCAGCATCTGGGTCTAAAACACACCGAACACCGTCAAACACCCAAGAAAAGTAGAAAATTAACCTAGCTAGCTACTTCATCTAGAACTAGTGTCTCTTGATTAACTTATTTTGAATAAAAATAGTTTATAATTAAAATTTTTTAGATAATCCTTTTTTTCTTTAAAAAAATTGATTATTTTCTTTCAAATAATCAAATAATCAAATACCCAAACATGCCTAAAACTGATCAATTGAATGGACATGCTATATATGATAAAGTAAAAGGATAACAAAAATATAAATCCTAACAAACAAAAATTGTTATCCTTTACTTTGTCAATATATAGAATGCAAATTAAGAGCTAATTATGAATTACCTGGGTTTCCAGGAAGGCTTCTCTTTTTCTTGATCTTTTGAGGCTGCTGAGGAGAAGCTGTTGAGATCAGCTGGTTCAGTCCAACCAAATTCTGAACTGTTGTGGCAGAAGAAACATTGGCGTCTTCTTCGGACAAAGAAGGTGAATGGGACATAGCTACAGGGAACATCTTACCTTTGATGCAAAACTCCAATTAACTGGAGGGTAAAAGGATAAATAAAACCAAGAGGACGGTACTCTATTGGCTTGGTTTGTTTGTTTGTTTCATAAATCCAAGATATTTACCACTTTGGCTTGTACAAGAAGCCACTTATGCACCTTGGAACAAATCAAGAAGAAGATCCCAGAAATTGCAAAATTTTTAGCTTAGGACACGAATTCTAATTGAGCAAGCCCTTGCTATATACCGAAAAGGTGGGAAATTAAAGACATAGAAAAAGAAAGGTGCGGTGTAACAACAAAAAAAAAAAAAAAAGGGAAGAAGGAGAAGAAGAAGCTAAATTAATCTCGTGAAGAGAGGATGATGATGGTGTGGTGGTGGTGGGTTATTTTCAAAGTCGCTGTCTATGCCATGGATTGCTTGTCTGAGCAACTCTGCACAACTATTTCAGACATGTATCTCTTTAATTTCTAGCCTCTCTCTCTCTCTGTGTGCGTATATGTGTGTAGTACGCCTATATATATATATATATATATATATATATATATATATATGTTCAAGAGTGATTCACCATGCAATCAAAAACATGGAAAAATACAAGATATTTTGTTAGCACAACTCAGCGTGCTCAACAACCGGGCAATTTTTTTTTTTTTTCTTTCGAGATGTATTTGGGTATACGAAGAGGGAATTCAACGCCTGGGTGTTGTAAATAATGGAGACGAGAAGAAAAGGTGATGATGACTGTGGAGACTATGGAGGAGGAGGTGGCCAAATGTTAAACACATGGAAAATTAATTTCTTTTTATTTTATTTTTAAAAACTTGGGTGTGAAAAAGGCAAGGAAACTCAAAAGGGGTAGAAAGTCTGGAGAGAGAAAGTTAGAGAAGGATGATGAGAGTGTCACGGCGACACTGGGGCAAGTATCCTGATTCCTAACCCATGAACTAAGCAAAAAGGGAAATATATTCGAAACCTATTTAGTATAAGCATCGAATAGATATGTATTAGTACAAGAGTAAGAAATTTTTAAGATACATGTACATTAAGGAGAAATTGATAATGTTACATATTTATATTAGAGTGGTATTGTATTTGGTGTTCTATTGAGATGTCTAAATAACACTATTTACATAAAAATTCTCTTTTAGTTTACTGTCATGTTAGATATGTACATTAAAAAAAATTACATGGATATCTCACATTGGCTCTAAATTAAAGAAGGATATTTTTTCGCAAGTTAAATTTTGATATTGTTAACATAAAATTCTTTTGTGCTGTGAATTAATAATATATTACCTTTTGTATGACTTTTAAAATAATTAGTATAATAGTTGAATATTTTTCATATCATAACAATACATCATTATATTAAATGAAAACGCAAATATTGAAACTATTTTTTTTTTCATTCATTTTCTCAATTGAAAAAATTTGAACCATTGACATTTCATTTTTATGAGGTTTTTATGTGAACAATAAACTTGCATAATAAATTTTTTTCTCTTATTTTAACCAACAACTCTTTGTAGAATACGTTTTCAATCAAGTTACTTTGTAAATTTTTTTAGTTGACTGAATTTAAATTTTTTTTTTAATAACCTCTCGTATTTGGTCCCAAATGGCTCATCGCAGTCTGTACTTCATTTATAAGTCATTCTTTGTTATTTTTATAGATCATAGAAATGCAATTATAAAATTCAACAATTTATAAGGACATAATTAGGACTTAACTTTAAACTTAATTATTATAAAACTTTACTTAAAAATATAAAAGATTATTAAAAACTTTCAAATTATAACATCTTATTAAAAATTCAATAAAACTGGAGTAATTTGCCGAATAATCTACATAACCTAATTAATTTTGTGTCACTTAATTCTCAAACACATAAAAGAGAAACAAAAAATTCTTATTTTCTTTGTTTCTGTAAAACAGATACCAAATCCCAAAAGTTCCTTGATATGAATGGAATTATTTAAAAAAAAAAAAAAAAAGAGGCATTGCTCATCAATTAGCTCTTGAGAAATGGAAACCTTTTATAAAAATAACTTAAAAAATATGTTCTAGATACTTTTTTATTTCTATAATTGCATCAAATTTTTGTTTTAGTTTATAAGGATTAAAATTCAAATTTTTAATACTATAAGAATTAAAATCTGAAAAAAGGCTAAAACTAAAATCAGTGAAAATTATATATCAAGACTAAAAACTTAGTTAAAAAAACAAATAGATGAGGGAAAAAGCGAGAAAAGCTTGTAATAGGCCAATTGCAACGGGTAACCCCACAACCTACATGATTGATTCACCCTTTGACGTTCAGCTTGTACAGTCTCTGTTTCTTTTATTTGTTATATGATATTGATAAAATAACAATTAACTATAGTGCTTAATCGTTTACATGTGCCTTTTAAGCTGTCCTGTTCTTAATATTTTCTATGATGAACAATATTTCACAAAGTCATCAAAATCGCCTGTTATCTCGATCATTAACTATACACTGACCTAGTGTATAGCTAGATAGAGCTCAACTACTCAAGCAAATCCAAATCTAAGGCTATTGAAGGATAGCACAAATTGTACATATTATTGATTAAGATCAGCTAAGGTTGTCGTTCGAACCTACATTGGCTTAAAGGCCAATAATGTCTTTATGATGGACTAGAAATAAGACATCACTTACTTTAGAGGCTATTCTTGGACAAAAAATTCATACATAAATATAAATCTAATACCTTATATTTAAGCATACATTATATTTAAGCATACATATAATAAAATTGATGAAATTAAAAAATATGTATATCTTAAATAAAATTAATGGGACTAATTTTTATTATAAATGCATCTAAATATAAAATGTTAAATTTGTTTTCCTACAATAATCTCTCTTCGTGAGTTAGTAAGGTAGCAACAACTTTGTAAAATGCAAACCATTTCATAAACTTTAGGCGTGTGGTAATCCATAACAAACTAGACCTTTGCAACTACGTACACACATAGCCAGCTTCAGATTTGCTCTTATAATTTATTATTGGGAATCCTTTGTGGGTTCTGGTTAGATATATAGTTTTGAAAATAAATATTGGTAAAATAATTTCTAATTTCTTGTTTCCATCTAAAAGGAATGCTATATTTAATAGTTTTCTTATTTATCCTAGTAAATAATTTTTTTATTAAAATTAAATTTATTCTGAAATATACCTAATTTGAGAATATTCTTTGGCCTAATATTACTCAGAAAAATCATGTTTAAAGGATGAAATTAGGGAAGCAATGTTCAAAAGTTTGAATTGGTGCTTGGTTTTGAAAGCAGAGAGAAACAGTAACTAAACTAGCAACTACGGGTCAGGATCCAGCAGCTACCCTCTAGTTACAGCAGTTACACGAAATAGCATATTCTAGTCAGAACTCAAGCCATAATTCTCTCCAATGGCTAGTATACTTCAATGTTCCAACACCTATATAAAGCCTTCAAGAATGGAGAAGAGACATACTTTCCACAAAGAAAAAAGTGAGATTAGCAATGCTCCTTATTACCTTGCTCTTAAAATTGTGTATTTCACTCTTAGAGAGAGTTTGAAATCCATTGTAGCTCAACTATAAGAGCATCTCTACCTTGTGAGATTATCTTACTTTGGTTGAGAGAGGGGAATGTTTGGTAATATCCTTGTGAGAAAAAAATCACTAGTATATTCTAAATAGAGGAAGGTTTTATGGTGTCCTTATCAGAAATAAACCATTATATACGCTGTTAGGGAATTGGGTAGAGGAAGGTTTATCCAATCCTTGTAAGTAAAAATTTGAGAGTAAAGAAAAATCCCAAGCAATTGGAGACTGAATGTAGGTCACATATTGTAGCTGAACCAGTATAAAAATAATATGTACAATTTTCTCCTACTCCCTCACCTGTTTTATTTTAGCATTATTTGTGTTTAAATTATTTTCAATTTTATTATAATTTCATTTTATAATTTTCTGTTATTAAACCAATTCATCCCCTTTTGGTTCTTTAGTTCTTTTGATCCAAGTTTTTGGAATAGAAGGAATTATGATTGGATTAATCTACTTCTCTAGTTAGATCTTTCGAGGCATAAGAAGATGAAGAGGTTTAAGCTTAAATTATTCACTTTGAACTAGTATATCATGATCTGATCATTTTTGAAGTTAATAGGCCATGACTTTTGATATCAAAACATGTTGCGCATATATGAGCTTAAAATAAAGAATAATATTCACTTAATGACCTAACTCGATGGTTTATCACTTTTTGACTTTTAATATCAGTTTTTCAAAGTTGGTCTACTGAGTTGCGTTAATTCTCATCTTGCTGGAAATTTATAAACTGACGTGGAAGTAGTTATTGAAAACTCTTACTAGTACACTCTGGAAGATTATGATGGCTGAGGGATGAATGGCTCTTTGTTTTGACCAAACTCTTACTCCCGATATAAAACAATTATATCAAACTATTTTATATTGATAATATATTAAATTAATCTCATATATTTATGTTAAAGAAATATTATATAGTATATATATAGAGAGAGAGAGAGAAGGGGGGAGGGGCCGTGAAGCATGCATATTGATAAGTGGAAAAGTATACTTCATCTCGATGCGGGCCGTACATTATTCACGGGTTCTTCTATTTCTGGATTCTCATATCATCTTTTTCGTCTAATAATAATAATAATATCATCTTATATGTTATCAAAAGAATTATATGAAAATTTAAGATTACCTAGCAAGAGTTTCATAAAGGATATATAATTGTATGAATCATAAATGCATCCTTCTTTTCACCTTATTCTATTGTTTTCGAGCATGTACAACTGTGCTCTAATATTGTGAGGTATCAGACTCAGTCTTAGAAGACAGGTAAACTATAGGAATTAAGAGAAAGAGATCTTTGAGAAGAAAAAGTGAATTATTTTGTGATTGATTGTGTTACAAGAAATTGATACAAAGTGCATGATTGAAAAAAACTATAAAATTAAAATTATTTCAATAATCGCTTATTTGTATAATCGATTATATGAAAATTAATTTATCTTTAGATACTTTAACTGAAAAGATGTTTTAAAATAATTTATTTATTTGGATTGTATGAAAAAGTTACTTTTGTATAGTAAAATTACTAAAAAATGTATAAAATAATTATTTATATTATATAATATTTGATACTTATGGTCAATTTGATAAAAATATAACAATTATGAAATAATCAATTTCTGCTTATAATCATAAGTTTCAAAATATTACTTATGCCTATAAGCTATTTTTCAGCTTAAAATTATCAGTTTTAGATTATAATCTATTTCCAAAATTTAACCAAACATGATTAATTTTTGCAAAACAGCTTTTTTTAAAAAAATAAAGTTGTTTTAGGCAATTCCCAAACATGCACAAAGTGGTTTATATAGATGTTGATATAACAAACTCAGCATAAATAAGGAAAGTAAATCACCTATAACAAAATGAAACAAATCCTAACAACTATAACTAATCACATTCTTTAGTAACTAATTAAATTAACTAAAGTGTGTAAATGGTTATCATCCCCCTGCAGACTTAGGGTTGATGAAGATGGGATCCTGAGTTTGAGCTTGAACTTATTGAAGGAGATGAGTGAAAGTGGTTTGGTTAGAACATCAGCAATTTGTTCTGAGGAGGGGATATGAACAACAAACACCTTCTTTTGATTGACTTGATCCCTTACAAAGTACAAGTCCATTTCAAAATGCTTGGTTTTGTTGTGAAGAATGGGATTTGCTACTAATAAACAACACTCAAATTATTACAAAAAACTATTAGCAGGACAGCAGAGGAGATATGCAATTCATGGAGGAGTGATTTAAGCCTAGATAGTTCAACAAGAGTAGCTGCAACACTTCGAAACTCAGCTTCTACACTTGATCGACTAACCACATGCTGCTTTTTACTTGACTAGGAGATTAGATTAGAACATAGATAAACACAAAATCCCAATGTTGATTTTCTATCATCAACATCAAATCTCTAGTTAGAATCACATAAAGCAAACAGCCTTAAATTTAAGCATTTATAAAACATAAGACCATGATCAATTGACCTAAAAAGATATCTTAAAATCCTTTTAACAATCTTTCAATGAGAGTCTTGAGGCTTATGCATATACTAACATACTTTGTTAATTGAAAAGGCTATATATATATATATATATATATATATATATATATATATATATATATATATATATATAGATATATATCATGTCTTATTAGGGTTGCATACTGTAACCCTCCAATAATAGACCTATAAAATGTTGGATCTTCAAAATCAACATCCCCATGAGCTGAGAGTTTTAGAGAACTCATCATTGGGCACTTGGCATTTGCCATACCAACTTTAGATAGTAAGTCCTTAATGTATTATGTTTGTGTAAGTTGAACTTCTCCAGTAAATGTATAATGTTCTTCAATGCCCAAGAAATAGTGCATACGGCCTAAGTCTTTCAAAGATATTTGATATAGTTGAGCAATCAAAGAAGCAATTTTAGAGGGATTACTTCCTGTAATTAGTATATCATCTACATAGACTAAAATGTAAATAGTAGAAATAGCGGAAGATCTTGTAAATAAAGAAGGGTTAGATTTAGTGTTAGTTAAAGAAAACTGGTGTAATGTAGTACTGAGTTTAGAAAACTAGGCTCTAAGGGCCTGTTTTAAGCCATATATGGCTTTGTGAAGATGACAAACCAGCTGTGTGTTAGCATTGTTAAACCCTTCTGGTTGTTGCATATGCACTATTTCAGTTAGATCTCTATTCAAAAAAGCATTATTTAAGTCAAATTGCCTTATTTGCCAATTTTTTGAGAATGCTATAGTAAAAATAAGTCTACTCGTCAAAGGTTTAATAATAGGGCTAAAAATTTCATTAAAATCTAAACCTTGCCTTGGTGAAAACATTTGGCAACTAATCTGGCTTTATACTTTTGTATAGAGCCATTAGGATTTCTTTTAATAGCAAACACCCATTTGTAGCCTATGACTTGTTTTTCAATGGGTGCAAGCACTAAAGACCAAGTCTGATTTTTAAGTAGAGCATTATATTCTTCTAACATTGCTATTTTCTAATGAGGGCAAGCTAAAGCTTGAGTAACAGTATGAGGTATAGAATAGAGGAAGTCAGGATTAGAATTGACAACAAAAGCATAAGTTTTAGGCTTAAAAATTCCTTATTTAGATCTAGTATGGATAGTGTGTATTGAAGAAGTGTTAGAATTAGGTGGTAGGGGTAGGGGTGGAGGTTCAAAGGGTAACCTGATTTCTATTCTTGAAATTGGAATTAGGGAATTATTATGCTATGAATTTGGGTTTAAGGTGATAGTCTGAGGAGGATTACATGGAATTGTAGAACCTGAAGTGGAATCAGTTTCTGAACTCGTTGAAATTGGTAAAGAACCAGATTTTGCAAGGCTAGAAGTGACATTAGAAGTTGGTAAATTTGGTCTAGGAGTTAAAGGAGAAAGAAAAGAAGGAGGAAGAGTGAGTGAGGGTGCACGGACAATAAGAATAATGGGAGGTAATATAAAAACAGAAGATGGTTGAGAGGGTGAACTAGATTGAGTAAAAAGTTACAAATAAGGAAAATTAGATTCATCAAACACGACATTCCTAGAAATGTATAACTTTCCTATAAGAGAAAGGTATTTATAACCTTTTTGATTGATTGCATACCTTGAGAGAAGGCACCTTTGAGATTTGTAATCAAATTTATGTGTATTTTAGTGTCAAATATGGATAGCATGCACAATCAAAAATCTTCATAAAAGAGTAATCTAGTTTCTGATGGTTAGTTAATTCAAAAGGAGATTTTTAAGATAGGTTATAAGAAGGTAAATGATTAATTAGGTATGTAGTTGTCAAGAAGGCTTCATCCCAAAAATTTAAAAGTAAAGAAGCTATAGCAAGCAAAGCCAAGCATGTTTTAGTCAAATGACTATGTTTCCTTTTGGCTTTGCCATTTTGTTGGTGAGAGTATGGACAAGAGAGTCTATGAATGATACCATGGTGTTGCAAAAATTGTGAGAAAGAATTTGAAAGATACTCCTTACTATTATCTATTTGTAGTGCTTTAATCATACAACCAGTGTATTTTTCCGTCATGGCTTTATACTGTTGAAAAGCTTGAAAGGCCCGTGACTTACTAACAAGTAAATAGATACAAGTATATCTAGAATATGCATCTATAAAACATACATAATATTTGAAACCAAATCTGGAAATCACAAGGGCTAGACCCCACACATCAGAGTAGACCAATTCTAAAGGAGAATGAAATTTATGGGCAGAAATTTCATAAGAAAACTGATACAATTTACCTTTGCAGCATGGTTCACAAACTAAAATCTTAGAGGTGTGTTTATTAACAGGAATTTTACAATGAGATAGTACCAAATCTACTATCCTATAGGCAAGATGTTCTAATCTTTTATGTCATATATCAAAAGAATTATATTTAGAAGAGAAAGAAGTAGAAACTGAAGAGCATGTGGATCTTTTAGGAACAACAACATTCTGAAATAAATATACTTCATCTTTTAAGCACGCCTTGGAGAAGGATCTCCTTGGCTTTTTGTGATTTGACATAGCAAGAATTAGGATAATATTCAAAGAAGACATTATTATCTTTTGCATTCTTAGCAATAGTTGGCACATGCATTAGATTATCTAATTTAAAAATAGAATTAGAATCAATAGAATGAAGAAGAGAATGACCAATATGTCGAATATTAATACTTGTACCATTACCTATGAAGACTTGATCAAACCCCATGTATTCTGATCCTTAGAGAAGGTTAGTAGCATTAGAAGTGAAATGATGACTTGCTCCCGAGTCTGGATACCGTGAAGGATCTGAGATTGTGGCAAGAGTAGCTAAAAGAACTCTTGGATTCTGAATTTGAGAGGGAGGCTGGGTAGGTTGGGAGATCATGGGGCTATTTATAGGTGGTTTGGAGGGATTTTGAAAAGACTGATCAAATCTATGAATGTATTGCCAAGCTAAATGGCCATATTTGCCACAAAGTTGGCATTGGGGTCTATTAGAGTTATTCGAAGAGTTCCTACCTTCTCTAAAACCTTTTTCCCCTTTACCTCTTCTGCTACCAAAACCTCTACCATTACTTCTTGAATCTTGGAAGGAGATTTGAGACATATTGGCTTAAACCAAACTGGTTTCTAATTTCTTAAATCTCTCAAGTATTTATTCTTGGGCCATTAATAAGGCCTCCAAGTCATTAACAGAGAAAGGTTGCACTCTAGACATAACAATAGTAATAAAAGAGGCATAATCTTCATTGCGTCCATTTAGAATTACCCCAATATGGTCTTCAATTGAGACTGGAGATCCTACTACTGCAAGAGACTCTACAACTTTCTTGATCAACAAATGTTTTGATGCAGTAGAACCTTGTTTCTTAATTGAATTTAGCTGAGTTTTGAGTTGCTTGATCTTTGCTCTTGTTTGAGAAGTAAAGAATACCATAATACGATCCCAAATTTCATAGGCAAAAAAACATCCTACCATTCTGTTCTTGAAAGATGCATCCATGGAGGACAACAACCATGATGTGAGGCTATAATCTTGTTGCCTCCATTCTTTATATTGTTGAGATTCTATGCTTGATGCTTCATCATCCTTTGATGCATATCCTTCTGGAATTTTATCTTGATCAAGGTAATCTTCTAGATTCTGCGCTTTAATGGATGCTAGAGCCAATTGTTGCCATGACAGAAAATTTTCTTCATCCAACTTATCAATGATGGGGTTGGAGAAGACCTTGGGAGTGAATGCAACAGAAGAAGGTGAGGGCAATATTTGTGTCATCTTGGATCAACTTGAGCTCTAATTCCATGTGAGGTATCAGACTCAATCTTGGAAGAAAGGTAAACTATAGGAATTAGGAGAAAGAGATCTTTGAGAAGAAAAACTGAATTACTTTGTGATTGATTGTGTCACAAGGAATTGATACAAAATGGTTTGTGTAGATGCTAATATGACAAACTCAGCATAAACAAGGAAAGTAAATCACCTGTAACAGAATGAAACAAATCCTAACAATTATAACGAATCACATCTTTTGGTAACTGAATTAATTGAAGTGTGTATATGATTATCAAATATAAACTACATATATGCCTTCTCACGAGAGATATTTAAAATCACATTGCCCTTTTTGTTGTTTTGAAAATTTGCACTCTCTTTTCTTAATAATATTTAATCTATTTAATGTAAATTAACTTTTTATATAACAATAACTATGAAATGTACCTGTTACGGTTAATTTTTTCTGTTAATGACTCTTAATATTACTTATGATTAATTTTGAAGATGAAGTGAAAAGTTCCAATGTCAATATAGTAGAAGACCTAAAAATATTATTTCATCTTCTCAAGTATCAAAATCAAGTGTAAGAATGTTTATAATTAGTCAACAGTGACGTTGAGAGTTGCACGGAGAGCTGCATAAGAGATCAAATCGCTCCCAATTAAATATAATCTAATCTAATTTGATAAAAAAAAAATTAATGATACATAACTGTGCTGATTTGATGGCGAAACGTGGAGATGCTTCCCCGTACATAGGTCTAATGCTTCTTCTTTCCTGTGTGGTTTTCAAGAGACCAGAATATGCCTAGCTAGGCAGTAGGCTGCCCTCTCCTCGCCCTACCAAACAAAGCGTATCGAAAGGCCGAACCGAATCATGATCATGTTGTTTTCTCGAGTTTTATACACACAAAGAAACACGCATCTGAGTGTGTGACATATATAAATACTTTCACCAATAAAATAAAGGTTGTAACATTTTAATTTAGAAATTAATTTCATCTATTAGCTAATAAAATTGTAAAAAATACTAAATTATGATGGATAATTATTATAATAGATAATTTACCTATTATGAGTTGACACTTTCTTGTAACTTAATTAATTGATCGTGTAAAATTTTGTACTATCAATTTATAAAAATTAAACTCTTTAGTTTAAACAAAATATAATAATATAATGATGAAGGACAAATTCATCATTATTCCCCATTTGTTATGTTCAAAATGTAACTAATTTGCTTTAAAATAAAAAAGAAAAAAGTAGTCCTAACTGATTTGCCATTCGAATAAGTAGTCCAATCAGTTAGGACATTTGTAAGGCCCAAAAATTCAATGGCTGTGATAAACACAGGCCTCCCAGCCGAGGCAAGGTTCCATTCGTGACTATTTGGGCATTATGGTTCCCATGTTCAGCCCATTTGCAGCTTTAAGCAAGTATTCAACTCACTACGTAAATAACCAAAGGCAAAGTTTGATTATAACAGTCACCCCAAAAAAAACCCTCACCACGTCAATTTATCTAAGCCCTGGAGACCAAAAAAATAAAATCTAAGCCCGTATAAAAAGTTTAACGGAGAACAGAGAGAGAGAGAGAGAGAGAGAAGGAAAAAAATACTGAACTTTCCAATAAAATATATCTATACAACTAATGTGGAGGCAAATATTACACGAAACAAAAAATGAGTGGTTTTGTTTTGTTGAGTCGGCTCCAGTTGTTGGATTCAAAGGGCAAGGTGAAGATTAATCGATGAAATAATTCCGCATCTTCTTGAACTGACTGATTATGCCTCACATAAAATGTCATTGGTCCATGACATACTTGACTAGGCCTATATATTCCAAAAATTTAAACTTTACAAGCACAAAACAGCAATAATATTAGGTAGCTGTCACCGGAAAGTTTACCAGCATTGCTATGCTTAAAATTATACGGATAAAAAAAGAAAAAATTAAATTAGAAATAAATGATGGAATGTCAAATAAGATCAAGCCAAATTAGACTAGATCAAACTGAACCAAATAAGACTAGATTGGATCAAACTGAATCAGGTCTGACTAGACCAAATTAGATCAGACCGAACCAAACTAAATCAGACCGAATTGAACCAGGTCAAAGCGAATCGAACCAAGTCGGAGCGAATCGAATATGACTAGACCGAACCAAACCGGATTAGATTAGTCTGGACCGGACCAAATTAAAATAGACCAAACTAAATTGAACCAGACTAGATCAAATTATATTAAACCAAACCGGACCGAATCAAACCATACTAAACCGAATTAAACCGAACTAGATCGGACCAGATCAAAGCAATCATTACATAACAAATTTTGTGATTTCTGCCATCATAATAAGTAAGATATGCAATGCATGTGACTAATAGGGCTAGACTTAAATTCTTTCTTTCCCATCGTTGAGAGCTTCAAATCTCTACTGTAAATACACCTACACCCCACAAGACCATGAAAAAGTTTTGTGCTTGTGAGAATAGATCAATGTTCTTGCTTTGATTCATTAATCAATAGATCAGGGCAAAACCAATTGTTTGATGTGCACATAAAAATATCTCAAGACAAATAACCTCCTTTGGAAATTTCGTCAACGCGGATGGAAAAATCCCAATCTCTCTCCCCCTTAAAATGTCACAATCTTTGTTATCAATTGGGTGTCGTGCAACCCACAGCCACATCCTACCGTCAATTAGCTCCCACAAGATAATAAAATTGGCAGAAAGCAAATGGGAAAAAAATCTGCAACCAAAGGTTGCCAATCTACTTTTCCAACCGGTGTGATTGTGTATACCCTATCAGTCACCTAGGAACAGAAAATGATCGCTTTTATTATTTAATCATGCTCTAGACCGTGACACGTTTCATCTTGAGAACCCGCAAACGGAATCTTGAACACATGGAGTTACCTAACTACATGGTACACATGTAACATCATGAAATTCGTTGACGGTGGCCTCGTGTTATTTTCCGACCACAATGGCAAAAGCATAATCAATGAAAGAGTATCAAGGGATGAAAAAATCAAACCGACAAAGTTAACCGTCACTGGATCTCTTGACTCAAAAGCAACATTCAGTTATGATTCTTGGAGATCAGCTACTTCGTATCCACATTCTACATCTTCTGAATAATCTACATTCGTTAAGGTAATAGAATTAAAATTACAACAAGCAAAAGACAAATAACTTGGTTGATACTTGATATGATGCATTACACAAGGGGTTTGAGATAGGTTTTAAAAAAAAAAAAACACTAAATAACTGAACCTTGAGTAATAGGACCGCTATCACTACCACAGATTCTTGTCCAAGCAACAGCTGCAACCTACCTAAGGATCAAACATTAAAGAAAAGTGAGAAATTTAGGTCCTACCAAGTAGTGCTACAAAAGGACATAAAATGGGGTTAGAAACACCAAAAAGTAAATCATTTTTTTCCACAGATAATCCTGCTTGATGATTTTACTGTCTTGCCCAATTGGGATGAACACCACCACATGAACCTAAATGAAGAAAGTCCAATCATGATCCAATGTAGTTTCATTTAGGACTTGAACCCAAGTAACCTAAGCGATTGGCCAACATATTGACATCTTCATCCTCACCACCTTGAGAGGTACTTGGAATGCCCAATTCACCCTCAAAATTCTCACTGAACAACTCTTCCCAAAACCCTTCATCAAGTTCCTTGTCCAGCCTCTCTTGTGGCTCTTCCTCCTGTTCTCTCCTCCCTCTACCAAAGCCTTGCATCTCCATAGCCAGCACTTCAAGCTCTGACACTCCAAACCCATATTCGCCAAACTCTGGTGGCTCAACCTTCACAGTGTTGCTGCTCCCTCCACCAGGCCCTTGCTCAATTGGCCTTCTCCTCTTCTTGTTTATGGCCTCTTCAAGCTCCTTCCTCTTCTCCTTCTGTTGCAACAGTTGCTGAATGAAAACCGGGTTCTTCATGGCTCTAGCTAAGAAAGCCATCATCTGTTGCTGCTTGATTTCTGTCCCTTTTAGCCTTTGCTCCATTGCTTGAAGGTGGGACCTGGTGTTCTGTTGCTGCTGTCTAAGCTTCACAAGCTCCATCATCAAAACCTGCTTGTCACGCCTCAAACGGTCAATCTCTTCACCTAGTCCAAAACGGCCAACTTCAACACAGTGACCTTGTTGTGCCTGTGCTTGTTGTGGTTGTTGGGAAGGTGCAGGCTGGGAAGGTGCCTTCCTTCTCCTTACGCTTGTCAACAAGTGCCTGTGCCCTCTAAGGAATCCTTCATTTGCAAACTCCCATCTATCGGGATCAATTTTTCTAAAACCCTGCAAAAAATTGAATCCAAATTTAGTGTAAAAAACCAAACACTCAAAACACACACACATGCATAGAAAAAGAAAATGGAATTGGAACTGTGATTGATATTATAATTGGAATCGGAGAGAGGGTCAAATTGAAAGTCTTCAATGAATGTTCTCAAACCGCAGGAGCAGGTAGGAGAAATCCAGAACCCACAGGACCAATCGAATTAAATACTCAATCATACAATGCCAGATAATAATTTTCTATTGAGTAGAAAAATAAAAAATAATAAAACTTACATCCGGGGTGATTAGGAAGAAGAAAATAATAACAATAATAATAATAATAAACAACAGAAAAATGAGATTATATGTCATTACAAAAAGGACTCCAGAAACAACACCTTTTTCCTCATTGGATGGGGATAAAATATTGCAGAAAAAGGAGAAAACTCTCATATTTTTCATTCAAAGGAAACACGAAACTGGTTTCTTGATTGGGTTACAAACTTACAATCTGTCCTTACATGTAAGACACTAATCTCATAGACACTGAAAGAGTAAGACACAACTGAGGAAGCATAAAGAGATAGAAAGAGATGCTGTTGAAGAAAAGAAAGAACACTTACATAAGTGTTAAGTTGCCTGACAAAGCTGGAGAAGTTGTTATGCTTGAAGTATGTGGGAAGGAGGCCCCTGGAGAAGGCATGGGGATCCCAAACCACAAAGCTAGCGCCACTCATGCTCCATGAGACTATGTGGTTGGTGGTGGGGTTGTCCACTGCATCGAAGGTCTTGGTGAGGAATGGTGGCGGCCCTAATTCATGGAGCCCCTCCATTGGCTGCGGAGGAGGAACCATTGGATTGTCATCAACACCACCACCTGCATAAGATGATGACGGTGATGATGATGGTTGTTCCATGTACTCTTCTTTTACCGGGTACAGATAGCTCATCTTCAAGAATCAAGAAAACTTGATGGGGTGTTTCGATATGTTAATCTGGTTTTCTTCTTCCTAATGTTGAATTGTTGTTAATGTCTATGAGGTTCCTTCAATGCAAAAACTAGGAAGGACTTAACAAAGAAGAAAATTGCAACTCAAACCTATCAAGAAGAAGAAGAAGAAGAAGAAGAAGTAGAACAAGAAGGGTATAAAAAAGGGTATTGTACAGTGTAACCCAAATGAGGTTGAGTGAAGAGATTGAATGTGTAGTGATCAGTGGAACAGGAAGAAAAAGTGAAGGTTTGGACTATGGTTTCTCTTTCTCAAATGCAGGGGAACTCTGTTTTCCTTGTTGGGAAAGTCGTTTAGGCAGTTAAAAAAGAACGGATAGTTTGTCATACTCGTACCCTATCTACGAAGAAAGCTATTGGGGATACGTATGGAGAGGTTATATAGAAAGAAAGAATAGTGGAGTGTAGCGCAAAACAAATTAAAATAAGAGAATGGTTTATAAGAACATTCTAGACATCTTGGGAGCAATATTGTGTTATTATATTGAACCCCTTTCCTCGAATAGCAAGTGGATGAGAGAGAGAGAGAGAGAGAGAGAGAGAGAGAGGGTTCTTGGCTTAGAAGTTTCTGGAAGTTACAGAGGGTAGCACGGTGGTGTGATAGTGGGGGAGGTCTCTATTATTTTATGGTGTGGGGTTCACGTGTTAGCTCCAAATGAAAGAGCAGTGGTTTTGGTCTGGCACACAGACTTTGTGTAATATTTGATCTGATTGATGACAAATTAAACACAACCTTTCTGATAATTTGGTGGCACGATCTTATTTAGACAATTAATGGATTCAATTCTGAACCACAAGGAACTATTATGCAAGAGGCTTTGAGTAGTAGAAGTAGAAGAAAAATGAATGAACGAATGAATACAGGCCACGCTCCTTCTGCTTGGTCAGCAGAGCTAAACCAAGGCGCACGAAAATTTGGACTTTGGAGAATAACCTGTGTGGTATTTCCGTAGGTACACAAATCTAATGTCAGCTCGCTTGTCAGATATTTTAGTTATATATTTTGAATTTTTTTAAAAAATTGTTTAGATGAGGAAAAGGTTCAGAAAAAAATTGAAAAAAAGAAAAAGAAAAAGAAAAAGAAAAAGAAGATGGCCCGGAAACTCTACGCTGCAGGCCTATTCAACTGGTAAGTACTCTCCCAAGGATCCATCTACAATGCACCCAACTTTATTATGGTATTTCTCGTACTTGACAGATTAATGGCCAAGATTACTTAGTGTATGCATACACCAACCAAAAATAATATACTGTAGTAAACCCAACATTTATTCTCTCCCCCACCCCAGTGCCAGTCATCGTCTCCTTCCCCCAAGTGCGTCAGCACCGGCCACCACCTCACCGCCTATGTTGCAGCTTCTTCCCCGCCACGCGTCACAGCTTCTGCCCACTGTCTCCGATCACCAGCCCTGGCTTCCAAGCTTCTTGCAAGTTTGCCACTGCCACCCTCTACTGCGACGATGACTCCGCCTTCCTCTGCTCCCCCTGCGACTCCAAGGTTCGTGCCGCCAACAAGCTCACCTCTTGCCACCCTCGCTTATCCCTCCACGAGGTCTACGAGTAGGACCCCACTCACGTCGCCTGCAACGTTGATGTCGACGAGGAAGCATGGCCACTAGGTCGATGATGAAGGGTGGCTGAGTAGCAGGGATAATTGTTGTGGTTGGTGTTGCTCCTTTTCCGACGAGTTGCAGCAACCAGTGGTGGGCAAGTTGTAGTGGCTAGGTTCTCAATGTCAGGGACATTGGGTTGTCGGCGAGAACCAACTGTTGATGGCGGCGACTTTAAGGGTTGACGATTTGGCTCTAGTAAGGAGCGATGACGAAGAGGGTGGATGCCGTGGGGGTACTGAGGGGTGGGGTGGTGGCCGATGCCGGCGAGAGCAGGAAAGGAGGAGGAAGAAGGTTTGTGTGGAAAGAGTGAAAGTTTGAGAGAGATACTAATATGTATCACATATATAGAGAAGTATGGATATACCCACTATAAGATTAAGCCAACACATAATATGCTTGAAGCACCATTTATAGGCAGGTGCATTTCAAACAAACCCCTCTCCTGAATGCCAGGTGTTTCATATTATGACACTCATAATTAGTTATCGGCTGGTTATATTGCTCTCTCATTATTATCGGTTAGTTACACCATCATGAATTAAATATATACCAACTATATATATATATAAGGTACGTTCACTTGAGACCAAGGAAGAGAGAACCGGACCGGACCGACTGATTGGACTGATTCAACTGGGAACTAGACCCCAGGCCGGTCTGATCTTCATCACAAAACTGGTTGTGGTCAAAACCAGGCTGGGAAAAATCGATGAACCGGTATAAACTACATTGATCAAATTAGTTGACCAGTTTTTTTTTTTAAAATTTTGATAAAAATACTATTATTTCTTTTATAAAAAGAAAAAAGAAAAAGCTTAATCAAAACAAAAATTCATTTTTTTCAAATTTTGATTCTTTTAATATGCTTATTTGCTATATACTCTTAAATTAATTTAAAAATAAAAAATAAAAAATAATTGTTATACTGTCTATGAGTATTTTTTAAAAGAAATGTAAGTGAAAATTAAAATAAATAAATTTTACATTTAAGATGTTTGATAAAGTGCCTCATAATAAATATTATTTTACATTAATTATGTTATTGTTAATAATTTAATATAATTTTTTACTTTTTAATTAATCATATGCATATTTTTATATATATAAATAATTAAATACATATATTTTATTATATTTCGATTAGACCCCTAGTTGAACTTCTAAACTTTTGAACCCCTGTCTTGATCAATTCGATGTCCGGTCCGATTTTCTTAACCTTACTTGAGGCCATCAATCAACCTTCCTTTCAATTAGACTTTTTAATTAGCTAATCGGGCACCCCTAAGCTTGCCAAGAACAAAAGAAATTTATCTCCTCTTTTCTTTTTCATCATCCAAGCCAAACATAATTATAAGGGAAAAAAATATTTATATATTTTATTCTTAAAATTTTAAAAATATATAAATTGATCTTAATATTTTTTAATTATACAAATAGATCATTTTGTTTACTTTTTTATTTATTATTGACAAACATAGCATACGTTCAAGAAATATTAACGTATTTAGTTATATATTATTTTTTAGTTTAAGAATTAAAATACTCATGACTTATAATTTAAGGGACATAATATACTTATTTTCTATTAATAATAGATAAAAATTTAATAAAAGAATTAAAATATATATTTAAAAAAAATTTAAAGATTGATTTACATCTTTTTAAATGCCTATAAATAAAATATATATAGCTTATAATTCAAGCATAAAGTCTGTCTTTTCCTCTAATTACAACATTGGCAAATTAATTATTTGAACCGATTTCTTTTGATATACATTTCTGTTCAAATCTAGTATCTTTGCTAATTAAATTCAACATGGCATTATGGCTTATCCAGGAAAGTTAACTAAAGACAGTAAGTCAGCGTAGTGCAGTACACCTAGAATACTATTTATAAAGGAGCTTGATGTCAATTAATGGACCTTACCGTACCAAAAAACTAGATGATGAAAAAGTTCCATAAGCTGTGTGGCAGACACTAAATACGTGATATTTAAGCACATTATTCTTGATAAAACTTGTTTTTAGATCAATCTTTATACTAAATAATATCGGTATAAACTTTAAGTATATTTATATCATTCAATAATTTTTTTTGAAGTGTTCATTCAATATTTTTTTTATAAAATATAATTTTAATCTATCTAATATTTGATTTATAACTATCTAACATATTGTTTGTGTTAAATAATATTCTTATTAGTATGCTTTATTTAAATATAAATAGAAAATCTACTAAATAATTTTGAATTTATAAATACATAATCTATAATATATAAACTTTTATCAATAAACGTAAAACTCAGCTGATAGAAAATTATCTCAAATTAACTAAAAGTCTCAGATTCGATGGTTCAATTACACTTAGCTTTCATGTAGTTTATTTATGTTAAACTTTTAAAAAAAGTAAATATTAATGAAAATGTAATTAAATAGTTCTTATTTTATATATTTTAAAAATATGTAGTATGTATTACATTATTTTATATATATATATATATATATTAAAGAATAATATTAAAAAAATGTATTCATTTAAAATTTCATAAAAATTATTTATAAAACATGAACTTTTAATTTAACAATAAATGTTAAAAAAATTCCAATAATTCACTAGATAAGAGGAATTTTGACTCACAATAGTGTTAATTGATCCTTTTCTCCCCCGCAGACGAATATGCAAACGTGCACACACACAATATGACGCTTTCTTATTTAAGTTGTGCTTTAATTGGACTGTGAGATAAAATCGCGCAGCCTTCGCTTAAAATAAAAACTCTTTAACACTGTTGATTGAAATATTTTACAAGATATAATAATATAATGAAGGATATTTACCGGAAAGAAAAGAAAAGATAATGTAGTGAAGGATGATTAATAAATTGAATTAAAATTTAAAGTTTGTTATCGTAATCAAATTGGCGCTATGCTTAAATGCAAAATAAAGTAACCCATAATCATTCTCATTGATCTGGCACGTGAATACAAGAAATATTTAAGTCCCAACATTCCCTCCATTCCTGAGTTACAGCCTCTTGTATAGGTAAAATAAAGCAGATAACAACTGAAGGCAAAGAATGCAACACGAATGTTGCCAAAAAATAATAAAAGATAATTCGACACGAACCACGTGTTGGCACTTGGCAAGTAACCAGTGTGACACGCTACTAGACTATAATAGTATAGTCCATATCCATACCCTCGGGATATGAGTGACCGAATCAGCCACGGTTTTTACCAGAAGCATCTTTGGTTCCCACCACCATGCACTAGTTGCATTTATTTAATCTTAAACTGGTTAGATAATGTGCATAACCCCATTAAATATGTGTGTCGTGCATCGTCACCTTGTACTGCTAGATTATAATATTATTACTTTGTGACCCAATAAAAAAGAGGTAGCACTTATCGTTCTGCGTTGGTTCTCCGTTCTTACGTTATGTATTATTATATTGTTGAGATGCTGTTGATAGGGAGTTAAATATTATGGAGATAAACCCCATGAATGTTCTACAACCTTCTGGTAAGTACTAGATTTGTATAACCAGACCCCCTTTTTTTTTTTAATTTGGCACACAAGTTATTGGTGTTTGTCTCCTTTTTTTATTTTTCCCTCTGAAACCATAGTTTTATGTTTTTTTCCCTTTCTTTTGGAAGGCGTCTCCAACCTAATGAGGACAATTATTTCGCAGTGCTTATGAATTTTAAAATATCCCGGTGATTAGTCATTGTACACTTAATTGTAAATTTTTTAATACTGAATAAAAATATTAGTCTTGCTATCTTAAATTGTTGACAAATGATTATTTCTGGCTGAATTTTTTTTCAGGTATACACCGTTGATATTTTCATAAAAGCCCTTTAGGATCCATTATTTAAAATGTGGACCAAATCAAGTCTGATGTGGACAGGCAAAGTATCTGGTTGTGACAATTACATGTTTGTCCATGGATGATTATTGATTGCTTAACCAATAGCATCAGACCAATTATTTGCTTGTCCGTGAATGCTAGGCTCTTTTTAATTAGCTGTTAGTTGTTTCTTGTGAAGAAATTTTTTATTTTGTGACAGACTAAGGGACGAATGTATAACGCTAAATAGAATGAGCGACATCTTCAAAAACATGGACTAATTTCTGACTACAAACACCTGCAGAGCGTATAAAAGCCTAACGAGAACTCACATGCAACACCAAGAGCCCACACGTGAAAAGCAAAGGATTAGGATGGGAATTTACAACTTTAGTAGTTGACTTCCCTAGGCAGGGAGGGGCAGATCGAGTCCTTTGCCTGTCTAATCTGTGGTTATAAAAGATTTGGGAGATGATGGGAACCTTTGCGCTCCAATGTACGTAAGGGTCAAAGAGCAGTTCTATTTGAACACGCCAAAAAGTATGGTCACCCGATATTCTCTTTCTACCTTTTTTTTTTCTCCCTTTATCAATCATTTTTTTTTTAAAAATATTATTTGTACATACTATTCTCTTATATGCTTTGACATCTTTTCTCTATCTCTCCTCTTTTTCTTATTTTTTCACTTTTTTACTTTTTTTTATAATTTTTTTTTATCTTTATAAGTGAGTGTTGGAATATCTACAAATAACACATCTCTTTTTTTTTTACTTCCTTTTATAATTCTCTCACTCACACACACTCTCTCTCTCTCTCTCTCTCTCTCTATATATATATATAGGTGTCTAGGATGTTCAGGAATTTAATGGCTTAAAAAACAGTTCTCAAGGGTGAAATACACAATAGCTGCCACTGCCATTTGCCGGTGTTGGCCCTCACCATGTTTGTACATTCTTGTTCGGTTTTTCAATTAGCTAGGACAAAGGACATTGTCTGCCCCATGATTTTTAATTTAATTCCTCGATTGATTGGTTGTGTCTTTTTCCTTAAATCAAGTAAAGGCTTCATTGGTCTCATGGTTTGGATGTAACACACTTACAAAGTGCTTGAAGAATTATATTAACACAGTGCATGGTAAAATGCGCTATAAAGTAAAATGTAAAATAACTTTCATTGTATAGAAACCTTACTTTTGTGAAAATGGTCATACTTCTTGGCTACAATTGAAGGGGATCCAGAACTTGTTTGAGAAAATTTGATCATTCCGTACTTTCTAATCCTAGAACAGACGAATAATAACTACTTAATTCTTCATACATGAAGTTGGAGCAAGAGTTTCAGGTGAAAATGGGGTCCTGTCAAATCGGGGCGGCACTCATTCCTTTCAATTTGGCTACGTAAAAAGGTTGATTACATAAAAAAGTTGAATACATAAAAAAGTTGAAATGTTGCGAAAATGTTGATCAAGAATAGCATTGAAGGTGACAAATAAAATGATGTGTAGGTAGGAGACAATATCTAGAAGTTGTTGACTGATGTTATGTATGATTTACAAAGTATAATGTGAAAGTATCGTTTTTCTCTGAATGAGTAGACTTCATTGCTAGCTAAATTAAAAGGGGTGTTATTTGTACATACTTTTAAGTATGTCCAATTAGATATTCACTCACAAAGTTGAAAAAAAAATTATGAAAGAAAAAAGAAAAAATAAAAAAATAAAAAGAAAGAGGAGAGAGATAGAGAGAAGATATCAAAATATATCAATAATAAATATGTACAAATTACTTTTCTCCTAAATTAAATGTGTTGCTTTTTCAGACTACGGATGCGGGATAAGACAGACTGACCTTACCCATATGAGTTGTGATATCCGAACGACCGTTTTCGGACGAAAGTGGCGACGCACGTGTTAATCAAACGTTGAAAATATTTATAATTTATATTTTCAATTTTTTTAACTAAAATCAACGGTAAAAAACACCTCACGTTCGATTGGCATCAAAATAAAACATACAACAAACGTTTCTCCACCCACGTTGGGCCCGTTCCACAACACAGTTATTCCTCCCTACCTTGCGAGTTTTTAACCAGACTCATATGGGACAGAGGACTAAGTATCTATAGATCAGGGCGAAATTATCAAACCTTTCGGTTAATCGTCCGTACACACTTTTGATATTTGCTTGAAAATTTCTAACTTTTGGCTAACAGTTCCTATTAATTTGCACTTAAAACTTCTGACCTTTAGATATTTTAATCAGTTTCTTGGCTAATACTTGAAAAAGGGAAAAAAAAAGAGTCAACATGACACGGGAGTAATTATTGTGTTACACCCAACTTTTCGTCAGCGTTTTTCTTTTAATTAAATTCAAAAATGGCCAGAGAGAAAATTCTTTTTTTTTTTTTTTGTGGATTTATCTTAAACCCTTAAATTATATAGTAAATAATTATATTCATATATTGTCCCGCCTATTCTAATCAAGAAACAAATAGGAGATAAACAACATATCTGACACTCACAACATACCCAAAAAGTAAAGATCAACAATTACAAAATTTGGACCACCCCCTCCTTGGAAGAAAAGAAAAAAAAATGGTAAGAATTCACATGTTCATTACTATAGACAGGAACATAATTTCACTATACTCTCCATTCTACATATTTGATTTTTCATGCCTCAGCCAATGGCAGCTTAGAATGTGGTCACTTTCCATTCTTCATGGTGTAGCCAATAACCATTCAATGCAAGCCAAGGTTACAATTTTTCAATGTGCATCTCCATCAGCCAAAAGTCACATACACTGATGCAAATTGTTGTTTGACTCATTGTCATGGCTCGTGGCTATTAACTCTACTGTGTAGTTCCAACATTTCTTGGTGGTTTGGGTCCACAGAGAGTGCAGTACGACAGTCTCTTAGCGCACCTAACACATCCCCTTTGTGTTCATGGAATGCTGCCCTTAGGTGCAAGAGGTGCAAGTCAGCTTTAAATGCAATGGCTCTGGAGAGTTCAGCAATGGCCTCATCTTCCTTGCGGTTGTCCATCAATACTGCAACCACATGCATCAATCAAATACACTTTTTCCGCACTACTGTTTGTACTAGCTACAACAAAACGCCAGTGATAATGGACAATACCTAATGATTTAGAATTTTAACATAGAAACCACAAAGAAAATTGCAATACTGCTAGAATGTTTGCCACAAATTATGTGCCAGAATGATGTGACATGACTAGTGACTTTTGAATTAACAAGTGGATCGTACCACTATATTTTATCCAACCACCTCAATGATTTCTGTCAAACATTCTAGTTACATCATTCTAGCTGAGTAGCATTGCTGAACCACAAAAGGTGTCTATGGGATTTTGAAGACATAATCTCTTTCCCATAAAACCTGAAGGTGGTAATTATCAGACTCCAAAGGTTATTGGCCGTGGAGGCAGTTCCTTGATCAAATCCCACAAATTATGAATAATAAATAAAGCTATTTCATATATATATATATATATTCTCACAAACTTCCTATTAACCTGTTAATATACCTGCTGTGGTCCAGAGAGATGTGGTCCTAAGAAACTTTCAAGAGACAGCACAAATCATGATGGGAAAAGAGAGACAAACAAAAAGAAAATGAAACCCAGCCCCACAAAAGCAAATGTCTTTTCTCCACAAAATTTGAATTTGTTATTGTAAAATATTAATAGCAAGTGGAGCATTAGAATTTAGGAATTCTTGGCAATGATACATTTTAGGAAGAAAATATCAAACTTGTGGCCGATTAATATATCATTAGCACATTTATTGCTCTCTGAAAATTATGACCCACTCTTCCATTATTTGTCTTTATTCTTTAAACTGGAAATATTTTGCTACAAATTTCTAATTCATATTTCTCCCAATAATAAATTGGTCCTTTGCCCAAAAAAAAGGGTATAGATAGCAATACAACTAAAATAAATTTAACATAGGGTAAAAACATTTATGTTAATTGATAACGCAAAGCAAAAGTGTTGAACATGGAACCCCAAAACAGGCCAGCTAAGGTGTAGGAGCTAAGCCATCAAAAATTGCTAGCACAGCTGCCAAATATTCCATGATTAGCTTTAAAACATGTGCACACATACCTGCACACACTAAGGCACATGAACATGCATACAGATACACAAGCAATGCCTTGGAACACGTTCAGTTCCAATAGAATCTAGCAGAACCATTCCAGATCTTTTGCATTTTGCTATCCTTAGACATTATGATTAATGACTATGCAGGTGAGTTAAGTAAGGTAAAATATTTACCAGCAGCACGATATCTATAAGGATACACCCGAAGTGGATCTAATCTAGTCACCATCTCCAGATCCGCCTGTGCAAGTTCACGTTCACAGTACTCAGACCTCTTCTCATAGGCAGATGCATTGTTTTTTGCCTTCTGAATAAGTTCGGTCATTTCTTTATAGGCAGCAGCCTTATCTTGTTTGAGATAATGAACACGAGCAAGACCCTGATGGGCTCGCGTATGTCGGATTTTAAGCGCATTGATATAGCAATCAGCTGCTAAATCATATTTCTCACAATCGACAAAAACACTTCCAAGATTGTTCAGTGCCTGGAAAACCAAATGGAAGAATTAGTAGTAAAACTACAAAGTAATTAGGTCCAAATTTGCATAACTATATGGGATCTTATAAGATTCCAAAAATATAATGTGGAAATGAATGGCTAAGAACTTATCAGTCTTTATATACTGAGATCAATGATGGCAGATTCAGCTTATCCTTGTATATCACTTAAAATTTCGTATTAGTATTACCTACAGCTCAAACAACAGAAACTTCATAGGGCACATCCAGGACTTTTACAGAGAGTTACCAGAGCTTATGACCACCACAAAACATGGATGTACAATCCAGAATTTACATTGCAGAGCGGGTAGCTCAGAAAGCATTTTCATTTTAATGTCATGGTCTATTGTTTGATGGCACAGTGCAACAGATGAATGCAGCATCTAGACAAGCCAACTTCCAGTGAACGAAGGAAAAAACTGGCAACTGAGACAGCAGAAACTGGCAACTGAGGCAGCAGTAATGTCATTGTCACACAGATAGCATTTAAACCTCCCCCTTAAATACATTGTTCTAGGTTTGGGTTAACACCACAAAAGAACTAGAAGGAATTAATGATCAAATAGTAATACCATCTCCTTTAAGCCAATATTAGGGTAAAGTACAATGGTTAAAACTGAGATGATCAAAGCTATGTATCATAAAAGATATCCAGCAAAGTAGATATTAATATTTTCTTTTCTTGTGGATCAGAAGATGACAAAACACCCAAAATCTAGGGTGAAAAGAATACAATAATTTAATGCGGACCTTCCATGGGCTGACAGAATTGCATATAACTAGAAGGATCAGTGTTCCATATATTTATTGACTGCAGTAAGGACTAAAAAGTTTATAATCAAATAGTGATATCATATCCTTTAAAGACAATATCAGGGCAAACATGGATTGTACATTGTCCATGCTTCAAGTCCAAATGGTTCTTAGGTGAGAAGGCGTGTTAGATATATAACTAGAGCCTCCACCTAACAACTTATCCCTTTTAGAAATTGGAAGTCTGTTCTTAACACATGCACAGCTAGTAGTTATTAAATAGTGAAAATAATTTTCCAAAAGTGGTACAATAGAACCATACCTGACCTTTGCGCAAATTATCTGAAGGACACTTCAAGGCATCCTCCAAAAGTAAGATAACAGTTGCAGAACATGATGAATCTGGACTAGAGTCCGCCAATGCATAGGCCTTCAAGAAGAAGGCCTCAAAAGACCTTTTGATACTAATAGACTCTTCAGCTTTCCGGAGCCCTTCTTCATAATGGCCTGTATCATACAAGATCCACCCCTCATATACAAGTCGTTCATGCTCACTTGATGCATGTTTCCGAGCTAATTGTAAACTCCGCATAGCTGCCTCAGGACAGTTCAGCCTAAATCAAATAAATATGTAATATTTATAATGTCCTTAGCATATAAAAATTCCAGTCAGCATTTAGATGAATGAAAGAGGATCCTAAAGCCAGAGAATTTTCCTTTCCAAATGCACTTTTGCTGGGGTAACTTGGATCTCAAAGGAAAATATTATATGTTGTGGTTTTATCTTCCTCTACAGTAGTTAATTGTTACAGATGTGGCAACTTCAAATAAACAGAGAATCCCAAATACACCTAGCAGGAAAATTAAAGGTAACTATTGTTGAGCTTTCATTGAAGATGGAACATACTGTGCTCAAATATTGTAAACATAAAACCCCAATTACCAAATCAGATTCCTAATACACTTGATGGTAGGTTATTTCAAGACTTTTAAAAATTGATGATAGATACCAAACATTCATAATATTCATTTTTGGGTTACAATGATGGCATGGAGATTTAAACCTATGACCTCTAGCAAACTACCCAATCCCTTCACCCCTAACCCTATCCTATTGGCTTCCAAACATTCAAAACATACCTCAGGAGAAGCAATGACTGTCTGAAGTATAAAACACCTTTTGCCGCATCAGATTCAAGCATCTGGTAGATAACTGATAGAGATCCAATATCATCAACTGCAGACCAACAGTCATATAGCCGTGCCCAACAATCTGCTGTTGTCCAATGTTCAACATGCTCATGCACTAGAGTACAGAGTTGAGATGCAGCAACACGCCCCTCAAACATTCTATACTCTGGACGCAGTGTAAGAATTGTTTGAATATCACAGAGAGCTGCTTTGTAGTCCTCAAGAGTCAGATAGATAAAGAAACGTAATTCCAAGCACTCTAATGAAAGTTTGAACCCAAGAATCCGATTGATTTCTGCCAGTGCAGCTTGAGCATTCTGTGTCCTCATTAAAGTGGCAGACCTATACATATAGGGATATATAAGAGTAGGGTCCAGATCAGTTGCTTTCTCAAGGTCCTGCCACCTTATATCACCTTCACGATATAGTGATCTTTCCTGGTACATCCATCCAAGTGGAGTAACAGAGGAAATGACTGAGCTGAGCTTCTCATAAGATAAAAGCTTCTCACCCTTTATATAGTCCAGTCTAGCTAAACCAGCAATGGAATAAATATGGCCTACTTTTACAGCCCCCTCAAATAGACGATGTGCTTCATCATATTCTTTCCTTAAGAGTCTTACACATCCCAATTGATGAAAAGCCAGCAATCTCTGCTTGTCATTTTCAGCAAAATCAACTAATCTTTCCAGGAAGTGAGCTGTTGTGTCTGAACTAGAATTAAGGTTCATAGAAACTTCACTTAAGAAACAGAATAGTGCAAATAAACCTGGCCCAACCATGACTTCAAGCTGCTGCCTATTACCACGAATAAATATCTCCACCACCCGATTGTCATTCAAACAGTTTGGAAGATCACGTAAGAGGACTTGTAAACAAGATGCAGCAAGGACAGCTGAATTCTCATCAAGAGCATATTCCATAAGCTCCACAGCATCTTCTTTGGAGGAAACTAAGGATGCAAGTCTTCTATCACAAGCATCTTTAAGTCTTTCACAACAATACTTGTTTGCAAAAACTAATATCTCCAACAAAAGATTTGGAGGGAACTCACCTAAACTGCCAGTCAAACTGAAATAACTTATTGCCCTCATGCCTAAAGCAGATATATTGTTCTCGGACAAATCTATAGCCTCAGAAAGTGACTCACTGAAATACCCTTTAAGCATTGCATGGAATGGTGCTGAAAGTTCAGAAATCTTTTGTCTATCACAAACTATCTTCTCATTTCCGATCGTAAATACAACATATTGTGGTACCTCATTTTTATTGGTCAAAATTCTCTCCTGGGAACTTACATTTCCACCAAATGGAAGATGTGATGCTACATCTACAGGCCCAAACTCCTTTGCACATTTACCACAAGTGCTTAGCAAGTCAACTATTAGCTCTTCCCCCTGCTTCTCATATTTCAACCACGCCCCAAATATAATCTTCTCATGAACAGTGTTGGCTCTCTGCCAAGCCCCGCGGAGGCTTCTACGCATCAGTTTAACTTCCCCAAGGCCCCTAAAGACCTGGTATTGTAAAAGAAACAGATTCGACTGCTCCTGTGGAGGACATGACTCGAGTTCTTCATGGATTTGAGCTAAAACTTCCACATAATCAATAGGTTTATAGAATGGCAGTATAGGCGGCTGTGGAACCTTGATTAGAGATTCTCTATAGTATTTCACAGAAAACCACACACCCCAATAACCCACCAAAAACATAAAAAAACACTGAATTAATTGAATTTGAAACAATTTAAGGTTCAAATTCAAATTAAGGAGCAGAGAAACTTACATTGATGCAGAAGATGACTGTGATGAAAGCTTGGGAAGCTTTCCTCTTTCAATCTGGAGCCAAGACTGTGGATTTAAGGCATTTGGGTGGGCTTCTTTGCATGATTCAGCAGTGAAGAAAGTCCTCATGGGGCATAAGAAACGAACCAAGTCCCAGATCTCCACAATAAGCTTCCTCTTCAAAAATCAAAACTTTACAAATTGCAGGCACATTCCACTAACCCCAGAAATGCAATAACATTTGCTTTAACAGGGAAAAAAAAAAGACAGAACAATCAATCTCAAAACTAAAGGTCTTTACTTTGATGAGCTTGATGCATCTAACAACCAACAAAATAAAACGAAAAAAATTAATGGGGTATTGATCCCATCTACAAAAGCTCAGACGAGCTTCTTCTAGTCACCCAAAAAGGGAATCCATTGAATCATTGTGCTGTGCTTAGCCTCATGAGTTCAGTTTCGGCTGAAAACAATGAGTACCCAGAAATGGGTACGAAAGATCGGCACCAGAAAAAGATATAAGTCACCGAATCAAGTGTTGAATCTGCGGAGGGGAAAGAAGGGTTGGATGCATATTAGAGACTGAAAGTGAAAGGGAAGGAGAAGAGGGAATCAAATTGAAAAATTGGGACTTTAACTAACTTTAGAGTTGTTTTTTGTGTTTGGTGAAAGGGAAAGTGTCTTCAGCGTGGCTCTTCTTCCGTTGGAGAGAGCATACAAATTGGCAAACTGCGGCCACTGTTGGCTCAGACTTGCAAAAAATTGAGACGTGTAGAGCCGGAAGTGCGCCTCAATATTAGGCCGAATTCGAACTGAGCTTGAATTCATACGAGGCTAATTTCTAAACTTGAGCACAATTTATTAAAAATTAATTAAATTTAAGTTAATTTATGATTTATTTAAATTTAATAAAATAATTTAAATTATATATAAATTAAATTTTTTAAATTTAATAAATTATAGAATATTTAATAACAAGAATATAGTCTTAATAATAATAATAATAATAAAATTTAATTATATATATATATATATATATATATATATATATATATATATATCCAATCAATTTATGAATTAATGAGTTAAATATAATAAAATTTAAATTTGATTCATTTAATAAATGAGTTAAAATCTCCAACACAAATTCCACACATAAGTTTATAAGTTTAGCTTATTGAATTATTAATGAATCTATTAAAAAATAATTTACTAGTTAACTTAACTCATTTTTTATTTTATACATAAAATTGTTTAGCTAAAACCAAAAAAATATTTTTTCAAGAGATATTAGTTTTTATTTATTTTTATTTTGTAAAGAGAAGGAACATTTATAATAATAATAATAATAATAATTTATTAATTTAGGTGATTTCACACCTTTTTTTTTTCTTTTAAATGAAGTCTTGAATGTAATTCTTGTAAGTAAAAAAAAAAAACTTAAAAGAACTTTGTTCTCGTAACAAATTGACTTAGCTTAAATTAAATACTCAGAGTTTAATAAATTTTAATATTAATAATTTAGATAAAAATATAATTAAAAATAATATACAGGGAGTATATTAATTAAGGTAATAGTTGAGTAATTTTGTAGTGATTATAAGCTATTGAAGTAGGTTGGGTTTGTTTGAGTCTTTTATAAAAATATATTTTAATAAAAAATATATGTAAAAAATAAAGATAATTAAATAATTAGTTTTAAAAAGTATTATATAAATATATTTTAAAATTTAAACGAATGAACCTCAAATAAAAGAGAAAAAGAAAAGGACAAAGTGATGAATAATTATATTTTTTAAGAAGTCGTTTTAGAATTAGAAAAGAATAAAAAATGATAAACAACAACCACATAATTACATCTCTTGGACAATGACTAAGAAAAATGTCCGAATCTGAATCTGAATATCATACAGTCTCGCGTCGTGTCGCTGTATAAAATGTGCGTAGTGCCGTCATTTGTTTTTCTTCACTTCGTTGAAGGTGATAGTTTGTAGAATGAGGAAAACAATAGTAGAAAATTTTATAAAAAAAAAGAAAACAATAAATATATTTTACCCGTTAGCCATCATTTCAAGCACATTCGATAAAAGGAATTTAGATTTTTTTTTTTTCCAGACAGCTATGTCCTTATTGAAGACAACCATTCTCAAATTTTGTGGAACCATTATGATAGTCAAAACTCTCACTTTAGTAGAATATTGTTAATATAAAAATATTTTATATAAATATTTAATTTTTTAATATATTAATAAAAATAGTTAATTTTTATATTTATTATCTTAAAAATTTTTATATATATTTTATATTATTAACATATGGACATTCTGAATATAAGAATAAAGAGAGTAAATCTTTTGAAAAGGAAAATTATCATCTTTAAAAAATTGATTCGGTGGACGATAATCGATGACAAGTCCCTTTTTTCCTCGAATCTACTCAGATCTCTTATTCACATAAAAGCTGCATCGTCAGATTTAGTGGCTCGAATCACTTACTTCAAGAATTGTGCAGATGGCGTCTTCAATCTGCTTTATTCTGTCGGATGGTGACATTCTAGGATGAACCGCCTTGGTTGGATTGATGTCTTCATTTAATTTGAATGGCAATTCTACGAAGAATCTTTCATTTTTCCAAAGTGGATGAGGATGTTTGAAGAGAGACTTCGTACTACAAGACTATCTTAGAGGAGTTTGTCCCTTATATCCTCATACCTCAATGGTGCATCTGTAAGAGTAAATAATTTTGGGATAGTAGAATAAGACTTGAACTTCCATTTGAACTTAATCCCTTGAGAGAGGATTTGAAGTCTATGATTTTGAGTGTAGACATCCATGCCAATCACAAGATCTTTGTTAAGCAATCATTCCAAACGACTTTGGTCCAGATAATGCACTGCAGGAAAAATTTGATTCAATCTTGTGTTTAAGAATCGATCCGTCTAAAAATCTTGCCGTCTATTTGAAGAAATGAACACTGGATTCCCAAGCAGATGATAGGAAGATCACCGGATTCATCAAAGTCTTTTGTGCTCCTGTATCCATGAAAGCAATGACTTTGATTGGCAGGTCATACTTGGAGGGAAGAATATGAATCTCGATGTTTGACAATGGTGGAACTGGATCAAGTGAACTAATTTACAATTTGGAAGTGCAGGGACTTGCGCTTGTAGGACAGGGAAATGTTCTTGAGCGGAAGAGTCCACTCACCGCTCTTCTAGTCTGTGGTATTATAGTCAGAAGGCAGAAGCATCCTGGTTAATCTTGCTCATCGTGCAGACTCAATGTCTTACGTCTGCGGTAACGAGGAATGAATTAGCTTGGAAGCCTTTTCCTTATTATTTGGACAATTTTTTGAAAAATGTCTTTTTTTGCCACAAATAAAACGTCGTTTGCCATCTTTTTCTCGATAAGGCTTTCTTTTGAAGAATTTGACCTTCTTTTTCTTCCTCTTCCTGTTCATGAAGATTTTATTTTTCTTTCTGGTAGTTGGCTTGTAACGGCAGCTACAGTCTTTCTCTTTGCACTTGATCTCAAGATAATTCTTTTTGCAAGCTTTGGTGTACTTCTTTTTGTCTTTGAGAATGTTTTCAAAGAGGACTTGTTCTGAGAGTTTGTCTTGACAAAGAAGCAATGTCTAGTGGATTTCTCCAAGAGTCATGCTCAAAACGTCTCTCTGCATGGTGGTGATTATTCGGAACATTTCTGCCTAGAGTTCTTTGGGAAGAGAGCTGACATAAGTGTTTTTAAGGCTAGGATTATTATAGCCATTTAGTTGATAAAATCTCTGAGCCATTCTTTTGAAATGGCGTTCCAGGTCAGGTTTTTTCAGAGAGCAACACTTCATATCAAAGTATTCCTTCTGAATTTCCTTTTGAATAAGGCTGTGGTCCCCAAGAAATTTATGGTGAGTCAGAATAACAAGATGTCATTTCCGTACTGTAGTTCGTCTTATCTTACAGAACCAAGACTACAATACCATTCCTTGAGGGCTCCAGTCATGTATGCACAGAATTCTTCAATGACTCGACATCTGGGCCAAGATCGTGAAATCATCTTAGCATCCATCCAGGCTTTAAAATCTAAAAATCTTTTTCTCCATTTAGATGATGGGACGTCATCGATAGTGAACAACGGTTCTCCGGATGGTGGAAGAGTATTGATCTCTTGAGGATTTAGAGATGATGGTTGAGCCCCTCTGGCTGTCTCAATTTCTACAGTTGTGACCATGAGGATCCTAGTGATATCAGCATGCTCATCATCACTAGGGATTTCTACAGATGCATCGACACTCACGTCATGTTGTCTGTTGCTCCTGGTAGGCATGTGAGGCTATCATGGCTTGAGATAGTAGAACTGTATCAGGGTCAATCTCTGATGTCTGAGTCTTTTTTGGAGATGGTTCGGGTTCAAGAGATTTTGGGTCTTGAATTGGTTGTTTTCGAAAAATTGAGGAAGATTCAACAACTTCTTTCCTCTTTGAATTTTCTCTGGAGGGTCGAGATCTTTCTCCAAAGAATGTTGTTTTTGGTGGTAAGATTGGTGGTAATAAAGGTGGAGGCCTATGTGGTTGTGAGGATGGTAGGAGGTTAGGATATATTTTTGGTAGCGGAGCAAAGAATGGATCTGGCTCTGGCTGTTTTTGAAATTTCTTTGTATACTCATATAGTTCTTCTATATTGTAGCCAAGCCTCTAAAGTTCTCTTTCTCTTTGATCAAAAGCTGGGTCATGGATATTCCGAACAGGAAGTTGTCGGATTTCCATTTTCAGGACTTTGATTCTGGCTTTTGTCTCCTTATAGTACTTCTGCAGTTTTTCAGATAATATTCCCAACCGTTGCTCTACAGCTGTCATGATGCTATCAATCTTTTGATTGATTTTTGTCAGCAGTCTATTTTGAGCTATAGAGTACTCAGTTTGCCAGTTCAGAACTTCTTCAGCTTGAGTAAGAGGCTTTAGCTTCCCATCTGGTTGTACTTTAGTAGGTTGGATAAAGGGTTTAGTATGTATCTGAGTGGTAGGGTTGGTTTTCCTTTCTAGAGCTGGAAAGTCAACTCCGTAAGTGGCTGAAGTGGAGGCAAACATCATGCATGGGATTTCTGGCGTTGTTAGGACAGAAAATGTGGATTCTGGACTTTTACAGGAAAAAGAGTTTGTGGTATTTTATGGTGGTGGCCAAGTAATAAAGTCAGGCTCTTCAGGTGGTGGTGGATACCCTTCTTGTCGGAGTATCTTGAGGGCTTCTTCATAGATTGGCAATGGTTTCCTCTTCTTTTTGATCCCTATCTAGGGACCATTGTCTGGATCAAATTTCCTCTGTGACTTAAGAGGAGGCCTGCATGGAGTAGCAGGATGCTTACAGTTTCCTGTGCATGCTTTTCGCCATTCATCATTTTCTAGCATGGGATAGAACCATGTGTCGCAAGTACAGCCTGGTTCGCACATTCCTGATCCAGAAATGTCCCATAAGAGATGGCCATCGATTTTGTCAGAATAGATGATTCGTCCATTTGGCGCAATAGCATGAATCGGCAACTTCTTCTCGACTGCTCCGAGAGTGATCATCACGGTATAGAAGACTAGAGGGTTTTCCCCAGAAGATTCCTCTTGATCTAGCCTTTTGAAAATAGTTTTGACAGTTCCATCAACAGACCTTTGAAAACTTGCTTCAGTTAAAACAGCAGGGGTGCTGTTCCTTTTGAAGTTTTCATAGTTGCTTATCCATTCAAGCGACATGAGCTGCAGAAGGTCCTTCTTTGAAATCTGCTTTGGAATCTGAACGATGGAGGGGGTCTCATCGTTTGAGGTGGTCAAGACTATCAAGGCATTCTCATTGAAGCCTTTGGGAGTAGGCAAATCAAAACAATGATCTTGAAGCCTATAGATTAGTCTTCGCGAGGCTGCAGGCGCTTCTATCTTGTGGAGCCTCTATGAGTTGGACCTGTACTCTGAATCTGGTGGTCAAAGTGGGGTTTCTGAGGTGGACATTGAAGTTTGGGAACATGGTCAAGACAACACTTCCTGCATTTAGTGTCGTCAAAACAGTTCTGATGGTGGCATGCTCAAGATTCTGGAAGGTAGTATCCAGTAGGCTTACCCTGGCGGTAATAGGAAGTCCTTTTTTCCCGTGAAGGGAAAGAACTAACTTAATAGCCCCAAGGTGAAGGCTGACATATCCTTCTTTCTGCCAAAGCTGGATGAGAGTAGAATTGATCTCCAGATCAACATATTGTTCGGCGCTGGTGGCTTGAAAAGCACATTCATCCATTTTTGTTGTCTGGATGTACTCTTTCACACCAGGTCTTGGAGTTGAGATAAGCTTTTTGCAAAGTCACTTGAATGGCCATTTTTCTCTTCTAAAAATATTATAGGGACTAAAGAGAGGAGGGATAGAGCTTTCTATTTGAGCATATTCAGGGATATAGAAATATTCTATGAGGTTTTCTATTTTGGAAGAAAGGGTTTTTATACATGATTCTGGGATAAATAGTCTTGAGGTTAAAGACAAAGATTTTTGGAGGGTATTATCTGAGGAGGACGCCATATGTGAGTTGGGATCTTCCTTACTCATTCTCCCTATTAACATCTATAACATACTCCCTACTCTTTAGGAAATAAAGGAAATAACTTAGTCGAGTGTTTAGGCTCTGATACCACTCTGCAGGGAGCCCCCTTATCATTAATACATAATCCTTACTTTGGCAAGGCAAGTATTTTGGCTTTCACACATTAGCCTACTTATCCAGCCCCAGTTACTTATAAGGATTACATACTAACAATAAAGAGGACCGAAAAATTGGATCATTAATCTGACACTTTTCTGATGCACAGGATCCTCTGTTAGAGGCAAGTGCAGAGCATACTTCGTATCTTCTATAACCTTGTTATTTCCTTTATTTTGTTCAAGATCATAGGAGCATACTAAGAGAAAGAAGGTAAGAACTTTCAGGAAGGAAAGGAAAGTTTATATAAAATATTTTTATATTGATAATCCATCAATTAAATTCAGTGATAATGTAAAAAATTTCTCAAAAATTGAAAATTATGTCCAATTAAATATGTTACCTTAGAAATTGTTCATCAATTTTAAATTAGAGATAGTAGTTAAAGTAAATTTTTTTCTAAAATTATAAACAATGTGTGGGGTCAAAAATGATCTTATCTCTTGATACTACACTACCAAATTTAATAAGACAGTGGTTGAAGTATAAGAGATGAGGTGACAAAATATTTTAATTTTATAGAACTACACCAAAGTTCAAATTTGAACCCATCGCATCCCTTTCTCCCACTCTCAATCTCTCTTCCCAAACCAAAAAAGAAAAAAACTAAATAAGATGAAAAATTGAGAAAGAATATTTTTATGAAAAAATTTTACATGACTTAATTATATGTAGATTTCTATTATTAGGGTGAGTTTGATTTGAATGCAAAAATAGAAATAAAAATTTTAGATATTAATTCTACATATAATTTTATTCATAAATTTAATTCATAACTTTTTTTTTTCTATTTTTACTTCTTTATCAAACTATCCCATAATAGAATTTTTTGTGGGATCCTAATTAAAGTTCACATTCTTGATCAATATATAATGAAAATCTACACGTGTTTTGCTTGTTTTTATGTCAACAAACAAATAAAAATAACAAATTTGCTTCTTGATCTGAATTCAAGAAGTGAAAATAGTCCTCTTATGAGTTCTCAAGTCAAGAGTTTTGTGCCAAACTTGTCTAATGAGTTGAGATGGCAAATGAACATTCTAACTCAAATTTGCAAGTGAAAATCAAAATCACATAAAAGCAAGTATGAACAAACTTGTAGATGAACAATCCAAATATAAATATTAAGGTGTATTTTACAATGAAATGACTAAAATGAATAAGAATAAGAAATAAACATGAATCAGAAATTAAAAAAAAAAAAAGAAAGCAACTCTAATCCTAAAAATTGAAATTGGAAGAGGGTGTATAATAATTACTCGAGTTTCTCTAGACTGTTGAACATCATTGTGACTTGAAGAGTATGTAATTGTTTTGAGTGAAAATTCTAGAGATGGCAACATAGGCCGGCTTGCCCTGATCTATCCCAACCCGCCAAAAGCGGGGCTGGGCGGATGGGCCAAATTAAGAAAGTGGGCTAAATATTTTAACTCACCCTGTTTAAGAGCGGATTGGCAGGTTAGCCAGCCAAAAATATAAATAAATTTATTTTAATATTTTTTATGAGTTAGATTACTTTAAAAATTAAAAAAATATATTGAACAAAAAATTTACTTAAATAAAATAGAATAAAGTAATTAAACTACATAATTTATATCTAAATTTAACTCAAATACAAATATAATAAACTAATTAGTATATATAAATAAATTTATAAATAATAATTAACTATAAATTTATAATATAAAGTTCACAAATTAATAAAAATATAATAACAATATAATTTATAATAAGAATCTAAATTTAAAAAAAAAACTCTTGAACCTAAAAAAAAAATAAAGAGACAAACTTGGCTTTGCAAGCCAACTCGCCTCGGTACGCCAAAGCCCGTGAGTTAGGCGGGGTGAAAATTTTTGACGAGTCAAATATATTAACCCAACTCATTGTTTTGGCGGGTTTGACGGGTCAATCCGACGGATTGAGCCCATTTTGCCATCTCTAAAAAATTTCCACTCTTGTCCCATCTTCGGGACTTGTATTTATACACAAACCAAACTTATAATATTTTTATACGTGTCTTTCGATAGATACTAGTTAAATGCTCCAAATTTTGCCTTTCTTTACACTAGCGGCAAGCTGCCTTTTTATTTTTTTGGGATTAATGTTAAAATTGTGAATTGATATAAAATTATTGTTTATAGATATTAGATATATTAGATTATTATTATTTATTAATTTATCCTTTTTATTATGACTTCCATGTATATTTTTTTAACATGATCAAATTACATAAGGTGAGATTATATTATTTACTTTTGTACTTTTCTTACTCTAGCTTCTAACTATGTATAAAAGCTTTGTTACACATTGATTAGCATAAAAGCTTGATTGTGCAACGTAAAAAATAAAACTACAACTGAAGAACTGCGCATGGGTACGTGTAACAAAAGTGCAAAGTGGGAGAAGTGCGCGTGAGTGATAGAGCATGGAAGAAAAAACCATGGATGTGAGATAAGGGTTAGTGGATATAGCAGTTGTATTTTATAAAACTATTTTATAGATTTATTCTTTATAAATATTTTTTTTTGTTTATGATAATGATATTTGATAAGGACAAAATAGGAAAAAAAAATTATGACTAAGCAAGAAGCAGTTAAAATGTCACACCCCTTTATAGTAGTACTAGCAGTGTGACAGGCACTGTATTTTTTTTTTTTAAGGGTATTGATTTAAAATTATTCATACAACATGTAGAACTTCATTGGATAAGTAAATTTTGAATAATTATAATGATTAATATGAAAGTTTAATTGAGATATCTCGACAAAGATAAAACTTTCTGTTTTGTCAATCAATAGAAATAGGAAAAAGTAAAAAATTATGGTAAGTCCTTTATTATAATAGATAATTATTTGTGTGAATTGGTATTTTTCATCATTTCTATTGACTGATCAATGTATTTAAATTAAATTCTTAATATGAATGTTTTTTCATTTTGATCATCCAAAATTTATTTATTTAATAAAGTTTTATATGTTATATGAATAATTAACAATATATTAAAATTAAAAAATGCGGGTTGACAGCTACATTATTGTTTGTCAAACTGTTAGCATATATAAAAGTTGAATATTTTTCATAATATATTAAAATATAATTAGATGATAATATAAATAATTATACTAAAACTATATTTAAATTAAATTATTTCTTTTTTTATTAAAATTAAATTTAATAGTTGATATAGAATACTAAATTTTAACCACGTTTCTCCCTTAAATAAAAAAAAAAAAATCTTTGCATATTTCATGAGTATGGGATATTCAACTATGTTTGTAAGTATCGCAAAAGCCTTAAAAATGGATGTAAAAGAAGTAAAATTTAATTTTGATACATTGTCAATATAAAAAAAAATTTACATAAATATTTGATTATGTATTGTTATATCAATAAAAATATCTGTCATAACTACTTATTATCTTAAAAATCTTACAAATAGAAGTATATTATTGGATGATAGTATAAAACTTTTACATTGATAATATATCAAAATTAATCACAAAAAAATATTTTTAATATTTTCTAATATATTAAAGGAGTGATTTTATCCAACCGGTTCGTTACAGGAAGGGAAACAAATTAGAATAGAAGTAAATGAGAAACAACTCCTTCAAGTGCTCAGATGTTAGCTTGCTGACATACTGCCAATAAGATATAAATTATAGGAGAATATAATCAAAATAGGACTTAATTGATAAATAAAATTAATTTAATAAATCTCCATACTTTAACAAATTGACCATGTATAAGATATGCTTTTGGGAATAAGAGTCTTAATAGTAAAATAGATTTGATTCCACAATCTACACTAATAACAAATATAAAATGATCTAAGTTTAAATATATTTTTGATCCCTATAAAATTAGTGAATTTTGGTTTTAATTCCTAATTTTTTTTATTTTTCTTATTTTGATCTAAATATTTTAAAAATTTTCAATTTTAGTCCCTACTTAAATATGGGAAAGGTGACGTGACTATCCATTATTCATATTATTACTTAACAAAGGCAGGCTAACGATAGAAATTAAAACCAAAATTTTTCGAAAAATTTAGATGAAAACAAAAAAAAAAAATCTTAAGAACTAAGACCAAAATTTACTAATTTTATAAGAACTGAAAATATATTTAAGCCAATGATCTATTTTATTTTATTAAGATTTTTTTAAAATCATTAATATTCGGAATTTATAATCTATTAGACTATTAGTTTGTTTTGGAAAATCATGATATATAGATGTATAGCTAACGACCACACTTATGCAGGAAAAAAAAATGCAAAGCAGCAGACGAATCTCCCTATTGCAAAGCATAACCATATTTCTTGATCATGTATTTGTAAGTGAGCAGTTTGAAATTTGATGCAGTTGAGATAGAAATGAGTCTTACACATCTTTAATTGCTCTAACCTTAATCCATCATACTTTTGCTCAGAACTAACAATAATATTTTGTCCTGTCCAACTATTTTTAAATTTTATACAACAGGCCAAATAAAATTTTTGGCCTAAAATCAATAAAATCATTCCATAATTATATTGGCCTATGTTATATTCCTTCTCAAACAAAATAATACCTTCAAAAGTTTTCCAAGTTCAAACTGCGCACCTTACTTATTATTCTTCTTAAATGACACTTCTTTACTAAGGAGTGTGATACTATGACCAAGCTACCAATGACATTCGCTTTCTTGACCCTCCCTTCCCCACAATTATGATCAACATTCATTCATGATTGAACATAGTAAAAACCTTCCACTTCCAGCTCCTCATCCCCAAAATACCACTATCCTAGAAAATGGCTCAAACACTTTGTCCCAATCCATACGTGTGCCCTGCTACAATGTCCTCCAAGATGTGCCTCAAAACTTTTTCCAGATTGACATTTAATCTTGTAACAGCAAAGCAACAAATAAACACACACAAAAAGTAAAAACTAATTTAATACAATGCCATTTTCCTAACGATACTGAATATGAATAATAAAAAAGGTTAGAATTTCATAGGCCAAGTCAGGAAAACCTTTGGAGTGATATCATCATGCTTGTTGTCTTTGATATATAGTCGTCTTCAAAGAATCCTCGGACAATACTGATTTAGGTTGCTAATCCTTTGCCGCTCCCATTATCCACCTTTCTTTGGCAAGCTACTCATATTTGTTCACACAATCCAACTTCAAATGTTTTAAAGCATCCATAAAACGTGCCACATCAAGGTTTTACTTTCCAAAGATCAAGAGAACCAAACAATTTAGGCATAACCATAGTTAAAATATGACAAATCTAGGGAGAGATTCAATCTATTTCTGTATATTTGGATGCCAAACCATGACAATTAGAACCCATCAAAGACAAAGTTTATGTAATGTTTTGTCACAAAAAAAGTATGACTTAGTTTTTGCATGTAATATTGTTAAGAAGATAACAACACTTTTTGATATCAAAAGAATATGCATTTTCTTAGTTGTCTTGTCATCTTGCATAAAATAGAGTGAAAAGTACTTTGATTTGATATTGTAAAGATCGAATGAATAGAGATAGAGAGAGCACTTAAATGGTTTCAGGTGGGATGTTTTGTCCAAATTGACTGGAAAAGCAAGTGAATTTCTTGAGATCGGTTTCCATGTACTCAAGTACCAAGTAGAGCACCATCTTGCCTTCCTGGTTCTGTTTCACATCCATTAGCCTGTCATGTGAAATAAAAGATAAAGGAAAATAAAAGCCCAAACAATTTTCAGAGAGAAAGGAGCAGGTAAGGAAGAGTAAAGAAGAAGAGAATTGAAACCCAATGAAAAACGATGTAAAGTGAGAGTGGTGGGTTGTGTGGGATAGTGGAAACTACAAATAATAACCGCTAAAGGCAGCGAAACGTGGGGGTAAATTACCTGTAATTATATTTCTAGCCCCATTATAAATTGTTTGTCAAATTATTTATAAGGATAATAATGAGGAAAAAAAAGTTGGACACGAAATCGGAGGAACCCCCTTTATTTAGTGTACCTCTAAAGGCAGTGGAACATGGGGTAAATTTCCTATAATTACAATTCTAACCCCATTATAAATTGTTTGTCAAATTATTTATAAGAGTAATAATGAAAAAAAAAAAGTTGGACACGAAATCAGAGCAATTCCCTTTATTTAGTGTATAGATATAGATGTCATTAGTCGACTTGCCTTCTTGCTTTACAAGACCGCTCGTAACTACTGCCATGTGCTCCACGCTCGAACACCATTGTCAACTTATCAAATGAACAAATGTTCGTTCAACTATTAAAGTTTCGACCAATACCTTCGTTCTTCTTGAAGTGAGCCACTTCTCATATGAGCTATGTTGAAATCCGTGTCCGATCTTTCACGTTCAAACCGTGGACATCAACCCTATCCCCATCCACATTGTTGGAGGTTATGGTTCGGTCAAGCATTGAATGATCGAGCATCCTTTGGCGACATGTCCATCTCGTCGGACGTATCTCTTCATAAGTTGGAGAATTTCCCCAACAACATGAATAAGTCATATGAAACTTCTACATGAGAAAATCTAATCTTGTCAAAAATAGTATATGTAGCCGTTAATATTGTTAAAAAAATTGTTAACAATGATAATCATGATATGTAGCAGTTCACTTCGTAATTTGACAATGTGAATTGATAGTAGAGAGAAACTGCAATATGTCCAAGTACATCTCCCAGCGGACTGAAAGCAATACGCTCTTTCAACACAACCAATTCACTTAAAATTTGGAATGCTAATAATAGACATATTCAAAGAAAAATTATCTAAAAAATGAATATTACCCTTCATTGTACACATTGGCAATAAATATCAAGGCACAATAAAATTTGACTCTATGTTATACTAGAAATTCTTAAATGTTCTCAGAGTGAAAACTTTTACTCTATTTTATTTATAATTTGATATTTTAATTTTATAAGTCATTATCATTTCTCATTTTACTAATTTTTTTTTAATAAAATGACTAAATTGTCAAATTGAATATAAAATAAAGTAATTTTTTCCTTATTCTGATAACACGTAAAAATTTTTCATTCTCGTACGTACTCAACTTCCTCCAGCTTGCAAGGAGCAATGCCGGGATCCACCAAAATGGCATCCAAATCCTCCCATTGGCCCTTCAAGTGAGCCCTCAGGAGTGCAACAACCAAACCACCCACTGTCCTCCTCATATACTCCCTAGGAACCTCCCCATTCTTGCACATACACTTTGACAACATCCCCCCAACGATCCCGGGTATGTCATCATGCAACATGTCCATGTGACCATACTCTTTTGCAACAAAATGTGCACATGGGGGCTTGCACTCCCTGAAGAACTCCTCATTGTTCACCCCATCAGGTGCACACGGCACCATTGTGTACCTACTGGGCTCTGGGCCCAGCCAAGCCCAGTGCCAATCACGGCAGCGGGTATTCCCAAATTAAAGGGCCGATCGAGGCTCATTCGTGAGGATAGGAGGACATGTTCGGCAAATCTTGCACTTGCTTAGGCCTGCCACAGGGTCTATGCCTGTAAGCACTGAAAACTTGAGCTTAGTTTTAGCATAAACAAGTGCCACAGCAAATGCAGTTTTCCCACCCGTGCTGTGGCCTGCTAGAACGATGCTCTCCAATTTGGCTTCGACGTTTTCAGGAAGCCAAGGTTGAAGTCCCTCGGCTATCCAATCCACGACTGTCCCTGCACATTTAACTTCGCAGGATACAAACATAGGCATGCCAGCGCAAAACTAACACGTGAAATTAAAGGTCAGAAGCTAACGTTAGATGAATGCAAAAGCGGTTAAGATATGAGAAACAACAACCTTGGAGAAAACCAATTTTTTTTTATCAAAATATTGTGCTTGTTTATTTATCAATAATATTGATTGCTACCAATTACAATTCGATATTTTATATGAAGTTGTTTACTTGATTTTTAAGTCGACAAAACAAATCAAATCCACTTTTATCAGTGTGCTTCGCAGATCTCAATTCGGGGAATGTAAGCAGTTCCTCTGATGAGTTCTAATAAATTAAAGCATAAAAAATAAACAAATGATAAAACAGAAATTTAATGAAATTGAAATGACCAGAAATATCAACAATGACAATGTATTAACAACTAGAAATTGATACTGAATAGTAAAGAAACAAGCTAAAAAGATAACAAATGTAAAGAACTATTACTTGAGTTCCTCCATACTTTTGAGCATCAGTGTTAGTATCTTGACAGAGTGTATTTAGAGGTGATTATCAATTGTGCAAAAAAAGTCCTCCTTCTTCTTCGTAATTCGGCTATTTATAGTCTTCCTGATCCGCTGTAAGTTGGGGTCCATTATCCTCACGTCCGGAAATCCATTCTTCCAAGGTCTAATATCCCCTCATTCTGCCATCCATTACTTTGCAGCCACGTTACTTTCTCCATTATTTCATTCTCTCTTATCACGACATTCCCTTATCACATCTCAGGGTCATGTGTGGGCCCCTCTATACTTTTTAGAACCGATCCTATCTTGGATTGTCCTTTTACCTTTTTATCATTCACATTTTTATAATATTTTGATCTAGTCAAAATGTTTCCCCAATTATATTGTTCAAACTAAGCTTCTTAAAGTCTTCACGAGTTGATTTCGACTTTATATATTTTTCGACCCCTGAACATCTGATACTTTTCGACCCTCTACCTGTGGTCTTTAGGCTTCGACTCCCTTCCTTTGTCAAAAAGTTTTCATTGTGTGTTGCCACTTGTCTTCAACTCTTTTCATGTTGATACACTTTGGGTCGAATATATCTCGACCTCTTTCTTTTGTCTTCACCTATCAGAAGTATTAGAGTATAAATTATTTGCCGCGCGACTCTTAATTGTAAGTTATAGATTTCTAGAGCTCTCAATTTAAAAAACTACTATTAAAATCAAACAAAGTCTTGAAAGTCATGATTCTCTCAAACGGAATAGGCGGACTTGTAGCACTTATCTTGATCTATAATCAAGTTAATGATATATAGCAGGAGGAATTATCATGATGAGGAGAAAATTTCTTATATATAAAACCAATTTATATTCCTTAGTCTTTATTTCCTCTCTTCCTGTTTTAGTAATGGTGGAATGACAGGAAAACTCTCACTGGCAGAAATAGGATTAATGTTCATAATATAAGATAGTTTTTTGAAATCAACTTCCGTCAAGTAATTCAAATTAGTAATTCCTCTTAACTTTCATTTCACTATTAATTTTATGAGTTTAATTGGTATATACTAATTATCTACCAATAGAAATATGGGAAAGTGAAAAATCATGATAGACCTCTCATTATAATGAATGATTATTTGTAGGAGTTAATATTTTCTATTATTTCTATTGGCTTACATTATCAATGTATTTAAATTAAATTCTTATTTTATTATCTATTTATTAAATGCATGAAAATAAAGACATGTGATTTATATTACATGATAAATATTTTATTTTACATCAATTGATTTAAATAATTTAACACTTTTTTATTTTAAGTGAAGTTTTTATTAAATTTGAGTCTTATAAATAAAAAAATTAACATTGATAAAGTTTTATTAGTATTGTAGTCCATACAGACCTGATTTAAACAAAATTAGTTGAATTAGATTTCAAATATGGTGGTCTAAAAAAAAAAAAAGAGTAGAAATTATTTTTCTTCACCTTTAATTCTTTTTCTCTCCATGATTTCTGGTTTTCTTCTATTTTGAAAATGGATACGCAGCAGTCGTATGATTTGCGTTGCTTCATTCTAATGCACTAATCTTCTTTATTATAAGATGTAAGTGATTCTTATTATTTTATATTATTTAATAATTCTTGATATTTATAAATATTTTTTTTTTCAAAATCTTAAGTTAGGAGGTAAAGACACAAGAATAATTCTAGATCTAACATTTGAGTAAGAATTCATATTCTGAAATGCTTTTGATTATTTTAATATCTGAGAAAATAATAGATGATGGGAAATTTTCAGAACTGATATACCAGTTGAGGAGCAACAACTATGAATCCATGTGCAGCTATGTGGCCTAGCAGCTGTTAGGCCATAGCTTCGCATGGTATGCGCCTGGCACGGTGGGCGTGAAGACAAGCAATGGTTTTGGGGATGCATCAACGTTGCGCTTCTCCCAGTGGATATGTCCTTCTTCAAAAACATCTGTGGCCAATACCGGTTGAGCTCCTTGCTGCAACAACGCCATCACTATGAATTACCACACCACCAAAGCGTTTGCCTACGATATGAGGGAGGATTAAGAGGGAGAAGATATTGGACGCAGGACTACTACTGGATACAAAGCATGACGTACCAAATTGATTGTGAAATATGTGGCTGCAGTAATTATGATTTTGCAAGATATTTTGAGGAAAAAAAATATATATTTGAACATATTAATATTTGATAATTTCTATGGTACCCACTTAAATATAAGGGGTTTGGAACCCCTCTTATGTGGCTCAATTAAATTGACCATATATTTAATAGTTGTCCAATTTATTGCTTATATGGCAAATATTATCATCTTTATTTTTCAGGGTTTCAAAATTTTTAATTATAAAATTTAACCCAATAGATTTACTTAAAAATAAAAAATATTTTTATTAAACCCCTTTGAATCAATTGAATTATTTCAAAAACTATAAAAGATAAGAACCTTAATCCCTTTAAACACCTTAAGCACGGACCACCCCCACCCACCATTGCAATCTCCATTGAAGATGAAGAACGCAACCAACACCGTACACATTATTAAAGTGAGATTCTTACAACTTGGGTAGAGAGTGATTCCAAGTGAAATTCACTATACAATGCATGTCGCAAATGATAGTGGTTATGTAAATATTATTTAGACAAAATCCTAAATAAGTTTTGCAAGTCTCAACTCTTTGTCAAAGATACCGTGTCACCCACAAATTGCTAGTAGTTTTTTATTGCAAGACTTATGACTACCTCTATCATTATTTTAATTGAAAAGATAGCGTTACAACCAATGCAGCACTAAAACTTGCTTATATTGCTCTTTTAGCCAAATAAGAAAGTATCATCTAATGATGCTACCAATTCTATACTTGAGGTGAGACTGAAACCATGGGTGTCAGGGTGGTTGATGGTTGAGGTGAGTGGTAGGGTGGTCAAAGGCTGAGGTGTGATTACGGTTTTTCATAAAAAGAGCTAGGGTTCATTATGATTAATCCAAAGAAATTTCAATTAAAAGTATTTTTGACTTTTTTAGATAAATTTATTGGGGTTAATTTCATAATTAAAAAATTTGAAACCCTTAAAAAGAAAGATAATAGTGCTTGCCACATAGGCAATGAGTTAGACAATTATTAAATACATGGTCAAGTTTAATTGAGCCACTTAAGAGGTGTTTCAAGCCCTTTTAATTTGGATGAGTACCATAGAAACCACCTTAACATATTATTATTGGTGAAGTGATTGGGTAGTATGCATGAGTGCCACAAATGTATAAAAATAAAAAATAAAAAATAATAAATAATAAAATACCAATTTTGGTCTCTGATAAAAATTTTGGAGAACAAATTAGTCTTGCAAGATTTAAAGGTCCATGGATAATCCTTCACCATTCAAAAATAAGGACACATTAGTCTCTCCATATAAATCCATATTATTAAAAAATTTTGTATTGAGAGACTAATATGTTATCCTTTTTGAATGGTGAGAAACCATCCCGAGATCTTTAAATATTGAATAACTAGTTTGTCCCTCAAAATTTTTGTTAAGAAGCAAAATGGGTATTTTCTAAAAAAAAAATCATTATTGGTGGAGTCATGGTGTGAAATTTAGGCTTACACATTTACTTAATATGTAGCTTCCATTTCACGAGTACTAGTGTTAGAAAATAGATAGAAAGAAAATAAGAAAATTTTCTTTTTCTTACTTTATTGGAGAGAAAAGTGAGAAAAAATATATATAATCATAGTAAATGATTTGTTTGATGTTAATAAAATATAATGTAGTTTTACTAGTAAATAGTATATTGTAAACAAGAATAAGAGAGATTGTTATTTCTTTTCTTTCTCAACCTTGAGGGCAAGTTTGATATGTTACAACCTATATTAGTTAGTTAATAGTTATATCCATTAGTTATTTAGTTCATTATGTTCATTAATTAGTTACTGATAGCTATAAATAAGAGGATTGGCTCATTATAAATTGTTGTTAAATAATAAAATAAGTGAATTCTTGTAGAATTATTCTGGGGCTAGAAAACTAGACTTGAACATAGTTCTATTAGTAGTAGGATAAATAGAGATAAAATTGATATTTTAAATAAATTCTCTTTCTTTCATTAATTTTCTCTTCACTTGTGAAAAAAGAAAAGAAAAAGATTTTGGTAGATCTCATACCCACTTTTTTCTTTCGTCCATATTTTCTCTTTACATTGAAGCAATAAAAAACAATAAAATTATCTCATTTTCTTTTCCCTCAATCTATTTTTCTATCTCCTCATTTTCCCTTTAACCACACAATGGGTAAGTGTTGTCTCTTTTTTGACAATATTTGATCCTGGATGTTTTGGAAACAAAGTTTCGGATTGGTGTCAGCAAGTGGTGCATATTAAATTGAGGAGTAGATATCATATCGCATAAGATAATGGCGTTTAAATTTTCCTTTCTTATCCAACTTCCGTCTGACTTGAAGATGGTAAGAAAAATGGAAAAAAGCCAAAAGGCTCAAATTTTATGTTATCTCACTCTCCGTTTTGTCTGAATTGTATATACATACATACATCTATAAAAATATAAAAAAGTATTATAAAAATGTTTTTAAAAATTCAAACAAATGCACCTCAAATAAAAGGGAAAAAAAAGACAAAATGATGAATAATTATATTACTAAAGAAGCTGTTTTAGAATTTAGAAAAATAATAAAAATGGATAAACACCAACTACACTGCATAATTACATCTTCGGGATAATGACTAGGAAGAACGTCGTAATCTGAGATTTGTACGCTAGGGTCGTGTCGTAGTTAGGAGTGCAAACGGATTGGTTTGGATCAGATTTAAGTGAAAAATAAATTCGAATCGATCAAATTTAATTTGATCGATTTGATTTGAATTTTAAATTTTTTTTAACAAATCCGAACTAAATCAATTTGATTAAGACTGGGTTGGTTTAGTTCGAGTCATCGAATTGAAGTAAAAATAAAAAAATTATATTTTTTAAAAAAATTATTTTTATAACAACTAATAATAACAATAATGTAAAACTTGATTATGATATATCTAATAATGGTATAAATAAACAAATTTCTTAAATAAGTATTAACAAAAAGATAAAAGTGATTATATTATTAGAAATTTAAGTACATAACTTTAAAATATTAGAAATTAAAAAAAAAATAGTTGATCAAGTGATCGAATTGAGTGTTTAGATAATCGGATTGAAAAATCATAAATCTAAAATCAAACAAATAATAATTAATTTGGTTTAGTTTTACCTTAAAAATGAACTGATTATCCGAATCGATCCGAACCAATTCCATTATTATTGGTTCGGTTTGGTTTCACCTTAAAAATGAACCGATTATTCGAATCGATCCGAACCAATTCCATTGGTTTAATTTGGATCTTCAAGTTCGTTGGATCAATCCGATCCACTTATACCCTTAGTCGCAGTGTATAATGTGTGTAGTGCCGCCGATTGATGATTTATAATTTTTATAAAATCAGCACTTCCATTAAAAAAAAAAAAAAAACAAATGTGTGTAGTGCCATCTTTCGTTTTTCTTTACTAGGTTGAAGGTGATGTCCGTGGCTCCCGTCAATGAGGAAAACGAAAGGAGAGAAACAAACATATTGTACCGATTGAGCAATCATTTCAAGCAAGTTCTAAAAGAAATTCTAGTATATAAATAACTTAAGAAAATGTGCAATTAAGTAAGGAATATAACTCCAACAGGTCTAAACAATGGATGATGATGATAATAATAATAATAATAATGGGGCCATAGCGACAAACTCTTTCAGACTTGTGTTTGACAAATAATACTATCCAAATTTTTTTCTAAAAGTGAAAATTGTGCCCAGTTATTTGTAGTGCCTTGGGAATTACCCATCAATTTTACACTAAAGATAGTAATTAGATCTTATCTAATAGTGATAGTTTCAAATTTTAAAATTTTGATATTAGAAATAAAATTGAGTGAGAGTAAAAGTCTCATAGAAGATTTATCCTATAAATAATGCCTTTAACGTTTTGATTTAGGCATCTTCCAAAAGTGGGAGTGATCATATTCTATGGTTAATTTTTAAAAGCTATCCATATCATGTAATTTTTTATAAGGATGGATTATATTTTAGTTGTCTATAAGTTATGGATAGTGAAATATTTTAGAACTCCTTATAGAAGTCATTGATGTGGGGATAGATCAATTACTAATGGGCTGGTGGATGACAGAAGAATTGAGGATGTTTTAAGGGATTTGGGCCTTACTTAGAATGGGCCGAATAGCAACAACATAATTGCTAATGCTTATAAAGTATGGTCCAAAATTGGTGACAGCAATGAAGATATTGGGCCAAACACTTCTAAAAAAATTGAACCACTAGGATTCGAAACTAAGGAGAACAACCAAGAAGAAGCCCAATTATACACCCATGTCCCTAATTCTACCCCAGATACTCCTCCATTATACGTTGTTTGAAAAGCCATAAAATTGAATTGATTCAAGAAATTGAATTCAATTCCTTGGTTTGAAACCAATTAATACTATAAAATTAAAATCTGAATATAATTCAATTCTTTTAAAATATTTGAATATAAATCAGACCAAAACAGATCTGATTTACAATTCCTAATCTAGTGAATTTGATATTAGAAGGTGATGTGTCAAAAATATTTCTCAACTTTATATAATATTTCTCTCCTCTAATCTAGACACTTTTTCCCTTTTATTAATAAAGGGTAAAATACTTAAGATAAAGAATTCAATTCATTTTTATAAATATTCTAACAGTGTAAATGAATTCAATTTTATAATTTGCTAGTTTATTCAAAACATAAGAATTCAAATCATAACACAATTAAATTTAATTATTAATAAAATTGAATTCAATTTCATCTCATTTTATCATTCCAAACAAAGTGTTACTCTCCAATGAACCTAGCTATGCTAAGGGTGAATTCGAGAACAATGGTGAGTATGATGAAGCAGAAGCGACGTGGAAGGTGGGTAAATCCATTGGTCTCTCGGTTGAACAAGACAGTGATGTGATCCAAGCCATATATGAGGATCATAAGGAATGGAAGAATGGCAAGAGGAAAGGCAAAAAGAAGAGGCGTAGCAGAAGAAAGCAAGTACAAGATGAAGCAGGTGAGTCCAACTGTTCCATATGAAGCTGTTATATTGGAATGTTAGGGGTATAGGTTGGGGGAATAAATTTTGAGTAATTCAAAAATTAGTAAGAAAAAAGAGAGTGGGGCTTTTGGGTTTGGTTGAGATATAAAATCATAATGGTCTGATCAATTTGTTAAAAGATTGTGGAAACTTTGGTACTTGGCTGGCCGTGGGTTTGAGAGGTGAACAAAAACAAGCATGGGTTGCTTGTTTTTATGCAATAGTGTGGTCACTTTGGGAGTTAAGAGACAGAGTGATTTTCTAGGGTGCAAAGGTGTGCTGGAGCACTTTTATGATTGAGCTTAACTACAGATATAATTGGTAGATCTCAGCTTGGCGAAGGAGTATCTGATATGTAGTATCAGTTAATACTTGGTGTCTCTTTGTTGAGGTGCTTGTACTTTTCTGGCTATCATTTGATGTATTTTGTTACATTCTGTTCTGCACTTTGCTTCCCCTCCTAGGGCCAAGCCTCTTTCATTAATAAATATTGAAAAAAAGGAGTTGTGGATGTAAGTTAATGGGACCGAAATATGTTAAATTTTGTGTGTATTATCTCCTTTATATTTATTTTCTTCATGCATTACTACCTCTAGTGTGAGAGAGTTTGTTAGTGTATCTCTTTTGTTTCTGTTGCCTAACAAGCGATATCAAAGCCAATAGTTAGGGTCACTTGGTCTTAATTGAATATTGGAGGATTAGTAACTTTGTCCTTTAAAGTTGTTTGGTAGAGCGTTAGCAACTTTGTTTTTAAAAGTTGTCATATAAGAAGGAAGCAAAATTTTAAGTAGTGTTGGTGGAACTATGTATGGGGTCTCCTGTGTCGAAAGTCTTTCTGCCTAGTAATGTGGAGGGTTCCATGAGTAGTGACAGTATACGTAAATAGAACTTGTATCAAAAGTCTTCCTAGTAATGTGGAGGCCAAGTGATGTTTCTCGTGAGCAGTGGTGGTACAAGTCAACAGAGTGGATTTAGCTCTTATTTACACCATTAAGTACTCGGGAAATATAAAAATACTGTAAGAAGAATGTTTGTGGAGACAATTGTTGCAGTCAACTTTTGGCAGGACTTTGGCTTAAGGGGAGGATTTGTTAGGATTTAAGCCAAGTTCCCACATCAAGTGGGAGCAAAAGTCTCATAGAAGGTTTGACCTATAAATAAAGCCTTCTGCATTTTGGTTTAGGCATCCTACAAGAGTGAGAGTGATCATTCTATGGATGGTTTGTAATTTTAACTATGCAAAAGTTGTGGATAGTGAAAGATTTTGGAACTCCTTATAGAAATCATGGATATAAGTTGATAGATCGAACCATGTTAAATTTTGTGTGTGTTATCTCTTCTATATTTTTTTTCTTGCATTGTTATCTCTTGCGTGAGAGGGTTTGTTAGTGTATCTTTTCCGCTTCCACTGCCCAACACTAACTACTTATAAGTATTATGTCCAATTAATACTGAGTGATTTTAGCAATCAATTCATTGTAAGAACTCAGCTACAAGGTTTACGTAAAAAGAATTATAAGCTAAGATTAAATAATGGTTGAGCCTATTGGCACTCCTTTTTGCCTATCTATACATCCCATTAATATCATATAACTTTAATTTTCTAAATTATCCTTATCTAAATGAATTAATTTTATTAAAATTAAATTTTAATTAGTATATTGTTATTTATCTATTCACACTCCCATTTACTATCCATTACTTCTACATTTATTTTGCAAAAACTCTTCCCTTTACTCTATTGCATCACTCATCCCTCTAGTCTATAATATTAAATTTTTCTTTTTATCATATAGAGTCCTTAATTTATTCATATTTTTATACATATACAAAATTTCCAAAAAAAAAATGCAAATATTCATAATAATAATCATATAAAAACATTGGTTTTAAGTAAATGTTTATCATCAGAATATCTCCATAAAAATTTAACGTATATCAAATAATTAATGAAAATATATAATATTGTCTATAATAATATTTTGTATTTTTTATTGCTATTGGAAGGGAAATTTTTGAAAAGCATAATTGTCATAATCAATTAAAGAGTGGGCAAATTTTTTTAAACTTAAGAAGAAAATAAACTACAAGAAATTATGCACACAAATCAATATGATAACCTATTCTTAATTTTTATGAAGGCATATTGGGATGAATTAAAATAAGATAAGAACATATTAACTTTTGACATGCTTGCTTTTGTTTTCTTTTGATGTGACAAGTTTGTTATTATGAGTAGTATTATATACTTTTTATTCATTATTTGATATAATTTTTTTATTGATATACTTAAAGCTTATGTCTTTACATGACTATCATAAATATTTGCATATTATTTTTTTGAAAATTTTGAATAAATATAAAAAATAAATAAATTAATAGAACGGAGGGAAGAGTTATGTAATGGAATAGAAATTTTTTTTTATTAAAATAAATATGAGAATAATTAATATTAAATATGAGTGTAGATAAATAGATAATAATATACTTAATTGAATTTTTTTTAATAACATTAGTTCTTTTAATTGAGGATAGTTTAGGAAATTGAAGTTATAAATTAATAATGGAGAGTGTGGACAGACAAATGGAGTGTCAATAGCCCCACCCTTAAATAATTCATTCAAAAAACTATTGTGACATTTCTTAAAATGCTAATAAAATTAAAATTTTAAAATATAAGCATTAACAGCAAAAATAATCACAAAGTATATTGATGGAAACCTGATATTACTAAGGTGTATGTAGGGAGGAATCGGGCTGGAGCCAATGGATCAGTAAAGTTGAGGGAGAGTGTGGAAGTTAATTCATTCTTGTATAGGGGAGTGCGGAAAGGATTCAGGCAAAAAATTGAGTGGAATTGGGAGGTATAGAACTCCTTGAATTGTTCTTAGAGTATTCTTTCTTTTATCTCTTGTTTCTCTAGCTTGTTGTATACATGATTTTAGGCTAATTCTCCATTGAAATTTTAGCCCTATGTCAGTAATATACAACACACTTTCTCTACGTCTTTTGCCCTAATACCAGTTTCTATCATATACATTCATATGCCTACATATACATCTCCCATTGATGAAAGCAATACATTATAAGCGTGTTTGTTTTACAATTGAACCAAGGGAACACGATTTCACAGGCACGTTTGATGAAAGGAGAAGTAATGCTCCTCTCGCAAAAAACTCCTTGGAAAGCCAAATTGTATTATTTCTGCTGAGACAAATGTCAACCATATAAACCGTACTTTTAAGATAACCAATTCACCTGAGAATTGGAATGTTAATAATACACAAAGTTGAATTTATCTGAAAAATAACAATGCCTCCATTGCATAAATCGACAATAAACATCAAGACACAATAAAGGTTCTCTTTTTTTTTTTTTTTTGGGTCTTGAAGACACAATAAAGGTTGGCTTCAAGCTGTTACATACTCAACTGGACCTAGCTTGGCAGGAGCAAGATTAGGATCATTCAGAATGGCATCCAAATCCTCCCACTGGGCCTCCAAGTAAGCCCTCAAGAATGCAACAACCAACCCGCCCACTGTCCTCCTCATATACTCCCTAGGTCCCTCCCCATTCTTGCACAAACACTTGGACATAATCCCCCCAATGATCCCTGGAATGTCATCATCCAACATGTCCATGTGACCAAAATCTTTTGCAACAAAATGTGCACAAGGGGGCTTGCACTCCTTGAAGAACTCCTCATGGTTCACCCCATCAGGTGCACACGGCATTGGTGTGCAGCTGTTGGGCTCTGGGCCCAGCCCAGTGCCAATCACGGCAACGGGTATTGCTAAATTGAAGGAACGACGCTTTCCGGTGAGGATATGAGGATATGTTTGGCAAATCTTGCACCTACTGGGGCCTGCCACGGGGTCTATACCTATAGAAAAATATTATTTGAAATATAAATATACTATAAACATAGTATCTGAATGTATAAATTATATATTTATATAAGAGAGATGTTAGCATTCGGTGTTAAAAAATTATGTACGAACAATATAACTCATACCCATAAGCACTGAGAACTTGAGCTTGGTTTGAACGTACCCAAGTGCCACGGCAAACGCGGTTTTGCCACCCCTGCTGTGACCCGCTAGAACGATGCTGTCCAATTTGGGTTGAACGTTTTCAGGAAGCAAAGATTGAAGGTGCTCGGCTATCCAGTCCACGATTTTTCCCGCGAATTTAACTTCGCAGCGTCCTAACATAGGCGTGATGCTAGTGGAAAACTAACACGTGAAATTAGAAGGTCGGAAGCTAATGTTAGAAGGATGGAAAACACAGTTAAGGAAAATTGTTAAACCAACAACCAGCAGCAAGATACATATCTATGAAAAACAAAAATCTTGGAGAACCAACATTATCAATTTCTTTAATCAAAATTACTAGTGAGCATATTTATTTATCAATAATATTGATTGCTACCAATTAGAATTTGTTATTTTATATGAATAGTTGCAACCATAACAACAACAACAACAACAACAACAAGAAGCAAGTCTTATCCCACTAGATGAGGTTGATGACATGGATTATACTATTTCATAACGTTCCACTGTAAATCATATTTACCATTCATATGAATAGTTAGAGTAAAAATCATTCATTGACGCCTAATTATAAGTTGCAATCATCGTCAAAACCAATCATGATGTTAAAATTCACGACTCTCTCTAGAAGAATAGATGAAGTTAAAGGACTTACTTTGATCCATGATCAAGATGATGATAGTAAAATAAAGATCTTAATGAATAGAAAATTTCTCTTTAGAAATCATTTCTGTTCCCTAGATTTTTCCCCCCTTTCTTCTTGCTTTAACGACAGTGAAATAAGAAGAAAACTCTCAAAGGCAAGAGTAGGATGAGTGTTAGCATTCAATATAATCTTCAAATCAACTTTCATTAAGTTAGTGGTAACTCCTTTTAACGCCACATTCATTATTGGTAACTCCCTTTAACGTCACGTTTATTATTTATTTATGTGTTTATCAATCCACATTTTTTAAATTTAATACAAATATTTTAAGAATTATTTTTTAAAAATTAAAATTTAAACTAAAATAATAAATTCAAATATATAAGTAATAAATTTTTTAATTAACTTATAAAGTTAATATTTATTACATAATTATTTTTTATTTTTAAAAGTTTAGAAAGTGTTGGAAGGCACTGGATAGTCTTGAGTGTATTGATGAAAGTTATCGCATACAGGGTGGTGGGAGTATTGGGCAGAAGTTTAGTTTTACAATTTTATCCTTTTTTTCATTTGTATTTAGTTAATTATGTATGGTAAAAGTGGAAAAAAAATGGGGATAATCCCTTTTATTAATAACATAGATTTATTGAACTCATAAAAATAAAAACACATTATTTATACTACATGAGATATATTTCATTTTACATTAATTGATTCAAAGGGGTTCTACGTTTATATTATTTTAAGTAAAGTTTTATGTTCGAATATTATAAATAGTAATAAAAAAATTAGTGTAGATAGATTTTTATCATTACAATGATCAAACTTTAGTCGGAATATATTAGTTAAGTTCCAATGAATTCCAAATATGGTTATTCAAATTAAAAAAAAAAAAGCGCAGAAATTACTTTTCTCCAACTTTACTTCTTTTTTTCTATCCATGATTTTTAGTTTTATTTTATTTGAAAGGGATACACAATATTTGTATAAATTTCATCGCAGAAAAAAATTATATTAAGTTTTTTTATCTTTACTCTAATTCTCAAATCAAATAATAACAAATAAATTTTTTTTGACATAAGTGTATATTTTAACTTTTAAATTATTTATTTTAGGAAAAACATCTATATATCATTGTTTAATTTAAAAATTGAATGAAATAAACACAAGTAACTTTATGTAAAATTTGTTCTTTCATTAAAATTTTGTTCTCTCATTACTTCATTCTAATGCAGCGATCATATTTATTCTAAGATGTAATATTATTTTACATTATTTAAAAATTATTTATAGTTATAAATCTATTTTTTTGTCCAGAAAAGCTTAAGTAAGGAGGAGGTAAAGACACAAATAATTCTAGATCTAACATTTTACCATAGGTGGGCATATAAGAATTTGTACTCGGACATGCTTTTGATTATTCTTATATCTGAGAGAAATAGATGATGAGAAATTCACAGAGTAGATATATATATATATATATATATGTACCAGCTGAGGAGCAACAATTATGAATCCATGTGAAGCTATGTGGCCTAGGAGCTTAGAGTAGAAGGAGTTGCGAATGAAGTAGCCATGGCAGAACAATATGACAGGGTATGCACCGGGCACGGTGGGCGTGAACACCAACAAAGGTTTTGGGGATGCATCAACGTTGAGCTGCTTCAAATGGATATCTCCTTTTCGAAAAACATTTGTGGCCAATACCGGTTGAGCTCCTTCCTTCAACGATGCCATCACTATTAATTGTCACCCCCACCAAATTAAGCGTTTGCCTGTGGGGGAGAATTGAGAACGATGAGAATTGAGAGGGAGAAGATCTTAGAGGCAGGACTACGTACTATACTGTGGACAGAGCATAACAATGTACCAAAAGTTATCATGAATAATGTGGCTGCAATCATATAGCCTTTTTTTAACAAATCTTTTTTTAAAAAAAATGATGTTCGAATAGTAATTACGCTTGTCAGATATTTTGAAATGAGTGATGATTAAATTAGTACGAATTGAAATGTGAATTGTGTCGAAATAAACTGTTCGTACGCCCACTTTCTTGTCGTGTATATATATATATTATTTTAATTTTTGAAATTAAAAAATAATTTAATAACTAAAATTGTAAAATTTAATTTAAATTAATCCCTAAAAATATATTCATAAAAATTAAATTAAATCACTAAAAAATTTAATTTAAATATTTTTTTTTAATTTTAGAGACTAAGAGTCTGTTTGACAAATACTTTTAAAAATTATTTTTCATTTTTAAATATAAAAAATAGGAAAACCTGTTATTTTAAAAATAAAGTTATTAAACAGATTTTTTTATTATTTTGCTTTTCAAAATTGATTTTAAACTTGTTTCTTAAAACTGTTTTGAAAAATATAAAAACAAAAATAATTCTAAACAAATATTAAATTATTAATTTTTTTATTTAAAAAATTAAAATAAAATATATATATAATTTTAAAGGTCAAAATGTACCTTTACTTTTTTTTTTTTTTCCCTCACTTGATTTCCACTCGATCACTCAAGAATGTGAAATTTCTCGCATCTATCACTCAACTATGTCGAAGAAGTGGTGCTGTTATTCTTCTTGCTGGAAAATAATATCTCACTGGTTGAAATGACAATCATCGACAGCGTTTCAGTATTACGTATGGATTTTGTATTTACAAAATCTACGCAAAATAAACTCATACGATTTAATAGATCAACCAGAATCACAGGTGGCGCTCGCCACGATTTTCATGCGATTCATCAATGCAAATCGTAGACTCCCAAGACGATTTCAAGAATCGTGGTTGTATCACGTAAAATCGCGCAGACCTTCCCACAATTTCTAGCCTGATAGTTTTTTAAGTGCATAAAGTCTTGTAAGGATAATTGCTTACTATTTCTATTCATTTATAAATCGTTCCAACCTCACATGATTTACATGTAAACCCAAATTAGGATATTTTTGAAAAAAAAGATGAAATATGATATTTTCGTATTTAATTATTTTTTTTGTTTTATTTATGTGAAAAAGCCCCTAGATTTGTGAAAAATTTTCCGCACTGAACAACAGTGGTTTTGGAAATAAACATTTCCCGGAAATTAACGTTTCCGTATCGGTAGAGTTGTGGTGCGAGATTGGCTTACGCATCTACGTACAACGCAGCTTTCATCTACCAGGCTGCCAGCTGTGTCTGAGTAGTGCTTTTTTTATTTTTATTTTTTGTCTTTTGTGTTAGTCGGATAAAAATGGATTTTTTTTAAAGATATTAATTGAATAGTATTAATAGTGTAAAATTTTTTTATATTATCATTTAATCAAAATATTTTATTTGCATGATTATTCAAATAGTGAGTGATTATATCAAAAACTTTTATTGATATAACAATACCTAATTTGATATTTATATAAAAATTTTTTATATTGATAATATATTTAAATTAAATCTTTTTTAAATTACAAAATTTAACCATATATAAATTTTTATCATTAGACATAAAGGTTGGCGTCGGCTCTAGCCTAGAATTTACAAGGAAATTTAATTAATAATTAAAATTTATATATAATTAAATTATATAAAATTTTTACATAAAAATATTTAAAAGAAGGGATCTGTTAATATAAGTACAAGATTTGATATATTTATATTTTTAATAATTTTTTATAAAATATAATTAAAAAATATATTAAATAATTTTAAATTAATATTAAATTTTGTAAAGATAATCTATAATATATTAATTTTCAATCTAATTGTTAGTTTTGGGAACAAATTTTTCAATAAAAACTTATTTAATAATGTAAAAAATAAGTTTAATTTTATACTAATATAATGAGTTTAATCGGAGAGTATTGACCGTATAAAATTTTTTTACACTATCATTTAATTAAAATATTCTATTTGTATAACCATTCAAATAATGGATGGTTATATTAAAAATTTTTACTGATATAATAATATATAATTAAATATCTATATAAAAAAAATTTACACTAAAAATATATTTAAATTAAATCTTATAAATTGATCTCACCAAATATTTATTCTCAATTAGATCTGATGCGACTCAACTCCGTAGTTGGATTCCCTGATATAATTTTTTCTGGTTTGATGACTCTGATTCACGGGCTCCTCTCTCCTCTGAGATGGTGTCCTGAGCCTTGTTTATGTACTTATTTAAAAAAAAAAAGCTTTAAATGAACTTTAAATAAACAAATAAAGGGCGATTCTTTAATTGGTACTTTTCTCTTTTCTATGGGTATTAATGTCTTCTATAAATGAATAATTAATACTTGGATATGAACGAATTAGTTTGGATTATTTTCTTTTATATTTTATTATTTTTATGATCATTAACTCGTTAAGGGTAACTCTTAAAATAATAAAGGTTGGCGAAAAACCTGTTTATATATTTATTATAGTAATATTAACGTCTTAAGTTTAAAGAATTTAATTTAAATATATTGATAGTATAAAATAGTTTTATATTATCAGCCAATAGAAATAATAAAAAATGTCAACTCATATAAATAATTACCGATTATAATAAGAGACCCATTATAATTTCTTATTTTCCTCTATTTCTATTGGTTGATAATATAAAATTATTTTATACTATCAATACATATCAATTAAACTCAAATTTAAATATTATAAATATAAAAATTAGTAAATATGAGAGTTGTATTTAATAATGACTTGATCCGATTTAGTAAATCTACTACTTCTAATAAACTTGACTCATAACAAGAAAAGTTAATCCACATGTCATTTTTTTGCGAGCCTGCAGTTTATTTTTTATTTTTATATATTAAAAATTTAAATAAGTTCATAAATTAATTAGCAGTGATATGTTACCTTGATTCTCTCTTCTAATTAATCTCTTTAAATGATTATAAACTATTTATTTCTGTTTTAAATTATAATATTTTATTTTTTTAATCTGATTTTATTAATTTTTTAATTGTTAATTTCAATAAAGTGATTGAGTGAAATGCTAAATGATGATAAGTTAATATCTTAACGCTGCTAATTATGCTACTTTTTAAATTTTCAATATTTCTTATCATGATTAATGAAACTCTTGATTGCATGATTTTTGCTAATTGCAAATCACACTAACTGCATTATTTTCAATCACTCTTCTATTCCATGATTTTTGCTAGCCTATTATCTCGAAATATGGAAAGTTATTGCACCTATATTAGTCATTGCACGTTAATTGTTGTACATGATTTTGTGTAGAAGATTTAGTACCATGCATAGCCACAGGCTGTAAGGAACATTCAGCATTGCCCAAGACTACTGACTACTTCTTCTACTTCAGTATTTTTTTTTCTTTCCGTGTCCACATGTTTCTAACCATTGCTCTTTTTCATATTTGTTGCAAAAAAAATTTACGTGTTCTAATATATATATCTTTGTGTTCTTTGTTTTCAGGTTTTAATGGGTGTTGTCATAGACCATGCTGTACAAATAAATCCTGCAAAAGAGTCATGGTGTCTGCATATCTAGATTGTTCGATTGTGAAATATTCCTATCTTTCAACATAAATTGTTCAAATAACCATTTTTTTTTTCTTTTATTGTTTCTTTAGAGGAGTTATTTTATTATATTTTTGTATTTTTTTTTTCGCATGTTCAGTGACTGTTATAACATTAAGAAGATCTAGAGTTTGAAAATGGTTAGTTTCTTCAAAAAATCTCTGATCCTTTCTTATGCCCTTATCTTTTTTTATTTCTCCTTTGATCTCATATTATTTTTGAATTTCAATCTTTTTTTGGTCTCATTTATTCTTTCTTGCATAAATCTTATATTATTCCTTATTTCGTTCATGTTGTTTTAGCCATTACCACATTGCGTGCAGGATTCCTTTTGCCGTTGATAATCTTTGCCTCTTCCTTCCTACTTCTACCTTTCAATAGGTTTGTAGTTTTTTTTTTTTTTATTCCGTGATTACTTTTTGAATAATTTTCATTATCACCTTATCCTAAAATATTTGATATCTATTTTGTGTTCCATTTGCAGGCCCTATATTTTTTTTTATTATATCACAATATCATCTTTATGACTATAGTTTTTTAAATATAATGGACACTGTTATTCGATAATTTGACTATTCAGCATATATTCGTAATTAGAACTTAACAAACGCGGTAATGAAATATTTTTTTAGTATATGGTTCAACATATAATGAAATGTTTTCTTCAGCCTGTTTAGTTTCTTTTACACTATTAACAATTTCTGTTTGATAAATAGGAAGTTTGTCTAACAATTTCTTATCTTTTGTTTAGTAACTACATATTTGATCTTCTTTTTTTTTTTTGGATTTTTGCTAAATATTTTTATCGGGTGAGTTTGTTATCTTTAATGTATAGCTTTTTTTCCTTTTTTTTTTTAAAATGTTCAGTATGAAACAATTTAAGTAATCTAATGGATTTCTTTTTTTATGTCTATAACTGTTTTTAATATATGCCATTAATACTGCTCTTTCTAATGGTATTTTCCTTCTTCATTTGACCTTATCATTCTTTCTTGGTTTAATTTTATTATAGTAATTTTAATTTCTTTTTCTTATTCATAGCTTTAATAAATTTTTATATTGCTTTCTTCATGTATATAACACTAATTTAGTTATGCTTCTATCGGGTATATATGGCTAATATGCTAAGGTTTATATGACTTAATTTTTTTGAATATTTATGCGTTGCATCAAGAGACTTTTTATAGTATGCACAGTTTATGTAGACATGGCTATAATGCCATTTCGAAAGAGTCAAATATTAAAAAATTTGTATTATTTCGGCTTTATAGTGGCACTATAACTATATTAGATGACAGTGACAACTTATTCTAATATTAGTAGTAGGAAGAAGTCTTTTTTTATTAAATTGGAAAGATTAAGAATTAAATTTAGGATGTTGATTAATTGTAATGAAAATCACTCTAATATAATATAACTTTTTTTAATTGGCTGTCATATCTCATATTTCAAATATTATTCTTTAAATCAAATATTTGATTTAAAAGAAAGATAAAAAAAAAATCATTGATTGGTGATCTTATCACATATTTCAAATTTTAATCTTTAAACTAAAAGTCTAATTTAATTAAAAAATAAAAAAAGGGGGATTGAAAATCATATCTCATGTTTTAAATTTCAATTTCAATCTTTAAAATAAATATCGAATTTAATTATTTTTGGAAAAAAAAATCCATTGATTACTAATTTTTATTAAATTGGAAAGTATAAAAAATTAAATTTAGAATGTTGATTAATTATAACGAAAATCACTATAATGTAATAATGTAATTGTTTTTAATTGAATGTCATCATATCTCATATTTCAAATATCAATATTCAAAACAAATATTTGATTTAAAAAAAATTTAAAAATCAATTTGACTATGTTTTAATTTTTTTAAATTTGAAATTGAAATTCAATCAAATTTGAATATCTTTAATCAACAAATCTAATTTAATTTAGTGCATAACATATACCATGCTTAGATATAACTCAACATTTTAAATTGCTATTTTAAGAAAGACTATATGTAACTCAATGTTTCAAAATTTAAATAAAAGACTAAATTGACTAAATATTCAATTTATGACATAATTCATTAAATTTAGAATTAAATTACTATTTAATTATAATTAAAGTAAAACATGTACAACTAATTTATAGCCCAATTAAAATGGCAGAATTCGATTCAATTTTTAAAATAATTATTTAATCACTACCACTTGTACCAAATTATGTAACCCATTATGAAGGAAAAAAGATTGTCATCTTAATTTATACCTTCATGCAAATAAGAAGCCTCCAATGGAGAAAAATATTCCACATATATTTTAAAATTGGATTTAATTTTTTTAAATTCTATTTTAAATATTAATCTTTAAAACAAATATATGATTTAAAAGAAAAAAATTAAAAAATTGCTTTTAACATGCTTTAAATTTTATTTAATTTTAAAATTGACATTAAATCAAATCTGAACACTTTTGATTAAAAAATCTCAGTTAATTTAAAATCTTATTTAAGACAAGAATACTTGCATGCAAAAGAAATTATCTACAAATTTTTTTTTTTATAAATATTGAAATATTAAATAAGTGATACAAAACATATACATTACTTAGGTAGTGATTTATCTACCTTATAATTATTATTATTTTTTATTAAATTTAAATTCATAAATTATATTTATGTATATTATTAATCTTATAATAATTTTTTTGGGAAAACTCTTCAAAATCCCTTCAACTTTGGTTTATATGTATTTTAGTCCTCTTACTTTAGAAATATATAAATTATCCCTAAAACTTTTCAATATATGCACGTAATTGCAAATGGACCAAAGTTGAAGGATTATTAAGACTTTTTCCTTATTTTTACATCACTCCAATTATATATTTTCATCTTATAAATATATCTATTAGATTAAGTAGTTTAAGCTTCAATTAGCAATGTTATTTAATTTTTTATTAATAAAACTATCATGGATTTTACGTTTTGAGAAAGCATTAACAGAAAATTTTAGAAGGTCTTTACCATTTATGCTATAAATTTTTATTAAAATCTTATAGATATATCTATTAGATTTGATATTTTAGTATTAATAAACAATATTATTTATATTTTGATTAGCAAAAATATGATGGATATGATAACTTAAACAAGTAAGGTTGAAGAATTTTGTCATAACTTTTTTGATAGAATTAAGTTTTCATAATAATATAACATACTATTAATTCTTAGATAAATAAATGGACAATATCTATTTATTTCATCTAATTTCTCTCATAATTTTTGTCAAAGATTTTGACAAATTTATTCTGACCGAATAATATTGCTATAACAAAATAAAATTTTTAAATATGTATTATTATATATTTATCATAATAAATGTGTAATAACCCGTGCAATGCCAAGGTAAATACACTAGTTCCAAATATTAGTAATCTTATATATATATATATATATATATATATATATATATATATATATATATATATATATATATATATATATTTGTCATTTTTTGACGTGAAGATATATTTCTCATTGATTTAATTCAAAAGTATGTTATTCGTTTACTTTAGGAAATGATGAAAATTAAGCATATTCTTATTTATTACTTCACGTTAACATTTACTTTAAATTAACCTTATACGTCTCATTGGTGTGTCCATCGAGCATTATTAAATTTTGTTCGCAGATTGCTAGATATGCAGGGGAAAGATTTGCATAATCTGGAAGCATCACATGATTGTACTTTCAGGCTAATCATATAAGTATATTTTATATAGAACTTATCATTAATATATAATTTCATATAAAATATATTTATATAATTGATCGAAAACACAGTCATACGGTATTTTTGATCCGGGCAAGTATTTCTCAATATATGGTATGTGTAATGAAACTTTTTTCTTTTTACCGTCATAATCCAAATAATTAAAAATTCCACATAATGAAAGCTTGCTAGAAAATAGGAAACCAATCTTTGCCCATGTAATTTATACTATTACATAAAAGCTTTAAAGTACTTTAATTACCTCTTGATCGCAATTATATTTCTCATTTTATTTTTATCCACTTTTTTAAACTTCCTATAATAATTCCTCTAACTTTTCTTTTGTTGTTGAAATTTGTTTTATTTTTTCAAATAACTTTTTCTTTCTTAAATATTAAACCTTTACTTTTAAAAAATAAAAAATACAAATTGACATACATGCCTTACTTTCAAAAAATAAAAAATGCAAATTGACATATAATTGTGTGCTTGTCAATTTGCTAGTTTAGATAAATGCTTTAGAATTTTTTTTTTATGCGTTTTGATTTATGTAGTTAGCTTTTTTTTTTATATATAATTATAAAGTGCTTGACCCACACAAAAAAGGCGGAGCAAAGGTCGGAGCCTAGCAAGATACATAGGAGCAAAACAAACATAGAGATAACAACCAAAACAAAAACCACTAAAGATACACAACAACGCACCAAAGAAACCACTAACAAAACCACCAAGCCACAAAAGCAAAAGAAAATTGAGTTTGGGGATCAACAGCCACAAAAGTAGAACAAACAACAAAAGCCACCAAAAGCTTAACAAAAGAAGCACCACAACAGCAGGAGGAGCCACAAAAACCACAACCAAAAACTAGAATAACAATTTGCAAGCATACCTTACCAAAAGACTACCCGGCCTAAGCTATTTCTTATTGTTCTATTTGCTTCTTTTTAATTCTCCAATTGATTTGATCTTGTGCTTTCGCATAATGCATATACCTTAACAAGTGGTATTAGAACACTTATTTAATTGAGAATTTAAAGATGTCTACCGTTGCCAAATTTGACATCGAGAAGTTTGATGGCAAAATTAGCTTTTCTATTTGATGAGTTCAAATGAAGGATGCTCTTACCTAGAATGGGTTGAAGAAAGCTTTAGATGGGAAGTCAAAGAAATCGGCTTCTATGATTGATGGGCAATGGGATGAGTTTGATGAAAAGGCACTATTAACAATCCAACTTTGCTTGTCCAAGGAGGTTCTTCTCGAAGTAGCAAATGAAACTACCGTTGTGGCATTATGGCTAAAGTTGGAAACTTCATATATGACCAAAAGCCTCACAAACAAGCTTCAGCTCAAGGAGCACTTATATACAATCCGTATGGTTGTAGGTACTTCTATTCAATCTCATCTTGATGAGTTTAATTCTATTATTATGGATCTGGAAAACATGGATATTAAACTTGAAGATGAAGATAAAATTGTTTTGTTGGTTGTCTTTTTGCTTTCTACCTATAAACGCTTCAAAGAAATCATGTTGTATGATAAAAATGATACGTTATCCTTTGAAGATGTTAAATCTAACTTATTGTCCAAAGAAAAGTTTGATCTTGAAGTTCATTCTGAGGACAGGGGTGAAGGTTTGAGTATCAGAGGTAGAACTCAAGAAAAATGAAGTACCAATAATAAAAAGTTCGGGTCCACATCTAGGGGATGCAAATCCAACAAAACTTGTCACTACAACAAGAAATTAGGGCATGATATTTCTGATTGTTTTATATTGAAGAAAAAACAAGAAAAAAAGGAAAAACAAAACCTCTACAATCTGCTGAAGCTACTAATATTGAAAATAATTCGGACAGTGATGTTCTATTATTCGTTGTCACTTCTGATAAGAGGATTAAAACTAAATGGATTCCTAATTCTCGATGTACCTTTCATATGTGTCCTTATACGGAGTTGTTTGCCACTTTTGAACTTCTCGACAGTGGTGTTGTCTTGATGGGCAATGATGCCCAATGCAAGGTTGTTGGAATAGGTTCTATTCAAATCAAGACTCAAGATGGTGTTGTCAGGACTTTGACTAAAGTTCACTATATTCCTGACTTGAAATGGAACTTAATTTCTCTAGGTACCCCTGAGTCTCTTGGGTGCAAGTACTTAGCTAAAGGTGAGGTTCTAAAGGCATCAAAAGTTGCCCTTGTTTTGATGAAAGCTAACCAAATTAGTAGTTTATACGTCTTGCAAGGCTCTGTTGTGACAGGCTCAGCAGCTGTATCTTCTTCCTTGCCTAATGTGACGTCACTAAATTATGGCACATGCGTTTGGGCCATATGAGTGAAAAAGGCATGTACCTTCTGAGCAAGCAAGGTCATCTTGGTAAATATGGTATCGGTAAGTTGGAGTTTTGTAAACATTGTGTTTTTGGGAAACAAAAAAGAGCTAGTTTCTCTACTGCAACTCATCATACAAAAGGTATTCTTGATTATATTCACTCTAATCTTTGGGGTCCTTCTAAAGTTTCCTACCATGGAGGACACTACTATATGATGACTATCATTGATGATTTTTCTCGTAAGGTCTAGATTTATTTTTTGAGGTATAAAAGTAAGACGTTCCCCACTTTTAAGAAGTGAAAAACTCTTGTTGAAACCTAGACAAGGAAGAAAGTCAAGAAGCTCATAATGATAATGGATTAGAGTTCTATGAAGGTGACTTTAATGAGTTCTGTGCAAATCATGGTATTGCTAGACATAAAATGATTCCAGGTAAACCTTAACAAAATGGTGTTGCAAAATGAATGAATAGAACTATACTTGAGAGAGCTCATTGTATGCTCTCAAATGCTAGGTTATGGCATAGACATGATTTATGGGCCAAGGCAGCATCTACTGCGTGTTACTTGGTCAACCTTCTCCACATTCGTCACTTGATTTCAAAATTCCAGAAGAAATATGGTCAAGTAATCCTGTTGATTATTCTAATATGAGAATTTTTGGATGTCTTGCATATGCACATGTTAATGATGGTAAATTAGCTCTGAGAGTTGTTAAGTGCATATTTCTTGGTTATGCATCTAAGTCAAAGGGATATTATATATGGTGTTTTGATTTGAAGTCACGAAAACTAATTCTTAGTAGAGATATGGCTTTTTAATGAGGATGCATTATTATTTTCTGGAAAACAGTCTCTTAGTACAAGTAATTTGCAAGGTACTAGCGAGAAGGTGGAGTTGGAATTAAAGTCTACGGCTCCTAGTGTCAATATTTCATCTTCCTCCATAAATGAATTTAGTGTTGATGATCACGGTGATGATTGTGATCGTGATGCTAGTACCACCTCTCCTATACAGCCACAATAAGAAGATTATTCTATTGCTCGAGATAGACCAAGAAAACAGATATAAAGACCGGCAAGATTTGTTTTATTTAGATTATGGTGGTGATCTTGATCGAAGAAGATCTCTTTCTAGTTATATCTTTATTATCTATAATTGTGATATAAGTTCAAAAGCTACACTTCAACCTATTGTTGCATTGTCTATGACTAAAGCAGAATATGTTGCAGCAATAGAGGGTGTTAAGGAGGCTCTTTGGCTTTAACCTTTGGTCAATGAACATGGTCTAACACAAGATGTTCTTGTGGTGTTTTATGATAGCTAAAGTGCTATTCATTTGACCAAGAATAGTCGTTATCACGACAAGACCAAACACATTGATGTGAAACATCACGTTATCCGAGATATTGTTGCTGTTGGTAAGGTTGTGGCAAAAAAGGTTCACATGTTTGAGAATCCAGTAGATATGCTTACTAAGCCACTTCCAAATAATAAGTTTCAACATTGCTTAGAGTTAATTGGTTTCTACAGCACTTGAGTGCCCTTTGGGGTTTTATCTGGCAATAAGAAACTCGTCAAATTCGAGTCAAGGTGGAGATTATTGGGTGACTTTAATTCTCCTAATTTTCAGCCATTAAAATTAATGGTTAATGTTACTTTTAATTTTTTAGTCATACTTTCATTCAATGATCAAAAACTATTTTTATCTCTTATAAAAGGAGGCTGAACATTAGAATTTTTAATCAAACTCATTAGATAATTATAATTTCATTTTGAGAGAGTATTTTGCGAGAGAAATGTTTCTAACTTTTTTTTTTGTCATCATTAAACTTTTTGTTGTACTCTCTTTTTTATAATGGAATTATTTCTTATTATTCTATTTGCTTCTCTTTAATTCGTCAATTGACTTGATTCTATGCTTCCACATAATGCATATACCTTAACAGATTTAATCACTTTTGATTAGTAAACTTTGCGGGCAAAATGTAATCATACTTAAAAATAGAGGAAAGGTCTCTATAACAAACAATTCCAATGAAACAAGGCGACCAAGATTAGCAAGATGATCTCCACACGACTTCCCCACGTTAAGCAATCTTAACCAAGGTGATCCAAATTATGCATTTACGTTTATTCTGGCAAAATATTCGACAGCCCAGCCTTACGTTGTAATTTTAGTAACCACATGCTTACACGTTTGGCAACATCGTCCGCTCACGGGTCCACGCGTCAGTGTTGCCTGTGAGGCAACTTCTTTCCTCTCGCATAAGTGACACACAAGGACATACATGAAAGCATACGCATAAAATATAGAATAGAATTGAATTGAATTGAATTTTATATTATATTATCGTTGTCACTAATTCATTCAATAAGAAATGTACGTTAATATTTAATATTATATTATCCTATTATTTAAAATATAATATAATATGTTATAATATAAATATAAATATAAATATGTTTAATTATCTGTATTTTTAATTAAATTTATATAGTTTAAATTTTAGTAAATAATCATTTTAATAATGCTTATTTAACTTTTCTATATTTAAAATATATTAATCGTTTTCAAAATCATTAAGTACTGTTAAAATTAAAAGTCCTTTATTTTGTATTATTTAATACGTACAATTGTAACTATAATATTAAAAATATTATTAAATAGAAAATGTCTTACTTTAGAATTATTTAAATGAATTCGTAGTTGGTTGAGTGGACGCTTAAAAACCTTTGGTGTGACAATTAGAAAATTCTTATCCACCATTACTAGATTAATAAACCCAACCAACATTAAATGAAAATGTTATTAAAATATATCTTTACTCTTAAAAATGAGTACAATATTGAAATATAACCCGGCACATAAATTCAAAAAAAACTTTATTCTATCACCTTAATAGAACATTAATAAAAATTAACACTTAATTTGTCAAATAGGCATGATACTTGTTCTTTAAAGTAAATATCATATTCAAATTCTATAAATAGAAAAAGGGATTAATTTCCATATAATAGTGGTGTAAAATAATTACTGTTAAGCAATAGAATTTAAAGAAAAGGATAAATTATGAGGGGTAATTATTTATTATAATTTTTTATTTTATTTAAATTTTATTAATTGATAGTATATAATTATTTTATAATATTAGGATATAGATTTTAGAATTAAATTTAATTTTGATACATTATCAATATAAAAATATTTAATAGATATTCAATTATATATAATTATATCAACAAAGTATTTAATTTAATTATTAATTATTTTTACAAATAAAAATATATAATTAAGTAATACTATAAATTTTTTTTACATTTTTTAATATAAAACACTTAGCTCTCCCTTCGACTGCCAGCCAACTTACACGGTCGTTGGATTAAAACTTAAAAAACTCTTTAATCTTATCAAGTCCATAGAAAAAATTAACAGCGAGAGAGCATTGGAATTGTAATTGTAATTGTAAATATCTAAAAATATCCGACACGGAAAGGAGAAAAGAAACCGTAATTAGCAGAAATAACGTAAGAATAACAACATGGGAGGAGTGGCGGTGTGGGAAAGGCCGAGACAGTTGTGTATGTTACCCTTTCCCTCCCTTGACGGTTAAGAATCTCGCCTTTTCAGGACATGCAAACCGCTCTATCCTGTAACTAGTTATCATCTCGAAAAGCCAAAAGAAAAAAAGAAAAAGGGGTCGCGTGGGAAAGACAGAAGACGGAGAAAAGGAAGAACAGACGAACGAACATGCCCCGGAAAAGAGACGTAGAAAGCGGTGCCGCAGAGGGCGGTGGTGCTGTTGGTGGAGGTGGTGGAGGAGAGAGACCCCTCTACCCTATGATGCTGGAGAGCCCCCAGCTACGGTGGTCCTTCATACGCAAGGTGTACTCTATCATCACCTTCCAGTTGCTCGTCACCGTCGCCGTCGCCGCCGTCGTTGTCTTCGTTCGCCCCATTGCTCACTTCTTCGTTGGTTCCACCCCTGGCTTGGTTCTCTACATCGTCCTCATCCTAGTTCCTTTTATAAGTACGTTATGTCTCATCTTCTTCCTATTTGCATTCACTTTCGGTTATTATTACCTTCAAATGTTCATTTGTTTTTATATTATTTCTTTTTATTATGTTGCAGCGTTGTGCCCGCTTTACTATTATCACAAGAAACACCCCCTTAATTACTTCCTTCTCTTCATCTTCACCGTTACGTTAGCATTTGCCATTGGATTGACTTGTGCCTTTACTAGAGGTAAGCTTTCGAAAAAATCTCTCTTCTCCTTCCTCTCTATTTTTTATGTTTTATCATCATTTTCATAATGACAACTTATTTATTTTTTCATTTATTATTTGTTTTGTTTGGTTTAATTGTGGGATGAATTAGTCGACATATGAATAGAATATGTTTCATTTGTATGTTTGCCTACGATTTTTGACTGTGGTGAAAAAAGAAAGTCCATGTTATTTTGTCTTTAGTAGCCTGCAACTTTGGTTGGTTAGTTTCTTGAGACTTGAGTTATACTATTTGCTGAATTATAATTGAATTTCAAGTTGAGAAATGTTGAGGGGACTCACTTTTTGTGGGATATACCGATTTACCACTTATCTACCACCATTAGATGGGGTGTGGGCTCCACTTAGATTGAGTCCACACCCTATCCAATTATGGATGAGTGGTGAGTCGGCACGGTGTCCTACAAGATGTGAGTCCCTCTATCACTTCTCCTTCAAGTTAGGTGTGCGTTGTGCACTGCACAGTGCAGGGTGTCAGTGCTGTTTGTTATTACTTTTCGTTTTCTGTTAGTCAGTGCTCTTAGATTCTTTTTAGGTCAATGCTGCTGCTTCTCTTTTGCTTCTGACCCTATGCGTACAAGTAAAAAATAAAAGGAGACGGAATTTAATTATTTTGGCTATTGGAAAGTATTTTGTGAACGCTTGGTGTAAATGAAGGTGAATGCTGAAAAATATAGCGCATCTGGAGGCAGAATGAATTTAGTGTATGTTGATATGTTATGTGAAAGAGATGTTGAATTTGATGTTCAATCATGATATAAAAGTAATGGGATTGTTGGCTATGTGTGTAGCTATGCTTTGTGCAATGCAAAATGAAATAACAGTATAAATCAACTTGGGATTTCAATTGTCACAAGTTAGTGCTTTTCTCTCTTATGTTGGCTTGTGAAACTTTGTTTCTGCTAAGTTTCATTTTTCAGTGGTAATTTCCATTTTTCTTTCCTAATGAGGCTGGAAACTGGATACAGGGAAAGTTATTCTGGAAGCTGTCATATTGACTACTGTAGTGGTGATCAGCCTAACTATCTACACATTTTGGGCTGCAAGCAGAGGCCATGATTTCAGCTTTCTAGGCCCCTTCTTGTTTGGAGCTGTACTAGTTCTTATGGTCTTTGCCCTGATTCAGGTACTTTGGCCTTGAAACTTCTATGCTTGATCTGTATTAGGATTTCATTTCTATGCGCTGCTAGCGAAAATAAATTTTATACAGACATCCAATCATATATTGTTACATTAATAAAAATGATTGATTTAACCATCCACTATTTTAGAAGTCTGATAGATGGTAGTATATGATTGGATGATGGTGGAAAACTTTTTACATTATTAGTATATCGAAATTAATCTTGATCTATTATTAGGATACTTCAGGATACTAGGCTCTGTTGGTCATTTGTATTCTAATCTCATAGTATGTTCCTTCTCCTTGCAGATTCTGTATCCACTTGGTAAGTTGTCAGTGATGATCTATGGGTGCCTTGCCGCAATTATATTTTGTGGCTACATTGTATATGATACAGACAACCTCATCAAGAGGTTCTCCTATGATGACTACATCTGGGCTTCGGTCTCCTTGTATCTAGACATCGTCAACCTGTTCCTCTCTCTGCTCACTGTTTTTAGATCTGTTGATTGAGGATATAAATATAATTGCCGCAGCACGTATTCCTTGCCTTGGTACATATCTATAATTCCATGTTACTATCACGCTGCTGGTAAATAGTTGGTTCAAAACGATGGAATTTTGCACTGAGTTGTAAATACATATACGATTGATTGTCAACCTTGCTTCTGTCCTGCTCCATGTTATATGCTTGAACATATTCATAGAGTATGTTAAAAGAAATTCAATGTAATGGTATGCATTCATGTTTTGTACCATGTGTTATATTTTTTGATGGACTGGTATAATTCATGTCTAATGGACGTTAGTGTAATATAAGCTTGTGTTGAAATACGAATCCGTCATGATGAACATCGACCAGCATAGAAACTTTGGGAAGCCTCAATATTTTCATGATGGGTATTGGTGACTTGATTTCAGTCTTTAGTTGCCTACTCAGCAGATCAAACAGTTCTGTAGCTCGAATTTTGCACCTCATTTTATTCTTTGTTGAGTTGGCACCTGGCTGTGCCTCCATCACCACTTGATTCTTGGCTTTTCCTAGAAGGGAAAAGGGTCTTGCTTTACGCTGAGTTTTTTAAGTTTTGGTTTCATGGCCCCTTTGTTTCGCGTTTGGATTCTGTATGATATTCCATTTTCATGCGCACAAACTATCTCAAAGTCAAAACTAACTGTTTCAGAGGCAATTAAGACAAATTCTAGAGATGCAAATGAACATAGTTATGGCTTGTTATTAGACCATAAAGTGAATCAAAATAGCTGTTGCATAGAAATTATTGGGGATTTTCTTCGTTGTTGGCTACCTGCTATCAATTGTATTTTGTCTTTGAATATTCTTCCCATAGTTTACCCACTTGAATGCTATCCATGACAATGTATCACAATTGGCAACAGCAACGGTTCTTTGCTCTAGGGGACTTATACAGGCATAGTTGCCAAAAGAACAAAAAAATCCTACAATTTCGCAAATTCAGACAGTAGATGATATTTTCCTACTGAAGTTACAAATTCTACTTGAGTCCTTGCCATAGCTGATTGTTTGAGGTTAAACAAATCTGCAAAATACATATTAATACATATAATATAATATAATTTGGATTAAGTTCAGTAGTCAGCACTAGCTAGAGACTCTATTGGTTGTAACTAGTATCAGATGTGGAGTTCAACTGCCAAATCTGTTTTGTTTTTGTGCAACAATGGAGAGAAGCCTTGAAACCCCTTGAGTCCAGATATCATATTCCCTTTGATTTCTGCACTCAAACTCCACAATCCCCCTTGAGTCTGTCTTCAATCCAAAGTACCGTCGCTTTTCACCGTCATCAAACAGATGTCTTCCTGGCCATGCTGGTAAATCCGTGCACACATCTAGCACAACATCTGCAAGTTCAAGATCACAAAGTATTGAGCTTCTCTTGTTATGGTTAGGATCCCTATAGAAGCAAAAAAATCGTGTGAAGCTAATGGCAGCTTACTCTTTTTCTTCTTGGTAATGGTTCCTACAACATGTCTGCTCTTCATTTTCAGCATCACCTGAAATGTTTGGAAGCCATGTGATGAACTGACAGGTAGCCAATTCCATCTGCTATGAATTCTTAAAATGAAAAATTACCTGGCCTGTTCTATGTATATAAACAGAAACTATTTTCCAGTGAAGATCACCTGCAGTAACCATCAAAATGGAGTTCAAACTTTTTGCCAACCAAAGAAAGATTGAGTAGTGCTAATAGCTTCATTGGTAATTGACTTACCTTTGCGGGTGCGTTTGAGTAATTCACTGCCCCTAGCAAGTAGCTCTTGGCTGCAGACACCTAGAAAATTTTCTCCATTGAGAATCTCCCCACTATCACTGGTGCTGGTATTGTTGCTGTTATTAGTACCTTTACCACAAATTCCAATCCCCCCTATGCCTTTCTCTAGTGGTGTCACTGCAGCAATATTCCATACCTCCTTCAGTGCTCTTGCTTTCAAGGTTGCTGCCCCTCGTAGAGCTGCATACGAAGGACCACATACATCACACGCCAATAAGGAGACACAAAATAACACCAATAAATAGACAGGACTATTACTATCTCTCACTACCCATGCCAACACGACACATTTTATCCTCATGGTACAGGGAGACTGATTAACAATGAAACTATACTCTAGTCGGTTCTTCACAGTTGAATAAACTTAAACAGCCATTTCTGATGGTTAAGTCAATAACATTTTCATTTTACAAAGATCTTCCAAATATTGTTTTGTCAACCAGCTTGCGTTAAAAGTAGCGCCTAATGTTGTTATCTTCTTATCAAAATTGGCTAGTATTATTTGTACATCAAAATTAGATATCGAAAATGGACACTAAGGAGAGATACGCAAAGCCTTGGCCTCATCCTTCACCACCACTTTGTGGTGTCCACTCTTGACATTCAATTTTTAACGCACAAAGAACATTACTCCAACAAAATTTTTATCCATTGGTATAGGAAAATGATGCTTAATGAATGCAAAAGGCCTACCTGTCGCAGCTGCAGCGGTAAGAGTAGTGATATCATCATGAGAGCGAACATTCACAGCTGAGCTAACCACAGAAGCAAGGTGGTCTCGCTCAGCTCCCATTGCCTCAGCAGCCTCAACACACTGCGCTGCAACCAGTGTTGCTGCAGAGGCCACAGCCATGTCAGTCTTGGCCATCCTCTCATCCTTGTTGGGTGCAGATGAGGCAGCTGTTGCAGCCGCAATGGCAGCTACAGAAGCAGCCACTGCAGCCACTGAAATGGTAGCGTGCAGCTGAGCATTGTGGGTTCTCGTCTCTTCTTTCTTCTTTTCTCTTCTGTCCTTGAACCATCTCCCCACAGTCTTAGGCCCTGAGCAAGCCGTGCCATTGCCAATAGCAGCACTGGTCCTTCCACCATTGAATAACGGGTGAATGGAGTTGTTTGCCCGGAAAAACTGCAAATAGTCGAATACATTGATAAGGCCAAGCATTAGTTATTCTTTCTTTGGATTCTACATGGTAGAAATATACCAACTCTGAGTAATCTCAAATTCAACTCATTTTGTTGTTGTTGTTGTTTTAGTAGTAGTATTTCCATTTTAATATAAGTTTGTATCGTTGTACTTGTATTGATTTGAAAATTCTGTCAACCTTCATGTCAATAAAACATAGTCTGGAACTACTATCAGTATTCATGGTTGTCACTAGTCACTGGCATGTCCTTTTCTCACTGTATATGTTGGTGTTCATTGATTAGTTTCATCAATTTAGCAATGAGGAAAACCAGATAAAATTGAAGGCACAACGACAACACATCTTAGCCAGCTCTTTGCCAATGCAATCCCTCACGAGTTACACTATGACTCTCTTGCTGGGTTCTATGCAAAGTCAAATCAAACTTCTTTCCCTACTAATAAAAAAAAAAGATAAATTGAGAATGTTGTTTGCGTGAATGAGAAGATAAGGGAATCTCTTTGTCGTGTTGTGAAGCTATCAGTATCAGCAACAAACACGGCAAGTTGACTAGAATACACGTAACATTACTAAAGACCTTACACACTTAAGCATTTATGCTGGTCTCAATATCCAAAAGTTATCCCCGAAATGTAAATTTTGAAATGAGATTAAAGAAAAAAAGTCATTACCCTCTTCATCTTCCGAGCTCTAGCTCCCACTTTTCCTTTCTTTCACATTTCTTTTTATGTACATATAGTGGGGGAGATCAAGTTGACCCTAAGTTACTAACTCTCATGTCTCACCCCAAGAAATAAGCACAAGCCACTTATTTTTGTAGGTTTGAACAGACAAGCTAAGATAAGCTGTGTGCTATACGGCAGGTGAATCACCACCCTATTGGGGGCACACACGGGGCCCTCAAAGTTTGGTTGCAACATTTATTACATAATTTTTATTTTCTTTCGGCGGCTTTTAAGAGGATGGTATCCTTTCATCCGTTAAGCTTTATCAGAGCAGACAAAAGCAAACGCTGTATTTTCCAGATTAAAAGGAAAATGATAGTCCTAGTTCACTGGCTCAAATTCATGTATGTAACCATTTTATACCAAAAAAATTCATGTAATCACAACAGGGCATTAAAAAGTGACGTTGGCTGACCAAAATTTAGGCTCAACAATAAGTTTTAATGTTATAATAATCTAAAGATCATTACTGTTATTATAATTATATTGGTGTGATTTGATTGCCAAAACTTACTATTTATAACCTAATTTATTATCATCATTTTTTTGACTAGATAAATTTTTTTCAAAACAATTGAATAACCAAATTGAGAGTTTACTGCAGCAAAACTATTGCACCTGTGAGAAACCACTGTTCCAACTCGACCCTTGTGGCCCCACCTCAACACCGAAACAAAATGAAGCATGGTATTTGTATACTCTAAATTTTGGATATCTCAACATTTTCATTTTATTTTTTCTCTTTCCATCAATCATTTCACTCATTTCAATTTATTTTTTATAATTTTTTTTCTCTCTTTCCTCTCTGGGTGTCTAAAATTATTTACCTACTAAATGGTACAAAAAATATTTCTCAAACAAAATAAAATGTAAAAAAGGAGAGCAAAAGATACCTTAACAACATCGTCAAATTCATCTGAAGGTGAAATTGGTGGGCTATCTGTTCCGGTCAATGAACCACCACCGTTCAAAGGTGCCTCACTGCTGTGAGATAGTCTCCCCGAAGTTAATGGCGACACTTCCTGTCACATAACAAAACTATTTCATAACCCCATAATGAAAATAACATAGTTTAGAAAGACTCAAAACATTTTAACAACGTAACAAGTCACAGATATAGCACCTTACAGATAAAATGGACTAAATAAAAAGAACAAAAAGTGAAATAGTAGTGTGTCTACTTTGTTGTTAATTAAAGAGTAATGCATTATAATAGAGATTTAGTGTAAGTACCTCTCTTACGGACTGTGACATAATGCGCTCAAGGACAAGCTGCGATGTAGCGGAAGAAGCAAAAGAGAACTGGTTTTTGGACACAGTACTTGAGAGTGATGAGAACTCCTCAGAGTCGCCACCACCACCACCAGCTTCTTCGGGAATGGAAGTGGTAGAGGACCCATTTGCAGGCTTGGAGGAAGGAATGCAGGAAGGAGGAAGAGGTGGTTGATGAGGTGCAAGTGCTTTGGAGACCTCAAGAGCTGAGGCACTCCATGACCTCGACAGAAACTCCATTGGCACCCTGGGACTCTCCGGCAGGTGGGTGCCGCCGGCGGGCGGGTGGAACTCCGGCCGGCGACAGTTGATCGTGCACTTTGGTTCCATGTCAAGTGTGAAACTATTTTTGTGGGGTGGTCGGGTGGGCTTGAATGTTTACAGTGGTGGCAGCATGAAAGGTGTGTATATATAGTGGCATTTTTTTTTTTCCGGAAGAAAAATGATATTTCTACAATATTTTCTTTATGTTTTGAATCGGGTTATTTGGACAAATTATATTTGTTAATCAACTCATGATAATTTATGTGCAAATAAATAAGAAATTTATTATATAAATAAGAAATTGAGTAAATTTCTTAGATTTTATAATTATGTTTGTAAATTTTCTATTTAATTATGATCATGAGTTGATTGATAGATATAAAAATGTGGCTAAATAATATTTTTCTTATGTTTTTTCATACAACTTTTTTTAACAATAAAATATGATAAATATATTTTTTAATATGCATTTTTTCTTTTTCTTTTTTTCCTTCGAATGGGAAGGTATAAAATAATGATGTGTTTAAATGCTAATGGACTTCCTAAGGGAAGAGCCCTGGTCAGCAAATGATAAAGTGGCTTAAAGGGGTTAAGAAATGGTCAAAAACCATGTGATATGAAGTACTTTGTTGTTGTGAAGGATCCCTAGAAAAAAGTAAATGTTTGGTGTCTGATTTGTACTCTACAGCTATACATAGATGATAGGGAGTCACACAATAGTGCATTCACTAGTGGCTTTGCTGGCATCACTTAGATTTGTCTATTAAACAAAGTTAGAATTTCTAAGTACTAAAGTAGTACTAGTGAGTGGATAAGAATAGCGAAACTGAATTGGGAATCTCTTTTGACATTATTTGATCGAAATATGATCACTTTGGTATACCTATGCTAGGTACTGAATTTCTTTTAATCATTGTTCAACATATCATTGAGCTATAGTGACTGATTCACATGAAAATCGTAGAGGACTTTGAAGTATAATATTCAATAACGATCAAGAGAAAGGAATATAGTTGAATGTTGCATATATCCGCATCCCAAAGGAGCCACAGAAATCTTGGTCTAGAGCGGACATAATTATGAACAAGACAAAAAGATAATGCGGGACAGATAAATGATTTCAGCCATGTTTAGAGAATGCTATAATTGTAGTACTATAGGATTGATCTCAGTTAGATTATGTTCAAATCTTGATTTGTGAGACTATCTACTTAGGTCCATCAATTACAGCATTAAAAATATGATTCATTGTGCGTCCCTACTTGACGAGAAGGGCACAGAAGCCTTTGAAATGCCCAACTAGGATATATTAAAGCAAATTACTAAACCATTATTATTTACTTGAATTGACATGTAAGCATCATTTATGTCCATTGATATCATTGCTGTGTTTTATTAGCACTTGAACCATTCTAGAATAGTAACAGCGAAAGAGGTGAGGATTAAACTAAACAAGTTTTAATATACAATCTATGTTGTCACCGGCCCTAAGTCCACATAAACTTGTTCCTTGTTTGGTAAAATGAAGTTATTTTCTTCTACAACAACTTAAAACTATGTGGCTAGATTTACTTCAATTGAATATTAAAATATAGTTAGGAAAGCAGAAAGAAATGGGGTTGACACACGAGTTTCATCTTGCTATGTACTAATTTGTTTCGATTGAAAGAAAAATTCATCTCAGTCTAAGGTTAAAATATTGCTCCAAAATCATCAAACACTTGCGAAAAAAAAAACAATTACACGTAATCATTAACAGGAGAATTCAAAAATTAAACTTACTAAGTAGTAAGTACAATAATAATACATAAATGAGCCAATCCCATTAGCATCTTGTCATGTACTACATTAAGAAGTACAATAATACATTTTGGTCTTCCAACATGGCTCAGGCCTTGACCAAAGCGAAAAATGTTGTTCCCCATTCGCCCCCAGTTAAGCTAGGACCATTGGGGTAGATGCTGCGGCCCTGACATTACAACAGAGGAAAATGTCAGAGAGCCTATAAGGCTTTGGGGATGAGGTGTGGCTGTGAGTGATGGTGTTCGTTCTTGTTGTAGGAGTTGGCAACGTCTAAGGCCGACATGTTAGGAAGTCCAAACAAGCCATAGCAGAACCATTTTTCTCCACAGCATTGGACACAAAAGCTGAGTTCCAGAAGGGGACCGGTGCTAAAATGCGCGTGCCTACAGACGACAGCAACCTGCTCCTGCTTTTTCAATCTTTCAGCCACTTAGTAATGGTTTATGATCACAAACTCAATACAATCAAGTTATTTTATTTGTACATTAAATTGAGCATAAGAATGGATATTTACAAGAAAGTAAAAAACAAAATTTTAATTCTATCCATTATTACAGGTTATGTTATGTCTTTTGTATATTATAAGTGTCCATTTTTATTTCTAAATAACATTATTCTCTTATCATCTCATAATTTTTCTGAACAAAGAAGCAAAAGGGTGTGTGAAACAACAGCCTCGGCTTTTCGGTTTGGAAGTATTTTGTTCTGTCCTTCATAACTACTGACAAAAGTTATAAGCTTTATTCCTTTTGCCTCATTTTCTCAATGATAATTGCTCCCTTTAGATTTCAACCGCGATTCAAATGTGCTTTGTTGTTATTTTCAAGAGAAAGATCTTTTCAATTTTCCCTCGAATGAGTTAACTTTTTCTAAGTCAGTTTTTGCTACTCTTTTGGACCACTAAGGAATGAGAAAAGCGAGACCTACTACTACCTAATGGCAACTTTCATTGCACAAAAAAGTATATAAAACATCTTTTTTTATTCTTTTCCAATTTTTTTCTACCCCAACCCTTCCTTTGTTTTCTTTATTTGCTTAGTGCTTTCTTTTTCCTTTATTTACCATAGAAAGAACACCTCCCCATGCAAATTTGCAAAACCTCTACGCACATTTGTTTCTACTTTCCAGGTCAGTTGCGCAACATGCTATTTAAAGCCAAACTATTCAAAGCGTGAAAGGAATATATCATCAACAAGGAAAGACACTTAAATGTGATAGTAATGTAATAATATGGGTTATGTAGCTATAATAGATGTATGTAATGCTACTCTAATTGATGTGTGCAGGTTGACGGTTTAAGCCAAATTCAGCTGTGTGTGAATGAAGGACAACATGGAGACTCGAACCTAACGTTCCCCGACAAATCTCCTGACACAAAACCAAGTATTATGAGCGCAAAGAAGCCAAAAGAGAAAAGGAATAAAATGCACGTCGATTCTTTATGGGCTAGCCTCCGGAAAGAAAAAGCATTGTTACTTGTGTATTAATATTATATATTATGATAACGTCAGAGTGCATTTTATTCCTAAATAGATGCTATGGGAACAAAAATGAAGATCGCTTGCACATGAATTAGACAGCGTAATCAACCTTTAATCAAGTATAAAACAGACGAGGCTAGGGATAAAGGAAAAGGTTCAATTTTAATACATTGTCTGATATTGATATTATCTATATATATTTTTAGATAAAATTTAATTATATTCACACCTGTTTAAAAAGTAAAACTTTTATAAATGATATGTTTAATTAGAGAGAAAAAAAATATACAGGTTGAGAGAAGTGTTGAGAGTCAGAACATGTTTTGATTCATTGAGCATTTAAAGATATTTCCACATTGAGCAAAGGTTAGAATCAGATATAAATAAAAGGCTAATTAGGTAAGTTAACCATCCTTTACCAAATTTCTCTTTTAGGTTATAGATAAAAGAAAATGGGAATTAAGAATAGTTCTCCAATAACTTACAGTTATAATGCCATCAAAGTTGTGACCATTATATTCTTTTAACTGAAATGCAGAGTGTCTCCTCAATTGTCTAGGGTTGAGCCGAGATTCCCTTTCGAGACTATAATCTCAGCAGATTCTCCATTTAAATGATGAGAAATTGTCAGGAGGGGCCTTCCAAAAGGACAATTTTCTTGTTGGGATCATAAATATCTGCAAAGATGCATGCCCAATTGGAGTTGGTGATGGACATATTTTCGTTATTCCTTACTCATAACATGATGCTTGAAATGGATCCCTTTTTCTGCTTGTCGCTGAATAAGATGGAAAAAGAAAGATGGAGAGCTATTCGTTTTAGAACAGTGAATATGCCATAATTTTCAAGATTATTAAATTACATAATTTCAACATCTTGAATTCCATCACATAGCATGTAAATTATAATATGCAATTTTTAACCATTGGATATATCTCCATAAATCCCTTGGAAAATATAAGCTCAGTTAGGGTGCGTTTGGTTTGTGAAAATATTTCCTATTTTTATTTTTTGAAAAGAATTTTCAATTTTAAATTTTTTGAATTCAGAAAATGCATTTGGTTTATAAAAATAGATTCTGTTTCCAAAAAGTGAAAATAATAAAAATATGTTTGATTTGTTTGTTTTATAAAATATAATTTTCAAAATCAAATTTGAGATAATAAAATTATATTTGTTATTAAATAATAAAAATGATATATATTTGATTTGTATATTTTATTTATTTACTAAAAGTATTTATTAAAATAATTAATAACTCTATAAAATATTAAGATTAAGAATAAAATAAATTATTTACTTTTAAGTTATTTTATTATTATTATCAATTATTATATTTTGATTGATATATATATATATATATATTTAAATACTATAGTTAGTATTGTTTTATTATATACACTATTAATGTAAAAATATTTTATATAGACATTCAATTATATATTACCATATTAACAAAAGCGTTTGACTTAATCACTTACTATTTTAAGAATCTTACAAATAGAAGCATCTAGTGCCTTTTTTTTTTCCCCTTTATTTTGTCTTTTTTCTTTTCCTTTTGAAACAAATTAAATAATTGGCAAAAATAATATATATATAAATATTTAAATACTATAGTTAGTATTGTTTTATTATATACACTATTAATATAAAAATATTTTATATAGACATTCAATTATATATTACCATATTAACAAAAGCGTTTGACTTAATCACCTACTATTTTAAGAATTTTACAAATAGAAGCATCTAGTACCTTTTTTTTTCCCCTTTATTTTGTCTTTTTTCTTTTCCTTTTGAAACAAATTAAATAATTGGCAAAAATAAAAAAAATGGACTGGGAGGGTTTGAACCCTCAACGTCAAGTTCATATGCTGCACATTAGCCAATTGCGCTGCCAATTCATTTTTGGTTGTTTTGTCCTTTTATTTCCTTTTGTCCCTTTGAAAAAAATAAATGATTGACAAAAATAATAGAACTAGGGTGATAGAGGTTCGAACCCGCTTCACGGATCTTTCAAGTGCAGCATGCAACCAACTGCGCTGCCAACTCGCGCATATAGTGTCTCGTCATTAATAATATATAACAAGATTTGTGCAAAAATGCGTTCAAATAAAAAATAATATCCTCACAAAGAATCGAACGCGGCTCATGGAGGACGAAAAGAAGAGAGTTTCACTTATTTAACACAATGCCACCGCATTTCTATAGGAAATATTTTCAATAATCAAGTATAGAAAGATGAAAACGTGAATTTGGCATTTTCAAATTTTCACTCATTTTATGAAATATTTTTTGGAAATATTTTCAAAACAATTCCAACAAACATATTTTCACTCTTTTTTTCTGTTTTTACTGAAAAGAGAAATAGAAAATGACAAACCAAACACCACCTTAGTTTTTGGAAAGTATTTTTTATTTTACATGCTAAAAATTGCTATTTTTCAGTTAAGATTGTGACATTACCTGTCATTTTATATGTTATTTAACATAATAACTTAAATAAAAATTTATCTAAGTATAGTATTAAATATTAAATATAATTAATAACTTAAGAGATCAAAATAAGTAAATTAAAATATATAAGGATTAAAATGAATGTAAAACTAAAATAAAAGGACAAAAATTATTTAAACTTTATTATTGTTATTATTATTATTATTATTATTATTATTATTATTATTTATCAATAAAATTTCAGAATATGTCGGAAATCATTCGAACATTTGTCTTTTTGGGTCAATACATTCGGACCTTGTTTCTTTGGTCAATTCTTGAGGTTGACGATCGGCCAAAGAAAGCCTTGGAAGAGAACATGACAATAACTACGGGCCTCCATGGTTGAATTTTGTTTCTATTTGTGCGCCCAATGATTCGTGTGTTTAGCTTTCTTAGGCGTCCAATCAACGCACCAAATGGCCCATATTATTTTTTCTTCTTCTTTCATTTTTAGTTTTTATATATTTAAATTTTTACCCTCAATCGTTGCAGCTCAACATGTCTTACAGAATACTAGCCAAATTGACCTACAATAAAAGCATTGCTGAGAGAGGCAAGCTTAGTATTAGAACGGAACAAGATTAAAGGGTATGAGGATATTAATCAAGGAAAAAAAGGAGAGAGCCAACAATGGGTGCTATTGTGTATAGAATCATAATCTTTTGGCTTTATTTTTTATATACTAGCAACAAATTTAAAGTTTCATACCAAATAATGTGATGATAATTTAACCAGTATCAAATGATTTTTTGACAATCATAATTTGTCTCGTAATTTTGTGATTATATATGAAGTTTTTTTAATTTAAAATTATTTTGAACCAAATATATAACCAACTTAAAAGAACCAAGGAGAGTGATGAGTGAGAGCAATGGGAGTGAGCCGCAGGGGGGAGGAGGAAGCAACTCAAGCAAGAAGGGGGAGAAAAGAACATCGTTCAAGGATAAGGTTTTAGGAGGTGCACCTTTGCCTCCACTAGAGCTCCCTGAGGATCTTCTTGAGTGCCAACTGGCATTAGTGGTGCATTTAGAGGAAGATAGTGGAATTCCTAGGGTTTAGTTTGATAACTCTATGTTGGACAAGTTAGCTTTACCCTAAAAGGACACTCTAGGGATCAAACTCCTCAGTAGAAACATGAGCTATCCATTTATGAAAGAGAAGTTAAAGTACCTGTGGAGGCTAAAAGGTGGCTATGATGTTATGTCTACAGGATTTTAGTATTTTTTGGTGAAGTTCGATTTAGCAGATGATAGAGAGAAGGTGATGGTTAGGGGTCCGTTGATGATCCGGGATCAATATCTTGCAGTCAAGCAATGGTCAACAAAGCTTCATGTATGTTGGCCACCCAATGAAAGCGGATGTCACAACGAAATCAACAGAGAGAGGGAGGATCGTGAGGCTTGTGTAGAGATTGACCTAGCTATACCAGCGACAAGGAAGGTCTAGGTGGAAAATTAGTTGTTCACAATAGATTGAGAGTTCACACCTAATACATGGGTTATGTGATCGATATGCTCATCTTGCTAGAGACTATGTTCTGAAGAAGGTGGTGTCAAAAAATCATGTCTCCGTTTCGACGGTGGAGAGAGAAAGTTCTAATATTGGCATGGGAGTACAAAAATCAAGGGATTTTATAATGATATGGTTAATTTGAATTCAAATCCCTCAACTGCATCAAAAGAGATAGTGAAAAATAAGGAGTGGATTGAAATGGAAAATAAAAAGAAGTCAAAGGCTTTTATGAAGGGGAGAAAGATAAATAAAGGGAAAGAATAAGGTGGGGATTTAGATGAATGGTACTTAGGGCCCACCAAACTAAAACACCCATGCAGAAACACAACTTTTGGAAATCAAAACCATGTGATGGTATTGGTTTGCATGAGAAATAGTTGCACCCAACCGCAATATTCGACGAGAGGAGAACTCCTCAACCGGTGGTTTATAGTGCGGTGAAGCCTTCTGGAATCATCAAGAGGTGCGAATAGTGTGAGTCCAGAAACCCATGGTGGTCTGTATTTCACCAAGGAGCAAGAAGAAGAGCATGCAACATGAAAGTATGGAGAAAGCTCATATGGAGGATGCTAAGGAAGATGCCAAAGGTGTGGCTAAGGTTGGAGGGGTGCCCATCGAACTTGATAAAGGTGAGACCTCTACAGAAACTCTTAAACCTCTAGAGGTGGAAACAAGTATGGAGAATGGGATAAAGAACGTGATAGAAGGAGAGAGGACGGCAGAGACATAGATGTGGCATTGATATTGTTCGTCTTTTAGTATTTAGATATGATGGCTATGTCTATTTTTATTTAGAATATAAGGGAGCAGTTAATGTGAGGAGGAGAAAACGGATAAAAGAAATTGTTAAGAAGCATAAGTTGAATGTTATAATTCTTGTTTAGGCCCATTCTGCATTCTTAAGGGTAGAGAAGTTCTGGACATGCTTGGGCTATTTTGCTATTGCAGTAGAAGATGCGATTGGCCAAGCTAGGGGCATTTGGGTTTTGACCCTTGATAAATCTATTGTGTGTCAGGTAATTAACGTAATAACTCAAGCCGTTTCCTTCGCGGTTAATAAGGTAGGAGGAAGTGGTTTTGTAGAGCATTGTATGCTAGATTGATTCCTACTATTCGAGTGTCTTTGTGAGAGCATTTAAAATAATTGTTTCGAAGGATGGATGGTCCTTGCCTTGTAATAGGTGATTTTAATGAAATTATCCTAGATTTGGAGATGAAAGAAGGGGTGTTTGTTTCAAGTAGAGCTAGGCTTTTGTAAGATTATTTTGATGATTGTGGATTGGCTTATTTGAAGATGGTGGGCAGCAAGTTTACTTGGCAATGTAGTATATATGGTCAATCTACTATTTAGAAAAAAGTGGATAGAGTTGTGGTTGATGTAGAGTGAAGATTTTTGTTTCCTGAAGCACTTGTGGAGGTGTTGCCTTGCATATATTCGGATCATAATCCTATCTTGTTGAGATGTGAGGGTTTTCCTATTCATAATGGTCCTGGGCCTTTCTGTTTTGAGGCAACATGGGTGTTGCATTAGGATTATGCTCAACTTGTGTCCACTACTTGGCATCGGGGCTCTCCTGGTGTGATTAGTTGCCTCCATTTTGTGCAGGAGGACTTTATATCTTTCAACCATGAGGTTTTTGGGGATATTTTCTAGTGGACAAGATTGTTAGAAGCCAGAAGTGTAGATATCTAAATATCTTTGGAAACTATGGACTCAGCAAATCTGGGGAGGTTGGAAAGAGAGTTGCTAGAAGAATATCAACAGGCTCTTAGCCAAGAAGAGATTCTGTGGTTTCAAAAGTCTAGAGAGTAGTGGGTTTGGTTTGGTGATAGAAACATTTCATTTTTCGTGCCCAAACTTTGACTAGGAGAAAAAGGAGCAGAGTGGAAGGTTTACATATCGCTGGAGATGTGTGGTGCATTGACGGGGAATTACTCAAGTAAGAAGCTCTTAGTTTCTTCAGGAGACTCTTTGTCTCTTCTAAACCATTGCCTCAATGTCAGGAAACGCTTCTGCATACTACTCAACTTAATGAGTTTGTTAAGGAGGCTTTGTGATGTGTCTAAGGAGGAGGTGTGGGATGCGTTGGAATTCATGAAAGCTTTTAAGATGCCTGGGCCTGATGGGTTTCAACCATTATTTTTTAAACAATTTTGGAATATGTTGGGGGATAATGTTTGGAGGCTAATCAAGGAGGCATTTTGCTCAGAGAGGTTTGATGAAAGGTTAGTTGAGACGATGATTGTTTTGATCCCTAAGGTGGAGATGCCTTTGAGGATGGCTCAGTTTTGCCCAATAAGCCTTTGTAATGTAGTTTATAAGCTCATTACTAAGATTTTAGTGAATAGACTATATCCTTTATTGTAGAACTTTATTGGGCTGCTACAGAACAGTTTTATTCCTGGCCAAAGTACAACAAATAACGTGGTTATTGCTTGGGAAATCCTCCATCATATTCATAAGTCGAAGAGTTAAAAAAGGATAATGATGTTGAAGATTGACCTCCATAAGGCTTATGACAGTGTAGAATGGAGTTTTCTTGACAAAACTTTGGCAGGTTTTGGCTTTTCTAAGGTTATCAAATGATTGATTGTGTTTTGTGTCTCCTCTTCAGTGCTTTCAATTGTGTAGAATGGAGCCTGGCTTGAGAACTTTTCCCTAAATAGGGGACTAAGACAGGGAAATCCAATGTCACCTTACTTCTTTATTTTGTTTATGGAACAACTATCTCTTATGATATCAAAAAAGGTGGATAAGGGGGAGTGGAAGTTGATATGTATTACAAGAAGTGGGAATGGCATTTCACATCTTTTATTCGTAGATGACATTTTGCAGTTTTCTGAAGCAAAATCTTCCCAAATGTGTGTTATCTTGGAGGTGTTAAAGGAGTTTGAAAGGGTTTCTAGGAATGTGGATAAATCGAAAGCCATGGTCTCCTGAGGGGTGAATAGGAGTGTCAGTGAGCAGATAGCTTTAGTATCTTCCATTTCTTTTGTTAGCAATCTTAGAAAGTATTTAGGGGTGTCATTGACCTAAAGGAGAGTTAGAAAAGAGGATTTCAATTTTCTGGCTGACAAGTTGAACAGTGAGCTTACTGGTTGGAAAGCAAAATTATTGAATAGGGTGGGTAGTGACATTAGCAACGGCAGTGCTCAAAGCTTTATCAATGTACAATATGCAAACTAGTTAGGTGCCTCAACAGGTGTGTGATGAGATTGATATTATCTCAAGGCTATTTGTGTGGAATCAAGGTAGAAGCTGAGGTCTGAATCTTGTCAACTGGGAAATGGTGACTAAACCACAATCTTTGGGTGGACTAGGCATTAGAGGAGCAAGACTAATAAGTGTGACTTTATTTGGAAAACTTGTATGGGAGGTTACGGGGCCAAATCCAAAGTTGTGGGCTGTACTATTGAGACAAAAATATGGTCCAAAGCTGGATATTTTATCTCCAACTTTTTAAGGAAGAGATTTGCAAACCTAGAATGCTATGGTTTGTGCATGGCATATTTTGCAACCAGGCTTTAAACTAAGTTTGGGTTATAGGGAGTCTTCTTTTTGGTTCGGTCAATGGCACCTAGAGGGCCCACTCCACAATTTTGTCCCTTATGGCTATATTTCGGACTCCTCTTTGAGAGTTTGTGACGTCTGGAAGGAGGGGATGTAGTTATTCTCTTGCTTGGCAACACTAGAGAGGGAAGAGGTGGAATTAAAGCTTAGAAACTACTTTGTTTGGCTACATGAAACGGTGGAGGATAGTCTAGTGTGGATGGAAGGTTTATCTGGCTCTTATTCAATGGCTGTAGGGTATGCTTGGCTGATTAAAAATTCTCTCTATAGTAACATGATGCATGGTTTGCCAACTGATTGGAAATGGGTGTTGAAACTCCAACTTCCGAGAAGAGTAAAGTCATGGTTTGGCTCTCAATTCATAATGCTTTGCCAACCAAGAATTTGCACTTTAGAAGAGGATTAGTAGTGGATGGTATCTGCCCTCGGTGCTTGGTCGATATCAAGATCTCGTTGCTTTGCTAAAGGGATTGTGAGAAAGCAAGGAATGTGTGGGGCAGGTTTGGTGATCAAATAGGTGTTGATTGGGAGATTAGAGATCCAAAAACATGGTTGAAACAAATGTCCATTGGAATGAATGGTTCACCATTTTGTGTAGCTTTGTGGTGGATTTGGAGATCTAGAAATATTGAAGTGTTTGACCAGGAAGCTTCGATTAGAATATGGTTGAGAGGTCTCAGCATCAAGTTACTCTGTGGCTGGTTTGATAGGAGTGGCCTAGGATGGGGTCAGTGAAATTCAATGTTGATGGAAGCTCAAGGGGAAACCTGGGGAATGCGGGATTTGGGGGTTTGCTTAGAGGTGATGATGGGCATTGGATTTTTGGTTTCAAGGGGTACGTGGTTGTTGCAAATAACCTTCTTCCAGAACTCATGGCACTTTGCATTAGGCTAAGATTGGTTTGGGAGAGAGGTTTAAAATATGTGGAGTGCAAATCTGGCTCAATGGAGATGATTAGGCTAATATATGTGGATGAGATCAATCATGTGTATAGAAGTGTGGTGGCTGAGATTAAGGAATGGCTGCAAAAGGACTGGAGAGTGACTATATCGCATGTTCTCAAAGAAGCTAATGCATATGCTGATTTTTTGGCTAAAGAAAGAGCTCGAGATGAGATGTTCTTGTGCTGTTTGCAGGATCCTCCCTATGATCTTCTTCCTCTGCTTCGGGAAGACTACATAGTGACTTTCTTTGTGAGACCTTAGCCTTTTCGTTTATTTTCTAATGTACCCAAAAAAAAAAAAATCCTTAGAAGTGGTCTAATGATAAATGATTTGGGTAATATGCATGAGGTCAAGGGTTCAAACTTTATTACCACTAATGTATCAAAAAAATATATGCAATTATTTGTTATAGCCAAAAAAATATGCAATTAATTATCAAAATAAATTATATGTTTAATTACCTTATCTTCGAGGGGCATCAAATAATAACTAATTCTTGATGGTAGCAACCAGCAAGAATCTCAATTTGGATTTTGACTCCTCTAATGATGTAAATATCAACGTAACAAATAGTACTCCTTTAATTATCTTGTCTTGATTTTTCGTACACCTTTCACACTAAAGAGTAGACAGCTCCATCCACAATGGCACCACGACCACCGCATGTCTACCAGTGAGTAGTGACCATCTGTCCGAGCTAAGGATCGATGTGTTGGTCAGATTACAATAAACATAGAGAATTGTAGTAAGAATTCAAAGGGCTACCATAAAATGTTCCATTCCATACGGCAAAACAAATAATTTACGACCGGCAGGAACAACAACTGGATACACCAAACATATACCTGGTACAGTGTGCAAGCATCTCGTGGGAAATGCCAATGCCAATAATAAAAGCCACTCTTCATGTTCTATTGCCAAATATACAACTACATCAATTTACACTATCCGATGGCAATGATCGTATAAGTGCATGAGAAAACCTTTAGACCACAGTTTCTTTGAAGCTCTTAGCCAACCAAATAGCTGTTTCCCTTGGAGAAACCTTCTCAGGCCCAAATGGTTTCAACAACACCCCAAGCTCTTCAAACCTTTGTTGTTGTAGTAGCCTTGCACTGAACTCTAGCAGCCCTTCCAATGCCTCTGCACGTTGCTGGTAAGACGAGGTGTCGAATCGACGCTTGTGATGCAACAACTCAGCAGAGGATGAATGGCTTGAAACACAAGCTTTTACATGCTTATTAGAGCATTCACTTCCCTTCGTACCATGAGCACCATGATAAGCATCATTGGCACTGGCATGGACAGTAACTTTGTCCACAACCTGGATTGTGCATTTGTCCTTTGTGATTGGGCACTCAGCACTGCCAAATGATGTTGATGATGGTCCATGGACAGGGAAGAAATGGTCCTCACATGAGGCCAAAGGGAACTCTGCAATCTTGTCGATTCGCGGCGCATTGACAGAAACATCAGGAGAGTCCACACTTTGGAGGAGACCAACATTGGCTCCATAAGGGGTTGTTTTGGACTTGGCTCTAGTAGGCAGTGGAATGGATGCTCTACGGGTTGGTGGGGAGAACTTTCCGGATAGTGGATGATACACTGGAAGCTGAAATGAAATGATAAGCAGATGGAGAAATTCAGTAAATAGCCTGATTCTCTAGTAACATACGAACTCTCTTCACTAATTCAAACATTGCGCACCTCACCATCAATTAAGCTCTATTGGAAATTAATGCAAAATAATTATCTAATGCAATTTGACATATGATCCAGTCATCAACATCACAAGATGATATTGCTAATATAGGAACTAAACACATTCACACGTGCATGCAACATGCACACCGAGCCTAAATGTATCATATGACATAAATACAAAAATAATAGCCACTATTCAGGAAAAGATAACTAAATTTTGCGTCTTAAAAACTATATAGAATTATGATCTGAAGATGACATAAATACGTAATTATCAACTTCCATGACTAGGGAATAGGTTGAGAAGTTAATTGTAACAGTTTAGAATGAGTTCAATTCATTTTACCTTTCATTATTTCTTCCGTGGCAACAATCGAGAATTGGAACTATTAAGTCGTGTAGAGCATAAACTTACCGAACCACGCTTTGAATCAACATGTGATATCTTTGATGGTGTCATTGTCTGACCTCTGGGGGTGACAGAATCTTTAGCTGTTCTCAATCTTGGGGTCCTCTCAACAGCTGAGGGCTTTATGGCTTTTGAATTGTTAGCATTATATTTGTCATCGACACAGCCAACAGATAGTTCATACAGCTTCTCTTTTGAATAAGTGGATGATCCATGTGCTCTTTGAGAAGAATACTGAGAACCTTGCTCAGTTCCGGAAATGCTAGGATTCAAGGCCCTGTCATTGCTTAATGACAAGCATTTATCTTGGCCAGAAAGAGAAGAAACAGATTCTGGCTCTATAAATCGAGTTCTCCTTACATAGTTTGGCTCAGGCCATTGGAATGGAAAAGTACTTCTTCTGGGGCTATTTAGTTTTAGGTGAATTTTAAGAATGTAAGGCTGGAGATGTGGATGATTCAGTAACTCAGCAGCCTGTCAAAACAAACTTAGGTTAAATTTTCCGCCAAGATAAAGTTAGCCAATGGACAATGCCAAGCAGAGTTTGCATAGACTAGTACAAGGATGGTAAAAGAATGAAAAACACTTCAGCAAACAATCAAATTTGCAGATATAACAATGCATAAACGTATTATGAACATTTGCTTTAAGTTTACACTTAAGGTTGCTTCATAAAACAAAATTGAGAGTTGAACTCATAAAAGCCGAATATAAAGAAGAGATAAAAACGTACAGTTGGCCTAAGCTCTGGGTTTTTCCGCAGCATACTTTTGACAAGCCCTCGGCTGAAAGAAGAGATGTATATATCACAATAAGTTACACGAATCATGCAACTAAGTGAGTTCCATAAATTATTAAGTTGGAAATATTATCATTGTTCAAAGGTCAAATAATTGGATGAGGAATTGAGGAACAATGGCTGTATCAATCTCCAGGGGTATATAAGGAGTTAAATAGAGTAGGATTTCTCACTGTTAAACAAGAGAGTTATCATTTCAAGATGTAAACTGGTAAACCACATCCCACAATACCAACAACCGTAAAAAAAAAAAAAAAAAAAAAAAGAAAAAACAATCCCATGACTGAACTACATGCCATCCTTCTAGTTCTGTCATAATGAAGGGTAATATTATGTGAATCCAATAATAGGGAAAGATGCTCTGATGTTTTGAATGACAGAATTGACAATTAACATAGATCTATCGGAAAGATGCTCTGATGTTTTGAATGACAGAATTGACAATTAACATAGATCTATCTTTCGCTGGAAGTGGACTTAAATTTCCAATTCCACAATAGTTTTAGAAGCCAATCAGGGAGGATATAAAATCTAATGGTAGGTCTGATAAATTATGAATGCATTAGAGGGTCATTACATATCTGATCAATATTTGCATGTATGCATGCTTACATAAACCAGCCATTGATGTTATTCAAATTCTGTACGTATAGGCACCCCCACCACTAACATACAGATAGATAAAACTGGTGAAAACGGATAATGTTTCTAAACAACTTAATATTGTAAGGAAACAGAGGACTCACAAAGCACTAGAATACATAGTTGGCAGTGGAGCCACTATAGACTTGTTTATTTTGTTAATCAATGCTTGTATATCCTGCTCAGATGAAGACAACCAATATATAATCAATGATTTTATGTTATGCTCCAAACTATAGAAATGTGAAATTTTCAAAGTTAATAAGCCATCATATGTGAATGAAAAGCAAATGCTTTACAAAATAATATAAATCCGCACCAAATATCACCATGAATGCCTAAATCCAACAACAAAATATTCAGTTTCAAACGGATTATTGTACCCCCAGTAAATTCCCCTACTTAGGGTGTGTTTGGTTGGGGAGTAAAATTAGAAAATTCATAGGGTAAAATTCCCAATAAATTCATAATTGCACATAAATCTAATTCATGGAAAATTTTTGCCCTATTTTTAACCCTATACCAAACACACCCTTAAAATTAAAAAGTTCTGTGATAACATTTCAGTTAGGGAATAATTGTGAATAACTGCCAGCGTAGGATAGTAACTCACGAAAGCTTTAAAAGCTGGTTTTTGAGCAGCCATTTCATAAATACAGCACCCTGTCGATTGCAATTAAAGCAATATTGTAAAAGGGGAAATAAAAAAGGTAATTAAGATTAGGAAATCTCAGGAGAACAAAAGAAATCTATACTACCCAAAGACCAGATATCTGACTTAGAACCATAGGGTATATCAGCAAGAAGCTCTGGACACATATAACTTGGAGTCCCCACGACCTAAGTTTAGAGCAAGAACACACTGTAACTTATCAAGCAATAGATGTGCTGAAAAAGTGAAGAAAAACAGTATTATGGAAATATCACTCACTGAGGAAGCAAGATCATCTGATGTCAACATTTTAGCAAGACCAAAGTCACCTGCATCGAACATGCATAACATAATAATAGCAAACTACAAAACAAGGCACAAGTTGGAGACATCTAAACTTGAATAACATTCATGAAGTATAAGAGCGGTGTGAGAATAGAATGAGGAAGGCCATTTACCTAGACGTATATCTTGATCTTTTGCCAAGAATATATTTGAACACTGAAATAGATGTGGAGAAAACATCAACAAAAAGCTGGTCCTCAAAGTTATCTGATATGTTAGCCACAAAAAATCTACTGTTATTGAACTTAAAAGAATTCCTTTACCTTGACGTCTCGATGAAGAATATGATTTGCATGCAAGTAATCAAGTGCCATCAGCAGTTGAACAAGCCACTTACAAAGTTTCTGTATGCAAGAGTTTATAGATATCAATTACTTGATATAGTTCTGAAGAGCTAGGAAATAGGAACGAAAATTATCCATCAGGCTCAGATAGAAAAATAGTTGATGCAAGAGTGACCGACCTCTTCAGGAAAAGGAACACCATTAGCCTTTTTTATAGCTGCAGCCCTGTAGAACAAAGGCAAACTATTAAAAGACTACATAATTGGCAAGTAAAAGATGACAATGTCTTAATAAATGCTCTGACTACATCAAATACTTGATTGAGTTCAGCGATGATTCATGACTTACATATCTCCTCCTTCACAATAGCCAATGACGATACATACAAAACAACCCTGGAAGCGAAGATACCAGCTTGCCAATTTCAGTGTCATAAATCAGTCAAAATTATATACGCATATGACAAGTTATAAAAGAGTTTCTGCAGCTAGAAGCTCCATTAGCATGATGACAGAATAAGCATTCATAAACAGACAAGTAAAGAACAAATCACAAAAATTTGAAGAGTCCAGATAAATCATTTTTGTCAAAACTTGAAACAAAACTTTAGACTCCCTCGCTCTTAGACTCTTGGTAAATCCAGCAAACAGAAGCAACGGAACATGAAAAAGCAACAGAATTAGAAGGTTCTGATTGAAGAAAAGACTGACCCTTTCTACCCAGGAATCCTTATACTCCACAATAAATGGGTTTTGAACTCTAGATATGAGCTCCATCTGCAAAACAAGTAACCAACAAAACATCTTATTATCTAATAAATTAGAAAGACAACGTAAGTATCACCTTCAGATTTTAAGTATATGAACGAAGAAGTAGAAAAAATTTTATTCGAAATGTTGCATTAAATTTCATATGAAAAATTGACAAAAATGAACAAAACATATGCATAAAATTCTCAAGGTGCAAAATACCTGGCAAAACAAGATAAAGAAAATGTACAAGAATGAATGATTCATTTTCATTCATCACATCAGACAGCTATTTGTGAACTTGATTCACTTTTCCTCTTATATCTGAACAGCAGGGAGTAAAAAGGAGAGTGGATTACCTCCTGATGGGCAGACCTACGGATTCTGTCAGTCTGGCGAGCAAGGCGGATCTTCTTGAGGACATACCTAAAATGTAACAATATGACATAAATAAATAAGACACACCATATGATATAACAGCTTATCAGTATAGCTCAAGGCATAAGTTAGCATATAGTACTTAACAATTTAACTTTCAAAAGGATATATATATATATAATATCGTAATTCTCATATCACACTTGAACATAGAGATTGGAATGACCCTTACTTTTTCTTTTCATGCTTGTGCCTTACAAGAAGTGCAGAACCAAAGGCACCTTTGCCAATCTGCTCTAAAATTTCATACTGATCCATTTGAACTAAAATCACTTAACCTCCTACTACCATTGATAGAGCGACATCCCTGGAAATATTAGCAAAATTAAGTTCATCAAAAAGTAATAATAACAGATGCACACAGAGTGTAACATAATTCATTGCCGCAACTAATATGGTGAAGCTATTTACAACAACAATAATGATAATCAGAACAATATAATGCAGAAAATTTTCTTGGTAGCCCTACCCACACATGTTGTGGCAACATGCTTTACAAATCCCACTCCAGGTAATAATTTTACCTAACTGAGTGACAGACTTGCCAGAGAAATTTAAAAACAGAAAATTATTATATATATATATGGAACAAAGGCCAGCAAATGAGCTTCATGGAGAAAGCCAATTATATATAATTTTTCAAGTCATCCCATAATTACAAATAATATGGTCAACAAGCTGCTAAATTTGACCGAGAATTGATCAACAATAACGAAATAAACTGTTGAGACATCATTTGTATATGTGTTAGTTTTAAGGTGATGAGAATTGAAGGAATTCCCAGTAGTAACATACACATGCAGAGGAAAGAGGCAGCAAGCAAACCCACAACGTAACTGACAACTAAACAAAAAGAGCAGAAATTCGCAAAGAACCTGAATTCATGATAACACAATTTGGCAAAGTTACGGAGAAATTCCTAGTTGCAGTTCTGAGGACTGTGCAGACGCACCACACTGCCACTGGCCACTGCTAGTTAATATTATAGCAATATAATATATACTATAAGTTTATAACAGCATACCATATAATATATAGTATGTATCTTATAATATTTTAAAATTTAAATTGAAGCAATCATTGTTAGAAAGAGAGAGAGCGCCAAAACAAAAGAGGATTGAAGAAGAAGAAGGATTAGAGTGAACGCAAAAGCGACGTGCAAAATCAAATTATCATGAAAACGGAGAGACAAAGACTCGAACGTGTAAAAAAGCGTATTCCCGGAAAAGAACGGTACTGAAGCACAAATAAAAGTGCACGGGTGGCGTAACATATAACGTACCCGATTACACCTTTTTCTTTTTTTTTTATTGTTTTTTTTGTGTTTGGGGGGGGGGGGGGGTGGTTTATTGTCCAATATTTAAGTTATTTGATGTATATCGGATACGGTACTGTCTTCCTAAACCTTAAGCAATTTTCTTTCTTCTCTACTTTGTTGTTTTTTTCAAAACAAAACAATGCTAAAAAAAATTTAATATTATAATATTCATTAAATTAAATTAAAGAGTATATATATTTGTAAAGACGACAAGTAATAATAAATGTGAAGTTATACTGTATATTAATCAAACAAATACTGCTTCCTCTTCGTATTATATCTCACACCTTTTAATAAATGCATTTCCTACTTTATAAGAAACATTTTTCTCATTTAGTTAGGTTTTTAGTTCTTTCATGGTCACTTCTAAGTTAGTTTAAGTTAGGTTGTCCATATCTTCTGTTTAGCAAATTAATTGGCCACTTTATTATAATTCGCATATCACTTATCTATCCACGCGTCTTTAGTTTCTCGCAAAACATAATTAATCACTGACATGCGCTTTATACTTTATATATCCAATCATTACTGACAAGATGAAATTTTAACTTGTATATTGACACATATGGTTTTTTTTTTTTAAATATATATATATATATAAGGATGTCCATAGGGCATATCATTGGTTGGGTTTCTAAGTTTCTATAACTAGCTAAATACAATCATAAAATCATCATAAAGTCTAAAATACCACAGTTCGCTTACGGGATGGCAAACTGGAAGCTCATTGAACGTTCTACTCCAAGAATGTTTGAACTGAATTGGGCTGCTTGTTGGGCTTGCCTGCTGTTTGTTGGGCTTCCGTTTTAAAGAAATTCTCATTTCGACCAGAAAGTTCGTGGCTCATGTACTCCAAAAGATAATGAAGGTTCAATTCAAAAGAAGTTGGACTCTTTTTGGAAGATGGACTATGGACTTGCTCAAATACGAGTGTTCATTATCTAATAGAATGGGTTTCTTGGGTCCCCAAGAAAGGAGTCTTCACATGAAATGGAATTAGGCCATCGATTAGTGAAACCGATCCCGGTCTTAGCTAAAAGAAATAATTTTTGTATTCAAGTTTTCCATGCCTTTGTACCAACTTATTCTCATTTACTGTTAAATGGAACGTGAACTCTATTTGATTTAAATCTTATACCCCATCTAATGATGGTTGGAAGTGAATTGACATAGAAACTGAGAAAACTTAAATACAAATAACATAACTCTAACTAAAACGTCCCAAATTTTTGTATCCTCATAGATTTAGATCACCACATTGATGATTTTATTTGGGGAAAAATAATAGAAAAATTTCCATGGCTTTTTCCCCTTCTTAAAAGGAAAATGACGCTTTCGTACCAAAGGACATGGTAAAAAAATAATACGGATGATGTGCCAAACCATTGTCACTTTATAGATAAGGAAACGACTAGTTTTGATTTAGGTTTAATTTTGAAAGTCCTTATAGTTTCACTTAATTTTTAATTTAGTCCTTATAGTATAAAATTTTTTAATTAGGTCCCTATATTAGATAAATTATTGTAATTAGATCCTTAGAGCAATCTCAAATTATAAAATTTTTAAAATTTTATATAATTTAATAGGTCATAACCTAATTTTATAAGTTTAAACGTACAAATTTATTCAATTTAACCATCAATTTTGTAATGATAGATTGCTCTAAGGACTTGATTATAAAAATTTATTTAATGTAATGATCTAATTAAAAATTTTTAAACTATAGGGACTTAATTAAAAATTGGGTCAAACTACAGAGACTTGCAGAATAATTAAACCTTTGATTTATTGTAAAGGTGTTATCGAGGTAAATTTTGTATAATTTTTTATTCAACCCACTAGTATTTCAAATTTGTTGAATCTCAATTGATTAGATCTAGCTTGAATTAGGTCCCGTTTGATATGTCTCATAGGATAAGGTTTAGGATACATTTATTTTAACTTTTAAAAAAAGTTATTATAAGACACAAATTTTATATATAGATGAAAAAATTAAAAATTAATTTTTTTTAGGAGTTAATTTTTTCAATTTTTATAAAAAAAATTAAAAATAGATTTTTTTAATATTCTAATTACTTTTAAAAAAATAATTTTTAATAAAAAATATTTTTTGCAAAAAAAATACAACAAAACACACTCTTAATAGGATAAGATATGATAGTATAAAACTTATTAAGAATTTAATACTATACAATATTTAGTATAATATTATATAAGATATTATGTTATATAATATACTATTATAATCTCAAATATTACAAATAATTCTAATCTTAAGTAAATATTTGATAAAAAAATTATAATAAAATAACTTTTATTAATTAATTGTTTACAGTTATATTTGTTATAAATATTTATTATTTAAAATCATAATTTATATTAAATGTAACTTATTATTTATTTAAATTTTTTATTAATTATTTATCAATTTAATAAAATGTAAAAATAAAAAATATAATACTTTATTTCTTTTATATATTTTAATATATTTTACTTTTTTTTACCATATACTATATAAAAAAGAAAATTATATTAAAATAATTTTTATTAATTATTCAAACTTGAGTTTAAAATCAATTATTATAATAAAAATATTTATTTATTAATAATAATTATTTTTATTTTTGTTATACATAATTAAATTTATATTAAATATTATTTTTTAAAAGTATTTATTTATTAAGAAATATTCTTATTAAATTTTTTTATTCATATAATTTTTATTTTTTATTATTATATATTTAAAAATTATTTTTCATTTAAATAAAAGAGTTTAATTATTATGCACTGACAATGTAAAAGAGTTTTATACTATCATCCAGTCACATACTTGTGTTTATAAGACTTTTAAGATAATGGATGATTGAGTTAAATACTTTTGCTGATATAGCAATATATAATTAGATATTTGTATAAAATATTTTTATACTGATAGTATACACAAATTAAATTCTTTATAAAATATATGAAAAAAAAAGAATGAAAGAGACTTTGTATATCAAAAGCTAATAAGGACTAATATAACATCCCAAGATTGGATTAAATTATCTATCATTTTGACATATAAGAGAGTTATGATAGATAAATTTATATAATATATTATTTATATGTCAAACAATAGATAAGAGTATAATATCGTATAATTTTAACTTATCATATCATATCTGATATATTATGCCAAATACATCCTAAATTGATTCACGATGAATAAAATTCTTCTAAACATTTTTTTCCCTATTCACATGACTCAAATATAATATCTTAATTGAAAGAAATAATTATCAAGCTGTACTTTGTCCAATTGATAGTCTCAAATTTAAAATCTCGCTAGAAGTACCGTGCTTTACTGTGCCTAATTGGTATAATCTCCCATCCACATATTAATTGTTGGAGACGGGTTATTGCACCTGAAAAAAGAAATCATGGTAATGACTTATATGTTAAGGGAGTAAAGTGTTACAAACCATAATTAGGTGGAGTCGATATCGTCTTGGGTGGGGGTTGCAGAAATGTAATATATTGATGCCCCCTTCAGAAAATCCAATGAGATGTTTCTAACCAATGTTTGGACTTTGGACAAGTGTTGTACTGAAATAGCGTTTGGTATGGTCTTGTACACATTTTTTATATACTTTAAGATTTATTTTTTCTGTTGTCACTTATGGCGGTGCCGTGATCGCATATGATACAGCCTAGTATATCCTAGTTTACGATGTAACAGCAAGCTGGGAGAGCATAATCTTCGTAGGTGATTTATAACTCAATAGTGTCATATTCAGTTATACTCATTTATACAATTTTTTTATCCTTTATAAATACAGCATTTAGCTCCTATCGTATAAAAAAAATATGAACGACACATTTTAAGAATAATATACTTTTAATATTTTTCTTTAGAATTTAATTTAAATGCACTGATAGTGTAAAATAGTTTTACACTGTCAATCAATAGAAATAGTGAAAAGTGCCAACTCATATAAATAACTACCCATTATAATAAAAGACTCATCATAATTTTTTATTTTTTTTTATTTTTATTAATTAATAATATAAAATTATTTTATACTATCAATGTATATCAATTAAATTCTTTTTCTTTTTAACAAAAGGTCTAAGTAGTCAAGTATTTGAAGAAAGTTCAAAGGTGTTTTAAAGGGACAGAAAACTTAAATGGAGGAGATATCAGTGGATACAGTGCAGGATAGCTGTCGACAAAAATTTGTGTGATATGCATTAATTGGAAAGAAGGTATGTTAATTAAGGGCACCATGTGTAGTAGTTGCATAAGTGCTAGTTCCTTTCACTTTTCTAATGATTTCCCTAACTAATTGTAAATCAATGTTCTCTTTCTTAGGTTCTGTTGCTTATTTTGTAAAGCTTGGTGGTGCTATACCATATTTTACATTGTGCATGTGCATTATTGTGCATGTGCATTTGCTCAGGAGCGAATAGTGGAGTTATTAACTCATTATATTTGATTTAAATTCTCTACCGTGAGAGTGATTGTAAAATAAAAAAATAAAAGATTATTTATTTTAAGATTATTTTGATGAGATTTTCAAATAATAAAAATTATTAATTTAAAAATAAATAATATATTATTTTCTTATTTTACAATCACTCTTACTTTAAAAAATTATAATCCTATTATATTAATTCAGATTATGATCGATCCAGCTGATTCCTTTTCCTGATTTCAGTCACTTGTAGGAAAATGAGCAACAGTACGTGCTTTGGCTTCCCCTAAATGGCGGAGTTTTAAATTAGAATATTATTAAAAGTGGAGTAGTGATTTGCGTAATTTAGTTAGCGGAATTTATCATATTTGTACATCTGTTTTATATATGCTTGCTAATTTATTACACCATTTTTTATTTAAAAAGAAGGAGAAAGTGAATCCTATCATCTCAATATTCCGAAAAAAAAATAATTAAGTATTTTTAAAGTAAGAAGAAGTTGTTACTCTGAATCATCTAGTAATTAACACTTCAATAATTATATTAAAATTATAGTTAAATGAAAACAACGATAACCTATTTAATGGCATAGGTACACTAAAATTTTTTAAGAATATTTCCGCCAATTGTCTCTCTCTCTCTCTCTCTTCTTCTTTTTTTTTTTTTTGATCAAAATTATATGTATTCTTTTATTGGAAACAATTTTACTTGAGTCGAGTAAAATCACTTGAACAACCAAACTCTTCCTTTTGAATTTTAAAGCAGCTACATACCCAAGGTTCGAACTTGATATCTCTAACTAAGTTAGAACAACCCCTTGTTAGTTAATCTACACATTCGTTATTTCTTTCTTTTTTCTGAATAGGCAGAGCTCAACCACTCTAACATAGGGGAGCAATTTATTAAGCAGTAACATAGATCAAATACTCCAGATAGTCCATGTACACAAGCCATCAAATTCAGCAAACAAAATCCAGACTAGAAGGAAAACAAAGGCAACATAGCAACTACATAGACCACATAGTAAAACATATAGCAAAAGGTAACAACATAAAACCATGGCTAATAAGGTAGCCTGTGCAGTTCAAAAATCATTCTGTAGCATCTGCACATTACTCCAATGAGTGAAAACTTTGCACTCGTTGAACTGATATTAGATCAAGAAATCCACAAGATCCTGCACTTATTACGTTGCTCTCCTTCCACTATTAAGCCACCTCCATCTTTTCAAAGCTGAAGGGTTGGACTCTAGTTTAGAAGCATGCCATTTCCCAACCAAAATTTTAACCAAAATCCCCATCTTACCTTCATTTGCCTCATCTCTAGCTCCTAATCAGGCTTGAAATTCTCAAACACCATTCTATTCCTTATACTCCACAAAGACCATATAATAACATAAAACAAAGACACCCACATATTCTTTTCCACCCCAAAAAGCTTAACACCACACCAGGCATAAAAAAAATCCATCAGATCATCGAAACAACACCAAAGAATATCCACCAGCATAGACAATCAATACCCATTCTCTAGGAATATATACATTCAAAAAAGATATGTTTAATAGACTCAGCAATAGAAGAATACATTGAGCACATTGTAGCAACCGGAGGGCTGATGTTCAAGACAGACAATATATCTCTTGTATTTAGGCAGCCTTGAATTACAAACCAAATCAAAAGTCAGCAAGCCCCTTCCATACCCTGCTTGCTGTTATTGATCCAATGATGTTCCTTGCTATAGTGCTCTCCACTATTGAATAAAAGGATCTTGTAGAAAACATGCCTGAAGGGTGGAACTTCCACAACAACACGTCTTGTTCTTCTAGATTCAACATCTTCTATTCAATTACAACTTGAAAGCTTTCATACAATTCAACTTCCCATTGCATAAAATCCCTCCTCCAGTGGAAGGACCAATTCCAAAGATGACCATCCCAATAGCCCATGTCAGCAATAAAATTCATTTTCTGATTTGAGATATTATATAAATCAAGGAACGCATCTTTCAATGGTTTGTCATTGACCCATTTATGCTTCCAAAAAAGGTTTGAGTTGCCCATTCCAATTGTCCTCTACATACCATCAGATATAGCCTTGTTTATCTTTATACTACTATCTAGCACAGAGATAAGAAGCCCCCACAACCCCCTTTTCTCTCTATGCATCACCTCAACTTAATTTCTATTTTGACAGTGGTAATGATTAAAGACAATGACTCTTTTCCATAGGCAATTGTCACCATGCATGAAGTGTGACCAACATTTGAAAAGGAGAGCAACGCTCTTAATAATCAAGTTTACCACACCAAGGCCACACATGTGTTTCGGTTTCTATGTAATATCCCATGCTATGAGGGGAATTGGACCTCTATTGTTTTCATCTCCCCAAAAAATTTTTGTTTGCAGTTGAATACTTTTCTTTATGACAGCAGTTAAGTACCTCCTTAATGAGCACAAGTCTACCCGCTTTGGATAAAGTCTTTGGCTTTCACATGGATAATCTCTTCTCAATTTTTCCAATTACCGATTTCCCTGTTAACGCCTTCCTTGGTTTTGCCTTTAGAGATAAACCAAGATACATAACTGGTAGCTTTAACACGTTACACCTAAGAATTCCAGCTATATTCTTGGCCTAATCCTCATCACAACTGATTGGTATTATTGCATATTCGCTGTAATTAATGGAAAGACTAGACATAATTGTAAAACAATTCAAAATTGTTCTAATTTCTAAATATTGTCATCCTTCATTGGGCTAAATATGATCATGTCGTCAGCAAATTGCAAATGGAAAATATCAACGTTTTTCTTCCCCATCTTAACTCCCTTAATAATGTCCATTTCTTTCGCCCTTATTAGTAAACCATTTAAAATTTTAGCTACCATCACAAACAAAAAGGATGAAAGGGGGTCCCCTTCTCTCAAACCTCTCTCAAGTTTGAAAGGTTTAGAAAAGGAATGATTAACTAGAATGGACATGGAAGCTATTGTAACACAACACTCCATCCATTTTCTCCACCTAGCACCGAAACCCATCATCTCTAGAATCATATTCAGGAAATCCCATCTCGAGTCATACGCTTTTGAAAGTCTAGTTTCAGCATAACCCTGTTGGACTTCTTCCTCTTCAACCACCATACAACTTCATTTGCAATCAATGTAGTATCAAGAATTTGCCTTTTTTGTATAAGAGCAAATTGAGTTTCCCCCACTAAAATTGGCATAATATTTTTTAACCAATTAACAAGGATTTTTTATATTATCTTGTATAAACAACTAACCATGCTAATTGGTCTAAAATGTTTAAGCTCCTTTGCCTCACCTACTTTTGGTATCAACACAACCCAAGTCATATTGATCTCCTTGGGAAAGCTACCAGTTTCAAAAAAATTCAAGATAAACTCCATAAGCTCCTTTCCTATTGTTTCCCACATATTTTTAATAAAAGTAAAGTTAAAACCATCGTATTCGGGGGATTTGGTAGCTTCACAGCTTTACACGGTTTCTTTTATTTCCTTAAGAGAAGGTATCCTTTCCAACATGTTTGCCTCCTCCACACTAATCTTTGAAAGCATATCAGCAGGTAAAGATATGATAGGGGCCCTCAATTGAGTGTATAGTTGTTTAAAGAACTTCCTAATGGAGTTTTTAATAGCCCTTGGACCCTTAATATTTCTTCCACCCACATGTAACGTGTATCTTCTTTCTTCTCTTTCTCCCCATAGCCACAGCATGAAAGAACTTTGTGTTTTTATCTTTGAATCTGATGGCATTTTGTCTGGATAATTGCCTCCAATACAACTCCTTTCTTTCATACCAGAGTCTCAATTGGCCCTGAAACGCATTTGTTATTCCACTTTCTTTCCTTCAAAGAAGAAAAAACTGCATAAATAATATTACATTTTAGTAATCAATACATGGCTACTGCCCACAAGTGTGCTCGAGTGCAAGATAGCATCACTCTTTGCTATAATCTATATTTACCTATGGGATGAAAACTTCCACCTTTTTCATCATCATTATTATAGGCTACCTTTTTCATTAATTTTAGGGTACATTTGTTTCAGTTTTTTAAAAAAATAATTTTGAAGTTTAAATTTTATATATAGCTAAAAAAGCTGAAAATAATTTTTTTTTAAAATTCTGATTATTTTTAAAAAATTATTCAAATATACAAAAACTGTTTTTTTTTTCGATAAAAAAATAATTTTTTACCAAAATAACTCCAAAGAAACACACCCTTAATGATGGCATTCAATAACATTAAAATAAGCACCACAAACTCCCTTTTCAGCTTAGAGCTTAATCATAGCCAGAGCAAACAAATCCACACATCTTCAATCCTTCATGCCTTGTCTATAAAATATGCCATTGCAAGAATTTCATCATCACTAAATGCTTCATCAACCCTCGCAATCTTTAGCTGTAGCTTGACTTCGTCCACCATTGGTGGTCACATGACCCATATCACACCTTTATCTAACTTCGATATATCATAATTTTTTCGTTGGTCAATATATCCTTAAATTACTAAGTCCCAGCTTTATCTGCACAAGACAAGGTTCAAAGCTCTTACAAGATAAAACGGTTAGGATAAAACATACAACCTCTCTGGTCTAAGGTGTTATCATCAAGTATAGGATCAATAATACACATAACTAGATTGGTGACGCGAACACAGTTTCTCCACGTTAGAATAATGTTATTATAGTGGGGTCCCTTATTGCCTTCACACATGCGCTGCCATAAAACAATTTAGCCTAAGTGCATTTCAGCCACAATGCAGGTGTCCCATGCAACAAACATGGAAGTCATAATTCAAGTAGAATATCTTTGTGTCATCATGTAGATCGCAGGCCAATATCGACATATACATTCTAGTAGCAGCCCAGCTTTTATGTCCTTGTGCTATGTCTAAGTACTCTTTAAGAAAATTGGAGATTGATCACTATTTGTTGTGACCGTGTATGCCCAAAAAAGCTATCAAATCGATATCGATGAAGTCAACCCAAACCCTGCTATTATTGTATACGCCCTACTTTTGACCTTTTTCTACACCCCATGCATCATTTTTGTCGTTGATTAATTTTCCACAGTCTACAAACAAATAATTCATTAAGAATGAAAAACTTGGATGATAAAAATGTTTGTGTAAGTGAACTGTGAAACAATTTTGAAGCCTATTTATTTGATACCTATCATGACACTCATGTTTAAACCTATAAGTCTATAACTTTATGCAAATTACTAAACCCTTCACCATTAGCTCACTCTTAGCCGGTCACTTAACAATTATGAAGCATATGAGCAAGCGCTATGCCTAGAAATAACTATTAACAAAAGAAGTGGGATCCTAATAATTTAGTAATTAATGACTTGCATATAAAACAAGCTGTCGGATTGATTCATTCTTTAGAAAAAAGGAATGGCAAATTATTATTATTATTTGATAAATTAAAGTAGCAAATTATTATTTTTTATAATAAAAATTGTGGGAGACATTACTCTCATAATTTTAAGGATGAAACATTTACGGGTACTCATTTTTTCAATAAATACACTTTCTGAGACTTAAACTTGTATCCTTATTTTGATGGGGGACAAAATTACTTACCACTTGTCCAACAATTTGTTGATAAGTAGCAAATTATTATGAACAGCCGATGAGTTAGATTAAGACATGCTAGTGAGCCAACCGCAACTGATCTGGCAAGATTTGCTTGACTCAATAGTAAGCGCACGAGCACCAAAAAAAGTCACGAAAATGTTGGATATAAAAATGAATGTAAGAACAATGCCATATATAAAATGATCCATGCCATATTATTCTGCCTTGCCAAATTAATGTAGTCCAAATTTATAAAGAAATCCCAGTCAAAAAAAAAAAAAAAGAAATACTGGTTTACAAAAGGTATTTTGGAGATGGAGCAATTGATTGTATCTACAAAAATCTAAATTAAAATAATAAAAAATTAACGCATAATTATAGTTCATTAAATAACTAAATAAAGGTTATATATAAATTTAATATTTACTTTAATATGCTATCAGTATAATATATTTTTTTTAATTTGTAGACCATGTATAAATTTCATTTTAGAATGTGGGTCATAACTAAGTTATAACATAATCCAAAAAATTAGTCAAATACAAATATTAATTTAGTTAAGATGAGGCTAAATTAAATCCATCATGATCCGACATTAGCATCATTAGATTAGACATCAAGGGATAGGTAGCAAGGGAGATTCAACATTTGAAGGGAGAGAGTATCCTGGGCCCTGGGCGAGACTGTCTGCAAGAAAATACACCATAGAAAGTGGTGGGGCCGAAACCCAGCTAAGTCACAATGGACTCACCGACCATGCCCATATTCATTTTGTCCTTTGGGGAAACACACCCATTAGGCATGGAAGTTGACCCAAAAAAAATAAAAAATAAAAATTCAGATACTACGGCATAGCATCGCACAACAGAGGCTGTGTATTACGACTACGGTGGTGATTATTTTCTTAGCACTATTTTGCAATTCATTATTTTTCAAGTTTAATCAATTTATTATGAAATAAATTTTTTTAGTATTATTTTATTTAAGGAGAACAAGTGTCAAATCATTTGATCAACCAAGCATTGTTGAGTAAAGTCCTTTTCTCCCAAAAAATAAAAAAAAAATTAATATTATATATAGACACACACAATAGCTTCAAGTTCTAGATGTTTTATTATTTTGTAATATAATAATTAACATTTTTTTTCAAAAAGACATTGTTGATTAAACTCTTTCTCCATCTTAGCGGCACACTTGCGCATTCCCTATGTTTTATATGCTTGCCTTATACATTTCAATTATCCAACTTTATATAATTATACGGTGCAGGCGTATTACTATTATACCACGTTCTAGGGTCGTAAATGAGACTTTGTCAATTAGATTAATTGACAAGATCTTTAAGACAAGCCAAAATGTATTTATATATTCTTTAAAGTCAAGTGGCCATCATTGAATTGTTTGTTTATCTTTATTTTTTTAAACATAAATTGTATCTTTGAAGAGGTTACTCAAGTATTCAAGTTGCTCAGTAAACTGCGAAAAGCTATGGTTAAATCTCACTTGGCCTCTATTATATATAACTTAAACATAATTAAGGAAGTAATATAAAGTTAAAACTATTTTCATAGACAACAGCTAAATTTTTTTATTTCTTCCTGGTAATTAATGTGAATAACATAACAAGTCTTATACCATGAGTCACTCGCGTTTATATCCAAGTTGTTCAGTAACTCCAGAAAGCTACGGCTAGATCTCACTTCGCCCCTACTATACACTAAAAAGGTACTATGAAGTTAAAGCTATTTTAAAGGACAACAGCTAAACTATTTTCACTTCTCTGTGATTAATGTCAATAACATAACAAGTCTCATACCATGAGGCAAGTGTTAACTCTTAGGGCTATGTACGTGGCCGACGTCTTTGAACTTAATTACAAAACCATCCAATGATGTACCACATGATGAGGGATGTTTTATAGGTTAGCTGTTCCTCTTTTGTCTTGTGGGAAAAGAGGCCCATGCCCGTGACATTAACTGTTCCAGTGCGACTCTAGCAGAATATGGCATGTCGCATGCATTCGCATCGCTCATATATATATATGCACACTCTTCGCCATTTCATAGGATAACAAAACTTAAACAAGCAGGTTCATCCAAATAATAACTTCTATATGATTAATTTGTGTCTTTATTACAAAAACATTCTCCCCTAGTTGTCACATTGGTCACGGGATGTTCTTGTGTAATTCTCCTTCTGGACAAACTTACACATGCGGTATTATATTTTAAGAATATGATTCTCAAAATTTTGTGATGCTGACTCAACTACTAAGTGAAAAAATGCTCGGAAGCTATTGAATCTCTAGATGAAGATATACTAAATATAACAATTTGCATAAAACTTTGTTTCTTTCTATGTAAGATCATTCACTATTTCATCTTCGATATTATTACTCTATAATTTCAGCATTAATTTCAATGCAATGACTCTAATACAATGTACGAGACGGACTTACTTGTTACGTGCGCGTCTGAATGTTTGGTATCTATAATGTATGTATGGTAATGCTACTTATGCATACAAATCACATATATTTTACAAATTACCGAATAACAATTGAACTTTTGTTTAGTGCTTATATTTTGGGAAGTTGGCACTTTTAATCTTTTGATCAGCTCGTCTATTATTTTTTTAGGTTGATTATTTTTTATGTGAGATTTTTGTAAAAAAATTTGATAAATATAATGTTTTTAGTGAAATTAAAAAAATGATATTTTTATTATTTATAATTTTTTTTTCTCTTCTCTCTTTTCTTGTATTCTCTCTCTCCTCTCTCTTTCTTTCCCCTCTCTCTTCTCTCTCCTCTATCTTCTTCTTCTTCTTCTTCTCTTTCGTCCCACACACTCTCCCTCTCTAAAAAATACACACGCACAACACAAAAAAAATTGAAATTCGGTTGAGGGTTCGTTGGATTTCAAATTTTTTTAATTAAAATAATAAAATTTGGCTAACAATAAGGAAATTCCCTTTTTGTCTCTCCTATTTTTTCTTGAAATAATGAGATCTGATTGAAAATATGTTGGATTTCAATTTTCTTTTAATAAAAATAATGGGATCCGTCTGATAACAAATCGAATTCTTTTCAAAATTTCATATTTTTCAAATTTTATCAAAAATCTCATATATTCCCAATAAACTATTCAAAACAATATATAAAAAAGAAATCACCCTTTTTTTGATATGGTAGCTAGTATAATAACAATAACGACTAAATATTTTTAAATTTGATTTTGATAAATTATTTGTATAAATTTTTTTATATAAATATTTAATTATATATTTTAATTATTTATTATCTTAAAATTTTTGTAAATAAAAATATGTAATTAAATAATAATACTTTTTGTATACTAACAATATACTAAAATTATCTCAATATTTTTATTTAAATCATATTAATTAACTAACTCTTTTTATGGCATTGCCTTTTTACCACCAAAGTGGCGGACGCGTCTTTTTGGACGGTTTTCCTCATAGACTCGGACAGAAATTTTCTTTTATTACTTTATTTCTGTTATTGGGAAGTTGGTGCATATGATATGATCTGGTTGGTTTAACTTTTTTGATAATAATTTTTGTTTGATTTAAAAATGTCAAAAGTGAGTTTAGAATAATAATTTTTATTTGTATAGGATAAAATAAAATTATTTTTTATTATTAATGTAAGAGTAATAGTAAGATTTTTTTTTAAATTTTTTTTTAAAATAAAAAATAACCTCAAAATATTTATTTCAAAAAATCTTATAAAATTTCAAAAGATTTTAAATAAAATTCATATAATACTATATAAAATTATTCTACTATTACTAAAAGGCCCTTTAATCGAAAGAAACTTTACTCCAAATAGGCAGACGATCATTTCAAATATGGATACTGATGTCTTGTCCACTGTGTGATCGTCGATTTATAGGATATTTGCGGTGTCTTTGTAGTTTGGTCCAAACCCAAACTGTCTAACAGTGTAATGACTTTCCCCCAATTATTTGCCGGTTGGTCAAACCTCGATGCTTTTGATCATTGCACTAACTCACTCAGTGCATAAAGGTATGATTGGTTTTAAGAATTTCAGTAAAGAATTATGTAGATTATAAACTCTTTAAGTCGCACGGTGTTGAAAGATATACTTAAGATAATTTTTATAAATATTTAGACTTCTCTCGTTATTAAGGTTGTTTTTGAGTTAGAATTAGATCTACAATCTTAATATCTTAATGTGATAGTAGAATATATTTTGTGATTGATATGGAATAACCTGCAGATATATAATCTTATAAATGTAAAAAATATGTTAAGTCTAGCATTGTCTAAGTACTATTATATATCTTAATTTTCTTCATAAAATAATTTTTTTTAGAAATTGACATTTTAAATTTGAGGCACATGCGATAAATTAAAAAATGGACCTCAAAATATGAGGATGTACATTCATTTAGTTTCAATTTTTAATCAGTGCCGAGCGGAATTTGGAGGGACCATTAGGTTAGGTAGGGTTATTTAGGGATCTTTAACCCACAATAAAATAATTTCTTGTTCAGACATGTTTTGATCTTAATTTATTACCAATAAAAATCGACAAAATATCTAGCCAACCTGAACTTACCGTGACAAATATTAAATAACTAAAATTTTTATATCAAAACTGATATTAATTTGATCTTTAGATAGATGAATAATTTTTATTATCTAAAGAATTCAATATATAACTAATATTTTTTAAATCTTGATAAATTATAATAAAATCCAAACCAATCGTTTTGTGGTTGTATGACATTACTCGTTAACATTAACACGCGACCCCGCATCACTCGGGAAAGATCCAATGATTACACAGACTTGAGACTAGCTGAAATAATTGAAGCCATTTTCAGTTTCTCTCAACATAAAATTAAGTTTGTACTTTGAATTATTTAATACTTAACATTTTAATAATTACAATAAGAATGTCATTCAAGTGACCAAGCAATAGTTACAAAATTGAGATATTAAATATTAAACAGAATAAAACACCAACTTTTTCTTTTTGGATCACATTCTTTTTTTTTTTTTTTTTCATTTGCCACACTATATCTTTCTCTAAACTTAAAATAAGATACGTGAGCTTCCAGGATTTTGCCTCCACCGTGTATTGGGCACAAAAAGCACAAGCGTAGGGCACGAGGGAGGGCAGAATTCAAGAGTAACATAGAAAAATAATACGATTATTATTAATATCATGACCATTCGGCTTATTAGGGAATGATATCTTGAGGTTGAGGGCGTGTTTGTTTGGTTAACATGTCACCCTCTTCTTCTACCCCACTAATCTTGTGCACTATTGATTCAGGGTCCTCAAAATGGGTCCCTCCCCTACCCAGCGCACTCGTAACTAGAAAATGAAGAATCATCCCACACCACATCATTCTCTTTCCAATTTCCATCCAACCACACACATGACAAACAAACAGGGCCCTTGCCCCTTAATCACCCTCTTTATATAACGCCATACCATTCACAACTCTCGTCAGTTCCAACACCAACCCCTTCTCTCTCCCTTCTTGCCTCCTCTATATATTCTTCCCCCTTCATCCTTATCCCCTTCTTATCACTCCTCAATCCCCAATAACACCGCCTCTCTCTCTATATATATACACACTTTTCTAGAATACAACGGCCATTTGGCAACATATTTATATACTATAGTCCTAGCTAGCTTTAATTCCAAAGCCTTCCCATTATAACTTTACATAAATATAGCACATAGCTAGCTAGCTCTTGCATCACACATAAAAGTACACAACACAACACAAAAGCATCGTCATTTTTATATGGGTAACGTAGACTATGCTTACCCTTCGGCCACGAACGTTAATGAGTGCACGAACCGCGTGGCCATTCCGCCACCTCAACCGTTCTCGAAGTCACTAAAGTACTCTCTGAAAGAGACGTTCTTCCCTGATGACCCTTTGAGGCAGTTCAAGAACCAGCCAGCTTCGAAGAGGGTGGTGCTTGCCCTTCAGTACTTCTTGCCCATATTCGAGTGGGCACCACGCTACACCCTCAACTTCTTGAAATCGGATCTTATTGCTGGCATCACCATAGCTAGCTTGGCTATTCCTCAAGGGATCAGTTATGCCAAGCTCGCCAACCTGCCTCCAATTCTTGGACTATGTGAGTAATTAACTTGTTGTGTATGTGCTCAATACATATCATCAACAATAGGGAGAGAGATCACATGTCCCATCTTCACCTCTGTCTCTTCACTTATATTTTGACAAGTGTAGTTGAAGGTCATTCAACATCACCTATATTTCTTTTGAAAACCAACTTTTAAAAATTATTGATAATATTACACATGATAAGTTTTTATCAAGAGACAGATAAACTAACATCGTCAAAGTAAGACAAAAGAATTGTTTTTCAACTATAGTGGCTAGTCTAGTTTCAATAAAAAATTAAAAAAAATGTTTAGGTACTCCTGTGTTTTCTGAGTCATATCACTTTAATATATTTAACAACTATCATTATTTTTATCAAAAATTTTAAAAATATTGCTAATATTTTTAACTATATAAAGTGAGAAACAAATAAAATAAAAGTTTTAGCTATGGAATAATACATAATAGTAATTTTTTCTTACTTTTAATTTTTTTTAAAAACTAAAAATGTGGATGATATGTGAATGGATGCAGATTCGAGCTTTATACCACCGTTGATTTACGCCATGATGGGTAGCTCTAGGGATTTGGCAGTGGGGACGGTGGCGGTTGGATCGCTTCTCATGGCTTCCATGTTGGGCAGGGAAGTTAATGCCAACGAGAATCCAAAGCTTTATCTACACCTTGCTTTCACAGCTACATTCTTTGCTGGGGTTTTGCAGGCATCACTGGGCCTTTTCAGGTAATTCATTATTAATGTAGCTAGTAGTCCTTTTATCCATTTATAACTGTCATTTTGACAATCGATCTATATACATATAATACGAATGGTTTTAATTCCTAAAAGAAATTTATTGAAGTGCGTGCAAATAAAAAAGAAAAATGAAAGCCTTTGATTTTTTTTAAAAAAATGAGAGAAAAAAAATTAAAAGTTGAGATAATATTATAGAAGAATAATGAATTTAATCCATGGAGGATATAAGAGTTTTCCGAATTGCTTATTATTTTTGGTATTTTCCTTCTCTTTTCTATCATTCAGTGTAACAATTCTTGTTTAAATTTTATCAATTTTTTTCATCAAAAAATTCCCCTGACCTTTTTTTTCCCCTTCTAATCATAATTAGCTATCGGGCATTGGAATATTTTCATACAAAACATTTCATACTAAAATATTTAAATATTTGAAAGCAAAATGTAAGAGACAGTATTTTCTGCTGTTCTGCAGTTCGCTAGATATGGGCTGGAGTTTCTTCGTCCCTTGCTAATGTCTTGGAGAAACCATTTGTTTTTTAGCAATTATGAGATTCAAACCCCCCTACCCCGATTCGTAATGCATACAAATATATATTTAATATAAATTAAATTCTGGAATCCACTTATGTAGTGCGATTGGCATGTTGCGTTCAGTTTCCTATATTGATATATACTTATTATTATATAGTGCTATATAATAGATATAGTGTCAATTGATGTTTAGTTTAGCAGTATGAGATTAGTCTACAATAATACGGCAAACTACGGATTGAATATTAATTGAAAGAATCATTCACATTTAAGTATTTTATAGTACTCATACATAATTGTTTAAAAAAAAAAGATATAGTAAATATCAAAAGATAATTTAAATTTGTCTCAATAATTGACCTTCACCATTCATCTATATTTTTTCCTTGATATAATTAACCTTATTAGTTTATCAATCTCTCCAATTAATATTATGTTTTTCCCCTTTCAATCATATAACACTTGAGGAGTGCAGGTTGGGGTTTATTGTGGACTTCTTGTCACATGCAACCATAGTAGGGTTCATGGGTGGAGCAGCCACAGTGGTTTGCCTGCAACAGCTGAAGTCGATTCTGGGCCTTGAGCATTTCACCCACGAGGCCGATCTCGTCTCAGTGATGCGTTCTGTTTTCACCCAAACTCACGAGGTATGAATAATTCAAACACAACACAACTGGGATCTACAGCTAGCTGCTGCTTGTCCTCTTCCTCCTCTGTCCCCTGCTGTTTTATTTTCATCCACTACAGTACAATCCAACCACATTATTGCGCGCACCTGACGCCACTCACCATCTCTACCACTTTATGCATACAGCTCTTAAACTTTTGGGACATGTTTCTCAAGATACGTTTTAGATATGACTTCAGATATATACGAGATTAATATTATAGAAATGTAAGTAATATAATTAATCATATATGATAAATTTTTTTATTGAATTTATCAATAAAATAACTGACATCCTCACTTATTAATCTATAATTTTTCACATTTTTACACAAACAAATTCATCAACTAAAATTTTTATTTATTTATATATAATTTCCTGTATAAATGAAAATAATGTATATGAAAATTAGGTTTAAACTTTAAATAGGGAATTTGATCCTCTTATATAAAAATTTTATATAATCTTATTATGTGTAAATCTTTACTATTAATTAAAAAAGTAGGCGCTAGATAGGTGTAAAAAAAAAAAAATCTAATCAATAATAAAATTTTACATATAACAAGACCTTATAGAAATTTCACACTAAATGACTCCTATTGAAATAACACTGTACTGAAAGCTTTTTGTGTTCTAAAGAAACCATCATCTCTCCTTCCTCTCTCGAGCTAATTGATTGGTTGAATGCCACCTACATTTGCTTTTAGACTTAAATTTTCTAAAAGACTATCATATTCTCTTCCTCTCTCGAACTAATTGATTGGTTGATTAATGTCACTTAGAGTTACTTTTACACTGTAGCATGATTTGGTTTTCATATTTAATTATTAATCTCTTGCAGTGGAGGTGGGAAAGCGCTGTGCTAGGATGTTGCTTCATTTTCTTCCTCCTCACCACGAGATACTTCGTAAGTGACGCCTAACCCATACCTTTATTAATTATAATGTATATATGGCACATTCCACTACCACGTTTCATATATTGTGTTGCCATTAAGGCTATAACGCTAACTAAACAAAGAAAAAGAAACATAGCCTAACAGTGTATTCATACCAAATGTAATGGGATAAGATCGTCGTCCCATAGTCCTTGCCTTTGTTATTATTATTATTATTATTAATGCCCGATATTTCGGGGAATGGTCTTTTAAAATCAGCTTATTCATTTGATTAGCACTATTCTCAATCCAAACTACTTTTGCCCTTGATCCGTAATTAGATCCTTCTTTCGTGATGCTCCCAACTCCAACCATGGCAAAGTAGCATACTATAGGCTACAGCAGATAATGTATTTCTATTATGCTAGTTATAATAATATTTTAGCAAAATTAATTAGACTTTGTTGGATTCGATTCCCACTTGAGAACAAGTATTCTATGGACTTGATGAAAAAGGACACAACTACCTTCAGGATGCTATTCTATTGCATGATATATTTGTATATATAGAACAATAATGTACAAAAATGAGATGTTCGAAGCTTTTAATGTGACAAATTTCTAACCTGAACTTCTTGTGGTTATGCGTTTGAGCTAAAGAAAATAAGTAAGTGATTGTAATTCGTGATTGTGATGGCAGAGTAAACGACAGCCAAAATTCTTCTGGGTGTCAGCGATGGCGCCATTGACATCTGTAATCTTGGGAAGTCTGCTTGTTTATCTCACTCATGCCGAGAAGCACGGCGTTCAAGTGGTGCGCATTTCCTACTTCCAAACACGCCCTTACATGATAGTATCTATCTTTCATAATGCACTCCCGAACCTTATATATCGGGATTAGGATTTCATCATGATCTTCCCTAATATATGAATGTATGTTATGAGAGGGAAAAAAAAATACAAAAATAAAATTGATAAATTAATATAAATAATAATAAATTTTATTATAACAAGTATTTTTGTTTTCTCAATTACAACATAACATTCTCATGCTAGCGAAGAAAATGAGAGGATTTGATCACTTTCACTTACGCACAGAGGCAAACCGAACACGGCAGCTAACCAGATAAGAATAGAACAGACGCCGATCGAGGCTCACATGTTTAGGGCCTCTTGAGTTCGAAATAATTGTCTTGCCCTTACCTACAACAACAACGGCACTCTGTGGGGCCCTTCAAGGCGGTTGCCACAGGGTCCATTCACTTCATGCATTGTCCTTCTTAACAGTGTTTTTTTAATAATTTAATTATATATTATTAGAATCGATAAAAAAAAAAATACATTTTATTAGAATAATGATGTTTTTATATAGAATATATGTGCATCTAAATAGTCATTCAAAAAAAAAAAAAAGTGATACAGAGTATTTGATTACTATAAGTGAAGTTATGACTTTGTGTCACTCTTTTTTTTAAATGTCTATTTTAGATATCTTTATTTTATATACAAATAATATTACTTATATTATAATTATATTCAAAGAATTTGTTTATGATAAAATAAATAAATTACACTAATAATGTAAAAAGTCGTATGCTAGAAAAAAGTTAAATTTCCAGTAGTTAAGAAAAGAGTTAAATTTAGAAGTTAATGTTTTATTTTGTGAAGTCAAGTGATAGTTAAAATTATTATTGTATTTTGAAATGTTGGATTCAGATAGGAGAACTGAAGAAGGGGCTAAATCCACCTTCGCTGACAGATTTGGTGTTTGCGTCGCCTTATATGAGTACAGCCATCAAAACTGGCCTTATTATCGGCATTATCGCGCTTGCGGTAAGTACCTCTCAAATCAAATCTCATTATCATTTCCTTTGGAACACGGCAACCGTGTTACGTTTGGTCCATGAGACCATGACCATGACCATGACTTAACATTTGAACATACAAATCCCAACTCTAGTCAATACCAACCTTCGTCAAAGAAGAAATAAAATAGAAGGCAGAAGAGAAAAAAAAAAAAAAAAAAGAGAGCATGGCAACAATAGTTCCTCGTCTAATCATATTTTACGGTCCAAAGGTGGAAGGTCTAATTTGGTGAAATCATGTTTGGTTTTCGGAAAAGCACTTATGAATAAGTAAATTAATGTACCTTTCACATCATACCTACTGCACCTTCGGTGTCATCATAGGTAAGTTTAACCATGAATAACACTGACCTTTGGTGAAGTTAGGTGATATTAAGTAAGATATCTCTTTATTTGTCATGCTTACATTAATTATTCTATGGAAAATATTCACTGTCACATATATAAGGATACTTATATTACATCTTATTAAAATATAAGGGAGCTAGGTGTAAATATTACCTAATCTCAGGATAGATTAATGTAATTTTTGCAAATTAAGAGATATGATATATAATATTACCTAATTTTAAGAAAAATTAATATAATTTACCCTAAATTTGAAAGAGCTTTTTACTAAAATATATTCTCCCATATTAACTTGAAATTGAGGATTTGAATATCTAAAAGTGATTCATTGTAATGAAAGTAAACTGCAATCCTATACAAAAGTTTGTTATTAATATTATTGCATAGTGGAGAACAACAGCAAAATCAAACTTTGGCATTGTGGTTAATGTACTTGTGTTATGAAAAAATTGCACCTTTGCTATTGAAACATAGTTTTTGGCTTAGTTATAAGCATTCAATCAATACAAAAAGTGGAATTAGAGTTGAAGACACAACTTCCAATTTACTCAACCTTGATTGTCACTTTAATTATTCTCCCTATTCGATCAAGAGCAAACTTATTGATCTAATAAATAAATAGCATGATGCAATAGACATTCCTATGTCTGCTAATCTTGTAATGTAGATGTCAACATGGTCTTGAGGACTGAATTGATGATCATGTGCAGGAAGGAATAGCAGTAGGAAGAAGCTTTGCGATGTTTAAAAATTACCATATTGATGGCAACAAAGAGATGATAGCTATTGGGACCATGAACATAGTTGGTTCCTTCACCTCTTGCTACCTTACAACAGGTAATTGTTTCGTTAATAACTACTAGTACCATATGCCGATAGTGTACACTGTACATACAACCTTGGTGCTTTAGCTCAAACAGATAGTCAATTGTTAACTATAATGTACCATTTTTATTGTTCTCTTTGTTTTTCTAGCTCCATAAGTTAATTTTCAGTCTTCACCTATAAGAAAAGTAAACAACTCAACCCTTTTCCTGAATCAATTGCTAACAAATTTGGCATAAAAAATTAATGTTGTTTCAGGACCATTTTCGCGTTCGGCTGTCAACTACAATGCTGGATGCAAGACTGCGGCATCAAACATTGTAATGGCAATTGCGGTCATGCTGACATTGTTATTCCTGACACCCTTGTTCCATTACACTCCCCTGGTGGTGCTATCAGCCATTATTGTATCTGCAATGCTTGGCCTGATAGATTATGAAGCAGCCATCCACTTGTGGAAAATCGACAAATTCGATTTCTTAGTGTGCATCAGTGCATATGTTGGCGTGGTCTTTGGCAGTGTCGAAATTGGCTTAGTCATAGCAGTATGTATCACCATGCTCCTAACACCCTAACTCTGCTGACTATTTATCATAGTCACTTATATAAAGGTTAATGACATTAATATGTTCCTTTTTTCATGTGAATTTGCAGGTTGCAATATCTGTACTTCGTGTACTTCTGTTTATTGCAAGGCCAAGGACATTTGTTTTAGGCAACATTCCAAATTCTGGAGCATACAGAAATGTGGAGCAATATCCAAATGCAAACCACATTCCCGGAATCCTAATTCTTGAAATTGATGCACCAATTTACTTTGCCAATGCAAGCTATTTAAGAGAGAGGTAATCCACCTGCCCGAATCCCAGTTTCACTCTTACATGCAAACATTACTCAATACTTACCAGAAGGCTTTGTTCATAGGATCACAAGGTGGATTGATGAGGAGGAAGACAGAATCAAAGCTGCAGGACTGAACAGTTTGCAGTATGTGATAATGGACATGACTGGTAAATTATGGATCTAAGAAATGAAGTAGTAACCAACAATCTTGTTAGTAAGATTTTCAATCTAACTTGCAGTGTAAATTTTATTGGCAGCTGTTGCGAACATTGACACAAGTGGAATAAGCATGCTTGAAGAGGTCAAGAAGATTGCTGACAGAAGAGGGCTACAAGTAATTATTCCCCTCGTGTTATAATGCTTACTATGTAGTAACATTTTGTGTTGTGTCAAGTTTTTCTTTTTAGAGCGCCTTATTGATTTTTTTTTTTTTTGTAATCTTTCCCTTCCTTTGTGTTTAGCTCGTTTTGGTCAATCCTGGAAGCGAGGTGATAAAGAAATTGAACAAATCAAAGTTCCTTGATGAAATAGGGCAGAGATGGGTCTATTTGACAGTTGAAGAGGCTGTTGCAGCATGCAACTTCATGCTTCATACATATCAACCGAACCCGAAGAAAGATGAATCAGAAGGTTGGAACAGTGTCTGAGTCAACGTAATAAAGCACTGTTGAGATCACTTAAAGCCTACAATTTTTAGTCTCAGCCAAGTTACCATTATAGTATGTAGCATGAGAGTTTGTGAATCATGCTGCAGAAGATTCAGAGGCATAGGAAAGTGAAAGATGCTTGAGTATTTTAACATAGGCTGTTGCATCCTGAGTTGGAAGGAAAGCTTCCAACATAGGTTGTTGTATCTTTTAAGTATCGAGTTTGATAATCAAATGAAATGCAAAGGAGGTGCAATAGAATTGAAAAGTGCTCCTTTTGAAATGTCCTACAACAAACTAAATAGCTTATCAAGCTTTTCAATTGCGATCGCTTCTTGGTCACCTGATTGCGGCAATCAATGTAACTAGATGTTGTGGTTGCCTCAAATGATGCGATTTATTATTTAAATCCTGAGGTGGTTTATAATTTGTACTCTTGTTGCTACAAGGTTTCAAAGTTTAATAGGTAGCATGTGCAAGTATTATAATTATTTTAATTATCATTTCGATTATTTTAATTGTCATTTCAATTAATAGATTTTTATTAAGTATTTGATGAATTATTTAAAATATATTTAGTTAAGATATATCGAAACTCAACATAATATCTGTGTGTAACACAAAGATAATTAATGTTTAACTTCATTAAGCTAAAAATCCTAATTTTATATTGATGTAATTAGAATCCATTCAAACTTATTAAGTTCCTTCTCTGAAGTTCTCGATAGTATTGACTATTGAAATCTGTCTCAAATAATTAAGCATAAACTGGACACTAGAAGCCACTTGTATTATGACATAATGATGGGCTTGGTCATAATTTAGTGCGCAAGCGTTTCTTCGCTAGTGTAGTAAGCCTTAGTGCCCCACATGAAAGGAAATTTGCAAAGTGAAAAAAAAAGGGAAGAAAAATCAAATCTTTCACTCAACCTCGTGGTTTTAAACAATGGATTTTCTCAAATATATCGAAAAGGGTCTTATTTTGAGTAATAATGACAACTAATAGCATATTTAGTTTAATTTTAAAGAGGTTTCAAATCTATCTATAATAATAATAAATATAATATTTGAGAACCATTTTTTGGAAAGTGCTATCACTTGACAATTTCAAGTGCTCTTGATTCTCTACACAATTTAAACATTTGCTATTTCAGGAAAGTATTCAAATTTAATTTAAAATAAAATAATTTAAAATCTATAATTTACCTTCATTAGTTTGTCACCACTATGAGCCAATAAAAACAAATTGTTACCACTACCCAATTTGTGACCAATCAAAAACAAGTTGTTATCACATCCTACTATCTGTCATAAAAATTCAAATTTTAAACCATTACATCTGCCATGGGAACATTCTAGAGGTGGTGTTTCATTTCTCTATGGAGACAATCTCTTCTATTATAACTCAATCACTTCCACATTCATTTTCCTTTCACTTTCTAGAGTATTTTTTTTCTTTTTTCCCATCACCGGCAACTGCAACAAAGAAGAAAGCTTTAGAGGAGCGACAAAATGTACCACCACCCCCAACTAAGAAGAAGAGCAAGCTCCTCACTCCCTAACACTATTCTAGTTTCTTAGAATCTTAATTTGAAGAAGAAGAAGAGACACTGCAACCTATTCGAAAAAACATTGATGATGATTCAGGTTCTGCTTCAGATTTATCTTCCGATGGGGATGATCCCTTAGTCGATGATCTCCCCTAAGGAACCAATGATGAAGCTAAAGGTGTTTGTATGTGTGCTTTCACAACTTTCAAGTTTGATTGCAATGCTTTTTTTGTTTTGATGTTTATACTGATTTTTGTTATTTATAGGGAAAAACTCAAGTTCGAGTTCGGATGTTGATTCAGATGACTATGACATTGAAGAAAAGTTGAGGGCTATTAATGAAGAAAGGAAGAAGGAAGAATAGAGCACTGAGACTGAAATGTAACTCAACATCAAAAAAGAGTCTGATGAGTTTAGAGTACCAACTAAAGAGGTTCCTTTTCCTTTTTTTTTCAAAAAAATTTTTATTGTGAACTTAATCTGTTATACTACGCTTTCTACATTAATTATTGGGATTTTTGGTATTAACTTATCTAATATAATGTGAGCTGAGTATTGTATTTAAATTTTTTCCTATTTTTGTTTATTGCTTGAATTCTATGACTCACTATGATTTGCTTCACTAATGTGTATTGCCTAAAGTTTGCAAATTGCTTAGCTTATCTATTTCACGTTGATGTTCATTCTGAGTTCATCCTTATATAGATAAGATTTATTTATTTATTTGGAACTTTGTACTGACTTATCTAATATAATTTTATCATAATTATGATTTTGTATTTAACTTTTATTAATTTATGTTCTTTTCATTGGTATTTGTTATTGATATGGCAGATTGAGTTTTGAGATTTTTTTTTTAATTCATTCGCAAACTGAATTTGTTCTGAAACAAATGTTTGTTTGATCAAAATTGGCACTGAAATGGCTGATGTAGTTCGTGGATGTATTGATTTTCCTTCTTTACTTCATTCAGTTTTTGATATAGTGATGATTATATAATCAAAACTGTTATCAAATCTTCTTTTCTAAGTGATTTGAGTTTAGAATTTTTTAATAAATGTTCATTTTGTCAAATTTGGTACTGACTTATCTAATATAATGTGTGTTGGCTATTGTAGACATGTATGCTGATGTGATCACCATTGAGAACTCCAAATCACATTAAAACGTACTTTCAGTCTTCCATGAGGGATTTAACACCTTATTTGGAATGATTAAATGGGATGGACTTAAATTCAATTGTGTTGTGATTTGAATTTTTATGTTTGAAATAAATCAGTAAATTATTGAATTGAATTCATTTACATTGTTTGGAATATATATATATATATGAATTGAATTCTTTATCTTGACTATTTTACCTTTTATTAATATCACCCTGCAAATCAGACCTATTTTGGTTTAATTTACTTTTGGGTTTTTTTAAAAAATTGAATTCTATGCTATTAATTGACTCCAAACTAGGGAATTGAATTCAATTTCTTGAATGAATTCAATGCCATAACTTTCCAAATAGCTTGTAAATATGGAGTCTTACATGATAGAATCTTTGAGGCTTTGTAACTTCTGTAGTATTACAAATATTTTATCTTTTAAATTAGGGAAACTTGTATTTTACGCTATTGAATTATAGGCCATACGTATTTTAGTCCCTAAACTTTAAAAATGTGCAAATTGACTCTCTAAATTTTCGTGAATGCTCATTTTAGCCAAAATAGGTATGTTATATCCTTTTGAACTTTAGGTCATATACAAATTAACCCTTTAAGCTTTTCTAAATGTATAATCCAATACCGTAAACTTTCTTAGATATGTGATATTTTTGCTAATAATTGATGAAAAAATTACTAGAAGGATCAATTTACATATTCAAAAAAGTTTAGAGGGTCAATTTATATATTTTTAAAGTTCAGGAGCTAAGGCGTACATAGCCTATAGTTTAGGGAGATAAAGTGCAATTTTCCTTTAAATTATATTTTCTTAAGAATGATAATAAACTAAAGTATTCTAGGTTCTAAATAATGCCACCGATGTGAACCATTATCTGTAGGGTGCTGTAATTCCAAGTTCTAGATGTAATGAACCTGCAATGTGGACATGGATTGGAGACTGAGCTAATTGTCCAAGTGGTGAAAATTTAGTTACAATAGAATGCACTGAGGAGCAACAACAATTGATGGATACAAGGAAGAAATGCGAAAGAAGGTGACTAATTCTAAGTTGAAGGATTACGTGTTAGGTGCAACAAGATAAAAGAAGATGGGAACCATTTGATGGGGTGTAGAAAATTTGGTATCTCTCTTGTTAATCTTTGCCTCAACCCACTCTCCTTAATTTCACCAATTCTCTTAGTCAAATCTATGTTTGAACTTCAACTTTAGCCTATCTATAATTCTCTTGCTGCAGGTGTTATAAGACTCATTCATCAAATTCATCAACTCTTCATGATCTCATTTTCTAGCCCAATTTTGCTTCTGTATTTATTTTCATTTCAGAACCATCGTTGCTTGATATGCAGTAGAACCTTTTGTGTTCTTTAATTGAAATATGATGTTGAGTTTCAATTCAGTTGGTTGCATTGTATTTCACTAGATTAGAGTGAAATCTTGAGAACTAAGATAGGAAGTAGTTCGGGGACCAAGAGCCATATTGTAGTTCTATGCAAACAGCTTTTAAAAATTTGGTTCAATACCTTCTATAGCTTTTAAATGTTGTTTACCAAGAAGTATTTTAGAACATTTAAAATTCAAGTAATATTATTTAATTTTGAAACTCTATTTTGCAGTTTAAAATGCATCTATATTGTATTCACTATTTATGTATTTATTAATGTTTATACTTATTTGAATGTAGTGATTTAAGTGAAGAAATTTTCAGTACGATATAAAATAAAGTCAAGGGCCAACAAAGTTGTAATGAATTGATATACTATATTTTATAAATATTAATTGTTTTGTTAATGTCAAATTAAATTACATGATTCTTATAATCTAATAATTTGATCAAGTTAATATTTACAATTATTGTATTTGACAAGTTTTTTTATCCCATGCATTGCACGGGTCAAACACACTAGTTATACATATAAAAAAGGAATTTAATTTAAATACATTGACAATGTAAAATAATTTTATATTATCAGTTAATAGAAATAGTGGAAAGTACCAACTCACACAAATAATTATTCATTATAATGAGGGACCCATTATCATTTCTCACTTTTTCTTATTTCTATTAATTGACAGTATAAAATAGTTTTACACTATCAATTCATACCAATTAAACTCATAAAAAAGCTTCAAAGTATAAATTGAGCAAAAACTTTTCTTTTTGTCTATTTATTATACCATAATTTTACAGTTATAAAAACTAGACCAAGCATAAGCCCAAAATGGACATTTTGTACAACAAAAACGACCGAAGACAAAGGTCGTGTGTTGCTAATGCTCGTTTTGTCGGAGAAGTGTGACTTTCTCTAACTCCGCTTTACTCCTCCTTGTGACGCTGTCGGTAGTGCCACTGGGAGCAGTGAATGGCACCCCTCCAGAAGAAATCAAGCAAGACCAAAAGGAAGAAGAAGACCAAGAAGTTCAAGAAGCGCAAACAGGTTACCCTTGTTCCCGTTGAGCCCAGAATCAGCGAGACCGATTGGTGGGACTCTTTCTGGTACAAAAACTCCACTGCCCCAGGTAGGTACTAGGTACCCCATCAATCTCCTCTTCCAAAGTTTCAAACTTTTAATCCATCATGATGTTGTGTTGTTGTTGGGGGAAGGAAACCCCTTTCATTTCATGCAAGTGTTTCTGTAATGTTATCACTTTTTTTGTCAATTGTCAACAATTCTCGTGTTTGTGTCTAGTGGGTAAAGAGGAAAAAAAGAAGGAACTTTCAACATGGGGTCTCTGATATTATTACTTTTTTTTTTGTTTTGTTGTGTGTGATTTGATGGTTTGATGGATATGATTGATGATGCAATTGCAAACCTGCAGGGTACACTGTACCTGGTGATGAGGCAGAAGGGTTCAAGTATTTCTTTAGGGTGTCAAAGACTACTTTTGAATACATATGTTCTCTTGTTAGGGAGGATCTCATATCAAGGCCTCCATCAGGGCTCATCAACATAGAGGGGAGGCTTCTCAGTGTTGAGAAGCAGGTAGCCATTGCCCTTAGAAGGTTGGCATCTGGTGAATCTCAAGTCTCAGTTGGAGCTGCCTTTGGTGTTGGGCAGTCAACAGTCTCTCAGGTGACTTGGAGGTTCATTGAAGCGCTGGAGGAACGTGCCAGACACCATCTCAATTGGCCTGATTTCAATAGGATACAAGAGATCAAGCTCGGTTTTGAAGCCACCTATGGGCTGCCTAATTGCTGCGGAGCCATCGATGCAACGCATGTCATGATGACCCTTCCGGCAGTGCAAACCTCAGATGATTGGTGTGATCAGGAGAAGAATTACAGCATGTTGTTGCAGGGAATTGTTGATCATGAGATGAGATTTATTGATATCATCACAGGTTTACCAGGGGGCATGACAATTTCCAGATTGTTGAAGTGTTCATCATTTTTTAAACTCTCTGAGAATGGGGAGCGCTTGAATGGAAATGCAATCACTTTAAGTGGAGGAGATATGATAAGAGAATATGTGGTTGGTGGCTACAGTTGTCCTCTTCTTCCATGGCTTATGACTCCTTATGAAGCTAATGGCATGTCAGATTCACAGTCAAATTATAATTACAAACATGGGGCTGGAAGGTTGCTTGCAGTGAGGGCATTCTCACTGTTAAAGGGAAGTTGGAGAATCCTTAGTAAGGTTATGTGGAGACCTGATAAGAGGAAATTGCCAAGCATCATCTTGACATGTTGTTTGCTTCATAATATAATCATTGACTGTGGAGACACCTTGAATCCAGATGTTGCCTTGTCTGGTCACCATGATTCGGGATATCGAGAACAGTATTGCAAGCAAGTTGATCCAGCGGGAAGGACCATGCGAGAAAATTTGGCCAAGCATTTACAACATGGCAGGCAGTTACATGTCCATGGTACTTCTGATGTTAACTCTGTCAATCTGATCTAGAATTTGACTTTGGATATCGGCATTCTATTGTTGAACTTAGAGCCTGAGCTTTTTTCGTTTTTTGGGAGTTGAGTTTAGCTAAAGTTTCTTAATCCCCTTGTATTTGGTGAATGTATTGTTTTCTGAAAAATTTATTGTAAGAAATATTGCTGAGCCGAAATATTGCTGAGCCACCATCATATTGCTGCAATATGAATCTTAATCCAAGAGGCACATCCTCTCTCATTCTTGTTGCATTTTTTTATGCTGAAAGAAAAGATTTTTAAAGCACAAGCAAAACAAAGAAAAGAGGAAAATAATTGCATGGCACCTCGATGGTAAAGATAGCGAGGTTCGAGAGTTTTTAAAGAAGGAAGTTATAACATAAAAAGTCTACTAAACTATTCTATAACGAGTTCTATTGTTCATTTGATAGTTTCTTTTTTTTGAATTCGCATGAAGTATCCTTATGGCTGTTAGCAAAACCCAAGATTGATACTGATAGGCATAATATGGACTGCAAATCTAACCAAGAAATAAACAAGAGGGAGGGGATTATTCAGAAAATGAAATGGAGAAAATTCCATCCTAATCTCTTCTTCAGAGTGAACTTGACATAACATGTACAGCAGGAGAAGTTTTATTGTCTTGAACCATCTCTAGACTACAAATGAAAATTTAAAAACAAGAAAGCTAATGCCTAAAATATCTAATGTACTTAACTATGCTTAAAATCCTGCCGCGACTCAATCTCCCTTAGTGGGAGGTTGCATGCATGCACAAAAGGGTGCTTTCTTCTTCTTCCTCATCTGGTACTTGATTCTTGTCCCACCATAGAGATAATCTCGCAAAAGAACTCTTGAATTTCGATCATCAACCACTGTTTTTCCCTTGCCTTCTTTTTCATCATTCAACTTCAGAAGCAAAAATTGCAGCCTTTGCACCTCCAGCTGCAGCCGTCCTATTTTTTCGGATCCTCTCCGAGCCTTTTCTGAAACTCTCCTTCTTCTGACATTTCCACTCTCATCTGAATCTGTTGAGGACCTCCCAGTAGAGGACAAGGCACCTTCTTCTACATTCTTGACCAACTTGCGGTTGGCATCAAACAACTTTGTGATGGCCTCCTGAGCAGCTTCTAGCTGCCCTTTCACATTATCATACTCAACACCTTTTCCCTTTGTGCTCTTCTCAGTAATCTCCACCCTGTTTATCAAATCTTGTACAGTGATTTCGAGGTTTGTCAACTTTTGAGCATCAGAATCAAGTCTTTCTAAAATCTTCCTCCTGTTGCCTTCTGCATGTGGCTGTGTCAAACTTCTTGGGATCTCTAATTTGTCCACACTCAACTCCTTTTCAGTCAAGGACTGACTTAAAGGATATTTGTTTTTTGGTTCCTTGGTTGCTCCCCTTTGACGGTAGCCAGCAGGTGCAGTAGCCATCTTCTGTGAGTTGCCAACTTTGAGGCCAATAGTGCCATCCTTATTGGCAGTTTCCCACAACTCCAGCATTTGATCATCAGACTCGAGACTTCCTCTTCTACTTATCCCATATGATGAACATTCAGCCATTTCATCAAGCATGATGTCTTTTGGCAGACATTCAATCTCTGCTACAGGAATATCTTGCACTGACTTTCCTGTCTTCTGTTCACGAGTGGATCCACCTTGATGCTCCTTTGCTTCATCCATTTGAGTAACATGCTTGCTTGATTGAATATTTCCTTGCTGCCGGCTGATTCCAGATTTTAACACTTGAATCTCTCTCATTTCAGTCTTAGGATTGAAACTTTCATTCATCTGTTTAACAGCCACTTCAATTGCATTGATCCTTTTCTGCATGTCTTGGAAATCTGGAAGTGCATCTGGTGCAGTAGCATCCTGATCTTCACCTGTTTGTGGACCACTAGTGTACTGGTGATTTGCCAAATTCTTAACCTGGGAATGATAATTTAAACAAACTAGATTATATCGATAAAAAATTGCAATAATAACTGATTCTCACTTTATCACAAATGACAGCCATTAAGATACAAGGACGCAGAAATCACATCTCTACATAGTTCTCAAGCATTAAAAATTTAAAATACTGAAAAGTAGTTTCATGCATGACATCTAAGAGGATAGATTTCATGAATAACTAAATTATGGTCTAAAATATTCAAGTAGTTTATTTTATTCAAAAAGATTTGGAACTCCATATATCCCCCACACCAGCCCAGCCGAAAGAAAAGAGAGAGAATCCTAGTGGCACAACCAAATACATAGATAATATGTTAATACCTTTGATTCATTGTAGCCATGAGGTTTTGCATGTAGAAGAGTGTGCATCTCCAGGGATATTATACAATCATTCAAAGCACTAACAGCTGGGACATAAGCAGCCAACTGACCACATAGTCTTCCATTTTCACCTTCCAACTCATTAACTCTTTCTTTCAGCTTTTCACTTTCCATGCCCTTAAAGTTGCTTCTGCGTTCGAGATTCTCACATGCTTCAGCTAGCTCATGGACCTTCGCTTCAAGTAATGTCTCATTGACAGCAGAAATCTGCAGTCCAGCAAAGAGGGTGGCAGCCTGAGTTTCCCATAGCTCAATCTCATTTGTTCCCTTTTGCAGTTCATAACTGAGTTCCTCCTCCCTCAGTTTAGTTTCTCCTAGTTCTTGGTGCAGGTGCCTCATTTCAGCTTCCAACTTCTGATTCACTTCACAAAGGCATCCAAGCTCTTCATTTTGGCGATCCTTATCTGAGGATAATTTTAAAATTTGGCTAGCTTGATCTTCAAGTATAAGCCTGGCCTCATCATACTTAATCTTCAGATGTTCCACCATTCTTTGCAATTCTGTTTTCTCGTCACGTAAAGCACTAAACATCTCTGCTGCTTTCAAAATCTCCTTTTCCTTTTGAGACAACAGCTCCTTTCCAATCCTGATCTGACAATTTAATTGATCATTGACAGATTCAACTAGTTTTAGTTCAATGTTTGACACCACAAATGACTCCTTAAGATGTGAATTTTCAATTTGTACGTCTTCTAATTTGCCCGCCATTGTTTTTAATCTCTCCTCCAGGTTGGTATTGACTGAGCAAAGTCTATCAAGATCTTCGCTCAGCTCTTTAAGTGCAAGGAGTTTATCAAAGACAATGTTCTGATAAACCAGAGAAATATTAGATTGAGCTATTATCTCATGAATCATCATGCAGATTTCTTCTTCCAAGTTACTTTTCTCTTCACTCAGATCTAGAAATCTTCTCATCAAGGAATTCTTCTCTTCAAATGTTTTGTAATTTTCTTCCTGTGTGTTTTTGTGAGCCTCTTCCAAGTCTGACAGCTGTTTGCATAGATTCTCTATTTCAGTTGTCACTACTTGCATTTTTTCTTCTCCTTTGCTTATTGTCAACTTCAATTCCTGATTCTTCACCAGTATCTTTTGGACATCGGCCTGCAGTGCCAGGAACTGCTTAGATTGGTTCCTCAACTCCTCATCAAGGGCATCTCTTTCTGTCACAAGATTTTCTGCTTTTAATTTCAATTGACCAAGGAATGTAACAAGAACTGAATTCTCAATGGCCATTTTCTGGCTTTCATTGAAAACTGTTACAAAAGAGTTGTGTGTCTCCTGAAGTTTGCCATGTATATGGTTCAGAAGCTCCTGATCTTCTTCAATCATATCTTCACACCAGTGCTCAATGTTAATGTCAAGTGTCTTTAAAACCTGAAGCAGCCCAACCCTTAGTATTTTGATCTTCTCAGACATAGAGTTCACATCAACCTGCTTTTGAACATTGTCATTCTCCAATTTAGATATCAATCTATCAGACAGTTTGGATGCCTCCAAGAGTCTCTGACACTCAACTAGAAGGGAAAAGTTCTTTTGCTCCAGATCCATGATACATTTCTGCAAGATGAAAATTTCCATTTGAGCATGTACAACTCTGTCTACTTCCCTGTCATATTCTATTTTCCAGTGACTTGCATCTTCCCGTAGAATATGAATTTGTAATTCCTTCTCAGCCAAGTGACCTTCATTCAATTGCACAACACTGGAATGCTCTTCTCTCTCAGCATATAAGGAAACCAGCAGCTCTTCCACCTTTTGAAGCGCGGACTCTCTTTCTGCTTTTAGATCCAAATGCTTTAGTTCCAATTCAATGCATTGTTTCTCGAGATCTTCCAGTGTTTGATGAGTGATGTTCAATTGTGAAACTAAGGTTTCTTTCTCAGAGGTGAGACTGGACTTCTCATGGTCAAGTGACTGGCAAGAGTCCTCTAACATCTTTGACTTTACCCTTAACCCTTCCAGCTCAGCATTCACATCAATCAGTGAACTCTCTAAAAGGTTGTTTTTTCCTGTAAGCTTCTCCAGCTTTTCCGCTGTAGTTTGTAACTGAGAAAACAAGGTGGCCTTCTCAGCAGCAAGAGTGGAATTCTCCCCAAGCAAAGATTGGCAAGTTTCTTCCAATACCTTTACCTTTCCTCTGACAGTCTCCAGCTTAGCATTCAAATTTGAAATGGACATCTCCAAAACAGCATTTTTCTCCAAAAGCTTCTCCATGATTTCCAGCTTTTCCAGAAGAGATGCTTTCTCACCTTGGTTAGCCTCGCACGTCTCCTTCAGCTTTGAGTTCTCATCTTGCAATTTCTTCACAGATGAGGCAAAGTGCTGTGGGTCTAAGCCAGTCGACCCGACCTCCTCCATCATGGATTCATGCCTTTTATTTACATCTTTAAGCTCCTCTTTAAGACAATAAATTTCTTGCTGAAGAGCATTTCTTTCATCTACTCGCAGTCCAACCTCTTGTTCAAGTTTCTCTCTATTCTTCCTCAGGTTTAATAGCTCATCCTGCAAATTCCTTACAGACAAAGATGAAGACAATTTGAGTTCATTTAGAAATTTGTTTTCCTCCTTGAACCTGTGAACTTCATTCTCTAAAGCTTGCTTTCGGGATTCAATATTCTCCAAAATTGCAGCCTTATTATGAACCTCAGCTGCAAGAGATCTAAGCTCTTCCTGAGATTTAGAATGCAAATTCTGAAGAGTTTGGAAAGCAGTTTCAGCCTCAACAAATCGCAACCTCTCCTCTTGTATGCAAGTCCAAAGTCTACTCAATTCCTTCTGCTTCTCGCTAAGTTCTTCACTTTGGGAACCCATCTTCTGTGTTAAAGACTGTATTTCGGATTGCAGAGTCTGATTTGATGTTTCTAGGAGAAGACATTTCTGTTCAGAACTTTGCAACTTTTCAACCTCGTCATCCACCTTGCATTTTAGCTTATACACCTCCTCTTCGGCGCAGGAGAGTTCATGCTTCAAACTGGAAATTATCTCCAAGCATTGCTGATAACGAAGAGTTGCATCTTCCTTCTCTTCAGTAAGTTTAGCAACTTCTAACTTCAAGGCCTCAACTTCATTTTTAGCTATTTTAGCTTGCTCATTTAATCTCCTTGCATTCTCCTCAGCTTGTGCTAATCTCTCCTCCAGTTTTGACAATGTCTCCAGGGACTGGTTATATTCAACAAGGGCAGCTTCCTTTTCAGCTTCTAGTCTAGCAAGGTCCTGCTTTAAAGATTCAGTTTCACTTTCAGCTCTAATAGCTCGTTCATTAAGTTCTTTTACATCCTCATGAGCAGAAGAAATGTTTTTCTCCAGATTAGACATTTTTTCCAAGCACTGCTGGTACTGAAGAAGACTAGCTTCTCTTTCAGCCTGCAATTCAGCAAGGGCTTCCTTCAAGGTTTGGACTTCAGCTTCGGCTTTGCTTGCTCGTTCATCAAGTCCTTGAGAATTCTTCCTGGCACGAGACATTTCTGATTCCAGATTAGACAATCTCTCCAAACTCTGCTGATACTGAAGCAAGCCAGCTTCCTTTTCACTCTCTAATTTAGCAAGGGCTTTCTTTAAGGCCAAAATTTCTGTCTCAGCTTTAGTCATCCGTTCAGACCCAGATAAGACTTGAGCGCTACTATCATGGCTTCCATTGTTTAACCCATTAGTCTCCTCTGTATCAAGAAAATTGAGCCCCCTTCTAGCACGCCCTTCCAAATGCTTTGCATGACTTGCACGTTCTCCTGACATGAAGAGATCATTGAGCTGTTTTAAACCCTTTCTGTTTATAGCAGGATCAGGTTCATCATTATAAGCTCCATTTCTTTGGATAGCATGGAAATGAGTAGAAGCATCCTCTGGTGGTTCATCTGGGTCAAAAAATGCATGTGAATGGCGAGGTGTCACTGGTGTGTGCGGCTCAGTCCCTGTGGAAGAAACTAAAGGTAAATCATCTGCCGGTACTGGAGGGACTTGATTAGGAAATGCTTCAGCCATGGTATGATGGGCCTGGCGAATTACTCCAGTTGCATGATCATATCTCTCAGCCAATGCCCGGTATGCCCGGTAAAACTCTTCGACCAATTTCATAAGCTCTGGCCGTTTCTTATAATACATTTCTGCCCTCCTAGCAAAGGAATCTGCATCTTCTTCAATAAGCTTAATCATTTGCTTCACCTTGGCATCCATATCTGCTCATGAGGAGATAACATTGGGATAAATTCAAATGTGTTTTGAGACTTTGAGGGCACCAAATGGATGTTAATAGCAAAATCTCAATTTTCAAGAAGAATTATTGCCACGTCTCTTCTGGATGATTGAGGAAATAAATGCTATAAGTGAAAAGAAAAATGTAATACAGAAAGAATTTATGGTTTCTTATCATATGCAGACTAACATACAAAGTGCATGTGACATGTCCAAACAGGACAGAGCTGATATTTATAGTTATAGAAAGCAAATAATTTTAATGAACATATAAACCCAAGAAAAAGATTCAAAAAGATATATGAAAATACACACGTGTAGTTTTGATTAAATGCTTCCTTATATCCCCTTAATGAAGTCTCAGTTTGAGTTCATCACGACTGTAGGTAAATTTGGAAGTGAAACTGGAAACTGCAGGTTGAGGTATGCACCGACATTCACAAAAGATTTATGAAATTACTTCAAGTGGCCAGTCCAGTAATCTAAAGGCTTTAGCAACAAATATTTCAAAATTATAATTTATAAAGCCTCATAGCAATGTCAGTAGTTATGTACGATAGCAAAGAAATAAGAAAAACAACAAATAGTGCAATTTAATCTCAAAACCTTAAGATGATGAATAGTAGTAACTATATTAACATCTTTAACAGAACTGCTACGAAAGGCAGAAAGACAGAAGGCATTACCTGTCAGATTTTCTTGGAGCCATTTGGAGTTTTTGGGGCTTATGTGACTGTCCCACCACCATGAATACATTCTCTTAGAATCAGAATGGGATAGAGCCGCCATCGCTTCAGCCAGGAGCACCAGCACCGTGCCTTCTGATGTTGAAGGAACTTCTCTCGTGCTGCTTGCATAAAATCATTGGAATAAACAAAAAACCAAAAGAATGCAAAAAGTTTAGTTTCAGATAAATCATAGCATGGCCCCTTTTTTTTTTTTTTTCTTCTCATCAAAGGAAAAGAAAATAATCAGAAACAGTACACAAAGAAGGAAAAAAGAAAAAAAGAAAAAAAAACAAATACGTGACCAGTTGAACTCTTTGGTTCCAAGAGTGAATGAAACAAAAGTCTGACACGCCAGAGTTTGAACTGATCCAAAAAGATTCCAATTAAAACAAGTAAAAACCAACAAAAAAAGAAAACAGAATTTGGCCAGTAAACAAGAACATCAATTTGTATGTGTCAGATTATTTAAAAAAAAAAAATAGAAAACAACACTTTGTTCTTTTTTTTCTTTTTTTTTTTGTCATTTTGATCAGTTATGAGCATGAGATGTGCAAGCATATAATTCAAACCACATGATCAATCAAACCCCATTGAAAGACTAAGATCAGTACAAAAGAAGGATTGAATCCAAAACTCAAAAGCTCATCATTGAAAACAAGAGATCACTCCATGAAGAACTGCAACATAAAGCTCATAATTCAGATAAGAACTCACCAAAAAAACGAAAAATAAAATGGAAACTTGAGCTTCCAATTAGCACAAGCGGCAGCAAACAAGTTCAGCTGCTTTTCTTCCTTATTTATTTTGTTCCCTCTTCTTTCATTCCATTACATGAGTCACCCCATGTCTGTTAGATCTCAATGTTGTGTTGTTGACAATGCTGTTTCTGTTTCTGTGTTTGTTTTCTCTCTCCTGCTCCTTCTTTGCTTTGCTTTTTATGCAGTATAGGTTGGTGGCACTGTCCCAAAGCATCTCTCATAACTGTTAAAGTGTAAAGCAAACAAAAAAAAAAAACAAAACAAAGTTGGCAGAAGACAAAAAAGAAAAGAAAGAAAGAAAAACATTAACAAAAACAAGAACTTAATTGGCATGCAGAATCAAGTTCAATTGGTATATAATTTAGAATCTGATACTCACATTCAATGCCATAATTTGAAACATTGAAACTGGAAACGGGAGATTGTGCTCGAAGTAACTAGAATGGAAAGAAATATTTGTGGGATATAATATTAGATTCTCAAGATATGTCTTTTAATATTCATCTTTTTTTCCTTGCGTTACTGGAATATTTTTGTAAGATAAGATAACAAATAATCAGATTCAGCAAATTAAATGTACCAAACGTTGTTGCGTGTATTTTACGAGGAAAGGTTATGGTTTGGTTTATTGTAAAGCGTTACCAAAAGTTCCAAAATTATCAAATATGTCGCCGACTTTTCGGTCGATTTTATTCTGAATAAATAATAATATAATTCCTTTTTTCACATTTGAATAATAATTCTAGTTGCCGTTGCTGCAATGGTGTTTCACTGGGTGAACACTGAAAAGTGAAAAAAGCAACACTATAATAATTGTGCCAAAATAATGGTGTACATAGAAGCGAAAATGTCATACGCTCCCACGCTTGAATCCAGCAAAATACGTAATTACTCTTACTTTTTGTTTCACTCTTTCTTTCTTTTTTTAAGATTTTTTTTAATGGAATAATGTCATTTACCTGCCTGTCTATGTTTGGGACTCTCAAGTAACAGCCTTTTTTAGAGAAAAAAAAAAAGCTATTTTAAAAATAAAATCTTGTTTAAGTAATTTTTATTGAAATGGATTATAATCATTTTTAAATAATTTAAGCTGTTTTGGGAGAAAAAAAGTGGAAGCTAGAATTTGAATATTTTTTATTAAAAGCTGTTTGAATATTATATATAATGTTATATTTTTATCAAATTAACTTTAAGTATTAAATATTATATAATATAAATAATTATTTTATATTATTTTTAATAATTTTATTATATAAAAGTAAATTTTTTCATATAATTTAAATAAAATAAATTATCTTAAAATCACTTTTCAGTTAAAATATTTAAATATAAATTAATTTTTAAATAATAGATTATATAAAAAAGTGATTATATAAATAAATAATTATTAAAATAATTTTAATTTTATAATTTTTCCAAATACACATTTAACAAGCCAAATTACATGTAATTAGATTATTTCCTGTAGAGTGATTGAATACTTTTTTATGCTTTTAAGAAGAGAATTTGTACACAATTTTTATTTTTTTATTTTTTACTAAAAATGGATTATTTTTTATACACTAAAAATAGATCACTATCTTTTTTCAATTCCCCCGTTTGAGAAATCTGGCCTAGATTATGTATTTATCAATTACTATTTTTATGGTCAATAGGAAGAGAAACACAAAAAATAGGTGGCTTGAAATGATATTTAAAGTATATTATTGAGTTAATTCTTTCATTAAAACTTAACGTTCTGCTTAATTCAAATTCAATGTATATTCTATAACCAGAATATATAATCTATAAGGCACACCAACTAGATTTATTATGCCAAAATCAAGCATATTTAAACCTGTAATCTTATTATAATCAGATTTTTTTTAACGATTTCCCTGAAAATATTAATTAATGAAATAAATTTTTTAAAAAAGTTTTAATATATTGAATGCATTATAAGTTAAAAAAACTTCACTTTTTATTTAAACTTTATTTTTCTTTATATTTATTATTTTTTAGAATATCCTTCTTTTACTCATACTTTTAAAATAACAATATTCTTATAATTTTAAACCTAAATGATATAAGAAGATTTGAGGATGAAGGGATACAAATGACATGTGACTCGATTGTAATTGAAAGAAAAACACTCTTCAAGCACTGCATTAGAATACATAAGTGGATGTATAAATTTTTAATTCGTATTGTCGTTGTACAATTTTTCCGTACAAAACAGTATTTTTCAATTTAAAAAATAAATAATATAGTAAATATTGATAAAACAAGAATAATATACAATATGCTTAGTTAGGATTTAGATTTAGTTTCTTAGAATTTATATATAATTTGTTCTATCTTATCAATAATTTTATATTTATCTTTATCGTTTTGTTATCCAATAAATTAACCTTAAAATTGTAACTCTTTATTATAATTCACATTTTAAGTTTAGCCAATTTTGTTTTCAAAATGTTTTCATAGTATTATCGATGCAAAATTTTTTCAGAAACGTTTAGTTGACACGTATTTTAATGTGTTTTTCATATCTATATTTGGTGTCACAATACTATGTATGATAATAATCCAAATATGGTCTTTACATGGCACTATTTAATTTGAAGGGGTGATAAAGAAAAGATAATATAAAATATTAATTATAATTTAGATTTAGTTTATTAGGATTTAAATATAATTTATTTCATCTTATCATTAAGTGTAAGTTTATTTTTATCTAATAAGTCATCCTTATTATTGTCATCTCTATATAATAAATTCTGTAGGACGGTTTACAGTTGAGTTTAACTAGTTTTTTATTCAAAATATCTTCTAATATACCATCTAAATTTATACCTTAAAAAAGAAAACCCTTATAAGTTATAATTTCAACAATGTAATCGTTTCTGTACATTTTATGTCCACATGGTTTTATGTGTTTACATTATAATCTTGGAAAAGTGTTTATATGCTATTATTCGTGAAATATAATATGTTAAGAGTTTATTTATTCATCCAAAAAACTCGTGGTCAAGGTATGACACGATGACATTTTAGAATAGGTTCGTGGTGGGCAAGCCGAGGACGGTGATTTTGGACCGCTGGTTCATCAGTCATGACTCATCCACACGCCGCCCAAACAAATTCCTCTGTCCCATTAAGGTAATCACACGTGTTTCTGGTGCCAAAACAAAACATGGATAGTTATTGTTTACCACTTGACGTAGATGTAGATATCTGCTGTCACCTGTATAATCTGCCTGTTTGAAGCAAGAAGTCTTCACTTTAGGTAAGTATTTATTTATCTATCGTGTTGTAAAGTGTGCTCGCGAGCTCAATTGCACGCGTATACTATAATAATGGCCTCCTAACTTGATTTCAACGTTTGTACTTTGCATGTGCTGCCGGTAGGTACTTTGAGAAATATGTATATATGGCACAAATTAAAAAATAAGGTACTGTTTATGGGTGGTTCTAATTAAATGTATCATTCATCGATCACTATAAGAAATGGTCACATAGTCAACAAGGATTAATTTCCTATTCAGGGTTTAAACAGATTGGTCTGATTTAACTTTCAATAAAATAAATTTAAGGTGATTTATATGATATTTCTTCAATTTAAAATAGTTTGGAATCCTTCTTCTATAATCCAGTTAACACTAGCCATGTGTTTAATAATTGTATAAGTCATTATTCATGTATTAATCACCATATGTTCTCATTGAACCCCCAACCCAATACTACATATATATATATCAATACGACTATCTCGATTACAATTTATCAAAAGCCCTAATCCCCTTTTCTTTCATTAGGAACTTAAGCCCGCAACTTGGAGAAGAGGATTGTGTCTTGGCACTTGCGTTTGAAGGAGAGGGGTGTAAGCCTGTAAGGGTTCCGTTGAATAGGATGCTAATGTGGGCTGATGAAAAGTTCTATGTCAAGTGGAAGTGACTGGGGAGGAGAGGAATGAGAGGATCAATCTTCTTGGAAAAGAAGAAACATAAATTGTTATGAAACAATCAATAGGTGTGATGTTGCCGGGGCATGTTGGTTCCAAAAATGTTTAGTTTCAATCTCTATTTCAGGATACTTGGGTTAATTAAATAATTAAAAAGTTTGAAACTCTAAATAATAAAAATTATGGTGATTAACACATGGACAATAATACTTAGGCAACCATTAAATACACGGCTAGTGTTAATTGAGCCAAAACACCTTAAAAATGTATATAAAACAGAATTTATAACTTGGAAGGCACTATTATTGTTAAAGTGATTGAAGGAGTAAAACACGGGAACCATTTCATATGAGGATGGATTTGCAGTAGCAATTTGTGTGATACTCAGATCTCAATGGTCTGGCAAAAGAGGAAAGGGATTCTTGACTTTATCAAAGTGGAGTAGATCCAACAACTGGCATTCCTGGTTTTTTATTATAAGGCTAACAAAAGCATAGCAAACATTGTTACTTTTCCATTCCCCCTTTGATTGAAAAATGGAACCGTTGGAAGCAAAGTGTCTACATGTTTACACCAAAAGCTGCCTTTGATTGCATCATTATTAATTAGAGGCGCTATTCTTAGTAACAAGTTATTAACTATACTAATTAAAATTGTAACTATATTATGTATTTGGTAAGGAATTTTTTTTTAAAAGTTCGCACAAGTGTTCAATTTTTTTTTAAAAAAAATTACTTCGCACGAGTGTTTAAAAATTAATCATGGTAAGAAAGAAAAAGATAAGGGTTAAAATGTAGAACGATAATTAACAATATAAAAGGATTTATATTTATATTTAATAGTATAGTACTATATAATTTTTTTTAATATATTGATTGCAATAAAATTTAAATTTAGAACATCATATAAATTACTCAATCCTCTCATAATCAGCACATTTTTACTACATAAAAATTTGACATCGTGCAAATGTATTACACTATCAACAAATTATATAACATAATATTAATAACTTTTGAGGTAATTATTGTAAGATTCAAATATTTTTAATAACAAATAATATATAATTAAATATATCAAAAAATATATATATAATTAAATATTTATATAAATTTTTTTTACACTGACAGTATATTATAATTAAATTTTTAAAATCAAATGATATATCAACTTAAATGAATTAATAATATAAAAAGTTTTACCCACTTATAGTATATTAAACTTAAAATCAGATAATATACTAAAAACTTGCAAAATATAATTAAGTTATAACGAATCAGCAGCAGCAGTGCAGAGTTGAGGGAGCGCTTTTTTGTTTTTGTTTTTTAACGTGATTGACGGAGCCTTGATTATGAGCTTTAAGTAATTTTCATGTCGAAAATTCTGTGCCTCATCATTGGGTAACGAAAGTAGCTTGTAATGTCAAATGGTTGCTATATCTATCCCTCTTAGTCCGTTATAATTGTCAGCACCAAGAAAAGAAGCATATCTATTTCACAAAACTAATACGGCTCTTAAATTAATCTGGACACAGGGTTCTCAAATACATGCAATAAAAGAAATGATTCATCTTTAGTAAAAAAAGTACTAAGGATTGGTTACTTTATAGTCTGTGTGTTAAACTGTTAATAACAAGCTTGTGGTCTGAAAATAGAAACGGCTCCTCTTTTCAAACAATACTTTTATGCATGTATTATATATCATGCTTCTGTGTTGACTTAATTAAATGTCAAATAAAGTGAAACTAATGCCAATTTAATTTCAAAATTACTGATACGCTTAACATAAATTAATATCTATAAACTTATTTCTTATCAAAACTAAGCTGGAAAAATTAAGTTCAAGCAAAACCCGATCTATATTTACAATGATCCATATTACGTTTACCAAACAAAAAAAAGACTCGTAAATAAGGATAACATGAATGCAAATGGAATCACCCAAAAAAAAATGAATAAAAAAAATAAAACCCCCCAATTGATCCCTCTTAATTTTTGTGTTGGATAAATTCATTCATGTAAAAAAAAAAAAATTAACCCATAGTCTTTGTCAATTTAAAATATTGGACAAGTTAATCTCTTCTCAATATTTTCGAATTATTTTTAGAATTTATTGATCCCTAATGATTTATATATAGTCCAAATTGATTCTTAATAAAAGCATAAATAAGACAAAAAAATCTAATAAAAAATTGAGAAGGGATTAATTTATCCTATATTTTCAGCAACTATGATATATATTTTTTTTCTTTTTCTTAAGGATCTAATTTATCCAACGCTATTTTTTATAAGAACCAACTTAGAGGGTTTTGTCAAAAAAAAAAAAGAATGCAAATGGAAGTAGTTCAATTAGTAAATTAATCATATGTATCTTATGATAAGAATTAATCATAAATCATATAACTTAATTGAACATTGTGTTGACACATATCCATCCGCTATTAAATGATGTGTAAAACTTAGTTCAGATAGAATTTATATCTCACCTAATAATAGATAATTAAGTGTCAATATGGTATCATGAACATATAATATTTCTTATCATATAAATACAAACTTATGTACCCTTCGTTAGGGATGGGAACAGGGGTGGTGTTGCAATGCCCGGAAACTTCGTAGTGGGTAGCAGCCCTGATTTCACCATTTCTTTTTCCCCCTATTATTGGTCAAACAAAGATAAATACAAACTTATTAGGCAACTAAATTTTAACTCCATGCGAATGCATGGATCGGAGTAGCCTTGTCACGACGCTGCACTACACTGTACGACGTCGTACATGGGACGTCATGTCCCATCTCTCATCATCTCTATCGAAGATGCCAAAGGCCGAAAAGCAAAATCCTATAATTGACATAATGTTGTTAGGTTAAAGAACCAACATTTACCAACGACAACCCACTCCTCTTTTTTCCACATGCCATGTGCACGCCCCTTCAAGCGCTTCCTCAGTTCCCACATTTTATATGTTATAATTTTATTTTTATTTTTTTTCCAAAAATTTAAATGAAACACCTATGGCATTTCCCCGGTGCTGTAGAGTCCTTTCTTTAATTCCATCATAAACTTTGATTTAAAAAAAGAAAATGCTAGTATAAAGACCAAAATGTTGTAATAAAACATGAAAATTTGAAGACATAGTTAATGACTTCAAATCATATTAAAAAATTCATAAAATCTATTGACGTTTCTAGTGACTCAAGTTATTGTTAATTTTATTCTACCTTATTATTGTTAATTCTTTTCCTCGGTCAACATCTTATTTTTAATTATTGAACTCGTGGGAAAGAAAAAAAGAAAGACATAAAAATAAGACACAAGAAAGAGTTATAATAATAATAATAATAAAAGAGTAATCATCTGTTGCCTTGTATATATGTCTAAAATAAGACACCTGAAAGAATTGCAACGCGCAATTTGATACAGGTTGACAAATATTTTCCTTTACTACGTACTGGTGGTAGCCAACCCTTGGCTCAAGATTGGAAACCTATTCATTCATACGTGAGTTATCGTAACAAGATAAATGGGCCTAGTCAAACTAAGCTCACAGACGTGAGGCCCATTTCAAACCACTTGAAATGCAGCTAGTTTGGTGGCTAGCCAGGCTTTGACTCCTTCCTTATTCTTACTCCATAAATCCGTGGTGCGTGTTAACATGGTCTGGCATATGTTTTGGACTTTGTGATGCCCTCCAATGTATTTATAAAATTGCCACTGCCTCTCTGTAATTAAGATTGCATTTCAAATTTTCAAGCCACTTTGTATTTTATTTGCAAAAAGGGTCAGGGCATTTGAGAAGACAGTAAATGCTTTGCAATCTAAGAAACATCGAAGATGAGAGTTTGTTTTCGACTTAGAAATAACCCAAGTCATTGCGGCTGAGCATATCACGACAACACAGTTGCGGAAGTGGCCAGCAAAGGAGGGTGATCAGCAGGGTGTAGGGAGGTGGATTGGAGCTTACAATCATGGGAAGGTAATTTTGCCTTACTTTGTATGGGATTTACAAGCTGTGTCATGTTGAATCCAGAGAATTTTTTGGAATTTTTAAGTTGTTTTGTAGTCTAATTAATTGTGCATCTGAAATCCTATATATGGCTGGTAAAATTTCACTTGTTGACACATTGAGATGGTGTCCATCTCACTATGATACATTCTGGTACAAGCTGCACGCATTATTTCAATTGCTGTTCAAACAAAAAAATTTCTATTATAAAAATACAACACAAACAAATAGCATTAATACTTATAAACTAAATTTGTTACATGTTTAACTATCAACATTTACTTAATAGTTCAAATTAAAAAAAAAAAAACATTTACTCAACAGTTACTTACATTTGCCACTATTTATGTTTTTCTAGACGATATTTTCAATTTTGATAATTATATAAAGTTAAAAGTAGCAAAATATATTTACCAACAAGTTTAGCATAGTGTTGTCACGTAATTGTTAAATTTTATTACGACTTTTCTTATGTTGGGGAGAACAGAATCAACGCTCATGAGTTTCCAATTTTGCAAGTTATGATGGGGAGAACAAGACCAGATACATTATATCATGGCTGGGTCATCCACAATTCCAAAGTTTGCTCCAAAGAGCTGAGGAGGAGTTTGGCTTTAACCATTATACGGAAGTCACTATTCCTCATGATGAAGCTGCTTGAGTCCCTAAGCTTAATGATAAGATAATAAAAGGAATAGTATATTTGAGTAGTGGATGATTTACCAACATAAATCCCTTGTCAAGTGGTGGTTTACAACTATAATCACTTTAGTCAACTAGTGGTTTTTGACTTGGTCACTACTATTAATGTTTTGCATTTGGTATTGTAATTGTATATAGATTGATATTCAAGCAAGATTTCCCTGACAATATCTTTTTTATCATTAATGAGTAATGATTTGAATGAAGCAATGTATCATCAGTTTATGTACAAGTATAGAAATGGTTATGTGCCCTAATATTCATTTCAAATCAATCAAAACTAGGAATAGGAAAGAAATGAATGTAATTTTTATACATCTTAGATCTAAATTGCACTTGTTTGAAACTCTGTTCTCATACTATCTGTTCAAGAATCAATTAGCTTTACCACTTTGCACATCAGATTTGGATGATATAGCTCCACTTACGCACCCCATATTTGAACGCAACCTTTATTCCACCCAAAGAAAGTAAAGCACCACGACATATTTTCTAGCAGGAATGAAAAGGCACTCTTTGCGATACGAGAATCTTAGGGTAACTATACTTTTCTCCATTCATCACCAACCGATTAAATGAGAAACAAAATTTAGGTTACAATGCACACCATGTAGAATTACTGGACATAACAAGGATTATAGACTATATAAAATTAAGGGATAGAACAAAAAAAAAATTTGATTGTCGAATAATGCATAAAAGAGAGACTATAGACTGTTAAGTAGGATTACTATGCTCTTCTTTTATCGAAGACTATACAAACAAACAAAAAAATTATTAGGATTAGATAACAGAAATAGAAGAAAAGGGCAAAGAACAAGAACAAGAAGCACAATATAAGCTCATATATAGTATCACTTTTGCATATCTTACACTGACAACTCCCCTGTTATAACAATTAATAGAAACACACAGAAGCCAAGAGAAAAAATTGTATCCAGATAAAATAAAGGGAAAATCTATTGTTACAGTTACAAGTATGAACTCGAACTATATGCTCCACACCCCTGCTAGCAAAGCACACTTCAACAAGGACTAGACCAGATTACATTAGATCACCAAAAATTGAAGGGAAATTAGAACACCAAAAATTGAATGACCAAATTAGATTGGCAAAAATACTTGAAACTAGGACCACATCAACAAAAAGGTGTATTAGTAATAACACATTGCAAACGTCAATCCACTACCTCAAACAACTTCTCCTTCATCCAAATGTCAGAATATCAAAATCGACCACCTGAACATGTGTTGCAGTACGAGATTTGGAAACCTTAAGCAACAAATTCGCAAAAGAATGAAATCATGCCTCAAGGGAAGGGGAGGCTCTTCAAATGTAACACATAACAATCAATGAAAGAATAAAGTGTACAAGTACTTCCAGAACTAAACAAGCCAACGACGATGTAACGTCCAAAGAATTTTATCGTTAGTAACCGAGTTATTCAGTTTTTATCGAATAAGTGGGTTTAATCGAATTTCGATTAAGCATTTACTTAAAGCTAATTAAGTGTGATTTAGAAGTGATTAGGTTTGATGGAATTGGAGTAGGAATATAGGAAACCTCACAGATTTTTTTTTTCTTCTAAAAATCGGTTTACCGATTTAAGAGAAATCGGTAAGATTTCGGTAAGTTAAACTGTTGAAACCGGATCAATAGAAATTACACTGTAAGAACCGTAGGATGGATGGCCAAGATTTAGCCAACTTACCCATGCAAGTGGCACCATCTTAGCCCTCCAAATGGGCTACCAAACCAAGTTACATAACTCACTCAAATCCACCAATCACATGTAACTTGCTTTAGAAGTTTTTCAAATTTTTCCTTTTCTACCCTTGTACATTTTTGATCCTATCTAAGCTGACCCCTCTTCATTCTTTTCTCCATTATCTCATTTCATCTCAACTTATATCATCTTCCTCTCCCACAAACCTTCAAGCCATAACAAGATTTCATCAACTCCAACCACAAATTCAATAAGAATCATACCTAGTAAAGGTAGGAATCCTACTTCTCTTCTTATTTTCCTTGATTTGGATTTATGTGTGGGTCTTGTATATTTTATGCTATTGATAATATGTGGAGTGATGATGATGTTTTATGGTTGGTTTTGCATGTGTGTTGTGATTGGAAATAGAATTGGTATGAAATAACTTGAAGAAAGAAGAAAACTCAAGAAGCTAGTAGGGTTTTTCCTCGGCAGTCCTACGGCGGAGTGTATGGCTCCGTCTACAACCATTTAAACTCCATGAATCTATTTTTATATGAAACTAGATATTCAAGGCTTTCCATACATATATAATATAACGCCATTGGATTAGTAAAGAGGAAGTTATGAATTTTTGAAGTTTGACTTGGAAATCAGGACTTTCATCCGAGTAGTATGAGTTGAGAAGGGTGTAACTCACACTATTGAACTCCAAATTAAGTGAAACTAACTTTGTTAGAAAGCTTACACATAGAAGAATATCCCATAAAAATTTTCGAATTTGATAAGGTCCCATTTGTTCCAAGTGAGTCAAGAAAATTGCCCTATATCCAATCCAGGTTAAAACAGGGTAGTCCAGTAGGGTCAAGTTTCAGAGCTTATATCTCAAATTATACTCATTCAAATGATATGAAACTTAATTCATTTGAAAGCTTGTTCTATTAGCTTTACATGGGTATAAATTTCGCATGATTTCACCCAGATTTCTATTTTTAGTGAATTTTTTCTCATAAGGGTGCAATTTTGGCTAGAAGTAGGACAAGTCTGGGATAAGACACAAACTATTTGAGTTAATGTCGGAAGTCGGGATTTAGCAAACAGGGAGCTAGGTCGGTACACTTAAAGTTGAACTCTAAACTTAGTCAATAAGGGACTAGGTCGAGAATATTTAAGGTTGAACTCGGAAGGGTACACTTAAGGATGAACCCGGAAGGGTATACTTAAGATTTAACTCAGAACTTAGTAGAAAGAGGTAGATCAGGTATATTTGATGTTGAACTCTGGACTGAGTATATAGGAAACTAGTCGAGCATAGTAATGTCGTAACTCGGAAATTAGGGAAGATGGGGTATGGTTAATGTCGGAAGGCTGGACGTAGGAAAACATTCATAAGTCTTGGAAGACCATATTAAGGTCGGAAATCGAACACAACCCCGGAAGTCGGGAATTATACAATCGGGAGACCGAACACAATATAGGGAAGTCGGAACTTGTATAAAATCGGCACTTGGAACCCATTAAATCTTGAAAGTTGAACTCAGGAACCTTAATAGAAATTAAAAGCTTGCAAGATAGATTGATACTTGGGATTCTAAGTCTTGCACTCATCAATATTGTTATATTCTTTGTATGAATATGATATTTTGTATTAAGTTTACTGTTTGACTAAAATGTTCTGGTTGTCTGGCACTATTCATAGAGAAGCAGACATAATCCGTTATGCTACTGAGATTTCGGCAGAAAATGCAATTAATGTGAATTTACAAGTTATGCATGCATTAGACAAAGTGTTAAACAAGCAATACTACCCTATAAGCATGAGAAAGGATTTCCATGTGACTTAGGCCAGCCCCTGAACAAAGTTAAGGGGAATAGATCAGTGGGGAAGTCGGGGAAAGAAAACCTGGCGACCCTGTATAGGAACGAGCTCGATCCTGAAAAGCTGACTATTATCCAAGAGTCTTATGGCCAATATACTCCCAGGGGACCAAGTATGGAAAATATGAGTTAAGATCAAGTGCATCATTTTTCATGCATATCCGTAATTTTAGTTTTTATGCATTGATTTAAAATTGCACCATTGGATGTTATATACATATTATTGCTCACTTTATAGCTGTCACTTATTTATGTTAGTACACAGATCGAGTTGCTTATTTTCTATTTAATTTCCTTTATTTTCTTAAGTAAAACAAAGTTGTGTTTTAGGCTATGATTTACATAACTAATTGAGTAGAGAGTAGAACCTCCTGGTGAGGTAACATTTTCTCCTAATTTACCAAAAATCCGAAACACTTAAGAATGATAGCGATGATAGATATGCATAGATTTAGGAATTTTTACTGAGAAATCTTTATTTTTCACCCTATTATATACTCCCGCATCATTCTCAGATTATGGAGAACGTGGCAACCTGCATCCTGATCATTGAGTTTCTAGAGCTCCACATCCATCTCGACTCGTTCATAGATTCCGTGTACATATCTAGTAGATGCTAGTTTCATCTTTACTTCTTTTTTCGAAGATATTTTGCTGTACCTCTTATGCACCCGCTTTTTGACCCTGTCGTCCCTTACATTGCCATCCCTCTCCACGTGGCTCATCCTTTTCCACCTCCACCCGCAGCAGCAGCACCAGCCATGGCCTTGCCAGTCGCACCACCGCAGTCGATCCCCTCTATCTCTATGTCTGAGGAGGATCTGTCGGAGGCAGCGAGCTCGTTGTCCTCATCTTCTGCCCCGAGTATAGACTATACCCCTGCTGACGCCGGTATGGCGAATAGATTCCTTTCTTCGGAGTCCATCTAGAGTACCCGCCGTAGCAACAGTAAATGTATAAGATGATCCTCTTTTGGAAGTTGAGTCATAAGCATACGGGTAGGAGTTAGTAGTTGTACATGAAATGTCCCATAGGGACCAGTAGGGAGATATTCATATTGTCAGGCCGATTTATTTTGTGTCAGCGGCCTCATTTCTGTTACCCGGTACTATATTTGTATTTCTTTTGATGACCTTGAAAACAAAGATATAAGCATGTACATATGTATACATGATGCAGTTTATTTATTTTGCAATTCTGTTTGTGTTACTTTATTTCTGATACAATGATTGTTTAGTGTATATCTCGCTGCCAAACCAAAATTGATTAAAATGAATAGTGAACTCTTAGAGCACCCCACATAATAACTTATTAGGTAATATATTATGACTTAAGCATAGTATTTTGTCTGGTAAGGTGTTACACACGATGCCATCATCGAGTTTATGACCTAACATAGTGAACCTACCCTAAAAGTCGGTGGCGATAACTACAATTCTCCTCCACTTAATATAACTTAAAAAGGACTTATTTGCAATATTAAATCATATATGCTTCTCTTAGTAAATATAACAATACTAAATAGCAGATGTATTCTCCATCGTTAGATTTTAATGAATGCTAATCTAATAGTCAAAAGGTGCAGACCAGGTCAAACTCCAAAACATGTGCGGGACTATTGTATGCGACACCTAAATCCATATCCAACGATAACCATACATCACACTTTTGAAAATGGTAAGTTACTAAACCAAGTTCATTCTATTTGTAAGGAGGAACGATATTTGAACGTAAAAAAAAAAAAAAAGGATGCATATGGGGATGCATACGACCATAAAACAGGGAGAAATAGTGAAAATGAGAAGCGGAAGGAGTAAGTTACAGTGGGCTAATATACAATGGGTGGTAGGATGGAATAAAATTTTATTTTTATTTTAAAAAAACAAAAATATTTCAGACTTTGTCTTAAATGCACCAGGTAAAGCATAGTTCATGAAGCACCTTGCGGTGTATCGTGGACTTGCTTTTACCCACATTCAAAAGTGTGGGTAAATGAACTTACAAGAGTGGCTAAATGAATCCAAAATGTGGCTAAATGAATCCAAAAATGTGGCTAAATGAACCTGTAGATGTGGTTAAATGATCTTGTCCTTTTCTCCTTCCTTTTCCTCCGCCGTTTCACTTACACAGCTCCCTCTCCATGCCCAGCCATTGATGGTTGGTTGTCATTTAATGTTGCAGTGAGAAATTGAAGACCCATGGTCACGGATCATCCACCATTCCTTCCTTGTGTTACCGCAGATCGTCCACCTTTCCTTCTTTGTCTAGCCGCTCGACCGAGCTAAGGCATAGCTCAACTGCTCTTGGACATCGCCATCGTCCACAAACTGCCACCGTCGCGGTCACGGATCTATGAGCCCAAGATCCATGGTTGTGGATCTGTGAGTGCACGTACCACATGTTGCTATGGTGGATATTCATCTACGCTGACTGGTGCCTCATTAATGATGGCGCAATGCTAGGGAGTGGCAGCGTGAGGCACAGTTTGGCAGTGAGGTCACGGTGGTAAGACGATGGTGGTTGCGTCAGGGTGTCAGCGCATGGTGGTTATCTCATAGATGCGGACTTTGCGGCAAAGCACAATGGCGATGTGAAGTGAAAACGAGGAAGGGGAGCACATTTCAAGCCCTAACATTTCAAGCACTTTTCAATCTTTCTTCCAAGTCTCGCTCAAAGAATGACAAAATTGGCAAAACTCCTCAGATCCCAAACTTTACCCCCATCTCCTGCTACCAAACTAGCAACCACCTCACGCCCTAACTCTTGCAACCAACCCATCTATTCCTCATCTTTCCTCTTCATTGAAGAATCTCTATCTCGATGCAGAAGAATATCAAATGAAGATGCTGCTCTATTCCCCTTCATTACAACCACTGCCTTATCTTTCACTCTAAATCTGCCACAGAGCACACCTCTCTTTGTTGCTTCGTCTTTGGCTTTGAATTCACCACAAGTGCATTGGAATACCACTCCCCCTTATGCGAAAATGGGTATGCAACATCTTAGAATATTTAGAGCACGTTTGATTTAGTGATTTTCTATTTTCATTTTCAACAAAAACAGAAAATGGACACAAAAATATGTTTGGTTGGTTTTAGAGAAAACATTTTCTTGAAAATATTTTCTAAAAGTGCCATAAAATTGGAAATGCCAATTTCACATTTTCTATGTTTTCTTTGTCAGTTCTGAAAATAAGGAAAATGTGAAAATGTGGTGGCATCATTGTAATTATAACGAAATATGTCTTTTGTTTTTCTTCTTCCACCCATCGCTCTTGAACCCTCAATGCAGCGTCCTTCACCCATTGCAACCAAAGCTGCACCATCATCCACGCTTGTATGCACATTCTCTGCATCGCCGTCGCATCCTCTGCTGCCAACCGTGCGACTACCGTGCTTGTCTCCCTTATAGCAAGGCGCCACCACCATTGAAGGTTTGCCCCTTTTTTTGTGTTTCTATTTTATCTAATTCATGGAGAGGGGAGTTTTGGATTTGATTTTTGATTCTGAATGGTTCTATTCTTTAGTTCCTTTAAATTGTTCTCTAGTCTATTCTTTAGTCTCTATTCATGCCTTAGCTTCTGCACACATTCACATTGGCTGCAGTCAGAGACCTTGGCGTGCCGACATGCTAAGTGATTGTTTTTGCTCATTGTTTTGGTGCCTAATACAAGCATGATCTCACTGTTTTTGCTATCCATAAATCTTGGGAGATTGTGTTTTATATTTTTGTGATGGTAGATTGCAAGTGTTTGAAGTAAGCTGTATGTGAGTTCGCTAGTTAAGTGACAAGACAGATGTAGATAGTTTGTGGCAACGTATATGCATTTAGTTTTTTTTTTTTTTTTTTTTGTTTTGTTCAACTTTGATGGAGGAAAATATGATAGGCTCTTGGTTTTCTGGGTAATTTGGAGTATTGGGGGAACGAGTGCTCTAGATTATGTTGGAGTCAAAATGGGGTTGCTTTGGTTTTATTTGTTGTATGCTAATATCTTTTCCATCTGCAGAAAGCTTGTTCTTAGACACAAAAGCTCTAAAAGGTAAAACTAGCCAGCCTTTTCTCTGTAATTTACTTTTTTCATTTAAACATATTCTTAGTATTCGTCATGTTCACAGTGATTTTAGTTCTATTGGCTGTGAAATTATTCTATGGAGACAATATAAAGCCAAAATCTATCAAATGTGAATCCTAGATTTTAGTCTAGTGTCAAATGTTCATCATGACACTGAATGTGAGCATAACCCAGAGCACTCCATTCTTAGTAGAATTCCTAGCAGCCACACATGGTTTTAAGCTTCCAATGTAATTTAATGACATGTTTGGTTATTAACCAATAAATCAAATTAGGTCTCTTCAATTTGAATGTTTATATATACCTTCCTCTAGATTGTCTTCATAGCTCTCTTTTAACTCCCTGGGCTTCAATTACTCATCTAAGTGTTTTGTTTTGGTTTCTATCTAAGTTAAAAAAGTGAAGGGTTGGAACTTGGAAGATGTTATAATCTACTATCATGGATAATTGTATCATAGCAATTTACTTCCTCATATGATCGAAACAATAACAATAGGTAAATTGTACGCAAAAAACTATATAATATCATATAATGCTTGTAATATTTATGATTTATCACTCGAAGCAAGAATTTCTAGCAACTTTTTAAATATAGCAATAAAATAATACTATAATGTTTAAATATTTATCTTTACACAAATCAAAACTTAATAATTGACAATTATAATATAATAACTTAAAAAGTGAGCAATTTATTTTATTATTAACATCTTTTCTTGCTATATGAAAAAACACTGGCTATTTGGTTCAATGTCTCTTTTTATTATGATTACAATTTACTCAAAAATTAAGTATATTTCAAACAAATTTTGTCATTAAAAGTAATATTATTATAAGTACCTTATTTTGTAGAACTATTTATTATTTTAATGAATATTTTTTGTGGATAAACCAAATTTGCAAACTAAATATATTTAATTTTTAATGTTTAATAATAATTTTATTAATTTAAATTTAATTTTGAAAATTACATTTTGGAAATACCAAATATATTTTCGCTATTTTCTGTATTTGAAAATAGAATCTACTTTTATAAACCAAACACATTTCCTAAAATTTGAAAATCTAAAAATGGAAATCATTTTTAGGAAATGAAAATAGGAAACGAAAACAGGAAATATTTTCATAAACTAAACGCCTCCTTATGTTTCTCATTTTGTGTTAGAGCTATGCTTGGTTGTTGTAATATGGCTTTCATTGGTGATATAAAATGCAAAGCGTTGGCTACTGAGGTAGGGTGTGAATATTGGGGTTCATAATTTTATTTTTTGGCCTTAGAATATTTTGGCGTTAGGAAAAAGAATTATCTTAATACATTTTTAGTAAGATTGATATGGCAATGTACAAAGATAATTCTTTTTCCCCTTTCTTGTAGAAACAAATTGATTTTGGATATATATTTGTAACTCTGATTACTATTGATTATAAATTAGTTTGTAAAGGATCTGCAGTTCCAAGGTGAAATGTTTGATCACCTATTGTGACAATTTCTATTGGAATATTATGAATGCTTAACTATGGCTTGTTACTCTCAACAAGTTTTATTATATTGTTACTCTCAACAAGTTTTATTATATTACAATTAGATGGAGCTATTCATCTCGAAACTCTCATCCAATATCTAGATAAAGATAGAATTAGTGCTACAATAACTAAGTAACTTCTAATTTATTTCTGCACTAAGTTGGTAACTCGCTATCAAATGTTGGTAACTTGTTAAAAATGTTAGTAACTTTTCAGGTTTTCAAAATTTTGAGAGTATTAGGATTCTTGTGTAAATTTGTGCTAGGGTACAAATGGATTGAATCCCTTGGCACTATAAATTGATAAAGTAGGCCTCAATATAACATGAAAATAGTGTTATAATAGATAAGTAACTTCTAATTTATTTCTATACTAGGTTGGTAACTCTTATCAAAAGTTGGTAACTTTAGTTCAAAATATTGATAACTAGTTAAAAATGTTGGTAACTTTTCAGATTTTCAAAATTTTGAAAATATTAGGATTCTTATATAAATTTGTTTAGTGAATAAGTGGAGAGAACTTCTTGGCACTTTAAATTGAAGAAGTGGATCTCAATATAATATGGAATTAGTGCTACAATAGCTAAGTAACTTCTAATTTCTTTACTAGGTTGGTATCTCGTTATCAAATGTTGGTAACTTTAATTCAAGATGTTGGTAACCTATTAAAGATGTTGTTAACTCTTTCAAGTTTTCAAAAATTTGAAAGTATTATGATACTTATGTAAATTTTTTTTAGGAAACTCCTTGGCATTATAAATTGATGAAGTGAACATCAATATAACATGAAATTAGCACTACAATGGTTAAGTAACTTCTAATTTGTTTCTGCACTAGGTTGGTAACTTGCTATCAAATATTGGTAATTTTAGTTCAAGATGTGGGTAATTGGTTAAGGATTTGGTAACTTTTCAGGTTTTCAAATTTTGGAAGGTGTGAGGATTGTAAGTAGTTCTTGCATCTCATGGTGGTTTTTTATTTTCGTGACTTTAGTACCAAATAGTTACTACAAGTTACCAACATACTTAATAAGTTACCAACATTTAATAGTGAGTTACCAACCTAGTGCAGAAACAAAGTAAGTTATCAACCTAGTGCATCAAATGTTACTTAACCATTGTAGCACTAATTTTATGTTGTATTGAGACTCACTTCATCAATTTATAGTGCCAAGGAGTTCTCTCTACTTGTTCCCTAAAACAAATTTATATAAGAATTCTAATACTCTCAAAAAATTGAAAACCTGAAAAGTTACCAATATACTCAACCAGTTACCAACATCTTCAATTAAAATTACTAACATTTGATAGCAAGTTACAAACTTAGTGGAGAAATAAATTAAAGTACTCAGCTATTGTAGCGCTAATTCCATGCTATATTTAAGCTCACTCCATAATTTGCAGTGCCAAGGAGTTCTCTTAATTTTTTCCTTAAATCTGATTTCGTTGTCAATGCTAATATTTTCAAAATTACCAAAACTTGAAAAGTTACCAATATTCTTAATCAGCTACCAATATCTTGAACAAAAATTACCAACATTTGTATGAAACTACCAACTGGGTGCAAGATAATTGGATGTGATTTAGCTAGCTAATTCCATCTTGTATTTAACTTCAGTAGATCAAGTTTTAGTGTAAAAAAAGCTGTCTTAATTTTTTTCCTAGCACAAATTTAGTTAAGAATCATAATATTTTAAAAATTATCAAAACTTAAAAAGTTACCAACATTTTGAACTAGAGTTGTCAATATTTGTGAAAGAGTTACCAATCGAGTGAAGGACTATTGGACTATTGGACGTGACTATTAGATGGAGCTAGTGTAGAACAATTTGAAGTGAATTAATTCTTGTAGCACTCTAATAAAACAAAAAAACTAGGAGAGTAAAATTAAACAGCGGAAATTAAAATGGACACAAAAGATAATAAAGATAAAATTTTCCTACTAAAACTTTAAGAAACTTGTTCTTAGCAATTTAGGTTACTGGAAATGGATTTTTCCTACTAAGCCTCTAAGAAACCTATCCTTAGTAATCTAGATCAAAGGAAAGAATTTTTCTTACTAGACCTTCAAAGAACTTGTTCTTGACAACCTAGATCAAAAGAAAGAATTCTGCATCATACAGAACCAAAATGAGAAAAACCTCTTAATTGTATTGATAGTAAACTATGAATTGTCTATAGGTCAATTTATGTCTTTTTTTTTTGGCTCCTTTTTTTTGGCTTTTTTTTAATTGAATATACCTCAAGTGCAACAAAAATGTTGATAGAATAGATGTAATAGGTAAGAAAACGAGACTCAAAACACAAAGAATGATGTTACTTAACTCGCAAGGAAACTAGACTCAATAATGTAGACAAAGAGGAATTTATTTACAATGAGGCTCTAATACTAAATGATAAAAAGAAAAAAACTAGGAAAGAAAAATTAAATAGCGGAAACTAAAATAGACACAAAAGATAATAAAGATAGAGTTTTCACGAAAATTAAAATAGACACAAAAGATAACAAAGATAGAGTTTTCCCACTAGACCTCTAAAAAACTTGTTCTTATCAACCTAGGTCACTGAAAATGAGTTTTCCTACTAGACCTCTAAAGAACCTATTCTTAGCAACATAGATCAAAGAAAAGAACTTTCCCTAATAGACATTTGAAGAATCTATCCTTGATAATCTAGATCAAAAGGAAGAGAATTCTACATCACACAGAACCAAAATGAGGAAAACCTCACAATTGTATTGATAGTAAACTATTAATTGTCTATAGGTCAATTTACCTATTTATACATAAATCCTAAAATTAATAAAAATGAAAATTATTTAATCTTATCTAAAAAATTTGATTTGAAAATTAAAAAAAATTAAAGATATGATTCTATCCTAAAAGACTTATTCTTAACTAATTTAAATCAAATTTTATTCTTGTAAATTAGATCAGATTTGATTTAAATTTTAAAAGATAAATTGATTCAATTCAAATCTAAGCAAACTTAGACTAAGTCAAAACAAATCAAAAACAAACAAAACAAATCTAGACACAATTTAAATGTATCCCATCACATATTGGATTTGATAGTAGCATCACCAATATGATCAAATTGCTTACTCTTCAAGTTACTTTAATTAAGCTTTATTCTTTGATCTCTAAGTAACTTGAAATAAGCTTGATTTCTTGGGTTCAAAGTTAACACCATTGCACTTGAAATAAGCTCTTCGGTTGCTCATTCTCAAAGTTATCAAGAACAAGCTTTTTCCCTTGTGATAAGACTCACAGCCACGACAAGATCCCCATTTGGCTCTCTAGTTTTGGAATGACCAAAGTGCCTCCTGAGCTTGTATCCTGCTCATTGTATGTTATCTTAACTTGTTCCTTAATACAAAATTAGTTAAAAAATCATAACACCTTCCAAATTTTGAAAACTTGAAAAATTACTAACATTCTTGACCAATTACCAATATCTTGATCTAAATTTACCAACATTTGTCAGAAAGTTACCAACTTAGTGCAAAACAATTTGAAATAACTTAGCTAGTATAGCACTAACTCTATGTTATATTTAGGCTCACTTCATCAATTTATTGTATGAAGGAGTTCTCTCAACTAGCTCCCTAACACAAAAGTAGTTAAAAATTTGAAGTGACTTAGTCATTGTAGCACTAATTTGATATTGTATTTAGGCTCATTTGATCAATTTATCATGTCAAGAAGTTCTTTAAACTTGTCCCCTAACACAAATTTATTTAAGATCCTAATACTTTTAAAATTTCCAAAAACTTGAAAAGTTACCAACATCTTCAATTAGTTATCAATATCTTGAACTAAAGTTACCAATATTTGTGAGAAAGTTACCTACCTAATACATAACAATTTGAAATGACTTAGCTAGTATAGCACTAATTCCATGTTATATTTATGCTCTCTTTATCAATTTATAGTGCCAAGGAGTTCTTTTAACTTGTTCTCTAATACAAATTTATTTAAGAATCCTAATACTTTTAAAATTACCAAAATATGAAAAGTTACCAATATCCTAAACAAGTTACTAACATTTGTCAGAAAGTTATCAACCTACTATAGAACAATTTGATGTGACTTAGTGTAGCACTAATTCCATATTATATTTAGGCTCACTTCATCAATAAGTTATAGTGCCAAGGAGTTCTCTTAATTGTTCCCTAACACAAAATTAGTTAAAAAATTCTAACACCTTTCAAATTTTGAAAAGATGAAAAGTTACTAACGTTCTTAATTAATTACCAATATTTTTTATTAAAGTTATCAATATTTGTGAGAAAGTTACCAATTAAGTACAAGACAATTGGATGTGACTTAACTAATTTCTCACTAATTTCATCGTGTATTTGTGGCTATACTTGTGGCAATACTTGTGTATTAGGAAAAACCTTATAATAATTTTTAAACACCAAAAGAAACCCTTAATGTTGACTTAGTTTCTCAATTAGCAAAAAAGCTCTCTATACGTGTACCATGTTAACTTAGTTTTTTAAATTACTAAAAAAATTTTGCCTAATGTTGTCTTCTTAGGTATAAGTGAATAGTTGTAGCAGGGGGGAAAAAAATTGCCCACATCACACACTAGACTTCCCACATAATTGCAATATTTTATCCTGTCTTTGACACATAAAAATATAATGGCGATTCTTTTGTTTTTGATAAATTCATATTAAAGACTTGACCACAAAAACTAGTGAGAAGCATAGAAATAACTTTGAATACATCACAACATAAACCAGAAGACCTATAAGACTAGATTATATCAAATTTATCCAGGTATAGAAAGTATCATAAAGCTCTCCTATTGCTACAAGAAAGTACAACTACAAAGAAATCTTAGCTCTTTGGCTTAAGGCTGGCCTAGAGCTTCATATAATCATTAAAGACAAATTTAGGGTGCAAAAAGAAGGTGCTTTCACAATCCCAAGTCATTGATTTTAGACTAAGTAGACTCAAGACCTTTGCTTGCCACCATTTATTTGAATCTTTGCTCCACATATTTCTTGTAATGTTCTTTTGTGTACCATGTCCATCAACTTAACGGAGATCCCTTGGTTGACCAACTTGACAAAACAACACAAAGGAAACCCAAAAAGACATAACATAATATATATATATATATATATATATATATATATATATATATATATATATAGATATATAGAGAGAGAGAGAGAGAGAGAGAGAGAGAGAGAGAGAGAGAGAGAGAGAGAGAGAGAGAAGTATGGGCAAGCGAAGTGAGATGTTGTACCTCAAAAAAAGAAAAAATTCTCATAGGTATCCACACAATAGTAATATTCCCTACACTTTTCAACATTTACACAATAGACTTTGATTTTCCATCATTTATTCTACAACCTATCCTTTAAAATGAGAAACTGCATATTAGGAAACATAACCATTTAGTAGCAAAATTAGATGGCCTAGTACGTTGCCGCTCAAACTTTTCATCATATAGGTGTAACATACACCTAATATCACCTCCGTCTAATTTCCTTAAAACTCCAATGACTCTTTTCAAAGTTATGCCTAAATTCGCTTTTTAATTTCATTTATGCAGGTAGTATCTATGCAAGGATATGACTTAATTCAATCAAACCAAAGAACAAAATGAGATAATTTGACTATATTTTTTGTTCCAAATTCCTTGAACTTTTTTATTGTAAACAAGTGTCACATTTTTTTAGGCATTCCAATCTTAAATCATTGAGCCAAATTACCAAATACTTGTGCATCTTCAGCAAGAAGATGACATAACCAAGGAGCAACCGCTACAAAAACCAAACCAAAATTGAAAATGAAACCAAGAACTAACCAAAATCCATTGAAGATAAAGAAAAATACCAGATCTTGAATTTAGTCAAGAACAACCTATAAAAGAAACTTCGCACAGATTAAACCTATAGCACCAAGGTCCAAATATCATCCATTAACAAAAAAAAAAAAGAAATCAGCATCAAGAATGCAAAAGAAGAACCCATATGTCCCAAAGCCACCAATAATTAAGAGACCAGTGTCATAACCACTATTACAGTTGTGAATATCATATTTTGTCCGTTCTTTTAATAAAAATAAGAAACTAATAAAACAAAATTTCTTTCCTATTAGCTTCTAGAATCTCATCTTAATCTTAAACTTTCAACTACTTTTCAAATTTTTTTATCTCATCTTATTTCAAGTTTTCAATCGCTTTTCAAATTTTTATCTCATTCTATCTCAAATTTTTCAACTATTTTTCAAATTTCTGGTCAATTTATTAATAAAGATCTCTCTTATTTTTTTCTCTATATAAAGCCAAGTCCCTTACTTCAAAAAGGGGGAGGAATTCAAACTTTCACTAACCACTTTTACTATTTCTCTTTCTCATTCTCCCATCAAATCTTGAATCCCGTCACCATCATACCATTTTTAACACCAATATCTTCCACAAAAATTAATCACATTCTTATTCCAATCTTATAGTTGAGCTAAACTATAGCCCATCTTCATCTTTCTGCCATCGTTGTTGCTGCATTGTTATGAAGCCGCACAATCCGTCCCTCACACCGTTGCAGTCCTTGATGGTCCACATAGCCGCTTCCCTATTGCTGCTTTCAAATGATACTGATTCAAAGTTGTGTTTTTTTAAACGTGACTGTCTTTGTCTTTCTTTGTTATGTGTGTTCGTTTTTTTTTTTTTCCTTTTACTTTGTGTTGGCTTTTTTTTTTTTCACTTTCTTTTTATTAACGTGGGTTGAACCAATTTTTTGGGGGTTAGCATTTTTTTTTTCTTTATTTTTTATTATACTAGGCTACTAACATGTTTGAGCCCTTTTTTGGTGAAAAACTTATCTTTTTTGGTGTGCATAATTTGTTGATTTTCTACCTAGAGTTGGGATAATTAGACTCCTAAATTTAATTTCATTTTCAATTGAAAAATTTCGCCAAATCAAAAGATTTTTTCAATAATTTTTTCTTAAATATAATATTAATAGTGACCCCATAATTTTTAATGAATTTGGTTGTTTCACGTCACGGTGCCCTCCGATCACTGATATGACAACGGTAGTTGAGAAGAAATGCTCTTCCCTCTCTGGTTGAACATGGCTGCGCGAAATAATGAAAGGATGGCTTTGCTATTGAGAGATCTGTCGATATTGGCATTGGAGAGGAGGGCTTAGAGTTAATGCTGGATAGAGGATTGCTCAAGGATATTGAACGCTTCAATAGAAGCAATATCAATGACGTTGGGGCTTGGGGGCGGCGGCGGCCTTCAAGGACCTATTGAGTTTCGAAGGTGGATTGCTCATGACTTCTTGACTGTGATTGCAACTACTCTTGTGCGGGACTGGGGAGAAGGTGGCTTTGGGAGGTAGCTATAAAGGTGGTTTTGCCACTACTCTTGCGACGGAGCTGCAGCGGCACGACGCCGACCTCAACGATCCCCTTTGGAGCGCCAAATGCCCCCTTTTCTCACCTCACTTCATTCGCCAGGTATTCTCCCCTCAATTTCTTCCTCCCCTCCATTCATTCATTTCAATTTGCACTCTTTGGGTTTCCTCTTCCTTCTTTTTAATATATTTTCTGGTAATGAATCTCAGGTTGCAATTGCATGTTACAAATATATCATCAAAATATTAATTCATATCTGTGAAATTTGTAAATTTGTTTTCTGTTTCCGTTGCATTGTACAAATTCGTAAATTGGGTTCTCAGATTACTGTTTAAACAGTTTTGGCAATTTTAGAGCGCGGTTGAATTGATTTTTTTAAGAAAAAACTACTTTTTTTTAAATATTTTTATAAATTTTTATAAATATTTAAATATAATTTAAAAAAATATTTTAATTAAAAAATTAATTTATCTTTTTTTTAAAATTATGAATATTTAGATTCTAAAACAATGAAATAATGTTTCATAAAATTATTTTTTAAAAATATCTTTTATTTTTAATTAAAATTATAATATATATTTTTTTATTTCTTATCAAACTTTATTTTTTTCGAATTTTTTTTATTCAAATAAATTTATAAATATTTTTAATATTTGAAAGTATTTTTCGTATATTTATTTAAATATAAAATATTTTTTTAAAAAAATTAAAAAATTTTTTTTAAAAAACTTATCCAAACGGATTGTTACTCTCATTCCCCAATTTTTTTTTCCCCAACTTTGTTGAATGATTTGCATCTTTTTTCCCCTGTTGAACAAACTGGGATCATGAGTGGCTTGCTGGGTTGAACAGGTGCACCTTGATTACCTGGAAAATGGTGCAGATATTATAATCGCAGCATCTTATCAGGTGAGAGTTCCATTTTGCTAAGAATGAGAGCTGGACTTCTGTTTCTCTGTTTCTTGCTATGGCTGAAGTTGAGTTAGTTTTTATGTTGTGTTGCGTTTGCGTAGGCCACCATTCAAGGCTTTAAAGCAAAAGGCTTTTCCGACAAAGAGAGCGAAGCCTTGCTCCGAAAAAGTGTTGAAATTGCTTGTGAGGCCAGAGATGTGTATTATGAAAGATGTGCTGCATGCTCTTCGAGTGATGGGGCTGATGGTAGAATATTCAAACAACGCCCTATACTGATCGCAGGGTCGGTTGGGAGCTATGGTGCTTATTTGGCTGATGGATCAGAGTACAGGTGAAATGATTAATATCTAGCATTTTAAATATCAGCTGTAATTGTTGTTTACTTGTGGTGTTGTGTATATTTTCTTATCTATTGCACGGCCTGTTTATAGATTAACAATGAAAATGATATTCAAGTTATGTTACATTCCCAACGTTGCTTGTTCAGCTTGATATCCTATATTAATCTTTTGGTCCTTAAAAGGAAGCAATTTGAGAAGGTTGTCCAAAATGAATTTATAGGTCCATCCTGCATGCATGTACAGTTCTGAGCTTTTTCTGCATATAACCATTAAAATTTTAGAAAGGTTGAAGTGTGATGAACCTTTTGTGCTAGTCTCGGCAATATTTAGTTCCTAACAGTGGGGATTATGGTGATGCTATCCCGTTGGAAACTCTTAAAAGATTTTCATCGGAGAAGAGTTCAAATTTTAGCAGATTCTGGTGCTGATCTCCTTGCATTTGAAACAGTGGCAAATAAGCTTGAAGCTCAGGTATTTCAAAAGATTTGGACATTTGTACACTAAAATCTAATATTATTCTTGATAATTGAAGAAATTCTCTATTAGATTAGTTCAACTCATTTTGGTTGATGTGCTTTTATTCGGTGTTATCGTGAATTACCAAAACTTTTGATAGATGTCTTCTTTGAGTAAAGATTTGCTCAACTGAAGCAATCAGAACAAGCAGCAATCCTGAAATCAATCGAATGTCTACAGCAAGTACACAACAAGCAAGTATTTAATGGGAAATAATAAGCTTGAACATTTAAAATTTGTAAGACCACTAATCCACTTACAACATTCAGTTTGGTCTTAGCTCTGGAGTCTTTCTCACTATACTTATTGACTAAGCAGGCTTATGCAGAGCTGCTAGAAGAAGAGGACATAAAGATTCCAGCATGGTTTTCTTTTAACTCTAAGGATGGAATTAATGTAGTTAGTGGTGATTCTGTAGTGGAATGCAGCTCCACTGCTGAATCATGCAACAAAGTTGTTGCTGTTGGAATCAACTCTACCCCACCTAGATTTATACATGATCTGATAATTTCCGTTAAGCAGGTAGAACCTCAGGTTCTCTCTTTTCCAACTGTTCATGTTAATTGTTGGATTTTATTTATTTATTTATTTTCATTTCTCTTAATATGTAGTTTCTCCTTTTCTCTTGGGTCTTTGTTAATTAATGCAATTTCAGTTAAATTAGAAGTGTAAGTATCTTCCTTGCCTGGCTGTTTTGTTTTTGATAAATCACATACCATATGGGTGGATAGTACGTACTAATGTGTATAGGTTCAAGAGTTGTATAATATGGTAAGTGCTCTTTCTTTTCTTTTCTTTCTTTCTTTCTTTTTTTCGAAAAATAAATGATGGCTTACCCTTAACCTATACGCTGGTACACTATTCTTATTCATGTACAACAATTTATTGTCTTTTGAAATATAGAAAATAACCGTTTCTTTTCCTTGTTTTGATGTGTTACTTTCATATAAGAAACTAGCTAGTGCTAATGAATTATTATTGTTATGGGACATCTGTCTTTGTGGAACGCTTACCCTTGATTCACTTATAATATCTTTAGGTGACTACAAAGCCAATTGTTATATATCCAAACAGTGGGGAAGCCTACGATGCTGACCTAAAAGTGTGGGTGGTAAGTTCCTTTCATCTGGTTGTATTGTTACATTTAAGTTGTTTTTTCAAGGATAGGCAGGTCAACTTTGTCTTTAAAACTGAACAAAGATCCATTATAGAAGATAAATTTGTGGCATCTTGAGTATCATATATAAAAATGAACCAATATACACTGGAAAAATGGATTGTCGAAATGATTTTGCTTGAAATAAAGCAATTCATATGCTGTTAAATAAAAGAAAGGCAAAGTTCTAAAGTTCTTGTGATTAAGGATTGAGGAGTAAAATACATGGTTTGTGCAGGGTGCTTATCCCTTCTCTGTCCCTTTTGGTGAAATGATTTTATTCAATTTTATTTAAACTGTGAAACAGATTCAGAGACTTTTGCGTTTGTGTATAATCTCTATCATTTAAAACAGAAAATTGCTTATAGGTAGGAGTTTGCCAAGTAGGTATTGGAATGACAGAGTTCACATCTTCTTATTCATAATTGCAAAGAATTATGTGTCGAGGTTTAAGGAAAAGTGAAAATTGGATGACAAGAAGGATTCTCCTGTTATTACTTCATGAGTTGTATTCTAAATTTTGGGATGATTTCTCATTTGCCTTACATGGATAGTTGATAGTTTTTGTAGAGACCTTGAAATTGACGTGTGGATTCATGTTTGGCAGGTTTATGTATTGATCTTATAATAAAAATGGAGCTGAACTCTGGTCTTGTACTAGTGATAGGTGATTTTAAACCATGTTGGACTTGACATAGTTCCTTCAGATCAAGTATTATTTAATCATGTTTAGCAATTGCAAACTTCTCTGTTTCTTGGAAGACAATGGAAAAAGTGCATAATGCTAGAAATTAATTGATCCTATATGGACATGATTTTAGAAAAGCGAAAGTTTGTGCGCAGCCTAACCCTTAGTTGTTTACTTGTTTAACTTTATCTAGTTTATATTGTATTTTACCAGTTTATGGACTACAGGGTTCCCTGGTGTGTTAAAGTTGATAAGTACTAAATAATTCATATCGGATATCCTTATATTTTTGAGACCAAATAGAATGCAAATAATTTTTTAGCCAGTTAATCATATTAAAGAAAATATTATGGAATATTTCTTGAATAATGTAATACTGATGTTAGGTTGTTATTTTTGTAGCAAAAAACAGGTGTTTCAGATGAAGATTTTGTCTCATATGTAAACAACTGGTGCGAATCACGGGCTTCCCTCGTGGGTGGCTGTTGTAGAACAACCCCAGCTACTATTAGAGGGATATACCGCGCACTCTCCGGCAGTCGATCAGCAAGTCTTGCCACAGAATGACTGCTGTATCATCAGAAAGGAGGCCAATGCACAAACCAATCTGATTTACATGTCAAGAAGGCTGGCAGATGCACTGGGTCATGGGATTCCTTGGAACCTAAGGGCAATAGAAGTTCTTTTGGTGCAAAGAGAAGTGCACTCGGTAGAGCACTAATAGTTGTACAAATAAAGTACAATGCAGATTGTCACCAAAAGAAGGAAGTGCAATATAGATTTTACAATACATAAATCAATGGATGAAATTATTTCATCCGTTATTTCATTCAAAACTCAAATTGTTTAATTCATTAATTTTGTTGTACATTTTTGTGTCGAAAGTCTACAGGTAACTTTCTGTCTTATTCAGGTCATCTTGTCAGTTGACAGTTAGTAGTGCACCCTTTTTAACATTCTAATGAGAAACACAAGACTTATTTTGCTCCATTAATGTGCTTTCAGCTTGATCAAACAAGCAGTGAACTAGTGATCAATTACACATAGTCAATAAACCTTGTTGACTGGATACTTGCTGCATAACGCAAGTAATCAAAGCCGGAGTTCATCCGCATTGAACAAGCTGGCTAAGGTAGAAATGACCTTCCCTCTGAAATTAAGATATTTTTCAACATGTGCTTATTTTCACATTTCACAGCCTTCTGTGCGACAAAGAGGAGAAAAGGGGAAGTAGAATTATTCATTCTCAATAAGTCAGTATTGATCCGTTGGGTCTCCCAGTTCCTCGGTTCCCCGATCTTCCTCATTCAGTCTAAGACACTTCTTAACCTCTTCACTCTTTTAGAGCTCAAGGCTAGCGGGCTTGTGATCCGTCTGGTCTTCCGGTCCCCCGGTTCTTCGACTTTCATCTTGTGATTTGTTTGATTTCCTAGTTTCTTAATCTTTGTCACCTGGCCTTTTTTAGCCTCTTCGCTCTTTTAGAGCTCGAGATTGAGGGGTTTGTGATTCGTTCGGATTTTCTATTCGTCTGGTCTAAGCCTATTTCACCACTAACATAGAGGAAAATTATCCAATCTATGCCTTGTTATATGCGTCACATTAATGGTGAATATCACCTTCACCTCCTATAAATACCTTAGCAAGGGGAGTAGGTAAAGCAACTTCATCTAAACTTAGACACTGAACCCCCCACCCTCTTTACCACTAGTTGAGATAGGAACATTTTGGCACCGTATGTGGGGATCACGTAAAACTAGTCCCACGAGAAACTTATTACCCATAGCAGCCAGCATATCACCATCATCATGGCCAAAACGTGTAGCATCACAAATATGGCAGACTCAAACCTCAACTCAAGAAATCAAGTTCTGGTGAATGATCACACTGACGCAAGAAACTTTAGTGATTATTCATCAAGTTCTATTAAACAATAACTTCGGCCAGGTCAGCTATCATTTTGCTACACAATTTGGGTGAATATTATTATCAAGTTGTAATCCATTTCAAGAAATGAAAAATTCGACATCAGATCTACTTGGGTTAATTATTGATAATAAAAAACATCCTAGAACTTTAGGATAATGTTTAGTATTCTTACAAAGATAATGAAAATTGAAGCTTTTGGTCCATCTTGTTGAACGTACATGACTCAAATCAAAACTAATCCGCTTGTCTTAAAAAAAAAAAAAAAATCAATTATACATAGTCATTATCACAATTGCTTAATTACATACAGTGCTTGAATATCTAAAGCTATAACTTGGCAACGGTGAATATAGTATTCATATATGAAGCATTGAATCACACGATTATATCAAATATCATGAATAAATCAGGAATAGTAGTGTCTAATTAATTTTAGCAATATATTAAATATGCAGATTTTGATGGTAGAAAGGCAAGAAAGTGCCTCGTATATATACTGTTGAAGAACATCAGAATTATTAGTTTTAATTCAGTAGTTTCTAAATTTAACACCTCATGTTAAAAGCCTTTTAGCTACTTCGAATATACATGGCGTTGCCATGTTATCTACAAAATTGGAGTTAATCTTTAATTCAAAATTTCAAAAGTCAAACAGTGTTTAGAAAAATTGTCTTTTAATTGTATTTTGATGTTACAGGAAAAATTTATTCAGGCTAATGGTTACGATAATAATGTTCTCAATTAATCATAATTGCCTTTAATTCTCAAGTTTGAATACCATTTCTCATGTTCCAATCTTTATAATTTATTGTTTGATTGACAGTACTACCTTCAACTATTAATTTAAATTCACTCCATAATGTTTGTATATCCCAATTAAATAGTTTAATGAGCGTAAATTATATGTTAGCTAAACTGTTGCACACTAGTTTTAATTGATTCTCATATTATATGTTACAATACTCTTAAATAGAATTGATTAATTGATAAAAAAATAATGATAAAGTAAAATTGTGTTTACAACAGCAATAAATTGTTTTTAAATCTCAATACCCTAGCTATTTGAGTACATCATATATATTTCTCATATACTATATCGGATAATGAGTACATCATTGAAAAAGAATGTCTATTTCATTTTACCACATTTAAGCACACCATCATCGAAAATATGAAAATATTTATGCTGAAAATTGATGAACTAACTTTATTGCTGCGAGAACTCATTCCTAATTTTGCTCGGAATATAATAAGAGTTTAATTGAAGTGCACTAATAGTATAAAATTTTTTTACACTGTTATCCAATCAAAACATTTTATTTGCATGACCATTCAAGTAGTAGGTGGTTATGTTAAAGACTTTTGCTGAAGTAGCAATATATGATTGATTGTTTATGTAAAAAAATTTTACACTGACAATGTATTCAAATTAAATCCATATAATAAACGTGTCGCTATTATGGAATTTGTTTGCCTATTGTGCCACATTTGATTGATCACTATGAATTCTCATTAATTCATTTAACTGATTAGTCTCATTTGATTGTTTTGTCATATACCATTATTTGATTATAATCATATATTATTGACCCAATTACAAGATAATATGCCAATTAAATTGCCTGCAATTCAATTTCCTTCTAATTGATTTATAGGCACACATTCATTAATTAGCGCATAACTTTACGTTTTCCACCTTCCTATTTTATTTGTTAATTACCATTAATTATTCCACGGTTTCTAAAATTGTACACTTAAGCATTGTTTCAATAACGAAATTCTTTATTTATAAAAATTATTTGAGAATTTTTTTATTTTTTTTCTTTACTTACTGAGTGTGTGGATCTAATAAACAAATTGAGGATACTGTAACCCTAAGGGATGACCATCTTGGGTAAAAATATTTTTATGATTTGACTTAACGTTTGCGGCTGGCACTGTGCTGGCGCGTTCTTTGTCACTCAGCATATGTGTTTCTATATCTTGGCATTTTTCATTTAATTTGTATAATACAATTTCCGGTACGCAATAAGTTTATTTATGTCATTCCTCTTATTGTTGACCATGTTATTTAAATTATTTAAATATAATACATTTTATAAATTGATTAGCCATAACTCCAATAATAATAATAAATAAATAAATAATGTGATTAGCCATAATTGAAATTAATTATGGGCAAAATAATTTCCATTTATATGATTTGATTTATTAATTATGGAAGACCGTTTCTATCATTGTATAATTAATATACTTTCTCTCTTTTATTTCTGGTGCAAACAATATGACTATATAATTATTGCCTTACAGAGATGATATCGCTCCCTTGAAAAAATAAAAATATTGCATTGCTTTTAATTGTGGGTGATTATTTTATCTTTAATTAGCATTGATATTCTGATTTTCTGCTATAATATATCATTTTATTTTGAAAGGCACTTTTGAACGATACACAATTGCCCTTTACTGTTGCCCTTTACTCATGGATAAGTCAAATGGTATTTTATAGTTATTATCTTTCTAGTTTAAAGTTTCTATACAAATATGCTAGCACTGGCTTTGAAGCATTGGTTAACATTATTCGTGGTTAACTTGCAATTGTGTGTGGTATCGTACTTGTTAATATTCATACAAGGTGTACGGCATCTATATTTTGGTCACTAATGTACATATGGCTCTCTCCTTTGGGTAGTGTACATATGGCTTTTGAATAATTATATTTATATTTATACAAATTTTGGATATTAGAGTCATGCTGCGAGATAAAACTGACAACAATAATTACTAATTAAAATAAATTAATTGGCATTTACTTGCGAGGATTATAATGCAACTAATTAATATGACAACAGTTTTTATTTGGCTTTTATTGGCATTTTTTCAGTCTTTATTTCTTCTTCAATTCTCTTTAGTTCTTAATAGAAAGGAAGAAGGGTTATTATTGCATTAAATTACATCTGCTTCAATGTCAATAAGTATCAGTTAACCACTTAATCTCCATATTGAAAACCATTTATTTGCTAGTATTATGGGATAACTAATTGATATAATACTATAATTAGTGTGATATATTAAAGTTCATCAACTATTTGTGTTATTTTACTGTTTACACTTCAGAATTATATTGTTCTTTGCTTGATAAGGAGTGCTATTTAAAGTGTTCTAGAAGAAGGGATTGGAAAATTTATAGTGATATTATATGGTTGTGTGCCTCAACAAGCTAGGTGCAATATTCATTGGATATTTTAGGTTAAATCATATATTTAGACCATGTTTCTTTGATTAGCCCTCTTTATTATTTGTAGCATCTTAAATTTAGAAACATTAGATTATTTGCTCATAGTTTGTAGTCGATTATTATTTCATGTGACTAGCTACCATTATCTTCCCAAAACTAGTATGTTTAATATTAATATAACTTGGTTATTGTATAGTTTCTACTTTCAGTTTTGTTGTTGTTATATTTATAAGGAAAAAGAAGGAGATGACAGCTATCATAACTTGTCCTAATTGTCTGATCTGCAAAAACCAACCAACGCTGATAGTCTCCAAAGCCCGGTCATGCTAGCATGATCTCTAAAACCCAGCTAACGCTGGTAGTCGCCAAAGCCCGGCCACGTTGGCACAATCTCCAAAACTCAGCCATTGTTGGTAGTCTCCAAAAGTCCGGCCATGCCAGCATGATCTCTAAAACTCAGCTAACACTAGTAGTCGCCAAAGCATGGCCATACCGGCATGATCTCCAAAACCTTGCCATCGCTGATAGTCTCCAAAAGTTCAGCCACGCTGGCATGGTCTCCAAAACCCAGCTAACGCTAGTAATCGTCAAAGCTCAGCCATGCTGGCACGATCTAGTAGCTAGAGAGAAAGAGAGAGAGACTATTAAGATAATAGCTAGATCGAGTCACCAGGGATACAAATTGACTCGACCAAAGCAAATGATCGAGATATTGCCTTTATTCCCAACTTATTATATATCATGCTATTATTCACCAAGTTTTCACTAAATCACTATCCCCCAAAGTTACTATTACTCTAATTGAGCAATGATAATAGTTATCGATCAAATACTTGACTTTATCATGTCAAATTCGTAGCCTAACTATAGCCATTATTGTTTACCTAGTTAGTAGATCAATCAAAAGACTGAGATATCACCCTTAGTAATCTCAGAGATATTACCCTTAGTAATTGTGATACGTCTGATCTCCCGGTCCCTTGGTTCCCCGATCATCCTCACCCAGCCTAAGATATTTCTTTATCTCTTCGCTCTTTTAGAGCTCGAGGTTGGGGGGCTTATGATCTGTTTGGTCTCCCGATCCCTAGTTTCCCGATCTTTCTCACTTAACCTAAGACACTTCTTAACCTCCTCGCTCTTTTAGAGCTTGAGGTTGGGGGGCTTGTAATCCATCTGGTATCCCGATCCATCAATTCCCCAATCTTTTTCACCCAACCTAAGACACTTCTTAACCTCTTAGCTCTTTTAGAGCTCAAGGCTGGGGGACTTGTGATCCGTTTCGTCTCCCAGTTCCTCGGTTCCCCGATCTTCCTCACCCAACCTAAGACACTTCTTAAACTCTTCACTCTTTGAAAGCTCAAGGCTAGCGAGCTTATGATCCATCTAGTCTCTCGGTCCCTCGGTTCCCTGAACTTCATCTTGTGATTTGTTTGATCTCCCGGTCCCCCGGCTCCCCAACCTTCGCTTGTGACCCATCTGATTTCCCAGTTTGTCGACCTTTGTCATCCACCCTTTCTTAACGTCTTCGCTCTTTTAGAACTCGAGATTGGGGGGCTTGTGATCCATTCGGATTTCCTATCCACCTGGCGCAAGCCTATCTCACCACTAACGTATGGGAAAATTATCCTATCTATGTCTTGATGTATGCCTCGCATTAATGGCAGATATTACTCTCACCCCCTATAAATACCTTAACAGGGGAAGAGGTAAGGCAGCTTCATCTAAATTTAGACACTAAACCCCCCACCCTCTCTACCACTAGTTGAGACAAGAACAAGTATTATTTTTCTTAATATATTGGGTAAAGAGGTTTTTTCTTTTGTTTGATATCAGGACATTTTTTATAGGTTTAGTTATGCGATTTATTTACGTGATTTGTTTTTCTAAGATCGAACTTGCACCATTATTTCATAGGATAGAAATTGTTTACTATCTGTACTGATGGTTTATGGCTTTACAAAAAGAGAGATATTGTAATAGAATAATGAATGCTATTAATATAATTTATATTTTATAAAATCTTTATTTGCACACTTGTTGGGTAAAAGATTAGAGAGAAAATCCTTGAGTTAACGCAGATGAGTTGCATCGCATTATAGTACAACTCTTAAGAGCAAAATACAGCTATGAATAGCTACAATTCCACAAATAAATAGACAAACTACTAATTATCATATATGTCAACACTCCAAGTCTCCATTGAAGCATATAGATCATATAGACATATACGCCAACCTTATTTCAAATGCAGCTACTTTGTAATAAGAATATTGAATACGCTACCGAAGAAAGTGAGCTGCAGTATTTACACGATGATGCTCTTAAAGTATTGTTTAGAAAATATGCTAAATGGTACACACTTCGTACTCAGTAGCATTGCTGATTGTTTTGCTGGTTTTTCCTATATATGCTTTTTGGTGCCATATTTTCCACAATTGTGATTGTTGACAATATTCGTTAGAATTTCCTTCTGTCTTCAAGTTGTGCCCGGTCCATGAATAGTTACAATTGTCGATATATAATATAGCAATGCTATACAGCCGAAGAAATATAATCTGAATCTTTGACAGAAGTTATGGTAGTCATTGGATAAAATAAAGTAATATAAATATTTATTTATCTAACAGTCAATAATTATGTCACATAATTCTATTAACTTAATTTTGGCAAAATTTCTTACCTTTTAACGTTTTCTCTATGTAATAATGCCTTCCAATGACTAATATGCTTTCTTAGTTCTTACCTGACGGAGGCAAGCAATATGTTAAATACTTGAATTATAAAAAACAGTTTGTAATTGTGTACATTACAGTTTATACACTGAAACAGTTATACTTGATAATTGGTTCTGCATTTTTAACTTAGGGCAAGTATTTATCACAAAGTATTACTTTTTTTTTTTTTCTATTGGCTCGTTGCACACATTTAATGCACCATACTTTACCCAAGAATTTCTCTAAATCGTATATGGATAAAGGACCAAGGACAACGAGTGTTGTTGGGTCCTAGAACATTTGCCTCCGAGGATGGAAAGAAGAGGGCATGAAATTGGTTTTTTCAAGGGGGGCTTAATTTGTGTGGAGTGAAAAGACTTAAAACTCGACCTAATACAGCACGATCATTTCTTTATGATTGAAATGATGAACCCTGTACTGGGATTGTTTTGTCATTTATGTATTTGCTGCATGAATAATTATTTGTTTTTATTTTTTATTTTTTAATACGTTGAACAAGTAAATGTGAACACTCTAGAACATATTGGATAAGATTGTGCTTTCTTTTTTCTGTTGATTGCTTGGACTAAGTAAAGAACCATAGACAGTGCTTCCTTTATAGTAACTCTTACGCGGGGTGAAGTATTTTCACCAAGAGGGTCACTTTCCAAATCAAGTCACAATCAAATCTTATCCATACCAGACGTTTTCCTAGCCTCCATTCAGTGTGTTTTTCTCCACAATATAGAGATCATCATAACTTGTTGAAGAGTGCAGCATATTTGTGAAATTTTCCTAGAGTAGGAAACAATCATGTGGTCTACACAGTTCCCAAATTGTACCTTTAACTAGGCACATCGAAGAAAGGGTTGCATGCCCGGGTTATTTGGACTACTGGCAGAAAGATTATGGAATTAAAGAGACAGTAATGAAAGCTCGGAAAATGATAATAGGCATGGCATGACAAAATAGTGACAATATCTTTTGCCTAGTTCAATGAAAATGAGGAAAGGAGACTCAACCATATAACCAGAGCTGTTTGGGTGAAAACCATCACAAGTTTTCTACCCCATAGTGAAAAGCTTCACATCATTATCAATATCAGCCTTTTGCTTTAGTTTCCCAAACATTAAATCACAAAGTCAACTGGCTTATTTATTTATTTTATCTTTCTTGGGCATTGTTTTCACACAAACTGCAAGTCATTTATGTAGCTTAAATTGGCAACATCTCCAATGTTCCATATTTGTGGTTACGTGAAATAGGCAATAGCATATGTGATCTTCTACCGCATGCTGAGGTTTTCTCCCCTCATGTCATGCACTAACCTAAAGTTCAGAACGATCCAAAAAAAAAAAATTTCCATCCCCTGGCTTTGACCTGTATGCTCTGCTTGACCACTTAAAACTTGGGCCCATTCTTGTGCTCCATTTAGCGTTTGTCTTGTTTGTCTTTTGGGGGGGAAGGTCCAATGCGGCCAAAAAAGAGGACTTGTCCTTAATTAAGAAATTTATTCTATAATAGACTAATTTAACTTGAATCAAATTAATTGGAGTTTAATGAACTTTACATATTAATGAATGATAATCTAGATATGCAAAAAATATGAATTTAATTTCAATACATTCACATTATTATCTAATCAAATCCTTTCATATATATGATTTTTGAAGTAATGGATATGAAAGTCAAATTTGCTTTCTATGACAATATATGATTAAATAATAATTTAAAAAAATTTTATACTATCAGTATATTAAAATTAAACTAATATATATATATATATATATATATATATATATATATTTATTTATTTATTTATTTATTTATTTGCATATAATTTTACCGTATTATTTTTGCAATACCTTTTCTTTATAATTATTTCTATACTTTTTTCCCCAATCAAACTAAGTGTAAAATTGGTATGGTTTTACTTTGCTAACATCATTTTTCTTCTTCCTTGAGTGCCAATGATAATTTCACTATTTTTTTTTCACCCTACCTAAGATTATATAATTCTAATTAGACAGTGGGCCTATTGATCAAAATTATATTTTCACTTTAGAAGTAATAGTAATTAGGGGTGAAAATAGGCTAAGCTAGACTTTAACTTAAATATGCTGGACCTACATTATAAATATGCAGTTCAAACATGGATCTATTACTTGACATAGGCTTTTTTTAGGGCCTTAATATAATCTTTTTAAGAGTCTGGCCTGACAAAAAAAGCCTATTTAGAAAGCCTACTTCATTATAAAATTTGTAAATAAACCAAAAAGTTTACTCTTAAATTGGTTAAAAGGTTTCTAAACATGCCAAAAAAAAATTTAAATAGGTTAAAAAGTCTATTCAAAATATATCATAAGACTTCGATTATCATTAGAATATCTAAAATCATAATAATAATAATAATAATATAGTTTTAATTGAGTAGCTTGTTGGATCTAATAAGCTTTCTTCATAACCTGTAGTTTGACCTGTTTGGTTAAAAAGACTTTTTAAAAAGGCTAAGCCTAATTTATTTACTAAAAAAGTTAGGTTAAATTAGGCCAATTGTAGATTAGGCTGAAGACCCTCAACAAGCCGTTTGACCTACTTTCACCCCTAATAGTAACATAAAAATACTATCTTTATGAAAAAGATTCACGAATATTGATGTGGCACTAGCTAATCATATAAGAGGGGAAAAAACGTAGACTAATTAGAGAAAAAAGGGGTATTAAAAAAAAAGAACCAGTGAAAGGAAAATAATTCTTACAAATGCATAACTCTTTTATAACATTTAACATTTTCCATTGACTATTGGAATAATAATTGTTAATTGCAATTACAAGTATAAAAGGAAAACAGATCGCAAAAACAATAGATAAATAAATCAAAATATAAAAATTATAACAAATTGGCCCATCTTAGATCTGTATTAAGAGTTGCCCCCTAGGTTTGCTCCCAGGTTGACGGTTGACCAGGCTTATTAGATTTAAGGAAAAATGTTATGCATTTTTCTGACTTTTCTGTTGTTTGATGTTGAAAAAAAAAAAAAGTACATGTAGTGTTATTTTTTTAATGAAAATATGTTATGTATATTACTTTTGTTTGCCTCATCTTTCTCTCAAAGTTCTTATAATTGAGGTGTAAAAATTGATATATAACTCACACGCCAAAAAAAAAAAAAAAAAGCGCATAGAAAACTCTATCTAATCTTGACCTTAGAATAATCAATTTGAACTCTTTTAAATGTAAGAGTTTCTTAAATTTTCTAAGACTTGAAAAAATGAAAAGCTTTTCTATACACATGTTAAGATAAAATCGGTCATCATATAATTTGCAGCTCTTAAAAGGATCTCACTAATAGTTTTCTTTAAAAGAAAAATTGATCAAAGTGCGAATAAATTTACACAACATAGTGCAATAAAAATAATATTAAATTGAAAATTAGCGAGTTCAATCTTATGTGTGCAAAATAGTGTAATATGATAGAAAATGGATTTTTTTCACGTAAAGGAGGGAGAGTCAAAATTTAGTAAGGGGGGAGTTAGACTAAATATATATAGCATAAAATGAAAAAAAAATAAATAAACTGCCATATAAAAGTATCTTATTCAAACAACTAACGATATAATTACACAAACAGATCTATAGTTATTGTAAACTATATATATATATATATATATATATATATATATATATATATATATATATATATACACACACTTTTATTTTATTATGGGGTCAATAAACTTTATATATAAAAAAAAAATTAAAAAGTAGCTAACTTTGAGAGACCATGGCAGTTTACTTCTCCCCCTTGTTGATCAAGAAAGTGATGCTTGAATATAAATTATGGAAGAGAAAATTGAATCTAACCGGTAAGTTGGACCAGAGCCGGTAATTATCTTTAAATTGGTGGCAAACCGGATTGAACTGGGTTAAATTGTTAAAATCGGTATGAACCAGACCGGTTTTAGTGATTTATCGGCTTGGTTGATTTTTTTTTTTTTTGTAAAATATTGTCTTTCTCTTTTCTTTTAGAAAAATAATAAATAAATAAATAAATAATATATATATATAATTAAATATATATATTTTATTATATCCTGATCGAATCCCGATTAAGCTGGTTGGACTTCTGGACCTTTGAATCTCTACCTTGACCTATTCAATACCCAATCTGATTTTCTTAAACTTGATATAAACACATGAAATGAGTTTATTAATGATAAAAATTTACACATGGTATAATCATATAAAAATTTTAACTCGAGCGGTTCTATTTCTCCAATGATATGATTAATTGAACATTTTATTTCCTCTTTCTATTATTATTATTATATATATATATATATATATATATATATATATATATATATATATATATATATATATATATATATATATATATGGTACGTGGTCGTTCAAGTGATGGCCTCCATGATTGAGCATTATGTCTACTTTTTTATTGACCAAGGAAAACGAAAAACTTGGGGAGGGAGTGGTGATACCTTGATACTTCTACTAATGCTTCTTCTTCTTCTTTTTATTTTTTGAATAAATAAATATACGTTCAACTATCCAAAGTCTTTACTCTTTCGTGGTGGTCCATACTCCATGTTCCATGCTTCCATAATAGCTTAATATTTTGTAGCGTAGGGAAATACGTATATATAAATGCAGTTGAGAAATTAAATCCCATGACGTTAACATCAATATCTATATCACCAAGTACAACAGGACCAGAGGTGTACCTTTCTTCTTTGCCAGATTGTGAAGAAAAAGACCGGCAAAAAAAGAAAAAGACATTCTAAAGATTTCGACCAAATAGAAGGAATTTAATAATTAAAAAGCCCTATTTAGCACCTTCAAATCTAGCGGTTATGAAGGTGGTGTAGGCGAAAAAGCGAAGGGTGGTGGGTTAGCAAGGATGTTTCAAAGTGAAAAAGAAAAAGGAAACAGAGAGAATGGAGGAGACCCACATTCCATCCTAGAGAAGAGAAGGACCTATATTACTCGCTTTAGCCAAAGTTAAAATTAAAGATGCATGCTTTGGCTACCTCGTTAATCTATATCTACCAAAGTGATTGAAAAACAAATGGATCAACATAAAATTTCGGTCATGGATCTATCTGGACTAGTCGTCACTGTGTAGTTTGTGCTGTTAATTCAAACACGTATATAAAATAACAATATTATATGACCACTTATTTTTTACTGTACTATTCAGCATATATGAATGATTTCAACTGTTTGGAAAATTAAATTAAACTTTCATTGTCATTTCTGATAAATTTTCAGAAATGAGTTAAAAATTGTGAAATTTATCATCCTTATATATCTAGAACAAAAAGGTACACATAAATGATTATGAGATGATTCAATGTGAATAATTTCATTTCTTATAGATAATATATTGGCTGCAGAATGACAACAACCGCGTGGCTATTTAGTTCTAGGGGTCCTCTACTGCAATTCTTGAAATTCAACGGATAAAATAATTAATATAAAGGGAAGAGAAGAAAAACCCCTGATCAATGATCGCTATAATTATTGGATCCAATTATATGGTGCCCCCTCGTGGATGATAGATCCCAATCTTGACAATGTAGTATCTAGGTAGCAACCTTTCAATGGGCAATTCAAAAGATTCAATTTGTAGGGTAAACGCTACCCCTTTAGATATGCATGGCGTGAATTCGGGCCCATTCATCTTTAATTTTGATACTGGCCTTTCCTGAGAGCATCATTGGCACCATTACAAGGGCAAGAAGCAATGGTGACACTTCACCTGTCAGATTGAGATTTATGGTACTCGGTCAACAAGTGTGCATTATCAAGAGCCTAAGAATTAAGAGACCCAAATGGAATTTGTATCCTGTATTGGAACTAATTGTCTGGGGAATGATTCCTAAGACACCTTCAATGAAGAAAAAAACATACCTTTTTGTTTGTTCAATATTACAGCATGGGCTGGACAGCTACTTAATTCAGCAAGCTCATATAGGAGTATTATATGAATCTTCATGCGTGATTAGACAGCTATACGTGCAACTCACTAGCGATTAAATAATTCAGTAATTGACAAAGTGAGAACTCGTCTAATGTTGAATCTCACCTTTATTATACTAACGTTTAACTAATTTGAATTATATGAATAAAAATAATATTAGAATAAAAACTTAATTTTGATTTACTGTAAGTATAATAGAATTCTATATAAATATTTAATTATATATTATTATATTAATAAAAATATTTAACTTAATTATTTATTATTTTAAAAATTTTATAAATAAAAATATATAATTAATTAATAGTATAAAACTCTCTTATTTTATTATTAGTCTCTTCATCTAATAGTAGATAACCTAATTCTAAGCTAAGTAAATGTGTATTTGTTTAAAATATTTTTGACAAAAAATTATATTTTTCACTAAAAAAATTAATTTTTATATATTTACATAATTTTTTAAAAATAATTAAATTCTAAAAAAATTTATTTTTGATATTTTTAAAAAAATTAAAAATAGTAACTTATAAAAAATTAATTTTTTATTTTTTTATCATATATAAAATTTAACTTTTATAATTATTTTTTTAAATTAAAATAAACACACCTTAAATTCGGTCCAATAAAATCTTCTTTATTATTCTCTTTCAAAATTTAAATCCTATGGCAAAGTGACACGTTTTATTGTTGGTACAACCACATGCACTAGCCTTGACGACCTATGAGCTACAGGAGCTAAGGCTCATATGAAGTGGGTAAGTGGAAGCTTCACTGAAGTTAGTGGGCCACTATGATGGGTTTGTTGGGAACTTCAATGGGAAGATTGAGCTATGTTTTTTTACCAACTGATTTTGAAGCACTATATATATATATATATATATATATTAGAAATGAGAGCCAACAAATTAATAGTAAATTTTATTTAAAATATTATGATATTATTAATTATAAATATAATTATGCAATATTACAGGATCACCCAAATATTTCTGATATTTTCTTCGAGCTGTCCTATTGAAAATCAAACCTTACAAGCAAATTTATCGCAAAATGCAAAGGTCATTAAAAAACCAGAATCTTAAACTTGGATTTTATAGATCGTTTTCCAAAAGACAAGGAGATCTCGTGGGCTAAGTACCGAGATAAACTGTGATTAAGAACTCTACATGTCCAAACAAGATCCTATGCATTTATGTGAAAATTAATGAAAACATGTTGTTTTAATTTTAAGAAATAATTTTACATTGTAATTTTTAAGTTTTTTATGAAATATATTTTTTTGATTTATAAAAATATTAGAATAATTTTTAAAAGTTTTTATTTATTTTAATTTGCATACAGAAATTTTAATTAATTTTTTTAAAAAAAAGGAAAACTCTAAATAATCGAGCCTAGACAATCGAAGTGCAAATGCGAGCTTGCACGAAATGGAATGTTATTCAATAAAAGACCCATTATTCGAAAAAAATTCCCTTTTGTCTTCTTGGAGATGAGCAAGACTAACCCAAAAACAAAAGCTAATATTCTTTAGCATGCTAATATATTCAATCACTCAAAATACTGCGAATGAAGTTTTTGAGGAGACATGATATTTTGTGGCTTGCAGAACCAATGAATTCTTCAAATCCACTAAATCCAAGAGATTTACATTGAAAGCAGAAACATCTCATTCATATAAAAATATGTACATTCACTCATGCCAAATTTATCGAAGGCCTTGGTATGTACACTGAACAATATCAAAGTCCCAATTACTAATGTAGTGGCCTTGGAATCAGTAGTTCTCCACTTCTTCCTCCAAGCACGAAACATTCTCTTCAACTAGGCAAACAAACCCAATGCTTGTAAGATATTTTACCAGATCAAGTAGACTCAGAGACACCCACGATAGGCTTTTACACACCGAAAAAAGATCGATAGACAAAGGGAAAAATATAAAATAATTTTTGTCGTGTGCATCAAAGACATGGATGGTTAAAACAAGAGATAAAGGGGAAGCAGGAGGGAAAGGGAGAACAACCCTCTACACATGTTCTTTATCTTTTCTCTTCTTTAACTGCTTTTCTCTCGTAGAAGACCAAATGTAGGATGGGTTACTGATGCTCGGGTATTAGATCAAACCTAACTTTGGTGACCGAGATACAACTACTAGTTTGAAGAAAAAAAAAAAGATAACATTGAAAGAAGTACTTTTAACAGTTTTAATATAACTTAATTATGTTTTTTTAATTAAACAATAATTATATCACTTTTTATATCTTTAGTAGAGTGATCTAACATATAACACTTTCATAATACAAATGAGGCATTCACTCTTACACTCATTCTAAAAGCTACACTTTGAAATAAAAAATTATAAAAAGTTATAAAGTTTGAAATATTTGTTACATACTGCATGATGTGAACTAGCCAGGCTTGAATGATGGTAACTAGGTATATTACATTCTCAGTACACGTCAAATGATGTGAGTTATACTCCTTTTTTTTTATTCTGGCTTCTTATAATATTCTCCCATTTAATAGGGAAGGGATTAATTTCTTAAAATATGATCTGACATTTAAATAATGTCTCTTTTAATAATATTTTATATATATATACAAATTCTAAAATTGAATATAGATCACATATTTAAGGGATTTAATTTCCTTTCACTCGAATCAATGCCTTATTAGTTGTGATATATACTCCTAATATCATAGTTTCGGATATCACCATTATAATTTTCTAATTACAAAATTTAACTTTTTAAAAAATATTAGGGAAGAAAGAGTACCGAAATAGATCTTTATAAATGAATTTAGTCTAATTTAGAGAGTGGAAGAGCAATATTTAGTTTCTGAGTAGAGAAAGTGAGTGCCTGGACAATATTAAGTGTGACTAGGAGTGGGTTACCACTGCCAAAATAACCATTGCAGCACCTCTTTTCTCTCTTTTCTCTCTCTCTCTCTCTCTCTCTCTCTCACAGTCCACAAGCTTAAGTAGGCCTTTGATTTGCTGTAAAAGGCCGAGAGAAAGAGAGAGAGAGAGAGAGAGTGAAGCTTGCCTTGCCTTGCCTTGTGCCTGCACTTTATTCCCCTTCAAATTCGCCACTCTGCTCTCTACCCACAGCGAGGTTTTAGCAACCTTCAACAGAGCAACTCACACTCTCTTCTTGTCGTCCGCATTGTCTTCTTCTAACCACTTCTCGATCTCATAGCCCTTAACTCTTACTTCTACCTCTGTACTTGTTCCCTTTGAATTTTCCCCCATTCATTCATCCTCTCTAAACTCAAAGTCTGAAACTTCGCAAGTGTAAGTGGAAGAAAGTGGGGGAATGACCGAGTGGGGTGGCACATTTTCTGAAAAAATGCTCAGAAACAGAGATTTACTCTGTTTCCCAATTTGTTTCCTCTGTTTTGCTTAAGAAACAGAGGAGAGGATTCAGCCTTTCGTTTTGCTCTTCTGCTTGGCCAGTTCAACCCATTGCTTTGATCATCAAACCCAATCTTTTTTTACCCTCATTTTTATCCTTTTGAATAGAGACATGAACATAAGCAGGAATTGAGCATAAACTTCATTTCCCTCTTTAAGAAAAACCCAAGAATACTAGTTAGGACTAACAGATATTCATATCATCACCTTCAGAGAGCTATATGAAGTTGTCCCAACAATGAGAGATGAGAACTCGAAGAAAAGCAAGGTTTGACAAATGCCAGCTCTACTTCAGGGTTCCTTTGCAGTTTTGCATTCAGGCATTGCTTACCCCGTTTTATTTTATTTTGTTGTTCTCGGTGAAGCTTTCATGGCCTAAAACATTGGTCAAGAAGTGGTTCAATATCAAGAGCAAAGCCGAGGACTTTCAAGCAGATGATGATGTCCTTTACCATGGTGATTGATCGATTTTCCCATGACTTGAATGTAATCTAGGGCTCTGGGATTAGGATTCTTAGCTTTCATGTGAAAAATGTCTCTAGTTAACTAAATTTTCAGTGTTCTTCTTATGCTGCTCCTGCAACTCTGTTAATCTTTGTGTAGCAGTTTTCTTTTATTTTACTTTTTTGTTTAATTGGGTGTGCTAATTGCAGCCCAAGATCTGCCCTTTGTTGTTTTCCTGCTTCCGTGGTTTTTCTACCCTTTTGGTACGAAAAAATGAGTTTGTTTTGTTGTGTTGTGTTGTGTTGTGTTGTGTTTGATTGAGTGAGATAATGAACTAACAGTGGAAAGAGCACAGCTTTATTAACTTTATGGTTTTCCTTTTTCAGGTGCTGATGAAGAGCGGAAGAGCAACTATTCAGAAAGGGAGGCATGCACTATCAAGAAAAGCAAAACAGGTTCAGTATCAGACACCTTGATATTTCCTAGGACCACATCATTCCCAAACCCCGACCTGATAAAAAGATTAAAAGAAATTTTGAAGACATTTGTGCTGCTGCTGCAATCTTAGAAATTTGTGTCTATTTTCTGTTTTCCCCCCTATTCTTTTGTGTCCTACTAATCTCATATGTTAATCTCCGTTTTAATTCAGAGAGATCAAGCAGAAGGTACTCAAACAGAATGCACAGAGGTAAGAATGACCTTGATGAAGCTCAGATTACTGATGTGGATAACTATAGGTATGCTTCAGGTAGCTGTGTGTTGTACTTAACTATTTTGGTTGTTATTATTATTGTAATGAAAGTAAAGAAATTCTATTCTATTGAGTTCTTTCTACTTCTGGATGCAGAATATTTGTTGCTACTTGGAATGTAGCAGGGAAGTCGCCTCCAAGTTATTTGAGTCTTGAAGATTGGCTTCACACCTCACCACCTGCTGATATCTATGTTCTTGGGTAAATTACTGATTAAATAACGTGCCATCTCCTTTAGTTATGGAAAATTTCAAGCTGAGAAATATATTGCAAGTTTTTGGTCTCAGGTTTCAAGAAATTGTACCTCTTAATGCTGGAAACATTTTGGGAACCGAAGACAATGGCCCTGCGAGAAAATGGCTAGCTCTTATTAGGAAGACCCTGAACAGCCTTCCTGGAACAAGTGGTGGATGCCACACTCCTTCACCACTCCCTGATCCTATTGTAGAAATTGAAGCTGATTTTGAGGGATCAATGAGGCAGAAGGCAACCACTTTCTTCCATCGTAGGTCTTTCCAATCCTTGAGTCGTAGTATGAGAATGGATAATGACATGTCACTGCCACAACCGAGCCTTGATCGTCGTCTCAGTGTCTGTGATAGAATGATATTTGGTCACAGGACAAGTGACTATGACCCCAACTACCGGTTTGGTTCCTCAGATGATGAAAACGGAGCTGGGGACTCCCCAATTACAACACAATATTCGCCAATGCAATATGGCAGTTGTTTCTCTATGGAGGACAGTGATAGACAGACAGGGCACTCAAGATATTGTTTGGTTGCTAGTAAGCAAATGGTTGGCATATTTCTAACAGTTTGGATCAAAAGTGATATCAGAGATGACATTCACAACATGAAGGTGTCTTGTGTTGGCAGAGGGTTGATGGGATATCTTGGAAACAAGGTACATTTGGTCATTTTTATTTTAACATAGCTGAATTTATAAGGAACCAGAGAAGGAGATCTCATTCTCTTGGATTTTCCAGGGTTCTATATCAATTAGCTTGTCTTTGCACCAAACAAGCTTTTGCTTCATCTGTAGTCATTTGACTTCCGGACAAAAGGATGGTGATGAGCTAAGGAGAAATTCAGATGTAATGGAGATTCTAAGAAAGACAAGGTTTCCCCAGGTCCATGGCATGGGTGATGATAATTCTCCACAGACAATTCTGGAACATGAGTAAGCCCTTCATCTCTATTCCTAATCTTTTCCTTGCGTCTGATACTTGGAAATTGTGAATCTGAATAAATTTCACAACTGTATACTACATTGTGTCCTAGTCAAGAACTAAACTTTTGGTTTAATTGGTGTAGTCGAATAATTTGGCTGGGGGATTTAAATTATCGGATAGCGCTTTCTTACCGTGCAGCAAAAGCTCTTGTTGAGATGCATAACTGGAAGGATTTGTTAGAGAATGACCAGGCATGTTACTTTGTCCCCTTACAAGAAATTCTGATCGAACTTTGCTCCTTTCTCAAATTATATGTAAAATTTACCTGACCATTTGATAGCTTTTTCTTTCAGCTGCGTATAGAGCAGAGGCAAGGTCGAGTATTTGAAGGATGGAATGAAGGGAAAATATATTTCGCTCCGACATATAAGTATTCAAACAATTCAGACAGATATGCAGGCGATGGAAGACACTCAAAACAAAAGAGAACTCCAGCATGGTAGTCTCCTTACCACCTCTATGAATTAATGAAGTAGCTAACGTAAATGGAAAAGGGGAACAAATAAAATGATACTATTGCCAGAAGAAAGTTCTGGGTCATTAGTTTGAAACTATATTTTTATTTATGTAATTCTAATCAAAATCTTTATTCATGAAGGTGCGATCGTATCTTGTGGTATGGACGAGGCCTCCGCCAACTATCTTATGTTCGTGGGGAGACAAGATTCTCGGATCATAGACCAGTTTATAGCATTTTTTTGGCAGAAGTTGAGTCTGTTAGCCAAAACCGAATCCAAAGAAGCTCTAGTTACTCCAGTTCCAGGATTGAAGTAGAAGAGTTCTTAGCCCATTCACATGGTTATGGCTACACTGATTTGAATTATTTTTGATGAGTGCCTATAATTCTTATACCACAAGATCAACTTTACTGAATAAGGTAAATGAGGCAGCAGAGGGTACCTACAAGGTAATTCGCATCAACGAGGAAAATCTGTCAATATTTTCTATCTTGCTTAGATGTCCTTTAGATTTTGGCTTATGAAATACCGGATTCTGCTTGGCCATTAATTTTATTTCCTACAAATTTAAAATTCAGCAAAAGACAAGATCCAATTTGCTCAGGACTTCTAACCAGCCTTTGTCTTCAAAATTAGTTAGATAATTGATAAATGGCTAAAATATAGTTTCGGTCCCAATACATGATACTCATCTTCAATTTGGTCCTTGTATTTACTGTATCATAACTCCAACAGATGTTGTTACGATCACAACAATTGATAAGGATGACATTGAAAATATTTGTATGGGAAGGGTGCTGTTACAATACGTGAGCTTAGTATGAAGTTAATGTGGCGTATAAAGACGAAATTAAAAGCAAGTATCATGTATAGGGGCTAAATTGAAAGTGATAATTGTATATAGGGACCAAGAATATATTATCTTTTTGGTGACTAAAATATACTTTTACCTTGAAAAATAAGTGTATGAGTACTTTGTGGTCTAGCTATACTTACTTTTGCCAGATGAGATAGACATTGCAGACCATAACATCCACTTTCATCAAACAAGTACTTGGCTCTTCATTTTCAGTCTGTTAAAAGTCCATGAAAACTTGTGTTTGGGAGATTTTTTGACAGTAATGCATTTGACCATGTCGGTCTTCTGAATTAAAGTTTTTAGTTGAGATGTCATTCATGCCATATCCTTGTCCTTGACTTGGTCCCCTCCTCTTGTAGGCAGGCGCGGCTGTGAGGAACGCCAGCCCCAATGTTGATCGAGACATTCTGTTACCATCACAGTCCCAGAGAAGGTTGTACATTTTACCCTCTTTCCTTTTCTCAGCATCACTGTAATTTTTCTTTCCAACTGCTGAACCTTCACCATAACTCATTGTGGCAGCAGCAGAGTTTATGGCTTTGCCAGCAAGTACTGACTCTTGGATACTTGCGGCTCACAATCTTATTGGTAGAATAATGGCATCTCAATTCTCATGAATGAGATAATGTATATTAACTCATGCTACTACCTATTAGAGAATAACAAGTAGTTGTTTTACCCTTTTTACTTCGTAACTTTGAGAAAATTAATTTTGTTGCCTTTGTGATTTTTGCAGGATTTGAAGACTTGAACTGCGTTTGGCAAGCTTGGAATGTGAGATCCATGGTGTTTGACTTATTCTTAACACAAAATTGAAATAAAACCAAAGAAATATTTGCAGCCCGTGTTAATTATCCTCTTCAATTAGTTTCTTTAGTCTGTTACAGAAGAAACATAAAAAGAAATACACTTGTACCCCATCTGTACCAATCCTATTATTTTCTTGTAGCGGCCATTGATTTCAATGATAAGCATTGAAGCTAATGAGTAAAATATACTCGTTTTCAACGTATATGTTGTGCTTTCTTTTCGATGAAAGTTGTAACAAAACGGAAAAGGAAATACACAACCTACACTGCTTCATTGGCTTTTAGTCCTTTATCAGTAATTCATTATTTAAATCAAATTCCAAAATTTGACCTTTTTTTTGTTTTTTTTTCCTTTTTATTTTATTATGATTCGGGCATGAGTCTTTGGGAAACAGCAACACCTTTTCAGTCAATGTTTATTCTATAATAAGGAATAATTTCAATTCGCATAGTATTAAAAAGAATATGCGGTATAAGTAATTTTACAACCAAAAATAAAAGCTTCTGGTTTAGAATATTTCGTGATAAATTTCCGAAGAGTCAACCTACTAATAAAGAATGACATAATTGTTTTAGCGTTGTAGTTATAAAGAAATCGACTTGGCAGAGTGCACTTCTCAATCATTGACCCCATTTTGATCGTTTCAGAGAAGAGATTTTCTGACTCATAATAATGGCTCTCATTTAAGTTGTCATAACGTAACATATGGACCATCAAGGTGCAAATTCTACAGTTATTACCATTTACCAAAAGCCTTCCCAGCCTCTCTCTTGTTGTTTGGATAAGAGAATAAAATGAGAGAAACAAATAAAAAGAAAAACAAAGGCAAAAAAGAGAAAATCAAGAGAAAATAATATGTATTTGGATGAGTAAAAAATGAATAAAAAGAAAATAACTATTGTGTTAGAAAAATTGAAAAACAAAAAATTAATCACGTTTTCTTTCTATTATTTTTCTATTTCCTAGGTATATTCACATCTCTTTCTATTGTATGTTCTCTATTTCTCTTACATATAGATACTTGATATTCCCTTACGTATGGGCTTTTTTTTTTTTTTGCACCTCTGTTAAGAAAATTTTTTTGTGAGTCTCATGTGAATGTTTTTCTTTTTCTCCTATTTTTTGACATAATAAATGACAGAAAAAAACAAAATTACTCAATTTTCTCTTTTTCCATCTAGTTCTACCCAATCTATGTAGTTTAAAACCTTAGCTATAGATAGATGGAGTGGAGCATGCCAACAAAGCGATGTGGGGCGGGATAGGCGCAAGTTTAGGATGTATCTGCACCCCTGCTACAGCCCTACTCGCATTACTAATACACAATTCATATTTGTTCTTCTTCTCCTATTCATAATGTTTTTGAGATTATGAGATATGGTTTTCAAATTTCAATGTTTGGTTGCACTTGATTATAATGTTGTCTTATGTTGCAATATTAGTGACTTTGTGTTATGTAAGATTAATCACTTTATTGTATTGCAACATTTAATTTTAGTATTTTGTGTAATTATGAACTTGTGTTTGGATTCTTCTAATGCATTTAATATATTGAAAACTTAGAAAGTTTTCTTATCTCATTAAAACTCTTCAATTCTAGGCAAAGTCCTTATTTTAGATAGTGCTACTTTATTTAGGCAAAGATATGGGTAGGGTGTGGGTTTTAAAATTTCCTTGCAGGTAGCATATGAGGTGTGATTTGTAAAACACACAGGATGTTTTAAGGGCAAATTTTGAATATTGTATTAAAGTGTAGGGCAAATTTTAATAGGCTAAAATTCTATCCTACCCAACTCACTAGCACCCCTACTCTTTGTCCAAAGTATTTTTGATAGAAAAGAGTAATGAATTTGATTTCTAATCCACACACCCTAATCAAAAATAGGTAGATAAGATGAAATAATATTTTTAGAAAATTTAGTTGATGGTCATCTGCATTTATTAAAAGGTGCTAAATATGAATTTTTTTATAATAAAATTACAATTTTGTCCTAAAAAACTTCAGAGTGTAATAAACTCACCCTTAAATTTAAGGACTAAATTGTGTGTATTTTTTATCTGTTACAACTCAAATTTTTTAAGGATAAATTTTTAATTTTCTTCTTTTTTTTTCCTATACTAGGCACTATATTGTAATTCTGTTTTCAAATCTGTTATTTGAGTTAGAAAATTAACAATATACACGGTAATACAGTAAATAGTAGCTATGTCTTTTTTTTTTTAATATATAAGTAAATACAACAAATTGATATGATTTTATTGGATTTGAAAATACTACGATGCTCAAGACTCTGTTTGAATTTACTATGTTGTCAGGATAACCCAAATATAGTATCCACGTGACGTGTCTACTCCAACGGCGGTGCCAATTTATTACTTCTTTTGAGGTAACTAGAGAATCTGTTTTGAATTTACAAAAGCGATTAGCATAATCAATTAATGACGCCTGTGATGACTACAAGTTAAATTTTAATACATGGATGATGTAAAACTCTTTTTTATATTGAGATTTAATATTATGTTGGCACTTCATTGAAGTGTTAAATTTATTAAATAAATAATAATGATACTATATTATTGAATGTAAACGTAAAAAAAATTTTATGCGTACCAAAATCAAATTCAATAGTTAAATAGATTTTTTATTAAACTTTTATTAACGGTAACTTCTACATTTATAGCTCACACTCTACTTGAAGGTCTCAATTGTTCAACGTTCAAAGACTTCAGAGAAGGACCTTCATAAAATCTTTTCTTTTTAACTTTTAGCTTATCGGTGCAATATATGTCTGGGTTTTTTAACCTTTAAGTTATGTTACTCTTTCTAAAAAAGATACGTATACTATTTTCTTTAATAAAAACCTTTAGTACATGGAAATATGCTTTTATATGTTACTTCTTTTCCTTACTTTTTTTTTTTGAAAAAAAAATTGTATTTATAGCTAATTATAACAAAAACATTATAGCTAATCAATTTAGGAAGAAAATAAGGTATAAACGTTAGCTTTATGATGAGTTTTTCCCCTCAATTCATTTCGACAGGAGGGAAAAGAATAATAATTAAGCTAGTGGTTCTCCATAATGATGGCTCAATGATTTAACCTTTTTGTTGCTAATATTGAAGTAATGAGGTGTGTTTAGGACTTTACGTCAGTGCCAATTGCCAAATCCTATCAGTTTATTTATCTTTGCGAAATCAACAGATCAAAAAGCATTGGAATGGCTAGAGACCTTAAAAGTTAAAATCAACAAAAGATAAAGTGTATTGTCTCGGAACTTGACCTTCAATAATTTCGAAATAATTTGAAGGTGCAGTTATAGCTTCAAGAAGAATACAGTGTTGTAAGTCGGAATGCAACTTTAAAGGATGATACTGGCTGCTACATTAGCTCAACTGGCTTAAACCTCAAGCACTTTCCTTAGTGTTTGATCCTTATGATTCATTAGTCTCTCCTAGTAGTCATTTCATCTCCAAAGAAATTCCTTAACTGATAATATGAATTATGGATTCATGTGAAGAAATATTTTGAATGAGTCTTCTAGTAGTGGAAGCAGTAATCAAAAGGGAAGATTCCAGCGGACAAAAAATAGCAAGTGGGGGAATTGGGATGGCTCACTGGTTTGTGTTTAGTGAAGCAAACAACCTGCTTTTGAAGGACACAAAAACAGCGAGTTAAGCATATATACCTACAAAGAGGCCATACCCACAAAGGGAAAGAAAAGCAACATTCGACTGTTGGTTTCTCGTTTCAAAAGATTTCAACAACTAATACTATTGTTTGATTAAATGTTATGGCTGCCGTGAAAGGTAACTCTCAAATTTCTAGTCCACTAATAAATTCCAACAATTACTACAAGTGATTCAAATGCAGGCTGTAACTATACTGAGATTGATCCAAGCTCGATCAAAGGGAATTTGAGTCCCTCAAATTAAGCAGGGATCTTCAAGTAGTCCGTTAAATGGTTGCCGAGTATTCATTCATGGACTCAAATTTCAACCAAGACAAGATTATCCTCCGGAAGCATTAGACTGGCATGAGTCGTACAAGAAACAAAGATAATGTCGTGTCGAGTACTAAGAAGGAGGACTAAATTAGTTCTAGTTTGGGACAGTGTTGTGTTGTGTTGTGCTTGAAGAGTTTTCTTTGTATTATCTCTTCTGGTTTGCTTCTGAACTTGATAATTGACTGTTTTGATGTACATTGATTCTCGAGTTTCCCTGGTTTCTTTATCCAGGATGTGAATAAAATTTATATTTTTTTTCTTTTGAATAATATTATAATAATTAAATTTCACTATTTATGAATGAGCCTTGAAAGTCCTTAGAGTCTGGTCTCGAGTCCTATCGTGTCTGTAGAGTATGCCTAAGCTGGTAAGTGTTAAATATTAAACAGTGATGATATAATATAGATGAAGTTTCACAGGGTGAGACAGACACATTTTGCAGAGAGAATGCTGACATCATTGATGCGCACTTGCACTAGCTCAAAGGGCTATGGTGAAAGTTCATTGGCGTTGGAAGCTTCAAAGATCTGACTATTCCACTCTTATCCTGCTCCAATTCAATCAACCTTCCTCAAACAACATAATCGGCCTTTTATATAATACCTAATATTATAAAAGAAAATTTGTTCCTTCCCCATCCCTTCTTACTTTCTCATGATCTCATTCCCTATTGCAGATTCTTTCTCCACATTTCAGCATGTAACAACTAAGTCAATCATGGACATTCTTTCAAATCAACGTGGAAAATAAACTTTTTATTATCCATATGTGGCAGGTTCATTGGAGCATAATAAAATTTTTTGTGCATCATTAGGAACGAAACGAAAAAGTAGGTAGACAATGGCCATAATGACATAATGCTGTGTACAGAATAAAATATTATGGTCTTAACTCTTAAGTATATTATTTGTTTGTTAGACAAGGTGTCAGTGGCCAGAATGAGAACTCGATGATTTCCACGTTCTAATCAAAATTAACGAGGCCACAAGAGAGATGGTTCAAATTGGACTATGTATATGGCCTTCGGGTTTTGGGGGTTATTTATGACACATTCTCTGTTGTCTTAAGTCAACAAGGCAAACCCCACCGTACTTACCCTCTTTTATACTCATTGTTGCAGTGACTCAGTTGAATTGGGCGCATCCAGTAGTGAGTGACGTCATGGTTGCTGCAAGGTTACTGCTCACTTCCCCTTTCTGTGGTTTCCATTCTTTGATGCATCCACTTGCATGCACAACGAGTTATTTTTCCCCCTGCCCTTCCTATGCTGAATTGCTGAGCCCTGTACGTTACCCTTGTGTCTCACGGTTCAGAAATCAAGATGTTCTGCGCAGAGCACTCTCCCAAGGACATAATACGTCATAGTTTACGCTCTATGGTATTTGTTGTTCATGGACTGGTTCCTGCGGATCAACAGCCATGTATGCATCTGTTTCGTCAACTTCGATACTACACCCGTTACGTGGCGTGAGTACAGGTCACAAATTCCTCCATTTGTTGCCTACAGATTAATAATTCTAAAGCTGATGTATGAAAATTTCCACTCCACTTTAATAAATTATTTTACCCGTATTGGTATAACATTAGTGTTTTAACCTATAAATCTACACGAGAAAAAGTAAGAATACAAAAATTTAACAGCCTAATTTCATGAAGATGATGGCTTGAAAGAGATAGAACTTGACTCACTTTCTCAACTCAAGCCTACCCATCTTTTGAAAGCCAGTGCTGCTTCTCTTTTGCTCAGTTGGGATTCTGTCTGAAACTTCGGAGCCTTCCCTTTGTATAGTGTTCTGTGATATTTCAAGAATAGCATTCGGTACTTGTACTTGTCAATAAACATGTTTCCTTTCTCCATCATCGCCACAACTTCATTGGCTCGAACAAAGAATCCTCCCCTCACAAAGGTATACAGCAAAGAATCGAGAAGTTCCTGATCAAACTTCATTGAGATTGCAGAAGCAAGAGATTTCATCTCGCCCCACAGCTCTGTCACCTCCAAATATTTCCCTCCAATGGCAGCATACCCAGTGACCATAGAATGGAAAGTTTGTGCATTTGGAGTGTGGCCTAAGCTTCTCATCTTCTTCAGAGCCTTTTCTGCATCTTGCATCAGTCTCTTCTTGCAAAAAAAGTGGATTACATTATTCCAGTCATGAACTCCATAATCCACTCTCTGTCCTTCCTTGATTTCCTGCAATAACTTTGTCATTAGCCCAGCTTCATCCGTCTTTGCACCAACTTTAGCCAGCATGCTAGGGTCTTGTTTATTAACTTTTGGAATCCTAGCTTCTTTCATCTCTTTGAATAGTTGGAGTGCTCCATGTGTATCTTGCTGGATCACCCTGGATTGTATCATTACCTCATAACAGCTTGAGTCAAGCTGGATACCAGCCTTCCTAGCGTCTCTCAAAAGTGACGTAACATCCGCAGCCCTATTTGCTCGACAATATGCTTTCAAAAGAGAGGCATATACAGATGAACCAGTTTTAACTCCAGCTAGACGCATCTCATCAAGGAGGTCATGTGCTTGATCCAACCATCCAAGTGAAATGCATGAATTAATGACATGAACCAAGGCTGAATTATCATTTGAAAATGGTGAATCTTCCCTTTCTGCCTTGAGAAGAAACATTGCTAAATCCTTGGTCTTCCCAGCCTCTAGAAAAGCTCTAACTAGTTTCACATAAATTGTTTCAGTTGGTTGAAGTATACCATGCTCAGATGTAATAAAGTCAACCTGCATCTGCAACTTACCTAATAAAGAATCAAGAACAGCCTTTGACTCTGCTTCAAGTTTTAAGAAATTTCGATCTTTGGAGAACTCCTCATAACATAAGACAACATTTCTTAGTGGCTTTTTATTTTCGAAACTATGTAAATCCTCCGTGTTTCTCAAACTTTGCACAGAAGCGAGTCCAGTAGAATAGTTATTATCAGTTTTAGCTGCATCAATCATGAATTTGGCAGCTGCAAGAGAATTTCTTGCTTCCTTCGCTTTCCTAAGCATTTCCAAAACCATATTTGACGCAGAATCCAGATCCCCAAGTTTCAAATGGCATGTGAGCAAACAATTATAGAATTGTCGGAACTGAATATCAGTTAGATTTGGAGCTTCCTCTATGTGCCTTTGCAGCTTCTTAAGCTCTTCTCTTCGCCCATTTCTCTCATATACTCGTGCCATTATTATCAATAAGTTTGCATCAGCTTTGACACCAATTCGAGGCATCATATCAAGAAGCTGCTCTGCCTTCCTAGATGTCTCAAATAAGAGACACCCTGCCAAAGCAATGTTAAAAGCAGTAGCGTTAGGCTTCATGGCTATCAAAGGTGCATTGCTCTTTTTACGCGGATCCACTCTATTGTTTTGGAACAAATAACCTATTTCAAGAATCAACTCAGCAGCAAGGTAACTTCCAACTGCTGTTTGTGACATGTGGGCCAAAACAGCAGACCAAGCAGTGACTGGGGGGAAAAGCTCCATATCTATCATTTTTCTTAAAATAGTTGATGCAGGAACAGGTAGTCCAGCTTTCACAAGACCAAAGCTAAGGTAGATAAGCACCTCCTTTTCTAATAAATTTTGTTTACCTTCCTCAATAGCTCGTTCTACCAATTCATAAGCCTTTTGTAGCCATTGCATATCAAGGCCTTCCACATAACTTGTTACAAGTTTGTTGAAGACAGATTTTCTAGGAAATCCCTCCATGTGCATGTGCTGCTCAAATAACTTCCATGAATTATCTAATTGATTCTCAATGATAGCATTTTGTATTTCCATGCTTACTTTGGCTGCGTCTTGAGCCTGGACCAGGATTGTTTCAGCCATACTTGAGAAATATAGTCTTTGAAGGGTAACTTTACTCTCTAATCCCAAGAGAACTGCTTGTGAACTTGAGTTGGCTAAACAAGGGCTAACAGATTTAACAATAGACTGGTGACTACCGTTGTTGGAAACTTGGGCTATACTATAATTGCAATTAGCAACCATGGAACATAAAGCAAAAGGGATGTCTGGCCCAATTTTGAGCTTTCTTATTGCAAGCATCTTGAACTATCAGCAATTTGCAAAGCTGGATCCCAGAATGAAGTCAATCAGTCTGCAGATTGATAGTGCTCATTGGTAAACAACAGACATGAACAAATTCTATACAATGACAGTAAAAATTAGTCAGTAATTATATAAACCAAGTGGAATGAGTATTATACTATTATCATGCGAAGCAAAAGTTTCAACAAGAGGAGTCTAGTGAAAAAACACAAACTCAGAAGAAGGTTTTTGTTCAAACAAAACACTTAGAATCCCTAACATGTATTCATGAGACAACCATCAATAAACTTAAATTTAAAATTGAAAGTTATTGAACTGCTCCATTTCTTAGTTGATAAACCATTTAAACAGAAAACAAGCTAATTATATTGGCCAAAGTGATCCTTTCCTTATTTTAATTACAGCTAGTGACACAAACATGAAAACCAAGCTTTGGCATCATTCCTTCAGTACACTTCACAAACTATGCACAGCACTTACAAAATTTCATATAGAAAAAATGTTCAAAGATAAAGGCCAGAAATTTTGCGAAACTAACAAGTACAACTTATAAAAGCATTCTGTCAAACAGTTGGAAGAATAATGGAAATTATAGAATCACCCTATTCCATAGACAATGTTACTAAACATTACTGTTAGGCATGCTAACAAATGACAAAAACGAGATGCAAAGTTAAAAACTTGGAGTTAGCTACTTCAAGCAACTAGAAAAATAGTATTCCGTGTAACAGCAAGTGACCCTTCAGATTTTCCAATGAAACAAGTTCATCACCAATAACAGAAACCCAATTAAAGTTTGAAATTTAACATAAGAACTTAATCAATGAAAGCATCAGAAACCTATAAACAAGCTCAGCAAAATCCTAGAAAACCAAATCGCATTTCCCAGTGGCTGGCTATTAAAAAATTGGCAGAAACTAAGAATTTTGTCTCACCAGCATAAAAATTTTGCGCTCAGCAATAAGATGATTGAAAGAAGGAGCACCTGAGATCCTCAGCCTCACTCTTATCTTTGCCCCTTATCATCATTACCTGTAACGAAGTAACAACAACAACAAACAGATCACAATCAATGCTTTTTTTCCCCCTCTCTTTTTTCAGGCATTTTATCAAGCAGATTGCAGTCACTGACCTGTGTGTGTAAAAAAAGCTAACAACTTAGTACCCTTGGACTTCATAAACAGAAATAGGAACACAAATACTAACGAATGTTATGGGAACAACATCATCAAATGAACCAAAAGCCGAAACTCGAGTTACGTTTATGTTCAAAAGAAGCTTGGAATGGGTTTATCCGGCGCTTCTCGAGTCGGGAGCCGTGGGTTTTGATTTTTGTTTTTTTGGGGGGTTTGATGGAGCTGTGGTTGGAAAACCATTGGTGAGTGAAGGTGGACCAACTGACGGAGACCAACCCAACAGCCCACAACGTAAAGGCCGGTGTTCGATACGTTTAGGCTGGACCCTGTACGAAAGGGTCAGTGCTGGTCATTATATATTTGGCCCTTTAGATTCCTATTGAAACTGATCTATGGCTGGCTTTTTTTTTTTAACTCTTTTTTTTTTGGTCTAAGCCACTAATCTCTTGGCTCGTTTCAAGTTAGTTCACCGTAAAAGTAAAATTGTCCGATGCTAATTTTTTCTATCTATAAAATTTAAATTTAAGATCTTAATTAAAAAAAATAAATGTTGAATTACTTAAATGAACTGTATGATAACCAAATTTAGACCTAAAAATGATGATATAATCATTATAAATGAAACATGATTTAATTAATTAGCTAATCATCATTGACTTATCCACATGGCCTTAAATTTTGGAAAAGGTATTGAACAATTTATTCTAAAAAGAAAGTTGTTATTTATAATTATTATGGGAACTTATTATAGATACATAATAAGAGTAAAAGATATAAGATGGTGGGTCTTTAAAAAGTAAAAAATAATGGACACACCATCTTGTATTTTTCTCTTCCATATCTACAATGAATCCCAAAATAAGTGGAAGGCCAATTCTACGGTGCCTGCAATATGGAGCCGGCATTGGTGCTTGACCAAAGTAGGCCAATAATGTTTCTCCATGTAACAAGACCTTTCAATGCAAAAATAGGTTGTTAAGGACAAAAATAGATTTAAAAACATAAAATAAAATGTTGTCATCTAAATCAAACTTCTATTAAGGTTAATTTACTAAACCTCAAATTCGTGATTTCGTCTTCCACAAATTGAAATCCTAATTTCTAGAATTCCACTCCTCCATATCATCTTCTTCTATTTCATCTATTTCCATTTCATGAGCAACCATCACACCCGGATAAACTTCACGAAAGTGGGGTAGTGGTTGAAAGAGCTGGGCAAGGTTGAAACTACAAAACCAAAACTTGCTCCTTAAATGATGTTGCTCCTTTTGTTAATGCTCGAGTTGCTCCTAAAATAGAGGTAGATGAAGTGGAGTTCAAGAAATTGGGGTTACAATTTGAGGGTGATGAAATCACAAATTTGGATTATAGTTAATTAAGCTTAACAAAAGTTTGATTTAGATGACAACAATTTTTTTTTATGTTTTTTCAGATCTTTTTTTCTTTTAACTTTTAATAACTTATTTTTTCCATTAAAAAGTCTTGCTATATGGAAGAGTATTATTGGCCCACTTCAACCAAGTATCAATGTCTGCTCCAGGCTATGGGCACTGTATAATGCACCTAAGTAGAAATAGAGAAATTTGATTTGTACATAAAAATGTTAAGACATATTTGATGAGAGAAAGAAACAAAATAATGAATATTGAGAGAAAAAATATGATGGACCCACTTCTTTTGTATCTAGTATAGATGTCCATACTATGCAAATTGTGTCATCTATATATAACGCCTCTTGTAAAAATAACGTTACTCTTCTGAAAATAAGTTTAAGTTTACATATGTGGGATGTGTCTGTGAAACATCGTTTCTTTAAGATTTTAAGGGATTGCCAAGTTTTATTTCACCGTAACTGCATAGAGACAAGTGGCATGGTGAGCAGGCAAGAAGCTACGAACCTTTTCACACAAGTGCATAATATATGGTACATTTATAGAATTGTTTCTCGCTGGGTTGCCTTAAGACACTACTTGGCAACCTGTTGATGATTTTGTTTCTAATTTTGTGACACCTAAGGTGACACTCGTCCTCGTGCATGTCATTCCACTCTCAATATTCCCTTCAATCCCATCCCATTCTCTACACATACAAACAACACTTTGCACCGTGCACACATGACACCCTTTAAAAATCAAAGAAAGACTAAGTCTTCGTAGTTATCTCACGAAGCTTGTTGTTCTTTCTCAGTAACCTGATGGCGATCAAAACCAAGCTTGCTCTAGCTTTTTCCCTCTTCATTCTGCTAGCTTTATGCACCAACTTAGCTTTGAGCAGAGAAGAAGAACCAGAAGAAGTGGTAGACCCAGAGCTGAAAACGTGCATACACCAGTGCAGGCAGCAGCAGCAATATAGCAGGAGTGACAAGCAGGCATGCATTCAAAGCTGCGAGAGGTATTATCAGATGAAGAAAGAGCGAGAGAGACAAATAGAAGAGGAAGAAGAGGAAGAAGAGGAAGACGAAGAAGAAGTGGATAATCCTTACATATTTGAAGATGAAGATTTTAAGACCAAGTTAGAAACAGAAGATGGCAGAGTTCGTGTTCTCCAGAAGTTTACTAGAAGGTCCAAGCTTCTTCGAGGCATTGAGAATTTTCGTTTGGCCACTTTGGAAGCTAATGGACACTCTTTCATGTCTCCATGTCACTTTGATTCCGACACTGTTATCTTCGTCGTAAAGGGTATGCTCAAATCATTATAACCAGTTTAACACACTAGCTCATGATCACTGTTGTGTTGGTGACATATATATAACATCTGATTTTTCTTGTGTTTTTGAATTTATAGGGCGAGCCACAATTGGCTTGGTGAAGGAAGACAAAACAGAAAGGTTCAACCTTGAACGTGGAGACATCATGAGGGTATCAGCAGGCACCCTAGTTTATGTGGTAAACAAAGATGAGAATCAAAAGCTTTTCCTTGCCAAGTTCTTTATACCCGTCTCTACACCTGGAGAATTTAAGGTTACCTTTCTCATTCTCTTTTAAGTTATAAGAAAATCAACATTTATGGTTGAGATCACATGTTCAGAAATGCAGTGAAAAAAAAAAGACAGCTAACATAGTCTAAAAACCAGAAGTGAATGGTAATTACCAATCCAAAGAAATTGTGGCGATGTAGGCATTTGACCCAGAATCATTTCTCACGGCATTCAGCGGGGAAAAACTTGAAGCTGCTCTCAAGGTAAAGTGTGTTGCTCCCTTTAATTATCAAACTATGCAGTTACATTTTTATTTTTATTTTTGTTTTTTTCCCATGCTTATTTCATTAATTTGGTTTCTTTACTGCCCCTGATTAAAACCAATCAGACTCCGAGGGAGAGGTTACGGGGGCTTTTCAAACAAGAGGAGAAACGAAGCATTTTCAAAATATCCGAAGACCACGTGCAGGCCCTGAGCAAGGTGAAGGGAGGCTTTTGGCCTTTTGGTGGCCAATCGGGTGGTCCATTCAATCTTCTGGGCATGCGTCCGTACATCTCCAACCAATATGGTCGTCTCTATCAATCCACTCCTGATCAACCAAGCCAGCTTAAAGAACTCAATCTCGTTCTCAGCTTCTGTAACATCACCAAAGTAACCAGAAAATTTTAAAAATTAAATCTCCATTATTTACTCTTGAAGCATTCTATGCATGGTTTTAAATTGCGGTTGTGTTGCGCGGTCGCAATTGCAAACCACAATATGTAGAACCATACTTCTATGTAATTAAATGGGTTACAAGTAATGATCTTGAGCTTTTGATGCTTTGATTTGATACAATGTGATAGGGGTCTATGACTGCTCCTCTCTACTTGACAAGGGCAACCAAGATATGCCTGGTACCTGATGGGGAGGGGTATTTGGAGATGGTGTGCCCACACGTCTCTTCCTCATGGCACAGAGGGAGGTCACACTCTCGAGGACAAAAGGGTAGCCCCTCATACCATAGGTTCAGTGCTCCCTTGCAGCCAGGAATGGTGTTTGTTGTTCCGGCGGGGCATCCATTCTTGGTTGGGGCTTCCAACCAAAATAACCTGCACACCATTTGCTTCGAGGTTAATGCGCGAGGGAACAAGATGCTCACTCTTGCAGGTACGCATATATTAATGAAATTAATTTTATTCGACCATATGCTATCATATATGAGATTAGATTGATTTTTGAGATAGTAATTGTGAGAATCAAATACTTCTGCTCACGTGTTAATATAATACATGATGTGTTAATACAATCTAGTCTATGATTGGATTTGTGCTTAAAGTACTCCTACACTTAAATTCTATATCAGTTGTGTATGTATTAATTGTAATTATGTGATTGTTTTGTTGTTCTTTTGTTTGTGCTCAATTGAATATTTATACTAGTTATATATGTGACGAGTTGTGCTATATATGTTATAGGGAAGAAGAACATTGTGAGTGCATTGGACAAGGAAGCGAAGCAACTGGCCTTTAACCACCCTGCTGAAATGGTGGACGAAATCTTCAGCAGAGATGAGAATTTCTTTTTCCCGGGGCCTCATACTCTGGAGGATAGGGAGGAGCGTGGCCGAGCTTATGCGTGATGCATGGTGGTTTAAGATGAGGAGTTGTACGTAAAGTGTGAGTGTTTTTTTTTATAATTTTTTGGGTGTGTACTTTGTTTGGATCAAGCCGTAATGCAAGTTAGATGTTGAAATTGCGGAGATGCAAGTGAAATAAGGTGGTCACTGACTGTGTTGATAGCAAAACGAACGATGATGCCATCGGTTCTTTCCATTCCAATATCTTTATGGAAAGGAAATTAAGCCATGTGAGTTTTGAATCTTTGCTGTCATCCGCTTAGCTTTTACCCGCTTATGTTACTACTTCTATAAGTTCGGACATGATTCAAGCCTTATTCAAGTATCTTCGGTTATTTTTTTCCCTGAAAAGATAAATAGAAATGCATGTCTTTATATTCATAAAATGATAAAAAAAAAAAAAGATAATAATAAATTAGTCATTAAAAATTATAAAAGAAAATTTGGAACTCCAAACTATTACTTCGAACAATTTTTTTTTTTTGTTTTTTTGCAAAAAAAAATTATGGAAAAAATCATTTTCAAGCTAGGCTATAGATAAGTTTGATCAAGGCTTCTTGTACACTGTATCGAAAAAATACCGGCGGAAATATTACTTTTACCAGAAAAAAGGCTTATTATATCACTGAGATCGAGCAAGGTAAGCTTGGCTAGGTTGAGCTTGGGCCAGCTTATAGATCTATATGCTCGATTGAGAGTGTTATATATACAAGCTCGATTGAGAGTGTTATATATACACACTTTTACAAATATCCCTACCTGAACCTGATGTAATCTCACATAAAATGGGGGGTTCCCTATGGGGCAACAAATAAAATTATCCCTGCTCTTTCTTCTTCACTTTCCAGGTAGTGTGTCGGGCATGGGCATATATCCGAACATCATTTCTCCTTGATTAAGCTTATTTGTATCACTGCTGTTATTGATACTTTTGAGATTGAGATATTAGTTATTAGTTAATAAGATTGGATATAGTTCAGTACAATTAATACTATATTATTTAGTGAGTTTCGCAACAAATTATTAAATGTCAGCATAATTTTTTTTTTTCCCATGTCTATATACCGATTACTTGCTTTTTGTTTGGTTGTTAAAAGTTTAAAAGAAAAAATGGCATGATCTTCTGTGGAGATAATACATAAAAGCCAGATATGGTCAAACGCTTATTGAATTGCGACGAATCCATAACAAAACTTGTAAAACAGACAATATGTTTATGCGTAATCAAAAGGTAGAAACTTATTAGAAAGACAAAGCAACCTAAGTGAGGTTTTGAGTCTACAATTATTGATACATGAGGTGCAAAATATGTGAAGCACTTGGGTACGTATCTTAGCACCTATGTATATAGTTCGACATAGCAAGCACAAAAGCAGGACTAACAATTTAATAGGTGCCAAAAACCATGATTCCTATGAATATTAGTGCAGAAGGCGACAAGGAAACAAAAGATGGATGAGATGCCGATTGACGTGGAGTCAAAATTGGTCTGATTCCAGGAATTTTCGTGGGCGCTTCTGCTTCCACTGGTGCTGATGCTGGTGCCAGTGCCCGTTCCAATTGCAGGTTCTCATATTTTTGCGCTTCAGCTACATCCATGGTTTTTGAAACTGCCCAAGTTTACACCAATTTCCAATTATTTTGTCAAAATTCTTGGAAGTTCAGCAATAATCTGACAGTTAGTTCAGATTTTATGATTTATATCTCTGGCAGTCATTGATTGAATTAATGTATGGAGAGTTAAAGGGGGTAAAAATACCAATTCTATCAATTTTAAAGCTTAATTTTAACATTAATATTGTATGCACTTGATACCTGTTCAAAACTTATTAAATTTTCTTTACACTACGTCCTTAAAAAGAGCTCTCTATACACAAGCAGTGAACAAATATCTATGTGAAAAATAAAATAGTCTAAAAACCATATCAATTTATTGTTGCGATTATCTCAATTTTTTTTATATGCAAACAACATTTACCTATTTCAACTGACAGGATTAATTTATTTTTTTCCTTTTTCTCCAATTTTGAGCCCAATAGTTAAAAAATTAAGGCATATTAAACTACCTTGTGGGCTTAAGGGAGGTGCAGCAATCGGAGGCAGAGTTAAGCTATTTGATCCAAGAGCTGCTGGGCCTGCCAAACAACAACCATTTTAAGCCGAAACAATAAAACTCAAGGGAAAGTTTCCAAAATTAAGGGGGAAAAAAGTTAGCGCATGTTAAGGAACTTTTTACCAGAAAAAATGTTACGGAATTTTTTACCATGATCAGGAACAAAAACATCAACAGCAATATAATACAAAATCTTAGCTAATAACTACGCTTGAAAATATAAAAGCAGTTAATTAATTACTACCTGGAGGAGGTAAAGGAGAACCAGGAGCTGCAATACACCAAAAACCAAACCCCCCCCCCGCCCAAAAAAAAAAAAGAAAGCACCATTAGAAATCTAACTGGTTTATCAACTAGGAAAAATTAAAGTTTATCAAACTGCATAAATGTTTAGATGCAATAGAGTACACTTGCACCTTTACACTGTCCAGACACTCCGTTGATGTTGCATGCTTGTGAAAGGGAGAGTACAATGGCCTGGCTAATAGGCAGTGGCAAAATTGGAGCATTGGCTGATATCACCATACAAGCACAATCCATACTAGTGCTCATCAAAGACCTTAATGAATCACAACACGTAGTTGATGGTGTTACAGCATTGTTGTTGGTGCTTCCTGTGATGTAGTTGGCGCATGGAGTGAAACTGCTGATCACAGAGGTTGTGCATGGGGTACTAGTCTGCCCATTAACCATGTTTACTGAATCGAATATAAGGGTTGCTGATAGCAGTATCACTGTCATTTGGAAAATACTGAGTTGTTCCATTGACGTGTCTTTGGATGGTGCTAGCTTCGATTGAAGATGAGGACATGATTTATATAATGCAATGGCTTCAGCAATAGTGGTATGGAGAGGTGAACAGTTAGATTTGAATATAATACTTCAGGAGTTCAACTGCCGTAACTAATATTTCCAGTGGGAGAATCTTCCTGTTAATTGCCCAAGTTAGTGTCTTAGAGTTGCAGTTTGGTATGGTTGGCTAGAATGGACCTTTTCATGTTTCCGGAATTTGACACGTTATACTAAAGTTGAAAATGTTACTCGAAATGCCAATTGAGAAATGAAAAATCATGCAAAATGCAGAGCAAGACAAACTTCAATACTTCAATAGAAATTGGGTATTAGGATTTTGACATTTGTGCTAACTACTTCAAAATCATGCATGAACTTGGTGCATAACATGATCAGATGGAAAGAATGTGTCTGGTTACAATGGACGACTTTTTTTGCTTTTATTCAAATTATGGTTTGATACTAGAAAATTACGTTGAAATGAAGCCAGAATATAGAAAATTACTCATGATAATTTTGCCAAACATTTTGAAATGAGTTGAAACTTAGTTTGTATATATTTTACACCATAGTTTGGGCTGCCGAAACAAACCACCACTAACACATTGAAAATTTTTACAGTGATCTGTCAACAGTTAGAGAACATTTCTTTCTACTGTGAGGATCTAGTTCACCCAACAAAGGAAGCTAGGACATATTTGCCTCTTTTGCTCAGTGATTCAAGTTTTTGTCTTTCTCCGCTGAAAAGAAAGTGAAGGAATTAAAGGACTGCGAAGAAAAGGAATATGTGGTAAAAAAGTACACTGTAGAACAGGCAATGCTACAGAATTCGATAAAATTGTCAAAATTTTTTACAGAAAAATAAGATTGGTCATTAGATGGAAATAAAGAAGCATGACTTATTCACCTATCTAAAGATCGATAAATATGTCACATTATTCTGCCAAATAGATTACGACTTTCTAATATTTTTCTAATGAGTTCTATAACCTATTGTGGTGAGTTCCCCTTTAATGAATTTTCTGTTTATCTCTAATCTTGTGTAATTTCATTTTTAGAGAATGATCTCTGATGCATGTAAATGCTACAGAGCTTACATTAGGCTAGCAATGGATTATAAGACCCTTTTAAAAAACGGAGGCAACTAAAGGACAATTGGAGTGAACCGATCCTTAAACGGTGGAAGTGGAAGGAAGTGTTACAAATATCACCTAAACGGGGTAATCTTGGTAGTTAAATAGTTAAGAACCATGTCTTTTTGTCTACACATCAAGTCACAACTTCCCGACCAATACCATTGAATACGTTGAACATTGCTAATACGGTTTCTCGACAAGAAATTTATGACTGCTAATAATGACACAAGAAATTGGAATTCCGATCTCAAAATTACCAAATAACTTGAAATCAGTAAAAAGATGGTCATCCATTGAAAATTGCCTGTGTCTCTCTCTCAAGCAATAATGTGGTATAAATTTAATCTCCTCTCACACTTGCCTAGTTGATACTTGTCTAGTTGCTTCTTAACGCAAGTGACCTACACTGCTACACATTTCCTTTTATCAATAGAGTCAACAATCATTTGAAGATAATGTTCCATGTCTAAGGGGTTTTCCTAGCCGTATGACTTGCCAGCTTTATTTTCCAGCTACTCCTCCTCCAGATTCTTCAGATGATGCGCCTGAAAGGACAGTTGCAACCTCACAGACAAAGTGTTCCTCAACCGAAAGGTATACAATGAAACAAAGATTGCTAGTTAATTGAAAAATCACATAAAAGATTATAATACAAGTGTATGCATTTCCCAGATTTTTTTTCCCCCGAAGCCACTAATCATGTTTTGTTTTTGCCTGAATGAATGCAGGAACAGAAGATCATATCATACTCGGTGCCTTTGTTATTTTCTAGTTATTGTCATCAAAATGCGAAATTTACACTGTCAGATTCTAATGATTGTTTGTGCTCTCATCTATTTTGCCATTTTGTTCAGAAGTCCAGGGGTGTGCTATTGAGATGTCAGGCCTGTCCTATTGTGAATATCTCTCATTAACCAAATATTTGACATACAGTAAATTTGGATCCCTTAATTTTAATCCTTCTCTTTTAATCTTTTCCTTTCATTCTTTGGCGTGATATGTGGAAATTTTGGAAATAGAAAAATCCGAAAGTGGGAAGAAAAAGTATCCATCATCCCAAGGTGGATTGGACATGCCTATAACCTTCCTTCTCTGTTAAGCATTTATTATTACTACTATTCAATGAGCCAAAATTTTAATCGCCTTTGAGTAGCCCACTCCATTAAGCATCATAATTGCTGCACAAAAAGCATGAAACATTACATTTCTTTTTTTGTTACCGTGAAAACATTTTATATGAACACTTAATTTGGTTACAAATCATGCTAGAAAAAAGTATGGCCATCATGAAAAGATGATGCCTTCAGGTGCTTTCCATACCCGCTATGTTCCTCATAGCTTAGGGGCATAACAAAAGGAGCAATGCAGAAAAGATATACGAACCATAGAAGGAGGACACATAAGGCAACTTTATTAAATCAAACTTTGTAAAGTTCCACTTAGATTCTTAGCAAAGAATCTGCCTACATAAAGCAAAAAAAAAAAAAAAAAAAAGTTGTTCTCCTGCAGTAAGCTTGCCAGCTGCCAATCTTTTAATTCACACTTCTTTTTCCTTCTTTATAACCCATTCTCTTGCGCCTTTCTCCAACTCTATACAATCCAAAGAAACTCATTAATTCTGCACTTAAATGTTGGCACTTGATCACCAACATTCTCAGAACCAAAAAACTCTGATAGCAATATTAGCATTCAATGGCACCAAGAAGGATTGAGATGGTGCTGAGTATGTCCCTCTTGGTGAGTCTTTGGGGAGCCACAACCGTGGCTCAATATTCTCAGACAAGTTGCACCAATGTGCTCCTGAGTCTTTCTCCATGCCTTGACTACATAACAGGAAAGGCCTCCACCCCATCCTCTGGTTGCTGCTCCCAACTTGCCTATGTGGTGGGGTCACAGCCACAGTGCCTATGTGAGGTTGTTAATGGTGGTGCCTCATCTATTGGTGCCAGCCTCAACATCAACCAGACTCAGGCTTTGACACTTCCCAGTGTTTGCAGAGTCCAGACACCTCCTATTAGCATATGCAGTGGTATGAGTTAAATTTGTTGCCAAAAATGTTTCACAATTAAATATGTAACTTGGAGATTTGTAAGACTGAAATTCTTTTATTGTGATCTCAGGCTCAGGTTCTTCTCCTCCAACAGGTGTTTCTGTTTCCAACATTCCAAATTCCCCTTCAGGTAACAAACAACGATAAATTCTTAAGTACTAAGACATTTCTCTTGCTCTAAATCATAGAGGGCGTGTCACATTAAAAATATAGTCGAAATGATGTGACACACACTCAACAATGCAAAGTAAGAGAAATGTCTTACTCCTCCCATAAAGAACGCTAAGTATTTTTCCCAAACTTATTGTATTGACCTTCCTAACTCAAGAAAAGTCTGCAATTTGGTAATTGTTTCTGTCAATTTCAATGTTATGACTAGCCTTGTACCCGAAAAAAAAAGGGGTAAAGGATTATCATGTTTAAAATAATAATAATATAAGGATTAGCATGTTAGTTAATTTACTTTATTTTGGTATAGGGATTGGATCGAATACTGTTTCATCAACGACCAGTGGAAGTGGCGGTGGCTCATTTCATTGGAATTCAAGTTCCACAACTAAATTACCCTCTTTTTTGCTTGTCTTGTTTTTCTTTGCAATGACTTTGACTTTCACCTTCATGACCACCACCTAGGCTACGTCGATCTCAATGCACATTTTTTGAATCCTTATTGTTGTCTGAATTATGCTGCTTAGTGTTTACTGCATATACGCAGTCGCTTTTGTCTTCTTTTCTCCATCCCTTAACCAAAATTAGGATTTTTCCTTCGTCTATTTGATGCTTATTCATTTATTTTTAGTTTCCTTTTATTGCTGTGGGTGCTTTATTACTAGATTCGCTGTGATCCATAACATATTGCAGAAAGTTTGGCCCATGCCACAACTTTGGAGCCAAAGCTAATGAGTTTTAATCATCCAACATCTAAAAAATATTAAAAAAAAAAGATTAAACATGATATTTTTTATGCTTATTATTTAACTCATCGAATGATACTCTCCATTTGAAAAAAAAAAAAATGATAATCTGTCTTCCATGAGTTTTGCTATAATTTTTAACGGCTTAACTCACAAATATACTATAGTTATTTATTGCAAAGTGATTTTGTTGTTTTTGGCCATATAGAAATTGACTCGGTATTTGTTCAGCTTTTTAAGATAAATATATTGTCTATCTTATATGTGTTAGGATAGGCAATATGTAATTCCATTGTAATGGTTGTTAAAGTTATTGATTTCTTCTTACCTTAAAATAGTGGGTTTTTCTCTCATCCTAATTTTTTTTTAATTAAAAAAAACGCTATGATTTGCTAGTAAGTTGCTACAACACTTAAAATATATATATTCACTTAGGGTAAGTTGGGGTAATAGTTTATTTAAACTCTTATATAAAAATAATTTAAAAATAGGTTATTTTGTACTTAGATACACAATAATAGACGTATTTATTTATAATATTTTAAAAAATATTTTTTTAGAAGTTAGATATTTTAATTTAACTAAAAATACTAAAAATAACTTCTTAAAAAATAATAAGTTACATAACCAAATAAAAAAAAAATTTGGTCCTTTTTTGTTTTCAGTGTGGCGCAGGGCCAAGGGGGATTTGGAAGGGTCTTAGACTTTGATGGGAGTTGAACATAACTGTAGATGGCGCCTTCTTTGGTGGCCGAATGTAGCATTCACATAGAGCCAAAGTTTGAACCACTGAACTGCACCTTGATTTGTAATAAAAAAAAAAAAAAGTTAAAAAATAATTTTTCACTTCTAAAAAGTTGAAAAAGGTTATATTAAATATGAATGATTTAAGTCTTCAAGGATTCAAAAAAAAAGGGAAAAAAAAAGGAAAAAGGAGATTATGATCTGCCCCTTTATAAGCCAGAGCTAGGTATATCTATAGAAGAAACTCAGAATCTTCAATATGTACACAAAACTGGTGGATCATGAAGCTTTTAAGAATTTAATTGAAATAGTATGATTGATTGTGTTGATTAGCACAGTACAGAGAGAGCAAAACGTCATGCTGTCATCCCCTGCTTTCAAATCCTGGCTGGTTAAACAAAACATCAGTTTCCTATTTCTTTCTCATTTCATTTTCTGCATATTTTTGGTGGCTGGTGAGTGTTATGTGACTCATCAATTTTAATTTAGCCAGTTACCACTCGTCTAACGAAGTTTAGAAATCGTTATATTCAAGTCTCATATTCACATTAGATAAAGGTCACTTAATTAGAATAAGTTAGGTATGCCTAATTAATTTTTTAGCTAGATTGACGAAGGTGGAATCTAAATGAATTATTGGAGGATCGTTATTTATTCGTTTTAGCATTCACTTCCATGAAAATTAGAATGATTTACGTGTCAGCCTTTTTGAATTAAAATTGAAAATGAGGATATATCCTCCAAAACATTCCTCATAATAATCGACGAGATAGCAATGAGTTGTGAAAAGAGTCAAAATAATTTTTTGTTAGGCACAGCTTATTATAAGCATTTCATTTAATTTTAAACATTATAAAATTATATGACTCACAATAACAATATATCAATCACTAAAAATATATTTATATATGTCAATTATTGAATAAAATGTCTAATAAATAATCTTACAAACACTATCTACCTAAAGATTTCTCAGAAGGTCAAAAAGCTGATAGTTAAAAAGGGTTCAATTAATCAGGTGAGTCTGAAAATGAGGGAAATCTATGTAGATTCAAATCTCATGAGTGAGGGTGCCATGAAAAGTGATTTAAAATTTAATTTTATATACAATTAATATTTATATATTTTTATGTCATGAAAAGAGTATAATTTTTAGATAATTATTATAAAAGTTATTTTTTAATAATGTCACAATATCTTATTAGACAAAAATGTATAAAACTTTTACGTTAACATATATTCAAATCAAATTCAGTAATTTAATCTTTAGGCATATTGTACTAGGAGAAATGTCATTTTTATTTTTTATTATTTTTTGGTCTTGAATTTTTATTTTGTTGGATGATATGAAGTTGGATAAATTTTGTGGAAAAACAGCGTTTCCAAAAGCCTCAGTTCTCTAACTTGGGTTGAGCCTCGACAATGAAAATGAAATGCTCAAGGCTGTCATTCAAAAGAGATAGATCCGTTGACCCAAAAAATAAGAGAGATAGATCCACACCCTTATTTCAACTCTGGTAGTATTATTATTCACGGAATGGTTTTTTTTTTTTCAAGAATTTTTAAATTATAATTTGAGTAAAAAATTTTATCTTGTAACGTTTGTCCAAATCATTCTTTTAAGGTCCAATACAAAATCTAATACGCGCTCTTCAGCTCTTTTTTTTTTAGATACTGCAGCTTTTCCTAATGTAAAGTAGTAATAATAAAATGACCGAGTTAGATTTATATTTGTGAAAGATATAAATTTACTTTTCATATAATTTCATTCACTAGTTTTAACTGTACATATTATTAGCATAGTAAAATACTAAAAGTATATGGGTTTCACTCTTTCCTGGACGAGATGTTCTAAGATCGCTTGATAACGCCAAACAACTTCGTAGTGGCTGGCAGTGGCGGTTGGCTGATCAAAGATAAGGTGTGTTACTTGTAAAAGATAATTTAATGCTCTAGTGAATCTCAAATCGAGAAAAAATAAGAGTGTAAACGGAAAAGAAAATTAACAATATCTGAAATATCTCTTGCTAGGTATTTATATAGGGACTGAGCGTACCGAGTGTCAAGTTATAAGTGCACGATGCAATATCCTGTATCCATTTAACGTTTATTAATCTATACCATATATCTGTCAAAAAAAAAAAAAAAATCTATACCATATATGAAAGCCTTCCAAATAATCATTTTCGCCGATTTCTTAGTTAACTCCTAACTTATTCACTCTTGCACATTCAAAAAAAAAAAAAAATCCTATTCGCTCTTTAATTTCCCACTTAATAGTAGATACAAATTTACAGAAATTTTCACTTATGAACTTGGACATAATACAACATTTATTAATTAATAGAATTTAATTTTGATATATTGTCAATATAAAAAGAATTATATATATATATAATCATATATTTTTTACATTAAAAATGTTTGATTTAATCATCTATCTTCTTAAAAATCTTATAATTATAAATATATAATTAGATGATAGTACAAAACTCTTTTATATGAATCAAATTAGGCTCTAATTAATATATGTGTACTTATACAAAGTTCTCTATATAACTCGTTCATTATTAAGAAAAGTGTCCGTATCCTTAATTTAAATCACATAATCAAAATAGAAGATAATATTAAAAAAAAAAAAACTTTACAAGGGACTCCATCACTATCACAACTAAGTTTTGTAAATTTATTTTATAAGATATTATATATAAGAATATCGAATAAATGTCTATGCAAAACGCGGGCTAAAAGGACCAATAATATAATTAATTAAAAGATTAGCAATAATATACTATAAAAGTAAATAAGATGATAGGAAGATGAAATTAAACTTTCATCCTAATCACTTTAATTTAGCCTTCACTAGGAAATAATAAGGAGCAGTCAAAATTAAAATTGATTTATTATTGATAACTTTTACTCTTTCTTTTATTTTTTTTGTATTACTAAAGTTTAGATTGAGAAAAATATTTATTTCAAAATATATTTCTAGATTCGTTAATTATCTACAGAAGTATTTATAAATAATATTTTTCAATAAAAAAATTCTAAAAATCAAGTTTAAATTATGGTAAAGCATGTGCAGCTTTTTTTCTTTTTTTTTTACCTTTGACTTCAAATATTTTATCTGAGCAGCCATTGCAAAAGATCATTATGTCAATTTATCTCACTACTTTTGTTTCTCCTTAATTACATGCAAAAGGGAATTGGTGCTTGACTTTATTTGATGGTTACTAAATTTAGGGTGTGTTTTTTTGGAATTTTTAAAAAAAGTGATTAAAAAATTTATATTTTATATATTGTTAAAAAAATTAAAAATTAATTTTTTTTATAAATTACTCGTGTCAACTTCTATAAAATTATTATTTCTAAAAAATTATTAAGATATATGAAAATTAATTTTTTTAATTAAAAATAATTTTTTACTCAAAAAAAAATTGACAAACAAACACACCCTTAAATTGACATTGATTAAATTGTTTAAAAGTCTAATGAAAATATATTGCTATCGTGTATGGCAAACAGGTCACTCATCTTGTTTTGTTATAGGTTGGCTTTAAAATGGAGCAAGATAGGTTGACTCATTTTTAAAAATGGGTTGAAATCAAAGTTAATTTACTTAAAAAATGAAGAAAAATTGTGGATTAAACAAGCTAATTTATTGATTGACTCGCTAACCCACCTAATTTAAACAAAAAGTTGTTAAAAATAAAAAGTAAATTAGGTGCGTCAACCTATAAAAAAGTTTAAAACTAAAAATAAATGACCCAACAAGGGAAGGGCAACCCATCCCAACCTGCCATAGGTGGATTAGGTGGATTGATCCAATAGGTTAAACTTATTTTATTATTATCTATCACGGTGCAATGTTAAAAAAAAAAATCTACAAAGACATTTAAGTCAGTAGATTAACACAAAGTATTCAATCAAGGTTGACTCACTTTGTTGATTTTTCATTTATATATTACAATGACTTAAGTTTGATTTTTAAGTTCTATTATTAATAGTCTGTTTGTAATTCACAAGCCTTTAATAAGTCTAGAAATATATTTTGATCTTAGACTAAAATGAGTCTTTTCATCAATTTATTGTGTAAACAAAAAATTAACCTAGTGCAACATATTTTGTATTTTTATAGAGGATTATTTAAATTCAGAGACGTGCGTGTTAAGGGATGACATAAAAAAAAAAGGGTAATAATTAAAGGATGAATCTTATGAATGTGTTATTTGCTTAGTGATTATTATTTATATTCTATTCTCTAAAATACACAACTCATTTCAGAAGATTCAAATTCCATGAATTTTTATTCAATATTTTCGAGCTTAAACGTGAATTTTTAAATAACGTATGAAACTTGTAAGTTTAGGTACATATTCATTACGCCAAAGACTTTTTTCAAAACTGCTACAGTAAAGACTATTGAAAACAATTGATATAACAACTATTCAATGAGTGATTTGCCGGTTTGCCACTTATAAACAATTTTTCCAACCTTGGAATAATTTTCCAAGTATACAAATTTGAAACATATTGACATAAAACCTAACCTGTTTTCTTTATTAAAAATGTACAGATTAATTTTTATTCAGAAACTGTATAACATATAATGATGAATTAAGATTAATGAAAATTATAGATTAAAAAAGTACAGTGAATAGAAAGTTAGAAATTATTGACTCCTCTCGCACAAAAGTAAAGTTAATTTTTTTTTCTACATTATTAATGAATTATAGGATCTTTAATATTTTACAATATTAATAAATGTAAAAATACATTTACTACTACTACCACCATAATAATAATAATGATAGTTTATCAGTAATTAATTAAATAGTATAGTCATTTACGAATAAATTAATTATAAAATTTTTTATTCTAATATCTATAAATCAAAATTGAACTCATAAAGTTTAAAAAGTTCTAATCCTTGGTCCGTACCAAATCGAGAGTCAAGATCTAACTTAGCCAGCTAAGGTTGAATGGGCCAGTGTCATACAATTCCTCATACAATTTGCTCTTGATTTTTTTTTTTCCTTTTGAGAAAAAAAAAAAAACAACTCCTCCTCCACGCGCAATTCTAATGTCAACCAAAAGTGAACTTGAATGTAAGTTATATAATAACCTCCTGTACTCAGGCATGGAAAATACAAAAGAGAATAATATAACCCAAAGAAAGAAAAACGTTTGAAAAAAAATAAATAAATAAAGAAGAAAAAGCTGGAGATTCCAGAAGGCGTAGGGAGGAGGCAAAGGAATTTTAGAATATACGGACAGGGTATTCCTCTGTGCAATGACAAGCGAGGTAGGGCACGCAACCCAGCCCTTCACCGCAAGAGGTAATTGACCTGAACAAGGAGGAAGGTAATTGTCGTAAGATTAATTTTTTAAGTATTATTATAAGAGACTAATTTTAGCAATAAAGTATTGGTCCGAATAAAAGGGATTTGAGTCTTTTTAGCAAGTGATATTAGATTTGATATCAGAATTTGAATGTATGAAAAATATATTATTGGGAGAATTTTCACTTAAGTATTTTGAAATATTATTCTCTCATCCATCGAGTTAAAAAAGTATTATAGGGGAAAATAATTAATTTTAGAGATTAATTTTTATGTATTATTAGTTTAAAAGAATTTTATACTATTATTTAATTATAAATTTCTATTTATAAAATTTTTAAAATAATATGAGATTAAGTTAAATATTTTTATTAATATGATAATATATAATTAAATATTTATATAAAAAATTTTTATATCAATAATAAATCAAAATTTAATTCTTAATTTTAACATATTAATGATATAAAATATTTTATATCGCCAGCTAATTATATGTTATTAGATATGTAACTTTTGAATAAATTGTTGTAAAAATTATTTTTTTTAATATGACAAAAAATGATTAAATAATTATATAAAAAAAGTTTTATACTAACAATTTATTGCTTCAAATTCTTAGTACAGTTGAAAAAATTGAATCATTATTTTTCAAGAAAAAATTTAATTTTCACTCAATATATATATATATATATATATATATATATATATATATATATATATATATATATATATATTGAGGTGCACTCTTATATATATATATATATATTTTGAGGTGCACTCTAAAAATATAATTTACTTACCAATGTATCTGATCTCATTAATTTCAAATTCAACCTTATGACTTTTTAGAGTTACGATTCCGAAGGCCAGTATTTCTCATATTAATCTATGAAAACAAAATCGAATAATAAAATCTTATAATGTGAAGGTAAAAAGAAAACATACGTTGGGTTGTTTTCATTTTCGGAAGAAGGGGGGAAGTAACAACACTATAGCGTACAACATTCATTCGCATTGATAATGGCAATTAAAATTCGAGAGTATTGACAATTGGCCTCTGACTGTGGTTGTAACTATATTGTTGTGTGTTAAAACTCAGCGTGCCGTTTCCTTAGCCGTGCAACTCATCTTCGCACCCAATTCCCATCTTCTTCCTCATCTTCATCTTCATCTTCATCTTCCCCTTCCTCTCTCTCTCTCTCTCTCTCTCTCTCTGTGTTGCACACCCTATCCCTTCCTTCTTTCTTCTTTGTCTTCGCTGCTAGGTAAACCACCTTCCCTTCCCTCTATCTCTCTCTGCTACCCTTTCGTTTCTTTTTTATTTTTTAATTTAATTTTTTTATTTTTATAATTTTATGTATAATTGGAAATTTGACTGGGGAGATGATGCTTAATTTGTGTAAATTTTGGTTTTATTTGGAGTTGATCGAATACCCATTACTGTACTCCTCCTCAATTTCAACTGGGTTTTCATTTCACCGCTAAGCAATTCTTCTATTTGCCCTTCCCTTCTTATACTTTTGCTTTTATTTTTTTTATTTTTTTTTTTAATTATAGTGCTGAAAAATGTTAGGGTTGGAATCGTAATTTGAATTCCAAGAGCTGTGTTCTACTGCTTTTGCATGAGGTGGTTCATGAAATCCAACACCATGTCATAGGTTTTTAGACTTTTTTATCTTAGCGTTTGACCTTGTTTATTCCTATATCCTTCGATGCTATGCGGTGAATGCATTTTCGGGGAATTTCAGTTCACGGGTTTTGGATCATGAACCAAAAACATGCCTTGTCTTGTATTTGTTGCATCTTGTCATTCAACTTTGTACTTGAGCCCATGCGCGCGCCTATTGTGAAAGCAAATACATTTTCCTCAACTTGTGAATTCAGATTATGATCATATTTGCTTCTCTTTGTCACTTTCCCTTATATTGATTTTTCCAATGGAATTTCTTTTGTCCTTTTACAGAATACAGATCCGTCATCAGTATCCTCTTTATCTTTGTGTTTGCTTTGGAGCATCAGGTATATTACATCATGAGTTTGGATTTAAGCCATTCATAGTTTTCTTTAATCATAATCAAACATTTATCAGTTGTTTGCTGCTGATTTGTCAGTTGTTTTTGCCCTTTTTTTTTTCCTGCTCTCTCATTGGAGTTGGATATTCAGTGTTGGAAGTTAAAATGTTTAATACTATAGGAACTATTCCTTGACCCTTTAGGATGCGTTTTGCTGTATTTTGGGATAATTGAATTGAGCTGTGAAAAGCTGAAGTTAATGCAGCTTAGAGAGGGTCTATGTCCAGGCTTGGAAATGCAACTGGTCTGTGGTTGTAACCAATCCAAGGTCTCAGATATGTCTGCCTCCCCTCACACTGAGCCAAGGCTGTTATTCAGCACGATTTGGGAATTAAAATTTACACCACCCTGCTGGTTAATCAACCCCTATAGCGTCTATTGTTCCCCACAATTCCGAATATTATATTGAAAAATGGAGTTGAAAGTTAAAACTTGAGTATGTGTTGATTAGAAGATGGGTATATTTATCTGAAGGCATTAGGCAATCTATCTTTCTTGTGTCCTTCATATTAGGAGAATCAACATAAGATGATGCTGGGTTGCACTCTTGTTCCTTCTCAACTTCTCATTTCCTTTACAATCTTGAATGAACCCTGATTTTGTCCTTCAGTTGTCTAGAATGAACCAATATCCCAACTATTAGATGTGTAAGTGTAAGCCTGTTAAACTTTGAGGGCTGGGCAGGTTGATGTGAATAGTTATACTTTTATGAAGGAACAGTCAAGCAATAAATTTAAGTTGTTTGCTTAATTTTTCTGAGAGTGAGGTAGAAAGAAACAGTATTTGAGCAAGTTATATGCAGCCTCAATTATACAATGGGATGGACAATCACATAAAATGCAAGCTCATAAATGATAATTGAATACTATCATAGAATATGGGGCAATTGCTGCGTGTAATGGGGTGAAAATGTGAGATATTTTAGAAGGCTATTTTGGCTCTATCTTAAACGATCGGCTTGTCTTCGGTTGACTATCAGGGAAGAAACTATTATGTGTGAGTGTCTACAGTGTCACCACCGCTTCTACCATCAGGTGGAGGTAGGGACCACTGGTTTGAAATCCTTTATGTCTGTTGTCTCTATGTAAGGAACAACCTGTATCCTTTCTAAAGGTCTGAAACATAGATCTAGTTTACTGAAAAAAAATCACTTATAAAGGGAGCAAATATTATCATAAATTATATTCAATTATGTTGCTTTGGTTGTTATTCCTGCTGATATTTAATTCATTGAATGGAGAATTTGTTCTCTACTTTGTTTTTGATATCTATATGAAGAAATTCTACCATGCTTTGTAGACAACAAATTTTCATTCAAACTTTTGTGTGTCACTCTAATGAACATGCCTTTCAAATTGGTACTGCTTCTAACATATTGGATTTGACTTTCTCAAGTATCACAATATCGGTATACATTACTGGATATATATTGTGATTGCAGGTCGCAACTTCTATTATAGCAGGAAATCAGTGGTGGAGAGTTATCAGAGACGGATGAAATAGTGGTTATCAACTCACAATGGCTGGACTTATTGAAGGACTTCCGGATGCCGTTGCAATTAGGTGCCTTGCACGGGTTCCATTCTACCTCCACCCGAAATTAGAGCTTGTCTGTCGTTCTTGGCAAGCAGCCATTCGTAGCCCTGAACTATTTAAAGCTCGGCAGGAGGTTGGTTCATCTGAGGATCTGTTATGTGTCTGCGCTTTCGACCCAGAGAACATATGGCAGCTGTATGACCCTCTACGAGATCTGTGGATTACACTTCCGGTTCTTCCCTCGAAGATCAGGCACCTTTCCCACTTTGGTGCTGTCTCCACTGCTGGAAAGTTGTTTGTGATTGGCGGTGGTAGTGATGCTGTTGATCCCTTAACTGGTGACCAAGATGGTTGTTTTGCAACAGATGAAGTCTGGTCATATGACCCTGTAGTCCGGCAATGGGCCCCTCGATCATCAATGCTTGTTCCTAGGTCTATGTTTGCATGCTGTGTTTTGAATGGGAAAATTATTGTGGCTGGGGGCTTCACTAGCTGCCGAAAATCAATATCTCAAGCAGAAATGTATGACCCTGAGAAGGATGTATGGATTCCAATGCCTGATCTTCATCGCACTCATAATTCAGCCTGTTCAGGAGTAGTGATCAGCGGAAAGGTGCATGTACTGCACAAGGATATGTCTACAGTTCAAGTTTTAGACAATGCAGGGCCAGGATGGATCGTTGAGGAATGCGGGTGGCTCCAAGGTCAGATGGCGGTCGTTCAGGATGCACTTTATGTGATGAGCCATGGATTCATCATCAAGCAGGACAAAGAAGGGAGAAAGGTTGTAGGTTCAGCATCTGAGTTTCGAAGAAGAATCGGGTTCGCTATGATAGGCTTGGGTGATGATCTATACGTGATTGGAGGCTTCATTGGCCCTGACAGATGGAACTGGGACATCAAGCCATTATCGGATGTTGATGTTCTCACACTTGGGAGTGATAGACCGACTTGGCGCCAGGCAGCTCCAATGACACGGTGTCGTGGTACTATCCTTGGTTGTACACTGCTGAGAATTTAGACGTCGACTACTTTCTAGGCTCTAGTGTAATTTGTGGTCATGGGGGATTTGGATCCCTTCAACTAGACAAAGAATCAGTTGTCTCAGTGGCTTCCTTGTTTTGTATGTAAGCCATAATATTTGTCCTTGTCTTTATTTCGATTATTACATGCGGGTAATGAGGTGAGTCCCTGTTTCTGTTCTGTTCGAAGCAAAACAGTAAGGGTACACCAGTTAACAGGGGACAAGTCGGTGCTACTTCACCTTGCAATTTATCACTTTTTTTCCCCTTTTTTCAGGAATGAAGGACCACTTCATAGTTAGTAAAAACAACCTCTTGTGACAATTAAACTAGCAATGAAATGGGGTTTTACTATTACATTCTCTAGTCTATTAATTATCACCCTAATTGTTGTTAGTGGGTTCGCATTGTCCTCTCAAGTTGCAAAATTGAGGGATGCATGGAAAGTTAAAATGCTGATAAAAATTTCATCTAAAATTGAAATAACTATAACAACGTTATCAAAATCGAAATTTGAATTGAAATTTACAACAAAAGTTGCAAATATTAAATAATACATTAAAATAGGATAGCGATTGCTGGGTTACCTATCTTTTTGCTAGATGGGTGATATTTTCCTTTTTTTTTTTTAATTTTTTGGTCATGGGTGATATTTAGGGATGGTAATGGGGATCCGTAGATAGAGATATTCATGGGGATAATGTAGAGGAGGATTAGAATATGGGGATTTTTTCTTTGTAGGGATGTGGATGGGGATTATGCCCCCAACCTTATGAGGATATCCATTTTGAGAGTATATTGATAATTTCATATATAAAATTAATATTCATTATATTTTCAATATAAAAACAAAGAAAATACAATCCTAACTTACTTATCTTCTCACAATCTCATATATCCATTATTATTTATTATGTTATTTTTATGATAGACTGATAGTTATGACTTAATTTAAAATTTGAAAATTTAATAGTAATGATGTAAGATTATAAGTTTAAGACTTGAATCAATTTTGTATTATTATGTTTAAGTTTTTTTTTTTAAAACTTTTATGCTAATTAAATTATTTAGACATATTTTCTTAATTTTTTAAATTTTTTTGGGAAATTTGTGGATCTACATGGGGATTGAGATACGCAGAGAATAGGGATAGAAATGATAAAACTCTAGAAGTGTGGGTTAAGGAGTGGGAAGTACTCTCCACCTCCGCCCTCGACGCGCCGCACCACCCCATCCATTGTCATCCCTAGGGGGCGTTTGGTAGAGGGTTTAGAATAGGATTCCTCGGAATCCCATAGAGATGCATATATTTTGTACAAGTTTTAGAAAAATATTCTCGAGATTGATTTTGGGGTAAGATTAAATAAAAATAATCCCATCATACATCGTGGATTATGCATTAAATGGCATGGGAATATTTTTCCATATGAAAAGACCAAATTATCCCCGCTACCATCCACCACCAGTTATTCTCCACTGCCACCCTCCATCGCCAAATCGCCATTGATCGCCATTGGACCACCGCGGGCAGCCACCAGACCACCGCAAAACACCGCCGACTACCGCCAACCACCATCGATCGCCATTAGACCATCGCCGTTTGCCGCCGAACAGCCACCGGCCATGGCCGGACCACCGCCGAACCGCCACCAACCACCGTCGTTTGCCACCAGACCACCATCAGTCACCGCCGAACCACCGTTGTTTGCTGCCGGACCACCATCGGGCACAGCCAAACCTCCATCGTTTGCCGCCGTGAACCACCACCAGCTATGGCCGAACCACCGTTGACTATCGCCAACCACCGTCATTTGCTGCCAGACCACCATCAGCCATTGCTGAACCACCGCTGTTTGCCATCGGACCACCATCGGCCACCGCCAGACCACCGTCATTTGTCGCCGGACCACCATCAGCCGCCCGCCGAACCACCGCTATTTGCCGTCGGACCACCACCGATCGTCGCCGGACCACCGCGGGCCGCAGCCAAACCACCACCAACCACCGTCGAATCGCCACCGTTTGCCGCCGGACCACCACGAGCCATCGTCGGGCAGCCACCATCAACCGCCGCTGGACCATCACCATTTGTTGCCAGACTGCCAAGGGTATTTTTGGAAATGAACAAAATTTTCCTGAAAATTTAATCTGTCTATCAAACGCCTCAAAGTATATATGCCTGGGAAAACTATTCCCGAAAATATTATTCCCGAGATTAAAATTCCACGAATGAAAATTAAAACCCCCTACCAAATAGTGATATTTTCCCTAGATGGGTAATAAGTAACAAGTGAATTGGGCTCATGTGGATTTAAAGAAAGCCCAGGAAAGCCCAATCAACGGGCAGTGAAGCGCGAAAACCCTAAGACGGAGGGTGTTGGTCGAAATGGCAAACTGCGATCTGCGCTTTTTCGTTCGGAATCGGAATCCAATTTTGAAAAGTGGAAGTAAGTATCGATGGACGAAGCAGAGACCGAATCCAACAGAGACGTTGAAGTAGCTCCGGCACTCATCGCTGTTCACCCGGACCAAACTTCCGTCGCCGTGGCGGTCGGACCGGACCTCCGCGTCTTCGACCTTCTGTAAGTTCCCCCATCTCATTCTACAACCAACTACCCACTCCAAACCTTAACATTTCCGAGTAACGGTTTTAAAACTTTTCTATACACAACACACAGAACTGGTTCTGCTGCTTCTTTAGTTGACGACTGCGGTGCACCCTTCCACAAGGACTCCATCAGAGCCGTTCGATTCGGCGCGAAAGGAAAGCTCTTCGTATCCGCCGCTGATGACAAAACCGTCAAGGTTTGGTCGACGCAATCCTGGCGCTGCATCTGTACCGTGTAAGTTCTCTAACACGAGCTCATTTTGTTGAAGTTAAGAATCTGTATATCACGTGCATTCATATCTATTTTTTTTTTTTTTAATTATAATTTTTTGATGGAATAGGTCGTCGGAAAAGAGGGTGAGTGCAGTTGCCATAAGCGACGACGCTTCCTATGTGTGTTTCGCGGACAAGTTTGGGGTTGTGTGGGTTTTGGATCTCTGTGGGTTTGATGGAAACGTGCCATTAGGTGATAAGAAAGCGACGACGCTTCTTTCTCACTATTGCAGTATCATCACTAGCTTGGTCAGATTTTAATTTCCATATCAATCATCTTTTGTTATTTATCTTTTCTATTTCTTTCCTTAATTAATTTGTTATGTTACATGCTTCTTCCTTACTTTTGAGTATGTGTCTTGTGCAGGAATTTTCCCCGGATGGCAGGTTTATTTTAAGCGCTGATCGGGATTTTAAAATTCGGGTAAGCTAATTTATCTACTAACTGATTGAATATTATGTATTCTTTGGTTCGGTATTTTTTGTAATTGTTCGAATACCACAGGTCACTAATTTCCCCAAAAAGCCATTAAATGGAGCTCACGACATACAAAGTTTCTGTCTTGGTCATACAGAGTGAGTGTTGCTTCTACTCATCATGTTCTTACTAATGTATTGGATTTCTTGATCAATTACAAAACCGGTGCTCCGAGATTACAGAGACTTAGGGTGTGTTTGTGAGTTGAGGATTTGGAGGGGATGGAAGGGAATGGAAGAGTTTGAAGAATAAAATAGACTCATAATTACTTTTCAAACCCTTCCCTTCACTCCTTTTCCCTCCAAAATCTGAACTCATGAACACTTCCTTAGTGTTGATTAAGATCGTATTCTGAAGTTATTAGAATTTTAGAGCTCCGGATACTATCAGCAGGATTCCATCCCTAACTTCTTATTTTCCTCCTAGCAAATGAGTGAAGCTGACATGTCTTTTGCTAATTAAAAGTTGTCTTCGGGATATCACCCAATAAAGAAAAAAAGTTATTTTCCAGGTTCTAGATTATGACATGTACCTATTTGCAGGTTTGTGTCCTGCCTTGCCTTTATTCGTGCTCAGGAATGCCCTCAAGGCCTTCTCCTCTCTGGCAGCGGTGATTCAACTGTCAGTAACTAATTCAACATTTAGGGATTCGAGGATCCGTTTTTCTTTTTAATAAGTCTCTGTTAAATGAAAGTAACACGAATTGATTTCTGCAGATCCGAATGTGGGATATCTCCTCTGGAGCACTCCTAGATACATGTGAGGTTGCAATTAAGGCATGTTTATTGAATATATCTCAAGGGCTCCTAGATTTGTATAATTTTTTTTTTTTTCGCTTCAATATAAATGCATTGTGAAAATTATTGTTGGACTATTTGATACTTGTGAACATATATATAAATTAAATGCCAGTGATTTCAATAAGGCTCCAGTTCTTATGTTCTCTTGCTATCTCATTTGGTTTTGAGTTTGACTTTCTTGATCATCTTCTGTTTCCAAAGGCAGGACTTTTAGAGTCTAACGGTCAAGCAGAGGAGCATGGCCATGCTGTTACTGATTTATGCACCACCTTGGATGGGTTGCTTGTTGCCGTGGCCATTCAGAGGCAAGTCGGCAAGTCTCTAATTATTCAATCATGCCATATTTCTCTTCAGGAAAATTTACTGTTGGTTTCCTGACAAGTTCTATTTGATATAACTGTAGCTTGCAAGGAATAGTATTGTTGAGCTGCGATGTTTCTTCACAAAGACTTTCTGTTGCCAAGGTAAGAGCTGTGATAGCACATGCTTTAAATGACCATTCACTTGCATTGTTACTGCCATATTTCGTTAGGATCTCTTTAATTTCGTGGAATCTGTTTTTCATGTCTGAAGTTAGATTTCTAGCTTCTAGTTATGCGTTATATAAGAGTGAAGGTAACTTCATAGCCGCAGAAAGGAAAATTTGCTTTTCAGAGGCAGGAATTTAAATTAATGGAAACATTGCAGGTGGTTTCTATTGCAGGAGAGGCCTTTGTACCTACCTGCCTGGGGTACAGCCCCTTTACAGGGAAATTGTGGATGGTAACAGGCGTGTCTAGTTTACCTGGTTGTAGTTACCCCTCTTTGGCTCGTGTCCGAGTAATCTCTGGTATTGATGTTGAGCAAGAGCCAGTTGTTCTGGGAGATGATAAGCTACCTGGGGGAGAAAAGCTGCTAGAAACGTTGCAGGGAACTGCATCTGTTGATGAGAGTGCTTTCTTGGCGGCAGCCGAAGCAGTCAAAACAGCAATGTGCAACCTATTGATAAAAAAGCAATACCCTGCAGATAATAGAGAATCTAGGAAGAAAACCAGAAATGATAGAAAACTGAAAATGTAACAGTATTTTCTTTTTCAATATGTTGTTTTTATTAATATATGGAGCCCCCAATATGGGTTTCCTTAACTTGATCACTAGTTCCCAAAGATTATATTCTTGACTTTTTGTGGCCCATTTCATTTATTTCCTAATCAGTGAGTCTGAAAATTTAAAACCAGACTGCCATCAGTTTTGTGGCTGGCCTTTTTCTAATTTGCTTGAACATCTTGTAACTATTGTTCATGCTGCGCGGTGTGGTAAAATTGTATCAACTATGACAAGACATTAAACCTGAACCCGTCTAAATAATATGATAACTCCAGTGAGGCAAGTTGGTTTCTTGTGTGCACAAGTTTCTTGTGATGAGTTTGAGTGCTAAGTTGGAGGCACTGGTAGTCGGCATGCCCTGCATCTTCCGGAGCTTAATTCTATGAATAATAGAAGGAAAATTGCTACTGCTTGTTACCATTTGGGTTTGGTAGATTCTAAGAACGTATACTCTCTAATACCTGCATCTAACTCGGCATGTTAAAATGTATCATCTAGAGACCTGTGAAGAGATTCCAGAGATAGAATTAACGTGGAGGGCCTGAATTTGGTGATATATATATATATATATATATATATATATATATATATATATATATATATATATATATGGTGATTATTTTGGAGGTCGTAGTTGGTTGATCAATATAAAATTTGGGATACTGGGATGATGAAGCACGAAATAGGCTTACTGCATATTTCAAGGAACTGCTAAATTACCCATGGTTAATGGCCTTCTCTGAAAGCATTAGCAAGCTTGGGTCCTACGACCTAAATGTTACTAATCCTAACCATGGAGCCAACTGAAAAGAAATTATTAAACTATGTGCAGGTATCCAAAATAAATAAACTTACAATCAAGTGTTATATAGATTTTTACTGATGCCCTTTCTTTCGGCTACGTTTAATGACCAAATGCTAAATATTATTACTCAGTGAAATAAGACGTACATCAGTGACGCATTCTCGTCGTCAACATGGCAATCATATCTCTACACATGTCAACACCGAGAGGGAAAATAGAAATTGAGATGTGATTTTCATTGCGCATTAAATTAATCATTAACCAAAATGATGTCGATATACAATCAATGACCGCTGGCACAACCCAAGCAATTCCGGCCATCTGGCAACCGGAAGAGATGGCAACGTAACGAAAATAATAGTTGCAGATATATGGACATGGTCTACCCAACCTTATATTCTTCCGTGGCCAATGTTTGTCTGGAAGTGAAAAAAATTTTATATTACTATTTAATCATATAATTATATATGAAATTTGTATGATAATATATATAAAAATTAAATATTATTATTAATATAATAATATATAATTAAATATTTATGTAAAATATTTTTATATTTATAATACTGCTAAATTAAATTTTTATTTGTATAGTACAACTCATATACCTCACATAAGAATAGTGGTAAAAGGGTTGCAATTTACTCAAGGAATTTCGCATAATTAACATTAATGAAAAAAAAAAGGAAGAGAGATATTGATAATGTTGATGAGAATTATGAAAAGAGAAATGATAGGGAACTCAGTTCTTATGGGATATTATGTTGACTAATTACTCATCTACCATTGATGAATAGGTATGGTGTCTCATAAAAAGTGAGCTTCCTCAATTTTTTTCTTATAAAAACTATGAAATAAACTATCTATGTGTAGTTGACATTATTAATTCTTAAACCTACCCTCTAACGTAATTTTTCACAAATAATAATAATAATAATAATAATAATAATAATAATTTAATAAGTATTAAGAACAAGAAGTATCCTGTATTCCTGTCTCACATGTGACGAGTACCGTAGGATAGATATTTAATTATATATTTTGGTAGATCCTAATTCATAAGGATAGATATATACAATTGGAGGAAGGATGGATGTTTTTACTTTTTATGCAAATATATCTGAAAAAAGCTAATTTACTAGTGTGTTTGGTTCTATATTTGAATAACTCAAACAGGAGTTTACAATTATAAAATTAAGTTTGCTTATTTCGTAAAGGTTTTTGTCTTACATCTGGTTATTTCTTAAATGGGACTGTAGCTCTAAAATTGATTCTCACCAGAAGCAACTTTGAGTTGCTTTTGCAGTTAATTCATCAAATTTTGTCAAAATCACTTTTTATATAAAGATATTAAACATTAATCACTCAACTTCAAAATAATTTATAACTAAAATTAATTTTGGCAAAATGAAGGTAATTAGCAAATTCAAAATCAAAGACACAATACTAAATAGTCTAATGAAGTTTGTTTTTGGTATATAGAACTAAAGGCCTATTATTCTCATTACATACTAGCATTGGCAACAAGGTGAATAATATTAGCAATACTTAATTAATTTAAGTAGTTTTATACATTTTTTTTAAATAAAATCTCAAATTTAAGTATTATGAATAAAAAAAATTAATATTAATAGAGCTTTACTGTTATAATAAATTAATCTAACTCAAATCAAATTAATTGAATTCTAGTAAACTTTAAATATCGATAATTTAAAAAAAAAAAAAAAGATTATATTAATTGAGTCCCATCATTAACCACCCCATGGGCCTTAAAGAGCAGCTGCACTATGTTCTCAATTCTGATAATTGTTTAGTGGGGTTGTGAAAAGATATTCTGATTCATTTATAACGGTTTTGTTATGAGAACGACTTCATTGAATGACTGTCCAGTTATTTGATATATGGAGATGTGGCTCCCTAATCTCTTCTAAGAGTAAGTGAAAACGAAAAAAGTTATACAGTGAAACTGCTGAAGCCTCACAGGCCAATATTGAATGACTCAAAAAATTCGAGTTACAAATGAAGAGGGGTACGAACCAATTTCACTCACAATTTGTTGTGAGGAATTTACATTACATTTTTCTGTGCATATAATATACTGCTAAGTGAAAAACAAAAAAAAAAAACAAAAAATTGGAATGGGATGAGAGAACAAGTGACATGACATGACATACGTATAGGACACAAGCACAACTCTATGAATAATGGGGCTTTTTGACCCATCTACAATATTTTTGCAAACAATTTACTACATTATTGTTGTTTTGAAACTTATTATGTGTTTGTGGTTCTTTTTGTCATTGTGGATTTTTTTTATTTTTTCCTGGCAGTCAAATTGCGCAAGCTCAAAATATGACACCATGAAAAGCTCTGCACTACAAGACAGCTTGGTCAGGAGGAGACTGGATGATGCAGAGAGAGAACGCACCCCCAAAAAAGGCCAAAAGAGTGGCGCATAGCCAAGAAGCGCCATCAAATGACACAACCCACTTCTTGCACTGGTATGAGGGGGTGCACATATTGCTTTATATTTAAAGTCTAATGTTTAAAAAAATAAAACCTAAAGATATAAAATATTAACCAGAGTTTTTATTAATAATCTTATTAATATCTTTAATGCTTTTTTATTATATTTCAAATAAGATTATAAATATTCTAATAAAACTTTTTAAAACTAAATTATAAAAAAAATTTACTAGAAGCTGTGATAATTTTCGTAAAGAAATTAATATTATTTTTCACAACTTCAGTTTATTGATAAAATAAAAAAAATAATCATGCAAAAAATAAAAATAAATAAAATATTTTTTAATTACCTTTATAGAAATTATTGAATTATACCATATCACCAACTAACTATCAACCCCCTCCCTCCACAACTAAAAAAAACAATCGAAAAACACAACATATGCAGAAACCCACACAAGACCTGCACCTTTTTTAATTTTTTTTTCTCTTTTTTTAGTAAAATATTGATAGTTAGCTAGTGATCCGATGTAATTTAGTAGTTTCTATAAAGGTAATTAAAAAATATTTTATTTATTTTTCTTTTTTGTATGATTATTTTTTTATTCTATCAATAAATTGAAGTTGTGAAAAATATTATTAATTTCTTTATGAAAATTGCCATAGCTTCTAGTAATTTTTTTTTATGAATTTAGTTTTAAAAAGTTTTATTAGAATATTTATAATCTTATTTGCAATATAATAAAAAATCATTAAAGATATTAATAAGATTATTAATAAAAAATGTGGTTAATTTTTTATATCTTTAGGTTTTATTTTTTTAAACATTAGACTTTAATTTTTTAAATATTAGACTTTAACCATGAAATACTCTGCGCACCCCCTCAAACCCGTGCAACACATGGGTTGTCTTATTTGGTGGCGCTTCTTGGCTCTATGGCACTCTTTTGGCCTTTTTTGGCAACGTGTTCTTTCTTTGGGTCATCTAGTCTCCCGACCAAGCTATCTTGTCATGCAGAGCTTTCTCTGGTGGCACATTTTGAGCTTGCACTATTTAACTACCAGAAAAAAATTAAAAAAAATCTATGATGGTAAAAAAAACCACAAACATGGAATAAGTTTCAAAATAATAATAGTATAGTAAATTATTTGCAAAAGTGCTGTAAATGGATCAAAAAGCCTAATAATGGTTGATGAACGATTATGAAGCTCGTATTACTTCACATCATGTCAAGAAAGAACTTCATTTTCATTTTAATAGTAATAGATGAATCTACTCAAAACATAATGCGATATTAAAAAATTTAATTTATTTTATCACATTAACCATAAAATGTTATTAACTTCATATTAATATTGCCTTAAGTATATGTGAAAAAGGTAGAATTGAAACCCACGTGCGATGAAATTTCATTCATTTGGGGTAAGTACGCCATGTGTAATTGCTCATTTATTTTTATAGATAAGGTTTATCTTGCAATTAATGTAACCATTACAATCGTACAAGCTATTGGATTTTGTCAAAAAAAATTTTCAGCTAATTAAGGGTGTGTTTGTTTGTGTTTTTTTTAATAAATAATTATTTTTTTATTAAAAAAATTAATTTTTATATATTTAAATAAATTTTTAAAAATAATCAAATTATAAAAAAATTAATTTTTAAATTTTTTTATTATATATAAAATTTAATTTTTAAAATCTAAAACAAATACACCCTAAATTCATTTTAATGGTTCACTCTGGCAGATTTATAAGCGTAACTAAATAAAATTTATATAAATAGTTAAAATCTTGCATATAGTTAAACAAAAACATACTTTAACATCTTTGCAGTATTAAAAAATTATACTCTACCCTATTTATTTATAAAATATATACTCCATCTTAATTCACTACAAGTGCGTTTGGTTGGTTTTTATTCAAAAAAAGAACATTTTTCTAAAAAAGTGCTTTATAAATTTTAAGTATGTTTAAACACAACTTAAAAAAAAAAGTGCTTGTAAAAAAAAAAAAGTTAACTTGCTATTTTTTTAAAAAAAAATTAGTAATACATAGCATCTAAAAAAATTAGAAACAAAAGTAGTTTTTGATAAAAGATTTGTTTAATTAAGATTTTAGGAGAAATATTTCTTTAGAATCAGAAGTAGAAGCAACACCAGAAGCAAAAGCAAAAAAAATGTTGTACAATTGAATCTATAAATATATAAGTACTTTTTATCAAAATTGAAAGTTGTTAAACTATTTGAATGTGATAAATATAGAAGTATATTTTTTTTATAAAAATATAATTTAAAGACATGAAGAGATAGAACAAGAGTGAAAAAGGAGTGCTTCTTAAATTCAAAGAACAAAATTCTCTCTCCATTATTACTTCTTTTTCTTAGACAAATATAGCTCCTTATCTGTTTTTCAAAAAATCATAAAATTATTTATTTTCTACTTCTATTTTTTTTAAAAAGTACAAACAACTAATATTAAAAATTTTATAAGTAATTTTTTTTGAAAAATTATGGAATAAAAAGTATTCTTTATACTAGAAGTATAAATAAATACACCCAAATTTATCTTTCAAAATTCACTTCTACTAATACTTTTATTAAAAGGGGTATTATTAACTTTTATTAAAAATGGTATATTGACTTTTTTCTATAAATATATTTTTAAGTTGTATCCAATCATATTTTGTAAAATTTATAAAAGCAATTTTAAAAGAAAAACTTAAAATGTGTATTTTCCCTTAAAAAAAAAGTTCAAACATCTCCCTAATAAATTGAGGTGAAATATATATTTTATAAATAAATGAGATAAAATATTATTTTTTAATATTTCAAGAAAGTTAAGCGTATTTTACTCATAATTTTATCGTTTTATATATAAAGTATACGAACAACACTCTATTAGATGATCCCCCTGGTTCGCCGTCGCCGCCTATTAGTTTCCCCTGCATAATAAAAATAAAAATAAAAATTGATATTTTACTTATTTCCTTCGAATCGAAAATGAAATGTCCCATCCCAAATTATTTGATTTTCGGACTTCTCTGTTGTATAATTTTGGGTTGTGTGCCGTATATGACCAAGCATCACACGTTAATGTCATCCAATAATTTTAAGGAAAGATATTAGAAAAGCAGAATTTTTTTAGAATTAAATTATTAAAATAATATGATATATTATTAATTTTTAAATAGATGAATAAATTTTTACTATTTTATTTTGTTTTAATTATATATTTTATCCAAATTAAATGTATTATATCTTCCTAAAAGTTGGATTATATATAAATTAATTCTTTGATCTTTTTTAAATATGTAATTTGATACCCTATATTTTCTTGCAATGATGGAAAAATTGATGAAAAAATTAATAATTTGGATAAAATATACATTCAAAAAAATGTAGGAGTATTGATTTACATATTTTTAAAATATAGAAATTAAAATGCACATAACTTATAATATAGGAAGTAAAATACAATTAATCCATTGTTAAATAATTCTTATAATTATTGGCAATGATTTTAATAATAATTTTTTGGCTGAGTAATATTTCTCGTTCGTAAAATCGGCCAAGTATTTCAATTTTCAACATGCCACTTCCGCACATTAAAATGGTTTAATTTAAACATTATTCAAACTACATACAACATGTACAAAAATAAATATCGATACCATTTCTCACTTTTCACCAAACGTAAATCAATATCAACCTAAAATAAATATCTTTCCGCAGCCAAAAGGAGATATAGAAATATTTTTAAGACAATATTATTGCTTGTTTGGGTGCCATTGTTTTTATTAAAAATATTTTTTATTTAAAAAAATATCTTTTAATATTTTTGGGTATGTTTGAATAAATTTTTTTAATAAAAGCAAAACTATTAGAAAAAGTACAAAAAGATATTTTTTTGAAAAATTATAATTTTCATCTTTTAGAAAAAAAAAATTTTTATAGCATAAAAAATATTTAAAGATAAAAGAAGATCTTTTAATATTACATTCAAACATAAATTAATTTTACATCCAAATATAAAATAAATTTTCTTTTTTTCAAAAGGTTTTTTGAAAAAATATTATCCTAAAAGAAATTTTTTTAGAGAAACTCATTCAAATGAGCATTGAGAAATAGAAGAAGAAATAAAAAATAACATTTTATTTTTGAAAAAGATAAATATTTATTTTGCCTATTCTTTTTCATAAACATTTTTTTTTTATCTTTGACTATTGATATTTAATTGGCTTTTGATCCACCAACTACGTCCAGCTCAAAGAACTGAAAGATTTATTAAGGGGTTGGCCTCTTTCGGTATAGATTTCTCCATTCTCATAGTTTGAACTTAGGATCACTGGTTAAGGGATTGGAATTCCCTATCACTTCAATCAATCATATATTAGTTCTTAGAAACTTATTTAACAAACTTAGAAAAGTATTTTTTATAAAAAAAAATTTCTTATAAAAGAAAAACATAAACCAATGCACACATTGTTTGGAGGTAACTTTACTCTTGAATGAAAATTAATGTATTATTCAATACGGTGATTTTATTTTGAAAAATTTATATATAATTCCTACACCCTATTCTCTTTGCGAACAATTAAGTAAAAATGGTAAATGTAATTTTCTAAAAACAAGGAAAATATCAAATATAATAAATGCTAGCTTGATGACATAAATATAAGTAGGATAAAAGCATTATATGAAGAGATTTTAACTTCTAAATACATCTTACACCTCTACTATCTATAATGTTGGATTTTTATTTTTAATATGGTGAATGAGTATGATATATATAAGAATATCGGTTTATAGATTAAAATACATGAATATGGGACTCAAAAATCGCCAATGGCGATTTTTACTTTTTCAAAAACTACCCGCAGCGATTTTTGTTTTTTTCTGGTATGATATATGGAGATATATAATTTATTTTTTGGTTTTTCAAATCACCAATAGAGATTTTTGCTTTTTTAAAAAAATTATTGCATTCTAAAAAATCATCAATGGCGATTTTTCTTCAATTCTCATATCTCCGTAATTCACCTGAAAATCCCATATTTTGGTATAAATTATTTTTAAACATCATATAAAAAAAAGGACCCTATAATGTTTACCCAAATTTAATCATCATTTTTTTATTATTGGAACATCTTCTAGCATTTTTTTTTTGTGTAGAAACCTCAAATTATAGCATGGATTATTTTTTTTCGCAGTTTTTGGCTGCCATAATAATTTTATATGTCAAACGGAAATTCAATGACGTTATTCTTCTGTTATAAACACAGTCATGTGACAGGGGCTGATATTCTGCCCTTGAACACAGTCACCTGACTGTATTTTGAAGGTAAAATAGTTGATTTGACCTAACCTAATCCTCACACGTAAAATCGATTGGTACACCATTTCGTTGTTTGCCACATGAATTTTAAATTAATAAATGCTTTGCAATTGATTATAAATAGTTCAGTCCAATATATTTAATAATTTTAAAACTTGAAAATTGACTTAAGAAAAGACATATATCGAAATAAATAAAATCATAAATAACAATAAAGTTTTTTAAAAATAAATTCAAGAAACATAATAAGCAATTTCTTTTGTCTTACTATAGAACACGAGATACATTCGGCCCAATAAGGCAAGATGTGGGCCCAGGAATGATAAAGATGCCTCCCTTTGGGTAGGGCCCACATTGGGCCTAGGTGTAGTAGAAGTACGTTACGTGGGACAGGTAGGTTTACATGGTGGGTCCCTTCCCACGAGGACAAGCAATGTGTAGTGTACGTTTCTCTCTCTCTCTTTCTGCTGCAGTGAAGTTGCTGCCCCTCTCTTTCATGCGGGCGTCACTAATCACTAATGCCTCCTCATCTATATTGACAAAAAAAAAATTATTATATGAATATATTTTATATCAAATATTATACTGATCCAGATTTTATTTATTATTATATAATATATAAATTTTATTTAGATTGACTTTATATTTTATTTAATAATAAATAAAATATAAATTTATATAATATTTAATATGAAATATTTTTAAATAATATAACCCTAAACCAATGAGATAATGACAAGATTCAGACCCTGAAAAAAAAAAAAGCCAAAATTTTAGAAAAATAAAAATATATATAAGTAAAAGAAAATGTTGGAATTCAAAAGAGAAGCACATATCAACGAAACTGGAGATGAATGAGTCACTGTCACTATTATACCCAATCTTGTATTATTTAGAGTTTGGACATAATATAGAGCACGAGACAAAAGTGCTGCAGAATGTTTAAAATACCGGAACTGTTATTACAGTGCAGTACATTTTTTATGTGTACAATCTATAAGGTGGGTCGCTTGAAAAGAAAATATGAACTAAAATTCTTATGTAGAATTGAAATGATCCTAACATTATATTAAATTTTGTTTTACTGGTATATCAAAATTCTAATATGTAGATAACCTATATTATATTAAATAAAGCAAGAAACATCAGTTGTGGCTGATTTCATGATGCACACAGATTTATCAACACACAGTGTCATATGACTCAGCTAGAGTTTAGTAATATAGACCCTTTGTTGAATGCATCGGTGCGATGATTAAATGGTAATAATGAGTCAAAAGTTAATGATTTAGTGCGACACAAAACAATTTTGAGTTTATTTATAGTTGCATTCAAATATAATTGCGTTTGACAGGTGTTACTAATTTAGAAGAAAAAAGAAATGACTGAACTCAATTAATTGCACTCAATGTCAACAAACGGAAGTTCTTGTTACGTGCTCCATATTCTGGTTTTCTAATATCTAATTTTACACTTTGCCGCAAGCGCAGACTTACAAGTTAAGAGAAAGGGTTGTGGCATGATTGAATTATGATTTCGAAACAAATTATTTGTCCAAGTCACCGAGATGTAGAGAAAGAGAAAATATTGCTCGCATTTATTTAAAAATTAACTCAAATAACTACTTTAAGCTGCGTTGATTTAAAATTCAATATTTATCAGTGATCGTTTTATTACCGCCTTTTAACGATTATTGTTGGGAAGTTTCTTTAAAAATCAAGCCAATAGTATAGAAATAATAATTTTAAATAAATTAAAATTTAAAAATATACATACAATTTTTATCCCCATTTATTTTGGTTAATAAAAGTGATACCACTTAATTAAAAGAATTAGTTGTGATGCATTATATTAATATAAATTTTTATATAATTGTCTAATTATATTTTAACACATAAAAATTAGAAGTATTTAATTCTTATAATAATTATCTCACAAGTCAGTTATATAATACTCTATGATTGAGTGATATTATAAAACACTTTACAATAATTATATACCAAAATTAATCTTTCATTTATATTGTAACTTACACATTTTAACTTCGCTCTGTGTGGATTAGATTCTATGATATGGAAAGGATGCAAATATTTCATTTTCACTACATTTTAGGATCCATAAAAAATTTCGTGGGATAGATATTTAAGGGATGATAATTTTTTTTAGCAAAAGCTACAAGAAAATTCTTTGTACATTTCAAAATTAAGATTTAATATGCGTGGATTAGATCAAAATTGAAGAGATCAAAACTCTCAGATAATTTAATGCGCTTGGACTACAGCTTCTCCTTGAATTTAATAAGTTGTGTACGAAAAACAAGTTCTTAAAACCCATGCTAGCTACAAGTTAAAACCTGTACGACATTATGACAGCGATGACAATGCTCCTGTACTACATCGTAGGAAAATAAGGCAAGTTAGTTGACCTAAGTTTTCAGCTAAAATAGCGTGCGTTGTCTTTAATTTTAAGAATAAATCTTTAAATTAATCCTTTCCAATATTTTTAATAAATAAATTAGTGTTTGATAAAAATAAATTAATATGTTAGATTTTTGATAATTATAAAAATTAAATATTTTAGCCTCTTTATTTTAATTAATAAAAAATATGATATATAAATTATATATTGATTAGAATATCCTAATCCCATTATATTTAACATTAACACTCATAAATATGCAACAATAAAAAAAAAAAACTAAACTCACTATTTTTTATTTACCAAACCCTAAATCTTATATTTCAAAAATTCTAAAACTCTATCTCATTTCTAATATTGCAACTGAAACAATGGTGCTACTATTAAGCGTTTATACTGTGATTGACATTATGTGTTAGGGTTTTTTTGTTTTTTTGTTTTTTCGATTGAATGTTTGGAAAAGTTTAAAGAGATGTCATATAAAATAAGATTAGGATATTCTGTTCAATGTATATATATATCAAATACAAGTAAATCAGAACCAAAATATATAATAAAATTATTAGGGACCTTAAAATTAATTTATTTTTATCATAAACTAATTTATTCACTAAAAATATTATGAAGGACTAATTTAGAGATTTATGCTAATTTTACATTAACTTAGTTTTAAACAATTATGGAATTTCTCGAGAGAATTGTAAATAAAGACGCGTTGTCATGACAGTTACTTACCGATGACTAATACCCAAATTGTATATTCCTAATTACACTTTTATAGTTATTTTACATGATTCTAAGTTCATTATATTTCATGGTTGGAAATTGAATGTCTATCTGATATCTATATATTTTTTGCATTATTTTGTATGGAAAAAACATACATAAGATTAAAAATATATAGATCTATGAATTAATTTTTGTTCATAGAAGCAGCTTGTGTTTCCATTTCCTTGCTTTAGGTTACTGTACAAGAGAGAGTGGACAAAATACGTTCGATCAGTGAAGAAAAGATTAAAAAAAGACAAATTATTCTGTTTAATGACACAACTACAATCTAGAGAGAGAGAGAGATCATTAGAAAATATAAAAAGCGACATTAAAAATGAGAGCAAAATTATAAAGTAATAACGTTTGATTTTCATGCACACGACTCCTTTTGCTTCTTCTTCATTTAACACTTGACAAACACCCATATAAATCCAAACACGGCTTTCGTTCTCTCTCTCTCTCTCTCTCTCTCTTTGTCCTAAGCTCAAAGCTTCTCTCTTTTTCCTCTCGTCCTGTTTTCTCTCCATAAAGCTGCACACTTTGCAGCCTCAAAACTAGTTTTTTTTCTTTTTAAAGGTAAAAAAAGGCTATGAACTATACTGAAGTTGCACGAGGCAGGAGCCAAGCTCAATAGTTCAGTTGCTGGGATGGTGAGTTTTCTCGGGGGGTGTGTATCAAAACCGTTTTGTATGTTCTGTGATCTGTTCCTGAACACTTGTCAAGGGCAGAGCTGATCTTAGATCACGTGTCTCGCACTGTTTTCTCTTGCTCAAGAAGATTGACAAGAAACCAGGATGAAATTCAGTTTCCCTGACATTTTCAGATCACAGCTTCTCTGTTAAGTCCTTTTGTGTGTGTGTGTGTGTGTGTGTGTCACAAAGAAACAAGTACAGAAACATTCCCGCTACGCTAGGATTCTCATTCTCTCTTCTACAAGAGCAGGAAAAGGGCCCCTTGATCCTGAATCTCAAACTGAAAGTTGTTTTTTTGGGAATACCAACCTGCGTCAATCAGGGTGTTTTCTTTGTAATTATCACACTCTAGCAATTTTTGGGTGAGTTCTTCATCAAGCGTCATGCTCATATATGTTTTTGTATAGTTTTGAATCTAATTATTATTCTTATGGGTTTGTATACAGCAGTGAGTGGAGGCATATACATATACATATACATAATTTTCCATATGCTGCTGAGGAACAGATCAAGGGCAGTGCCCAAGCCAGCTTTGATGGCTGATCACGGCACCCAGCCATCTCCAAATCAAAGTTACGCGAGGACCATCCCTTCCCTTTTTGGGTCACCAAAGTTCAGAGATTTCACCAACAAGTGCCTCTCTCTCTCAGGAACCGAGTCCTTGAGGAGCCCAACTTCAACCCTTGACACAAGGGCAGTGTCCCCTTTTGGCTTTGGCTTTGGCTTTGGGAACCCATTCTCACATGACAAAAGTACCCAAACAGTTCCCCAGAAAGTCTCCTCAGAAAACACAACCTCATGGGACGACAAGGTGGATTTCAAAGGCATTGGCCTTGCTCTTGTAGGTACCCTTAAGGATGATGAGGCAATTCATGAGAAGAATTGTGGTGAACCAAACAAGGGGAAGGTTCTGTTTGGGACACGGCTTAGAGTGAGGATCCCTCCCCTGCCATCACCTTCCACATTCTCCCCACAAACATGTGCTGATGATGATGAAGTTAGAACCATGGATTCTCAAAATTCAGGAATCTATGCAAAGGATTCTCCCAAGGTGGTTGTTGTTACGGGTGGTGTTCTGTCTTTGAGTGAGATGGAGCTTTCTGAGGAGTACACACGTGTGATATCCCATGGACCTAACCCAAGAACCACCCATATATTCAATAATTGCATTGTGGAGAGCTATTTTTCTCTGCCCAAAAAATCTCAACCTTCTTCCGGGAACTTCCTCAGCTTCTGTCACACTTGCAAGAAACACCTTGACCAGACAAAGGACATCTTTATTTATAGGTAATTAAATTTCAGTTTGTCAGTGTTAACCTTTTGCACTTTGCATTATGGGTATTTGTATGCTTCTTGAGACTTTGTGATCTATTTTCATTTTTTCATTTTTTGGTATTGTATAGTTACTTTCATTCAGTTTAGAAAACTTCATGGTAATCAAATAGATTGTGTTTTTGCAGAGGAGAGAAAGCTTTTTGCAGCCCTGAATGCCGCCACCAAGAGATGGCGTTAGATGGTGTAGAAAATTTAGATTTTGATAGTAATGGACATTCTTGACTTCAACGTCCCTTCCCTTGCGTGCTTTACATGCATCGTGGCCGCCAAGTCCTGCATTTTGAGCGAGGATAAGAATAAGATAACCAACCAGCAACGCAGAGAAAGTCAAGTCAAAATTTTCCCAATTCTTCATCATGGTTTCATGACTTGTAGCATTTCTTTGTAATCAGCATGGTCTTTTTATCCCTTTTTGAAGTCTTTTTCCCGTTTTTTTTTTTTTTTTTGCCCCTTTCCTTTTTTTTCCCTCTCCCTTGCAAATAGAGAGATAAGAGAGGATGTAGAGTTCAATCCAAGTGAAGTGATGACTAATGCCCCCCCTTGGTTTTCGGCTGAAGCAGATGATGATAACGTGTGATTGAAAACAAGTGCTTTTTGTTTTTTTCCTTCTTCTTCTGTGAGTTGATGATAATGATGATGCAGCCTATTATTTTAGTTGGGGACCGGTTAATTATTTCTCACAAAGATTCCCCCTCTGCATGGCTATTATTATCCTTACTGTTCTCAGCTCTAGGTTGAGAAAGAATTCAGCAAACCATTATTATACTCTAAATAACTGACATTGACAGAAAAATATACATTTTGCTACAAGTCCTTTTCCTTACCCATTACTTCATTATCTAATTATTTGAATATTAGGTTACACTTAGAAACTATGATACGTATATGACTGAGAGGATTCCCAAAGAGTGTGTTTGGATTAACTAAATTTTAGAATTGATTTGATTTAAATTGAATTGATTTGAATTGATTTGATTTATAAATTAAATTTTATATTTGGAATGATTGTGTAAAAATAGGATTTGAATTGATGTAGAAATCAATTCTTATATTTATAATATATTAGATTGTGTTTGGAATGATTAAGAATGGAATTGATTTGATTTGATTTGTACTTAAATTTTAAAATTAAATTAATTTTCATCAAATCTTTTCAATTTTAATAGGATTTCAAATAGAAAGTAGTTAAATCTCATGATAATTAGAAATTATTTTATTTCTTATTTTTAAAACACCCAAACATAATATTTGATTTCTAAATCAAATCATTTCTAATTTTTTAACATTCCAAACACACTCAAAATTTTCAAACTTTTGGGTTAAAAGCCGTTCCTGATTAATTAAATAACCAAAATTCTTATCCTACATTTTAAACCCCTAATCCATGATAATAATGATGCCAACTACTGTGTGTTCTGATCAGGCATACACAACAAAAAGGGTATAAAATAACTGGAGTCATCATTAAAGGAATAACTAGCATTTCCTAGCAGAAGTGAACGGACTTGAAAAAGCCGAAAGAGTTATGTACCAAAAAGGAAAAAGCCGAAAGAGTTATGGTAAAGGTGTCTATACTATGATAGGCCTTAATACGCTCCCTTTCTCTCTTGCACATCTTTGGTCACAGTAACATGATTAAATCATTGGCTTTACACAATTCTAGTAACTATAGCTTTGGGGCACATGGAATAAGAGATCCCAGATTACCATATTGAAGATCAATTACTTATTACTGGTTTATCATTTCCATCATTATGAAATATGAATTATGCAATGAAAGTACTTATGGAATTTGGATTTGAGATGGGTCATTGCTTAACCTCAGGCAAAATGATAAACCAGAACTTATACATATACATGACTAGTGGACTGGTATTAGTGCCAGCCATAAGTTACCACATTAATCCAAAAATGAAAGAAAATGGCAATAGCTTGTGAAAACAGTCAGCAACCTTAAAAGTGGCCTGTGAACCATTAATAAGAGAAATTGACGTGTAGGAATGGAATGGGATGATTAGGTGGGGGTAAAAACTGAAGAACACAACGGCATTGGGACCCAAAGAACTAAAAAGCGCGCATGCTAATATGCTAAGATGCTCAGTAAATGATAATAAAAGAACAAGGAAAAGTAACCTTAGAGATGGCGACTCCTTTGGCATCTTTCAGTGTTCTGACAGATGAGATTGAGAAATGTATGTCGTTGTGACATCTTTCAGATATATATGTATGTAAAGAGATAAGCTCAAGTGCTGGCCATTTCATGAAACTGAAAAGATAATAGAAATTAATACACAACATTAAATAGGGGAACTTAAGAGAATACGAGGATTTTCGAACATAAAAGTATTATAAATAATTCTCACATTCTTCAAGCTCACACTTTAAGACTAAATATCTCATCTAATATCTAAAAAATAATTCAAATAATGGGACTCGATAAAATAATTGCACTGAGACTTTGGCAAAGTCGGACAGGAAATGAAATCAGCGGCCCAAAGTTTTTTCAAGTTGGGTGAAATGATGGAAGAAAAAAAATATATCCATTCATTGATTTGAAGTTTATGAAATTTCCGTAAAACAATTCTGCAACACACTGTTCACGATGCAGTAGGAAATGTTCTCTTAGAAGTTAGAATAATTGCGTGCATTCTCGTGAAAAGGATAGAAATTTACTCACTGTAGAATAAATTTTGTCATTTATATTTCTTTAATTTAATGATTGAATTAAATTTTTATTAAATAATAATTTTTAAATTTTATGTAATTTAAAAGTAATTTGATCTATATTGCCTTGTCTTATTTTAATATATGATATATTTTTCAAATACAAATAAATACTAAACATTAACTTATATTTATAAATATTAAATTTTAAAACAATTCTGCAACACACTGTTCACGATGCAGTAGGAAATGTTCTCTTAGAAGTTAGAATAATTGCGTGCATTCTCGTGAAAAGGGTAGAAATTTACTCTAGAATAAATTTTGTCATTTATATTTCGTTAATTTAATGATTGAATTAAATTTTTATTAAATAATAATTTTTAAATTTTATGTAATTTAAAAGTAATTTGATCTATATTGCCTTGCCTTATTTTAATATATGATATATTTTTCAAATACAAATAAATACTAAACATTAACTTATATTTATAAATATTAAATTTTCATATAATTTAATATTTAAAATTAAAAAGTAACATATAATTTAAATGATTAAATTATTTAAATTTATATTTTATAAATATTTATCTATAGAATAAATATATAAAATTTACTCTAAAAATATAAGTACGTCCTGAAAAAGTGCAAACACATATTCGATTAATTTACATCCGTTAAAGATGTTATCGTGTTTTTGCCCTCCAAATACAGACGTAATTCTTATTGTTTCCTAGTTAAGTTCTGCTATAATTTTAGAGGATGGGGAATTATCTATGGATGGAGTTGAAATTTTTTTATACAAAAATATGGTAGCTGGAGAGTGTAACTACACATTTTTTTTTAATATAAATAAAGATTATGTCTGAGTCAGTCTGACTTTTTGCCTTTGGTGCCCCCTCCAAAGCAGAAGATGAAATTTTATTATTATTATTTTTTTGAAAAATCATTTCAAAAACTTTCAGCAAATAATTATCTGATGCTTAATTTGAAAACTGAACGAATAACTGTTAATCTGCCTTATGCAAAAGTGGATTGTATGAGTAGAAAAGGTGAATGGAACCAACAACTATGATTATTCGCAGCAAATGCTTGGGACGGGTTTAAAGTTAAAACAGTAGATTAGAACAACACAATTCCGACACCACCTGTTGGACAGCGCACTAGGCAGCAACCCTATCAAGGGGTCAGCAACCAATAACGATTGTTTCCCTATTCTCCGAATTTTCGAAGTGAAAGGACAATGCAACTGTCTCACTCTGGAACAAATCTTATGAGCTAGTATGGGTTAAAAATTTCTTACTGCAGCGTGTGAATCTTAGTTCTTCTCTATATTTCTCATCTTGAAACTTAAAAGAATAAAATAAGATGAATAAACTTTGCTCTATGTATTCGTATTACGGGGTCAGGTATTTATACAAATCAGATAGAGTGCAATGTTTACACTTCTCCTACAGTGCACCAAATGACTACACTACCTCATCCAAAATGTGAATACAAGAGCAAAAAATAGAAGGTGAGTTTAACAAACAAGCTAACAAATTACACACTGTAACAACCCTCGCAAGCCGGAGGATACGTACCAGCATTTCCACCTTGCAATCAACAATACAATACAACTAAACAAATCACATCCACTAATGACAAAATCAAGCCTAATCACATCAGCTAATCATGAGAATCTAAAATATGAAACTGGCAACCACTGTAGTGCATAGTTCTAAGAAATCTTCAAGTTTTCTTCGGTTCCTTCGATTTTCTTTTGGCATCTCCACGACATTTGCTCTAACATAATACATGTTCTATAACCTCCAAATGCATCACATGATGCTCAAGAATTCCAAATAGGGATTCAATCATCAATGCCAATTAGGCAAATACTTAGCCGCTCAAGCAGAAAATAGATTCAATGCACCATTTGGCAAAAAGCACAATTATGAAATGCCAAACAATGGCAAATGCTTAACCACCAACGACATAAACTACCATCAAGACTTTACTATCCAAGGTAGAAGCTAATGAAAGCTACTTCAAGAGAGAAAAAAATGAATTGAAGAGAAATTAGACAAACTCCATAGCAGTAGGTAATATCTTGACAAGGATCCTGAGAGTCCACGCAACAGATCCACAGTGCCAGCAGCAACATTAGGGAGCATTACCATCATTGTTCCATGGTAACTCTAGCAACAGAGGCTAACCAAGTCTTGTCAATGGGTAGTGTATCATTCGCCATTTTAGAATTATGAGTCTAATTTCATTCAAAAAACTGACTCAAGAGAAAGATTACCCAAATTATTATAAAGATTTTCTTGACCACATGATTAGCTGATATAGGACTTGACACAATATAGTGTGCAATTTATTAGCTAGTTTGTTATAACCATCTTTCATTTTCAACTCTTGTATTCACATTTTGTTTGAGGTAGTGTAGCCATTGGGTGCATTGCAGGAGTAGTGTAAATATTGCACTTAATCTATTTGTATAGATACCTGACCTAGTAATAGGAATATGTGGAGCAAAGTTTATTCGTGATTTTATTCTTCAAATTTCAAGATGATATGAGAACTTATACTCAATGTTGGGTCATTTGCATGCAAATATGTGATCTTTTAAACTTTATGCTCCAGATGTTTAATTATAATGAAGAAAGTGTGTTACTTCCAATATCAACTAAGCACATAACCAAAATAACCTTATTAATAGTCCAAACAATCATATCTCTTGAAATAACTTTTAGAATAAAATTAAACCTACAATTCTAAGATCTCTCTCCTCTAAGAAAGTGGCACCCCATCGTAATTCCTCATGGAGAAATGGCGCCCCATGACACTAGTATGATAAGTAAGGACATGAACCATTCAGAACAACAGATGCTCCGCGGTTTGGAAAAATTGCACAGGAGCTTGGCCTTCAAATTTTTTCTTTCATAAAACAATTAAAATAAACTTGTTACATGGATTTTTAACCATAGGCATTTTTTTCATCAGGTCATGCAACAGCCGATCAAGAAAACCAATATGATATACGGAGCAAGTTTATAATAGTAACGTTCTTTGTACAGTAAATCTTTAGAGCACCTTCCGCATTGTGCATACAAATGGGGAACATACTGGTCCCTTCTGTATGGAGGTATATTAACACCTGTCCAAGATTTTGAATTGGTGCGAACGTTACACCTAGTTGCTGAAAATGTCTGTCCAAGTTCCAATCAATATTGCGAACACCAAATTCAGTTTATCAAATAGCAATTATAAATCCGTTTGTTTAACTTTTGGAAGAAGATCTTTTAAAAAAAGATCTTTTAAAAATATTATTTTAAAAAAAATAATTTTTATTTAATTTAAATATATTAAAAATAAATTTAAAAAAATAAATTTTATTTAAATAAAATAAAATAAAATTATTTTTAATTATTAATATGAGAGTAATAATAAGATTCCTTTTTCAAAGATCTTTTTTTAGAATGAAAAATAACTTCAAGGATACTTCTTTCAAAAAAATCTTTAGATTAAAAAAAATTCTTTACATAACAAACATCTTAGTTACTATATATTTTCATTGTCATTCTAATAAAAGATCTTCCGGACCTCCAATAAGTATAACCCAACGGGCCTTATATCAGCAAATGATATGAAAAATAAAGTCCCTTTCATCAAAACACAGCCCATGGTGCCATAGCCTTCAAAGAAATGCTAAAAATTAATCAAGAGAATCAAGTACTTAATTCCGATAAAACATAGTACCATAGATATAATAGTCACTAAAATTCTAATTCAGCCGATCATACAAGCACAGAGAAATAAACACAGAAAAACACACGAAGCACAAGGGGCCACATTAAAACAAAAAAAGAAAAAGAAAAAAACTGATTTGCCATCTAAGTAACGATTTGGAAGACCATGACCACATCTTCGAACAAAATAGCCTCGGTACCGTTTCGCCTCCCTGATTCACACATTCAAACAATTCTCATTAACTGCAATAGAATAGCATGAAAAATAAGCAGAAGCATTTAAAGAACCATCAAGCAAGATCTCACCTTAATGTTGGCATAGCATGGTCGACATTCTCCATGGAAGATGAGCTGAGTGAAGACTAAGGAAAGAAGCATTAACCAATGGCAAAAAGGAAACATCAGGGGCTTACTAACAGCTAATGTGACACGGATTGACCCTAAAAAACTAAAGCAGTGAGCTATAAAAAATTTAACTAAACCCCTTCCAACTTTTCTTTGCAAAAAATCAGAAAAGATAGTGAAGGGACAAACTACACCCTTGCAGAGGGCAGCTAAGAAATGAGAAATTGACAAAGAGAAAGAAAGATATCTAGGAGATAAAGAAGGATCACTAGGCAAGGTAATAAAACTACTAACTGGTAAGATAACTAGGAGAGTGAAATCAGAAATGAGAATTTGACAAAGAGAAAGAAAGAAAACTAGGAGAGAAGAAGGATCAGTAGGCAAGGTAGTAAAAGTAGTAACTAGTAAACATTAGATCATCTAGGAGACTGAACTATCAGTGACACACACACTGTATAATTAGAAAGAAAGGGAAACAAATTAGACTAGCATGATAAAAGCTAATGGTAAGCAAGTGAAAAACTAAAAAAGGAAAGAAAGGACTACAGGGTTGAGCTCTATAGGTTTTTTGTAAGTGCAAGATTCTACAACCTACAGTATGTACTATAAAGCAAGAGTCTTAAATCCTAGGTCGGATCAGAAGAAGTTAACCATTCTATGAGGAGTTCATGCTTTGAACCACATATCACGAATTCAGGATTCATCTGGAATATAACTTCATGCCCAATGAGTTTATAACCCCGTCAACCAAGTCTATTCCATGCCACTCCTACCCGTTACCATCATTCAGCTTCCCAACCATGTTCATAGCAGCCTCCATACACGTCACGAGTCATAGCAAACCCTGTGCTCCCATAAGAGCCTTAAGTATACACCCATTTACCCTCTCCACTTCTAAGCTTGTTCCAATTCCCAAAAGTCTGGAGATTGTCAACCCACCACAACCATCAATCATCATTGTCATCAAGGGCACCACAAGCACCACACGACAACCACTACAGCAAGCTACACAAACTCAAAGCTACAAATTTTATTTGGTCACTCTATATACACCTAACGCTAACCCAACTTCACTAAAAAGTAAAAAAGGCCTATTTACAGCAACCAGTTGCTCCTTGAGTCTCATTCATCATCCAAGTTAAGATTGAGAATGCGACGCAAGGTCTTGGTAGCAGAATCAGCATTAGCAAAAAAGTCTCTGGTGGAAGGGGAATGCTCCCTGCGAGGGGAAGAGGGTGCAGACTTGGCAACCGGGTGCAATTCAACCTCAGGGGAGGAACCAGGCAGGTCAAGGGATACAGTCCTCTTTGGCCTAACAGAGAATTTCGGGATAGGCAAGGAACTTGGTGGTGGCGAATTTGAGTAGGTAGGTCCAGCCCAAAGTTCTGAGAACAAAATGCTTCCACCAGGAACATGTTCTTCACTGAAATTTCTCTCCTTTCTACAAGTTTTGCCATTGATAGCAATTGGAGTGCTCTTTGGGGTGGCAATTTTGCTGCGGGGTTTGATATCTGAGCTAGTAGAGTTTGGAGAGGGCGATGGTGTTTTTGAGGAAGGTGATGAAGAACATACCCTTTTGGTCACAGGTGAAGAAGTATAAGATTTCAAAGGGGTTGGAAGAATACCAGTCCCCGTTTGAAAAGTCCTGCAATTGATGCCCCTAAAGTCCCTAGAAGGTGAAGAAGGCCCAAACCGAGCATGGCCTTGTGCCTTGGACCTGCTGTGGAACTGGTTCCTATGCTGTGCCACAACAACAAGCGTCTCCATGGTTCACACAAAACAGAATCAACGGTTCAAGGTTGTGTTTTCTACTAGATCTCACTGCCACAACAGCAACAACAACAACAACAACAACAACAGGAATTGTTCGAGAAAACCAAACGGTGTCGTCACGGTTACCAACACAAATCTGCTTCCAAGTGGATTTAAACTCAACGTGCAGTTTCTCCAAAAACCCGTTGATAAAACCACCCCAGACTGTTACCAATCTCACTGATTCAGATCACCCAGACCAGATCATCCCAGAACTGAATCGGAACCAGCGACAATAAACTTTTTCAGACACTGAAAAAATAGAAATGAAAAAAGAAGAAAAAAAAAAAGGACATCATAATAAAGCGTCTAATGAAACAAAAAGAAAAAGGGGGGGGGGGGATGAACTAATCTAAAAAAAATCAGAACTTGCACTAATGGGTATCAACAATTTTTTTGCTGTGAACAAGGTGAGAGCGAGAAGTTACCGATTAGAAGGAAAGTGTTGAAGGATTGAAAGAGTGTGATGTGCTGTTGCTGCTTGTTCTTTTTGTTGGAGCTGTTTGTGTGTGTGTGTGTGTGTGTGTGTGTTTTCGTTTGGAACAGGTGAAACTGCCACGGAAAATGGGGAAAAGTGGGGTTGGTGGCCGAGAAGAAGAGGAAGGGAAAGAGAGAGGGTTTGAAGGTCGATCCGATAGAGAAGAGTGGTATATTGGTATTGCACAGTGTTTGGCAACTGTGCCTGGTTTGAGCCTATTTACAAACATGACATTTTCCTCTTTTCATTACTCAGTAACGGACGGATGACCCTTCCTAAAACGACAACGGTTTTGTGTCACAATTTTGCCCCTCCTTTTTTTATTTTTCTTTTTTTTATTAACAAAAGATTTAAACTGATCGGATGGCACTCAGTTAAAAGTAAATAAAAGCTCCAGGCTCAAAAAAATGCTTATAAAAAAATTTATATATTTACCTTCCAATTCTCATTATAAGAAGAAGAATAAGAGCTCAAATTTATAATTTATTAAATACAATATCCTATTTTACTCCGCTTCTCCAATAACTTGATTACAATTCCACCTCTCTCTCTCTCTCTCTTTCGGCCTTCAAAGGAGATTTTTTCGTTTGAATTTGATTTGCCTTCAGGGGAGATGATGATTTGACAAGAAGCTCCAAACAACAAGGGCTGGGCCCTCCAGCCATGCCATCTTCTTGACCAAGTGTTCGTTTATTTTAATTTCTTTTACCGAAAAATGAAAAATATGGCTTCTCAACGTACTTTTGGTACAAGCAATTTTTTTAATTATTTCTATTTAAAATGTTTTGAGAAACTAAATTCTTGCCTTTTTTTGTATGGAAATAATTTTAAAAAAATTAATTTAAATATATTGATAATATAAAATAATTTTATATTATTAATTAATAAAAATAATAAAAAAATAGTAATTTATATAAATAATCATTTATTATAATAAAAAATCTACCATAATTTCTTATTTTTTTCAATTTTTATTAGATGATAATATAAAATTATTTTATATTATCAATATATACTAATTAAATTCTTAAAAAAAAAGGCCTTAAGCTGGTAAACTGCTATTTTGGGGAAAAAAATAGCATTAATTATATCTTTGACCAACTTTGTTAGGAGTATGTCTTTTTCTCAAAAAAATAAACTATTATTTTAACTCTTGAAAAATTAACTTTCAAATAAATTAGTCCACAAAAATATTATATTAGCTTATAATATGCAAATATTTACTATCATTTGCTAAATTCATCCATTTGTCAAAGAGGCATTACTACTATGTTAATGGGAGTACACATATAACTGACATATTTTCTTCTGAGCTATCACCCTCTACATATTGTCACTCTCTAATTAGATACTTTAACATATAATATTTTGGCTCTTAAAGATTTTTTTATATTAATTTAATCTTTTAATAATATAAAGTGTCATCAATTAATCTCTCAATCATATAATTTGTTATCAAATTGATTCTAAAACCTAGACTAAATTATGGATGCGTTTGTTTCAATTTTTAAAAAAGTGATTATAAAATTAAAATTTTTTATATAATTAAAAAAGCTAAAAAATTTTTTTTAAAAAAACTATTCTTTTTTGCTTCTACTTAAAAGTTGAAAATATATTTTTTTGTAATACTAATTATTTTTAAAAATTTATCCAAATATTTTAAAAGTAATTTTTTTTTTGCCCAAAAAACTTATCCAAGCGCACCTTATTTTTCATTTCTCTTACTTTTCCTTAAAAGAACTAAAGTAATAACATTTTCATTATTAAAAATTAAATTAATAACATAAATATTTTTTAAATTAAATTGATGCTATTTATATATTTAAAAGAAAAAAATAAAGTTTTACTTTTTTTGTTTGACAGATTTTATACCTTTTAATACCAAAAATAAAAATAAAAAAGTAAACAATATATTTTAGATTAATTTAAACTGCATGCCCCTATAATTTTAGCATATTTTAAAAAGATTTAATTTGTATGCACTATTAGTATAAAATTTTTTTACATAAACATCTACTCATGTATTGTTACATCAATAAAAGTGTTTGATTCAACTATTCATTATTTTAAAAATCTTATAAATACAAATATTTAATTAAATAACAATATAAAACTCTTTTATATTATCAATATATAGCAATTAAACTCATTTTAAGATAGAACATTATACTTTAAAAGATTTTAGTTGGATCTTTATATCTTAAAAATTTTGTAATTAAGTTCCTACTATCAATTGGTCATCCATTATCCATTACACTATATACATGTGGTTGTTAATCATGCTAATGTGTTACCGGTTTATGAGTTAGATGGGAAATAAAAGAAAAGAAAGACCACATTATGTTTTGAAACTAAACACCTTGATTTTTAATTACATTCAGAATATGTATGAGAAGTAATTAAGAGGGAAAGATATTTTAGACAAAACTTAGATAAAAGCATTGGCATTAACAAATTTAATTGAAAGCCTATGAGAGTACCTAATATTTAAGTGTAATAAAGTATGATTAATCATTACGTGTATATAGTATAGCAAAGAATGGATGGTTACTTGATGATAGAGATCTAATTGCAAAATTTTAAAGTATAAAGACTTAATTAAAAATTTTCAAAATATATGAACTAATTTAAAAACAGTTTGAAATTATGGGATCTATAAATTAATTTAAGGCTTAAATATATTTTTAGTTCCCACAAATATAGGTCATTTTAGTTTTTAGTTTCACTAAAAAAAATTTTGGCTTCTGGTCTCTAATTTTTCTAATATTATATTTGGTCCTTGTCATTAGCCACTATTAAATTATAATATTTATATGGACTAAAAGAAAATTTTTAAAATATTTATAAGAATTAAAAACCAAATTTTTAATATTTGTAAAGATTAAATATGTATTCTAAATATTTGCAGGATCCAAAACTTAGAACAGTAAGAATAAAAACATAATATTGAAAAAAAGATGGGCCAATAACCAATTTTTTTAAACAGACAAAAATTACAATGACCTATATTTACAAAGACTAAAAATGCACTTAAACCTTAATTGAACCTATATTTTGATTCTATTACGTATTCCAGTTAATGTTGATTGATGCTTGTGTTATGTATCTGCGTGTAACCTTTTTTTTTTGGGACAATATTTCATATTAATAAACTCAAGTGAGGATGATAACTGAGCGTATTTAGTGACTACTGGCAACTTTTACTTATGAAAAATGTTAAAAAGTTTGATTTTTATTGAAATTTATTTGTTAAAATAATATTATATATATTTAACTCCTTTTTTTTTTGAACCATCAATATTCGAAAATCCACTAAACTTCGACTAATCTGATTCGAGTCGAGTTGACCTATTATGGATTTTGCTCTTAAATAAAGAAATAAGTTAATTATATTATTTTATTTTATTCAATAAATATTTTATTATTTTTGAAAAAGTTTATATATATATATATATATATATATGTTAACTATGTAGCATTGCTCTTTACTACTCACTTGCTAATATATGCCTAATTTAAATTGAAGTTAATAAATTTTCATTTTTAATAACACCATTAAAGTAACAATCACCGTCTATTTAACGAATGATAACTTCCTTCACGAAGATGGGGAAGATTATTTTATTTGGTAAGGCACAATTAATGGAACCTTCTTTATTGCAAACTAATCGACCCTACCAAAAGAGTTTTAAATTAAAGGATAAATATTTTTTAGACATTAAAAAATAAATATTATATGAATATGATAAAAAAGAGAGACATAATTAATAGGTTGAGTTTAATGGAAGGAGTTAATCCCCCAATATAAAATAAATTATGATTTAAATTTTAATTAAGTTAAGAGGGAGACTCATATTTAATATATAATTGTGTCTCAAATAATATTATCTCTAGTAAAGGGCATGTGTATAAACTAAAGAAAAAGAAGGAAAAGACAAATCTTGTTAAATGATTGATGATAAGCATTAAGAGAATAACTAAAGGCATATTTGTAAGGATGACAAGAGAGAGAATTATGCATGAGCAAACTTAAGTAAATTATATTTGAAAGCAATTTAAAGAGAGAGAATAGAATAACAAATAAGGGACAGTTTGTCTTTCTCTTACCGCTCAAAGTTTCTAAATTTTGTCTATTCAAATTGCAAGGTTTGAAAAAAAATTGTTGGGTTAAGGAAAGATTATCATACATTTTCCTCCCTTTCATTAAATTTATAAAATATCTAAATATGGGGATATCATCATCTATTCCACTTGACATCTTGTTTTTTTTATCTCATTTCATCTCTCTTTCATCATATATAAAACTCCTAATCGAAGCCTAAGATTGATATCTTTCTTTTTTCCGGTATGGTAATAAAATATATACTATGTTATGTTGAAATAACATTTTTTTAAAAATTAAAATCAAGTGAGATGAGGGTTTTTAAATTTGTTATTGTATTCTTAGTTGTTAATAGGAATTTTATTGCGTTTAAAATTTTTTTTAAAAATATGATAATTTCAATCTAACACAATATTGAAATCGCAACATATCACAGAAAATTTGGTAAACTTGGAGTGATGTGTTGTCTTAGGATTAAAATAGGCCAATTCCACTCACTTTTTTTCTTTTAACTATTACACACAAGCTCAAACACTCTCATATGCTCTCAAATACTATCAAACACCCTCAAACACTTTTACAAAATTGTTGCGAGTTGCCACTCTATTTATAGACAAAAATTCAAGTAAGTTATCATTTTTTTATTATTATTATTTGAAAGAGTTTAATTGGTATAGACAGTGTAAAATAGTTTTACACTGTCAACCAATAAAAATACTGAAAAGTGAGAAATTATGATGGACTCCTCATTATAATGGGTGGTTATTTATATGCGTTAGTATTTTCTACTATTTCTATTAGTTGGCAGTGTAAAATTATTTTATATTATTAATATATTTAAATTAAATTTATTTTAAAATTGCAATAAAATATAACAAAATTTATTTTTCTTTTTTTTTTATTTTAAGCGTTGAACTCGCAACACTGTAGTACAGTGTTTACAGTGTTGCGAGTTCTAGGTAATTTTTTTTTTAACTCTCTAAAACACCATTTTTTTTCAAATATGTTCAATTATCATTCTTTTTATTTAACAGATAAAATTATAATATTGATTTGCTTAATGGTTTGTTTGGATAAGAAGAGAAAATGAAAAGAAAGAAAATGGAAAGAAAGAAAATAGAAAGAAAGAAAATGAAGAGAAAAGTATGTTTTATTTTTATGTGTTTGGATAAAAAGAAAATGAAGAGAAAGAAAATAAGAGTTGTATTAAAATGATATATATATCCTTATTACAATAAAAAACAAACCTTTTATTTTAATTTAATTTTTAAATACTTCTTATAAATTAAATAAACAAGTCACCTTATAATAATATTAAAAAATAATTTAATTTATTAACATTTACATTATAAAAATTATTTTAAAATTAATTATTTAAGTAAAAGCAGATTTAATATAGCTACCGAAAATTTATTATTATTTAAATATTTTAATCTTTTAGTTGGGGTTATAAACGTAATTTGATGCATAGAGCACCTTCTCTTTCAATTTTCTATGCATGTGGGACTAGAAAATTTTCGGAGTGGATCCCACACGTATTTTCTCTTCTCCCTCTGTTTTTTTTGCTATCCAAACAGAGTAAAAATCATTTTTCCAACTTATTTTCTTTTCTTTCTATTTATATCCTTTTATTTTCTCCCAAACCAAACAGACTGTAAGTGCGAACGCGTGATGAAAACTACCAAAGGGGTATCAACTCTCAAATAATGAGGCAGTTTAGGACTGACACGTAAGATCTGGTGTGCGCATTTTGGACTTTTAGCTTATGTTAAAATCTGATTTTTTTTTATATTTTTTATTTTATTGGGATCAGATTAAACTCTGGATTCTCAGTCAACTATTATTATAAGGGTAAAAACAATGCTAGCTTTTGTAGGTAGTTGCTGCGGTGGTTGATGACGTCGCTGCCAACCGTTCTTGCTTTGCCGGCAATGATAATTTAGCTAGCAACTGCTTTAGATATAGTTAGAAGCTTTGCAAACAAGCAATCAAACATATTTTTTTATGATAAAAATGAATCAACATTAAATGATTACTTTATGAATTTTGAAATTAGCAAATATTAAAATTGAAATTCTCAATGAATTACCAATGTGACTTGTTATACATGTCAAGAGTACAATGTCAGCCATTATTTTCAGTTAGAGTACTCATACTCCAACAAATGTTGGAATATTGAAAATGTCACGCCACGGCCATATGTGGGTTGATTGGTCGGCATCTTACGGCACTTACATTGACACAGACCCTTATTAATTATGCAAGTTATCTATCTTGGAAAGCCTATACAAACGCATCATGTATCCTGTGTGGCTTGCAAATGCCAAGCCAAGAACTATTTGTACTGTTCTTTCTGTTTACTGTAATTTGCGGGGCCTAGAAACAGGGAGGGTGCCCTTAAAAATAAAAAACAGAAATGATGATTTGAGTTAAGAATGTGAGGCCAAATGTGTCAAATCAGACATGTGACTGGCTGGTCACCTTTATGGGGACTTCGTTTATACTTATCTCATCCCCATCCCGTCATCCAACGGCCCGAGTAATGAGAAAAATTATGAAGACAAGACAAGTAGTCTTCGAAAGGCACCACCAAAATTACAAAAGTAAATCCATTTTATTTTTTAAACACTTTTCTTTTTTTTTTTTTTTAAATCTCTACTCATAAATATACAACTAACACCTACCCAAATGGGTGAGTGACAACGATTACTACGTGAAGCTGATAATTGAGGAAGGCAGTGTTGGTCTGTTATTGAAGCTTGTCAGGGAAGGGAGGATGGAGGGTCAGGAGAACGCTGCGAGGGTGATTGGGTTGTTGGCACGTGACCTTGAGAGCGTGGAGCATATGATCCACACTGGGGTGTGTTCTGTTTTTGCGAAGTTCCTCAAAGAAGGACCGATGAAGGTTCAAGTGGTGGTTGCTTGGGTTGTTTCGAAGCTTGCTGGGAATTAGCCCCAAGTGCCAGGATCTTTTCGCTCAACATAATATAATAAGGTTGCTTGTTGAGCATCTTGAAATTTAAGACAATTCAGGAGTATAGTAAGTATACTATTATTGGTAAACAGCCAACTTCGATCCATGCGTTGTGATGGCGGGTAATAACAATGATAACAGTAACAATTCTAGTTTGAAGAAGGTGAATGAGAATAAGGATAAGGAGAAGAGTCGAGTGCAGCATCCTGTGGGTGATAGGTCAACAAAGGATAAGAAGAAGTTATCTTGAGTTTTCTAACATGCACCAAATTTTTTAAGGGGCATCCTACAAGAGACACACATATCATGTTTTCATTGGCAAGAAATAAAAAAGGTACCAAAGGCACAAAAAAGCAAAGGCACTAAAGAACTCACCAAAAATAAATTATTTTTATATTTAACTGATATTGATATTTTTATAAATATGATATTTTTTGTAAAGTATCCCTTATAATTTCAATTTAAAAATTAACCATCAAATACATTTAACTTATATTTAGACATAATTTACATACTACTACTACTACTACAACAACAACAACAATAATAATATGATGGGTAATAAAGTCTTTTTCTCATTTTTCAAAAACATTTACTTCCTATGAGAATGTTAAATTCTTATAAGAGATGAGAATAAAAAAAAGGACCCAATTTATTTTGGAAATGCATCTTGTACAAAAACATTTTTTCTTTTTGAGCATGTATCAAATACAAAATTTTTATATTCTTATAGTCATATTCTTGAAAATGTAAAAACATTCCACTACAAAACACATTGATAATCTTGTAGAAACAAACTTGATTCCGGAATTACAAAAAAGAAAGAAAAACATGACAATTGAAAAATAAAAATAAAAATGAGAAATGCTAGTGAGAGAGTGAGTGGGTTGGGTTGGGCTCCACACATTCTATAGACATGCAACAACAACAACAATAATCTTTGTCGAAAATGGATCCTTTCAGATTAAAATTTTATATGATTTTATTATATGTTAATTTTTAATATTGATTAAGAAGATGAAGCCAAATATAAAACTCACAAGAATATTTAATCAATTGTAAAAATTAACATATGACAAGATCATGTGAAATTTTCATATAAGATGATTTAATCCTACTCTTTATCTTTGTATGTAAAAGTTCAACCTTAACCTAGTCGTGGCGATTTTGTTAATATGCTTACCTATTCTGGGTTATTTTCTTTTCTTGGTCTTCGTGGAATTGAATTGTAAAGTGAAAATGAAAAAGTTATCTAAGAAGAACCCTTATCCTTAGGCTTTTTTATACATATAAAATGAAAAAAATATTATATATGAAAATGTAGGGAATTTGTTTTTTATATGGGATTTGAGAAGATTATGTGCAATAATATAGGATTTTAGGGGATTTTACTCTAATATGATTTTCCATCAAAATATGAAATTCTGATTTTAGTATTGGGATTTGATGTTTTGCCGCCTAATAAAATTGGAAACTCCATTTTTTGTTTTAAAATTTTTTAATGAAATCATAAAATATGTTTTTTGTTTTAAAAATATTTTTGTTTTTTTATTTGATATGAAATCGGAATTTTCTATTTCATTTTAATAAAAAAATTTGTTACACAAAAATCAAATTTTTTGATTTCATTTAAATCCTATATCCATATAAAATCCCTCCAATTCCCATTTTCCAATGCATATAAAAATAAAATCCCATATTAAAAAAAAAGACCTTGAAAATGTCTTATTTCTTCTTTATTTTTCAAAATATCCTATTTTCAGTATTTATAGGAAAATTGTGTGAAGGTAGCACAATTTATTAAACTAACTAAAATCATGTGAGGGTTACATGATTTCTGTATAGTGTAGAAATCATGGGACACTCAAAATTAAATTAAATTAAAAGTAAACCAAAATATACTAATTAAATTAAACTTGGTCATACTCTATGATAAATCAAATAAATCTCAAAATTCAACTTTATAATAGAATAAAACAAAACTACATGAAATTAATCTAAATAAATGAAATTAAAACCCTAAACCAACAATCTTATTATACGCTAACAAAAAGCAAACTAAAATATAATAAATTACTCTAAATTTAAATTATACTATGCTCTATAATACAAATAAACCTCAAAATTCAGCATTATAATACAATAAAATTAAATTATATTAATCTAAATAATTTAAACTATAAATTTAAATATCAAAATTTTACTGTTCAATAAAATAAAAATGTCCTAGAAAAAAAATTAACCTAAGCAAAACTTATTTAAATACAAATACTAAACCTATAATTTTGCTTTATACCAAATAAGTATAAACTTAAATTTATGAAAATAAACTAAATTAGATCTCTAAATTTGCTTTGCTTTAATACTAATCTAAAGTCCTTACTCAAAAAAAAAAAAAAAAACACTAAATTAAAGTATTCTAAACTAAACTAAACAAATGCCTTATATTAAAGTATGACAGAAAATTATTTTTATATTTAGATTTGTGGCATATGTTCAAACATATCCATTCGATATAAATTATTGTGTTTTATCAGTATTCAACTCTCCTTCTGTCTACTACTCTATTAATTTTAAGATTTATTTATATTATAGTGCATGATGTAGTTTAAATTCAGACTAATTTATTATATTTTAGTTTGTTTTCTGATAATGTAAAATAAGATTATTGGTTTAAAATTTTAGTTTCATTTATTTAAATTAATTTCATATTGTTTAGTTTTATTCTATTATAAAGTTGAATTTTAATATTTATTTAATTTATTATAGATTACGATCAAATTTAATTTAATTAATATAGTTTAGTGTACTCTAGTTTACTTTTAATTTAATTTAATTTAATTTTAAGAGTTCCATAACTTATACATTATAGTGTGACCCTCACACAATTTCTTTATAATGCAAAAATTATGGAACCTTCATACAGTTTACAAAAAATTGTGCCACTATCACACAATTTTTCTATAAACACTAAAAATAAAATATTTTAAAAAATAAAAATAAAAATAAAATAAGATATTCTCATATATAATATATTTTTTAATTTTATATGTATAAAAAAGCCCTTATCCTTGTGTGCGAGCCAAAAGAATCCATGCAAATAGTTGCATTTTCTCAAGAAACTATTGAATCCAAGAGTAAGAGAAGACATATATAAAAACTTCATCACAAATACGGTGAATGATTCGTTGGTCCACCTTAGATATGGACCAACTTTAGTCCACTTCTAAAATTACCAAGTTGACTTCTCTTAATTAAAATGTTTTGTTATAGCCACTCACTTTTTTTTTTTTTTTTTCTTTTCATTCACTCTCTCCACCGCAGTCCCACTCCACCTTGGTCCTCGCGTCTCCCACCCCTTCCTCCTATCCTCTCCCCTCCCATGTCCTTCTTTGTCACACTCAACTTCGTGGATGAAGTCCAGTCAGACTGTGCAAGACATGATCGTCTAGGTCGACAATGGCGGGGAGGAGGCCGTTGAAGTGGAGCTTGAAGAGGTCGCCGAAGAGGATAGCAGCAGAGGCAAGGGACCGGAGGGCACCCTGTGAAACCCTGAATATATATATATATATATAGAGAGAGAGAGAGAGAGAGAGAGAGAGAGAGAGAGGCAGTTAGGGATGAGGGAAGCTTTCAGAGGTGGGGCTGCAACACAGGTCATGGATGGAAGTGGGCTCGTAGTTGAGGGTTGGGTTATTGTTGGGAAGAGGAGGGGTGGAGGCGGAGTCACAGCGGACATAGGGGCACCGTTGTGGTGGTGAAAGGTAGAGAGTTCACAACTAGTGAGTGAGCTAAGGAAGGGATAGGTGGTTTGCAGGTGACGGTGGGGGTGGATGAGGGGAAGAGGAGTTGGTTGGTAGTGTTATATTGTTGGAAGGATTAGATTGATAAATTTAAAAATATTATATTATTAATAAATTATTTAAAATATTTTTATCTATTAATCTGAATCATTCATATATTAATTAATTTAATACTTCAGAATCGTGGACCAACGTTGGTCCAAAATTGAGAGGGGGACCGACGAGTCGGCCATCTAAAAAAAAAATTTTTTTAACGAATAATTTGGTATTATTCTCACCAAAACCTGGCAAAATTTCCATGGACAGACGCTTAAGAATATCCCATCACTTTTACGTATTCAACCGCATTAAATAGCACCTCACCCTTTATCTATCTAAACATACAAGAAACTCTTGAAAAAAACAAAAAATTGCCTTAAACATGCAAATTATTTGTTAACAAATGTTAATATAATCAAATTCATGTTAAGAATATAACACTACTTTATACTTGAAAAGCTAATTTACAAATTAAAGATAGAAAGTTTTCCCATTCAATAATTTATATATATATTTATGTATATAACTGAGGCACAGAAGTTGAGTCAGAAGTGTGATATGAATGGCCCGAATCCGAATTGAGAATTTGCCAAGTGGTCACCAGCTGTCGCAATTGCCGCAAGCGGTTCAAATGCGGGTTCAACAGTGTCAAGTCACTCGCTGCTTGCATGCGCCGATCATCCGCATCACATGCCGTTGTTCGACGCGTATGAATATGCCCCTCCCAGTGTCAATAACCCTACGGATAAATATATTATATGTAGCCAGCCCCTTTAGCCCGTTACATTGCTCGCACTGCACAGGATCGAGGTGCTGGAAAAAAGAAGGGTGAAAAAAGCTGAATTAACTAGAGCAAGTTTCATGTATTGTGGTGTTAGCTAGGTGATTATCATGAGCCAGGAGCAGCCACGGAGACCTGAGCATGAACCGATAAAGTATGGCGAGGTTTTCAACGTGTCTGGGGAGTTAGGATCGAAGCCCATCACCCCAAGAGACGCAGCCACCATGCAATCCGTGGAAGGCCAAATACTGGGTCAAACTCGAAAGGGTGGTCCTGCAGCGGTGATGGAATCAGCGGCAGCAAGAAACGAGAGGGCTGGTGTTGTTGGCCACAACGACGTCACAAACATTGCCAGAAACGAAGGCGTTACCATATCGGTGGAAACAAATGCAGAGGGCAACCTTGTCATCAACGAGACCCTTGGCGGACAGGTAATTGGTAACTCAAAACGTTGCCTTGATGAAAATTTTATACTAAGGAGGAATGAATTAAGTAATTATGAAAAAAATATATATATTCTTAGGTGGTCTAACTTCAAGATAAAAGTTTTGATCTATTTACATTTGAATTATTTTATTAAAAATATAATAAAAGCTCACAAAATTAAAGTCTCAAATGATGAATAAAAAATTGCGAGACTTTTCTCTCTGGAGCACTTACGAATTTTCCAATTGTAAAACTCATAACTTCAGCACCTTGAATACGGTGTTAGGACTGTTATTATGATTTTTTCATCTTCATCAATGAGAATCTCCTGTTTTTGAGCTCTCCCAACGACTGAACAAGGGCTAGCTTATTTTGCTTGCTATTTGACAACTTGAAAACTTAATTTAATATTCTATAAAATTGAATTAATTATCTTAATGTGCATAAGAATGATTTGGATTTTTAATTTCATCTTTTCTTTTCTTTTATTCCTTAAAAAAAATTAAAAAAAAAAGGTTGTGGGGCAGTTTGAGGAAGCAGATGTGCCCAAGCGGGGAATGATTGGTGATGAACTGAGATCAACGGTGGATGAAGGTGCTCCTCCTGCCTCAGCGCAAGCTCCTCATGTTAGAGCAACCGAAGACTATGATTTCATAAGCAACAAAGGCGTTGCAGCTGCAGATGATACTACTCTTAATCCACGGCTTTCTGGCAACCAAGATGAGAATACACTGTCCAATGTTTCAACGGTACGTAACGTTGTTCTGCATGTACAAATATTGCTTTCAATTTGTTTCGTGCATTAACATGCATTAATTCCCTGCATGTATATACATAAATGTTGGAATTAATTAATATTCAGATTGTGATCTGTTAGGTTGAAAGCTATTGTCTATTGATTAATTTGGTTACGATTGCATGCAATATAGCAGGACAATCGGGTGACACGTGAAAATCCCAATGTTATAAGTAGCGTACCTGGTGGAATGGGAGCATCCATGGCGACCGCAGATCAGAGGACGAAGAAAAATAAATGAACTCACTCCTAAGTTTGAGTTGGAAATGTTTGTGTACTGTGTAAATTAGGTTGTTTTTTATCATCGTTTTATTAACAGCAATATTATCAGTTGTACCTTTTTTTACCCCTTCTGTTTAGGAAGTACATGAAGTACGAGGATTTCATCTCTCGGCGGTTTACGGGTTTCGTTCATGCCTAATGGATATATTATGATCTGATCCATTGAAATCGATAATTAATTATATTTTTCAATTTCGGTACTGTAAATAACTAAATATATTATTATCATATATGCTTTTATTACCATACACTTAATATATTATCGCCTTTTCTTTTCAAAGACTGTAGACTCAAATAATTTATTTTTGTCATTAAGGACAAAACGACCCAAACTAATGGTTATGGATGATTTTAAATACTTTTCTGGAATTAAAAGCTTTCAAATATGATTAGCACATAAGCATGTTTGGTAACAATTTTTTTAAATTTTATTTTACAAAATTATTTTTTGCTTGCGAGAATAGTGTATCTATCTTTTTCAGATGCTTTTACTGAGTGAGTCTTGTGCCGCTAGCTATATTTTTAAAAGTTGTTTTGAATTTTTTTTTGGGTAAATTGGAATTTTTTTTTGGTTGGAGAAAAGTTTTTAATCATTAACAGTTTTGAAGGCAAACTAATCTAGCTACACGATGTGGCTCCCCTCCTAAAGCGGTCACCGACATAGGAACAGGGCGAATATGTGAAAAGCTGAAGGCCCATAGCTCGTTTTTGTCAGAACGCCCGTAGCTTGTTTTGTGGCTTCAGCCCATTTTTGATTTAAGAATTAAGAAATAGGCCTTTAGTTTATTTTAGCTAGCTGTTGTATTTTTTTACTAGTGCATAATCCACTTTTTTTAATTTAGCATAATTTTTTTAAAAAAATTCAAATAGATGAATAGTATAATTTTGAATAATTAATTTTTATTATATAATCATTTTTTATTTTTGAAAATTTATAAAGTATTGAAAATTATTGGATAATTTTGAACGTAGTGGTGAAAGTTACTAAGTTAAAGGTGTTTTACAATTTTTTTTTATTTGTATTTAGTTGATTTTGTGTATGGTAAAATTGGAAAAATAATTTGGACACTAAATGAAGACAATCCGCTTTATTAATAGTACAGATTTTTTATTTTAGTGAGTTTTTTTTAAATTTTTAATTTTCTGGTTTACGTGAAAAAAAAAATTGGCTAGAAGAGGCAGGACGTACCTGTAGCAGCATTATACCGCCAAAACGAAACTGGGCAAACTTCGGTGGACAAAGAACAGAGAATTAATGTCAAGGTAGTTCACCCAAAAAAAAAAAGTGTTATGTTAAGGAAGTTTTTTCCAGAAAGTTTTCCCAGATATCCATTTATCAAATATAGTGGGTTGTAATTAAAAATTTTAAATAGTCGTGACAACTCACAAATCCATGCAAAGACACCCTGTATCTACATAGTTTCATTCAGCAAAATGTAGGATCGATGTCTTTTGGTATCTTGATAATTTTTATTTACCAAATCCAAATCTTAACAGACCATTTTGTTCTTAAAGCCATAGCGCAGCCTATATATCGAACTATCGTTAACACTTAAGCAAGTACAAGCTTGCTTGATGTTGAGGCTGCAAAACCCTGGTAGTAGCACTTAAAAATTCTCCATTACCAGCCAAACACTGTCGGTTTTTGCTTCAATAGAAAATATACAATTGATTGGTGCATGCCAGTGGCCCAGCTCCCATATAAACTACAATGGATGCATATGCTATATGTACAGCTCATTCACACGTATATGATCTGATACTAGCTAAGAAATTAATCAAATTATGCCCCAGCCCCAGCCCCAGCCCCAGCCCTCGCTCTCTTTCTGAATTGGGATTTGGCAGATCACTCAGCGCTAGCTGTATGCTGCTTTTCCTCACGCTTACCTAGTGTGACTGTTGAAGACCCATGTCAGGTAGGAGCAATAATTTTAGTGGCCAATTTGGGGTTTAATATTTGTCTGTCATCATATTGTATGCTTAGTCAACTCTTTTCAGAACAGAACCCACGAGGGCCAGAGTTAGAAACGAAACGAAAGAGAAAAACCTTGGGTGAGAGAATACTATCGTGCTGAATTAAATTCCGGAAATCTCTTAAGAAAAGAGTTACAATTAATTAAGACAAAGATGAACAATAATCTTAGGTACTATGTATGATCAGATGGCAAACAATGACGGCGCACGCATGATCAAATGCAAGTTTACATTACAATAATTAGAATCCAAACCTATCATAGTTAATTAAGAGAGAGAGAGAGAGACTAGTACCATATCATATAGTACTATCCTATTTTGTCTTTAATTAGTATTGTAATAATTATAAGATGAGTTGGTATTCATGCTGATAATTATTGGTTGATTGAAACTGGTTATGTATTGTTTTCTGTTGAATGCGATTCGCTTGGCAACGAGGTGCTTCAAAAATTTACATTTGGAATATTTCATTGATCATCTTAGCTGATATTGCATTCGTATAATAGTTTTCGTTTAGTTTTAGAGATAAAAAAAAAAAAAAACAAATCACATCACAAATACAGAAGTTATTTATTTTTTCCGTTTCAATTTATCTATCAATTTGGATAGTTTGATATATTTTTAAATCAATATATTTGGATACAATTGTATTAAGAAAGACACTTCCTTCTTATCTTCTTTAACTGGTGTCCTTTTTTCTATAACAGAGAAAACCATATTTCTTTCCTAACTGCAACAACACGTGCTAGATATATTGTTTTGGTAGTTGGTGTGCGATTAAGCGCACACGTGAAAAATCCTTCTCCCCAGATGTTAATTGGATGAAACATAGATGAAAATCTTTGTTATGTGATGTATATTTTTGACGAGTGATCTTATTTGAACATCATAATTTAACACCGAATATAACAATTTATTTATATAAATATACAATATATCTATCTTAATACATGTGTATTTAATTTGATACTCATCCTCATTCATATAAGTATACTATATTTATATGATGTTGATATAGTATGAATTTTGAATTTTTTTTTTCTAAAAAAGGCCTTTCCTCATGAAATTTTTCATAGCAGCTAAGCAGAAAACTCAATACTTAAAAAAAAATGCCATTTATCAACTGGTCAAGTGATATTATGTCCATTTGATTTAGATTTTATGAGAAGTATTTTTTTAAAAGTAGAATCAGAAATAAAAACAAAAAATTATTTTGTATTTGAATGTAATTATAGAAGTATATTTTATTAAAATTAGAAGTTATTAAATTATTTCGATGTGATAAATATAAAAATACTTTTTAGTGTAAAAATTACAATTTAATAGTTAGAAAGTGATGTTTTCAAAAAAAAATTTAAAGATAGAATGGTAAAATAGTTTTAAAAAGTAGTGGGTTCAAAATTAGATACCTTTTTCTCTCTCTTCTATTGCTTCTATTTTTGAGAGAAACAATTTTTTATTTGCCTCTCAAAAGAACACAAATAAATAACACTAAAAATGCCTTTTTTTTTCAACTTTTTTTGAAAAAATGTAATTCTCTCTCTTGCATAAACACGTCCAAATGCACCCTATATCTCTTGCAGTATAATTTTCAGAGAAAAAAAAATTCCGATATAAAGACTCACTAGTTTTTGTGCAAATGTTTTACAAATCTTTTGCCTGAAAGAGTTATTTAATTGTTTTATTGGGGAAAAATAAACACAATAAGAAAAGAAAACTCGCACAAATTTGTTATGTCCTCTTTAATCCTCGAGTCTCTACTGGCTGTTCTGGAGACAGTATTACCTTCTCCATACCATACTCCTAGTTTATTGAAAACGTAACCCACCAAATAAGTGTATCAAAAAATAAACAAGTCCGGCATGGAACACATATGAAACTAGTTTCCTGCACGAAATGAAATGATGTTATTAATTAAGAATGCTAGCTAACTTCGAGCTATAGAATTAAAGTTTTCACTGTTTAACCGGGGGAAAAAAAAAATTCACTGGGTGGCATACTGGCATGAAATATGAATTGATGATTATGGTTACCAGAAGGAATGGGACGAGATCTTGGACTCAAATTGAAGCAAAATGTTTCGTCCGTTAACTTAATACCAAGCAAAACACCCCTACCACGTGCTTGCTGCGAAGCTTGTTATAACTATAAGGTTAGTTGGACCATCCTTTTGTCATCCACCCGGGCCATTCCTTCTTTAAATTCCCCTCGTACGTACTGAATACTGATCTATCCCTCCATCCCTTAAGGCTAAAGCCTCGGATTAAGAACAATTTACCTTCAAACTTCACAGTTGTGTAATATATATATATATACACACACACACACACACACACACACACACACACACACACACTTACCTCCCCCAAAATTTGGTGAAATTTACTGTAACTCCTCTCAATTTAAGAAAGGTCAGTATAGCTTGAACAAATACAAGGGAGTTATGATAAATTTTATCAAATCTTAAGAGAGATCAATATAATTTATCCTATTTTAAAATTTCTTGTGTTGTTTCTTTGCATGTAGTAGTATATACGGCTGTATTTGTTTTAATTTTAAAAAGAAATGATTTTGAAACTTAAATTTTATATATAGCTGAAAAAATTAAAAATTAATTTTTTTTTCAAAAAATTACTCCTTTTAACTTCTACAAAAAAATTAAAAATAATTTTTTTTAAGAATCTGATTATTTTTAAAAAATTATCTAAATATATAAAAAAAATTTTAAATAAAAAACTTAATTTTGTTTAAATAATCCGAAATAAACACACTTGGTATATCTTGTCAAAATTGAAATATGTTTAAGAGAATTCTTTTATATGAAATAATAGGAAAATGATTAATAATCCAAATAACAACTCGGACTTTTGTGCACGAAACAGTGTTATAACCCATGCACAGTTGCTCATTTATCTCTCTGCTGTTTTGTTTCGCCACTGAATTTTATTTCATTCCCAATAAATTTGTGACACCTGTATTCATCACGTTCTCGTAGAAAAATTTTTGAGTCAAAAAGCAGTAAAAAGAAAAACATTAGAATCTCTTTCTTGATTAGTAGATGTCGTTGTGGGCAAGCTGACCAGACAAGGGCTCTATAGTCAACAAACTTATTGCCCTGCATGCTATTAGAAGCCACATGCCAAATTGAAGAGCGTTTCGTTGGTTTCTCTTTTATGTAGCTTCCTTGAAGAGTAAATCTTATTTGATGATAGCCATATTCCTCCAAAAGAACAAAACAGTAGTGTATTAGAGGTTAGCTCTTTGGCATTTTCTTTTGCTTGTGATTAAGCACGGTGGTGTCCTTCAGTGGGTTTTGCTGTTTCCGATCCAGTTAACAGTGGTACGCACATTAATAATGGGATATCGAAGTAGGGGTCGGTTTTTTGTGTTACGGAAATTGCAGGAAAATGCAGATCAGCTGGCCAATAGGAGCCAAGACATATGATGATCATGTAGGAACATGGACAAGACATAAAATAAAAGGGTTGCTACCATCCTCTTAATCATTTTTCACAATAACTATACTTCTATTTTATTTTATTTCTTTCAAAACACCAAACTGTATACAATAAAATAACCTAGATAATGATGATTATGATATGACGTAAGTATGTGCTTAAACTTATATGCATGCGGCATGCCTTCTCTCTTCTATGCCCTCGTACAGGAAAATGAAAATTTAGGACAAGTCCTCATTGTGATGTCTTGCATGAACACTCAATAATAGCCGTCTGATATATCACTTTCCTGTGTGATGATTTCAAAATGAAGTGAAGTAGCTATGAGTACGGTAGTTCCCTATATAATTGTCTCGTACTATTTGGAATCCCTTTTTTTTTCAAACGTTTTTTCTCTATTATTTTCATGTGGGTATTTGGTTGTATATATAGATATATATATATATATATATATGTATATATATATATAGAGAGAGAGAGAGAGAGAGAGAGAGAGAGAGATGGGGGGGGGGGATAAAATCAAAGAAGAAATTTATTATGAGAATAAAAAAAATAACTCTAAATTATATGATGATCAAGATTATAGAACTATATAATCACATATAAATAGTTAAGATTAAAAATTATTTAAATATTATATAATTATTTTAAAAAAAATTATATATTTTTATATTTTAATTTTAATTATTTATGTAAGATTTAATTATTAAAATTTATTTATTTCACTCTTAGAGTTAATTACTCCTCTCACTGATCTCTCTCTCTCTCTCTCTCTCTCTCTCACGCGCGCACACACACACACAATGACACTTGAAGCCAAATTGCATTGCTTTATGCTTCGGTTTTGTTTGATACCCCTTAACCGTTCCCCATGTGCTACTTGCTTTCGCCTCAAACAAAATATGTTCAAACCCAAAGGGCTTGACTATGTTAACTTTACGCGCTCGTAGTAAAGAATTTCTTCGAGTTCTAATATCATTTCTTAGATAAAAAGAATTTTTTTTTAAAAAAAAGCTATGACAAAGATAAAAAGTATTGTGAGTCTAGCATATGAAATGAGCTTCATATAGTGTATTCATATTCTAACAATGCTAAACAATCACTCAATGTGCATTATTTAATTTTTTATTATTTGATTGTAATTGATTTCGTATTAACTAAACATAATTAGTTTTGGAAAAAATTATACTTTATCCCCTAAATTATAAATCATATGTACTTTAATTCCTAAACTTTAAAAATATATAAATTGATCTTCTAAACTTTTCTAAATATACAAATTAATCTTTATATTAATTTTTTTATCAGTTATTAATAAAAATATCGCATATTCAATAAAATTTAAAGTATCAATTATATATTTAGAAAAGTTTAATAAATTGATCCACATATAACTCAAAATTTAGAGAATATAATATATTTATTTTGAATAAAATATATATTTACAAAAATTTAAGAGGTTAATCTGCATATTTTTAAAATTTAAAAATTAAAATATACATAACTATAATTTAGGGGATAAAATATAATTTTTCCATAACTTTATTATATAAGTCAATGCAAGGCACATATTTAAAAGTTGTGAAAAATCTCGCATAAAAGAAAAGTAGTGGAATGTCTAAAGTTTTGTTCACACACTTTCAAACAATTAAAACATAAAAGCCACTTAATGTGACTTTGTGATTGATATCAAACAATTATTTTGAAGTGGTTTTTTCCCCACCACTTTCCGATAAAGAATAGGGCAAAATCTGGTTGGAGCGTGCCGATACGCGCCTTAAGATGAAAGGAAGAGTTGATTGAAGAAACAGGGTCCAGTTTAAAACTACAGTGTTTTACGGCTGTCGCGTCACCGTTGAACACAATATCCATATCGTACGAACCCAAAAACCACCGAATCCTCCTCTTCTTTTTCTTTCTTTCCTTCAACCTTTTTCTGCCAAGAAAAAAGATAAAGAAAGGTTTTATCCTTGTTGTTTTCCGATCTTTTTATATTCTTTACTCTTCAGTGTTGGCAAATCATATCAAGTACTATATATATATAACCACAAACCAGAGAGCGTCCTTCAATTCCCTTATATTTTCGTAGACAAACTATGCCAAGCACGCTAGGAACAGGAACAAGAAGAAGGAGAAACAACCTCATACACCTCGACCTATGCTTGTCAAATATCATACACCCTTTCATTCATGAATCTCCTCCTAGGAGGCCCACATCCACTTCCTCATCCCTCCATCATGATCACCACATCATCAATCACAACCGTCCATCAGCCTCCACAGCCACAACCACAACCTCAATGATCAAGAACTTCAACACTCTCTACGACCACACCACCGAACCCGAACCAGAACCCGAACCCGCCGACTTCGCCACCGCCTTCGCCTCCCAGCGCTTCTTCTTCTCCTCCCCCGGCCACTCCAACTCCATCGTCGAATCCACCCCACCCTCCTCCTTCTCCTCTTCATCATCATCACCATCACTATCCTCGTCTCTAACCGCCACCGCGCCGCCGCCAACTGAATCTTCAGCCGCCGCCTCCGACGACGACAACAACAACAACGAAAGTAAAGCGGTCTTGTTCGAGGGGAGCGTGGCGGTGCCGACGTACTCGCCGGACCCTTACTTGGAATTCCGGCGGTCGATGCAGGAGATGGTGGAGGCGCGTCCGGAGCTGATGGTGGACATAAAGTCCAACTGGCACGTGTTGCACGAGCTTCTCCTATGCTACCTCGCGCTCAACCCCAAGACCACACACAAGTTCATTTTTGGTGCCTTTGCTGATCTTCTTGTTACTCTCATGGCTTTATCTTCTTCTTGTTCTTGTTCTTCGTCGCCGTCGTTGCCGCCGGAGAATCCCGATCCGGACGAGGTGGCGAGCGGTGACGGTGGATGTTAGAATGTTAGTAGATGATATTGTGATGAGAAGGGTTACGCAATTGCATATGTAAGTTGAGAACGTAACACGTGGGTGCCAGATAATGATTGTCTCGTTAATTAATGCGCTGCTTCACCATTCACATTATTTAATTCTATTTATTTTGTAGTAGTAAGTACTCCGAAGTGACATCTTTGATTTTATTTTATTTTTTTATTGCTGTTATTTTTGTGGGTGCGACAGTGGGGCCTGAACCCAGTGTTGGTCCCCATAGGCAATTAGCCATTCATTCGGTGTCTTCTGCTCCTCCTTTATCGCTATCCTCCTTATCATTCATTTCTATTTTTCCCCTTTATAATTCTTGTTTTATTTGGGAATTTGGGATATATATATATATATATGTGTGTGTGTGTGTGTGTGTGTGTGTGTGTGTGTGTGTATCATGGGATACTTAAGTTGTATTTCTCACCATTTTATGGCTTGTGACCGCTTTACTACACTGGTTTTTGTTTGGGGATCGAGAAATAAGTGTCTTGTAGAAGTTAAATTTAGCTAAAAACTGCTTATCAAAGAAGTAATTAAAACAATTTCTAATCATCTAAAAGAAAGAACTAAAAATGGTCTCTGTTCTGCCGGTTGCAGAAGAGTACAAGACTAGTTTTTGTTCTGTCCTGTGACTTGAATCATGATAATCATTCAAGCTGCACCGTCTCCGATTGCTGCCATTGCCACTATATTTGTGCCTTATATATACCAAATCCCAGTCAGGTTTCGTCAGGATTCTACCCGGACGTTTAAAAGACTTAATTTGAATTTGCAAGTGGCAATTAATTCTGCCACAGCCCGTGGTTTCTTGCTAGATCTTGACTCATTAATATTATTTAACTCTCCACAGCCTTCATTATATTATACAACGTGTCATATTCTGCTGTTGTGTATAAGAACTGTTGATTATATTATTGGGAGGATTTGATGTAACTAATTACTGTTGTTGGACAGTGAAAATTGTGACGAGTCCATATCAATAAACAAGGACTAGTTCAATCGGTTAATGGCCTTTCGATTTGTCCAGAATCGATGCATCGATCCAGACAGTGAATAGCTCAGAAAGTGCCAAATGAAAGATAAGTAAAATAAGAATTTGGTGAACACAGAGAATCAGGGAATCACAATTTTGGTTCCCTCTTCTCTGGATTCTTTAATTTTCAATGAAATGATAAGCCGTGCAGAAGATTCAGTGAATTTTATGGCCCTTTATTTTCCATGCCCCTAAAGATTCACTCTTGGATTTGAGCTGGGTGCAACTGTAGCTGCTGCATTACCAGTGTAGCCAGTGGCACAGAGCAAGAAATTTTCACTGAAGACAAAGTTTATAATATTTTTCTAATGGAAACATATGGTAAGGACTCCAGTCTCCGGTGAAGATCCAGATAATAATAACCCTATCGGTGGAGGAAGAACGGTCTAGTTTTACTGGCTAGCATATGCTAACTAGTTCTCGTCAGAGTATTGAACCAATAACAAAAAAATTGGTGAAACGTTGATATCTGACCCGTAGTTTGGACATACTCCCAACGTGTGGTTTGTACATACTCCTAATGTGTGGATTTTGGTGATTCAATTTTGAAGGTCTTGCTTCACAATTATGATTTATATTTAGTTGTGATTAACTTCCACTGTAATGCATTTTATCCTATTATTTAATCATACATAATCAAAGAATTAAAAATTAATATTGATAATAGTTGTTTTGTATGTGAAATTTTTCGATGGTTTTAAAACCCATGGATAATAATAATATTAAAGTTTTACTTATAGAAGAATATTATGAAATAATATACGTATGCAGAGAAAACGGATCCGTGCTTGCACGAACGGCATGTGAGCAATATATATAGACGCCATATAAACGATTTCCATTTGCTGTGAACTTCCGCCAACCAACCCACAAAATTTGCAACGGCTACAAACATTTAGTTGAACTTTTATGCATATGTGGCTTCATCATGGATGCAGCTAGAAGCCATAGGGTATAAGCATCAGAGCATAACAATAAGATTTTCCCATTACTCGTCATAAAACAAGCCAGAAGCTTGGAAGGCACATCCGTCACTATTTTCCTAATAAGGAATCTCTTATTATCAGCATTTAACAGCTGCATCTTTCTTAGGTAGCAAACACCCAAAGCCACAAACAATTTTCGATGGTTGATAATGATTTATGGCGAAGCAAAATTTATGCTCCATACTCGTGCCAAAAAAAATCTGATCCTAGCCTGCCTGGACAACAGGATAGTTCATAACAATAACGATAGACTACGGTATTTGTATAAAACTAAAAATAACGTTCGTTAGTTAACCATATTCTTATTCAAGTTTACGTGTAAGTTTGGATATTCCTGTAAGAAAAAGTGATATTAAAATGGAAGTAGATTTCATTTATAAATTAAAATGAATGAAAATTTATCAAAATAATTTATTATTTTAAAATAATAACATTTTTGAATTAAAAAAGGAGAAAATCATTAAAGAGGAGTTACAAATGTACGCAAAATAAGAGATGCTCCAAAAAATTTGTTTCTTACCCACTATTAAAATTGTCAATAACCACGTTTATTAACGTGGCTAAACGATTCACAAGTATTTTATTGGCAGTAATATAACAAGAGTTTAATGAAGAGGTGGTAATAGATTCAGTGGTAGCGTGGAGATGAAGTACTCTGCACTGCATTTACTAGTGCAGTGAGTGGTCCGCATATGAACTCAATAGAATATACTTTCTCACTCCTAAGCCCGAAATTTTCATTTCCATTGCGGCGTTACTAGTGATCGCTTTAGCAATTATGAAAATCGATTGTAAGTCTTAGCGTTTATCACTAAAGGAAATGACCAATTTACAAGTGTTATATACTATATTAAAAGCAAAAAGCAATACTGAGTCGTTTAGCTGCCCAAACCATTTTCATTAAAGATCGTTTATAGAATTAAAACTAGAAAACCAGGAGAAATTTGATCTCAAAGAATGCTATATATTCATTGAGTTCTATTATTTGAGATAATATTGAGATATCACCTATACTCAATTAATTTGAAAGAAAAAATATTCTCATATATATATAAGATTTAATTTAAATACGTTATAAGTGTAAAAAACTTTTACACAGAAATTTAATTATATATTGTTATATCAGCAAAAATCTTTGATATAATCATCTATTACTTAAATGAGCATGCAAATGAAAAATTTTGATTGGATGATAGTATAAAAAAATTTTACATTATATATATATATCGGATAAACATTTTCCATATTTAATATATCAACGATGCTATATAACTAAAATATTTTAGCCAAAATTTTTTGTAGAATACGCGGTAGTAGTTAGATTAAATATAATAGTAACATCTACTAATTTATCTAAAAATTACTAATAATATCACATCATTTTAGCACATAATTTCTAATAAAAATTTTGATTATCTAATATTTTTCTTAATATATACATGAAGGGAAACTATGCTAATACTCTCTCTCTCTGATTTGCACAGAGGTAAACGAGAAAATCATTTTGACGGCGAAGATGCAGGGGCCGTGCTAGATTCAACCACAGGTTCATTCTTATGTAAGTTGTATATCCCTCTGCCTATTTCACAAGAAACAAAAATTATTGATGATATGAATATATGAAACTTGATGTTCTATTGATTAAAAAAGAATGTGGATTGGAAACCAATGACCTTAGAAGAGCAGACAATTATTGCAAACAAGATGGTAGATTTCAAGAAGAACGACAGAGCTTGTGAAGACGAACAACAGTAATTAAGAAGAGACAATGTCAATTGCAAAATTAAAGATGGAATGTATAGTTTAAAATGTTCCTAGAAAAGTTAGAAAGCATGCTTACGCTTTTTGTGGCTTGAGTGAAGACGATCCCAGAGCTTCTTCAATGGGCAGAAGAGGGACTGAAGCCATCCCATTTGGTGATGTACAAATTTTGGTTCATAGTTGGGGAAAGATTGGAAGAAAATGAGACCGGTTTAAACAAGGGGGTTGTTTGGGTTCAGTGACTTGACTAGTATTGCTTCTCATGTAAGTGCAATCATGCAAGAAAAACATGCACTTAGTGCTATGTCTTTGTCTCACACTTTCTCTCTTATGAGAGGAACTAAACCCACGCGTGTTGAAAGTACAAAGTAACCCTTTTCCGGAATATTCGTACAAACTTTTTTTTGAAGCTAAAGGTTGTTTACTATTTTCCACTATTTTATACCTACTTGATTTCTACTCATTTAATTTGGTGGGTTTTCTTTGAGTGATAACTATACTGGTCAATTGAGAATTGTATATCTTCTAGATGATCCTATTATGTACAATAAACAACATGAATTCGATTGCCTAATGGAAAATTAATTATGCCTCCAAATCCATGCACTCAAATCCCACAAAACCCTTGAAATGATCTTCATCCATCCCCCTTCTATATATGCATATGAGATCAAGCACAATACGTAAATGGTTTTGAGTGATCGAATAACCAACCAAGAAAATAGGCATTGAACAAAAGAATTAGAAAAATGCAATAGATGATCAAAATCTTTTAAATTAATCAGATGCAAAGATACAAATTAATACTTGGGCGTCTCAGTGAAGACTTACACAAATCCACTAAGGTCTACATGCATCATAGCTTGTCTGATATGCCTTGGTTTGAAGTAACTGTACCCTCATCAACAGCACCACTAGCACTAGGGGCATAGTTAAGATCCAGATCAAGTGCAGTGTTTGGGCCACGCGTCAATGGAGAATTGCTTGGTGCAGTTTGATCAACTTCCGAAGACGCCTGAAAAGACTTCTTCACCAACATTAGGAGTGTCAAGAGGAACACGTTCTGCCCCCCGTTGCAAGCAGAATTCTCAGCACCTTCAGTGCTAATTGGAGGCATAGTGAGACCTTGCCTTTTCTCTTGAACACGTATGCCACTAATAGAGTTCAGATATTCAAGTGTGTATGTTACAACTTTGTTAGCACATTCAAGGTCTTTGTCATTAATTTCCTCATCTAGTTCCAGATTATTCCGATTTTCCTCACCAGCCATCTTGCTGATAACACCATCATGTTCATCATTCATTATTGAGCCAGTGGGAAGCTTGGAACTAGCTTCATCATAGGCATTTGAGGGAATGACCTCATGATCAGAAGTGTTCGAATGATGACATTCAGATGCACTGTGGTTAGTAATGTAATCTTCTTGATTCGGTGCTCCATCAACAGGAACAGAACTTGATCCAAGAAACAAGACTTCATCATTCACTATTGAGACCATGGGAAGCTTGGAACCAGCTTCATCATAGGCATTTGAGGGAATGGCCTCATGATCAGAGATGTTCAAATGATGACATTCAGATGTATTGTGGTTAGTAATGTCATCTTCTTGATTCGGTGCTCCATCAACAAGAATAGAACTAGATCTAGGAAACAGGACTTCATCATCCATTATTGAGCCAACGGGAAGCTTGGAACCGGCTTCATCACCGGCATTTAAGGGAATGGCCTCATGATCGGAAATATTCAAATGATAACATTCAGATGCACTATGGTTGGGAACGTCATCTTCTTGATTCGGTGCATCATCAACAAGAACAAAACTAGATCCAGGAAACAGGACTTCATCATGATTCGCATTTGGGGCAAGGCTACCCTTTGAAATGTTCCCACCAGATACATTCCCCTCACTAGAATTATTTGGTTCCTTCGCCACCTTTTGCTGGTTCATCCCAAGATTTGGAACTAAAAAAATTACAAATAAGTTCAGATATTCAGAGAAATTAAGAAAAAAATGATAGAATGGGCTTGTATGCATGTGTATCCAGGCATACACAACCACTTAAAAGGACACCATCTGGTGTCTACCAAAATGTATATATACCTTCTGCAGAAATCGGATCATCATGTTCTCTAACAGAAGAATCATCGTTTCGTATCTTTTTCTTCAACATAATTGCATTAGAGAATAAAAACAACTTCATGTTCCGTATAGTATTCTTTGTCTCCAAGTCAATGGGCTCAAACCCAAAGGCAGAAGTCCAAGTTGTTGTGAGTTGTGGGACAGATGGTATGACCAACAACTCAACACCTAAACTGCTTAGTGCCTAGTACATGGTAATAGTAACAGAAACACAAGTTTTGGAGTTAGTAAAATGAATAATTGTACATGCAGCAGATACATGAAACTGATCAAAGATATAAATATTTTTAGCCTTAATTATGAACTCACAGTTTCAATGGTTGTCAGAAACCGGCGACACATTCCTTGTCGCCTGTACACACGGCGAGTCGCAATAAATGGCATTTCTGCTACTTTGTTTTCATGGACCCTGTTTGAACAATTAATGGAACTTAATGTTGGGTATCATGGTTATGGAAACAATATAACACAACAAAAATAGAGATGAAAAAATTGAATCTGATATAAAATATTTAACATGGAAAATCCCTATGAGAGAAAAATCACGGGCAAAATAAAGAAGGCTTTCACTATGTGAAAATAAAAATTACTTCTCTCTAAAATATAAAGAAAGAACAATAACATACTCTCTCTTATATTAGGATAATACTATTCTCATTATAGGAAATTCTCCAAAGACATTGATATTCAATTGAAATGAATTGCTCTAAAATGGGATGCTAGAACTCCACCAAGAGATCCTCTATTTATATATGAGAGCTCCTTTTCTTATGCTACTTCATTGACCAAGAGGGTGGAAAAATCTCTTCCATAATTCTGACACAGACACAGTAGATTGAGAAACAAAATTCAACACATCCTTGCAAGCATTTAAGCATCGAAAGCATTGCAAGAATTGGTTGAAGTATTTTTCTCCTCTCTGCGTAAACAACTTCCCGCCAAAAGCATCTTCAATTAATATTGTTGACTTTTCAATGCCACAAAAGTGGCTTTATACTTGTGCATGTTCACAATCTTCCATTTAAAATCACTTTTGTGAGCTTTTAAAAACTTTCTCATCTTGCCAATTTCATGCTGCTTACGTTTCTGCTAGGTCATAGGAGGATCTACATCATTTAAACTTGTTAGAGTTGATCAGCTTTGCCATGACATCTGCTAGGTTATCTTTCGTGTGAATCTTCTACATATCCATCTTTCCTTTTTCTACTACTTTTTGAACAAAATGATATTGAACACTTATGTGCTTTGTTCTGGAATGAAAGGCTAGATTCCTTGCAATGTGGAAGACACTCTGATTGTCATAATACATAGTAATTGTCTTCTATTTGTGCCCGAGTTTCTCCATTAACCTTTGAATCCAAGTTGCTTTCTTACAAGCTTGTGTGGCTACCATATATTCAGCTTCTGTAGTAGATAGCGCTACAAAATTCTATGATTTGGATAACTAGCTCACAGCTCCACCTGCAAGTGTGAACACATAGCCTATAGTAAATTTCCTTTTATCAAGATCACTTGCAAAATTTAAATCGACATATCTTTTGACAATGAACTTTGATCCTCCAAAACATAATGTAGCACTTGAGGTTCCTATAATGTATCTTAGGATTCTCTTGACAAAATTCCAATACTCTTGACCTAGATCTACCATAAACTGACTGACCAATCCAATTATTTGTGCAATATCTGGCCTTGTACAAATCATGGCATACATTAGACTTCCCACTGCTGATACATATGGTACTTGAGACATTTCCATCCTCATTACTTCATTGCCAAGACATATTCCTCAGGATGATTTGTAATTTACAAGAAGTGGGGTAGAAATTGGCTTACAAACCTACATATTGAAGCACCGCAAGATTTTCCTCAAGTAATTCTTTTGAGAAAGCCAAATCTTCCAGTTCTTTCTATCTCAATGAATTTGCATCCCTAAAATCTTGTTTGAGGGTCCCAGGTTCTTCATATCAAACTCCCTAGTCAATTGTGCCTTCAATTCTTGGATTTGATCTTTGTTGAGGCGTATCACCAACATGTCATCTTTGCACAATAGCAAAATGATGATATCATTATCAGTAGTATGTACAATGGTCTGAACTCAGTCTATTATATCCAAGACAAATTATGAAGGAATCAAATCTCTTGTACCAACACTTTGGCGTCTGCTTTAGACCATATAGAGATTTAGTTAACCTGCAAACCAAATTTTTTTTCCTTGTTCCTCAAAGCCTTTTGGTTAGAGTACGTATGTCTCATCTTCAAGTTTTCCGTGAAGAAAAGCAGTTTTCACATCTAGCTGCTTTAGATGTAAGTTAAACGCAGCACATATAGTTAGCACAATTATAATAGTGGTAAGCAGACAATTAGAGAAAATATCTTATTAAAATTAGTGCTTTCTTTTTTAGTGTATTCTTTTACTAACAATCTTGCACAATATCATTCTACTTGATCATTGCCATCTCGTTTGATCTTATACACCCATTTGTTTCCAATGGCTTTTGGATCTTTTGGAAGTTCAACAAGTTTCCATGTTTGGTTCCTATACAAGGTTTCCATTTTTTCTTGCATTGCTGTCATCCACAAAGAAGTTGGACTATTTAAAGCCTCCTAATAGGTTGATGGCTCGCCCTCTTTTATTAGAAGACAATATGCATTGTGGCTTGCCATAATATAGTCTAAGTGCCATGATGGTGGTCTTGTCTGGTGTGTTGATCACCAGACTTCTGTATCGTTGGCCTCATTTAATACTTGTTCATCATACATTGGTTCTGCTTCAGAAGAATCATTTCATGATTTCTCATCTATCTAAACAATGGGAATCTCCTTAATAGAGTTGTCATTTTTTTATTCTCCATGTAATTAATTTTTTGCAAATATCACATCTCTGTTGATAATAACCTTGTGGGCAGTGGGATCCCATAGGCGATACCCCTTAACACTATCAAGATAACCCAAAAATATTTCCTGGAATTTGGTCCAACTTTGTTCCTTCTTGAGAGTTGAACATCACATATACAGGACATCCAAACAGATGTAAAGAAGAATAATCCGCTGGCTTGCCATTCCATATCGCCATTGGTGTCTTTAAACCAATTGCAGTTGATGATGACCAATTTATCACATAACAGGCAGTTTTAATTGCTTCTGCCTAGAAAGACTTGCTAATCTTCTAGTTCTCAACATAGCTCTTGTTCTTTCTAAGAGAGCCCTGTTCATCCAATTTACTACACCGTTTTGCTGATGTGTATATGCAACTATGAATTGCCTTTGAATGCCATCTTTCTTGCAAAATGCAATAAAATCTCTATCTATACATTCTCCTCCATTATTAGTTCTCAAACACTTGATTCTTTTTCCGAATTCAAGTCTACTCTTGCTTTGAAGTCTCTAAATATTAGAAATACATTTGACTTCTTCTTGATTGGGTACACCCATAATCTCCTGGAATAATTATCAATGAATGATACAAAATATTTTGCTACTCCTAGGGTCATCTTTGGTGACTCCCACACATTAGAATGAATTAAGTCCAGTATGTGCTTACTCCAAGTAGTTAATCTATCAAACTTTAATTTATGCTGTTTACTTGTAACACGATGTTCAAAAAATGATAAGTTAACCAATTTGAGCCTGTGAATGATATTATGTTCCATAAGAATCTTCAAATCACGTTCTGGCATGTGGCTCAATTTGCAATGCCACATCATTGTCATTTCTTCTTGGCTTGTTGATGTAATTGATGCCTCTGCCTTCTACAATATATCTCCCAAAAGTATGTATAGATTTGCAGAAGTCATTTCTACCTTTATTACCACAAAAGTACCTTTAATAACTTTCAAGATTCCACATTTAATATGGGTTTTACACTCGAGATTATCCAGTTGCCCAATAGACAACATGTTCTTCTTCAAGCTCTTCACTTATCTCACTCTTTGAATTGTGTGAATGGAATCATCAAATATCTTTATTTTGACAGTGCAAACACTAGCAATTTCTAAGGCATGGTCATCTCCCATGAACACAGATCCTTCGGAGATAGGTTCCTAAGTGTGAAACTAGTCACAACATGGAGTCATGTGCCAAGTTACTTCTGAATCCATTATCCAAACATCAGTGAGCTGTTTACCACCTTTAAAACCAATTGTTGTTTCACTATACAGGATTTTTCTATCACTAGAGATACTTGCAATACATCTTTGAAAGGTTGTTGCTTCTAGAGCCTTTTCTATATTCTTCTTATTCCAACAATCTTTCTTGAAATGCCCTCTCGTGCCACGATTATGGCATTTAAAGTTCTTCCTTCTTCATGGCTTTGAACTACTTTGACCATGACTCCCACTGGACTCACATTCCATTGATCTTCCTCTTCTCACTGACAATGCCTCTACTTGTTTTGAGCTTTCCGATCTATCTTCCTTACTCTTATGCCTAGACTCTTCTTAAAGAATAGCATCGACGACATCATCAAAGGCTAGATGATTGGCAACATTATTATTTGTGATGTTTGTGACGAGTTGATCATATGAGTTAGGTATACTTCGAAGTAGAAGTTCTGCTCATTCATTCTTTGCTATTGTATAATCTGATGCTATAAGCTAAGAGAATAACGTATTCAGATTGTTAATGTGATCTGTCACTGACATAGATTCATTCATCCGTAGAGAATACAATCTTCTCTTTAAAAATATTCTGTTGTGACATGACTTAACCTCATATAGTTTGACAAGAGCATCCCAAATTTTCTTTGCTGTCTTTTTCTTTACAACACTTGACAATACTAAATCTGCTAATGCTAGATGCAAATTGGCAATAGCATTCTCATCCATCTCCTTCCACTTATCATCAGCTAACCTAGTAGGTCTGCCTTCAATTGCTGGTAAGCATTATCCTTCCTTAGGATTGCCTTTATCTTCAGTTTTCACAGGGAAAAATTATTCTTTTTAAACTTCTTAATCTAAAATTTTGTTGCTATGGTATTTACCAAGATTTGTTTCTCTATTAAACCGATTCTCACTTTTTCACCATGAATAGTACTGTATATGTGAACAATACGGTATATTTATACCGTATATGGAATAAATCCAACACACATTAACAATACTACAAAAGTATACAACTACACATATGGACAATGATCGTGAATAGTAACCCGCAATTTGTATAGTAACCAGTGGCTCTAATACCATTGTTGGATACCAGAGTTATGGAAATAGTATAACACAACCAAAATTGAGCTAAAAAATTGGAACTAACACAAAATATTTAACGTGGAAAACCTCCTAATGATGGGGGAAAAACTATAGGCAAGATAGAGAAAGTTTTCACTATATGGAAATAAAAAATTACAAATTCTCTTTAAAATATAAGAAGAGAATAATAACACCCTCTCTTATAATAGGAGAATACTACTCTCACTATAGGAAACTCTCCAAAGACACTAACACTTAATTGAGATAAATGATCTAAAGTGGGATACTAGAACTCTACCAAGAGGTCCTCTATCTATAGATGAGAGCTCCTCTTCTTATGCTACTTCATTGGCCAAGAGGGTGCAAAAAGTTCTTCCATAATTTTGACACAAACACAGTAGATTGAGAAACAAAATTCAACTTAAGCACCGAGAGCATTGCAAGAATTGATTGGAGTTTGTTTTCTCTTTTCCACGTAAACAACTTCTTGCCACAAACATCTTCAATTAATATTGTTGACTTTTCAATGCCACAAATGTGGCTTTATACGTGTGCACGTTCGCGCTTAACATCAGCATTCACATTACACTCTTTACCATCAGCCAAAAAGAAGCTTCACAACATTCTAGCCAACATGAAACCGGGGGCATAAAGAAAATTCACTATGAAAATATCAATTAGGTAACTTAATAGTTCAAAATAGCATGTTATATATCTAAACATTGAAAGCAAATGCAATAGAATAGTTAGACCAATAGTCCACCACCATGATGTTACTGTTACAATTATATGTTCATTCTAAGCCAATGGTTTTTAATACATGAAGTGCTCTTGATAAAGAGCAAACTCCAATCTTGATATTCTAACAATTAAGGATGTGTTTATTTATAATTTTTTTTGACAAAAAATCACTTTTTTTATTTAAAAAAATCTATTTTCATATATTTGAATAATTTTTAAAAATAATTAGAATATAAAAAAAGTTATTTTCAATTTTTTTGTAAAACCTAAAAAGAGTAGATTTTGAAAAAAAAATTAATTTTTAATTTTTTTAACTATATATAAAATTTAAGTTTCATAATCACTTTTTTTAAAAATCGAAATAAACACACTATAAATAACTAGCAATATAAGAACGAAATAATGACCATGTTGATTATATATAGATGGAAACCCTAACAAGAATGGAAAATATTAAACCAAACCGCTTTAAATTAAATACCAAGGGAAATAAACTAAAAATTGTTTGGTAGCAAGAAAATATGAATTTCCATATCCAATCTTCACTTTGTACATATTCCACTTATTAATCACTTAATTATAAGATTCGTGAAAGCAATGACGAAAAAAAATCCTTGAAAGCATTTATAAGCAAATTTAAAATTTAAATAGACATTTACCTGAGAGATGCAACACAAATGATCTCGTCACCTCTTTCAAGAATTGCAGTAAAGAATCTCTTATAATTCAGGCGATTGAAGTTTGACCTGACCAAGATAATAAAAGCATATATAAATACCACTTTCGACAAATAAATAATGTCTATCCACCCTAATGCAGCAATATGATTCTTAGATGCATGAAATTATGGTACCATAATTTATTTGATTAAATGTGAACATCAAAACTATGAAAACTATTTCAAAAATAACTTTTCCTTCCGATCTTATCCTCATTGTAATGTCGTACAGCGTTCAAACCTCCTTCTTCTCCCCTAAAAAGTGTTGTTTTCTATTCTAAATTCTCTTCTTCCATAGCATCAAGTGAGAAGAATCGAGAATGGAGCATCTATTTTTCATTCTCATTAATAAACACTAACTCAACTGGCCATAACATAATTGAACCTTACTTATATGTATTTATCTTAATTTATCATATCTATTGAACAAATTCCTTTATTTCACAAAATTTACAGAATCTGGTTACAAAAAATTAGTTAACAAGACTCTCCAGTTTAACATATCCCATCATTGTCAGTATTGGTTTTCTGGTTTCCTTTTCCTTCTGAGAGAAAGGGAGGGAATACAAGCATCTTTACTAAACCCATAACATTTAGAAACCTATTCAGATCTTAGAGGTCATATACTTTCAAATGTCTTTTATCAAACAAAATACTACCTTCAAGAAGTAATTGATTAAAGTCAACCATGTCATTAGCCCTAAGAAAATTAGTTAAAGGTTTATAGAAGAGAAAGGTTAAGTGACGTTACCCACAATTGTAGAGAACACTGTGAATCATATTTATCCCGCTTCTATGATCAATTTGTGGCTTGAAGCTTTCTTCCATTATGGACAGTGCAATAGCCACCTTGGACTTGTATTCCACAATATGAGGAGCTTGAAAGCCAACATCTGATCGAGAAATAAAAGTCCAGGAAAATCCATGTCCTATTTCATGTTTGACCCCAATAAGCCTTTGAAGTCTCTCAAACAACTGGGAGGACAAAATAGCAAATTACATTAGTTTGATTATAATGACGAGAAAACATCTTTAGATTGAAATGACCAATTCCATCAATAGTGATACCTTAATCGTAACAAATTTAAAGGGATTCACGATTTAGGGTTATAGTGGTGCTGTAATTCAAGCATAAATATTGATAACTAATATCCAATTCAACGCAAACTATTTGCCAAGTCTACTCGAGTTATAATTAACAGACAGCAAATATATGGGCAGTAAACTATTTACATTGTCATAGTTGATAATTGACCAACATGCACCTTGTGGGGCTAGAATGTACGATATAATGTTCCTCATAATCGAGGTTAAGAAAATCAGACTGAATATCAAATTGGTCGAGGCACTGATTCAAAAGTTTAGAGGTTCAACTGGTTCAATCGAGATATAATAAAATATATATAATTATTTATATATATAAATATATACATATGATTAATTAGAAAACAAAAAATTATATTAAATCATTGATAATAATATAACTAATACAAAATAATATTTATTATGAAACACTTTATCAAATATCTCAAATATAAAATCTATTTACTTTAATATTTACTTATATATTTTTGGGAAATACTCACAGATAGCATAACAACCATTTTCAATTTTTTACTTTTAAATTAATTTAAAAATATATAGCAAACCAAATGGATTAAGGTTCTAAAAGAAACAAGTTTTTGCTTTGACTAAGTTTCTTTTTTTTTCTTCTATTTTTTAAAAAGAAATGACAATGTTTTGACCAAAATATTTAAAAAAAAATGAGCTGGTCAATAGGTTTAACCAGTCTAATTCACACCGGTTCGTCGGTTTTGATCGATTCTAGCCGGTTCTTTATCAATTTTTGAAGCTACTGGTTTAATGAGGATGACTGTACTGGCCTAGTGTCTTGTTCTCGGTCCAGCTAGTCCGACTGACCAGTCCTGTCTTCCTTGATCATAATTAAACAAGCTTCCTTTGATAGATTTTTATAAATTACAATCTGAATAATATTTAATCTCATACAGGCATTCTTCCTTGTGGAATAAGAAAGTCATGTAAAAAATCAAAGATAAATTGTAACATAGAAATTAAGATTTTACAATTAGGTATAGCTTAAAAGTGTGTGTCATATCTAAATTGAGAAAAAAGGTAAATCCCATATAAGCAAGATATTGAAAATGCTATTTACACATGGCCAAAGTTATAATCTCATGCTACAAGATGTATCATAGAAAACAAAAGAGAAATTCTTATATTCTACCAAAACATGAAAGGCTAACTGTTTGGAATCAGTCAATATCGAATGCTCAACTTTGTGGATCATTTTTGTTCACCACTTTAACTACATTTTAATGTAAGTTGAGGTGTTAAACATATTTGTTCTTACTTTGAGAGCATCTAAAAATTTCTTAAAACAGAAAACCATTTAATTAAATTGCCACTTCTGCACATGACCAATAAAAAATTCAACACAACTCAACACACTTCGACATGATAAATTAGCATCACCCTGACAAATTTACAGGCAGCAATGCACATTCAAGACGATGTAAGAATAGATCATACCTCTCGGCATCTGTTTCCGCAAAAGCATGCATCACTTGAATGCTCACTCTGGATACCATTCTTCTCCAAACAGGATTTGTGATCTACAAGAGGATAAAAGTTGTATTTAATTGTGCTGGAGAAAGAAAAATAAATCATCTTGTGAAATAATTATCTAATTAACAAAGGAATAAATGTATCCAGAGGAAATACATCTATGCTCGCATAAACAGCATGTGAGTATAGACGCAGTATAATCATCTAAGGTTTCTGTCTCTTGTGAACTTCTGCTAGCTAACCCACAAAAATTGCATCGACAGTAAGTGCAGTGCCAATCACCAGATGGAACCTTCTGCACAGGAAAAAAAAAAATATCTAAATGCATTTTACATTAAAGATGTAGTTAAAGTGGGAGATAAAAATGGTCCACAAAGTTGCGGTTTGGTCATTATATAGAACAATACTAACTCTTTCTTACTTTAACAACATCTAAAAACTATTCTATGAATTGTATGTATAATAAGAAATTAAGAATGAAATATTCCAATGAGACCAATTATACTGAATCAATTAAAAAGGACCTTACAATGGAGCATCAAGATACGTACATCTATTTTCAAGCAGCTTAGATGGAAAGTTGATGGGCAGCTATCACAACAAATCAGATCTCCACCTTCTCCGCAAAGAAGACATGTATCGTCATTTGGATCCTCATCCGAAACATCAATGAAATTATAATGTTTACATTCAGATTCATCTAGTTTTTCTTTCCTGTTTTTTTTCTTCCTTTCTCGAATTACATTTTCACTCTTTCCCCTCGTAGGCGTTGATTTCTCTTGCCTTTTTCTTTTCGTACTCTTTTTTTCTTCTAGCATATTAATTTGGTCATCTGGTAATGGCTTAAACTTAAAATCTCGCAAATAGAATTTACCGCTACCATCACCAGCTTCATAATGCATTTTAATACTTTGGTAAGCTGAGGTGATTGAGTGATAAGTTTTTCCTTTTGGAGTAAAATAAACCACTTCCTCTTGATCTTTTCCCTTCCTTTGTTTCAAGCCAATTTGCCAACCAGCGGTTAAAAGCAGCTCCATTATTTCAACCCCCACTAGCTCCTTCTTCTTCCTTTTTCTGCTGCTCTCACCAACATAAAAATTTTCTGTACTTTTTGCTAGATGAAATCTCCTTCTATTGCCCTTACTCACCATAGCCTCATCCTTTTCACAACCAACATCACTATCAAATTGAAATTCATTAATAGCTTTTTGTTCCTTCTTGTCCTTCACATCTTCTTCATTCTCTAACCCCTCAACTCTTCCAACATCTTCAACAGCAAGAACACGACCACCATTTTCCATGTTACCCGTGTTTTGTTCACCTCTCATGTTCCGCATGGCGCGCAAAACGCGAGCTCCAATGGACAAGTCACCATTAGAGCCTTCTCTGTTTCTCACAATGCGAGTTGCTCTAGTTCTATCGGCAGAACTCAAACAGTTACCGCCATTCTCATTATCATCTATACTGTTAACAATTCTGTAGTTTTCGTCTACACCCAAACCCAGATTCAAGCGCTCACGTTCTTTGGGTTCTATCACCCTCGCCTCACCCAAATCGACCGTTAGGTTCAAACCCGGATCGTTCTTAAGCATTCTTGACTTTTTCTTTGACGTATGGGTTTGAGAACTTAGCCTTTTCCACAATAACCTGCGCTCTCTCTCGTACACGGTGTCGTTTTTCAGTTAGAATTAGCTGAAAAACCAACGCACAAACACGATACAACACACCACAAACTCATTCAATAATTCTATTTGAAAACACAAAACTTACACAGATAGCACATATGAAGTACTCATCATGTGAATCTCGTTGAATTCCAGATATAAATCTGCATATAACCAAGTAAAGGTCAAAGTATCCGAGAGTTTAATTATTTATAACAAAATTTGTATAAACAACGACAAGACATGATCAATAGGAACATCAATGAGATAAGGTAGTAAAAGATTCTTCCTACTTAACAATGTAAAGGGGAGTCACACGTAAGAAGCTTAAGACAAACCAGAGAGACAAATCCAAAGGAGTTCTATACGTTGTGCTATGGTGTGAGAGTAAGTCGAAAAGAGTGTGGTTTTATAATGTTTTTTGTCTTTGGCTTCTAAGGTGCCTTTAACAATTGTGTGTTGGACTATAATTCAAGACGTTACTTACGTTGGCATAGGTTGGAAGGATTGCATAGTCAATTTAGATTGACTTTTTGGTTTATTTTCCCATTTCCCTCCTTCACCTCTCTCTCTCTCTCATTAACCTTTTTCTTTTTCTTTTTCTTTTTAAATCCAATAAATGCAATGGCATTTTGGCTAGGATATATAATCTCCTATCTATAATCCCTCTTATTTGGGTATGTCTATTAAATCCTCTTTAGTAATTTACTTTTCTTTTACATTTGAGAATCTAATTATTTTAAAATGTTAAATTATGTTACTTAATGAATTATCATTAATTTTAATTAATAAAAGAAATCTCCTTCCGTTTTAATAACTTTATCTTCTTATATATTTATCAAAACTTAGACGTAAAATAAAATAAGAAATCAATTTAGAATTTGGTAAACATATAAGCATTTTTCTTGTTTTATATATATACGGATTTAATTTATATACATTATCAGTATAAAAAAGTTTACACAGACATCCAATTATGTATTATCATATTAGCAAAAGTATTTAACTTAATCATTAATTATTTGAATGATCATATAAATTGAAGAATATCATTGGCTGATTGTATAAAAATCTTTATATATATATGTATATGAGTTTAATTGGTATGCAATGACAATGTAAAATAATTTTACACTATCAACTAATAGAAATAGGGGAAAGTGAGAAATTATGTTGGATCCCTCATTATAATGGGTGGTTATTTGTATTAGTTGGCACTTTCCTCTATTGATTGATAGTGTAAAACTGTTTTACACTGTCAGTGTATTTAAATTATATATATATATATATATATATATATCTTTCATTGATCCTTCAAGCTAGACTAGATGAATTCTTACAAATTAAAATTAAAATAATAACAACATGAGTTTTGACATTAACTTGGTTAATAAAATTCTTTAAACTATAGTGAGATTTTAAAATTAACTTCACATTTATTAAGCATTAGAAATAAGTATTTCATATTATACAACTTATACTAACAAGTGATTACTATTAATATTTTTTACAGTTGAGTTCACAGCCTAATAGTTATCTTTTGTATGTTTTATTGAATTTAGATGTTCCGTATTCGACTCTCATTCCCCTTTCCTCTTCCTTTGTATATAAAAAAGTAATTACCATTAATGTTTTTTTAACAAATATATGTTAAGGAGTAGATAAGAAATTACATGAAGCTTATAATTTTAGATTTTAAATATGTTAAATAATTTTAAAATTGCTACTATTTAGATAACGCTTTCCTTTTCACTTCCTCAATAATTATCCTAATAATACTTGTTAATAATAATAATTATTATTATTATTTTCTATCACTTGTCAGTAAGTATATATATATATATAATACTCTTTAATAACTATATATATATTTCTAATATACCATACTTAATAATAATAATAATAATAATAATAATAACAACAACAACAAATTATAATTGTTATATAATATTATATGATAATAATAATATTAAAAATATAACCAAAAAATATAAATATTAATATTATTAAGACAGTAGTTAATGAGCATTTAATATTGCTTACTGAATGCTCCTCATTACGTTGACAAAAAAGTCAAAAAATGCTTTTTAAATCTTCATTGTATTAAATTCTGTGTTTCCATTAAATACTTATTATTTCTAATTTTTACCCAATAGGGATTGGCTCACCTAATTGATCTTCTATTCAAGTATCATCATAATTTAAGTTTAATTTTTACATTTCTTTATTGATAGATAATTTATAAGTATCTTTATAAATATTTGATGAGTTTAGAAGCATATTGTGACTTTGGTCTACGGTGAGTCTTTCCTTCAATATAAACTTTTATATAAAAAAAAAAAAAGTTCTAGTTCTTTATTATTATGATTGTTAGTGTTGTTGTTGTTGTTGTTAAATTAATAATTATTTGCTCAATTTGTTTGTTCATATTTTTTCATTTTGTTAAATTAAAAAATAAATAAAAGTAAATGATGTTTTACAAAAAATTATAACTATATAGCAAAGTTAGGAAATGTGTGAATATAATTATAATTGGAGAATAAGAGATATTTATAAGATTGTATCTTTCATTAAATATTTAGTCTTCACTTAAATGATCATACATTGTATGTGAAGGAGTGAGCACTAATATTTGAGGTGCCAAACCAAGCAAAAATGACAATAATAGGGTACAAATCCTAGGAAATGAGTAACAGTGAAAAAAAAAGGGATTTATGTCGATATCTAAGATAAAATAGGGTTTTCAATTAGTCCCTTACTTTTAACTTTTCTCAATTTGGTTACCATTTTTATCATGCCCATGTGTACATCACTATTAGTATCGTTACTGTCATATAAGTATTTTCTGTTAATTATGTGATAAAAGAGTGATTTAGAACTAAATTAAAAATAATTTATAATATAAGAGACTACATTAAAAAAAATTTAAAATAAGGGACCAAATTAAGAAAAAAAAATATAAGTAAGAGATCAAAAATTCATTTTTGCCTATCGATAATCATGTTAGACACATTAGGGGTTTATGTTTGTTTTATTTGGAGAAAAACTTATTACAAGAACAATAAAATGAGTATAAAAGATAAATGAATACTTAAATAGACCAACAGATACGAGTGCAAGAAAAATGACCTATTAATAGAAAAAGATAAATCATTTTCAAATTTAGCTAATAGAAATATGGGCCCAAAACAAAAGAATTTAGATTTTTTAAAATGAAATCTATTGTAAAGTGAAAAAGTATGATGTTGTTCACTCTTACATCATCTTATGGGAGCTACACACAATGCAACTAGGTTAAACTTAAGTAATTGTTAGTGTGACTTAAGGAATTGGGTATTTGAGGAATCAAAATCCGTTCTCCGAAGTATCATGCTGTTTTGTCTGTTAATATGGATTTTCAATTATTTATATTCTTTTCTGTTTCTATGACTTGCTATATTTCTTTAGGTGTTAGGATAATATAATTTGATCGAACCAGTAATGAGTTCCTGATTTCTTTAATTTAAGTTTCTTTTTTCCAATTAATTGAATAATTATTAGTGTTATTAATACTTTCATGGAATCGTGACCCATTGATTAATCTTTGGTTTTATGTAGTCTATTGAGAAATCACTATATAAAATAGTCACCAGAATAACTACCATAAATTGGATATAATTCTAGGAATAGGAACATTCGATTTGTGTGATCATATGAATTTCTCTACAGTATAAATTGGGTAAGATTAAGGGATTAATTATCTGTTTTTTTCTAAGATGATCATTGTATCAAGAGATTGAACTGTGATTAATTTTAAGTAATTTGATCATTAATTTAATTGAATTAGAATTTAAATTATGATCAAGTAATGCATGATTAGGAAAATTAAGTGAAATCAATATCCTAGCACCTCTCGTTCACCTATCAATTGATTAAGTGAAATCAATTCTTCTCTTATGTTCATGTGTTTTATTTTTTATGTACTTTATTTTATTTAAATTTTATTTATAATTTTTTTAACCGCAATCTTAATTTTTGATCTCCTAAATAGTAACTGTTTTGAACGATTCCACGGAGAAACACACACTTTTTTACTCTCTATACTTGTTGACATGATATACTTGCTGAAACTTTTTTTAAAGTAGTTAACAAACTGATGCAAATAAAAGCTATAAAGAAATTTGAGGTACCTCTTTCTCTGGATTACGGGTTATTATTGGAAGTTCAACGTCAAATCACAAAGAACCTACTCTTTATAATTCTTATGTAAGAGGGTTTTTCTTCCCCCCGATAATTGTTGTCTTATGGAGGAGGTCTCGTTAACCACGTTTTGTGTTTTACTGCGTTTTTTTTTCCTCCTTTCAATGTCCAGTTGTCCGCCACCGTTTTCATGGGCACAAACTTAGCTTTGAATTTTGCATAATAATATGATGCAGCTAGCTAGAAGGCTTCCAGGTCACTTAGATGAGCAACAAATTAAAGGGAAACATATCTTACTTTTTTTACTCTACAGATCTTTTTGACCCTGCTCTTTTCTTTCTTTCATCCACTTCCTTGACTTCGCCTGTGTCTAGCCCATTCTGTGTAATTAATTTGCAAGTCATAGATATACATATTATTATACCCTTACTTGCAAGTTGCATGTTATATATACTAGAGCATTGAGACAAGCATTTACTTGCATCACCATCAAACAGAAAAAGAAAATACTTCATTTAAGTCATCTGGTTGTAACTTTTTAATTGAATCGGAATCATCATGGAAGAGTTTCAAAGTTTATTGGAACTAAATTTAACGTGTGCTCCGTTAAGTTTAAAATTACTTTTATGATTTTTTTTAATTTTTATATATTAAAATGGCCCTTTCTAATTCATAAAAAATAAAATAATATTTTTGAGTTTTAATTTTTTTAAGAAAAACTTATTTTATTATCTTAGCTAGATTTTTATATATTTTTAATTAAACATGCTTAAAAACAAAGACCTGATTTTTCATATCAAAAAGAAAATAGTAATTTCTCACACAATATATAACCAATCAAGTTGATCCACAATCTTTCTTTCATTTTTTCGTTCTGGTCAGAGCTCCACAGTTATTTTATTCAAACTTTCATTTTATCTCGTTAGCTTGTATTTAGGCTCATACTTTCATTTTACTCTTTAAATTGATGCTCTACGCTTATCCCAAGGAGATTCACACATATTGAACAATTATTTGGAGGATCTTTTAGCAGTAACAATATTTAAAATGAAAATATTTTGAGCTTTGGAAAAGCCAATTGTTAGAAAAACTTCTTAATCTCTGCACTGTCCGAGATTAAAAATATTTTAAAGATTAAAAAAAACACACTAGGCTTTCATGAATGAATTTTGGATGTTGCCAAATAAAATTAAGTTTAATCCCATTAAAAAATAACATTTTTAACACAATGACATAAAGGAATGCGCCCCTTTTTTACTATTTGGTTGTCAAAAGAATCTCGCCAATTGTTGGTTGTAACTCACCTATTTAATTTTTTTTTTATTTCCCCCTCTTTTAGGCCTTTCTCTTCGTACCAAAAACAAAAGAGCTCTTCCTCTCTTACTCCTTTATAAATTCAAATAATAAACTTAATTTTTTTTTCATAAAAATAACTCTTTGATATCTAATATTAATAAGTTCATTTATTGCTCAAGTATTTTTTATAAATGAACTTTAAGAAATTAAATAAATAAATATTTCATATATCATCAACTGATGGATAACAAATTTTTGTTGAATAGATTGTTTTGCATTAGAATTACTAAAATGTAAAATGCAATATGAAAAAAAGGTTAAAATAAAACAAAACTGGTGATTGTTGGTAAAAAGGGATTCAATAAAGAATTTTTCCAATAAATTTATGGATTGTTATGTATATATTTAAATTGAGTTTTATTAGTATAAATCTTTAAGATACAACGTAAAAAAAAAAAAACAGAATTTATTATATTTACTAAATCATCCTAATAAATAGTCATTGATAAAAAAAAATGGTTTATTTTTTATACACTAATAGTGTAAATTTTTTTTATATTATTATTCAATTATATATTTATTATATTATCAAATTAGCAAACATATTGAACTTTTATACTTATTACTTCAAAAGTCACGTCTATGAGAGAATTTAATTGAAAGATAGTACATCAATATTAAATTATTAATAAAAGTAATAAAAATTTAAATACTATTTTTTTTAGATATTAAATATTTTTTAATTTTATTCAATAATATTTATTTCAAATTCATTAATATGTGTCCTAATGTTAAAAGCAAAGTATTAAATTCAAATATCAAAAATAAAATATTTAATATATTAACAAGTTCTTTTAAGAGAAATTTGATGCTTTGATAGTAATGCTTTCAAATGCTTAGATTTTATTTAATTCAACAATATGTATAGTTAAGAAGCCTAAAAGATATATATATATATATATATATATATATATATATATATATATATATATATATATAATTTTTTTATAGGATTTAGTACGTACAGGCACAGCACTCTCATACTACATAAAAGTTTCTTTTTCTTGTGAGACTAATTATCAAGAACCCAGTTAAATCATAAACTATTTCTTACCTTTTTGTCTCTGTTTATGTTATGTATCAACCCGACATTTTCTGTATAAACTTTTGGCTAACATTTTTTTCATTATGAAATATACTTTGGCCAACCTCAAGTGGGAAACTAGGAGCGACACGAAAAGAAACCCTGAGAAGGTTCATTTGTTTGCAAATCGTTCTTGAAATTATAAACAATCGAACTCAATATGACATGCTTTCTCACTCCTGAAGCCCAAAATTTTCATTTCCTTGCGGCATTACTGGTGAACACATTTGCAGTTGTGAAAAGTAGCCACATATATAACGTTCAAGTAAATGACTAAATCACTTGTGTGATATACTCTATGTAACAAAGGCAACGAGAAGTATAGAACTGGTTTAGCCGGCCAAACCATTTTCATTAAAGATCTTCTATAGAAATACAATTACAAAACCACGAGAAAGTCGAGCACATAAAATGCTGCATATTTATATATATACACATGATGGGAAACTATATTAATATTCTGTCTCTATATATACTTTGCTGCAAGGTAAATGAGACAATCATTTTGACGGCAAAGAAGCAGGGACCGCCCCAGACTCAACCAATATTGACCAGAGGACATGCACATCTTCGCATGGGCAAGACTTCACATCCTTATATAGGATGTACATCCCTCTACCTATTGCACAAGAAACAAAAAATTAATATACATATAAAGTGAGGATCGATTGATGATATGAATATACGAAACTTAATGTTCTATATATTGATTGAAAAAGAATGTGGATTGGAAACCAATGATACCTAAGAAGAGAAGACAAATAATGCAAACAATGGCAAATTTCAGGAAGAACGGCAGAGCTTGTGAAGAGGAATAAAATCAATTAAGAAGACACAATGTCAATGGCATGATAAAAGATGGAATTATAGTGTATTGAATGTCCCTATAATTGAAGTTAGAATGCATGCTTACGCTTTTTGTGGCTGGAGTGAAGACGATCCCAGAGCTTCTTCAATGGGCAGAAGAGGGACTGAAGCCATCCCATTTGGTGATGATGTGTGCTAGTTTTGGTTCATAGTTGGTGAAAGATGAGAAAAAAATGAGAGCAGTTTAAACAAGGGGGTTGCTTGGATCACAGTGACTTGACTAGTACTGCTTCTCATGTAATTTACCAAATTCCTTTTCAGTGCAATCATGCAAGAAAAACATGCCTACTTGGTGCTACGTCTTTTTCGCACACTTTCTCTCTTATGGGAGGAGCTAAACCCATGTGTGTAGAAAATATAAAGTAACCCTTCCTCAGGGCATTCATGCTTTCAAACTATCTTACGTACAAACTTTTATGTGAAGCTAAAGGTTGTTTACTATTTTATACCTACTTGGTTTCCACGCAGTTGGTGGGTTTTCTTTAAGTGGTAACTATACTGGTCAATTGTTGAATTGTATATCTTCTGGATGATGATGTATAATACAAGAAACAGATAACTTTGATTGCCTAATTAAGGGAAATTAAGCCTCCAGATCCATCGGTTCAAAGCTAACAAAACTCTTCATACTTACTCTTCATCCTTATCCTCTTTATTTACCTACTAGATATTAGATAGGGCAGAGTAAATAGTTTTATTTTATTGGGTGAATAACTAACCAAGAACACAGACAATAAACAAAAGAACTAGAAAAATTTGACAGATGAGTATTTTTTAAGTTAATCAGATGAGAAGAAACAAATACTTCGGCGTCTCAGGGAAGACTCACACAAATCCACTAAGATCTACATGCATCATATATAGCTTAATCGGCATCTTAATATATAATATTTGAGTAGCTATTAGTTTATGGATTTCTAGATGAAAATGTGCAGTTCATATGTCAAAGTTTATCTACATTTTGAAGGAAGGATTCTAAACGTGGCTTTCTACTTTCTACTTACCCCTTCTAATATGTCTTTCCTTTCTTTCCTTTATAAATAATTTTAAGGAAAAGAGATGAAGCAGTTTTCTGGTGATCTTTACCCAAAAAACTTTTCTTTTGTGATGACAAATGCCTTTTTAGACAAACCATTATCAGTCATGGAAACAACACTATCGTAAGTGGAATATATACAGTGTGGTTGTGATGTTATAATAGCTAGTGTGGTTGTGATGTTATATTGTTAGGTGTCTGACCTAGGTTCAGTATGACCAACAATTTGACAAGAAAGTACCATCTAATAATTCCTTAATACATATTTTATTATTTTCCATCTTAGTTAGTTCCTTTTTTTGTAAACCCAATAGTTTATTTTATCACTAGTGAAGCAAAGATAATAATTCTACCGAAAAAAGTGAAAAATGATAAGAATTGTGTTTCGAGGTCAATCAAACAAAACAAAAACAGAATTTGTGTTTGTGGTGAGATTTGGATAGTTTTAGTTGTTTTAATAATTTAAAAAGGTGTTAATTTGAAATTCTGTATATATAAAGAACATTAATTTTCCCAAAACAAAGAGTAAGTGAATTTTTCAAATGAAAAATAGGATTTTTTTTTCTCTATCACTTTTAAATATATAAGAGATCAAAGAAAATGGCGGCATCCGTAATGCACCCTGTTGAGTTTGGTGTTTGATACACTTTATTGGGATCGACTTCATCCACCATGCCTTCGCACAGCTCCCAGCTCCTCCCAGACTTCATCCCTTCCATAGAGGCCGCGCACATTCAGTGGCTCCTCTGATGTGACCCTCGGCAGGAGGAAGGCGTGGCATTGATCGCAATCGAGACCCATGGACATCGGGCTATCGCCAGCGGTCGGACGTTGAAGGCGGAGACGTGGAGGAGCCACTGGACGTCGGAGCGTGGTCTTACTATGGCAGTGGTGATGGGCAAGTCCTTCGCCGTGGCCGCCCACTCGATGTTCTCCATCACCTGCCCCAACGTCTGAATTCTTCTCCAAGATTGAAGGATGACTTCGTGATGTCGACCTCTGTGGTGGGCATTGTTGCAAGCGAGGTCGTGGTGGCTCGTTTGTTCATGGTGACGGCGGCATTACTGTAGGCAACCTCCGTGGCGGTGAGATGGTGGGCGATGTGGTGGTTTTTGAGGGAGCGACGGCGAAGGCAAAGAGAGCTAGGTTGCGGCTGGCAGTTTCGGGAGCTGCGAGAGAGAGAGAGAGAGAGAGCATGTGAATGTGTTAGGATGCATTCATAGTGATTGGTTGCACCCATGCACCATCAATCCTTACCATTTAGATTTACACCTTATGTGGTGCACCAATCTTTGGCAAGGAGCATAACATATGTAACATATGCTGCCAAAGAAAATGAGCAACTCATAGTAAACAGAATTCTTTGCGAATTCGCAAATATATATAAGAAAAGTCAACTAATTGGTTACTAGAGAAATTTAATTCTTCTGAAGTGTAGAGTGCCCTTTATATGATTAAGTGTATAATATCAACTGTTAATAAAAAAATAACAATTTAGAATTTTATAAAATATAAGTATTAATATAATAAAGAGTTTAATTATGATACATTAACAATGTACAAGTTTTTTACAAAATCAATTAATCATATAATTTCATTTGTATGATCATTCAAATAATAGGATAAAACTTAACTATATTTATTGATATGATAAAATATACTTGGATGATAGTGTAAAATTTTTTTACACTATCAATGCATTAAAATTAATTTCTATAATGAATTATAATTATATGTATTGTTAATTTTTAAAATCAATAATCAAGATTATGCACTTTACTTTTTAAAATGCTACTCACACTCTAGAGAATTTTTTTTTTTTTTGAGAAATAGTATAATTAAGTAAGAAGTTTCCTTGATAAAAAGTTGCACGTTTTTAAAGAGAAGTTATTATATTATAAAATAAAATTTCAAAAAAATTAATATATTTTATAATGCATTTACTAGGAAAATATATTTTTTTAGACGAAAAAGGTATATAATCATAATTTTTTTAAAAAATATTATTTGAACAATCGCATTTTACACGGGAATAATTAATCTAGAAAGTTTTGAATATATAAGATTTTGAATCCTACAATTTTCGGCCTTCGCTAACATTGAACCTGGTTTCTATAGTTTAGTGTCTGGTCCATGCAGTTGAGTAGTGCTTACACAATTTTGAATTTTAATCTTTATAGTTGTTATTTTCATGAATATGATAGATCCGCTCTTTTATGCAGGATTGGTGATCTCTATAATTTAACTTATGTTAGTTTTGATTCTTGAATGATCAAAGCTCAAAAATGGAATGAAACTATAAGGATTTATATAAAAGGATTATAGAGACCAAAACTAAAATTTGATACAAACCAAAATAATATTTATATCATCTTAAAGATGAGGTAGATCTGCCGCGGGAAGCTTTATTTTGTTGTGAAAATGTATTAGTAGAGCTCATAGTAGGTAAGTATTACATATTAATTCGTCATTAAAATGGGCTAAATTTATCAAATAGGCATGTTTACATGTTGAAATTAAGTGCATTGGATTAAAAGAAAAAAAAACACTAATCCACTTAAGAAGCATTTTGTTATAGTGCATCTTGTAATTTAATGGTAAAAATGATGTGATGTATCGATATATTAATTACCTGTAATATACTATAATAATTGTTTAATTTTAACCAAACTTCAAAAAAATGTGGTTAAATGCATTTTAAAACTCATCAAAATTTATCTGCATAATCTTAAAATTGTAAAAAATATCTCAGAAAAATTCTGATTAATTATGGAGAGTAAAGCAATCCATCTCTCATTTTTATTCAAATCACGTAAAGTGATAATTTCCATAGTCTATTTTTTATTTTTTTTGGGTCAAAATCTCCATAGGTTTATCACTGATTCTCACCGAAGAGGAAACTCACCGGCAGCGTAGTGTTTGCAAGCACTATGTTTTGGGTCAGATTCTCAGGGAAAAGGCCCAAGTTACTTTGGCCCATATTCTGTCACATGGGTTCACACTGGGCTACCAGAAACCATCTTGCGACAATGATTTTAAGTCCAAGCCCGTTGACCAAAAAAAAATCCAAGCCCTTTTCTATATGGTTTAATTAGTGCAAAAAGTAAACAACCACGTTTGATCGTTTATTTATCTTATATATAAATATCATAAATTCATAAGAGCTTAATTAACATTTTGACCTAACTTCGAATACCTAGATTTGATTCATCTTTTCCATCTCTATTGCAAAGAAGTATTCAGTTTTTTTTTTCATTAGGGTATCTTTAACGTCATTGTGGTAAATTAAATCCTTGAATACATAACTCCTAACTCCTTGATTATCTCTTTAAAAGTTCAATTCGTTTATCACTATACCTAACTCTTTTTGATAAGTAATATCCAATTTGTGTCTGAAAATTTTTTCTTTGTATATCAATAGCAATAAAATTTAAACCTTTGATCTTATGCAAATTATCCAAAATGTTTATTGTTTAAAAAAAGATATTGTATTTTTAATTAAGAAATTAATGTTGCTCTTGCTAGGTGAAAATTGTACAATGTTTACTTAAAAAGTGAATTTTTATGGTATATTTTAATTAAATGTGTGTATGACTAGAGTCTTTAAAAATTAATAAAACATAATGTTTTCTATCTTGAAAAAAAATATGATATATATAAGTAACTAACTGATGTAATTATATTGTTAAAAGGTAGCATGTAACTCAAAAACGTTACTAAACTTATTTCTTAGGACTTAGCTAGCAGCAAGAGTATACTCCACTGCAAACAATAATCGATAAAAGAATTTTCTTTTTTTTAAAAAAAAAAAAAGGAAAGGTAGGAGTGCAAACGCCAGACAGACACTACCAGAAATTCCGGAAGAAGGAAACAGAATTTGAAACCTTCATCCTGAGACTCTCTTTTATTTTCACGACATTTTAGGCGGAAATTCTCTGATAGGTCATTGACCTCACATGTGTCTGAATAGTTCCCACGTAATGATAGTGACTTAAGGGCAAAGAATATATATGATAATGTTAGCTCAGTATCATAACATGACTTGAAATGTCTAAAGATCGCCAGTGAAAGTGTTTTTTTTACCCACCTTTTTGCAAGCCCTTCTTCTGTTTTCTTCTTCCTCAAAAAGCAACTCTCTCTCTGTGTCTGTGACTTAAAGCAATTTTGGCCTGATATTAAAAAAAAAAAAAAAAAAAATTGGAAAGACACGATATAACAAAAAACGACAACATTAGGATTTATAATTTAGGACCAAAAGGTTATGAACATATTTCGTGAAAATTGGATGCCAAAAACCAAAACCCACATGATATGTTTAGGGTTAATGTAACCTTTCAATTGTTGAGAAGTGACTTGGATGACTGGGAACTTTCATCATATGGGGTTGTTAAGCTGGCGAGAAATGCTGATCAATGACCTCAGTATAATATTTTCTTAATTCTCAAATCCATGCAATCCAAGAAAAACCATAAAACCTATCAATTATTGCTGTAGTTTAAAGAGCAATTAATTGGAAGTTATTTAGATGCTCTTATTGCGAGGCTGGGGGACAGCAGAACATAATTTCATAAAGTTTGCCTTTTTCTCTCTTACTTAGATACTCCACTTACAGTAGAAGGGATAAAAATTAATTAACTTGAATTTCTAACCAATGTTTCGTCTGATAGACTTTTCCATTTGCTTGAATCATTCCACTCCGACATTTGTTGGCTTGTTCTGTAAGTGGAATTCTTTATATATTTCGTACACTACAGTATATATATATACTTAAATAAACTGTACAAAGATTTCTAAAGTGCCGTATCAAGGTGGACGGCGACATAGTACATTCACGAGTGGTGTGGATATCTTCAATTTTTAAGCTAGAGCCCACATATTTTCGGCGAATGCTAGAGGTGTATCACGTACCTTGTATGATTGATGGTCAAATGTGAGGATGCACCAATACACCTTTACATCTGACCATTAATTTCATAAAGTGTATTGGTGCACCCTCATATCTGACCATTAATCATACAAGATACGTGATACATCTCACTTTATGAGGTGCATCATAGACAAACCCCATATTTTCAGACCAATTAGTGAAGAACATAATTTGAAGAGGGTAGTAATGAAGACCAAATAAGGAGTTCACGGTGCTGCGACCCAATCCTGAATTTCTGATAGTTCCATAGCTTTCTCTACAATTAATAGCAGAAGTCATTGTCCTATTGAGTGATTCTTCTTGTGTCTTCGCTAGCATTTTCTATTTTGTGACCATTCCTAATTCCTAATAAAAAGTCATTCATGACTACTGATGTCCCAATGCCTGTCAATCTGTCGTGTAACTTGTTCTTTGTGCAACATTGCCCCAAGAATCAGGTTCATGCGAGAGTGCATGGCACATACGGGGTGCAAATTAAATTAAGTGTAATATTATTTATATTTATTTTATATGGAATATCCTGTAGATTTATTTATTTTTAAAAATATAAAATAAAAAATTCATCATTTTTAATACTAAATGATCGATAAATCAATACGATATCTTAGATGAAATGAATATAAATAATATTATTTTTAAATTAATACTGCTCAGGATGCACTCACTGGCTCATTAAATTCTTTTGTAGATAATTGCAGCACGCCCATTTGAATAAATCATGATTAGAATTTTTGCTTCCTCTATTGACTTCGTTCCAATTTGGCTCGTGGGTTGTCTATTATTAAACGAAAAAAAATAAAAGGCAAAAATGAGGAAAAACGCGTATATTTCACAGTATCTGCCATGAAAAGAGTTTTGGCTAGCTGTTTACAATTGACAAAATTATGAGACAATGGAACTTATCATTTAAACTTAGTTATAGTATATTTTAAGCTATCAAATAAAAATTCTCAAACCATTAAAATAAAATAAATGAGTAATTCATAAATTCATAATATAGGACACACAGGTTAAATTTGTCCGTCATAATTAAAAAATAATAATTATAAAAAATTATCAAATACAAGAGAACACCTGCAAAATTTCTAGATAAGTAACCCAACAATTTAGACACCTACACATAAGTAACCCAACAATATAGACACCTACACATACCTCATATTTATATAATTTTTACTTTGATTAAAGAATAAAACTTGCTAGGAAGAAAACATAGAGCTTCTTGCACACCTATATTGAAATAATTTATTTATATTATATATTATTTGATATTTAAAGTTAACTTAGTAAAAGTGTCATAACTTCAAAATGATCAACTTATGCTTATAATTAAATTGCTTAAAAATAATACTTTTTGAAAAAAGAAACCTTTTCAGTATAAATAAAATAAGTTAAAAATTAGAATTCATTTTATCTGCAATTACCAAACATGTTAAATTATATTTAAAAACAGCTTTCTTGAGGGGGAAAAAGTTGTTTTTACCTAAAAATTAAGTTTTACCAAACATGCACTTTCTCTAGACAATTTTTTTATCAAAGTAAATGCTAAAATCCAAATTTGGGTCTAAAAGTCAGTGGCAATGGATGGATTAAAATAATCACTGAAATAACTAAGAAGGGTTAGTCTAGTGGTAAGAGAGTGATACTCTTAAAAAAAAAAATTAAGATTCAAAAGATGAGACAATTGTTGGGAGACCTTAACCGCAATAGTGTTGAAAGGTTAGTTAGTCTCACGTCAATATTTGTGATATCTTAGTCAAAGAAAAAAAAAGTTAAGTTTCAATTTCAGGGGCAAAAACTGGCAAGTGTGTCAAAATATTTAGCCCTTTAACTTTCTTCTAGCCCTGAATTGATTAAAAGCTTAGTAATAACTACTGACAAAATCAACTTTGATAGTCTAAACAATTGTTCCGGCCAATTATGGCAAAGTCACATTTGTGGGGTTGGATAACCATCATGCTTTATGAACCGAGGACTCTGGAAATGTATACATAGATCTCATTAATGTTTCGATTGAGAAGGAGCCCACTTAATTAATACCTTCCCAGTTCCCTCTCCGACGTGGTAAGAGGATATTGATTCTAAAATAAAATAATTCTAAATTTTCTTAATAATTTTTCTAATAATTATATAAAAATTGAATTTTTCCACATTTTAAAATAGGATTATGCTATTATTTGCTTGAACTTTAAAAAGAACGAGCATCTTCACTATCAATATAGCAAACCACTGCTTTGTGATTTGTGATGCGTCATTATTTAAAAATGAAATAAATAAAACTATGCTGCATTTGCCATAGCATTTGGCTTTTGGCAGCAGCACATTTACCGCATGTATTTTAGAAATATACAACATAATTTTCTAAAATATACTCTGTTACTGTTGACTCCTAGTCTTTCTTTTCCAGAAAACTAAATACTATATAAACATAAAATATTATAAAAAAATATTTGGGGCGCATCTTTTATGACGCAGTACGCGACGTATAAGTTCTATATAATCATTATTACTTCTGTTCAGTTTTTTTATCCAAAAATTTATTAATATTTTTTAATAATACACTGATAAGTTGGTAAGTTTTGCAAAATTTATCAATATTTTTAAACAATATATTGGTAACTTTTTAAAAAAAAAAATTGAATAAAAATAATAATGAACATATAAAATTTATTATCTAAATATTTTTGTTATCATGTTCATTTTTTTTTATATATATCATATACTGCATCATAAAAAATACATCACCTGATCACTTCTCATATTATAAACCACCATATGTCTTGTCTGTTAATTTGATTAGACTAATACTTAAGCATCCAAAATGAAATAAAATATTGGTCACCCAACAAGCATTTGCTAATATATCCTTTCGCCATAAGGTGTAATGATCCACGTTTTTGTTTTTATATAAAAGGAACGCAGTGATGATTAAAATATTACTTTCATTTCTCATCATTTTATTTTCAACAGTTTTACCAATATCGTCTGCCTCTATGTAGCCATGCAGGGACATAATTATAATTTTCAGAAATTGGCTTGCATAATTTTTTACTTATAAAAAAAAAAGAAAAAAAAAAGAAAGAAAGAAGAAAGACAGCAAGGCGTGTAACTCTGTATAAAACAAATGCCGCTCTATGCAGCAAATGCATACCAGCTTCCAAGTCAGTTCATACTTAGACCAACTCTCACTGCTCTCTTTTCTCAAGGCTTTATCCATTCTTTCTTTCCCTTTCCTTGGTACCCCATGTGCTTAAGCCAACCTCAGTTTTCCTTACCCTTTCCCTGTCCTTTATGTTCCCTGCATATCTCAAATCAGACATTTTGGTTATTACTTCTGTTGGCCTCAGCACAGAATTGACAGGTAAAGCAAATTTCACTCACTCTGTCACTTTTTTTACCTTTCTCTCTCTTTTCTGGTATCCCATTCTGAAGATTGCTTCAGAATTTTAGCCATGGTTCCTTGTGGTGTTCACCTGGAACCAGCTAAGGTACAAGTCCCTTCTGTTTACATGATCCAAAAGTCACCTTTTTTAAGCAGATAAACTGATAAAGTTCAGATTCTTAGAAACTGGGCTCAGATAATTTGCTGCTTGTGTTGGTGGTGCCATGAAGGAGTTTCCTTCTTGTTTTGGAGAAAATGGTGTTCAGGTAGCAGATTCATCCTCTTCAAGTACCACAAGAACATCTCAGAATGTGGTTACTTGTGTCTACCAATGCAAGTTAAGAGGGCGTTCTTGCTTGATCACGGTCTCGTGGACCAAGAATCTGATGGGTCAAGGCTTAAGTGTGGGAATAGATGAGTTGGGAAATCATTGCCTCTGCAAGGTTGATATAAAGCCATGGCTGTTCTCAAAAAGAAAAGGGTCTAAGAATTTGGAGGTTGAATCTACTAAAATAGACATACTTTGGGACTTGAGCTGTGCCAAATTTGGTTCTGGGCCAGAACCGTTGGGTGGGTTTTATGTAGCTGTTGCGTTCAACCAAGAGATGGTCTTGCTCCTAGGGGATCTCAAAGAGGAGGCATGTAAGAAGATTGACAGTGACTGTGCTCATGCTCACTCTGATGCCATTTTTATTGCAAAGAGAGAACACATTTTTGGCAAGAAATTCTATGGTGCAAAGGCTCAGTTTTGTGACAAGGGGCAAGTTCATGATGTCAGGATTGAGTGTGACACACTTGGGCTTAATGACCCTTGTCTTGTGATTAGGATTGATAGCAAGACAGTGATACAGGTGAAGCAACTCAAGTGGAAGTTCCGGGGCAATCACACCATTTTGGTGGATGGTCTTCCAGTGGAAGTGTTTTGGGATGTGCACAATTGGCTCTTTGGGAATGCTATGGGAAATGCAGTTTTTATGTTCCAAACCTGCATTTCAACTGAGAAGCTGTGGTCAGGCCAATCAGCTTCAGATCCTTCTGTTCAGTTACGGGCTTATTCTCAGCAGTTTAGAGATTCGCAGTTGCAAGGCCTTGGATTTTCTCTCATTTTGTATGCTTGGAAAAATGAATAGTCAATAAAGGAGTTAATTAAATCTTCTTCTTGTGTTAAACTGATATTGCTACCCAGAGTTTTCAACATGTGATCAGATTGCATGAGACAAAACTGCTAAACTCTCCTTTTCTTTCCCCTTTTAGTCTTTAGTCTTCTCTCCTTTTTTTTTTGTCCTTTTTAATTAAATGGCACATATATTCCAGCCCTTCATTTGCCTTCTACTAGAACACTTGTGTAATTTCTTCTTGCAGTTTATAAATTTCAGAATCTGCTTCTTGTAGAAAATGGTTATTACATATATGCTTTACAAAGAGAAAGGTGTCTGCGAGGACAAAAATTTTCTGAGTTAGTATCTCACTTTCGAGCTTCTGTTTCAAAATTAAAAAACTTTTCTGCCTTTTGCTTCCATTGTTTGTTTCCCATTTCCACTTTTAGTAATCACCTAAGAATAATAGCATGAGGTTTGAGCAAGACTGAACTGTTGTTGATAATTTCAGAGTCTGAAAGAGATTCCTAACTTTTCATAAACTTTATATCTCAACCTCTTTCTATTCATTCATACGAGTGAAGTGAATGCAAGAAACAGAATTTGTTCAGTGCTGTTTGAAAATCATAGGTTACATTTTGACTCAGTAGTACAATTACTTTTCCCCCGACACTGTGGTACAGTGAAGAATGAAAGTGCTACGAAATTATGTTGCCTTCCACTCTATTGATGGCGTGAGACTGAGTAGTCATGATGGTGTACTCTGCAATAAATCGTTTGAAAGTTTTTAATGTTTCTATGAAAGTTTGCGTCTCATTTACTTTCACTTTCTAAATTTTATTTGGTAAAAATCCCTCTTCTCTCCTCCCTTCTGAATTCTGGACAAATGTTAGTGCACAAATCACTAGATAACTGCTTCTTAGTTCTTACGTATGTTTATATATTTTCATAGATCCAATGAACAATTCTCAAAGTTAATCTACCCAAAGAACAGGTTAATAATCCACATGCGCGCCCAAGTATGTGAAGACAAGGTCGTATATTCATGCACGCACAAGGAGAGAGACAGAGAGATAATTGTCAAGGTTTGTCTCTTAACCCTACAATCTCTAAGCCAATTTACAGTACTGTAAGTGAATGTTTCAACAGCTTCTATTCTGTAGTTGAATATGAAGCTACATGCAGGGGCAGAGAGTGAGTTAAGAAGAGGGGGAAAAGATGAGATCAACAACTGAGGGAATGGGAATAACAGAAATCACTGCTTCCTCCTACAACCAAACGTGTCTTCAACACCATTTGTAACTCTTTCTCTGCGCTCAGCAATCATGTCCGAATATGCCTGACAATGAACAAGAAATATTTAATGTTTAAGATAGATTATTTTGCTTGCTTGATTATTTTCTGCTGTGTTTTAACTGAATGTAAGCACAGTGTAACCTACTCTTGAATCCCAAATGACTTTACTAGTACAATGTAGAGCATGGGATTTATGGTGATATCTCCATTCTCTGGTATCATTATCCCTAATTTGGAGAAAATCACTTCATATGAATCCACTGTAGTGTATAAGCAATAAGAGAAGTGTTTGCATATATGTGGGAGGGATAACAAAAACAAAGAACAAGAATTGGAAGTTCATAAGCTCAGGAAAGGGAGAGAGATCAGTTGCTAAAAAGACTTGGAAGATTCAGAAAAACACATACTCCTATTCCAAAAAATTCCACTACTACCTTATTTGTTTTCCAGGTAGCGCATAGTTAATGCACTCTAAACCAGAATAGTCTTAGAAAGAACAAGGAAATTAAGCAAAATGGAACATAGATATTAGAAGATAGCGAACCTTGGGATAAGAATACAGGAAGATGTACCACCATGCGCATATTAGTAACGATATGACCGAAGTGACTACCACCGAGTGCAAGATTAACCAGCTAATAGCAATAATTGATACCCCTGTCAGCGTTATTGTCCACGGCTGACACCTAAACAAAAGATGAGAGAATAAATATCAGACATAGCCAAATATAAACAACAACCAGGAAGACTATATGCAAAGCTATTAGCATGAAGAGGCACTTCATATGACACTATATGCTGTCTTTAAACCAGCATAGTTACTGACACTTTGTTTTCAAAACTCTAATATTCAAGTACAACAACTTTTCTACTATTTGAAAAACTCATTGTCTCATTAAGCACAGGATTTAAGAAAAAAAATTACAAAATAGATGACATAGGTAATGGGTTTTATTTTAAGTAGTGATTTGCCTAAGAAAGTGGGAATTTTGCACAATGGGGCCACAAACAATACAATAGATAGCACTGATAACTATTTGCAGGTGATGAGAGGCATAAAAAAAAGAAGAGTAAGAAATGGAGGGAAGAGAAAGAGCTGACCAAGATGGTTTGGTATCCCAGACAGAGTCGTACTCGAGGGACAGGTGATTGAGGTAACCCTCCATGTCATCGACCACACCATTTTCGTCCAAGAACAAAGGTTCTTTTGAGTCACTGGGATTCACACCAAACGCCACGGCTTTGTTTCTGGAATTGAGGGAAGCAGATAAAGGCTGATACAAAACCGGGTTGGAGACAACGTGGGTTTGAGTTGAGGTACGAGGTAGTGGATGGGGGAACACGCAGAGACGAAGCGGCAACACCAACAGAGGGAGTGTCCTCATTTTAAGCGGTGAATACAGTTATCATCTGCTAACTGTTATACCCTAAAGCTTATAGGACATGGGAAAATCCAAATATATTCGCTCCACCCCTCTTATTCGTAACGTGTAGTATGACTCTGATCCAAAAAATCTTACATGTAGTATGTCATTTCGGTTTTTACTTTTCCTCTTTAGCAATGGAAGTTCTGATTTTAACCTTACATTTATTCTGCGGCCAAGGTTTCTTCCCTCTTTTGTCCGATTTTTGCCGGGTGAGCTCATCGTATGTGGACAAAGTCCTATAATTTATATTTTTCTTCGAAAAAGTTTTTTATCTTGAATTTAATTTAAATATATTTTTAAAATAATTTTATATTATCAATCAATAAAAATAATAAAAAATATCAACTCATATAAATAATTATCTATTATAATAAAAGATCCACCATAATTTTTTATTTTCTTCTATTTTTATTGATTAATAATATAAAATAATTTTATACTGTCAATATATATTAATTAATCTCCTTCTCTTTTGATTTTACCGATCTTGGGTCTGGATCTTTTTTTGTTTCTATCTTTCAACGTCATTTTTCGCTATTTTGATGCTAAATGCCACTCTTAGCTCAAGATAAAATGGTTGTGTTATTTGGCAATCAATGCCCAATGGTCTGGTGAAAAACACTAGAAATTAGAGCAAACAATAAATAAACCTCCAACAAGCATTTTTGTTTTTTAATGTTAGAAAACTTCCAACAAGCATCGTGCACATCGAAATTTAAAACTCAAAAGAGCAAGCTTCAAGCCCGGGCGGCACCTTTGGTGCAACGCACCCGGAAGTTGCACCATGCAACTTTTTAATTTAATGGATAAGATTTAATAATATATTGATATATTAATTATTTTTAATGTATCATAATAATTTTTAAAATTTATCTGTTTAATTCTTAATCTTATCTGTATGATCTTAAAATTAAATAAAATTTTATTTGGATAATCCTAAAATTAAATAGATATTTTTAAAGATATTTCAGGATTACATAAATAAATTTTTATTACTTTTAAAATATATTTAATTATAATTCTAAATGCTGTATAAAATTTAGAAATTATTATGATATATTATAGATATTTAGTATATAGATATACCTTTAAATTACACCTATATGCCTTTACAAGGTATATGATACCCCTTGCAAGTAAGGGGCACATATGTTGCAAGTAAGTCTGAAATTTAAATCAACGAAAGTAGATCCCAAAAGTTACATAAAAGGGTGCTGCTGTGAGTATGGTACCATCTTTTTAACCGGTTAATGATTTGCAGAATAAATGTCAAGGCATCAAAAATCATATACAAGGCAATCCCCAACATGCTATTAAACTTTCAACAATTCCAATATGGGCTGTTCTCTGATGCAGATTGCAAAAATTCAGTAACGTGCTGATTATAATTGGTGCCAATGTTTAGAAGACACGTGGCATAGGTAAGACACAGGAGAGGAACTCAAAATTCGGATACATTAATTCATAACTTGGAGATAATGAGAATAGAACTCAAATTACAAAAAAGTTAATATATCCGAATTCCAAGTTCCTCCCCCAGGTCCCATCTATGCCACTTCTTCTAAACATTGGCACCAACTATAATTAATACAATGCTAATTTTTTGCAATCTTCACCAGAGTAATGACCTTCCAATATCATATGCTTTAACCTGTATTGCAATCGGAGATATGCACCCTCCTCGTTATCATTAAAGATAGAAGAGTGTTGAAAGAGATAGCCACATCTCGTAACTCGAAATGTAAAATGAAATTACATTGGTTCTAAATGGTTATATACGCATACCACAGGGGGTCAAAAACACGAAGGCTAGAACATCTTAAAGCTTGACTCCAAATGACTGTTCATCAAACACCTGAAAAGGTATCGTTTTCCCAGCTCAGACTGGATTTGCAGATTCAAACGAGAATTAAGGGGTAGGATGTATCAAAACCGCGTTTTTCGCCCAGTGCTAGACGACCCTTTAAGTGGCAACATATACTCATCTTTACGTTCTTACTCAAATAAGTCGTGGGGATTAAAATGTCATAAGAAAACAGTTCAATATGGAATTACAGTAAAGTTGTGCGCCCCATCTGCATACAGCTCAACAGCGTCAAGTAATCTCGGCAATTTTAAAAGGGAGCAAGGAAGAAATTACATCAATTTGATAGTTGCTTATTATTAAATTTTATAAGCGTCTTAGACAAACAGCATGAAAGGGGCGCAAAATACATAATTGAAGATCTCTTAAAAAAAAAAAAAAAAAACCGTAGTTATATGGACTGACGCAGAGTGAAAACAACCTTCTAATGGGAAGCCGGTGGAAGGGAACGGGAGAAAAGGGTGAAGGGATCAGTATACTACGTTTCTGCAGATATGGACTAAGAAGGCAAATGAATATGCTACCGACCTCCAATCGTCCTCCAGATTGATAATTTCACAGTGATGAACTTCAACAAAGACAAAGACAAAATGAAAGTTAAGTCCAGGGTCCACAGTTGATATCCATCGTGCCGTATCCTTCTTCCTCTATTGCTCCCCTAGTCCATAAATTTAAAATACAAAACACGAATGTTAGGAAAGGCAAGAGGCGAACAAAGCATATCTCACAAACAGTGCAGGCAATACAACCAACTTCGAAACAACAAATTGTAGCATCCATTTTTACAAGTGGCACAAAGTATTACCTCTAATTTCCAACATGGGATATGAAAAAGAGACTAGATGCAACTTGTCACATGTCAGTCATGGCATTCACCAAAACATCTTATATATATTCCTTCATAAGCTTTCAAACTAGTTCATAGTTCATAGTGGCCGAAAGTCAACCTAAAAGCAAAGCTAAACAATCCTTGTAAATGCTTTATTAATATAAATCAACTTGTAGGATTGATTACTTTTCCCCCCACACGCACACATACAAATAGAAAGAGAGAGTACCAAGTTCACTAGATTGTTGTCCTTCGCGATCAATGCCATAAAAGGAGGATCCCCTACAGGGCAAGGAAGTCTACGTCATCTGAGCTTTCCTCAAAAATAACATAGCTGGCATCTTGACCATCCTCATTGCCACTACCCTGGTCACTGTTATAGCTGCTTTCAGATGTACTCAGAAAAATTGATCCATCTGAGGTATGGCTGCTCAATTGTGATGGAAGACTTATCTCACTATTCATATCAGTATCAAATGTCTCAATGTAACTGCAACACAATCAAGAAACATAAGACTTGGAACCTCTTAGAAAGGAAACAAAAAAGTCTCTCCACCTGACCAAAATACTATGGTAAAATTATCTAACCTTCCCTCTGACGGATATTCAGCCATCAAACACATATCAGGCCTTGCTTCCAAAACCTGCTTTACAGGTATCATACTGCAAAATACAGCCCCAACTTTATGATTAAATAAATAACCACAACATCAGTCATTAAGAAAGTTGAAGCAACACATCCACAAATGATAATCATTACCTAGAGTTGTAGCACCTATGATACCAGTCAGACTCAGATGCTAAGCCTTCCCTATTGGATATGTCCTATTTAAAGGTAAGAATTGTAACTAGAGTCAAAATTGAGAGTCTAGAAGAAACTTCACTGCAATGTAACATATTTCTATGTACTCACAAGATGAACAAGCAATTTGAAATCGCCTGCAATAATCGCTGTCAGCAATCTAGCAACTTCCATCTGCACATGAAATATTAGCATCACTGAGAGTGGTTTGGAAAGAAGGCAACAACAATAAATGTATTACGACCCTCACCTCTTTGAGATGCATGCAATCCCTCAAAATTAAGACCTCAAGCAAATTCCCACCAACGTTGTTTCCAAGATTTCTGAAAAATAAAGTTTTTCAGTTCAGAACAATATTCTCAACGGACAGTCAGACTCTGAAGTGTTCTTGCAAAGTCTTGCTTTTATAAATTTTTTTTTAAAAAAAAAAAAATTGACCTTAAGAAGCTACCCGTGATTGAATAGGAAGTTGAAAAGTCAACATATTTCAGTTTCCGAAATCCCTGCACACACAGTTCATAGTTAATAACCCTTAGAATATGGGGGTTTTCATTTACTTTGATAAAAATGAGAATTTGGAGAATGCCATTAGCCCAAACTTCAAAAAGTAATGGTGGCTTCAAATCCCACATCAATAGAATATCAGGAAGATAAGTCTGCCATCACTTTCCCTAATGGCATTTCAATGCATACTGGTATGTACCATTACAAAATTATTATTCTTCAGACAAATTAGATTTGCACACCAGCCACTTAAAAATAAAATGAATACAAATATACAATAGACTTAAACATGTACAATGGTACATCATTGTATTGATTATAAAACAGCCATGCAGACTATACTGCCTTTACCCTCAGGTCAAGCTAGTCTTGGGTGGAAGAAGTTCATAGACAATTTTTTTTTTTTTTTTGGGTGGTTGGGGGGGGGGGTGTTTGGTTGGGAGTTACGTCCTGTTCACTTTGAATATTCATTCCACTCGCAACTCAAAACACCCCTCAAAAAAATTCCCATAGCAGAAGCCTCAACAAACTTATTCAGAAAATGCAGAAATTGAACATGATATATTGAGGGAAACATATATTTCTAATGAATAAATTTCATAGAAGAGAAAATCTCAGGAATCAAGATTAACAAGATACTGCCATAGTTCACCAAAAGCTCCAATAGATGCACAATGCAAAAATGTCGGAAGTGAGAAGTTAAAATGTAGGACATTGAAAACAAAGAATTTCCTGAAAACATACCTTAACCAGTATGCGAACCTTATAATCATGTAGCTTAAAGCCTCTAAGAGATAAAGAAGTTAGATGAGGACAATCGGTTACTAGGTCAGAACAGGTTTGGGTTTTCAGACTGTCATCTCTACCTGATAATTAAAAAGAGATAAGCAGAGAGATAAGAGTTCTATAAGGTAAAATAGGGCTGAGAAAATGACTTACCTGATTTAGAAGACTCAAAAAACAGACGCTCGATCATGTGGCAGTTTGCACTAACCGACATTAATGTTTGCCTCAATTCAACATGCCTAGTTGATATACATATACCAGGGGAAAAAATAAATAAATAAATAAATAAAAGCCCATAAATACAATTTAGAAACAACCTTCTCTTTCAAAAGAAACAGATTAGTGGAAAATATGTGAAGGCACGTATACTGGCACAAATTAAGTGCTTACAAATTAAAATAATAATCAAAGGCTGCAAATGTCATAAATGCAACTTAAAACCGAAAAAATGCAAATTTTTTAATAATAAGATACTGTACAGCATATCTACATCAAAGTTTGAAAAAATAAAGAAATAAATATTATAATAAAACTAACCAAAATTCCCAACCTAACACTGGCAGACTGAATTTAAATAGTGTTTAATCCAGATCAGAAGAAAGCAAACTTGCCATAGAGAAAGAGTTCCATTTCATATCCACTAGCATTGAGAAAATTGCTTATAATGAAAAGTTAAAGAACAAGAGGTAAAGGAAACTAACTTACAGCCCAACAATTTCCAGATCAAGGAGAGAAGGGCATGCTGACAATGCCCCACCAAGTGAAGCATTATCCATTCTTTCAATATTATACAACTGTAACTTTCTCAAAAGTGCCCTGCAAGAAGAAAACTTAATTAAGATCCCATTTAAACAAGTCACCCAAATACACTGACCACTAAAATCCGCAAACAACATACCCTGGAACACCACCATCCACACTTAAAGGGCTTAAACAGCATCTTGTAAGAATGGATGACTCTCTCCCTTGTCGGGATCTCTTGTCATTCCATGAAAAGTTAGATACCTCTACAATAGCGTTTCTGATAGTATGAACCACTGGTTGACATGATCCAGGTGAAGTAGTAGCACCAGGGACAACACCAAGCTTGAGAGACCTTATTAAAAAGATAAAATAAAATAGATTCATGAGAGAAGATAATTAGGAAAAATTACATGACATTGTAATGTAATGCATGCTCAAGAGTCAAGAAGTTGACACAAGTTAAAATGGATGATGTTATCTTTTTTCCCCCCTCAACAAAAGGGCTAATGGAGTCTACATAACAAAATACACTTAAAAAAACTATAAAACATCAAAATTAGTTAAACAAGCATTTCTAAATATATTCAAAATTTAGATCTAGGATTATGTGACACATATTATGAGATGAGTCACTGATAAAAATGTGCCATATGAGGCAGACCGTCCAAACAATTGAACTGATAATAGATATGCAACTAAGTATCCCATTGTTAGATAAAGCTCCTCTAAACTGAGCTTGTTTGTACAATGAGTAAGAAAAAGCGTATCTACCTTTGGATCATTTTAAGAGTTAAAAGAAAAAGAATGATGCACTTTAGATTCAATTAAGGGTGGATGCCCGTTTACTTGTTCATGTCACACACAATCTCACTTTAGAGAAGTTTTGTCCCCTCTTTTTTTCCCTTTTAATGAGCAAAGGTGAAGAAAAATAGGGAAATGATCAGCTAAGTAAGTGACTAGTATTTAACCCTTTAAACTGTCATAAATTACACACCGTATTCATGAGCTTTGCAGTTAATCAAAGTTTCCATAGGAACAAAAAAAATACATCATGGAAAGGATCAATAAGACGGAATGTTTCATGCCTTAGTGCCTTTCCAGCTCGCTGAATCATTGTGGCAACTACTGCATTGTTAACCTTCGGAACAAGTGTTGTCAAATCAAGATTTGCATAGCAGAGAGGATCTTTAGCACATTTGCTAAACAACGAACAAGTAGCTGATGCATAGCACAAGCTCTGGGTATCAAGCATTGAGAAGACCTATACATTGCGACATGGAATCAGAATCAGCACCCTAAAACTTTACTTCCTTGTAGAAGCATGTTCAAAACGTAGTTTCAAATAAATAACGGAAAAATTGATTTTCCTCCAAAAGATTATCAAGCACCATCATCAAACAATCATAATCATCACTTGCATACACTGCAAACAGAGCTGTTCCTCCATATATACTTTTTCCAGCCCTTATGGCTCAGATACCAAAACAACTCAGATCCAATTATATTTATACAAAAATTATATAATCCATTAACTAACTACACAGGTAAAATTAAAGATAAAGCTTTGCTAAGAACAAAAATAAATAAGTAAAATCAAAAGAAATCTGCCACATAAGCTTACTCATTGAAATAACACATCCACCGACTTATCCACACAAAAGACAAAACACGAAACAATAATCTGCACCAAGCTAAATAGAGAAATAACAAAGCAAGACGACTGCAAATAATACTCCTAATTAATCGTAAGCATCCGACGCATAGTGACAGCATAATTACATCGATAATAATCGAATCGCATAATCATCCAAAATAAATAAACAAATGAATAAATCGAATCATGTTCCATAACGCATTAACACCAATCAAATCAAACTTAATAAGCCCTAATTAAGAAGAGCCAGCAAATTAAAAAGGAAATGGGAAGGAACCTTGATGGTGAGGTCCGGGGGGAGAGGCCAGGCGAGGGAGTTGTGAGTGGAAGCGCGTTTCCTTGAGGAGTGTTTGGCGGCGTCGAGGAGCATGGATCCCATCTTGAGGGCGCGGTCGATGAGGTCGGAGTCGGAGGGGGCGGAATGGAGGAGGCGCTCGAAGGAGAGGTCGAGGGAGAGGGAAGGGAGGTCCGACAGGCCGAGGAAGGCGTCGAGGAGATGGTCGACGTGGTTGTTGTGGTTGTGGAGCCTAGGGTTAGGGTTTTGTTGGGAGGGGCAGGGTCGTTTCGCCATCGACGAAGAAGAAGGAGGAGGACTGTGGACGAGGGAATCCATTTGCGCTTTCAGCGTGTGGTGGATATTGTCACGCTCACTCCACAGAGAGAGAGAGAGAGAGAGAGAGAGGGGAATTGTGAAATACAAGTTTTGCGCTTATATGTAGCGCACGCACCCACACATCCCCCTTTTATTTTTTGTTTTTATTTATTTTAATTTTTAAATACTAATAATGATTAAGAGATTTTTTTTTAATGATGATATTTTTTTTTCAAATATCTAATCTTGGTTTTCTACTAATCAACGAGGTTTGATTTTCTTTTTGGAAGTATCATTTATCACTACACTCAATTCTTATTCAATTTTTTTCATTAATTTAAGTAAAATTATTTTTTAACCATTAATATCTAAAATCTACTAAATCCTAATTAATTTAGTTTAAGATAGACCAATATATTATAAGGCAAAGCTCTATAAATTATTTCATGAATAAAAATACCAAACTTCTTGATAACAATCATGAGAGCAGCTAAATTAATAAAGTGATAAAATTCACTTGTCCAGTTCATAAAATATCACATTATTTTAACAATTTAATTTTGATAAAAAAAATTTTGGTTGTCTGATTTTTTTCTTATTTTATTACAAAGTAGAATTTCTTTATATATATTTTTTAATCCATAATATGGAGTATATTTGAGTACAATATAAAAAAATTACAATTATGATATAAAAATTAGGAAATTAAGCGTATTGATTACATTCATATATTCAGTTAGATTATTCTTTGCCGACATACAAGTAAAAGAGAAATAAAAAAATAAAATTTAATTTAAATGCACTGACAATATAAAATAATTTTACACTGTCAACCAATAAAAATAATAGAAAATATCAACTTATACAAATAATTACCTATTATAATGAGGGACCCATCATAATTTCTTATTTTTTCCTATTTCTATTGGTTGATAATATAAAACTATTTTATACTATCAGTACATACTAATTAAACTCAAAAAAATAAATGAGAAGGAGTGAATATGACAAAATATATAGACATAATATATAAAAATAGTAAAAAATATCAAGTCATACAAATAACTATCCATTATAATGAGAGATCCACTATAATTTCTCACTTTTCCCTATTTTTATTAGTTAATAATGTAAAATTATTTTATATTATCAGTGTATATCAATTAAATTCTAAATATTTATAATATCACAATTTTTTGGTTAGAAATTAATTTATATATATTGATACTATAAAATAAAAAATATTAAATTTAACTAATTAATTATTTATTATAATAAAATATTCACTATAATCTAATATTTTTTATATTTTTATTAACTAATAATATAAAATTATTTTTTATTATCAATATATATAAATTAATCACTATTTTCTATTTACATATTACATAGTTGTAATTGTAATTTTATACTATAAACTTAGCATCAAAAGAATTTTATACTACAAACTTTTAAGCACAACTTTCAAAATATGTTGTGGCATCGAATCAAGGCTCTCACGTCATACTATGCGTTTCAGTGCCGGTGCTCGTTTGCGTAGCGCCACGTGGAACATAAAATGGATGACGTGCCTCCATTTGTACTCCCACTAGTGAGCTCGTAAAAGCTGAATTTTTCTATTGATTTTTTAATCTCTCATTTGCTCGTTGTTACTCAGACAAGTCTCTATTTTAATTTTTTTTTTTCCCTCTATGTTTCGTTTGATATTTACCGTTATTCGGCATGACATATGAATGTGATGCTTTGGGTCCAGTTTGTTGAAGTGAATAGTGATGCCCAATCAAAAAAATTCCCAGTCCCGCAGCTCTTGATCAAACGTTGACATGTGGGATGTGTTGAAAGTGAGATCATTATTTTGATGCGTTGGTATATAATCTTCTGTGCTTGCTGACAGCTGTTTAAAGAAAGGCCAAGTATGTGCATTTCTACTTTCTTTTTCTATGATCCGCGTTTTCTCAATAATGAAGTGCATGTTCGATCGAGATATTTTTTGTAGGTTGAGTATAGTTAAACAAATGTCCTTTCTCCTAAACCTATGTGCTCAGAAGAATCTCAAACAAACACAAGAACAAAAAATCAATAAATACAACCCATTGTTTTACATTAGAATCAAATTAATTTTTTTTAAATTAAGGAATAACTTAATATTAAAAAATTTAAGTTGTGGACTAGTCTATAGTGACAAATGATAACTATCCAGCTAAATAATATTTCAGACAAAGCAAAAAAAACAAATTGATAACAACATGCGGACCCCGAATTCCAATAACGGTTTGGATGGAGATATCAACTGGGTACTGAACAGTACAAAACAAACGATGAAATCAGACTAAAAAAAATAAAAAGGTAAATTAAATTAACCTCTCACGATTATATTATATATAATACCTCTTAATTTGACATACTTACATGATCACCTCTATAAGAGCACTTGGTGTCAAGTCAAGTCTATAATATAAGGATACTCGCTGTCAGAAAAAAGCTCAAGGTTTATGCTGCCGAAAGAAAAAATGTGAAGAAAAAAAAAGAGGGGGTGGGGGGATCTCAGAAAATTGGATGCATCTATCGTTCTTCAAATCATAAAGAGGGAGAGAAGAAACGAGGAGGAGAAGGAGGGGGGGGGGGGGGGGGATTTTCTTATCTGTTATAATGCGAATGTTGTGCTGTTTTATAAAGTTTACAAAGCTAATCTCAAACTCCAATAAAAGAAAAATGCTGTGCTGAACAGTCTCGATAACTGCCGCAAAACCTTGTCAAATCTTCAGGAGATGAATCAAGACCGGCGTTGCTGTTGTAATATTAAAAATAGTAGAGACCATATTGCTACTATTCTATCCGCCTTGTCAGTATGGCCAGAAGACGCGAACATCAGTGAAAAATTACAAGGTTGGCATTTTACATGTTTTCCCCATTTTCATGGATGCAATCCTTTTATACAATCACTGATTAAGAATGTATGTTGCCATTAAACATAAATCATACATCATATTCACCGTAACTTGAAAATATGATGTTCTTTCAAGAAAGAATAATCAACAACTAGCCATCTCTTGGAGCAGGCATTATCCTAAGCCTCTCCTCAGATGCCTGATTGGCCCCACTAAATCTCTCCTCTGCCAGAAGTGACTGCAAATCACTACCATTTGCCAAACTGTTAAACTCAACTGCTTTAGATGGCAATGTCGGGTACCGACGTTGGCAAAATGTCATTAACCTCTTAACCGATTGCAAGTACTTGCGAGTTGTCTCATCATTCATAATGTGAGCAACACTATTCGTGTAGATCTTTTCACGGGCAGATCTTTCGTGAATACCAACCATAGTAACACCAATAGGCCAGGGTGCATTGCCGATGGCCAGCTTGATGTAATGGTCCATTGCAGCCAGATAATCTCGCTTCATACAGCATTCAACCACAACCAATAACGCCTGTCGAATGTCATCAGGAAGAACCTGAAAATTGCATGTACCGCACACATTCCATTAGCAAAATGCTTCAGTAAATTTGCAACACTGAGCACACGCCATAAAAACAAGAAAATTTTATCCTTACAACCCTACTGAAATCCATTACTTGAAACAGTATTCACTAGACATTCAACGGTTATACATAACTATGTTCAGTAAATTCTTTGATTCTCATGTTGTGTCCCGTCCCCTCTCCACAACTAATCATTCTTGGGCTGTATTTGAGCATCATCCTATATAATCACTAAAGACCAAACACAATATCATATTTATTAGGTAGAAAGTAGAAACTAACCGCAATATTTTCAAAACATATTCAAGCTAATAGGTGCATCTAAACTAAAATATAATCAAGCTAATAGCTACATCTAAACTATGACCAGTACAATTTTAAGCACAAGATCAATAATTAAGAGGGAGGAAAGGGATATATCAACTAGTAATGCAATTTCATTATTGTTTCTGATCAACAATTTCAACAACAGGCCTTATCCACTAGAGGAGTTGGCAACATGTACCAATCGAAACCATTAGGATCTATCACACACACAAAATCAAAAATCTGCCCAAAGGAATCCGGTAAATTCCTTAAACCAACTCATAACTGATATATAAAGAAGGATAAGTCAAATTCCACGCTAACAAGTAACCAAATATATCTATATTGATAGCCACTACTCAGTGTCATAAGCAGTTATGTGTGTGTTTGTTTTATAGATTGTAAACTATGGCTTGATCCCAAAAAAAAAAAAAAGGAAAAAATTATTTCACATTTTCCCTCAAATCATAATTTGATACTAGAAATCATGTTAAATGTAACTTAACACAATTTTATTAAACATTTTGAAACGAAAAGAACTTAGTGTGCTAATGTTCATTATGGAAATCTCCCTACTCGTTTCACTTAACACTGATATTCAAAATTTAACCTTAACAAACCACACCAAAAGAGATAGAGAGCGATGAAAATTCACCTTCTTCCTGCAGAACTTAAACAGCGGGTTGAGGTAACGCGCGCACTGCTTGAAAGTGGCGACCATGGACTTCCCTTTCGCCGTCCGCTTCTCCGCCTCCGGCATCTCGCGCAGCTCCTGCTTCCACTCGTTCAGCAGCCTCTTGAAGAACACCAAAATCTTGTCCTCCTCGCACAGCTCCTCGAAATTCGCCTTCATCCGCTTCGAGTCCTTGTCCACGTCGACGCCGCTGGACCCGCCCTCGCTCAGGTCATCGTCTCCAGCGCCGCCTTCACCGTCCTCGGCGGCGCCGTCCTCCGCCTTCTGCCGCTTCCTCTCGCCCAAAATCCCCGTCTTCTGCCGCTTCCTCAGTTCCGCGATGTCGCGCAAGAAATCGTTGGTCTGCCCTTCCGTCATGTCGCTATCGACTTCGAACAAACCAGCTTTGAGCACGTATTTCAGGCGATCCAGCCTGGCATCATCGTCTTCTCCGAAGAGCGTGACCGGCTGCTTGAGGAAGCGGAGGCGGCGGATGACCTCTTGTTTCGGGAGGACGAGGTTGTCGATGTTCTGCTCCTCGGTGAGGGACGTGCCGGCGGCGGTGGAGGAGGCGGAGCCGGGGGGTTTGGAGGAGGTTGCGGAGGACGATGCGGCGGTGGCGGAGGATGCGGCGGAGGAGGGAGCGTTGTTGTTGTTGTTGTTGTTATTGTGGCGGTGGGATTTGGCTTCCAGCTCGCGCTTCTCTTGCTCGCGGAGCTTCTGGATCTCCTTCTGTTGGATCTCGGAGCGCTTGAAGACTCTCTTGCCGCCGGTGTCTTCGGCGAGGGATTGGCGCTTCTTGAGAAGCTCCTGCTTAAGGAGGTCCATGTATATTCTAGGGTTTTGGATTGGGAGGACGAGGAAGGAGATGGCGTGGGAAGTGAACGGATCGGATTTCCGAATTGAGGAATTAGGGTAAAATTGAGTAATTGACCAGTGGAGAAACTTAAATAGTGTTTGGATTGGGATTAATTTGAAAATTAATTTAATCAGTTTTTTAAATTATTGAAAGAGGATAAGATAAACATAAAATTAATTTAAAATTAATTTTTTTAAAACCGTTGATGGAGTGACCAGCGACTACTCTAATTTCTTTATATCTATTGTCAATTTCATATCAACAGCTGTTATTTGATTTCTCTAAAATATCTTTTTTTATGCTAATCAAAGTAGTAGTTTATTATTAATTATTTATTATCAGTTATAATTTTATCTTAATTTATTAGTATTCTTTTGATTAAAAAATTTTAATATTTGTCTCATTTTTACAACTAAATTAGTTAAAGCAACAAATTTACAACTCGTAAAAACAAAACTTAAACTCCCACTACCATAAGGTCCCCAACTCATATTTATATTTTGTAATATTATGCTTGAAATACAACGTTGGTGACGAAAAATTTTAAAATTTCATAATAAGTTTTATGCTAATATAAGAATTTACTTAATTTAAAGGGGACAAAATTTTAAATATAAAATATATATAGGAAAAAAAAAAGAGAGGGAGAGAAGGAGTATGGACCATCAGCACCTTAAGTGAAATGGTCTACCTAAGCCCCCATTTTTCTTTTCCTTCCTTTTTTACGATGAATCCTTCATCGACTTTCATATTTATTTCAATTCTCTCTCATCTTATCTCTCTCTTTCTTATTCTCTGCCTCTCCTTCCCTCACCACCACCTCACGGCTCTTCCCCTCTGCCACACCATCACCATCTCTCCGCTAGACCACCACCACCTCGCAGATCTTAACCTAGCTTGTTTCTCTCTCTCAGTAGGCTCTTTCTCCCTCCACCATCAGTCTCTCTCCGTCGCACTTTCTCTGTAGCATGTTCCCCCGTGGGCTTGGGGGACCTCTGTTTTGCTCCCTTCTCAAGTAGCTGGGTAGCATCTACTCTTTCCCAAAACAACCCATAGCTTTATTGGTGAGCATTATCTATATTTGAATTGGGTTAGTGAAAGTAAGCACATCTTCTAATTGTTTTGTGGTGGCTTGTGATGTTATGATTTTATGTTAGTTAGCTAAATATTAGTTTTATCTTGGGTTTAAGTCATAATACCGAGTTGTTTCATTTGTTAAAGTTTTGTGATTTGATAAATGATGAGTTGTTGAAAATTTATTTTGACCAAGAATTATATTGTATTGCTATGTGGTTATTTGTAGCGCCATTATTTAATTACTTTAGTTCAAAGAACCATGTTAATAACCATTGGTGGCTGCACAATCGTAAAAAGGAATTATGAGTTAGATTAGTTAAATTTGGGTCATGTATATAGATTTATTATGAACAGCTTTTAATTGTTATAGTAATTTTCCTTGCGATGAAATCTTATAATTGATGGACTCTAAAATTTATTGAAGATATTAATATATACGTTTAGAAAAAATTATAAGATTGAGTGCCATGTAATATATTCTTTCTTAATCCTATTCTTACTTATAGATTTAGGGCTAAAACTATAAAATTATTAGTCTTCAAAGGAACTAAAGAATGTATAATAAATAATAGGGAATTTATATTTTAATTGGTAAGGTTGTAGAAAGAAGGTTGAGATTAGATTCTAAACCATGTTGTCATGTTTAAATTGAAAATAATCGATTCAGTGTTGATTACAGATTCTCCAAGTGATCGACCTTCGAGGTCAACAGCTCCTAGGATGCAAATTTGATGTCCTCTCTTGTTCTGTGAGTGGATAATGTTTTTCTATGGCATATGTGTTTGTTTTGCAAGTAGTATTTGGCTTGAGTTAAAATGGTTTTTATGCTTTTATTTAGTTCTTGAATATTTGTTTGTTTTATTTAAATTAATCCATATTTCGGCATGGCTACTAGTTATGGATATTTGTTGTAATTTGAGAGATGCTTGGAATTATATTATGAGTTTTATAACTAGTAGGACAAGCTCTATGGAAAGCTAACTAGTTTGACATTTTACTTCATTGAGAAAATTATGGTTTAGACTTGAGAATCTTGTTTAATATTTTGTTTTCTGGAACCTTGTTAATCTATTTGCTATTTCGGAACTATGTTGATATGTTATGAGGGATGATTCTCATATTAATTGTAGCTAGCTGTCGTTGATGCTAGCATTGTTGTACCTTGGTTCGAACACCAGCTAGCAAGGGTGTTGCAAACCCGAAGTGTTTGGGCAACATGTCCGAATATGTTATGCTCATGTTTGGGACGACGATACGTAACGGCCAAACGTGATTTCATCATGATTTAATTTCGGATTGGAAGCCTCCCCGCTTTGGTAGTTATATTTGATAAATATGTTTTCCAGTTTATGAAAAAAGGTTGATTCTTTATATACATATATAGTTTCTAATGTTGATTCTTTATATGCATATTATTTAAAATGATGATTTCTTATTTATGCTTAATTCATGATATTAATTCTTTATTTAAGCATAGTTTGCTTTACTTCTAGAGCTTGTTCTTATATGTTATAACTTCATTGTCCCTCACTAAGTTAGTTAGACTCACCCGCTCTTCTTTACATATTTCAGACCTTAGAGTGGCACTCAACTCCGTTCCACCAGTTTCGTAGTGTGCAAATTCTCGTGGGCACACCCTTTGCACACGAGGTTCTCTCTGTACTGTCTTGCTGTAATTTTCATGTTTTTATCTCGTATAGTTGCTCTTTGTTCCACAGGCGGGGGCCTACAACCTGGTCATTTTGTTAGGATATTTGTACTTAACATTTGTAACTTTGGGATTGTATTTTCATTCATATAAATATGAATTATTAGAGAGTGCTCTGAGAGCCTCATTTTTGTGTTTGTTGGATGGCTAATTCGAGGAAGCTAGAAAAAAAGGAAAAACTCTGCCAATTTTTCTGTAAAATTGTTCAATATAAACTTGCTGGAGGTCTATTATCTCTAAGCGCCGATCATGGCTCTAGGATGGATCATGACATATTTAATAAACTTCAATGAAGAGAAATATATTTAATAAGTTTTAGAATCAATGACGTTTTGGTGGACTGTTTCAATGTTAGGAATTTTTGGAGGATTAAATTAATGTCAAATAAATTTTGTAAAACCAAATTAGTAATTTAGCCTTAAAAATTATGTACACAAGCAAAAATCAAACAAATGTTAAATAAACTTAAGAATATAAATCACAAGTGAGCACTAACGCGACACTGTTCAAAGAGAGATGTGAATACGAGATGGTGGTCATAGCTATGTGCAAAAAAAGGAGGAAAGGAACTGAGGCCAACCAAGCTGAGTTACTAGCTGCATTAGAAGGGGTTAGATCAGATAAGAGTGTGGTCCTTAGCTCACTCTGCTTGGTATCGAACTCAGGTGCAATTAATGAGAGGTAGACAGATCCACCAATAAGCTAATGTCTCAACTGCGATGGGGATGCTAGACTTGTCTTTGAAGAATTTGAGAGTAGTTTTATGGATCTATCTTATAATGGCATCCTGATTCTTGAGATTTGTGTTAGACTTAAACTTTGAACATTTTAAGACCCAATTTACCCCTAACATTTGTAATATAATAACGAACTTTCTGCCCCATTTTGCAAAATTTCAAATGTCAAAAGTGTGGCTATAACAAGTGCCGAATTGTATTGTGGAGCTTGTATCTCAAGATCTTTTGTTTGAATAAATTTGTACCTTTTTATAAAAAAAATATATATTTTATTTTTATTAACCATGGAAAAAAGGTTGTAGGTCATCTTGGATGGTCTAGAGCTTTGTTGTTAAAAATGAGTTTCAAAATGTAAAATTCTAAAATTTTATGTTTTAAAATCTAGTTTAGGTAAAATTATTCTACAACACATTTTAAAATGGTAAAATAATTTTTTTAAAAAAGCATTTTTACTCATTATTTTTTTGTTAACAACTCATCGTGTTTTTTGTTTTGGGTCAAATAAAGATTTTTTTCATTGATATGTAATCAAAGGCAAAAGCCAGATTATAATAGACAATACATCACATCTTAAAACATTCAAGCCAAACATAAGATTAGAACCAACAAAATTACACAACTATAGATAAATCATATCAAAATTTTAACAATTTTGTATCACACAATAAATAAACAACTACACAACAGGTGATCTCATCAAAGATCTTTGATATTAATACTGATGGATCTGATAAAACTTCTATAACAAGTTGTGCAATAACAAAAGAAATGTGCTTGACTCTAAGTTTCATCTTATGATAACTAAGGATCCCATTTAAGTATCAGATTTACCTATGATAAATCTTAACATACAAGCACGACCAAAACTTCCAAAAAGAGGTTGCCTTCCTAGCACCTCCAAAAGAGAGGCTATGTGAGCTACACCCCTCAAGACCAAAAGCTAAAAAAAAATAAGATAAATCCTTAATTTTCCATCGCCAATAGAGATTGCTAATCTATCACCTGAACCAAGCATAATCTTATGAGATTGCATGACATGTTAGCAACCACAAGAGTAAGCCACGACTCATCGTGTTTAGGTTTTTACTCATTTAAGTCAGTGGGCCGTTATATTCTATTCATTTCATGGCCTTTAGATTATAAAAAGGCATTTGGGCCGGGTTCACTTAAAAGTCTGACTTTTGGGCAAAAAAGCAAATTCCTTCTTTGTACCCAAAAAAGTAGCAGTCGCTCACTGGACACGCTGCTCCTTCGCCATTCATATCGCAGCTGATGGTCGATTCCCGAGTTTGCTAGTTGCAGCTTTGCCCCCTCCTCTACACCCCCACACCGCTGCTCTGCTCCCTCTATTACTTTGCGCCCTTGCTTTCATTGCATTTCCTCCTAATCCCACAGTGTTTGTTTTCAAGTGAGCTAGTGAGGGTTTTCTTTTGTACGAGCCAACATGACGACCGTACGCAGGTTTTGCTGCAACGATCTCCTTCGCTTTGCCTCCGTCAACCTCGACCATCTCACTGAAACGGTAAGTTCCCCCTTTTCTCTCTCTCTCTCTCTCTTCTCCACTCAATTCAAACAACACTAACCTACCAATTTTGAATTCGGAACTTAACTTCTTGATTCGTTGTTTTCAGTTCAACATGTCTTTCTACATGACCTATCTCGCGAGATGGCCGGATTATTTCCACGTCGCCGAAGGCCCTGGAAACCGAATCATGGGTTATAGTAAGTTATTCCAATTTTTTTTTTTCATTAATGTCTGTGAGCTTGAATGCTAGTCTTAGCTAGGTTTAGGTTTTGGATGCCATGTAGATTGATTGAAGATCATGGTAAAAGAATGAGGGTTTTTTGTTTTTGGCTACGAAATTAGTCTTAATTGTTAATTAATTAATTTGTGAACCTTAGGAAATAGTAGTGGTTGGACACATAAATTTAGGTTGGGAATCTGCTAATGGAGCATGATGTGGCTTATGTTTCTCTTAGAGATTCAGATCATGTGCCGAACTTTGGACTGAGTTGTACGGTGTGTGTGTGTGTGTGTAGTTCATCATTTTCTTCTTTTTGAAATGCAATGGGATATTAACACAAATGTTATGAATGTAGTTATGGGTAAAGTAGAGGGGCAAGGAGAATCTTGGCATGGTCATGTGACTGCAGTAACTGTTGCTCCAGAGTATCGGCGGCAGCAATTAGCCAAGAAACTGATGAATTTGCTAGAAGACATCAGCGACACTGTGTAAGACATGCATGTGTCATTTTTTAAACTCAAGCTTCTAAAACATTCCCTTCGCCTCTGACTTTTGTTTTGCTCATTATATCAATAATAAATGGTTCAGTTTATTAAATATGAAAGTGTTTTTTTTTTTTTGTTTTTTGGGGGGGGGGGGGGCTTGGTTGTTTGGTTTGTGGCGAAAATCCATAATGAGTTACCTGTAGCCTAATGAATTCAATGAGTTACCAGTAGTCTAATGAATTCATGTTTGTGCGAATGACTTGTTACAATCAAGAATGTGGTTTTTGCAGTGACAAGGCTTACTTTGTTGATCTTTTTGTGAGAGCATCAAATGCACCAGCCATCAAGATGTATGAAAAGGTAATGATTCTGTACTTTTCATTTCTTCTTAGCTTTTCCTTACTTCCTTGTGGCTTTATGCACGTGGTTGTTTTAAAGGGGTTTCTTTGTTATTATATATACAGAAGGATTGGGGAGCTTTCTCAAGCTGTTATTTTTTCCTTTGTTTCCTTCTTTTATTTGTTGGTAGAAGGATTCCTGATCCTCCTGTTCTGTATTTCTCTTTTATTGCAATAATTTCTCTTTTTTATCAATAAAACAGTAGAAGCAAGGGACAAAAAAGGGTATAGAGAAAATGGGTACCTTGTGTAAATCAAACCATGGTAAACTGTTATTTCAAATCAACTGATGTAGGACAGATTCAGTAATCTTCATAAACCCTATAATTTCAACAATAGGCAACAATTGTGGTCTTCTGCTCCATGGCTTCATGTTTTCTTTCCCTATTATGCTCCTTCATGCTGCTGGAACAGCTCTTAGGTTTTTACTCAATGGCAACATGCTAACAAATCATAAGCTGTTTTGCAAGAATTTTGACAAAATCTAAACTTTTCTGAGACTATTGATGGAGCATTAAGAGTATTGGCTATTTTTAGCTACTCAAGAGTCATTGTTGTGTGTATTTGATAAGTTAATTAAGCATAGAAACGCCCAATCTTGTAATTAAGGTCTAAGTAACTGCAGGTAGTTCAAAAGTCAGTAAAATGTCTTTAATTAACCCACTTAAGGATCCGGTCAGTTATAGATATATATTAGGTCTATAAATAGTGATTCTCTATGTAATTTTCAACAGAATCTGGCATTCAGAACAGGATTTAGTGAAGCACTTTCAGAAAATATATTCTGATGTTTTTCTTCTTTTCAACGTAGGATTAGAATTCTAATCATATCATACTTCTATCCAAGGAGCTGGACTGCTCCCCACAATTGCTTCATTGTATGTACCTACCTTACCTTTCTCCTTATTTTCCTTTTCCGTCCAACCCATAATATAAATTCCCGGGTTGCATCAACTGAGACTGTCAAATGAGAACTGGCAACGCCAACTTGGACTCTTGGATCATGGAAGCTGGTAAATGGTGGAAAAGTAGATCCAACTCAACATAAATCTTATTGAGGCCTTCAGTTTAATAAAATTCAGTAGGGATATATGTTTGCCAGTTTATTTGCTGTCAATCACTGGCTTATTTTGTATTGATTTTTTTGTGTAGTGTAGAGGATTATTGTACATCTTTTCTCACAACTTGAGGAATTTTGCATTATTATCAATGATGCATACTTTTCAGATTTGGGATTTTTTGTTCTTGGTTATTTTGTTCTACATTAGTCCGTTGATAATGTAGTACTAGTAGATGATGTATATGATTATGATTATTTTATTAAGGTATAGTGTCATTGTAAATTGGGGATTGGAGTTAGCTGTTGGAGATTTGCAGTTTAATTATCAATCATAGGAATTTAGTGTTTAGGTCTTGGGATTTCCATATGTTGGATTAGGATTTATTTTCTATTTTGGATCAGGATTTCCTTAGTCTAAAGTTGGAATTGCCAACTATTTACTTCTTTTCTCTTTCATAATTGACATCTAGCTTGGCTATGTGATTTATCGACGAGTGCTACGCTACTATTCTGGGGAAGAAGATGGATTAGGTATGCTTCCATGTTCTTGTACTTGGTAGTCTTTTCTGTTGACAAAACTGATGGTGTTAGTATCTATAATCATTTTATGCTTTGTTTTCAGATATGAGGAAGGCGTTGTCTCGTGATGTTGAAAAGAAGTCCATCATCCCTCTTAAACGACCGATCACTCCAGATGAATTAGAGTATGACTAAATCTACTTTTAAAACAACTCTGTTGCTTGAGCTTGTTTTGGGATTTAAAGCAAATATGTTAGTTAGGTATGATATGGTAACAAAGTTAAATTTGTCCAGCTATCAGAGTTTAAAACTAATCACATATTTGAAAATTTGAAGTAGAGGGATGTGCTCTTTTGGAAATTATTCCTGTACTACTTGAATCCTGACTCTGCATTTTGCTCTAGTTTAGAAGTAACCCTGTTGCTACTTGGTATGTTGCCAACTTGAAAGGAATTGACTGTGGTGTGTTGGAATGGCTAGAAAGTGAAAACAATGGCCCTGTAAGATCATCTTGCTCAAAACATGAATTAGATTCCAAGGTCAAGACATCATCTTCAATAGTCATGGTTGGCCATGCATTTGTTCCATTTAATATTATTATTAATATTATTATTATTTAGTCTTGGAAAATGACATTTGCAGTCCACTTATTTCATAACTCACTTTCTCCTTGTTACCTATCCAATGTTTTATCATTAAATATTGCTCGTATTTATCATTTCATTAGATTAAATAACAAGCCGTAATAGAAATGGTGTGCAAGTAACTTTTGTTCATACTAGAAATCTCTGATCCTCTGGTTTCCTCGTTTTTCCATCTGTACCAGCCTTAATTTAAGGTTCCTTTAGACAAATCATTGTTGGAAGAGAAATTGATCCATATCCTTTGCTTTATCTGTGGATATTGGATAGTCTAGCTTATCCTTGGTTTGGAAGAGAAATTGTTCTATGACCTTACTTTATCTCTACCTTATCCTTTTGGTTTTTGGTGCTGAATCTCTCAACCTATCCTTTTCACTTGGGTAACGCTTTCCTGCATAAGCTTTTGCATACAGTGGAGATAGAATATTAGAGTATTTATGACATTAAAAAGGGCAAGGAGCTGCAAAAGTCAATGCTCATAGTTGTGGTCCTAATTTTCTAGTGTCAACCCCTTGCATCCCACCCAAAAAGGAAGGTTGAAAAGGAATATATATGGTGCATATCTTGGAAGTCAAACTGCATACCTAGCTGATCTTCCAGTTATGTCATGCATGAATTGCGGTGGTTGTATTAATGGGTTCACTGTTTTAGTGCTGTTTGTGGACTAGATAAAAGGAATGAGATAAGTATTTGGGAATCCATTGAAATTTGAAGTATCAACATCAGTGGTACATCTTCATAAACGTATGAAAGATGATGCTATTTGAAAGAATATCGTGGAACTCATAATACAAGCAAATCTTATATCTTATTGCTCGATCAATCCCTGCAATACTCACTAATCAGCATCTTACATTGTATTATATCTTAATCACGTAAAGACAAATCTTCAGCTTCTTACACGTGCATGCTACTTATGGTGTTTGGCCTGTAAGTAATATCACTTCTATTATATTGTATGCAATGGGAGATATGTTCTTTTGGGATATAGAGATGAAATAGGCATCTGAAAGTTCCCAACTTCGGACAGGCGATTTTGTGACAGTAGAAATTGTACATTGCTAAATAGGCACAATCTTCATTGACTAAGCACCTTTGTGATTATGAGACAAAGGTAAAATTGTGCATTTGAGATTTCCACATGGGTTAACATAGTAACATCAATTAAAATTATTACAAAAGAATTGTACCCAAAGATATAATACAAAAGCTGCTATCCTTAAGTTGTTTTTATGTTTAAAAAATGCTTATTATAAATTTTAACCTTTACCTAATGGAAAAAAGTGCAAAAGATATTATGTAAGTTGTTTTTGTAAATTCATACGAACTGAATGAAAATAGAGGTATATAGTGCACTAGATAAGTCAAGAGACTACGACTGACGAGCAATTAAAGGAATTTTGAGGAGTTCTTAGAAGATTCTAGAGAAATATAGAATAGTGTAGAAATTCTAGATAATTCCTTGTAAATATTGTAGATAATTCTAGATAATTGTAGAAGTTAAAAGGATTCTAGAAGTATCATATCTACTGTTTGTTACGACATATCTCAAGTCCCAACCGACTATTGAGGAGGTGCTTTGGTATATATAGGGTAGGTCACTCTCGATCAAATCATGAAGTCATCTTCTCATTGTATAGTGAATTATTTCCACCCAATTTTCTCTTGCCCACTAGCCTCGCTTGTCATCATTTTTTAATTATAGTGAGGTTGATTTGGTTTTAGTTTAAAAGGTTGAGTAAGTTCGAAGTGTGGCTCAGTCCAACTGCGCTATGTAGTTAATGGCCGCTTATTTAACTGAACAACATATACACCATTTTAAATTCACGCTACTCTTGAAAAAGCAAACAAATTAACGTATTTTATACCTGTAAACAAGGCTACAAGAGTTTATCATCTTCCAAGCCCAAAATGTTTCTTATCGAAGAAAACCATTTTAGTTTTCTTCATTCAGATCGGTGGAAGCTTTGGGTGAAAGAGAAATTTTTCTTCAATCACGGTCTCTGGTGGGCCAATTGTCCTTTTTTGGTCATGAGCTGAGTTTCTAAAATGTGTTTAAACTCAACTAATACTTTCTTAAGTCTGGGTTGCATTGCATCTTGGATAACCATTTTTGGGCTATATGGTCCACGTAAGATTTTCCTTTTTGGTTTTGTTTGTGGGTTGAACTTTGCCCTCTTTTTGTTTTTCCTTTTTCATTTCTTACTTTACACATGACAACCCAAAAAGGAACTCAAGTCTTCCTGAGGGACTGAACCTATTCATTGTTACTGGTGGACAAAGTGAAGAGGCCCCAACTATGGGCCTAGGTGGGTCATCTACCACCTTGCATGTTCGCCGCTTTCACAAACAAATAAATTAACCTGAAAGTTCGCCCAGGGGGAGAAAAAACTTTGAAAAGAGTTGGGGACAAAGTGAGAATTAAAAACAAGGTGGCATTTAAGGTGGCCCTCGAATATTTTGGCCCACCATGAACCCCCCATTTTTAACCGGGTGTAGGCTGTTTTTTTAGTTTATGTTTGTGCCCCATAAGTCTCCAAAATCCTATCTTGTTACCCAGCATAAAAATTGTTATTGGCGACCCCATAACATATTAATGTGGCCATCAGCAGTTGGGATTAGGATTGGAAGACGACCAGATCAAACGGAAAAAGGGAAGGGAGCCGTGACGCGGTACTTGGTGGGGTTATTTGGCATAGAAAGCACCATTCAACAAGCACATGTGCAAGCTATTAGGTTGAAGCACTTACCTATTGCATCTGCAAACACTAAAGGCCTCCTCACCATTTTTGAGCAATTCACATCACAACTACCATGTATCAATCGCTTATGCCAGATTACATGAGAGATGTTTAACAACGTTCAATCATATTTGTGTATTTTTTTCCTATAACCTATACAAACAAATATATAAGCTGCCATCACTTTGATTTCAAACCATGGTGCCTTGTCTACCAACACAAATCAGACATGGAACCACTAGCGTTTCTGAAATTGTTCCCCAAATACATGTGCAAGCTATGATAACCAAATATTCCTCAACATTTCTCCCCATCCGCAAAACAAACATAAAACTATGCAAAACTTTCAGCTCCAGCATCAACCGTAAAACTACTCTCCTCTATGTTTCAAGTTTGGTAAAACATGACATAACAAGAAAACAAGCGAGGTTGTCTTACAATTTTTAAGGAGTTTCACTTTTACCGACATAGCAAGTCTTCTGTGAGAGATACTGACAATATCTAGTAGATTGAGTGAATCCAATTTATAATAAGAGGTCCGCCGTGGGCCTCTGCATAAGAGCCCCAGGTTATGTGCCACCTTAAAAAACAATAGAAGTGGATAAAATACTATTAAATGTATGGAGCCAAAAAGGGGTGAAAAAAAAATATATAGAAAAAGAAAAAGAGAGGTGGGCAGATGCTTTTTCGTCCATGATTGGTGATTGCACATTGAAGTGAGAGGGTGGTATTGTAGCTAGTAGGGGCATTACCAAAATGGGTTACAGTCCAAACACTATCACTCATCCTCTTTTGCATGGGGTATAGATACCATATCAATCTAGGGGACGCCTCATTTCTTTTCTCTTCGAAAGCCCCACATGTACCTATGTCTTCTTTACCACCATGTCTATGTCATGGACCTCATGGCCATTGCGGGTTATAATCTCACATCCAATCCTTTTTACTGGGCAGCTGATTTTGCAGTTTCTTCTAATCAATCCGCCTTTTCATCATTTCAATGCAGGCTTAATCATGCCACCCATATGCTGTGTGTGTGTGTGAGCTGTGTCATGTGCCATTGGGCTCTGGATAGGCTTTCTTTGGATTATTGGGACATCACACGACTTGATGTGTGAACAGCATATATGCTTTCACTTTAGGTGCCCAGCAATCCCAATTTCTACGTGTCCTTAAATTTGACTCTCAAGTTCAAATTTCATTGGTTAATTAGTCTTTGACAAGTCAATTGATGTCTTTAATTTATTTTGGGACATCAATTAATGTCTTTTAGAGTTGCATAAATTGACCAAATATATAGTTTAGTCTGACTTCCATTGACTCTTTTCTTGGGGTCTAGGGAAAGTTGACAAAGGGATCGTGAGTAAAGTTTATTTGGATAAGAAATATGAGAGGAGTAGGATAATACGATAAAATGAAATGAAATAAAATAAAAATATGATATTATTGTTTAAATATTTAAAAATAAAAGAGGGAAGTTTTTTATTATTTGATAATATAAGAAATAAAATAAAAATTTTTTAAATTATTTATTTTTATTTAATCTATTTTAACTAAATATAAGTGAAAATAATAAAACACAAAATGATATCTATCTTATTTTTCATTTTCCAAAATATCTTTTTACTTGATAAGTAAAAGACTAACCTTTCAAAATACAATCAGATATTTATTTTAATTTAAAGTAATACTAATACTATTTGTTGATTCATATTACATTCCATTAACTTTTTATCACTTCAATTATCCAAAACTTGAAAAAAATCTAAAGCGGTCAGGGAAGAGAGAAGAGGTTGATTAAAAAAAAAGAGCGCATTGAATGAGCTCAAACTTTGAACATCAAAGGATTTATTTTGTTGTAGTGTTCAATCTTTTTTTTTTTTAACATAATTATCTAATATATTATAGCATCTTAGGAAAAAGTATTTAATTTTTACAATAATTATTAAATAAAATTTTCAAAAATAATAACATTTGAATTTATCAAATTAAATTATTATTATTTTACAACTTTAAATTCTAAAATAATTACCAAAGTAACTAACACGAAATACCCTTAAAGTTTCATAATATTGTACTCTACCTAAAATTATAATGAAAATTGCACTCCATCCGATCCATTAATTCCAACTAACACCTAAATGAGAATATTCCTAACGAAATATTCTCATTAACCAAGGTTACACATTTTGAAAGAAACACACACACACACACAAGTTATTTAGATTTCTAACAAGATTAACATGTATATAAAATATTATGTTTCTAAGAGATCCCTTTTGTTAATGGTGACAAAGATCTTGCAATTTACTCCTCACCAATTCTACATCATAAAGTCCATTTCATCCATCTTTTTTGTGTCTTTATCGAGCATCTTAGCTGCAATAGTTCACTACTCACATGTTGATGCGGCTCTCATCATACTTCTCCCAAAGTTCCTTCTATAAATCATCTAAGCCCTTACTTTGTGTTAATTACCCAAAATATTAAGTTATCCATTTAACATATAGTATAAAACTAGATATGTATAATATATAATAATTAATAAATTCAAATCCATAATATATATATATATATATATATATATATATATATATATATATATATATATATAGAGCCCGCAAATGAAGGCATAGCTAATTGAGCGAATGTTTAGAAATTAATTAGGTAAGGATAAGTATGATGAATAAAGTCCAAGAGTCTTGTGATGTAGAATTGGTGGGGAATAAGCTTCAAGAGCTTTGCCAAGGTCGGTAAGAGGGACCTCTTAGAGATATAATATTTTATATATGTGTTTATCTTGTTAGAAATTTAGCTAGCTTGTGTGTGTGTGTGTGTGTTTTCACTCTTTCAAATTGTGTCACCTTGGTTAATGAGAATATTCTATCACTAGGTTTTACTTTGGATGGATGGATGGGGTGGAGTGCAATTTTTATCATAGTTTGAGGTGGAGTGTAATGTTATAAAACCTCAAGGGTACTTTGTATTAATAACCTTAATTTTTAAAAGTTATACTAGTATTTAACATTGGTAATTTAAGTATACGATAATTGTTTAAAAAAAATGCAAAATCTCAAAAATTTACAATATTTTCCAATGTTTAAACATTATCTTTTTAGACAGGTAATTTGCATTCATTTCAAGTATTTCACCTTCCAGATGTCAAATTCCACATCTATCAAATGCTGAAATACTTGTACTTTTGGTATGATACAAGTCACAAGACAATTTTAATATAATTTATGTTATTTGAATATGCGAGATGTAGAACAAAGCTGACCTACACCTCATCTATCATTGAATGAGATGTGAGTCGACACGATATTATATACCCCATAGGTTCAAACAATATTTTTTAATTTAATAGGATCTGTACTAAGCCATAAATTTAGAATTATTAAAAGAATTTTCCAGCGATGCTTATCTTTAGTTCCTTCGTTAAGCTCATTTTTACCCCCACAATGTTAGTTGAGAGTAAGCCAAGTTGCAGTACTGTTTAGCACTCAATATTGCTTCTCTTTTCAACTTATCATGCTGCAACTCATCCTTTATATGTTGTCGATTCTGTTTGTCATAAGCTATCTATATAGGGCCATATCTCATCAAGCACCAATCTCTGGGTCATGTTCTGCCTTATTCCTGTTACAAGGCAATAATGGATCGGTGATTCCTTGACCCAAATTTACTCGTACTGGAATAGGATTACTTAATAATTGTTGACATTAGACAAAGGATTATAGTGGGTGTGGGGGTTTGGATGCCTCTTGCTGTTAGATATTTTCAGTAATGGAGAACGAAATCTACAAATGTAACGATTTGGTGAGCTCCACTTCATGCTGAAGACCAATCCACCCACTTTGTCACGTGTCCATATTTGGCTTTGTCTGCCATTTTTATTGTTGTCTACATTTATGAGGAAACCATTAGACAAACATGTCAAAAGGGATCTATTCACTTCTAAGAACAACATAACGTGCTTTACTGCTTCATCTTATAGTAGTCCACTTGCTAAATTTGTGCAAACCACTTTCTAATCCCCAATTTTCAGGATGGGTCAATGGGTCATGTTGACAAACGTAATACTCTTTTGCATTGTAGGTTACTTACATTGTTGCTATATTCTAACAACGATAATTATTAGCTTCGTGGCAATGTTTGTTGTTTGAACACCCAGCATTTTAGGAGACTTGGTATTAACATGGGATGATTTGTATCTCAATTAGATGGTCCAAATTGATCAAACATTAACCCATACTCCAGTAACCTATGTTCCTAATCAGACTTGATAGGGAATTCATAATCTATATACTTTTTTGGCTCATTATATTTATAAGATTATGAAAAAAGTTTGACTTCTATGACAATTATTACATTTGATCATAGATGGACAACAAACTAAAATTAAATACAACTTTCTATTTTGTATTTGTCAAGCCGAGCCCAATTAGTTTAACTTTTGAATGAATTATTTTTAAAAGAATTGATTTGTATTTGGTTTGAATATGTCAAAAGTAAGTTTAAGAAAATTATTTTTATTTAGATAGAATAAAGTAAAATTATTTTTAATTGTTAATATAAGAGTTAGAGTAAAATTTCATCTCAAAAATACTTTTACTAGAATACAAAGTAAAAGTATACTTCTCCCAAAAGTACTTTTAATTGCTTAAAAAGTATTTTTAATATAATGAAAAAAATATCAAACACATTGAGTTACTGTGCAACTCCATTCTCATTCCAACAAAAGTACTGTTAGACTCCAAACTTTAAACCAAACAAGCTCAAAACCGTTGTGTTTCTTTCATGTGATCCTTGAGTATCTGTTAGGGGTTTTATGACTTTGCTCAATCCAATAACTTATCCTAGCTTGGAGCTTATTGAGCCGAGTTTAAGTTTTGAAATTTTGACTAGGCATATTTTTGGATCAAGTTCAGGTTACAAACCAAGTTTGGTCCAAAGTCATGCAACTCTTTAAAAGTTTTTGAAAAAATAGTGATAAATTATAAGATTTCTATATATCAATTAATACATTTTACATAATATGATTTTATTTTTGTATTGATATAATTTATTTCAAAATATACTATTAAATATTTCTTAAATTTTGTTTCTTCCAAAATTTTATGACCGTATTATGCATATTGTCCAAATTTGTATATTTAATATAAATATTATTTTGACCTGATGTGACTTGGTCATTCATTGAATTATTATTCAATCAGGTCTAAGTTCAATAAATAATCTGATCAAAAAATTGAACTGAGCTCTAGTCTAGTAAACCCGATCCAACCCATTATTTGTACACCCCATTATCTATATATAGGGATGGAAGTAGGTTAGATTAGGTTAGACTTTAACTTAAATGGGTTTGGTCTGTATTACAAATATATAGCTGAAACTTGGGCCTATTATCTGATATAGGCTTTTTTTAGGGCCTTAACTTGACATTTTAAAAAAGTCTAGTCTTATTTAAAAGCTTGTTTAGAGACCTACTTGATTATAAAATTTTCAAAAAGACCAAAAAGTATATTCCTAAATAAGCCAAAAGGCTCTCAAATAAGTCAAAAAATCTATTCAAAATAGATCATAAGATTTCGATTATCATTAAAATTTGTGATATAATAATAATATAGTATAAATAGATCAGTCTATTGGGCCTAATAAACTTTTTTTATAGCCTGTAGCTTAACCTATTTGATTAAAAAGACTTTTTGAAATCCCTTGACCTAACTTGTTTACTAAAAAGATTATGCCAAATGTATGTTTGGCCAAAGGCCCTGCTGAACCATTTGGCCTAACTCCTCCTCTATCTATGTACCATGCTCCACCTTCTACTTTGAAATTTGACTTTGGATTGTGCATACAATATTTCTTAGAGCAAATTTGTCTTTGTAAATTATCAATTAATTACATAATATATATGCATACACAAAATTTAGATAGAATTTATAGATTCAAATATTGGTGAACTAAAAATTTGGGAATTCATCAAAACACCATAATTTACTCTTTTTGTTTCAATTTATCTGTCAATTTAAACAATTTGGTATATTCTTAAATCAATATGTCTGGATACAATTTAAGAATGAATCAAGTTGTCCAAATTGACATATAAATTGAAACGGGAGAAGTATCTTTTATATATAACATTGAGGGTAATCATGTACAGTGACGCTGAAACCTATATCTTCTCATTCAAGACACTAAATTTGATCATACAATTTTCTCAAAGAGAACTTTAGCAATATGAAAGTTGATGGTCCTTGAATCACAGAAAGCTGCATAGTAAAAACTCTTCGCCACCGTGAGGAAAGTATTCTTTATACTGAAATCAACGCCAGTTGGAGATTTTTGGAACACCAATTGCATAAGTTCTCGCATCTCCGACTCTGCTTCCGGGGTGGTAAGGTGCTTACTGTAGCTGCCGATCTGTGGTTCCTGATAGAAGTTGACAGAAATGCAAATGTTACTATGAAACTGGAATTTAAAAAGCTCATGAAAGTACAAATTTTAAGTGTTTATTAGCTTTGTTTCTAATGAAGCCGTTTACTAATTAATATAATTGTTCTTTTTTCCTCCTTACTAGAGATCTTACGAAGTTCACCAAACATGAAGATTGTGCATAGTGCAGCACTATACTAAACGACAAAGTTCATGTGTAGGATGATTTTGTGTTGGGAAATTCAATTATGCAATACTTAAATGCTAAACACCTCACCATTTATAAGTGACAAGGGCTTGGTTTTATGCTCACACAAGGGTTCAATTATGAGTTGTCTTTTGAGAAAACTGAATATCATGCTCAATTAGCAATTGCTATATGCAATCTCTTTTCTTTAAAGGTGCTGAGTTCACTTTACTAATAATCCAAAGAGCATATCTATCTACCTTTTTTAGACACTACAAATTTGAATCACCAGTTCGTGACTTTTTCTTATTTATGGGGAAAGTGGGGAAATTAAACAGAATGCAATGGGAGCATGCGGCCAAAAGATCAACCTATGAAAAGCAGCTAGCATTTATCCTAGGTTATAATGGTTGCCCTGTCACTGACCTTGTCCTTTTGGTAACGATAGAGTCTGTGACACACTGAGTTGGTTAGTTGAAGGAGACGCTGGTATTGTGGATTGAACCTTAGGTCCTCTGAAATCCAATGCCCACCGCTTAGGTTTATTATCTGCACCAAGAGCTCTGCTTGTCCTTGACACTTGTCTCCTTCAATTTGCCAACTTGAAAGCCAGTTTTTCCACTATGATAACAGCACAGTAATAAGAGAAAAATAAATAAATCATAATATTGATTAGAACCAGTACTTAGGTTTAGTGGCTTATATTGATGCATTGATACATTTATTTTGTTTCCTTTCCACTTGGCCAGTTGACGGGTACCTTAGTTACAAATTTGATTATAAATTGTTTACAAAAGTATTAATTCAAACGTATAAGTACATAATCTTCAAAACACAAATGGGAGGAACTCTTGCATAAGTACAAATTTAACAACTCATATTTAAGTATACTCATAATGAAAGTAGGCCCTACTAACTTTCTTTTATGACACATACACTTATTTTTTAGTCTCACTAATTTTATTGTGAGTGTGCCTAAATATGAGTTGTTAAACTTATATCTATTTAAAAAAATTTCCACAAACATACCTATAAAAACAAATAAATTCAATTTAGAAGAAGCAATATCAATTAAATTACGAATGAATTTATGCTTGAAACACTGATTAAAAGCAAATTTTACAAATATGTTAGAGATTATAAATGAACAATGTTATATAGCCGGAAAAATATTGTTACAGAAACCATGATAATTGTTAGATAAAATAAAGCGTCATGACCCACTTATTTATCCAAGAATCAAAAGCATGTCATATTATTTGGGCAAAATTTCTGGCTATCTAGTATTTTTTATTATAAATTCTTAAGTTTTATCAGCTAATAATAAATCACATGATTACATGTTAATGCGACTCTCATGAAGTATCTTGATAACGCTTTCACATTACATTAGAATAAAAGACTCACACTGTGATGCATATCATATCCAATTTCATGGCCATGAGACACAAGTACATCCCAGGAGATTTGATCTATGGTTGCAACCAAAGTCTCAGCGAGTCCGTGTCCTGTTCTGCTTCTGTTCAACCTCCTGCACATCACATACAAAACTAGTGTTCAGTTTCTAGAAATTCTGAAGTACAGGACCACAGCCTGCAGCTACAAGTTAACCTTTCGTGGGAAATCACGCAAACAAGCTAGAACCAAAGACACTAGAAGAAGACAAGAGAAAAAGCAATAACATCAGAAAACATATGCACACTGGCATATGTATCAATTATTTGATTTTCTATTGGTTTATTACTGCTACTGCTCACACCACCAATGTTGGACGTTGATGATGATGACTTGAAACAGATGATTAAATTAATGGATCTACTAATTCCTTAGAAGAATAATTGCTAGTACGCATGTACTCCAATCCGCGTGGACTAGGCATTTTGGTGCCTGTTTCTACATAATGATTGGGAAACTGAAAGAAAAAAGAAACTGTTTGTCACACCGCACAAAACTTTGCTTAAAGGTTGCCCACTTAATATGTACATATATCATTAGGCATTGAAAAGGATATGTAATTGACATAATAACTTTAAGTGTACACAACCAACAAGGTGCCAAGAACCATGATTAAGAAACAAAAAAGGTCTATATATGTTTTGAGACATAATTTGTCATCTTCCATTAATTATGGAAGCTGCAAAAGAGATAATTTACCAGCCAATGGAGTAGTCCCGCTTGTTGATGCAGTCACTGAACTTTTTCACGAAATCTTTCCTCATTTCAGCATCAGTAACATAGGATGCCATTGTCTCAAGCAATGCTGTGGTTCTGGCCCATGCAAGTCTTTCATGGGACCTTTCAGGCTCAAATATGCTAGCTGCTGCCAAAAAATAGGCCAATAGAAGAGATTTTCTACTCAATCCAAATTCTGCCAATCTGGATTCTGAGTACCACCTGATAAATGTCGCTTGCAAAATTGGAAGTTCAATGACAATTGCTTTGTAGTTATATAGAGAGACAAATGAAATTCACGGATGCATGTTTAGTTGCTCTTACTTTTGAATTCTCCCCCACTCTGTTAGATGCACCGCTTGGCAACTGTTGTAATCTAATTTAGCAAGCTCGAGGTAATTATTGTTATTAACATATGGCATCCTGTACAAAAAAGAATAATTTAATTCAGAAAAAAAAAAAAAGTAATCACATGAAAAGGTATATCAACAGTGCAGAATATAAACAAATTAACTAATGTGACATCTTTTCTATTTTTAGTTTTTACTATTTCCACATGTTCATTTACAGTTGATGAGAGTACGACAGAGCTATAGAAACTAATAGAAACTATTCTCAAATGCTTTTGTTAATAGCATACATTTAGGTTTGATTGTTTACCTGAGTATAAAATTACCGTTCACTTAATAGATAAAGAGTGATCCCAACCATCATAATTCTTTTACTTATTGAAGTTTTATCACAACGGTAGGTGAGCTTGTGCCTTCTCAAATTTTAAAATCTAAAAGATTTTGTGTTATGAGTTAATAGAAGTTATAATCGTTTGCTGCTAATTTACATTTTTAAATTAGTTTTTTGAGAAGTCAGTTGAAATTCAAAATGCATCTAGCTAGAAAAAACGAATATTCCTTAATGTGTTTGTGTTTTCATTTTTCAAATCATATTATAATATCTAACAGTGCACATCTAGGAGTGGATGACCCAAGGACTAACGACGACGTTACATAGAGAAGTCTCTCTCCGGTGACATTAAAATATGGGTTCGTCACTATCGCACTCCTTTATTATTTTAAAATGAAAAGCGACAAATGACAATTTTTAATGTCAGTTTGATATTCTTTAATATATATATTTAATTTAATTTGGCCATAAAATAGTATTACTTTGCACGAAAAGTTGTTTTCATGAAATAGTATCATGAGACTAACAAAATGTACTTTTCATCATTTATTATAAGAGGAGTGTTATTTATATTATTTTTTATTGTAGATATTCAGGTACTAAAAAATAAGATTAAAAAAATTATAAAAAAAAAGAAAAAGTGAAAAAATAAGAGAGGAGAGAAGAAAGATAAATACAAGATATAAAAATATATCAATTGATAGGATATATAAAAAATATTTCTCATATTATAACTCTTAGAAAAATTGATTTGTTATTTAGTTATTTGTACCTTCAATAGTATAATTTACAATTAAAAGAAGGTTTCTTTATTAAATTTGATCTAACATGATTTTGTGTTATTATAACAATTATTATGCATGGTTTAATGATTAGGCTGTGCTGATCTCATTATCAAAACATTAATAGAATCAGCATTGACAATTTCAAAATTTACTATGTATATGTATATTTTGTCATTATATCAATTGCCAAATTTACTTTAACCATAAAACCTTAGCATTTCTCACTAAAATGAAAGATTACTAATTTTTTAGAATTTTATGTAGATACATAATAAAAGAGAAAGATATCCATAATTTTTTATTTTTTCTAACAGCTACCACCTTTTATCTTTCTCTTCCATTATATATTTAAAACCACACCCACACACACACACACACACACACACACACACACACACACACAAAAGCAGGTTGTTAGTGATAGGGGAGCAAAATACCTATAAAGAGTTTTGCCGATCCACACGTCATTCTCACCACCATATTGATCAATGTAGAATCTTGTCTCCACTCGAGGCAAGCTTGCATACCATGGCACGTCCAAAGCGTATGCCACCTGCCCAACCCAAACACAAACACAAACACAGTCATTTGTATGAACTGCGACATATACCTTAAAGCACCCTCTACATCATCAAGTGGTCCAACATATTAAAAAAAATATTCCTTCTCTTCCCATTTGCTTTGTGGGATCAATTATAGTACCCTATACCTCCTCTGGCAAATTCTTCATTATGATCCATTTATCTACTAGCTCATTTGCTGCTCGCTTCTCCCTCAAAAATTTTGCCGAGAAGTGCTTCGCATGTTCAAGGATCTCTTCCCCGGGGAACAGTGCTTGTGTGGCCCTATACAGATTGAACATTCCTGTCACCGCTTGCGTGGATTGCCCAGCAAAGCAGAAGAATTCACCGTTTCTTTGGAAGTGCTTGAACACATCTAACCAAACATGAAACCAAAATTCATTACCAATATTCAACTAGGAACAAGTTAAATGGGATATTAATTGATCTTAGTATGTAGCACTTACTGGCTGAAACTTGGTAGCCATGTAATCTTAGTAATCTGAAAGCCATTGCTGTGTCATCGATATCTTGAACATTTGAATTTCTTGCCCAACAGATGCCCTTTTCAGTCCAATACCTGAAATTTTATTTAAGCTTTTTTAATTACCATTTGCTTCGCTTGTGGCACAACTCGGATCATAATAAGTTATGTTGTTCGAAAGTGTCTAAAATATTGATTAAAAGGTCATTCTTTAATGACATTAATTTTAATAAATTATTTGTGTAAAATATTTTATACTATCAATTAATTATATTTTATTATATAAGTAACTTTTAAAATAGTCATTATAAAAGTTAAAGCACATCATGTGGGAATACATAATTAAATAACTAAAAAAAATAATTTTACAATATATAGATTATACTTTGAGAGATTAACTTCTTATTTGTTAGATGAGAAGATACTTTAAAAGTAATGTATATCAAAATTAAATCCTTCTTTTTGGTATATCAACAATAATGAGATTTAAACTCTTAATCTCATGCTTATTACAACCTCTTACTAGTAGACTTCCCCTAATGACTTAAATTAAATCTTTTTAAATTACCTGAAAACATAACTCAGACATTCTTTGATCTCTTGCTGAAAATATCGCGATATTCCGAGGCGGTCCAGCCGATCTACCACCCAGATATGTTCAAACAAGTCCACTGGATACACATTTGGAACTAACATGCATAGACATAAAAAAGTCACAAATCAAATTAATAAACATATATTAATATAAAAATATAGTAAAGAGGGAATGAAGATTTAAAGGCGAAACGAAAGTTTTAAAAAATAGCTAACTCTACTAGTTAGTTATGTGCACAGGCCGGCAAGTGGGACTTTACCTCCACCATTGAACTTCTTGACCGCTTTATTCAAGTATTTGAGGCAATTCTCATCTTTAGTTTGCATGAGAGCAAAGGCAGTGGAGGACGGAGAATACAAGAATGACCCATCTTGAGACTGAAGTTTTTGAAGTTCTTTCCAGTTCAGGTCTGACATCCCCTCCAAGCTATGTAGCAGAGTTGTGGGCACTTTATGCATCACCTCTCTTGGTATTCTATCCCCCACAAACACAAGGCCCACAATGAGACACACACCACAATAATGACACACACACGTTAAAGGGAGCTTTGCTTAACTTGGAAAAACGTGACTCCATATCAACTTTCCCAGAAAAAGAGTGTGCCAGATAAGGTTGCTTTGATTCTATTATGGAATTAGATATGGGCGCAGCGCAACCCGCTGGCAAGCATAATCATGACACATACTAAGGTTTGTGACATGAATGAATGTCTCTATACGTACCTTGTGAGTTTTACATTCCTCTTGGCATAGATGTCGTTCAAGATAGGGGAATCATCTGGTACTTCAATGTTCAAACTACGAGCTATGTCGAGTAGTGAAGGGAAAGCGACTTCAAACCCAATTGGCATGTGCTCGGCAGTCTCATTCTGAAGCTTGCCAAGGTTTTCTTTAAAAAATTTCATTCCTATAAATAATACAATACATGTATGACATTAAAAAAAAAAAACAAAAAGAAAATTATTAACATTATTATAAGTTACCATGTTAACTTGGCATTAGGCAAGTAATCTAAACTCTATATATATATTAGGCTTATAATTATAATTCCATATTACCCTTCTCGCACTTTTCAGGATGCATATTCCATGATTTTAAGGCAACGACACAAGCCAACGTGTTAATAATCCGATCATGGGCTGAAAATAGTTCACTATCACCCCATGAACCATCAGGAAGTTGATTCTTTGCTATCCATTCTAGACTCGAAGGAAATTGAGGGGCACCACTTCCATGAACATCTTCCACAAGAGCAACCCATGCTGTGTCATAAGCAGATATGGTTATCTCTCCATCTTCCATGGAACCCAATATCGATTTGATAGCTTCCACTCGATTCTTGATCCCATTCGACACCGAAATCTTCTTTGAACCAAATGAAAAATGGCATGTATCAACACAAAGAAAGGGTAATTAAGAAAAAGGCGCAAAACAGAGAACATGATGTGAAAGCTTGAAGTTATTCAAAAATAATCTTAAAGCACCTCATTATATTGCTCCTCATCTATGTCACCCTCCACATTGATCTCACTCAACTTTAACGTTGCTATGCCACCCTGCAATATTTCTGGATATTCTGCATAGCGCACAACATAAAATTGGATTTAATTTGTACGCTTTACAAAGCAAAATGAAATTGTTTGATTTGATTAGAAATAAAGTAACTCTACCGAATATACCTCGAGTTCGTGACTTTGATATAGCTCTGCATCTTATCTCTTGTTTGTCTCTAGCCTCGGACGACACATCACCTATATATAAAAAGTAAAACGATACAAATCGTTCACTTTAACTTCTTTTGTTGGTTTGAAGTAAGTACTAAATTACTTTCAGCTCTCAGTGAAAAAACTTGTCCACTCTTTTTTCCCTTTTTTCCTTTCACATCTTTTTCTTTGTGGGTGGAGGAGAAAACAAAGGACAACACGTCCTACAAACTTTAGCCAGCATGATAGTGAAACGTTAGAGCTAAAAGTTAGATAACCAGAACCGGTAACCAAAGTATAATACTAGAATCTATTAAGTTCCTAAATCGTGTTTTGCTAAGTAACAGAAAATAATATTTGTGATAATTATTTGATGAACAATATGCTCTACTACTACGTACGTGTATATTGATGATGGCAACAAATTAGAGAAGCTGAATCAAGATGGCGATGATTCAGTGAGCATAATAAATAATGAATTGGCGAAATTATATTTAGGATAAGAGACTTACCGAAAGAAGATTTGGAGAAGTGAAGAAGAGAGAGTGAAGAAGAAGAATAAGGAGGAGGAAAAGGGAGATGGTTAGAAGAAGAAGAAGAAGAAGAGAGAGAGGGAAGGTGGTAGTGGGTGGAGAAGCGAGAAGACATGATGTGTGTATTGTTTCTTCTCTGTTGTGTGTGTGTGTTTTTGTTTCGCTGAGGAGAAGAATTGAAGGATTGAGAGTTTAAAAGGCAAAGGAGAGGCAAGCAGACAGAAATGACTTCCCAAGAGATTCCCGCTAATGGGTGCATGGGATCATCTACAACAGCAGCAGTTTTAACAAAGCAATTGAGGGCAATACTGTCACTTCACAATTATCTCTCTCTCTCTCTCTCTCTCACACACACACACACACACATTCTTGCTCTGACTTTTTATTTCATTGTAATTGTACTTATACATTAATATTTTAAATTTAATTTTAATATACTTTTATATAAACAAAATTTACGCTAACAACATATTGACATTAAATTTCAATTTTTTTTTGGTTAAAATCACAAAATATTTCAATTTTTGGCCCATAAAGATCATTTTTAGCTTGAGCAAAATTATTTTTGATAGGAGGATATTTGTGATTTCAAACAAAAAAAAAATCTATATTGGTAATGTATTAACTTTAAATCACAAGTTTTTTTATTAGAAATTAAAGGTATATTTGTTTCAGATTTTAAAAAAAATGATTTTAAAATTTAAATTTTATATATAACAAAATTAATTTTTTTTCATAAGCTATATTTTTCAACTTCTCCAAAGAAATTGAAAACTAATTTTTTTGAAAATCTGATTATTTTTAAAAATTTATCCAAATATATGAAAATTAATTTTTTTAATAAAAAAATTATTTTTTACTAAAAAAATAAAAACAAACACACCTTAAATCTTCTTACAACTATAGTTACTTGACTCAAAATTGTTAGGTTAGTTTATTTTTTGTCTGTAAAATATCTCTATTGATATTGTAAATTAAATCTTTAGTCACTAACGCGATTAATAGGCCCTCTCAATAGTGCAAGTTACTTATCAATGATATTTGAGCCTTATTGGTAGCTGTCTGGTTGGCTAAACTGATAAACCTCTAACACAGTCTTTTGACTCCATTTCACTGGAGTTAATTTTAAACCAAAATTTGCATTGATTACACGAAATTCAAATAACATGGTCAACTTGGATTAATTCGGTTCTTTCAAAAAAGATTATTAAAATATTTTTATACTATATTTTTAGTTTAATTTATCTTATAATAAAATATTTTCTCTTTTTATGTAATATATTTTGCATTTTTCTTTTATACTAATGTATAAATTTTTTTTTCACTTAGATATTTAATAATTAAAATCTTTTAAGTTTAGGTTAAGGGAAAAGCTTGCTACAATCCAAAGTCAATGCATATCTTTGGTCTTATTAGATACTTATAAAAATATTTATAGATCACTTACCAACTCAAAAACCTATAAATTGAATTCAAGTTATAGTAATATATAAATAGAAATTCAATCAAATGAACCAACTTCTATTGGCTTAATAAAGCCTTTTTGAAACTTACTTTCTCTTTGTGTGTCTGTATATGTGTGTGTATGTGTCTTATTAGGTACATATAAAATTACTTACAGATCACTTATCAACTCGAAAATCTAGAAATCGTATCTAATTTATAGCAATATACGATTAAAAATTCAATCAGATGAGCCAACCTCTATTGGCTTAATAAAACCTTTTTGAAACTCATTTTCTGTGTGTGTGAGAAAATTGGATCCAAATTATAGTAATATATGAATAAAAAGTCAATCAAGTGTTCCAACCTTATTTGGCTTAATAAAACTTTTTTTAAACTCATTTTTCCCATGTGTGTGCGGGAAAATCGAATTCAAGTTATAGCAGTATATAAATAAAAAATCAATCATGTGAACCAACCTCCGTTGGCTTAATAAAGCCTTTTTGAAACTCATTTTGTGTGTATGTGTGTTATTATGTTGTATGAAATTACAATTTTAAATTAAACATTTTTTTTGAAAAAAAATAACTAAATTATATTCTATTAATGATATAAAGGACATTTTTTATGGGATGATTTTTTTTAAAAAAAATTATGTGTGTGTGCATGCTATTATGTTGTATTAAATTACAATTTTAAATTAAACTTTTTTTTAAAAAAAATAAAACTAAGTTATATTCTATTAATGATATAAAGTACATTTTTTATGGGATGATTTAAAAAAAAAATTCATTCAATTTTTTTTTTTTTATTTTGACTGCTTGACACGTTATTTGATAGCTAACCCATTGAACATCACAACAAACAAGATTAAAACATTATAACTCCAACATAAATAAGTAGTTGTGCTGCAACTACAAAATGGGAGTTCCATGAAATTTTTTTTTTAAAATTACTTTATCACGATTCCAAAGAATAGGGAGGAAGAAAAAAAATAAATTATTTCTTTTTAGTTATTCAATCCTAACTTAAAATTTGAAAATACATATTCTTATAAAATAAATTACATTTTTTATAATTCATTATTATATGGAATAGTTTTATATAACTTTTTTCTTTAAAATTAATCTACTAGAAAGTTGAAGAATGAGGAACAGGAAGAAAATAAAATGAATTTTCATTTATTTATAAATTATTTGATTCTCATTTAAAAATTACTAGATAGTTTTATTTGTTATTATTAAGTAACTCAACACTATATAATTATTAATATTTATACTTATTTCAGTTTAGTATCTTACAAGAAATTTGAATTTTCAATAAAATATCAAACATGAAAATTTTATTTTATTAGAATTTTTAAAATTTTTTATTGTCTTTCAGATATAATTTATTATTGAGTTATCAAAGTTGTAATGAAATTATATATTAAATTTTGTATTTATTAATCATTTTGTTAGTTTTATCAAATTACATAATTTTTATAATCTAATTATTCAATCAAATTAATTTTATAATTATAATTATATTTGTTAAAATTTTTATAATCACAATTATAATCACTCTCCTCCTTCTTGGTATGTGTATGCAGCTCGAGTTCTTGCCAGACTTTTGCAGAGTACATTCACCATTTTATCCCACTCTCAGTCCTTTTTTTTTTCTTTCTATTTTTCATTTTTTATTGTGAAAATAGAAAGAGAACATGGCTTCTAAGCAGCCGCAATTCACAATGCGCTCCTCATAGCTGCTGACCAAGTCGTTGTACTTGATGTGAGTTTGCCCCCTGTAATGTAAGCCTAGATTTGCCTCATATCCATTATTTACGTTTTTTTTTTATCATTTTATTTTTGTGGAGGAAAAAACTGGATAAACTTATTTGCATACATGGGGCCTGTTTTTCTTGTTTCTATTGCATACATAGACCCAGGAAACCGTAAGATTACCTATTCATGATTTTCTTCGAAAAAATAGAAGGAAATATATTCCTAACAAAGATATACTTATTTTGTGATTTTACAATAGCTTGCAGTTGAGACAGATCTTCAATCTAGTGCACAATACAAATATGAGGTATGTATTAAAATATGTCTTAAAGACAATAATTCTGAATATCTTGTTTACATAATGCAGAGATATCTATGTACAGAATTATTCCTATTGTCTCTCCTTGATAAAAGGATATAAAGAATAAAAAAAGAAGAAGAGGAAATAATACCCTTCAAATCTCCTTATTACAGATACATAAGTAGTAAAATAAAAGTTTTAAATTAGTTATCTACTTTAATCTCACTTTTGTCGTATAAATGTATGATTTTATTTGCAATTGGTAGTTACAGGTAAGTTTTATCAATAAATATATCTTATATTATTAGGATTTATTTTGTATATACTATCACTATAAAAAAGTTTTATACAGATATCCAATTATGTATTGCTATATCAATAAAAATGTTTGACTCAATTACTCATCATCTTAAAAATCTCACAAATATAAATATTTGATTAAATGATAGTATAAAATTCTTTTATATTATTAATATATAGCAATTAAACTTATATTATTATCATTTCATTTAGATATTTTGAAAAACATATAAAAATTTTAGAATTTCGATGGTGGTCATTACTACTAAATGTAAGTTGAAATTTTGCTATTAAAATGTTAAAAATTTATGTAATATCTATTTCTTTTAAAATATTATAGTTCCATATCTTAAACTTATATATTTATATTATATACGTTGAATTTTTAAACATTTTTAGGACGCTAGCTGAAATTGCATGTAATAATCACGTGATTTTTTTAATTCATATTAATTATGTTGGTTGAGTAGACAAAATTAGACGACTATCTTTTTGAAAAGTTTAAATAAGAAAATAATACAAATTAAATATTAATGACTATGCAATGATATCGTCCTCCTGATTTTCTCAACCATATTTTTTTTCTTCCCTCAACCATATTTTATTGTTAGACTGTTATTCTTAATTCAATAAAGCTATCTTTCAGTTTAAAAAAAATACCAAATAAAATAGTTCGTGAAAAATGCTTTCTTTTCTCCTATTTTAATTTAATGGACAGCGGATTCAAAAAAAAAAAAACAAAAAAAAACAAAAGGATTGTCATCTAGAAGCCAACACTATTAAAGAATGGCATTAATTGTGCGGATGCAATGGCAAGGATAGGCAATGAGGATGTTGATCCTCTGCGGGTTTGGGACAAGACAACCCTCCTGACAGGGCTGTGTACATGCGGATGTAGTTTCTCTGTCTGTTTTCTTTTGCCTTTTTTTACTCACTCTACCAAAAAAAATCTAGAAGGCAACACTGTTAACATTCACAGGATAAAGAGGGTTTTGGCACAATTAAATTCTCGCGGTTTATTTGTGGCCTTTACTGTTTCAAAATTTAGAAAGACCTGCAAAATATTACCATAAATATGGAGTTTGGAATCGTCTTATGCCATAAATAGTAAGTTACCATTTGGACCATTCTTTATGGCGTCAACTGTTGAAAAGAGAGGGTGCCAAATCAAGTGCCGAAAAAATAAATTGACCCAACTCGATTTTTAGATACAGGTGGTTTAAAAAAAGAAAAAATAACACATACCTTAGTCATTAAAACAAAAGTTTAGATATATCATCTCATTTATAATATTTTTATTTTACTGTGTGTTTTAAACACTTCAAAGGAGTAAAATGTACATAAAATATATCACAATCTTAATTATAAATAAATAAATAATAGCCTTTCTCAGTCGTATATGTAACTCTAGTTCATATGAAGATGTAAGGACATCACATAAGTCAACTAGATTGTCAAGCTGTGTTAAGTGATAATCAAAGGCGACGATTAGCATTCCGGCTTCTAGTGTTGGTTTATAGCATGGAATCTTTAACCTAGCCACAGGTTTGATGCTTCTCCATATCCATAATCACCTTCTTCATTTTCGTCTTGCTTCTTTTGATTTGGCCAATTCCAATAAGCATATATTATTTGTCTTAGTCTTTGTTGTACTTTTTACGGCACAATGCAGGTGCCAGGTATTATGCCACAACTCCATCTCAGCATTAGACAATTATGACGTGTTCTTTCAGACAAAAGTTATATACTTATTCTATATCTACAGAAAAAGAGGGCAATTTAACTTAAAGATGTTGGCCAATGTGGAGTAAATATGTGATATGTGAATATTTGATTTTTTTTTTTTCCTTTTTACCTTTGACATACTCGCTAATAGCTCAAGCCTTACATAAAACCAAATTACTTCAAAGGGGAATAGAAAAAGATCAAGTGATAAAAGATAAATAGATAAAATATTCACATGGAAAGAAGTCAAAGAACATTTCTAATGAGTCAGCCAATATGAGTTGCTACGTAATTACGGGAAGGGTTTGTTGTCGCAAGCTTATTACTTGATATTAATATGATTATTACGCACAGTTTTTTTTTTTTAATTTTTTCTTATTCACTTGAATTTTCGTTCACCCTCTCCCATCGAAAGCTGAGAATATGCTTTCATGGTAGGTAGGTGAAAGGCGACAGCAGATTAAAGAAAATGTTAATAGAAAAACTAAAATTTTGTTCTTAAAAGTTTTGGCGTGTAATAAATTCGTTCTTAAAATAGAAAGCATATATAATTTGTCCCCTAATTTAATCACGTTATAACAAAACATACAAAATTTGGTTGCTAAATTTAATAAAATTGGTTTTTTAGAGGGGTTAACTTGTTTTAATTTAATTAAGTTCTATGACCAAAGCGTGTATATTTTTTATTTTAAGAACGAATCTATTACAACTCAAAATTTTGAGGGACAAAATTGTAGTTCTTCTCATATATTAATTATCAATTACTATTAAAACTAAAGCACATTCATTTACTTGCCATGGTATATAATAGCTAGTTAGCTACTTATTTAATTAACACTTTCGAATGGCCGGCATGTTCGATTAACGAGATCACCGATAGGCATATTTGCTTACAATAATGCGCCGTACGCATTGCTTCTGGGAGTTCATATTTGAGAACGTATCTCTCACATTAATGGCATGTCGGAGAAAATGAGAACAAAGAGCTGTTAGTTTTTTACTGAAGTTACAACGCTATAGGCATTTTAGTACTTTTTTGTTCAATAGTGTTATTGAGATTTGAACTTGTACAAATTCCATGCAAATAACTTCATGCCTATTTTGTCTCTCATAATAATTTTAGTATTTCATACTACAGTATCAAGAAAAATAGTATTGATTTTGGTTTGGTATATTCGTTTAACACTTACAATTGGTTGGCATGTTTGACTAACGAGATCTCCGATAAGCATATTTGGCTAACAGGACAAAGAGCTGCAGATTTTTAACATGTGAATCTTATGCATTTTCAACAGTACTTTCCTAGTATTAAAAACAGGAAGTACTATTATGAAACCGAAAAACAGTCAACACTTTTCAATTTTAAAACAAAAGAGCTGCCAAAGTTAGGGAGGGATAATTTGTATTTAGTTTTATTTTTTGTCTCCCATGAATTGTCTTTAGGTTTTTCCGGCGCGGGTCTAATCCTTGATCAAATGTGTTAACTGCATTACCTTTTATTTATTTATTTTTTGTTCAGTAACTGCATAACCTAACCTTTGTAAATGAATTTGGACCAAACAAGTACTCAGTCCTAAAAGATCGGATCAACATCAGTTCCTTTTTTTTTTTTTTTTTGTCACACCCACGCACCCGGGGAGGGGGGGGGGGGGGGAATGGGGCAAGCAGTCTCTGACCGCACAGCGAGTCGAAGGGGTGTGGCTACTAAGCGAGGCAATCATTGCCAATTGATTTACGGCCTCGGCCACGGATCAACATCAGTTCAAGCCGAGCGTTCACGTACCTGCATATGGGCCACACTTGACCGTTACTTCCCCTTTACTTAAGGGGTTGAACATTAAGAGCCCAAGGACTATAATTATCTCAACTTCGATCTGCTCAGGTTTGTCCCATTCTGCTTAGATTTCAAATTTTGTCCGCTTTTATTAATTTGAGCATCAGAGCATCTTTTGCAGGTACTACCCTCAACGGGTTTGAAGCGACCTTCCTTGCTCCAGTGCTTAAGGAACTGGAATGTCCACTAACAACTGTCTAGTCGGCTCGAAATTTGGGAAGAACATAATTGTGTGTATGTGTATAAATTGACCATTAGATTAAAAATTTATATGTTATAAATTATATCCATAAAATTTTATATTAATCTAAAATTGTTTAATATATTTTTTATATATATTTAAATAAATGTAATAAATATTTCTAAATGTATGTAAAAAATAATCATTTGATCACATCTTTTATGATGGTCAATATTTTTAAATTGGTACAAATGATTTACATGATACATAGTTATAATTCAACGGTTGAATTGATAGGAATTATTTTCTATAAAAAATTATTGAAGGTGTAAGTGTGCTAATTTTTACACCAGTGTTAACGGATCCCTTTTCATATATATATATACAAGAAAAATAATAAGAATTAGTGAATAACAACCTAACAATTATTGTAAATAAATATTTTCTTTTGGTATTGAACTTTTTTTTTCACACAATATTGGCTTAAAAGCCTATAATGGCTTTTTTACCACAACGGTACATTTTCATTAAGCTATTTACCAATTAACTTTTAAAAAAAATTATCGAATTGATGGGGATTTGAGACGAAATTTGTTGCATACAAAAGTCGTCACCATTATGCATGACTCATGTTATAAATAAATTTTTAAATAGAAATAACATCTTATAGTCATGACTTTGATTTTTCTAATAATTATTTTTATTATTTTAATATAAGTCGCACTTATAAAAAACAACTTTGCTTATATTATATTTTACAATTGGAAGTCATACTCTTTATGTACGACTTTGGTTTGTGTTTTTTAAGGGTTTGTATTTTTTTTCCTTTTTCTTTTTAACCTAGAACTTGAATCCAATGGAATTCAGCATTTTATTATTAATTAACATAACCTTCATTTTTTTTTTTTTTTGAGAAACAACCTAGAAATTGAAAATAGACAATTAATAGTACAATTCATGAGGAGTGTCATAAGATGACTTCTGTGAACTTTAAGACAAGAGAAAAAAACTTCATATCAGTAAAGGTAAATATCAGTAATAAAACAATGTAATTAACATGTGTAACAAATACCTTTTGTATTGAGTAACTACAATAGTTGACGAATAGGATGATATGAAGCAAATATAGTGAACGAAGCGGATACAATTTTGAGGGGGTGGTATTTATAAGCATGGAACACAAGTAAAAATAAAATAAAATAAAACCATTGGAAATGCAAAGAAGTAGATATAGTAGTTGCTGCTTGTCTCGTGAACTTTATGGATATTAATAAATTTAATTAAATTCAAGTTCTAAGTAAAAAAAACAAAAAAAGGCAAAAAAGAAAAAAACAAAGTCGTATATCAAAGGTACAACTTCCCATTGGCTTGCAGAAATAATAATAATATAAGCAAAGTCATTTTTTTTGTAGGTACGACTTACATTAAATAATAATAATAATAATAATAAATCAAAATTGCGATCATAAGATGCGATTTCTATCTAAAAATTTATTTATAGTATGAGTTGTACATAATAGTCACGACTTTTGTACATAACAAATTTTACCTCAAATCCTTCACCTAAGTCATTTTTATCCGGAACGACTTATACCAATTTGGTAATTTTTTTTAAAGTTATACTATATTGATAAATAGTTAAATGAAAATACACCATTCAGGGAAAAAAACCTGCCTATAACATACACTTTCTAAGTTAGTCCAATTGAAACAATTCAGACGTCATCCTAACCCAAAGATCTGTCTTAATTTGTTTGGCCCACTTCATCTCAGTAGTTAGTTCCTTTGTTCCTTCCCATCCCCGTTGAAAGCAAACATTAAACCCAGAAAAAAAACAAAAAAAAGGTTAAAAAGCAGGTTCTTTCTTCTACAATATCAGATAAACTGCTTGACCTTATGCGATTTTTTCCCATGATTGCTATATATGAAAGAGGTAATAAAGATTATTCGAAATTTGAGTTATCGGCAAGATGAGATTTAGAAACTTGACAAAATAAAGATTGCGTGACAACTTTTTATTTGAATCAAAGATACAAGACTATGCAACAAAGCCTACGTTCCAAATAACGCAGCAAGACACCAGGGAAGAACCAAAAACGACCAAAACAATGTTGCCATGGAAAATTCTTGTTGGATGGCTAACAATAGAGATGGGCCAGCGGTAGGTGTGAAATCCAATCGGCTGGGAGTGGGTGGGTCCAGTTGTTGTCTCACATTATGGCCAGCCTTCATGCTGAGTCCAAATGAAACGTACCCCAAAAAACAAAGTTTGTGAATGACCTGCATAATGAGGTAGATTTGCCAGATCATTCTTGGCTTATTGGCTTCAATCAAGGCGCTGTCTTTGCTGCAACGCTTTGCGCTATTCAACTTGTTAACCTAATGGATAAAATTTGATGGTATATTACTACATTAATTATATATAATGTACTATAATAATTTTTAAAATTTATTTGTATGGTCCAAAATTAAATAAAATTTTATCTGCATGATATTAAAATTAAATAGAATTTTTTAGAGATATTTTAGGATCACAAATTTTAATTACTTTTAAAATATTTGTGATGTAATATAATAACTCTTAATTTTATTTGTATGATCTTGAAATTAAATAAAATTTTATCTGTATAATTTTAAGATTAAATAAATATTTCTAAAAATACTTTAGGATTATGCAGATAAATTTTTCTCATTTTTAAAATATATTTAATTACAGTTCTGAAGTCTGACTTATATTTAAAAAATACTATAATATACTGTAGATGTTTGATATATAGATACACCTTTAAATCACATCCATACAGCATGTTCCATCTTTACTAGATGCATGGTGCCATAGGCTTTGCCTTCAATCAAACGCAAAAGAAGACTTTATATTTATTAAGATAATTACATTTAGTCGACTGAAAGTATCTGTATAAAAAAGTCAATTTAAAACATAAAACATGTGTAGCATAGCCATGTATATCACTAGACAGTTGTGGAGCTTGATATAAATTTTGGTGTTAAAATTTTATAACTTAGAAGTTCAGATGATTATAGCTTGGACTTGTATCATGTATAAAAATTCATCCCATCTTTCTTAAAAACCAATGAAATATTCAATCTATTATACATGGTTATTATAAAGAGGGAAAAATGATAATTAGAAAAAAAAAATCACAGATTATGCGTACAATCTGAAATAGGTTTTTATCCTTCATATTTTACAGTCTTAATATATTTCTCTTTTTGTGTTTTTGGTGAATCAAGACCAACTCTTTTTTGGTGTGCAAAGTCTTATTATATTTCTAAACAAGAGGAAGAAGTGTTTTCCCAATTTCATACTAAAAAAAGAAAAAATGAAAAATGAAAATAAATAATCTATTAAAAAAATACATTCACATATCTAACTGGAATTGTATCCATATATACACAGTAAGTTTGTATTAAAATAAATTTAACAATATTAAAATTTTATAAAAATAAAAAAAATGTATACAATAATAATTTTATAGTAATTAGTATGTAACTGCCAATTCATTTTTTATTTATTATTATTTTACAATCACTAATTTATTTAACAAAAATAAATACTTTAAATTGTATAACTTATTATGATTTTAAATTTATAATTTTTATGTCTATATATTGTGTGTAAGTTCTTTTATAATAACAAAAAAGAAGAATTTAAAAAAAACTTTAAAGTAAATATATATTAACATAAGCAAAAGTGTAAATTTTAAGGAATCTTTAAAAAATAATGAAATAAACAATCTCTAATATATTTACTGATTTATCTTTATAAAAAATATTCATAATAACACAAATAAATAAAATAACATATACTTTGAAAGTTTATAAATGAGTTCCTGAATTTACAAAATATTTGTAATTGGGTTTTTAGACACAAATATTCATTAAAATTTTATCAATAAAAATGAAATATTTTTAGATATTAACTAAATAGGTATATAACACATAGGATGAAATATTAGAATATTTTGTTTTGATTAAGAAATTTTTTACAGGTGATTGTGTTCAGGGACTCAATTTACAAATATTTTATAAATTTAGGAACCCAATTACAAACTTAAAATATAAGAACCTAATTAAATTTTCACAAAAAATTTTGAGACTAACAGATTGATTTGGTCTTTATTTATTTTCACAAGAAGCAAAATGTTTCAAGGGAAGCACATGTTGTCACTTGCCATGTTCAATATGAAGTGTGATCAACCCAAAATGTTCAGGCCCAAATTGGGATGACCTTGTTAGCCCACATCTCAGACTTCGGAGTTATTGGAGTCCAACAATTGTCTTGTGAATTGCCTCATCCGCCAACGTGCCACTGGCAACCGGCAAGCCAAATTTTACCATTTTCTGTACAATTTCTTACTGACCAAAAATAGAAAAAAATATTTCAGTAATAAATGGTTAGAATAATTTGATAATTTTCTTAGAATTTAATAAAACTTAAAGAAAATAATTGAATAAATTAAAGTGGTGAAAATTACTCATTTATTTAAATATTAAAAATAAAAATATATCATCGTAACAAAAATCGTGATGACAAAATTGTATATTTCAATTTGTAATATATTAATGAATAAATTATAATGACCTTTTCCTAAGATCTATTAATATTTAAATAATTTTTTGTTTATCTTTTAATTTTCTTAAGGCATCAATAAATAAAAAGTCCTTCATTTCTTAATTCTTTTTCATCACTCCTTTTATTTTTATTTTTAAAATTTAATTTTGATTCACTGCCAATATGACATAAACCCACCAAATTTTATTACAAAAGTTAACTCAAAAGTAAAGATTTCCAAAGTCATATATATAATACTCAAGATCTCCTTACTCAACTAACCTCCTTTAGAGTGGGGGTGCAAATGGATCAAATTGATCCAATGAATCTGAAAATTCAAATCAAATCAAACCAATAAAATTATATCAGATCGGTTTAGCAGTTGGTTCATTTTAACGTGGAACAAAACCAAATCAATTATTATTGGCTCGATTTTGAATTTATGATTTTTTTAACTTGATCATTCAAATACCTAACCTGGTTATTTGATCAACTATTTTTTTATTTCTAATTTTTCAAAGTTTTGCACTTAAGTTTATAGTAATAGAGTCACTTTTATTTTGTGTTAATATTTGCTTAAGAAATTTATCTATATATATTATTATTAATTAAGTATATCATGATCTAGCTTTATACTATTGTTAGTTGTTATATGAATATATATATTTTTAAAGAATACAATTTATTTTTTACATCAACCTGATCACCAAAACCAAATCAACTCGATCTTAATCGGATTGGTTTGGTTTGGTTTTGATGTGTTGAAAAAAGATTTACAAGCCAAATCAAACAAACCTAATTAAATTCAAGCAATTTTGATTTATTTTTCACTCAAACCTGAATTAAATCAACCTTGTCTACACCCCTATTTTATACAGATATTTAATTATATATTACTATATTAGCAAAAATATTTAACTTAACTATCCAGTGCCTTAAAAATCTTATAAATAGAAGCATATAATTATATCAAGATGACAATATAAAACTTTTTTGCACTGATTGGCCATCAAAATTAATCTCAATTTTTTTTAATATTATCTATAATCTCCATCTTTATTGGATTTGAATGCTCTAAAGTGTATATATACTTATAAAGTGAGAAAATAAGGAATTAACCACTTATTATGCAACAACCCTCTAACCATAATACTATGCCTAGATCATAATATTATAATTAGAGGTTGTTACTTGTGATGGACATATGTCAACATTGGTTATTAGATAGTTAGTGCATTTACGTAGTGCAAAGCATTCAACATAACATAAGTAGATAACACTAAGGATACTTTGATACATACACAATATGTACAACGGAGAGTATTTAGCAATTACAAATCCACTATACAAAACCAAAATATTAGCATATGTCATGGCAACTTTGTAACCCAGATTGTTTGGTGGGATGCTTAATGAAAATGGACCAATTTTGCAAAATTCATAGCTTTCTCTACAAAGTTCATATGAGCTTATGTTTTATATAGATAAACTTATCTCTAAGTTAACCTTCGTCTAAAATTAGTTCTAGTCCATTTTGAGTGACCTAGCTTTGTTATGGGGATTGAAGTAATCTTCTATCAACTCAATTCCTAGTTTTCCTTCCTTTTTAATCATACACTACAATACCCATTGATCAAAACTAAAATTCACTCAAGTGAAATGTCATTAACCTCTATTCCAATATCCCTATTAAGAAGATAATGAAATCCTAACAACCAAACACATATCCAAACAATTCAAGTTTTACGATTTCCTACCTTGGTTTTCTTGAAGCTGTAATCAACTCCAAGCAACTCAAGAGGTGCCTATTCTCCTCACTCCTTGCTGAACTGAAGATCTCAGTTGGCTAAGGGATGATGTTACAATTTGATGCTCGTGCTTTATGAGGAAAAGTGACTAGGATGGTTAAAGTTTTTCTTGAAGGAAAAAAGATGAGCGCTTGGGGTGAATGAGGAAGAAAATGGAGGGTGAAGAGGAAGGTAGAGGCTGCGACTATAGAGGAGGAAATGAAGGAATGTTTGCATGTTATGTCCAAGGTGATTTTTATAAAGAAGTGGTTGTAAATTTTGGTTGGTAAAACATGTGGCTCATAATTAATCTTTTACCTAGTTAGGTGTATAATTATACAACTATTAATTCTATCAACCAATTGGGTGATATATTTCCTAACCACTCATTCATTTTGTCAGATGACTATGTGAAAAATGTTTGTTCCTACTCTAATATGCATTCTCGGCTGCCTTATTGGTTTTTTTTTTTTTTTTTTTTTTATGGTAGTAATAAATTCTAATGATATTATTTGCAATTACATTCAAATTAGGATGTTACACATTATATACATTGTATACGGATCTTATTGAATGATCCGCTGATAATTAACCTTTATTTTTTTATTTTATAATTATATTTATTTTAAATGACTCAAATCCATTTAAATTTAATTATTATATAATGATAATATAAAATTATTTTATACTATTATTTAATTAAATATTTATATTTATAAAATTTTTAAAATAATTTAAATCAAATATTTTTATTATTATAATAATATATAATTAAATATTTATATAAAAAAATTTTATATAGGCAATACATATAAATTAAATAAAATCTATTTTTATTTGCTTAGCTTTTGATTATTTATGAGCGCACGTGTAATAATTTTCCCTCTTAATTCTGCCTCCCCGGTATGATTCCGTGTCAGTGAAAGTAACGAAAAGATGGTGTCACTGCGCTTCCCCTTCTCGTTTCCTCAGCCCCAACGACCTCATTCGTCACGCCCTCTCTCTTCCATCGCCCTCGCCGCCGCCTCCGCCGTCGGAGCAGCCGCCGGAGCCACCATCGCATTCGCCGCCCTCTCCTCCTCCCGGGACCGGAGCTCCTCGCACCGCCAGTTCCTCGAGAACGCGTTGAACTTCCTCCTCTCTTCGGACCGTTCGTTTCCTCTGTGGGGCTCGCTGAGTCTCGCCGACAACTCGGTCCCCGTCGTTGAGTCGAAGACCGGAGCCACCTTCCCTTCCGTTCTCGGCGATTCTCAGAAGCTCTGCGGCATTGGTTTGCGGAAGAAGAGCGTTCTGGGATTGAAGAACATTGACGTCTATGCATTTGGTATGTGACATTTTATTTTAACCTTTTTTATTAATATTTTTATTTGACGACCCCTGTTTCTATTTTAGTTTCCTCGAGAGGAAGAAAATGAGTTGTGAGCTTAGGAAAATCCCTTTTTATTGCCATTTTATGGTTCTTATTTAGGAAATTTGTGTCATTTGTTGCAGGTGTTTATGCTGACGATAATGACATCAAGGAATGTCTTGTTGGGAAATACGGGAAACTTTCTGCTTCAGAATTGAAGGGAAATAAGGAGTTTACCGAAGATCTATTGGAGAATGATATATCCATGACCGTTAGGCTTCAAATTGTGTATAGCAGATTGAGCATTCGATCCGTGCGTAGTGCATTTGAAGAGTCTGTGGGAAGCAGGCTGCAAAAGTTTGGCGGATCAGACAATAAGGAATTGCTTCAGAGGTGAATAGTTCCTTCAATTGGTGATCTCGTTTTCATATATTGAGAATTGGACATTATGCTTACTTGTGTAGAACTTGTCATGAAATTGTTGATCCACATCCAAATTATTGAACCTTCTCCCACACGTGCACACACACTCTCGCAAGTGTTTGTTAGGCAAAAGCCATGCATAGAATACTTCAGAACTCTCTCTAAATTGTCCTTTTTTTTTTTATTAGTGGGGAAGTTGGCTCTTGGGGGATGTTAAGTTTGGAGCTTTTCTTTTCTCTTTTTTGTTCCAGCTCTCAGTGAATCAAACATGTCTCACATTTGATTTAAAATTGAAAGCGTTATATAATTGTTACTGATATCTTAGCTGTGACAAAACTGTGGGAATTTTTATCCTGAATGTCTACTTACGACTCGTGAGATGCGTGTAACTTTCCCTATCCAATTGGGTGGGAATTTTCTATTGCATGTTATAGTTATTAGTTACAAGCAATCTGTGATGTAGGTTCACTTCACAGTTTAAAGATGAATTCAAAATACCACGTGGATCTGTAATTCATCTCTCAAGGGAGAGGGGCTATGTTCTTCGCACATCAAGTAAGATGTCCTTCTCCATGTCTGCATTTCCATCTTCTCAACTTTCAGGATTATAATGCAGCACATACTTAATTTCTTTTCTGCATCATGAACTATTCATATTGATAAATGGATAATTCAGGTCTTCTGAACAGAGATTCAGAAGATTCAGTTGAGAACTCGTGTAACTGTTTCATCTGTTTAATTCTCTTCAATTAGTACTGAGTCTAACATAAAGAGTGCCCCCTAATACACCATATTCCAAACTGGCTACATGAAACCTTATGCACGGAACAGAAATACATATCCACGGCCTTCTCCATAACAAAGGAAATGGCTCAAATTACTACTACTATTTTATATTCTGAAACTGACAATTTGATAATGGGAAAGAGTAATGTCTACGGCTTAGCTGAATTCAAGTAATGTTGAAAGTTGGATGATGTGTATGCTTTTTTCTAATTTGCGCTGAATATAGTGACAAATGAGGTCTGGGGCCACTTTTACTCTTACCAAAATTGACGAGTATAAATAGAAGTATGGAACAGATAATGGTTTCAATTTTAAGATTGAAGTAACTAGTACCTTATGCAGCTATACCTTGGTGAGGTTGTCTTCGTTTAGAGGCCTTTTCTAAGCGTTTAACTCATTGAGAGCTTTCAAAGTGGAACTGGTGCTACAGTATGCTGTATGCATGTTCTTTAAACATGCATATCTGTAGCACCTAGTATTAGGTGTTTTAGTTGGTTTGCGTGGCTAATGTGTATGGAATACATGATATGCTTTATGTGATTTATATTTTTGTTATTTTACATTGCAACAAGAACCCTTGACATTAATTTTTTCTTATTTCTTGTAGTTGACGGACAGGAAGTTGGAAGCATCCAGAGTAAACTCCTCTGTAGGTCAATCTTAGATTTGTACCTTGGTGAGGAACCATTTGATAAACAGGCCAAAGAAGACATTGAGCTTAACATGGCTTCTTACCTCCAGAAGTAGACTGTTTAATTAAGAATATTATCTAAGGCATGTTTTGTAGCGTTGTTCTTTCCTTGCATCTGGTAATTTTTGTTTCATGACTCGTTATATAGTTAACCTTGTTGATGTATCATTTGGGCTACTAGATTGTAGTAGGAATAAGTTAATTAATCATATCTCATCATAATCATCTTATTCTGTCAATTTTTATGACTATAACTTGTGATTCAGATGTATTTATTTCTCTTTCACCCGCGATATAGGTCTCAACCTCGTGTTTTAAGTTCATAATTTAGAAATAGAGGCCATTATTTCAATAGAACACTTGTTTTGTTTCTACTTTTTAATAGGGTACGCGGTTGATATTAGTTATCAAATTGAGAAAACTAGTGTGCTAAAAGTCAATCAACGTTAAAACTTGCAATCCCCTATATTGGCCATTGGACCTTTTCTTCATCATCTGTTCAATTGAATGGGAAATTCTAAGTGAAATCGACTTGTATGTAAAGATGTCAGATATTAAGGTACTGTATTGTTCTTGTGTCTACAATAATTACCTTAGTTGAAGAATAGAAATTTTTTATCCTCGAAGAAGACAACGCCTTCCCTCGAATGTTTTATCAGTCAAATACTGATCCATATATGGAGTTTCATTAGAATAATCTGTCATTAATGTTTTCTTAGAGATACCTGATGATAAAGTGGTCAAGTACACTAAATTGAAAAGCATATCTGTCTCTGAGATACCTCCTTCGACATTTTATTTTATTGCATTCTCAGTAACAGAAACAAGATGATTTTCAATTTCTTAAAAAGCACTCGCTTTCCCATCTTGAGGGTTCAAGGCCTGTAGACTGGAAGGGAAAATGACATATTGAACAGTGAAGTTCACTCTGATAATTAGCGATTTACATCACTTTTTGAAACAGAACTTTGTCAACATGAGAGACAATGGTCTCTGGGTCAAAATAGGCTGCATAGTAGAAACTCTTGGCCACCATGAGGAACGAATTCTTAATATTGGATTGTATTTGTATGCCATCTGGGGAATCTTGGAGCACCATCTGCACAAGTTCTTGCATTTCTGATTCTATTTGTGGGGTAGTGATGCTGGTTGTACTTAGTTTGCTGCAGCCACTGTCATGTGCCTGACAATAGAGGAAATGTAAATTTTCAGTATTTGGGACTTCAACTAGGAATAATATTAGTCTTTATTACTGACCTTGTTGCTTTGGTAATCACGGAGCCTATGGCATACTCTGTTAGTGACTTCCATCAACCTCTGGTACCGAGAATTGAGTTGTAACTCTTCTGACCAACTGCCAGCCATTAAATTTATGGTTTGCACAAGCAGCTCCGCTTCTTTTTGGGAGCTGTTTCCATCATTTTGCCAACTTGACAGCCAACTTTGCCACTGACCAGTTAAAAAAACACGGCAAGTTCTTACATGAAATTACTAATTACCCTTCTATACATAATACAAATGAAGGAAACTAGGTTTTGATTGTGTTATAGAGTATAATTGATAAGAATACTCACAATTTGATTCAAATAATGAGAGATTTCCAGACCATAAAAACGAAACAACTCCAACCCAAGATAATCAAGGGTTATCAGCAAAATCCCAAGAAGTTGCTCTTCTTTGGTGTTCTTGTCCAACCTCCTGCGACACACATGCAAGGTAGATTTTGTTGCATCACTGATACTATTTACTACAGATTATGTTTCCTCAAGCAAAAAAATTGTGCAACTACAGATTATATTTACTTGTTTGAGTAGTCTTGTCTTTTAATGTTGTAATTGAATTGTTCTACAAACGCAGTCCTTGTTTCTTCATCCTTGATGTAGGACTTCACTGTCTCGAGAAAAGCTGCTGTTTTAGCCCATGCAAGTCGCTCTAGAGACCTCTCAGGCTCAAATATGTTGGCTGCTGCCACAAAATAAGCATGCAGAAGACTTTCTTTGCTCAATCCAAACTCCTCCAATCCTGTTTCCAAGTACCATCTAACAAATGCCATTGCAAAAATTAGAAGCTCATTGGCTGTTGGCTTTGTGAAGAAGTGTCCAGGGAATGAAGCATATAATGTAGTGTTTTCTGGTTAGCCTCACCTTTGGACTTTCTCCCATTCTGCACAATGCACCGCTTGACATTTGTTGTAGTCCAATTTTGCAAGCTCAAGATAAACCTCACTATTCACGTAGGGCATCCTGTCCGAAGAGAGTAATTTGATTTTGAACTAGGACTTTTTGATCTCTATTAGATATGGAGACAAGTTGGTAATGTCAACTATTGTATCTTAAAAATTGATTCTCACTATAAATGATTGATAAATCTGTACCGTTGACAACCCAACTATGAAGGTTTCTGTGTAAAGGGGTAAGCATAGTGTAACAAAACAGTTAATTGACTGAATTTGGATTATAAGAATTGTACCTATAAAGTGACTTGCCAATCCAAACATCATTTTTCCCACCATATTGTTCTATGTAAAATCTCGTCTCCAATCGGGGTAAGCTAGCATACCAGGGCACGTCCAACGCGTAACCCACCTGTAAAGTATTATTTATTACAACGATAATGAGCTAAAATTTAAAATAAATAGTCTTAACAACTTAAAATTAATAAATCCGATTTTTAATTATTTTTCTTATTACATTCCTACATGCACATAAAAGCACTTAGAATTAATAAATCTAATATTTGAACGCACCTCACCAGGTAAATCTTTGGTTATGATCCATTTATCCAATAGCTCATTAGCAGCACGTTTCTCAGTTAAAAAATTGGATGAGAAGTGCTTAGCATCCTCGAGAATCTTCTCCCCTGGAAACAGCACTTGAGAAGCTCTATAAAGATTGTACATTCCTGTCACAGCTTGTGTTGACTGCCCACCAAAGCAGAAGAATTCACCACTTTTCTCAAAATGCTTGAACACATCTACCAAATTCAGTATGATAATTAACCACATTAATCATTTGTGGAACCATGGATATATGCATCACAACAAAACGTAAGAAATATTTTCTTGTTTTATTTTCTGCGGTATGTGATGCAATATTAAACTTACTGGGTGAAACTAGGTGACCATGTAACCTTAGCAATCTAAATGCCATTGCTGTATCGTCGATATCTTGAACCTTTGAATTTCTTGCCCAACAAATACCCTTCTCAGTCCAATATCTGAAAAATTTGAAGTTACATGTATCCAGTGATTAATTAATTGGTTAGAAGACACAACACGTCTCTGTCTTTTCTAGCATTTACATTATTCCTTAGACCAAATCATCCCATGCATGTACCTTGAAACATAATTCATACTTTCCCTGATCTCAGGCTGAAAATATCTCGAAATTCCAAGCCGTTCTAGCCGATCAACAACCCATATGTGTTCAAACAAATCCACCGGGTACACGTTTGGAACTGCCAAAATAATTAATTATTAGCCTTCAGCTGTCTGCATTAATAAAGTTATACGAATAATAATATAAACTTTCAAATAACTATGAGTGGTTGTACTAAATTATCTATTTGTATAAATTCATGGATTCTTCGTGGGTCTGAAATCGATATTTTGTCCCTTTTTTTTCGGTCAACACACACACACACACACACACAACCATTGGAGGTTCTGAGCCTTGGGGAAGTTGAATGCACGACTCCACTAATAATCTAATATCCACTCCTGCAGAGGCACGCACACAAAGAATTTTATCCTATACCAGTCTTAACTATTTTGGGACAGACATGATGGGCTTAGGAAACCAAGGTTTAGATATTGGGCTTGTTCCATTGTTCATTGGAGCATAGATTCCGGATAAGATACGCTTCTACAACGTTAGCCCATGCTTCCCAATCACACACGCCTCCTTCCTCGTCCCCCCTTTCTATCAGAAACCGGATAATGGTGTCTCTGATAATTTCCCCACCTTCGTCTTCCACCGTTCGTTCCCGTGAAACTTCATTTTTCTCCACTCCCTTGCTTCCACCAAGGTATCAAATATCGACACAAATTGTTCCACTCATATTCTACTCTCTTAATCTTCCTCAACCTCCTTCACTATCACACTTCAACATCTTCTCCTGATTCTTACTTCATTTAAGTAATGGAACAATTAACAAAATATATATATATATATATAGTAAGGGAAGAATTTTTATAGCATTAAAAAAAAAAGGAAAGAATGAGGAATTGTACATTGATGCACTATACTTTGAATTATATTGCATCTATTAGATGAAAGGGTGCCTGGTGTATTAGATTTGGCAAGGTGCACCATAGTATTGCCCTCTATAATTGAGGCTCATGTTGATTGACTGGGTGAGATGTGACTAGATTCTCTTTTATTTTTTTTGTCAATAACTAATCTTAAATTTGGATATTTATTTCTCTCCAAGAATGTTGAATTTGGGCCATGTAATGAGAGATCTAGATTCTCCGTTACACATACTACTGCCAGAACCACACATTGGTGACTTTTTCTGAAAAAATGTTTTCAAAAAATAAAAATTATTTTTGATTAAATGTAAAATTAATTTATATTTAGATGTATCATTAAAATATTTTCTTTTATTTTTAAATATCTTTTTTAAAAAATCAAATCGAAAGAAGTTAAAAGAGAAAGAATGTCAAACAAAAAGCTGATTTCTTTTGTTTAAACACTACTTTGTTATTTTTATAATTGAAAAAAGTATACAGTATAGGATTTGATAAAAAGAGCTGTTCTATGAATGCATATTTCAGCGACTCACTCCCCAGCATATTGCACATCAAGCATTCATGTTACCGGCTTTTTACTTTAAATTTTTTATTTTATTATTTTCGACAAAGCCATTGGCTCATAAAATAGTGTGTCCGTGAATTTTAAGTACAGAGAAACCATCTCTCTTTGATAAATTAAGCTCAAGACACTTTTACCTCCCCCGTTAAACCTCTTGACTGTTTTGTCCAGGTATTTGAGAGCATTTTGATCTTTGGTCTGCATGAGAGCATAGGCTGTGGAGGATGGAGAGAACAAGAATGATCCGTCTTGGGACTGCAGCTTTAGAAGTCGTTCCCAGTCCAAATTCGCCATTCCCTCCAAACTATGGAGCAGTGTTGTGGGTACCTTGTGCATCACCTCTCTTGGTATTCTAAACAAGTAAAAGAATATTATATTCATAATAAACATCCGAATGAAGTTGGAAAAGGGGCACGTAAACATAATTAATATAACCAAATGGTAAGTGTTAGGAGAATCTATAGACTTTGTGAGCTTTAGGTCTCTCATGGCAAGGGTGTCTTGCAAGATAGAAGAATCATCTGGCACTTCAATATTCATACTTCGAGCTAAATCGAGAAGAGAAGGGAAAGCAACTTCGAACCCAATTGGCATATGCTCAGCATTCTCTTCCTGAAGCTTGTAAAGATTTTCTTTTAAAAATGTCATTCCTATGACATAAATAAATTAAATGTCAATCCTCTTTCGTCGGTAGCATTTAAATTTAGAGACACAAATATAAAATCAATGCTAATTTCAATATATAGAATTACCCTTGTCACACTTGTCAGGGTGTAAATTCCATGCTCTTAATGCAATAACACAAGCCAAGGTGTTAAGAATCCGGTCGTGTGCTGTGAACAATTCACCATCTCCCCATGAGCCATCAGGAAGCTGGTTATTGGCTATCCATTCAAGACAGGACGGGAATTGAGGGCCATTTCCATCATGAAGATTTTTTACGAGAGCAACCCATGCTGTGTCATAAGCTGAGATGCTTATCTCTCCATCTTCCATGGACCCCAACATCAATTTGACAACATTTATCTGCTTTCTAATCTCATTTGTTACCAAAACCTAACAAAATTAAGATCAAAAATCAAATATCAGGTGATAAAACCTTCTTATGGAGTACTATTAATATCATGGTGATGGTAGGTACTTCTTTCTTTATATCTATATGAATCATGTATAATTAAGTGGAGATTCAAAAGTAATGAATTGATCTATAAAAAAATGTAAAGAACTGTGTGTTAGCAACAGTGGATTTCACTTATATAAATGATAAATTTGGTGAAAATATTTAACGTGCATTATCAATTATCTTATCATGTTAAATACATTGACTCAATTACTTTAACAGGTTCAACGCATTTACTAAGAAGTAAATAATACCCAATTATTTATGCATCAATACCCGAATATCCAAGGAGATTTGTAAAAGCTAGGTACATGCAACATTTTCCCTCTTATATATGCGTATGTGATAGTTACAATCAAAGGGCATGCACCTGGTGAAGAGCTTCCTCGTCTGTTTCCACGTCATCCTTCAATGTCTCTAGCCATTTGAAGTATGGCACGCTATCCTGAGACACTTCATCAATATATTCTGCTAGGTGACCTTACTTAAATATTATATATATATATATATATATAGAAATTACATATGGTATGGAAATGTTATTTTGATTAAAAAATAATTTTTAAATAAAATGAGTGTTTTTATAAATTCTTTTTCGTGTTTAGATAATTTTCTTAAAAAAATAAAATTACTAGAAGTTTAAAAAAATTAGAAGCTAAATTTTGATGTTCAGGCATACAAGAAATCTTTTAATATTACATGTAAATATAAATTGATTTTACATATCCAAATACTAGTAATACTTTTCTTTTTTACAAAGACCTTTTTAAGAAAAGATTTATGAAAACGAATTTGAGAAGCTCGTTCGAATAATATCTTAATATTAATCTTCTAATAAGCCCTTAGTATTAATATTATGATAAACAAACCAAAAATTGTTCACCTTGAGTCCAAGAGCTGGATATGACGTTGCACATATCGGATGAAATCCACCATAATTGATCGCATGTTTGCCTTCAATGCTTTGGAGAGAACGTCTACCTATTAGAAGAGATATGTTCCATCAGTTCTTAATTGGAATTCAATGGGTATTAAACAATTCCATCCACTCCTTACCCTCTAATCATATGTTTTAATTTCGTATCCACCTTTATACTATACATTTCAAAGAATTAATTGGACAAGTAATTATAAGTTAGACCTTAACTTTGTATATCTTTGAAATTGCAAAGGCATATCTTTTTTAGTAAATCCCAAGCACTGCATGACTGGCTTGGGTTAAATTGAACTCAACAAAGCCATCCATACATTATAGTTTAGTGGGAAGAAGCTAGCGACATAAAGTAAGACCAACTCCCATAAAAATAATGATATTTTTACATAGCATTTTTTGGTGTCCATCAACATAAGAGATTAAAGTATAAAATGATGGATATTCCCACTCATTTATACTTGAATCTCCTATATTGATAGATATTCCCACTCATTTTTGGTGTCAGAGTAATTTTTCATTTTTAACATCTCACTCTTTTCTTGGACACTGCTAGCGGCACTCATGAGACCCTTTAAGTGGCCTCCACTAAGCTCACAATTGAAACTTAATTAGGCTTTAGAAAACAATATATAAATAAATAAATATTGTTGAAAAAAAAATGAAAATAAGAAAATAAATTAATTGATAAGCATGCAAACTAGCGTGAAGTGTTTGGTGAAGTTTTTTTGCTTAGGAGAAGTCTTTTTTCTTTATATCAACGTAGGATGGATTTTCATTACTACATGATAAATTCATTATACCTACGTATCATGATATTGATAAAAAGCCTGTTACTTGTAGCACTAGGTTGCTAATAAACGTTAAATACAACCAAGATAAAATATATTTCGAAGGATAAATTTAAGGCATGCATAATTTGTGTATAAAATTTAAGGATGGACTAATAACTCAATCCTTGCTACTTAATTATAATTGATTTCTTGAACTGAAATATTGTATGAATTATTTCATAAATTAATACCTCTCAGTCTTTCCGTATTCGAAACGTGTCTTTTACCACTTATTCAGGAGATATTTTTCCTTTAACGTTTAATACTTTTTTTCTGAATGATGTTCTCTTATCATGGCACCAAGAGTGAGCTCTATACATGATTTTGCTCCCGGAAAACTTGATTGGATAATCGATATGCGTATAGCACTACTGTGGACTATTTCACAACATGTGAATCCTATCAACACTAACATCATCGATATAACATGTTTGGTTTTTTATTTGAAGTCTCTAAAGATTTGAGTAAATTTATTTTTTCTTTCTATAATCTTAGAATTTTAAACCAAAATCCGAACATATTCTGAGATGATTATTTTTTATTTTAGTTGCCTCCTACTACAAATTCATTTTAGTATTTTATGTAGAAATTTCTAATATGCAGGCCGCTCAGACTTATGCAACTGCTAAAATGAATATGGTTTCCGGGTTCATTACAATGTATTACAATGATAAGAGAAGAAGAAAATCAATTGAAAAGATGAATTCATATAAATAAAACAAGAGAAAAGACATATATGCAAACATACCGCACAAAGAATTCTGAGAGCATTGAAGGAAGAACTTGAAATGAAAGCAGAATTTGGCTGCAGGTATAGCAGAAGAAAGAGGCCTGTGATTGAGATGGAAGGATAACCGAGAAGTCATGTTGCACTGCTGCTTCTGAATCCTATTGGTCGTGCTGTGGAAAGTGGCGCAAAAGATGAGGAAGCGTTTCAAAGCCTACTTATAGATAATATGGTGACAGAAAGAAAGAGATGTCTGTTTAGTTCTTCTTTTTTTTTTCACTTTTAAATTTTTAAACTAATACTAATTACAAGAATATTATTTTTAACTTGACTTATTATTTTTAAATTTTTATATAATATATCTTAAAAATATTTTTAATTTTTTTAACATATCCTTTGTACAAGTTTAAAAATTAAGAATAAATTAATATTAATAGAAAATATTATTTCATTAAAAATAAAAATAAGAAAGTAACCAAAACACTGCCTGAAAAAAAACACTTTTGGACCCACCATCACCTCTAATTTTGTCCGTGTATTTCCCCCCGGTGTAAAATTGTGGACAATCATTCTTAACTAGATTGTTGGTATACATTTAGGTCACTACATTTTTAACTGTTAAAAATGTCGGCACTACACTTTTTATGATTCTTAATTTGACTAATTTTTCATAATTTATGTTTTTGCCACCATGGCAATTACAAAATTTTCAACAATGCTTTATTATTTTCCCCCTTAAATAGTGTTAGATTCAAATATTGTGGTAGTCTATTGCTTGATTTTTTGAGCCGATTTTTACATGGTTTTGCTGTTAATTTGAATATTTGTCCCATTATAGTGGTTGAGATTTGGGGGTCTATTACTCTTTTCTTATATTTGCCCCACTATAATGGCTGAGGTTTGAGGGCTTATTACTCTTTTCTTCTAGCTTGGCAGGAAGGATATAGACGAATCATCTTAGAACTTGATTCAACAGCTGCCATTGCTCTTATTCAAAAATAAGTTGATAATACACCCGTGTGGTTTGGTGCTTGCTAAAGTTTAGAATCTATTATATGTCAAGATTGGTAGCTCCATGTGCATCATATTTATAGAGAAGTTAATAGAGCTGCAGATTGTTTGATTAATGTTGGTCATTCTTTGAATTTAGTTTTTGTTTTTATATATCTCCACCTTCTTGTTTAATTTAGGAGCTATCCTTGGAGATGATATTGCTGGGATTGTTAAGCCTCGGATTATTATCTGTGTTTTTGGGCTTTTGTACCATTTCATCACCCAAAAAAAAAATCATATATTGTGAAAATTATTGCTTGAAGATCTCTACATTGCTAGTGAATCATCTCTGCTTGGCATAAATTAGCTAGATTTCGGTGATTTTCTAATTCTCGATAGAATAAAAAGCATTTCTTATATAATTTTGGTCAGAGCATAAATTTTTGAATTTAATTTAGGTGTATTGATATTATAAAAATTTTTTACACTGTTATCCAATCATATCTATCATATTAATAAATATGAGTAAATCTCACATTCATTACTTGAATAATCGTGCAAATGAAATAATATAATTGATTGATGGTATAAAAATATTTTATACTATTAGTATATGAAAATTAAGCTCTAAATTGTATGCTAATTTAGCATTCAAAATTAATAAAATAGCTAAATCGTTGTATCTATTGCAATGCTCGCTTCGGCATAGTGAGGTGAAAAGCCATGTGAATGATATGACGAAAATGGAATGGAATGCAAAGAGTGAAAGTTGGTTGAACTTTCTTTAAATATTTAGCAATTCATTTTTTTTTTTTTTTAAAGATCATAACAAAATTTAGCAAAACTTATTTTTTAATATGCTAAAAAGTGGCTGACCAAAAAAATTAAACAAAAAAATAATAGTAATAACATGTAAACAATGGAGTGGACAGTGAAATCAGTGAGTAATTAGATGTTGGAATTTGGTGAGGAGATATTCCAGTCAAATCTTCTGACAAGAGGACCACGCAGAAAATGGGGGGTGAACGATGAGGACATTTAAAGGGCTGTTTGAAATTTGGTGATGCTTTTTTTTTTTTTTCCAAAAACAAAAGAGTGATTTTCAAGGCGAATTTTTCTTTTTCCAAGGTGAAGTTGAATTTTCCAAAGGAGGGTTAAATGTGGGAAGCTCAACTTGGAAAACACAAACGCCTCAATTCAGTCAAGATAGAATGATTTTCAAAGAGATTCTGTTGGACAAAAATTTATAAATTCAGCATTAATCAGTAATCACTGGAGTCGAATTTCTTTTTTTGGTCATGGCACTGGATTCCAATTGGATAATGGATGTGCGTAGAAATAGAGCAAGTGATGAAGTTGGGCCAGAGTTTAGTGGAGATAATGGGAGTATTTATTTATTCTAATTCTGGACCACCAGGTTTTGGGCCTCAGGCAGGTGTGATGTGAGTAAACCCTCGTCACTCTCCTTAGCAATTTGTTGCGCTGATTGTGTGAGATATCGATGGCCCATAACACGTCACTATTTGCCTCCAGAACGCGGTGGTTGTCATTAAGGCGAGAGAGTAAAAAACTTGCATAGTTGTGTCTTGTATAGATTATTTCCAACCCTTGATGGTACAAAATAAAATAACGATAGATGAAGACAATAGTTTTCCACTGCAATTCCCTTCACCCGTACCGCATAGCCATCAGTTTCGTATTTTCAATGATCTAATTTTCTCCATGAGCAACCACTTTTGAGTAAAATAATCTTTTAACACTTAGTGCTATGCAGTCGTGATTTTCTTTTGCTAGTCTTTTGAAAAATAAAATGGTGTCTGAGCACGTTTCATGCATGCCTTGGCCCACATGTTTTAGCAGTGAACATTTGTTTTATTACTTTACAATATAAGGAGTTGAGTAGTGGGTACACAAAAGTGAATTTTAAGGATCCAACTGTATCATCAGCAAAGCATGCCTTTGTTCCAGAATCATATCATCCCTTCACATCTAAATTTTCTAACTATGAATTATCTGACACTAAACTTAACAAGATTACTGTTTTCCTACATACACAACCATTTTGCCCAAATGGAGAAAGTACAATTCTTTATGTACGTAAGAAAACCCTTCGGAAATAAAGTATACGTACCTGTATAGTGTCAACAACAACATCAACCTTTGGTTGCCGGCATCCAAGGTGACCCCTAATATCCTCACTTCGCTGGATGTTATGATAAATTGATAGCTCACTAGCCTTTGTCCTGTATTTTTAGGAGCTAACAAAATAACAAATAAAGAATCTTCTCACTCCCATTTCCCTAGCCTTTCTTGCCAGTGCTGCCTTAAGGCTGGCGCATCTACATCACCCTCAATGGTTAAAATTTATATCAATTTAAGTGGGAAAGAAAAATATCCTTTGAATATTATGAAGAACCGTAGAAGTTAAATTTAAATATGGAGGACCCTGTTTTTTGCGCTCTTTAACTCTGCACTATCTTAATTTACTTGACCAGCACCAAGTTCAATTGTAGCAACTCTTTCTGCCAATTTTAGGTACTAATTGTATGATGTCTCATCTCTCCATCGATTCCATTTGGTATGACAAAAAATGTTGTAATCAATCAGTTTGGATGCAACTCCAACCTCTGTCCGAGGTAACTTGGTAAGGACCCCAGCAATCCTGAAAGCTGTGCAATGAAAAGCTATACAAACATGAGAATTGTCTTAATGACGATGAAAGAAAATTGACAAGGATCGTTATTATCATCTTGAGTAGGTTAACAGACATGTTCATATGACCAGATTACAAATCGTAGTAGTTTTTGGTCCACACCTCGAATGAGAGCAGCTGAGCTTTTAGGTAATCAAATCAATCAAAAAACAGCATAGAAATAATAGTGTGTTTAGTTATATGTTTGTAAAATTGATTTCGGATAAAATAATTTATGTATTTTTTAAAGATTTTTTGAAATTATTTTTTTAATTAAAAAATAATTCATATATTTAAATAATTTTTTAAAAATAATCAGAATATCAAAAAAAAATATTTTCAAATTTTTTTGTAAAAATTGAAAAAAAATAATTTTTAAAAAAAATCAATTTTTAGATTTTTTAGGTATATATAAAATTTAAACTTTAAAACCACTTTTTTTAAAATATAATACATACATACCTTATATTTAATAATTTAATCTAATAAGCGATTTTAACAAAATTTTACACAATCAACCTTAAAAGCATTAATACTATATTTCTATCCGAAATTAATTTTAAGACCATAATTAATTTTGATCATTATGTAAGCAAGAAACCAAACAACAAAAAAAGACAATCAATTTTCACCTTCTAAAATCAATTCTTACATTTCCAAATGCGCATCCAAGCATACACTGAGGAAACGCCAAAAAGCATCGAGACCAACTAATTCCAGATTTTGCGCTTACTTATTATCTTTTGCTTGTTTTTATGTAACTTTCAATCACGAATTTAATTTAAAAATATTGATAATATAAAATAATTTTATATTATTAATCAATAAAAATAATAAAAAATATTAATTTATATAAATAATTTATTATAATAAGAAATTTATCATAATTTTTTATTTTTTAATATTTTTATTAATTAATAGTATAAAATTATTTTATATTATCAATCTATACCAATTAAATTCTTCGATCAATACCCCACAATCTACATAATATGATAACAGAACGTAAATAAAATAACTGCATATTTTTTAAGAATTTAATTTAAATATATTGATAGTATAAAATAGTTTTACATTATCAATTAATAAAAATAGTGAAAAATATCAACTCATACAAATAACTATCCTTTATAACGAGAGACCCATCATAATTTCTCATTTTCTTCTATTTCTATTGGTTGACAGTGTTAATATACACCAATTAAACTTATTTTTTAATTGAAAATTATGTTTTAAAGCACATTTCTTGCTATGGGAGGGGAAAAAAAAAACAATGATATATATCGCCTAATCTTAGCATCTACATAGAGCCTGTTTGGTTCTCTGTTTACAATGGCCAGAAGGCCTTCTAGGAGAAGGAAAATGATTTTGTACAGTAAGTGGTAGTGTTTGGTTTAACTTCTTCCAAAAGGTCTTTTGAAAGAAGTATCTTTGGGGTTACTTTTCATTCTAAAAAAAGCTTTTAAAAAGGAATCTTACTATTACTCTCACATCAATAATCAAAAGTAATTTTATTTTATTCTATCCAAACAAAATTTATTCTTCTAAAAGGCCTTTTAACATATTCAAACCAAATAAAAATCATTCTTTTAAAAGTACTTCTTCTGAAAGAATTTCTTTTAAAAGGCCTTCTTTCAAAAGATCTTCCCTCAAAAGTTAAACCAATCGGACGCAAATTCAAATTGCATTTGACGTGTCACATAATTTGGCCACGTCGTGAACATGCAGTAGCCTTCCAGAAGCCAATCAAGAAGTATGACAAGATGGTAGTCCCCACTCCCTATCTTCGATTTCAAAATTGTTAGGCCTAATGGATCATGACTTCCTTTCATTATCACCCACCAGCACAAGTGGCGGCACACGTCCTATCACAACGTTGAACATCGCATGAGTATACAGACACCATGATATCAGATTTATCTTCATTTCTCCTGTGTGTTATTGCTACCTTCGACGCCACGCCAAGACTTCAGCACCTTGGAGAATCCGAGATTCCCCCAAAAAAATAAAAAATAAAAACAATAATCTTCTCCATCTAAGTGGATCAAGCATTGCGTCCTATCTAAAACCATCATCCGAACCTCCCCAACTCCCAAAACAATTGACCTCAATCTTTCACTGCAGGCTATGCAAGGGGCGTTCAGCGCTACAATGATGGTAACAGTGTAGTTTGGAAAGGCAGCAGCAGCAGCAAGGGTTTCCAGGGTATCCCATCGATCTTTAAGCTCATTCCCCAGTTTGAATTCTAATACTTCAGCTCAAATAGGTGATTGGGGCATGAGCTTTAGATCGATGGGACATTTCTCCCACAAACTGGGGAAGATTTTTCGCTAGTCCCAGCAGAAGAATTCTCAGTTTGTTGCACTTGTGAAGTGTTTAATAATGAAACTAGTTGGCTTCCCTGGGAATTTGTCTTCAAGTTGCCCCCATTAGGTGGACTGGAGTTCCTGCAACCACTATTCCAAAAGGTGGGTTGTTATTAAGTAGTTGTTGCCCTTGGGGTGGCAGGAGTGATGTGTAATTTCCCCCAAAAGATATTTGGGTATAAATTTGTGACACTCTTCCTTGCTCCAGAGAGAAACTTTTGACGGTTGGGGTAGTAGATGTTATAATCGATGTGTTATGAACCTGAGAGTCTGGGGTTCTTCCTGAGTTCTTTGACTGAGAAGCTTGGTTAGAACTTTTACATGGATTAAGAGTTTGTGAGAAAACCGCGGGACTGTTCACAATTTTTGTAGCAGTGGTAGCATTAGTTGATGATGCTTTATATTGAGTAGCCATAGCAGGTTGCTGCTGAAGATGAAGCAGCTGTGGTGGCTGTTGAGAATTTGAGGTCATGCTAGAAAGAGGCAAACTTGTGGTTGGTTGTTGAAGTTGAAGTGATGAAACAACTAGGCCAGTTTCCATTCATAGGAGATAACACAAGGTTGAGATTCTCTGATGAATTATCAAAAAACAAGGGTCGTTGGCCCATTGGTTGATGGCTTACCAGAAGTGGCTTTCTTTTCATCATCTTGGTGGGAAGACTTACCTCCACACTTTCCTTCGGTAATTGAATAAATCTTTTGCTGAGTAGTATGAGATGCACTTGCAGCTTGATATCGTTGCCATGCAATGTCAGGCAGGCTCTGAAATATCACTAGGTTTTGTGCCATGGAAGAGAAGTTAAGATTTGAAGGAACACTAGTCCCATTAAATGCAGCAAATGATATTGCAAATGCTTGAGATGGTATTTGCTCAACCCCTCCTTTTAAAGCCTGTGGCTGTGGCTGCTGCTGCTACTGCTTGTCACCAAAATTTTCACTGGTGCTACCAACACTATCTGATGTTCCAGACGGCCTGAAAGAAAGGTTCAGTGGCTGAACTGGAATAGTGAAGTTCTGCCCATACACATTCTTTTGGGAGTAAGCTGTTCTACTAGCAACAGATGGGGCATTCTCTCCAGCAACCACAGTCTCGTGCTTGCGAGGATTAGACTGTGAGGTGTGCTGCTTTTGTGACTGCTGTAGTTGCATGGCTGTAGAGGTTAAAATACTGTTACCATTAACTCGTGTCCCCTGTGACTGCTTATGAGATGATGAACCACTTGAAGTGCTTGCATTAAGATAACTGGGTTGAACCAGTGCTTGGGAGTGAAGGTGCTGTTGTGGATGCTGAAGAGGATGGAGCATCTGAGAAGAGTACAAAGGCCCATTCAGTATAGGTGTTGCTTGCGCAGGGCTTGCAACCCTGATAGCTGATAGCTGCAGATGCTCCAAGAGGAGTTGAAAAAGGGGAACGGATACCCACTATTCTGAACTGTTGTCGTATATAGAGTATCAGTGGCTGCCAAATTTGGGTAACTAAAGTTCATTGCAGCAGTAATTGCTGGCAATGTTGACGAGGTACCAAGAGATCTAGCAGCTGAACTATGTGATTTATTAGATGAGGAAGCACCGTTGGTGGAGTTCACTCCCCCTGCCTGAATGGTGGTGGTTGTGACTAATGCTTGATGCTGGCCTAGAGGAAATAGGAAAGCAGGACCATGCTACATCCAAAATTGAAACACGTGAATTTCTAAAATGATACCAACTAATGCAATCAATAAAATAGATGACATCATATTATTGAACTGCACAAAGCTATTAGAAAGACAAGATCATACCATTAGATTACTAGTTGACCTTGGATGTGGACCTAGTCGAAGCACAAGCTGCTTCATTTGTGTTGAATCTATCAGGCTGGCAGAAGTAGAACTTCTAACCACGGCAAGGCTATAATCACTTTCGGCAGCCCATTCCTTCTCTTGTGCATTATTTTGGTTCACACCTGGTGAGTGTTTATGAGACTGCTTCCCAACAACGATACTCTCCGCGGAGGGCATACGACTGATACTATTGTGCTGTGTGTTACATTGTCCTTCACTTTTGTTTCTTCAACTTTTATAGAACTTTATTCAGCTGCTTGCTCTTCATCAACATCCAAATTTGCAGGAGCAAAGCACAAAAATTTATCATCTTCCAATTGATTTAACGTGCTCAACAAACACGTGAAAAAAAGAAAAAGAAAAAGAAAAGCATGATCAACAGAAAAACATGAGAAACTGAATTTCGCATATTTCTAAATTGAAAAAGAATGGCATATCAACTCTGCATCAGGGGCCTAATTGAAATGATAATGCGTGGATAATTCATCCATTTTACAAGGATCAATTTACCTTTTCTTTTTTGGTCCCTTTGAAAACAGAATATATACTTTAAATCAATGCTGCCTTGAGCATAGCATATAACATATGCACCAACTGTCCAAACACAAAATAAGTGGACTAAATATTTGACCACATTAGAGAGAACTCAGAGAACACTTTGTCCACGACCAAAAAGACACTCTTTTTTTTTTTGAAAAAAAAGGTTTTGAGATCAGGCTCTTTTTTTTTTCCCTCTTATTTTATTTTTTTGTTGTTATTGAGGCAAACTGTCATTCTTCTTTTATTGATGACAACTTTACTGTTTTCTTTTTTATTATTTAAAATTTTTTATTTAATAAATAGCTTAAATATATTAAATATTGAACATATGTGTCTAGCTGTGCTGCTTATGTTAATGATAGATTTTGTGTCTTATATTTTGTTTTTGTCATCTACTTGTGGTTGTTTTAGTTCTTCTTGGAAGTGGTTTTATTTTGATGGTTTTTTTCAAAGAAGACATTGTATATGTTTCAATTTGTAATATTTTTTGTATTGGTTTTTAATGTGAAAAATATTTAGACATCAATAATTTTTAGATAAGGAATAAAACCATAAATTGTTAGTCAATTCAACATATATAATATATTTATTTTTTATTAAATTTGAATATAATGTATTTTTTTGAATTTATAAGTGTTATTAACTATGTATGAAATTTAATTTCTTGTAAAAAAAAAAAAAATCGTATGTGCACTTTGTGTAGTTACATCTTTTTGTCAGAACCGTACATAAAAAGAAGCACAATAAACCACTTGTTGTCTAAACTGATGTGATTATTTAAATTAAAAGGCTTTATTTTTTAAATAACAAAAATACAGTTCAAGAAGATATACGTCAAGTAAATAACAAAAATAAAGTTCAAGAAGATATACGTCAAGTCAAAATGCAAATTTGATTCCCACTATTATTTGAAAATATTTAATGCCAAGAAAGTTATTTGAATACATTGAATTTAATCAATAGACCACAAAAAAAAAAAAAAAACTAATCATTGTATTTGAAATTATCATGCGGGAGGATTCAATCACTTGAATTATGTATAAATAGTAGTTCTAACTTAATTTTCATGGTGTATTTCATCTAAACATTTATATTACATTAGAATAATACTGCAATTCGGGTGTGAATTCTACCAAGAAATAAAGGGACTCTCGGGCTGGAAAACAAAAAAAATGAGGGGGAGCAGGGACAACACTCGTAGGCCGATTTGAGGCCCAACTCTCCAAAAAAGTTCATGACTTTCAACCCATCTTTGATATTGGACAACCGTGGAATAAGAGAAGCCCAACGGGATGGCAATATTTAACGGACAACCCTATGGGCTTCTAAAATTGTTTCATTTACGCTAATCACCTGGCCTTACATATTTCAACGAAACATCAACTGGCCTGTAATTTCATTTTGGGCCGTACATGGCTTTTGCAGTTATAATTTTCAAACCAAATAAATTAGGACAAAAAAGCGCGAAGTAAATGAACTCTGATACCGACACCCCCCCCAAACAAAAATAAATAAATAAATAAAGAACTCTGATTTATGTTACTTTATCTGTCAAAGCCTCCTTTTTGTTTGCCGTTTCTTATCACTAACGGGAAAAATTGTAGCCGAATTAACATTCCTTATCTTAAAACAAATGCACCAGCCATTTGTTTCTTTGTTTTTCATTATGCCCAAAAAAAAAAAGGGAATAGTAACTTTATTTTTTGAGGTTTTTTACAGGAAACTTATTAAACAAACAGGAGAAAAAGTTTTAAAATTTCTAATTTATTTAATGTATTATAAATTTACAAAACTTGCATTTTTGTCAAAATTATTTTTCTTAATTCCTTAAATATTGTCCTTAAGCATGGATAAGCAGAAACCCTATATTATATCAACCACTAGTTACCTATGCTATGTGTATCCTTCCACGTTAATTCCCTTGGCTTCCTTCCCCGCAAACGTGACTTGAGATTTCCAGTTATCTTCCTCATTTAGATCACAGCGGAGTAACCGGTCCAAACCAAGCTGCCGAAAATTTAAATTTAAATTTTAAATTAAAGAAGGAATCGCGAAACACACCAGATCAATTAAAAAAATAATAATAATAACGAACAAAACAAAAGACCAACAGTTCCATAAGACACACGGGTGCTAGAGTGTGAGTGCCAGTGATAGTACTACAAGTGGTACTACTAGAGAGCAAGCGCGAGCCGAGCCGACTTACAAGCCGAGGTCGGCGCTTCCCAAAACCCCATAACAACAACACGCGCACTTGCACGTGCCCACACACTCACTCTCACACTCACGGGAAACAGGGAAAGTAATATCACTAATTAATTAATCAAAGAAAACAAAAAGTAAGCAGCGCACTGTAAAATAATTAATTTAATAAAAATAAAAGAACAATAAAAAAAGCAAAGCAAAACTCAACGAGAAAGGACAAAAGGATCGTGTGTATAACTACCCCCATTTCCAAACGCACCTTTCAGTTCCATCGGTTTTAACTTCTCTCACGACAGAGAATAAGAGAACGTGCACTCTTCAGCCATTAACGCCTCTCACTCTAAGCAACAGACCCTGAAGAACACTCTCTCCTCTTTGCTTTCTCACATTCCAATCTCTTCCTCTTCTTCCTTCTTCACTCTCACACTCACTCCCACGGAACTTTCACTCAGTGAGACACAATGGAGCTAAGCAAAGTAACACTGGAGATCTTCTCCAAATTGGAGCAGCAGTGGCTCTCCCACTACGAAGCCACCGCAAAAACCCGCATTCTCAGCATCGACGGCGGAGGCACCACCGCCACCGTCGCCGGCGACGCCCTCGTCCACCTCGAGGACCAGATCCGCGCCCACACCTCCGATCCCCACGCTCAAATCGCCGATTTCTTCGACATCGTAGCCGGCACGGGCATCGGCGCCATCCTTGCCGCCATGATCACTGCCGACGACGGCTTCGGAAGGCCTCTCTACACCGCTAGAGACGCCGTCCGCCTCGTCGCCGACAGAAACCACGAGCTCTACAGGCTCAAACCCGCCGGAATCTTCCGCCGGCGCCGTAGATTCTCTTCTAAGAGCATGGACAACGTTTTGAAGCAAGTGTTCACGAGAAAAGAGGAAGGAACATTGCTTACCTTGAAGGACACCGTTAAGCCGTTGCTCATCCCTTGCTTTGACCTCAAGAGTTCGGCGCCGTTCGTGTTCTCCCGAGCCGACGCGTCCGAGTCGCCGAGTTTCGACTTCGAGCTCTGGAAGGTGTGCCGCGCCACGTCGGCCACGCCGAGCCACTTCAAGCCCTTCCGCTTCGCCTCCGTCGACGGAAAGACCTCCTGCTCAGCCGTCGACGGCGGCCTCGTCATGAACAATCCGGCGGCGGCCGCCGTCACGCACGTCCTCCACAACAAGCGCGACTTCCCGTCGGTGAACGGCGTGGAGGACCTCCTCGTCCTCTCCATCGGAAACGGAGCGCCGACGAAGAAGGTTCGCGACGTCGGCGAGTGCTCCCCGTCGTCGGTGGTCGGCATTGCGATCGACGGCGTTTCGGAGACCGTTGACCAGATGCTTGGGAACGCCTTCTGTTGGAACCGTACGGACTACGTCAGAATCCAGGTGCGCCATTGCGCTCTTTCTCTTTGTTTTATCGTTATCCTTTCATACACTGCTTGGTTTCCTGAAAAAATTGAGGAACGAGAAAGGAAAAAAAAAGAAAATTTAGTTGCCTGTGAACTCGCAGTAACAAAATTGATTTTCGTTATAACTATTTTTTCACGGAATGAAGTAACGGCGTGTGATGTTGTTGTGCAGGCGTTCGGTTTGGAAGAGGAGGTGCTGAAGGAGAGGGTGCTGGAGTCGTTACCGTTTGGCGGGAAGAGGTTACTTCAAGAAACTAACGGTGACAGAATCGAGAGCTTTGCGCAGCGTCTTGTTCCCACCGGAAAAACTAGCCTTCCACCTAGTCCCTGCAAGGTTCCGCCGTGAGCACTCTCGCTAACGGCGTCTAATTTTCCTTTTTTTATTTTTAATATTTTGGCGCTGTAAGTATTATCCAAGGTCAGGTTATTGTTAATTGAAGAGGAAAAAGTAAAACTCCTGAAGCTTTTACTTTACCTGGCGGTTCTTTGCATGTTGTCAGAGTGGATAGCAGTTAAATAATTTAGCGGCAGAGTTCCATGTTTCTCTGATTCCTTCCCTTGATTCTGATTTTGACGGAGTAAAGGTTGATTTTGATTCTTGGAATTGAATATGTGTTTTATTTTAGTATTTAAGGTTGAGAAATTAATAATTTAATTTTAAAATTAATTTTTTAAAAAATATTTATAAAAATTAAATTGAATCATCATTAAATAAATTAAATTAATTTTTTTTTATTTTCAATATATATATATATATATATATATATATATATATATATATATATATATATATATATAATTTTAGGGACTCAAATAAACTCTTTCTCGATTTCGAGGTCTCCTAACGAAGGAAGGAGAAGTGACATTTTTTATCCAAACAGGACTCGAAGATTGGACTTCGATAATTACCGTTTCTTTTTCGGGGACATGCTAAGCTAAATATAACCACAGTTTCATGGCACTGTTAATTCCCCAGAATGGCTGCGTGATTTGTGGAGCCTTTGCCCCCACGACTGGACTCGTGGCCACTTTTATTTTTATTTCGGAGAAAAAAAAAATACACTTATTACCGCGCAATCAAGGGCGAAGGGTTTCACTTTCATTACAGGTTCAACTTTCGACTAGTGTTCATTCCAAATTCATGACATAGCCAACTAGTAGGAATTGCATAAATTAAAGATGCAGAGATATAAGATCAATTCAAACTGACCGCATAAATATTTATAACTAAGTATGTATGATTTTGTCAAATTACAAAAATTGTTCAATTTTTTTAGTGAAAAATGGTAGGATTTAACAAAGGAGAAATATTTGTGTTTTTTATCGTTTCCTTACTCTGCAAAGTTTTTGCAGTCCTTTCAAAGAAAGAGATTCGTGTCATATGACAAGATTCTTTAATAAAACTAAACCCTAACTAATTTTTAATAAGTATTTCTTTTTTTTAATTAATTATGGGTCAACCCATTAGATTTTTGTATCGACTTGTATCTCAGCTAAGATTATTATTTTTTTCTAACATGTATTTGATGTCGCAGCTCTACAGAATTTCTGTGTACTTAAATTGATTAAGAGGTTTTTTAAACAAATCAATTTAACATTGTATAAAATAAAATGAGTAAACATGTATTTTGATCACTGAAAGATGTATATGACATTAATCTAGTCTTTGAAAGTTCTTTGCCATCAAATAGATCCTTGAAAATTCAACTATGATATCACATTAGTTGCTGGAATATTTTAATATCAAATAGATCATTAAAAATTAAAATTAAAATAAATCCTTGAAAAAAATCATACTTATTATCCAAAAGAGGGGAATCAAATTGATGACACATGCATGTTTTAGTAACTAAAATGATGTTATATTTTAACTTTTAGGAATCTATTTGATATCAAAATATTTCAAGGGTTAATGTGATATCACATTTTAACTTTCAATGATCTATTTGATATCAAAAATCTTTCAAGGACTAAATTAATGTCACATACATCTTCTAAGGACTAAAATACATGTTTTCTTTAAAATAAATCAATTATGTGAATATATATATAAAATAAGTTAGTTTAAAATTTATTGGGGGAGAAAAAGTCTAATTAGATAAAACTCTCTTAAAATTGATTTTTTTATAATTAATTTTAGCTTAAAATAAGTTTAAATAAAAATTAATTTTTAAAAATTCTGTTAATTACCAAACAAAATTATTTAAGACCTAACCCTCTTATACTTAGATATTTGGTCTTTTGACATTGCCAAATGTTGATCAAAATCTGAATTAAATTGTCAAGAAAAAATCCGTATTAAATTTTGGTTTGATATATACAATTTTAGGTGCATCATATTTATTATATTATTTGTTAATCCATATATGCTTAAACGAATATTTTATTAAAGTGATTTACCATGTGTTCTTTTTAAATGAAATATTAGATTCAAATTTTGTGAATCGAAAAAAATTATCACTGGAATTTTATTTTTTTTTATAGTCACACCCAACTCAAATTAAAGTAATTGAAGTCCAGATAATTTTCGATATTAGTAGTTAAGACATAAAATACTTTCAATTTGATTAGTTGAGTAGCATTATAGTTTAATCAAAGAAAAAACTTAAATCAAAACTCTCGTATTTTTACTATTCAATTTTAAAATTGTTATAATATGTGAATTTTTTTTAATCCAATAACATATTTATCAGAATTTTAATATACATAACATAACTTAATTTAAACATTAAATAATAAAAATATAAGAAATTGGACACAAATTTGTGCTTTTAGTCAAACACGTGATTGTAGTGCTTATTCACATCGGCTACAAGTTCGAAAAAGATTTTTCTTGCGTGGATATATTCCAACAAACAAATATTTGTAGGAATTTAATTATTCACTAGAAGACTTTTTCACATAAGAGTTAAAGAGGTGTGGCCTCCATGGGCCGTAACAGCTACAATTAGAGACAATAAAATAGGTTCAATACGTCGGATTGGTTGATCAAATTTGTCAAAAATAATGGATTTGATTGATATATTTGGTCAATTAAAATTTTATTCATAATCCACTTGACTTTGGCGTAAGGCGAGTTGACGTATTTAGTAACATTTTTTTTTTAGATTCAAGAGTATTTTTAAAAATAAAATTTAGATTTTTATTATAAATTATATTATTATTATACTTTTATTAATTTATCAACTTTATACTATAGATTTTATATTATAAATTTATAGTTAATTATTATTTATAAACTTATTTATATATCTTAATTAATTTATTATATTTATATTTGAGTTAAATTTGGTTATAAATTATATAATTTAATTATTTTATTCTATTTTATTTAAATAAATTTTTTATTCAATATATTTTTTTAATTTTTAAAGTAATTTAACTTATAAAAAATATTAAAATAAATTTATTTTTAATTTTTAATTTTTTGGCTGATCAACCCGCCAACTCGCTCTTAAATGGAATAGACTAAAATATTTAGCCCACCTTCCTAATTCGGGGTGCCCCGCTTTTGGCCGGTTGGGACAGGCCGACCCGCTTTGTCATCTTTAGCCGCAACATCAAAAAGACTTATATACACACACATTTATGCTTAAATTAGTTATATAAATTTAGAAATTAATTTATATGTATTTATAATATAAAATAACTTTATATTATTATTTAATAGAAATATAAAAAAAATCAAATTATATTATGTAATTATCTACTATAATGAGGGATGTACTATAATTTGGTATTTTTTTATATTTTTATTGATTGACAATATAAAATTATTTGACACTTTTAATGCATACAAATTAAACTCATAAATTTATACAAATATTTCAGATAAAAACTTATATAAAATTCTAAAAAAAGTGTCACAACTGAATATTTATATCACTAACTATTATAGCTATTTCATACATAGCACAAATATAAATATTAGCTATAGATGTAAATACTAGTTATAAATGCACACAAGTTTCTCAAAAACAGAAACATGGCAATTTTACTTGGATAATGGATTAAACCACCCCCCCACCCCCCACAAAAACGAAAAAAATAAGTGAGAGAATATAAAAGAGAATTGAAGCGTCCTGATATTAGTTTGTCAAATTTTTGTACTTTAAACTATCTTGGTAACCGGATAAGAAATAATAATAATAATAAGAATAAGAATAAATACCTATTTTGATTTTTGACAAAAAAATTTATAGGATAAATTAGTCCTTCAAAATTTAAAAATTTTTGAATAATCCTTCACCATTCAAAAAGAATGATACTTTAGTCCCTCCATATAAATTCGTACCATTAAAAATTTATGCTCAGAAAGATTAATGTATTTTCTTCTTTTAATAATGAGGGACTATCCAAAAATTTTCAAATCCTAAAAGACTAATTTATTTTTTGAAATTTTTATCAAACTAAAATGGATATTTATTATACCTTGGTAACTAACAAAAAATAGAAAATTACTATCTTGGTAAATATCACATCTCTTTTATCATATGTACCAGTGCATTTACAAATTACAGCTTTACAGACCTTATTTATTGTGGAAAATGTACAATGCAATGAAAGATACGCGTATTGATACAGGTAAACCCGCCCAACACCTTCGAAGAGTAGTAGCAGCAATATCATGCAGTAGCATACACAAGGAAAAGGAATCCAATATCCCATTTTTTTTATTTTAAAATGTCAAACTCTGATGTCATTACAACACAAGCAGTTACCTTTTCTCCTCCATGATTTCTCTCGTTCTTACAAAGCTAGCTCACTAGAAGGAAACAACCTTTTTCTTTCCATTAATTTTAACTTTTTCAGCCTTTCATTTATAATATGCTCCTCTGAATTATCTTCGTCCCTCTTTTGGTAGGTGAGTTTGGTGATTGCAGTGCAGTACCTTCTCCCACCCCACTGGCATATCACTCTCTCTCTCTCTCTCTCTCTCTCTCTCTCACACACACACACACACACAGCCACCCACCGGTTGCTTATGCCACGGCATTAAATGGCCTGCAATCTTTGCTGCTTTATGTCACTGTCTTCGTTGGTTTTTCTGTTTTAGCTTTGTGCTCTCTTCTGATATTTTTCATAGCCTTCTTTCTAGAAGTGCAGGACAATTCACAACAAGTTAGGCAGCACGGTGGTAGAGCAAATATAATATAATATAATATATATGCTCCCTGCACCTCATTATCACTCAGCCAATAATATCATTAAGCAACAAAGACAATATTAACGGCTTAACCAACATTGATTTTTAGTTACATCGAGTGTAAGATAACCATCTAATATTCAATAATGTTACAAATTCATTAAAAAATTATCAAAATTTTTTACAAAATTCAACATATATAGGTTGAGTTTAGTGGAAAGGGGCTAGTCCTCACAATGCAGCAAATTACAAAATTTCAGTTAGGAGAGGTGGTACATGATGGTGCCTTGAATATGATTGATCAACTATGGAAGATATCTATGAAAAATTTTAAAAAAATTTATGAAAGATAAAAATAATTATTAAATAAAATAAAAAAAATATTACACTTACTTCTCCTAAGATTAAATAACACACGATATCCTCGATTTGTCATACCTATATTGACATTTTATATAGAACTACTAAATGTAATTTTATAAGAATATTTAATGTCATATTCTATAAAATATAAGAGTATTAGATGTAATATATATTAAATATCAGGGGAGGTTAACATGTATTCTTACAAGGTTTGAGTATGGTGTATACTATTAACTAGCTTGAAGACATTGTAATTTATCCTAAAATAAAATTAACATAACTGACAAAAAGTTTGTTGTTTGAACTAAAAAAATAATAATGGGTGGCAAAACTAATGCGACGCACTATCAGTAATCTAGTATAAAAAGATTATCTTAATTACAACTGGATGCAATCAAGAATCTCTTCACATTCACAGATGACACCAGAGTCTGAATATTAATGGAATTCCACGATATTAATAGGTTTCACGGTAAGAGTAGCGGAGGATTCTTGAGGGGCGGGAGTAATAAGGGAGAAAGAGAAGAGAAGAGAGAGGGGGGGGGGGGGGACCACAACCATTTTTAGCTGGTGTGTGCTTCGGTTTTAGTCCAAATGGAAAGGGATTTTTCCATTGGAAACTCTTTAGCGTAAGAGATTTCATCCTTCACCGCAGTTCCCGTCAATTGATTTCCCAATTAAGAGCTCTGTTTCGACGAAGATTTGCATTTATTCTTTCTTCTCACACTGAGAGGATCACTTTCTGTTGCCCAGTGTGAGTATTGGTTTCGAGCTTTTGGATTAATTAACCCTTTATGAAAAATCTTGACAGCGGTGTTGGGAGTCCATATTACATGAACTAATCAACATTACTTTTCCCTAGTATCTCATCACGTTTCTTCTCCTTCTTCTTCTTCTTCTTCTTGTTGGTGCATTATTTGTGATTTTTAATGTTTAAACCAACGTACAAAAATGTACTCGTGCCGTGTTTCGCCGAAAATCAGGTGGGGACAATGGTCCTCACAAAATATAAAGAATTTAAGAAGTATGTGTTGTTTTACACCTCATACTGGGGGTATATTTTTTAAAAAAAAATTTATCCTCATATTATATTTTTAATACAAACAAAAGAATATTATTATACAAATTAGAATTATTGTAATAAGAATTTATTGTCATTATAGTTGAGCCCATAATGTGGTAATTATCTCCTATATATTTTATTGAATATAGAGTGCTCCGTGTTTGGCTCTTATTTTCTCCCTCTTCCCTCGTAAAAAAAAATTACTGTCGTTAAAATTATATATTATTATATATGTAATTTTTAATATATTATTATAAAAAATAAATATTTTTAATGATATCACTCTACCTATAATTAAATAATATTATAAAAAAATTATATTAAAACTACATCAAAATTAAACTTGTTATTTTATAAACTCGAAGTATAAAAATTTGAGTTCATAATCTTCTACAAACAACTGAGACTCGTTATCACTAACCCATTCTTAAAAATATTTGATAAATGTGAGAACACATCCAAATAGTACAACTTGAAGTAGGCTTCGGACAGTAGCGCAACAAATTTCAGCTAATATTAGATATTGAATTTTTTAAAAAATATGTCAAATAATTAAATAATTATATAATTTTTTTTATACTAACAGTATATAGAAATTAAGTTTATTACGTAATTATAAAAAAAAAAAAAAACTCACTCTGCCAGTATATATGCGTATATCAGCTCCAGGTTGCAAAGTTTTTCAATTGGCCATTGCAATTTGCGTAGTAACCCTGTACAACACATGACTAGATTTTGGTAGTCACAAAAGACAAACCTAGAGTGAGATTTGTCCTACTCTTAGACACTGGTTTATCTTATCCCTTTTATTAAACTCACAAGCTGGCCAACTATGAGAGTACAGTTATATATGTTGGAGAAAATAACGGCAAAGTCGATGCCCAACCAGTACCACAAATCGCAATTTAGTGGATCTAACTCGTACTTTAAACTACCTTTAACCATACAAACGTTAAATCCTCTTATGTTCCGACCCATTCGACAAAACGAAAGTTGTTCCTTCAATAAGAGCAAAATTCGTCACCCTCTGGCAAAGCAGTAAAGGGGTCAATATAGTTTTGAGAGATATCCTAATATTATTTACATAATTTATCCTTTCATAAAGAGATGGTGTGCTAACTTTTTAATCATCCCACGATTTACAAAATAAATTGTCAGTTTTTACTTAAATGATGGTCATCTGAGTCACGTTAACTGAGTTGAGATTGTATGAAATAATTCCAATCTTTATTATCTTTCCTCTTGCATAAGTACGTGCATGTTTCCCTTGATAAAATTTTTAAACACTATCTCATTACAAATCTTTTAATTATAAATTATTTTAAACTTAAAATAAATTTATCCAAATCAATTATATGATAAGACGAGGAAGATATACATAAAAGGACATAAAAAAAAAAAAAAGTAGGCAAAGAGGGGCTTGAATGAGCCACCATGGAGCGGCTTAAAAGTGGCTATAGTGCTGTGGGAGTGGAATGGTATGTCTGGCGCGAAAGATGGCCGTTATTGTGCTCCAAAAAAACCATCTTTTTTCTTTTCCGTTTTTTTGGTCCGAAAATCTGAACTGGACAAAGTAGTCAAGTGGGTCAAGATGAGGGATAATCCCAATTCGGTTTGATTTGTTTTAGGAGTAAATCTCAACCGAACCAAACCAATCAGTTTATACATTGCATCATTCATTTGGTTTGCCACAGTATAGAGAATTAAATCAAACTAAACTTGCTATAATTAGTTTGGTTTGGTTGGATTTTTCGATTTTCAAAGTAAAAAAATCAAAACCCAAGAAATTGATTACAATTGAGTCATATACAACTAAACTAAGCTTATGTACCAGGTAAAATACATCTAAATCAATTCAAATTGACCCCTAAAATCACAGTTCCTAAACTCGAATAATTCCCAAAATGCAAACTAAATAATTTCAAATACACATTGATATTTTGGAAAAGAGAAATGGAAAAACAGTTTCATACAAATCTATTAGCCAATTCCATAAAATAACAAATGACAGCAAAAGAAATAAAGAGATGATTGAAGAAGGCTCCGCAAAAATCACCGTGTTTCCCGTCGATCCACGCTTAGAGGGAGGTGGCGAACTAGCGGCACCTGTTCGTGGTCGCCACCACAAAAGGCATCAAGCAGATTGAAGAGATAATATGTGGTGGGGCATCTTTGAACCCGCTTGATTGAGACCCAAGTTATACTATATGTTTCTAAGATGTATATATTAATCTGCATATCCATCAATCCAAGAATTGACGCTGCTTCAATGTTTTATAACCACCGATCAATAATGCCATTTCTCCCAACATCATTCCTTAATACTATTTTTCAAGTGCACTCTGGGGTATGATAAAGGCGTCACCAAGGGCTAGAAGCAGATACATAATGCCAAAAGAGTCCCGAATAACAAACGATCTCTGGACATGCTTGCAAACAACTTCAAATTAGATAGCCACGCTTTATGTTGATGGACGAGCACATATATTAAAGCATAAAAAGACATCTATATACTTTTAGGCTGAAGAAGAATAAAATCTTATGGACTGCGTCACACACTATTACTTGGGGAGAAAGAGATAAAATTTGGCCTTTTATTTTGGTACAAAGAAATGGACATTTTACTTGGTGACAAAGTTGAAACCATTTTTGTACTAATTTAGAATAACAAAAGGGTTTGATTAGAAAGTTTGTTTACTTTTATTTCTTATCAAGGATTTATCATGCTGAAGTAGGATATTCAGTTTTATTTGTCTATGAGTCATATCATTTGGATATATAATTTTGCGTGATGATTCATATATAAATAAGTAAGAATTCACCTATATAATTGAGGAATCGAGTGAATACAAAGATAAATAATAATACTATCACTTGATTTTTCAATTATATATATGAATTTCCTACATATTTATACATGAATTACAAGCAATTAATTGACACATAAAAATCTATATCCAAATAAAATTATGATTGTTTATTTATAAGTCAACGTGTTGGAATATCAGTCGTGCAATAAATCACTAATTCTGTTCTTAAAATGAAGATGAAAGAAAGAAAAGAAAAGAAAATTTCGATGGTCATTAATTACTCTAAGAATATTAGTCGTTGAGGGCATTGATCGTTATTCTTGATTGAAGAGAGACTACCATCACCTTACAGTACTATAAGGTACTGTACTAACAACTCTATGTCGGGATACTAGTTTCATGTTCATGTCAGGGTATGCCTATGGACCTGGAGCAAAGGGCTCCACCCATTGAATCTTCTGAGTTCTGGGTTCGTAATTCCATTAAAAGAGCCATATACACACGCCATCCTCTAAACATCTTGCTGTTCCTGAGATACTGAGGTCTGAGGCTGAGCCATTATTGAAGAATTGAGGCCAACGACACAGCTTTATTTGTCGTGAACAACCTATGGAGTATATATTAAATTTCTAGATGTTTCTACAATAAAAAAACTATTATTTTGTATCCTTTAATATTAATCTCTTAATTTGGATGATAATTGTTAAATTGTAGTGTTGGATGATAGAATAGTAACTTTGTCTTACTCAGAAAATATCTAGAAATTTTTCTGACCTAAATTACTTTCCTTCTGACATGCACGTTCCTTCTTCACAATTAATTAGGTCGACAATGGTATGGCAAGTGCCCCAAGGGGAAGTGGGGAAGGAGAAGGACCGAATGAGTTAGATGCCTGCATTGATTGAGCTTTGTAAGATCACAATGCTTTAATTGAATTAAGGTCCGTTGCGTTACGTAGTTAAATTCTCTCTGCGCATGCATTTACAGTTAGGAAATAATAATGCAAAATCCAGATATAACTTATAAGATATATCTATCGCATTTTTTTTTAAGTCCTTTGCAACCTTGTAGGATGAATTGTGGTCCATTGACATGAGGCATTTGTAAGTTCTAAATAAAAGGACGTCTTAATTTTAGAGTACCCTAACAATAATAATAATATTAATAATAATAATAATAAAAAGAAGAAGAAGAAGAAGTTGTATAATTTACACTTAAAAAATTATCTACAATTATTAATACAAGTACTCGCAGTACGGGCATTTTTTTATTGTTTGTGAGTGTGTGTGTGTATTTGTGGTCTTAAAAGAATCCAAACAATCTTCTATATATGCTATTTTTCATTTACATAATTTCCTTTATCAAAATCCTGAGCAAAGTTTTGTTTCTGGAAATCAAAGGAAAGCATCCATGATCAAAAAATATAAATGAAGATTTTCAATTAGTAGGTGTTGCACAGTTGTGGAAAAGAGATTGCCCAGTGGCCAAAAGATAGCGATGTCTATATCCTATGTGAGAAGTGAAAACAATTTACCCTTTATATGCTGGGAATCTCTGACTCTGAAACATACTAAAATCCACGAACATGTAGCTAGATCAGAAATAGTTGAGGTTTTGTCCCTTTCTATCAACGTTGCAAATATATGCTAGCTGGTATTTGTCGTCTCATTTGGCAGTGTCACGAGAGATTCCCTAAACGAAGTCCATCCCATCTAGGTGTTACACACATAAAAACAAAAAACCGTCGTTTATATATGAAGTAGTTCTTAATTGTATAAGAATTACAGACATGATGAAATTGCGTGTAAAAGTTGAATGAATCCTATATAAAAAGTAAAATGATGTAAATTTTATACCAATGAAAAAATATACAAAAAAAAAACATTATATATGGGTAAATCAGCACCCAGATACCGAAAAAATTAGCACATTTTAGTTATCTTGTTGAGTTGCACAGTGTTTGAAAAAATTTCAATAATTAAAGCTGTATATGTGACTGAGAATTTTTTTTTCCGGTGAAATATTATGCGTTAATTTGAATTTTATATAATGAGTTAGTTGTGTAGAAAGATTTTTTTTTATTTGTGGTTTTCTGAATGTGATGTCTATGAAATGTACTTTAATTAACATCAAACTTTATTTAAAAAATAATCATCTTATAACATAATTATTTAATTTAGTTATAAAATATTTTTATTTGTTTCACATTTTTTAAAAAATGATTATGAAACTAAAATTTTTTATATAATTGAAAAATTATAAGCATATTTTTTTTAAAATTCTAATTATTTTTAAAAATTTATTCAAATATATCAAAAAAAAATTTAATAAAACTTACCAAAATAATTTTATCCAAATGCACCCTATATTTTATTTTTAATAAATTTGATTTGATCTTATTGATGTATAAAGGATATACAATATATGAGGAAAGTGAATCAACCTGTGTCAAGTCAGATGATACTGATTGCTAGGCAGAAAAAAAGAAAACAAAAGAAAAAACAAAACACATGAGAGAAATAGTTAAATTCAACATCTTCAACGCGTCGTTTCTCCACTCTTGTTGATACAAAGTAATGTGATTAAACTTGTAAATTAATTACTTCATAAAGATTGGACAACTGAAATCTTAACTTGTGATATTGCGATGACATGAAAAAAAAAAAGCAGTGGAGGAACAACAGAGAAAGTGATGGCCAAGATCTCGATACGAGAAATCAAAATGATTATTCTGTTCTGTCCATGTTCGTGGGAGCCTCAAAATGAAAAGTTTCTGAAAAACAAGTATAGAAAAAGCTGAGCTTCTCTACTCGATCCGCTATATATTTACTGAGTACCATGTTTCTAATTTGAAATTCATTCCTCGATCGGCTTGCATGCACAAACATTATTGAGAGGGCGGACACATGGCACACATGCGCGTACGGTAAAACTGAATTCGATGCAATTCGTGTGCAAAAGTTGACTTGTGATTAATTAGTATTATAAGCTAAAACTTTAGTACTATTTTTCATCTTCTAAAGATATGTAAATCATCCTATTAAGATCTTTCAAAGATTCTTATAATAAAATAAGTTATTGAAAGATGTAAAATGTCAACACATTCATCCAATCATCCTTCAGTTAATCACCGTTTAAAATTATTGTATTAATATAATATGTAATTAACTTGGGTCATTAAATGACAAATACGCATTATATTAGTCCTCAAAATATTATTAGTATCAGATATAAGCCTCTCAAAAATCTAAAACACCGCCATTTTCTGCTTTCACCATTGTCGTGATCATATGCAGGGATCCAAAAATCAATTATATATGTGGTATTTAATGGCCCATGTCGGCAGTTAATATAATACATTAAAGGTGTGTTTGGCATGTCGTATTAGGTATGATAGAATAAAGTAATATAATATGTTATGATCATATTCGCTGTTTGGTACAGTCAACGTATTGTATAAATTTATCCATCAAATCTTCTTTATACGTCAAAATAATGGATAACTTAATCTAGTATACGGAGGCCGTATTAGGCCTGATTAACTTTTGATGTATAAGGATTCTATCACTTTTTTATTTTTAAATATACTTTATCAAAATAAAAATAATTATTAAATAAATAATAATAAATAAAAACCATATAAACAAAAATAATATTATTTGATAAAAAAATTTAATAATAAATAAATATTTTTAAAAAATAATAATTATAAAATAACTATTCAAACTAATATAAAAATATAAGAATAAAAATTTATTAATAAAATATATAAATAATATTTAATATAAATTTAATTATATATAATAAAAAATACAACCAAATATAAGAATATGATATTAGATTTGCTTGAATTTTGATTTATAAAAACTTCCTTATTATTTCTCTCTCTCTCTCTCTCTCTCTCATATTTTTTATATTATGAAAAAATTAAAAATAAATAAATAATTTTTAATATAAAATTATATTTATATATAATAAAAAATAGCAAAAATAATTGTAATAAATATTTAAATAATTATATTAATTTTTAAATTTCAAATTTAATATTCAAAAATATATTTATTATAATCTTTTTTTTTTGTTATATTGTATATAATACAATATCTTATACAGTGATATATCAAACACTGCATAATATTAAATTTTATCAGGCCTTATACAATCAAGCCTTATATTATCAACTCTTATTCTATCAAGCCTTATACTATCAAGCACATCAAACGGGCCCTAACATAATTCAGTGATAGATAACTGAAAGATGAACGATGCGGTGACATTTTTCTTTCCCTCATCATCTTTCAATCTAGTCAAAAAGGTTCCAGGTACATCACATTATAAGAATCAATAGAAAAACAAAACTAGAGATAATGAGGTTTTTTAATTATATTATGGGAACAGTAGATTCAAAATACAGTAATATGGGATTAATAACAAAATTACGATATTATGAGAAATTAATACACATTTCGCTATACTATAAGTAGTATCTATATTTTATTTTTTTTTTACCTGAATTCTACATGCTGCAGGGCGAAATTTGACACAAACAAATTGCATGCATTTCGCCCTGCAGCAAGGCGAAATATGAGACAAACAAAAAGGGATGAATAGTAAAAAATTGAAGCACATTTCGCCGTCGCTGTCTCTTTCCTGCTCTACCCCTGCTCAACCTCGTCTCACTCCGCCATGTCTTCGTCACTCGCCGGCAGCTCGTTCGCATCCGCCGTCGTTGCCACCATTTCCCACATCCTGTGCCTTTCTTCATTTGTACTGTATAACCATATTTGCTAAGGTTTTTTTTTAATACTTCCACTTTGTGCTGCAAGTAACCATATGGCCAGAATTACAAGCTTCTATGATAATTGAGTGAAAAGAACAGCTAGGCTGTAATTATTGTTTGATTTATCCTTTCTTCACCCGAGCTTTTTAGGAACTTGATATCATGATCTAAGACGCAAAAACATAAAATAAAAGGAAGGATCTTGTGGTCACATATTACAATATTTGTATTTTATTTCAAGGATCTTTTTGGTCTTTTTCATGGTGATAAGCTGTTGTTTGATTTAATTAAATGAGAAAAATTTGATTATGAAATTAATTATTTGACAATTTATGTGTACTGATTGCCTGTAATAAGACTGGTTCGAGTTGGAGTAAAATTGATTTGACTAGAGTAAACAATTATATTTTGTTTTTCTTTTTGTCTTGATGTTGGTTGTTGCTTTGCTTTGTTATTTGCTGTTCAAGTTATATGAAGCATTGACTTACAACTTGCCAAAAAATTACAATCAGAATTATGCCTAAATTTTTGTGTATATGGCTAAATTATGACTTTTATTATCTGTATATATAAGTTAGAATGTCAAATCGTATGCTGATTAATCAGTCCAAGGGAAAAGCTCCGTCCCAAGATTTGTCCCTTAATAATGAAAATCGTGGGCCAAAATCAAAGGCCATTTGGGATCGGACAACAACAAAGTTCTTCATCGATGCTTGTATGGAACAAGCAACAAAAGGTGAACGCAGCGAACGTACATTATCCAAAAAGGGTTGGAGATATGCAATTGACCAATTTCGTACTATTAGTGGGAGAAATTATGATAGGGTACAATTAAGAAATAAGTGGGATAGTCTAAGAAAAGAATGGATTGTGTGGTACAATCTATTTCGATATACAACTGGATTAGGGTGGGATAATGAAAAACATACTTTTATTGCAGATTCAGATTGGTGGGACGCAAAGGAATTGGTAAGCATCTATTGTCATTGTTTAAATATTTTTTAGTATTTTCAATTAATCTTTTTATGACATTTGAAGTAATCAAAATTTATTTTCATACAGGAAAATCCTGCTTATGGTAAGTATCGCCATGAGGGACTACCATATGCACGTGAATTGACATATCTTTTTAAAGATAAAGCGACCACAGTGAGTTTGCTTGGGCACCTTCAAGTAGAGAGTTGCCAGATGGGTATGATGAATATGACCAAAATAATGAATAGTTTGAGAGTGTTGGTTTGGATAGAAATGAAGGTTCTGGTGATAGTGATGATCCAACTATAGGTGTTGACTTCAATGATGATAGTGTAGGAGTTGGAAACATAAATATAAACACCTCTCAAGGTGCAGGGAGTGCAAGGAGTGGAGAAAAAAGAAAAAGGGGAGGGGAAAGGGCAGGAAAGGGTAAGGGTAAAATGGATAATGCCACTATTATAGGAGAACACCTTAAATCCATGACTTCTGTAGTTGAGTCTCATCTTCTTTGCTATTACTTCTAAGAAGGAAGATCCTTATAGTATTGGTGTAGTAATGGCTGAGCTTCATAAGTTGCAACCAGTAATGGACAATACTGATTTTTATGCTAGATGTTGTGAGGTACTAATGAAGAAGGAAGCAAGAGCAATGTTTTTGAGCATTCCTAATGAAGACACAAGCTTGGTTTTTAGGCGAATGGCATATAAAGATAATCCTTATTAGTATAATTAAGATGTGTATGATCTCAATAGTTTAGGATTTATTGTTGCTTGTTACATTATTATTGTATTATGTATTAAGTACTTGACCTTTTAGTTTATGGCTTATTAACTTATTGTTGTATTAAATATATGACTAGTTATATGAATTAATGTTGTCTTTTATATATTTTAATACTTTTATTTATTGCAGATCTTTATATATAAATGTCACACATATCCTCAAGTGAATGTGATGAAAATTCAGAAGATGAAAATACTTCCAATGAAATAAACGAAATGGTTGGAACTATGGCAGCTATGGCAGGGATTTTAGTCGGAGAATATGCTTTAAAATATTTGTGCAAAAGACCATGTAGAACAAGTGAACTAACTGGACATAAATGGGTCCAAGAAATATTACATGGAAATGATAGACGATGTTATGAAATGTTTAGGATGGATAAGCATGTTTTCTCATTGCTTTGTGCCGCACTAGTTGAGTGTGGTTTAAAGAGTACTAACCGCATGGGAGTAGAGGAGATGGTCGCTATGTTTTTGCATGTTCTGGGACACGGAGTAGGAAATAGGGTAATCCAAGAAAGGTTCCAACATTCGGGTGAAACAGTTAGTAGACAATTTCATAGAGTTCTTCATATATGTTTGAAATTATCATTCAATTTAATTAGGCCACAGGATTACAGATTTGAACATGTGCATGAGAAAATTCAACATGATAATGGTTATTGGCCATATTTTAAGGATTGCATAGGGGCAATTGATGGTACTCATGTGCCATGTGTAGTGTCTTCCAAAGAGAGTGTAAAATATATTGGTCGAAAAGGATATACATCACAAAATGTCATGGCTGTTTGTGACTGGGATATGTGCTTCATATTTGCATTGCCTGGGTGGGAAGGATCAGCTCATGATGCTCGAGTTTTTAAGGATGCTTTGACAAGGTCAAAGTATAACTTTCCACATCCTCCTACAGGTTTGATCTCATTGCTATAGTTAATATTCTTAATTTTATAGATTATGATTTTAACAAGTTGTATTTTGTTTTAGGTAAATATTATTTGGTTAATTCTGGTTATCCAACACCATTGGGCTATTTGGGTCCATATAGATATGAACGGTATCACCTACCTGAATTTAGGCGCATGACAAGTTTCAACAATCATAATGAAGTGTTCAATTATTTTCACTCTAGTTTAAGAAGCACCATAGAAAGAACTTTTGGAGTTTGGAAGAATAGATTTGCAATTCTACGTCATATGCCTAATTTTAAATATATGACTCAAGTGGAGATAGTTTGTGCTACAATGGCAATACATAACTTTATTCGCAGAAATAGTATCTCAGATATTGAGTTTTGTCGTGCAGAGGAATATGACAATAGTATGGTAGAAGATCTTGATAATGATGGTAACTTGAACACATGCCTTGATGTTGACTTGACTTCTTCAGCAGAAATAGATTATGTTCGTGACCGAATTAGAGATAAAATTGTAGCTGCCCAAAGTAGGAATTAGTGAATCTTGTTATTTATGACAATATTTATATTTGGAATACTTGTGCAAATAGTTTGTTTATATAACTTAAATTGGGAGCATGCAGTAATGCCATATATTTTTAATTGTCTTTTTGTCTATATTTGAATATAGAAATATAATTATCTCGTAATTTTGTTCCTATAAATTATTTTGAATGGAAATACTATCAATATTAATATATAAATCTATATATAAAATAGAGCTCTTAACATGAATATTTCATTTTAAAAACATGATTTTAAGGTAAATTTATTTAAAAATATATAAAAAATATTATATTTAATTAGAATACTAAAATAAAAATTTGTTATTTAAAAATTATAAAAACAAAGTTGTACTTAATTTATTGGAAATAAAAAAATTAATAATAATTTAGGAGTTAATTATCCTTTAATATCACACAAATTTGAATATACTACAATAATATATTCTCAAATTATATTATGTCTATTTTGGTAATTATACTTTTAAAAGTCATTCTACATTAACCTATCCAAACAAAAATACTTCTCTTAAACTTACTTTTCAAATATTCAAACCAAACAAAAATACTTCTTCTAAAAGATTTTTTTTTAAAAGACCTTCTTTTAAAAGATCTTCTTTTAAAAGGCATTCTTCCAAAAGTTAAACCAAACGGGCCCTTCGAAGTGTTCTGTGCTGATAGGACCTGCTCGACATCAACACAATTGAAACAAAACATCTATTCACATTTGAAAAAAAAAAAATGCTACTGTTCTTTATTTCTGTATAGCATTATAGGAAAACAAATGTTGCTATGCAATTAATTAGTTATAATTAATCACAAATTAATGAACTGCTGGCGTTTGACTTGGAAGACCACGTTAGTCACGCATGCCCCCCAAGGGTCAAAGCAGCCTAAGAAGTATCTAGATATGTAATGTCGGTAGATGCTGCTAGCACACGGATGTAGTATTGAAGTAATGTTATGCTACATAGTTAAATAAATATAGTTGATAAATAATAATCGCCGCATCAACATTACACTGTACAGTGTTAACTACTCGAGATTCATGTCATATTTGTCAGGTGAAGCAAGCTGTCTATCTAATTGAATATCAGATCCGGCTGCGATTGCTAGCACATCACTTCAATAACCCGATTCCAACATAATTTTTTTGGTATATTAATTGAATGAGATTTGAATTTAAAACCTCAAGCTAATTATCTAAATTCATAACCACTAGATCAATTCTAATAACTTTCAATTCCAATATAATGAAGCACGAATAAATAGCTAGCTAGCTTGATCTCTATCTCTCTTTTGCTCTCTCTACATAAAGGAGACGTATCTGATTAATAGTATAATTAACATTTATCGTAAAAAGTTAGAGGATTTTTCTTATATATATATTGCTAACTTCTACGTACACTTTTATGTGGAGGTTAACTAATACCATATTTTATTCTATCAATATTAATTATTTTATTAACTTTTCTTTCTTTTAATTAGTTTATATTCTTAACTTTTCTTCTCTACCAAAATAATATTTTCTTTTTTATATTTTCTCTTAGACTCTTTATACAAATAATTTAAATAATATTATTATACTTAATAAATATATTTGAATACTGTTTGAATAAATTTATTCTTTATAAAATTAAAAAATTACAATACTGGAAATAATTAATCTTCTCTAATAATCAATCGTGCAAACAAAGGTAAGTATCAAGGTATTAAAAAAAACACTTAAAAATAGTAAAAATAACGACGCTAGAAAAAATTTAAAAATAGTAAAAATATCACATAGTAATAACATTATAACGTAATTGATAACACAATAATATTATAACGTAAAAATATGACAATGTAATAATAATATTATAAAGTAACTAAATATGACAACTTATTAAATTTTAAAATATTTGTATATTATTTAAGGAAGAGTCCAAGAGAAAATATAAAAAAGGAAAATATTATTTTGGCGGAGAAAAATAGTGAACAGTATAAATTAATTAAGAAAGAAAAAAGTTAATGGAGTAATTAATGTGGATACAATAAAATTACAAAAACTATCCGGACTTATAAAGTGATTTAAGAGAGATGAATTGATTTTTTTTATCAAAAGCAAAATATGGAACTTTACTACCCTCTCTCTCTCTCTCTCTCTCTATATATATATATAAATAGTGGCAACGCTGAGATGTAAGTAGCTAACTAGCTACCAGTAGTGTTACTATACACTCTGGATGCTGAAATCAAACTTGATGAATCGCATATGCCGTCACGTGACACCTTGATTACATGCTAATTAATATCGTTCTTAATGCTATGCAGATATGACCTGGTGGTCGTGGTCGTGGATGAGTAGACCAGACCCTCTCCCTGATTTTAGTCCTAAGTTTGATTGGATTATTATAATAACGGTTGGTGTATGATAGGATGAGCAAACAGTTAGATAGTTAGACAGTTAACAGTTGTAGCACAGTTAGTTACAAGGCTGGCACTCCCTAAGCTATTGAATTGTAAGTGTATATAAGTAACTCATCAGTGTAATAATTGGTTAATCAAGATTTCATTCTTCACACTTAATCACAATTTCTCCTTTGCTCTCTCTCTCTCTCAATCTCCTTCTTCTCTTCTCTTTCTCTGATCTGATATCTAACAATATATATGGGCAAATACTATGATGCACCTTGTTAAATCAAGATGCATCATGCACCATTTAAAATTACAGGCTGTTTGAGATATGGTAGTAAAATTTTTTTCCCCTTTTTTATTCAAAAACTCTTTCCTAATTTTGCATCTTCTAAATTCTCAACTCTCTCTCTTCCCCTCAATCCATCCTTCCCCTGGGGCCCAAAAAAATCTCACGGGTGAGTCATCTCTCTTGAGCGCAGCTCACCCATTGTTAATAATGCAGGTTTAGTCAAACAGTTCAAGGATCAAGCTATTGAGTAACAAACATAAACAACTAATACAAGGCAAATTGCAAATCAGCATACCTTCTGCAATATTGTGGACAATAGCCATTTTTACGCACCTGAAAATGAACTGAAAAATAAGTTTTTGAAAACCTACCCTCCCATTGTATAATTATCAGTTACACTATAAAAACAGCAAGCAATAAACACACATACAGCATAGGGAAAGAACAGTGGATTAACTTGTTTCTGTGTACACCAGGGACATCTGATGCAATGAGAGCCATCAAACCCATTCGATGCATCTGATGCAATGATTAACTTGTTTGGGCATGTTGGCATTTGAGTCTCTGAGCTCTGGAAGGTGTGCTGCGCCACATCAACGACGTCAAGTTGCTTCAAGCTATTTCGGTTGGAATCCGTCAATGGTAAAACCACATGCTCCGCCGTCGACCATCGTCGTTGATTCTTGCATTGGCCTCCACCTTTGCTGTTGCTTCTGTCCTCATTGCGAGCTGAATGACTTGTTGCTATGCTGTGGGGAAGGTGGGCGGGCTCCATGGTTGCTGCGGATGATTGACGCACAAGAGGGGGTCCATCAGTAGTCATGAACCGGCTGTCCAAGTTTCCTTTCTCTCATCTAAGCCACACACATTTTTCGAGGCTTATTAAATGTCTGCGATTGTCTACTCGGGTCAAGGTGCATAACACACCGTGGACTCCGACAAGCATGTTAGACAGCGCCGTATGCATATATATTACGGTCCCCGCTACAGACAAATACCTAATATAACTTATGATGCCATTGACTTGCTAGTAAATTTTAGTATACAGCGGGTATCTAGCTACGTGTGTACACGGAGGAAAACGACAAATTAAGATGCGTGGAACAGTGAAAAATGGCTGCAAATGTGGCGCGCAAGAGCACACCATGTCTTTTGGAAACCCAAGAGGAAGCTTCTTCACCATCGCCGACAAGTGACAACTAGGTTACTACTAGTTACAGTTACAGTGGTATGCTATATACTCTCTCTCTCTCCCTCCCTAAATGTATATACTACTATACTGTTATGGGGTGTGTCACGTGTGTGTGTGTGTGTGTGTTTTTTTTTCCCCTTGCTTGCAGTGAGGAAATATCATATTCGTTTGGCATATCGAAGGTCTAACAACACCTCTCCTTCATTTCCGTTTTTGGTTGGTGATTTTAGATCCCCACAATTTCATCCATGCATGTGACGATATATCGCTGTGACAATTTTTTATTACAGCTAGTGAATGTTTGGTTTTGCATTATTGAAGGAAAATAATTGCTTTCATTTTTGCATATTCTCTCAAAAAAATTTTGATTATAAGATATTTTAAACATAAAATAAGTTAATTTAATCATACGCTTAAAGTGCATTATGCTGCTTGAAAACTGTCCCTTTTTCTTTGGTACATCGTTCTTTCATTATATGTACAAACAAAAAAAAGGCTTTATATGATACACTAACGCATTTTACCATTGTCATGTTTTTTATCTGAAAAGCAAAGTTGGACATTATATACACACGATACAGATAAACCATTGTATGTCATTATTCACTTGTATGCAAATCATGTCATGCAACATATATGTAATAGACGTTAAATGCAAAAAAGAAGAAGAAGAAGAAGAAGAAAGGCGCTCCATTTCAGGAATTTCAGTATAGTTGCGAATCGCATGAACAGTACGAAACGATTGGGGTCGACCCTTGTAACTCCAAATGATCTATCCAATAGAAATCCTGAGATCCAGAAGAAAAGTCCAATAGGGCCCACAATCTACATGGTGATCCTTCCAGACGACCACCGCATTTAACTTCATGGGTTGATCCTTGCTTTAAAGGACCGTTCTATCCTTGCTAGGCCAATTTCTACCAAAAAAACAATCCTTGCTAGGCCTATTATGCCTTGAAGGCTTGAAGTAGTTGACAAAAAATGCAAACGGCATAAATATCAATAAACGATATCATGCCAGTCAACATTGAATGACCCAATGGCTCTTTTTTTTTTGTTAAAAAAATATTTAGGGTTTCTTTAGTTTATGTTTTTATTTTCTATATTTTCTATTTTCAGAATTTTGTTAAGAAAATAATTAAAACAATAAAATTCTTAGTGTTTGCTTGTCACCCTTTCTTTGAAAAAAAAAAATCATTGAAGAAAGTATTTAGCGTTCATAATTAGCCCAATATAAAAAAGTTACATTAAATTGCAATGCAACATTTTTTTTTCCCAATTTAGTTTTGAGTTTGACCGTATATGTGGACCAAAATGACCATATAACTATGGTGACTATGGGTGGACTCTACCATACTCTCTACAAGTAGTGAGTGCCACACACATGAAGCACACTAGAATCATTGCTTCTTGAGACCATCCGTACCTTTCAACCTTCAATTCTCATGCTCTCTAAACCCCCGCTCCAGTGACTCCGCTTATCTCTAATGATTGCCACACTAACCCAACACCATCAATAACCAAATCTTCACTACCGACATGTTTGCCAAAAAAATTCTCTGTCACGGGTCATCATCTTCAAGTTCAACCCCTACACGTTGTTGCCCGCAGCACCAGAGGTTTAAGGGAAGGTGGCATTGTGGGTTCCATTATTGATGGGTGGAGCTAGGGGCAATGCGACGGTGGTTGGAATGGCTAAAGCAAGTCGGAGTCATTATGCTGCTCAATAAGCTCTCTGACCTCAATACGCGCACCGTCGCCGTTGCAAAGCTTGAGTTCATCGCTTGCTCCCTTCCTTTCCAAAATGATCACCGCACGTGCTCTATAACCTCCGTGACTCCAAACCCGCTGTCTAGTCCGCCCACGTCGATGTCATCGCTGTGTCACGACTATCGTGTCATCACCATTGGTGAAATTCAAATAGTGAAGCAAAAGGTAGTGTGGTGGTTGTCGAGTAGCGCTGGGGGACAGACACAGGAGAGGCAAAAAGAGAAAGGGTGATGAGTGAAAAGCGAAGGTAGAGAGCTCGATGGAGTTGTCAGAGGACATGGAGAGTAGAAAATTTTGCGCAGTGGGTTGGGGTTAGTGTGCACTATCAATTTGTGGTGTACAAATGTTCCAAATGTACTCTGTGCCATTAATTTCAAAATAAATGACTAAGACGCTCAGGTGTGTGGCACTCCCTACATTTGTAGGGATTATGGCATAATCTGCCGGCAATTATATGTCATCATCGGCTAAAATACAAATGAATGGATCTTCTCATGTTTTTAAAATTTCACATGATTTTAATATATTTAATTTTCGCTATAGATGAGGTCCTCTTATCTTATGTATTGATGTCCAAGTTCCACCTTTCTAATGTAAAAATTTAAACAAAATAATGTCATATGAAGTTTTAAAATGGCAGAATCTATTTTAAAATATATAATACATTGAAGTACAATAATGGCAGTCATATATTTTTTAGTTGAAACCACAGGTATCCTTCTACCGATAGCAATCTTACTCGAGTTGAGTAGAATCACTTAGACAGCAAAACTCTTTCCTTTGAGTTTAATTGATTAGTCATATATGCATATGAATAAGTTAAGCTATTTATCTTTTTTCCTAGTTTTTGAATAACTACTAAATCATTCCCATGATTTCTTTTTGGTTAAATTATTAAAATAGGTTATGTCAAGTATTGGATTGAGCTTGCACCTTAGCCATTTTAGCGATTGATCCAAAGGGGATTTGATTTTCCGCAAAAGTCCACATATCTTAACCTTTACATGACAATTGGATTGTATGTCTTAAGATATTAATGGTGTGTTTGTTTCATTTTTTAATAAAAAGTGATTTTTTAACTACTTAAAAAAATCACTTTTCACAAAAGCTACTTATTTTGTCTTTTATTCAAAAGTTAAAAATGGTTTTTTTTTTCAACTTTTGAGTAGAAACTAAAATAAATAGCTTCTATAAAAGCGATTTTTTTAAAATTACTTTTTTTCTGTCAAAATAAGTTAAACCAAACACATCCTAAAATGGCTCTTAGATTGCTATACAACACATATAAGGACAATAATGGCTAACTATTCATTCGGACAATGGTTGGGCTCCCCTTAATCAGATGTGCTAACTATAAAACCTTTTAACCTGAATAGGGTTGGATATATTCTACTTTGCCTACCTTTTCTTTGCATTGTTGAAGCTTAATAAGGCATGTCCAGTGAAATACCTAACCAGTTTGACATGCATGCTATAGTGTACCACACTAAAAATAGTGCACCACGGATCATGTCATCTAGTAGTGAATAAGTGGTGGTGTATTGATCTAACTACTTACATATGGTGCACTACAATTTTGCTTATTCTCTCGCCTCGTCCCCTACCTTTCCCTATGATAGCCAATTTATAAAATCAACTCTGATAAGTATACTAGATAGAGGTGTTCAAAGGATGGGTTGCCCGGATTGGATCAAACCCAGACCCGGCCCGATTTTTGGACCGGGTTATTTTTTTAAGCCCGAACCCGACTCGATAATGACCCGATTAGAGACCAGATTATACCGGGTCAACCTGAATCTTAAATAACATATAAAGATTTGAATATTATACATAGTAAAATCATAAAATTTTAAAAGTAAGAAATAAAATTTAAAAGATATTATACAATATATATTTTAAAACAAACTATATCAATATAAAAATAATATCAAGTTATGTAAAATGTACTAATTAAAGTATAAAATCTTATAATTTATTACTAAGTATTTAAAATAATATAATTTATGAAGGATTATTTAACTTCGGGCAGGGTTGGGCCAACCTAAAGCATAACCCAAACCGGGCCCGAAAAATGCACCAGGTCAAATTTTAGAACCCGAACCTGGCCCCATAAGCTTTGGGCCGGGACGGGTTATCGGGCCGAGACGGATCTTGAACACCCCTAATACTAGATGATAAGAAATAAAAAGATGAGTACCAAATTGTTGTCCCATGAAGACTAAAATCAAGTATCAATTCACTTGTGCACATCACTATTTAGGCAAACACAATTGAGAGAAATTTGGAAATTAAATTAATGCAGAATCGTAAACAAACTAGCAATGGAAAATAAGAATAAGCAATAGATGGAAAACAGGAGGTGGCGATTGATTTTATCAAAGTTCCTTGGTTGTTCATTGCCCAAATATTAAATTAATTCCTTGACGATATCATTACCAAACGAATTACTCATAATTTATAGTCAAAGTTCAAATCGTTGATACTAAGACCCTCTTAAGACAAGTTGAACAATTTAATTCCTTTGACTATTCTAAACCTATCTTGAATAAGAATTCGATTGATAGCAAATGAATACTTCTATTCCTAGCTACTTTAACTTATGTTAATTTCCAGATTGACTTATTTTATGAAGTAAAATTTCTTTCGACATCACAAAACCATATGTCAGTTAATGGATGATCAAGCCAAAAATAACATTAAGAATACGAGAAATTAAGGAATGTATTAAAAAGATAAAAAGAAATACAAAATCATTTCTCTAAGACTGCATCTTTCTAACACTTAAAAGAAATTTAGCAAGTCATGGAAAAAAGAAAAGAAACAATAAACCTTAAAGTTATGTCAACTAATAGAGACATGTGATAGCTCTCAGAAGTCTTCAAAATTTATCCTATGTTTTTTCTCTCTAACAATGGATAAACCTCCCTCTAAAAAGTAAAAGTATTTATAAAATACAAAATAGCCCCAGCACCATGGTGCTAGTATGCGGTTACAAATTCACAAGATTTTCTTCTTATGTTCAAATCAAATCTTTAGCTTGTCTCTTCAAGCTCAATCCATATCTTCTCAAATTCTCCTTTTTGCTTCATCAATTCTTCAAAATCTTTATCCAATCAATTCCTTTGATCCTCCATTTATTGGTGAAATAATTTACTTTGCAGTCAAACAATTCAGTGAGAGCATATGTCATTTAAGCCCAAAATAAATAATTTCTCACTAAAAGCACCAATAATTCAAGTTCATTGAAAAATCTAGGAAATTCATCATAATGAGAACAAATTAATGTATATATATGGGATAAAAAGAATATATTTTCTCAAGTTATCATGTTGCTCCGCTACAACCCCTTAACCACTTTCCTTTACCTCTACCTCCAACTCTGCCATATCTCCATCGTCGGCCACCCCCATGGTCACTACTTCTGCTCTCGACATCGGGGGTTGAACCAAGAAATACCTTTCGTCTTCCCCCTCTCTCTTAGGGGTTGCAGTTGCTGATGGAAGGAAGTAAGGGATATTGATAGACTGCTTCTTAATTAGTCACAAAGTTTATCTTGTTACAGAGTATTATTATTATTCTAACACTTAAATGACAAATCATGATCTTAAAGTATAACCTTTTAGTGGCTATGTGATTTACAAGGAACACACAAGATACCATCTTACTAATGCTGCTCATGTTCTAGAAAAGTTGTGACGCTAGGTACGGTTGTGGGGATGAAGATGGTAAGGTTGTAGTTGCTAGGGGTGCTTGGGTGATTGCTATAGAGGGTGATGGTCATGGGGTGCAAGTTGCCAAGCTGAAGGAAGAAGGTGCGATGAGAAAGGAAAAGAGTGGAAACATGGAAGTAATCAGGTGTAGCAACACCCATGAGAACAAATAGAACAAATAAATCCAGTGGCTCGAATTCAATGTGCATGATGCATCATAAATTGTGAGGTGCATTATAGACAACACCACCAATTTGATGCCAACGCCCAACTTGGTCCTACTTGAGATCTAAGTAAGAACAACTACACAAGTACAAAAAAATAAAATAAAATAAGTATGAAAGGGTAATGTAATCCCCAATCATTCTATGAGATAGATGCTTCACACAAGGACACAATATATCAATAAGTGAGATTAAAACTTAAAGTGTATAAGATAACAGCACCACGTTTGTATACATTGTAAGGGAGCATATAATTTTTCACTTACATGGATATTTGTTTTGGAGTCAATTGTGAACAAGCTCAACACATCATGAATTTGAACTAAATCAATGTCATTTGAGCTTTCATCTTCGATTACAATACATACTTGACCATCCCCGTATTCTGTATTGGATTTTTTTTTTAATGTAGATTAATTCAGGCTTATTTGTTATTTAGTGGTGCTAAGATCTTACAAATTTATAAGTAAATATGTATATAATAAATTTTTAATTAAATTATTTAATTTTTTAGTAAAATATTAATAATTAATAATTAATTATTAAATATTATTATTATTATTATTATTTATGTGAATTATTAAATATTATTATCAGTAAAATATAATTCATAAGAAAATCACTCAAAATTACAAAAAAAAAATATTATTTTTCTAAAATACTCGCTATTACAGCTTTTAGGTAAATTATTGTATTGTTGATGGCCTGAGTCTAGTTTACCATATATGACAAAATCACGGTTTAAATCATAGTTAGAAAATATGTCTATATTTATTGCCTGACTATGCTTAGAACAAGATTTGCTTATAATGAAAAATAATTGTGAGAAATAAAAAAAAAAGGTAAGTATTGCATTTAAAAAATTTAAATAAAATGATTTAATACATATATATAAACAATTATATTAAAAAGTTAATTATAAATATTTGTAATATCTATAAAAAAAAAAGAAATGAGATTGGTAATAAATATTTTTAAAAAAGTATAGTTCATAATAAAAATTCATGTTAAACTATTATTTTAATTTTAATTTTAATAAGACAAATAAAAATGACATTTTAAAGAAAACAAATATCAAATAAATCACATCAAATAATAATAATAATAAAGGCTACTAAAAGGGAGTCCTAAAATCTCTTCCCAAAGAAAAAAATTCCCACCTAAATTTAATTTAATTATTAATTATTAATTATTAATTAGTTTAATTAATTTCAGCTGCTCCCGAAATTTCAAACAATCCCTCGCCTCTCAAAAAAATCTTCCCACCAAAGTTTCCCGCCTATTCACCCCTCCCTCTCATCGTCATCATCATCATCGTGCCAATGTCTACCCATAAACACTTTATTACACCAAATTTCTCCCCCTCTTCCTCTTCCACCCCTCCTTCTCATCATCTCATCTCATCTCAACCGCAACCTCACAAAGCCTAGAATATCCTTTTCCCCAAATCTCCCCTCTTCCCTCCCTCCATGGCTACCACACGCAGAAGCTTGAAGCGCAAGCTCGAACGAGATTTCAGCACCGACGAAGCAGATCGCAGCAGCAGGAGCAAGGTGGTGGCATTCGAAGACTCTCCACAGCGTCCCCCAGGCTCCTCTGCTGCGATTCTTCGGCTCGTCGATGTCCTCAATTCCACACCCTCAACTTCCGTCTCCGACCGTCCCGCTCTTACCAGAGCGCTTTACGCTCTCTCTGAATTTGCCAAGAACGGTACATTTCATTTGCATTTGTGCTAAGTCGATCACGGTTTCTCCGCTGGATTGTCTCTTATTATTATTATCATTGTTTTGTGCTTTGTTGTGTTTGGCGGCGGCAATAAATATACTTTTTTTATTTTTTATTTTTATTTTTTGCAGAGGAGATTGTTGACAGTATAGTGAATTGTGGTGCTGTACCTGCTCTGGTGAGGCATTTGGAGGTGCCGGTTGACGATGACTGTGTTTACGATCATTATGAGTATGAAGTGGAGAAGCGATGTGCAGTGATTCTTGGGCTTCTTGCTGTTAAAGTAATTAAGCTCTATTTTTTTTTTAAAAAAAAATTATTTTGAGAATATCAACTATATAGTTTACTGTTGTTGCATATATTATTGTTGCGGTTTGTTATAGACACCATTCATTTATAATATTTAGCTGTGTTCACACGTTTCCCTGTAATTTGTTTGTCCAAGTCCTAAGGTCATTTACACGCTGGTCTCGATTGAGATTTTAGTGGATGGTGGGTACATTATATTTTGTCCGTTTGTTAGGTGTTATCTAAAACATGTCAAATTGACTGCTATGCATGATTTAAGGGGGGGAATTATTTTATAGAACATGAATGAAATTTTTGTTATTTGGCTTTGGTACCTCCATTGAAGCTGGGATTTTGGAGGTTATCTTAATTTGTAAAGTGAATTAATTTGGATGATGGAATGCTTGTTTGTGAGGATTTATAGTTACGTGGCAATTGGCATATAGCCATAGACGATATTGTCAGAGTTATTGATCAGTTTATCTAAGAAAGAATATGGAAGGGCCAGATGGATTGTAGACCAAACATTATTTCATAGGGTGCTTATAGATTCAAAATTAGAATTAGGGGGTGCTTGTGAGTTAAGGTTTTGGGGAGATGGAGGGAAGGAAAGAGTTTGAAGATTAAAATGGACTTATAGTTACTTTTCGGATTCTTTTCTTCCCTTCCAAAACCTCAACTTGCAAACACACCCTTAGAGAATGTGAAAGAGCCAGTCATTTTTTATTTGGGACTACTACAATTGAATCTACTTTTGTCCTAGTCATTGACATATGCGGCAAAAGCTTTGTTATTTCTAACATTTAGGTGTCTGTGGATAGTAGATGCTACTGAATCTCCATATGCATTCCATTTGATCTTTGCTAATTGTGTAGCACTACGTTCTGATGAAGGTGATTATGCTTTTTCGAATCATTTATTTCTTCTGATTTCAGACTTTTGTGAATCATGAAGTAACTTAATTGTGACGTGTTTTATGATGATTTCTATCTTAAAACAGCCAGAGCATCAACAACTCATTGTTGATGCTGGAGCCTTGCCGTATCTTGTAGACTTGTTAAGGAGGCACAAAACCAGCAGCATTTCTCAAGCTCTTATTGGTCTTCTTAGGAGAGCAGCTGATGCAATAACCAACCTTGCACATGAAAATACTAGCATTAAAACCCTTGTCAGGTTTTTCTTTTTTTTCATGCCTTAGAGTTATATATTCCACAAACATTCTATTCTCTACTCTTATATAGATGGTATGTTCAGGACGGAAGGTGGTATAGCTCCTCTTGTTGAATTGCTAGAATTCAATGATACAAATGTGCAGAAGGCAGCTGCAGGGGCTTTGCGAACTCTTGCATTTAAAAATGATGACAATAAAAATCTGGTAATTGACTATGCACAGCTACTTGGTCTAATAGATTTTTTTTAAAAAAATTTATTTTAATTCTTATACCGGTTGAAATGATTGACAAATTACAGATTGTTGGGTGCAACGCATTACCCACTCTTGTACTAATGCTTCGATCCGAGGATCCTACGATACATTATGAGGCGGTTAGACACTGAAATGAATCGCATAATCCATTATATATATTTACTTCTGTTGTGCAGAAAGTTGTAGGCTACTAGAACTAACTGAATTAGCCATTTTGTAGGTTGGTGTGATTGGAAATCTGGTCCACTCTTCACCAAATATTAAGAAAGACGTTCTTCAAGCTGGGGCCTTACAACCTGTCATTGGGTTACTGAGGTAACATTTTAGGTCTTGGTTTTTTTCTATGAGCAATGCCCAGGAAAATGATGTTTATTAAACCTGCTTGCTGCGAATTCCTTATTAAAAGTTTAGTACCTTACTACCTTTCCCCACAAAGTAATCTCTACAAGTTTATCATTCAATTACAGTTCTAGCTGTTCGGAAAGTCAAAGAGAAGCAGCTCTTTTACTGGGCCAATTTGCTTCAACGGATACAGATTGCAAGGTGGGTAAAGTTGTGTGTTGCATGCTTGGAATAAGAATTCTGTCGTCTATGGACTTTCTTCTATTGACTTCCATAATTTTGTTGTTCATGCAGGTTCACATTGCCCAAAGAGGCGCTATTCAGCCATTAGTTGACATGCTTAAGTGTTCAGATGCACAGCTTAGGGAAATGTCAGCTTTTGCTCTTGGGAGGTTGGCACAGGTAATTATTACTAACAAAGAATACGTAGCTGTATAAAGAATATAAAATTAATGGCAGAGTAGAGTTTTGATCATCATAGCAGCGGCTGATCAGCCTGATCCAGGATTGCTCATTAATCTCATATTTAAATTTTGGATTTGATGAGCCATAATAATGCTACACTTACTACACTGTAAATTTTTGGCTGTCTGGGAATTGTGCTCATAAACAGCTCTTATTGAATGAACTCTGTCTTAATTATATATAAGTGGCAACAAATGATGCTAAAATTGCGCTGCCTTATTTGTGTAATTATGTACATGGCAGATTTTGCTTTCATCAGATGCTAAAATTGCACTGCCTTATTTCTGTAATTATGTATATGCTGGTTTTTGCTTTCACCAGTTCATTTTTGCTGACATAATTCATTTGTTAGGATTCACACAATCAAGCTGGTATTGCTCATCATGGAGGTATTGAGCCTCTAATCAATCTTCTTGGCTCAAAGAATGGGTCTGTCCAACACAATGCAGCTTTTGCTCTCTACAGTCTTGCTGATAATGAGGTGAAATTAGTTTCCTTGTTCTTTACTTTTTCAACATTGTATGTTGCCCTTTATTAATTTAACAGCTTTGTGTGATAGGACAACATTGCAGATATTATTAAGGCTGGTGGCTTTCAAAAATTGCAGGATGGAAATTTCAGAGTTCAAGTATGTTGATTTACTCTTCTTTGTAGTAAAATATATAGATTTGCATTTAGTTTACAGGTATTTGTTCTTGATGATAATTTAGTTGTTTATCAAGGTTCGTTAATAGAACTTCTTTCTCCCTCTATAATCTATAAGTTGGACTTCCTTATGAGTTTTGTTTGACTTGCAGCCTACTCGAGAGTGTGTAGCAAAGACCTTGACAAGATTAGAGGAGAAAATGCATGGACGAGTGAGTTTTCTTCCAAATTATTAATTTCTGTGGAGGGTGTTTTATTTGTTTAGTCATTGACGAGAATTATAATCTATCTGAACAATAGTTTTTTCCCCAATTATTTGTTACATTATTGGATATGATTCTTATATTGTTCCCCTTTCTTTGGCAGGTACTGAAACACTTGTTATATCTTATGCGCTTTGCAGAAAAGGGTGTTCAACGTCGTGTAGCTCTTGCTCTTGCTCATTTATGTTCTATTGGTGATTCTAAAACTATTTTCATGGACAACAATGGTAATAAACTTTTCTCTGCACATTTTACTACTTTTTTTCCTAGTGGTGCCTAAAAGCATTTTTAAATCAACACGATGCTAAATCTTACAGGATTAGAATTGCTGTTGGAGCTTCTTGAATCTACAAACCTTAAGCAGACAGGTGTTGCTTCACTGGCACTTCACAAGTTGGCTACCAGGACCATTTCTGTCCCTCTTGCTGATGTTGCTCCTCCATCACCAACTCTCCAGGTACTTTTGCTATTTCTATGTCATTGGTCCTATTACATTAATTTATTTTGAAGTTTTTCTTTTCCCCCCTTATTGCACTTGTTCTACATTATCATAATTGCATTATTCAAATTAGTTTAGTTCTTATTGTCTTTGAGGATTGAACTGCTGATAATTTCCTGTCTATATATTAAGGAGATGAAAAATGGAAAAATGTGATCGTTTTTTACTTTTTTGTTCTCAACTGCACATTAATGTTTATTGTTGGTTATATCTGATGTAGGTGAACTTAGGCGAGCAATATGTAAACAATCCTAAACTTTCTGATGTCACATTCTTGGTTGAAGGTGGAGATGCTGCTGCTAAATTTTTGTTATTATTTTGTTGTTTTTATGCACATAATTGATTTTGCTTTATGTACTGATTTACTCTATTTTCCTTCTACAGGCAAAACGTTCTACGCTCATAGAGCTTGTTTGGTTGCTTCTGATATATTTCGTGCAATGTTTGATGGTGGTTACAGGGTAGGCACGGATCATTCTTAAAACTTTGTTCAAGTCATCTTCCTTTCTTTTCTTTTTAATCATTGTGACATAATCTCCCAATCAAACTTTTTCTTCCTTTCCTTCTCAACAATTATTCTATGCACGTAATTATGTATGAAGTTAATAGATTAGCTGTAATAAACTCCATCTTCTGTAAATATTCAAGTAGAAACTTGAAGGTGATGGTTGGCCCATTCACTTGGTATGGTAGTTACTATCTTGCTCCACACATTTTATGGAAATTTTGCGATTCTTACATGAAAATTGAAATATGATTAATGGATCTGTGGAACATAAGTGTAAATATCCATATTAATGCCTTCAGGTGTGTAATGTAGGAAAGGGAAGCCAAAGATATAGAGATTCCAGATATTAAATGGGATGTCTTTGAGCTGATGATGAGGTGCAATTTCTACTGTCCATTTTTCTAATGCATTTTTATTTTATGATGATCATCTATGTCTAATAGATGTTGAGAGGCTCAACGTACGAATTGATTTTTTTGTTGGCGCTTCTAGATTTATATACACTGGAACGGTAGATGTCAATATGGATATTGCTCAGGATCTCCTCAAAGCTGCTGATCAGTATCTTCTAGAGGGTCTTAAGCGTATTTGTGAATATACCATTTCTCAGGTAGACCAAGAACTGAGTCTCACGGTTGCTCTTTTTTTTTTTTCTCCTCATTTTTGTCATTTTGTAAATTGACTTGATCCAACCCCATGACTCATCAAATTATGCTTAGGATATTTCTGTGGAAAATGTTACACTGATGTACCAGATGTCAGAAGCTTTTAATGCAACGTCATTAAGACATGCATGCATACTGTTTGTGTTGGACCAATTTGATAAGCTGAGTTCCAAGCCATGGTATGCCAAATTCTTTTTCAACCTGGATAATTCTTTCCACTGTTTAATCTGTTTTCAATTCAGGAAAGCCAACTTTTCATAGATCATATTTTAATTTCCCCTTGTCAAATCGCAGGTATGACTACCTGGTTCGTTCCATTGTACCAGACGTACGCAAATTCTTCAAAACTTTACTTGCCAAGCCTTGTCTTGCTGATTCGTGAGGATCCCAAGCCTTTTAGCAATGGCATGAACAATTTTGATATGTACAATGTTGTATGTATATATTATATATATAATATAATCTAGTTAGGAATAGAACTGCAGATCAATCTTTGTTAGCAAGCTTAAGTGGTGGGGAAAGTCATTTCGATGTAGTATAAGACTAAAACTGTGCGTTATGCTATTTTGACATTAAGAATGTCGTTTCTCATGAAGCAATCCTATTAGCCTCCGCATTGCTAAAATTAATTGGAATTATTGGAAGAGAACGCTGGTTTCGGTATTTAGCTATTGGTGCTGAGAAATTGTTGCGGTTTTACTTTTCAAAATTTTTCAGAGGCAAACAAGTTGACTAAAGCATTTAAGAATTTTTCCCATACAACCCCTGACCCAGCCTGCAGTCTTTCGGTAATCCGTTTCACAATCTAAAATATTAGGATTTTACGTTTTCACACTACAGAAATTTGTTGGATCTTAGCTAAAATCCAATTCACCAAAAATCCGTTCAAAATGCATTTTGAAATGGAAAAATTGTTGAAAAAGCATTTTTACACTTAGCTTTTACGTTTTCACTTATTTAAGGTAATTGAGCCATTTTTACCATACTCTCACTCACTTGAGACTGCACTACTCCTTTGCCACTACAACTGCAATTGCTTCCCTCCTTCGACCTTTACTATTCGGTGCTCATCACCGTTAGTCGCTCGTCGCGTCTCATCCCGCGTTGCCGGTGGCCGATTGCTTTTTGTCAATCGCTGCTCATTGTGTTCGCGAGTTGCAAGTTTGCAGCTCTCTGGTGCACCAAATGCAAGACCTTTTTATTCTTTCTAAACGTATGTTTTATTCTTCCTTGCATTTCTCTGGCTTTGCTAAGCTGACTGCTATGGAAATAGAGCCATTCCTAATTTCTCTCTCTCTCTCTTTTTTTTTTTTTTTCCCAATGTTAGTCAATGTTAGTGATTTGTCAATTTGCATTGTGCTATGGAAATTTGGTACTTAAATTTGAGTTGATTTTTTATTTTGTTAAATTTGAGTTGGGATTTTATATAACTATATTAATAGGCGTGTGTGAACACATTGTTTAAAATAATATGTCTTAATAGTACCTAAAATCTAGGTTATCTTTCCCTTTTGCATTTTATATTTACTTGATCCTCCAATATTTTTTTGATAAAAACTCATTTTTAACAACCTTGGTTTAGACAATGTCTAGGTAAATATTTTTTTCATAGAGTATAACTTAAAAGAAAAGTATTTAAAATTAAAATATAGGTTAAAGCCAAAAAAAAAATATGAAAGTGAATGTATGATCAATTCTAATGAATATTGGAAAATTTAGAAGATATGTTTAGTTTTTAAAAATAAAATAAAAAGAAAATTACACTTTATCCCTCTAAATTATATGTCATATATATTTTAGCCTCTAAAATTTAAAAATATATAAATTAACTCTCTAAACTTTGGTAAATGTGTATTTTAGCAAATTAACTCTCTAAACTTTCGTAAATATGTATTTTAGTCCAAATAAATGTACTATATCCACTTGAACTTTGAATTATGTATAAATTAACCTCCTAAATTTTTTTAAATATATAATTTAATATTCTAAATTTTCTTGAATATGTGATATTTTTATTAATAATGATAAAAAAATTAATTGAAGAGTCAATTTACACCTTTAAAAATGTTCAAGGGTCAATTTATATATTTTTAAATTTAGACATATTTCATGCAATTTAGTAAATAAGAACAAATAAATAATATATTGCTATACTTTCAAAATTTTGAGACAAAATTTTGAGAAGAACTAATGAGGACCAAACTTTTAAGAAATTTTATATTTAAGCAGAGTAAGAGGTGGACTAAGTATCAAATAATAACAATAATAATAATAATAATAATAAAAGAGTAAGACGTGGACTTATTTGACTTATTTTGTTAAGTTGAAAGACTATTTTTATTTCAATTAACAGATAATGCCCGGTAAAACAGTAAAAGTAGGCATCTAATGTATTTAATTTTGAATTTAATTAGTATATATTAATAGTATAATGAATAATTATTTGTATGAATTGATATTTTTTATTATTTTTATTAATTAATAGTATAAAATAATTTTATAATATATTTAAATTAAATTCTTTAATTTTTAATTAAATAAAATTAATATTTTTAACCAGACACCTCAAATTAATATCTTCTAAAAATAATTTTCATCTGACGAATATTGAATTTTAAATTATTTCTAGAAAAAGTGTAAATTGAAAAAAAAAAATAGATGTTTCTCATTTTCCTACAGAATTATCCCAAAGCAAGTCTGAAGCAGTGCGTTGTGGGCGGCGTGCAGCAGGAAAAACGAGGAACGGAACGGAGAGGGAGTAGCATAGTGATGAGTGTTCAGCTATCAGGTTTTTGGGTGCCCAATTCTCCAGCAATAACACCTGTACTCTATGCTCCCAGCGGAGGAGGCAGGTTCTCCCCCTCAGCTCTCGCTGCTACACCAAACCTCTCTTCCCAGTATCCCACCATTCAGGCAAGCAACACTCAACCACCTACCCTCCTACCCTCCTACCCTTTTCATTAAAGTTTCAATCTTTGCCACCAAAACATTCATTTTTGATTCATAAAAGCACTGCCATATTATTGTGGGTTTGTTAATTGTTGAGTTATGGTGTTTCAGAAACTCAAGTTTCCAGCTTTTTTTAAAAAAAGTGGAAGTTCTGGAATTATAGTGCACATACCTACACCTAGAATTTGCTTATTAAGATTGGATGGCTTTTGTGATGTGAATTTTGTAGATAGTTGGTGTGAGAGGCCCTGGTTGGAGTGAAAATGGAAATGCCAATATCAATAGCAACACATTTGATGACTGCCAAGGAGAGGCTGATTATTGGAGTCATCTTGACACTGATCTTTATCACTGGACAAAGGCATTACGCCCTGTACAGGTATTTTTTTTATGTTGCTCATTTATCTGCCTAGTGTAGCATCATTGCAAAACTTAGGGTGCTGATTATTTCTTGGGGGGTAATTGAACAGTGGTTTCCAGGTCATATTGCAAAAGCAGAAAAAGAACTAAAGGAACAGCTCAGGTTGATGGATGTTGTAATAGAGGTGCGGGATGGCAGAATTCCTATGTCCACAAGTCATCCACAGGTAAGGTTTCCCTTTTCTTTTTCAATTTTTAAAATTTTAGTTTACTAAGTATTGGCTTAGAGTTAACGTGAATAATGTCTAGTGTTATACTTTTATCCTCTTGGGCTTGTTTGAAGATATACATACTCGTTTACTGCAATTCTCTATTGTTGATCTTGGCTTCTTTATTTCATAGGTAATTTTTTCATAAAGTGGTAGCCATTTCCATGGCTTCTTTGTTTTATGAATAACAACTATTTCTTTTGCGCCAACATAAATTTTTTTTTATTAACTTCATGTAGACACATAGCACTTCTTATTGGGGCATAAAGTATTAGTGTGACCCTATAACCAATAATGTAATATTTAGGCCTTAGGCACTGGGATAGCACATCCTAAGTCCTAACTCTTGACCCCATTATTGCTTCTGATTTTCCAGATGGATCTATGGCTTGGTAATAGACGGAGAATTTTGGTTTTAAATAGAGAAGACATGATATCAACTGCGGACCGCAATACTTGGGCAGCTTATTTTGCTAGGCAAGGCACAAAGGTTGTCTTCTCCAATGGGCAACTTGGAATGGTATACAAATAACATTTCTTTCTAGCTCTACATGTTTTGAAGTTTCACATACAGCATGCTTAATCCTATGTTGTATGTACAGGGCACAATGAAGCTAGGCCGGTTAGCAAAGGAATTGGCAGCTGATGTAAATGTTAGACGCAGAGCCAAAGGACTGCTTCCTCGTCCGGTGGGTTACACCTAGCAATTAAAATACCAATTTTGGTTCTCTCTGGTTCATTCTTTTGATAATTTTCTGGCAAAAGGATTACTTTTATAGCTCAAAAGTATAAGTAAGGAAACATATAATTTATTAGGGAAAGAAAAAACTGTATGGGCAGTAGTTTTGCAACTCTGTCTCTTGAGACTTTCTTGTAGCTCCTATGAAGAATATGTTGTTGTAAGCGACTTAAATATAATAGAACACATTTTTTGAGTGAAAGTTTGGCTCATTAAACAACATGACAAAAATAAAATCTATCATCTGATTGCTGGGTAGAATCTTAGTCTAGAGTTCATCTTGTATTTCTTATTATATGATAAAAAGTGCCTTATCTTTAACTTGTACACTTGTTCTCACTCTTTAATCCTTCCCCCCCAGCACCAAAAATGAACATAGTTGAGTTTCCATTGCTGTTATCTAATTCTTGAGTGAATTATTCATGTCACTGTATCTTAACAGGTTCGAGCTGGAATAGTTGGATACCCTAATGTTGGAAAATCATCTTTGATAAACCGTTTGTTAAAGCGAAGAATGTGTGCAGCAGCTCCCAGACCAGGAGTCACAAGAGAATTGAGGTAACTTATTAATTTTATTTCCCTAAATCATTTTCTTATCAAGAGATTGAAAATATTGTGAAAATTGAAACAGTTTCTTATTTGTTCATGAACTTATTTGTATTTTGTTTAAGTTGTTACTTGACACTAATGTCTTGTAATGTTAAGTACTTAAGTCTGAACCATTTTTGATAGTTCAACAGATGGCAAAATTAGCCATCCTAAAACTTAAAATGTATTTACTGTCATTAAAAGATATTGGAAAACTTTGCTTAAATCAGATGTGACTGAGATCTAATTGATTGTAAATGTTCCAGTAATATTAAAACAAACCCCCTGTGACAACAAAAGTATGAAAATCTGAACTTACTTTTAAATTTAAAGGCGACGTGTCCCCTGAATTTCATCAGAACTTAGATTTATATCCAAAACACTGAATAAATAGCTTCTGGGTCTCACCACAGAAGAAAATGGTGGTACACTCCTTTTTTTTTGTTTGGGGGGGGGGGGTGGGTTGGGGAAGGTAATAAATGGTGGTATATTCTGTTCAAGTGCTAATAGTGGCAAAAACGAAATTACCTGCTCTGAGCTAAAACAAGAAACAGTAGTGAATCTCTCATTACACTTAATTATTCATAATTTATCATATTCCTTTCTCAATGCAAAAGGTGGGTTCGTTTTGGCAAAGATCTTGAACTGCTGGATTCTCCTGGGATACTCCCAATGCGAATCAGTGACCAGTCAGCTGCTATAAAACTGGCCATATGTGATGACATTGGAGAGAGGGCATATGATGTGGCTGATGTCGCTGCAATTCTTGTGCAGATGCTTACAAAGCTTCCCACTGTAGGTATGTGTCATGTCATGCAGCCAACGTGGAATCCTGTTTTGGTTAATAAAATATGACAGTTTCTAGATCTCTGAAAATGGGTGGGTTTCTTTGTCATAGTATCTTGTTTAGGAAATCAATGCTGAAAGCTTCACTGATACTAAGCATACTGCTGCTTTATGTATTTGCGATATGCATTCCTTGACAAAGTAATTCAGGTTGGGGTCTTAGAAGTCCTTAGACAAGATTACATCTGCTTGATTTTCCCCCTCCCTGTCTTCAAACTTATAATCCTTGGCATTTGTTCAATGTAGGCGGCGATGCTCTTCGTAAACGATACAAGATTGCTGTAGATAGTCAATGTGGTAAAACGTATGTCCCTGATTTTTTTTCTTTTTCAAATTTTGTTAATTTATGTGATATAATGTATGTAGTGGACAGATGTGTCTTTTCATATTATATGTAGTTTCTGCTAAATTTGGTATCATGTATTCGCGAAATTGCAGATTCGTAGAGAAGCTTGCACTCCAAGTATTTAATGGAAATGTTCAACAAGCAGCGTTCCGTGTCCTTGCAGATTTTAGGAAAGGTAAGTTTGGTTGGACTGCACTGGAGAGGCCTCCTAGGTGATGTCAGATGTTCGCTTGCAAAAGCAGGAAGGAATCTCTGAAGCTTGAATTGAAAGTAATGCTGGAAGAAGACCTCCAGGAGCAGAACTCAATCTCGCATGGTGATAAGTGAAAATGGATATTGTGATTATGAATGACATTAATGGAAGACAAAGGTCGTGAATGTTCTGACAGAGACAAGACCTTTGGAGATTTGAGGTACACCAAACAAAGGATTTCAAGTAATGGATGCTTCTTGCTGTTACTATGTAATTAGTTGGTCTGATGTAGCGCCGTATCTGTGTACAACTAGTGCCTTGGGAGTTTCTCATCATGAATGGTGGTATTGCATTGTTTTTGTAGTGTAATCTATTGATGAAAACTAGACTTAGACCCGTGCATTGCATGGGTAGATAAAGTGATTGTAGTGAAATCAATCTATGAATTATTTAGTAGATATTATCGAAATAATTTAAAGTGAAATAATTATATAATAAAAGGAAAATATAATTTATTTATGGTTAATTTATAGTTTGATAATATAATTAAAATAAAGAAATGTTCTTTTAGTGATCATTTGGAATATATTAAAGTCATATGACTTTTTATCTTTATCTGAGTTTTACCTTTTGATATTATCTTTGTGTTTATTCTTTTTTACATTATCTTTTTAACTCTTATTTTCCTTTTTTAAATTAAGTTGCTTACAGATTGTGTTTCTGATTGTGTTTCTGTGGATAGATAAAGTGATTGTAATAAAGTCAATATATGAATTGTTTAGTAGAAGTTGTCAAAATAATTTAAAGTAAAATAATTATATAATAAAAAGAAAATATTATATATTTATGATTAATTTATAGGTGGTAATATAAGTAAAAATAAAGGAATATGCCTTTAGTGATCCTTTGAAATATATTAAAACCATGGATTTTTGACATTTAACAAAGTTTCATTTTTTTATGTCATTTTTATGTTTATTTTTCTTTGAACTGTCTTCTTTACTCTCATTTTTTTTTTCAATTAAGTTACTTATAGGTTGTATTCATTTGATGTCTCTACAACCATAAAAATTAGAGGGATGTATTCATTATGGCATGGCCAATAGGAGAACAAAGTGGAGGTATACAAATATAAGAGTTAGGAAGTTGTCAAGTTGTGCTTAAAAAAATAATGATTAATGTCTATTTAGTTGTATACCTATAAATTATCTTAATTCTTCATGTAACTGTTGGTGGCAGTAAATTAAAATGGAAGTAAAATATATAAATTCACTTGAATGAGTAATATGGAAGTGATCATTTAAAAGTGACATATGGACTAATATGTTGAGGTGGCAATATAAGAGATAATTAAGGTGTCAACTTTTTAGTACGATGTAACTCAGTGCTCGCGATTAATATATTATAAATAAATTACGATGGCCATTGAGCTAAAATTGTTTAAGATAAACATGATCAGGCCAAACAAAAGCATTACGATGTAGGAAGGAGGATCAAAAAGTGGAAATTACATATACTACCACTTCGCATATTGGGTTTGAAAATTCTTTCTCATTAAACCTCAAAACACGAATTAAAGTTGGAAAAGGACAAAGATGACTAAAATGTCAGTACGAGAAGACTGAAATGTTATTCAAAATGGAAAGTGAGGATCACTAGTGGAAAAACCTTTCACTGAGCTCAAAGGAAGAAAAGGATACCAAGTGGAAAAATCTTTCTGTTGCTAGAGAGAGAGAGAGAGAGGAAATATGCAATATATTTTGTCCATTCGATTTTCGGAGATTTGAGAAGGGCCACGTCTCAACAGCTATCTCATCAAAATCTCCAGTGTATGGTAATGTCACTTGGAAGGAAGACTAATGTTGACTATTGTTAGAATTTGTTAAGATTTAAGAAAGGTGGTTAGATAAGTAAAAAGAGTGAATCACTCATTTATGCAAAGGTTTGCTTAGTTGTATTCTAGGCCGTTAGTACTCAAGTCTGATCGGTCTCTAAAGTCCCTTTGTTGTGGGTGTGAGGAAAGCAAGATGAAACATGCTTTATCTTTTGGAGAATGGTTCTTATAGGGATTGCAGGTCAACATTTCAATCATTAGGGTGATCGAATGGATAGTGACTCATTATAGTTACTTGCAGAGAATAGTGAAGTTACTTGATAATAAATGATTGCAAGCTGACCTAATTATATAGAGATGGGCAGCGGCTATACAAAACCCTAGTCCTGATTAGAAGGAGAGATAATCTCCTCATAATTACTAACAGAATCTATAGATACAATCAATCCTTACAAACTATGAAAGAGAAAAAATCAAATCTGTACAAACAAGCAAACAACTCATATTATTCTTCTAATAATTAGGAATCGATTATCAACACTCCTCTTTAAGCTGGGTGATAGATATCTATCATGCCTAGATTAGATCTTAGATTCCCGTAGGTTGGCTTTGAGAGAGCTTTAGTTAAGATATCCGCAGTTTGTTGAGATGATGGAGTATACTCAAGACTCACAACTCCATTATCAATCTTCTCCTTTATGAAGTGACAATCAATCTCCACATGTTTGGTTCTGTCATAATGGAAAGGATTTTTGGCAATACTAATGGCAGCTTTGTTGTCACATAGAATCTTCATAGTGTAGCTTGTGGGGATTTTAAGTTCTTTAAGCATTTTTTGGAGCCAAATCCCTTCATAAATGCCATGAGACAAAGCTCTAAATTCAGCTTCTATACTGCTTCTTGCAACCACAGATTGTTTCTTGCTTCTCCATTGACTAGATTTCCCCACACATAGCAGCAATATCTAGTTGTGCACTTCTGATCGATCACGGATCCTACCCAATTAGCATTAGTGTATACTTCTACACCTTTATTTGAATTTTTTGCAAAATGAAGACCTCTGCTAGGTGTCCCTTTTAAGTATTGGAGGATCGGTTTTACTACTTTCATATGATTCTCAATGGGATTTGTCATATATTGGCTAGCCATACTCATAGCAAAACCAATATCTGGTCTAGTGTGAGTTAAATAATTAGCTTTCCCACCAGTCTCCGGTACTTGTCTTTATTCGTAGGAGGGGTTCCTACTTCTGTGTTGTCTCTCCTTGTAGGCTCCATAAGGGTGTCAGTTAGTTTACACCCTAGCATGCTTGTCTCTTTCAATAGGTCCATTGTATACTTCCTTTGGGACACGAAGATCTCACTCTTTGTGCGTGCCACTTCCATTCCCAGGAAATATTTGAGTTGTCGTAGGTCTTTGACCTCAAATTCCTTAGAAAGGAGTTTCTTGAGATGTTCAGCTTCCTTGTAATCATCATCTATGATGACAATATCATCGACATAAACTATGAACAGAGCCACTTTCCTTTTTGCCAAATGCTTGGCAAACATGGTGTGGCCAGTCTGGCATTGTATAAATCCATTTTTCTTGACTATTTGAGTTAATATCTCAAACCAAGCTCTTGAGACCATACAAGGATTTATGGAGCTTGCATACTTTACCATATGTTCTTGGTGTTTCAAGACCAAGAGGGATGCTCATGTAGATTTCTTCCTCTAGTTCACCATTTAGGAAGGCATTCTTAATGTCAAGTTGATGTAAAGGCCAATCAAGGTTTGCTGCCAGAGAAAGAAGGGCACAGACAGTATTTGGTTTTGCCACTAGAGCAAAAATCTCCTTATAGTCCACACCATAGGATTGGGTGGACCCTTTGGCTACTAGGTGAGCTTTGTGTCTATTTTCACTCCCATCTGCATTGTAATTGACAGAGAATATCCACTTGTATCCAACTGTTTTCTTTCCTTTCCGGCAGTTTTGAGAGTTCTCACGTACCATTCTTCTCTAGTGCTTGAATTTCTTTTTTCACAGCATCTACCCACTTGGGACTTTGAAAAGCCTCTTGAGTGTCCCTTGGAATCTTAATGCTGTCAATGGCTATCACAAAGGCTTTATATCCTTGTGATAAATTATCATAAGAGACATATTTCCCAATTGGGTGCTGTGTGCTAGATCTCACTCCTTTTCTTACAGCAATTAGTAAATCAAGATCAAGATCAAGATCTTTGGAATTAGGAATATCAGTTACTGCAAGAGTGGGAGATGTGTTACCTGGATGAACTTCTATTGGCTCTAGAATATGGGTAGAATCCTGGCTTTGCTTTTGAGCTGTGGAGGGTTCTGCTTTCTTCTTGGTTTTCTTCCTCCTTGAGAATACTAGTAATTGTTTGTCCGCATTAGTAGTAGGCTTGAATCCTTCTTCAGTCAGTTTGATTTCAACTATCTTTGGTCCTTCTATGGCAGGTTCTGCAGGAGTATTTTCTCCTGTTTCAGCAGTGGAAGCCATCTCAAGCATGTCCATTTCTGTTTCAATTGCATCCCTGGGCATTTCAGCTTCTGTTTCAACGGTAATTTGTGCTCCTGATTGTGGTTCAGCAACGGGTATCTCATTTTTAGTAGCTATAATATCCTTAAATTTCCGAAGATGAGATTCTTCCTTAGTTATCTCCCCCTGAAGCTCAGTTCTGCTATTATTTTTTAAAATTTTATCTTAAATTATTAGATATTCATATATACTTGCCTCCCAGTGGTGATTATAAATGGATATCCACGACATGAATGAAAATGGGAACCTGTTACAGCCCCACCCCGTTGACATTCCTAATTTTCTAACAATTTGGGTAGAATTAATGCTTTTTTTTGGCTCATATTCTTATATGCGATTGCTAGTGGAAGAATTTTGACCATTAGACGCCCACCTAAATAGAGGATAGAGATGCTCCTAGAGGAATCCTGCAGCATATAATATAAGAATGTCTCGTTAGGAATTTGGATAAACTATTTCATCCTAACCCACACAGGTGACATGTAGCTTTCAAGGAAGACCATAACCACCACAGCTACTAGAGGAAACTCTTAATAAATGGTAAGGGATAAAATTTCATCACAATCTCCATATGGTACAAGCTTTCAATCACAATCCAATACAAAACCCCAAAAAAGATAAGAAGGAAAAAAGAAAAGAAAAGAAAAGAAAAGAAAAACTAGAGACACAAAAGGATGCATAACCAACCACAACAGTGTCCATTAAAGAATCGGATGAATTACTAATGGCGTGTACATAGCAATCATTTTTTGGTTTTTGGGGAATACTTCAAATTTCACTTTGTCACACCTAATTGTGGAACTACAATGATACATAGTGGTGATTCCACATTTTCATCTTGCAATTGTGGAAGCACGAGTAGAATCATCTTTGTTTGACCAGCTTTCTTTAATTCTACAAGCCTGCATAGGCCTTTCAATTTGGAGTGCTTCTGCAGCTTCCTTCTCCAGTTGCCAACAATATCTTCCAAACGTGTCTACACGAACCTGAAGTCTAAAATCTATGCCGAATAGAAAGCTCATCTCCAGCCTGTTTAACTCAGATGTGCTTATGCCTCCAACTTTTGCATAGTAAGCATTGTTGAAGAATCTGCAAAACCAAATAGAGAGCTATTTAAAAGCTTGAACTAAATAAAACAAACATAGACCATGCTAGCTAATCAAAATGGTAAAAGTATGAGGGGCTATAATTTCCCTTTAAATCATCTTTTCTGTCAAATTGATCATTGATTCAACTTATTGATTGTAACACTGCTTCGGTAACTCACAAGAACAGGCAAATCAAGTTATCACCGGTCATGGTCCAAACAGATAAATTTTTGGACAAAGCTCCAAAATTACTATCTTAAGATTCATAATACAAAACAATAACAGATTCTAAGCATCTGATCAATTTCAAACTTGCACTTACGCATCATCCATAAACTTTGCTGCTACCATAATGCTTGTTATCAGAAGCCGATGCACATTAAGTGAAGTCAATTTGACCTCCGTGTGCTGAAGAAATCTATCGACATATATGTGCGCAACAACAAAGCAGGATGGGCTGCAACCTGCGTACTTGAAGATCCGATCGATGTATTTTTGAACACTCAAAGCTGGTGCTCTTAAACCATGAAATACTGTAACAACATCTTTTATATGCTTTGCCTCCAACAGTGATTCAGTTCTCTGAACTGATCTCTCAAGAAGTGAAGAAAGAAGCGACAAAACCCGGGGAAATCCCACTCCTTTATCCACTTCTTTAAGCCCCAATGAAAGGTAAATATCTGAGCTTACATCCTCAGTTTCAAGCGCCAGAGTCTCCATATCCAAGCTGCAAAGAAATGAACAACCATTAAAGGGTAATCCTATTAACATGCACTTTTTTCAGCACTTTTGAATCAAGTCAATAATCAACATGATAACAAGTCATTAGAACAAATGAAATATCATAGTTACCTCCCATTATGCCATGATTTAAAACAAGGATAATCGAAGCTTGGTCTATTAAAAATCGTCTATCAACTTAGCTACATAAGGAATTTTATCACTTTCAATCACGCCACTTCCCAACTCAGTCCCATCCCCCCATTGCAAGACCCCATTGCCTTATTCACAAGGGCCACTAATGACACAAAAACTTCTGATCTGGAATACACATATACTATTCCTAATCTTACAGTCTCATTCATGCCACGGTAACTTCATGTTTGGTTAGATCTAAGCAACGCCATTAATTGGGTATATAGCATGAGCAACCAAAGAGATAATATTCCCCTAGATCTCGGGTCTCCTAACCCAACACACACGACCACAACCTCAACAAGTCCGCTCTGCTTCAACCAATTTTCTATCTCCCTGGCAATACAATACCAGCTCCCTACAACAGTTAACAGCAATATTCTCTCCAAGAAAAGGGTTTACATATCTAATTTGCTTAGCAGTGCTGTTGTCACTGCGAATCAACTCCAGATCTCAAAGTTACCTCCTTTACTTCCACCCCACTACCCCAGAAGCTACACCAAAAATATTACAATGAATTTCATAATAAAGGAAGAATTTTTTGAAGTTATATTCTTAATTCCCCGTTGAAACTCGTGATGGCAATTGTCAGCTGCATACACTTGATACTCTCCTCCCCATAAAAGAAAAAAGAAAGAGAAATTGGCCTTCACCTTCAAAATCAATAAGGGGGAAAAATAAACAGAAATGGGATAGCCCCCATGAAATTTAGCTAAGAGAAGAAAACAAAGCCATCCATGCTACAAGTGCAATGCAAGCTGTGAGGAAACAAAAAAAAGACCCGGGGGGGGGGGGAGAGAGAGAGAGAAGAAACTCACAAAGTGTCAAGGGGTGACTCCGGCGTAGTGGCAGTGGTGGTGGCAGATTCTCCTACATAAAGGTGAGGCGCCAAGACAGCAATAGTAGTCTTGTGAAGACAGAAAGATCATGTCTGTGTCCTCCACCACACGGACTTCACCATTTTCCTGTGCTGACAATGTTTTCTTATGGTATGTTATGTCTTAAAATGTTATGCTCTTCTACATACTGTGCTTGCTGCTTTTTCTCACACATAAAAAGGATATGCCTTTGTTTTCTTTAGTTTATCCCACAAAGGGCCACAACACCCCCCACAACCTAGCTTCCTTCCCTTTTCTCTTCCTCTGAATTTTATAAAAGGATAGGGTGTCGGTAATGTAGTTATGTAATCCACCACTACCATACCATACCAATAGCATCTAAGTTCATTGTTGAAAGTAGGTGCCAAATCAAAAGTGCTGTATTTTTTTTTTTTTCACTTGCCTTCCCCACCAGCTACACCGGGGGTTCCCACAAGGTTCCTGCAAAATACCCTTTTGTTCTACTATAAGAAAAGAAAATAAATAGCATCCACACAGAAAAGTAATAGCTGTGGTCCTGGGGTTTGCGGCTACACCGAGAGAAGGATTGAAGAAGCGTATGCTAATCCTGTCACATAAAAGATGAAGGAAAATGTTTTTTTTTTCTTTTAAAAAAAATTAAATTTGATATATAAATATTATCTTAGACATAGAAAATTGATGTAAGAGATAGTCTACTAATGTAATTATAAATAAATATTGAAACATATAAGAGATATATCAAAATTCAAAAGATAAAACTAATTGTATTTTGACCCTAGCTGAAGAATATAATTAAAACTAAAATTAAAAGGTTATTAATTTGAGTACTTATAGTGAATATTCTTTTTTACGTGCATGAATTTGCTTTTTTTTTTAAAAAAATTATTTGATTCAGAAGGTATGCAATAATCCTTTGTCTTAAATTAAACATAAAGGTTACTCAATAATCTAATGTTTGCGTAAAGTATACAAGACTATTTTTGTGTCGTGAAGAGTTAAATGATTTCGTAACAATGTACCAAAACAAAATGATTTCGTAACAAAAATCGAACTAAGGAAATTGGCAAAAAGAAAATTCCTTGCCTCCTATCTTGTCATCCTCAGCCAACTTTATCTTACATATATGTTTAAAATAATATATAAAATGAATGCACGAGAATTTTATAAAAATGAATTATTTTTCCCATAACACCTTACAAGAAGATAATTTATAAAGTAACCACAAGTCTATAATAAATTACGCCGCAAGATAGGCCATCGTTAGTGGGTCATTGCTGATCGTGATTTGCAACAACGATGATCGAGAAGCGGAATACGATAAAGGAGGCCTTAGCATAAGGTGGGTATGACGCGTAACCCCAATTCATGAGTGGGGTACTGTTATGGAACGGTAATTTTTTATTAATAACTTTACTGGTGGAAAGAGGTCACCTGGTCTGGCATCGGCTTCGGTTTAATTCACATTAATCTAATTTGGATTACCTCTTTAATAAATAAGCCGGATTAAAATTTTTCAATTTTTTTAATAAAAAAATTAGGATACAAGTTATGAAAAAAAAAATCTATTAGATCTGCAGGTTTTTCTATTTATACTAAGTCAAACTACAAGCTATAAAAAAAATTTTAATTTTTTTTCATTCTATTATTTATTGAATAAGTGACAATATTGTAATTCTCATTCAGGATATTTTTGAGCATTAAGAATATGTTTGGTTGAGGGGTAAAAATAAAAAAAAATTATATAACTGAGTTTCATATGTATTACATATAGCTCATTCATAAAAAAAAAATTTCCTTTATTTTTATCTCCAACCAAACATACCCTCAAGATTTTTTTGAATCAACATGGTTTTGTCATGAAAATGATGTTTTGTTTAATTTGCTCATGGAGTCTTAACAAAGCCTAATAAACATGATAGGTTTACCTATTTATATTATATTATTATTTTCAAAACCCTAATAATAATAGAAATCTCTTGGTCTATTTAAAAATAGATTTTTCAAGCCTACTTAGGAAGCCTTATAGATTATTTAGAAATAGGTTTTTTTTATCTATTTAAAAGCCTTTCAACCTTTTTTTATCATCATTTTAACCTATTTAAAAGTATAATTTTTCGACCTATTGAAAGACCTTATTAAGAAGTAGGTCTTTAAATAAGATTTTAATTCAAGTTAGGATTTTAAAAATGTTAAGCTAGGCCTTAAAAGAAAAAAATGTATGATAAATAATAGATTCAAACTCAAGCTACTTATTTGAAATACAGACTAGACTCATTACACTAAAGCCTAGCCTATTTCCACCTCTAAATGCCTTATTTATGTATTGGTTTTTACTAACAATTATGCAAGTTTTATTTATTTTTATAATTAATCATTAGATATCATCTTTTATTAATTACCAAACATTTAAAATGTTTTATACTCAAACTTTTCATAATAAAATTTAAGATTGGAAGTGAGTCATAAGCTTGTAAGCTACTTCTAACTTGGTTTTTTAAGAGTTCAATAAACTAAACTTATGAGTTAAATTTGAACTAAAGATTTGAGCTCAGTAATTTATTACATAAATTAAATTTGAGTTTTACTATTATTGTTTCATAATTATTGTTGTGGTTGTTGTTGAGACTATGTTAATTCTTATGACTAAATATCTTAGTTTATTAAGTTTAAAAGACTTAATTTATATCTAACTTGAGTTATCTCATCAAATTTGAATGGCTCAAGTTTAATAAACTTTTGGTGAGCTGAATTCGAGTTTAAAAATTAGCTAGGTTCGCTTCTTATCAACCACAAACTCAAGTTAAGTCTAGACTTTAATAAGCTCTCAGTTCAGCTCACTCCAAATTCTTTGTAAAATATAATTATTGTGTTATGACTATTTCAAAATCTAAGTCACACTAAATTACTGAGTTTATAATTTTTTTGTCTAAGGTTTTGAAAATTTCTTTATTTGCCTCACTTTAAACATAATAATTAAATGAGTAGTTGACGGTATAAATTTTTTATTATTATTTGCATATATGTTTTATATTTAACATTTTTATACATATGCACCTATGGTGATATTTTAGTCATAAATTAATAAGTAATGTATTTTTTATAGGATATTATATTGATTTAGACTCCATTTGTCATTGAATGGAGTGTGGACTTAATTCAAGTGGGGTCCACACTCCATTCAACAGTAGATAGGATGTGAGTCAGCACGATATCTCATAAAAGATATGTTCACTTAATATTATTCTAAATTAATTCTTTATGCCATATACAAACTTTAAGATATTAAACAAGTTATAGTATTTGTGATTGTGCGATCTTTTTCTATGAAAGTTTTGTTAAATAAGCAATTTTAATATTTTGCGTCTACTTAACAATATGAAACTTACGCAAATTAAAAATATCACTCATTGAAAAATATGATAATTTTTGCATAATAACGACAACTTTCTTTTAACTTTTAGAGATTAATTTTGATGTACACTAACAGTGTAAAAGAGTTTGATACTATTATTTAATTAGATATTTCTATTTATGTAACCTTTAAAATAATAGATAATTAAGTCAAACACTTTTATAATGATGTAGCTATACATATTTAAATCTCTATATAAATTTTTTTACACTAATAATGTATAGAAACTAAATCCTAACTTTTAACCTATAAAAAGTGAAAAAAAAAATTCACGATATAGTATACTTTTGATTTATATAAGTTTTATCAATTTGTAACTAATTTTTTGTACCCAAAAAAAAAAATTGTAACTATCTTGTCAAAAAAAAAAATTGTAACTATATTTAGTTAAACATCTTATTATACACTTGATTTAACACCTCACCTAGTATGCAACAGCTGTGTGATAAAGCATTTACCAAAAATGAAATCATGTGCGACTCATACCCATTTTAATTTTTAAGAACCTTGACCTACCGTTTCCTTTATTTTGTCACGATATAGTATGATCGAGGAGCACAACTATTGATCTGGACACCGCCGCGCCAGCATGACTATATTAAATTAATTAAGGACAAAAATAAGTTTGCTAGAAGGTGAACCAAACATTTTCATTTCATTGCTATAATTGTTTTGAATTGTTCAATCATTGAAGTTCATGTCATCTTTATAAATATTCAAATCTTTCATATTTTCTATCTTTATAGCATAGGTTCAAATGGAGTTCATTAAACATGAAAATAATTTAAAAAATGATCGAATATTTGTTATGGGTTCATTTGAGATGTGCAAGTTTAACAAACAATTCGAAACTCATGTGTATTATTGTTTAACGATGGTCGTCCTCATTAATTCAACTATAATGTGGAGCATATTGACTACACTAAATTGAATTCATATTATTTTTTCTCTTTTTTTTTTCTGTCATATTGACATGGGAACATTTTTCATATTCATTTGAGGAATCTGGGTCATGTGAGCCTCGCGACTATTGTCGGTGCACCGGCAGCGTACCAGCCAGGTATCTACTAAATGAGCAATTGAGCATTAATGGAAGCCTTTTAATGATGCGTTTGGATAAGTATTTTTTTTTTTTGCAAAAAAAATATTTTTGGTATATTTGGAAAAATTTTTAATTTTTTTAATAAAAACTTAAGAGAGTAGCTTAAAAAACATGTTTTTAAATTTTTTAATTATATAAAAAATTTTAATTTTAAAATTACTTTTTTCAAAAGAAAAAAAATGCATCCTAGGTTATGTATGAAGCGAAGAATTTGAAGAGAAAAAAAGGGCAACTCAATTTTTTATAATAAATAAATAATTTTATTTAAAAATAAAATAATATATTCAAAATTATCATATATTTTTAATTGTTTTATATTTATTTATATATTATATATATATTTTTTATTTTTAATAAGAAAATAAACTCTAAACTTTTAAAGAAAAGCTAAATTAAGTTTAAACAAAGAGTATTTCTTAAACAAAAAGATGACTACATATATTAAGAGTGTTCACTAACTGTAAATTGCAGTAGTGTTGGAAAGGTTAATTTCAAAACCATACTCATAAAATACTACGATCAAAGATTTAAAAAGAGAGACATTTTATTTAATATTCTAAATTCTCCATCAAATATTTGTTTTTGGTATAAATCTAAATATTACCTTCAAAGACATACTTTTAAACAGGGCTCACGCTTTTATAATTTATTGATCGAAGAATGCTGGTCACGCATCAAGTTTGTGCACGTCTCTTCACATCACGATGAGGTTGTACTATAAGTGTGTAGGTGTGCTTTGATTGCAATTATTTGTAAAATTTATAGAGATATGAAGCGACGTGAATATGGCACCAATATATTTCCAACATTACTTTGTTAACCACGCTACATATCTATCAAGCAATATTCATTACGTTCTTTCTCTTAAATCATAAAGATTAAATATGTACATTATTTTAAAAGTTTACTAAAGTAGTCTGTTATACACTTTTTGTCATTGTGAACTGTGATAATCTGTTATATATTGTAAAAATAATTAACGAGCTAAATAGAAAACACACATATTAATAAAAAATGCAATGTAATGTGTAATGAAACAGAAGTTGCAGTCGCAATGGAAAGCAAATTGATTAAGTTATTATTTAGAACATAACTAAAAAGTAAATGAAGATAAAATTCTTAAAAACTAACTAAACGAATAGTGATTAATTTATATTGAAGCTTTTAAAAATATTTAGTTTTTATTTGTAAAGATTGTTTGCATGCATACGAATTTAACATTTTATATTTATATACATTTATAATAGAATTAAATTTTATTAAAGGTATACTCATTTTATAGATTTTATCATTTTTATTGTAAATATTAAAATATATTTAAGTATAAAGTGTTTGCATTTGTTATACTTTTTTTTTTTTTATATCTTTAAAGGGACGTTTTAAAGTAACTTTTAAATATTAGTTAAGAGAAAAATTAGAATTTATATTCAACTAATATATAAAGAATATTTCCACATGTCTCTTTAAAGATATTAAAAAAATTGACACAAATAATATTTTTTTTAATTATATATTAAGTTTATCTAATTAGTGCCCTAAAAATATTGATTAAAGAATCAAGAACAAAGATTTTACAATAAAAAGATAAGAATTTTAAGTTTTTAATATAATAATTATATTAAAAATTTTATGTGTAAAAAAATATATTAAAAATTTTAAACTTTTCTTTTCCAATTTTCTTAATCAATGTTTTAAGTCGCTGGTTAACAAAACCTTTATATATTATCCAAAACTCTTGGATTTCATTGTGTGTAGGGTGGATGCAGAGAAGCAAACAAGCAGGGAGGGTAGACAGGAGAGGCATGCCATGCAAGCTGGCAACGTGTCGGCGCTGTAAGTACAATTGCTCAACTCCAGAAGGTGGAAGGTGCTGCCCAGCTGAATTTCTCGTAAGAGGATGAAAAGCTTCCCAATTTTCCAGAACTACAACACATTTTTTAATCCAGAAAAGCAGAAGAGTCAAATACTTGAGTTTTGATTCTCAACTTTCTATTTTGTAAATTCGAAATAAGTACTTCAATGATATCTTGTAACAAAATTATTTTATAAAACATTTAGAAAATTAAGAAGTTTATGCTTTTATGGAAAGAAAATTAACAAGTTATTGCATTTTAAGAGTCATAGAATAACGTAAATTCTAGTAAAACATTGTAATAGTATCATAAGGACTCATGAAAAAAAAAACTATTAATGAAATATTGTTGCTAAATATATATATATATATATATATTTTGGTGTAAAATATTTTTTCTTTAACAATATATTTGGATCATTATCCGGTCACAGACAAATAGGCTTGAATAACAGATTGTTCATTGCCGGTTGATCTATGTATGTGAGCTGTCAGATATTGGACCGTATATAGATTTTTAGTTTTCCAGCCAATTAAAATTTTGTCACCACTGACCACACGCGTGTTTATTAAACAAATGATAAAGGGTGAGTTACTCATTATTTAAATACGGAATTGATGTATTAATACAACCATAATATTGTATTTTAAATTTTATTATGGGGATATAGAGACGATGTTAGAGATTTCGCCTTTTAAAGATAAAGAAATACATTACAAAAATTTCTATTCCTAAAACGATGAAATTTGACACGCAAAAGTTGTTAGAGATTTCACCTCCATATAGAATGTACAATTCTACTCGTAAGGTGACGAAATTTGCCTAACATTTAGGAATTTTTTTCTTTCAAACAAAAAGAAGAGTTGCTGAAGATGTGACCGCCTAGCGAGATCTGCACCAATTTCATTGCCTGCGCTAGTGTGAACGGAAGAACCATCCCTGTTGCATGTTGTGATCATTTACATCCACTTTCTTAAACATTATGAAATGACTAAAAAATAAGGATTTTACATTAATCATGCAAATTAATAAAAATAAATATAAAATTATAAAAAAGTTTGAGTAATATAGTTAAAAGTTATTTTTTATTAAAAGAATTTAATTTATATGTATTATTAGTATAAATTTTTTTTGTATAAATATCCAATTATATATTATTTTATAAATAAAAATATTTAACTTAATTAATTACTATCCTAAAAGTTTTACAAACACAAACATTTAATTAGATAATAATATAAAACTCTTTTATATTGTTAATAAATAAAAATTAAACTCTTATTAAAATTATGAATTAAATTTAATAAATAATTAATTTATAAATCATGCCTAATATGATTATGATGGTTAACATAAGTATTTTATTATTTTAATCATTTAGAATTTTTTTAGATTACCTAATAATTTTATTATAAATTTTCTAGAGATATTTCTAATTATTTTTAAGCTTTTGGATGCTTTTATCTTTAATAGATTCAATGCATTAGTCAACTTTATAACTATTATTTATATTTTATTTTATTACAATATTTTATCATGATTCGTGCTATTTATCATATCTATCAACTAATTGTTAGTTGACAAAAACCTCTCTTGCAATTATTTGAATTAACAGAATTACTCAAATATCTTTTTATAATTTTATATTAATTTTAATTAATTTCCATGATTAATGTGAAATCCTTATTTTTTCAGTCATCACTTGCAAAAGCCAGGTTGAGTCCCTACAAAAGTTGCCATGTATATATCTTCATCAACCCGATAAAGCTTGCAAATATGAATTCAAGCACTCACATGGTATTCCTTCCAGCACTTGTCATTATTTCGTCACTATTAATATATTATTATATAATTTATTGGTTTAGTTTTGTAATAATCTAATCAAAGTCTTAATGGTGTATCAATAAAAGTTTTACATTCATAGTAGATAAATCAAATAATAATTTATTTTTATTTACTTAGCTTGATTGAGACTTTTAAACACTGTTAATAGTAAAATTAAATGAAAAGTGATATCTTAATCTTAATAGGAATGATATTCTTAAAAGTCTATCAGATACCTAAAATCTCCCAAACTTTTAATATGCAATTCATGACATATATCATAACAAATTATACTATACAACAAACTAGAGTTTTTGAATTTATGCCATGCATAAGATAAAAAACTCTTAACAAATATTAAAAAATTATAAATTTTTTTTATTAATATAAAATCTTTATAATAAAAATTTATATATAAAAATAGTATAATTTGATTTGAACCTAACAAAATAATTGATAAATATAAAATTTAATATATGATTTCATTATAACTTTAATAATTTGAAAAATAAAATTTAATATGAAAGATAATAAAAAAATAAAAATAAGAAATGGTAAAATAAATTCTTTATATTTGATATTCTATTAAAAATTTAAATTTTTTGTAAGACACTAAATTGTAATTGTAATAAGTGTAAAAATTATAAATTATATAGTAAATTACTTCCATATCCCTTATGCAATTGTCACGTACTGACACGAGATGGGAGGTTTATTTCGTGCATAGATGTTGGCCTTTGTGCATGCCGCATTTCATCGTGCAAAATGGTGGAAAACTTGCAGACGATGTGACATCCTCTCCTTCCACATTTCGCATTGCAAGAAGTAGATTTTGTTTAAAAAATTAATTTGTACTAAAGCTACTTGCTACAGGCGAAATGCGTTTAAATTTCTCATACTCTCGTATTTATTTAAATTATTTTATATTATCATAATTTTAACACATAATTCTTATGCAAAAAATAAAAAATCGAAGCTTTGTAAAATTGACTATGACCCTTTGATTTATAAAAATATATATTAATTTCTTCTGATATTTATATAATATTATTTTGATATTTTTATAAAATATAATATTAAATATTTTTATAAATATAATACAAATCTTTCTCAAAAGAAAGTTAATTTAGTCAAGATAAATAAAGGTGGTTGTGTTGAATTTTACTAAATTATAGGGGAGATTAATATAATTTATCTAATAATAAATAATCTTCAGCTTTATAGTTGAAGAGTCTATGATTCACACTTAAAAAAAAAGAGTTATATTATTTTTATATTTAATTTTAGAAATATCTATAAACATCCATATACAAAAAATAGGTCCCACAATTTTGTCATTATTATAACCCACACACGAAAAAAGGGTCCCACAATTTTGTGGTTGTTATATCAGACTTTTTTTAACACTTTTAACTCTAAAAATAAAAGATATCTATAAATATCTATCTACCACTTTAAATGGTACAAAAACCATTTTTTAAAAAAAAAAAGGGCTGATACTCTAAATAAAAACTAGTTGAATGAAAAAAATGTAAACTAAAATCGTAAATGAAAACAAAACACTTTCTGAGGCTTTTTCTTTTCCTTTCTCTTTAATCAAAAGCACATTTAACTTCAACACATGAAACAGACAGTTGAAAATGGAATGCAATATTATTATATGAAATAAAAATTTCAATTTGAAGGTATTTAAGGAATAAAAAATGTAGACACAAAAAAAATTACAAAATGAATTTCTTTTATAAAGTATGATTAATTATTAAAAAAATACTTAAATACAATAAATAAAAATCTTTAAGTAGACAAAAAAACTTAAAGAATATTAGTTTGCATTCTATTTATGTTTTTTTTATTCAATGTGTTATGTAACAAATACAGAAATTCAATATTATTTTATTTTATTTCATATTTTTAAGATTATGAGGAAAATAATAGAAAATAAATCATAAATTATCATTATGCTAAAAATACAAATAGTTTAATTTTGATACACTCATCTGCAAGTTCAAAATTATTATTGTTAAGTACTTTTTTTTTGGTCAGGCTGTTAAGTACTTGAACTTACAGTGATCAACCATAACATTTTGTAATGATTCTTTTGTCAAGAAATTGTAAATATTCTTTGCGGTTTGATATGCATAAAAAATAGCTGTTTGCACAAAAAAAAACTACTCTATTTATATATGGGCCTCAGCCCAAAATTGTTCCAGTTTAATATCATGTTAGCATATGTTCGACAAGGTCATAAGGCCCCAAATGATAGCAAAAATAAACCACGGCCCTAAACAAAATCATGCTCTTAATCTCAATTACACAAGACCACACCCACGGTTTGAATGCGAGGATATTACAGTAATTTCGTATCAAAAAAGAGAAGGAAATTTCAAATTTCAGCCACGCTTTGGTTCTAAATATTTTTCCATATAACATAAGGGTGGAGCTATTGAGACTCCATTTTGCTTATTCACACATTCCATTATTAATTTATAACTTAAATTTCCTAAACTACCCTCATTTAGATGAATTAATGTCATTAAAATTAAATTTTAATAAGTACATTATTATTTATTTGTTTGTATTTTTATTTAATATCAATTACTCTTTTATTTATTTTTACAAAGTTTTTCTTCATATTTCATCGTATAACTCTTCCCTCTATTCTATTAATTTATTATTTTTTATATTTACTCAAAATTTTCCAAAAAATAATATGCTAATATTTACTACAAAAGTTATGTAAAAATATAGGCTCTGAATAAACGCTTAACATCAAAATATACCAATAAAAAAATTAATATCCAATAATCAATAAACTCATAATAACAATTCCGTATCATATCATGTCCAAAAAAAAAAGAAAAAAGAAAAAGCAAGTCTATGTCAAAAGTTAACATGTTTTTATTTTATATTAATTTATCCCAATAAGCCTTCATAAAAATTAAGAATAGGTATTCATACTAGTTTGTATGCGTAATTTCTTGTAATTTATTTTCCTCTTAAGTTCAAAAAAATTTACTCACTTTTTTGATTGATTGCAACAATTATGTGCTTGTTTGGATTGCATTTTGGATCCACCAAAAGGCCTTCTACAATAAGGACAATAACTTTGTACAGTAATTGGTAGTGTTCAATTTAATTTTTTACATTTTTCAAAAGGCCTTTTGGAAGAAGTATCTTTGAGGTTACTTTTCATTCTAAAAAAAGACCTTTTGAAAATGAATATTACTATTATTCTTACATCAACAACCAAAAGTAAGTTTACTTTATCCTATCTAAACAAAATTCATTCTCCTAAACTTACTTTTAACATAAATTTCAAATGGTCTTTTAGGAGAAGTATCTTTGAGGTTACTTTTCATTTTAGAAAAAAACCTTTTGAAAATGAATCTTACTATTATTTTTACATCAATAATCAAAAGTAATTTTACTTTATCCTATCCAAACAAAACTCATTCTCCTAAACTTACTTTTGACATATTCAAACTAAACAAAAATCATTCTTTTAAAAGTAATTCTTCTAAAAATCCTTCTTTTAAAATACCTTCTTTCAAAAGATTTTCTCCCAAAAATTAAACTAAACGGATCCTATGCTTTTCAAAAATTTCCCTTTTAAAAAGAATTAAAAATATAAAATAGTATTATTGGTAGTATTGTATATTTTGATTAATGACTGATTGTTAAATTTTATTTAGATATTTTGATGATAAACATTTAAAAACTTATGTTTTTATATAACTATTATTGTAAATATTTACATTTACCTTTTTAGCAAATTTTGAAGAAATATAAAAATATGAATAAATTAAGGACTCTATATGACAAAAAGAAAAGTCTAATGTGATAGAGTAGAGGATTAGTGATACGATGAAATAGAGGGAAGAGTTTTTTAAAAAAATAAATGTGAGAGTAATTAATATTAAATGAGAGTAACTAATTAAAATTATATATTATTAATGGAGATTGTGGATAGACAAAGAAGAGTGTCAATAGCCCTATCCAAAAAATAAAAGTTGGAATATTTGTAATCATTGTCTCATTTCCCTCCAATTTTCGAATTTCTGGGTGATTAGTTATCCCTTTCTCTTGTGCAGGCTCTACTAAACTAGGGTCTCTCTCTCTCTTCCTCTTCGAAATTGTGTTCTCACTCACTCAGGCTACTTTCTCTTACTCTGCTTTGTTAGTTTACCTGTAATTTTGTAGAAAATGAATCAATTATTGTGCTCCTTGTTTTTTTTAATCCTTATTTGCCAATTTGGATAGTCTTTGGTTTCAATTTATGTTTCTCCTCGTGAATAATCGAGGATCACAAACCCCCCCATTGTAATTTCGTTCCTAATTCCTTATCTAATTCGAGTGACTATAATTGTTTGAATTCTTTACTTGGCAGTTCACACGCTAAAATAATATCATTGCACATTGAAAAAAGCAGATCAATGTTTTTGTATAATGTGTGCTTTTGTGTTAAGGTCGCTCATTTGCATAATTTGTTTTATTGGCGAAGTTAGGACTTTTTTAGTTTTGGTACATAGGTTTATACTGTAATTATATCTTCCTACTTAAATAATTCTATGGATTTTTTTTAACAAAAAATAATTATGTGCTGATTACTACATTTTATCAATAATGTGCAGCTATAACCTATAACTATTCTCTTGGTCCAAGATTGTGCATGTTTGGGACGCTCCCAAAAATAGCTTTTTCTAGCAAAAAAGCTGTTTTGGGAAAAATAATCTTGTTTGGTAAATTTTTTAAAAATAAATTATAATTTAAAATTGATAATTTTAAGTTAAAAAATAACTTATAAGTATACGCAAATTTTTGGAGCTTATGATTATAAGCAGGAGCTGATTATTTCATAATTATTATATTTTTATCAAATTAATCCTATTATATAATATAAACAATTATTTTATATTATTTTTAATAATTTTATCATATAAAAGTAACTTTTTTTCATATAATCCAAACAAAACAGATTATCTCAAAACCACTTTTCAATTAAAGTATTCAAATATAAATTGATTATCATATAAATAATTATTGAAATAATTTTAATTTTTCAACTTTCCCAAATACACACTAGATATTCAAATTTCAAATTATAATTGTCATTTTTCATATGCAACTTGTTATGCTACCGTTTTAATAATCTAGTTCCTAAAAATGGATGCTTTTAATTTTGAATGTTGTTCCACTTGTTTCCAGGTTGCAACAGTAATTTAGTATGCATTCTGCTGCACAGACATAACAACATCGCCCATTCTCAATAAATTTATGACCCCCAAACCAGAGTACTAGGCTAATGGTTGTAGAACGAATGATCAAGAGCCTTACAACTCCATCCATTTTCTCTAGAAAGTATGGATCGTTTAGCAAACAAGAGGCAGAGGAGGATGCAAAGAAAATTGAGGATATAGCTTTTGCTACTGCAAACCTGTGCTTTCAGAAGGAGCTAGGTGGTGATGGGAGTTCTGTTGTGCAAATTTATGCCAAAGAATCAAGTAAGCTAATGATGGAAGCTTTGTAAAGAGGCCCGAGAACGAAGTAGGATGCCGAGTTGATATCGGAAAAGGCTAGTGAGACCGGTAAAGTTGAAACTGTTTTCAACGTATCTGGAGGTTGCAGAGCTTTTATTGATGGGGAGGAAGCAGCAGAACTGCTGAAACCATTGAGGGGACCAAACTCTTATACCAAGATATGTTTCAGCAAAAGAAGTTTTGGCTTGGATGCTGCTTGTGTTGCTGAGCCGATCCTATTATCAATTAGGGATTAGTTGAAAGAAGTAGATCTATCAGGTTTCATAAGCTCTTGAAGTGATGACTATATTTTCTAAGAGTGCTGGAAGGTTGTGTTTTAAGGTGTCTGAACCTGTCAAATAATGCCATGGGTGAAAAGGGGGTTAGGGCCTTTGGTTCGCTCCTAAGTTCACGAAAAAGCATGGAGGAACTTATTTGATGAACGATGGTATATCAAAGGAATCAGCAAGAGCAGTTTCAGAATTGATTCCTTCTGCTGAGAAGCTTAGGCTTCTTCATTTCCATAATAACATGACAGGAGATGAAGGGGCAGTTGCTATATCTGAAATAGTGAAACATTCCCCCGCTTTGGTGGATTTTTGGTGTTCATCTACCAGGGTAAGCTCTGATGGTGGAGTTGCCCCATCTGAAGCACACGGGACACAAGATCAGGAGCTAGGCTGTTGTGCAAAAACCTAGATTTAAGTTGCTAAACACATCTGATGAAGGGATTGATGAGGTGAAGGGTATATTTGACCGGTCACCTGAAATGCTGGGTCCTTTGGATGAGAATGATCCTGAAGGAGAAGACATTGATGAGGAGGCTGAAGTAGATTCTGATCATGATGAATTGGAGTCAAAATTGAAGGGCCTTGAAATTAAGGAAGATTCATAGGACTCACGCAAGTAACGTCTGCTTCAGGTCAATTAATATTTTTTACAGGCAAAGCTTGTTTCAGACACAATAGCTAGAGCTATAATATGTTGCATTTCAGATTTTCGTACTCCGTAGTCCACGCAGTTTTATATTTACCAATTATGCTTTTGTATATCTGGCAAGGCAAGAAGCGATATGGGATTAACTTCTGATATTTGTGGGTGAAAAATATTATTTGTGCATCAATCCAAGACATCTTTTAGGGACACCATGAGGTAGGTTGGGGTGAAAAATAGAATGAACAATTTTGGGAAAAAAAAAAAATTCCAAGTATCTTAAAAATAGAACTGTCTTCAAATTAATATCCATCAGAAGTATTCAAATAACAGTCTTCTTTATGGTTTCTGTTGCCTTTCTCAAGCAATTTGTTATCTGTGGTTGCGGGCTGTCCGCTCCCTTTTCCTGCGTGTATTGCTAGCTTGTTGCAATTGATTCCACAAGCAGATTATTTGAACACTTTATGACTGCAATATTTTGCTAAGAGATTGATGTGGTTTTACAATATTTGAACACTTTAATAGTCTTAATTTCCGGGGAAAAAAAAACAAATTAGTAAAAAAACTGCATCACCTTTTGACTGAATAACCATGAAAAAAAAAAGAAAAAAGAATTATGATGACTAACAAAGGAGATGATAAAAGAGTAATAAAAAAATACAATTAATGAACATAAGGATAAAATTGATGTAAAATAAATAGTAATTAACTCTTTGTTGAAATTCTAAAACCAAACTCTTTTTTTTTTTTCCTTTTTTTGAAAAAAATGACTATTATTATAGGACGAAGGAGTAATATTTTAATGCTAAAATATTAGCAATTTTCTTTTTCAAATGAGAATGCTAAATAACTTATCGTTAGAGCTTTTTTAGGGAAAATAGTACGCACACTCGTTAAATTCTTACCATTTTACAAATTAATATCATAAACTTTAAAATATTTCTAATTAATCTCTAAATTTTAACTAATGACTGAATAGATCCTTCTGATACTGATTTGCCAACTCATCAATAGTAATAACTTATGAAAAGTCTGCTCATTATTCTAGACTTTCGTTTAAGTTATTCATAAGGTGTAATATTAGCAGTATTTTTGTTATAATATATATTTTTTGTTTATTTCATTTTTTTTTACTTTAGAAATTTTTATTTATCAACTTAATTATTTAAAAGTTAAATTTAAAAAATAAACTGATCTTAGTACAAGTTTATAATAAAATAGTTGAATAATATATTTTCATATAATATCATAGTTATTGAGTTAACAAATTTAGAAACACCCAACCGATGTTGGAAAGTTTGCTTCTTTATTATTATTATTATTATTATTATTATTGTGAGACTGAGATATTCTTATATATTCGACCCATTTAAATTACTCATAAATCTTGTTTAATTATGAAAGTATAAGAATGCAGTTTTTTCGCAAAAGTTATCTTCTAAGGATTTTATTATCATTATTGTTGTTGTTATTATTATATTATTAAATTAATAATTATTATGTGAAGAGTACTAAAGTAAATTGTAATTAAAGTTAAAAATATTAAAATAATTTTATTTATTTATAAATTTGTAATCACGTTTGTACCAAAAAAAATTATAACCGCATAATTAGTGCAAGCAAAATTATTATTTTATCATACTATCCTAAAATACTTATTAAATATATACACAGATGAGAAATTACCTTTATAATAATACTAGATAATTATAATAATAATAATAATTATTATTATTATTATTATTATTATTATTAGTAATAAATTCCAAACTTAACTGAGAGCTGTAGATCTAATTAACACTAATCAATAATTACAAATTAGTTACTCTAATCAATATTATTATTAGGTGCGGGGCATTGAAATGCAATCACACTTTACCCATCCCAATAACAAGTTTCAGATACATTTTCCGAACGTTACCCAAATGGGCCTCCCCCAATCTATTTAAAATCCCCACCCTCCAAACCCACTTTTCAAAACTAGCCGTTAACCTTTCCTTTCCTTACCTTACTCTTTCTATCTTCCCTCTCTTTCCCCTCCCAACTCAACACACTCACCCTATTGCAGCCACTTCCATACTCCAATTACCAATGGCCACCTCATTGGAGACGCCTTCTCCTCTACACCTCAAACAGGTTTTTTTTTATCTCTTTGTTAAGCTCAGGCCTTGTTATTTGTTATGTTTATTCTGAATTTTGAGTTGTATATGTATAGTAAAATATGATAATGGTTGTGATGACAGGAAGGTACATGTGTGATGGGTTCTTCTCCTATGTTCAGCCCATCATCTGATAAACGTTTCTGGAGCACTCTCCGGAGCAGGATTGACACGCTTCTTGATGATCCTCAGGGAAAATTCTCAAAGGGTGAAGATCTTCATCCTTCTACTCACACTCGTATGGTTAGTGTCTTATTCTGCTTGAAGATTATTTTGATTGGATTCCAATGAGATACATGGAAAACTAATTAATGTGGTTACTGGATTTTTTATTTTTTATTTTTTATTTTTTATTTTTGTGTGTATAGAATGAACGAGCCAATAGGTTGAAGGAAGATTCCATGTTACTGATCAGAGGGTTTGACTCAGTTGCACATACGCTGTCTCAGTTGTCTAACAATCTGGACAATGCCCTACAGGTATCTATCTATCTATCTATTCATGTTCCTCAGATCTAGCATTTTCATAACAATTTAATGTTTAATGTTTGATGGGATACTATGATGCAAAATCCTCCTCAATGAAAATCGCACCTTTAATTTATGTAACAAAACATTGAAATTGATGTTAATTGTTCTTCTAGGTTTTTAATTTTAATACAATTAAATGTTGAAGGACCAGCTCATTAAAGCTTCCAGCTGTTTGTTTTGCACAGGGTGCTAGAGAACTGGCCCATCCTCCCACCTTAACTGATATATTTCACAGCAAATTTGACAAGGCAGAAAACAAAGAAGAGAGTTCAGGAGAGGAAGAGAAAGAGAAAGATGAATCAAAGCAAGGAACAAAAAGGAAATTTGATCACAGTGGTGATGTCTCCGAAGAAAATGCTGTTCATGGGCAAAAGATACAAGATAGGCACATTAAGAGAGCAAAAAATGTTGGTATTTGCTGTTACTAATAACCATTTTTTCCCCTAGTTTTAAGTGAGTTTACCAAATTTCCCAGCTAATTGTTCATTGTTTGCCTGTTGCAGCTTGCACTTTCAATGGCAACCAAAGCAGCTTCAGTTGCAAGAGAGTTGAAGTCTATTAAGTCAGATCTATGTTTTATGCAAGAAAGATGTGGTCTGCTTGAAGAGGAGAATAGGAGACTGCGTGATGGATTTGCAAAAGGAGTGAGGCCAGAAGAAGATGATCTTGTAAGGAATCTATATAATCTTGACATTTATGTTAATTATTAAAATATACATAAAGCAAACTTATATTGTGAAGCTTTGTGCCTACAGGTGAGGCTTCAGCTGGAAGCACTTCTTGCAGAGAAGTCAAGGCTTGCCAATGAAAATGCAAACCTCGTCAGGGAAAATCAGTGCCTTCACCAGCTTGTGGAGTACCACCAACTAGCTTCTCAAGACCTTTCCGAATCATATGAGCATGTTATTCAGGGAATGTGCTTGGACTTTTCATCTCCAATTGCTGAAGAGACAAGGAGTGAGGATGATGGTGATGACGACAAAAGTACAGAACCACAAACACCCAAAGCCGATGATCTCTACAAGTTCTCTACTAAACTTGACGAGTGCTGCCATGAAGAGGAGTAAAACAAAATTTTAAGCAACACTTATAATGATGCTGCAAAAATTCTCGTATTTACACAGAAAATACAAATTTTGGAATCCGGAACCTAGTGTGGACCGGACCACTGTTAATAAGTATTTCTTTATATTTGTTGCAAATATTTCCTGTATTTCCACATAAATAAAAAAAATCATGAATCCAAACCTAGTGACGACCGGGGCTAATTGTTGCCCTTTTTTCACTGTTTTTATGTATACAAGCCATTGCTTTGTAATTTAACTTTTGGGATATGGATCACAGTTAAAACGGTTAGTTATATGTGGTACGCATTTCTTATAACGTCACAATACGCAAAGAATCAACCACGAAGTATGGTATAAAACACAAGAAAAGCCAATTGAGCCACAACTGTCGCCATAATCACCAGCAGCCTCCATCTTTTTGCCGTTAACAGCCAAAAGGGGTATGCACATTTGGGGTAAGATAATTTGTGTTGGGTGCGTATTTTGCTTTAGCAGGTGGAATAGTCTTGTAAGTGGCCTGGTGCTGTTGGGAGTTTTGTGAATTGTTATATGTTGATTACACTCTGCTTTGTTTGTTGAGCCATCCGGCGGTTACTTCACAGAGGTTGGCTTATTGTGCTGTGTTTGGCAATTCTAGTTGCTGAGATGGATTGGTTCATGGGGTCCAGAGGTAGTAACAAGGGTTCATGGACTTGTGTTTAGCTGTGAGAGAGGGGCTATTTATCGTGACTGGAAAGGGAGGCATTCAAAGCTTGCAGCAGTTGGAAGATTTGATAAACGATAAGGTGATAAACTGAATGATTTTTGGAGATCGCATGAGGTGGGACTAAGACGTTAAATACAACTATCAAATTTCAAGTGGGGGAATATTTAGTATGTTAAATATCCATTTTAGGCAACAGAAATTCATGCAATAGAAGCACTTGACAACAAGCACGCTCTAGGTCAAGACACATATAGCAGATTAAGTGCCAAGTGTCTAGTCTATTTCTAGGATTTTAGCATGTACAAGCAAATGTCAAGCAGCATTAGCCCCTCCTCCCCAACCAGCTAGCAATTGCAAGATTCCCTTCAGCTTTCTTGAGCATTTCTCTTTCTTTTAGCTGCAGAAGCCGAGCATGCAGTGCGGATTGCTTGAGCCGATGCATTAACAGCTGCTTCAGTAGCTTTTGCCAGATTTGAAACCATAGAAGCATTAACAGCATCCTTCATTTTATCCAAAACTTCAACCAAAACACGATTCTCTCTCTCATACTACAAATATAGAGCTATCTATGATCAGAGGCACGTCAACTTTACAAAAAGTTCAATCAAATAGGTAAACACAGTTTTAGGAATTTCAAGGTAACTTATAAATGAACTTTTTGATGCCACAAGATCAGATACTACGTCAATAACAGAAGAGGACCAGCAGTAAGAGCTAAGTATTGCAAGAAGCAACAACAAGAACCAACAACAAGCACAATGCCTTTTCCTTTTTCCCCTAGGTGGGGTTGGCAAGAAGCAACCGCAAGAACAATTATTTTTTTGAAAAAATGTTTTATCCATCTCAAGTAAGGTTTCTTGATCCTAAACAAAAGAAACATTAACGCTCTAAAAATACTTTTGTAGGTCTCTGGAAATTGACAAATGCTCATAAAGAAGACAGTTCTTCAAAACACTATATTCTTCATGAAGATGTTATAAAAACGACGGTAACCAATGAAAGGTGTAGAGTTGCGGAGATAAGGAAAAAGAAAAACTTCTACAAGCAAAGATATTATGATAGTGGATAATAATACATTTCGCAGTAATAACACTCAAGATGCAGCAGGACTAAAATAATAATGAAGCAGCAACATTCTGTTGTCGCAAGCAACATCACAACATACCACTTCAATTTTGCCAAGAGCATTTTCCAGCTTTGCAGTTAAAGCTTCAATCTGCATATATATGTGATAACAAGAATAGGAAAATCAGCCCAAAACTGACTGGCCGAAGCTTAAAGGTTGCATTAAAAAAAGTGAAACAGAACCTTCTTCTGTGAGTCAATGTACAAGCCCAGGTAACTAACAGATGGGACTTCATATAAGCCAGGATTTTCATCAACCTGCTACATGTTTAGTATATAAGCTAACGAGACAACACAACAGGTGCAAGAAAAATGTAATATGTAATCTTGAGTTTAGAATTATAAAATACCTTGGATTTGAATAATTCTTTGAACTTTTCCAGAGCTTCTACTCTTTGTACGACATTTTCAACTTTTTCACCCAATCTCTTTACGCACAAATTTTGTGCAGGCTCAGGCTCAGGCTGTAGATCTGGTTCTGGCTCTTGCTCTTGCTCTGGCTCTAGCTCAGACAATACTTGCTCCATTTGAGTAACTGGTTCATCTTTCTCACTTTCACTTCCATCGTCAATGTATTCAATGCCACAATTGGAGTTATAGGTATGAGCAACTGCACTTTTAATGCGCTCTGAACGCCTCACAGATGAACCAAGGGATTTGAGCCTTTTCCTTTTATATGCAGCAGGCTTCTTTAGCAGCACATATTCTTGGTTTACTTGCTCTTGTGCCGGGCTTATTTCATTATGTGTCACCACTACATCCACGGTGGGATTTGGATACTTCAGTGGGGAACCCATGGGGTTTGAATTTTCAAGCTGAGACTCTACTGGTCCTGGCGATGTTATGTTTCCAGTGGAAGGCTGTGGTTCCACCCTCTCCAGAGACGGGTTTTCAGGCTTCCAAAGAACACCCGAAAAAAAAAAAAAAGTCAGTAGTCAGAGTAGAAAGGTTTTAAGACCATGATCATCCAATTGCTCAGTTTATTTGATCATATAACTCCAGTGGTGAAACTGATTCAAAAATAGTATATTATGTATATGCTTAGCTATGCTTCCCACAATAGAATAAGAACAAAAAACTAAAGAAACCTGAACTTATGACATTCTTCCTTGAAAACAGTATTTGTAGAACCGCCTCAATGCCATGAAAGGAAAAGAAAAACGCAAGCTTTCCTCAGAGAATGTACAAAGTCATGTATATAGTTGGGGCAACAAACTTACAATACAAAAAAACACAAAATGCAAGCTCTCATCTTCACTCCTAGTCCCAAAAATTGCTACTTTCTTCGCTCATCCTTTCTAAGTTCAAAAACCCCACGTCAAAAAGGAAAAAAAAAAAAAAAGTTCAAAAACCCTAACCAAACCAAAGCCCTAAGTAAAGATCCATGCAGACAACGCCATAAGGTGAAAAAAAGAAAGAGTTCCTCATAACTACAGAAACAACAACAACAACATTAACAACATGATGAACATAAGATATAGCACATGCACACAGAAGCTACTGAAATACTACACCAAAATAATGATAACAAAATAAAAATAAAATAGGCATTATATTATACATACAGAGAGAAAAGAGTGGTAAATAAATATAACAACAAAAGACAACAGAAAAACATAAACATGAGATTGTTTGTAGGGTACCATGGGAACCTTGTCGATGTTCTTGGAAGCACTGGGTTTTCTACCCATTTTTCCCTTTCAGTGGCTGTAGCACAACGCAAACGACGAGGTGTAAAAACAAACCCAAAAGACCCCAGATTTATGAGGCACACAGGCAGCACAGTAGAGCGTGTATTGGGATTTGGAGGGGCAAAGGGGAAAACCTTTGGGTTTAAAAGCGAAACCAAGCGCATGGCATCGGCGTACGGGGAATAACGTGTAGCCAAGCGACACGTGGGGAGGTGGGGGTGCTGTCTATGTACTGTTGCTAATCACTTCGTAGATGGTAGGAAATGGCTTCTTCCCCCTAAAATTTTTTGAAATTTTTATTAGATGGAAAAAAAAAGAAGACAAATATATATAAAATATCACACATCAATTTGAAAATTAATAAATCATTCCATTCCCTAAGTAACATGGTAATATAATTGCTATTTTGGAGTTATGCTTTGTCAATATTTGATCTTATGAGATTATGTCACCCTACTTATATGTGAGATTAATTCTCGGTTGGGCATTCTTTCTGGAAGTGCTTCATTTTGTTATATATTTAGGAAATACTTGTCAAATTAACGGGTATTTGTTTCAATTTTTTTAAAAAATAAATTTTTATAAGTTTTTTTTTAATTTCTATAAAAAAATTGAAAACAATTTTTTTGAAATTTTGATTATTTTTAAAAAATTATTCAAATATATGAGAAGAATTTTTTAATAAAAAATAATTTATTACCCATAAAAGTACAATCAAATGTATTCTAAAATTATTTTTAAAATCACTTATTTGTATAACTATTTTTTGATCTAATCTATTATATAAAAATTAATTTATATTTAGATATTATAACTGAGAAATAGTTTTAATATAATCAATTTTATATGAATTGTATAAAAAAGTTAATTTTATATTATAAAATTAAGAAAAAAATATAAAATAATTATTTATATTATAGTATTTGATATTTACGTACTGTATATTTTGATTATAATAAAAAAGTAGCTTATGATTATTTCTACAATAATAACTTAAATTATCATATTTAGATTATAATTTTGTCAATCAAAACTATCAAACATATTTACTTTTTCCAAAATAACTTTCTTTTAGAGAAAAATTGTTTCTATTGGTTCCCAAACATGCACTTACTCTTATCATTGCAAATTAAATTTATTGCTTGTGTGATTCACTCTTTAGTAAATAAAAAACTATGTTAATACTTCAAGCAATAGAAATAACTTTACCGTGCATGAGCAATGCGCCATTGCATGCCATTAGTAATCGCTATGCTGAAAATAATTTCTTCATTTATCTATCTTTTGAGTTTTGATTAAAATATTTAAATTTGACTTATGTTAAGTGTAAAATTATAAGAATAGCCAATACTTTATTAATTCGATAAAGTGAGAAGCAAGAAATGAATAAAATAATTAAATCTGCATAAAAAATGGTAAAAGCATAAAAGAAGTACTGATTGGACTTATCTAACGTAATGAGACCACATTCTAAGGCGAAATTAAATATGCAAGCCTCTAATAGTCACTATTGGGAGCCTTGGATAACAATAGTAATTTAAGGAAAACCCATAAAAATCATTTAGAGATAGCAGAACACTAGACTTTAGAACCCCAATTGAATTATTAAATTGAATTTAATTTTGATAAATTATTAATATAAAATTTTTTTTACACAAAAATTTGACTCAATTATTTATTATTTTAAAAATTTTATAAATAAAAATATCTAAATGAATAATAATAATAAAAATTTTTACATTAATAATGCATCAAAATTAATCTCTCTTAAATTATCCTTAAATTGAAAATACAATACATCAAAAAAGAAAAAAATACATCAAATAAATTAACAATAAGTGACCTACAAATTCCTAATTGTACAACAATGAGATGTTACAGTTAGGCCCGATATCCTTTTTTTTTTTTCGGCCTTTTTTTCACGTGCAGTCGGGCCTGATATCAAAATCTAAATCAATTTGGGAAAATTATAGAACTTCAATCTTTCAAATTGTATACATAGTTGCGTCAATTAGAGAGATTTTTTTTTATTTTTAAATTAGATAGGTTCGGTATCGGTCATCCATTAGGGTTATATCAAAGTCCCAAGACTCAGAGAATACTTACAAGAAATTTATGAGATTATCCACTAAAGGGGTTCTTATATTAACAATAAGAATCAAATTTATGTCTTTGTAGAATACGAAACTACTCTTTACTAACTACATTAACTCCGATTTGAGCCCTATAAATAAAAAAAAATTCTTATTGGAAGACCTCTACTCCTTCAAAGACCTCCATCGAGTCAGGTCAAATTAGTGAATTCTTGGGTAATATGGTCTGAATACTAATAGTTCTATCGAGATATTTTATATGCTATTCAATTGAAAAAAAATAAAAATTATTGTTTTGGGTTATTCTTCATTGCATATTATCTCAATTATGTGGTCATTTTCAAGGTAAAAACATACTTTTAGGTTAATTAAATATTTATAAAAATATTTATAGATTCACTAGAGAACTTGGGAATTGAACACAAATTATAGCAACAAATAAGCGAAGAATAGCCAAATTAGTCAATCTCTATTGGCACTAAACTATGTGGATATTGTTTCGACTTTTTTAACATTTTAATGTTGTGACTGAGGTTACACCATAAATGATAAAAAGTAATATACCCCGTAGAATAGAAAATTTGTCTCAAACAAGAGCAACATTGCTCCAATGTTGGGACTTGTGAACCAAAACCAGTTTTTTGTACAAAAATAATGATATTCTAAAACCATTTTTATTATAATATGTTTACATCACTTTCTTTTTTTCAAGCAGTAAAACAAGGGAAATATAATTTTCAATCTATCTCTCTTTCTCTCTCTTTTATTCTTAAATAAGTATCAGTGTGACTATATAAATTAAAGTTACAAAATAAATGTGAAACGATTATTTTTCTCTATGAAACTTGGGTATTAGAAGTGATATGAAGTCTCAACCTCCAACCCGGTTAAGGGTGCGCTTGTTTGGGATTATTTTGGCAAATAATCACTTTTTTATTTAAAAAAATCAGTTTTCGTATGTTTCGATAATTTTTAAAAAATCAACAGAGTCTAAAAAAAATATATTTTTACCTTTTTCGATTGAATATAAAATTTGAGCTTCAAAATGATTTTTTTTTAAAGTTTAAACAAACGCACCCTAAGAGAGGTTGGAACAATAAGTAATTAAAAAATTAGGAAGAATTCTTGATCATTTTCTCATTTAAAAGTGTAAATATTGCTTGAGTAGAAACATAATGTATGCTGGTTTTGAATGCAGTTAAGAAGTTTTAGATGTCACGGCACAAAATCTTAGCCAGTGATTTTCCTGCTCTATATGAAGGGTCGATAACAATAAGATCAAAGGTTGTCTAGATCATCTTTAATGCTATTCAGGTCTCAGGAGCTGTAAAGCCTCCAAATACATGAATGATTGTTCGTAGCATATACATGCTTTTGAGTTTTGTCTATGTGAAATTATTAACAGGTACAATAAGATTTTTTGGTAGCAGCTTTATCTTCATTTTTTATGTTAGTGTTTCAATGCCACTTGAGAAAAATAGTAGTTATTATGAACAATTATTACGAAATCATTATATGAACATAAGTGACCTAATTTATGATAAAGTTCTTGATTTTTTTTTCTTATTTTTAACTTATTATCTTTTCACTAAAATATAACTACCTTACCTACAAAAAAAAGTTCATTCAGATGATAATTAAATGAACTTAACCCTTTTAAAAAAATGAGTTTAAATTTAAAAGCGACAATTTATTTTTTTGATATTTAATACATCTTTATAGATATTGTTGTGAGATTAATTTTTGGGATATTATCATGATTAAAAAATGATATGATCCCCATGTAGAAATGTGACACCTGTAAGGGATATAGATTAGTGGCACTTGTAACCCTTACTCAACTCGTGAATAATAACATTGGAATAAGGATTATGATTCTTAAATTATTGTTTTAAGATGAAATAAGAACCAAGAACTCACAAAATATGAGAGTAAAAAGGAACAAATCTCACAAATATATTGATCATAAAAACTCTATCTAGTCTATAGGCCAATTTGATTATTTAAACATAAAAAAGAGAAAAGATAATAAAAACTAAAAATTCTAAAAGATTTGATCCTAACTAAAAGATATGATGCTAATTAAAAGATATGAATTTAACAAATCCTAATTAAAACCCCAAATAATAAAAATCAAATATCAAAATATCTTGATAAGTAATCTCTAATTAACGAGACAAAATACTAATAATAGTAATATCTTTTAAATCAGTCCAAATAATATAAAAGCATTTCAAATCAACTTATATTTGTAACTTGGATCCTTATAACCCAATTAACTATCCCTTACACTATAGTCCCATCTTCTTAGAGTTCGAACCTTAATTCTCTCCACAAATTACTACTGCATTGACCCCAGCAGCGTATATACCATTTATATACATAACTAATATAAAAAATTAAGTCGTAAATTCTTTAAAAACTTCAAGTAACTTAATCAATAATACACATATTTAAGAGCCCTATAAGGTTGCTGAAGTAAGCAACCATAATTAAGTTGCTAAAATATTTGAGTTATGGAGCTGGCTTCTGTGTTTTGAGCTGCACTATTACAGCAACAGCAACAGCAACAAGAACATCATATAATTCAATTGAAAAATCAACCTACTCTTGCAGAAGCTGCTCCATGCATAATCACTGATCTTGACTATAAAGCTTGGAGTCTCTCTCTCTCTCTCTCTCTCTCTCTATATATATATATATATATAATTGCCAACCCCTTGTTGCTTCTTTGCTCGCCAATCACTTTCAGGCATAGCCTCTCACAAACTATCTCTATGTAGCGGCTAACATCCCTTAACAGCTGTACCTTGTATTCTACCAACTGTCTTCTTGACCTTATATTTTTGGAGTACATACATGACTCGCAATCATTCAAGGATTCCAATTCCCATTTGATATTTAAAATTACACATTTCTCTTGTAACAACTAACTTGATTAAATGTAGGCAAAACTGTTACATCACGTAAGGGCAAGGGCATGCATACACTGTGGTAAGATCAAGTTTGTCTTACAAGGGCTTACAGCTAACCCCTTCACAAGTAAGAGGTTAATGATGTTGTTTTCTTATCATCTTAAAATCTAAGAACTGCAACTGCTGGTTAATATTAGATTAAAGTAAAAAATGATATCTCCACCGCCCATAAAGCAAAAATGGAATCAATGCATCTTCCGTTTTGTTTGTGTGTGTGTGTCCTTAGAAATTAACTATATAGCTGCCATTAATTTCAGTATACAGGCTTGCCTGGTCTATGTCCTAGTCCTGTTCTGGAATTCACTTTATTTCATTGCGTGGAGCGCGCAAAACCAATGGAATCAAAAAGGTTGTAGCACCACTAGCATGGTCAAACTCGAAAAACTCAGCAAGGTAAGACATAGTGCGCCTTGTTAACATTGTAGATTGATTCATAAAAGAGAATCCGTTGCCTTTCTTCCTTAATATAAAGTAATATCAAAATATAGAAATCTATGCTTAATTAAACGATGCATGTATAAACATAGAACGAAAATAGTGAGATCTAGCTAGCTTTAGGGTACGTTCACATTCCTTACTCCAAAGAAACTTTATTCATTTGTTTGCAAAGGTTTCCCTTGATTGGCCAATTTAGAACAATCGCAAAGGAGTGCAAGATGGATTATGCAAGCGCATTATATTGGATGGTTAGGGCACTGACATAACCTTTCAAAGAAAGTGTGCAAGGCGCATATATTCTTGTCCCCGCCTTTATTTCCCTTCTCATATTCGTTTCTCTCCACCCTCGATCGAATTGCCTTTAAGTTTCCCAATTTTAATTTCTTGGTTAGGTGCATAACATAAATATTTATAGAGCAATTAGCTAGGAAGGACTGAGTATGATGTACCAGAAACAGCAAGGAGTGCTAGGCCCCTCTGCTATTGGCTTCACCGGTTTCAGCATTTATACACATAAGCTCCTGTTATTGGAATAAGATTCCTCCATCGAAAGCATTTTATTTGTCTCAAAACTAAGCTTGGTATCCTATAATTGGTGTTTTGCGTCATCCTTGTCTGAAAACTTACATTAGTAGTTTGCAACGTTAAGGGGGACCACACAATCACTCAACTAATTCATATTAATTAAGGTTGGACGCGGAAAAACTGATCCGTAAAACTATGTTTTACGTTTTTTTTTTTTTTTTTCATCATGTGACCGTAAGTGATGTGTGACCATTAGTTAGGAGGTGGCTTCTTATAGGAGAATGGCTGAGTTTGTCACCATGGTGACTAAATCTTAGCCATAAAAAATTGAATGAACGGTTGAAATCAAATAAAAAAGAATAATTCTATAATAATTTAGATTTGTATTTTAATATTTATATTTACATGATTTATCTATTTTACCCTTTATTAAAATCACTCTCTCACTCATCGTCTAGCATCTCCCTTCCTCTCCCCCCTCTGGCCTCCACCACTGTGTCACCAACTATAGGTGGCAATGCGGGCCAGCCCACCCCGGCCCGCCAAAAAAAGGACGAGGTAGTGCAGGCTTAATTAACAATGCGGGCTCAATATTCTAACTCATCCCGTTTAAGGGCGGGTTGACGGGTTGATTCGCCAAAAAAAAAACTTATTTTAATATATTTTATGAGTTAAATTATTTTAAAATTTTTTAAAAATTAAAAAATTATATTGAATGAAAAATCTACTTAAATAAAATAGAATAAAATAATTAAATTACATAATTTATATCCAAATTTAACTCAAATATAAATATAATAAACTAATTAGAATATATAAATAAGTTTATAAATAATAATTAATTATAAATTTATAATATAAAATCTATAGTATAAAGTTTACAAATTAATAAAGTATAATAACAACATAATCTATAATAAAAATCTAAAATTTTTTCTAAAAACTACTCTTGTACCTAAAAAAAAAAAAGAGCCATCCTTGGCCCAGCAGGCCAACTCGCCCAGGCCCCCAAAGCCCGCGGGTTAGGTGGGTTGAAAAGTTTTGGCGGACCAAATATGTCAACCCAACCTATTATTTTTTGAGGATTTGACCCGTTTTGCCATCTCTATCACCAACTAGCCACCACTACTTTCAATTGTGTCATGTGATTTTTTTTTGCGCTATTCAAATATTCCCCTCCCCAAATTTCACCCATTTCCACACCACACCTTGTCTCCAGCCTCCGTTACAATACCGCTACTATCAACCTTTATTGAATATTTCTATCCAGCGGTCTCTAATATATTTGCAGTGCCAGCATTCGACAACTTTGTGACCATATTAGGAAGTGCCTTCTTATCATATAGGCCTGAGAAAACATAAGTGTGATCAGCCATAGGCAAATAGTGTTCACGAGGGAGGGAGCAAAGTTAATGGCACCATGGAATGAGATGGTCTTGCTGGTGGGTTGAGGGCAAGAGAATAGTGGCAGATGGCAGGAGGGAGGAGAGAGAGGAGAAATCAAAGAAAGAAAATAAGGGCAAAACAATCATTTGATATTTTTATTTTAATATATTATAGATCGAAACCATCACAATCCTAAGCTGATGGTCCCCATTTAAGAACTTGCCTTAGTTAGGTATATGATTTTGACACTTAGTTGTTCTTTCATGTATGACTACGATAAATTGGTATTGGTTGCAATATGAGATGTTAAACGGACATTTTCAAGTGTTAAGTGCCACAATTATTTCAATGTGTAGCCACATTAGGAAAATTAATTATAATACATGAAGAATTGAAGATATATATAATGCTACTTATTCACTTTATACATTACCCTAGTAACCAGCTAATAATAACAAACCTATTTAATCAATAACTTAAATATACTTAATTAACGATCAATTTACTTAACACATTACCACAACAACAATCTGTCTTAAATTGGTAGTTAAGTACAGACAAAGTTTTTGTTAAATAGATTTGTTAATTGGCAAACTGAGATGATGTGTGGTCGACACGTATGAGCAAAAGATATTATTTTATATAATATAAAGCACAAATATCAGGATATATTGGCATGATAGTTGGAGTATACTGGGTCAGTACAAATGACCAAACACGAATGGCAACAGACAGATTACTATTTTTCCAACATCATGCGTGAAAAGTTTCTTGCCACTGCCTGAGTGTACTGACTCGTTGTTAACTCTAATTCTCAGCCATGAGATCATAAGGCACGCATCTTTAATGCTATATAGCATAAGCTACTGCGTGGTGTAAGAGCCACTGCTACACACCTTGCTCCTATTGTGTGTGAACCCAGGTCTATGTCTATGTGGGTGCAAGTCGACAACTTTCTTCTACTCGTGATACCCATATGCTTTAGAGTCTTAATTGACCACTGATGATTAATATGTAAATAATTAAGAAGTTCACCTATATAATTAGAGAATTGGGTGAATATAGTAATAAATGATAATACTATAATCCGCTTTCTCAATTATGTAAATGAATTTTTTACTTATTCATATATGAATCCTAGTGGTTGATGGACACACAAATAATTGTGTCTAAATAAAATTTCTCTATACTAGACACAAGAGGTTTTCTGTGTTAAAATATAAAACTATTTATGTGCCTTTATTTAGTAGCTTAAGTTTTTGAGAGAGATGATCTATGATATGATATCATAGCTTCCATAATTAAAAGGTCTAGAGTTCAATTCTTATTTGCCCTTATTCTTCTAAATAAAAATTAAATTTTAGCACAACAACTTAAGGTTTAAGGAGAGATAGTTCATGATATATTAAATCAGCAAATTTTACTCTCTCTAACAGCTTATTATTAATTACTAATTAAAGAGGAAAGAAAACGTGTAGAGTAAATAGACTATACTTTTGATATTTCAGAACCAAAGTTTACAATACTTTGCACGTTTAAATTGTGTGCATGATAAACTCCTCAACTGGACCATAGCAGATTGCCAAACAAATTAAGAGCTTGCTATTTGTGCCAAGCATTTCAAGCCTTTTCCTTCTTCACTTGTGTTCTTATGAAAGCTAATATGGACTAATGTTTAAACTATAATAGAAGAGAACCCAGAAAGTTGAAGGCCATGTGCTTTTGAAGAATATCTCCATTTGATTGAGAGAATCTCCTATATTTTAAAGGACATAATACAAACATTTTCCGTACGGTTTTAGCCACTGTCGAGAGATTTGGCCAATAGAATTTATAGACAGGCCAGGGATAATGGAGGAAAAAGTGATGAAAATGATGCTGTCTTTTTCTCTGACCAGAAACATACAATGGCCATAGAATTTGAAGAGCGTATTGTAGACTTCATGATTGAATGAAAAAGTCAAGAAAAGTTGAGAGACCTCTTAGCTTAGAAGACATCAAGGATTATATTATTCAAACATTTTTTTTATTTTAGTATCCATTCCTTCGGTCCCTCTTGTTTGGTCGGTTGACTATAAATACTACTATATTAACTTTTATTAAATGAAGAGCTCTATTTATCCTCTCAAAATATCAGATGATGCAAGATATAGCACCTATTATGCCTTCACTAAAAGGGTAAAAGATTGTTTATCATGTCAACTTTGACTAAGTTTTTATGTGTATTATAAATGGAGACCAGGATCTACATTTACGCAGATTCAATTCTTCTGTCCCATTTTTCCGTCTCTTTTTCTTCTCTGAATGAAACTGGCCACCTCTAGAATTACAGGTGGTTTGAAAAAAAAAATGAATAATGTCATATAATGTTCCATTTGTCAACTTTTGACTTGAGGGATAGAAAAGAGAATAAGACAGGAAAATTTGATTGATGATTTCAGTCCATTATACACTTCATCGTAGGTTGAGAATCGATTTTTTTAAAGTATTTCTAGTAATAGTTTAATAGCTGATACCCATACCTTCACATTAAAGAAATGATAATAGCACCAAAATTTATTTAGGAAGGAAACATAAAGTCTTATTTGAATAAGAATAATAATAACAATAATAATTGAAGAGTCAAAGATGGATTATAGGTGCTATCCGGATGGTGACACTCCTAGAGTGATTTGTATATATTAATTGTGAGTTGCTTTCTCTCTGATTCCCTTTTTTTCTGTACACCTCTCTTTGATTTTTTTGTGCTATAGATGGTAATGCAAGACTTATGGCCACAATAAGTGGAAGGTAAATAAGGGAAGTTCAGTTGACAAATAGAGGGAAAACTCTGTCAGTCTGTCCAATGGTTCTCTTTCTGTGGCAGAAAATTATTTCAAAATTTCAAAACTAGTTTATGAAGATAAGCCATTAATGTTCTCAGCACTACAATAGACCTCCACCCAACCTCTTTGCAGATTCGGAGATGATTATCTCATGTGCGACATGTACATAACTTGATCATGCACTTTCCTTTTTTTACCATTGATAAGTCATATTAAAATTACAATGGTGATGATATGCATATATTTAGGTCTTATGTAAATTGCACATGAGAGGATTCTCTTCTATTCAACCATTTACCATACTGTTCATGACTTTTTTCCAATGTGTTTTACCATATTTTTTGAATATACTTTCATTGCATACTTCTTCCACTACTCACAATCCGGTGCCTTTGTACACTTGGTCTATATTCATTTAGCCTTTTCCCTCACTTTATTCATCTGTAATTTGATTACCAAGTCCTTGAACTTCTAAATATTTCACTGAAGTAGCTCAGTCTTGTGAAGTCAGTAAATATTATCTTTGACTCAGATATCTTTAGACTGACAATGTTGACGCAGCAATTGAATCTAGTAATACTTCCTTTTTGGTATATTGAAAAATGAAAAGTACTAGGATTTTGAATCTTAAAAATTCTACTAAACATTTTTTCACTCAACTAACCGCCTCAATTAAAGCCCAGTCAGATGCTGCAATCAATGAGCTTTAGCAGATCAGCACTTGCACCAATGTCACAAATTCTTTTGCACTCAAATTACCACGTAAGACCTTGATGTTAAATTGAAGTGTTTCTTGTAAAACTCTCACATCTTTGTCATTGGTCATGACCACAACAACAGACTCAAATATGCTTACTAGTTAAACTATAGTAAAGCAGTAACACAAAATCAAGGGACCCGATTGAAATAATTTCTACGTTGATTGAAGTAACAGTGACTTAAAGTAGAAGTTTACCGCTATGTAATTATGCAATCAAGTCCCATTTGTTTATTGTTTTCTTTATTTATAAGGAGAGGCAGAGCAGATGATTATATTATTATAGTTTAAAAATGTTAATTTTCTTTATCAATAAGGAGAGGGGAGAGTAGATTGTATTATTATAGATAAAAACGTTACTCCTATCAAGATATAAAACTATTTATCTGTCTCTACCCAACAATTTAAACTTTTGAAAGAAATTATTTATAACATGAAATTAGAGTCTCTATGACCAAGAAGTCTAGAATTCGATCCTCATTTACCCCCATTCTTCAAAATAAAAAGTTTAATTTCAGCATAAGGTAGAATAGGTCCATGCATTATCCACGCTTCAAGCTCAAAAGAGGCTCTTACATGAGGGGGCGAGTTAAGATATAAAACTATTTATGTACTTTTACCCAACATTTTAAACTTTTGGGAGATATAATTTATAACAACTCCTACACTTATTTCTTACATTTTCTTTCTACATCTGCCTTTTACAATAAAAGGAAAGAAACAGAAACTCACATTTTCTTCTTCTCTCTCAACCCTCTCTCCATTGAAAATAGGTGTAAAAGGAAATTATAAAAATTCAAGTATGCGAATAACATTGCTTGTTATCACTTACCATCAATTTCTTATTGTTAGGGACCCTCACCCCACTACACAATAAAGTCACAGGGTAGCTTTACCGTTGCTCAACTATATATACTCACGCCCACCCTCTTCACTCCTCACTCATGTACATTCCCCTCTTCTCTGCCTCCACCCTAAGGAACCTAACCCATCTTCAACTTGAGCCAAACCATGCCTTTCGTTTAACACCCTCTCTTTTCACCCAAGTTTGCTCTTCACTCCTAAGTAACTAAATCCACAAACCCGTCACCTCACTTCACTTCACCTAAGCAATTTTTAACTGAACTCCCCTGTTTCTCCCCTGTTCCCACCGTTTCCCCTGCTTTTGACATTTTTGTTTTTCCCTTGTGGATAACGCAAATGTCATCCTTAAGTGTGTGTCAAGGGTTGCGATCTTGTCTTGAACCCCGTGTGATCGAATCACGTGTTCTTAGGCTCAAATTGGCTCCACCGGGGTCCAAAATTTCTCCACCCTCAGAATCTGAGTCCCATCACCACCAAGAGAAACCCCTCACCAACCATGAACTTGAAGAAAAGGACACAATGGGTGGATGGAGTTTCCTTCAAGCTCTTTCACACACTTCTTCTTCTCATTGTAACAAAACTACTGAGGACAAAGTCTATGTCCACCCCACTGTTAAACGATCCTCTTCAATGCTCAGTGAAAAGAGCTTAGAAATGTGCACTGAAAGCCTTGGCAGTGAGACTGGTAGCAATGCTGGTGAAAGCAGAGATGACACTTCTTTGTTCCCCTTTGAAAGTAGCAACAGTCTCATGAGACATGATGATAACACTCTAGGAGCTAATACAAGTGTTGTGGCTAAAAAGGCGAACCGGGCTTGCAGCTTCCCACCACCACTCACTTCAATCACTGATTTTGGTGGGGTTCATGTTAGGCCTCATCGTGAAGATGGCAGGCTCATATTGGAAGCTGTTGCTTCTCCTTCACCCCTTCCTTATTTTCACGCTGAGCGCAGCGATGGGAGGCTCAGGCTTTGCTTGTTTGAGAGTTCTTTTGGCTCTGAGTGTGATGATGAAGTGGGTGATGGTGAAGAAGTTGATGAGGAATGGAGCCATGAAGGAGAAGACGAAGAAGAAGAAGAAGATGATGATGATGATGATGATGAAATGCAGAAGCAAGAAGCACGTGGTGAAGAAGAAACTGGGGTGGAGGAGGAGTTGGGAGAGCGTGTTGAGAATGTGGAGGGTGAGATGGGAGTGACCAAGTTTGGTAGACCAAACAGGTGCAAGGAAAGTGGGAATAGGGACATTTTTGGTGATGGCTACTTTGAGCTTCCCTCTCTTTCTTTGTGTCTCTGAGTATGATTAGTTTTACTACTATTATCTCTCTCTCTCTCTCTCTTGTTTCATTTTACTTTTAGGTTTTCAGCCCTTATGATTGGGAGATTGGTGCTTGGAATTTCTGAATGTCCTAATGGTAGTTATTATAGTTATTAGTTATGTTGGACATCGTCCTTCTATGCTCCCATCTTTGTGGTGCTTGTTTCTGTTTTTTTTTTTTAAATTATTATTATACTTTTTTGTGTTCCTAGAATACCCCGAAGGTATAATTCTTTGAAATCAAAATTAAAAACTTTGATTTGCGCAAACAGACACCAGAAAAAGCAAAGAGAAGGGGAAAAGCTAGTCGTGCGGTATAACTTAACTTACCGACTAAATAGTGGACCCCCAAACCTTAATTGCACTATAGCGATTACCATATTTTGTTATAGCACATGTCTGAATTTGCTTTCTCACAATCGAAATCCAAATTACAGAATGAGCGAAGTAGTCCATTTCTTTCTCATAGGCAATGCTTATGGTAAAACGCTGTTACAACTTGAGCATACATTAAAATCTCACGGGAGTCTATAATAACATTATTTATTACAGGCTAGGCCTATCCCTTAATATTCACTCATATAATTTGTTTACAGTTGGTTTGAATTGGAAATTCTGGAAGCAAATCTTAGTAGTACTCAACAACCATTGGTGTATACTCTCCAAGTCTTAACTTTTGAACCTTATTATTATGTTCCACATCAAATCCAAACTCAAAGTCATTATCTAAGTCACGCGTTTTATGCCGAAAACTTCTGATCATTATTGAGTTAGCGAAACATGCTGAGATGATCTATTCTATTCCCTATAGTCAATGTCAGTTAAAGGCAACATGGGTGGTGGGCTTGGAATCTTGCTCATGGAATTGTTGGGGAGTGTTTTGCAGTGAGGGATCAAAGTGCACGGCTACTTAATCTGGTAATAAATCAAAGAGGCATTTGAAAAAAAGAATTCCTGCACGTACCCTGTCCTCCAATAGCAAACCTAAAACAAGTTGTGGTGTACGGACTCAGTACCAGTGCCTGGTAACTATCAAAAAGGAGAGGGGAGGGACCCCAAAACAGTATAACATGGACTGACTTCATCTCGTAGAATCACCCATGTGCTTGGCCTAGCCACTCCTCTGATTCCATCATGTTATCAACACATTGCAAATTGAAAAAAAAAAATGGCCCTACTGTCTTCCTTTATTAAAGAGTTCTTATGTCACATTTGTATCACCAAAGTATGCTACCCTTAGCCAATAAGGGTTGATACAGTTGATAGCAAATGGTCATGTATCTCATAGGAACGAGAGTTTGATTTTTACTATTGATGTAAGGACCCCTTCAAAAAGAGATTTTGTAAATTTTTTATAAGTACTTTCTGAGCTTTAGGGCTTTGCCCCGATCCTGGTGAAAAAACTGACATCATATTCACCTAAACTTATGTTTGTATTAAAAAAAAAAAAGTTATGCTACCCTCATTGCATTGATGTGACGTTTATTAAGGTTTAAGAGTTAGAGCTGATGAAATTGGATGTGACATTCTTTAACACAGGAAGGCAGTGGCTAATCGTGGAGTCCGGCCATCCATATGTTAACTTAATTTGTTGAAGGGTTTATAGAATGACAGTGAAACGAAACTTTCAACCATCACATGCATCATTTTTGGTCCCTAACATCATGTGCTTCAGGAACCTTAGTTGCAAGCTATATGGGTCCTTTAAGCACATATTCTCTCACCATATCATTTCCCAGTAAGAAAAATCTTCGGGCAATCAGCATGCACGTCCCTTAATTTTAATGTCACATGGAGGTAGTAATGCTAATATCTCCAAAAGATGATTCAAAGGAGAAAGGGATGTTTTTCTTCTTCTTCTTCTTTTTTCCCCCTTTTATTTTTGATTCGATAAAGGGGATAGAATTTAGTATCTATGAAAATACTGCCGACCGTCGTACCAAAAGAAAGGAAATGTAACATGAGTACCCCCATTTGGTACTAGAGAAAAATGGCACAAGAATGATGAATTTGATGTGTTTTTAGGAGGATTCTAACGTACTCCTAAAAACATAGAGATAGAAAGAGAGGAGCAAATTTCAGTAATAGGTGAAATTTTATTTTATTTTATTTAATCTTATTTATAACTAATATATCTATGGCCAAAATTCATAGTGCATGGATTCTCTCCCTATTTTTATGAATGTTTTAGATAAGCCTATGTTTTTATGTTATTGTATATTTAGTTCGTAAATAACGAAAATCATTATGGGGTAAATAAGCGAAAGAGTTCTCGTGTCATTCATATTATTTTTGTACCAAACACTTTCACGCTAAAAAGCATTTTTTATGCAACATTTTAGGATTTAGGGTTTAAAATTACACTAACATTTTACTCAAGCGTTGTTTTTGCTCTTTTTGTTTGATCTTCTCATAGCATTTTGTCAACCATCTCAAATGTTTACGCCTTCAATTATCTGATAATGATTTCATTTCAGCTTTTACAAAATAAGTTTATATTGGTCGGTTCTACAAATTAATTTTATTCGCTAACATTCTTTGTTATGGGTCCATGACTGTTGCGAGTGTTAAGTTTATATTCAGCAGAGCGACCTGCTGCTACAATGTTTTCGGTGGACAGCCATAATTAACTCTGTGAGAATGTTGTGTTTTATTTGAGCATTTTCAAAATGGAGAAAGAGAAAAATAACCTATAAAAAATATATGAATAAAGTATTTGGTGAATGATTTTTTTTTCCCATTCCGAAACGAGGGTTCCGTTCTTCTTGATATGGCTTGACTTTGCCATAACCAAATCAATTTCCTTTTGATTCTTCTGTACATTGTATCAGTTCTGGGATTCGAGAGTTGGTCTATTCACCACACACGAGTTGGTACTTGGGTCAAATGTGCATGATGAGCTTTCACGTGTATATAATATTTAGTATTTTGGATGTTGGTTTTATGTGTCTATGTTTACTACTGATGTTTAATGACTTTGAGCGGTTTTTTTTAATACAATTACTTTAAGTGGTTTGAAATTTGTTTCCGGCTCCTTAGTTTTGAATTTAAATGTTATAAATTAAAAAAAATAGCACAAAAAGAATTTTATTCTTATAATAGATCAACCTAACTTAAGTTAAATAATTAGTTGAATTTAGTGAATTGCTAACACAAGTAAATTACACAAAGAAAAAAAATGTCTATGTTTATCCTGTTTATACAAGGAAATGTATTAAACTTTTACTAAAATTTAGTAATTATTACTTCTTGATTCTTTTTTGTGTATTCCTGTGAATTTAAGAGAAATTATGGATAAGCTTGGTGTAATTATTGCAAGAGGAGTGCTATGTGCTACGAAATTTAATTTTTTGTGCAAAGTTAACACTAAAACGCGTGGCGTACAATTATTAATTTTTTACTCCTGAAATTATCAGAAATTAGGTTAGTGGTAGTGGATGAAAATGAGAACATGTCATTCATTGTTGTATACCATTCTTCTTTTGTACCAAAAGTCATTTTCGTTATTGCGATATTGTAAATAGACAAAATAGATTTTTTTTTCTCTCATCTTATTTGGTTTTTCAATTTGGTTCCTTATATTTTATTTTGTTAATTTGGTCAATTAAGGTACAAACCGTTTACCAATATACTGCCTCTAGTCTAGCTCCATTCTTTTTTTAGATACATTACCGAAAAAAGAGTAATAAAAAATGGTATTTTGATTTTATATCATTTATCATTTTGGTTTATATCATAGAAATAAAAAAGCTAGTTTTTTTTTTTAATTTATATTTGATCATTTCTAAGTAACAAGAATTTCACTTTTCTAATAAATACATTCAAATATATCATTGTTATTCAGAATTTATGGGAACAACGCTAGAGCTCATCCAGATTTTTGTTTTTTAGAACTAATAGAAAATGCTAACTTAGCACAAACAATTTTGACGTTATGCAAACATAGACATAAAAGTATTTGTGACATTTTTTATTAGTTCCAAATGAAAAAGTGATTCCTTATCTTTAATTTTTGTCACTTTTGGTCTCTTTGATGTGTCATTTAATGATTTGATAACATTTAATTGATTAATTGAGTCACTGTTTAATAGATTTTCATATTAGATCAAATTAAATTCTTACATAAATCTTTAAAACTATGGAATCGTATTCTTAATTTAAAGTGATTTATGCACTTTGATTAAAGACTAAAGTGCAGCATAATAATTGTTGATAAAAAAAAAAAAAAACAAAGGTTGAAAATTTTTAAAAATACAAATATTTGCATAAAAGATTATGAATCTGTAATAGTTGTTCCTTTTTTTTTGGGGTAGATTAATAGTTCTTCCTTTGTTTTTTCTTATTAAAATTATAATTTATTTAGTTTTAAATGCATCCATCATTTTAAAAGGTTGGATATCTAGAAGCTTGAAACTTTTTACTCGACATAATAATTAATAAACTTGTAAGAATTTATAATTTTTAATTATTATATCGAATAAAGAGTCTCAATCTTCTACATATAAAAAATACCGGATTTGATATTCCAAATAGCTGATGTTCCTCGAAAGATGGCTAAAATACTACCTAGTAAGTAGCAGTGCCGTGGCTATGACATATTTGATCAGCATGCAAGATACCCTACCTAATTTGACATTGCCATGCACATTTCATTAGGTAAGTTACATCTCTAGGCTCTATCACATAAGAAAGTCAACATATTTATGACCAATTGATTTTGTGTCGGGACAGATTATTCTCATAGAACTACAGTGTTAACTATCTAATTGTAGAGGTACATAAATACCATATTCGAATGTTTATTGTTGTTTTGTCTAGCGTTTGAGGATTTTGCACATCCAGTAGGTAGGTAACATGATCTGACATCTCGTTTGTGTAATTGCGCTGATTCGTTCTGCACAACCACAGTATTAACCCAACTTGCATTGCGTAATATGAACATACAGTCAATCATTGTACATAAGAAATTGTTTAGCCACTTGTGCAAGATTTCTGCATTTCTTTTTAAGGTAAAAGCATTTAAAGTTTGGTTTTTTTTTTTTAGTTCATTGAGATTAGTCTTTTCTAATATGAATAAGAGCATATTTTTCATAGTAAGACAGCTCACGTAGTCCGTATTAGTCCAAATTAACAATCCTACATTTTATAACCCTCCAGCTCTGAGTAGAGAAATTTGGATTAAAAGAGAAGGACAGATGAGAAAATTTTCATTTTGGATAAACACTTCCTTGTTTCAGAGTTTTTAAAATAAAAAATAAAATGAGAAATTAACATTCGGCTTTTTAATCACTCTTTATTGTTTTATAAATATTTATAATTTATAATTCATGATTATCTCAATTTAAAAATAAAATATTACCATTCCATTCCACGTTCCTCCAGACTCCTATAATTAACATTTTCTTTCATCAAAAGACAAAAATATATGCTGCTAAAACTGCAACCCGTAGTCCAAGATCCATGGCAGATAATGGATATCAGCTATTAGGTGGACCATAGATTCGTCCATGTGTGGATGTAAAGCAATAATACCTGAGACAAAGCAGAAATAACATGATGATGACGTGTTAACGGTGTTAAGGAGGACCACTTCAACACACGAACAAACACACATACGCGTCACATCAACTTCGAAAAAAGACAGATTGTCCTAGATTTTGTTAGAATGACACGCGCGTGTTTATTGACTTTGGAAGGAATAAATAAGTTATATTATTTTATTTTAGAGTAAATATTTTATGAGTAGTGATTGGAGAATGTATTTTTTGTGATGCAATACGTGATATATATAGAAAAAGTGAATAAAATGATAAAAATATTCAGATAATAGGTCCTATATAATCATTATTATTTTTATTTAATTTTTTTTTAAATTATCAATGTATTGTTGAAAAATACTGATAAATTTTGTATATATATATATATGAAAAATGCTGATAAATTTTGTATATATATATATATATATGTGTGTGTGTGTGTGTGTGTAATACTTACTAGCATATTGTTGAAAAATGCTGGTAAATTTTTGGATAAAAAAAAAGTTAAACAAAAATACCAATGATTATGTGGGATCCATCATCTAAGTATTTTTGTTGTTTTGTTCACTTTTTTTGTGTGCGGTACATACTGTGCATCAAAAGATACGTCCCCCAAATATTTTTCATATTTTTTTAGTCTTAATATTTTAAAGTTAATATTAATTTAATTTTAAAATAATTTTTATATCAATTTAGTGATAACATTTCGAATTTTGACAATAATTTAGTTTTATAACAAATTTATTAAGATTAAATTGATGTCAAAACTTAAAATATTAAGAATAAATTGATGTTAAAAATTTTTTTAAGACCAAATTAATATTAACTTCAAAGAGCTAGGACCAAATTGATCTAAAATATTTTTTTTTAGAATCCAATTGATATTAATTTTAAAATATTAAGATTAAAAAATTATTTATTCTTTATTTTATTTAATAATTATTATAATTTCTGTAAAAAATTCTAATTATATTTTTCTAATTGTATAAAATTACTCTATCAACTATTATTGCACACATTTATAAATTAAGAGGCCTTCTAATCTCCTTAATTCCAAAAATGCCAAAAGTTGCATCCCCAAGCCACTAAGGTTAGTCTAGTGGTGAGGAGTTTAGATAGTTTGCATGAAATCATAGATTCAAACCACATTGCTACCAATGTACCAAAAAAAAAAGTTGCATCCCCCCACTAACATACATGTGGTCTTCCACTCCCAACACTCTAATTTCATAGCTTCTACCCTGTTCAACTTTATCCTTATGTTCTGAACTACGAATACCAGCTAGTCCTTTTTCACTCTCCTTTATATCAATTCCAATTGTTGGATCCTTGTCATAAGCCTAATCCACATTCCATTTGGTTGTGTAATGTCTTCAGTGTCTTCAATTGCCCTAGAGGTCAGGAATCAATTCGTTTGAGTTCCCAATATATGTAGATCAAATCCATTACACCAAACATCTTTGAGACATATCCTCAAGTAGCTGGCTAGTTGATTGAGCTAAACGCATGGCCAATAGCTTCAGGGTATAGCTGACAGGATCGATTGCATGCAAAGCTATGAAATTATGTATATGGGACCCACTTCGCAAATGTAAGTTATGATGATTAGGGAAAAGAAGACAAGAACCGTACATTCAAAACAAGGACAGGGCCCATGACACAGGGTGCCTGCCAACCAAGGCCACCAGTCTATTCCATGGCGCACGATCATACTTGACCAAGTCATTGGTGGTTGAGCTTTCCGTTCCCAAAGACAAAACTTGCGTTTTCATGGTAATCTTGATGACCATTTTGGGATACAAGTTGATGTTATTGATAACCATTGTCCACTCTTGGCTAAATCCCATGCATGGAGATGGAGGAATAAAGAGACTACTCAACAGATATTTTTATGTGTTATCAGATGAAGAAAAAGATTGTGTTCTATTCTATTTAACGCTTAAAACTTTAGTTTTGTAGGTTATTATTGTTATATATATATATATATATATATATAAGTGTGGAGTATTAGCACTAACTTTTTTTTTTATTAGAGTAACGATAAGAATTTTTCAAAAAAGGAATATATATTTATATCTTAGCCAATTAATTAAGCAATGAATTTGAGATGTTGGAGCTTTGCATGAAGTCATGCACATGCCTAAGCTAGCTCAACTAGCCAGTTGGGAGTGTTTTACTCTGATCTAAAATCGTGGATGGAGATGCAAATGAATATTGGGTAGCAACAAAATGCTAGATTCATCACTTTGTTTGTTTGCTTTCATAGATTTATGTCTATGTTTCGTTATTTTGGGGATCTTGATATTAGATGGATAATTTGACAAAATAGCTCAAATGGCGGTCTCCCCGAGCCCAAATTCTTTATTTATTTATTTATTTTTCTCAATGGATGCAGTCGATGCCATCCAGAGAATCCAAAAGCGTATCCCTTTGAGCCCCCACCTCCATCAAATACTTGGCAAGGATTATCAGAAATATCAACCTCTTTATTTTCGAAAAGACGTTTTCTTTGGGAAAAAGTATTGGATAGACATAGGTTTAATAACTCATATTTAGGTATATTTATAATAAATTCAGTGTAATCTAAAAATAAGTATATTGTAAAAGAAATTGATAAGATCTACTTTTATTGTGAGTGACACTAAATATGAGTTGTTAAATTTATACTCGTGTAAAAGTCTTTCTTTCTTTGTATCCTATTCTTATGCCAGAGTAAATATAAAACCAGTGTAATATAATATGATATTGCTTCATCACCCTTATGCCACTATATCCCACTCGACCAAGTGAATGAGGAAATTAGATTTGTCAAATTGTTATCAATTTAAGGTAAGAGTAAGAACCATACAAGAAACCCCGTCCCGATTGTCTCCCACCATCTATACACAGTGCTTCGACAATTACGGAATTTGCATACGATGACTGAGATAAAATGGTTCTATTGCTCTTTTGCTACGATTCAAATCAAGAGAAATTAATAGATACTCTCATAACAAGAAAAAAAAAATGGTGTATATATTATTTATAACTTAACACATCAATTATTTTATTAAATTTGTAGCAAAAATGAGATATAGAATAATAAATGGTGGTCATGTGCACTACATAAAAATTCCATTCAGAAGGGTTGCAAGTTGAACACAAGCATACAGACAATTGAACAATAAAGTTCACTTGCTCTAGCCAATAGAGTAGCCTCCTCTTAAAGGTGCTTTCTCTGGGGAAGTTTAATTTTGGAACTATAATAAAAATGTGGAGGTAGCCTTAAAATAAGGCACAAACAAAAGTTACTCAAAATAAATTTGTAAAAGCGTAAGAAAAGAAGATATAAAGATTTAATGTGAATTGGCAAATATCCTACGTTTATGGATAAAGGTGATAACTAAATAATTCACTAAGGAAATATAATGAAGATACAAAATATGGTTACATTCCACTCAACTCAATTCTCAAATACACCCAAAATATCTCATAGTATTTTTCTCATTGGTGTATACCCTCAAAACACAAAAGAGAGAAACTCAAAGGTTGAAGTGAAGAGGAGATTGTTTTAATCGATAGGTGATCAAAGAGCTTGAAGCAAAGGCTCTATTTATAGAGCTTCTTGTGCACAATTTGTCAATGCCCCATTTAATGTATTTGGTGTCTCTTAACCATATACTTGCATCATTTTGAAAACTTCTTTCTGTTACACTAAAAGAAGATTTGCAGAACTTAATGGACATTATGTCCAATATGACACGGGCTTGAAAATTCAAAGCTACAAACCATTATTCACAGGAACTCACAGTGAAGTTGTGAGGTGGATAAATAAAAAGCTATATGTGTCATAGTGCTAATAAGATTCTACAGCTTAAAGGCCACTGAGATCCTTTCAACTTTTTTATCCACATTTTTTTCTCTTCTCCTATGCCCCTCTTTCATCAATGATGATGGGCCCAACTCACTTCAAATGATCCACATTGCCATCGCCACTGAGCATTACGTTACAAACTTGTAAAAGTTTTTTTTCGCCTTTATTAGCTACAAACCACTCATAGCCACCAGTCAACCACACACCACGATCCACAAACATGGCCGCTTGAGCGCCATCGTCCCTAGCAAGCTCATTGCTTCCATCACTGAACCAGATCACTCCTAGTCAGCCATCCTTAGCTACTGTTGTCGATGCTAGCCATCATCCCTCTCACCACCACTATTCATCGCCGTGTAAGTTGGCAGAGCTATAAACGAAAATGGGGCACATAAATGTGGATCGGGAGAGGAAGAATTGTACTTATGAAGGAGTTATGGTGGCTGGCTACGGGTCTTGGCAAAGGATGTGGTGGCGATGTTGCTCACGGTTTCTTCATCTTTTTTGGATAACATACACTGACCTCTCATGAGATTCAGTTTAATTACATTTGGCACCCTCTATTTGCAAAATTATTTCCGGAGGCCCCTAAATTTTACAAAAACCTACACTGACCTCCCCTATTATTAATGGTCCACTAACTGAGTTAATGGAAATTACAGCATGTGGTGTGCACATGCTCATTAATGGCAATTTAGTAATATAATTAACATATTTTACTTATAAAATGATAAAAGTGCCCTTTTATGTTATTTTAAGGACAAATTGTCACTACCAAATTCTCACTCTAACAACGCTTATTTTTCAACCACACGGCCATATTCCCCATTTTTGTTCCATAGCAACAAACATTCGTCCATATTTTTTTTCCTTTTTTTGCAACTTTTCCATTCTTCTAAAATTCAAGAAGCAATGTTGACCACCACACACCAATTCAAACGATCAAGCCTCACCAAGTTGGATGCTGCCGGAGCAGTGTGTTTTTTACGAGGCTTATTTGCCGATGATGTCGTCTGTGGCCGTAGGAGGAAAGCCGCTAATTTATGTGATTCTGGCACCGGGAGCATTCTATCACATGCTAGTGGTCCAATGATTGCGACAAGGAGTGGTGTAGTAGCAAGCACAATGGTGGGTGGTAGCATGTGGGTCCATGGCAAAGCTATTGACGGCAATTTGGTGGCTCATGGATCTGGTTTCACGGCAACTTTGCGGTGTTGACGGCATGAAAATGGAGCCATGGTTGATCGTAGAGGCAAAGTTGGCGCACTGTATTTATAGCGACATGATGGTGTGGCTGGGGTAGAGAATGGCAATGTGGTGGTTGATGGTACAACTACAGGTAGGACAAGGTAGCTTTATTTTGGGGTTTTAGTTTTTTGTCCTCCTTTTGGCATTTTGGTTTTCTTTTTGGTTCATGAAAATTTTCTATTGAACGTGGAATTTAGGTTTGAGGATATTCTTTTTCTTAGTGTGGTTGATGATGGGTGAAGACGATTTGTGTAGATATTTGTTTTTTATTCGGGTTTAGGATGTAGATGAAGGGGATTGTGGCTATCAAAGGGATGGAGTTGTAATGGAGAGTACGGATTTAGGAATGAAGCTGTGTGTTTTTATATGTGATTAGTGTTTGTAGTGGTGATTAAATTTGGTTTGCAGAAGGGAGTAGCTTGGTTTCTTTGATTTGAGATGATAAGGTTGGCTATGAAGAGGGCATTTTGAGCTTATCAAATACAACTTAAACAGAGTTCAATTCTATTCATGAGAAGAGTGGTCAGTGTATTATGGATTAAATAGGGAGTGTTGAGTGTAATTATACAAAACCTCAGGGGAGGTCAGTGTAATTCATATTTTTTTTAATTCATGGATGTTGATCTGTTTTCTATAATAGGTTTCAATTTTGGGTTTTGATGTAAAACTAATTATTGACTTTTTAATCATTTCGTGTTTCGTGGCTCTTGCTTGTAATGTTGTTCTAATTTTGGACCATGGCTTGATTTTTATTTGTTTGGGATGAGACTGGCGTTTCATTGTTTCTGTGGGTTGCTTGTATTAACTCTTTATGGGTTTTGATTTGGGATGCTAGTGGGTGAAAATTCATGGCTGATTCATGGGGGTTTTGTTCTTGGGCATATAGTGAAAAATGAAAAGAGAGAAATGCCTCAAACGACGTGTCATGGATGGAGGTTGCGGTGGTGCTCCGATGTCGGCATGGCATGGTGAGCAGCATAAGGTGGGAGGAAGAAGGGGAGGGACGAGGGGAAAATGAAGAAAGAAGAAAGGGGGGAAGAAGGCTATCATTGAAAAAAATAAAAATAAAAATTGAAGGTTGGGATTGAATAACTACCATGGTCATTGAATCAATGAGTCCATTCTAGAATCCTCTAGTTATATACATACTCACAACTTCACTGTGAAGTATCTTTTTTAAACTTCACCAGAGAATGACTCCCTCTTAACATGGACGACAATTTGTTTGATTCGTGGCTTTTTGGAGCTAGATTCACCGAAAGAGTACTCATGAAGGCAAGTGATAAACATTGAATCCCCGAAAAAAATGGGGACCATGCACTTCGGAAAAAGGACATACAAACGCAAAACCCGACAGTAGTGCACAAAAATTAACCTCATTCAAATCGACCAGGTTCCTAGTACAAGCTAGTACCCCAGTGATAAGCTACGTGTCGAAGCCCTGCATGGCTTGTGGAGGTTTTCTTGCCATCTGGTTAGAAAATTACTAAATTATAATTTGGCATTATTGTAGTCGCACTTGTCTTTCTCTAGCACTTGGACAAAATAGGCAAGGGAAAGTCTTCTACTGCCAAGCTTGGCCATCATGTCATATCCATTTTGGTTAAGAATATATGTGATTGAAACCACTACTTGCAACATTTTTGTTAAATAAATGATGGGTATCGAGGCTTTATTCTTCCTCTCTCTATCTAAGTGTGTTGTGATCAAGAACCGATAGCTATCTTGCAAGATTTGGAAATGAATATAAGGACTAAAGAAACTTGTGAAGCAATAGGAAAGACTAGTACATAGTGCGATATTTGTGCCAAGTAGTACAGACTGCCTAGGTAATAGTCACATAGAGGGGCTAAGGACGAGATATTTTTTGTGTTTCGTAGAATTGGCGATGTCTAATCAATCCCAAAAGATAGTTTATTCGAGAGAGTTATCTAACATTTTATAAAAATTATTTTGGCCATATTCTTAAATAATATAGGATTCTAACAATGCTCTTAGAGAAAGAAAAAAAAAGTTAGTGCTTTGTTTTATTTAATATTCAATATTTCAATTTTGTAAGTTATTATTATTTGTTACTTTAACTATATTTTTAATATAATTACTGAAGTACGGAACATTGCATGATTTAGAGCACTTTTTTTTCCCCGAGAAATACAACATTTTTTTAAGGGGATGACTCTTGAACCCAATCAGGAGTCATCTTTCGAGTTCAGAGATGTGAATAATATGATATCTTCTAGTTTAATTAGCTCTTCCTAACCATTTTAGTTCTCCACATGCTAACTTTTCACATCAGCCGGTTGTCCAGATCTTCTCATCTTTCACAAAGTTCTTCCCATTGATCATTAAGGAATTCTCTTTTGGTAATATATTTGTGTTTGCTTGGGTACTAGCTTACAGTGACACCGATCGAATCCTAGATGGAAATGTGATGTTTGCTGATAGGTTATGCCTTGATTAATAACTTGTGGTTTAGTAGTAATTGCTTAATCTAAGAAGTGCCATTAAAGCCATGATCAAAGTTTGATTCTCAGAAAGACATGAATAACTAGCAGGTGTTGGAAAAGGGTTATTAGTTCTAAGCTAACATATTTTCTTGAAAAAATTGGGGAGGGTTAGGTTCAAATTGAATTGTAGGTTTGGTTGCTAAAAAGTTAAAAAGTACAAATTGCAGGAGGTAAATTGCTGGAGGTAAGTATTAGGAGGAGAATTGTTTGGTTGCATGTCAACATCATAATTTATCAAGGCTTGAGTCAAATTAAACTATGACACTTATAGATTAGAGGTGGTGCAATATAAGTTTTTAATTTAATTTGAAAGTTTGACTCACATAATTTATGTCATTAAATTAGTTGACTTGACGAGTTCATTCTATTTTAACAACTCTATTGTCAAAGGATTAAAATAAAATAAAAAAGCTACACCATATATAATTAATAATTATATATACCGTCAAAAAAATAATTACATGCAATTAATATTTGATTTAATAATAATTGCTTAATCTAGCAACTTTAATTGCTTAGGCTTACTTTCATACCCAAATACACTTTCTTTTTATTCATTTTTGAGTGACAAAAAAAAAAAAAAACTCTTTGAGTTAGCTCTTGTCACAATAAATTTGATCTTGTGAGACTTGTACTATAACAGCTGTTCATCTAAGCACGCTTGGCTGGACAAATTCTCTCAGTAAGGTTATACTTACATTTTTATTTTCCAGACTTATATAAAATATGCACATGATTTTATCTATGTTTACAAGAAGAAAACAAGTATCTGTGGGGACTCTGATATTACCTAAATCATTTGACTTAAAATTCAAATGAAGCCATCTCTGTAATTGTACAAGTTTGTAAATACTTGTGTTAATAATCTGAAGTCATGCGAGTTTGTAAATAAAGGCATTTCAAGTACATGATGTGTGTTTCATTTAAAAAAAAAAAGAAGAAACAAGTATATGATGTGTGTGTGTGTGTGTGTGTGTGTGTCTGTTTTTTTGTTTTTTTTCCCTTTCTCTTTTTTTGAAACTCCCCAATTACTTACACAAATCATAATAATAATAATAAAAGTAATAGTAGCACTTTTTAAAAACAAAATCATTTCCATTCTTGTTAGGAGTGCTAACTAGTTTTTAAACATAAACATGGAACGATAATAACTTTAGAAAAAATATCTCCTTCCACATAAAAACTACTTAAATGTTTGGAAGGATAGTATCACGCACAAAACTTAGGTAATATATGTGTTTGTGATGTTATTTTCCAATAAAAAATATATGTATTATTTTTTAACTACCGAATTTTCTGTTTTGTTAAAAATAATATATATTATGTTTTTAATTAAAAAATAACACCATAAATATTTAAAGAATTTTATCCAAATTTTTCCTACCATCATAGATTTGAAAAAAGTTATTATCTTCTTTTTTTCAAAAAAAAAATATTTAACATGTTTTTAACAATTTACTTCCCTCTGAATAGTTAGACAAACTCGGAGTCGTTCCACTTAAATTTCGTATAGACCGTTGCTAGGAGGATTGGCTTCGAGGGAGGTAGACGTGGGTGTACATTTGTTCCACGATTTTGTTCAACACCACTAGACTGAGTGAAAGAAAATTATGAATTCCTTTTGATAAACATGCATCGGTATTTTTCTCTTTTTTTTTAAATGTTACGTTGAGACATATATATATATATATTGCTTTTGCGCCCATGCAGTTATGCAGAACTTCCGAAAGCCCCCTCCGTTGCATCGCTAGGGTACAAACTTGACACGTGATCCATCTTTTGCACACCCCACGCGAAAGAAACAATTCATGGGAAAGAATAAGTACTAGCATAGAAGCATTACATTTTAGGATGGACAGGACGATGGACCAGTGCTGTTAACCTGCATTTTGCCACACATTATGGGACAATAAGCTACACTTGTGCAGTAATAAGCCATATTTTTTCATCATTTAACTACACTAGATCCACTGTAGATCCAAAGTTTTTGGATCCACCCTAAACTTCACCTTTAGTTTTATAAGATGCAAACCCTAAATATTTCCTGACCTGTACGAGTAATTTGCTTTGAAAAGAAATGTTCGTTCAGGTTTTTCTTAAAAATGCAAAACCGTTTATAAGAGCACATTCTTTATAAACCATGTGTAATACTATTACCGGAAAGACAAGATATGTACAATAGACATCAAAATATGAAATGGTACAAAAGAAATTCACATAAAATAAAATTTGACCACTCATATAATGTCTTGAAAAGACATAATAATGTTAGGGGCTTTTAAGTCCTTCCCCAGCAGTCAAAAAAAAAAAAAAGGCATAGTTACAACGTAGATAAATACATTAATTTCCATCAAGTTTGGATACACTTTCTAATTTTTGAACTGACAATAATATATATATGATACTTTGAATTCACAAGACTCCCTTGTATCTTTATTTTACAAGCACATACGCCCATTGCCTATAGCTTTCTGTGTTAGTTTAATAGTTTTGTACACGTGGAAATACACATAAAAAGGAAGTAAGTGTAATTTACAAAACTAAAGGAGAGACCAGTTTAATTTAAATCAAATTTCAAGGACATAAATGTAAATATACTTAAAATGTCCACAATGAAAATGTGTGTATATATATATATATATATATATAGAGAGAGAGAGAGAGAGAGAGAGAGAGAGAGAGAGAGAGATTAGTTTTGATGCTCTATCAATATAAAAAATTTTTATACTACCATATAATTAGATATTTCTATTTATAAAACTTTTAAGATAGTAAGTAATTAAGTTAAATATTTTTGCTAACATGATTATATGTTTGTGTACAATTTTTTTACACCTCCAATATATCAAAATTATATATATATATATATATATATATATATATATATATATATATATATATATATATATATATCGCAATCATATTTAGGAAGCCTTGTAACAATCCGTCCTCGCAACAAAAATAAATGAAACTATTTATTACTATACATCCAATATTATAACTTTAGGTTGCCCATCTTGATTAGTGTGCACAATAATGAGCACGAATTCAACAGTTAATTTAAATAAGCACCACTAGCATAACATTTACTCGATGACTAACCAGAAGAGTTCTTTTTCACTGCATATGCACGCAATGCTGCCACGCCAACAACAGCCATAGCAGTTCCAACTGTAAATTCAAGAGAGAGAGAGCCATTTAAAAATCAACACTTGGGCAACAAGAAAATAGATATTCAGCGAATTTGCAGTGTAAGCTCAAGTTCTGGTGCGTGGTAGCTAGAAGAAACACACCTGATGCAAAAATAAGAGAGTTTTGAAGAAGCCGATGATATTGCTTTCTTTTCCTCCCAATCTCTGTTTCTGGAATGCCTAAATGAGGGTGTTCTGCAGCACTGACAATCTTATGGTACACATTACTTGAATCACCTAATTTCATACTTAAGTGAATAGGTGCCTCTATTCCCAATTCCTGAGTAACCTATATCAAAAATAAACAGATGATGATTATGATCATCCTGACTTATAGGTATGAAATTATGCATAATCCATTGACATATATTCAATGATATGTTAACATTGCATTGAAAATGCAATGATACCTTAACCGAATCTTGTACTGCTCTTGGATACGGAGTTAAATCATCCTTAGCAGCAATAAGGAGGCAAGGAACTCTATAACCAGTTAGTTCTCCTTGTCTTGCAACTTTCTCAAGCAAATCTCTGGATTTCTTCCATGAATGTTCATCTGAGCTGGAAAACATGAAGAAAAGGACAAAAACTATGACAAAATGCCAAAATAAACTAAAAATATGCAACCAAAAATTAAGCTAGATTAGTTCAACTACGGAAAATTTATTCCACATTTCCATGTGAGGGCCCAATGGAACGAAAATGTGGTAGAGCCTCAAAATCTGGTACAACGGTACTAATAAAAGTATATAAGAGCAACCTTATATAGTCGAATGTAATGATGCATAGAGTTTTTTGTTCATCCTTTGAATGTAGCAATATTGCTAACTTTGGCTTTACCATGACTACCTGTGTGCTTCCCAACTGTATATATATGCACATGAACGCACACAGTCGGGAAGCAGTAGCATAGAGGGCACTATTCCAAAGCCAAAGTTAGCAATATGTGTGTGTGCGTACAACATGCAAGGCAGGCATTTAAGGGATATTAAATAGTTCCAGATCTTATGTCAGTGTCAGGCAGTCTGGTGCAAATAGTTTATTTAGGCAGTCATATTATATAACACATGAAATATAAATATGTGTGTATTTGGAGAAGCTGTAAAATTAAAATTATTTCAATAATTACTTATTTGTATAATCACATTTTTATATAATTAATTATATGAGAAACAATTTATGTTTGGATACTTTAAATAAAAAGTAGTTTTAAAATAATCTGTCTTGTTTGGATTGTATAAAAAAATTATTTTTGTACAGTAAAATTACTAAAAAGAGTATGAAATGATTGTTTATATTATATAATACTTAATACATAGAGTCATTTTGGTAAAAACATGACAATTTTGAAATAATTTGCTTCTGTTTATAATCAAAAGCTTAAAAAATCATAAGCTATTTTTCAGCTTAAAAGTATTAGCATTTGAATATAATCTATTTTGGTAATCCACCCAAACAAGATTAATTTTTCAAAAACAGCTTTTTAGAGAGAAAAAAACTATTTTGTATACTTCCCAAACATGCTACATCTCTTCAAACATTATTTTCACACACTACCTATTAGAAAGCTGGCTAGAGAAAGCACTCATGCAAAACACCACTCCTACAGCTTAAATGTAGCAATGCATCACCACATAAAATCACTTTGCACCATACCTGTCATACACAAAAACAGCTACATCGCATGCTGCCAAATAATCCTGATTTGACAAAACTTTCGATACTTCCCCCTCTGGTATCTCCCGCAGTACAAGAGTTTTCCTAATTCCCTATACGGTAGTAAACACTGGAGTAATAAGTACATAGACCACATATCGTTCCTAGTTAACTTCCTTCACAATATCTATGTAATTGAGGCAAAGCATGAGAGGAGACGATCATTTTTCACAATCATTTGAATAATGATCATGTTTTTCGCATCATAATACTCACCCCTATTAATTCAATGGCATTTGCTGCAAACCGTTCAACTGATGTCGGAGTATAATTATTTGAGAATGGCCTATGAAAATGAAAAAGTTAATTGTTGCTTTGAAGAAAAATGAACATAGACAGTTTGAGTGGGTTAAATCTCACTGCTAGATCAAAATATACTTAAAGACATTTGAGTATGGTGATTGGATCAGAAGCACACCTTCCCAATAATGAATCCAACAGCGCAGATTTCCCAGAATTTTTAGAACCAAAAACATAGCATTGGAGCACATTCCTTTCTGTTGCTTGCTTCTTGCGATCAACTGATCTTCTACGAGTAACACGGAGTGCTGCAGCAGGATTACCACTATATCCAATGTAAATCAAATTAGCCAGGCTACATGGTGGATCAAGCAATGTCATAAGGGCCCACTGCACCACACAATCCAAGAGATATATCAATAACTAGCTCATTTTGAAGAATAAAAGACAGAATAAGTTATACACACCTGGCAAAGAAATCCGTTAAGTGATATGTAACCCATGTCATTTCTCTCAGCAGCATCCTTATATGGAGCATCATTCCAAGGACTGCAGTTCAAAACCAAGTACCAAACCTAAGATGGACTACATCAGGCAGAAGAAATAAGAGAACAATATAGGTCATTTCAAGATATATATCACTATCACAATAATAATTAAAAGAAAAAATAAAATCAATCCCGCTATTAGACAGGCTTCACCTGAAAATTTCTAAAATATCAATGCTCCCAAGGTAGCATTCTGTATCTAGGGTTATGCAAAAAGATTGGTTTCTGAGCTCTCATTATGTAGTATAAATAGAATAATAGATTCTTATCAATGACATAGTAGAAGAAAGAACTATTTTAATGCTTCAGAAACAGAGACTTTTAAAAGAAAAAGTGAAAGAATCCTTTAAACACATCATTCTTGCCAAACATAAAAGCTCCCGAAGTTGCTTCACATACTCCAAATTGTTAGTTATGTCTCCAAAATATTGCTTCTTGCACTAATCTGTTCTAATTAGACTTAAACTTCTTGATAAATCAAAATTTTGACTTCTCCCCAATCATATGAAAATCTAGTGCTATAATTTTTTAATAAGAAAAGGTCTACCTCATCCTTTTCTCAAAAAGAGAGAAACACAAATTAGCTAAGAAAGAAATGTAGCATATTTAGAGATAGAACATGACACGCAGCAAGTATGATGCAGATAACGAAACAGAATCAACTACAAAACTTCATTGCAGAATTGCAGAAACCCCACAGCAACATGAATAAGGGACTAACCCTTGGACAAGCTCAAGGGGCAAGTCATTTACGATCTAATGTGAATGCTTTACAGAAAACAAGAGCCTACTAATTCTCAGTGAGCATGAGCAGTTTCTTATACAGGATGTTCTCTTCTCTTTGCAATATATTATTCAGTCTTGAGATCTCCTTTTATGTCTGAAGCAATAATTAAAGCTCTTAAAGGCAGTCATCCAGTTCTTGAGTACTTCACCACAGTTAGAAAAAGTAATTTGTTTATGCAGACTAGATGATGACCCAGTGAGATACTGGTTAAAAAAGGACAATTGAAAGTCAAGTCCACCTTTCTCTTTTTTCATACATAGAAAATTTAGGGGGAGGGGAGGTTGCAAGTTCACCTTGCTGGGGCAGTACAAAATAGCTTATCAACTTCAGCAGGTCGTAGGGCTCGATCCTAGATAGTATCAAGTTTCCAGGAAGCAAATCAGAAAAAGTATATTAGATATGGAATATTACCTTAAAAAAGTGCAACACATAGCTGTAATCATGGAAGTGATAATTTAAAACATTAGTACATACTTTATCTGTGTCCAACAATCGGAAGATACCATTTAGAAACTCTACAGCTTCACCTGTCAGCTCCACACTCTGTCAGATTATGTCAATGGAAGTAAACACTTTGTATCATTTGTAAGTTAAAATAGAAAGTGTCAAATAACTTTACAACTATTCATAATGACTTCATGTACTAAAACAATCAAAAGTATATTGTTTGGTAGAAAGTGCACATTATGCCTCGTGCTTCCTTGAAAGTCATCATTTGACTCGAAAGGCATGCATCAGAAAACCAATAACACCAAATATTTATATCCCTCACTTCAGATCAATAATGAACAACAAGGAATAAAGAATAATATACCAACTATGACAATAAAATAATTGCAATCCATATTGTTATATTTCTGCAAAAGGAATGCCAACATATAAGGAGAGATCTGGACAATAACCATGCAATACATAAGAGTCATTCTATTGAACAAATATAAAATTCTATATTTGAATTATCCAAATCACCAATCCCAAAGGCCCAAGTAGTTGGTAGTTAATATTTGCAAAACCTCAGATACTCTTGATTTTAGGCAATTATCAACCTTGAGACAACCTGCTAGTGGATAGCTAATATTACAATTTAAAACTATAACCCGTAGTTAATATTTTAGTGTTCCTAATTTAAGAATCACATATGTTTTCTGCTCCTGTTAACACCAAATAATGAAGATTGTATGGTTAAATGCTTGTACCACTACTCCAACCTCTTCCATTTAAACCAAACAGAAAGGCAATAGTGGAACCTCCACAATGATAGAACGAGGATACTAAGTATGACCTGATCAGAAGCATTCTTAGATGGAACTGGAAGGAAATCATCGCGTAGTTTTAGATCATTATCATATCCATAGTTTCTTAGAACTGCCCATAATGTCTCTGGACGCCCTTTCCTGAGGAACATACTATGGACATAAATAAATCCTGGAAAAGTAAGACCATGCGAGTTGACTCCTTCAGGTACTTTCTGTTGTACAACAGTTTTGACCCCAGCTATTTCAGATGGCTGCAATGGTGCATCGAAACATCTAACCTGTTCATACAGTTGCAACTTGTGAATAAAGGGGCTACAAACTAAGGAACTAAGTATTCAAAGTGTATGCAGTAAAACTGAAATAAAAATAAAAAATAAAAAAATCCAAGTTTATCAAAAACCTGAAACTCGTTTAGTTCTGCGTCATTGAGGGCATCATCCATGTCGCGATCACAAAGAACAAATATTCTTCTCAATGCCCTAACACATCGATCTGTTAAAGCTTGACTTTCTTGATCAAACAATGGATCTATTGGATGCAGTACCGCCTTTTGAGCAAAATAAAAAACTTCAGGGACCTAAAAGAGTAGAACTAATATTAAATTTCAGGTACTCATATTTGCAAATTCAAAGTCATACATAATTCAAACAATAATATCATCAAGAAGATGTTCAAATATATGTAAAGCAAAACAATTGCTGACTTGCAGAGATGCATGGATTTCTTACTTTACACTTTACTTAATTGTAAGAAGAAATGGGAACACATTTAACTGTTTTTTGGTCTTTGTACTTCTTGTATTCGATGATTAAGTATCATTTTTGCATTCAATAAGCCATATTTTTGTATATTCAAAGTTAGCATAGGGAAATGCATTAGAAACTTGATTTATTGTTAGATATTACTGTCATGAATGGAGTTGAAATAGGATCAACTGATTTTTAAACTAGAAAAAATGATACACTGCTACATTTTCACCTTGTTTTCAATAATACAATATACTACCTAAGTACCTATATACTAAGGCCAAACAATAAGTAAGCATCACCATCACCAACTAAAACTAATGTGGCTAAACAACTATACCTGGTATAGTGTAGCTGCGGAGCATTCAATGCAGGTAACAATTTGATTGAACTGTTGTAGGAGCTGACTCATGAGGCGCTCCAAGCTCACCTGCTGGCTTTCATCACGCAGATCTAGCTTGCAACCAACCACAATTACAGGTACCTTCACCTGAATCATATAAAAAACTACTAATCATTTGTCATCCATACTTCATTCCCTCATAATAAACAAAATGGCAGTCAAATTCACAAGACCACCCACCTCCAACTTCTCCAATTCCCGGAACCAGTAAGAATTCAACCGCGAAAATGTCGCAGGCTCATTGCAAGCATACGTTAAAACCACCACATCCGCCCGCTTCAATTCTTCATTGCGCTTCCCTTGCTTCTCCAAGCTACACAAAAACAACACCACCGATTCATTCATTCATTCAATCATAATTGTGGCACTGATTTCAAGACATTACAGCACGAATCACAATTATAATGATATAATAAATATACATTTTAACTCTGGCGATCAACAATATAAAAATTACACGCGCATTTAAACAAAGTTCAGTCAAGAGAATGCATACACCCGCATTTTAGGAAAAAATTTCATTGAACCATAACTGATTCAGTTAAACGTAGGTCTAAATCTTTAATTAATCAATGGTTTCATAATAGGAAACTACGATTCCTTCGAATTATTGAAAAATTTTAAATGCAATAAATTGTTCCGAAGTTGTTGTGATGAGAGAGAGAGGACCTGGAAGATGTGTCGATGACGGTGAGAGGGACTTTGTCGGGATAGAGATCATCGGGCAAGGTAGTGGGGGCGAGCACCGGCGGCACGGCCTCCGGGAACGACTCCGTCGCTATGGCGGATATAAGGCTCGATTTTCCGGTGCCTCGGTCACCGGCGACGACGACTCGGACTCCGCCACTGCGGCCGCCGAGGCTTGACTGATTCACCATTGATGCTAGATGATGGTGGAAGAATTGGGGGGAACAGTAAGCATCAATGATTGAAGATTCAAATGGCGTTCATAAATAAACATCAATATATATATATATATATATATATATATATATATATATATATATATATATATATATTTTATTTTGTATTGTGCATAATATTTGCGTGGAGAACAAGATGCTGTGAAAAAAATGTGAAATGAAAATTATGAAATGGAAATAGCTATTTTGCTTTGGTCTGGCGTTATATTTGGCTATTTTTCAGTTTAGGACAAGGAAATGACATCCGTTTCTATCCTTTTTTGAAATTATTTTCGTGGTCTATTTCACTGTCTTTATGATCACGTCCAAACTATTTAGCTTCCAGAAAAAATAATTGAGTTAGATAAAGTATTAACTAAAGCTCTTCATTTCCATTTCTTTTCTTTTTGCTTTTTTCCCACATTCAATCTTATTGTCTTAGAAAGAAAAAGTGAACAAATTGCAATAACAATTTATTTATTTTTTTATTTCATGTAATATTTAGGTTTAGGAAAGCATAAACACCCCCCCCCCCTCTCTCTCAATGTCAAAGACTAGGGTACGATCCTCTCAATTGAGCTAAAAATATGAAGATGTCATGTGTTTAATTTAATCCGTCCAAAATCGTTAAATTAAATCAACTGTCATTGAATTTTTACAGCTCAGGCGCTCACAAAAACACTTCCCGCATATCCTCCTCCTTCCTCCCGTTCAAGAAAACCCCCTTTTGCCCGACCGTAATGCTGTCTCGCCACTGCCTCAAAGTGCATCCCGCTTCTACCTACTGCTTTCCCCATCTTTCTTCTTCATCAACATATTCCCGCTCTTCCCTTCTTTTCACCGTGGACAACCAACCCGCCGATACACTTCTAATTCCTCTCCGAACCACACGTACGCCACGATCATCCCACTCCTAATTCTCCTGCAATTCACCCATTAGCAAAGCGCTTCCACAGTGTTGTTCCATGCACCATATGCGTAGTACTTCAAAACTCCAATTGTACACCAACGCCCTCATAAACCCAAGCGAAAGCATTGTAGCACACTAACAGCACCTCCAAATAATGTCAAGTGTCATGAGGAGAGGCCTCCACCACAAACTAAGACAGCCACGTCGTTATTCATCAAAATGCCACCAACGCGAAAAAAAAAAAAAAAAACTTGAACTTCTAAACCACACCATATAAATGGCTGTTTGAATATAATTTTAGCAAAATTAAAATATTTTTTATTGTAATGAGAATGAAAATATATAATAATTAATATATTTTAAAATTTTAAAAAATTTTATGATAAAAAAATTTTTAAATTTTTTTTTATTTTAAAAAAAAATTTTTAAAAATAAATCTTATTATTATTTTTATATTAACAATCAAAAATAATTTTATTTTATTTTATCTAAATAAAATTCATCCTCTTAAACTTACTTTTAACATATTTAAATCAAATAAAAATCTTTCCTTTAAAAGTACCTAAATTCTTCCTATTATATTATGCACCTTTGTCCCCAGAAGCCACAGGGGCAAAAAACCATCCATATGTCGCCAATATCCTTCTTCTATACCAATATATCAGCACCACATGGATACATCCAAAAGTTAAAAAAAAAAAAAAAAATAGCAAAACTTTTTCTCGGACCAAAAAACCATTCCACAGCCATAAAGCACGCTTGCTTGCAACCTTGGCCTTTGCCTTTCTTTCTTATCTCCCTGCCTGTATCCTATCCTTAGAGCTTCCCTTTGCGTTGATTATAGGCCTTTTCTTTGCCCTTTGGGAGAGGTAAGGTATAGAGCTTGAATCCTCCAGTTGACATCTTATTCTCTATTGGGCAAACATATGAGAGTGTCATATTTCTAACTCAATTAAGAGGATCTACTCTGCAAAGGTTATATTTAAAGGCTTTAAGAATAGTGGGGAAACTTATCCCACATTGGGACTATCCTTGCAGAAGCCTATAGCATTGCCTCTAGGTTTTATTTCTTTCAAGTCCCATTTTGTTCTTAGGAGATGTAATTCAGTTGTTGATAAACTAGTTGAGTTAGCTAAAAGTAAGAATATTCAAGTGTGGACCAATGTGACTTCTACTTGTATTAGTGATGTATTTTTTTTATACTTTTTCTTGAATAAATTCATATTTCACATGAAAAAAAAAAAAACGTCCGTCGTACTTGAACAAGAGAACACAACATCGATAACAAATTTTTAAATCGTATTCCACATGTATATATAGTCGTTATGTTATGTTGGCAACTTATCACAATTTCACCACCTTGGCTCATCTTCCTAGTTGGCATGCCGTTGCTGATAGTGATATATTTCCTTCCTATCAATCAGAAAGCATAGAACTTTATGGATGTTGGTTAATTGTGCCAACATTTCTGCATGCCTCACTGTTTTCAGTCTCACTGATTCTCAAGCTGATCTTCAAACTCTCATTCCATGTCACGGTGTTTTAACATGTCTCTTCAGGGAGTATCCAATGAGTGTTTTTTTCTTTTTTTTTTTTGGGAGGCTTACTTTCATTCTAGGGTTAAGAGGCATGTCGTTAGCTAAAGAATTAAAACTCAAATTATTACGACGTGTAAACAAAATGCCGATAAAAAGTGAAGCAGCCCTCGATAGCTCCAGATATAACTTATTTATACGTGAAATCAAGGACTATATATAGTTTAGTGACTATCATGGTTCCTAACTTGATAGAAGAAGGGTCCAGTTTGCATCATAAGATTGAGCCCGCAGATGTTATCATCAATTCATCATTTTCTCAATTGTCCTAAACTTACCTAAAGGATAATCACTTTTGGTCCTTTGTTTGGTGAAAGAAAAGGAAACGTATACCAAAGAAACATATAGAAGCTAAGGGTAGAGAACGGTAGCCATTATGTTGATACACCCCTAACTGTTGCTTCATGCTACGTTTGCTTCTCTTTTCAAAGATGTTGGGAGGATTTGGTACGGTGGTTAAGAATATATATAGTAGTTGCTACGAGCTTCCACATACGTACATAAAGTTTGGAATTTGGATAACATCTGCGAGGTGCGCCAGATTGATTTTGTTCCGTTCAATAAAATATAGAAAATTGCTATGTCTCGTTCCCTCTTTTAAAGTTTTGACATATGATTACTTGCATCTTTTAGACTGATCACCAAACAACAAATAACATTCAAAAACTAATTGTTAAAAAATTGTCCCAATCACGCAATGGGAGGCTTTGACCATAATATACAAGCATTAGGACCATAATATACAAGCATTAGGTTAATTATATGGAGCAAGCAGCAGAGCATTACGTATACATATAACTGCAACCACCTGAGAGGGAGGGGTTTACCGAACCCAACCTACGTCGACGTCCACACCCATGAAGGGTTGGCTCTAGCTAGTTTGCACTTTACAGAAATGTACCTCATGTTATTTGATTACAAAAGCTTGAACACGAAAAATAATTCAACTAGATAAATAAAATTTTACTTTCTAATTGAAAGAAAATTTTCTGTTGAAAATATTTCGCAATTACTTTTTTTCAAATCAGAAATAGTTAGAATTATTGCAAATTAACTTGCCTGCCATCATTTACAGTTTCAGAGTTCATAAAGAGCAAATTGTGATAAGCGGGTGGAAATGTTTTAAATTTGTGATTCAATTCTTCTGTCTCATTTACTTATTTATCTATCTAAATTTTCTTATATATAAAATTATGAGTAGTTTTATAAATGTTAATTTCAGAAGAAACATATGTAGACTGCCAAATTCTAATAAAATTAACTCAAATTAGGTGAGTTCACAAATAAAATTCTTTAAATGCTAATTCTTTTATCTAAAAGACTCAAATTTAAAATTTTGTTTTAAAAAATAAATATTAAGCTATTTAAATAAACTACATAAAAAAATTACTCATCTTGATAAAAATATTCACTTTCAAATTTAAATAAGATAGATGTGAGAAATTTGCTATAATTATTTCCTAATTTAAATTGGTAATGAGGGTTGATTATAGTGGTCAACTAAGTCAACGTCCCAACGATTCCTGCCCAAAAGTCTTGGCAACGGTGCCGCAATTGTACGCGCCTCTAAACGACCCCGTCGTTTAGTGTTCCCAGTAGTAGACAATAGCATGCACAGAGCACGCAATCATAAGGGAGAGTAGGCATTGTTTTTGTCATCTGCTTACGGCTTTTTTTTTTTTTTTTTTTTTTTTGAGAAAAAGAATAGAGAATCTTTTTTTCCTTTTTTTTTTTTTCCCGTAAGCGTTCTTTCAATAAAATTTATATTTTTCTGTTAAATTTGCCCTAGATTAGGTATATATAATATTTAACATGTAATTAAATTAAGATATATAATTTAAATGGCTAGATATTTATTTATTTTTTGATGGACAAATATTGGCATGTATATATTTAAATTCTACAAAAATAAGTTAAGATATAATTATAATTTTGACCAAAGATAAAATTATGTGAATCTAAATCTCAAAAGGTAACTCTTTTAGAGAGATTCTATATTTTGCGTGCCTTCGTAGTCATACAGAAATTAAAATCATAATAATTTAAATTGACTAAACACCTATAAATTATTGGTACATTTTCTTAAAAGGAAGTGATATGATATACATTTAATTATATTGCCCAAAATAGTTTCGGCCACCTAAGAATTTCTTTATTTTTTTAATTCTCCCACTCCATCATTGCGTAATTACATAGTCTAGTTAAGTAGCAGGTCAGAAGTTGGAGCTTATATAGCCTCTTTCCCTCTTCCATTCCAGAAATCAAATAAACTGTCGCCAAAATCGATAACGATAAGTTTTCTCTTTCTTTTCCCTTCGGCTCATGGCTCGTGTTCATGATGATGGTGATGTTGGTTTTGAAGAAGCAAAGCTTTGGCTACCCTCTCATGTTCTGGACGAGGCATGCGGCTCTAAGGTTATACTTGCTGTCTTCTTTTTTTCTTCATAGTTCATTTATCCATCACTTTGGTTCTTCTCTTATTTTTCCCTTGGTGTTCCAAATAATAAACAATTGGGTCTTCATCAAAATCTTAGATTAACTGTTTGATTGAATTTCAATGAATATAATGCATTTGGATTCTCTGATTTTTTTTTTCTCTCTAAATTTATATGGCATATTCTTCAGTAATGTCATGAGTATCAAATTGTTTTAACATGTACAATTTAATTTTCTATATAATAGCAGGTATACTTGAGGAACCGTCCCCAGAAATTTCAGCAGCAGGGCCACCCTAAATCGCATGGAGAACCTCGGTCATATAATAAGGTACTGTTTTATATATTAAAATCCATTCAAATTCAACCATTCTCTCTGTTGCAGCTGCAGAGAGAGACTGCAAAATGCATTGTTTGTGTAAAGTAGGGGAATGTGGGTTTAATTTGAAGGATCTAAGTAGTTAGGCTTAGGCATTATATAATTAGGCTGCAGTATTCATAAAAAGATGTGAGATGACAGATATTCCAAAGTTGAGTTAGGCACTTAAGCCGCGAGTGAAATAGTGATTAAGAAAGTTGAACATTTGTTCTATTTAAATTTAATCAAGCATCATCGCCACAATCTGGGTATGTGTCCAGCTACGATTTGAAGTCTAGCATTATACGCTTTTTAATTTACCCACTTTAGAATAAGGAGATGCATGCAGCTAACTTGATTAGGGGTTAGTGGGAACTGAGCATATGCCTTTTGCAATTTGCATTAAAACTTCCACCCCACACAGTTCTCTTTTGGAAACAAAAAAGGGTCTTTAACGTTGCACGCTATGCAGATATTCCTGGCCTTTTCCCATTTTTAAGCTTAATTCTCCTCTTCCCTTCCGAAAGCAGCTATTCAATATTATATGAAAATATTATTTGTATTAATTTTTAAATTCATTGTAGACATATAACAAAAAAAAAAAAAGACACATAATAATTGTTGAGAAAGAATAAAATGATAGACCTACCATCTTGTATATATATTTTTTATTATATGTCTACAATGAATTTAAAAAATGAGTATAAATAACATTATTTATATTATATTATATATCCTGGTAGTCTATTTTTTTTGGTAATGATTCTCATGAGTTGAGAACAAAAGCCACAAATTAAGCAGATACTAAGGTAAATGGTTGATGGCGTGGCTCGAAATTCAGCTTGCTCTAAACATGACTCAAACAAAAAAGGATGTATATTATCGCGTTGATTGAAATTTGTCTCAATTCTATTGGTCTGACTTTATTTTAAATTTGAAAAGATGCAAACGAATATTAAACAAACCTAAACACAAGTAGATATGATATAACTTTAGTGGCTAATCGGGAAAGTTTTAAAGCATGCAATGTGTAATTAGTTGTGCAATGTGTAATTAGTTGTGTCATGACGCATGACTTGGTCACATGCATGATCAGTCTACTACGACAATGTGTAATTCGATTTGGACTTAATTATTTTCTGAATATTACTTCACTGCTTATTTACCATTTCATGTACCCAGTAGATTCTTCTTTTATTACTGAAATGCATGTCCTCTTCAGCACTCAAAATCTACTTCAATATCATCATCATATCAAAGGCCGAAACATGCCAATGGTGGACCTGGAATGCAAGCTATTTTCTTAGAATCCGGGCAGAGATCATCTGGTACTGGCGTGTTCTTACCCCAAAGAGCAGGCACAGACCCAAGCAAGAAGACAGGTAGCATACCTTGTATTTCCTCGCTCAGTGGAATTGTGTTCATGTTAACAATTGCAGAAACATTTTTATATATAATCATGATGCATTTAATTATTAATCAAATAACTTTACAATAGTGCAATAATTGTGTGGTTTAAAATAATATTCCCACAATACTTCATTGGTGTGTAAATAAGTAGATCATATTATATCCAATATAAATTGGGATTGCTATAATTAATTGGCCCTAAAATCTTAGGACATAGAAATTTTAATGCATACCTACATAAGAGAGTCACTTACGAACTGTAACAAAAGTATATCTAATTAATTAACAAGGACTAAAATAAAAGTCTTGTCAAATAATTTGTATTATTTGGATTTATCTACAAGGAATGCTACATAACAGAAGAATATAATCGAAATTTTTTACAAAAATCATGAGAATGGTTAGATAATATACAGTGATAGTATCACTTATTTATCTAAGAATTAATAACAATAATATGTCATTCTCTGACAATAAAATTTTAACAAAATTTTGATTATTTAGTATTATTCTTTATTTATTTTACATATTTATGTTACAATTGTTTTGCAGCTTGCGCTCCTGTCCTCCTTCCAGCCCGAGTTGTTCAAGCTCTAAATCTTAATGTGCACGGGTTAGGCCTGCAGATTTCACCCCCTCAAGGTCTTGTATCTAAAAATTTAAAACTTCTTGCTTAGAAAATATACCATAAATTCAAACTTATTATATGTGATACAAAAGAGAGGAAACTTCACTAATACCGTGTCCTTTCATCTTATATTGCAGTTCCCAAGTATAACACAAGATGCGGAGAAGTATACAATAATGGCTCAATGAAAAATAAAAATGATCAGAAAGATGTTCTGAAGCAATGTAGTGTTATTTCTCAGAGTGAAAGTTCTTCACCTGAGATATTTCTTCCAAAGGAATGGACGTACTAGCTCCTGATCATTTGAATAATAACATAACGAGACACCAAAAATGGAGCTGATATCGTATGCAAAATACAAAAGACAATTCCATGCATAATAAAAGCCGGGCCGTTAAATTACTTGTCTGCTGCCGTTAGAATCTCTGATCATATATTGTTGTTAACTTAAATAAATAACAATAAGATCGGCTATTGCGAAGGTCTCGTTTCTGTATACTGCATGCTACATTTTCAATGCACTCTTAATATCAGCGAGTTAGATAGTTAATTACCGCGCGTTCTGGTTTGTTAGTTAGTTATTCTGTTCTATCAGCTTTGTACACATAATAACAATAAGTTAATTCTTTTAGGGTGAGTTAGTACGGAGCCAAAAATAGAGCTGAAAATTTTAAGAATTAAATTTTTATACAAATTTGTTTATAAATATAATCCATTAGATTTTCTACAAATTGACCCTTAATACAAGTTCTCACCCTTATATGGTTCAATGGATACTGCGAGCTTCTTTTCTTAATTTTGCAATTAAGAAGAGTCAGTATTTCCCCAGTTAAATAATAGATAGTTAAGCTTGGATGGTTTCTTAATCATATATGTCTGTAAAGACACACATTGTAAAATGCTTGGGATAATTAATAATTATTTTATTTATAAAGTAATTAATGATATAAATAAAAAAAATTGTAATAAAAATATAATTAGCTACTTCAATGTTGTAATAATAAATTAGATCATTTTTCTTTTATCTAAAATTAGATAATCCTTTAAACAATATTTTGAAGCCTATTCTCCATTTATGCAATTACCAATTCTTGGTTTTGAATTTTATCTTGATCCGGCTCATTGGAAGTGGAAGCAAAAGGGGATGGGGATGCTAGAATTAGCTTATTGGACCCACCTCTAATCTCACCAAGAGTTCTTACTAATCTCACCATTAGCTTGCTTATTAGAAGTTTAGTAAGATTTTCGAAGGTTATTCCTTTAGTTTATCTATTGGAAACACTTATCCAAGAGACTAAATCTCTATAGCTAGGGGAACATCTACTCAAATCACCTTACTGGCGTACCAATGGATTTTCAGGTTTATCAATACAACCGTATAACCAAAACTTACCAATAATAGTAAACTAAAGTCTTAATCAATAGTCAAAATTGATAATTAAAAATTATTAAATAAGATAATAATAGGATTATGTAACTACTCTTAACTAATTATCTTTACTTAACTTTCTATAACAAACTTTCTTTACCTAAAAGTTAGGTAAAAAAAAGAACTGTAAAAATATCGCTGCACAAAATGCCGTTCAAAAGAACTATCCTACTAAAAACAATACTCAGAAGGCAACTATTCAAAATATTATTCACAATTCCCTTGATGTAGCATTTGGTTTATTCAAGATTCCCACAATGTAGCAAATGATTATTCAAAATTTGCATAAGTATGTTAGAAAGAATTCAAGATCCCCTTTGGCTATAAAATGAGAGGCAGAAGTTGAAGAGAGATCATCAGCTCTCGACAACACCTTTTGCTTTCCTTAAAAATTTCATAAAGGTTCTCTTGTGTTTGTAACTGTTCAAAGTTTTCAAGTTTTCCAGTTTCAATAAGTTTGATTCCTGTATTGTGTATCATCAATATCTTGTATTTGTAAGTAACTCCATCATTTCCAGTAAAAGTTTAACCAATTACAATACATATCTGCCATTGCTTTTACTACTACTATATATATATATATATGTGCAAACAAAGTATGATTGAAATATTAAAAAAATAAAAATAAAAAAGATATTCAAAAATTATATGTCCAATATGTCCAAAAACTGAACCATGGCGACAAGTTGTATTATCTTTTATTAGCTATAACATGGATTTGAAAAGCTCACGTAATCAACATAGAGGAACATTTACTTATTTGGTTTTTTTTCCTAAGCAGTCTTCTAAAAGTATTAAATAACCTTCGTACTTATAAAATTAAATAAAATTTAGTAGTATAAATAATTTGAATAAATTAAATTTATAAAAATATCCCATAATTTTACAAAAGAAAAACCTCAAATAAATATTAGTTAAAGAAGTAAATTATTGAGGGTGTGTTTGATTTAACTTTTAGGAGAATTACTTTTGAAAAAATTGAGTTGAAAGAATTACTTTTAGAGAAATTATTTTTAAAAGAATTGATTTGTATTTGGTTTGAATATGTCAAAAATAAATTTAAAGGAATGCTTTTTATTTAAATAGGATAACATAAAATTAATTTTTATTTATATAATTACTATAAAGGACATTACATAATTTTAAGATAAACTAATGAGGTTTAAAAAAGTGAGAGTAACAAGGATATCATGGTAAAATAAATTTTAGTTTGAAAAGTGAGAATGAGAAGTAAAATTTTGTCTAATTCTACTCAATGTAATTTTGTTCACCTGAAAATTAAATTTTAGTCATTACTTTTAAAGCCAAACAATACTCATTATGGAATTTTTCATTTTCAGTTGGAAAGAATTAGATTTCAGTGGGTTAAAAGTATAACCAAGCAAGTACCGATTATACTGATTTATCGTTATGTCTTTGCATTGTCATTTTTATCAATATTTTTTACTTTAAAAAAATTAGAAATTTTAAAGTTCTTGGACAGCATTCCATCCATCTATTTTATTTGATATTTTAAGAAAAAAATTTAATTCATAATACTTGTCATTTTCATATATCAATGATGTATGTATTATTGACTTTTTAATTTCATCATTATAATTTATAGTTAATTAAAAATTGTGTGACATTAATAGAATAATATAATTAAATGTTTTAAATTAAATAAAGATAATTTAGTGAAAAATTCATACATGACCCTTGATTTTAGATTTATTAATTCTCATGCATCTTACTAAAATGACAATTAAAATGGATAAAAGGGAGTCACAAATTAAAAAATAAATCATAAAAGCTAAATTTTAATTTAATTAACAATTCATTAATAATTATTTGATAATTCAAAAAGCAAATAATAACTATTATCCGTAAAATCGGGCCTGGGTCGTCTATACCCTACAGGCACAATAATCTTTTAGATATTTTAATTAATAGCTAAAAAACCTAAAGCTGTTGACGAAAAATCATAAAATAATAAAAAAATATTTATTAATTAAGAAAACATATGCTTGCGTGGGAGCGACGTCGCGTGGGAGTGACGACGGTGACTGCCTGTATAATGATCGCATGCGTTAGAAAAATATTTTTCGTATCGTGGGGATAGGCAGGCGTTTTAAATATCTAAAAATTAAAAAAAAAAATTTAAAAAATGAAATAAATAAAATAATTAAAAAAAAATATTAAGATATTAAAATTTTAGATATATACAAATAATATTGTCTTCCCTGCTATTATCGAACGCACTATTTGCGTTGGCTTGAATTTGAGTTGTCGGTGATCTTCTAGTGGCAGTGCCGCATTCTTGTTCTTCTTTCCATTCTCCATTTTTCTTTATCATTCTTTCCGAATTGCTGGGTTCCTTTTTTGTCGTTTTCTCTTTCCAGTTACCTTGAAGGGGTGGACCGTGGAGGTGGCTTTCTTTGAGCAAGCTCACCTGTCACGTGACCGTGTGGCTGCGTCCTCTTACTTGTCTCGTTGATGGGGTTCCTTTTATGATTTCATCTCAGTTCTTGAATATTCAATAAAAGCATGGATTTTGATGAATCCAAATTTACTTGACGAATCCGAATTTACTATGGGGCAATTTTTCTTTTGCTTGCCACAGATGGGTGTTCTTTGTTACGATGACTTTTAACAATTGTCTCGTATTCCGGGAGAGGTTCGTTTTTGACGAGTCAATTGTTGATGTGAATTACAGACCCAATAGGACTGAGTTTTATCTCGATAAGCTTGGCAATGAATTATTTTCTCCAATTCTTTTCTTCGTAATATGACGAACTTTTGAGGTTTTTTTTTTTTTTTAATAGCTTGCTACATATATGGGTTATTTGTTATGGTGACTTAATAATTATAGGTGCATTTGTTTCAATTTTTTAAAAAAATATTATAAAAATTAAACTTTTTATATATGATTAAAAAGATTGAAAATTGATTTTTTTTATAAGTTATTTTTTTAATTTTTTAAGAAAATTAAAAATAGATTTTTTATAAGATTCTAATTATTTTTAAAAAATTATCTAAAATATGAAAATTAATTTTTTTAGTGAAAAAGTGATTTTTTTGTTTAAAAAATTACAACCAAATATACTCTATTTTTTGCTTTTGGAGTCTGATTCTTTTAGTGCGCTTTCTCTTATTCAGAAGGATTCCATAGAGCGCCATCTTTTTGCTTCTGTTATCAAGCGCGTTCGTGAGTTGTTTAGGTGAGATTGGGTGGTACAGATTTCACATATTTTTTAAGAAACTAATAGAGTAGCTGATTTTTTTACTAATATTGGCCACTCAATTCAGCTTAGAGTTTATTTTTATGATTCCGTTCCTAATAGGTTTGCCTCTTTATTGAGTAATGATATTGTAGATGTGTCATTTTCTCATTATGTTCTTTAGTTTGTTTCTTGTATAGTTTGGGTGTTAGCCCCTTTCACCCACCAAAAAAAAAAAAAAGAAGAGGTTCGTTTTTTATGAGTCTAATGTTAATATTAAATTACAAACACTAAACAATTGAGTTTTAACTTGATAGGCTTAGGAATGATTTTTTTTTTTCATAATTAGAATATGACTAAATTTTCAATTCTACCGTGACCTAGTGGTAAAGAGAGCGCATGCGAGACTTAGCTCATAGTGATGCACCTAGATGCTTAGGGAGCATGTTTGACTCCTCCCTTCCCCACCCCCTAAAAAAGAAGATAGGGCTGCCCTCATCCCCTAGATCAAAACAAAAAAAAAGTGGTAAAAAGAGCCTTTGCACAAAGCACATGAGATAGAGGAATCGAGTTTTATTCCTAAAAGCTTGAGGTTCTTGTCCTTCCCTCCCACCCACCAATAGAGTCGGGGCTGCTCTCCTAGCCCTTTGACTAAAATTAAATTGCGGGATGACCTATGTTTATAGACATATTATGGTAAAGAGAGCACATGCGAGACTTAGCTCCATGTGCATAGACCATGTCTCAACAATGATGTACCCGGTGTAACATTCACACTTTCTTAAATAAAGTGTAATGAAAATTTTGAATAATTTCTCTTAGGTAATGTGAGAATTTTTCAGGCAACGTTATACCATGATAATCTTCACACTTAGAACTATAGGATAATGTAACACTGCTGTTGAAAATACAGCATTATCATATACTAAAAATTAGGAAATTACAGAAATATCCCTGTGCAAACTTTTATTATTTGTAGTTTTGCCCCGAAACTTTTAGTAATAAGATATTGACCCTAAAGAATTTTTCCATAATTATCCTTGAACTTTTTAAGAAATGACATTTAGGTTGCTACACCTATAGAATTAGCATAATAGAGTTTTGAACCAAACAGAATCATGTAGCGAAAATGTAGAAACCTAATTCTCAACCGATTGAGTCACGGAGATGTCCATATGTAAAATAACGTGGGATGCCCCTAGACTTGTTTAAAGTTACAAAAGTGTCATTAGTTAAAGAAAACTAGACAAAACATACTAAAGGATTTACGACAAAGCAAAAATGTAACAATTCCGAAGAAAATGGTGCGATTGATTTGCACTATTAACCAATTTATTAGAAAAATAAGAGTAACTAGGGATGAATTATAAATAATAAAGCTAAAGAAAATTTAGGTTATTACGTAAAAAATTATGCAAAATTATTTATTATAACGTCCGAAATTACAATACGTTTAATTTACGTTATTAATCAATTTACTCAACTTTATTAGAGGTGTATAAATAATTTGAGGTGAATTATAGAGAGATTGAGAATATGAGAATTTGAATAAATCATGTAGAAATTATAGAAAGATTTTTAGTAATGTTTCATCAATCTTAAGAAAATCGGTAGACTTTCAGTATTGTATACCACAAGAATCGAATCAGTAGAAATTTATACTGTTAAAACCTAATTTGAATGGCTAGAATTTAGCCACCACCACCCACAAAAGTGATGCCACCATTAGCCACAAAAGGGGGGAGATTTGGCTAAATCTCCACGACTCAAGCCACCAACCACATTTCATGCTTCTATCTTTCAATTATGACTCAAACACTTCAATAATTCCTCAATTCTCCTTCTCATTTTAGTGCATGAGAAGGCTGGGCTCTCTCTCCCTCATTTTGTTTTCCATTTCATCCTTTTCTCCTTACTTCTTCATCCCATACAACCTTCTACACTCAAAGCTTCCATTTTTTCAGCTCAAACCTCAATTTTGAGGTAGGATTCTTACTCTTTGCTTAAATTTAATGATATGTAGCTGATTGGGTCTGAGTTACTACTTCTTGTTCTGATGTTAGCCAACTTTAAGGGCTCATAACTTGAGCTTTGTTTATTCAAAAGAAATTAAATTGTTGGAAATGAAAGCTAGTTCAGTCAGCTTTAAAATGATGTAGGTTTCGTATGGATCCAATAAGATTCCTATTTTTGGTGGATTTTTACTCTTTAACACTCAATTCTGCCCAACAATAAGGCAAACCTAGGTTAAACCTTAATAACTAGAATTATATTTATCAAAACTTAATGGAACGAAAGAGATTAAAAACTAGACACATAATACTTCAATATATCAAAAATTCATATTAAAAAAAAAGTAAAAATTATGGCATAATTTACAAACCATGTAGGATTTGGGATATAAGGTAGGATGAACAACTCTAAGAAATAGCGAGCTCTTAAACTCTAACTTGTAAACTTAGCTAGTTTCTTTGAACAAAACCCCTTTTAAACCATTGAAATGATGATATATGACTGTGATATTTTTGTTATGTGAATTGGCTGTCTATCTATACTGAAGAGCACTATACATGGGGAAACGGACCTGATCGGTCATGCTGCTGAATTTTTGGCAGAAGCTTATGAAGTTATAATAGCTTATGTTATAAAAATTTATGATATAAATATGAAATTCTACATGTAATAATATTTGAAAATAAGCATATTATAATGCATATGAACATTGTATGATGATATGATCATAATTCTTTTTATGAAAAATGGTATATTTGCATGCAAAAGAGGAAAATACATGAATATATAAGATTGAGTCCCTTCACTCAGAGGTAGTTATTTGGGTCTCTTCCTGTGAAAGCAGTTAAAAGATATGATAATGATTTCATATTCCTAAGGAGTGTGACATGGTAATTATACTCTGGAATATGTATGTTAAGTAAAGAAAGAGATAACAAGAACTTGTAAAAAGAACGTATCGAGCTACCATATGAGGCATAGCATTGACTTAACTAACATGAGTATGTGAGGCATGGCAAGACCTAGCTAGCGTGGGCCAAAGTAGTGCTTTATAAGACTTGACCCAGCCCTCAATTAGATTTAAAGGGAATAGACCGGTGTGAGGGTTGAGGAAAGTAAACCCGTCACTCATGTATAGGTACAAACTCGGATCTGAAAAACATGCTATTACCCAGGGGTGAGAAAGATTATTCACTTCCGGGGGACCAAGTACAGAAAAGCCAGATACAAGCAAAGGAAAGATAAGTAAAAGATGCACTTGAGGACATTGATACATAACGCTTAAGTGCAGGCCCATGTAGGCATCTTAGGAACGGCAATACGTAACGTCTAGGTATGCCAAGATAAGAAAACTAAAGAAAAACAAACGCACTTGCATCAAGAAGTCATTTGCATTCATTTATGCATCTTATTCAATTGTTCTTTGCATTATTATGTTAATGTTTCTAATCTTTCTTTGTTTTACAAGTATATGAATAAAATGAACTCTGCTCACATGAGGCATGGTAGAGACCCAACTAGTGTGAACACGTGAAGCATGGCAAGACCTAGTTAGCATGGGCCAGAATGGTATTGTCTAAGACTTAGGTCAGCCCCAGACCATATTTAAGGGAAATAGAACGATGTAGGCGTCAGGAAAAATAAACCTGTCACTTATATATAGGTACGAACTCGAACCTAAAAAATAGGCTATTAACCAGGGGTGAGAGGTCATTCATCTCCGAAGGACCAAGTATAGAAAAGCTAGATGTAAGTAAAGGAAAGATAAGTAAAGGATGCACTTGATGATGGTGATACGTAACGCTCAAGTGCAGGCCCATGTAGGCACCCTAAGGACAACAATACGTAACGTCTATGTGTGCCAAGATAAGAAAGCTAAAGAAGAACAAATACACTCCTATCAAGAAGTCATTTGCATTCATTTATGCATCTTATTCAATTGTTCTTCACATTATCATGTTAATGTTTAGATTCTTTCTCTGTTTTATAAGTGTATGAATAAAATGAACTCTACTTCGGATAATATGTTCTCAAACTATAAAATTGGACCTTTTATGTGGCATGTTCACTTTTTCATAATAAATCGAAGCAGATGGAGATAATAATGATAACACTATGTGTGATCTTTCAAAGAATCCTATTGAGAATTTTTAATTTTTACTATATTTTCGTATTATTTCCAAATAGTTTAACAAATATTGGAGACTGCTAGAGGTTGCTGTCAGAAAAAGTCCGTTTAGGTAACAGTAATAATTCATGAGTATGGTACTGTACTTGGAAGGGTGTTACACTCGGACCCCTAAAAAGCGTGTTCAACTCTTCCCTTCTCCCCCCAAAAAAATAAAGATGGCGTTGCCCCCCACCCTTTGGACCGCACTAAAAGAAAATTGGTTGTTTGTATTCAACTTTTCAGTTGCAAAAGCTATTTGCGACCGATTATGTCTTTCGTATATCCCTTTTGCGACCGATTTAGGATAGCTATATACTATGCCTCATTTGGTCACTTGTTGACTATTTTGCGATTAAAAAAACTATTTTGCCACTGATTTTATCAGTCGCAAAAGTCAAAATTTGCTATCAATTTTTGGGTAGCAAAATTTGAAAATTTGTGACCAGTTTTTCAATCGCAAAAGACATAACTTACGATTGATTTTTCGGTTGTTAATTTTGAGAAAAAATCGGTTGAAAATTTCGAATTGGAATATCCATCTTTCATATTTTTTTCGGTCACAAATTTAGATTCAAATAAATCGATCGCAAAAGTAGGAAAATTCAATATCCTAATCAATCGAATATGAAGTGGCCTGCACCCATTTTTGGTTGCAAAATTGAAAACCAAAAAAAAAGGGAAAATATGAATTTTATATAATCCAAATTTTATACACCTAAAGTCAACAATAGCCCAAAAGACAACATCTAGTAATCTATAAGGTAAGAAGTCCACATTACATATAATTAAGTATCAGTACCTAATGCTAGAACATTACAAAGCATAGAAATCTAGTACAAGCTTAAAACATAAAAATAAAGACACAAGTAACTAGTATGCAATCAAAACTACAGACAAAAAGAAATATAAGTAATAAGTTCATTCAGACTTTTCTCCATCATCACTTGCTCCCTCATCCTTAACTTGGTCTCCAGTAATGGGTTGCAAATCAGTAGGTTGGAAATTCATCTGCTGCATCATCTATTATACCAATTGATTGGTGGCTTGAAGTTGTTTCTCTTTACTCTCCATTCTTGCAAGAAGTGCACTATTCTCTTCTGTTATTTTCTTCAGTAGTTCTACATGCTCTGTTCTTTGTACCCATGCATTTGATTGCAAACCTAAACCACAATAATATGGCCTTCCATAAATTATAGTAGACTCTGAATCAAGGCCATAAATCCTTCCTTTTTTTACTCAAACAATTTCACGCCACACATCTAACTCGGTAAGTAGAGGAGCTCCATTTTAAGAGGCTTTCTGGGTTACCTTATCCATGGCATGTGTGAATTCAACTTGCTAATGAGAAAATTATGTCAATTAACACAAGAGCTTTAATTTAGGGGCACTTATAACATAAAAATAGAAGTTACACTATAATCTAACATAATTTAGAGCCATAACTATATTCTAACATAGTAACTAGATATACACTAAATATGTAAAAAAAGATACTAACTACTTACATCTACATGCCCTGATCTCTTATCCACTCATGTTTGATCCTGATGTCTGTGTGTATAATGAAATAACTTTGATATAGTAGGAGCTCTACCATGCAATCTTGTCTATGGATATAACAACAATAATATAAGTTAAGAATGCACTAACATGTCCTACAAGTAATCTATTAGTAAAAATAGCTTTCAAACAATGTAAATAATTTGAAAACTTGACTAAATTGGCTCTATATTGTGAAGCAGTAATAGAGCCACTAATGTGAAGTGAATCACCAAATCCTTGACAATCATAAGAGCTATTCAATTTTGTTTATCTACTTTTCTTTTTTAATCTTTTATCCTCCCACTGGGCATAGTATGCATCCTATATAGTTTCTACAAGAAAATTTGGTCTATTGATAGAGGAATGGGCTCTTTCAAGCATATTCTTTAGTAATGCAGCTCCTCAACTTTCAAAATTCTTTTTAGCCCAACTATAATCATAAGGATGAACATCAAACTTCCTCTATCATAATCAATAGAAACATTAAATAAAACAATAAATTCTATAGACAAAAAACATCGCACATAATAGCAAAATGGTTCAAACTTACTATAAATTCATTAAATAACATCTCTCTGATTCTAGGTGGTATTTTTTTTTTTTCCAAAATAGCCATGATTCAACATAATGGCTTTTGATAAGGTTAGTGATCCCATGAGCTATGATGTTTGAGGGCAAAAATCTATAAGAATTACAATTCATTAATTAAACCAAATCAAATATATGGAAATAATTACAAAAATTTTATCACATACCTAGCCTCATCAAGATGCAAAGCTTTCTTCCTAATACTTGTTTGGATGTTTGAGAAATCATAAGAGTTGCTTGATCCTGATGTAGGCTCAGCATTGTTTTTGGGGGTAGGTGAGTTTACACTTGTAGCTGATGCTAGTGGAGTGAAATATGGTGTTGGAGAAAAAGTGCTTGCCAAAGAGAATGAGGTAGCTGCAAGAGATGTGGAAGGCATTTGCTTAATTTGAGCAGGAGGCTGGACTATTGAAAGTTTGTTTGGCTGCTTAGAACTCGACCCCTTTCATTTCCTTTAGCTTTATTAGATATCTGTAAAAAAAATACAACATTAGTAAGTATGTATTTGAAGTAAGAAAAAGTTACATGTGAGAAATGGAAGTAATGTAATTATTTTACTTTTTATAACAAGTAAATAAAAAGACTAATCGTCGTCATCACCATCGTTTTTATCATCCTCATCATCATCAAGTAATGTCTTTAATTGAGCATCCTTATCATCATTTTCAAAAGCATTGGCAAAATCAAATTCTTCTTCCTTATTGTCATCTACATTTCCTTCTATGTCATCATCTTCTTCCTCGTCATGATCAAGGACTACATTGACCTCTACTTTATCATATGCACCTTCTTCATCTCTCAATGGTTCAAGGAGGTCATCATTTGCCACAAACCCCACAAAATTTGACATGTCTTGATATGCAAGCTCTAATGTATATCAATTATCGACAGTGCTTCTTGGTTTTGTTTTGATAACAGCGAGCCAATATCTTTTTTCTTTAATTTTTTTTTTTTTTGAATACGAGACATAGTAAACTTGAATGGCACTTGCTACAAGAATGGATGGATCATGTTTAGAATACCATCTTGTATGGTAACCTCCATAATACTGTATTGATTGTGAATTTTCACACCACAATTAAGAACAATATCAAACCATTCATAGTTGAATAATACTATTTGTTTTGATAGTTCTCTAAGGTATTCTAATTGCACTACTTCTTTGATAATCCTATAATAATAATTCTCCTTATTTCCATGGTCATCACCCTTAACACAAACTACACAATTTATAATTTTTTTGTTAATGCTCCATTCTTCTGTAGGGAACTTATAACCATTAACAAAGTAAACAAGCCAACTATTAACCTTCCTCTTGGGATCCCATGCGAAATGATGCAAGTTTTGGTTTAACACCAAATTATTTCCATCATAAATCTAGCAGTGACAACAATCAAGCCATTAAAATGTTTGTAATGACTAATGTGCTTGCATAGAATCACTTTCAAAAGAAAAATGATTTTCGGAAAACTTACATGATTTCTAAACCAAATAAGAAATTCACATGTTATTCTACTATCAATATCGGCATGATTGATTTTGGGATAGCCACCTTCATATATTGTACAAAATATCTAAAATACAGAAAAAAGATTATAAATATGCTAGTCAGTAAGAGCAAACAAAACCCTAATGAAATTTGCTCATATACCCAATTTATGGTTGAACCTACTTGCAATTAAGAAAGACATGTAAGTGTGCTGCAGCGAATTCCCTATCATTCAAATATCGACTCCTGCAAGATCCAACTTCTCGACTAGAAAACTTGAATATTGATAAATTTGGTTTAGTTGTCTTATTTAGCCCCTCATCATTATTCTGACCGACAGTATTTCTCATCACTTGCATGTGAGACTCAAAATATGATGAACAAAAATGTGAGATCTTTTGACATAAATATGCCTCACATATGGATCCCTCAACACATGATTTGTTTTTCATTATTTGTTTCAATCTATTCAAGTACCTATATTAGCATGAGTTAAGTAATTAGTTATTGAAGAAATGAAAGTATTAACATGTAGGCAATATAAAAAATGGATATCAGAAATTTTGTACCTCTCAAATGGATACATCCATGGGTATTAAGTAGGACCTCCAACTCTTGCTTCATATGACAAATAAATGGGTAAATGCTCCACTAAGTTGAAAAACCTAGGTGAAAAAATCCACTTCAATTTACAAGTAGTGATGACAATGTTCTGCTCCATAAATAGCAAATCATCTACATGCAATATTGTTGAGCACAAATCCTTGAAAATTTTGCTCAACTCAACTATTAGCTTCTACACTTGATCTAGAAGTGCTGAAAAAGTAATTGGTAGCAAACACTCCATAAACACATGGCAATCATAATACTTCATCCCAAAGAGCTTCATTTCCCTTATATTCACACATTTATACAAATTGGAAGCATATCCATTGGGCATTTTCAATTCACTAGCCCATTTATAGACCACCCTTTTTTGGTCCATTGACAAGGTGAACTTTGCTTTTGGCTTGAGATACCTTCCATTGGGCGATTGATGCAATTTTAGTTCCTTTCATTGACAATACTTTTGCAAGTCGATTCTTGCTTTAACGTTGTCCTTTGTTTTATCTTGGATGTCCATTACCATATTGAAGGGATTATCAAATACATTCTCCTCAATGTGCATTATGTCAAGATTATGTCTTATCAAATTAGTTTTCCAATACGATAACTCCTAAAATATGTTTTGTTTTGTCCAGTTATGACTAAGACTAAAGTCAGGACATGTACAAAATCTCACCTCAGTAATTTTTAGAAGGTTAGAAACTTCTTTCTACACATCATCCGTAGACAATCTAATTGGGGGTTGAGATTTTCTTAACTCGATTTTTTAAAAATGCATCCTTATTCCTTCGATATGAATGATGCAAAGGTAAGAATTGACGGTGTGAGCCAAACCACGAACATTTACCACCATATTTCAAATTGAAAGCCTTCAATTGGCTTATACAATATGGACATGCCAACCTCCCTACCGTGCTCCAACTAGACAACATTGCGTATGCAAGAAAGTCATTAATAATCCACATTAATGCAGCTTTCATAAAAAATTTTGATTTTTTGAAATGTCATATATAAGGAAACCTTCATTCCATAATAACTTCAACTCATCCACCAAAGGTTACAAATACATATCTATTTTGCCTTTTGGATTACATGGACTAGGAATTATCAAAGTCAAAAACATATAAGAAGTGGGCATGCATAGTTTAGGTGAAAGATTGTAAGGAGTGATAATAACTGGCCAGCAAGAATAAGGTGATATAGATGGCTATATGGTGTGAAACCATTAGCACATAAGCCTAATCTAACATTTCGTGGTTCAGCAGTAAAATCTGGATAAGTATAGTCAAAGTGTTTCCAAGCTTTTCCATCTGATGGTTGGTACAATACTCCATATTCTTGCTTATTTTCATCGTGCCATCTCATATACGGAGCAAACCTTAACGAGGTATACAATCTTTTGAGTCTAGAAATAAGGGGTAAGGAGTGCATTCTCTTCACAAATACCTCTTTGTATTTCCCTTTACCAACTTTCTTTAAACTATACCATGTTGCACCATAAAATGTACATTATTTTAAAGCCTTGCACTTTTCAAAGTAAAATAACATGCAACCATTCACACAATAATAAATCTTTTTGGCTATAAGACCAAGTTTATAAACTATTTTCTTCGCCCTATAATAATCTTCAAGGACAAGATTATCTGAAGAAAGTGTTTCTTTCATTAGTTCCACTGTTTGATTGAAAGACTGTTGAGGAATGTTTCCTTCTGACTTAATCATCAATAATCTAATAGCAACAGACAATTCAGTATGGTCAACATATCTCGACCATAACGACTTTTGTGTTGTATTCAACAAATGATAAAAGTTTTTTGTATTTGGATTTAGAGGCTACTCTACCTCTTGGTTATAATGTATACCAAAGTTTGGACCAACAACATCATACACTATTGCCTCAAACCTATTTAAGTGTTCACTATTTCTACTTTCCGCCATAGTAAATGTACTAGTTTGATTGCTAAATACTATTCACAAAGTGGGATCATTTTCTCCATAACATGTCCAATACCAATAATCAGTAACAAACTCTTTTTTTGTAAAGATGAACTCTAACTTCATAGGGGATTGGCTTTTTGATTTGGCAATTTAGAGATTTAAAGTCTTAACTCAAAATTGGTCAACCATCTAAGCCTCATAAAACAAAGAAAATTTAATTTATAATAATCTTGCACATACTACTAACTATATATGCTCAAAAATCGTACAACAAGATAGTTTTAATTATTTAAAAAAAAAATTGGTCACAAAATAATTAAGTATTTTGCATAAATAAACATAATCTATATCATTAAATATTAAAAAGTAATTAAAATTTTTATTTATGTATCATAAAAAAATTTATCCTCAATCTCTAAATTTATTTGGTTGTATAGAATATCTTAATTTTAATTTTATTTATTATTTATCTTTCTTAATAAAATGTAACTATATTTTTAATATAACAAACATTAAGTTAATAATAATTCTTGAACCTAAAGAAAAAATCGGTCGCAAATCTTTGTTGCAAATCTTTGCGACTGATTTACTATAGCATAATATTTCTTAAATGTTGTAAAATTGGTCGCAAATTCAAAATTTGTGATTGATTTTGTCTTTACATATAATTCTTTTACATTGAAAAATCAATCGCAAATTCTAAGATTTGTGACTGATTTTACGTTTACATATATTTTCTTGATATTGAAAAATCGATTGCAAATTTCAAAATTTGTGACCGATTTTATCTTTACACATATTTCCTTTGCATTGAAAAATCAATCGTAAATTCCGACATTTGTGATCGATTTTGTAAAGCATAATATTTCCTGAGAATTGAAATCAGTTGAAAAATTGATTGTAAATTCCAAGATTTGTGACTGATTTGTCTTCAAACATATTTCATTTTCATTGAAAAATTAGTTGCAAAATCGGTCTCAAATCTTGCAATTTGCAACCAATTTTTTTTTTCCAATTAAATTGCGTTGACCTCTTAAAATTGGTCGCAAAATCAAAATTTGCGATTGATTTTGTATCTCAAAATTTTTTCCTTATTGGTCATAAATTTTAAATTTGTGAGTCCCATATTACTCGAATTAGTTGCAAAATCGATCGCATTTTTTTTTTTGTGACCGAACAAAATTAGTCGCTATTTCAATAGTTTTTAGTAGTGATCAAAACTAAAAAGTTGTAAAGAAAGCCTTTGCACAAAGCACCCAAGACAAAGGAATGGAGTTCAATTCCTAAGAGCTCAAGGCTCCCATCCCTCCCCCCACCAATAGAGATGGGGCTATCCCCACCCCCTTGACTAAAAAAAAATTGTGGGGACATGAACAAAATTTTGAAATGATCATATTATCATAGTAAATATTGTAAAATGGTATGTTTGACCCTTATAACATCTCAAATTGAGATGCGTTGTGATCCTAAATTAATATGTTTAAACTTTAGTGACTTTAAATGCAAATGTAAGCTAAAAATTTTATTCATTTCCTATGCAAATAATTTAAGATGCCTTATTTGACCTTTGAAAAAATTATGGGACGATCGTATGAGGCTCTATGACACAAAAATTGTGGAGAGTGAAGGAAGGTTTGGAGGAATTACCTGCAAAGTTTTCAGGTCTGATGATGGAGGTACCAACCCTGAATGGAAGGATTGTGAAACAAGGGTACAGGTAGAGATGCACGCAAGAGATAGCAATTGTAATGGGGGATTTGCTCAAACTGCAGCTTAGCTTGGCCTGTAGTACAATGTGGAGTAAGAATAATGTTATACATTAATTTTAATCAGGTGAAAATATCTAGATATATATATAGTTATATTTTATATCATGGAGTCATTTCTACCTTTATTGAGTCATATTTCTTGATATCGCAGTGAGTGCCATGAGTTGGTGGCAATATTTGCTTGCAGTGTTGGGCTTTTCACCACAGTCACTCTGTGGTATGCTGTAGTAATAACTGAAGGTTGCAGAAAAGCAAAGCTTCAGTACTCTCGTTTTAAACTTGCTTCTGCTGCAAGGTAATGGTTGAAACTTATTATTATTATTATTTTTTAATGAAAGGTAATGGTTGAAACTTATTCCCACTGGAAAGTCTAGATGTTATTCGAGTCCTGATATTCTATCACTTGCGTAGAATTGTAACATTTTCTGATATGGTTGCTAATGTGGAAAGTTGTTCCATTCCTCTGGTCGAGAAAATTGTCCTGTGCTGTACAGTGGCTTGGACATTGACTCAGATTGGACTTAGCTTATGTATTTCGTAGAATTTATTCTCATATATTCTGCAATTTTCATTTGCAGTTACTTTAATTTCTACAATAAACATACTATTAACGACTGTTTATTTTTAAAATTACCTTTCTTTAGTAAGAATAATTTTCATAATAAACCTTATAAAAGTAATTATCAATAAACTAATTTGTAATAAAATATTTTTTGCGTATACGTGACATCAACCATTACAAGTACATGCTCTCACGGTTCGTACCCTGTAACAGAAAAACCAAACCAACAATGACATCCCACGTATTCAATCATCACACAGCCTGTGATGTGGCACAGTAACACCATCTTAAGAGATCGTGTAACTATACTCCGCGTAGCAGAGGATCGAGGCATATGGATGAGGGTTTAATCCATTTTATAGAGCACGAAAACCCGCCCATCCCTTGCTGCATTACGCACCCACTCACACTCTGTTCGGAAGTCCAGCCATGGAAGCAACAACGCGATTCCCCTCCCACAATCACTTCCATACACACAGCTTCCTAACAAAACCAAACACCACACTTCCAGGTTAGTTCCCTTTTCTCCCATTAAACGCTGAAGCAGAAAAAATTAAAACAAGAAAAGCTATTCTAGAACTTGATTTTGCAATCTGCATTGAAACTTCTTTGTTATTACAGTAAGACACGCACAACGCATCCAATTTCACCGTATAAAGTGTAATGGAGCTAGGGTTTCGTTCAACACGATCCCTGCGTTCGGAAAAATCAATTTTCCCTCCTTGTATTCGAAATTGAACCGGCGGTTTTCTGTTGACGTCTCCGACTGGGTTCGAAGCGATTACGCGCACGTCGACGAGCTTTCGAATCGGGAAATTGTTCCTCCATCGGATAGCGGCGACGGTGGGGAAGCGATTATTGCTGCTCCGCGTGTTGACGACTCGAGAACGCCACAGTTCAAACGCAAAACGTACAAAAACAGGTTTTTGAATTTCGTGCGTTTGAGTTCTGTGATTAACGATGCTGCGGAGTCGTTTTTCAAGAGCGAGATAAGGAGAAGGTTGTTCGTGACGGCAGTGCTGATTGTGGTTAGCCGCGTTGGTTATTTCATCCCTCTTCCTGGGTTTGACAGAAGGTTGATACCGCAAGACTACCTTAGCTTTGCCTCTGGAACTGTTGGTAAGTTACATTCTTTAATGCTAATTATCAACAAACACACCGTGCATTGCTTTTTAACAATGTTGGTAAGTTCATTTCGATGATATTCCATTTTAAAGATACTACCGTAATTGAATGAAAGGATTGTAAGGAAAAAATATTTGGGTGAACTTGACAGCATGTCTGATTTCGAAGTTAGGTGTCAGCTTAATGCAGTTTTTGATGTGAAAAGGAACATTTTGGAACCATTGTTTTATTGCAAGAGCCAATTTTTGTGATTAGATGTTTTGCGGAGTTTATGGCATGTGAACGGTTATTCATGTAGCTTCTGGCAGATGAACTTGGTGACTTCTCCTATGAGCTCAAGTTATCTCTTTTCCAGCTTGGAATCAGTCCCCAGATAATAGCATCCATCATTATGCAAGTATGTCCCCTCGTTCTCTCTTTAATTTTTGGAGTTTTCTATTAAACATTATCACAAAATATGTGGTTGAATCCTGTATGAAACCAGCGGAGTTACTCTTTTCCAACAAACTAGACCTTTGAGAAAGTTGCTCTCAGTAGTTTTGATTGATGAAATAATTCTTTTGCAAATAAGTATCTTTGAAAGAAGAATTATTTCTATTGTTATTGCTTTTACTGTGAAGTACTTGATTGTAAAGAGAACTGAGGTTCTCAATCAGATACCCCATTGTTTTTTGTATATGCTATAGCAGGTACACTGTCTTCAATTTCATTTCTGAGTTGTGGCCTTTTATGAGCTATATTTATATAACATATTGCTGTCCAGGTACTTTGTCATGTTGTTCCTTCTCTAGTAAAGCTGCGGAAAGAAGGTCTGGATGGACATGAGAAGATTAAGAATTATATGTATGTGTCTATTTATTCATCTAGAGCAGTGAGATAATCTCTTGCTACACATTGTCTTTCTAATTCTCTTTATATTATTCATGATTTAAGGAATTTCAAATAATGAGATGCTCTGCACATTTCAGATGGTGGATGTCGCTTGGCTTTGCAATTTTGGAAGCTTTCATAGTATCTTGCTACTCGCTTCCATATTCAATTTATGCTGCCAGTCATAGGTAATCTGCATATAAGAATATTTTCCAAGCTATATTTCAATCATCCTGCAAAGAATTGAATTATCAGTGTTTACCTTTCAAGTTGATATTATAAGTAAGGTTAAATAGATGATTTTCTGTATATTGTTATCCCACCAATTTTCTCTAAATATTCTTAATCATTAGCGCACATAGCATTGCCATTGGCCTTCATTGCATTATTAGACTGCTATTCCATATTTCATTTTTGTTTTTTATTGTTTAATGCTTTGTAATATGGATCTCAGTCTCTTTTCTTGTTTATCATTTTACTAAATCATAACTATGGTGTAACTAAAGTTTCCAAACCCAAATTCTATGTGCTTAGATATATTTCTTTTGTTAAAATATGTGTTTACCTTTGCAGGGTCAAACATGTAATGGTGACAACTATTTTGTTGGTTTGTGGTGCAATGACAATTACATGGATATGTGATACCATATCAGAATCTGGATTTGGTATTCTTCTTACCTTGAAACTGTTACTTTATCATCCTTGATTGGAGTTGTGTAAGTTAAATTTTAAAAGGTGACTGGAGCACATGATGGGAAAATTTATGTATTAAAATCAACTTTGTACTTGTAAGAACTCACACGAATCATTATTTGCTATTGTAACTTCCTGCAAGCATATGCTATTGTAACTTTCTATGTAATTGAAAGATATTTATTTGCTATATGCACCTTGGGCATTACCATTCATTTGGTTGAATTTGTCATGCTATATATATGGTACTTTTGTAAATGTGTAGTTAGTACTACTATAGAAAGAATATTCCTTCACATGGTATCCAATCCTCCCATTCCAAATGCTAGTATTTTGTTTTACACAGTTGAACTAAAACAAGCAAACTGTTGCAAATTCATGGCATGACCCACCTTTTCACCCACGGGCTACTTTTGTTTTGTTTTAAGGAATTCTGACAATGCTAATTTTGCTGTTCTGGTTGAGTTTATTGTTTTCTCTCTTTGCCACACTGCAAAAGGATGGGCAGACGTTGATTATTCCTTAAGTAATTTGAAAGAACACCAGACAGTGGATGTCTGCTTCATTCAATTCATTCTTCTGTGACTGATAGTGCTTTCTTCAGGTCAAGGTTCGTCTCTTATCATATGTGTGGGAATACTGACTGGTTATATGGAGACACTAAACAAAATGATCACGCAGCTTTCAGGTACATGACAGCATGCAAATCAAAGCTTTGATATCTTATGCCTTCTCACTTTCCCTTGTGTTTTTCTAACTCTCAAGCTTAAATTTTGATGTGTTGAAGTCTGGTATCTAGAAGATTGTATCCTCAGACTGATCACTAAAAGAATCTGTCTCACACATACACATTTCAAAACCAAAAATAAAAGAAAGAGAAAAAGGTCCAAAAGGATTAGAAATAGATAATTTTAGATGAATTTTTTGCATTGCTGACTGATATGAGCAGCATACCAATGTAAGATAGCAGTTGTAATGTGGAATTTGCTTACCAATGTAAGATTCAAGTAAGGTAGCAGCTGTAATTTGGAATTTGCTTAAACTGCAATTTAGTTTGGCCTGTAGTACCATGTGGAGTTAGAATAATGTTATGCAATTTTAATTGGGTGAAAATATCTAGTTATATTTTCTATCATGGAATCATTTCTACCTTTATTGAGTCATATTTTTTGATATTGCAGTGAGTACTGTGAGTTGGTGGCAATATTTGCTTGCGGTGTTGGGTATTTTCACCACAGTCACTATGTGGGCAGTTGTAGTAACTGAAGGTTGCAGGAAAGTAAAGCTTCAGTACTATGGTTTTAAACTTGCTTCTGCTGCAAGGTAATGGTTGAAATTTGTTCTCCCTGGAAAGTCTAGATTTTTATAGAATTCTGATATTCTATCACTGGCAAAAAATTGTCCTTAACATTTTCTGTATGGTTGTTAATGAGGAAAGTTGTTCCATTCCTCTGGTTGAGAAAACAGGATATTCTATTGTCCTGTGTAGTACCTCCAGTGGCTTGGATATTGACTCATATTGGACTTAGGTTATATATTTCATAGAATTTGTTCTTATATATTATGACAGATGGTTGGCATGTCTTTCTGAAGGATTAAGGCTGCATTCGGTTGTATTTTTTGAGCAAAAAATAACTTTTTTCATTAAAAAAATCACTTCTTGTATATTTGGATTATTTTTTTTAAAATAATCAGAATCTCAAAAAAAATTATTTTCAGCTTTTTAGTAGAAGCTAAAATGATTAATTTCTAAAAAAAATTAGTTTTCAGCTTTTTTAACTATATATAAAATTTAAGTTTCATAATCACTTTTTTTTAAAAGCCGAAACAAACGCACCCTAAATGATACTTGAGTTTATTAATGTAGCAATTGACATTTTCATTGTCTTACAATTTGAAACAGGGAGCAATCACCGATTACTGAAGTGGAGCCCTATATTCCTTTCAATATTAATCCATCCGGAATGCAACCTGTTCTTACCACCTCTTACCTCTTGGCATTTCCAAGCATTCTTGCTAGGTTTGTATATTCCCTTTTGCAATTGAACTACATTCAAGGTTCAATCTTGGGATTGTAGTTTTTACTGGTAAATTTTTCATTATATATTTCTGATGCATATCATCTTAGCGCCATACCTCACTTTCTCTTCTCTTCTCTTCTCTCTCTCTCTGTATGTGCGCATGCGTGTTTTGCTAGATAACAAATTTGCCTATTGTTTGTCACATCTGTTGTATAAAAAAATAATATTTGCTTTCCGATTTATTTTTCTTTATCTGCAATTTCTAAAATAGCTATTGATTTGCAGTCTGCTTCAATCACCTTTTTGGGAGCATGTCAAGGAGATATTGAACCCTGAAACTTCTGTTGGTGCTGAGCCATGGGTCTACTATTCAATATATGCTTTTTTTGTCTTCCTATTCAATATATTTGATATCGTAAGTTTCTCTTTGCTGTTATTATATTATTGTACTGTAATATATGAAGTTACCAGTCTGTATTTTAAGAAGTTTCATTTTAATATAAAGCTTATAGTTTTATAAAAAATACATGAAAAGATCGTGGATGCATTGTGTGTGAAGACAGATTCCAGTCTGAAATTATTAGAGAAAAGTTAATTGTTGAATTACCTTTGATTACTAAATTGAGTTTTGACAAAGGATCCATTACAGGTCTTGAACGATGCTAATGTAGCCTATTATTTCAAATTTAAGTTAGGAAGGCATACTTGACCGCTAAATTACGCAAAACTTTATAAAAAAAAATATCACACAAAACTTTAGCCAAATCTTGCAGTTAATATCTATAGAATTATACCTAAGCTAAACTATTATATGGAGGCAAGTCGCCGTTTCCTTGGTACTGTTTTTTTTGGCTGAATTAGATATGGAACATGGGAAAAAAAGATATCAAAGCTGGTTATTATGTATCTATGCAATGTCTTCAGCTACTTATTTTGATTATGAATTTTCAACACAATTAATGATGTGTATTGTCAATCTAATGAGACAAGGCTTAGTTATTGTTGATTTGTTGAATTCTTAGTTTAATGCATCATTTATTTGTATCCATAATATGTTAGAATATTAGAATGGCTTGTATCTATCTTGTAAATGGCCTTTTATATGTTGTTTGTGCCCAGGCTAACCTGCCCAAGGAAATTGCTGATTACTTAAATAAGATGGGTGCAAGAATACCAAACATAAAGCCTGGAAAGGCTACTATAGAATACCTCACAAAGGTTCAGGCATCCACACGATTTTGGGGTCTGTCACTGGTGAAAGACTGTAATTTTTGCCTTATTTAATCCAATCTTTTCTTATTATTTGATGTTGGTGTGTTGTTACCTTATGCTCATGGAAATTTGCAGGGGGGCTGTTGTTAAGTGTATTGGCCACTACTTCTAGTATTCTTGATCACTATTTACGGCGTAGCAATGCTGGATTTGCTATTGGTTTTACATCAGTTCTAATTATTGTAAGTACAAGAAGGGTTCCTTTAATTGTACTGTTGTATTTTACATTCAAACTCATTGATATAACACATAATCAGGCAACAAATTTGTGCTAGCTTTATTTATCTGGCTTGAATTTCTTTTTGGGTAATTTCAATTTGGGAGCACTAAATTGTCCTGCAATGTTGAGTCATCTTCCGTTCATGTAACTGGCGCCCTTACCAGAATATTGGAGTCATGTATCCTTACAACTAATTTCATTGCCCAAAAGAAATGTTGTTGAGTCATTCCATTGGTGTATTACTGGATTTAGTTCAACTCTTACCCGACTACAGAAATGACAGCTTTGGTTCGACCATCATACTTCTAAATACAATATTCTAAATACACATTACCATCGAGTGCTTTGTTCATCTGCCTAGTATGTTTTACAGTTTGACTGAGTAGCCGTTGGTTTTGCTGGTCCAGGTCGGTTCCATTATTGAACTTAGAAGGTCATATCAAGCATATAATGTGATGCCGAGTTTAAGCAATGCTTTGAGACGTTATGGTGTATAACTCTAGAAAAGCTATGCTGTCATTCTGCTGTGCCATTTTATTTAAACCTCGAGGATAACCCTTTGCTCAGCATTGGTAAGTAGTATAAATATTCCTCTATTAGATTTTACAATTGTGATAATTTATCGTGATTGCCTATTGTTGAAAATATTTCCTGGAAGCTCGGTTATTCTGGGACATCACAATATGGTTTGTGGGTCCGTTATAGAGCCTTGAGGTAAGCTAGCATTCCTAGTAACAAAGTGCTAGATGCTGCCAATCGGTAAGTGGTAGTTGCCGATTCAGCAGCCTCATTTTCCGATATTTTTTCTGGAAGGATTTTTTTTTTTTTTAATGGATTTAGGAAACTGTTGTAGTTAAGGTTATAGCTGATGCAGCTGAGATTTGTACAGGAAATTCTCGTGTGTAACAGGCGTGATATGTAATATAAAAACGAGGTACTAGGATGTAAGAGGTTAAATTAAATATGCCTTGACGTGGGCAGCGGCAAATGTTGTGAGGAATTCACCTTCCGCTTTTTACACTGTATGTTGTTATTATTACCCGCTTGTGCAATAGGCCCTGAAAGTCAATGTAGTTTGTTCTGTCCATGCTTGAATTTACTACTGCCGCTGCCACATATGCTCCCTTCCATGAACGATTACACTGTTGGAAATTCCTATGGTGTGTCTTCAATCAAACTACTCGGGGACTTATAATGGATCAATTTGATAGATTAATAAGTTCGGGACCGTACAATTACTCTGTGATTTTTTTTTTCTCCGTTGTTTAATTGCATACGCTTGATTACATTAATTAGATAATTTAACTGTGCCTTTATCGAAACTAAATGATCTGAACCCTAGTTATGAACATGATTGGAAAGTTAATGGTCATAAAATTATCAAAAAAATATTATTCGATTTTGATTTGATTGCAAGAAAAATTCCATTTGATTAAAATTTATCTATAAGAAAATATATATTTTATTAAGATTTGATGTTGTCTTTGATACTTCATCTCTGCATTATAAGTATCCCAATGAGTACCTTGCGTAATACACATTTTATATTGACTAATGGTACCTTTTATTTGTCGCTATCCTTTTCTTCATATCTTTAGTTGTTAATATTTATTTCATAACAAGAATCAAATATTTATAGTTAATTATCCAATACGAAAAATTGATTAAACGGACAATTAACTAGGGGCTAAGGCACTTAAAGAATCAGAAATAATTCGGATTCAATTATATATATATATATATATATATATATATATATATATATATATATATATATATATATATATATATATAATCTTAGTTATTGAAATTGAAGTTGCTTTGATGCAATCTGCGTTTTTTCATTTTCACACCACGGATGAGAGCTCATTTGCAATACAAAATGAGTACTTGTTATGAATAATTATACTGGTTACATTCAAGCCTCGATACCTCCATAGAAAACGTTAAGAATTAGCATAAAATAATGGAAGGGTTAGCCTAAGAGGAAATAAACTCTTGTCCCTCCAAACGCCGTTCGGCTCAACAAATGATGAGTAGTTAAAATTGGGAGTAGTTTGGGTCACCAAGGCAGTTCTCTTTTGGATTGGGCCAGTTTGAGGTGGTAGCTGAGCCCACTTATTGAGAGCGGTGTCTCCATTTTGAAATTTCAAACGATGTTCACCGGAAAAAAAAAAAAGAATTTGCAACGATCAACGAGCAACGAGCAACGAGCAGTGTAGCAGATGCGTGAGAATGGAAGCCACGGGGAGCTCGGAGCCGGAAAAGGACTACACTGAGATCCATACAGCATCAGACACGTTGGATGGCTCCGCAATCTTCCACACCATCAACGACGTGGTTTCCTTCCTCCTTTACATGCATCTCCAAATCCCCTCGTATCTTCTTTTTACCTCCCTTCGTTGCCAATCATATTTCTCTCCATTTCCAAAGCAATTTTCCTTTTGCAACTTCAATTTCAGTTTTTTTTTTTTTTTTTTTTTTTGCATTATGAAAAATTGGAAATTTTAATATTGAAGGCATTTCGTTTATGCAGCACGGTGCAGGACATGAGCGCGGAATTTGATGCATTGCATTCTGAGTATAGGGAGCTGGTATGTTAGAATTGTGAGTAGAACTCGTTTTGAATCAAGTCAATAGGGGTTTTTGCACCCTGAATTTGTTTGTTGTTAGTCTCAGGAGATGGCTACGGGAACTGAATTAAAAGCATCGTCTCGGAGAAAACATGTCAGCAAAATGAGGGACATCAAGATGGGAATTAGGAGAATGGACAAGTTCGTGAACACACTCTTGAAAGTGCAAAATGCAATTAAAGTGATAATCAGCGAGGTCCCCGCCATAGAGGGAGTCATTTTGGCTCTTGGAGCTAGCCCTCTTCGGCCTCAGCACATTTATGTCTTGAACTTTTCCCATGGAACTGCTGGTTCCAAGGTTTCGGATGATTTTGCTCGGAGTAAAGCCGCCGAAGGGCTTTCAAGAAAGGTTTCGTGTACTGATCATATGCTTATAGTTCAGATTATGATGCAATGTGCTTTTGTGAGAGGAAGGAGAGTGGGAGGTTATGTTTCATGTTTTTGTTTAACAGGCAATTCGAACACTGATATCAAAGGGTGCTGGGTCTGTGAACTATCCTGGTAGTTAATTATTGACTTTGCTTGTTGATAGACTTTAATCTGAATGAGTTTGCTTTGAATTGTCTACTTGTTTATTTGTGTTGCTTACAATGGTTGTGCTTTACTTGCTTTTGTGTAGGTCCTTTCAAATTGTTTGTGCTGATTAAGGCCCCTTCTTCTTTCAATCAGCCTCTGCATTTTCTGCCTAAACGTGATTTTAGGTATCACAAAAAGGTAGACCATGACATATTGAATTCATGGGTGTCTTTTTAATATTGGAAGTGTATGATTGTTTCTGTTGGTGATGCCTGTGATTTATTTATTTATTTGTTAAAGATGATAGCAGGTGCTCTTTATGTTTGGTGCTTTGCTTTTTAAATTCAAATATGGCCGGCATTCTGTTTCATCTTATAGTGATTTGATGTTTCCTTCAATAACTCCAATGAAGGGATTAGAGGTAAACCTGATGAAACTTGAGTCACTTTGTTGCATGACTGAATTTCAGACTATCAATGATTCATCGTTAATATCGCCACTCTTTGAAAATAATTCAACTGAAGAATTGGCTAACTCACTTCAACTACTTTTAAGCTATGCTCTTGATTGATGATGTTGTTGTGCCTGCTTACTTGTTTTCCTCTGAAACTGAAACATTGTATTTTTCCTTGCTCTGGGTAGATGCTATATGTCAGTGAATTTAGTTTTGTGCTTGAGTTATTGCTTGCATATTATTTCCTAGCAATATTATAACACGATTTTTTGGGTAAGGAGGTTTTTTGTATTTTTGTTTTTTTTTGGGGCGGTGGGGTTAACTCATATTGCTGGCTACTGAACTGCATTTTTACCCTAGGTTGTGCCTCTCAAGCTACTGTTTAAGTGCCGAAAGCAGGAACAGGAAGTGGCTGCTCCTAGTTCAGAAGATTTGATCTGGTATCTTCCACATGTTATGACTATTTATCTTGTGTATATAGATGAAGTGCCTTTTTATATGTGCTTACCGAATTGCCTGTTTTTTTCTCTGGTCTTGTATGAGGTGAAAAATTCCAGAAAACATGTTAGTGTATAACCCTTAGATTATTCCTCACTTGGCACATAACAGCATTAGCAGTCAATTATTTCATTGTTGGGGTTTTTCTTTATATTTATAGGCCTGTCATGTTATGTCCAAGCAGACCATTACTGTTTACCAGGGAACCATAAATTCCCCTTGTTGTTCAGCACTTGTGATCTCATAAATAGCATTCAATTTTGCACTCTACTATTAGTATGCTAGGATATCCTATGCTACAACATGTGGGATATAACAAGATTGCCTATGCAGCAAGGGGAGAAGGTTAGGGGCTGCATGGGATATAAGGGAATACAGGGAAGATTTTTCGTGTTTTGGGATTTTGTTTTTGGGGGGAAGAGAGGAGAGAGAAGAGAGGGGGGGGGGAGGGGGAGACGGAGGGTCAATAAAACAGTATTCTTTGCTTCAGGTTCCTATCATAGTATAATCTTCTTCCTCTTTTCATGATATCTTCTCTTGTCTTTTTTCCTCCGCTGTACTTAAAGACTTCCCATCTTTTCTCCCTCAGGTTTCAATGCCGGCACGTGATTAAAGGCCTTGCAATGAACCCAACGCCAGAAGAATGAAATCCTCAATATAGGAATATGTTGTAAATATGGCTTAATACTTGAAGCTTATGTTTCCTTGTTACGTTTCGTTAGGATGCGAGCTTGCAATGCTTGGATGTCATTATTGTTACTCGGCCCGGACCGTGATATGCTACGAGTGTTGGAGGTAAGAACCTTTTCGCTTTGGAGGAATGTAATATTAGAACCTTCTGCCACAAATATTCAATTTTATAGCGAGAACAATGTTTTCAACTTCCGCCATATATGTTAAAAACGTAACAAGAATAATGTTTTCAGTTCAGTTAAGATTCCATTTGTCATATTCTTGCTGCATCTTTAATTAAAGCACTACACGGAAATTCGTCTACGGTACTCTGGCAATGCACATTCCTTGTTCCTTTTAGCGTTTGAAAAAAGTTAGGGATGAACATATGATCCTTGAAAATATTATGGACCTTGTATAATATCTTGAGATGAACTTATGACCATTCAAAAAATTGGTGGATGACCCTTTGATCCTAAAAGATACTGTGAGGTGGTATATAAGCCTACAAAATTGAGATGCTATGATCCTAAATGTATATAACTGAGCGTTGGTAACCTTAAGTGCAAATGCAAATTTAAATTTTTATTCATATTACAAATTAGGATGCTTTTTGTTAAACTCAAATGAATTAGCTATGCAAATAAAATTAAGATATTTTGTTTGACCTTTGATAGCCATATGCCCCTTAAAAAAATTAGGGATGACCTAATGATTCTAGAAGAAATTATAAGATGGCGTGCTTGACCATTATAACCCTATAAAATAGAGAAGCGATGATTTAGAACATAGATAATCTTTGATGACCTTAAATGCAAATGGAATATAAAATTCAGTTATAATGCAAAATCACGATGGTTTCTTGGTATTTTAATGCAATTACAATGCTAATAAAATCATAATGCTTTATTTGAACTTTGATGGCTCAATATTGCTTCAAAAAATTGAGGGAAGGCACTATGACCTTGGAAAAAATTGTTTGATGACAATATAACCTTGAAAAATTGTAGGGTGACTTTATGATATCCTAAAATATTGTGGGCAATGACCTGTGACCAAGGAAATTACAATGGGATGGTATGCTTGACCTTAAAATTTTCTATACGAATAAAATTATGATGCTTTATCTGACCTTTGATAGATGTGTGACCTAAAGATTATGGGATGACCTTATATATGGCTCTCAAAAAAAAAAAAAAATTGTGGGGTGATCATATGATATTGAAAAAAAAATTGGGATCATCTTATGGCTCTAGAAAATATTGTAGGATGATTTTGGTATAAAGTTTGGAATGAATGTATGTTCTTTGAAATTGTTGTGGGATGACCCAAAAAAAGGATGGTGAAATGACCCTATGACATTGGAAAAATTTGTGAGATAACCTTATGACATTGAAGAGTATAATGGGATGATATGCTTGACACTTATGACTCTTCAAAATTGATGTGTGATTACCTTAAACAAATATGTTTAAATCTTAGTGAATGTAAAAGCAAATGCAATATGAATTTTTTTTTTCATACTACAAAATTATGATGCATTTTCATACTTGAATGCATTTACAACACAAAAGAGATCAAGATGCTTTATTAGGCTCTTGATGACCCTATGACTATTTAAAAGATTGTGAGATGTCCCCATAACCTTTGAAAAGTTTGTGGTATGATCAAATAACCTTGGAAAAAAATGTTGGCTGACGTTATGATCCCGAAAAATGTATTTCATGTATAATACACTTTGAAAGCAAATATACCTAATTTTGTTTTAATGTTTCACTTATCCTGCCCTAAATTAGAATTGGCAACATAATAAATAATATGAATAAAATTGGGGTTATTCTGCAATGCATCCTATAAAGTAGGGTGTATCACGCACCAATTGCAAAAGTTAGGGTATAGAGTAGTCCTTCTTCCTATTTTTTCTCTTCCCTCTTCCCTCTGCCATTTTCACTTTCCTTCCTTCCAGCCAACCACCGCGCTACCACTTCCACCTAGCAACCCACTTCCACCGCCACTTCCACTTCCAACGCTGCCTAGCTTTCGCATCGCCCTCCATCGCTTCCGCTCCAGCCGCTGCATCGCACCATCTCGCTGCTTCCTGGATGCTGCGTCGCGTGCTTGCCGGCGTTGAAGAGGGAGGCCGTCCTCCTCTGGCCTAGCTGTAGGGATGCTCGTTCCAACACCAAATTTGCCTTTCCCGATGGAAGCAGTAGCAAGAATCTGGCCATGGTGATGGTGGGTAAGGGATTGTGGCGGTGAGATGATGGTGTGGCGGTTAGGTAGTTGATGGGGGTTGCGGTTCAATGGTTGGACAGATGATGGTGGCGGTTAGGTGGCTGATGGGGGTTGCTGTTCAATGGTTAGACAGATGATGGTGGTGGTTGTGGAGGAGATGAGGAGAAGCTGTTTAACCACATTCACAATTCATTTAACCGCATTCATAGTTCATTTAGCCACACTTCTATCTTCCTTTAACCACATTTTCTAAATGCGGGTAAAAAATAAGACCAGCTACGCCCGCAGGTGCATCACGCACCATACTTTATCATGTGCATTTAAGACAAAATCATAAAACTATGAGAAATTCTTGGTTAGACACTCTCTATCACATCAGCATTTAGATTCTTCATTTAGATTTTGACACGTGTAAAAATGGTGCCTCACATATTTCTATCTTCATTAATATTATATAATTTATTAATATCCATTTATTATATCCATTAATAATAATATGATAATATGAATATTACCATTTTTAAATTAACATTTTGTCAAATCACTTTCTCAACTATTTATGCAAAGACTAGATTGAAGTATATGTGTTTTTCTGCTTCAGTATCAATTTAAATAGAGTTTAATTGGAGTACATTGACAGTGTAAAATTTTTTTACATTGTCATCCAATCAAAACATTCTATTTGTATGACCATTCAAGTAGTGAATAGTTATGTCAAAGACTTTTATTAATGTGGTAATATATGATTAGATATCTGTGTAAAAGTTTTTTACACTGACAGTGTATTTAAATTAAATTCATTTAAATAACATAAATATAAAGTAATTGTCGTCAGTTTATAAAATTTCTTTCAGCAATTATTATTTCATACGTTTCATGATAATCATTACGAGTTAAAGATTTTCATTCCTTATTTTTCTGAATATGTTAAATTTTAAACTTTATTTTAAGTTTTTACAGTTTTCATAAACAAATTTCCTGGCTAAATGAGTTAATAATTTTGATGGGTTTTGATATTGACTAAATCAAAATTTAGGCAAATTCACAACAATTTTTTTTAAAGTTATTATTACTAATTAAATTTTTAAAATTTATAGACGAACATAAAAATTAAAACTAAAATGAGATATATGTCTTATTTGGTTTTAAAAATCAAAAAATACATTAACCAATAAGCGATATTATATTAGTTTAATTATCATATATATATATATATATATATATATATATATATATATATATATATATATATATATATATATATATATATATATATATATATATATATATATATATATATATAGTGTTGAGAAAGTAATTTTAAAAAATGATAAATTAAAAATAGTAATATTCATTTACTATTAATGGATGTAATAAATAGATATTAATAAATTATATGGTATTAATAAACATAGAAACATGTGGGGCATCATTTTTACATATGTCAAAATATAAATGGAGTGCCTAAATGGTGAAGTGGCTACCCAAGAATTTCTCCTAAAATCAAATCAAATTCATTTAAATCTAATTAAACTTGAGAGTGAATTTATTAATATACAACCTAAAAAAATAAATTATAATCAATTCTTCTTTTGAAACATTCCGAACAAATAATTCCTAAAACCGATGATCCCAAGCATACTTTCAAAGAATAAAGTAATCTCGTGTCGCGTGCATGCTGCATCATCCAAGTGAATTAACATTGTCTCCTCCACTCGTCTCAGTGATCAAGTCGTGAACACACACACACCCTAGAGTCAGTCACAGCTAATGAGTAAGCATGATCGATCATGATGTGGTATAATCTTGTCAATGGCCTTCTTCACTTCCACAATGCTAACCTTGTTACTCCTCTTTGCATTTTCCTTCACCTTGGCCCTCAACTTCGCCACAAGCACATCATCCTTCAGTGACGATTGCACCCCTATCACCTCTATCCCCAACTCCCTCAACGTTCCCATCACATCAAGCAACAACCCTTCCCTGTGCATGCACTCCATCTCCAACAAAACCTCCCCTTCTATGATTGAAACCTCCACCGCCCTCTCCTGCCTTTTCTTCACGCTACTCCACCGTTGATCATCCTCCATCTTGTGGTAATTATTACGTGCCTCGAGTTCCTTTATCTTCTCATGCAATTGTTTCAGATACTCAATAGTGTCCCCTAATATGGAAGCCTTATCCATTTTGGTCACAAACGGCACCAATGACCTCAATGTGATGAACTTCTCGTTCAGCTTCTCCCGCCGGCGGCGCTCCGCCGCCACGTGGCTGGTGGTCAGCTCATCTTGTGGTGGCCCCTTCCTCCGATCTAGGGTTTGTGATAAACTGTGGTGGTGTTGCTTGGCATGCAAGTATGGAACCCTAAACAGTATGTTCTTGAGGAGCCACTGGGGGGTGCCGGCTACCGCCACGTGGAGGTGGTGGCGGTCAGCGCCGGCGCTCCACTCGGTGAAAGCTGATTGGAAGGAATAGGCAAGGCAGCCGACGAATGGTGACTCCGACCACCGGCAGGAGCTGTTTTGGAGGATAGCGGACAACGTTTGAGAGTAGTGTGTGTGGCCTTGTAGTACTGAGAAGTCTTCTAATGGAGTAACTACTATAAAGCAACATGGACAAATACACAAAGAAACAAGTTAGGGGGGGGGGGGGGGAAGAAGAGAAGAGAACTAAAGTAATTTAAAATTTATTCATAAATTGATCATAGCTTCAATTGAAATCGGTAACTTGAGGGAGTGAAATGGAACCTTGCTCTGTACATAGGTGACAAGTCCGAGTCTCTGAGTTATCATATTCGCCAGGATAGAGTTCTGATGGCATAATTAATTATATACATTAGATTTGATAATTATTTTAAATTAAGAATGTACAATTTAGTAAATTTATAATTTATCATTATGCTTCTATATTATAAAAAACTTAAATGATGAACTTGTTAATCAATAACTATTAAATTCATATTAAATTGTATCATACACTTCGAAAGATTTTGATTCACCTCTGACCCTATCTATCAAATTATTTACAATAAATAGTATATTGGTAAATATAAATAGTATATTTAAATTTATTTTAAAAAAATATATATTTTCTCATGCAAAATTAAATGAACCCTCCGTACCAAACAAATAGTCTTATAAAATGTGAAATGAAGACATGTTTATCAAACACTTATGTTTGAAAATTATTTTTTTTTTTTCAAAGTTTTCTCAAAACGCTCTAGATTATAAGCTTGTAGATCTTGTAGATCAATGAAGTTATATATACTTCAAGGGTTAAGGAAATTTTCCGTGAAGTTGGAGTTATAATGGAGGTGATGGGGAGAGTACTTTTTTGAACAATTACTGCATCTGACGGAAGATTCAAGTGGATTCAAGAATGGGAGTAGATCTCCCTTACGTCGCCAGTAGGTTTTTATATACGGAATGAAGATTTAGTGTGGCTAAAGAATCTTTTGGGTTGCTCTTTAGATGTTTTGACCTGGTGTAGCCTTAATCCTTGTTAGATGTGTTTATGTTGTCTTTGATTTGTGTTTTGGCTCTTTCTCTGTACTGTGATCTTTGGCTCCTTCCTTTTATTGAAAGTGTTTTGAGTCTGTTTTAACTTTAGAAAAAAAATTTAGATTATAAGCTGTTTTAAACCTAAAACAAGTTAATTCAAACAACACTGACTAGTTGTTTTTGAAATGAAATTGTTCCCTCGCACAAATAATTCATAGTGAGCACGGTTTTTGCACTCTTTGGTTGCTGACAAGCAAGCGCTGAGCCATTGCTTTCAACAGGATATATATATATATATATATATATATATATATATATATATATATCTAAACATCTTCGTACATCTTTGTACAAAAATGGAGCGGGAGAAGAGCCCTGCCAAGTATCTAGCTAGCAAGCATGTAAATTTTTCCTTTAGTTGAATTTATGATTTTATATCTCTTACAATTACTCTGATGCCGCGTCAAACTTCTCCCAATTGTACACAAGACAAGTGTTAAAATTTATCTCAGTTACAAACAAGAGAAGTTTTTTTTTTTTTTTGTGAGTAATTAAGCGGAACATTTTATTTTGTAATATTGATATATTTCACATTAGTTTTACGAATTATTATTAATTCTTCTTTTCTTATATTCTTAATGCTATAATTAATACGATACGCACTAATTCACTATTATTGCATTTCCCTTACTTCTTACTTCCTCCCGTCTAATCTATTAATTAAGGCGGAACTCAAAGTCAATTGGGGTCTTTGTCATGTTGTGTGCAGATTGCAAGGGGAACAGAGTTAGGAAATCCTTTACGTATATTTTTGTTCGGAAGAGAATCTACCTATTGTCGCTTAGAAAGTTATCCGACGCCGTGGTTGTCAGAAATGAGGCCCCTTAATTAGTCCACTGAATTTATTAGGATGACCCACTTCTGTCCTTGACCCAACACGAGATTTTTTATTTTTATTTTTTTATATTTACATAGAATGCCAACCTCAAATTAAACGGACACTATAATTAATTATAATATTTTATAGACATAAAGTATTATTATTTAATCTGCTATTATTCTGTTATTATAAGTGTCCCGTATCTCTGTTTTGGATCCATCACCCAACACACGGATATTTGCCTGCTTCGTTATTAACCCGCTCTATATAGTGCAGTCCCGTCACCACTGGATATTAATTTTGATGGGTGTTAATGAGGATGACGACGAGTAAATTATCGATCTAGAGATTACTAAGTTTCAAAGACAACAGCTTGAAACTCGAAATAGACATACACTCCCGTGTATATTTCTTCTCCATTTATTTCTAGCTATACTAAAACAGTGTAATCCTAAAGTGGATCCTGATCATATATCAGTACATTGTGTCTCCGTGTTTCACGTGAATAATAGCCATGTGTGGACCGTGCGAGTTTCATTTCACGTGCGTGATATATTATTTTCGTTATACATGTATGAGCTATAAATTCACATATTATGTTTAGACATTATTTTTATATTGACACAATTAACATACAAATAAATCATGGACACGAATTATGTAATACCCAAAGATATATATAATAATATATGCATGATGTATCATGTAATTAATGAACATGCATTATAAATAATAATAAATTATGTTATTTGTATATTAAAAGAAGATATAAAAAATGGACTTCATAAAAAGAAAAAGACATAAAGTTTTAACTCTATCCACCACTGTCAAATCCTGTCTTTCTCTTTTTATCAGTCCATTCTTAATATTTACTTTTAATATACAAATAACATTACTGTATTACCTAAAATCGGTTCAAGTGGAAGCAACTCCAACCCCGCCGAGTCCAAAAGATTGGACCCATCCTCCGGTGTTCCGACCGGGCTGTCCTCCAACTTGTCTAGCTCCATTAGCTTACTTGGTGGGAAACCCTTACGGACTATTTCTGCTCCGGAATTCAATTCAGCTTCTTTATCATCTTTAATGTAATCTTGGTCGTTGAGATTATTGGCCACGGAAATGGCAGGGCATGTGGAAGAGGGATTGGAGGTGGAGTGCTCGGACAGGGCAGGCTTTGGTGTGGGAGGGTGGTGACCTATGAAGAAGCTCTTTACATGTTGGATGAAATCTATGTCTTCTCGGACCTAAGTAACGCACATACATAAATTACTTAAGGCATGATGATTATTCAAAGATATAATAATTTAATGTATTATTTTATAGAGTCTTGGTAACCAATACCCTTGAGACACTTGTTAAAATTACAAAAAAAAAAAAAAAAACAAAATTTGAGTTCAGTTCCTTTTATATTTTTTCATTCACTTACTATAAAAAAAGAAATGTGTAACAAAATTCAACTAAAGTATATTTAGTAAATTGAAATATATTTACATATTATAACTTGATTTGAGATTTGAACGACAAAGATATAAAGATACTCAAATTTCATATTTTTTTTTTTAAAAAGGAAGGACGTACGTAAAAAGTAAAAATTTTTAAGTTTTTAATGCATTAAATATTTTAAAAAAATTTACTTTTATGTAATATATAAATTTTCGTGAATCAATATGTTTACACATCATTCAATGAATTTGACACATTATGTGATTGTTACTCAATAAATAATATATTAACAGAAAAATATGACAACATAAAAATGTTTAAATTAATATCATATAACAAAATCAAAGTTAAAAAAAAAAATACAAACAAGATAATGACTTAGTCATTGTCATTGTTACCTTATCCGTTGTGCCGAACTCAACGACGCCCTCCAACAGAGGAATGCACACCACTGTCTGCAGTTTGCATGGCACAGAACGCAATCACATGTTAGACCTGAACATATACTAGAAGGCCAAAAAGTGATGATAAGTTGGAAGACTTTTCACCTGCACAAGAGAACTCTGGCCGTGGAAAAATTTGCAGTCATGGAGAAAAGAGATGGAAGAGAAGCTAGTTAGTAATTGAATTAAGCTTCATGCACGGCAAATATTTAATAAGGATAGTACAATAGACGTTCATCAATATTAAAAATATATATATATAACTTTGAAAAAAAATCATGCATATGAATAAAAGTAATTAGAATGAATTATTTGGTAATTTAAGAACCTTGGCAATAATTGCTCTTGAAAATGTTTTGCTGTCCACTTGGTTTGCACCTGCGAGCCATACATGCTGCCTTCTGGCATATGCCATTCCGGGCAACCTTATAGCGCACCATTCAGTAATATGTCAAACTCAACAACTCAATGTATAGTTTTTGGTTGACGCAGGTATATATTAAATTTTGAATTTGAGATAGAAACCCTAATATCATGTCATAAATTAACTTTCATATAGTTTTGATATAATTTAGACTTTGATCGTTGTTTCTTTTATTCTTCTAAATAAAATGTTAAATTTCAGTATAAAGTAGAGTAAATTTGTGTATTGTCCATGCTTCAAGCCTAAAAGAAACTCTTTTCATGATGTAATATATTAGGATATAAAATCATTCATGTGACTTTACTCCATTGTCTAAATTTTTTGAAGAGATAATTCATGATAAAAACAACAACAAAAGGGATAACAATTAAATGCAATTAACAGGGCCCACATAAACATCAATGTTTGTATATTTATAGAAATTTTCTTGTTTAGGAATAAATCTAACACTTTATAATATTGGATGATAACAAAGAAATTTTTAGATGATCTTAGAATAAGAGATTTTCTCTTGCTCTTATCTATATATTTTTTGCCATATTAGTGAAAAATACCTTTGTTTTCTTAACTATTAACATTTATTGATGTAACAAATAGAGAATAGATTAGAGCAAAAGATTTCTTTTGCTTCAAGAACACCTAAAAATTGTTGTTGAAGATACTTATAGGGTGACAGATTAGTTTAATAAGTCAGTTAGCCACAGTTAGGATTGTTGATTTCAGTTACTAAGTCTTGATCATTACAGCGGAGTGCATGAAACGATGCATGCATCTGACATATTAATGTATATAAACTGTATCCGTGTATTCATGTTTATGGATTGGATCAATTCATTCAGCTTTTCTTTCAAGTTTTCATTACTCTCTTAATTCTTTGAGATTTAACGATAACTAAAAAATGAATTAGAGTGTGTTTGTTTGTGATTTTTTGGGTAAAAATAATATTTTTTATTAAAAAATCAATTTTTATATATTTAGATAATTTTTTAAAATTAATCAGAATCTCAAAAAATTCATTTTTCAATTTTTTCGTAAAAATTGAAAAGAGTAGCTTCTAAAAAAAAATTAATTTTTAATTTTTTCAACTATATACATTTGTTTCAACTTTAAAAAGAAAAATGATTATAAAATTTAAATTTTATATATAGTTAAAAAAATTTAAAACAAATTTTTTTTTAAAAAATTACTATTTTTAACTTATACAAAAAAGCAGAAAATATAGTTTTTGATATTCCAATTATTTTTAAAAATTATTTAAATATATAAAAACTGATTTTTTAATAAAAAAATAATTTTTTGTTAAAAAAAATCATAAACAAACATACCCAATTTTTATAATAACTTTTTTTAAAAATTAAAACAAATACACCGATAACTTCACCTACTTACCCAACACCAAGAGGAAAGGAGAATGAGACACACATCAAGTAGAACCATTCGGATTCGGTTAGGTCCTCCGGCGACAAGGCAACACAAGGCCGGTGAGTTGGCGGGTCTGTGATCTCTCCATGGCCAGCAGACATTAATGATTCATACAGCTCCCTAAGTTGTTGGCTTCTTTTGAGAGTCAACGCCCCTTCATGACTGCTAGCCTCCATTGCGTCAACTGTCCTCCTAGTCTTGATTTCCCCATTGTAAAACCCATCACCCCACCTTAGAATCCTAAATTAACACACCACACACACACGTGAACTTTAATAATTAACACTCGTTAATGATTAAAGGATAAACTCATGCAATTTTTTTAAAATAACTTTTAATTTTAACTATCATTGTATAATTTGATGATCAAAATTTGATCATCTCATTCTTCATATATATATATATATATATATATATATATATATATATATATATATATATATATATATATATATCCCTTTAAGTGAACTTTTAGTGTGCGCTTTGATCAACTTATTGAGTTTGAAAGAGTTTATAATTAAAAAAAAAAATTGAAATAGCTTTCTAAAAATATAATTATTTCTTCCAAAATAATCTTATATGGTCTTAGAATGATATGAGAGAAGAATGGCTTTGATTCCTCTTTAGTTTGCTCTCATTTCCTGAAAGAACCAAGAATCATGAGAAGAATTAATAATGACACAGACAATTTGTGTACCTACACAGTCAAGAAAAATGGGTTTCCATTTCTGGAAGCAAATTAATAACGTACCCTTGTTGTGGACAAAGTTGCCAAAAGAGGCCGTAAGTCCATTGAACTGATTGCACCGCAGCCTGCAGCATGCTTTGAAGCCTGCCACTTGGAGACGCAGCCATCGCTAGCAAGCTTCTATTATTTCTCTTCAACAATATCTAATCTTCCTTCAAAAGCTTAAAAAGGGACTGGAAAAGATAATATTTGGCTTCTGCGTTTCCAACATAAGTAAATGGTCGAAGGATAAGGGCTTTGTTTCATTATCCGAACCGAAAATCAAACCATTTTTGTAGTACTACTAGTACCCCCTACAAAATTAGGAGAGAAAATGAAGTGAAGGCGAACTTCAAATTCAAAGAGAGAAGAGCGGGTCACAAAATTAAATAGATTTTCATAGATGTATACATAAGAGAAAGGTTAGAAAAAGATGTATAAGTTTGAGTGCGAGAGGAAACGGAGTGTGTATCCTTTTAGCTGAAAATCAAACCAATTTCATTCCCCCCACATCAAAATCAGGAGAGAACCGAATGCAAGGAGAACTTCAAATTCAAAGTGAGAAAAGCAGGTCAGAAATTATTGTTTATTGTGTGTGCACACACAGAGGGAGGGCAAAAAAAAAGAAAAAAAGCTGGCTTAAAAAGGGAAGTATGACTTTCAGGTAGAAACGCGTCCTACTACTGTCCAATAATTGCCGCCATCTTTATGTAAGATGATGATATGGGAAGGTTTGCCAACTAAAAATGGACACGGATTCCCACGGTTAATCATTTAGTCCTTCAAATAATTCTGCTGCAGTTTTAAAATAAGGGTTTATGTAATCAATACTACAAAGACGCTAGTTAAGAAATTAAAAATAAAAATTTTAATTGAAAAAATATGCTTTCTTATAAATTATCAAAATTTTTCATTTTTTAATTTCTTAATAAATGTTTTTAGAGCACTAATTACTAATTAGCAAAACTCTTAAAATAAAATTACTGTGCTACTAAAAAAAAATTTAAGGAACAAACTCATTTGTAACTTTTAAAATAACTGCCGCGGATGAGTTTGATTCGCTATATATATTATAAAAAAAAATCACTTTATAAAAAAAAATTAATGGGAAGCAAAAGTAAAAGTAGGAATTTTTTTTATATTAGCTCTAAGAAAAATTACCTTCTCAAAAATAGAATTAAAAATAAAAGTAAAAGTATGAAGTTGTTTTACACTTTGATATAATTATAAAACTATTTTTTGTTATAATCAGAAATTATTAAATTGTTTAGATGTAATAAATAGAAAAATATTTTTCTTATAAAACTATAATTAATGGAAAATCACTTCTCAATAAAAATATTTGGATAAAAAATTATTTTTAAAATAATTCATAATTTATTTTATATTCTTTTTTAATTAAAAATAACTTAATTAAATATATAATAAATAAAAAATTGATTTAAAGCTTATAAAAATATGTCAATACTAAATTCAAAATAACTACACATAATAAAAAGCATCCTCTGTTAATATGCATTTTTATTATTTGAAAATGAAATAATTTTTTTTAATCCCCGTGAGGATAACATTAACTTAAGTTGATCCTAAAAGACAAATTAGAAACAAGAGTGATGTGTGGTACGTGGTTTTAAGGACAACATTAAAGTTATGCGGGGGTTTCTCTTTCTGATAGAGAAAATATCAGAAGGGTGGTACGTGATCTTGGCAAAAAAGTTTAAGGATAGATACGTAAACAGCGTTAAAAAAAAAGGGCAAAAACTCTCACTATAAGTTTAGGGGGGTTTTTCTCTTTTCGATAGCTTCTACTCAAATCCAAAATTTTCACCATTAGACCCATCCTAATAGTTTCTAACTATTTTCTTAGTATGTTCTTTCGGTAAAGCATAAACAAACAAATAACTCAATCTTTAAAAAATACTTTTTTATATAAAAGAATGCTATAAGTATGACCAAACACACTCTATATATGAGTGTGAATTCCATAGTTGATGTTTAAAAATTATCATATCAATAAATTTAAGAGAAAATTCTACTTTATCCATTTTAACTATAAGTTATGTACACTTTAATTCTTGAACTTAAAAACTGTGAAATATAATCCTTCAGCTTTTTCTGACTATGCAGTTTTATTTTTTTGTTAAGTTTTTGTCCATTGTTAATAAAAAATAAGTGCACCTTGAATGTTATGTCATGTGTATTTTGGTTCTTAAAATAAAAATTAGTGCAACCTTGAACCCATATTAAAAAAAGTTCAGAGAATTACATTGCGCACACATTTTTTAGTTCAAGAACGCACATAACTTATAGTTGATGGGGTAAAGTAGAGTTTTCCCCAAATTTAATGTCCTCCGTAATTTTTTCACTAAATTAATCTTTTAAAAATATTTGATTAAATATATGTGAAAAGTAGTTAACTAACTATTTTGTATCATATACACGTTCAATAATGCCTCGTATGGGACTCAAATGCTTGAACAAGGTACAGTAAAAGGCGGAACTTAGGGGCAGATCTAGGTGTGAACCAGAAGCTTGACATTGTGGAGAGAGAGAATAAATATGCAATAGTATACAAAGGAAAAGGGAATATAAGAATCTCTTGAGCCAAGAAAGCAAAGCCAACATTGGCGCTGCTTTTAGGGAAGGTGGGACTGTCCGAAGAGTTAGTTCCAACTTGCACAGTGAGCAATCATTTTACTAAATTAGTAGAATGGTTCATAGCACTTCCTTGTCTGGTTTTGACTGGTTGGTCTACCAGACAGTCTCAATATATATGCGAGTATATATCATTACATAAGGAGTATAGGAACTAGGGCTAGGTGGCAGCGATGGAAATCGGAGGATTTGGTGGCAGTGGCTTAGGCACATAAAGAGTTGGCAATATCGTAGTGGAATGTGCCTCCGTTGGTTTGGGGCATACGCTAGAGATCAAGGTCATATATCTAGCTTCCATCTTCCAGTTCCATTGTAATTACATATTATATACTTTTAGAAACTCGACATTTGATAATAAAAGAATACATTATTGACATTATTGTTGAAATAAAATGTGTCAAGGAAATAAGTGTAATCACAATCAAGTCATAAATAAACTTGAGCAATTTTAGTAAAAAAATAAAAAAATCTGAAATTTAAAAATTGAGCAGTTAATTTCACATATGAAGAGTATTAAAAAGTTCATAAGATAAATTATAAAGATAATGATATATAATAATAAGACAATGAGAAAACCACTGTCGTTTTACCAATATTTTTGCTTACTTTTTTCGGTCTGACCAATATTTATGCTTTATTAACATCATTTGTTCATATGTGGAGCCGGAAAACTCAGCCCACTCTTGCAGCTATAGCAAAAAAATTTGGACGAAACGTTTTTTGAAAAAGAAATGTCATAAATAATTCAAAATACCAGAAAATTGTTTTCCAAAATGATGCTCAAAATGTTGAAACTCAACATTATGCACAAAATTAGAAATTTTTAAAGTTTTAAATCATGTCAAATATTGAATTTTTCACTTGATAATCAATTTTTTTAAGACTTATTTTTATATATAAATAAACATTAATATTTTATTGATAATATAACATATAGCTCTGCTCATATCTAATTTATTAAAAAATATATGTTATTTCACATTGTATAGCTTCAAATATTATTTATGCATATATGCCTGTTATAGGCATCAAGGGAGGAATAAAATGTTCCAATGTTAGAAACTTAAATAACAAAATATGGCCATCTTTGTTTTATTTTTGTTTTTAAATTTAATTTAAGTAAAAATGTATAAAATTTTAAAATAATTAAATAATTTTTTAAAAAGATAAAACATAAAAATTTCTTTTTGTTGTTTTTTGTAAATTCGAAAATAACTTTTGGAAAAGACGATAAAAAACTTAAAACATTTCTTTAACCTTGAACAAACGAAATATTTAAGTTAAACAAGTCATACTTATTTTTTTTAAAAAAAATTAATTTAAGAAAGCTGACTTTGAAATATCTATTTAATAGGAAAGCTGACTTTACTAGCAAGGGATTTTGGAGGGAAGGGGAATTTGAGGGTTGGAGCGGTGAGGATTAACCAAAACCTCCACCCTTGAGGAAGAAGCAACACCACATTATTATTTATGAGTGATTAATGATGACGAGTGAAAATTTGCGAGGTTTCTGAGAGAGAACTGTCGTCTGTTAATATCAGTCCTCAAACTCCATTACAAACAATCCTTATTAGTCCTTTCCTCAAGTAGTATATCTTCATACGAATTACAGCTATTTTTATTATTAATTAACGCCCAATAACTCGAGGAGCAGATGCGAACGGGTCCGATTGAAAGAGTAAAAAAACATCACATAATTTCAAATTAATTAATATTGAGTGCAATGATAAACCAACTGCACTTTAAAAAAAATAAAACTTTAAAGAAAACATTTGTTGGCAGAATTGTTTAGTGGCTATAGTAGTGAAAGAATCAGTCTCGTAATAATATTTATAAAAATTCTTAATTAAAGACAAAAATACAAACTAAAGTTTATGTTATCTATTTAATCTGAAAAATATATTTAAAATTTAAAAACTTCATAATCCTCACCAGTAGTCAGATTCATAAGAAAAGTTTCTTGCACTGAAACTGGCTTGCATTCAGGATGCACAAGTGAAGATTGGATGGTCAGAGCAGCTAGTCAGATGCTGATAGAATAATAACGATGACAAAATGATTCAATTCGAGAGGGACCTTAACAGTAACACCAGAAACTTAACAAATGAAGACAATGAATTATCTCAGTCATGAAATAATTGTCCACTTTTAAAATTTTATTTGTCCAAAAATAATTGTCCATCAAATAACTATCTATTTAGGAAATGTAGATAATATTAATTATTATTATCTTTAGTTATGTCCCTATTAAATAGAGAAGAGGGAGAGTAAGTGAAAAGAAATAATTAAGTAAAAATAATTTTATAAAATATATCTAAATTTCTTTAATATTGAGATTTTTTTAATAATTTCCTTAATTTATATACACATTTAAAATTAGACAGAGGTAATAATAAATATGATGAGCTCTGGTCTTCACAAACACTTGCCCTAGATAGGTGTTAACATTCGAGCCCAAGCCACATTTTTTGTTTAAACCATACAATCTATTTGAATTGGCTATTGTGGATTTTCGGGTTGAAGATGATGTAAACTAATTTATTTCAGGGAACAAGTATAGTGTGGGCTCCTTTTTTTTTTTTTGTAATTTTATCGAGGGTATCCCCCCTTTCTATTACCATGAAAGGAGGCTAAACCCTTTTAGACATAATTAGGCTTGCCCTCCATATTGGCATTCTTTCCAGGAATCAAAGCGAAGTCCTTCTTGGGGTCATAGTATGCCTCTATCACTATGTCAACATCCTTGTTGGTAGTATAATGTGTGAGTTGGCATTGTTTTGGTCCAGTTTAGTTTTATGCAATTGCAAGAATGTACGTATTTGCAATTCAACAACACCTTGAGTTTAACAGCCTTCATCCAAATATTCTAATAGCACTTGAATTAGCCAATCTATTGGATCCTCCTTAAATGTAGGCTTGGAAGAAATTGATATCACACCAGATCAGATCACATCTTTTGCCACTTATTCCATCCAAGCTGCATCAAAGTCTCCATCTGTGAATGGTCTTCATCATGAAGGACTTCCAACGCATCCCTTTATTCTGAAATATCACCTTGTTTCTCATATTCCACATAGACCAAATAATTGCATAGAACCATGATAGCCACATTTTCTTCAGGTTTCTGCTACATTTGACACCAGCTCAAGACTCAAAATTAATCCTAGTCATCATCCTAATATGACAAGTTGATTAGGTTTGGTTTGGTGTAGGTTTAAGTTTAGGCTTTTAAAATTGTGTTTGTTATATTTTTGTGTTGGTTTTGAATTAAATTAAAGAGCATATTTTGTAGCTATTGTTAAGTCTAAAAAAAAGAGTTTTATAAGTATCTAAAATTTGAATCTGTTACCTTTTTTGGATTTTTCACCTTTTTAAAATTTTCAAAAAAATTATTTACCTATATACACCTTTTTAAGATTATTTTTCAAAATGTCATATTTTTTTAGATTATAGGGAAATCAATTCAAGCTAGATCGATTTTATTATTGGGCAAATTTAAGACTGAAGAGCGAGAAAAGTATTGAAATCGATCCAAGTTGGATCAAATTCAACACTATTCAAGTGAATAGTAATGAATTCGATATAGCAACTCTAACCCTAAACCACTACCCTATTTAAACCCCACTTGGAGCCACTTGGACAGTGTTTTGTGTAAATAGTGTGAGTTTTGAGAGAAAATTTTGAGAAAAAGTGTTAGAAAAAATGGTTGAGAAGTATTATATACTTGTTCATCATAGTAATGAAATTACAAACATAGATGAGAGTGTGACCTTTTGTAGCCAAAATTCTTAGTTTATAGCTATTCATCCATCTATTACTTTATTAGAGTTGTAGAACACAATTCTACAGAAGATAGATCAACAAAGTAATAAGCAAATCACGCAAGTATTTTATCAGGTGCCCATTGTGATTGGGAAAGGTGTGATCCGTTATAGAAGTTGGCAGCAAAGTAGCGATAATGATGTTGGGCTCATGTTCAATTTCCATGCCCAATTTTCAGAGATTCTCATTATCGAGTTGTTTGTCATTCTAAAAGAGTCGCACTTGAGCTCTAGTATATCTACTCCCGATCGAGCACATATTCCTATGTCACAACTAATGCATTCTCCAACTTTTACGATGATGAGTCACGTGCAGAATGAAAATTTTCATGATGAAAATACGGATGATTTGATAGGTGGTCCAAACTTTCAATAGCTTGCAATGTAGATTGCGGAGCTACTTCAATGGATTGGTCCTATTGTAGGTTATGATTTTATTATTGATGATGGAGATGATGAAGAGAAGTCAGTTTAAGTACCGTTTGACAGTGACAATGGCTCAAGCTTAGATGGAGTGGCAAAGCCTATTACCGATAGCCAACCATCTAGGACCTAATCTCAGTTCCAATCTCAATCAAGCAAGCATGTAGGTCACTATTTGTCTTTGGATTTGGAAGCAATGCATACGAGAACTTTTCCAAGGTTCAGCATTATAGATAGGGTGAAATTCTGGTATTGGCAGGAGAGAATGAGTTGCAGGTAGGGCAACAGTTTTGTAATAAGGAAGTTGTGTTATTTGCAACAAAAAATTACAGCATTTGAAAATTGGTTGAGTATAAGGTCTTGGAGTTAGACCATATAAAATATCATGGTAAGTGCAAGTACTTTGGAAATGGATGTAATTGGAGCATATGCATAACATATCACCAGAAAATGAATTGTGAGAAATTCGGAAGTATAATGACCACATGTATGTGTGTCCACATTGCTTTTACAAGGCCACCCCCAGATGGACACTAATATTATCTGTGCTGCCACATTTCCCATGGTGCAAGCTGATTCGACTATTTTGATTAAAGTGTTGCAAGGAACAATGAAAAATAGGTTCAACTTCAAGACATCATATAGAAAAGTATAGCTTGCCAATCAAAAGGCTATTGGTGGGATTTTTGGCTATTGGAAAAAGTCATACAATGAGCTTCTGAGATGGTTGCAAGGTCTTCAAACATTTATGCTAGGTACAATCTTCGAATTGTTAACTCTGCCATATTATGTGGGGAATTTCGTTGACCATAGGTTTGTGATGTTCCACTACTTGTTCTGGACTTGTCCGCCATGCATTGAAGCATTCAAATACTACAAACTATTCATTTCAGTGGATAGTACCCATTTGTACAACAAGTATGGCAGGACACTATTGATAGCAACTGCCCAAGATAATAATTCAAATATTCTGCCCATTGCGTTTGCTGTGGTGAGGGGGAGACAATAAAAGCGTGGTCATTTTTCTTGACTAATGTTTGGTGGCATGTGACACCACAAGAAGGTATTCTCATAATTTCTGACAGGCATGCTACTATCAAAGCCATTATGAATGCGAAAGGCAGTAGCTAACATCTTCCACTAGCTCATCACGCATATTGCATTAGCCATATTGTCTCAAACTTTGCGGTAATATTCAAGAACAAAGATGCGAAAAGAACTCTGATGAATACAACCTATGCAAAGACTCATCGAGAGCATCTTTATTACCACAGCTTATTAAGAGATGAAAATCCAGCTATGTATGAATGAATTGATAGAATTTCCATTGAAAAGTGGGCACAACATGCTGACAAAGGACACAAGTTCAAGCATATGAAGACCAATTTGTCTGAGTGCATTAATGTTGTTTTGAAGGGCACTCGGAATCTTCCAATTACGACTCTAGTAAAGTCCACTTATTTTAGTCTTGTTGATTTATTTGTCAGAAAAGGAAGGGAAGCGGAGGTGGAAGTGCAACCTGCCACTGGACAAATGTTTTTGCAAGCCTTGCAACAGGCAATTGAGGAGAATAGGTAGATTATTGGTATCATGATGGTGTCTGGGTTTATGCGGTCAAACTCATCACTTGTGGTAGAAGAACTCAGACCAATAAGGGGTTGGAGTCAAAGAAATTATAGGGTGAGGTTAAAAGATTGATGGTGCAATTGCGAGTACTTTCAAGCGTTGCACTATCCAGGTCGCCATGTACTCGCTTTTTGTGCAATGCTCGACTTGATTGGGTCAGTTATGTTGATGATGTGTACCACATCTAAATTGTATTTAACATCCACAAAATGGAGATTGTAGTTATGGCAAATGAAGATTACTGGCCTCTATATAGTGGACCTCGAATACGCCCAAATTCAAAGCTTAGGCGAGCTACTAAGGGTCATCCAGTTTCGATGAGAATCCGAAATGAAATAGATGCTATTGAACCTAGGCAACCAAAGTACTGTAGCCTGTATAGGAAAAAAGGTTACACTAGACGAAGATGCCTAACCTTACATGCTTTATCCTCTAACTGGACTAGCGAAGATAATTAGTTTAGTGTACCTATGTTTTGCGATCAATTAATCTCACTATATTTTATTGATGTAGTTTATCTTCAATGTTTTATTGCTGTAAGTTAAATGTAGACCCAGTTAATCTAATCTAAGTATGTTTTGGTTCTTGATTATAGCAAATCTAATCGTTAGTTTTCCAAGTATGCTTTTATATTGATAACTTTGATTTATATCTTTGATTTCCCTCAAGAAAAAAAGTAGTTTGTGCAAAAAAAAAAAAAGTTCATAAAATTCAAGTTTTCACTCTTAATATTATAGATTTTGATTTCATATTAGTAAACTCTTTTATCTCTACATGAGTGTATTAAATCTCAGTGTTTTCTAACTATTTTTAGATTTGGAGGCTTGAGAGAGGCTTGGATTCTAATTCTTGAATATTTTATTTTGCTCTTCAATGCCTGAGCATTTGAATACATGCCTAAGCACCCACTGCAATTTCAATTTTTCTCTCGGCTATGTAATGCCCAGGCATTTAACTCAATACTTGAACATCAACTTGAATTTCAAGAATCGTGCTCTGCTTTAATGCCCGAGCATCCAAACCAATGCTCGAGCATCCAAACCAATGCTCGAGCATCCATTGCAGTTTGAATTTTGCTCTCTCACTACTAGAAATTGTCGGAATAGCGACCGATTTTATCAGTCGCGAAAAACTTGTATTTACGACAGATTTTGCGACCGAATTTGAAAATATGACATGAAAAAACGTAGAAAAACATCGATCGCAAATTTTGTGACTGACTCAACTTGGTCAATGATTGTAATAAATCAATTGCAAAATCTAATTTTTTCGACTGATTTTTATAAAAAAGTAAATAGGATATAAATAACAATCGGTTGAAAAAATTAGAATTTGCGACCAATTTTGCGACCGATTAGCCGAACAGAATTATTATACTGAACGTCCAAAATCGGTTGCAAAATCGATCGTAAATTCTAATTTTTGCGACCGATTTTGCAACTAATTGTTATTTATATCCCATTTACGTTTTAATAAAAATCGTTCAGAAAAATTAGAATTTGCAATCGATTTTGGATGTTTAGTATAATAATTTTGTTTAGCTAATTGGTCACAAATTCTAATTTTTTCGACCGATTTTGCGATCGATTTGACAATATATATCGTTTATGTTTAAATAAAAATTAGTCGCAAAATCGGTTGCAAAATTAAATTTTGCGTTACGACTTATTTTGCGACCGATTTAGAGGCAAATTTTCACACTTGGCCAAATTAAACGTCTGCAACTCCATTTTTTTCTCCTTTCCGTTTCTTTCTTTTCCCCTTTCCTAATTTTGTGCTCTCTCCTTCTCCTACCCCCCTCACCCCCACCATAAGCCACAACCACCCCACCCCCACCCTCACTACAAGCACCACCGCCGCTAGAAGGAGCTCACCGCTAGAAGGAGCTTGGAAGTGCAGTCCGTCACCGCCAGTAGTCTGTCGCTACCAGATTTGCAGTCTGCCGTGCGCCGCCATTCAGGCCGCCAGCAGCTCCGCCTAGATCTGCACCGCCGCCACTCTGGTTCTCTTTCTCCACACTAGTTTTTTCCTTTTGTTGTTCTGTTTCTTTTTTTTTTTCTACTTTGTTTCTTTTTTTTTTTTCTGCTATGTTTCTTTTATTTTTTGGCTGGTCTGTTTATATTTTATTTTTGTGGTCTGTTTCTTTTTTTTTTTTAAAGATTATGGGATTTGGTTGTTAGTTTGTTAGTTTAATTTGCAAATTACATTATGTAGATAATTATGTTGTTAAATTAGTTGACATGTTGTAAAATTAGTTTGTTAGTTTAGTTTGATTTTGTTAGTTGATAGAGAATTTATTGGTGTCAAAGGTTGTTGTTTTATATTTTTGATATATGTTATTTTTTCTAGTATAATGAGAGTTTTGGTATATTTAGTTATTGTGTTGGTTTGTTTGTGTTGGTAAATTGGTTGATGATGTTGATAGAGAGAGTCTGGTTAGATTGATTTTTAGGTTTTTACTTTTGTTGAAGGAATGTTTGGGTTAAAAGCACTAATTTGTGAGTTAAAAGTGTTAATAATTTGAATGATCATTATTAATTTCAATTAACATAATTAATGTTTGCTTTACAAGTATTAACTTATGAGTTAATAGTGTTAATTATTTAGTTAGAATTATTAATTTGGATTAGGAATATTAATTTTTGATTTAAAATTAATAATATTGGTGTTAATAATATTTGGATTAGTAATAATTATTGGGTTGTCATTTCTATCAGTAAACAGATCAAACTAGTTCATTATTTACGAAAATATGCCAAATTTGTTAAATTGTTATATTTGATTGATAGCTTTTCGTTGTGGATTTATTTTATTTGTTTTAATTTTGTTTTAAGTTGTGTGTCACTTGATTTATTCAATTTTGTGCAAATTAAATAAACTGTATATTGTCTAATGATGATGTTACAGAATATGGAAATTTATTAGTTTCATAGTTGGATGTATAATAGGCTTATGCCGGGTTGGAAGTGTTATACTAATGAATTTTTGAATGGAGTAGAAGAATGTGTTTCTTTTGCATGCCAACAAGCGCATTTGGCAAAGGGGAAAATTAGATACCCTTGTTCTAAGTGTAGGAACATAAACTACATTATGCCTGATGAAGTTAGAGTTCATCTTTATAAAAAAGAGGTTTGTTCCTGATTATTGGTATTGGACATGTCATGGAGAAACCGATCCCACTTTGCATAGAATATTTACCCAAGAAGGTAGTAGCTCGAATATGGCAGAAAGTAGAAATAATGAGCACTTAAATAGGGTGCATACAATGGATCAACTGATGATGAAGAAGAATCTGAATGAACTTAGTACTTCTATTTCATGTTAGATATAGTTTGGATTATAAACTACTCACTTTTATCTAACTTTGTCTGTCTTGAACTTTAGGTACTTGACTTTTATATTTTGTGATGTTGTATAATTAACTAGGAATATTTAATGAAATGCAATATTGACTTGTTGGCCTTTAGTTATTGGATACTATTTTCTGGGTTTTTGCTGAATGCAGTCATAATTATTTTGGATTTTACAAGATTCTGCTCGTTCTTGTTGTGCTATTGTGAAATTTGCGACCGATTTAAACAATTTTGCTACCGATTTTCAGTTGCAAATTTGGACTTAAATTAAAACTTTGCAACCGAAAATCGGTTGCAAATATCGCTTTCAAGATTTAATTTTGCGACCGATTATCAAATCTTGAAAGCGATATTTGCGACCGAAAAATTGGTCACAAAATAGTCAATATACAACCAAATACCTGTACGTTGGGAATCGGTCGCAAATTCGTTCGCAAAAAATCTGTGACCGAAAAATTCGGTCGCAAATTGATTTGCAACCTTCCATTACACGATGGACAATTTCGATTACAAAATCGGTCACAAACGGCCGATTTTCTAGTAGTGTCTGGTTGTGTGATGCCCAAACATCCAAACCAATGCCCAAGCACTCATTGAACTAAACTTTTCTAGCTAGGGTGATGATGTTATCTTGGTTTTCTTACTTAATACAAGTTTCTATTTCCATTAATTGAATGTTTATCATGGTTCTTAATGCTTCCTATGAATTGAACACTCATGAATTGATCTACGGTTCATATATTGAATTAGGAAATTCATATGTGTTCTTGCTCTTGTGATAAACCCCATAATCTAACCTTATCTAGGAATGGATGTTGTTGATTATGTGGTTTGTGTGAAATTTGCTTGCTACTTTGTAAAGCCTTTTCTAAGTAGGATTTGTTTAAGAGATTAGAGAATCTCATTTAGTTAAAAGAGGACTAACATTTACTTAAAAAGTAAATCACAATGTATTTATAAAATTTAACTTATAATACCATTTATTGCATAAGTACCAAACAGTTAACAATCGAGTACATACATAAGTAACTAGTACAAAAGAAAAACAATAGAAAATAAAGGTCAAGTAACGAAAACTCTACGCCACAACCCTCGATCATGCCTACAAAAGGAAATGTAAAATTTCATATAACTTAATAACTAGTATTACAACCAACATAAGCAATTTAGACACGCTAATTCCATGCACCTGAGCCAGCTAACATCTAATGGCCTCCTGCGTCCTGCTTAGGGACTGGTAAATGCCCACCCATGTAACAGGACAACCTCAAATCTCCTGTCTCGGCTTGCATCATCCCTAGTCCTGCTTCTCCTAGTGACCCTACTCCTACCCATGCCCCTGCGGCTGGTCATGAGCAGCCTCTTGAAAAATGTGGTCCATAGTAAACGCAAAGGGCAGAGTCCCGCCAAGAAGATCAAATCCCAACATATGCTGATAAGCGGGATCATGTACCCTACCATATATTGGTGGCTAGGACCATCCGTTAGCTGCTATCTCGATGCAAGCATGTTCCTTGCCATGTACTGATGGCTAGTTTCAGCATGGTTGAGCCCGTATGAGAATGGTGAGTTACTGAGAGATAGGTGGGGCTGGGAGTTATTGCGATCCTCGTCATGAGCATCATTCTCATCACTATTTGTATTCGTTGGCTCTTGGCAACAATTTGCATATGTCCCAATGCCGTCGATTTGGCATGTGAGCTAGCCCGGGCATACCAACCACTAGTAGGATATGGGCCAGTATATCACTTGGCAATTCGACCTGCCTTAGGTTGTAAAGGATCGTATCTCCAGGTAGAGACCTCCATGCAATAGCTGAGTACCACTTACTGTACTCATCTGATGGACGATGGTCTTGAGCCATGTAAAACAGCATCACCCAAGCGCGCCATGCCTCCCACAATTCATGAAACTTGCAATGATAAAATGGCTACCAAACGTCATTGTTGCCACGCCCATCGATTGCATGCAACCTATCAATGTTCAATGGCTAATCTGATATGTGCTGCTATCCACCGAGCTATCGAAGAACACGATCCATTTGATACCACTCAACAGTGGCGAAGCATATTAGCACTGTCACAAATGGCCAAATGTCGGACTCATCTGAAATCCATGCGGGTGTGATCTAAATGATGATGGGTTGTAATACGAGGTCTAGTCAAACTACAATAGTTAACAATGATACATTAGATTTTCTACTAAAAGCGTCAAATCAAAAAGTCAATAATAACGAATAAACGCTACATATCTTACCCCTGTAATACTAATATCGTCAATCCGTTGGCTATGTGCCAACAATCGACGCGCCATTGTATCAGTTATGGCCACCATTTCTAGCCACCTAAAAAAAACACACATAATCTATATTGTAATATTGCAAATAACAAATGTAAATAAAATAAAAGTTCAATATTGTGTTAATACTATACCTCACTACTAACGGAAACTTAAGCTTGTGTTTGCTTGGAGGATTGAACTCTAATAGTTTGTACCATATCCACAATTATAGTAAGGCTAGGCAACCACCAATGTTAACCATTTGACTATTAACTGTGCGATATAGATTTTGCTGCAACACAATCAACACTGCTAAGCCTTAACTAAGGCTTCATACACAACGAATGTCACGAAGTAGAGGTAGCCACTTTAAATGAACTCTGAACTTTAACTTATTTGAAAACAATAAGCCACCAAACAAAAGTATAATATACGCCTGAGTGTGGCGTGCTATTACATCATGAGTTGGACTACCATCCAATTTAAATGTCTTTTTAGACTAGTAGCAATTCACAAAGTTTCCTAGGCGATGCTCCAGACCCGGCACAGCCCCGAGCAGTTCATTACACAAGGTAAGTATAACATTACCTTCATAATGCTCCCATGACGACATGTATCTGCTGACTGGGTCTCCATCAATATGCAACCCCAACTGCAATGCGACATCCTGGAGTATCATGATGTACTCTCCATACAGGAAATGAAATGTATGAGTCTCTGGACACCAATGCTCAACAAATGCACTAATCAACAAATGATCATACTTGAAATAGGGAATCTACAATGCATGCCACAAGCTCGCATCCCGCAAGTATGACTTGATCAGTGAATATGGCTCAGGTATCCTGTAACGCCTGTTGCATAACACTCAAGGCCGCTGTATGGCATGAATGTAGAAATATAAGTACAATAATAAAGTACAGTAATGAGCCAAGTTGCTAATTTAGTACAGTAATATACTCTAAGCTAATTTAACGGTAACTCAAATATCTAAACTTATGTCATTACAAAAATAAAGTAATTACTGAATTATAGAAAATAAACTAAACCCTAAATTGTTATCAACAAAAATATAAACATGTGATATTTCTTAATTAATTAACATTACAATAAATTAATCAAACTAAATTATTACTTAAGTTTACTAACTAAGTTAATATACCCTAAACTAATTTAATGGCAACTCAAATATATAAACTTATTTGATTATAGAAATAAAGTAGACACTAAAATAATAAAATTAGCTCATAACTAAATTAAATTAATAAAGATAAATACCTGTAATTTTTCATAATTAATTATCATTACAATTAATTCACTAAACCAAATTACTAATTAAATATAATACCTAAATTAACCTATTATATACTAAATTAATAAAATAATCTACTAACTATATTAATAAATAAATTAGATTAAAGTACAAAATAATAATAAAAGATAAATTAAAATATAAAATTACTTGTGTATTAAGATTTATAGCAATATGTCCAAGCATATTAAGCTAATATAAATTGTTATTCTCTGTTACTCTTTTTTTTTTTCTAACAACCAAACCTTTCTCCATCTTTCTCTTACCTCTCTCTACTTTTTTTTTTCACTCTCTAAAATGCTAAACTTTGCACAATTGATTCAAACTGCATCAATTTCATATTTATAGGGAGAGGGGGTGGGATCGAATTCAATACTATTAACTTGAATAATAATAAATTTGATCCAATTTGGATCAATTTTCATACCCCTAATCTAAAATTTGCTCAATAATAAAATTGATTTAACTTGAATCAATCTCTTTATAATAAAAAATAGAATATTTTAAAAAATAATCTTTAAAAAGATGCATATTAGTAAATAATATTTTTTATTTTAAAAAGAAAATGCCTACCTTCTTGCTTTCGTAAACTGAATCTGTTGCCTTTGGAATTATTTTTTGAAAAGAGAGCTCCAAAATACTAGTTAACAAAATAATTAATATAAAAATAATTAATGACATCTAAGTAAAAATATTAAACTAAGAAAAAGTAAGAATATTTTATAATTTAATTAAAAGTAACTTATTTATTTTCTCTTTTTTTTGGGTTATATGAAAAGAATTAAAAAATGGATATTATCATTTTTATTTTTTCATTTTATGTGAAACTCTAAGAACTTTTATGGTCAATTAAAATCTTTCATGTACCAGAAAATTCTTAATAATGTAATACATCATATTATATTATTAAAGAATATAGTTAAACATTAGTTTAAGGAGAAAAAAAAAAACTCTTCCAAAATGATCGTATGTCTTTAATGTGAAATAATAAAATAGTAATGTTGGACAGGACTAGTATATGGTTCAAAAAGATCTAGCAGCACTAGTTCACGTAGGCCATTCGCCCACTTGTGTATAACTTAATGATCAAAGACCGTTACGAAATATTATTTAACACGTTATTTATAAGTTGCTTACTGTTGCATTGTTTCTCTTTAACGGGCTCAACGATTACGAGACCAACTATTGTAAGTACCTTCACTTTGATATGCTCAGATATATTTCATTATTCGTCTAGACTTAACGCACATTTTACTTTTACTGATTTGAGCGTCAAAGTTTTATTTTATTTTATTTTTTTAGCAGGTGCTACTCCGGACGAGTTCAAAAAGACCTCCCAATCTCCCATTCTCCAATATAGTCATAGAGACCGGAATGGCCATATCCGAACGTCTAATCGGCCTAAAACTTAGGCAAGAACATACTCTTATATAAATTATATAGTGGGTTATGATTTGAACACGTTTTATTATAAATAATCTCCCCCTTTTTCATTTTTGACAGTTTAGAAGAGTCTTGTCCGTTAATTTGTATGTCATTCAACGTGATTGTTCATTATTATACATTACGATTTTTTTAAATATAAATTAATAAAAACAATCCATTTTCGTATCTCCTCCTGGTTTGGCGACTATAAGAAATCAATTGTTTAAGAAATGTATAAGCTCGTTCAAATAGAAGTAATAAAGAGAATTTTTGGAATAATTTCTTATTGCATTTTGATTATTTAATCAGTTAATAAAATATATAAAGGGCAGTTAAGATAGTAAATGACTTTGACTTCTTCAAACGAAGATGCAAGTTCAAATATAAAACAATAACTTTTATATGAAAACTGTATAATCTTTATAGTCTTTCCATTAAATAAGAATTAATATTATTAATGGTTTAAATAAATTGAACCTGTAAAAATAATTCATAATTAGGAGCTATTAGGAACGATTTAGTGGTGAGGGTTTGAGTAATATATATAAAATTAGAAATTCAAATTTTATTATCGTTAATATATTAAAAAAAATTCACAATTAGAAAATACAAATTTATAATTAAAGTTAAATGATCAAAATAATATAAAATTTCAGTTCAGGTCACTTTACCATATTTTAATTATTTTTGTTTATTTTATCCAATTTTAATGCATGCCTGTAATATTTAGTTTTTAACTACCTTCGAGATAGTGCTATTAAAAGGATGTGTGTTATTTGAACACTTTAAAATTGGTGATTCATCAACATCCTTTTACATCTAACCATTTAATTTATTTAATTTTATATTTTAGATTTTTTTTCAATTTTTTTTAAAATCTTAGTGGGGTGCTTTGGATGTATTGAGCTTTACAATATCCAAAAAAACATTTTCCTATTAAAAGCTATCTCGCAAGAAGTTTTTGCCTCCATTTTATTTTATTGTATTTTTTTCCCTCCAAATGCCCGGAGATATACAGGGACTTGAGTTTGGGGGACATATATATATCGTACAGGAAGAAGGGGCCGAAATATCAATAAGTTCGTCTTGTAGCTAGTCACTACGATGTGATATGGCAACAATTAGCATGCAGTCAAGTTGTTAGCTTTTTTTTGCCTATTTTAAAATTAAAAAAAAAAAAAAACAGCAAGCATGCATCCAGTCACAGATTGCAACAAAGATAAACCGACTGATAATTTAAAAAAAAATTGAAAAAAAAAAAGAAGAAGAAAGAATATGAAAGATGTGTTTTTTTTTTCAGGTTCTGAAGAAGATGTTGGTGTTCGACACGTGTGATGCGCATGCAGTTCCAAATGCCGTCTACCAGTACGGTCGACCCACTGATCAGCCAATCATGTTGTTAATGGCAGAATGCCAGAAACACGCAGGTCGATATCGAATCAGTGGGCCTTGGCTACTAATTGGTTGTAGACTTGTGGCTGCAACTTAGTGGACCTACCAATAATACAAATAACTAATTACACGAAAAAAATACACCAATGTTTTTTTTTTTTATTGCTACTAAGGATGTGTTTTTATTTTAGTTTGAAAATCATGGTTTAGTTTTAATAAAAAAGTAACTTTTTATTTTTATCGCTACTTAAACTATAATCTGAAATTAAAAATTATACTGAAATGTAGTTTAAGTTATTTTTGTCAAATATATTACAGTAAATTAAAACTCAAGTTATACTTTAAATTATACCCTTTAACTATAGTTTATAGTGTAAAAACTAAAATCAAAACAAGCTACTATAATTTATTGCATATGACATATCAATGTATCTATATATGCTTATACAAAGAATTTCCTTTTTCTTTTATTTTCATATAAATTTTATGTCACCTGGTCGATGTTATATAAGGTGGGTTGCGTGATTCACCGACAACGATAAAAATAAGTCAGGCCTGATCTTGAAATTAATTTCTTCTTTTTTTTTTTTGGTATCACCTGTGAAGGTTTTAGGATTTGGCCCTCTATTGTAACAAGAGTAGAATCTTCGGCCCAATATAATCTTCTCACATTCTCTGGGCAGGATCTTTGGATGGCACTGTGGCAATGTGTTTTTCTATAAATAAATCAAAATCCATTTCACGAGAAAGAAAAAGTTCCATTTAAAAAACACGAAGAGAACGAAAACCTTCAAAGTAATTCAATAAGAACAGACGTGATATCATGGCAGATTGGTCTGTGTGCAGCTGCATGTTATTAGAGTTCTTTAAGCTTAAAAACCTGTATCCCATTTTCAAAATTTTGATGTGATTACTGTAATTAAGCAGAAGAATAAATCTGATTTAGGTGGCAATTAAACGATATCTTGTCATTACGTAACACAATCAATTCTTTTTATGTTTTTGCTTCTGAGTCCAATATTATGTAATCAAAAGCTTCCAAACGACCAAGAAACGGATGAAAATCCACATTTAAAAAAAGAAAAAAAGAAAAGAAAAGAATGAAAAAAAAAAAAATGTAACAAATACCGTCATGTTAATTATCACATCGTTTCTTTATGGTAGACATCCAATCAATGAGTATTTCAGGGCATGTCGTTATGTAAAATCTTTGAATATATAATACTTAAATATGTTCTTGATATTTAAAAATATACTAAATTTTGATTTTGCTTCCTATAAAACTTTTAGTTTTAATTCTTTTTTTTTTTAAATGTTTATGATTTAATCCATGCTGTTAGGAGACTCATTAAGTGATGATATGGTTAACTAAAATCTAACTCACACTTGGTACATCACTTATTTTGTTCACATCACACGTCAAAACTTCTTCTCCCCATCCCTTCTTCTTCCTCGCCTTTCTTTCTCCACCACCACTAGCCATTTGCTCTCTAACCCTCCCTTCACTACCCACAATGTGACCACCATCAACATCTCGGTGTTCACCTTATCAGGGTTAAAAATGCAGAAAACTTATCAGTCAAAAGAAAGGAACTTCCCGATGTACAATGTTTCCTCAAATAAATGCCATCTACAGGCGCTCAACTACAACTGCGAACATGCAAAGATCACAAAGGACAGCAAGATGGTGTAGTATTCCAACATGTCAAAAACTAATAGTGAATTTTTGTGAGGTGCATCAAATACTTTGTGGGATTAACGACAAGATGTGAGGAGCATGGAACAGTTGCATAAATACACCCTCACATCTGACCATTAACTATTTGATGCACCTCACAATCCGCCAAAACTAATAGGCACAAGCTCAAAAATGCTAGAAGGTCCAGAACCAATACATCATTACAACAAAGCTGCAAACCCCACGTGCAAATTCACTAGCACACACCACCCTGCCCATCAAAGCAAGCAAGTTGCATTCTTTTTTATGGAAAAAAAATATGCACACACACGTTTCGGGGTTTAAAAAAATGGCTTTTGAAGCTCAAGCAATCAGCCCAACAAAATTCTTAAAGCCCTTAACCCCCATAAATGATCTGGGTCCAAATTATTAGCTAAATCATCAAACAAATATGGGCAATTCAGCAAAAATCGTAGAAAAAGTTTCATTTTCACTTTTGAAAAATTAAACTTGATAATGAGATGGGACAGAGGGTTCAGATATGAAAGTGAAATATGAAGATCAAGGCAAAAGGGCGATAGAAGTTCCCCGCTGGAGCTATGGGGACCACATATGGATACATGTGTACTTGGAATGAAAAAAAAAATAGGAATTGATTTAATTTGTAAATTAAATTTTGTATTTAGATTTTTTAAAAATAAGAAATAATTTTATTTATTAAATTTTATTGATTTAATTATTTTATATTTAAAATCTTATCAAAATTAAAAAAAATTGATAGAAATTGATTTGATTTCAAAATTTAAATATAAATTAAATCAAATTAATTTTATTTTTAATCATTTCAAATACTATCTTATCCATCCCGATTTCTTACTTGCCTAGCCCAAGGCCCCCTCAGAGAGGAAATTTTCCTATCTATAGTTTGATATACGTCTCATATTAATAGCAAGTACTATCCTCACTCCCTACAAATACCACAGCAAAGGAGGGGGTTAAATAGTTTCATCTCAATCCATATACTAAATTTCCCCACTCTCTCTAAGTCTAGTCAAGACAACAATATTATCTAATGTATTTTACATATGAGAATTGATTTATAAATGATCAATTTAAATCCTATTTTATATAATCATTCTAAATATAAGATTTAAATTAAATCCTAATTTTAATCATTATAAACACTACCTAATGGAAAGAAGGAAGAGGATAAAGAGGAAGAAGGAGAAGATTTTGGGGAATCTGTGGCGTTGGAACGTGGAAAAGTGAGAAAGAAAGGGCAATCAGAGAGATTAGATTTCGTTTGAGTTTTAGGAATTTGCATAACGTGACTTCTTTTGGAGATGGTGGTGATATTGATGGTATTGTTGGTTGTATGCTAGGGTGCCAAGAGGTGGGATGCATGTGAAGAAGAAGAGTATCAATGATAAGGTTTTGATTATTATTGATATTGTATTATTTGGTATATTAATGGCAATGAGATATGAATCTATAACTTCATATGTACTATTCAAACCCCTTAACATTAGCCCATTTTTAATGACTTACTGATATTGCATTATTGAAATTTAGTAACATTTGAAAAATGATACTAAAATATAAATATTGTTAAAAGTCTTTTATAACGTAGCTTATATACTACACTTGTAAAAATGTTACTAAAAAATTTTAACAACACTTTTTTATTAATAAATATTGCTAAAAATTAAATATGTAATAGTATTGTTAGGTTAATTGCAGTTCTGAATGTGATGTTGGTCAAGTAGGGGATGGTGGTGATGAAGGAAAAAAGGGGGAGGAAGCAGAAGATAACGGTGATTTTAAAAAAATGGATAATATGACAGGTGTGAAGAAAAGGATGTGAAAAAAATTGGTGATGTGACAGGTGTAAATTAGATTTTTAGTAGCCACCGCATCATCACTTATTGAGAATTTCTTAACAGCAATGATTAATATAGATAAATTTTAAAAAATTTTGTACCGAAACCAAATTCAAAATCTTATGAGCACCGAAATAAAAAATTATTATATTTTCAAGCATAAAAATATATTTAAGCCTCAAAGTAAATAGATAGAATAAGATTTAAAAATTAACTTCTAACTCTAATATTCTGTAAGTGTTTATTAATAAATCGATGTATGGATCCATGTAGCCAGTATAGGATATGTCGTCCCTTCTTCCGTTTATCCATTTAATTTACAATACCGCTTAACATACTGATCATAAAAAACTTATATACAAAATTCACATTTTGTCATAGTCATCTTAATAAGTAATTGTAAAAATGGCAAGAAAATTGGGTGCATTTGTTTATACTTCTAATATAAAAAGAAGTACTTTTTTTTTTAATTTTTCAAAAATAAGTACTTATAAAATTTTTAATATTATTTGTTTGTGCTTTTAAAAAAAAGCAGAAACAGAAAATAATCAATTTTTCTGCTTTTTTAAAAAGCAAATAGGGAGCTGCTTTTCGCAGAAGTAGAAGCAGTAGAAGAGAGAGAATGTTACTCCTTAAAATTCGCAATCACTTTTTTTTCCACTTAATTATAATTTTATCCTTAAAACTTTTAAAAACTACCACTCTCTTCTCACTCTCATTCTCTCTCTCTCTCTCTCTCTCTCTCTTCATATACTTAATTGTAATTTCATTAAATAAAGTACTTCTATAGTTATCACATCCAAATAATTTAATAACTTTTAATTTTGATAAAAAGTACTTATACAATTATATCCAAACGTAAAATATTTTTCTGCTTTTACTTCTATTTCTGCTTCTACTTCCGCTTTTCAAAAAGTACTTCTTCTAGAATCTTAACCAAACGGGCCCATTATGTCTTATAATATTTGATATTTAATTAATATAAAAGATTAATTTTGATATACTATTAACTTAAAAATTTTACACTATATTTGAGTATTCTATAATTCTACTAAAATTGAATAATCCAAAACTTATGTATTTGAGCAACGCTATTTATCCAGCAGGCTCTTCAAAATCAAATATAAGTATATAACCTTGTCCACAAGCATGATAGAATTAGGCCTAATTTGGTAGTGCTCTTTAAAGGGGTGCTCTAGCTTATGAAAGTATAAGCTAATTTTTTCTATTTGATAAATCAAAAAGTTAGAGTGTTTTTGCTCTTGATTTTTGATAGTCAGGGGTGCTTTCGGGAGCACTCATGACATGCTTTTCGGAGTTAATTTATGCTCTCCAAAATTTAAAAGACTAATAGAACCTTATTCTATTTAATGACATTAAAAATAAAAATTATTCTTTTTAGTATTTATAACCATTGTAATCATTTTAGATATTAAGAATAATTTTACCAAATACTATTTTTGATTTTTACTTATTGAAAGTAATTTTTGCATTATTTTACCAAATGATACTACTATAACTTTTTTAGAGCAGCTTTTAAAGAGTCGAAAGAGCTCAACAACTTTTAAAAAGTCACAACAATATCAAACCAAACCTTAAATTGATTAATTGTGTAACCATCAGTATTTACTTTTTTATGATAATTTAGTATTTAATTTCATGAAGTATAGCTACTGTACAAATGTGTAAAGAGTTATCTCTCAATTCTCATATCCTGTTTAGAAAGTCAATAATTATTGCAGAAACACATAACAAGGTTTAGTTTCAAGATAAATTAATTAAAAGTAAGAATAGACAATTAATATTTGCTTATATTAAATATATATTTTATTTTATTAAAAAATAAATACAAAGTATTTAAAATAAATTATAATTAGCTGTAAAAGTTTAAAAAAAAAAAGAATTAAGATTGTAAAATAAAATATATGTAAAGATTTATTTTAAAATTTTTAGTTAAATAGATAATAATTAATAAAAATGTATTATTTTATTACATTTATATTTAAATCTTTGAATAATTAATAATATGTATTTATAATTTTACTTTTTTATTTTCTTTAAATATTTAGATGAAGTTTAATAATTAAACACCAAAATGGAAAATTTCGATCATAATAATAAATTATAAACACATCACATTTAGTATATTTTCTTGAAAAATCTGTTGTCATTAAAAAGGTAATCAGGTTGAATACTCCTTTTTTATATTTTGGTCTGGGAGGGGGATTTTTTGGGGAGGGGGGATGAAGGGTTCGAAGTCAATCAAGTTGAGTACTGAAACCAAAACAAGATGACATATGGAATGGTGTATTATGATCGGTCCAAAATATCATGGATTCATGGTAATGGCACCTGGCCGCCCATTTTCTTAGTATATCATAAAACCCCGTGATCTAGTGGGCTCTCCACTTTGCAAAGTTTACAAACTTTGTTGTCTATTGTCATCATTCTCCTATCATATCAAGGATAATTGGTCGAATTCAATGTAGGCCATGAAGGGATTTAGATCCGTTTTTTAGAACTAGTATTTATTTTGTTACGTGTTCTAGATTCTTACCTAATTTCGCCACTATTGAATGCAACGCAATATCATTCATACTTCTTCCTCTATTTAGATGATGGTGCTAGTGTGGTATATCCCGTTGCTAATTCTGCTAATTAAATCCATTAAAATATATATATAGTGGTCGATACACTTAATTAATTTTATATTTTCATTGTTCAAAATCTGTGTTTGGCGTTATTTCGATTCGCATAACTAATAATTACCTAAAGCATTAGTTTGAATCACATGAACTAAATTAGAATCAGAATGTTTAGCCTGGGTCTCTCAAGCTAATCAAGAATCATAGTCCAATGCCAATGTAGCAGCCATTTCTTTTTTTTCTTTTTTTTCTTTTTTTTTTGTTATTGCGGTTTCCATGGAGTAAAGGATCATTTAAGTTTTAGATAGATGATATGATTATAACTCGAGGTTTATAAAGTGGGCTGCTGACGAACATTTCAATTGAATGAGTACATAATGTTACTACTCAATTGTTGCTTGAACTATTCATGCAACTTTAGATTGATAAGGGAACACGATTTTCAGCAGGTAACATGCATTCAACACCTTGTCCGACCAGAGTGATAGGGATGCACACATGTACTGGCTCACAGTCCTGATCAGATATTTTGGCCTTGGAAAGTGGTTTTTTACTCCACAAATTGATGAAAAATGCTCTGAGGTGTCAAACACCAATGCAGTAGAGTCTAAAAACACGAATATTGAAATGGAACTTAAGATTAGGTGAAGAGAAATGTTCTTTATACATTATTACTGAACACCTTCTTATGAGTGGAGTGAATAATAAATAAAATAAAAATTTAAAGTGAGAGAAGAATAAATTACTACAAATCCTATTATATTCCACATTAATATGCAATTGAAGTGTTTAAATATTCATCTATTAGGTGAACTGAGGCCATTGCAAAATTCAAAATCTAAGTTGATATTACCTGAATTAAGCGCTAGTTACCACTTTAATATGTGCAATTCAACAAAGTTAGCGTTTAGAATGCTTATCATAGAATATAAATATTGAATATTTACTTAAAATTAAACCGTTGATCTAAAACTATTTACAAATCTAATAATAGAGAATGATAGAATAAGTTTAATATATTAATACATGATATTAGAATATTGTAGTCCATCAAGTTGGCGTCAGGTAACCTATTGTCAATGTCCAACTTGAAACTCAGAACTCGAAACTCGATGTCTGTATATTTTTTTCAATATAAGACCCAACTCGAACTTAGAATCCGGTATCCTTATATTGATATTTGTTAGTACAAGGCCTAATTTGGAACACGGAACTCGGTATCCATAAAACTTGGAACTCAAAATTCAGCATCAATTAAATAATTAAAATAAAGTAACTGCCTGTAATAAATAAAAGGAAGGTGAATATTTAATATTCATATTTGAAAGTGAATATTCTATAATTTACCTTCAACAAATACTCCTGACCTATATATTACGAGTGTTTTTTAATGCTCTCCAAAGAACGGGAAAAAAATAAATGTACTCCAATATTGTTTATTGAACGGCCACATCAGGTTGAGACTATGGATATTTTTTTTTTGTTTTTTTGGTGCAAATGGGTCTAATTGATATACTGTATTAAGTTGGATAGAATATGTTAATAAAAGATATTATAATTTTATTTATAGTTTAGTGTAAGTATTATCGTGTTATTTAGATAACAAAAATAATTATTTAAAATGTATAAATAAAATTTAATATAAGTTATAATTATATAAAATAAAAGATTAATATATTTAAAATAATTATAATTAAAAATAATAATATTTATTTTAAATTTATGATTACATCAAAAATTATTATTTATTTAAATTTCTTTTTGTTGTTATAAGATAGACTATTATGCGTTTGTATTTTTTTTCAATTTTATTAAAACAAAAAATATATAAATAAATATAAATATGTTTTAACATAGGTATAAATGCTTATAATAAAAAATAGAAAATATTTAAAATAATTCTAATTGAATAAAATTATTTAAATAAGAATATTTAAATTTAACTTATAATTAAATAATTAATCAAATTTAGTATTATCTATTATATTTTATGTTAAATTTTTGCTTGTAATTATAATTATTTATAATAGTAAAATAATAATATTATCTTATATAATTAGTATATTATATAATATCACATTAAATACAGAATATTATTAAAATTTTAATAATATTATATTATCAATTCTTATATTACTAAATCTGGTCGTATCAAACGCGTCAAACGAATGCAAAGGCTCCGTGAAGATTATGATATATGCATGCTCACGCACATTGTTCTTATATGAAAAGGCAAGAGTGAGATGAAACACGGATCAAACTCATAACATTTGTTAGCACAAAAAGAAAACTCATAACATTTATAATTTACATGTTTGAACGACAAATAATGACAAAAAAAAAAAAGAAAAGGAAATGAGTCGAAAAGAAACAAATTTCGCTATTTCAAAATTCTAAAACAAAATATGAAGAGAAGTGAAAAGCAAGGAAATTAAGGAGATCTACCTTGTTTCTTTTAAAGATATGATTATTGTCTTTCAAAATAGTGTAATAAGAAGAAGAAAAAAATTATAATGAAACTAAGATAAGACTTGCCGTGCTATTTTTTTGTTAAATAAAAACCGTAATACATATGTATATTATCTTTTAAGCCTCAATTGTAACAACTTTAAAAAAAAAAAAAAATCATACGGCGAAAAATTATATATATTAGAAAATAGTATCACAGGCTCAGTGGCTACAAGGGCGGAGTCAATTAATGGCGGCTTTGGAAGGGCTACGCTTGGCTAAAGAATTGGGAATTAGGGCAGTGATTTTGGAAGGGGATGTCAAAATAGTGTTAGAGGGGTTTTAAAATAGCTCTTTGGATTTATCTCATAATGAGCTAATTTTATCTGATGCATTTAGAATAGTCTAGTGGTTCAATTTTTTCTCAATCCAACACTACTAGAAATTGTCGGAAGAGCGACCGATTTGAGGAATTTGAGGTAAATGTGATGTTGTAAAATTTGGTCACAAAGTTTAATTTTGCGACAGATTTTGATTATATTACATGAAAAAAGATGAAAAAAAATCAGTCACAAAATTAAACTTTGCGACCGCTTCCTCTTGGTCAACGATGACAAGAAATTGGTCTCAAAATCGGTCTCAAAAAATAGAATTTGCGACCGATTTATAAAACAAAATAAATTTTGTGAACTTCCAAAATTGGTTGCAAATTCCATTTTTTGCGACTGATTTTAATTTAAACGTAAATGGGATATAAATAAAAATCGGTCTCAAATTCCATTTTTTGCGACCGATTTTACGACCGATTTTATCTTTATATATCATTTACGTTTAAATAAAAATCAATCGCAAAATCGGTCGCAAAAAATGGAATTTGCAACCGATTTCGCATCCAATTTTGCGACCGTTAAACACTTAGCCAAAATCAACGTCTGCAACTCCATTTCTTTTCACCTTTCCTCCATTTCTTTCTTTTCCCTTTTCCCAAATTTTTGCTCCCTCTTTCTGCTACCCCCCACCCCCACCACAAGCGCTGTCCATTGCCGCCAGCAGAAGCTTGGAAGTGCCGCTGTCGCCACCAGTAGTCTGCTGTCCATTGTCATCCAGATCTGCAGCACGCCGTCTGTCACCGTGCAGCCCACCAGCAGCTCTGCCCAGATCTACACTGCCACCACTCTGATTCTTCTTCTCCATGCTAGTTTTCTCCTTTTTTTGTTCTATTTTTTCTGCTACGTTTATTTTTTTTTTTGTTCTGTTTCTTTTTTTTTTTTTTGTTTGGTCTATTTATATTTTATTTTTGTGGTATGTTTCTTTTTTTTTAGATTATGGGATTTGGTTGTTAGTTTGTTAGTTTAATTTTTCAAATTACATTATGTAGATAATTATATTGTTAAAGTAGTTGACATGTTGTTAAATTAGTTTGTTAGTTTAGTTTGATTTTGTTAGTTGATAAAGAATTTATTGGTGTCAAAGGTTGTTGTATTATATTTCTTATATGTATTATTTTTTCTAATATAATGAGAGTTTTGGTATATTTAGTTATTTTGAATGGTTTGTTTATGTTGGTAAATTGGTTGATGATGTTGATAGAGAGAGTTTGGTTAGATTGATTTTTGGGTTTTTACTTTTGTTGAATGAATGTTTGGGTTCAAAGCACTAATTTGTGAGTTAAAAGTGTTAATGTTTTAAGTGATAATTGTTAATTTCAATTAACATAGTTAATGTTTGCCTTACAAGTATTAACTTATGAGTTAATAATGTTAATTATTTAGTTAAAATTGTTAATTTGGATTAAGAATATTAATTTTTGCAACCTAAAATTAATAATATTGGTGTTAATAATATTTGGATTTGTAATAATTATTGGGTTGTCATTCGTATCAGTAAATAGATTAAACTAGTTCATTGTTTACGAAAATATGCTAAATTTGTTAAATTATTATATTTGTTAAACTAGCCTCTCAGGATGGAAATCCTCTACCTACTGAATTAGATGTATGGTGTGAAACAGTTGGAGTTAAAAAGGGAAGGATATATGGCCTTGGGTTAGAATCAACTATTCTTGATGAAAGGCCATATTATTATGGTTTTGGTTCACAGTCCAATACATGGGTACAAAGAATAGAGCATGAAGAGCTAATGAAGAAAATAACAGAAGAGAATAGGGCACTGCTAACTAGATTAGAGACTAATGAGAAACAACTTCAGGCTACCAATCTACTTGTGCAACAAATGATGCAAAGGATGAATTTTCAATCAACTGATTTCCAACCCACCATTGCAAACCAAGCTGAGGATAATGGATCAATTGATGATGAAGAAGAATCTGAATGAACTTAGTACTTCAGTTTCATGTTAGATGTAGTTTGGATTATAAACTACTCACTTTTATCTAACTTTGTCTGTCTTGAATTGTAGGTACTTGACTTTTATATTTTGGGATGTTGTACAATTAACTAGGAATATTTAATGAAATGCAATATTGACTTATTAGCCTTCAGTTATTGGATACTATTTTTCTGGGTTGTTGCTAAATGCAGGTGTAATAATTTTGGATTTTAGAAGATTCTGGTCGTTCTGTTGGTGTGGGTGTGAAATTTTTGACCGATTTACCGACCGAAATCTAATAAAATCGGTGGCAAAACAAATTTTGTGACCAATTTTAGGTCACAAATTTGGGCTTTACGGAACAATTTTGCAACCAAAAATTGATCGCAAATTTCGATTTCAAGTTTTGATTTGCAACCAATTTTCCGGTAGCAAATTCGTATTTTGTTTCGGTTGTAAATTTTGCAACCAAAAATCGGTCGCAAAATCAAAACTTGAAATTAAAATTTGCGACCGATTTTCAGTTGCAAATTTTTGCGACCGATTTTCGGTTGCAAATTTCCAACATTTGTAACCGATTTTATGGTCACAAAATAGTCAACATACGACCAAATTTCAATTTCTTGAGGCTCCCGAATTTGCGACCGAAAAAATCGATCGCAAATTGACTTGCAACCTATCAATATGCGACGGACAGTTTGATAAATAGCTATCGATTTAATTTAATTCATCGAAAAATAAATTGGCGATTTTCTAGTAGTACAATTTGTTTCAAGAAATTGTAGCGTAGTGGCAGATAGATTGGCTAAATTAACAAAAGATAAAATTAATTGTTAGACCACTGATGGACCTCATTATATTGGAGATATTGTGGTTCTTGAGGTTTGTTCTTGAATAAATTCAAAGTTCATATTAAAAAAAAAAAGGAATTTTATTTGAATCTTATACTTTAGCTCTATTTTATTCATATATAATTTAAATCAGTGATTATTATATTCCCTTATTAATTTTTTAAATAAAGAGAAGTTTTGATCAAATATTTTCTTTCTATTTTTTTTCATCAATCTCTACTTTTTTCCATTCAATTAATGAAAATTTCAAATATAATATTAGAAAATCGATAATGATCAAAGAAACTATTATATATTTTATCAATATTTGGTTGATTTATGTGGTTTGGCACTTATTCTTCTTTAGTAAAGTCTTGGATTCAAATTTTCTAAATGAAAAAAAAAATATTGAGAGAGTTCCAGATTAGTTGGAGTCTACTAGATTTCAATTGTTGGTGGTTTAGACCAAAATTGAAGGAGTATTTGAATTATATTGAAAATAATAATTACAGAATAAAAAAGATATTTTATTAAAACCTTAAAAAGAATTTAATACTTGTTTATTAGTGTAGTTTCCCTCCGTTTAATTCGAGGTTTTTTTAATAAAATTTTACGATAGCATCTTTAAATTATTTCTAAATAATAAATATTGTTGCTAAAATATAGCATTTATGTAAATATTTTTTTTATGTGAACTATGAATTTATTAAATCAAAGAGCCTCTAAAGTTAAAGCATTTCTAATATATTGAGGGGCCTCATTGGTCTAGTTCTGATCCACCCCATTTTTGGCAATTTTAGCTAACTTATCAGTTATGATATTACAAGCCCTTGGGACAAAATGGGTCTTAAAATAGTTGAACCCAGCAGCCAACTATAAGCATTTGCCAAAATAAGCCGTGCATGGGATAAAAGCATAGAGTGTCTCTCAAAACTCTCTAATATGACTTTTGTGTCACCTTGCAAGATGATAGCCTTATAGTTAGTAATAAAAGATAAATATATAAAATATATTTTTTGTTAATCAATTTATTTAATCTATTAACTTTATCATAATTTATTTTAAATATATAATTGAGATTTTCATTTAAATTATCAACTTCATTATCTTTTGAGGTCTTTCTGATCGGTTTCTTGTCAGCAAAATGTGAATGATGGAATACCACCAATTGGTGTCGTGATTGGGAGGCCAATGAACGCAATAATGAATGGCCACTAATGCAAATTGATGGACAAACCAAGATCATATATTTGTTTTGTTTCCTTTTTACATGAAGTGGTTAGAAAGAACCGAAAGTGCGATTAGAATTTAGTCATACATAAAATAAAACCAACAAATGTAATTAGTCATCAATGGTACGGAGCGTTTCCGTGGCACGGATTCTAGAGAAATCGCCAAAAAGCTCGGAACAATTATAAGAATTGGCCTCAATCTTCCACATTATTCCATTAATTAGGTATAACATATACATAAGTGCTTTATATGCCTTATGTCATGTCACATTAGTTTCAATCATGTCTTCACCCATATTATGGGATGATTAAGATCATATATATTTTTTAACTTAAAAAGAAAAATAATTTCTTACTTCGTCCACTTATAATTTTTTTTTTTCAAAAAGAGTTATTTTAAACTGTTTGTTTCTTGATAATATTAAAGAAACACTTTTTTTTTAATTTTTTTACTCCCTCAACAAATTAACAGAAGGAAAAAGAATAACTTAATCATTATTTTCCCCATATATAAGTCAATAATATCCTTAATTTTTGTGAAAAATTTTACAAGACATTTATAAGTGAATGGAAGGAATATATATTTGGCACTCATAGTTTAAGCCAAAAATTTAATCGAAAATAGTTTAACTCAACAATTTAATAAAAATAGCTTAACTCAATTTAATTTAATCTCTATGAATCAAAATTGTTAATATTGAGAGTTAATTTAAACATTAATTATACTAAATAGTTACATATACTCCCAAAAAAAAATTAATGCGCACCAAACAGTAAGTTTGTGAAGTAATTGAAAAGATAATATACGGCTGATTAATTTAATTTATCATGGAGAGTATTGATACGCATTTAAAAAGTTGGAAAAAAATGTAAGAATTCGTTAATTTTGTTAGTGACAAGGAAAAAGAATTACTAACATGACTTAAAATTAGAGTTAAAGAAGAAAAATGATTGCCATATAAGGACAAACAGAGAAGAACAACGTAACTAATGTGGTAACCCTAAAGTCACTCGGAGTGGAATACTGAAACCGTTAAGAATGGATTAATGGCGAGAAATTTAAACAGTTTATATGAGATTTTACATTTAAATTTCGGTATCACAGGTACAAAAAATGGTAACCCTACTTACGTACTGTGTTAAATGTCAACTCCTTTTTGTACGCCAAAAAGAGATGTCAACTCCTTTTTAAGTTAATATTTTCTTTTCCCACCTCCCCATACATCAAGTCTAAGTTTTCCTTCAACCACGTTATCAATAGGCGTGCAGTTCGTTACGTTAATTTTCTTTTCTATTTAATTTGTTTTCAGTTTTGCCTCCTTTTTTTTATGAATTTATAATCTCAATTTCATTCTCACGCTTTCAAAAGAAGAATTTGATTTTTGAAAGGAGCGGTATATTTTAGAGAGTAAAATATATAATTTTAATTGTTAATAAAAACATTAACAGTATAGTTTATTTTATATATATATATATATATATATGATTTATTATATTAGTATTTATTAAATTTTAAATTATTAATTTTTTGTTGATAATTAAAATTCTACATTTTATCTTTTGCAGAGTACCGCATGATGAGTATAGCCTATTTTATTCTCAAATTATAAATAGTTAAGTATCTCAGAAGTAATAGAGCAATTTCAGTTTTGTGCCTTTTGAATTTTAAGCAATGCAACTTAATTAATACGCACAAATTGTTGTATTACCATAATTATCCTCAAATAACTGTGTTAGCTTCTTTTAAATCATTTTTTTCCTGCCATTTTACCATCTTTTGGTGCATAGTTATTGCTTCAATTCTATCTTTTCTTCAACCACGCCACCAACGAGAGTGCATTAATTTTTCTCTTTATTTCTTTTCTATTTGCTCTCACTTTTGTCTTTCCTTCTCTTAATTTTAATTAGGTCTTCTCCGGAAAAGTTAGTTGTACCGAAAAAAAGTTAAGTGTTCTTAGCAAAGTTACTTAATGAACATAGACTACCTCATTTTCATATTAAGAACTGACAATAATATCATATAACATTATGAAAATTTATTTTTTCTTCAGTTAAAAAAATTATTTTTCTTGATAATATATAATTAATAAACGTTCTAATTTGGAAATTTATCAATTACCTACATTTATGACATGACATTGATTAATATAAATGAGATTAATTTTAATATATTGTCAGCATAAAAGAGTTTTATTAGATGTATAGACAGTGCATCAAAATTAAATTTTATAAATATTTGAGATGATTTTATTATTTATTATAGCTATTTTAGAATAAATATTATGTTTGTTATACTAATTTATAGATGTTCTGTTACACTATTCCTTATCAACATTACACTCCTTTTTTTTTCGATAGTTGACAAATAGCTCAACCACTTATGAGGAGGGAGCAGTAAAAAGCAACAAGATAAGAAGCAAGTCGAAGCAACACCCAAAAACAATGCCAACCAGACTAACAATTACCCAAAACCCAAAGAACAACAAGCATAAAACAACACCAAAACAGAAACCAAGAAGCAAACAATAGCACAAAAACAAGATCCTAGCCCGAAAGCCACCAAAAACTAATCAGAAAAAGGTAGGAAAACAAAACCTACAGACATCCAACAGGACCCCACAAGCACCAATCAAGCCAGAAAAAAAAAAAAAACCACCAGCCAGAAAAAGCCAACTTTGAATCTCCATGACAAGCATTGAACAGCAAAATATACCCTCCATCTCTATTACGATTTTTGGCCTTCCTGGGACGAACCCTCCTTCTTGGAAAAACAAAATCTTGGTAGTCTTGAACTTTGGCTATGGTAACGACCATGGCCTTTTCATGGCTAACCAAAAGCCCCAAAGTCTTCCCAAGATCCCACGAAATCCGTGCTTCCACAAGTCTCTCTTCCCACGGCACCTCAGTTTCAATATCATCCTCTTCTAGAAATGAAACCACTTCTTCCTCCAGTGTTTGGGGCACCATTTCAACTAGATCAGAGAGGGATCCGAGAGATTCCCCAAGGCTCTTATTTGAATCACTCTCTTTCCCCAAAATAGCCTCACTCACACAGTCACCGATAGGCATATTCTGCATTTTATCCGAGTTTGTTTGCCCATTGTGACCCAAAAAATTTCCGAACCCAGGTAGGCATTTTGGGCCACTACACAACAGTTCCTCCTAGCCCAAAGCATCCAATCTCGAATTGCTAAAGGAAGGATCTTGTTGAATTAGCACCCTTGGGCACTGTGTTTGGGTGACTTGCTCCACACCCAAAATGAATGGCCCTACCACTGCCTCACTCTAACCAAAACTTTCCAAAGGCTGCAAAAGTTCAAACCGTCCAATAGTGCAGCGAGGCTCCTATGAATCCTTATGTCCTATTGATGACACCAATTCATTTTCCAAAAAAGCCCCTAACTGTTTGTCACCTCTTTCCTTCTGCATATTCTCCTCTATCTTCCTGCAATCAACCAAGACATCCATGGCTACTTCTTTTCCGTTGATCACATTAAATGCCTCTTCAAACACAACTCCTATTTTCTGCTTGATTTCCTCTATACTGGCTGAGTTAAAAATCTCTTCCACCAATCTCCAAATCATCCCCTTCATGCGCATCTTCTCAATCTATCTTCCATTGTTTTCCCAATTTGGAACTGCTTTAGATGCAAGGTTTTCCTCTAACCGATTGTTCACATTTGGATGTTGTGGAATACCTACTACCACCACCTCTTTAAAGCTCCTTCCATCATTCTTTCCATTTCGGAGCTTTACCTTCCTCCCCTCCGCCTCTGAAACTTCAACAGTCTCTTGTACATGAGATCCACTCCACGGTTTGTAATCCTTATCATACTTCGCGAAGGGTACCTTCATGATCTTCCCTCTGATCTTAACACTATCCAAGATTCTAATTGTCTTTCTTACTTCCTTCACCTTTTCAAATCTAGCAAACCCAAATCGGCAAGTGTGGTTACTTCTTCTCTTCTGAGAGACATATACGTTTGATACTACTCCCACCTCCCTAAAGATATGTAGTAACCATCTCCATGTCATCTCCATTGGGAGTCCATCTATGAATAGAGAAACAACATCCCTAACACCATCCCCTTAGAGTCCATCAGCTCTTGTTACATCAGTTGAGGAGTTCTAAAAATTTTCAGAGTCATGAACAAGGTCCATTCGCTAGAAGGAGGGCTTGAACCTCCGACCTTGTGGTTAGCAACCACACAACTAAGAAAAATAGTACTCGCAAAATCACAAACACAGAAATATACATTACACTCCTTTTAACTCAAATTATTTTATTTATTTAGGTGTCAAACAATTAGAATGCATGTCTTGGATTTGAATGTATAGTCTTTATCAATAAGCAACTTATAGTCTTATAGTAAATCCCTATTAAAATTGATGATTTTTATTATGACTTAAAAAAAGTGAATTGCTAAGCACAGCATAGACTTTTTTTTTTTTGGATGAGAAAACTTACTCAATCAGCAGCTGGTGAGAGCAGAAAAGTATCCAACATAGATACAGATAACAAAATAAAGGAGAAAAAAAAAAGAGAATACAAGCATCGAAAACAGAAAGAAACAACATTATCAATCAACAAACATCAACACCAGTAGAAACACCAACTCAATCATGAATGCCCCAGATTGCTCCTTGGAGGACAACACCATTTCCTGACTACAGGAAGATTATGAGCCACAAAATCAGGGGAGAATGGCAACTCTTTGCACCATACCTTAGCCCAATATCCCATTTGAGTTTTTAGTTACTGAATCTCAAATTCCCAATTTGGTGAATAACTTCCAAAGATAATTTTATTTCTAATCTTCCATATTGACCACAGGACGACATATATCATAGATATCCAAAGTTGTTTGTCAAAACCTTTGAAAGGAGCACCAATCCAAGCCACAAAAAAATCCACAAGTCTACAAGGATAACAGAAGCTGATATCCCACCATTGCATATAATTGAACAAGAATCGCCATGCTAACGAACAAGAAAAAAACAAGTGAGAGATAGACTCCATGTCACCCAAACAAAGCATGCATTGAGAATTCTCCTCTGCTATGCAATTGAACCTGCATAGGCAATCTTTTGTATTCAGCCTCTCCAAAAGGAAGAATCAAACTAGCAATTCCACTCTCAATGGAGCTAATCCTTTCCACATCACTTTTGCCTTATCGAAAGTCGGAAGTAATGGGGCTGCACTTCCGAAAACTTACAAAGAAAATGATTTAACAGAGAAGTTATTGGAGTCATCAAACCTTCATAGAATCTCATCATCAAGACCCTCCACAAAATTATGTTGCTCAATGATTTGTAAGAGGTGCAACCAAAGATCTTCTTCCCAAACAAAGAGAATCCTCTTCCAAATGAAATTCCAATGCCAAACATTCTACTACCAGTAGGCCATGTCTGAGATCAAGCTATTTTGTTGCAAAGAAATAGAGAATAATATTGAATATAAATCCTTCAAAGTACCCAACTCAAGCCAATTGTTATACCAGAATTTTGTAGAATTCCCGTAGCCCACCTTTCTACAAATACCAACCTGTGTAGTACCTTGAATAAACTCCCTAATGTTTGACAAATCTGTCAATTGATTCCATAAACTACTAGCCTTAAACTCTTTAGCATTTGAGCCTCACCCACCTAACTAAGAATAGTGATTGGATTGGATAATCCTTTTCCAAATGGGGTCACCATGGTCATTAAAACGCCACCACCACTTGAACAAAACTGTAGCATTTTGAACAATCAGATTCCAACTCCCAGGCCACCAAACTCCTTAGGTTTCTAGATAGCTTCCCATGCAACCAATGGAATCCCCTTTTGATTATTACTAGAGTACTAGAAAAAGCTTCTCAGCATACTAATAATTTTCCTAGCCACTAATTTGGGAATTTTAAACAGACTTAAGTAGTATAATGACAGATTATTGAACATAGATTTTATGAGGACTAACCTCCCTGCTCTAGATAGGAACTTTGCTTTCCACATGGCTAGCCTCTTCTGGATTTTGTCTAGAACCGATTGCCAAGTTGATATCCTTTTGGGGCTTGCACCCAAAGTAATACCAAGGTAACGAGCGGGTAACTAAGCTTTCGAACATCTCAACTGCGCCTTGATGTCTTCTACCTAAACCTCATCACATCTGAAAGAAATCAAGGCTAACTTGTCATAATTAATGTGAAGACCTGACATAATTGAAAAATAGCCCACCAAACGTTAAAATTCAGCAAGCAATCTCTATTATTTGGGCAAACCAACAGAGTGTCATATGCAAATTGTAGATGAGAGAGCTTTACACCATCAAAACGAATCTTGATAGCCTCCACTAAATTTAAATTTTTTGCCTTCTCCACCATCTTGTTGAACACTTCTCCAACTAAAATAAACAGAAATGGCAATAATGGATCCCCCTGCCTTAGGCCATGGTGCATTTTGAACAATGATGAGGGGGAACTATTTATGAGGATAGACATTGATGCTGTGGACACATATTGCATGATCTAGCCCCTCCATTTACTCCCAAAACCCATACACTCCAACACATGAGCAAGAAACCTCCAATTAATCTTGTCATATGCCTTTTGAAAATCCAATTTTAACATTATTACACTGATTTTTATCTTCTTTAGCCACCATGCTGCTTCATTAGCAATTAACGGTCCATCAAGGATCTGCCAATCACTAATGAATGCTGATTGAGATTCACCCACAATATCTCCTATAACTGACTTCAATCTGCCAGCTAAAATCTTAGCGATAAGTTTATATAAACAGCCTACCATACTAATGGGCTGAAAATCTTTCACTTCTACAGCATTATCAACCTTCGGGATTAAAGTCGCCCATGTTTGGTTGATGTCTGGTGGTAGCCTTCCAGAAGCAAAGAAACCCAAAATAAAATTTTATATTTCATCTTCAAACTATTCCCACATTTTCTTAATGAAATTTAAATTGAACCCATTGTAACCCGAAGTCTTAGATCAGTCACAAGATTTCAAGGCTTCTACAATTTCTTCCTTGGATGGCATCCTTTCAAGTTCATCAGCTTTTTTTGAAGAAATCATGGAAAGGAAACCTGCAAGTAAAGAAACTAGTGCTAGATATTCTTGGCTATACAATCTTCTATAAAAGCCAACAACTTCCCTCTTGATCCGCCTTTTGGGCTCTTGATCATCTTATTCCCCAGACGCAACTAAAGGATTTGTTCGTGGTGTTTTCTACCAATGGCGCCCACTATATGAAAGTACTTGGAGTTTCTATCCCCCATCTTAATATGGCAATCTTGAGAAAGTTGTTTTCAATACATTTCTTTTCTTTTGTACCATATTTTTAGTTGGCCCTTGATTGCTTGGATTCGAGCCAATGCAAGTTCCGAGACCCCATCGTTTTCCATCTTCAATTCAATACCAAGCTCCCTTTCAAACTTAGCAATGTTTGAGTCAATATTCCCAAAAACATCTCTGTTCCACCTTCGCAATGGGGTCCTCAAGTTTCTGAATTTCTTGACTATTGAAATCCTTCCCAACATTTGCCATTCTTGATTCACCGTTTTTGTAAAGTCTGGGTGAGAGAACTAAGTATCCAAACTACAAAATGGTTTTGGGTTGGACTTATTAGATTCCAGCTCCAACACAATTGGGGTGTGATATGAAATCCTAATAGATAACGCTTTAAGTTTCATATTGGAAAATTTCAGGTCCCCCTCAATTTCTGCAAGCATCTTGTCTAGTCTATTGCTTGAATTCCCACAAGACCAACTGAATTTTCTCCCTATCAGTTGAATATTCCTTAGACACATATCCTACACCGAAGATTGAACACGATTTGAGCATAATTTTTAGTTTGCAATCGGTGAACAGTGTTGAAACCATAGATTGAATCCCGTATTTATAAAACCCTTTTTGTTTTTTTTTTTTTTTTTGTGTTTTGGGTTTTCGTTTTTTTTTGTTTGGGGGGGGGGTGGGTGGGGTGTAAGACATACCGAATACTGTCGCTATCATGTGCATCTTAAAGACACTATGAATAGGGGAACCACTCACAGAAGTTGCCAACTTAATCAAATTTGACTACCTGAACGTTACATAAGGCTGATCTTACACATTTATTAAATGTGTGAGTATTTCTATCCTTCCCTATTTTCTTTTCCTTGGCTTCTTATTTCAAAAAGAGATATTAGCGGCCAACAAAGCTTACGCGTGCAACGCACACATTTGTGTGTCGACCCCAACATGGACGTACATATTTCGTACATATAGTGAGCACAAAAGCTATGCAGGGCACGCTTTCTCCGTAAAAAATTATAAACCAATGCCCGTTCCATGGTTAATGCTTGTCTTGTATGAGCCATTCAAGATCGTAATTAGTGTCTAGAAATGATGCTGATAAGGTAGCAATATTTTGGGGAAAATATTTTTTGAACTCGTATATTATGGATATCGTATATTAATATGAGCGTAAATAAATATCAAGATATACTTATACCGAAATGACATATATAGATAGATATATTATATATGTTTGTAGGACATGTCGTATTTATTGTTATATTTTGATATTTAAATGACATAACTTTAATGTTTTGTGTCATTTTTTCTTGAGAAAAATACCATCTATTGGTAGTGCTAAAAGTAGTGAATATGAAGTTGCAGGAAATTGAATTACAAAAATGTAGCTAAAAACTTTAGGAGACAAAGAAAAGGGAACAGATATTAACGGCATTTCATGGTTCAAATGTGGCCACAAAATAAAATAATAGCGATATCGAGGCATCAATTATTCACAGGCGTGTACATGTTTGGTATTCGTAACCAAAATATGGTGCGCTTGTGAGTATCAAACTGAATTAGATTGTTTTCCTGAGTCTAAAAGTAGCATTAGCGATGTTCGATTCCATGCACAATTTGCTTCTACGCTCTAGTTGCAATTAAATAAATTTTGAAACTGATTTGATTTAAATTGAATTGATTTGAATTGATTTAATTTATAAATTAAATTTTATGTTTGGAATAATTGTGTAAAAATAGAATTTGAATTGATTTAGAAATTAATTCTTATATTTATAATATATTATATTATATTTGAAATGATTAATAATAGAATTGATTTGATTTGATTTGTACTTAAATTTTAAAATAAAATCAATTCCCATCAAATCCTTTCAATTTTGATAAGATTTCAAATAGAAAGTAATTAAATCCCATAATAATTAGAAATTACTTCATTTCTTATTTTTAAAACACCCAAACACAAGATTTAATTTCTAAATCAAATTATTTCTATTTTTTTAACATTTCAAACACATTTTTATAATTTCACATATCACTACATTAACTGGAACGGGGTGAGGAAACGCGTGTCTTGGCTTGGATTGCAAAATTGAATTTAATTACACATTTGAAAAGTTAAAGCACATTGAACGGCTAATATACATTTTTCCCCTAGATTTTCTTTGAGGGCAATATAATTAGACAAGTGACATCTACGAAACTCATATTTATTTTTTCTTAAGAACACAGTTTGGTTATTATTACACTCAATACTTTTGTGTATGTTACATATTTATAAAACTAGGTTTGTAGAATCGATTTTGCAATTCGTACATATAAAGGAAAAAGCCATTTATTAATCACGTAAGTATATATACAATGAAAAGTGACCCCAAATGTGATAACCTCCCACTATATGCTTGTAGGTTGTGTGATATAATTATTGCAATTATTTATACTTTTCAATCGGTTTATTCATTTTGTCTTTTAGCTTATTTCTATGAGTTAATCTAACGAGCAAAAGCCCTCTGCCTCTCCTTTTCAAACGTAAATTTTATTTTATATTTTTCAAACGCTTATGTTTATTTGGCGGAATCATTTATGCAATGTAATAGTTTCAAAAAGTCATAGTAAAAAGAACAGCTTCAATACTTTGAATTAGAACGAATCTCATATGTATGAAAATACATAGTACGTCCAACTTTCCAAGCCAAATTTAGTCATACAGAGTGTAGTGGTTCCCATATAGTTGTTTTACATTTTATGCAATTTAATCATAGTAGACATTCTTGACAGGAAGGTCGCCTAAAATATAATAATATTTTGAACTCAGTACATACGACAAATATCTGGCAGAACCACTAACTTTACAGAACAATCAGAAAGCTACTGAAAGTTGTGAGACTCATAATGTCGGGTCATGGTCTTTCTATGAGGAACACCTATTAGACTGCTTTAGTGCGGAAAATAACCTAGGCCTACGATTTAAGCAATATCTAATACAGCCATCTGATTCGTGTATCGTACTACAGAAAAATCCGCATATATATATACAGATAAGAGCCACACCAAGGGTGTTTGTGAAAGACACCTCTCTCATAGGGTACGATAGGCTCGTGTTTGTATACGTGTTCCACTAAGGTCACAACTTAACAGATCAAGGTAATTTGCACTAAGATATTGGTGGAGCTTATTTCATGTCATCCTCTAAAGTCATGTCTTGAATATAGGGATGGAAATTAAGGGCCAGCACATCCACTAGTTTGGTACTTCTTCATCAGTCTCCACTCATAGGGCACGGTATATAAATAGGGTCTCTCTCCAACTAGGGGTTCCACAAGAGAATGAGTTAATAAAAGTCCAAGAGATAAAAAAGGGAAAGGAATAGAGTGGAGTAATAAGGACAAAATGGAATCAACCCATGTAGTATCTATTACGAATGGAGAAGAGAATGATGTTGCTCATACCAAGGAGAATAACAACACATTTCGATTTCCACTTCCACCCATTATTTCCCGTCTTAGAGAAAATGGAATCCACTTCTCTCTTGTCCCCATTACTTCCTATCTCAGCAGGGACACTAGGAAGACGATTCACAGTATCAAAGTGGGAATCTCCTTGGCTTTTGTATCACTTTTTTACCTCTTGAACCCTCTCTTTGAGCAAGTTGGAGAAAATGCAATGTGGGCTATCATGACTGTTGTCGTCACCTTTGAGTTCTCCGCAGGTACTTTCAGTAACATATATAGTATTACGTTTGCTTCAATTTAGTAATACCTGGAAATTAAGAAGCTAGAATATATATTGTAATGTGCCTGTCTGAAGCAGGTGATGAATCCAATGTACATTTAATTAATTTGATTATATAACATGTCAGGAGCTACACTAGGAAAGGGCTTCAATCGTGGATTGGGAACTATATTCGGAGGTGGAATGGGTTACTTGACAGCAATTTTTGCCCAAATCATTGGAGGGGTTGGCAGATCGATTATCATTGGTACTTCAATTTTTATCTCTGGTAAGTTTTTCGTCAATCTCTTACAGTTAGTGGTAGAAAGACACAAGCATAGATACTGGAACATGTTGTGCCAGTTGTGGTGATAACAGTAGAAACCTTCGCTAGGGTATCAAATCAAGACTTGTTTGAATATTTAAAGTGCATATAGCTTTAAGAGTTAATTACGTTATTTGAATATTAGAATTTGACACCAAATGTAATACCTCTCTTGTATAAGTATACATTAAATTTAATTTATCTTCTCTCAATATATGTATACTTCATCCACATTTATATTAATATACACGTTAAAAAGTCATTTTCCTAGCTAGCTCTAATGAACAATTGGTGGCAAATAAATATTAATTTTTCAGGATCAGTTGCTACATATTTTCGACTGGTTCCAAGCATCAAGCAAAGATACGATTATGGAGTGATGATATTCATACTCACTTTCAATCTGGTTGTGGTGTCCAGCGTACGTGCTCATGAGGAAGTGTGGGAAATAGCCCGTGAACGTCTCTTAACAATCCTAATGGGTTTCATCGTGTGCATTTGTGTGAACTTGTTCGTCTTTCCCTTGTGGGCCAGTGATGAACTTCATGATTCCACGGTCTCAAGATTCGGGGACCTTGCCAATATAATTCAAGGTATATATATACGGTTTCCCATGCCATGCATAAAAAGTTTCTGCTCAACAAGGGTGGGGGCTCACCACCGTTGTCTTCTTGTGTGTGTATGGGCTTTCTCATAACGAAGATTTCCGTGCTTTTATAAATATGTTATTGGGCCGACCAAAAAAATAAATAAATAAGTGATTGAGATTCAATATTTATATAATAATACTATAAATATGGATCCAGCACTGCTATTCAGTGCGAAGATTAATTTTCACGAACATTTGACGAATACACATGGCAGTGGTTGAGTGGAAAATCAGGTGAGAAAAAAGTGGGAAGTGGGAAGTGGGAAGATGAGATAAAAGCGGGAGTAAGAAATACACTGTAGCTCTTCATTCGTACAAACTCACGAATTTGATTTCGTACTAATTATCATTACTCATATTGATCTAAGCTAAAAAGAAGTCTTTGGTCTTTCAATATCGTAGGCTGCTTGGAGGAAGAGGCCAAATTTGTCAGCGCAAAGGAAAGGGAACCCGGTGCTAACTTCGCTGTTTGCAAGACTGTGTTGAACTCCAAGTCAAAGGATGAATTATTGGTACGTAAAAAATATATATATAACGTGAGAGGAGTGATTGATTTGATAGTAAAAATAATGAAATAAATATTGAGTATTAAATTTGATTAAATAATTAAGATTAAAATATAAAATAATGCTATTTGTAATTTTTTAAAATAATCACGTGAATGTTAAATAATTTTTTATTTTGACTATTTTTATATAGTTTTATCTCTCTCACCTCTTACATATAAAAATAACTCTTTCACTTGATAGGAAGAGGATAAATAAGAGAAATAGTTAATTGTGAAAATGAGAGAAGTAAATTTTGATTATTAAATCTTATATAAATAATTAAGATTAAAATATAAAATTATGTGACTTTGTTAAGATTAAAATTTACTATTCTCACCTCTTGTATAAAAACACACCTATATATATATATATATATATATTCTTTCAATTAGATTTCTTAAAATTAGTTAATGAAAAACTATGGGTTTATTTTTCAAAAAATATTTTTTTTTTATTTTTACTTCTAATTATAATAATCTCATCCTCATTTTTATTCTATTTCTTATTTTTAAGATTTTATAAACAAAATCCTAAAAATATGAAATAAAATGAAAATAAATTCATGAAATTTTTATAAATAAAAGTAGAAAAATAAGAAATAAAAATAAAATTTTTTTAATGTAAAACCGGTCCTGTGATTTTTTTTTCCTCTTTGTAATCATATTTATTCTATTTTTTAGGCAAATTTCGCCAAATGGGAGCCCTGGCATGGAAAATTTGGATTTTCCTACCCATGGAAGAAGTACTTGAAGATTGGAGAGGTTCTTCGAGAACTGGCTGCATTTATTCTTGCAGTGGGGCCTTGCCTCCAAGCCTCAAAACAGGTAGGTATATAAAAGGTACATGCAAGCCTAGTTTTAATAATTAAAGATTGAAAAATATAGTTTTTAAGCCTTCAATCAACACATAAATACCTTGAAAAATATTAATTTTTTTATGCAATGTTTTTTTTTCTTAAATATTGAATAATCTTCTTTAGAACATTTATTAACAAAACCCTTATTAATTATTATACGGTTGCACAATGACAAATAGAGATTTGTTGGGCTCATTTGTTTGGGTTCAATGAACCTTTGTGGTTGTAGGCCATGGTATCTTTGAGGCAGTCACAGTCGATCCAATTCGATCCATGGGAAGCAATTGGGTCAAAGGTTGCGTGGGCTCTGCGGGAACTGGGAGACAGCATGAAGCAAATGAGGAAATGTGAAGGGTATGATCATAGCATTTCGGCCAAGTTGAAAGCAGCGAGCGCAGAGCTAAGCTTGGTAATTTCCAAGTCCAAGACATCAGCAATTGAGAATTGTGAACTGCTAGCAATTGCAAGCTTTGCGTTATTGCTCACGGAAGTGTTGGAGAAGGTGAAGGACTTGGTGAAAGAAGTGGAGGAACTTGGGGACATTGCTGGCTTTCGTACTCATTCAACTCCTGCAGTGTCATCCTAGACACCATGCATCCATAGCATGCGACATCGTGGACCTCATTTGGTCGGCGCTCCATATGCCAATTTTGGGTCACAAATTAAAATGCGTGATTTAGCCTATTATGTATAGCATGTTCGGTTTTTCGTTTGAATACCTACGAACAATAATTTGGACAAAAACTTCTTGTTACTTTTTGCCCAAATTATGGCATTGGGATTCTTAACGAAAATCCAAACATGCTGATAATCTCTTAAGTAAAATGACGTATCATGTAATCTAATTGCTTTTGTAGTTTTTGAAAATGAAAAAAAAAGGGGGGGGTAATTATTGATACGCCATTATGAGCAAAATAGGCCTAAACTAAAAAAAAAAAAAAAAAAAATGGTTGACGTATGTTTTCAATTTATGAAAAAAATAGAATGCCCATTTTATGAAATATAGCATACGGAGATATCATATGCACTGTTGTCTATTACGTGCCGTTCATCATTACCAATTTTTTGCAATCATTTTTCTTTTGGATCTGATTGTGCTATCTTTTTGAAAATTATATATTTATTTCATATTTGTTTCGTAAGAATATTATAGTCCTTATGCGTATTGATTTTTCGCATGCTATCACGCACTTATGCCATGTTACACCTACACTATTAAATTTAGCAAGGTTACTTAAGAATATAAGGGTTATATAATCTTCATACAAATTTTTTTCCCCTAATATTTAAAGTTGCGTTTTCATTTCCAGAAATCGAAGTTAGTTACTGCATCAATTAATCTTTTATAAATTTTTTTTCGGTGGCGTGTTTCAGTCAATTACTCATTAAAATAAACAAATCTCTAATCTCTAGTATATATCTCTTGAAAGATAATAGTTTAGATGACAAATGAATGCCGGCCTTTCATTAACACATAAGACATACGTTTAAATGGCTGGCAACAAAATACAGCGCGATTCTTCCCAAGAAATTTCCGCTACACATTGTTCATATCACATACTCATTTAATTAGTTTCAATCAGCTGCCAGTCATTATTTAAGAAATTTATATTTTAAAATGGTAAGAAAAAAAAAGTTATTTTATTTATATTAACTGTGATAATAACCTTTTATCAGACATCTAAAAAGAGAATCTAGGGTTCCTACAAATATATTATTTTTTTCAATTAATTTAATTATAACTTAAATTTATTAAAATATTTTGAGCTCTCCGTAGACTCTAAGCTTATCAAGCAGCGATGCAACTATGTAATAACCAATATAGTGTCATTTACAATAAAAGACAAAAGCTTGGTATTGAATATTGGAACATGGTTATAGAAATAAACCAATTGACTAATTTAAGGAGAAGACCCTCAGAAAAAAGCCTGTGAAGTGGACAAACAAACAGAGTGTGTGTGCCAGAATTCAATCGAAGGCAATAGGAAGAAGGGTCATTCTCCAAAAGTTTTACCAATTGCCATTGGTTTGTTGTGCCTGTGGAGAGTTGCTGACAGTGTTCCCAACACGAGCATCATCAACTCTCTATGCAACGGTGGAGTGTACACCTCGGGTGACCCTTTTGCTATTAGTTTAAGGTATGTTCTTGAAGACTTAGAGGAGGCTACTCCAAGCCAGAAAAATTATGATTACTACAACATTTCACCTTATCCTAATGCCTTTGCCTATGGACATGCTAATTGCAACCTCAATCTCACAACCTCTGACTGCCACACGTGTCTTGGTTTTGCTAAAACGGCCTTCTTTACCCAGTGTCAGGCACAGGCCATAGGGGCTCGTTTGTTGCTTCATGATTGTTCAATCAGGTATGAGCAATACCCGTTTGACGATTAGAAGCAGAAAATTGGAAGCTTTGGTTTTGATGTTTCCGCTTTACATCATAAGGCTTTTTATGCAGAGGTATTGGTCTTCAACTTTCCATCCGATGGCATTAGAAGTTTGTATCCATAGGCATATTATGTTGTGCATCACAATTGTGCCTTAGGTGTCAAGTCAAAAACTCCCTGCTTCATTTCTAAAGTCCGATATAATTTTCTTTTAAATTTAGTTTTGGCTTATGTTTATTCTACATGATTTTTCCCCCTCTTTTATTGGTACGTGTTTCGAACCTACCGCGATACTTCTACATATGTAATATCTCTTAATAATCGCGGGACTTTAATTCTTCACAGCAATACAGTTAGGGGAAGAGTTAATGTACCAAAATCGGGAAAAGAAAAAGGTAAACTCTTTTACATGCCTCGCTTGTCTGGAAATATTTTTGGGAGCAATAATCGGATCTGTGTATAAAATTATAAAAAGTTGATTTCAAATTAAGTTTTTTGTCGTTGATTATAATTACATTTTAAAGTCTATTTGTAAAAAATAATTGAGTCTCGCCTCAAAATCAACTTTTTCTCTAAAAATAAAAGCTCTGCATTTAACACTTGAACACTCTCCGTTCAAGGCCAAATTTCGGACTCAAACGTGATTATCAGCCAAATATTAATACGTAGAATACGAAGAAATTAAGGACGGTTACAAAATGACATTTTTATAAGAGAAGAATTTCTATGCATAAATATTATAAAGCAACTTTACACTAACAATTCATAGAAATTATTTTTTTTATAATTAGTATTTAACACAGATCAACCGGAAAAAATAAAAAAAATACCCAACACAACCCCTTCTACAGTTAATCACTCAGCCGGCGGAATCTTAACCCCCAAAACAACAAAATCCCTCAGCCAAATGCATTGCCGAGTGTGGCTTACGCAAAGTATAGAATGCCAATTTCAAGAAAATCAATAGCCGATTGCGTATAGATTCGGAAGTATTATGCAAAGTAGATTGAGAACACAAATAATTCTTGAAACTTGAACCAGATTACATGTATGGACCGCTATTAGATCCATAACAATCTTCTAGGTCACCTTTTGAGCTGAACTCGTAAAACATGTAACACAAATACAGTGGAATATGAGCAAACTGCAAAGTACCATGTAGGAATTACACCAGGAAATTTATCTATATAAATGAATATAATTGACCAAAAAAAACCAATATCTATCAGTATATATGTACAAACAGTAATATCGAGGACTCAGCATATACCCCACTACGCTTTTGAAGACCAACATCGTACGAAATTTACACAAAAAAAATGTTGTATCCCTTCTGATCCATCAAGCTTGTGTCTCAGTGATCATCTTTTTTCGACAAGCAATCCCTGAATTTCACCCTCCAATACTAAGTTCCCATCTGGGTATGTTCACCTATGATGAAAGACCCCTACAAAGAGGATCATGCAAGCATTTTATAGGAAATTAAAACAGCTTAATTTCTTTGCTTGCTAAGAATAAAATTCTGCAACATAAGGCATACTAACAAATGGTTAGATGCATCAAATAGTGAGACTGACCACAGAAAATGCCATATTCAACTGGCAGCTTGATGTCACTCACCAATGAGTGACAGAGAAGGCAGCAACGCAAGCATTAGCAAAATTTTGCATAAATTAGTGCATTCGCTGTGAACTGAATAGACCAATTATAGTGCAACTTGAGAAATTTCTGTTGTATTCCTTTCACTAAAAGCCTCCCTTTTGAGAAGAAGTGCATAAAGAATCTCATTCCATGAATCAGGAACACCAGGCAGACACCAATGGCTACAATCTTGCAGCTGCATAGGGGCCCTGCGGTCTGGCCCAATATGGTAAATAGATGCATGGCCATCTTTTCTGCATAACGACATTTGGGTGATATTTAGCAAGTCCAAATTCATAACTACTGATTCATTGGCGTGTTCTAACAAGACATCGAAGATGGTTTTGGAATGAATGTCAGATACTGCTGGCAAGGAGCCTAAATCAGGCAGTGTTTCCAAGTTGCAACCACCACCAGTGTTCCAGTCACCACCCCTGGTATACCCAACAAATGTGTCATGACTCATTCATATTTTCTTCCACATTAGTAGTCATACTGATACAGACAAAGTTACTAACAGTTTTGTTGAATAAGGAACCAGCCAGAAGTTAATTGTAAGGAATGAAAACAAGCCAAAAAAAACATGGAGACAGGAATATACTGAGAAAGAATGACAACACAAACATTCTACACAAATTTATGTGTTTAGAATTTAGTTTTCCCTAGCATTCAACTGACTGATACCAGCTATCATTAGCATTACTAGTTTAAGATAGGTCAGAAAACTGAAGTTAGCAATGGCTCCGATTATCCAGTGAATGTGGTTGCAAAACAAACACTGAATCTTGTGAAGAATTTTGCTCAGTATTTAAAACAGCACGTTTTTTAAAATATCACCTTTGTTTACTTTCATAGCAGTGCATTCCAAGTGCTATTCATAATAAGATCTTAATTGTTTTCTCCTCACACCCGCCCCCCAATAAATAAATAAATAATTCAACAACTACTTCAATAACTTGGAACCAAATCTCCAGATCCTCTCTATTGACAACAATGACAATCCAGTTAAACTATTTTAAAGCAGCATAACATGACATCTTGAGTTATAGCAGCCAAAAGCATATGCATCTGCTAAAAGGAGGGCCCATCCATGAGAGGTAGAAAATTTTGCGACCTTGAATCTTAGGATTCATACCAGATATAAAAACAAAATACAGTCCAAAAACTAAAATGCTCGCCAAAGAGGGGTATGGTTAAATGACAAATATCAACCGTAATAAATGTATTGCAGGCAGGGCACTGTAACTGAAGATCCCATTAGAAAATTATTGACAGACAAAGTTTAAGCAAACAAAGATATAAGTACAGGTAAGTCTGCTTGAATGTTAAGGCAAACCTGAAATGCACAGGCGAATAAGTTCGGAAAATGACATAAGTTTTGTTCATGTTTACTTCTCTGGCAATCCAATCAATCATTGTCTCGACTGATTTTCTGAACGCATCTTTTATGGTCATATTCATCTTCACTTCCTCTCCTATTTGGAAGTAACAACCCCTAAAAAGTAAAATGAACCCAAGATCAAAGTCACATATAATTCCAACTTCGAAAATGATATCTTAACCACATAAAGAGTCAAAACATTGTTGCAAAATCTTAACAAAGTAATTTACAACCACGCATTTCTATGTCATGGAGATAAATGGAGCATAAACAATTACAACTTCTCTATATCAAGCATACCTAGCCAAATTTAAAGTGGAATCCCCACTCCCCATCCCCCTTCTCCATGCTACTTCCTTTGAAGAATGAAACCTCTGCAAAATTTTGATTTCCTAAATAGAATACAAGGGAGCTCTACTGTCAAAAGGTTTGTACCAATAAAGATCCTAGTTCAGTCGATGAAAACCTCTTACCTAAGTTTTCAATGCAATGAAAAATAGTTGCTTGCAAATATCTAAACTAAACAAGCATATCACAGCCTTCATATAAATGCAATCCTTCCTTGCTAGTAGTAGTAATGTCCATCTCTGGCAGTGTCCTATGGTAAGAAACTATATCAATCTACCACAAGAAATTCTCTTCTAAAAATATTATCTGTTTCACATAAACTGTATCAGTATCACTATCACATGATTAATGCCTTCTTTTCACATGTCCTTCAAAATCCAAAACAAGGGGGCACTCAAAGATTGAATTAATAAGAATAGCAATCTAAGCAATTGGAACAATAGATAAAAAATCCCTTACATTTTAACAGTCTTTTCATAATTCCACCAATGTCCAGTATTGAAAACCAGCACATCTGCACCCCTCCACCGATGAGAAGTCCAGTCTATATGATCCAATCTCAAAGTCAATCTTACCCCTTCAGGTGCTCTAGGAGGAGGATGTCCCTGCACCACTAGATATGTTGATCTGTAGTACTCAACGGTGCAGTTGAAATCTTCAAACTTGAACGACAAGAAGCCTGTGTGCTTTGTAATTGGGCTCCCATTAACCTCATAGATAGTACTCTTGTTTGTGACGGCAGAAGAGAGCATGCAAAGGAGCGATTCCCATTGGTTCCTTCCAATTGAATCACCAACAAAAACTAGCCGCTTGTTACGTAGTATTTCCAACATCTTCCTTGCATCAAATCTGTTAGAAGAGTAAAGCCCCACATAATATTAAATTCCAAGAACCAAGCCAAAATTACTCAACATGTTATTGTAGCAAAAGCTAGATGCTCTAAAAGAAGCAAGTCCAAAGCAGATGACTGCAGGCACAAGCTGAACAGTTAAGAACAGAAAATACCAAAGCAGCTTACCCCAAATAAAATAAATAAAAATTGAAAAAAGCTTATTATTTTTTAATCTTCCATTTGGAAATTGGAATAAGAAAATCAGACACTCTGAGTAGTTAACGACAAATGAAATGCCAAGGTTGACAATTTCAACAACCTTTACGCATCATTTGTTAGAAGAAAATACAAATAACTGAAACGTTCTTCTTCCTTCATAATCGGTGGCAAAACTCACATCCTAATTCACTTGATAGCACTAACACCTGTTTTTTCGTAATCAACAATCCCCAAACCAAAAAATAAATAAATAAATAAATAAATAAATTAGAACAATCACTTTCTTCGTACCGATTCATACGAAGTACCAAACAGTCAACTACAGAATTCTTACACACAAGTTTTACAACGAAAAGGGTAACTCATTGAAACACAATTTGCTTACTTAAAACTTATAAAAGGGTGATCCCGTAATCAATCAGCAACGAGACAAAATTCTAAAATAGTTCATGTTCAAAGCAACAACAAAAAACATTGATAGCCAAAAACAAAAAAGAAAAACCTTGTCTTCTTTTTCGTTTCATCCCCTAACAGCATCAAAATCCAAAACCAAACTCCACCAAAAAAAAAAAAATAGATAAAGATAAAGGGCAATAGGATTGGAACCTGGGCAAGTTGCAATCTTTGGGCTGCCATCGCCACTTGGTGTAGAAGCTATCAGGCCTCCCATTCTCGGAGCATCGAAAACCCTGATCAATGAAGGAACAATTGGTGGAATGGTAGAGAGGGTAAGTCTCATCCCAAACCCATTTCCCATCAAACACATTGCATTTATCACCTTCTTGTCCCAGAAACTCCATCACTGGGGGAGCATTGGAAGAAGAAACCGAAGAAGAAGACAAAGAAGGAACGTGGAGGCCGAGCAAGTCGGTACCCCAAGAGCGCAATCCCCGGTAATCGAGGTAGAAGAAGCACCCAACGAAGAATAGAAGGGTCACCAAGAAGAAGCTGGCTATCCCCAGAGAAGGCTCTAGAGGGTTCAACCGCTTGAACTTCTTGAGGAAATCCCAGTGGGTCATCGTTGTTGTGGTGGTGGTGATGTCCCCAGAGTCATGTGAAGCAGCTTCTGTGGCCTTGCTCATCTCGTTCCCCTTCTCAAGAACGTTCGTTCATTGATGCTCAATGGTGTTTGTTTGTTGTTGCTGGTGGTTGCAAAGAGGTACAAAGTGAAGGCTTAAATTAAAAGAGAGAGAGAGAGAGAGAGAGAGAGAGAGTTTGGGGGTATGGGGATGATGAGGATGAGAAAGTGGGGTCCAGAGGCTAAGAAGGCATTGATAGCACAGAACTGAACCAGAGTGTGTTTTTTTTTTTTTTTTTTTTCCTATTAATGTGGTTGCTGTTCAGGGTTTAGGGGTATGAATCAGGTAGTAACAGGTGCAACACAAGAAAAATGAAGTAAGAGTTGGAATTTTCAGTTGCAGCATTCAGAAAGAGCGCTGAAAATGAAGGAGGGGCAAGGTTATGGAGAAAAAGAAGTTGATTGGAAGGTTTTTAAGGTGTGTTCAGGGCAGAGAGGGAAGTGAGGTTAGTGGGGGATATAGCGGATGGCCACTGTGTGACTGGCGAGGTGAGAGACGAAAATGAGAGCTGAGAGTTGATAGTGAACGTGGGGTTGGAATTTTCCTGCTATTTAGGGCTCGGGGGCGGCAATTAATTAATTAATTAATTTAGAATAATATATTTTGGAGGCGATGGATATTATATCATTAATTTTTTCTTTTTTTTGACGTGCGTATTATGTTATTGGTTTACATCGTGGAAGCAATTCACATTTTATCTTAATCGAAGAGTTTGGAGTTTTCTAGTATGTTGTCTTAAGTTTAAATTTTGTACATGTAAATATTATTGAGAAAAATGTTTATATAAACTAGATTTAAAAATATAAAATACCTATTATTAAAAAAAGATAAATATAGCTTAGCTTATAGAAATTAGAAAGTAGGGATAAAAAATGAAAATTAATAAAAACGGTTAATCGATATATATGATTAAGAAGAATAATTAAAGCTTTAATTGTACTAATTTATACATGTATTAGTAAATCAAATATGAAATACTTTTTCGTTGGGTCTAAAATATGAAATACTTTCAAAATACTGTATTAATTTTTCAGGTTTTTTCATCACCTAGCAAAAGGGGGCTTCCGTTATGATAGGTCTAAAATAGAATACCAATCCAACCTGTCTCATTGTGCCAGCTAATCAGACAAGCCCATTAGACTTCAGCCATTTTCTCCCCACTACTTACATCAATTTATTCTTTCATCAATTTGTTTAGAGTTAATTACAGTTTATTTTACTGTATTATTAAGTCATATGTATTTTATTTTTAATATTTTAAAAATATATAATTTAATATTTAACATTTTCATAATGTGCACTTCATCTCTTTCCATCAATTTTTTCATCAATTATAAATAAAAATATAAATATTGAATTGTATATTTTAAAAAATTTGAAGAATCAATTCATATATAATCTAAAAATTTAAAAAAATATAATATATTTATTTAAAATTTAAATACATATTATAAAAATATAAAATATTAAATTATATATTTTTAAAATATTGAAATAAAATATACATAATCTATAATACAGAATAAACTGCAACCCCCTCCCTTTTTTTTTTTTTTCACGCGAATGCGTAGCATGTCTGATGTATATCATGTAAGACTGGACTCTGTCCACACAACATAATAATATTTGGTCTATTAGAAAAAATAATAATAATATCTGGTACCCTCTAATGCAACGTTTGGTGCTGCCGTTAGATTGGATAACGCTTGCACGGTTCCGCTCCTCCTGTACCTTAAAATATTGTATTATTGTATCGCAATTCAGCCCAATATAATCAAAGACTACGGAAATTTTATGTTATATTAAAATTTATAAACAAAAAGTAAAAGTGTAGAACGCAAGGTATCTCATTGAACTTTGTTCATTTGATAAGTAGGCTGTGATTTTAATTTTGACAATTAACAAATTTAAATTTTGAATATATGATAAATATTTGTAATGAATTACAAGTTTAATTTTAATGCAACTAATCATGTAAAATATTTTTACACTATTATTCAATCATATATTATCAAATCAGTAAATATATTTAATTTTTATATCCACTATTTCAAAAATTATATATATAAAAGGATTTAATTGAATGATTATATCAAAATTAAATCTATAAATTATTTTTTATGATGAATCATGATATTGACATATGAAAGTTTAGTTGTGTAGAGAAAAATTGGAGGTTTCGAAACCGTAACCAAATCTCAGTTTTAAATTTCTCAACCTATCTTTAGTCAATTTCAAACTCAACAAAAATAAATTTTTTCATATAAAAATTTTATATAACTTTATTATGTGTTTATTATCACTATTGATTAAGAAGATGTGATTAAATATGAGATTTATAAAAAAATTTAATTTAATAATAAAAATTAACATATGATATAATTATATAAAATTTTACTCTTTTATTTTAATTTATTTATTAATTTAGATAATTTTATATATTTTTAAAGTAATATATCTAAATATAATATTAATACATTGAAATATAATTATATTTAAATATATTAATTTAAAAATATGTTAAATTATTTAAATTAATAAATAAATTGAAACGAATAAAATACAGAAGAGTGTCTACTTTCCAACCCCCACTGTGGAGCTAAACGCGGGCTAGGGGTATTAACTTTTGAATTTGATTTTTTATTTATAACTTATAAGATCGAACTCAAAACTTCAACTAAATAAAACAGTTGATGAGCTTAGCCAATCAAATGTAATTTACATGCTTATCTTTAAATATTTTAAAGAAAAAAATATTTGATTTAATTTAAGTTATATATATTTTAATCTTTATATTTTAAAAAAATAAAAATTTATCTATAAACTATCTTAAATATATATTTTAATTAAAATAAATATATTATATTTCTTGAACGTTGAGTTATATATAAATTGATTTTTTGAATTTTTGTAATCGTATAATTTAATATTTTAAATTTTTGTGAATATGCACTTTTATTAATCATTCATGTAAAAATTAATAAAATAATTGATTTACATATTTTAAAAAATTTTAAAAATTAATTTATACCATTTCAAAGTACAAAAATTAAAATACATATAACTTATAATTAAAAAATAAAGTGGCTTTTTCCCCTTATTTAGAACTCCCAACCAGGGCTATCCATAAGCCCGTGGCCACCGTGACAAAGAACACTGTATTATTCGATGAGACATTATCACTGTATTTTTCTGCCATTTCCTTTGGGAGATCCCATGAACGTCGACTTACATTGAAGTTTCACGTTATATAAAAAATATTTTCGTTAAGAAAAACAAAAAAAAAAAAAATTCGTTAAGCAGTCTTCTAATAGAACTCAGAAGTCAGAACCTTCTGTTTTTTTTTTTTTTTTTTCCAGGAAAGCTGCGCCCTTCATTCATGGTTTAAATTTCTTTTTCACTTGATTGAGATATTATTTTATAATTTAGGCATGGAGGAAAAATGTCGTTAGATGGCACAACAGACAGGGTAGGGAGTAGTTTTATGATTATATCATTTCACTCGACTGATAAAGAATTGCATATCTCAATTAAAATTAGGCCATGTATAGCACATCCAATTACTGCCACTGCAATCGTCAGTCAAACTGGTTTGGTTACATGATGATGATAAAATGTATGATTTTAATTGTTGATAAAAAAAAATTAATGTGTATGTTTATATTTTATAAAAAAATTAATTTTAATATATTATTAGTATAAGAGTATTTATAAAAATATTTGATTATATATTATTATATTAATAAAAGTGTTTAACTTTTATGTCTATTATCTTAAAATTCTCATATATAATATCTTATAATTGGATGATAGTATAAAACTTTTTTATATTATTACTAACATCATATAAAAATTAATCTATTTATAAAATTTTCAATTAATTTTTATTATCAATTAAAATCATGCATTTTATTTTCTAAAGTACATTATGCACTTTAATAATATGTTTGTTTGGGATTCTTTTAACCAAAAATTATTTTTTTATTAAAAAAATCAGTTTCAATATATTTAAATAATTTTTTAAAAATAATCAGAATATCAAAAAAATCTATTTTTAATTTTTTTAGTTATATATAAAATTTAAATTTAAAAATAATTTTTTTGAAAGGTCAAACAAACATTATCCTAAAAGAACCAACGCAAATCATATAACACAATTAAGAGATAGGACCGTTTTAGGTTACTATAAAAAACAGATATTAATATAATAGGACATAGTATTATTAATTTGTTTGCATTTTTTTCCTCTTTGATCATATTAGCAAGTAACATGAAAAAAAAAATCATAATACTACATAAGTCAATTAAAATTGCAAAATTTATTTAAAAAGTGCAAAACTTGATCGAGGCTCAATCGACACTGGCTGTGATATAGATATGAATATAACAAGTTTAACCTTCTATAAGTCATCTTTCCACCTATCTTATTTAGTTACTGCTTCTGCAAATATATGCAGAAAAAAAGGAAAATTTTGTAGATAAATTAATAGAAAATCTCAAAATCTTCCACATATTCAAAAAAGGAATTTATTTTCGTAACTCAACACAATGAAAAGGTATGAATTATTAGGCAACAATGTCCAATATATATACAATGTATTTAGTTTTACTTTTATAGAATTGATTCTAGATAAAATTGATTTTATTGAAATTGATTTGGTTTAGAATTGATTTTGAAATAAAATGATTTATATTTGATAATTTAATATGAGAAACTAAAAAAGAACAAAATTAATTTTGGCTTCCCAAAATCAATTCTTACCTGCCCAAATGGGCATACAAACACCCAAATAGTCAATTAAGAAGGGTTGACGCAATTAATAAGTAACGATCTCATATCCTATGAGAATACAAGTTTGATTTTTGTTATTGATATGAGGATATTATTGATAGATGATCTTGTAAGTCCTCTACAAATATTCTCTAAATCTGGGGGCTATGCCTTGATCTTGATGGATGATCAGAACCGAACTCACCTAAATTTTTCTATTAAAAAAAGTCTAACATATAACAAATAGAGAAATGTTTTATTACATAGCCAGTAGACACCCAATTTACATGCATCAAGATATAAATAAGTACAAATTTTAGTTATATAAGTGTTAAATATAATATTAATTAATAATGAATATAAACTATTATTAAAAATAATATCTCAATTTAAAATTTATATAATTAAAATCTACACTTATTTAAACTATATTTATCATATATTAACTTTAGTGTTAAATCATTATAGTCAAAAAAATGAAAGTGAAACCAATGTTAAGAGAAAGAGAGAGGGGAAAATAAAAGAGAAATGGTATTTTCAGTGTAATGATGGGGAAGTAATACCTAGTAAGTTAACAACCAACACGGAAATATAAAGAAATGCTTTTATTTTTTTGGCTTATCTAACTAGTGTCCTAAGGACACAAATTAAGAAATAAAGAAAGAAAATTTTGTATTGAAAAGATAACAGTGCTCTTACAATTTATTTAAAATACATTGAATGCCTCCAAAAATTTCTTTTATTTTTTATTCTTTAATAAGTGCTGTTACAACAATGGTTAGCAAAACCTTTATTTTTTATATAGTTTGCACAAAACAGTAAAATTAACTTGCACTATCTAGGAAAAAAAACTTATCTTCCACATCAGTTTTTTTTTTTTTTTTTTTTGTGAGCATTATCTTACATTGTCAACAGAAGTCCAAACAGATACTGTTTTGGCAATAAAATTATTTACTATATTTTCATAAATAACAACTATATAACATGTTAAATGTTTAAGAAAGGGTTGAATTTAATTTTTATATACTGTCAATATAAAATTTTTTTATATATATTTAATTATATATTATCACATTAATAAAAAATTTTATCAATAAAAGTATTTGATTCAACTATTTACTACCTTAAAAATTTTATAAATAAAAATATATAATTAAATAATAATATAAAACTTTTTTATACTAATAATCATCAAAATTAATCTCAAAAGTATTTATAAAATAATATTTTATTTGTAATGCAACATTATACAGAAATGTCTTTTACACATAAAATCTTGAAATTTTTTTTTGTATTTTATATAAAAATATCCAATATATATATATATAACACTTTTTGCATTTTTTTTGTTATTTAAACAATATTTTAATTAAGTAATTTATATCTATTACTGTTACGCGCACACTAAAAGTGGCATTTGGTAAAATTAGTCTTCCATATAGATTATTATGGTGCCCACCAAGTATGAAAAAGAGCATCGTTCGAATGGAATTGCACCAAGTAGGGATTTGGGATTGGTTAAATGTACCTGTTACAAACTTATAATAATGAGACACAAGAATTATATTTATCGCTGCCTTTCGCTACGGTGGACCCCGGAATAGGAACGCATTCAATATTTTTTGTTTCTGTTTTTTCTTTTCCAATAAATAGATTGATTTCACATTTCACTTAATATGCTGATTGACGAAGGGGCCTCAACCCTTTGTCCTCACGATCAACCTAGCTGACACCTTCAGCGTTCCTTTTCGGCTAATTAAGTTGCAGGTCAAATCACGGGATTTAAATCTCTTCAGATGCTTTCAATATTTCTTTTAGATATATTTTATATGAGATATTATATTAAACAACTTATTTTTTATGAATGTAGATGAAAACACAAAAACAGTGATTGTGTCCGAAATGCCCGAGTATGATGATGCAGCGAAAATTTTAGGTGCTTTTAGAAGTTTACTCTAATTTATTTTTTGTTTGTCATATCCGTTAATATTAGTGGTTTATTTTTTTGTCGGAATATTAGCGGTTAAAGATATAAAACTGACTCACATCCACTCAGAGAGTAATTAGCGTATGTCTGTATGGATTAAAATAAGATATTCTTCTTGCTCCAATAACTTTATTTTTCCTTAAACCCTCGTTTTAATTTGTCTCTCCTTTAGCAAATGGTATTTTATATATTTCTCTTGTATTACATTTCCTACCCAAGTATGCGCATACAGTGAAGAGGAAGCATATCTATGAAAGTTCCCAGACCATGCAGGAAATGAGTATTGATATATCCTTCTATTTAACAACTTAAAAATTCTATTAATTCAAAACTTTATTGACAATGGTATAAGTTATAATTTTTAAAATATTCAAGAATTATTTAATATATATGAATAAAATTTTAAATTAGGAGAATTTTTATACATATCATTAGGAGGATTTAACATTTTTCTATGGAAGTACATTTTATGACTCAATATCTTGCAAGTTTCTTTATATTTCCCGGACCATTCCTTCCCGCACTTCTTGTTCCCCTTGTTTAAAAACCATTGAGGCATTGAGCTCATCAATAGTTTAATTTTGCACAAAGATTGAAATTAGACATTTAAGCTATGCAACAAAACAAACATGTATTGGAAGGCCAAACAAGTATGATGAGATATTAAACAAGAACAAATGATATGGTGCTGTGAATTTTGATTCTGATTTTGACTTTCGGCTTTTTGGGGCCATGTCATGCCTGCCACTTTGGACCCTTTTTTTCAACAATTTCGACCTATAAAGATGACATATTGAAAATGAGATTTAGGGCCAAATAACATATCATAGACGCGGATTGGAACCCGAGAGACATCCAAGTTTACTTGCGTTGCATTTTCGGGAGGAAATGGACTCATGAAGGTATTGGATCAATCGATCATGTATGTTCAGCTTTCCAGCAGCGTATAGGTAGCCATTTAAGTTTGACACACATTATAGATTCGTTTTTATGTAATTCTGTTAATTCTTTGGATATAGTTTCAATTCTGTAATTCTGTTATTGTACATGGGTCGTACAAGGCAAATGTGGACTTTGCATGTGATGGCGGTGGAAGTACATACGGAATTGGTATTATCAATTTAGAGATGATAAAGGGAACTTTATTACAGGTAAAGCAATTCAGAGAATTGGTTTTCTCACCCATGAAAGAGGTAGGGTTCATGGCTATTAGAGAAGGAACTCTTCTTGTTTGGGAGATGGGGTGTAGAAAGGTATGCTTGGAGGGTGACTCGGTGGGGGTAATCAACAGAAATAAATTATGGAAACCCAGACTTGTCAGACAATGGATCTATTTGCAGAATATTTTCACCTATGCTTCTTGATTATTTAGGTTTGATTCTAGACGTATATACTCCTCGCATTTGTAATCAAGTGGCAGATGCAATAGTTGAATATGCTCTATTTCATGACTCTGAATGTGGATTGAGCCCCCCCCCCCCCCCCAACTTTTTGTCCTTTTCCTAAGTGCTGATTTGATTAATTAATAAGTTCAGAATTTCTATAAAAAGAATTTGATGCATCATTGATGTAATTTTTTATATAATCATCTAATTTTTTAAAAGATATAATATATAATTTATAGTGTAAAATATTTTATAGTATCAATATATTAAAATTAATCTCCAATTTTTTTTTTCTGATTTGTAGTTATACAGGCAAACATTGAAAATATTATAGTTTTCATTGTGAAAGAAATGATTTCTTGTTTGCTATTATGAATTTTTCTTAAATTTAGGCTATTCTTTTAATAAAATTATATACTTTTAGGGTGTGTTTTGTTTAATTTTTGGGAAAATGTGGTTTTTTAGAGAAATTACTTTTAAAAGAATGATTTTTGTTTAGTTTGAATATATCAAAAGTAAGTTTAGGAGAATAATTTTTGTTTAGATAAAATAAAATAAAATTACTTTTAGTTGTTGATGTCAGAGTAATAGTAAGATTCCTTTTCAAAATTTTTTTTTCTAGAATGAAGAATAACATAAAAAATACTTCTCCAAAAAATTTTTTTAAATTTTAAAAGATCTTCTAAAAAAAGACTTTTACACACCCAAATATATTAATTATTATATATTTTTATTTTTATTTTAATAAAATACCTCCTGAACACTCCAAAAGTATAACCAAACATAGCCTACCCTCTGTTTGATACGCAAGAAAGGCAAAGATAAAAAAACGAGGAAACAATTTGTACTTTTCTCTTTGTTTGAATTAGCATTGGAAAGGTAGGGAAGAAATTTGAAAAAACATGGGATCCACACTTAAAGTTTTTCCACCCAATTATGATGCAAAGAAAATTGGTGAAGAAGGAAAGCACTTGAATTACAATAATGTTCTTTTATCAATTTATTGAGAGAAAAAACTACCATGGAAAAAAATGTTAAACAAATAGTTTGAAAATGAATTTTATAACTGAAATGTTAATAAATTTAATTTTTAATTAATATTTATAATAATTATTTATTTATGTAATTTATAAAATAGTGTTTAAAAATTAAATAAAAATAACATATGTTAATATTTTATTACAATAAGGATATATATATATATATATATATATATATTTAATATAAAACTCTTTTTTTTTTCTTCTCATAACTTCATTCAAGTACATAAAGAAAATATATATACTTTTCTCTTGTTTTATTTTCTTTTCACTTTTTTTTTCTTATTTTCTTTTCTCATCCAAACAAAAATTTCACACAATTCTTATCGCAAATGCTTATACAGTTTCCTTAACTATTGTTATCCAATTTTTTCAAAACTTCACATACATTAACAATTTAAATGAAAAGAGTAATATTGTTTGTGGAAAAATGGAAAGTCCCCATCTATATAGAAGAATTATTTTCTCATGTATAGAAATCAAGCCTTTTTTTTCTTTGATTTTTTTTCTTCGTAGGTCATACATTGTTTTATCCAAAAAAAAGCAAGCACCAAATATTGCGTGAAAATACCTAGTTCGAATTGTTCTATAAATTTTATAACAAAACGTTAATGAGTTGATAGCTCAAGGAAAAAGTTTAAAGGAACTAAAACTAAAATAATATGCATTTACAGAAATTAAATACATATTTAAGCTTTTTTTCTAAACTGAACTGCCTATAATTTTATTATAGAAGGTGTGGTAATATGGATTTCATAAAAAGAGCCTAAATATTATACATAATTAATAATTTTGATTAGTTTAAGACATTTTGTATTTATAAGCATTAATGGTATATAAAGGAACACAAAAAAATATTTATCAACTTTATAATAAAAACCGTAGTGGAAAAATCATTGATTAAGGGAGTAAATATAAAATCATACTCCCTCCATTACAGTATTTGTTATTTTAAGTTTAACGTACATATTAAGAAACTCAATAAATTACCTTGATAATAGTAAAAGTTAAACTAATTTTACAGAACTATTTTTATATTAGAATTATAATCTTGTTCATATTTTCATTAATTGAATCAATAAACTTAATTAATGAAAGCATTGAATTGAAAAAAACATATATTACTAACTTATTGATATTTGAAATAGACAGATAAATATTATGAAGCGATTGAAGTATTAAGAAGGATTTGCTCATGCGCTACGATTGTGAATATATATATATATATATATATATATATATATATATATATATATGCTTGAAAATCAGGGTTAAATGAGGAAACTTACCAAATGATGATGTTACGGAACTACCATGCATTACCTATTTGCAATATAAATGGACCATTTGCAAAACCAAGCCTAAAAATTTTTTGGGAAATATTTTTTGTATTATTAGGGTAAGTAGACATTTTAGACGGTCAGAGATAGAAAGAAAAAAAAATTATAAAAAAAAGTAAAAAAAATAAAATGATTGATAAAAAAAGAAAAAACTGAAAGAGGATGTTGAGGTGATGAAATTTGGAATATATACAATTAACATGACCCAAAACTTTTAGTCTCTATATTTTTCAGAGCTTGAGGATAAGGAAATGTAAATAGTCTAAAAGACCAATCAAAGATGTCACACGAAATCATGTCGCGTCCTCCTCCTCTCTTCTTTCCCCTTCCTTCCTTTAGCCTTCCGTATCCCCCTCTTCCCTTTCCCAAACAAATCCCTCAAACACCTGGCACTATGGATCGTAGCTCTCAATGATTTATGCCCCTATGAAGATTCCCATCTAAACTCAAGGCAAGTATCCCTCATTCACTTCTTTGTGACTTGACGCCCACCTAACACCAACGCACCCATGCTTCTTTACAACTACTACAATGAAGGGTAGTGGCAACCAAATTCACTCTCTAGCATACAAACTACTCACATAACCCCTTATTAGAGAACCTCTTCTTCAGCTTTCCTCTATTGAGCTTGCCCCTAAGCGCTTAGGTGATGGCCCAATCAGTCTAACTCGACCTTTGTGACCCATCTAGTCTAGCCAGACTTGCTTCTCTCGGCTAGGGGTTTGTGGCTCGATTGGCCTAACCCGAGCTATACTTAGCTCGCCGATCTACCTATCGGTTATGCTAAAATCAATCCTTGTTCAAGCCGGTTTTACATCTTGTGCAAACCATAACATCGATCCCCGGGGCCTCAACCCGAGGGTCGATCAATCAATCCTCATGAACTTTGGTAAGAGAGTAATCGTTACCTCATTAACTCCCATATTTATATCCCCAGCTTTTCCTCATCCTCAATTCGTTAAGGATTCCCTCCATAAATCTATGCCCTAATTGAACCCTCTACTGCATTGTTAACAGACCTTATATATACTCCCTTATTCACTCTAGGGGAGTTAAGGCAATCCTAACCTAAACACTACCCTACCTCTTAGCTCAGACAGCAGCACGTGACTTTGCACCACAATGCTCTTCCTCCCATGAGTTGAGATTGGAACAATAAAACAAGCACACAACTCTTTTTTGCATCAGTATTGAGCCCAAAAGTATGTGTTGAAATGTTGAACTATAGGTAGATAGCAAAAACAATTAATACGTTCTGGTCTTATTGTAATCTATGTTTTAGATCCATGGGGTTACAAATTTTAGAATGACTAATTTTCAGTCTAGTATTTGTTTTTGCCTAAGTTCTAAGGATCGACCAGTACTAGATTTGTGTCGAGCGTAATATGAGTGTATAATCAAATATGTTAAAACAATTAATACGTACTGGTCTTATTGTAATCTATGTTTTAGATCCATGGGGTTAGAAATTTTAGAATGACTAATTTTAGTCTAGTATTTGCTTTTGCCTAAGTTCTAAGGACCAACCAGTACTAGAATTGTACCGACCGTAATATGAGGGTACCATCAAATATGGTAGGCTAAGGTGAAGATATCCTCGCTATCCCAAAAGAAATCTTTTTATAGACTTAGATATGATCGTTTAAGCATTTAAGACCAAATGATTAATTATATTAAGAGACATAACTATTAGGTAATTCGTTTGCTCTGCAATAATGAAATGTCATAAAAAAGGTTATTTGAACCTGTAAATCGTTTCTCCCTTACAAGCCTAAAATTATGTTCAAAATGGCCTCAATATAGAAGGAATGGTCCAACATTTGAAGTTTATATCTATATATGCAATTCTTTTTGTGGGATAAAAGTTTTACATACAAAACATCTCTTCTACACATTCATATATTCAAGTCATAGCAACCCAGTTAAATAAAATTTAAATTGTAAAGATTAATACACTAAAAAATTTGTAAAGATTTTCAATTAAGCCAACTATTATAGCATGAATAGCTTTTCGTTTAAAAAGTTTCAAACCATTAGAGTAAAAGCTTTTCTCTTGGAGTAAGTTTGGGAGGAGGCAATCTATATGAACTGCTAGTAATCTACAATTAAATTATCTTAGGCCACCATATTGCCTCTTTGGTATTACATATTATCTAGTAATGTGGATCACCTAAGTAATCAAGATTGCTTCTAAAGTAGCAATCAACATAGCTCCCATGGGAGTATCTATCTAGATTATCATTCTTGTGGCAATCGTTGCATTTTTTTTTTTTTACAAAAATGCCCTGATCCAACCAGTACAAACACCCCTCTCTCCCTCTGCATCCCTCTTCCCATCATAATAATTATTATATTATTTTTATTTTTATTATTATTTGTTTGGAGGGTGTTTTAGTAAAATATATATTATCTAACTTATAATCTTTTTGATATAGCAAACAAGATAATTTAAATTACCAATTAGATTACTTGTACATACCAAACATTGTATTGTAGCATTATTAATAATTTAAAATGTGGCAACCTTATTAAACAATGTGCCAAATGCCACCTTAGTAAAATGCAAACATGCACCTAAAAAGATTAATTATTCACCATTTTGTCGCGCGAGCGAGAAAGAGAGAGTAGCCAAGGTGGGCATTACTGGAGCTGTCAAAACGGGCCAACTCAACTCATTCAAGCTGAGTCATTCTCGGGTCAAGCTTAATCGGGTTAAGTCAGTTTTGAGATAGTAAAATGCTAGTTTGACCCAATCCTTTTTGGGCCACAGGCTAGATATTGGGCCAAATTGCTAATTTTTTAAATACAATAAATATATTTTTCAAATAATTAAAAAAATAAATTAAAAAATTGACATTGAGACCAATTGAGAATCTCAAGAAGAAAAATGTTAACTATTTCAAGGAGGTGGAAGCACTTTAGAAGACTAAAACACACCCAGTAATCAATGTAAAAGCTACATAAAAACCACCTCCTTTTATGATAAACACTTTCTTTTAGGGACAGTGTCAAAGTACTATGACAAAGTTGTATGTGATGATAATACCATCAAGAATAAGTTCCTTTAGAGCTGGCTTGGGAGGATAGTGTTTGGTTTAATAATGCAAGATTATAAAGATTATGTTTACTGTAGTCTAAATCTTATTTAATTTGCATTTATTTAATTCCAACTTGGGTACCATTTATTTGAATGTAAGCCTATGCTAAAGTTTATTGTTGGTAGTAGTGCAAAAATGGGCCGAAACTTGTTGTTTGATTTTTTTTTTTCCGGTCAATTGTAGCAGTTGGTTATTAAAAAAAATATGTTTGGTAATTGGGTTGGCCCAACCTGAAGCGGACGAGACCAAATTGGATTGAATCAAGTTGGGCTAAATTATTTTTTTCCTATTTTTGTAACTCAGCCCACATATTTTTTAGACTATTTGGGCTCAGCCCATTTCAATAACTCTTGGCATTGCACACCTAAAAGTTTCTTAACAATGAGAAGTTCCAGACCGAAAAAAAAAAAAAACAATGAGAAGTTGATATTTTCTAGAAGAAAACCTTGGTGCTTGGACCGGCTATAAAGCCTAACCTGTCATCTTACCCACACCATCTTGTAACCCTTCGTCCTCTTGGACCTGGGTCAAGAGAGCTTGTAGACCAGTTGTAAGGCCTAACCTATCATCCTACCAACACCATACCCTTTGTCCTTGCTGACTTGGGTCAATAGGGCTTGTGATCCAGTCATGACTTAGCCAAGACACTTAGACTGGCCATATGATCAAGCCGATTGTCTTTAGACCCTTCTTGCATCATGACCTCACATGGCCTAGCCAAACATTTCTCGAGGTCTCTCGACCCAAAACTTTGCTTTAATGGCCCTACCTTGCCTTCAAGTGTATACCATTACGTCACGATATACACCCTTCATAAATAGGGATCCCAGATACTAAAACCCTTATTCCCTCCGATCATTCAATTACAAGAAACCCAATAACCACCCCATTAATAACTAGATTCTCCTCCAGGCCTTATATAAACCATACGGCTAACCAAGAGAAGACAACTAAACCCTAAATGCTAGACCTTTATCCTTTACCCTAAACCCAGACAGCAATAGTGCTGAAGCATATGGAGCTTGCCAATTCTGTCTCGCATTTGTGTGTGATGTGTCAACAGAGGAGTAGTTGATTTAGAACAGGTCAAAAGTGTTGGTCCCAAATAGTCACCACACACGTGGAACCTTTGGCATAATCAGTGCCTTGCTGATAGCCGATGCCCATTACTCTGGATTCTGATTGTCCAACGTGAAAAGCATAGGGTAACGATTGAATTTAATTATGCGCAGGATATATTTAAGTGCCCATAATGTCTAAAAATGTAAGATGATTGAATTTTATGGATATTATCAACCAAAAAGAATGATTGAATTTATAGAGAATCTTTCTTGAGGAAATAAATTGACGGTGTTATGTTGTTTTCAATTATATTTCTGTTCGCTACAAACCATCGGCGTTGTTAATGGCATCTTCTCGAGTTTTCAACAAGCACGATGAGGAATATAAGGTTTCTTAAATCATTTCAGAGGAAACTTTCAAGGCATTTCTAATTGTTTAATGTTATTCGCTTGCATCAAATTATACACATGCATGATCATTGTGCTATATATGCAAAGGAAGATTGTTTTTTTGGCATGACAAATTTCCTATATTAAGATTGAAGAATGAGGAAATGCAAGAAAGCAAGTGAATTGGCAAAGTTTATAGTCCATTTTGCTTTTATAATTACAAGTTCTTCATATTCTATGATATGAGATTAATTTTTATTCGTACACTATTAACTAAACCATGGTTCACATAGTATAAGAACCTGCTCGACTTCTCTGCCAACTACTCAAACCTCACCTATAAAATAGGGCAAAAAACCAAAAATATAAAGATATTCTTTTGTTCAAGGATTTTGATAAATATTTTTAACAAGAGAATTCAGGTTTTGTTTTTTTTAATTTCTCACATGTGTTCTGTATTAAAACCAATTATATTTGAGATACAATTGGTCATTAAATATGAATACATCTTGCAACTAAAATTTAGGAAATATTAATTTTTAGCGAATAATGTTCCAAGTATCACTCAACACTCAGGCTAAGATAATTCCGTATAACTTTTTTTCCCTTTTTTTTTTTTCAAATTATACGCAGTGGTTCAAGGAAGAGAATTAATTATTTGCGCATTACTGCTGAACAAGTATGAAGCATCCTTGCCATTTAAGTTAGTTACGCACAGTTAATCATGCAAGGGCCAAGGCCCCTAGATATGATACTCTTCCATAGAAATTGCTAGTTGGGCACTGCAGAGAAGTTATCACATGTTATTGTGTGTTTGATTGTGTGTGTAAAATTAATTTTGACGACATTTATTTTGTTAAAACTAGTTTTACTTAAAAGTGATGTTAAAGTAAAGCAATTTATGTTTGCTATTTTCATATGAAAAGTAATTTTGACAAAATTTGGCAAACTAAATGCAAAAGCAACTCAAGGTTGCTTCTGATTAGAATCAATTCTAAACACAGTCCCGTCTGGAAAAAAAAATGTGAAGCTACAAGCCTCAATTCTAGCTACTCAAACACATAAGCAAATACACTACAAATGTTACTAAAATTATTTTTTTTATTTATAGGTGGTCTCTCTTATATTACATTTGATCTATTTTATTTGTCATTTTATTAATAAGATGTACAACAATTAAGAAATCTAAGATTAAGGCTTAATTACAATTTTTATAAAAGTTTTCTTACTCAATTTTCAACATCTAATTACACTATTTTGTTAAACACACACTATGTTTTTCAATTTATCATAAATTATAAAGGAAAAAAAAAAGTTAACCATAAATTCTTTATTGATATACATGAAAATACCAAATATGACGGACTAAGAATTTCTCCCCCCAAGTGTCAATTAAAATGGACCAAAAGGAGTACCACATTTTTAAAAGGGTATTGATACTCTTGAGTAGTTAGTAGCTAATTTTTGTCATACCCACCACTAATTTAAAATAAAAATTAAAAATATATATTTATATTTTAGATGCATGGGGCATGTGACTAAATATCCCATCTATACTAACTACCAAGACTAAATATCCCATCTATTAACTACCAAAAGGTGCCCCACCTTTTCTTTCTCTTAAAAAAAATGCCAAAAAATTACCTTATTTATAATTTGAAATTATAGCCTTAACTAATGATGCAATTCATTATTAAGTAAAATATTTATTATTTTTAAAACAAAAAGACAAAGTTACAATGATAAATATGTAAATTAGTAAAAGACTAATTATTAATAAAGCGAGGGTCTTTTTTTTTTCTTTGCATATGACATTTGATTTATAAATGTACTGAATTATGGGATTTTTGGGGGATTTTACCTAGATATGGTATTTTAGAGAAAATCGGAAATTTCATTTTCATGTGGCCAAAAAATATATTATTATATTAAAATTGGAATCTGATTGCTTTTCCGCCATATAAAAATCGGAATTTCTGATTTCACTATAGACAAAATATTTTCTAGCCGTGAATTGAATAGAAAATTAAAAAAATTAATAAAAAAATAAAAACGTAATTTCCAATTTCGCTATAGACAAAATATTTTCTAGCCCGTTAACTGAACAGAAAATTCAAAAAATTAATAAAAAATTAAAAACATAATTTTCGATTTCACTATAAATAAAATATTTTTTAGCTTGTGAACTGAGCAGAAAATTCAAAAAATTAATAAAAATTTTTGATTTCACTACAAACAAAATATTTTTTCAGCTCATGAACTAAACAAAAAATTCAAAAATTAATAAAAAATTTAAAATATAATTTTCGATTTCACTACAGAAAAAATATTTTCCAACCCATGAGCTGAACAAAAAATTCAGAAGATTAATAAAAAAATTAAAAACATAATTTCCGATTTCACTCCATTCCTCCTATATAAGCAACCTCCTCCTCACTTCAATCCGTCAAGAGTTGGCTCCGAAATTGAAAGGGGTGTGTCAAAAACGAAAAGAGTGTTTGTTCCAAAAAAGAGAGAGAGAGAGAGAGAGAGAAAGTATAAAGGAGGGAGAAAATGGAAAGAAGTGCAAATATTATTGCATATTTCAAGTGATATTCTAAATATAAATGAGAGTGTGACATTTGTATGTGAGAGGCCAGCTTATTTTTCTATTCCATATACGATATTATTTGCGGAATTAGATGATGAACTCTGTCAATGCATAGATGCAGACACATTGAAGATAGTGGAAAAAAACAAGATACAGGTGTCCAATATCTATTTTTGGTGGGTTTATTCAATATCAAGATATTCCAATAAGTGATAGCAACAGCATGCAACAAATGTTTAGGACACATTAGCATCATTAGGCAAATATTGCTTGCATAGAACTGTATGTTAATTTCAGATAAATTGCTATTGCTATTGCTATAGAACCTGAGCCGAGCATATTTCTTGATAGAGGCATACAATGGGAAGATCGCATAGTGAAAGTGATGAAGAGGAGTACGAAGATGAATATGGAATGGCAGTGAAGGTGCACTTGACGATGTGGATGATGATGCAGATGATGAGCAAGTGGCTAGTTAACATCCATTTGGAGAGCTATCTTTTATGCGTGCTTTAGATCTTCAAGTAATGCATGCACTCAAATTTCCAGAGTATGCAAACATAGATATGTAACACATAACTAAAATCTTAAGCGTAGGTTAGTTAGTCTTTAAATATTAGCCTGGGGGATATTAGTTAGTAGGTTTTTAGATATTTTATATACTAACTAGTTAAATTATTTTTTTATGAAATAATTAGTAGCTATATTTTATTTAGTGTTTAGATATAAGTTCATAAAATATATAGATTAGTTATAAAAATATTAGTTTTGAAAATTAATTTTATTATCGTTAAATTTAAAAATCTCATTAAATAATTTAGTAAGGGTATTTTGAAATTTTCTAAAATATTTACATTAATAGCATTTATTGTTGAGATTAAGATGTTAGAATATGAGAGGAGTCCTATTACATATTTATTATGATAGTTGGCTGTGCACTTATTGGGATTTTATTTTTTAAATTCGAAATATCATCTAAATTGGGTAAATTTTATTTAGGGTTTACAAATTAGATAAAAAAATATATACTAATTAGTAAAAAAGAATAGTTTTTAAAATAAAGATTTATTATCATTAAATTTAATTTAATTTGTAAATTTAATTTATTTTTTGTTGGTACTTTTGTAGGTGCTCCTGCTGCGAATGGTAAATTTTATGTTGGAATGGAATTTAGTGATAGAGAGACTGTTATACGAGCAATTAAAAGCTATAGTATATCTAAAGGAGTTGATTACAAGATATATGTGTCAGAACCAATAACATTTTATTGTAAATGTGTCCAGTATGACATAGATTGCAGATAACTTGTTAAAGCCAATTTTAGGAGGAATAAGTACCATTGGAAAATCATGAAGTACAATGGCTCACACACTTGCACTGGGGTGAGGATTTCGCAAGACCATACAAAGTCGGGTTCAGACACAATTGTTGAATGTATAGAGCCCCTAGTAGGATCCGACCCATCCTTTAAGGTAAAAGCTGTTATTGCAGAGGTTTAGTCTCGGTTCGGATACATGATTTCGTATCTAAAAGCATGGATGGCAAAGCAAAACGCAATAGAAGAAGTTTATTGTGGTTGGGAAGCATCTTGTGAAGCTTTACCGCGATGGTGTACAGCAATGTGTGATGCTGTCCGAGGGTCAGTTGTTTAGCTAGATGCTGCGGAAGCTTACCATAGTGATATCCTAGTTCTGGATGCTCAACTATTATGTCTAGTATTTGGACCAACCTTCGGTCCCTGCATTAGAGCATTTAGACACCGCAAACCAATTATATAGGTTGATGGGACACATTTGTATGAAAAATACAAAGAAGCTCTATTGGTTGCAGTTGCACAGGATGGTAATAAGAATATATTGCTAGTTGCTTTTGCTATTATTGACGGCGAGGTTGCAGATAGATGACATTTTTTCTTAAACAATTTACATAGATATATCATGACCCGTGATGGAGTTGACATTATTTCTGATCATCACGAGTCAATTAATGCAGTAATAAGGCAAAGCAATGGTCAGTGGGAGCTATCGAAGGCCTTCCACATGTACTGCATTAGGCATATTGCTGCTAATTTCTTGTAGAGATTCAAGGCACCCTACTTGCTCAAACTTGTTGTGAGCATGGGTAATTTATTTATTTTTTATTTAATTTTTATATTTGTGAATGCAATTTTCAAAAAATACTATATAAATCATATTCTATCTATTCCGCATGGTATTCGAGAACTGAGCGTGAATTTAATTGCCATGATGAGCAAATGTGTGAACATGGCCAAGTATATATAGATTGGCTTGATGAAATCCCACGAGGAAAATGGGTTCAAGCATTCAACGGTAGGCATCGGTAGGGTTACATGACCACAAACCTAGTTTAGTACGTGAATTCTGTATTAAAAGGGGCTCACAATCTTCCTATAATAGCATTAGTTAGAGCAACTTACTTCCGGGCGGGTGATTTATTCGCTTAAAAAGGTAAGGTAGCACATGCATAGAAAAAATACAGGACACACTTTTTTAGAGGCTGTGATGACACGACTTCAGGCAAACAAGTAAGCATCCGGAAATATCCGCATCAGTCAATTTGATCAATGAAATGAGGCTCTCCATGTTCAAGAACTATGCAGTAAGGATGAATATAGAGTTGATATGAAGTAGAGGTATCGTGATTGCAGTGATTTTCAGATAGATTGATATCCATATCATCACGTGATTGCCTGTTACTCCAGAATGTTCACTAGGTAGTTTATGTGGACAATGTTTATAAGATTGACGAAGTCTGCAATGTGTATAAATAAGAGTTTTGCGGCTGTTGGGAATGAGACTACATGGTGCCAGCATGTAGGCTCAAAGCTTTACCCTGACCCTGCCTTGAAGTGTATAGTGAAAGGTTGGCCCAGATCAACCTGTTTTTTGAGCAAAATGGATACGCATGAGGTGCGGGGATCATGACGCTGTAGTATTTGTCAAGGCGAGGGGTATAGTCGCAGCCGATGTCCAAACTTTCTTGGGTCAAGTTCATAGTGTTTATAATAGTTAATTATCTTTCCTTCGGTTATTTTTTCAATGAATTATTCTAATCATGTTTTTTTTTCATCAACGAGCTTAATTTTAATTTTGAATCACAGTCTAGTTCGAGCTGCTTTTCAATGGGTTTGTTCTTCTTGTTTCATACAATATTATTGTATTGGTTTCAATTTATTATTATCTTGGTTTGTTGCTATCGAGCTTCTATTTCTATTATTTAATTTAACAAGCATAAGTCTCAAACAAATTACTATTGATTTCTTGATAAGTTGTTGTAATACAAATAATTGTGACATTTTAAAATGAGTGGACTTTAGTATATTAAAACTAAATTCTTATTATCATACTCTTATTTAAATAAATAATGGAGTGCCTGTGAAAAAAATAATAATAATCGATTTCACTTTAAAAGATAAATTGGACAATTAAACCTGTTAAAAAGTATATATATTTTAAAAAGTTTTAAGTAATTAATTCTTTCATATTTTTAAAATAGCATGCAATTTGAAAATTTGATACATTTAAAGCACGATTTGTGATTTTTGGGGGCTTTAAATAAATTGAAATCTTTGCCTAGCTGGTTTAAATAAATTCTACATATTTTAATTTGTTACATTTCTTTCGCATCAATAATATTGCAAAGTATTACTTCTTTTAAAAATAGTAATCATAATAGCAGCTATGCTACCCTTGTATGGAAATTGAAGAAATTATATATCTATTAGCCTAATGGTTCGATCTGATTCATAAAGAATGATAACTATGACTTTGAAGCTTGTGTAGATTTATAGAAAGTAAACAAATGAAAAATTTCTTACATTTTATTTATTTTATAAGTTTTGTCCAATTATTTACTTTCATAGATGAAAGAAAGAAATAATACTACTTTTTTAATTAGAAAGAAGAAAGTAATACATACAATATTTGCACAAAAATTAAAAGAAATTAAAAGGTAATACATATAATATTTGCATAAAAATTAAAAGAAATTAAAAAATAATACATAAAAAAGTAAAAACCCTAAATTATATACATTATCCTCCCCTCATCTTTCTGATTAATGAAGGGCTCCATCTGTGAGACAGAAACACATGTTCCCGCAAATATACAAGCATACACTGTCTTAGTCTTCCTCTTCTGCCACCCTCACCCCCTATACCTTGATCACCAGCACCCTAATCCCGATCCCTTGCACCTTCATTTGCTGCATCTTCATCTCCAACACCCTGATCCCCTACACCTTCGTCCCCAACACCCTTATTTTCCCTGCCTTCTTGCTGTGGGATATGGTAGATGCAGGTGCGTCTTTTGTCATTGTCCACTGCAATAAGGATGCTGTCCATTGATCACTTGGCGAGAATACTAATAGAGACATATTCAAAATGTCTGGTGTCATCATTTTAGATCAGTACTCTAGTGGAGCCATCTGTGGTCGGTGCTCTTGCGTGACCATCTGTGAATGGTGCTCTAGCATCACCATCTGTGGTCGATACATGTCGTCCCATCTAAGAGGTGATAATAGGTCCAAATCACATCGTCGGGAAGATTCAACAGCATCTCCTTGAGCGTTGTCAACAAATGCAACTCCAAAGTTTCTCCTAAGTCCACTCTATATCTGGATGCCACTACTATTATCAATAAACCTTCTGCCTCGACTCAAACTACTCCTTCGACCAGGATGAATATCCCTTGCATCTAAGGACATTCACGATGGTTCCATGCGATTCAGATGCTATAGCTATAGGGGCTACTATGTCTGTGGATCTGAATATATTTGCTGTTGGGGGAGTTGCTCTTGGGTAGAGTGCTGAGTCGAACAAAATTGTTGCTTTTGTGGATAGCTACCCCATGTAGCCTTCCTGCTGCTTAAGGGGTGGCTGCTCCATAGGAGTAGACAACCGTAGAAGGGCGGCATTACTGTAAATACCATGATCGATATTCATTAGAAGGTTGGTAGTCTGCAGCTGATTGTCCTTATAGGATGCGCTCATGTCGATGATCCCACAATGTCACCCACTTGATATGCCTCGATCTCCAGTCTATCCATCCTTGTCCTCGTAAGTCTATATTATGGGGACCTTCTAGACTATGGGGCTTAATAGGAACATGTTGAAAAAACCCAAATTGACGCATTACGTGATCAGCTGGATGCTACTCAATCACTTCAAAGCAACTCAATGGTGCCACCGTCGTCCAGATCGGCTACTCAACCTACATATCGTCTAGAATAAGGCCATTAATTATAGGCTCACCATATGGTTGCCATACAAACTGCATCAATAAAAATATATGAGATATGCAAACAATATTAGCTGCGACATTACAAGAACTTGTATAATATATTTTAATAATTACCCTATTAGGTCCGATCCGATCTATAAGCATCCTTAAATTGGGAAGATTTTTCAGGTTATCCTGCTGTCAATGCCGTGCATGACTCCATTTGTGAGATGTTATATGAATTAGATACAATTTTCATGATAACAAACTAAAAATTTATTATGAAAATAATTTTTACTTGGAAGCAATGGGAAAAGTAAAATATTAGGTCGGCACGGGTGCCAAAAATGGGAGCCTAAGACATGCCCACACTTGTAAAAGTACCAGGCTGTCATAGATATTATGCGTTCTTGCACACGAAGCACGATCTAATGCCTTATAAAATACGGTGAGGCATGCTAAACTCCAACCATATAATCCAAACTGGTCCATATGCTTAAGCAGATGTAGGTACTTTCCATGGACCTCTGAATCACTCTTGTCAGGCACTATGACGTAGTCCAACAAGGACAGTATATAAATGAGGAATATCCGTTGTACAATGATCTCACCATTACTGTCAAGAAATTTGTAGTGCTCGGTCAACCTCTATAACTTAATAAAACTCCCATCAAAATTGCCCTCTCCAGGCCGAGCACCAAGAAAATACTCACATTGTTGCAAGAGCATTGCAGTATTTAGAGTAGTAACTCGAGTGGCGGCCATACCATTCACACGGAGACTGAGGTGAATGGGACATCTTCTAATGTCACTGTGCATTCTCCACAAGGAAAATGAAATGTGTGGGTCTCTGGTCTCCACCGTTCGACCAGTGCACTTTTCAAACTATTGTTTATATTCATGTAGCTGATCTGTACAATATGATATAAACCAACATGCTGCAAGATCCCATGAATCTCGAACCTCGATGGATCCAAATTCAAATGACAGACTCGCAATACTCCCATCGCTTGTTATAGATAAAAACCTCAATTAATTTTAAGAACTAATATTCTCAACTAATTAGTGTGTAGTTTATGAAGTAATATGTAAAGACTAAACTTGATTAATCAATTTAGTTGATATATTTTGGATTTACAAACTAATATTATTGCAATAGCTAATAAATTGTTTTCCGCAAAACAATTACTATATATTTCCAAATTATTTTGTCTATTATACCAAAATTAGTTTTAAAAAAATGCAATAACATTAAGTCCACTTGTAATGTTTTTTACTAACTAATATCCACTAGTTATAGTAAAATAAATATAAACTTCAATTAATTTTAAGAAGTAATATTCTCAACTAATTAGTGTGTAGTTTATGAAGTAATATGTAAAAACTAAATTTGATTAACCAATTTAGTTGATATATTTTGAATTTACAAACTAATATTATTGCTATAGCTACTTATTATTTCATGAAAAGTAATTTAAGTAATTAGTATAAAAAATATGTAAAACCCTACTAACTAATATCCACTAGCCTAATATGTAAATACTAACTAATGTAAAATTGAATAAATCAAGTCCTCAAATAATAATACAAACTATTATTTTTAACTAGCCAATTAGTATATAGTTTATGAACTAATATGCAAGCACTTTAAATATAATTAACCAATATTAGTAGATTTTTTGAATTTAGATACTAATATTGGTAGTTAATTTTTTTTTTTACAAAATTATTACTATATATTTTCAAAATATTTTTTCTATTATATCAAAATTATTTTAAAAAAAAATTCTACCATGATTTGACAAAAAAACCAACAAAAAAAAAGTCCAAATTCCAAATTACCATATATAATTAACCTTTCACACTCATATTAAAAATGAAAACATCAACTATTTTACGTGTCCACCCACCTTCCCAGATCTAATTATAGGTTTATTTACTATCGACAATTTACTTACATTTTTTTAACCCATAAATTACTACAAATTCATCAACGAAAGAAAAGCACAAAGCTAAACAAATGCAAACATCTTTTCCTTCATGCTGCAAAATGAGTTGTAACTTGTCTTGCATGTCAGATAATTATTGTGTACTGGTTGAAGAACCCTACATAAGAAGTGCACAAAAAAAAAAAAAAAAAAGAAAATGAAAAAACAAAGGTGATTTACTTGTTCTAAATTCTTGCCTAATTCACTGCTGCTAATATTACAATAACTACATTTGAAAATTTATTAAATAAAGAATCACAAAATGAATTATAATTTTAAATTTAATTATAATCTTATCATTTAATAATAGCAAACTAATTAAGAAATATATTACACCCAAAAAAAATTTAAATATATTACTGCCAACAACAAACTATTTTACACAATATTAGTAAAGTTTTGAAAAAAAAATTATCACATAACAAATTAAATTTCTAAAAAAAATAACTTACATTATGGGCAAGAATTTCCTCATAAATATATTGGCATGGATTCACTGTTTTATCCCGATAATCTATTTTTCCCTTAAATAAATCAATATTTTTTTGGATTTAATTTAAATACACTGTCAGTGTAAAAAATTATATACTTTTACACAGATATTCAATCATATATTGCCACATCAACAAAAGTCTTTGATATAACCACCCACTACTTGAATGGTCATACAAATAGAATATTTTAATTAAATGACAGTGCACTCCAATTAAACTCTATTTTTTTTAATATAACTTTCATAACACAACATACACTCTCTTCCGTTCTTTCTTTTCTTTCAAAACCCAGACAAACACAATACACTCAACAGGGCACACACACTCTCTCCCATTCTTCCTTTGCTCGCGCCCTTTCCTCGCAGACCCTTCCCTCCCACTCTTTCTTGCACTCAGTTTATACACATTCAAAATCTGCTGCATTCTGTTTATGCATGTGAGTTTTTGCCGGTCAAAGCCATCCACTGCACGCAGCGCCACATGTCCGCATCCTAAAGAATTCAAAATTCAGTATGAGCAAGGAAAATTCCCTGCAGCACCACGTGTCCATCTTCTTCGGTGCGAAGAATTCGGAATTTCCGAATTCAAGAAATAAAATAGTGCAGATTCCCCACTATTGCACACTATTCTTTCCCACGCCCAGCAGTGCGCTAGTGTTGTAGGGATTCCATGAAATCGGAAATCCCAATTTCACATACCTAGTTAATCTGTGTTAACAAACTTAATTTGAGAGCTTCAATTTTATTAAAAACCATATACCGGTAAATACTCCCCAAATACCATATTAGTGAACATATTAAACTGAAATCCCATATAAAAAATAAAATCTCATAAACTGATTACATGGTTGTGTAACATTTCATCATCATGCAGTATTTTTTAGGCATTACCCTCTTAAGCATTCAATTGAAAGAAATGGCATAAATAGAAGCATTAATTATTCAGATATGAGTTTCGTATTTCTCCACATTTGGTGTAAGTTTTTTTTTTTTTTTTTAACATTATTAGTCAATTATATATCTGTATGTGTTATTTTTTACATGATTATTTTTAAAGTTAATTTTTTTAGTACAATATAAAGTGACCGTACCGTACATCAAAATTATATCTTTTAATTATATCTATTTAACTGATGTTTTTTAATAATACCAAAAGAAACACGTTTTCTAATAATTAATGTAAGGTTAAATTTATCGCATGTTTAATATTTAAATGAAATACGTATTGTGGAAATTGCAGGTGAATGCCTCGGACTAAGGTATTTGCTTGGAGATTATGTAGAGAAACGTTGCCTACCAAGCACAGACTTGCAACCAAAGGAGTTAATGTAGAAGGTGGCTGCAATTTATGTGGATATGATGAGGACACAGTGAGCCACCTATATTTTTTTTATTGTCCCTACTTGCTAGCGGCGCTGCACTCTTCCCTTCCAGGTTGCGTCCTCCCTTTTTGTGACCGATGCAAACTGTGGATGGAAATTCTGACTACTTGGACAGCGCAGAAGAGTCCTCGACAAGTTGCAATTCTTTTGTTAGTGTGGCAGGAGATTTGGAGCGCGCACGCAATGCAAGCTGGTTGGGGAAGAAAGTTGCAATTGCATCAGACGTAGGTAGAATGGCGCAGCAGCAGTAGCAGTATTCCAGCTTTGGACAAGAACTGGAACCAAATCTCCCTGCGCAGACGACAAGAAGAGCTGGAAGTCATTGGATTCCTCCTCCAGAAAATACATATACATATATATATATAAAATCAATTTGGATGCATCTACGTTAGTGGAGAACCAATGCTCGGGATTAGGCATTGGAATTTGTGACTACGTTGCCAATTTTATGGCAGCGAAAACAGTGCAGTTTCAGGGGTGCACAGAGCCACATAGAGTAGAACTTTTGGTAGCCAGGGAAGGGCTTGTTTTTGCTTGGGAGGCAGCCTTTCAAAGAGTTATTCTGGAAGGCGATGCCAAAAATGTCTATCATAGCATAGAGAGTGCTGATGAAGACATATCTTATAATGAATGGCTCTATCATTTGAGACATAGTCATGTATGCTTCTTGGTTTCAGTTTTTTAGTAGCAAATTCTATTCGTAGACAGTGTAATAGAGTTGCAGACTTCTTGGCACGTAAGGCTTGCATAGGGGACTCTTTGGAGAAGCCACCGGAAGATCTCGTGCATTTGTTATTTGATGATTTAGCTTGCTAATAAATTCACCAATTCAATCAAAAAAAAAAAAAAAAAAAAGAGTAACCCCCACTTTCCGATGGGAGCGTAGCCTAGTACCACTGACCAGACCAAACCAATTGAATTCCCCACGTTTGATGTGCATTTGTGGTTTTAAGTAAGGGTTTTTCTAAACCCTAAATATATAATAATAACTAAACTGTCTTCTGTTTGTTGTAATATTTTAATTGGTTAAACGTGCGTTTTATCAGAGAAATTCTTTTGTTTGCCATGAGAAAAATTCCAACTAAATTGACCTGATTTTCAAGGTTGAACAACGGATATGGAGATGTCTATCAAGAGGATTAACCGAATTCTCCTTGATAATGATCACAATGAAGACGGCTGATCAAACATTGCTTATAGCAAGAAGATGCAAACAAAACAAAGGTGAGAATCACGTTTGAAAGTAAAGCCACATGGTTGAAACAAAAATGAAGGTTACGCTTCGTAGTAGTTGGGGGCCAAAAAAAACAAAAAAACAAGTGTAGAAATAAAATTTCTAGGCAATTAAGTTTGATTCAAGTGGAAAAGGATCTAACAAAATTAATAAAAAGGTATTGGTTTGAAGGAGAAAAAGTGAAGATTTATAATATTTTTACAAGAAGAATTAAGAGATTAATTTTGACGCACTGATAGTATAAAATAGTTTTATACTGTCATCCAATTAAATGCCTCTATTTATAAGATTTTTAACGTAGTAAGTAATCAAGACAAACACTTTTGCTAACATAACAATACATGATTAAATATCTGTATAAAATTTTTATATTGATAGTGCATACAAATTTAATCCCAAGAGTTAATGACTTAGATTACAATAAAATTTGTACACATATAATAAATTATGAAGTTAATATCTATTTCTTTAATATTTCATCAAGAGTTATAATTTTTCACTTTATCCCCTATAGACTCCCTTTAGACTATGTTGATGGTCTTTCACGATTAGATCGCTGCAAGGATTACTCTACTCCTTGTTACGCTTTGCAGCATGACTTTAGAATAAGAGACATTTGTAGTTGGCAGTCAGGTGGATATTCACCCAAAGTTCCAAACCTTTCCGCAATAACTTCTGCTGAATTTGTAAAATGATCATTCCAAGAGAATTTCAACTCAAAAAGCCAGTGAAACTACCATTAATTGACTTCTTTATTAGTAGTAAGCAAAATCAAATCTTACACGGGAGTGCCAAGGTCCAACAATTTTGTTAGAACAACATTAGCTTGTTATGTTAAAATGAACAATGAACTACCATTTCACAAAACGCAGTACCAGAATGTCATGAAAGCAGCAATGCCACTCAAAATACAGAGTCTATCCAACCTACTTTCATGTCTCATCTTCTCCTCTTTTAACTCATTCTGCACTTTTGAATACATGTGACAAGACTCAAGTGCTTCACTATAATTTTTGCTCCTTTGGCAGCTAAGTGCTTCCTTAAGAATATGCAAACTGTTTCTTCCATTAACATGAGCACCTTCCATGTCTTCCAACTGCATGCTCAGTTCTGTTAACTTGAGGGTAGTTTGCAGCCCCTCCTCTTCAGTGTGAACCACTCTAAACTTCATAATAAGGGTGCATTCCACTATTTGAGAAGGAAGAATGTCCTTGGCAGGGAGAACCGATCCAAACTGAATCACGAAATCCTTGTGTGTTGGCCAATGTCTTTGACCACCAAGAGGGCTCCAGCTAGCAAGGTTTGCAGCTTGCTTGATTTTCTGGTTTACTACTATCCAACTAAGCCGGAGCCCATCACGAAGCTCCCGCCACAGCTTCCCATCTTTCCTTTCCCTTTCCATGGATGTAATTGGTGGCAGACCATCAGATACAGAAAGGTTCACCACTCCATCATTGTTATCATCTCTATCTGCGTAAGTGAGAATATCGATCCGGAAAGGGCAGTTATAGAACCAATCATCAAAGCCATTTGCATTTGGAACTCCCCATACAACTTTGGAACAGATTGTTTTCTCCTTGAACCTTATATCTACAATAGAAACAAAGTCTGATGGAGAGATAATTTCAGATTCAATCATGTCCCCATAATGTTCAGCTTCGCTCCAATTGTCAGGGTACTCAAGGTAGTTGTTGTGTCGATACTCTGCAACCTCCTTGTTTACAATAAGCGGAAAACAGTCTGCATAGAATTTTCTGAATCCACCAATAGAAGAGATTAAACTTTTGACATCCTCCCTATTGGTTGAAGGCCACATAGACGAACATACATTTTCCCATAAACTCTCTTCTTTTGAGATGGAACAGAATGCTGCACAAGTACATGCTGCACAAGCCAATGTTACGCCATCAAGCCGTCGTAATATGTCATAGAAGAGATCACTACTTAATGAGGGGATACCCTCAACTGGTGCAACTGGCATAGCTATACTCTGACTGTCAAACAAAAATAATTCAAATAAGAAAACAAAGGAACAAACCTCATTATTTTGAACGTAAGAAAGAAAAAAAAATAGTTTTTTTTTTTCAGAAATTACTCAAATGGGGCATATAATGTTTTACTAACATTGCCGACACAAAAATATGTATACTGTCTTCATAATGCTCTCCAGGATCATCAAGAAAAAGTTCGTTTATCTGATCCACCAAAATATACAACCCCTCAATTTAAAAGTTGATTATGACTAAATCAGTGTAAAAAGCACTCTTGCTTCATGACCATGTTTCACAACCGCACATCACTCAATTACATTAAAATGACCAACCTTTTAAATGCCAATTTATTTTTTATTTTTTTAGACATTCAACATTAAATCATTACAGTAGCATGAGTATAGACATGCTATCCAAGGTTTTGAACTGTTTTGAGGTATTAAAACCATACAACCCAAAAAGAAGATAGGAAAACCATGTTTCCAATCTAGCTTTCCTCAGTTTCCAGCCCAAGCAATTCAAACTCATAATATGACCGGGGGAAAAAAAAACCATCCCTAACACATAGAAACATGACGCAGGAAACATCCCCAACTTGAGTTCAAATCTTGTGGCTGCCTAAAAGACTAGTAGTCTAATACAATACTGCTGGAAGCAATTACAAACTGGATTTGTATATATACAGAAAATATACAGAAAATATACAGAAATGATAATATCAGATTCAAACAGATTCAAAGTTCAAGACCTTATCAGAATTCAAACTCAAATTCAACTGTCAAATGGTATTACATTTTTTTTTAACATTAAAACAATATCCCAAAGGGTGTGAGGTGACCTCATATGAACCAAAAATCAATACAGTTAGATATTGCTCCACAGCAAGTTTATTGCATGGGAAGCCCAAGCAAAAATATAAACTGCCAAAGGTGTCTCCTAAGCAATTTCGAATCCCAATCTAAAGTACAACACAATCACAGCCAAAAAAGGCCTGCACGGGGAAAGAGATTACACAGGACACATGCTAGCATAAACTTATCAAATTGAAAGACACTAATCCTGGTCTCAATGACTTATTGTGGGAGAGTATTGAATCTGCTTAACTTTCTGAATTTGCAAAATAATTCATAAAACTTTTTGTAATCCAAATACTTCAGTAGCAAATTAGAAGGTTGAAATTCAAACCAAGTGCTTGCTTTCTATAACCTGAGATTAGTACAAGTTATACAACATGGCATGACAAGAACAACACGTCCTGAAACATTGAAAAGAAGAAATATTGTAAATTTATAAATGCCAATACCAAATAACAGATCATGTAGACGCTCCTATAATGCAAATCAGGAGAATGTGAACAAGTGCTGACACATATTGCAATCACAAAAACAATGCATGCGAAATTGCCACCAAAGTGCTTATTGTAAACTCCCTTTAACGCAACTGTGCAACAACGTCCACAGATTGCTTAACAAACGGTAAAAATAAACAAATAAATAAGATACCCTTATGTTTGCATCCAACACAAAGCAAATAACAATAAATAAAAACAAACCTGAAAAATGCCACCCATAAATGAAAATGAACATTGTTATTATCAAATTCATCACATCAAAATTTAAACTAAAGAAAAAAAAGAGACCCCACGCCATATAATTCAGTGGAGAGAGAGAGAGAGAGAGAGAGAGAGAGAGGTGTCACCTCAAGTATTAGAGATGAAGAGAACGAGTTATAAGTTGAAACACAGGAAGAAGAACAATGGAGAGACAGAGGCAGAGGAAGTGAAAGGACAATGCAAAGTTGTGAACTCTGAACCAAAGGGTACACTACATTGTTCAGAAAAAGATCCCTTTCATTTGGGTTATGGGACACTGTCTGAGAGTGTGCGCTTGTCTCCCTCGAAATCTTACGACAATCTTAACACGAGTCGTCATCTTGGGGTCACCAATTTCCCACGCTTTCGTCAATCAACCATATAAATTTTGCCACATCATGCCAAATATAATAAAATAAAGAAAGAAAAGGGTTTACCTTTTTTTGGTGTTCGTTGTTTGGTTCTTCTTGTTGTATTGTTTTTCTTTTATTGGCCATCAATGAAAAAAATCTGTTTCGGCTACCGTCCACCCCACCAAGTTCATGGGCTAGCAAAAATAGTACGGTGCGGATTCGCTGGTCCCCATATGTTTGGAATTAACTTTACTCCACCCGCTAAAATGACTAAATTAACCTCACTTACTTTTTAATTTTCCATTTTGCCCCCATTCTCTTTCTTCCTCCCACCTTCGGCACCTTGACACCATCACGACCCTTCCCAAACGCTATGTGAAGCTTTTGTAGCACCTCCGTCCTTGATGTGAAGGTTCAGAATACCAAACCAATCGATACATAGATTGATCCAAGGGTGCTCAGTGAATACAACTTGAGGGCTATTGGGTTTGAGTTTAATTTGATGATGCAATAGATAAGTGCCACCCACCCACCATTTGTGTCGGAGGTGTGGAAGTGAAGCACAGCCTTGCTTCGGCTTCACCCGCCCACCGATGATGCAATATATTAATTCTTATATGTGAAGTATTCCTCGTTTATTGATCTATTTACATTTAGAAAAATTAATTCTTTCAACTTATGGCTAAAGTTCAAACACGAGCAGTGGTAGAATTAATGGGTAAAGGGGCCACTATGAGCTATGCCCAATTTTTGTTCATACATTGTTGTTCATACCAGTTAGCTTTCCAACTCTATGTGCAATGTCTTTTTAGGGTTGGATTCCAACTTTCACTTGTCCTTTTTTTGGAATTGGACGCCCAGAGAACCTCCAAGGGATGCTCTTTCCCTTCTTCATCGTGCTACTATTCCTAGCTCTCTTTTTCTCTTCTCTAAATATGGTGTTTTATCTGGCTCTGAATATCATAAAGATGTTAATTTTTCAATCATACTTTAAAGGATGATTTCATAATATCTGATTGAACATTCTGGGTTAACGATAGGAGGATGAGTTTGCAGAAGAAGAGACCGAGAAGAAAAGTTAAAAGAAGGGCAAAATTATAATTTTAGAATTGTTATATTATTTAATAAATTATATATAATATTGTAAATAATTAATCTGAACCATCAACTTAAAATCTAACGGTATCTAATAGGTGGAATAACGTTAGTCCCAAACATAAAAAAACTACCGAATCCATCACCAATACAAATAGTGCAACCGTGGTCACATTCTTTCAATGTTTTAAGCTTTGTTTGGTAAAGAATGGAAATTTTACAACTATAAAATCAAGAGAGAAATAGAAAATTACTAGAATATATTTATTTCCGTTGTGCTTGGTAAAGAGAGTGAGCAGGAAGAATTGAAGGTAGATGCAATAATTAACTAGAGGTAATTTTTTTTTTGGTAGATATTTTAGATACCCAATCAAAACATAATTTTGGGCCTAGACCCAATCAAAGCTTTAAACATCATATACCATAAAAACACTTTAAATCATGACCCAAAACAAAAAAACAAAAAACAGTAATATGAAACATACTTTGTGGCCGAGGCCGAGGCACAGCGGCACATCTATGAGCCTCGCATTGCGACCACACCCCAGTTCCAGACTTCAAACCCTGCACTTCCTTCCCCAAAAACGCACCACCCCCGACCAAAAAAAAAACAGAAAACACTACCATCAGTGACATGAATCATTCTGCATTTTGAGGGAAACACCGTCAAACCAAATAAAAAAACATATCTTACGCAATAACTAATCATCACTGCAGAACAACTTTAAAGTTCATAATTCTTGCCACTGTAGTTACGTGTATACACGGTTCTTCTAAAGAACTTTCCTTCGCATTGGGCTTCCCTTCTGGTGTAAGATAATTGAAAAAAAAAATAATTCTTAATATGAAAGAATGCAGAATACAATCCTTTTCAGGAGCGGGTGATAAGTGAATAATCTAAATATACCAGAAAAATTCAACCTCAAAATAATTAAAAGAGTAACTTCATTATTAATTTATCATCCCATCGGTTCACACCATACGCCACTATTACATCATACCATCGGTGGCCATATCTTTTAACGCTTCTACACATGTAGCATCTCTTTTTTTCATTAGTTCGTTATTTCTTTTTTATTTCCCCACCCCAGTCTGTCCATGAAAGAGTTAATAAAACAAATCAATATTACCAGTTCTATGGAACAAAAGAACCAATAACAGAACTAAAATGAACTAATTCAACTGCTCAGTAAACCATATTATCTTCTGTTCAAGCAGTAATCTGTTTTAAACATTTATAAGAAACTAAACAATGAAATGTAATTGAATAACCAAAAATAGCGGCCAAATTATAACTGAAAAGCAAGAGAAGGCCAGGGTACAATAGGAATTTCGAGGTTGTAACGGTATAGAAGCAAGATTCCATACTAGTGCAGAAGCTGTCACAGGAAAATTGTTATCCAAATAGATATCTTAATAGATACCTTCATCTGCAATCAATGAAAATATGCAAGCATCAAACAGTAGCTGAGTAGGAAAATTGAGAAGTTGATTATACTTGAAAATGCAACAGTTGAATTTGGTCGTAAGATCATTAAAATGAATGAAAAATAAGAAATGCATTGGAATATTAAACTGACAATACCATCCCCTTCATCTGCATCATTATAATCATCTTCATCATCATCAAAATATTCATTCTGCAAGATTTTAACTGCGTTAGACACTTATGGCTTGTACTTTCTCATTTTAACATGAAAACCAAAACACAATGCTTTGCAACTATATGCTCCATAAGAAAAAATCATACCACACCCTCAACCGAAAAAAGAAAAAAAGGAAGTAAAAGTAGTGAAATAACTCTTCAAACTAGTACTGTGGGAGAGCTTAATGTGCTTAGCAGTTGAACAGATGTCAATTTTCACATAGAATTCACCTCTAAATTCTAAAATTTCAAACAAAAATATCTAAAAGAAACCTCACAAAGCCTGGAGCAAGAAAAACATTAGACCAAACCCTTAATATTTTCATTTGCTAATTTTCTTTTCCTCCTCTAGTCTTTTCACTTTATTGTTCTTTTCGGGTTCACTGGGGGCAGAGCAGAGAGCTTATGAATCATCAGTTGGATTTGCAACACTTTGTATCATCACAAAGCCCAACTGAGCAAGGTTATTTATATTAATGAGACAATTAATTTCTCCAAAAAAAAAAAAAAAAAAAACAGAAAACAAAAAAAAAAAGAGGGAAAGATGACACACTGCTAAGAAATTTGCTTCCATTATCAAGTTAATGGGCATTCTCAGCATATCTTATTTCAAATTTTAAAGGTGATGCTCCAAAAATCACTTGACAAAGTTTAATTAACGAAAGTGTAAATGTGGACATGGAAAACCGTAAATAAAGCATTTCACAGTTGATGCTGGCTTAGTTTTAACCTTTTTTTATCTGTCTTCAATTTGAAAACGGTTAAGCTTTGGTGAATGCAATGAATTATTATTTAATCATGGAGAGAACCAACTTGAGTCCAAGAATGCCAAAATTGAACATAAAAGTAGAGGTTACAGTGAAACCTGATTATAATCATCATCACCAAAATCTTCTTCACTCTCTTCATCATCTGCATTTTCATCTTCATCTTCATTTTCTCCATCTTTATTTTCCTTTTCACCTTTATCCCCTTGGCCCTGCAAGTGAAAGAATAATCAACATAGGATTTCATTGGACAAGTGGGTTAGCCACCCAACACTGTGAATCAAAAAGGAAACTATAGTATTCTTGTGGACAAAATCCAATTTTACCCCCAAAACTAATGACCTAGGGCTCAATGCTCCATGAATTTTACTGAGGATCTAGTGATGATGGCATGGAGCTAGTGGAGAGTTGCAGCAACGGCTTGGTGGAGGTAGAAGTGGCAATAATGATAGTGGGGTGGTAACTGTAATGACAGTGGTGAAAATAATGATGGTGGCAACAGTGATGGAGCCAATAATGGGACTGGCACTGGTGATAACAACAATGATGGTGTTGGTGTAAAGTGGTAAAGGAGGTGACAATAGTGGCAAATTGGCAATGATAGTGGGTGTGGCAACAGTAGTGACGATGGTGAAAGCAGCTGAGATGGTTGTTAGGGAACCAAATGGAGATGGCTGTACCTTATTGCACTATACATGTGTGGGTCGAAGACTGCTTCTTAGTTAATTCTTGCTTCCTTGAGTTATGATTCTTAGGATCTAGATTAAGAACTGAGAAGACCCTTATTTACTTATATTGCAATTCATTGGAAATGTTAGCAGGAATTAAAATTCTAATTTTAAAAGGTACACCAAACCTGAACTCTGGACTTGTAGGTTCCAATTCCAATTCCAAGGTTTAACTACAATTGAACTCCCATTCCAATTCTAAGTGCCACAAAGGAGCTTGAAGAATTCATAAAGTCCACCATAGCCCCACCCAGTAACAATATCTATTGAACTTAGTAACTTACTACAAATTAAATATGGATTCCATACTTTATCCAAAATAATACGGAATCCATAAATGAATTGTGAAGATGAAAATATATATACAACAGATGTAAACATAGGTGCTGTACCTGATCCTTTTTCTCCAACTGCTCAAAGAAATCAAGTCTCTTAATCTCTGTCACACAAACATATTAATCAGTACAGAGAAAAACCTGAAGGCTTTGTGATTATTCTAAGTAAACAAGGATCCCAATCGTAAACATGGATAATATCACATGTTTCAATCCAATTAAAAACAGTTTCAGCAGCAGAAGCTATCAGACATTTACATAATAATATTATAATCCAGAATGGTGAAACCATATGCACATATACTGCTCAGCAGTACACCATAAATGCAATTCTAGAGCAGTGAAAATTTGGAGAAGTTCGTCAAAGATTGTGGGATTTGTTTAGAAAGATGAACCTTATTCTGCCCAAATTGTTAAACTCTGAATAACTTACTCATATTTGCTGAAAAATCAATAACTAATATCAAACAAAAAAGAGACATGTGAAATCATCAAACCTGTCTCTGGGTTCCATCGAAATTTTTTCCGACTTGAAATCCGCCTAGATGTACCTGAAAATATCAAATTAAGGTAAAAAATAATTCATTAACAGGAACCTAAAATGCATAATGAAAAACAGAAGCATTTTTTGATACAGAACACAACCACTGCCCTGAAAACAATTTCCATTGTGTCATACCTCTAACCAACTCCTTAGGGAATTCATTGAACATTAAAATCTGTGACAGAGAATCGCGAGTAAACGTGGTCTTGTTCTTGTCAGAAAATCTTTCTATATGCATCTTTTGACTCTCTGACAATAAAACAAGAAAATGAATACACTTGAATGAAGTTCAACACAAGAGAAGCTAATATATGAATTATGATGCATAGACAATGAATGGTTACCTTTGAAGGCTGTCTCCTCGAGTAGATAAGGAGAGGCTTTCCAATAATTGTGAAACTTAGAACTGCGCTTTAGCAACTCTTTCATAGTATCATCAATATCATTGATTTTAACATCAGGCAAAGTAACATCCTGCAGGCAGGACAATGTTGGTAGTGATGAGAAATATGCAATATGCAATACCATAGGTTTGTGAAGGGGAAGGGTAGAGAGAGAGAGAGAGAGAGAGAGAAGAAGAAGAAGAAGAAGAAGAAGAAGAAGAAGAAGAATGGTTAGGGTCAGGGAAGTATGTGTATGGGTAGATGAGATGAGATGTAGTAGCTAAAGTACCTCAGGAAAGAGTTGAAAAGGGATTTCAGCGGCATATGGAAACATTCTGCCGGAGCCTCGGCCTCGGCCTCGGCCACGTCCTCTGCTTCCCATCTGTCGCTGTTTTGGTTAGAAATCAAATCAAATTAAATGGCATTAGAAATTGCAAGGGCACCAGCGATCAAGGCAAGCAGCTTATAATCAACAAGTTATAAAATAAATAACCAGCATATATAGCATATGAGCATAGCATATTGATCAACATGTTAAGTGGACAGGACAGGATAATTACGGACATATGATATGTATGAAAGATAGGCAAAGGGTGTCACTGTCGCACGTGTGCTTGTGATGTGACTGTGGGGATTGAGGAAGCATGAACAAGAGGAGGTGATGAGATGAGAATGGAACGAACAGTAGAGTCGAGTCGAGTCGAGTACAAGAGTAGAATAGAAGCTCTGCTGGTGCTCTTAGTCAATATCAGACGTCCAACAAGACGCTTTAGGCACTTGGTTCCCTTCCCAGCCAGTGGCAGTGGCAGTGCCCAATACCACTCAAACGGCAGTGAATTGGGGGAATTGGCTATTTTTGGACGGGGCTATTTAGGTTACAATGTTACACCATGCTTAGAGATGGAAATACACTAGCCTACACTAGGTTTTGGCTTAAATAAACCTATCCTATATTTCAAATGTATAAATTGGTTTGAATCTATTATCTGATATAAAATTTTCTTTTTAGACTGTCTTATTTTTTAAAAAAATTTGGTCCAACCTAAAAACTTTATTTAAAAACCTATTTAATAATAAATCAAAAGACTTATTTTTAAATAGACTTAAAAGACTTTTGAATATGACCAAAAAAAAAATTAAATAAGTCAAAGGAAATTTTAAATAGGCCAAGAAGTCTTATTTTAAATAAATTAAAAAACTTCTATTGTCATAAAGATTTTTGAAATAATAATAATAATAGGCCACTCTATTAGATCCAATAGATTTTTTATATAGCCTTTAACATGATCTTTTTTGCTAAAAAGATTTTTTGAAAAATATTGGTCTAACTTATTTACTAAATAAATTAAGGCAAACTAGACTTAATACAGGCTAGGCTGAAAGCCATTACGAGTCATCTAACCTATTTCCACTCCTAACCATGATATCCATTCCAATTAGACTAATAACTCAAAATTGACACACAAAACTTAAAAACTAATTAAATTTGAAAGGGTTTAGTTTAAATTGATTTTTGTTCTTTTTAATCACTAGTACATAGAGTTCAATAGACTATAACTAGTCTAACTAGAGCTAGATCAACTCATTATAAGACTGGAACTCTCCAAATGCTAGTTCTTCCCTTCACGATATTCACTTGAACTCGAAAACCTTATCCAAAAAAATCAAATATTAAATCACTTAAACCAATCAAATATTACCTTTTTAAAAACCAAATAGATTGAATCACATTTCGTATATAATTTTTATTCAAATTGATTAATATTATAAATTTTATTATTAAATTTATATTTTTAACTTATAAAAATGTTAATTTATCACATAATTTTTTAATATGCTATTTTTAATTAAATTTTATTTTGAATATATTAAATGAATTTTTTTTTGTTTAATGGCTTGAGATATTTTTAGATATAATATTTTAAACCTTTTTTTTTAATTCAATTAAACCAATTCAAACAAAATTTTAACGGAATCAAATTTAAAATTTAAATCAAATCAATCGAATGCAAGTTGATATAAACTACACTATTTAGTTTTTGTTAGTTTTTTAACTTAAACCTGATCTATATTGAATCACAAACACCCTTAAATTAGATAACCCCACTTGTACTTAGTGCGTGTTTGGTTTTGCTTTGTAGAATTGATTTTGAGATAAAGTAATTTTATATTTGGTAGTTCTTCTAAAAATAATTCTGATAGAAAGTAAAAAATTTTCACTTCTTCGAAAATCAATTCTAAAAATAAAAATTGATTCTAGAAGTGAGAAACCAAACATCATATTTATTGGTCAAAATTGATTTTAACATGCCACAATTGATTCCAAGGCTACCGGACGTGAATCCAAACACAACATTAATCTATTTGAGCTAAAACAACCCAATTAATAATACCACTAAAAAAACATGTTCATGGTCTCTCCCTCTCTCTTGGCTAGGCTCTTATTTCTTGAAAATCTATTGATTTAGTTTAGTTTTCAATTTTTAATTTAAAAATTGAAATCAGACCAATTAAGTGAACTAAGAGCACAATAATAATAAGTGACTAAGAGCATGTTTGGATTAATATTTAGGGTTCAGATGTTTGCTATATTGAAAAAGTAATAAGAATAAAAAATGAAAAAAATTATCTTATTCAAAACCCCAATTATGAAATCCCTTCTCGCCCACTTCACACCTCGGAACGCACCGTTCTTATAGAGAGAGAGGTGCTTTCACATCTTCCTAAACCGAAATGGCTGGGGAGAGGAAAGGTTCCCTTTTTTTAGTTTTAAGGTACTCCGGGAAACAGATCCAGTGGAGACGGAGTGAGGCCTGTAGCTCAGAGGATTAGAGCACGTGGCTACGAATCACGATGTCGGGAGTTCGAATCCCTCCTCGCCCATAACAGGCCAAAAAGGTAAGGACCCTTCCCTCTGGGGGTAGGAAAATCATGATCGGGCTAGCAGACCCAAAGCTATGGAACTTGAGTGTGGGTATTTTGTCGAAATGGAATGGCCTTACCTTACTGTTTTCTTAAAAAAAAAAAAAGAAAAAAAATATTTTTGTAAATGTTGGATATTTTTAAATAAATAAAGTATGTCCTAATCTTTTAATTTGCATATTTTTACGTCACATAATTCTTCATCAGCCAGGCTTGTGCAGAATAGCAGAACAAGTAAAGTAATAGTAGCATAGCAAAATGCATTCCTTGTCATTAATATGTTTGCTCGCGGCAATTGTAGCCTCTCAGGAGAATTGATGACTGCATCAAAGATGCACTTGCTATTGCTAGTACTCGTGCAACCCACCGCCAGGAGGTCCCCACCCTCTCTCTCCCTCCCTCCCTTCCTCCCTCCCTTTGAAACTAACATGGGTTCATTCTTGTTGCCGTTTTCGCAACACAACACAATGCTCCATGGATGTGAAATCATTGAACTAAGTTTGATCTAAATCTCTCTCTGTTATCTTTAGTGAGTCCTTTTTTCATTTGTGTTATTTTCCAAAATATCGACGGTAGTCAAAGCTAAAATGATAAAAAGTGCGTCGAGCTGACAAGAGTTCTCTTTAGCAAACTTAATTTCTTCCAGCTTTGTTCAGGAGAAAACTTAATTTCATTCTTATCTGTTACTGAACTTTAAAATCTTCCCTGCAGGTTATTTCAGCATTCTTGCTTGTTACTTGTTAGTGTTATACCGGTTCCAGTTGCAGTTGCTTCGCTAATTGCTTCACGAAACGTTTGCTTGAGTGATAATATGATATAATGTGCTTGTGCTTGATAATTGATATAGTTTCTGTGAAGTGTAATTGCTTCCATCTTCTGTTAGTGCTCTTCTTAAGGATAATTTTCAGAAAAAAGATAAAAAAAGAAGGTACATGAAAGCAAAAGTGGCAAGATTCTGCATATATTATCTTACCACCATATTGATGTGTACATAAGATAAATTGAATTGTATTATTAATCCCGGTAGATGTAGCAACAAGCAACCATGGTAAACATGTCTGAAGCAGATCCTTCTCTATAGTTTTTTTGGAAATAGAGAAGCTGATAGAATTTGATCGGTATAGCAGCTGAAGTTTACCAAGTTACATGATGAACATAGACTGACAAAGTAACACAAAATCCCTTGCTGCCTTGCCAATTGATGAGCATCTTATAATTTTGTTTGTCAACTTCATAGTATTCCCTTTGATGATTTGAAAGAAGAAAAAACAAGTTGAAATACCTCTTAGCAAACTGGGGGCTAGCCAAAGGACATCCACCTTTAAAATTTAATTGTAGTTTTCACTCTTTAACCAATCAAAAGTTCAATAAGGATAATTTTCAGATGTTTCAAAATCAATAAATCATTATAGCCAAAAACCACTTGGATTAAGATGATTATAGAAATAGTTGGAATAGTAAGAAAAGTTAGGATTGTTACAGCCCCTATCAAATAAAAAGCAACTTAGAAAAACCAGAAATGGACCCTGACTAAAATGGACCTGAACTTAAAACTTCAAGGAAAGTAAGAAAAAAAAAATTACAGCCCCTATCAAGTAAACAACAACTTAGAAAAACCAAAAGAAACAGAGGAATGGAGACTTAGAATAATGCAATAACAAACTAACTTCTGTTTTGTTGAGTTAGCAGAGGGACGCCAGAGAAATGAAATTCGCAGGAAGTTGTTACTCTTTCTCTCTCTGCAGAACTCCTCGATGTTACTCAGCTCTGTGTGATTGTGAAAGGCAGTCAAGAAGGAAAGACACGGCACGAATGACAGTGAACAAAAGTTATCGTTATGCTTAGGCATGCGACTAAAGCAGCAGCCAGGCCTTTTTTTCCCCCTTGTGAGGAGCCAGGAGAAGATGTGCTTATCATACCTAGATTATAGGTTGGCACGGTGAACAAAAAGAGAGCAATGGAATTAAGAAACATCACAAATAGGGGTGGAAATAAGCCAAAAGGTTCATTGGGGGCCTTGGGCATAGCTTAATTGAGCTTATTTTATCCTAACCTATTTAGTAAATAAGTCAGGTCAAGGCTTTACAAAAAATCTTTTTAACCAAAAATGTCAAGCTATAGGCTATAGGCTATACAAAAAACTTAATGAGCCTAACCTAGCCTATATATATTACATTATTATTATTATTGTTATATAAGTTATGTAAATTAAATTATATTATTATTTCAAAAACCTAATGATAATATAAACCTTTTAATCTATATAGAGAAAGACTTTTCGACATATATACAAAACTTTTTGGCCTATTTAAGAATATATTTTTGGTCTATTAAAGAGAAGACTTTTTACTCTTTTTAAAAGTCTTATTATCAAGTAATCTTCTAAATAAACTTTCAAGCTAAACCATGCTTTTAAAAAGGGCAGACTACACCTTAAAAAAAAAAAAAAAAGCCTATATCAGATAATAGGCTCAAAATTTGGGCCACATATTTAAAATGCAAGTCAGACTCATTTAAACTAAGATCTAACTTAACCTAATCCACTTCTACCCCTATAAAGGAAAAAGCAACTTGGAAAAACCAGAAATGGACCTAGACTAAAATGGACCTGAACTTAAAACTTCAAGGAAAGTAAGAAAAAAAAAATTACAGCCCCTATCAAGTAAACAAAAGCTTAGAAAAACCAGAAATGGACCTGAATTTAAAACTTCAAGGAAAGTAAGAAAAAAAATTACAGCCCCTATCAAGCAAACAACAACTTGGAAAAACCAGAACAGAAATGGACCTAGATAAAATGGACCTGAACATGAAACTTCAAAGTTCAAAGCATGAGGACATAGACATAACCAACGCAACAATAATAAGTAATCTTTTAATATTTCTTAAGAGTTGAATTTGGAAGTATACCATGAACCAGAAAACCAACCTAGAGAACTAGAGAAGCACTAGAAGAGACATATATAAATTGCATGTCAGGAGCTACCACTCCAAGCACATTGGTGGCTATGTCACCTTTTCTGTTTCGGTATCTAGGCTTATCAACCTCAAAAACATTCACTTTGATATGGGTACCATCTAAGGCTCCTAAACAATTCTAAAAATCCAAAGAAAAGATTAATTAATTCAATCCTAAAGCACATTATGCACATCAGGTGAATAACATCAATAAATAATTCAATAAACCAATTGGTTTAGGTTTCTTGAGCAAATGATTATGGTATCTCAAAAAGACAAGCAAAACATCATCGAACCGCCTACTAATTGTTTCTTCCAATCTCACAAATTGTCTTTTTATTATTCTGATTTTAACATCATGTGCTAAAACATGTAAAAACATTGCAACCATTTCCTCTACACCCATATTCGTAGATGGTTCTAACTTCCCAACTCCTCTAAGCACGGCATGGGATGCATGTCTATCCATTCTTATATTCTCAATGCATGCTAAGTCACTAATGAAAACAATCCTCTCAACATTTACATCCCTCAATAATTGTCTCCTATGACTATCAACCAACTTTCTTCTCTTATTCTTCAATTTCTCTATAAGCAATACGAAACAAATCATTAAAAGAATAAGTGTAAGCATAGTAGTCAATCGCATATCACGGCATGGAGAGGCCGACTCCAAAAACGCTACAGCGAGATGACTACTATTTTAAAAAATACAGATAATTATTATGCAATTTATGCATAGTACATATAAATATTCAAGAATAAGAAAAAACAAAGGCAATAGAAAGACAACGGAGATTAAAGTGGGAAGCATAGTTTGACAAGGAGAGACATGGTGACATAACTAATAAGTAAATAATAGTGATGATGACATGGTTACTGGAGGCTGGAGAAGTTGAGAAACATAGGGGGACTAGGCTAGAAAAGCTTGAAACAACCTGAAACAGAGCAATAAGGTGTGAAGGGGCTGCTATAAACTCAACAGGTCAATAGGTTTGCACAACAGCTTCAATATGTTGCTCTATTTTAGGAGCTGCTGTAAACTCAACAGCAGATGAAGAAGGGGTTGATAGGTTGAAGAAGATAAGTTGAAGTGACGGGTAAAATAGAGACTTTCCTTGTTTAAGTGAAGGTATAATAGAGACTTCATTTGTTTAAGTGAGGGTAAGATAGAGACTTCACTTATTTATCTGAGGACAAAATGGAGTCTTAAAAAATTTTAAGTGAGGGAAAAACAGAAATTTTATTGATTTAAGTGATGAAAAAGAGGGAATTTTGCTGAAAAAAGGAAAAAAAAAAATTAGGGTTTCAGCTCAAAAAAAGAATCGCAGCCACGATTCCGCAATTTTAGCTGCGATTCCACTGCGATAGCGGCCAAAAAATGCTCCACACCAGCAGCTGCATCGCGCCAGACCTCCGCTTCGCTCCTCGACGCCGCAATAGTGCTGCTATTGACTACTATGAGTGTAAGACTATTCATTAACTCTAAATGCAGGATCAAGAATGCAATAACTTTCATCTTCCGGTTATGCAAAGTTTGATCTATGCTGTGAAAACAGTAGAGTATTTTAGCATTCAAACTAATATGCACTATGTATAAGCAAGTGATGATAAAATGAAAAAATAAAGCAAAGGCCAATGACATAATTATATGTGTAGAGATTGATGAAAAAACTTATTTAATATATAAACTAAATTCAAAATTGATGATACTTACATATAAGGATTTTCAACTAATTTGAGAGTTGATGTGGGGGATGACAAGGATGTCTGGTTATGGTAAATTAATAACATTATTAGTATTATTAGATAACTGACATGCCTGATTTGATTTGTTGTTAAGCACCTTGTTAAGTGCTAAATCTGGTGTGTGCTTCAGTTATTGTATTTGAAGTGATTAAATGATTTCTAATCATGTATATAATTATAATAAGAATAGTTACTTGTGAATTCAGTTTCAGGAAACTGGGGAGGCTCTCAGTTGAGCAGCAAAACAGGCCAGAAGCAGGATGGATGATTTATTATCATCCATGGAAGGAGGAAAGCATGATTATGACTGGTATACTACATTCATAGTCAGTGATTTCATCATATCTATTATTATTCGCATGTGTGGCAACCAAAGAAATCACATTTAAGAGGATTGAGCCATCTCAATTACGGGAAGTTGGGAACAGAGGTTATTAGAATTGAAGTTGAACAATGAAAGCAAACATGAAACCAAATTACAACACCAATGATAACATACAAGAATACAACAGCAGAGATCTCACCATGAGGCTGTATCCAAGAAACAGTAACTACAGAAGGCACCAATTTGAAATGCAGGAAAATAAATTAAATTCACAAGCACGGCCAGAAACAAATTGCTAAAATAATGCTATACGCCTAAACTCATACAGCAATTTCTGAACCTAGTAGATTATCATACAAAGCAACTAGCTTTTGGCAGCCCAAGAGCAAGAGCAAAAAACAACTTTGTAATTATTAATCAGAAATTAGCATAGCATGTATAGATGAACGTGAACACTTTCAAACCATTACTACACCCTCTTATTACTATTTTGTTACAACCATCTTTACAACTAACTAATCTATACAAACATAAAACATCAGCTCCAAGCTAAGTGCTACAAGAAGCATAAATTTGCATATTGCAACTAGCGTGTGGAATTCCACATAATAACTAGGTACAAGTTGCTGAAACTAAAGAGCATAAACGTCAATGATAACTTCAATTTACATTTAAATTATTCACTGAAATCCTTATGGACAGGCTGGCAATTATACATACTTCTTAGGCAACCATTATCAAAATTGCAATGAATGCTTTCTAACACCATTATTGAAATAATTCCCTTGTTGCAAATAGGAAGTCATCTTTGGAATGATTGGATTGGAGAAAACAGAATTTCAATGCAACAGCTACACCAATCAACTTCAAATTGAAAAAGCAGGCTTTCCTACATCTAGTAGTTTTTTTGAAGTATAGTTGAAGTCACTTAAGGCAGGCTGAAGTAACAAGTTACATTAAAAAAATGCTAATTTGAACAAAACCAGTAGAACAAAACATAACAGCAGATGTTTGAAAAATCTTAATTAAGCAATACATCACTGAAAGGTCAACTCAGAGCAAGCAATAATTATAGATCATTCAATTTTGTGCATGTTCATTCAACTGAAGCTGATATTTCTATATTTTCAGAATAAGATATATCAATGGTTTATTTTCAGAATAGCAGATATCAATGGTTACCGAAGTGGGATCAAGGTGATTAGTACAACTGTGCGGCAGATTCTTCTGCACTCCCTGCAATAAATGGACAAAAAAATTATCATCATGCTGTGTAAGTTATAACCATGTCAAAAGACCAAGTTTCAAACCGTACAAGCTATTTTGCCATGTGTTAAATAATCTTTTCATGTCAAACAAAGGTTTACAAAATCCAATCTAAACAAAGGTTTTCAAAATCCAATTTAACTGTAAACAATATGAGTTCCTGCTCATATTTGATGAAAAACCATGTGAAAGATCCAGGACTAAATCTACAATAGATTAAACATTTTTAACATCAGATGCCAAATCTATATATAAATGGAAGCATATATATATAGATAATTGAAATACTAATTCTATGATAGAAGAATAGGCAACGCACCATATATCAAAAAATCCAAATCAAATCCATTAATTGAAGAATAGGCAACGCAGGTCAGATCCAAATAATTATGAATAATCCAGAATCATATCACAAAACTCAAGTACAGGTTGTACCGCCACAGCAAACAATCAACCGAACAAAGAAACTCAACCGAACACTCAATCAAAAATCGAACAAATTCGTTCGAGAAATCGAAGAGATAAGAAGCTGTGTAAGCAATGGAACCACCACAGCAAACAATCAACCGAACACTCAATCAAAAATCGACCAAAGTCGTTCGAGAAATCGAAGAGATAAGAAGCCGTGCGAGCAATCGCGGAGGAGCATACCAGAAGCGGTGGTGCGAGCCTGGTTGCGTAACAGCGCGAGCTTGATGCACGGCGGTGGAGCTGTCGCCGATGTGGGGGCAGCGTGCAACTGTGCGTGAGAGAGATGAATACTGGAATGAGGAAAATAGTTTGGGAGAAGAGGGGATTAGATTAAATAAGTGAGGGTAATTTTATCTTTTTGATTTATCAGACACATCCCCCTTCCATAGGAATCCAATATTCTCACGAAAAGAGTGAGAATAAGATTGGATTATTTTTTTTTTTTTCCTAGAATACGACTTATTCGGAAATATTTTTCTCAATTATGAACGAAATAAGGGAATCTTACATTCCTATAGGCAGATTGTTAAGAATATGAGGATATTCTGCAAATCACATACCCTGGCATCTTTTCCAGGTGTCAACACGCCCAATCAGAGATACGAGGTTTCTTAAATCATTTCCGAGAAAACTTTCAAATGCATTTCTAATTGCATAATATTATTGGCTTGCATCAAATTATACACATGCATGATCATTACGCTATGTATGCAAAGGAAGATTGTTTTTCTTGCATGGCAAATTTCCTATATTGAGATTGAAGAATGAGGAAATGCAAGAAAGCGAGAGAATTGACCAAGTTTATGGTCCATTTTTCTTATATGACTACAAGGTCTTCATAATACTCTTCGATTTGAGATTAATTTTTATTCATACACTATTAAGTAAAGCATGTTTCCCAGAGCGTAAGAAACCGTTCACGAGCTGCTCAAACCTCACCTACAAATTAGGGCAAACTACCATAAATATAACAATAGTCTTTTGTCACCAATCCAAAAAAAAAGAAAAAGAAAAAGAAGAATAGTCTTTTGTCCTGGATTTGGATAAGTATTTTTTAACAAAAGAATTTAAACACTACTTTTTTTATTTTTCATGTGTATTATCTATTAGAAGCAATTATATTTGAGATATAATTGGTCATTAAATATGGATACATCTTTCAATTAAAATTTAGGCACTACTAATTTGTAGCGAATAATATTATCACTCAACATTCGGGTTAAAATAATTTCATTCATTTTTTCCTTTTTTTTCAAATTATATGTGGTGGTTCAAGGAAAAGAATTAATTATTTGCGCATTACTGCTAAACAAGTATGGAGCATCCTTGACCTTTAAGTCAGTTAAGCACAATAAATCATGTAAGGACCAAGGCCCCTAGATATGATACTCTTCCATAGAAATTGCTAGTTGGGCATTGCATACAAGTTATTACTGTGCAAAATTAAAGGTATGTTTGTTTATACTTTTTTTAATAAAAAATTATTTTTTTCATTAAAAAAAAAATCAATTTTCAATTTTTTTGGATAAGCTGAAAAAAGTAGATTATGAAAAAAATTAATTTTTAATTTTTTCTGTTATATATAAAATTTAAATTTTAAAATCACTTTTTTCAAAATCTAAAATATACACATCCTAATTTTTGATGACATTAATTTTATTAAAACTAGTTTTATATAAAAGTGATGTTAAAGTAAAGTAATTCAGGGTTTATATAAAACTAGTTTTATATTTGGTATATTCATATGAAAAGTGATTTTGACAAAATTTGGTAAACTAAAGGCAAAAACAACTCAAGGTTGCTTCTAATTAGAATCAATTCTAGACACAATCCCATTTGAAAAAAGAATAAAAGAATAAAAAGTGAAGTTACAAACCTCAATTCTAGTTACTCAAACATAAAAGCAAATACACTATAAATGTTACTAAAATTATTATTTTTTATTTATAGGTGATTTCTCTTATATTACATCCCATCTATTTTATTTATCACTTTATTAGTAAGTTATACAAAAATTAAGAAATTGAAATCAAGGCTTAATTACAATTTTGATGAAAATTTTCTTACTCAATTTTCAACATCTAATTACACCATTTTCTTCAACACACACTATGTTTTTCAATTGATCATAAATTGTAAAGGATAAAAAGTTAATCATAAATTCTTTATTAATATGGGAGAATCACAAATATGAGGGACTAAGAATTTATCCGCCAAGTGTCAATTAAAATGGACCAAAAGAAGTACCACATTTTTAAAAAGGTATTGATACTTTTGAGTAGTTAGTAACTAATTTTTTGTCATATGTACCAAGACTAAATATCCCATCTATTACCTACCAAAAGATTTCCCACCTTTGTTTCTGAAAAAGAAAGATACCAAAAAAATTACCTTATTTATAATTTGATATTATAGCCTTAATTAATGATGAAATTTATTATTAAGTAAAATATTTGTTATTTTTAAAACTAAAAGGTAAAGTTACAATGATAAATATGTAAATTAGTAAAGGACTAATTATTAATTAAAATTAAAATGTCAAATTATGAATAAAATGATTACATAATTGTGTAACATTTCATCATCATGCAGTATTCTTTTAGGCACTACCCTCTTAAGCGTTCAATTTAAAAAATGGCATAAATGGAAGCATTATTCCGATACGAGTTTAATTTTTCTGCACATTTGGTGCAAATATTTTAGCATTATTAATCAATTATATATCTGTATGTGTTATTTTTTAAATAATTATTTTTAAAGTTAATCAATATAAAGTGACCGTACCGTACATCAAAATTATATCTTTTAATTATTAAAACTATCTTTTAATTATATCTATTTAACTCATTTTTTTTTAACAATACCAAAAGAAACACCTTATCTAATAATTAATGTAAGGTTAAATTTAACGCATGTTTAATATGTTTATGTTAAATAAAAGGATTTAATTTGAATATACTGTCAGTGTAAAAATTTTTTACATAGACATCTAATCATATATTGCTACATCAGTAAAAATCTTTGATATAACCACCCACTACTTGAATGATCATGCAAATAGAAGGTCTTGATTTTATACTGTCAATACATTCCAATTAAACTCTAAACTAAATATGTATTGCGTACTAGTAAACCCCCACTTTCCGACGGAAAGGTAGCCTAGCACCACTGGCCAGGCCAAACCAATTGGATTCCCCAGGTTTGATGTGCACTTGTGGTTTCAAGTAAGGGCTTTTCCCCTTTTATCCCCTTTTTCTTCCCCACTTCCTTATAACATGAGGATTTTATCTATACTCCATCCTTCCAGTGATGGTAGCGGTGACCGAATAGTTTGAAATGGTATTGATGTTTTTCACTTTGTGGTTCTCACTGTTGCTGACATGGCAAGTAGTTGGGTTAGGATTGTTCAATGATCTCTGTTGATGGTGGATAAGTTAGGGTTTATTGTTTTCATGTTTTTTGCACCTTTTGGGGGATGCTATTGAGGCAATAGGCCACTTGTCCCGGCTACTCTCGTTTTACTGCACAACCGGCTATCAAAGTTCCATCGTAACTAAAGATCAGAGATTTTGGCGAGCTCTTGTGCGCTTATGGTTATTTGTAGTATAATGTACAATCATTTGTATGTTCTAATGTGTTTATTTAGAGTTGTGTAGTCTCATTGATTGTAATCATAGACTTAGCTCATATTTTTTAGATATATAGTTCTCTAATGTATTTATACTATTGCCTTTGATTACTTCCAATGAAAAAATATGTTTGACACAAAAAAAAAAGTAAGTGCTTTTCTAAACCCTTTAAATAATAATAACTAAACTATAGTCTGCTTGTTGTAATATTTTAATTGGTTAAACGTGCTTTTCATCAGAGAAGTTTTTTTGTTCGCCGTGAGAAAAATTTCAACTAAACTGAGCTGATTTTGAAGTTTGAACAACATATACAGAGATTTCTATCACGAGGATCGACCGAATTCTCCTTAATAATGATTACAATGAAGGCGGTTGATCAAACATTATCATAGCAAGAAGATGCAAACAAAACAACCATGAGAGTCACTTTTGAAAGTAGAGCCACGTAGTTGAAACAAAAATGAAGGTTATGCTTCGTAGTAGCTGGGGGGAAAAAAACAAGTGCAGAATTAATATTTCTAGGCAATTAAGTTTGATTCAAGTGATAAGATCTAACAAAATTAATAAAAAGGCATTGGTTTGAAGGAGAAAAAGTGACGAGTTATAATATTTTCACAAAAGAATTAGTGACTTAGATTATAATAAAATATGTACACATATATAATAAGATTTAATTTATATATACTATCAATATAAAAAAATTTTATGTAAATATCCAATCATATATTACCATATTATAAAATATGTTTGATTCAACCATCTATTACTTTAAGAATCTTACAAACACCAACATCTAATTAGATGATTACATTGTCAGTGTATCAAAATTAATCTCTATATAATAAGTTATGAAATGAATATCTATTTCTTTAATTTTTCATTAAGGGTTATAATTTTCACTTTTTTTCTTTTTTCCTCTCCTAGAGTCCCTTTAAATATGTTGATGGTCTTTCATGATCAGATCATCTGTAAGTATTACTCTACTCCTTGTTAAGCTTTGTGGCATGACTTTAGAATGAGACACATTTCTAGTTGGTAGTCTGATGGATATTCACCTAAAGTTCCAAGCCTTTCCGCAATACCTTCTGCTGAATTTGTAAAATGATCAATTCCAAGAGAATTTCAACTCTAAAGCCAGTGAAACTACTATTATTTGATTTCTTTATTAGGAGTAAGCAAAAACATAAATTACATGGGAGTGTCAAGGTCCAACAACAATTTTGTTAGAGCAACACTAGCTTGTTATTATGTTAAAATGATGAACTACTATTTCACAAAACACAGTATCAGAATGTCATAAAAGCAGCAATGCCACTCAAAATACAAAGTCTATCCAACCTACTTTCATGTCTCATCTTCTCCTCTTTTAACTCACTCTGCACTTTTTTATATATGTGACAAGACTCAAGTGCTTCACTATAATTTTTGCTCCTTCGGCAGCTAAGTGCTTCCTTAAGGATATGCAAGCTGTTCCTTCCATTAACACGAGCACCTTCCATGTCTTCCAACTGCATGCTCAGTTCTGTTAACTTAAGGGTAGTTTGAACCCCCTCTTCGTCAGTGTGAACCACTCTGAACTTCATAATAAGGATGCATTCCACTACTTGACAAGGAAGAATGTCCCTGGCAAGGAGAACCAATCCAAACCGAATCATGAAATCCTTATCTGTTGGCCAGTGTCTTTGACCACCAAGAGGGCTCCAGCTAGCAAGATTTGCAGCTTGCTTGATTTTCCTGTTTACAACAATCCAACTGAGCTGGAGCCCATCGCGAAGCTCCTGCCACAGCTTCCCATATTTCCTTTCCCTTTCTATGGATGTAATTGGCGGCAGACCATCAAATACAGAAAGGTTCACCACTCCATCATTCTTAACATCTTTATCTGCATAAGTGAGAATATTGACCCGGAAAGGGCAGTTATAGAACCATTCATCATAGCCATTTGCATTTGGAATTCCCCATAGAACTTTGGAACAGATTGGTTTCTCCTTGAACCTAATGTCTACAATTGAAACAAAGTTTGATGGAGAGAGAATTTCAGATTCAATCATGTCCCCATAATATTCAGCTTCAGTCCAATTGTCATGGTACTCAAGTTAGTTGTTGTGCCGATACTCGGCGACATCCTTGTTTACAATATGCGGAAAGCAGTCTGCATAGAATTTTCTGAATTCACCGATAGAAGAGATTAAACTTTTGACATCTTCCCTATTGGTTAAAGGCCACATAGATGAACATAAATTTTCCCATAAACTCTCTTCTTTTGAGATGGCACAAAATGCTGCACAAGTACACGCTGCACTAGCCAATGTTGCCCCATCAAGCCGTCGTAATATGTCATAGAAGAGATCACTACTTAATGAGGGGATACTCTCAACTGGTGCAACTGACATACCTATAATGCTCTGACTGTCAAACGAACATAATTTAAATCAGAAAACAAATGAAAAAACCTGCAATCTTTTGAATTTAAGAAAGCAACAGACTACTCAATAATGGGCCATATAATGTTTCAATAACATAGCCAACACAAAAATATGTATACTGTTTTCATAATGCTCTGCAGGAATTTGAAGGAAAAACTTAGTTTATCTGAACCACCAAAATAAACATCTCCTCAATCCAAAAGTTGATTATGACTAAAACAGTGTAAAAAGCTACTCTTACTTCATAAACATGTTTTCACAACTGCATATCACTCAATTACATTAAAATGGCCAACCTTTTAAATGCCAATTTCAATTGTAGACATTCAACATTAAAGCATTACAGTAGCATGAGCACAGGTGTATGCTTTCCAAGGTTTTTAACTGTTTTTGAGGTATAAAAACCATAAAACTGCAAAAGAAGGTAGGAACACCACATCTCCAATCTATCTTTCCTCAGTCTCTGGCCCAAGCATTTCAAACACATGATATGATCAGGGAAAAAAAAGGGGGAAAAAAATTCCTAACACATAGAATGTAACATGAGGCAGGAAACATCCCCACCGAGTCCAAATCTTGTGGCTGCCTAAAAGACTAATAGAATACTGGGGAAGCCAATTAGAAACTGGATTTGTATATATAGGGAAAATATACAGAAATGAGATCAGTTTCAAATAAATTCAGAGTCCAAGAACTTATCAGAATTCAAACTCAAATTCAACCGTCAAATTTGTACTATTTTTTTTATTTCATATTAAAACAATACCCCAAAGGGTGTGAAGAAACCTCATAAGAACAAGGAAACAATACACTTAGGTATTACTCCAGAGCAAGTTTACTGCATGGAAAGCCCAGGAAAAATATAAATTACTCCCTCCAATTCAAAATAGTTATCAATTTGACCATTTTTACATAGATTAAGAAACCTAAAATTAATACATAATTATGATATAGGTTTACAAAAATACCCTTATTAAATTTTATTATGTGGTGGAAAGCATAACTTCTTAGGATTTTACCCAAGGAGTATCATTATACAGGAAAAAGTAGTCACCTCTTTTAACCGACGAAGACATAAAATTAAAAAATTAACAATGAATATTATATTGATATATGAGAATAACAACTATTGTGAACCAAAAAATTTTATCTAAATTGACAATTATTGTAAACCGGAGAGAGCATCATAGTTGTATCCTAAGCAGTTTCAAAGTCTAACGTAAAGTACACCACAATTCACAGACAAAATGGCCTGCATGGGGAAAGAGGCTACACAGGATACATGTTAGAATAAACTTATGGAATTGAAATCACTAAGACACTAATTTTGATCTCAATGACTTACTGTGGGAGAGTATATAACTTTCTGAAGTTGCAAAATAATTCATAAAACTTTTGTAATCCAAACACTGCAGTATCAAATTTGAAGGTTGAAATTCAAACCAAGCGCTTGCTTTCTATAACCTGGGATTAGTACAAGTAAAACATGGGACGACAAGAACAACACATCCTGTAACATTGAAAAGAAGAAATATTGTAAATTTGTAATTACCAATACGGCAATACCAAATAACAGATCATGCAGACGCTCCTATACTGCAAATCAGGAGAATGTGAACATGTGGTGACATATATTGCAATCTCAGAATAATACATGGGAAATTGCTACCAAAGTGCTTATTGTAAACCCCCTTTACTGCAACTGTGCAACAACAACCACAGATTGCTTAACAGACGGTTAAAAATAAACAAATAAATAAATTATATCCTTATGTTTGCATCAAACACCAAGCAAATAACAATAAATAAAAACACACAAATCTGAAAAATGCCACCCATAAATGAAAATGAACATTGCTATTTTCAAATTCATCACATCAAAATTTAAACTGAAAAGAGAGAGAGAGAGAGAGAGAGAGAGAGAGGGGTGTCACCTCAAGTATTAGAGATGAAGAGAATGAGTTGTAAGCTGAAACACAGGAAGAAGAACAATAGAGAGAGAGAGAGAGAGGCAGAGGAAGTGAAAGGACAATGCATAGTTGTGAACTCTGAAGCAAAGGGCACACTACAATGTTGAGAAAAAGATCCCTTTCATTTGGATTGCGGGACACTGTCTAGTTGAGGAGAAATTTTTATGTGATCAATGAGAATAATATGGTTATGCTCTTAGTTAATCAAAAAAAATTATGTAGTTAAATTTTTAATTAATTAAATAAATATATTTTTATAGAATTATATATTAATAATAAATTTTATATAAAATATATTTATATAATTAATTTAAAAATAAAATTATATAATATTTTTGGGTAATATAAGAATTTCTCCTAGGACAGTGTGTACTTGTCTCCTTCACATTCTTAACACAATCTTAACACGAGTCGTGATCTTGGGGTCACCAATTTCCTTTTCTTTCTTCAATCAACCATATAAATTTTGCCACATCATGCTAAATATATAATAAAATAAAAAAATTTAAAAAGAAAAGTTCTATTTTTTTTTTTCAGTATTCGTTGTTTGTTGCTTGTTGTCGTATTGTTTTTCTTTTATTGGCTTCAATGAAAAATATCTGTTTCGGCTTGTCACTGTCTACCAAGTTCATGGGTTAGCAAAAATTGTACAACCGTGGTCACATACTTTCAATGTTTTTAAAGCCTTGTTCGGTAAAGAATGGAAAATTTACAACTAGAAAAATCAAGATAGAAATAGAAAATTACTAGAATATATTTATTTCCGTTGTGCTCGGTAAAGAGAGTGAGCAGGAAGAATTGAAGGTAGGTGTAATAATTAAATAGAGGTTTTAGGGTCGGATTTTGTATTTTTGGCATATAAATGTTTGATTTTTTAATCCTACATGAAGGGGCACCGTTACATATTTATTAACATTAGATTTATTGAGTATCAAATATCCTGAAGCACATATTAATTTAGTTTATTGTGTTCTCTTTTGTTATTGAGATTTTGTATATATTTTAAAAATTTAATTTATATATATTATCAATATAAAAAAAATTTATATTATTATTTAATCATATATTAATAGATTAATAAATATAGTTAAATTTTATATTTATTATTTAAATATTTATATAAATAAAAAATATAATTGATTGATCATATAAAAAAAATTTATATTATCAATATATTAAAATTAAACTCATATTTTAAAAATATATGAGTTGTGATGATATGAAAATTGTGTGTATGAATCTTTTATGATAGACAAATTATGCATATTATAAATATAAGAGAAGTCTCTGCTCTCAACTTATATATGAAAATACTTGTTCTGTTGAGATTCAATATTTTTTTTTCAGAAAAAAATACAAATAATTGAACATTTTAATTTTTAAGAGTCGCCATCTCAGCGCATAAATCTCGAATCTTCCCAAGGGCGTGATATTAAGTTACCAAAGTTTAAAGAGGACGGTGAAGTGCTCCTGATCCGTCATAATTGTGCTTGTGATCATATTTATGACCAACCAAACCTCTCTTCCTCCATCATTTTATAGAGTCCTCTGTCTTTTGGACGTTTAAAGATTATGAGTTTCCTCGATCGTCGGTAAGACTCATTTAATATTATTTAATATTTAATATTTTAATTTGAAGATATCAGTTTTTGATAAAATTTTATGAAATCATTTTTATCTTTTATTTAAATTGTATTTTTGATACAATAGTCAATATATTAAACATAATACAGAATAAGAATATTTTCTTAGTCTTTATTTTTTGGTCTGTGAATATTTTCCTAGTCTAAACATCAAAAAGTTTCTTAGGTTACCCATATTGGTTAAGAACGACGTTAGAAAATGACCCCTGCTATTCCTCCCAATCCAGGTGGCTAAGTCAGACGCCATTGATCCGATTAACTTAGAAAAAGAAAAGTGTTGTTTTAGGGGGTGTATGTAGCATCGGTTGGGTGAGTTTAAGGAGTTATTTCAGCAAGACCCATTCATTTAATTAGTGCGCCGGGTTAGGTTGAAGAAAATTTTCTTTCAATTTGGTCAAACCCAACTCATTTATAACTGTGTTAGATTGGATTAAACACGTGGATTTAATATACATTATTAAAAGAAAATTTATTAAAATATATCAAAATTTGAATACAAGTTGTTAATTAACAAAATAATGATATTATATGTCTCCACATTCATAAATTTAAAAGAATATATATAAGTTCAAAAAAATATCCATAAATTTTTAAAAACTTTCAAGAAAACATACAAATACTAATTAGAGGCTTATTGTTAATAGTTATTGTATTAGTCCTGGCAATGACATATTGGCATAATGCATTGGCATAACTCTTTTAAGATAAAAAAAAAAACAAAAAATAATTGTATTAAACCATATATAATATAAGTCTTGTTGGAAACTAAATATAATAGAAAAAAAATGCAATTTTTATACAATTTTTTTTTGGTCAACATTTTCGCATAAATTTCAGATACTTAAAAAATACGATGGGTTAGATTAGGTTGTGTAAGTTGAATATTTATAAACCCACAACACTACTTATACATTGCAAGTTAAAAATTTTTCAACTTAACCCAATATGCAAACCTAATCCAACCCGTATTTCGTGAGTTGAATTGGGTCAAAATCTATGAGTTTGTAGGTTGATCCGACCTAATAGACACCCTAATTATTTTTGTTCTTTTGCTATACATATTTTTAAAAGAATTATTCTTGAGAAAACCTTTTTGATTTATTCTAAACACTAAAAACTTTTTAAAAGTTTCTTTGATAATTGTTTCTTTTTTTTTTTTTTGCTATGGGAGATCCAATTCAAGTTAAACTTAGTTTTGTGATTAAAGCATTTTGATGTTTATTACTAAGAATTCGTTTGGATAACATTACTTATGACTTTTTATAACTTTTTAGAAGTTAAAATTCATATTTTTAATTTTTTATCCTATTTAACTAAACAATTTATTGCTTTCCATAAATTTGTTTTTAGTGCTTTTTTGAAAAGTTAAAATATCTAACTTTTTAATAAGCATTTTTTTAAAATACTCTAAATAAATATTTTTATTATTATGTATTCAATCATAAAATAATTTATTTATAAATTACTTTTCATAAGTTATTCTCATATAAGTGCTTAAATAAATTATTTATTCAAATGGGCCCTAAATTAAATCATGTTGGCATTTTTTTGCTAAAATTATGAATGAATATGAAGCACATGTTAAGCAATGCAATATTTTTTCTCATGTATCATTCAGCTGATTTGGTGTTTTTTTGTTTTTGTTAGCCCTTTGTTGGAGGCCCGGGGGGAGGGATAGGAGCCTCAGGTCTCGAAGGATCGAATACGATCCCTCATAGACTCTCAGGTGTACTGTCAACAGAGCCCAGAGCTAGAATCATCTGTGTTGTGCCTCTTGTGTATTCATCTAATTTGGTTAAAATTTGCAAACTAAAGCTTTTCTTTTTGGGTCTGAAATTTTCAAATTAATCTAATCCAAACCAAATTAAAATTTTTTCCAGTACCCCAAAGGATAGCACAGCCTATTTATTTGTCTAAACAACCCATTTAAATGAAATAATAAGCAGTTCATGCTTCACATAACCATCGAACAGTTTGTTTAAACAGCAAACAACCTAGCATTCATCACAATGATGCATTCATAATATAACTTAAAAATGACATAAATAAATAATGCATTTATTGAAATACGTAAACCCAAATTTCGAGTTAATAGTATAAACTATATTAAAATTTATAAGACAATATATATATATATATATATATATATATATATATATATATATATATATATATATATATATATATATATATATAATTCAAATCCACACCACTGATTTTTGGTTCAGCTTGGATTGAATTAATTTTTAAAATTGAAATAGACAATTACTCCAATCCAATTGTCTATTTTTTTCAATTTCGATTGGATTAGCGGAAACTTTAAATACCCTAATAACGGCACCCTAGTATTGAAAAGGTGTGTACTTTTGTGAAGTGTATGTGAATCGCGAAAATAGGCATTGTTCTTTCGAGAATATCACAATAAATTATGTCAATAGGATTCAAACGCATAATGCATTTGCTTGGTGTAATTTCTTGCCTGCCTTAGAGTTCTTAGTTTTCACACCTTTCTGTTTTAATGATTGACCTTGTATTATTGGAGCTAATACTTTGCTTGTACTACTTTCATGTCTAGACAAATTCCAAACACAAAGGATTCAATAACCCTTTTTGAGAGAGGTTGGCTTTAAAGCACTGACTTAAGCGCAACACTAACATCCAACACACTTCACAGAGAAACAACACCTACCTTGTATGAGATTTAGGAGCATCTCCGATATTATCCTCCATCTAAATCCCACTTCTGGTCTCACTATTTACCACATCAATACTGTATAATTAATGCATCATAAAAAGTAAAAGTGCCCCAAGAGTGAGACTCGTGTCTCCAATGAAAGGGACTAACTTTGATCCCACATAATTTTTAACTTTAAAAAATAAAATTAACATATTTTATGAAATATTTTGTTATAAATATTTGTATTATGCAATTTTATTTTTGAATTGGATAAAAATATTAAACTTACTTTTTTGGAATAATTTTTATTTTAAAATATTTTTAATAAATTAAATTAATGATAAAAATATCATACATTTATTTTTCAAAAGTTAAAATCTAAAAAATTTAAACTATTTTTTTTCCGCTAAAAGAAGTCTTCAATATACTTAGAAAATATTGTATAATTTTAAAAGCATTACATAATGGAAACATGGGCTGCAACATTACATAATTGAAACATGGGCTACAACATTGCATAATTGAAACATTGTATAACTAGCAGTTTTATTTAATGAGCATTATGGAATTGCCAGATATGTTTTACCAAATCTGCTTGTAGTTATTGATGTTTTTGTCTATCACAAAGTCGAATATTATTTTGGATATATCTCTCACATAGAACAAAAGTTTCCTCACCCAGCTCTGGTTGTGATATGTCATTCTCCACATTGTTGTAAGAGGGAAGTTAAGCAAAGTTTCCTACATATGTGTCTCTCTCATCCTCAACAATAATATTATGCAATAATGCATGCTCTCATTATCTTTGCAAGCTTCTCTTTCTCCATAATCATGCAGGGCCACATATAATTGCAAACCGAGCTTGCAACACTCCAAATGCTCACTCTGCATCCTTTCATTGTCCTTCTTGATATTTTGCAAACAATTTTCGCTTATCTCCTTGTGGTTGAGAGATTGTTTTGAAGAATGTTGTCCATTCAAGATATATACCATTTGCTAAATAGTATCCCATATTATAATTAGTACTGTTCACAGTATAATTTATCTCTGGAGCTCGACCATCCAGAACTTCATCAAACATCGGTGAACGGTCTAACACATTGATGTCGTTGTTCGAACTAGCGACTAATGCATGTCATATCTAAAGGTTAGATGAAGCCACAATTTCGAGTAGTATAGTTGGAACCTCGCAATAACCACTTATATACATACCTCTCCATGCTTTTGAGTAATTTTTCCACTGCTAATGCATACAATCGATGCTGCCCATCATTCTTGAGAAGTCGCAGTCCTTTGGCATTTGTAGCAAGCGTTGTACATCATTTGAGTTTGGTTTTCGCAAGTATTCGATCTCGAATACCAATATTACATCTTCAATGAACTTCTCTAAGCACTCTATTGTCGTGCTTTTGCCTATCTGCACATAATCATCAACGGCATCAGCTAATACTCCATATGCCAACATACGCATGGCAGCAATGCATTTTTGTAGCGAGGATAAGCCTTTCTTGCCCGTAGCATCAACTCTCTGCCGAAAATATGAACCAACATTTGAGAGCTCTTCCACTATGCAAAGGAAGACATGCCTTTCCATTCGGAACCTTCGCTGGAATGTCTCAGGAGGGTACACCAGATTAGGTGCAAAGTAGTCACTGAAAAGATGTTCATGTCCTGCTTCGTGATCCCCATCTAAGGTCTTACGAGATCTAGAGAAAGAGTTTTGCCTATACTTCTTGAGAATAAGTTGAAGTTGGCACTCATCTGAATCATCAAACATAAAATCCTTAATCCATTCATCCAAAGACATGTTATCAGGTTGGTCTAAATCATCGAGCAAAACATTATCAATCAAGTCATCAAAAGACTTGTTATCGGTTGATTACAGGTTCCAGTTGTGAGTGTAAAATTGTTTTGAGAGCAAGTATGGAAGAGTAATGCTCCATATTTATAAGCCTTGTAACAGCTAGTTTTGCAATGGTCAGTTCTGTAATGACTAGTTCTATAACCTTTGCATGATTTTAAAACACTACATAATTAAAACATTGCATATAACTAAAAATGTTACTTAATAGATAACAATATTACATAAGTGAAATATTTCATAATTAAAAGCACTACTTAATAGACATTATTGATTTGCTACTTATACTCCATCAATATAATTGACACTTAAATTAAAAATACTTTGACATAATTTTGTCTACAAGTTTAGTATGAAAGGATCATTGTGTTTCACTCATCATGGAGGCACCTGCATAAAGTATTTGCATGTTTGTTTCCCTTTCCTTAACCTCTAGCTCCTTTGAATTGATTGTCCTCTGCTTTTCCTTCTATTCTAGCTCCTTTTTCTTGATCATTATTAACCTTTCCTTGAACGCTCTATCCTTTTCCTTATCCACTAACTCCATTTCCTTGACTTTCTTAAAATTTTCCATGAGAGAAAATTTCCTAGCTGTAATGGATTTGAGTGCATCAATGTCTTCATTGAAATCCACGAATGCTTTTGATTTGCCTTTATCCTTCCTTTTAGATGCTTTGGTGGCTTGTGGACGAACTAGAGACTCCATACCAACATCCTCATCTATTGGCATTTTTGGATTTGATGAGGATGAGTACGCTTCACAAGCATTTATCTTTGTTCTCTTGGAACCTCCACTCTGACTTGATTGTGTTCTCCATTTTTGTTCCTTTTGAAGCTCATTACAATGTCTTTGAAAAGTGTATTTCTTTTCATATATGGTAAAATAGAGCTAATGAGCCAACTCTATTATATCGTCACTATTCAAACCACTCCCTATTCTTTGACATGCTTGATCATAGCAACCACCAAATTGTTGAGCCCTCGTGTTGATCCTATGCTATCATTTCTTTATCGCACCAACTTTTCTTTTGATCAAACCACGGTTGCTTTCCTCACAATATGCATGGATCCGATTCTAAAATGCATCACCTTTTTAGTCAGTACCCACCAAAGGATCCATTGATATATTCAACCATGCACTTGTTAGTAGTTCATTCTCTTCCCACTGCCACCGACTACTTTCTTGTACATTATCTTCAAATTACTAGTCATTGAGGTTGATAGCATCTAGCCTGTTGCGGTTGGACAATTGTGAATATTGTGAACCTAGAGTTGAATTTATAACCGTTTAATGAGATGGGTCAGATGACCCACCAACATTGGCTGATCCCGATCCCGATCCCGATCCCCTGAATTGGGTTTGAAATAGGAATTAAAATGGAAATTGAAATGTTTGTGGATTTTGATTGTTTGGAAAAAAAAAAAAAAGAAGCTTGAAAATTTTTAGGAATTTGAATATTAGAAGGCACTTGAAAATTAGGATTTGGAAAGAAGTTTGGAATTTGGAAATATTTTGAGAGAAGTTGGAATTTTGTAAGTAACTGAGAAACGAATTTAAATTAACTTGATTTGGATCTATCGTTTGTGGAAGAATAAAGGAATAGAATTTTTACAGAAAGAATTTAAGGTGTGTTGGAATGGATTTGGAAGAGTTGTAAAAAAAACAGTTGAAAGAAGTTAATATTTGTAGAGTGAAAATAAGAATAAAATAATATTTTAAATTGAAACCATTAATTACAACGACAAAAAAAAAAAATGTTCCAAAAAAAGAGGATAGTTTTGGTCCCACTTGAGACGTCCCTGTGCAAAGGGACACTACATTCTTTTTCTTGCATCTCTCTCCAACAGCTACATGAAGGACGTCCTTGCTGCATTGTTAGTTGGGACGGGTGAAAACCACCCATTGGAGATGCTCTAAGTTTCCATTTTTTTTTTTAAGCGTTAACTTAAGTGCATCACTGATGTATCAATTTCCTCTTTTTTTTTTTCTTTTCTTTTTTTAGTTTAAACTATCTATATATGAAGTTTGTTGTACTCTAATTAATCTAGTTTAAATCGGATCAATCTACTATAGGAATAAAGTTATTCTAACATTAGGTTTTCATTTTTTTTTTCCCATTTATAAGACTCGAATTTGAAACCCTACTTAAAAAGAGTAAATGTCAGACCATTTAAATCAACTAAATGTTAGTTTTTTTTTTTTCTTTCTTTGTTGTTCTAACTTTTGTCTAAGTAAAATTTCCAACCTAGGTTATGTTTGGTATGGAAGTAAAAATAAGAGAAAAAGTCTTATGAATTAGATTTATATGTAAAATTATATATGAACCTAATCCATGAAAATTTCAGCCAATACCAAACACACCCCTAAAATGAATTATAATTTATAAAAGGATTGAGGTAATTATATATAAACTTAAAACAAATCAGCTCTAGTTGAGTCCTACTTCATTTATTTGTGGATATACTAGCTTGATTCGCTTAACCCATGAGTTAAACGGGGTAAAGTTCGTGAGTTAACGAACTAACCAGCTAAATTTTTTATTTTTTTTAACACTTTTCCGATTCCTGAAGGCCCACCATTCCACTAAACTCATCTAACCCTAAAATCACACATTCACACTCACTTATTTTTTCACTTCCAGCGTCATCATCTTCTCATACCACACACATTCTTTCTCTCCATTCAAACCCTCTCATTTCATCTCTATACTTTCTCTTTGTTCAAACCCTCGTTGTCGTTGGTTGCTGGACACACTACATGTCACTGGTTGCTGCTACCACCACTACTCATCAAAGTCACCATTTCTCCTTCTGATTTAGTTTTTGTCTTGAAATGTGTAATCTTAGCCTTGAAAAATATAAAAGAAAAAAATGATTTATTTCATAAACATGCCCTAACCTTGGTTTTGTAAATCTTCCCAAGAAGAAAGCACAAACAAATTTTAATGCTATTTTATAATTTTAAATAAAAATAAAAAATAAAAAATAAAAAATAAACTCGTAGGCTTTTACACCACAAACACGGGTGGCTATTTTCTAGTCCATTTAGATTGCGAACTAACCTGATCTAGTCTGCTTAAGGTTGATCCATCGCGTATCGGGCTAGTGCACACTGGATTGGCCTGTATATTCGCCTCTACCCTCCAGGTTCAAGCATATGTTTGGGTCAAAATTCAAATAGCAAATTCCAACATCACCCCTTTTCTTTGTTTTTTTTTTTTTTTAGGGGGGGGGTAAGAACATCACCGCAATGCTTTCCAATAACTTTATGCACTCATTAAAAGAGAAAAAAAAAATTCAGATCATATGTTAGCAATAGCATTACTTAGTTGGCCAGTTTTGTGGTGCACTACTTAAACTATGGTGTGTGGTGCACCATATAAAAAAAAAAAAAAAAGGGAGTGTACTATGGAATTTCCTAATCCATACCATTGATAGAAATTTAATGATATTAGATGGTGGGAATGAAAATTAATGTCTCCCCCTTCCTACGCCTGCAGCAGCTGTGCTCCTTCATCTTCATTATCGCGATAGCAAAGTTCCACCACCGCTACTGCTCTTACTCTCCAGGAACTCTGGTATTGCGAGCTTGCATCGTGATTGAATGATCAAATGCGAGATTTGTGGTTTGTCGAGACTGAATGTGAGGTTGGATGGAGACTAAATTTGGTGAGATAATCTTGAATGAAGAAGTGGCAATATTTGGAAGGTATGGCACGTGAGATGACAAGAATTCAAGTTGGTTTATTGGATGAGGTGGTGATGAATTGTTGGAAGCTAGCTGGTGTGGATTAAACAAGGAAGTAGACAAGGTTGAAGTGGTCAAGATCGTGGGCGGGGCTTCGGGCAAGGAATCTGGGGAAGCAAAGTGGGTATTTGGGGTGAAATATGGGGAAGTGGATGTGGGTCTCGGTCAGTCTGTGCGGGGTTATGCAAGGCATTGGTTGAAGCTGCAGCAGGTGCTGCAGATCGAGGTGGATGGTGTTGGACAGAGCTGGACAACAACCAAGATGCAAAAGCATTTAGCTATATTTTCAAAATGCATTTAACCACATTTTTCAAAGTGTAGCTAAATGACATACTTCCGTTTCCCCTCATCAAAGTTAAATGGTGTGTAGTTCATCATATTCATATTCAAATTGGTACACCACAGAACTGGCCTACTTACTCAGGCAGAGAACACGATTTTATCTACCAAAAAAAGAACACAATTTTCTCGTTAGCAACAATATAACATCAACCTTACTAAATCATGCAGTGTTCTAAGCTGTTAATTGTTGGATGGCTGCAGGCAGGAAAATCGCAACAGCTAAAAGAAAAATTAAAAAAATAGCAAATACCAATTGCCATAACCTAGCATCGCATCCTAAAATTCCAATGTTCCAGTGAACAGAACAGAAGACACAATAATTAGATGTTTTTACAAACTACAACTCTAAAACACATCACAAATTCACAGTACGAGAAAGAAAGAAAACAGCACCCGCGACACGACACGACACGACACATGAACGACAATACTTGGCTGCTGCGTTTCGAATTTCATGCGTCTCCTGCTGCTCCTACGACAGCTTCGGGAGGCGGCGGAGGGGTGTCGTACTCGTCGAGGGGTTTGGGCTCGGGTGGAGGGACATCATCGGGGTCTTGGGTCGGGTCGGACTTGTCGATGGAGGCGCGGGTCTTGCTGAGGAAGGGCTTGAGGGCGAGCTCTATGGCGAGCCACGCGAACGCTAGGGCTCCAACAACAACCACCGCTTCTTTTCCCTTTCCCATCTTCTTCGATGACGGTGCCACGTGCCTTCTTGCCCTTTGTTGTAGCTCTTCTATCTTGGCGTTGCGCCGTGTTGTGTTGTGTTGTGTTGTATTATAGATATGCGATGGTGTGGTGGATGATTTAAGGGGGTTGCGTGTGTGCGTGGGTGATGGTGGATTGGTGGGTATCAAATTGGCGAGTGCCACAGCTTCCCAATCCCAACTCTGTCTTAGCTGCTTCCTAGTATAGAGTACACATGATGGGCCAAGTTCAAATTGACCGCTGGCTCAATTCATTTCATCCCCGCTAAACATTGCATGGAGTGAAAGGTCATTTCCCTTTTTTTGGGACAAGTAAAATTTTTTTTACAACAGTGATAATAAAGTTTAAATTTAAGATTTTATATAAATTACCAAAACTTATCACCGCCATATCACTTGTACTGCCTCAGTGAAACATCTTTCTATCTTGTGGTCTTGGGACAATCAAACTAATGTGAAATAAAGAATAAAATCAATCTAAATAATGTAGACATACACTTATAACAAGAAGAATAAAATAGTTTAACATTTAAATGTTTTCAGTTTACATGTACCGTAAATTCTTGAATATAATATTAAAACTTTAGTTTTAATGTGCAAGAATAAAAATGAAATCCATTCTCCATTTCTTTCTTGTTGTCTTTTTATTTTATTTTTCAAAAAATGATTTATGCTTTATTTATTCTTTCGTGAAATAAGGGCAGAAATAGGGTAACTATTTTATGCCGTTCATCTAACGCCCCTCCCCCAAAAAGGGGGGAAATAGGCAAATTTATATCATTTTGTTGAATGAGCATAAAATAGAATCATAATCCTTACATACCAACCCTAATGTAATAAAAAATAGCATTGAGAACCTTCAATTTTCGAATAATTAAAGCTTAAATTTGTAAAAATATTATTCTAATATGGTATGCTATAATTCGATTCAATCTAGTATAATTTGATTCAATTCAATTCAATTTGGTTCAACCTAGCTAGTCCAATCTAGTTTTGTCTAAACTTATTTGGTTTAATCAATTATGGTGTAGTCTGCTTCAATTTAGGCTAGTCCAACTCAATTTAGTTTGGCCTAGTTTGGTTTTGTCTTGTCTAGTCTAGTCTAATTCAATTTGATTCGGTCTAGTCTAATTTAATTTGATTTGGTCTAGTTGAATTCGATTTGGTCCAATTTGACCTAAGCTAGTTTGATTTGTTTTATCTATCTCGATCTAATATGGTCAAATCTGATGTAATCTAGCCTAGTTTGATTTGATTCGGTAAAGAATAGTTTAGTTCGGTTTGGTATGATCTATTCTCTTGTCTATTTTAGTATGTCTATCAATCTATTAGCATAGATAGAAAAAGTTATGATTTAACATCTATACTACTTATAAAATAAAAGTTATTATATATGAAAATTTTTCTTGTGTCAAAACATGAAAAATTCTACATATTTTTGTTTCAAAATATTCTAACTAAGGGAGTATTTGGCAATTTCAAAAATTGAGTTAACATGGTACAAAGTAGAACTAGTTATGTTAATCGGCATAAAAATAAACTAGTTTTTTATTGAATATTATTTGATTTGACAATTTAAAAATTAGTTCTAATATATATCTTCTTCTTCTTCTTCTTTTTCTTTTTATTCTTTTGTACCTCTTTTTTTTTTTAATTATGTCATTAAAAAAAACCATTCTAGTGGATAGTGGTGGACAGAGGCAGCCATCTGCGACGAGCATTGGAAAATGATGATGGTTAGCAACAACGAATAGTGGTGGATGGGGCAACGGCGGTGGCAGCGGCAGCAAAAGATGGTGAGCTGCGGCTGTGAATGGTGGTGGACGACGGTAGCAGAAGGTTGACAAGGTTAATGGAAAAAAAATTAATTGGTGTGAAATGAGAAAAATAGTAGTAAGAAGATATAAAATAAAAAAGATAAAAATTTGGGACAAAATAAAATTAATTTAAAATTAATTTTTTTAAGAACTAATTTTAGGTTCAAATTGGTTCAAATAAAAATTAATTTTAAAATATTTAGATAGTTACTAAATAATATTTATAAAAAACTAGACCCCATTGTGCTAGTTAGTCGATTTTTTTAATTTCCCAAACACCCCATAAGGAAATAGATTAAATGTATTTGAAATTAGACAAAGAAAAGAAGAATACTAAAAAATTTATTTCAATTATGTGTTATTGATTTGGTGAGTATATAAAGAATGCAATTAAATGAAACTGATATATGTTATTTATTTTTTATTTAATTAGTCAAATTTGCTTTACATATCAATCAAAAATATTTTAAAGAAGATAGTTTAATATTTATCTATTCTATTCTGAAATAGATAAAGGATGGGGTGGGAGACTTTTAGAATATGTTTGATATGTGAATAAAAAAAGAAAGTAGATTTTCATAAATTTCATTCATATATAAAATTATATATAAATCAATGCTTTTTACCTATGCAGTGCATGAGATTTTAAAAACATTAAGTTTATATATATATATATATATATATATGAGTATAAGATAAAAGTAGTTTAAATTTTTTTTCTTATGGATGTATATAATTTTTAATGTTTATATAATAAAAATAGTTTATATAATATGAAGCGACTAAATCTGTCCTCCTAGCATCTCGCACTTAATTTTTCTTTTTGTTTCAAATTATTGGTCACCGAGACGTCCTGGACATAACATTTAGACTACTTGCACAGTGGGAAAAATGACAACAAAAAAAGTTGCATTCTCACTGCAACTTGGTATTATAGCTGTTGATAGGACAAAGAGCTATGATGGATCGGCATAGAAAAAGATGGAAAAGGAGGTTGGTGGTGATTTGAAGTAGCAAGATACCAAAGATTTTGACGGGAAGAAAATACTTTGTATTTATACTTGAACAAAATTGTTTTTGGGCCTGCATATTATAATAATTCAATTATATATATATATATATATATATATATATATATATATATATATATATATATATATATATATATATATATCCCCATACAAATTTTCACGTAGAGATTCAGTATAATGTTAATAGATATTAAATATCTTACTAATCAAATATCATCTATTAAATTTATAAAAGAAAATTTTTATTTAAAAAATTTGAATTTAATCTTTCTAAATATAGTAAATTTAATCTTTTCAAAATTTATCCTTATGTAAGAGAGTGGCTATTGTTATACCCTTTTATCTATTGCCACTCTTTATTTAATACACTTTAATTCAATTATCCCAAAATGTCCTTCATATATTCTTTTTAAAAATTAAACTAATATTCTATTGTTATTTCTAGTTTTATTCATATTTAATAATATTATTATTTTTCTTGTGATTTTTTTTCAAATAAATGAATATATTTATTTTTTACTTTGTTCCTTTTTTAACTTAATTTTCTGTTTTCCCCTTTATTTTCAAAATGAATGCATTTAATGTAGAATTAACCTAGTTGTGATACATGTAAAACTTTCCATGTTAACTTTTTTTGTTTTATTAATAGTATAGATATATAATGGTAAAACTTATCTGTTTTATTTTATATTCTAAAATGCATTTATCTAATAATGATTATTGATTTTAATTTTACTTTTTAGTTCATAGTTGAACATTATATATAGTTAATTTTTATAATTATATTTATATGATACAGTGTATTATAAGAAGTTGAAGATTTCAAACGAATGAGAAATGAACCCTATTTTATTCAATTTATACTTATATTGTTCTTAGTGGATTCTATGTTATACTTTCACAGTTAATTCATTTCAGATAATAATATGTATCAATTTTGTATATTTTATATTTAAATAATAGTTTGTTATTTTATATTAAGATTTTATCTTACAATTTAATTAAATTAATTTTCAATTTTTTTAACCCATATATTGAGCAGGTCACAAAACACTAGTTATATAAATTTAAAAGTAAATGTTTATACAAAAAATTGTTTAATATTATATAAGGGCAAACCAATGAGTTTGGCAGTCTCAGCCAAACAATGAAATTTGTTTCGATTGGCTTAAGTAATCAGATAATTTTATGCCAAAACATATCCAGATCAATTATTATTAGTTCGGTTCTTGAATTTATAATTTTCAACCTAAAGCTCAAACACTCAACTATATTTTTTAATTTTATTTTAAGTTTTTAAAATTGTGTACTTAAATTTTAGTAATTAGATCACTCTTTAGCGCTTTATTATTATTTTTTTATTGAAGACATTTACGTATCTAAATTATCGTTAAGTATTTTATAACCTAGCGTTGCATTATTATTAGTTGATGTAAGAACAAAAACTTCATAAAATATCAATTCTTATTTTTTACTTTAATTCAAAGGCCCAAACTAAATCAACACAATATTTATCAAAATAGTTTAATTCACATTTATTTAAAAAACTTAAAAATCATTAAACCAATTTGATTAAAGTTAATCAATTTAGATATTCAAACCTAACCCGTGAACCCCTAATACTGCCCCAACAATTCAATATTTTGAATGTAAATACATTATAGTTTAATTTCTGAAAGATGCGTTCAAAATAAAATTAGGGATAGATATTTAAAAATATTTTTGTTGTCGTCAAAGATATTTAAAAATGTTGAAACAGATTCGTATGAGGCTATCATGCGGTCACCTGAAAACTCAACACGGAGACCAAATTCGGCATCAAATACTTACATTTAAACTCCTCAATACATCATATCATATTATATATAAACACATTAAATTATGTAATATCACCTTCTGTTAAAATATATTTAAGTTACTTTAAGTTCAAAACAATTTGTAATAGAAAAGTTTCTGAAATAATTCTTTTAGAATGTGTTTGGATTAACTAAATTTTAAAAGTGATTTATTTTTAATTAAATTGATTTGATTTATAAATTAAATTTTATATTTAAAATAATTGTGTAAAAATATGATTTGAATTGATTTAGAAATCAATTATTATCTTTATAATATATTAAATTATATTTAAAATAATTAAGAATAAAATTAATTTGATTTGATTTATATTTAAATTTTAAAATTAAATCAATTCCCATCAAATCCTTTCAATTTTGATAAAATTTCAAATAGAAAATAATTAAATCCTATAATAATTAAAATTATTTCATTGCTTAATTTTAAAATACTCAAACATAAAATTTGATTTCTAAATCAAATCATTTCCATTTTTTAAATATTTTAAACACACTCTTAAAAAATAATCTTGCTCCAAAATAACCTTCCTCTAAACATGCCGCAAGTGTCCTAAACTACCAGTCGGTTCAGGTCCTTCAAATTTCCTTGAAAATCATTACTAGATGTTGCACAAGATCAAATCTCACAGTAACTATGAGCCTTACAACTCCAGATTCGGTCCAGTCAGTAATAAAGCTACGAGAGCCCTGTCTCAAATATACTTCCCCCTTAAAAAGGTGTCAACCTTAAGGTCCAGAATATGTAAAAAAGTCTTAAATCAACACAACCACGACCACGAACAAGGGGATCCACACTTTCCTTTAACTTCTTCACCTTATCCCACAAACTACACATATAGGCAGTTCCTTTCAGTTGAGAGGAATTAGGCATTATCCTACAGGAAGGAATTATACACTAGAACTTGAAATCACTGATGTAAGAAAATAGCAACATTGACAGAGTCATGACTAATTAACAAGAACACTCCTTGGATGTCTTTGAAACCGCCCAGAAAATTTTCCTACAATAACGGTAATAACAGCCAAGTGCCACAAAATTTGTGATATGCAACTTAACGGCCACGGCCACGGCCACGTCCACGTCCTCGTCCCCTTCCTCGCCCCAAAGGCTTCCCTGCAAATGGAATCAAAACATTAAAAACCAGAAATCCTGAGATGAGGCAACCCAAACACAACTTAGGCCTGTTCGGAAAAATATTGTTTCGTCAATCAAATAATATACAGTACCAGCAGTTGGCTTCTTAGGCTTGACTCTAGGAGTCTCTTCAACCAGTAAAGTCTCAAGATTCAAGCTGTCAGGAAGGATGTAGTAACGAATGTTGTTGCCTCTCACACTAAGATGATCCAAAGTCACAGGGTTTTTCCCTTTCAGGGTTAGTTTAACTGTTTTCAAATGTGTATTCATACTGATATCAACACCTGTAGCATAGCATCAAGTCCAAGGATCAGTACAACTAAAGCTTAACATTTCTCACCCGCATCCCACCAAAAAAGGCTTTGAGACACTAAATGACAAGCTCTTTATTTAGACATGAGCTGACATGTATTCACTAGAACAAGGTGAGGTAATTCTTGATGCTTAATTAGATTGTGTTTGGATAATAAGGAAGTAGCAATATATTGCCCAATTATAAATTTACGACCCCCATGAACCATGTTCACTTTCAACTAACTAATTATAAACATTACATATTAACAAGAGTTTTCGCCACTTGCTCATGAAGACAGGCGACAGACCTGTGCTTCAGGCATTCCAAAATTTAATACCACCAAAGATAGCAGATGTAATACATTTAAAACTTGTGAGGTTCGTGTTTATGTGACTAAGACAAAGAGGCAAACTAGATCCACAATGCAGATGGCACGGGGTTTAGTCCGGAGCAATGGAGGAGAATGGCATATTTCTCCAAGTTTGCCCTAAGTAAGATGTACAGGGTATCACAGAAGAGCCATAAAGGATAGAATTTAAAAATGATCCAGCCTTGCCGGTTCAGTGTGCAGATTCTAAATTACTACGGTAAGAATACTTGTTCCATAGGCTAGGAAGTTGATTACTGCCAGGGAACAAAATTTCAATTGATCTACCACCCAATTGAGCTATCCAGACTCCGTAGTTTAAAATGCCTCTAGCCAAATGTCATAAGCAACCATCATCATCCTACTGTTCCTAGTTTAAGGTTTAAACAGTCATAGCTAATATTTTACACCAACCATTATATAAAAAATAATTAAGAAGAAAGAAGGACAGTACAAAGAGGACAAGACCGAGTGCAAAACAGGAAAAGACAACAAACAACCCATCATTATGCAAGTTATATCTACGAAAATAGCATGATTTGGAACATTGGGCGAAAAAAAATAAAAAACAGAAATGGCAACTCCCCTTGAAAAAGCCTTCAGCAAAATGCCAAAGTAAAGTCACAGAGGGGGGGAAGAAAAATCTTATCCAATAGCAAGTTTAGGTGCAAAGAGCTACTTCAAAGTCTGAAAACATTAGTAATCTGAACAAGAAGCAACCTAGGGGATAGCATTTATATTGAAAACTGTAAATAGATACAAAGAAGCAGAGAAACTACAAACAACTCTGTGAAACAAAACATCAACATGTGTTCGACTCCCACTTAAGGGGAAAAAAGGATTCCAAATCATATTAGTTATGTCAGAAGTTGCAAGCTATCATGCTGATAACAGAAATCCCATCTTACTGATATATTATATGTATAAGGCCTATAAATAAGAGAAAGAGCTAAGATGGGTGTCAGACATAGCATCACAAGCATAATAATCAGGCATTTATGGTAGAATGTGCAACTCAAACTAGCAAAAGAACTAGTAAAATATTTTATAAACAACAGAATCTGCCTCCTGCTTCACCTTTTTCTACCTATAACAGATTGAAATCGATGAAATCAACTGGGCAGTGATTACAGAGTGCACGAGACGAGAACCATTGACAAACCCTAATTCATATGTGGCTGCCAAGTAAAATCTCATCATTTAAAAGTTTTTCCACAAGAAAAAAGAACAATTGCAACCAGCTTCAAAAAATAAACAAATACCAAACTAAAATTCTGGTAATGCTCAGAAGATGCTATCAAAAATTGCATTAGGTTTAGCAATTAGGAAACCAGGCAGCATCCCTTCAATATGCAATTAAAAAATGATATCAAACACTAGAGGCTGCAACGCTAAAATCATAAATGTTTCGTTGCGAGGCAAACCTAGGGTTTAACAAAAACCCAGCAACAAAATCAAAAGGCCAAGAACAATACAATCTGAAAACAGCGTAAGAGTGAAAGGGATTAAAAAAAAAAAAAAACCTGTAATGGTGCCATGGACAATAGTACCGTTCTTGAGCTCGATTGACACGGTTTCGTTGTTCAACTTCATGAGAAACCTGCTCGAGTTTTCATAGGGAGGTTTTAGCTTCAGATTGAAAGAAAAAAAGAGAAATAGTAGAACAGAAAGAAACGCAGAATGAGAATTGAGAGAGAGGAGTAAACGACAGAGCTGAAAGCTGAGACCTGACGAGCTTCATGGTGATGGCAGAGAAAGAAGACGAAGGCTCACTGGAGGCTCGCTCGCTTCTCGCTAGTCTAAATGCTGGTCGCTGACTCGCTGCACGAGCTCAAGGAGTGAGTGGGTTTTGGGCTCCAAACGACAATAGCGTTTAGTAATGCGCGACTAGTCAGTTCAAGAGAAAAAGAAAACTAAATAAGGCGAAAATTTAGGGCATGTATATTTTGTTTGAGTGTTTTTGTTTTAATTTGTACTGAAAATGAAAAATACGGATGAAAATGTATTTAGTTAACTTTTATTAAAAATACTTGTAAAAATTATTTCTTAAAATAAATAAAACGTAGAAAACAACCGCTCAAAAATAAAAGTTTTCGGTGTCTAATAACTTTTAGAATGACTTTTAGATAGGTATAAGTTTAATATCTCATATTTAGTTATATTTGTAATAAAGTTAATGAGACCCATAAATAAGTGAGTATATCTTAAATAAAGTTAATAAATCCACTTTTGTTATGGGCGTGCTTAAATATGATATATTAGACTTATATATATATATATAAAAATCTCTCTAACTTTTAATAGAACTTAAACTAAACTAAAAATTTGTATGTAAAAATATTATTCTAAATAATATTATTCTAAAAAATAAAATATCTTCATTATTAAATATATAATAATAAAAATTAATTTAGATATTTTGTATCTTTTTATAGTTGGCAAATGATCAAATACCATTTAATTATAATTTAGCTCCTCTAAAGTAAAGAGTACACTTTATAAGATAAAATGTGTAGTTTCAACCATTGATGAAAAATTAACTATTATATTTAGATATAAAAGATTAATTAAGGTGGTAAGTAACTTTAATCCCCAAGAGTAAGATACGAATTTAAATTATAGAGAGATAAATCGTCTAAGAAGACCATAATTTTGGTCCTCCTATATTATATGATATTTTATAATATATATCACCTACGCTTACATCAATGTACGATATTCTATATAGTGTCTATACATATTAGATTTTCATAAAAATATTTAAATGATTCACGACATTGTATGATCTTTGTGGTTGATCCCACTTTGTAGGACAATACTTAATTGTTGCTGTATTCATGATAGTAATGCTAAAATACCTCTAGATGTATCAAGAGCAAAATTGTCAAAATTTTTTTATAAGCTAAAATTTAGGTCAAGGAAAAGACTCGTTTCAGTCTAAAATTAAGGTTTATTTTTGGATTCATCAAATACTCACAGAGATACTTACAAATCACTTAACTATCAAAGAAACCTAAAAATCGAATTTAAGTTATGATAATGCATGAACGAAAGGTTAATAAGGTAAATCAACTCTAATTTGCACAAAAATTATTTTAATAATTATTCATTTTAATAATACTCGAGTATGAACAAATACGCTTTTGGCAAGAGAAATGTTAAATTTGTCATAGTTAAGAGCAATCTTTTTATGAAATCATTTTCATTAAAATTTTGTTCTAATCCGTATATTTTTATTATATTTATCATAAGAATAACCTAGATTTTCACCCACCCACAATTAATTATTAAACCTTCCATATATTTTGGCATGACCCCGTCACAAAGAAAAAGGGCAAAAAAAGGTAAACAACAATATTTTTTAAGCTCTCGCGATGTTTAAGGTTTGTTTAGAGGAGATGTCGCGTCACTTGTGTCTAATGTTCTTGTTTATATCTTTTGTCTTTGTTAATCAACACTATGTTTTGTACCCAAAAAAAAAATCAATATTATGTTTCTTGAAAAAAAAAATAGTTAATAAAGATAAAAAATGAGGAATTAAGTTCATATTTTTTTGGTACAGTAAAATACGTTAGTATTTCTTAACAAACGATTAAAATTTATTTTATCTCAAATTTTATTTTAAGAAGTTCAACATGTCAATCATGCAATGTACGATTTTAGATAAATTTTAAAGAGAATTTTACTTATTTTTTATTACATAGAATCTATGTTCTAGATAGAATTTTGTTTAATTATTATTCTTGACTCAAAATTGCTAAAATATTCATAAAAAATGGTTTTACAAATTAAAGTAAAATATTAAAAAAATTTATTTTTGATGCACTATGAAAAAAAAAAAAAATTAACAGAGAAAAACGCACAGGAAAAGGAGGGCGGGGCAATGTTGGTTATTCCACGAGGGGAAGACGCAGACGTATCATAGCCAAAGCGAAAGCCAAAGCCGCAGATCTTCAAACTTGAAAGCCTTTACCTTAAGCTCTCCTCTTCCCAACATCGATTCTCCCTTTTCCCTTCCTTCTTCGAACCAAAACCCTAACCTGATTCTTCTTCACTTCACTCTCCTTCTCTTTCTCAATCCACAGCTCCTATGAGCTACCACACGGTATATAATATAATATTCCTCATTTCCAATACCATAATCTTCTTTTTCTTTTTCATTTTTTTTTTCAAAAACTTTTACCTCTTTCTCTTTCGGTTTTGTCACTCGCCCCCTTAGTCTCGGTTGAACAGGCATCATGAGTAGTACGAGAAATCAGCCAACGTAGAAAGAGAAACCAAGTCAATTGTTGTTGTCTGCTAAAACAATGTCCCTTTTTTCTCCAGAACCAAACACAACGTGTTTTTTCAAAATTTCTGTGATTATTATCGGTAGACGTATCGTGTGACACTTCCAGAATTTAATATAAGACTGTCTTCCCAATTCAGTGACGCATGAAAGCTTCACGTGCTTGCATAACTTTTGTTTGGTAGAATTGTATCGATACACCAATGGAAGTGTTTTGAGGTGTTGTTTTTGCTGTTGACTTGTATCAATGAACTTCAATGTGGAAAAGCTTTGTGCACCTTTTCATTGTTAAGCATACAAAGTGCACCTCAGTTGGTCGTTCACCTCATTTTACTCATGGCAATCTTATGCATTTTATTGGATTATTGATGAATCGCCATCTCTTGTGTCATTTTGCTAACATACTTTTCTATGCTGGTTCTTATAATGAGCTCTTTATGCTTCAGAATAGTGAAGAGACACGCAGAGGTTGGAAAAGAAAGCCCCCAGAAATGGATCGTGGGGGGCATGGAAAGAGATCTTACAATATGAATTCTAGACCTTATGATAGGAGCATGCTTCCTCCTGGTGGGTGTTCTTTTTCTTTTTTTCTTTTTTTTTAAAAAAACAATACAAGAATCTATTGCCAAATATTGAAAGCTATATTACAATTTACAAGCTGCTGAGATATTGCATTCTACTTTCACCTCATTGTAGTTTAAGAACTAATAATGTTGCATTTTTCTTTCATTTCTGTTTTCTTTTTTGGAATTCAACTTTTCAAATTAAACGATACCTCTGAAAAAATGAAGCTACAAATAACCTTTGGCGTTGGAAGATTATGTATTTATTTTTTCTGTATATGCTAGAATTGTATGGAAGATTGTTGTTTATGTTAAATGTTATCATTTTCAATATGGGTGAATTGTTTTGTGGTATTGTTAACTATATGGTGTAGATGTTGTTCATGGCCCAGGCCCCTTATTGTAAACTAGTACTTTATCATTTAGATATTATTATTCTGATTGTAGTTTTTTTTTTTTTTTTTAATGCTTTCAAATGATTATTGCAAGTCCTTATTTCCTGAAGAGGACATTTTTCTTTAACTAAATTACTATTTCTTGTTTCAATAGTTTATACGCCTGATTTCCAGTTAGCTCTTTTCAGTGTCCTTCATGATTATAATATTGTTGCTACTGTTATGTTCTTTTATTTATTTATTAATAATTTAGTTGATCCTATATTGCAGGTTGGTTAGACTGCCCACCACATGGTCAAGAACTAGGATGCATAATACCTTCAAAGGTTCCACTCAGTGAATCCTTTAGTGATCACATTCCAAGCCAAAAATATACTCCCAAGCAAGCAATTCTTCAGCAACGAGCTTTAGGTAGAGAAGTGAGTACAGGAAAAGCACAGTGGCCATCGTTTTAGTCAGTTGATTAAATATTTTCTGCTATGGAAAGCTAAGTATATGTTTTCCAAGTATATAAACGGATTGAGAATAGTATATCTTTGTTATACATACTGTTGATCAACTTGATCTCATTATTTAAGGTGGTTTGGTTAAATCTTTTGATGTGACTTCTCATCGGCTTTTAATGTGACTGATCTTTTTCTTCAGCCAAAGCTCTATAAAGTGTCAAACGTTCTATTACTTATATTACTTACAACATTTAAAGGAACTTGTATGTTGTTTACATATGTAATGATGCATCAGGAATAACATAAATTTGGTGGTCCAAGGAAGCATTATTGGCAAAAGGCAACTTAGATTGCTGCAAAGAATTTGATAGGAAAGACATAGGAGCAGAAACAGTGAGGATAATAAGTGTTTATTATTTCGTTTTGGTTAAAGAGAGGAACAATTGGAGAAAGACCCAAATTTGCTAAATAGTGGGGCATCTAGATGTTCTATCTGTTACCTGAATAGCTGAACCAAAGGTTGAGGAAATAAGTTAACGATGTTGAGCAATTTAAGAGTATTATGATATATTGTTTTGATTTTAAATTGTGTCCCATGCATAACATGTTTCGATTACTTTCTGTTTTTCAGTTTTGTATAGAATTTGTTGCATCCAGTATCATATTGCTTAACTCTATTAATTTTGCAGCTTGGTTTAGTGATTGATTTGACAAATACTACTCGTTACTATCCAGTATCAGATTGGACAAAAGAAGGGATTGGTCATGTTAAGGTAGCGCACGATCTTTCATGGTATTGTTTTATGAATGTTAATTCCAATTGACTTCTAATTTTTTGGCTTGCTTCTGGCAGATAAGGTGCAAAGGAAGAGATGCTGTACCTGATGATGAATCTGTGAAAAAATTTTGCGATGAGGTAGCTTCCATTTGTAGCGTTGATATGTGTCTTTGCTGTTCATGGCATCGTATTTATTTGTTCTGTTGATTAATGCTCACAATTTGATAGTCAAATATTCTCTTCTTGTTAGTGTTCCTAGGAATTGTGGTACAGTTCCTGATATCTCACTTGAGGTTTTATGATTTATATTTGTTAGATGTTGTTTTTAGGTTCTGGATTTTTGCTCCCGAAGAACAAATACAAAGAAATATATACTTGTACATTGCACACATGGGCATAATCGTACAGGTTATATGATTGCTCATTTTCTTGTGCGTACAGAATCCATTTCTGTGACCGAGGTGAGTAAAATCTTAGGACTGTTCATAGATTTGTTTTGAATACTTGCTTCACTCCAACAATTGATGTGTTGTGCATGTTTTGTGCATATTATCTTCCAGGCAATAAATAAATTTGCTTGGGCTCGTCACCCAGGAATTTACAAGCAGGATTACATCGACGCCCTATACATTTTTTATCATCAAAAGAAGCCCGAAGATCTTGTCTGTCCTCAAACTCCAGAATGGAAGAGACTTTCTGAACCAGATTTTCATGGTGTGGCTGTCCCAGTTGTAGACAATCATGGAGATAATCCTCAGCAGGTGCACGCTATAGACAATTATGGAGATGTTTCTCAGCAGGTAGATGCACCTTGTAGATGATATAATTTGCAGTGCTGCCTCTGGGTTGAATTCCTTACTTGGGTAGATGCTTGGAAAGTAACTTTCCACAGGTTTATATGTGCACGATTGTGCCAAATTAGTTATTGGCTTTGATATGGAATTTTGAACTTTAATCTATACCCCATCCCTAAACATGTTTTTACCACAAATGGAGTGGTAATTTGCAGCAAGTTATGAAATTTCCTTAAAAACTATATTGTTACAGAAGATAAGCGTATTTTATTTTGTTGTATATCATCTTCCATGGACTTGTTATGTGAACATGTTGGCCTTCCTGGGTGGCTTGTATTCTGATATACAGTTGTGTGAATAACAGGTATGAGATCAATATGAGGTCATGTATGATGTTGAATTTCTTTGCTCATATTACTTTGATTGTTCACTTGAGTTAGTGTGTTCTGTTGAAATCAATAAAATCTTTAGGAAACAATCACTTCAACTTATTGCTGGGAGTTATATGTATATGTGGATTTTCCTTATGTATGGTTTTATATTACAGGAGAATACCATGAGGAATGAAGTATTGACAAATGATGATGTTTTGGGAGATCCCATTCCTTCAAACCAGCTGCATACAATGCAAGAAGTTTGTTATCAACTGCTCAAGCTGGGCACAGGGGTGGGTTTATGAAGTGGCTTTTTGTTGAATTCTGTATACTTTTATTTAATATGAGATTATGAGTCAATTTGGATAATCAAACATGGAATGAAGAGATGCTGTCATATGAAGGGTACCACCTAAACCATGCTTATGTTTTTGTCATATGGCACCTAAACTTCATACTTTGTTGCTTTACTTTGTCTTGTTTATGTAATTGTTGTTTTAACTCATGGTAAAAGCTACTAAAGGTATGCTTTTTTAATTTACTTCGAAGACTATTTTTTAAACCTTCCATCTATTTGCAAAAAATAGAAAAATATGACAATTTGACAGGAATTTTGTCAGATCAAAGAGTGGTATTTTGCCCAGTCAAAAGAAAAAAAAAGAAAAATGAAAAAGAAAGAAAGTAGTATTTCGCACATTGCTGGCTTGCTGATGGTCCTCAAAACTTATTTATCATTTATCTTTGCCCCTTTATTTGTCACCTATCGGAAAATATGAGTTATTGTAATTTCCTAAATCTCTGAGGATTCAAACTTATGCATATATTTGCCATTTCTTTTTTATGTTCATTAATCCTATTCTTCTAGCTTAACAATTATCTCTGCAATTTTGACTGTCTTCACTTGAGTGTAGACTTTGTCAGGTGATGCTCCATCATTTCATAGTTGAGGTCCTTTGGCATTCCTTTTACAAAACGACTTATAGTTATTGACAAGAACAAAATACCATCTATGACACAGTGACATATTAATTATTTATTGTTGGAATGAAGCTAGTTACTTGGCTTCACAAAAAAATATTGTGGATTTTGAAATTGTAGATTAATAAGTACTAAACTGCGGGATGGAATAAGGTTCTTAGCTTCTGTTTGGAACTCAATTAATGGGTTTTTTAAGGGGGTTTCTGTTACTGATTTACAGAGGGAGTGGGCTGCCATTGCTCACTGCTATTCTTGACGATATTCTTGGGTGTTTTCTGTATTTTTTGTTTTAGTTGTTTTCTGATGGAGAACATCTTATCCTCCTATCTTTGCATCCTGTGTTGGGGTTTTGTAGTTCATTGTTTCCTTTAGAATAATTTCTTAATCTCTGCTGCTGTATTTCTCTATTTCCATTCTCTAGTATCATTTTCCATATTAATGTTACAAAATAAAGCAATGCATATCGGTGTAAGGGGTTTTGCTTTGGTTCTATTCAACATTCAGTGCATCTTGACAAAATCCAAAAATAAGTTTGCAGCCAAAACAATTATTTGATTTGGAAACATTAGTTTCTTGCACATAAATTTGTACCAAGAATTGATTGCATTATTTTTGGGTACTCAATTTGATATTATCTCTTTGCAGGGGAGAGGACGTCCACAGTTTCCTGGATCACACCCTGTTTCTCTGAACAGGTACTATCTAACTACATTTGATCATTAATTTTGATTTCTATTATACTGAGTTATATAACTTTAGGATAGACTTAGCTAGATGGTCATACTCATTTATCTATTTAGATAGCTTTTAACTGTTTAATTGCAAATTCACTTTAATTATTCATTGGAAAAGAGCATCTTGTGCTGTTAATAAAATTGTTTAGCATAATCTTGTAGAAGTTTTTGAAGTGAAAATGGCATTGATGAAGCTGATCTAGCATCATTTTTCCAGTTCTCAAGTTACTAGAGTGGCTGGCATTTTATTTGCTGTTTTGAACGTCTGTCTGTCTTTCTGGGGGAGAGGGGTTAAATGTGTATTTATGGTGCTGAGCTAGTTGGGCCCAAGAAAAAAAGCTGATTAGAATTCTCATACAGGGTTAAAGCTGTTAATCTTATTCACATGCAGACCTGGATTTGCTCATAGCCTCATAGACCTCAAAATAGTGTTAATTTGTAATGGACTCAACAAGATGATGGGATCTTACAGAAGAGATATATTAATTCTTACAACCAGGTGCCAATGAAAATGTTATGGTTCCATAATATATTGAATGCCACTATTTGGTGTATTTGGTTGAAGCGTAATTCCTGTATTTTCATTGATAGAATTTCGGGCAAACAAGTTTTTTGGGATACGCTTTTGCATTTTGCTTCTATTTGGTATAAAGGTTATGATGACATGATCCTTTTAGCGGGGTTTCTTTCTGATATGTTGAGAGATTGGAAACCTTTGCTTTTTTCATTTTTTTTCTCTTTTGTTAGCTTTTGTCTTTGTAAAATGAATCTCTTGTCCTCCTATATCTTTGTATTCTTCCTTTCTTCATCTTAATGAAATTCTTCTTTTATCGAAAAAGTACATTGAATTCCACTAGTTTACTTTTGGCATAAATTATGTGTCAAAACTATCAGATCCTGACACTTGACAAATTCGCATAGATTACAATGGTATAAATTCAAATTCCAGAATTTATTTTCAGCGTATGCTTTAGCTTGAACAATTTCCCAAATTTCTTCATGTAGTATAAAATTATATCTTATCCCTATTGATAAGATTCTTCTTAGAGTAAATTACTCTCATAGCCTGTATACTACATTTACGCAGAATTCTCTATTATGAAAATATGCAGGAAAGTCCCCTATTTATTAAGTATGGTACAATTAACTCCAAAATGCATTTTGGCCTAACGGATTTGGTAATTGATCGGAGTTAATGGATGTTTTGTGATCAAACAGCATTCATAATACTATCCTTGATCAGTTTTATATGTTGAGAAAAAAAGGGAAGAAAACATTCATTCATAACGCTATCCTTTTTTATCAAAATTTGATTTTAAATCTTCTACTCTTATTTTCCAACTGACATCAGATTACTTTGTTTTTCGCAGTGATAATCTACAACTCTTAAGACAACGATATTACTATGCCACATGGAAAGCTGATGGGACACGATATATGATGCTGATTACTTGGGATGGATGTTATCTGATTGACAGAAAATTTCTTTTCCGAAGGATCAATATGCGGTTTCCTTGCAGATACTCAAATGGGGTATATATGTTTATTCAATTTACTGTTATTTCCATGTGAGATTTATGTCTGTGTATGAGGAAGATTAGTGGCTTCATAACTTTTATTTCAGATTCTCTAATGGGTAGCTCTAATTTTGTTTTTGTTGATAAAACCATTTCAAGGGTACACCTGAGAGGAATCACCACTACACATTACTTGATGGGGAGATGATTGTTGACACGGATCCTCATATGCACAAGCAAGAGAGAAGATACCTCATTTATGATCTGATGGCAATTAATCAAGTCTCGGTGACAGAGGTATACATATTGGTTGACAATTGTAGTGTCAAGAGTTTGCTGACTTCTTGGTTGGTTCATCCTATGCATCCTACTATTATGAATTTTTGAAATTGATATTGGTTAACTCTTGTTTGTATTTTGGAATTTTGAATCCCTATATGTAGTGGTCAGCCCAAAATAGATCATATTGTAGATAAGGTATTTGAATTTATCACTGAATTTGAGTATCTCCTCCTAAGAATCCTGTTTGTAAGCTTTCTGGTTGGATTTGGAACTAGCTCTGATTATTGAGCCATGGCTTTGTGTGAAAATTTGGGACCTCAAGTAGCCCATATCTCTGGTTCTAGCTAGACATCACAAATATTGAAATAATTTGTTGCATCATTGTTGCAGCAGCAGTTTAGTTGTAACTCCTAATTGGTGATACAATAAGTTTTATCAAAAAAATAGTGATACAGTAAGATGCTGTTTGACAATTTTGAACTTCTGATTGGCATGACTGCAAATGTAATGCTTTCTCACGAGAGAGAGTATTTGAATTGTTGGTAAAATATATAAAAGTAAATAACATGAAAAACAAAATAATGCATGTCTGGATCTCTGGTTAGTCCCCAGGTCAATGTCTGTACATTTGCTTTGCAGACTTTGACCTGACCACTTTGGTCTAATGCATGCAGCTGCCATTCTACGAAAGATGGAAATTGCTGGAGAGAGAAGTAATTGAACCACGTAACATGGAGCGAGAGGCTCTTTCCAAGAGTATAAATCCTTATTACAGATATGACTTGGAGCCATTTAGTGTATGTATAGTGATATTTAATATTCTATTTTCAGGAGCATTTCCAGCGGGATCAACTTGATTGTGTTTTTGTTTCAGGTGAGGAGGAAGGGTTTTTGGTTACTCTCTACTGTGTCAAAGCTCCTTCACAAATTCATTCCACAACTCTCGCATTCATCAGATGGTCTGGTATTCCAGGTAATAATTAGTATCTCTAGAAGATTGAACCTCCCAAGTTGAGATTGGTTGTAGTTGAATCGATGCTCTACCAATGCGCAGTTCAAATTTTTCAGTTGTTTCAATATATGAGTAACTATTGGCTACTGAGCAATCTAGATACAGATTTACCCCTTTTTCTTCCGGCAAAAAATGCCTGGCTTACTTACTGACAATGTACTATCACAGTTCATAAATATGGGTAGATGCTGTCTGGGTTATCAAATTTTCTCTTGTTATTGATGTTGGATTCTATCAGGGTTGGGATGATCCATATGTCCCTCGCACACATGAAGGTCTTCTGAAGTGGAAATACCCTGAGATGAACACTGTTGACTTCATCTGCGAGGTTGTATAAGTACCTTTCCTCAAGTTAAGAAAATGAATTAGTTTGTCATTAATTCTCATTTTATAACAATCCGAATACATTGATGATGTCTTCGTTGATAGGTGGGAGCTGGTGATCGACCTCTCCTTTATCTGTTTGAACGCGGAAAGAAGAAGTTAATGGAAGGGAATAAAGTTATTTTTAAAGGTTGTTGGCCCTCAGTATTATTTGATACCATCATCAATGTTATTAATGCTGTTATTATTAATATTATTATTATTAGGGCAGAAGATGCAACTACCTACATGAATTACCCAATGTTTGGCCTTTTGAAGTGAGCTATGTATAATTTCTTCAGCAAGACTCCATGTCCAATGGAGTTTGTCTAAACTGTGATATAATTCTGGTTAATTTTTCCAACTTTAGTATTTATAAAAATCAAACCATAATTTTTTTTTTTTTTTTGTTTTTTTGGGCTCTAAATCATTTTCAGATGCATCAGATATTTCCTCCTACTCAGGGAGGATCGTTGAGTGCTACCTGGATCCTGTGGAGCATCATTGGGTCTGTATGAGGATCAGATTTGACAAATCAACTCCAAATGAGATCAGTACCTATAGAAAGGTTTATTCCTAATATCTTTTTCCCATTCTATCCCGCTTTCCTATTCAGGATGCCTATGTTTTGGTCTAATTAGTTATTATGAAAAGCCTGTTAAACAGTTTATTTGCAAATTTACTGATACAGGTAATGCGAAGCATAAAGGATAACATTACGGAAGAAGTCCTGTTGAATGAGATCAATGAGATCATTCGCCTGCCCTTGTATGCAGACAGAATACAAAGGGATATAAAAGCTCACCAACATATGGTGTCTTCAAGGCGCAAGTGAGTGATAATCAAAGCTAAGCATTTCCAGTGTGGTACGTTAACTGAAGAGAATCAAAGACTGCTAAACAAAGTGCTGGCGGAGCTGTGCATTTTTATTGCCAAAGTTTAATTATATTTGTGCTTCGCCATTCTCATGCTTAGCCCTCAAGTACCTGAGGGAAGAGGTCTAGGTTGTATGATTTTGTTTGGCTCTATGGTTTTGATCATTGTTGTATATTAGCAATTTTGTCTATTTTCATAATTTTTTCCCCTCATATAGCAGATAATGAATTCCTAAGGTCTTGTTGGAAAAAGCTTTACGCAAATGGCTTTGATAGGGATACGGTAATACGAGATTACATTAGTTTGTACCATTTTTTTCCGAGAAAGTTTTTATTAGTTAATAATATAGAAGTGTTTTGTTCTCCAAAAATAAATAAATAAATAAACATGGAAATGCTGTCCTCAGACTATCATTTTTTTACTCAGTTTGCCATTCTGTGTTCATCAATTTTTTAATTTCTCTGTTTTTGTGCCCATGTGATCTTAGAATACATGGACAGTAAAGAATGGTTTCGTCCTGATTAAATTTAGTATATAATTATTTTATATTAACTATCATGTTTCATCAAAGTGTTTATCTCTTAAAGATCACTGCGAAATAAACAAAAATCTTGATCCTTCACCCATGATCGGCATTTCTGGGCAGAATTACGCACATTCATTAACAATGTCCTTTTTTTAGCAGAAAGATAGCAGAACTATTTGAACAGTGATGGTTAGGCCCTAACCAGTTTATGCTGTCCATGATCATGAAACTTTGATTTTTTATGAGTGATGTTATTTGAATATTACATATTAACATTATATATAATACCTTTGCTATAAATGTATAGATTTTTTTGAATTTTGATTTTTATCCATACTCATTAATATATGATGTCTTTTATAGTATGAGATTTTAAAAAAATATTTTCTTTGTGCCTATCTTTATATTAACATTTGGTTAATTTAAGTGATTATTATACCAAAGGAAGGTGATTAGATATTTAATTTTTTTTTCAAATAAGGCTTTCAATTCATGTCTTATGGATAGAAAAAATTAGTATTAGGAGAGTTATATTCTTATAATGGCTCGACTTGAGTTAAGTTAGATTAATTGGAGTTTAGTGTTTTCTAAATAATACTTGTTTAGACATTTATATCTTTTCTACATAATAACTGAGGAGAAAAGCACATTTCAATATGCCCTTTTTCTTACACTAGATGCACAGGGCAACCCTTGTCTCGGGAAAAAAAAAAAGTGGGCAAAAGTGTATTTCAGGCCACTTCTCGTTTGAAAAACTCTTGGATTAGTTTACAACTAGAAAAACTCTATGCTCTAAATTATTTAATAATCAAAACTTTGGCAACTACATTAAAAAATAATTAAATTGGGAAATAATAGTTGTCCACAACCACAAAGCTAAGATGCTAAATAATAAGGTGCTAGCAGCAATGCTCCTTGGCAAATTATGTGTATAGTGCACCTCATAATCTAATGATGACGATCGTAAGGTGTATCGATATACTAAATCACTAGTTATGTATTGTAATAGTTTTTTAGTTTAAAAAGATTTCATAAATGTAATTAAATGCATTTTAAAAGTAAATAAATTTTATTTGTGTGATATCAAACAAATTTCATTTAATTTCAGAATCACACATAAAATTTGGTGACTTTTGAATTACATTTAGCAACATTTATTAATTTCATAAATGACTAGTTTTTATCCATTGTCATATCCAAAATAGTTCCATTTAATTTTAGGACCACCCAAATAAAACATGTCACTCGTAAAATACATCTAACCACAATTTTTTAATTCAGGCTAACTTGAAAAACGTGCATGATAAGTGAGTTAGGTCTAGTTTGGTAGTGCTTTCTAAAGAAGTGTTCTATCTTATAAAAAGTATAAGCTAATTTTTTCTATTTGGTAAATTAAAAAGCTGGGATGCTTTTGCTCCTAGCTTTTAAAAGTTAGGGGGTGTATTCGGGAGCCCTCATAAAGTGCTTTTTAGAGATGATTTGTGCTCTTTAAAATTTAAAAGACTAATATAACCTTACTTTTATTAGTGACATTAAAAGTAAAAATTATTCTCTTTAATATTTATATCTATTATAATCATTTTAGATTTTAAGAGTAACTTTAACAAATACTACTTTTGTGGATTCTATTTATTAAGAGCAACTTTTACATTATTTTACCAAATGATACTACTATGACTTTTCGAGAGCAGTTTTTAGAGAGCTCAACAGCTCTCAAAAGGCTATAATAATACCAAATCAAGCCTTATGCTTTGTTTAGATGAGAAGAGAAAATGAGAGGAAAGAAAATAGGAGGAAAGAAGATGAAGAGAAAAGAAAATAAAGAGAAAAATGTGTTTCCTTGCTATATGTTTGGATGAAGAGAAAATGAAAGGAAAGAAAATAAGAGTTATGTTAAAATGACATATACATCCTTATTGTAATAATATCCAAATATATTACTTTAATTTAATTTTTAAACATTTTTATAAGTTAAATAAATAAATAAATAATTTACAATAATAATATTAATAAAACATTTACTTATTAATATTTAAATTATAAAAATTATTTTCAAATGATTTGTTAAATTAAAAAACTATAAATTTAGAAAACTTTATTATTATTTAATATTTTAATAGGGGCAGTATTGTAATTCAATTTATTCTATCCCCTCTTTTCAATTTTCTATGCAAATCGAAGGAGAAAAATTTGAACGTGGGTCCCATATATTACTTTTCCCTTTTCGCCATTTTTCATGCTCATCCAAATGTTAGAAGCTCAACTCCCAATACATTTTCGCTTCTCCATGTATTTTTGTCTTCTTATTTTAGTCGAACCAAATGGATGCTTTGTGAATTATCAAGTAGCATCACACACTACTTGATGAGGAGCATTGCATCCCTCACCAAATACTAAATAGAAGATAAGATCAGTTTTTCTTACTATTACTTCCATCTGGAAATAATTGTTCAATTTTAAAATTTTATTTATCTATAAATAATTATTTATTTAAAAAATTTAGATAATATTAATTATTTTTTTAATTATACCTATATTAAATAAAAAAAGAATAAATAAAAAGAGATAATTAAAAAAAAGAAAGAATTAAATAAAGATAATATTTATAAAAAAGCTGTGCTATATGACTCGAAGTAATGTGGTACAAAAACAATACAAAAGTACATATCGTAAGTTGATTGAATATTTAATGGGGTTTTGGCAGAACTTAAGTAGGCAAGATTGCATAAAGCTAACCACGTATTTCGTAAATCATTTTCTCGATGTTTCTTTCGTACCATTTACCTTTACTCCTCAGGGAAACCACCTCTATTTATAGGAGGAATTCTTTTTGTCATATATAATATTTGAAAGTCACTGGGAGTGGAACATAAGTGAGGGATTCGAGGAGCATGCATAAATTTATAGGTTTAAATATCTAATATTTGAATACGGTGCTTTGGACGTCTAGATGGACATATAGGAACTAATGCATAAATAACGTATATCTTTAATTATTAATACATAACTTTTTATACTTTTATTATAATTTTATACAAGTAAATTTATCAGTAATATGATTGAAATTTTCACTTATTTATATATAATTTTTCATATATCGATTTGATGTCTAAAAAATTATATTTTAAAATATTTCTTTTTTTTTTAACTTTTATGGTACAGATATAGTGTTTAACATAGTATTTTTTCTCTTTTTTTTTTTGGTTTCTCAAAGTATTTTTTACTAAAGATAATCTTGTTAAAGATATGATTAAATATTAAATGTGAGTATCTCTCTCAACTTAGATTTGAACTGTAATTTATTATGTTGTGGAAACTAATCCCTTCTGCTAAACTCAATCCCTATTACTATCAACAGTGTTTAATATAGTATATTAATATGAATGTTGATATATACAGAAGTATATGCTTGTTAAAATGAAATAGATATATTATCCTTACTATGGAGATAAACATCTCTTAATGTTAATATTTTTTTTTATCTATATGACTAAAATTTAAAAATTTATTTAAAAGGAGTAAGTATTGAATAACTAGAACAAACGAAGTATTCGTTGCACTAATGACATGCAAAAGAAGATAAATATTATTTGTATTATAATTTTAAATATTATTTAGATATTTAAATACTAATGTCTAAAATTTTGGTTACATTTATATATAATAAATTTAGTAAGGTAATTGAGAATAGATGTAAACTCTTTTTATTAAATTTGCTAATAACATAATTAAAATTTACAATTAATAACACACAATTTTTCATAGTTTTTTATAGATATATTTATTAGAAATATAACTAAAATTACCTGTAACTTACTTGTGATTCTCTAATTGTCTAAAGAGTATCCACAAAAATAATGTTGGAATAATAGTACTCTTAAAAATAAATACACCTCTTTTTTTTTTTTTTTTTGTAAAATTTTATCTCCTCTTTTATTTCTTTTTTTAATTAATGAAATAAATTTATTCAGTCCTGAGGACCTCACATATGAAATGTTTTATACGAGTAACAAAATCTTGCGAGTATTAAGCTTCAAACATGCATTTGATCTCGTCTTTGCAACAAGTTTTGTGCAATTTCACATATTCTTATATTATTTTTATAGCTTTTTATTTGAAATAAATAAAAAAAGTTCTTTAAAATGTGTATTTTCTTATTTTATTTTTAAAATAATATAAAGATAATGTGATAAAGATGCATGATAACATTATTGCTATGGCTGATAGGTCTCCTCTCTCCTACGAGTATTGCAGGTGTTGTTTTCCTCTTTATCTTTAGTAGGGTCATCATTATTCTAATGACTGTTGGCTTCGTTTTCTTTTTAGTTGTCTTTTCGATTCATTACTGCCATTTGAGCTGATAGCTTCCTATTTTAGTCTTGGAGCTGTCAAACCATCCGGTACAGCCCTTCTATAGTGGGAGGCTGGAGAATGATGTTCACCTCGTTCCTATTATGTTGATTGTGATGATCGTGCTAGTTATGTTGGTTGTTTTGGTTGTGCTAATTATGTTGGTTGTTGCCAACATGCTTAACCATGTTCATACTCTGACTCCTTGTGGTGACCATTTACCTTGCATGTGGATTATCTCGGGCCCCACAATGGGGGCCAATGCTTTGACTTGTTTCTTAGGGTTGTTTGATGTTGCCTTCTGCAAGTCTGAGCTCTTTTGCATGCTCCTCTAGTGGGGGACCTACAAGGGACTCCAATGCTCAAGTTAAGATTCCGTTTCACTCAAATACTAGTAAAAGGGATCAGTTACTTACCTTTGACTTTTCCGAGCCCCTTATTATACCTAAGTTTAAATTTAGGTTCCCCATTCCTCAATGATTTCATACTCTCCTATTCTCATGGGATTCCCCTAGGATTGGTAACTACTTATAAGGAAATAGCTACTTTTGTATGTTAACTCAGTTTGAGCTCACTTGAAGAGAATTCCTTCTAGGAAGGCTCTTACTAAGCTCCTCTGGGCTAAGCTCTAAGGCTCAATAAATTTGTGTGTATATGTGTGTGTGTGTGTGTGTGTAGACTTAGACATGACCGTTTTGGTCTAACGCATGTAGTTGCCATTCTACGAAAGATGCAAATTACTAGAGAAAGAAGTAGTTCAGCCTTGTAACATGAAACACATGGGTCTTTCCAACAGTATAAAGCACATTCAGATGTAAGTTAAGTGATTCATCTCATTTTATCAAATCAAATATAGAGAATTCTTTTCTCCTCTGATTCTTGCTGACATCAGAGCTCTCTTGCAAGAAAGAGCTCTACTATGGATGTTAATACATTACTTGGTTAGTTCATCAGCCTCCATTAATTAAAGATTGTAGACTTGTAGTTGAAGCTTGAAGCTCGACAATGGCATAACCCAACGACTGATCCAAACAATTTGTACTTTTTGCACCCTAGTGAGAGTCCATCATTCAATGACTTGTTGAGTTAAATCTTTAATTTTTTATTTATTTTTTTTTTACTTTCATCTTTTCATATGTTCTCGATGCAAAATAGAATGCATGGCCAAATTCTACTTTGGATGTAAGGTTGTAACACTTAGGTCCTCAATTATAATATATGCATGACGATACATTTGATTGGTGTTTGTTTTGATACAAATTTTTAATGACTTTAGAAGTGGTGGAAATAGGAATAGCATTATTATTGTTATTGAGATTGACATCTAGAGATTAATTTTAATACACTGTCAGTGTAAAAAAAATTTATACTATCATTCAATTATATGTTTCTATTAATAAAATTTTTAAAATTATAGGCAATTGAGTTAAACACTTTTGCTAATACGGCAATACATAATTAAATAATTATATAGAGCATTTTTACACTAATGGTACATTAAAATTAATCTCTAACCTCTGTATATATAAGAGTAGAATTCACTCTAGCATGTATTTATTACATGTTTTATTCTATTTAAAATTTTAACTATGATTAAGCAATAGTTATAGGGTAGTGACTATCACTCATCCCTTCCCCATCCAACCACTTCTATAATGTACCTAGGAAGAGCTCAATAATAGAAAATGGCAAATAGATTTGCCATGTGGTGCATATGTTGTGACAATTTTTACTTATGCTATATGTGTATTTATTTACTCTACTTTTATTCATAAAATTTGAAAATTAAATAAAAAAATTGATTCAGATATTAAACTTTACAACAACAACCATATATTCTATGCTATAATTTAAAATTCTTTGTAAATGAGCTTTTGCTTAAAATATTAAAAAACTGAACCAAATATCCAAATGATCAATTATTCCAATCAATAAAATGATAATAATAAAATGGAAGCCTACAATTTATAATAATAATAATAATAATAATAATAAATATAAAAAAATAGTATAATTAATTAATAAGGCTTATAATTAGAAATATTAAGTATAATTATAATTATACTTTCTTTTAGTACCACAATAGCCTTGTGTAACTGCCTGTTTTCAGCTTAATTGGCAAAACATTTTAAATAAGCCAAAAATAAATATAAATATGAACAATATGATTTTCTAGACATTTTTTCTTTTATTGTGTTTATTTTTCTTCAATATTCCAAAAATAATATTTTGAAGAATTTTAAGTAAGGATTCACAAATTATAGGCCCAACGCAGCATCGATTACCATCATAGAACTGAATACTTAAAATGACCGAAACCATACATCAATATCAGCCCAACCCAGTATTAGTTACCATCACAGAACTGAATATTTATAACTCTAAAACTTCAGGACTAATTTGGTGGGATGTGCCAAGCCCTTGCAGTAGTGTAACACATGGGCGACACTTGAGAGGCCCAGTAGCAAGCTAATGTAGTGACTCCTCCCCTTTAAAAAACTAATTTAATATCATGTGAGCCAATGGTCCACATATCAGATGTCAAACTGATAAGAACATATACTAAACTTGACCTTAGCCAAAAGGGCGAGAAAGGGTATGTTTTATCAAGTGTAAAAATGTTTCTTTTATATTTAAAGCTTGGGATGTTTGTTCTTTGTGTTCAACAATGTGGGACTTCATCATGAGCTGTTTAACATCATGCGCCAACTAACCTTTCTAAAGGTTCAACTAGCTTCCCGCAACCATCAAAGTCTAACGAATCTTGTTCAAACCTCGGATCATGAATGCATCACCCAATTCAAACAAATTTAATAAAGCTAGGATAGCTACTCTCGTGAAACTCGATGTTGCATAAGCCTAATAATTTTGACAGATGAGTGAATGAAAAAGGACAACATACATATTGAGTACTTGAGATTGGGATGTTCTTGCTTTGTATGGAGGAGAGAAACAACAATCCTGCTTCTCCAAATCTTCTAGAGGAAAAATCCATGGACCCTCCCAAATCGAAAATTTTCCCACCATTTCTGGCCCCTTCTCAAGTTTCTATCAAGAGTTCCTTTCCTCATATAATGTAGTTGTCATCTGAAATTTATGTGCCAGATAACTTAGTGACAACTAACAAAGAAATAGTGGAGCTAAAGTTTGATAAAGCAAAAATGACACTATCTTAATTAGGATAAATAAAATCAAAATTCTAACAAACTAAATATCTAAATTCTAACTAAGATAAGGTGTCATCATTGCTTTATTATTCTCTTCAAATTGGACGTCACCATGCAAATGCCATGTTTGGATCATGACGACATCGAAAACGAGTGGTGAGCCCAAATCACAGTGAAAGTGAATAAGTCAATCTTGATTGGAAGGTGTTATATATATATATATATATATATATATATATGGGTCTTAGTATATTTTAAACTTAGTTTATCTATGTGTATTTTAGCTAAGGAAGAAGTCCCACATTACTTATAAAAATGTTTTAATAAGCATTTATATATGATGGTACTTAATCAATAAATGCCGTACAAATTTTATTTTTAATTTTAGCCAAATTTATTTTTTACCGTTACAGCTCTTTAATGCTCCAATGACTCTTTTTCTGACTATTATCCAACAGCTCTTTTTTAATAGCTATTTTTGCAACAGCTCTTTCCTAATTATATATAAAGCCCATTGGCTAGCCTAAACAAAACGTAACAACATCCTCATCTCTTTCTCCTTCCTTCTGCGCAAAAGAAGCCGCCCCCACTACTTCTGTTGCGTTTTCTACTTCATGCAAGATTTGCTGCTCAATGTACCGGGAGCATTGTGTGGAACCGTCAACGCCATTCCACTGAGCATAGCTTTGGGTAGGGCGGAATTAAACCCTTAAAGGCAGTGCCTTGCACGATTCATGATAACTTTGTTCTGCTACTCTTTCATTATTGTTGTCATCCTATTCTTATTTTTTATTTTTGCAAAGCTAAACTACTATTGTTCAAAATTATTTTACAACAGAAGGCATATCGCCAACAACCTCAAAATCATCACATTTGGCCTTGAAATACCAGATGTAGACATGAAAAATATATTGGAGTATCAACCAAACTTTTTAAAAAAATTTTATGTCCATGGCCAGATAGTGTGGGGTCTTTAATAAAATGATTTGTGAGTTATGCTCTAACAAGATGAAAAGAGATGAGCCAGTCACAAAAGCCAAAGATTAGATGATCAAACTTCTTGCTTGATTATATGCACGTCCGAAGGGAAGGATTATTGGGAGGGCGCCAGAGTTTCTTTGATAAAACTACTAGGCTGAGGGGTGTTGGAGTTTCTCCATTAAAAAATACATCAAGTATTCTACGGTTTAGTTTGGCGTTAGCCATAAAAGGCTCATATCATGAAGACATTTTGAATGAAAGACTAGTTGAACTTAAGTATGAGTCATACCAAGAAGTTTATTATATAGATAAAGCGATTATAAGAATAATAATAAAATTAAAATAAATCAACAGATAATAAAAAGATAAAAATAAACCTATAACTAAGGATAAGATGGAATAAATGGAATCAAAATCCTAACAAACTTAGTATCTAAATCCTAACTAAAATATAATGTTATCCTTGCTTTATCAAAGTTCTGCCTTTGGTACAAACATTGATTGAGAAGCACAGCTAATTCCTTCATTAAGGTTATCTCATAATTGGGAGAATGCAGTTGACCAACCATGCGAATGAAAACCCAAATATACTAGATTCATTTAGATCTCAAACTTTCGAAAATAAAACAATAGAGGAAGCTGGGGCAAATGTTCCTCTGATTGTTTATAGATAGCTATAATTAATTCGTATGCTTGCTATTTGTAATTACTTTCACATGTAGAATTATGGTTAAAGACCAGAGTGGGGCACAAAATCCTCTTAATTTTTATTGAATTTGTTGCCAGCGGTTGGGGAAAAACTGACCTCTTTGGTTATTGAATTCACCTATTTGAGCTTCTGACTCGTCTCGTCAAATTCACCTTCTAATTCCGAATACTCGTCAGCTACATTGCAAAATATTTTAAACTCATTCACATAAGGGTTAAACTAGTATGGTACTGGTCTCATGTTCATATTATATTGCTAGATATTATTGTTATTGTGAAAATAGAAAAGGATCGTTATATGGTGCCAATAAATATATTCAAAATTGTTATCTCAAATTAAATTAAGCAAATTACAATTTCTACATCCGTAACGGAGTTATTGCTTTAGGCAATAAATCTAATTCAGTTCCACATGGATATTGTCAGAGCGTTTTTTTTTTTTGGTCGTGATATTGTCAGAGTTTGATCGTGCAATTTTTTGCGTTTGTCATCGGAGGTGCATATATTGTTCAGGTAGGATCCTATATTAATCTTTAATAATGAAAAAAGGATCCTATATTAATCAGTTAATCCTTTGGGTTTGGGCTCTTAAGGTGTTAGCTCAGCCGAGTAGTTTGTTAAAGCAGTTTTCACTCATTAATATCTATCATTAAGAGTTACCATATTGGATAAATCCCCCAAATTAGTCTCAAAAAATATCTTTAATGAACAGATTGATCTTTGATAAAAAATTATTAGTTCCCACATTTCGGACATTTGTAAAGAACAGATATTTTAGTCCTTGACTTACCTGTAATTTGGAATAAGTGTGACGTATAAATTAGAAGGTTTCTTTATTCATCCAACATGGCACTTCTAAATCCAAAACACTCTCAATCACACAAAAAATTCACAACCCCAAACTCACAGTTTTACTCTACCCACCCTAGGTTATACAGCGAGAGCTAGATCTATCACATTCTTATTTTCAGTTATTCACTTCAATCGTAGCTCCAATAATACCTCCTTTGAAAAACAAAAAGCTACTCATAATTACATTAGAGAGGAGATGAAGTTTGGAAAATTTTTAAATCTTAGGTTTAGGATGGGTAGAGTAAAAGGGTGAATTTAGGGTTGTGATTTTTTCTTTTTTTGTATTTTTTTTTTGGGGTCTAATTGGGGGTGTATTGGATTTAGTTGTGCCACATTGGATGATTAAAGAAATTCTAGTCATCTTTTAACCTATACATCACACTCATTCCAAGTTGCAATAAGCAAAAGACTAAAATGTCTACTTTTTACGATTAATAGGGACTTGGGGACTAATTAATTTTTATTAGAGACCAATTTGTCCACTAAAAATATTGTCAGGGGCTATTTGGAATTACTCACCATATCGCATTAATTTTCTACATGTTAGGGTTTGGTGTCATTATCTTACATATACTTACTAAAGCGTAATGGCTATGGTGATGAAGAATTTCCTTGTGAAACAAATTCATCATACCGTATTGCCTATGAAGCAAGGGTACTCCTAAATGATTGTTGTACTTGTTTTGGATACATACTAGGTGCCGATATTTGTTAGGTACTTATAGGTACTTGTTAGTCGAGTATTACACTAAGTAAATGTTACCTACATACAAATTAGTACCAATAAAATGTCAAAATTTGCAATTAATTAAGTTATTTGATTTGCTTTTAAATTTTGCAAATTACTACTTTATCCCTTCAAGTCTTGTATTTTATGATATAATTACTTTTTTGTTTATGATTTTATTATTTTATGATATAACCATTAAATATTGCTTTGAAATGTGTATTTCTTCTTCTTTTAATAAAGGCAGGGAGGAGAAGGAATAAAAGTTGAACATAAGATATTTCAAACTTAATGAGATGTGCAGAAAATAATTACTAGAATGTGGGCTCAACTATAAATTTTATATGTTAAATTGTGTGTATTTTTTGTTTTATTATATAAAGAAATTAACATAAAAATTATGTAAATAATATTTCTCTAATGCTCTATCTAATTTTTCCTTCCCTTTTTTTACCTCCTTTTCGCATCGGCCAAATCTATCCGTTTAAAATTTTGTTAAACGAGTATAGCCATTATTTTACCTTCGCGTTTCTACATAAGATCTCCTAAACGCGTAGTTGAAAGACACAGCAATATAGTTAGATAGAATATTTGGCAGATACGGTGGCATATTCACTCTTTTATCATTGTTGATCAATTGGCTATCTCTTTCTCTTTTCCTCTTTTAGTTATGTTTAGATTGATGAAGGGTGATAAATTAAGTAAAATAAAATAAACTAATTAGACATAATAGTAAATATCTATAAAGAGAAAGATACAAAACATTTTATAATAACATTATTCTACAACTTAATTTTACTATTTCATTTTTTCTATTGTATTTTCAAATAAAAAGATAGAGAAAAATCTATGTATTCATGGAGAAAGAGTTGTTTCTTCCTCCACATATATTTCAACCATAAAATAACTAAAAATATGAAAGAAAAACAACAATAAAAAAACTAAACTAATGGTTAAAAAATAATGTAAAAGAATTCCTCCATAGAATATAAAAGAATAATTCTAAGATAAAAACTTCTCTCCTTTCCTTTCTTTAATATTCTAAAAATAGAATACAACATTTATTTCATTCTATTCCATATTTCATTGCATACTACTCTACCATATTCCATCTATTCCATTCACCATCAAATATCCTTGGAAATGAACCAGGGTTTAGTTTACATTTCGCCTAGAAAACTTTAGAGTTCTGCTTCCCAAAATCTCACAAGCCATGTGCATACAGAGTGTCGGTGAATTGACCAGCAAGTAATAACTATTAACTTCGTGTTGTTCTCGAAAGATACAATCATCAAGTGCATTTTTTCCTTGTTCAAAAACTCTTTTTTGTATATATAAAACATATCTATTAGATACAGAGCGCAGCCCTTGTATCCAAAAAAGGAATTAAAAAGTATACGTCAAGCCACTATTTGACTATTTGTACGTATATGGCCCATATGAATGATCATGGCCATTTATTTTGAATGAAAATCAGATAGGGATAAATACAAAATATTCAAACTTTAGACAATTCAATGCTTAGACCCCATTATGCGGTGGAGGTGAAGTTGAAGTTTGCACACGTGGTTTGCCTTCCAAAGAGCAAAGAGCTAAAACCCAATCTAGAAGCAGCCAAATCAAACTGCACAAGAATGTCCTCCAGCTGATACCCTCCGATCACTATCGAAGTCCTGGGGTTCTTCCCGCCATTCACAAATGCAAGACAGATCACATCATCGCTCACTTCCACAACCGAATTAGCACCAAAGATGCTCCATGTCACGTTCTCATTCTGCAGAACAAGCTCAATAGTCGGCACCCCCGCACCCAACCGCGTGCTGAACACGTTCTCCGTACTAAAGCACGCTCCGAAGGGTGCCACCGAAGCCACCCTCGTGATGTTCCTGGCAGCGGAAGCATTCACAAAAGCCTCAGTCACGGCCTTGAAGATAGAATCGTCCAAAACGGTGTAAGGGTTCACGGTGCTAATCTTGGTTCCACCGAAACCAGTTTCCTTATCAATGGACAACAGAGTGGAGTTGACTTTCACCACGTTTTGGTCAACCCTAATGGACCTCACGCCAATGAAATACTCAGCGGAGGGCTCTCCCTGGGAGAAAGCCGAAGCGGTGCTCACAGGGTTGGTAAACAGCGGCGTGAAGGTTAGAGAATCCAAATCGTACACCACGTTGGGAAGGAAGCCGTAAGGTCCATCGCCGAAGAAAACGACACCGTTCGCAGAGCTCGATGAGGTTAAGCAAATAGCGAACTTCCTGCGGAAGCTGAAAGCGGAAGCGAACTGCGAGGGAAGCGCCATTCTCGTCCTTCCCAACCCGGCCATGCCGGAGACACCTCTTGCGAGCCCCTGGAGCAAGAACGACGGGGCGCACGAGAAGAGGAAGCGCGAAACGGTGACGTTTTGTCCCGGGTTGAAGCCGTTGGTGGATTGTACGGACACGGCGTCCTCGGCGAGCTCGCCGCCGGTGGCGGTATGGGTGACGGTGTTGTCGGGGGTGAGGCCGCAGGTGTTGTTGTTGCAGCCGGGGCGAGGCGGGGAGAAGCAGTCGCCGCAGCCGGTGGCGCCGGCGAGGGAGCACTGGGAGGAGCGGCAGCGGGCGGGGCGGTAGGTGGAGGAGGTGTAGTTGCGGTCGCAGTCGACCCAGAGGAACTGGCCGCCGAGGTCGAGAACGAGGGAGAGGGGGACTAAGGGGGTGCGCTGGCGGATTGTGGTGAGGTATTGGAGGGTGGAGGGGTCCTTTGTGACGGGGATGAGGAGTGCTTTGGGCCTGAAAGATTGCTGAGCTAAGGAGGAGGAGGGAATGGTGGTGGAGAGCAGCAGGAGGAGGAGGAGGAGTGGAAGGAGGTGTTGAGCCATGGTTGTCATGGTCATGGTGATTTAGTTAGTTAAGTGGAGTTTTGGGGAACTTTGAGATGAACGAACGTGTGAAGTGATGGTGAGAACCCACCTCTATTTATAGGGGAGTTCTGATACGAAGATTGTTTAAAAATCTTCACACGAAGATAATCAATAATAATGTGGCAAATGGATGTTGTGGGATTCACATAAAAGAGTTAATTAATGGCATATTTTATGGTGTATTTTGTTAGTTAAGGAGTGTGATACATCTTGCAATTTGATGGTAAAATTATGAGGTCTATTGATACATCAATCACTTATAATGTATTGTAATAATATCTAATTTTAAGAGAATTTAAAAATATAATTAAATATATTTTAAAAATTAATTATTATACACAAATAATATAAAATTATATTAATAATATAAAATAATTTTATATTATCAGTATAATTAAAAAATTTTATCAATATAATTTTAATTATTATATATTAATAATATAAAATTATATTAATAATATAAAATAATTTTATATTATTAATATAATCAAAAATTTATTTTATACTACCAGTATTTTTTCTTTTATCGTGTATGTTATTTGTACTTTTTTTGGCTCATATTTAAAAGGATGTTCTAAAATATTTTTTAAATATTAATTGAGAGATATTGAGAATTATTTTTAATTAATATTTAAAAAATATTTCAAGACAATATTAAAAAAAAATCCCTAAAAAGTGACATGAACAATTTTTTTTTTTTGTTAAATTAAAAAAGATGTGAGATGTGTAAGTAAAGGGACGTCAAAGAAAGCAGCCTTATTGTACCTAACTAGGAAACAATCATAAATAAAAATTCAACATACTATATTTAAGCATTCATAATAAAGTTTATGTAATTTAGAGATAAGCAGATGTATAATAAATAAAGTTGATGTACTAACTTAATTTTTTAAATTCTCCCAGTATTATTTTCAAAGAATGTTAACGAATATTCTAATATATAAATATCAAATAAGATAGTGTATAGAGTGGATGAGATATTAATTACATATATTGCAATAAAGTAAATGTATTATATAGTTATATAAGAAATGTTTTACTTGATGATTAATAATGAAATTTAGTATTTACTACAATTTTTAGGTCATTTCTATTCCAAAATAATGATTAAATAATAATTTTTTATTCTAAAATCACGTAATTTAGAATTTTTGAGAGGGAGAGAATAGAAGGTGAGAATATGAGTGTTGCCTGCATGAATTGTTTTGCTTCTATATGGTAAAGAACGTGGAATGGTGTAGGTTTAATTTAGACAAAGAAGGCAACATCATTATTTTCCATCTCTATATCTAACTAGAGAGATTCAGAAACTAGGTGCATCGTGCTTTCATCTAATTTAATACAATAATAATGATATTTAAACACAAATATACTTCATATATATATATATATATATATGACATTTTATTTCTTCTTTTCTTTCTTTTATTTTTTCTATTAATTGCATATATTTATTTAGCGAGGGCCTTGCAGATGAAATGTTTATACAAGTAACAAAACTCTTTCTAATGACTAATATATGTTGACCTTCAAACATGCATTTGATCTCCTTTTTACAATAAGAATTTTGTAATTCTCACATTACAAAAACAAAGACAAAAAAGAGTTTGTTAAAATGTGGGTTTTCTTATTTTATTTTTAATTATCTAAGAACAGTATAACAAAATTAAGATGTATAATAGCAATATTGTTACAATAAAATGGAAAAATATATAAAGAACTGCGAGCAATAGATATACTTTCTTTAAAGGTGAAGATCAGTATCATTCATTTGACAAAGGGGGAATAAATCTCCTTTGATTATGTCTTAATTAAGAAAAAGAAAACAAGTGTGAACCATAATACCGCAGAATCTAATTAATGATCAAGATTCAATAGATTATAAAGAAATTTAATGATAGAACCACATTTGGTTCATTCAACTAATTTAACATATTTTGTTCTCTTTACTTAAGGTCTTGCAGAATCAAGGCTTGAAAAAAAATTGGAGTCAAATTAATTGAAGTCTAGCAAACTTTAGATCGTAACAATTTATACCAAAAAGGATTTAATGGTAGAAATATTAAATACAAACTACAACAAATCTAGTGAAAAATATTGGTTTTATTTCTTTATTTTGCGCATAAAAGTCACTTAATGTATTCAGTAATAATGATTTCCTCGTCAAAAAAGGGTTCTTTTAATGTAACTCTATCAATTAACAGCATTAAATTTCTAATATAACTTTTACAATTGAAGAGTAATTTTACAGTAAAATAAATTGATTAATGTTGTAAAAGTAATGGTAGAGAGAATAGAGAAAGAGATAATTCTATTATTGATATTCTCAAGGGGGTTTCGTACATAGAGTATCCAAAGGGCTATTTATAGCCAAAGGGTGAGAGATATAAGATATGATCAAATAACATATTTTATTCAAATCTTAACCGAATTAAGATAAAGATATGGACATCTATATTTAAATTCAAATAATATTTTATAACACTCTTCCTTGAATATCCATAAGGAATATGCCTTATTAAAACCTTATTAAGAAAAAATTCATTGGAAAAAAATCTTAGTAAATGAAAAAGAGTACAATATCTTTACAATGGGAACTGACTTATTAAAAATCTTATAAAAGAAAACTCAATGGGACAAAATCTTGACTAAGAAAAAAAGAGTACAGTATTTCTCCCCCTTCTTACGAACATCATTTAATGTCTCAAAATTGACGCATTTCCAATTTTGTACACCAGTTTCTCAAATGTTGAAGTAGGCAATGCTTTAGTGAATAAATTTGCCAAATTATTATTTGAATGAATTTTTTCAACATTTGTATCACTGTTTTGTTGAAGATTATGTGTGTAAAAGAGTTTTGGTGAAATATGCTTCCTTCTATCCCTTTTAATGTATCCTCCCTTCAACTAATTTATGCAAGTGGAGTTGTCTTCATACATGATTGTTGGTATCTCCTTTTCCGTTGGCAAGCCACACATTCCCTTGATGTGTTGAGTGACCGATCTAAGCTAGATGCATTCTTGACTTGCTTCATGAATTGCTAATATCTCTGCATGATTTAATAAAGTAGCAGCTATAGTTTGTTTTGTTGAGCACTATGATATAGTTGTACCTCCACTTATGAATAAATAGCTTGTTTGGGATTTGCCTTTATATGGACCAAATACAAAGCGTGCATCTGCACACCCAATTAGTTGGGGTCTAGATTCATTTTGAATAAAATAAATCCCGACTAATAGATCCTTGAAGATATTGCAATACATGCTTGATGCCATTCGAATGTCTTCTAGTTAGCTAAATCTTGCTAACAAATTTACAGCAAAAGCTATATTTGGTCGTGTATTGTTAGCGAGACACATTAATGCTCCAATAGTACTAAGATATGGTACTTCAGGATGAAGAAGTTCTTTGTCATTTTCATGAGGTCGGAATGGATCTTTATCTATATCAAGTGATCTCAACCATTGGGGTATTCAATGGATGGTCTTTATCCATATAAATCATTTCAAAATTTTCTTAGTATAAGTTGATTGATAGACTGTTCCATTTGTCAAATGCTCAATCTATAAGCCAATATCTTTTATTTCAAATCCTTTCTTTTAAATAACCCACACTTTTTGGAATCTCTTTAGGAGATCCAATAATGTTTAAATCATCATCATACATTGCGATTATAACAAAGTTAAACCCAAAACCTTTTATGAAGACACGTGGGCATACCTATCTTTCAACAAGTATTGAGTAAGGTGATTGTACCATATACAACCTAATTGTTTTAATCCATAATTCCACATAAGGGTTTATAAAGCTTTATTGAACAAATTTCCTAGGAATTCTTATATGCTTTCGGCATTTGCTTCAAGCATTTTAAATCCTTCAAGGATTTTCACATAAATTTTGCTATCTAGTGAGCCATATAAATATGCTATAATAACATCCATTAGATGCATCTCTAGTTTTTTATTTACTGCCAAACTAATGAATCCATCACAAGATAATATAGTCTCCATATAGTCAATGCCAGGTTTTGTGAAACCCTTGTGCTACAAGTCATGTTTTATATCTTTCTATTTCATTTTTGCACTAAAACCCACTTGTACCCCACTGGCTTTACACCCTCAAGTGTTTGACTATAGCTCCAAAAACTCCATATTTTCCAAGAGAAGTTAATTCAACTTAAATTACATCTTTTCACTTTGGCCAATCATTTCTTTGTCTACATTCTTTGAAAGATTTTGGTTCAAGATTCTCATCTTGCTTTATTATTTCGATAAAAATATTATATGCAAAAATGTTGTCGACAGCAATATGCTTTTGGTTCCATAATTTTGTGTAGTGAAATAACTTATCGAGATTTCTTTATTTCCATCATTTTCAGGTACCTAAACCTCTTCTGCAGTTTTATCAATAATTATATCTTGTGACTCTTTTGATTACTTACCTCCATATCATGACCATTCGATCAACTATTCCTTTACTTTCTTGAGAATTTTTATGTTTGGAATCAACTAGTTTACATGCTTCAGGCGTGGCTTAATCCTTCTAGGATATCAATTCAAATTGAAACATTTGCAGCTTGCATATGAGATTTTGTAACTCTCTTTGGGTTAGTAAATGCGTCTGGCAGTTGATTTGCAATATTTTGCAAAATACTTCTAATTCACATTACCTTATATGAGGATCTAAATAATATAATGATAATATATTCTATATAATTTCCTTTTTCAGCTGCTTATTTTCGCCCCCTTAATGTTGCGAAAGCAACATATATTCCCAATCTTTTTTGAAATCCCATCTTTGTGCATTGTGGTGGAACACTTGGAACATAAACCATATATCCAAAAATTTTAAGATAGAAAATATTTGGCGGAAAATATTTGGCTCCTAACCAAAAGCCAATTCAAATGGGGGGAATTTATGATAACTTGTTGGCTTGATGTATACAAGTGCTGCTACATGTAGGATAGCATGTCCTCATGCCAAAATATGAAGTTTTGTTCTCATAAACAGTGATTTAGCTATCAATTGGAAGCATTTAATAAATGATTCTACTAGACCATTTTGTGTTTAAATATGTGCAACAGGCTCTTCAACTATTATTCAAGTTGACAGATAGTAATCATTAAAAGCTTGATACGTAAACTTACCAGCATTATCAAGACAAATTGTATTAATGCAATTATCTGGAAATTGTGCTCTTAATTTTATTATTTGAGCAAGTAATCTCACAAACTTCAGGTTATGAGTTGACAATAAACACACATGTCAACTTATTGATGCATCTATTAAAATTATATAATATGTAAATGGTCCACATGGTGGGTGAGTAGGTCCACCTATATCACCCTAAATATGTTCTAGAAATGCAAATGATTCGATCCCAATTTTAACTAGTGATATCTCATAATTAATTTTTCTTGAATATAAGCAGCATATGAGAATTCCTTCAATTAAAGGTTCTTCAATGAATGTCCAAGTGGATTTTCAATAATTATTCGTATCATAATTGAACCAAGATGGTCTAACCAGTCATGCCAAATGATAAAAGTATTTGGATCAGTAAACTTCTGGTTTACTATAGTATAAGTTTCAATTGTGCCAATATTTACATTGTGCAAACCGAAGGAAAAAAGGATTGTGTTTCTAACATATATTTATTTTCTGATATAATAGTTTTGATAGGAAGATATTCAATATTCTCATTTATAATCTTAATATGATATCGATTTCAGTGAATATCTTTAAAACTTAACAAGTTTCTTCAGAAAATAAAATAATAGCTATTCTTACGTTTTCAGTCATCTTGGTACTACCAATAATGGTATTAATATTTATTTCTCCCAAATATATCATAATATATCATATCATGTAATTCAAGAGTTTTCATACATAATCATTTCACAAGAATAAATAATTAATAATATAGTGCTTATATAAATAAATGTATCACAAAAGTATCAATATTATTTTGTGTTATGTCGCTCATAAAAACAAACAAGATTATTTCAAGATATATTATTATTTTGTGATATACTGAATCAATAAAATAAACGATATATTGAATCTCAATAATATCACATGAAAATAACACAATTAATAATTAAGGAACATGTCATAAATAGTATAATACTTTTACTTGATGTTGAGATTAAATACTAAATGTTCCCAAATAAAATAAAATAGGGTCCTAAAAAACATAGTTCTAAATTTAACATAAAGAAAAGAAAACTAATATGATTAGTAAATATATTCATCATTAATCAAATGACCAATATTCCATTAGGATTTTAAAATAAAATCAGATATATCAAAATAATTCATATTAATTATCTAAAATATCTTTAGAAATCAAATTTATTTCTGCCTTTTACTCATTTTTTTTAGTGATGCTTGATAAAGATTATGTAAAAGGTCTCGACGTACAACAAGTAGGTGAACAATATGCTTTGATATCACAATGATAATATTTATTTTCTTCATATACCAATCGTGTTTGTTTATTGGAACCACAACCTTTGTCACTTTTGTGGTTATAATTTGATCCATTCACATCAAGGTATGGAGCAGAGCCAACTGGATAGGTTTCATGATTTTTCATGAGCAACTCATTATTTCGTTCAATCATAAGAAGAGATGAAATTAATTCAAAATATCTGTAAAACCCTTTTTCTCGATATTGCTACTGCAAGAGTACATTCAAGACATGAAAAGTCAATTAGTTATGATTTTAGTATTAAGCACCTGTGATATGTATAGTTCTTGCCCATTATATTGAGCGCAACTAACTCAAGTAAAATATATAAATAATTAAAAGTAAATTCAACAAATAATAAAATAATAAAATAAAGGAAAAATAATTTAAAGATTAACTGGGGCAATTTGCTTCTGAAAATTGGTAAATAATGAATCCATTATATTATCCTCTTTAGGAGAATATGAGTACAAAATTATAAATACTCGAAATTATAAAAATTAATAAACTATAAATACTAAAAGTTATCTTTAGAGGCGCATTCGCTTCAAGAAATGCAAAATATAAAAATATTTATTCCAAGTAATGAATAAACTTATTCAACAATTTGTGTAAAAATAATAGCACACACTTCAAGTAATATGTATAATAAGATCCATTCACCCTAGGAAATGATCTTTTAACATATTCACCATTGAAAATATGTAAATCTTCTTAAATAGAGAAATTTTATTTTTCTCTATTTTTGAATAATAAAGATGCACCCACTTTAAGGAATGACTATCATTTATTTTTGGATATAATTACCATTTATTTCATAAAATGATTACCATTTGCTTCTGGGAATGATTACAATTCAATATTGGAAATGACTACTATTCATTTTTGGGAATGATTTTACCTTTTTTTTATAAATAAAATTACCACTCACTTCAGGGATTGATGTTGAAAGAAAAGAAATATAATAATATAGAAAGAATATGTGTTGATAAAGTCAAATAATAAACAAAATCTTACATAAAAATTTAAATCATAAAGTGATCAAACATGGGTATATCCTAACCCAATGTATATATTGATTGATAAACCATTTTGTTTGACGCAATAATAGAACCATTTATAAATAGTCAAAATTGATAAACCATAAATATAATATAATTAATTGATGTATGTAATCAGCAAATAAGAAATCTAATAATGCAAAAATTAAATAAAATGAAGAGGTGAATTTTGTTTTAGAAACCCAAGTCAATAGTGATCAGAAAACATATATCAATAAAACATAATATATGAGAAAATGAAACAATGTAGAAACCAACGCCAATGAGAAAGAAATGTATATGTAGCAATAAAATGTGTATTAACGGGAAGAAAAAAAAAATTACCCCTTTAAAGAAAAGTTGATTATATAAACTTCTTTCTTTTCCTTCAAGACCAAAAAATGCTAAAAATGTGTTATAAAAGTAATAGTATAGAAAATAGAGAAAGAGATAATTCTATTATTGATATTTCTAAGAAGGTGTCATATATAGAGCATCCAAAGGATTATTTATAGTCAAAGGATGAGAGATATAAAATATGATCAAATAATATATTATATTTAATCAAATCTTAACTAAATCAGGATAAAGATATAGATATTTACATTCAAATTCAAATAATATTCCATACCAATTAATATTTCATTATTTTTATCAATCATGTTGGTCAGTAATAATTACTAATGGAGAATAATATATAACATAATCGATTGGATCAAGGGTTCAATTGTAATTTATTGGAGAAATCAATGGATAGTATAATGTAAGGCTGGCTGAATTGGCATATATGTGACATAAGTATGTTATATTAACGTCATATGTGACGCGTAAGTCCAAGAGTTTGCTTGAACGAAGAGAAGAAAAGGCCTTCATCTATGATTAATTAGTTAGAGCCAAGATCACCGACTTTGAATGAAGATTTCAATATGTCTTATCCACTTCTAATTTATATATATAGTATGAAAACCAATTCGAGTGTAAAGTCTATTATGGCAAATTAAATGGTTGAGGTATATATGATGAACAATTGGTGGGACCAGTGTCGTGGAATATTAATACGAAACGTTAGTGTTAATTACTTCGCAGATAATCTCACCGAAATTGTCTATATTTTCTTTTGTTCAATAAGGTACGTTACCATTTTATCCAGCAAATTAATATTTTTCTATTTATTGATAATGTTTAATGTATAACATCAGCACGTCAAAAAAAAGCACAACACCGGAAAGTTTTGTCTATACGTGCATATACTAGTTGTTTTTTTGGTCGAAATGCATATACTTAGATACACACGCAACCAAATGATGGTGAATCATTGGGCCCACTCATCCAAATCTCCGAGTTCATCTTCTCTTGCTACACTGCCCAATTAATCCAAGGCCTGGCCCACAATGTCACTGGTCTTGGCCCATTGGGCGGGTCCAACCTCTCCCTTCCTCCCGGCCCAAGTAAGCGCCACATTGTCGTCGACGCGATGCTTCGCCCTCTGCTTGCTCGATGCACTCTCGAGAGCCAACGCGGCGCCCTATATTTTTAATTCCAAATTGCCCTCTCCAAATCGCTTAATTACACGCCACTCGTCGTGAACCTGGCTGGGGACAGTATTATCTCCTACAGTGGACAGCGGTCGGATGAGTATTTCGTGAATGTGACAGCGATTCGGATCAACCGTAAGGATGTTTTATTTAACTCGTCGATCCTGGCTGTTGATCAAGACGGGTTCGGTGGGACCAAGATAAGCACATCTGAGCCGTACACCATTCTGGAAACTTCCGTCTACAAACGGTTCATGGAGCTGTTCGCGAGCAAGTCGTCTGCTTTTTATTTGACGGTGACGGAAGTCGTTGAGCCTTTCAGCGCGTGCTACCGTGCGGGCGACCTCACAGAGACGCGCATCGGACCTGCGTTGCCGACCGTGGATCTCATGATGCACAGCCAGGATGGGTTTTGGAGAATCTTCGGGGCGTTGAGAAGGTTGAGAAGCAAGGGGTGGATATGTGGTGTTTGGGTTTTGTGGATGGTGAGGCGCATAGGAGAACAAGCGTTGTGATTGGAGGATAATCTTGTGCAGTTTGATCTTGATTCAAATAGATTTGGGTTCAGCTCATCAGTGTTCCTTCAGGCTACTACGTGTGCTAATCTCAATATCACTAAATTTGCCAATTATAGAAGATAGCTTCAAACCAACCGAAAAACAAAAGGGGATGGGTTATATATATATATAATAGCCTTCATACTTTGTAATTGTAAGTACTAGATTTTGTAGTTATATGATAGTATTCTCATTATTACGGTAAAAATATAGAGGTTAGATGGGAAAGATATCCCATTATAGCTTATTAGGAATCATTATTCATATCTTTGAAGTAATAAAAATATAATGACATTCGTTTACCGACTAAAGAAATGATGGCATTCGTTTCTATATGATCACAGTTTGAAATGTAACTAATGGATATTGTGATTCAACTCAAACAAAAGCAATGGCAACGGCCTTTTTATTGTGATTCAGCTCAAACAGATAGTTATGACTAGCGTACCCAAGTTAATGCATACGAAATTGAGAATACTCCAAAGATATCTCAATAACTCAGAACTCCAATTGACCAATTACACTTGAATGAGGTGACACCTACTGGTGCCACCTCACTATTCTGTAAATGCAACACTAGGATATGGACTAGACCAGAATAGACCCTTCCATCACAGTAACAGCCTTACCGCGCAAAAGTACCCTTTGGTTCTGCTCATCAAGATGAATTTTGAGAGCTCCCCCTCTTGGTGATGCCTGCGCAAACGTAATTTATAGAGTTGGTAATAATACATTGACAAAGATAATCCCAATAAGTTAAGGAGAGTACCTGATAAGCATTGAAGTCACACTTCTGGAGCTTCTTGCTCCAGTAGGTTACTAAGCCACAATGTGCACTCCCACAAACAGGATCCTGAAAGGAAATTATTCAATATATATCTCATTAATTCTACATTTTAAAATTAGGTAGTAATAATATTTACGTCTAGATTTGAAGCTTTTATTTAAACTAGTGAATTGCTAGTTTTAGATTATCAGACTGAACCTCACATACACTACCATCTAACACAAGTAGCAGAGCAGCAGTCTATAGGATATAAAACAACAGGAAAGAAGGGAATTAGCATTTTAATGGATGCTGTTGTTCATAAATTGCATCACTATTATTGAGTTCAAAATCAAACTCTGAACATAGACCTTCTGTCTTCATCTATTGCACAATGAACAAGAGATGGAATTGCCAATGCCATTGGAGGAACAATATATTATTGTCAGAATATCTCAGCCAATTACCTCATTGATTCCAGCTTTTGGGCAGAAGTATCGACTGATGAAGTCAAATCCTGACTCTGAAGTAGCAACCCCAGTAACAATTATACCCGTTGCAGGACATTTAACTATTTCATCAAGCTTTGGCTGTATTTCTGTCACAGATGTTCCAGACTCGAGTATAACCTAGGAGAAATGATAAGCTTCATATTAAGCATATTTGAAGTGCTTACAAATTACACAAAACATACATTTCTTCTTGCTAATTTGCAGGTAAGAGTGGTCTAGCATCTAGCATGAGTATTGTTCTTCTTCCAATATATGTATATATGTATGCAGCATCCAAACATAAAAATGATGATAACATGGTCTTGTAACCGGTATCAGAATTACCAGTATTAGAAGCAAACACTGTTTTCTGGGAAGAAAATTAAGCTGAAACTAATGCGAATGGGACAATGATAATACTGGAAGAGAACAGATTTAGGAATTACAACTAGGTCATCTCCATTCTGTGTCTTCTTTATATCAATTATGGAATCAGCCTTCACGTTCAATGCCCCACAAATTTGTGAAATCGCGGCAGAGTTGAATTCTTCAACAGGGTCCGCAGGAAAATTCAATTCAATATAAAATCCATCCTGAGTTTCACCATTTTGCAAGCCTGGTGAGGCACTTGTAACATCGGTTGCTGGGATTTTTTTGGCAGTCAATATCCCAGATAGCGTTTCAAATTCAATGATACTGGAATCCACAAGACCAGGTGAAAATAGAACGTGTGAAGCAGCTAATGTGGCATGGCCACAAAGTTTAACCTGCATAAGCACCCCGATAATGCTGATTATTTAGAAAACCCCCTTAATCAAGAATCAGCTATGCGGTCATTGTAAATTTCTAATACTACTCTCTCCATTCCTTCGTAAATATTGTTTAGGGAAGTGATACTAAAATTACCCAAGCAAGTTAATAGTTTGAAATAACCTTAAGAGATACAAAATCTAAAACGACAGTTATTAAGGAATGAAGGAAATATTTTACAATACAGAGCTATGAACCGTGCTTCATATATTTCTGAAAATTTTTAGCTTCACAGAATACAGAGTGTCCAAATCCCCGAGACAAGCTTAACTAGTGTGTTTAATTAATCAAGTAGATCGAAGAATATTATCTAGACTCTCGGAAATTATTGATGAGCCACACACATTATGAAATAGGAAGCTATCAACTCTTATGAACATAATCAGTATAGCCAACTATACCAAAGTTAAATTAATTGCTGTTATGTGAAGTAAATTTGTGACATAAAACTGACCTCAGTAACAGGAGTGAACCATCTGAGACTGAAACGGGAACTAGTGATGGTGGTTAAGAAACATGTCTCAGAGAAGTTGAACTCGGCGGCTACAGCTTGCATCCATTGCTGGTCCCTGTCTTCATCTAAGAAGCACACTGCCGCAGGGTTCCCCTTGAATGGTGACTCAGCGAACGCGTCCACCTGCATCCATTCATGAGCTTATTCACAATAATAGAGTTGTACATCATAGTCAAAGCAAAACAAGAAGCATACATACGTACCACAGAGTACTTCACAGGTTTCTTTGCCATTCACACACGAAGAAATTCAAAGATTTTCTGAACCCAACAAGAAGAAGGTGATAAATGGAATTAACAAAACTGCTTTTTATAATGTGAGCCTTTTCAATTAAAAAAAATAGGAAACACTAACTGAGGTTTGGTCTAGCCGTCTAGCAATAAATGGGCTAGTCCACAAAAAAATGATGAATTACAATTCAAATATTAGTTAGGAGAATATCCTACATTTAAGTGCTTCATACTACTTGTGCAAAATTACCTCCAATAGGAGGATATTCGTGGGAAAACCAAAAACAATAAAAAGCAATTGAAATGTTGTAACCTGCTTTAAAAATGTAACTAAAATTTATACATAAATTGATTTGTTAGTTTGAATTATTTTAAGTTAACTAAAATTTATATGTTAATTTCAATTCAGAATTTTGTAAATTTAAATTTTAAATCAGCACCAAAAAAGAGAAAGAGACTATATTTTTGGTAAGAATAATTCATAATTCATAATGATTCATAACAATAATAATAATAAACTGCCATGAATCATATGACAAAAAAATAATCAATTATTATCTATAATATAAATTAATATATCAACATATTTTAGATATGTCCCATTTTTATAAATTTAAATTTCGAATCAGTGCAAGAATGGTAAAGAAGTTGTATTTTGAATTTTGAAGAACAATTAATAATTGGTAATAATAATAATTAATAATTATTGGTTTCTACAAAATTCAAAACAAACTCAATAATATAAATCTTTGAAATTTAGGTGGAAAATGGGATACCAAATTTTTGTTCCAAGTGTCTGGCATGCAGTAGAACCTTGACTTTAGGTGTAATTTAATTGCCGATATAAATATCATTATTATTGGGCATTTATCATTCTTTTCTAAATTATCAAACTCCTGCAATAAGAAAATTCTCAAAGTATCCTACAAATAAAAAGAGAAATCATCGAATTTTTAAATACATGAGTCAAATTTACAATAAAAGAATTATAACGACAATTCTAATAATAAAAAGTCAAAAATCAAGTTTCTTATGCCTATGAGAAAGCTATAATCTATAAGGATTAAATGTACATAAGAAATAAGGAATGCCATGATGAAAAATAAATTAAATTTACCATTTATCGAACTTATGCACAAAAGTTTTCGATGCAAGAAAATAGGGTTGGAATAGAGTAGTATATTATAATCCAAGAAAGCATGTTTGGGCTTTTATACATATATAAAATAAAAAAATATTATTTATCTAAATACATCATTTTAACATTATTTTTTAAAATATCCTAAATTATTAGATTGTTGATAAATCGATTTGTACTATATCGAATTATCACTATTTAAAATTTTTAACAGAAATATGGAAATCGATCCGACACAAATTGAATTATAAACTGTTCCGGTGAATAGTGTATAATTCGATCTGACATAAATTGATTTATATACTATTCAAGTGAATAGTCTATAAATCGATTTGTGTCAGATCGAATTATACATTGTTCCTCCTCCTCTATAAATAGCAGCATCAAAGTGATTCATTTCACATTTGATTCGAAGCAGATCAATTCTTAAGTAAAGAAGAGTATTTGAAAAAAAAGAGAGTTTGAAAAAAATAATAAGAGAAAAAGTTGAAACAACAGAGAGTAATAATTTATATCGGATGGTCTATGTATATATTTCTACAAATTTAAATATACAGGTAATTTTAATATTTTATTTACTTTTTGATTATTTTATATTTTTATTTAAATTTAGTTTAGTTATTTTTTTATTTGTCTATTGTTATAATTTATAAATTTATTATATTATTTTAATTTTAAATAAAATATGGTAATTAGCAATATATAATTATAATAACTTAATTTAATAAATTTTCTACAAGAATAAAAATTTTAAAATTTTTTATAATAAAATAATTTTAAAATTATATATAAATTGTTTGATTTAACTATTATTAATTTTAGCATTTTATTCTCTAGTTTATTTTCAACGAAAAATTTTATATATTTAAATTATTATTAAAATAAGGTATATTTGAAAAAAAAATCACTGCAATGATGATATGCCTACACCAGATGCATTGCATATAAAACAGTATATGCGTACTAGATGCAATGATGCAAACAAAACAGAATAAGATGATATGCGTACACTAGATGCATTGCATATAAAACAGAATATGCGTGCACTAGATACATTGCATATAAAACAGAATATGCATACAATAGATACCTACATTGCATATAAAACAGAATATGCGTACTAGATGCAATGGTGCATACAAAACAGAATAAAAGTACATTCTAAAATAAAAAGACTTGTTTATTTATTTATTTTGAGGTACAAAAACATTTTTTGATCTGTAAATAATATTTTAGGTAAATAATATTTTTTTATTTTATATCTAAAAAAAAAACCTATATTTAATTAGTAATTTAATTTATTATTATACTTATACTTTTGTATTTATATTATACAGCGGCCTTGAATCCTCAATACCAAGCGTTACTACAAACTCGAGCCGCATCCATTGATTGAGTCATACTTGCGTGAAACAGGTTTATGGGATGTACCACAAATTCATGAGTATAATTATAATCGTGCACTAATTAGCGCTTTTGTTGAGCGGTGGCGTCTCGAGATACATACATTTCATCTGCCGTATGGAGAGTGTACCATCACACTCCAGGATGTTGCATTTCTATTAGGGTTGCATATTGATGAAGAGCCAGTTAGTGGATGCATGTCTTCATGGCAGTATTTTGAAAGCAGTGATATATATAGCATTTGCGATGAGCTACTGGGGGTTGTGCCAGATCCGCATAATCGCCATGGGCAGTTTGTGAATTGCCACTAGTTTATAGACACATTTCAATTGGGTGATAATCCAACTCAGAATATGATAGCACGCCATGCTTGGGCACATATCATGATTTTATTTGGTGGTTTACTATTTTCAGATAAGTCAGGGTTCATAGTTAGTTTAAAGTGGCTGCCTTTGCTTCGTGACTTTCACTGTATATGAAGTTTTAGTTGGGGTTTTGTAGTGTTGGCTGTGTTGCAGCGAAATTTATGTCGCGCTGTTAATTGCCAAGTGATTGATATTGCTAGTTGTCTAACCTTGCTACAATCATGGATATGGTATAGAATACCAGAATTCAGTCCTCCAAGCAACTATGAACTCAAATTTCCATTAGCTGCGAGGTAGGGTACTGACCGACTAGTAATGCCCTTTATTTTATTTACATTTATTTTTGCAATATTTCTATAAGAATATGTGTATTTTTTAGCTTGCCAGCTCAGGCAATCACAAATGATAGGATAGGACGTCGATTGTTGGCATATAGACAATAGATTGATAATATTAGTATTACATGGGTAAGATACGTGATATTTATTTGTTATTATTAATTTTTTTATTTAGAGTTTATGAAATTATTAATATATAATGTTTAATTACTGCAATTTGTCTAGACCCCATATTATAACCAACAAGTCATCGAGATCACACCCTCTTGGATTTATGAAGAGGCTGACATTTGGTCATTTATGACGGCATTGATATGTTTTGTCACTGTTGAGTGACATCACATGGATCATGTTATCCGACAACTTGGCGGACAGCAGCCCATACCAGAGCAGCCGCTGAATATTGATAGGCTGCATAGGATCGATGGACGTGGCCACAATGATATTTGGTGGCCAGATTTTCATAGGGACTTTCATGATTATTAAGGGCAAAGATTTACTCGGGTGCTTTGCTTTATGATGGTCGAAGACCTTCGTCCATCAATTGAATATAGTTCATGGTATTCAGCTATTGCACGGAGGTTTTTGTTAATAGATACAATCCTTTGTGACCCGAGGCAAGTCAAATTGCCAGGTGATATGCCATTGCAAGTCCCACTAGTGCCAAGTGTGCCTCAGCCAGCTCACGTGCCAAATCGGCGGCGTCGGGAGAGTCGATTACGTCTCGGGATACTTGGTTCTCAATGCCAATAGCTAGTAAATGTGGAACCTGAGGACGATGATATTGATAATGAGGATTGTAGCAACTCCCAACCCTACTCATATCTCGGCCATGTTGAGTCTAGCCATCAAGATATGGAACAGAACATGCATACCTCAGGTTCAGAGTTCAGTGACTTAGATGCTTTATTCGCTGCAGTCAGCCCTCCTATGCCATCTACGCATCCACAAACAAGCATAGAAGAGACATCGATATACCAGTCACTGGCATTAGATTGCTATCGACCGTCACTGGATCAGTTACAACTAAATCCCAATGATCCAACGATTACGGTGATGCCTTTACCCATGCAGATGTCACAGGAGTTCACTCTACCTCGCACTGATCAGCAAATATTAGGATTTGATCTTCTTGGCAGGACTCCGCCCTCTGCATTTATTGTGGACCATCTTTTTCAACAGATTGATCAAGGCCACCAGCAGGAACAAGGTTAAGGGCAAGGGCAGGGTCAGAGTCAGGGACGACATAGGCCGAGGCGGGAGATACGAGGTTGTTGTTATTTTACGAGTAGACATTTACCAATCCCTAGGCGAAATCTAGGAGACCATTAGCTATTAATAGGCTCAGGTAAATGGTATTACTATGTCTACATTATTTATATATGTTGGTTGTAATGTTGATTGTTAAATGAAATTTTTTATTTCTTTTTGTAGGCATGGTCGAGATTTATGGGATGGAGTTTTCATTTTTGTCCATTTATTTTGTATTGATTTCTTTCTTTTTGTTGGTTGTACTAGTTGTATTGCTTTCGCTATATTTATTTTGTATTTTTTTTTAAGGAAAATCAAAATGTATAAGTAAATGAGATTTTCTAGTGAATATTAACAAATTAAAATCCAATTTGATTTTATGCATCCATGTCTGAATTAGTAAACACTAAATTCAATTTTAATGCAAAAGAGTTTACTAACTTGAATTAAAAGCTACATTAATAAAAACATATTACAATTAGCTGATAACAAAATATACAACACATTCAAGATCACACAAAACTAACTATTTTCACTAGCGCGGTTGGAGGATGAAGCATATAAGCTTGTACATCTTCGTCTAGTATGACCTTCTTATCTACAAAGACCACAGCGCTTTGGTTGCCCGGGTTCGATCGCATCCATTTCATTCCTAATTCTGGTCGATACTAGACGACCTTCAGTAGCTCGCCTAAGCTCTGGATTTGACTCTATTCGAGATCCACTATATGGAGGTCAGTAATCTTCATTTGCAATAGCTATAAACTCCATTTTGTAGATATTAAATACAGTATGGATGCGATACACATCATCAATAAGACTGGCCCAATTAAGTCGTGCATATGCACACGCAGCGAGCACATGCCGCCATGGATAGTGTAATGCTTGAAAGTACCCGTAATCGCACCATTGATCTGTTAACCTCACTCTGTATGACCTTTAAGTCCAACCCCCAACTGGTCCAAGTTCTTCATCTACAAATGACAAGTTCGATTGAGAAAATCCAGACACCGTCATAGTACCAATTAACTGTCTATTTTTCTCGCTTGCCTATTGCAAGGTCTGCGAAAGTATTTGTCTGACAGGTAGTTGGGCCTCTGCCTCCCTCCCTTTCCTAACAAATAATTTAGCAAGTCGAAAATAAGTGGACTTGACTAGAGTCGTAATCGAAAGATTCCGAGTGCCCTTCAGCATAGCATTAATGCATTCGGACAAATTGGTCATCATATGGCCAAATCTGCATCCTTCATCAGCATGTTGTGCCTATTTCTCAATAGAACTTTTGTCAATCTATTCACACATTACTGGATTTTCATCTCTCAACAACTCATGACAATAAAGATACTTCCAATGAGTCTTTGCATAAGCCGTATTCATCAGAGCTCTTTTTGCATCTTTACTTTTAAATGTTACAGTAAAGTTTGAGACGATGTGGCGAATGCAAAATACGTGATGGGCCAGTGAAGGATGCCAATCGCTGCCTTCTACATTTATAGCGGCTCTGATAGCAGCATGCCTATCAGAGATTATTAGAATGCCCTCTTGTGGTGCCACATGACGCCGAACATTAATCAAGAAAAAGGACCATGCTCCTATTGTTTCCCCCTCCACCATGGCAAATGCAATAGGCAGAATATTTGAGTTCCCATCTTGAGCAATTGCCATCAACAATGTCTCACCATACTTACTGTATAAATGCATACCATCCACTGAAATTAATGGTTTGCAGAATTTGAACACCTCAATGCATGGCGGATAAGTCCAGAATAAGCGGTGGAATATCACAGAGCTATGGTCAACCAAATTTCCCACATAGTATGGTATAGTTGAGAATTTGAAGATTGTACCTGCCAACACAAGTGGTGAAACATAGTATATTTGAGGTCAATAGAATTTCCCACATAGTATAGTAGAGTTGAAAATTCAAAAATTGTACCTGGCATAAATGTTTGAAGACCTTGCAACCATCTTGGAAGCTCATTGTATAACTCTTCCCAATCACCAAAAATGCGAGCAATAGCCTTTTGCTCGGCAAGCTACACTTTTTTATATGATATCTTGAAGCCAAACCTGTTTTCAACTGTTCCCTACAACACTTTAATAGAAATAGTTGAATCAGCTTGTATCATAAGAAATATGGTGGCACAAATAACGTTGGTGTCTAGTTGTGGGTGATCTTGAGAAAGTGATGCAGACACACATGTATGTAGTCCGTTATACTTCTAAATTTCCCACAATTCCTTCTTCTAACGATATGTCATGCGAATGCTCCAATTACACCAATTTCCAAAGTACTTACACTTGCCATGATATTATATATGATCTAACTCCAAGACCTTATATTCAACCGATCTTCGGATGTTATACTTTTTTATTGCAAATAGTACAACTTTCTTATCACGAAACTGTTGCCCCACCTGCAATTCATTCTCCCCTGTCAATGATGGCATTTCTCCCCCATCTCCAATACCAAATCCTGGAAAAGTTCTTGCATGCATCGCTTCCAGATTCAGAGACGAATAGTGACCTACATGCTCACTTGATTGAGATTGAAATTGAGATTGACTCCTACATGCTTGGCTCTCGGTAATAGGTTCTGCCACTCCATCTGAGCCACTATCGCTATCAAACGGTATTTTAATCGGCTCCTCTTCATCATGTCCATAATCAACACTGAAATCACAACTAGGAATAGGACCAACCTATGCCAACGGCTGTGCAATATGCATTACAAGCTAGTGGAAACTTGGACCACCAATCAAATCATCAGCATTTTCTTCTTGAATATTTTCATTTTGCATGGGACTCTCCATAGCAAAAGTTAGAGAACACACCGGCTTTGACATAAAAATATGTGCTGGATCAGGAGTAGATCCGCCAAAGCTGATGTGTGACTCCTCCAAAATGACGATTAACTCAATAAAGTGAATTTCTGGATATTGAGCATGGAAAGTGAACATGAACTCAACATCATTATCGCTACTCAGCTACCAACTTTTATAGCAAAGTATACCTTTTCCCATCACCATGGGCAATCGATATAATACTTCGTCACCTGCTTGTTATTTTGTTCACCTAATTTCTGTAAAATCATATTCTGTAACTCTAAAAAGATAATAGGTGGATGAACAACTATAATATGAGGATTTTGACTGTTAAAAGTTATACCTTCATTTGTATTTATAATTTCACCATTATAATGAACAAAAATATATCTCACTCATTTTTGAATTTTTGGACTAAAATATCACTCTCTAAAATAGAGTTTAAAGAACGATAAAAAAAATGGTGGGACGCAGACACTAATAGAGAGTGCCGGAGTGGAATTTCAAATGAGATAAAAGTGGAACTGAAAGATCGATGAAAAAAACTATGGGAGTCAAACACTGATGTGAGATTCAGAATGAGATATATATAGGAAAAATGGTGGGATTCAAATACTTATAGAGAGTGCTGAAGTGGCATTTGGAATGAGATAAAAGTGGAATTGAAAGAGCTATGAAAAAAACTATGGGAGTCAAACACTGATGTGGGATTTGGAATGAGATATATATAGGGTTTAGGGAGGTAGGATTTATAGTGGGACAATATCAAATTATACTCGGGTGAACAGTGTATAATTCGATTTGTATCAAATCGATTTCCATGTTTCTGTTAAAAATTTTATACAATGATAATTCGATGTAGCACAAATCAATTTATCTACAATCCAATAATTCAGGACATTTTGAAAAATAATGTTAAAACGGTGTATTTAGGTAAATAATATTTTTTTATTTTATATATGTTAAAAAGCAAGCATGTGAATGCCAAAACTTTTGTTTTTCAAGAAGAAAATCTAAATTACAACATGAATTTTTATGGAAACAACAAACTAACAAATACTACATCCATATAGTCCTCAGTTCAAAAAGGAAAAATGGCCATATATTAAGTTCCATATAGCTGAATATATCAGCAACATGAAAATTAAGTACCTGTTTAGCAGCATAATTAAAACAAAAGTTATAATGATTAAAAAAAAAAACATTATATAGAAAAAAGAGAACCAAAGAGATAGAAAAGAGAACAACTAATGAAAACAAAACACTACTAATATTACTAATGTATTGAAAAAAAAATAAGTAAATTCAAGGATTCTAACAAAAAGCACAAAAATTGAATAGAAGATGAAAACAAATATGATATACAAAAAATAGGACAAAAAAGACTGTGAATGAAATCAACAAATGCAACACAAATACAAAGTTAAGAAAAAATAAATTAATAAAAAAGGAATTAGATCAGTATTTAGGATTCTTCAATAGATATTGTATTTTTTTTTAAACATAAAAACTAAAAAGAAAATAAGCTCCAAATATATAGAAATTTGGAAATAAAATAATAATTAGAATGTGAAACACTCTTAAAGAGGTTAATTTTAATATGAGATGAATTTTAATATGGTTTTATGTATTAAGAGGTTAATTTTAATATAGTAATTATAGACATTAAGAGGCCACGCAAGTAAAGTATCTTTCTATAAATATTTTTATTGGGGTTTTTTTGTTAACTATTATAATGAGAAATTGATTAATATATTGTAGCATGTGTGAGTTGAATGTTTTATTATAATGTGTCATTCTTTTTGTATTATTTTGGTTCTTACCATAGGACACCTTTAAAATATTTTTTACTTTGATATTTTTTATTTTTTAAAAATAAATAACACAAATAAAAATACTTACTTTCTTTTTTTTATATATAAAATCAAGCATAGCTCTAGAGTAAAATGCAAGCCATAATAGTTTGATTGAGTTCACTATTTTACATACACAAGATGAATTATATAAAAAATATTAACATTAATTAAAAATAATTTTTTATAAGAAATATAATTTATATCTAACATACTTCTTAAATATTTGTTTTTTTTTTCATATCTAAGGATTGTTTAATAAAATATTTATGTGTTTATTAGTATATTAACCTATGAATTTGTTGATGAAGATAATTTTGTAATTTCATTAATTTATAAATAAAATTTAAAAGTAGTTATTTACTAAAGTGATTTTGAAAAACTACATGTCAAATAATTTATTCTTGGTGATACAGTACTATGAAAATTAATAATGTTATTATTTTATAATTGCATATATGAATCTTTTGTAAATGTTAGAAAATTTACAAAAAAAACATTTATATCTACATAATTTTTATACAAAAATTAAATTATTGTACTAAATATTTTGACATAACTATTTCTATAAAGATTTATGTTTTGCTTCTTAAAATTTGAATTTTTTATGCTATATTTTATCATATTATAAACTTTGCATATAATATAACTAAACTAATTTGTACAAGATATAAGAGAAAAGGTTTTTTTTTAATTGTTAAATTTCAACATAAAAATTAGTAGTCCATATTCGAATAAAATGAATTTCAACTATGGATCTATAATTTTCTTTACTTTAAAATTTATATTTTCTTCAACTAGAATTTCTCACTTTTTTTTTTCTTATGACCCTTAAAAAAATTAGTTAATTATCAATTTTTGATTTATTATATTTTTTACTATAATATGTTCAAATTATTTTTTTTTATAAATCAATATATATTTCTTTAATTTAAATTTTTGACTAAAGATATTTAATCTTTGTGCATATTATAAATTTATATTAGTGCTTTATTTTATGATTTTATAAACAACATACATTTATTTAAGCAATTTTTATACCAAAATTTGTTATATTTTAGTTATTTTATTTTAATTAATTTATAATTTTATATTATAATAATAAACCATGTATCGCACGGGTTTTTGTGCTAGTTATGTGAAATTAATAACCATCATTGCCAATAAACTTGTGTCTCAAATTTCCTATCTTTTTTTGTTTTTTTGGTTGGGGGGGGGGTCATGTAATTTTTGCATCTTGATCGTGAGCATCATGCCGGTGGAACAATGTTCCCTAGTGGCTAGGTTTTTTTTACTTTTTTAAAATAAAAAAATATTATTTACTTATACATACCTTTTAAAGATTATTTTCTAAAATATTATTTTTTTATTATAAGAAAATCAATTTAAACTGGATCGATTTTATTATTAATATAAAAATCAATCCAAATTAAATTGAATTTATCATTATTTAGGTGAATAATGTTGAATTGTAAAGTTGCTTCATATTTATCAAATTAAAAAAATTCTGTGAAGGCAGGTATGCAAGGCAAAGAAATTTTCTATTTTGTTTGCATGTGCCTCTTGGAATCAGCAAAAGAGTACGAATAAAGGCCTTAAATTAGCTCCTCAACTTATCAAGCAGCCAAAGTATTAACAATCATTTTGAAGAACTTTGAAAATATGTGTCCACGGATTGTGTGAGTCCCATCAGCAGTAAAAATGGAAACCTTACTGCTATTTCATATTTATAAAATTAAAAAAGATTCTGTGTAGGCATGTATGCAAAGCAAAGTAATTTTCTATTTTGTTTGCATGTGCCTCTTGGAATCAACGAAAAAGTACGAATGAAGGCCTTAAATTAGCTCCTCAACTTATCAAATAGCCAAAGTATTAACATCATTTTGAAGAACTTTGAAAATATTTGTCCATGGGTTGTGTGAGTCCCATCAACAGTAAAAAGAAAAACTAGAATAACAATTACATGAATTTTTCACTACTTAGATAAATAGTATTGAATTCGATTTAAGTTAGATTAAATTCAAATTCAATACTATAAAACTGTTTCATATTTATAAAATTAAAAAAAAAATGTGCAGGCATGTATGCAAAGTAAAGTAATTTTCTATTTTGTTTGCATGTATCTATCTCTTAGAGTCAGCGAAAGAGTACAAATGAAGGCCTTAGGTTAGCTCCTCAACTTGTCAAACAACCAAAATATTAACAATCATTTTGAAGAACTTTGAAAATGTGCGTCCATGGGTTAAGTGAGTCCCATCAGCAATAAAAATAGAAACCAGAATAACAATTGCATGTTTCAACAATACTATTAATTAAATGAACAGTCTATTCCATGGGAAGTTCATTAATGTCCATGAATATAAGTTTATAAATTAAAACTTTTGTACAACTTTACAGTGTTGAATTCGATCCATGTGAATAGTATTGAATTTAATCTAATTTGGATTGAATTAAACACTATTAACCCGAATAGTGATGAATTCAGTCCAACTTGATTTTCATACTTTTCTCGCTTCCCGATCTCAAATTTACCTATTAATGAAATCGATCCAGTTTGAATTGATTTTCCTATAATTCAAAAAATGATATATTTTTGAAAAATAATTTTAAAAAGATGTATATAGGTAAATAACATTTTTTTTATTTTAAAAAAGTAAAAAAAAAAAAGACTAATGGCTAGTGCACTTATTCAAAAATAAAAATAAAAAAAAATTCCCTAGTGTGCTAGTGAGTTATTCACTAAATGGACAGGCCGAGTAAGCCACCTAATGCTAAAAAGCCCAATAAGCCCAGCAAGCCTAGCATTTGTGGCTTGGCCCATGTAATCAAGTAAACCTATCACAAACAAAAAGCAGAAATCCCAAAATGAAAAAAAAAAAAAAAGAAGAAACTGAAATCCTGTTGACAAAATAAATAAATAAGGTCGTGGTGCCTTTGTAACGTGCTTTTTATTAGGTTTAATTATTCTGCAAGTCCCTATAATTTTATTCAATTTTTAAATAAATTCCTATAATTTGAAAATTTGTAATTAGGTCCTTACATTAAACAAAGTTTTGTGATTAAGTCCCTGATGTTAACAACTATTACAAAAATTTTCTTGGTAAATACTATAGTGCACTTAATGAATTTTAGTACACCATACATCTCATTGATCTAAACCATTCAATGTATATAATATGAAAATTCATGAAAAATATATGGTTAAAAATAGTATAGAGTATCAATGCACCCACTTAGTATAGTATACTCTAAATGCACCATCACTTCCTCCTCAATCCCTTTACATCACCGTCACCATCCCCTCACTATTCCTCCTCCTTCTTAGCCCCTCCTCCTCCTCAACCCCTAAAAATCTCCACCAAGTTCTTCCTTTCAATATACCCACAAATCCAAACAATATACAAAACAATATTCAAACCATGCAATGTCATTCTTAGAGGAGAGGTGGGAGGCATGGTGGTTACAGCTTCACGGCATGGTGGTGGTGTGATCTGATGGTGATGGTTTTGTAGGTCTGGTGCAATGGCGAAGATCCAAGGCAAACAAGAGGCCATGGCATCGCAGATGATGGTCTTAGGGCACGCTAACTAAGAGTGGCTACAAGACTGGACCCCTAAAGCGCAGAAGGTAGTATACAATATTCATTATAGCTGTTTTTGATGTTAGATACTTGTAATAATTTTGTTTACGGAGGATAAGTCTACTTCTAGTCATGGAATTGCTTAGCTTCAGCCAATTTGTGGATTATATGGGTTGCAAGTTTTATATTTGTGAAAGTAAAATGTTTTTGAAATGTTTTCATTTTTCTGTAGCAACCTGCACCTGCATTCATCTTATCATTATTCACAAGATAAAGTTTGCAATACTGTCTATTACGCTTTTGTGAATTAGTTTGAGATTAATTTTGTTAGCTTGCCTAAATGAGAGAGAAATGGAGATGTGTGAGAGATGAGTAGGGAGGAAAGGGGAAGATGGAGATGGAGAATAAGAAGGAATATTTTTAAAATATTTTGTTTAATTTCAAATTTTTGTAACGGTTATTAATGTTAGGGACTTGATCACAAAACTTTATTTGATGTAGGAATCTAATTATAAATTTTTAAATTATAAGAACCTATTTAAAAATTGAATAAAATCATAAGACTTACGAAATAATTAAACCTTCCTATTATTCTATTCCCTCTTTCTCTCTTACACACTCTCTCTGTGTGCCTTTTACAAAAGAAAAAGGAAAGACCGTTAGCATTGGGAGGTGCGATGCAATTCATTTCCCATTTGTGGAAAAAGTCGTTGAGTTGATCGAAAGAGAACACAGATTCATTGATTCTTAATGAATGAATGAATGAATTAATTAATTAATTATTCAATTCAGTTCAATTAAATTGCATCACTCCCATTGCCATTGGTATTCCCTCACCTCACGTGCTGTGCCTTTGTCTGGCGTCTGCTTATGATCCTTCTGCTAAGCAAAGGCATCTCCCGTATCCTCGTGTTTTCATTTCTATTTATGATTTTCCAAACCTAACCTACCACTCTGTATATCGCTCTCATTTTTCTTCCTTCCTTCTTAGCTGCCAACGCCAACGCCCATTTCACCTCTCCTCTTCTTCCCAATCATTATTATGTGATTTCTGCATTTTTTTTTTCCCCATGCTCTATCTATATCTACGTCACAAATATCTACTTTCCATGTATAATTTGTTTACAGTTTACTACACTTTACTTGCAAAATTAATTAATAACACCTGCTACCGATCAGTGACAGTGACAGCTGACAAGTTTACAGCTGTTCGGATGTGATGGTGACAATTACAATGCGCTCGTTCACCCCAAATTGAGCTAGGGAACCCTTCAACAACTACACGACGAAAATGAATGGTTGCACCAGGTTGTTTGGCAAGGAGGGGTGTACCTGCAAGGACTCCGATGCTCAAGTCATTCAAAGTAAGAGGGAAGAGAATCCAAAAAAATACGCGTACCTGTTTCATGGATGAGACCCTTATAGCTGCATAATTTATAACAATTTTTTAGATTCCTGCATAACGGTCTCAGATCGCTTATGTTATGCAATCCGGTTTCACGATGTTACGGAATCTGAAGTAAATATGTAATGAATGTAACGGTCTCAATTGATGTCTTTCAATCGGGTCGTTATTGAGAGACTTTATTCGTCCTTTATGGGCCCTTTGGGCTTAGTCTGTAACAACAACCTCTACATTTGGCTAAGGCTTAGTTTACTAATATTTTTGAAGGGGTGCTTTTTTCATAAACTATTATTTTTGTTTTATAAACCAAAATATCGAAATGTTTTGAGTTGCTTTCGGAGCCCTTATGTAGTGTTTTTTAGAACTGGTTTGTGTTTCCAAAATTTAAAAAATAAATATGATTTTATTTTTTTAATAATATTAAAAATAAAAATCATTCTCTTTAATATTTATATCTATTATAATCATTTTAGATTTTAAGAATAATTTTACTAAATACTATTTTTATGACTTCTACTTATTTAGAATAATTTTTATATTATTATATCAAATAATACTATTATAATATTTTGAAAGCAGCTTTTAGAAAGTCCAAAGAGCTCAATAACTCTTAAAAAGTCACAGTAATATCAAACAAACCTAAAATTATGCAATCTTACATGAACAGCACGCAAACAAAATGTGCACGAACATGGTATTACATTCTAATATGCGCCGCACAAATGTACAAATAAACATACAGTGCCTACACATATTTGAGCCTGAAATTAATATTACGGTTTTGAAATCCAACTCCTTAACTAGTTCCATTAAATCTTAAGCTATATAATGGGTGTTGTTCGATCAAGTTGGGTAACATTTTTGAGATTTTAAAAACCAATATATATATTCATCGTGGTCAATATGAACACAATCGACTTGGAAGCAACAAATTTTCAATTCGGCTGATACTTGTGAAGTTAGCTTCAGTTCAAAGTCAATCGGTTAGGATCAGTCCCTATTGAGTTGGAGTTGAAATCAATATTCTGATGGTGATTAAATCCCAAATTAATGTCGTTTAACATTAAAAGCTCAAAGAAAAATTGGTTTTTGTTTTTGGTCAACACTCATTACTGAAAACTAGAAAGCCTGTGTTATATTATTAGACCCAACCCAACATACATTTCATTTGAAAAGTTAGGAAACCTGAAAAAAGGCTGACCAAAAGAAACCTACAGATTGGAAAGCAACCCGCGCAATAAAAGACAATTTTGGGCCTATACCCAATCAAAGCTTTAAATATCATACACCGTAAAAACGCTATAAATCATGACCAAATAAAGTTTAAAAAGAACACAAATATGAAGCATAGTACCATCAGTGACGTGAATAATTAATTATTCAGCATTTTGAGGGAAACTTGGTCAAACCAAAAATTAAAAGGTGCATGATGCACCTGTTAGTGCAAGGTGCACCTACTTTTAGCTGTATTTGAAAAATGTGGTTAAATGTTCCTCTAAATGTGGGTAAATAAATCCGACAATGTGCTTTTCAACACCCACTTTACCATTGTCTCTCTCTCCATGAACTCACTGATCTCACCTCAACTCCTCGTCCACCATGAACCGTAAAACCACAACTACAATCCAACCAATCCTAAAACCCTCACACACTCCTACTTCTTTCCTCCTTTCCCCCTTCAAATCATGCTCAATTTATTAATTCTATTTTGCTTTTCACATAACACAACATAGGCAGAGAACATTCAAGTTGTTCGAAGATGCAATAACTCCATAGCTTGGAAAGCTTGTGCTAATACAAAGAGAATTAGTTAGTCATATACCGGAAGAGCTCCACTCTCCGTCATGTGCACTCCCTTGATGCAACCTGCGGAGCTCACTATCGTACCTTGCGACCCACTCCTCTACGCCACTTTGAGCCCCTATGTGCATCTCCACTAGCAGTCTCACACTGGCACTACCCCACTTGTCAAAGATGAAGTCGACGGTGCCATAGATGTAGCATTCCTTGCAGAACCGCTGTTAGGAGTGATTGTAGAGTGTGTCCTGGTAGCCTAGAAGCCGTAGTGGTAGAAGATGGGAGGCATAGTCATCGTCGATGACCAGAAGCCGGGTTAGAAATCAACGCTGGAGACGAAGGCATAGTTGCCAGTGCTGAGCTCACATCATAGTCGCCATTGAAGCGAACATAGGCATGTAAAGCCAGCAACAATTCCCACCGTCCAATATTTACTTAACTTCAACAGATAGCTGAGATCAAATCAACAGGTGGACACAAGGTGCATCACGCATCGTACTTTATGCGATGCATTTAAGACACCGCCAAATTAAAAACCTATCTTATGCAATAACTAATCATCGCTGCAGAACATCTTTAAAGTTAATAATTCTTGCTACTGTAGTTACGAGTACACATGGTCCTTCAAAAGAACTTTCCACCGCATTGCGTTTCCCTTCTGGTGTAGGATAATTGGGAAAAGAAAAAATTTCTGAATATGAAAGAATGCAGAATACAATCCTTTTTAAGAACGGGTGAAAAGTGAATAATCTAAATATACCAGACAAATTCAGCCTCAAAATAATTAAAAGAGTAAATTATTAATTTACCGTCTCATCGACTCACACCGTACTCCACCATTACATCACATAATCCGTGGCCATATCTTTAACGTTTCTATACCAACTCTAAAACTTCATGTAACGTGTAGCATCTCTTTTCTTTTCTTTTTTTTAATTTCTTTTTATTTCCCTACCCCCGTCTGTCCATGAAAGAGTTAATAAAACACATCAATATTACCAGTTCTATGGAACAAAAGAACCAATAACAGAACTAAAATGAACTAATTCAACTGCTCAGCAAACCATATTCTTCCCTGTTCAAGCAGTAATCTGTTTTAAACATTTATAAGAAAGTAAACAATGATATGTAATTGAATAAACAAAAATAGCGGCCAAATTGTAGCCGAAAAGCAAGAGAAGACCAAGGCACAATAGAATTTCTAAGTTGTAACGGTATAGAAGCAAGATTCCATACTAGTGCAAAAGCTGTCACAGGACGAGAAGACAATCGTTATCCAAATAGATACCTTCATCTGCAATCAATGAAAATATGCAAGCATCAAACAGTAGCTGAGTAGGAAAATCGAGAAGTTGATTATACTTCAACATGCAACAGTTGAATTTGTACGTAAGATCATTAAAATGAATGAAAAATAGGAAATGCATTGGAATACTAAACTGACAATACCATCCCCTTCAGCTGCATCATTATAATCATCTTCATCATCATCAAAATATTCATTCTGCAAGATTTTAACTGAGTTAGACACTTATGGCTTGTACTTTCTCATTTTAACATGAAAACCAAAACAGGGAAACACAATGCTTTGCAACTATATGCTTCGTAAGAAAAAATCATACCACACCCTCAACCTAAAAAAAAATAAAAAAAGAAGTGAAAGTAGTGAAATAACTCTTCAAACTACTACTGTGGGAGAGCTTAATGTGTTTAGCATTTGAACGGATGCCAATTTTCACATAGAATTCACCTCTAAATTCTAAAATTTCAAACAAAAATATTTCAAAGAAACCTCACAAAGCCTGGAGCAAGAAAAACATTAGGCCAAACCCTTAATATTTTCGTTTGCTAATTTTCTTTTCCTTCTCTAGTCTTTTCACTTTATTGTTCTTTTGGGGGTCAATGGGGGCAGAGCAGAGAGCTAATGAATCATCAGCTGGACTTGCAACACCTTGCATCATCGCAAAGCCCAACTGGGCAAGGTTATTTATATTAATGGGACAATTAATTACTCCAAAAATTAAAAAAAAAAACAAAAAACAAAAAAAAAGAGGGAAAGATTTACTTATGCTATGTTGTGGCAATATTTACTTATGCTATATATGTGTATTCATTTACTCTACTTTTATTCATAAAATTTGAAAATTAAATAAAATATTGATTCAGATATTAAACTTTACAATAACAATCATATATTCTATGCTATAATTTAAAATTCTTTGTAAATGAGCTTTTGCTTAAAATATTAAAAAACTAAATCAAATATCCAAATGAATTATTCCAGTCAATAAAATGATAATAATAAAATGGAAGCCTACAATTTATAATAATAATAATAATAATAAATATAAACAAAAATAATGATAGCATAATTAATTAATAAGGCTTATAATTAGAAATATTAAGTATAATTATAATTATAATTTCTTCTAGTACCACAATAGCCTCGTATAACTACCAATTTTTAGCTCAATTGGCAAAGCATTTTAAATTAGCCAAAAATAAATATAAATATAAATATAAACAATAGAATTTTCTACACATTTTTTCTTTTATTATGTCTATTTTTCTTCAATATTCCAAAAACAATATTTTGAAGAATTTAAAGTAAGGATTGACAAATTATAGGCCCAACCCAGCATCAATTACCATCATAGAACTGAAAACTTAATATGGCTGAAACCACACATCAACATTAATATTGGCCCAACCCAGCATCAGTTATCATCACAGAACTTAATCCTTACAACTCCAAAATTTTAGGAATAGTTTCGTGGGGTGCGCCAAGCCCTTGCAGTAGTGCAATTCGCGGGTGACACTCGATAGGCCTAGTAGTAAGTAGGGATGTCAACGGGATAGGGTGGGGATAGGGGATAGGCCCCCATCCCTTGCACCGCGAATAAATATCCGCCCCTGTCCCCCACCCTATATCCGTATAGGTACCTATTTTTTACTTCCTCGCAGGTTTACGAGTATTCGTGGATACCTATTAGAATATTAAAAATTTAAATTAAATATAAATATTCTAATATCATAAAATACTTAAAATAAATATAAATAATAATCTAATTCTACAATTCAAATTCTAACAACTTAAAATACTTGAAATAAAAATAAACACATAAAAGAAACACAAAATAAGTACAATAATCCAATTCTACAATCTAAATTCTAACAACTTAAAATACTTGAAATAAAAATAAACACATAATAGTAATCCAACTATTAGTCTAACACATAATAAATACAAATAAATCTAACTTTTAAATTTAAATTTTAGTCCAATCAATTTAAATAACAACAATATTAGCCTAATTAAGTTAATAACTTAAGGGTAAAATAGTAATTTCATATCGAGTACCTGCAGGTATGGGGATAGTGATCCCCGCCCCCCATTTAACATGCGGGTATTTAAAATTCCCGTCCCTATTACCCGTGAGAGGCAAAATCTTCCCTTTATACCCGTCCCATTACGGGTATTACCCACATGTATCCATTGGGGTGGATTTTTTTTGACATTTTTAGTAGCAAGTTATTGTAGTGACTCTTCCCCATCAAAAAATTAATTTAATATTGTGTGGGCGAGGGATGGGGCCTATCACATGTATCATATATTAAACTAATAAGAACAAATACTACATTTCATCTTAGCCAAAAGGCCGAGAAAGGTATGCTTCATCAGGTGTAAAAATGTTCCTTTTACATTTAAAACTTGGGGTGTTTGTTCTTTGTGTTCAACAATGTGGGACTTCATCATGAGCTATTTAACATCATGCCCCAACTAACCTTTCTAAAGGTTCAACTAGTTTCTTGCAACCATCAAAGTCTAACGAACCTTGTTCAAACCTTGGATCATGGACACATCTCCTAGTCCAAACAAAATTAATAAAGCTAGGATAACTACTCTTGTGAAACTCGGTGTTACATAAGACTAATAATTTTGATAGATGAGCGAATGAAAAGGACAACATACATATTGAGTACTTGAGATTGGGATGTTTTTGCTCTGCATGGAGGAGAGAAACAACAATCCTACTTCTCCAAATCTTCTAGAGGAAAATTCCATGGACCCTCCTGAATTGAAATTTTTTTTCACCATTTCTAGTCCCCTTCTCAAATTTCTATCAAGAGTTCCTTTCCTCATATAATGCAGTTGTCATTTGAAATTTATGTACCAAATAACTTAGTGACAACTAACAAAGAAGCAGTGGAGGTAAGGTTTGATAAAGTAAGAATGACATCTTATCTTAATTAAGATAAACAAAATCAATATTCTAACAAACTAAGTATTAAAATTCTTACTAAGATAAGGTGTCAACCTTGCTTTATCACCCCCTTCAAACTGGACATGGCCATGCAAAGGCCATGTTTGGATCATGACGGCAGTGGAAATGAGTGATAAGCCCATATCACAGTAAAGGTGAATAAATTAATCTTGATTAGAAGGCATCTCACCAATAACCTCAAGATCATCACATTTGGTCTTGAAATACCAGATGTAGACATGAAAAATATATTGGAGTATCAACCAAACCTTTTGAAAAAATCTGACATCCATAGCCAGATAGTGAGGGTCTTTAATAAGATGACCTATGGGTCATGCTCTAATAAGATGAAAAGAGATGTGCCAGTTATAAAAGTCAAAAATAAGATGATCAAACCTCTTGCCTTGCTAGATGCATGTCTGAAGGAAGGGATCATTAGGAAGGGCATTAGAGTTTCTTTGATGAAGCCACCAAAGCTGAGGGACATTAGAGTTTCTCCGTTGAAAAATATACCAAGTTTTCTGGTGTTTGGTTTGATGTTAGCCATAAAAGGCTTATACCATGAAGATGTTTTGAATGAAAAGCTGGTTGAACTCAAGTATGAGTCATATCAAGAAGTTTATTATATAGAAGTGGTTATAATAATAAAAATAAAATAGAAAAGAGTAAAATACATTTACCCCCCTCAAGCTTTTAAAAAAAAACACTTTACCCCATTTTTTCATAAAATATACACTCCACCCCATACATTAACATCCACTTAACACCGTTAGCCTCCCCTCATAACAAAAAAAAAAAAAAACACAATTTCACCTACTTTGGCATTATACGCGGGAATTAGACAGTCTCAAGCTCCTCACCATCACTTCCATGAGAAGCCCGCCATCGAGTCCTCCACTTTGCTTCTCGTGTTCAGGTTCTGCTTCTTTCTTTCTTTCTTTCTTATTTTATTGTCCAGCTTTTACGTTAGTCCTCTTCTCTATTTTTTATTTTTTTAGGTTTCTTAAATTGGGCTTTTAGTTTCTGTTGTGATTTTTGGTTTCTTGAATTTGGTTCTTAGTTTCTATTCTCTTTGTATCAGTTTGCTTATATCAGTATGCTTAATATACTATGGTAGTGAGTTTTATTAGAGTTAGGACAATGTGAAATTTATTTGTGATTGATGTACAGAATTATCTATGATTGATGCTGGTTTCATGACAAATGTGTCCATTAATGGAGTCTCTAGTTAAACAACAAGGAAATATATAATCGCTTTGCACCGAGACAAATCAGTAAATTGTGTAACCAATTATCCATTCCAAGAATAAAACAAACCATTTAATTCCATGGAAGACATAGACATGTACTTACGCAATCATTTGAAGATAATTAAATCAATTTGTATTTGAAGATAATTAAATGAAAAATGTCTACACGTATCCATGTGAAATCACTTTGTATTGATTTTGTTGGTCTTTAATTCTTTTTCCAGCATATAAATTGGATTTTTCTTGTTAATTCTTATTGTAACATGTGTGTTTTAGTTTCAGGAAAAATGGATGTGCCCATCATGGTCCACATGGAGGATGATAAGGGGGGTAATGGGTCTAGTGATGATGAAACTTATAATTTATCTGATTCTGATAACAGGTAGATTAGATACAATGATATTGGAAAGACTGATTAAAAGATCGGGATGAATGTGATTTAGCTTTGATTATGACCCTGACATTTATAATAGTGATTTAGATGGGTCTGATGGTGATGTGAATAGGCCATATTTGGATAGGGCATATAGTGGAAAAATATTTGCTGAAAAACAGGGTGATAGTATAAGGCTACAAAAAGGTATGTTGTTTGCTAGTGTAGATTCTTTCAGGGAGGTATTGAAAGACTATATGATACAGGAGGGCTTTGATATAGTAAGGACTAGAAATGAGAGGGATAGATTTACAGCCGTGTGTGCTGGCAGAGGCTGCAACTGGTACATCCATGCTAGTACCAATGCTGATGAGGTGACCTTTGAGATAAAGGTGTATGAGGGTGAACACACTTGTATGAAAAATAGCACCAACAAAGCTGCTACCTCAACATGGATAGCTAAGAAAATGGCTAGCCAATTTAAGGCTGACCCAAACATAAGTTATGAGACTATTCATGAACATATACTCTCCAATTATGGGGTTGAGGTGACAAAAAGTCAGATATATCGGGCAAAGAGGAAGGCTAGAGAGGAAGTGGAAGGAAGTCATGGCAAGTCATATAGCAAATTGAGGCCTCATGCGGAGTTGATAAGGCAATCAAACCCTGCATTTACCGCATGCTATGCAGGATATGATTTGAATAAACCCTGTTTTTAAAAGGTTCTTTCTTCAGATTTACGAACGCAATGCTTCCTAAAAGCACAGAGGGCTTCATAAGGCTAGATGGTTACACCTAAAAGCGACCATAAGGCCCTTTTAGCTGCTGTTGCTTTGGATGGAAACATGGACTGTTTCCAATTGCTTTTGCTATTGTTGAAATTGAGAACAAGGATAGTTGGACATTCTTCTTACAGCTCCTCGATGAAGTGATTGGCCAAGAAGTTAATAGGAAGCCCTTTGTGATAATGACTGATAGGCAGAAGGTAATGTTTTACTAATGCACTTGTGTATTTGTCTTTATTTTATCATTTTTTTCATTGACCATAATTAGTGCATAACTGTCATTTTCCACTATTGCTTAATAGGGGCTGGACCAAGCAATTAGTGAGATATTTCCTGGGGCCCAACATAGGTGGTGTTGTAGACATCTATACAATAATTTTAAGGGCCAATTCCCAGGAGTGATGCTTCGGACACTTTTTTGGAAGGCTGCTAAGACTTATTCTGAGTGGGAATTCAAGGAGAGTGTGGCAGCCATCAAGGAAAAAGATCCAGAAGCTTTCAAATGGTTAGACAAAATCCTAGGAGCCATGTGGTCTAGGCATGCTTTTGATCCAAGAGTGAGGAGTGATCACATCACAAACAACATGTCAGAAAGTTTTAACCAATGGATTGGGCAGTTGCGAGAGAAGCCTGTGTTGAGTTTGGTGGAAAGTTTGGTGACAAAGATTATGGGTAGGATTCATAAAAGGTACAGTGAAGGTTGTACATGGGAGGATAATATTACTCCAAAAGTAATGAAAAGAGTTGAAATCATGAGCAGAAGGACCACCCTATGTTCTCTAGTACCAGCTGGACAAATGGAATTCATGGTTAATGACAATGGAAAAAGATTCCCAGTTGACCTGAAAACTTCTAAATGTCAATGTAATCAGTGGGAGATATCGGGTAATATAGTTCTCTTTATATATTGTTATTTATTTTAGCGTACTTATTTATTATGAGGCTTTCTAACACATGCTTCCTTAATGTCTTTGATGTAGGACTCCCGTGCAACCATGCCTTGGCATGCATAATGTATATGAGGCTTGATGTGCGTGACTATTGTGATGTAGCTTATAGCAGGGACAGTTTCCTAAAGGCATATGAAGAAATTATCCATCCTGTTCCAGATCTAAGCATGGTGGAAATACATGAAGATCCAAAAGATATTGTCATGCCTCCTGTGTTGAAGAGATTGCCAGGAAGACCCAAGAAAAATAGGAGAAGGGAACAAGGTGAGGTGATTGGTGGAAAAAGATCTTCAACAGTTAAATGTTGTAATTGCAAAGCATTTTGGCACAACAAGAGGACATATCAGAGGGCCCCTGTTGCTACAAGGAAAAAAATTTCTACGCAAAAGGTAAATGTTTTGTTAACCTGACTTATGTGCTTTTATTGGTGTTAATTATGGTCAATCTAATTTCTTTCTCTGATGTATATGATTATTTTATAGTTCTATTTAGAAATTGAGGCCTTTTATTCTGATTTAGCATGGTGGGGATAAGCCTTTATAATTCTTTTCTTAATGCATTTATGTTAACCATAAACACAGGCAGTTAAACAATTTGCTTATGGAAAATTTGTTAATACTAAATCTGCATTTTAAAATATATATTGGTTAGATTATTTAATGTGATATATGAACTACAGTCCAAAAGGGGTAGGCCAACTGGTGGAAAAACAATTCAAGATCCAACTGAGATCAACTTAAGTGGTCCCTCCAAGCAGACTCAGTCGTCAATTGGTGGGGCTAGAATTGCCACAAAACAGAAAGAGGGGAAAAGAAAGGCCATGGAGAGTTCTAGTTCCAAGCCCAAAACTAGAAGACCAAGGACCCAAAGTCACACTGCTGCAACTGATGGAGCGTATAGTTCATCTAGAGTTATTGCACATGAAGAAGCTTCTACTGTTGCATCTGGTGGACCCTCAACCATTGAACTAATTGATCTTAATCCCCATATCCACCTCATCTAGAGTGAAAGGGCAACCAAATGACTTTAATTATGTTGATTTGTTAGTTTTTTACTCTTTTGAGATGGGTTTATAATAGTATTAATTTTAATCTAATTGCTCATAGGTTTTTTTTGATATGGGGGTTTCATGGTTTTGCTTTTTGATGTAAATGCTCGAAGGATTTTTTTTTGACATGGGTTTATTATGGTTCAGAATCTGATGTAAATGCCCATAGGTTTCTTTTTTGAGCATTTGGACTCATGATACACTTGACATAAATAGCGACAATATTTTGTCGACTTTTAGGAAATAGGCCTTGTGTTCCATTGAACTGTATTGATAGAGTTTCTCAATTTTGTTACCTCAAGTTTTCCCCTCGAAAAAAAAAAAATGGTTACATATAGAAAAAGAGACATTCCAATTTCCTTGCTCATGATTACGTAACTACAAGTATCTTTTATTAATTTAACAGTGTTAGAATATTGGTTTATTAAGGAATATTCTGTTAGAATATTGCAATACTATTAAGTAAATGTCAATGTATGGGGTGGAGTGTATATTTCATGAAGAAATGGGGTAAAGTGTTTTTTTCTAAAAGCTCAAGGGGGATGAGTGCATTTTACTCAATAGAAAATAAATCAATAGATAACAAAAAGATAAAGATAAACCTACAACTAAGGATAAGTGGAATAAACAAAATCAAAATCCTAACAAATTTAGTATCTAAATTCTAACTAAGATAGGGTGTCATCCTTGTTTTATCAAGGTTCTACCTCTAATACGAACATTGATTGAGAAACACAGCTAATTCTTTCATCAAGGTTATCTCATAATTGGAAGAACACAGCTAACCAACCATGCAAATGAAAACCCAAATATACTAGATTCATTTTAGATCTCAACCTTTTGAGAACAGAACAGCAGAGGAAGCTGGGGCAAATGTTCCTCTCATTGTTTTATAGATAGCTATAATGAAAACATATGCTTGCTATTTGTAATTACTTTCATGTGTAGAATTATGGTTAAATACCAGAGCGGGGCACAAGGCACAAAATCCTCCTAATTTTTGTTAAATTTGTTGCCAGCGGTTGGAGAAAAACTGCCCTCTTTGGTTATTGAATTCACCTATTTGAGCTTCTGACTCTTCAAATTCACCTTCTAATTCCGAATACTCGTAAGCTACATTGCAAAATATTTTAAACTTTCACATAAGGGTTAAAATAGTACGATACTAGTCTCATGTTTATATTATAGTGCTAGATGTTATTGTTATTGTGAAAATAGAAAAGGATCGTTATATAATGCCAATACATATATTCAAAATAGTTATCTCAAATTAAATTAAGCAAACTACAATTTCCACATCTGTAACGGAGTTTTTGCTTTAGGCGATAAATCTAATTCAGTTCCACATGGATATTGTCAGAGCTTTTTTTTTTTCGGTTGTGATATTGTTAGAGTTTGATCGTGCAATTTTTGGCGTTTGTCATTGGAGGTGCATATATTGTTCAGGTAGGATCCTATATTAATCAGATAATCCTTTGGATTGGGGCTTTTAAGGTGTTAGCTTAGCCGAATAGTCTGTTATAGCAGTTCTCACTCATCAACGTTTATCATTAAGATTAACCATATTCGAGTAATCCCTCCAAATTAGTCTCCAACAATATCCTCAGTTGCCAGATTGATCCTTGATAAAAATTAATTGATCCCTAAATTCCTAACAATTATAAAGAACAAATATTTTAGCCCTTAACTTACTTGCAATTTAAAATGAATGTGATGATGTATAAATTAAAAGATTTCTTTATTTATCCAACTTGACACCCCTAAATCCAAAGCACTCTCAATCAAATAAAAAATCTACTACGCCAAACTCACTATTTTACTCTACCGACCCTAGGTTATATAGCGAGAGCTAGATCTATCACATTCTTATTTTCAGTTTTTCACTAATAATACCTCCTTTGAAAAACAAAATGGTATTCATAATTACATTAGAGAGGAGATAAAGGTTAGAAAATTTTTAAATCTTAGGTTTAGGGTGGATAGAGTAAAACGGTGAGTTTGGGGTTGTGGTTTTTTCTTTTCTTTTTTCTTTTTTTGGTTTGATTGGGGGTGTTTTGGATTTAGTGATGTCACATTGGATGGTTAAAGAAATTCTAGTCATCTTTTAACCTGCACATCACACTCATTCTAAACTGCAAATAAGCCAAGGACTAAAATATCTATTTTTTGCAATTGTTAGGGACTTGGGGACTAATTAATTATTATCAGGGATCAATCTGTCCATTAAGGATATTTTCAGGGGCTATTTGGAGGTTTACTCACCATATCGCATTAATTTTCTACATGCAGGGTTCGGTGTCATTATCATTGTCATCTTACATATACCTATTGAAGCGTAATGGCTGTGGTGATAAAGAATTTCCTTGTGAAACATATTTATCATATTGTATTGCCTCTGAAGCATGGGCACTCCTAAATAATTGTTGTACTCATTTTGGATACGTACTTGGTATCGATATTTGTTAGGTACTTGTTAGTCAAGCATTAAACAAAGTAAATATTACCTAAATGCAAATTAGTACCTATAAAATATCAAATTTTACAATTAATTAAGTTATTTGATTTGCTTTTAAATGTTGCAAATTACTACCCTTCAAATCTTGTATTTATGATGTAATTACTTTTTTGTTTATGATTTTATTGTTTTATGATATAACCTTTAAATGTTGCTTTTAAATGTGCATTTCTTTCTCTTCTTCTTCTTCTTTTTAACAAAGACAGGGAGAAGGGAGAATGGAAATCAAACATGAGATATCCAAATTTAATAAAATATGCAAAAAATAATTATTAGATTGTGGGTTCAACTACAAATTATTATATATTAAATTGTGTGCATTTCTTGTCTTATTATATAAAGAAATTAACATAAAAATGATGTAAATAATATTTCTCTGATGCTCTATCTAATTTTTCCTTCCCTTTTTTTTTTACCTACTTTTTGTACTGGCCAAATCTATGCATTTAAAATTTTGTTAAACGAGTATAGTCATTATTTTACCTTCGCATTTCTACATAAGATTGGTAAATGTGTTATTGAAAGAGATAGCAATATGGTTAGATAGAATATTTGGCAGATACGGTGGCATATTTGCTCTATTATTATTGTTGATCAATTGGCTATCTCTTTTCCTCTTTTAGGTTATGTTTAGATTGATGAAAAGTGATAAATTAAGTAAAATAGAATGAAATAACTAGACATAATAGTAAATATCTATAAAGAGAAAGATACAAAATATCTTATACTAATATTTTTCTATAACTTAACTTTACTATTTTATTTTTTCTATTTTATTTTTGAATGGAGAAAGAGTTGTTTCCTCCTCCACATTTATTTCGACCACAAAATAAGTGAAAATATGAAAGCGAAACAACAATAAAAATTAAATTAGTGGTTAAAAAATAATGTGGAGAAATTCCTCCATACAATATAAAAGAATAAATCTAAGATAGAAACTTCCCTCCTTTCCTTTCTTTAATATTCAAGGAATAGAATATAATATTTATTTCTTTGTATTCCATGTTTCACTCCATACTATTCTACCATATTCTATCTATTCCATTCACCATAAAATATCCTTGGAAATAAATTGGGGTTTAGTTTACATTTCACCTATAAAACTTTACAGAGTGTTTGGTTTGGATATTTTCTGTTTTGGTTCCATTGAAAACAAGAAATAAAGGTGAAAATGTGTGGTTTGATTTTATTGAACATATATTTTGAAAACATTTTCTAAAATGATAGAAAATATGAAAACAACAAATCTATCATTTTCTACATTTTCTGTTAAAATTGAAAACAAAATTTGGAAATAAGAAAATATTGTGGCTTTTTTTTAATAATGTGAAACATTAGATCAGGATCTTTCTTTCTTCCAAGAAAAGTGTTATTTATACCACTCTTTATTGTGGACACCCAGACATCCACAGACAAGATTAGAAAAAAAAATTATAAAAGAAAAAGAAAAAATGAAAAAGCAAAAGGAGAAAGGAGAGAGATAGATGGTGTCAAAGTATGTCAATTAGTATGATATATAAAAAACATTTCTGATCTTCCAAAGCCCTCTAACACCATGCTCTTGAACCCCTCTCACGCCATTCCAACACTTCTTCTCTCTTCTTCTCCTTACTCTTGTTTTCTCTTGTTGGCTTCTTGCTTCATCAGATAAGGTATGCTCTTTCTCTATTACTTCTTGTATTTCGTTGTTTTTTTCCCTTTTTCCTTCTCCTATTTATTCTCTCTATTGTTGAGGTTAACAATGGTGTTGGTGGGTGGGTTTGGGTTTGGGTTTGGGTGTAGGGGGAAGGAACAAGCTTTGAGGAGAAGGTTTAGTGATTGGGTTGCATGTGAGATGAGTTTGAAGTTATCTAATTGTGGGATAAAAGAATTTGTGGGAGGAGAATATGCTGATTTCTCCTCTTTTTTTATTCTTGCATGTCAACTGTTTGTCTAAATTCGTAAATAAGTAAGAAGAAAAGAAAGTGTTGACGGACTTGAGAATGCAACACATTTTCAATCAAGGGGCTATTACTATGCATGAACAAATGGTGCCTCTTCTGTTACTGGAGTAGTTTTAATGTGCAAGTAATAGACCAATAGTTGGTTGATCAATGGAAATGTGGGCTGTCTGAAGACTACTGTGGCTAAATGACATGGATTTTGTGCAGAGGAATATGCTAGGAATTCTTTATGCGAGATGCCGTATGATCTTTGATCTACAATAAAAAGAAGCTGAGATTGTGTCTTGAGTTTTTGGATGCGATTTTATCAAATCATTTCGTTGGAATAGTTGGATGTGATGTGAACTCTCTTCATGAGATAAGAGGTGGATTAATACTAGCAAATTTTTAATTCAATTTGTGTATAGGATGTGCAAATGGCAGTATCATTTTTTTTATGACCCTGAAGTTGTAAGTTGGTATGGGGATGTAATAGTGTGAATCTGTTTTTTGGTGTCGGCTGGCTGCTTTTTAGAATCCAGAGTCTCCATGTATCCATATGCATTATGGTTGTTAATGTTTTCTGGTGGTTCTTGTCGCTGCAGTTTTAAAAGCTCAGCTTAAGGTATGTTTCAAGGTGTGTTTCCTCCCCTCCAAAATCAGTGGCCATTAGGTGCTAAACAGATGCTTCCAATACTAAGTTCAGGTGAAGACTTGTTGCAAGTTGAAAGAGCATGAGGATATCAGCTCGATTTCTGGTCATGATCAAAATGGTTTAGTATATCAGCTTTCTTCTTTTGTTTTTTAAGAAATTGTGTAAATTAACACTTGTTTTTTTTCTCTTGCACCGCCTCGAGTCTTTGTTCTTAGGCATTGTGAGGCATTATATAGTAATAGTTGTATTTTTTTTTTTAGTATAACAAATGAGTTGAGACACAATGACAGTCCTATTTAAAAATTTAACACATGTATTTGTATTTGTTTATTTTTAGTTCTATTTAATATATAACACTTGTATTTGGATTTGTTTATGTTATGAGGGTTATATTGATAAAATAGGGCTCGTTATTTTATTTTATTTTTTTTGATATCACATGCTTTAATAAAACAATTGATTTAAAATGATTAAGGAGCAATAATATATAATAAGGAAATTTTGCCTTATTTTTTATTTTTTCCTTAAAAAATAAAAAATAAAGATTAGTATAAATGTGGTAAATGTAAATATATGCAATATTCATATGAATTAATAAAATTATGTAAAATTTATTTTAATATTAAAATCTATTTTAAAGTTCATATAAAATTATTCTTAAAATTTTTTACTTTATTGAAAACAAACAAATCAAATATATTTTTAATATTTTCATTTTTTAGAAACAAAAAATATAGAATCAAAATAATCATATTTCCTAAACTTTGAAAATTTTAAAATAAAAACTATTTTCAAAAAATAAAAAATATTTTCTAAAATCAAACGGCCCTTAGAGTTCTGCTCCGCAAAGTCTCACAAGACAAATGCATTCATAATGTCGGTGAGTTGATTGGCAAGTAGTGTATATGGGGTCCATCATTTAAAAAAAAGAAGGATAAAAACAATCTTGATATGAAGACGTTTTTGCCATGTCCACTGAAGAATCCACCATAACTATTTATTAACTTCGTGTTGTTCTCGAAAGATACAATCATCAAGTGCAATTTTTATATAAAACATATCTATTTGATACAGAGCGCAGCCCTTGTATCCCAAAAAGGAGTTAAAAAGTATACATCAAGCCACTATTTGACTATTTGTGCGTATTTGGCCCATATGAATGGTCATGGCCATTTATTTTGAATGAATATCAGATAAGGATAAATACAAAATATTCAAAGTTTAGACAATTCAACGCTTAGACCCCATTATGCTATGGAGGTGAAGTTGAAGTTTGCACACGTGGTTTGCCTTCCAAAGAGCAAAGAGCTAAAACCCAATCTAGAAGCAGCCAAATCAAACTGCACAAGATTGTCCTCCAGCTGATACCCTCCGATCACTATCGAAGTCCTGGGGTTCTTCCCGCCATTCACAAATGCAAGACAGATCACACCATCTCTCACTTCCACAACCGAGTTAGCACCAAAGATGCTCCATGTCACGTTCTCATTCTGCAGAACAAGCTCAATAGTCGGCACCGCAAACCCCAACCGCGTGCTGAACACGTTCTTTTCACTAAAGCACGCTCCGAAGGGTGCCACCGAAGCCACCCTCGTCATGTTCCTGGCAGCGGAAGCATTCACAAAAGCCTCAGTCACGGCCTTGAAGATAGAATCCTCCAAAACGGTGTAAGGGTTCACGGTGCTAATCTTGGTTCCGCCGAAACCAGTTTCCTTATCAATGGATAACAGAGTGGAGTTGACTTTCACCACGTTTTGGTCAACCCTAATGGACTTCACGCCAATGAAATACTCAGCAGAGGGCTCTCCCTGGGAGAAAGCCGAAGCGGTGCTCACAGGGTTGATAAACAGCGGCGTGAAGGTTAGAGAATCTGAATCGTACACCACGTTGGGAAGGAACCCGTAAGGTCCATCGCCGAAGAAAACGACACCGTTCGCAGAGCTCGATGAGGTTAAGCAAATAGCGAACTTCCTGCGGAAGCTGAAAGCGGAAGCGAACTGCGAGGGAAGCGCGATTCTCGTCCTTCCCAACCCGGCCATGCCGAAGACACCTCTTGCGAGCCCCTGGAGCAAGAACGACGGGGCGCACGAGAAGAGGAAGCGCGAAACGGTGACGTTTTGTCCCGGGTTGAAGCCGTTGGTGGATTGTACGGACACGGCGTCCTCGGCGAGCTCGCCGCCGGTGGCGGTATGGGTGACGGTGTTGTCGGGGGTGAGGCCGCAGGTGTTGTTGTTGCAGCCGGGGCGAGGCGGGGAGAAGCAGTCGCCGCAGCCGGTGGCGCCGGCGAGGGAGCACTGGGAGGAGCGGCAGCGGGCGGGGCGGTAGGTGGAGGAGGTGTAGTTGCGGTCGCAGTCGACCCAGAGGAACTGGCCGCCGAGGTCGAGAACGAGGGAGAGGGGGACTAAGGGGGTGCGCTGGCGGATTGTGGTGAGGTATTGGAGGGTGGAGGGGTCCTTTGTGACAGGGATGAGGAGTGCTTTGGGCCTGAAAGATTGCTGAGCTAAGGAGGAGGAGGGAATGGTGGTGGAGAGCAGTAGGAGGAGGAGGAGGAGTGGAAGGAGGTGTTGAGCCATGGTTGTCATGGTCATGGTGATTTAGTTAGTTAAGTGGAGTTTTGGGGAACTTTGAGATGAACGAACGTGTGAACTGATGGTGAGAAGCCACCTCTATTTATAATATAAACGGAGAATAGATGAGAATGAGAGTTGCCAACATTGACATGGAATACGTAGGTTGTTTCTAGAGTAAGGAATGAGTTGTCTGTGATGGTGGAAAGTAACAATGATACCAGTACTTTCCTCCTTTATCGTGTAAGTTATTTGAACCATTTTTAGCTCATATTTAAAAGGATGTTTTAAGATGTTTTTTAAATATTAATTAAGAGATATGAAGAGTTGTTCTTAATTAATATTAAAAGAATATTTTAAAATAATATCTAAAAGAAGTTTTAAAAAATGGTATAAATAATATTTTTTCGTAGTTGTACTAAAAAGACGTGAGATGTGTATGTAAAGCGACGTCAAAGAAAGCAGACTTATTGAACCTAACTAGGAAACAATCATAAGTAAAAATTCAACATCCTATATTTAAGCATTCATAATAAAGTTTATGTAATTTAGAGATAAGTAGATGTATATTAAATGAAGTTGATGTAATAACTTAATTTTTTAAATGCTCCCAGTATTATTTTGAAGGAATGTTAATGAATATTCTAATATATAAATGTCAAATAAGATATTGTATAGAGTGGATGAGATATTAATTACATATATTGCAATAAAGTAAATGTATTATAGAGTTACATAAGAAATGTTATATTTGATGATTAATAATCAAATTTAGTATTTACTACAATTTTTAGGTCATTTCTATTCCAAATTAATGATTAAATAATAATTTTTTATTCTAAAATCACGTAATCTAATTTATAATTTCTGAGAGGGAGAGAATAGAATATGAGAATATGAGAGTTGCCTGCATGAATTGTTTTGCTTCTATATGGTAGAGAACGTGGAATGATGTACGTTTAGACAAAGACAGGTGTGAGATTTTAAGGTCGTCAAAGAAGGCAACCTTATTGTTTCTCATCCATACGTCTGACTAGAGAGATCCGGAAACTAGGTGCATCGTGCTTTCATCTTATTTATAATACAATAATAATGATATTTAAACACAAATAAACTTCATATATATTTAATTGTATAACATTTTATTTCTTCTTTTCTTTCTTTTATTTTTTCTATTAATTGCATATATTTATTTAGAGATGGCCAGACAGATAAAATGTTTATACAAGTAACAAAACTCTTTCTTTTTTGGCTTATCGAAAGTATCTCTATTCCTTATTACTAAGGAAGGAGATTAATCAATTTCAGGTGTAATCTAACTTGCCCTCCTACTTGACGTCCTCTCCAAGAATCAAATTGGGATTTTTCTGGGGTTATGGTGTATCACAACCACTACACCAACACCCTTATTAACCTTTAAAACATGCATTTGATCTCGTTTTTACAATAAGAATTTTGTAATTTTCACGTCAGAAAAACAAAGACAAAAAGGAGTTTGTTAAAATGTGGGTTTTCTTATTTTATTTTTAATTATGTAAAGACAGTACGTATAACAAATTAAGATGTATAATAGCAATATTGTTACAATAAAATGGAAAATTATATAAAGAACTGCCAGCAATAGGTATACTTTCTTTGAAGGTGAAAATCAGTATCATTCATTTGACAAAGGGAGAATAAATCTTCTTTGATTATGTCTTAATTAAGAAAAAGAAAACAAGTGTGAACTATAGTACTGCAGAATCTAATTAATGATCAAGACTCAATATATCGTAGAGAAACTTAATGATAGAACCACAGTTAGTTGATTAAAGTAATTTAACATAGTTTGTTCTCTTTACTTAAGGTCTTGCCGAATCGAGTCTCGTGAATAAACCAAAGTTGGAGTTAAATTAATTGGAATCTATTAAACTTTAGATAGTACTGATTTATACCAAAAAGGATTTAATGGTAGAAATATTAAATACAAATTACAATAAATTTAGTAAAAAATATTGGTTTTATTTCCTTATTTTGCGCAAAAAAGTCACTTAATGTATTCAGTAATAATGATTTCCTCGTAAAAAAAGAGTTCTTTTAATGGAACTCTTTTTAGTATTAATTAACAACATTAAATTTCTAATATAACTTTTACAATTGAAGAGTAATTTTACAGTAAAATAAATTGATTAATATTTTATTATTTTTATCAATCATGTTGGTCAGTGATATTTACTAACGGAGAATAATATATAACATAATCGATGGAACAAGGGTTCAATTGTAATTGACTGCATAAATCAATGGATTGTAGAATGTAAGACTGGCTGAATTGGCACACACACACACACACACACACACACATATATATATATATATATATATATATATATATATATATATATGTTATATTAACGTCATATGTGACGCATAAGTCTAAGAGTTTGCTTGAAAGGAGAGAAGAAAAACCTTCATCTATGATTAATTAGTTAGAGCCAAGATCACCGACTTTAAATGAAGATTTCAATATGTCTTATCCACTTCTTATTTATGTTGGAGTCAATTTCAATTTTCAAATCCTATAATAATATATATAGTATGAAAACCAATTTGAGTGTAAAGTCTATTGTGGCAAATTAAATGGATTGAACTATATATGATGAACATTTGGTGGGACCAGTGTCGTGGAATATAAATACGAAACGTTAGTGTTAATTAATTCGCAGATAATCTTACCGAAATTGTCAATATTTTCTTTTGTTCAATAAGGCACGTTACCATTTTATCCGGCAAATTAATATTTTTCTATTTATTGATAATGTTTAATGTATAACATCAGCACGTCAAAAAAAAGTATAACACCAGAAATTTTAGTGTCTATTCATGCATATACTTAGATACACGCGCAACCAGATCATGGTGAGTCATTGGTTTCGATTCCGTCAAAATGATCGAGCTCATGCTCAACTTTTTGAGTCTCAAAACGACAGTCAGATAAATCGCGTTGAATTGTAACAATATTGGTACGTGGAAATAAATTCTTTTATGTAAAAATTTTACATAACTTAATTATGTATTAGTGTAGATTATTAATTAAATTTTTCTGTGAGTCACGTTCTTGATCTTATATTTTTAATTAATAATAAAAAATTTCATTATATAAAATTTTCACATAAAAAAACTTATTCTTTTAATACGTAGAGCGTGTTTGATAAAAGACCATCTTTTTAAGAAAAAAAAGTAATGACTTTTCTTTGTTCTGATCTGAAATAATGATTTTTCTTTTAAAAGCTGTCTAAAAAATTTTGATTATAAACTATATTTTAAATTTAAAACAAGTTAATTTAGATACAGAAATTTCCTTGATTCCTTGCGGTTGACAAATCGCAATCACAGAAAGTGTAAAATCATGTCCCTTGTGCATGCTCTGGATTTTTTAAATTTAAAAATGCTATGATCAAAACTAACACTTTTAATTTAAAGACAGGTGCTACCAAGATGTTTAAAGATGATACGACACTTTTTTGGGGTGTTTAGCGAAGTATAGGCGAATATATAACATTTTTATCATAAAAAAATTTATTAAAAGAAAATTTTGCTTCAGTTTAAAGTTAAGGTATATTTCTATGTACCAAAAAAAGTTAAGGTATATTTCAAGACTCATGCTACGTTTATGAAGACATTTATAAATGATCTATTGATATAAAAAAACTTATGAATCAAACTTAAGCGATGATAAAATATAAATAAAAAATTTAACAAAATAGAGAAACTCTATTGACTGTGATTGTCTTTTTAAAAAAATGGTAAGGACTATAATCTTCTATTTTGTTCGTATTAATGTCCATGCTTATCCAAGACTACAAATGTAAATTAGATCCACAAAATGCAGTACCTAATGCAGGTCACATAGAGACCGGCGAGAAAGGCTCCACTACTACCATACATTAACGAAGGCCACGTGCTACAACACACACTGTCATTGCTCGAGCTTGAAAATGAAATACTCAACATAGGTGGGTCCACTCACAATAAAACTCAGCAACCTAGAGACTGTTATATGGTTAAAACTCTAATGCCTCACATTTACAGTACTAAGAGGTTCTATCAATTTTATTTAAATTATAGTTACTTATTTATGAGCCTCACAAACTTTATTATAAATATGTATAAATATAAATTCTTAAACTTATGCCTATATAAAAAATTTTCAACCTACAACAGAACAGCAAAAGAAGAGGGGGGAAAAAAGAAAACTCACAACCGACACTGTCGTAACACTACCTCACACCGTTGTCCATTTTAAACAATAGCAGAATATCCATAATGGACTTTAACTGGGTGTACCTATAAAGCCATCAAAATCTACGCAGCTTCAAGTGCGATGGCGGAGAAGCTTTTGACAAACATAAGGTACTTAATCCAAGTACACGAAATGGTTCACAACAAAATCACATACGTTATACACAGGGAACACATCTTATTAAATTAATTAGTTAATTCTATAGTTTATACGAAAAACTAATATTAAAGTGATTTCGTCTTTAAAATAATTAAACAATATTTACTCTCAGGCGACTAATCTCTTGCTGATCTTTTGCCTGTATATAACACAATATCTCCATGGTATCAGCTTATTATAGGCAAGAGATTAGCCGCCTAAGATTTACCCTTGCATAATTTAATTTAATAAAAATAAAGTAAATATACCTCATTTTATCACTCTACGGAGATAAAGGAAGCTTTTTTGTCCTAGTCTTATTTGGGTGGCGTACTTCATTTGGTCCATGAATGGGTTTGGGCGGGAGGGCTATCTTTTCCCTGCTTGTTCTCCGGGTGTGGGGCTGACCTCACCTTAACTCATGCATGAATTTATTACTTTATTACAAACACTACACCTTTTACGAAGAACAGCGTCCTCCATAATTGCCTCCTAATTATGCACTCAACGACCTAACACCAACTACTTCTTCTCTATCCTTCTTCTCCTCTTCTTCTTTGTCTTCTTCTCCCACATTCCACTTCCCAAAGACCCAAACCCAAAAACCAAAATGCCTCTTCCACCACCATCACCACCACCACCACCATCATCATCATCATCATCATCATCATCCCATTCCCTCTGCACATTCTTCTTCTTCTTCGCCACCGTCTCTCTCTTCCTCTCTCCCACTCCCACTCTTCAAACACCCCTCGTATCCCCCATCTCAAAAGACCCCACCATCCAACTCTACACCCTCTCCCTTTACCTCCAAACCCGTCTCCACCCCACCACCCTCCACCTCGACCTCGGTTCCTCCCTCACCTGGCTCCTCTGCAACAACAACTCCTCCTCCTCCAACCACCCCATCTCCTGCAACTCCTCCCTCTGCGCCTCCTTCCCCTCCGGCGGCACCTGCTCCAACGACACCTGCGCCCTCTTCCCCGAAAACCCCATCACCAGAAAAACCCTTCTCTCCACCGCCAACCTCGACTCGCTCGCGTTACCCACCTCGGACGGGTCGACTCAGGGCCCACTCGTTCAAATCTCCGACTTCATCTTCTCCTGCTCCACAGCCCAATTACTCCAAGGCCTGGCCCAAAATTCCACCGGTTTAGCTGCATTGGGCCGGTCCAACCTCTCCCTGCCGTCCCAAATCAGCGCCTCATTGTCCTCCCCGCGCTGTTTCGCGCTCTGCTTGCCCGGTTCGCCCTCCAACCCCGGAGCGGCTTTTTTCGGCTCGACTGGACCATATATTTTTAATTCCAAAATTGACCTCTCCAAATCGCTTATTTACACGCCACTCCTCGTGAACCCGGTTGGGGACACTGTTATCTCCTACAGCGGACAGCCGTCGGATGAGTATTTTGTGAATGTGACATCGATTCGGATCAACGGTAAGGATGTTCTCATCAATGCGTCGATCCTGGCCGTTGATCGGGACGGGTTCGGTGGGACCAAGATAAGCACATCTGAGCCGTACACCGTTCTGGAAACTTCCATCTACAAACAGTTCGTGGAGCTGTTTGTGAACGAGTCATCTGCTTTTAACTTGACGGCGACGGAAGCAGTTGAGCCTTTCGGCGTGTGCTTCCGTGCGGGCGACCTCACGGAGACGCGCGTTGGACCCGCGGTGCCGACCGTGGATCTCGTGATGCACAGCGAGGATGTGTTTTGGAGGATCTTCGGGGGGAATTCGATGGTGAGGGTTGAGAAGGAAGGGGTGGATTTGTGGTGTTTGGGTTTTGTAGATGGTGGGGCGCATAGGAGGACGAGCGTTGTGATTGGAGGGCATCAATTGGAGGATAATCTTGTGCAGTTTGATCTTGATTCAAATGGATTTGGGTTCAGCTCATCAGTGTTGCTTCAGGCTACTACGTGTGCTAATCTCAATATCACTAAATTTGCCAATTATAGAAGATAGTTAGTTTCAAACCAACCAAAAAAAAAAAAAAAAAGAAGGGATGGGTACTTGTTTGATATATATTGCATATATAATAGCCTTGATACTTTGTAATTGTAAGTACTAGATTTTGTAGTTATACTAAGAGCATACTTATTATTATGTGAGAAATGTAGAGATTAGATGGGAAAAATATCCCATTATAGCTTATTAGGAATCATTATTCATATCTTTTAAGGAATAAAAATATAATGACATGCTTGTACCGACTAAAGAAATGATGGCATTCGTTTCTATATGATCATGGTTTGAAATGTAACTAATGGATATTGTGATTCAACTCAAAAAAAAGCAATGGCAATGGCCTTTTTATTATAATTCAGCTCAAACAGAAAGATATCAGCAGCGTACCCAATTTAATGCATACGAAATTGAGAATACTCCAAAGATATCTCAATAACTCAGAACTCCAATTGACCAATTACACTTGAATGAGGTGACACCTACTGGTGCCACCCAATTATTCTGTAAATGCAATACTAGGATATGGACTAGACCAGAATACACCCTTCCATCACAGTAACAGCCTTACCGCGCAAAAGTACCCTTTGGTTCTGCTCATCAAGATGAATTTTGAGAGCTCCCCCTCTTGGTGATGCCTGCGCAAATGTAATTTATAGAGTTGGTAATAATACATTGACAAAGATAATCCCAATGAGTTAAGGAGAGTACCTGATAAGCATTGAAGTCGCACTTCTGGAGCTTCTTGCTCCAGTAGGTTGTTAAGCCACAATGTGCACTCCCACAAACAGGATCCTGAAAGGAAATTATTCAATATATATCTCATGAAACTAGTGAATTGCCAGTTTTAGATTATCAGACGGAACCTCACATACACTATCATCTAACACAAGTAGCAGAGCAGCAGTCTTTAGGATATAAAACAACAGGAAAGAAGGGAATTAGCATTTTAAGGGATTCTGTTGTTCATAAATTGCATCACTATTATTGAGTTCAAAATCAAACTCTCAACTTAGACCTTCTGTCTTCATCTATTGCACAATGAAGAAGACATCGAATTGCCAATGCTATTGGAGGAACAATATATTATTTTCAGAATATCTCAGCTAATTACCTCATTGATTCCATTTTTTGGGCAGAAGAATCGACTGACGAAGTCAAATCCTGACTCCGAAGTAGCAACCCCAGTAACAATTATACCCCTTCCAGGACACTTAACTACTTCATCAAGCTTTGGCTGTATTTCTGTCACAGATGTTCCAGACTCGAGTATAACCTAGGAGAAATGATAAGCTTCATATTAAGCATATTTGAAGTGCTTACAAATTACACAAAACATACATTTCTTCTTTGCTAATTTGCCGGTAAGAGTAGTCTAGCATCTAGCATGAGTATTGTTCTTCTTCCAATATATTTATATATGCATATATGTATATATGTGTGCAACATCCAAACATAAAAATGATGATAACATGGTCTTGTTACTGGTATCAGAATTACCAGTATCGGAAGCAAACACTGTATTCTGGGAAGAAAATTAAGCTGAAACTAATGCGAATGGGACAATGATAATAATAGAAGAGAACAGATCTAGGAATTACAACTAGGTCATCTCCATTCTGTGTCTTCTTTATATCAATTATGGAATCAGCCTTCACGTTCAATGCCCCACAAACTTGTGAAATCACAGCAGAGTTGAATTCTTCAACAGGGTCTGCAGGAAAATTCAATTCAATATAAAATCCATTCTGAGTTTCACCATTTTGCAAGCCTGGTGAGGCACTTGTAACATCGGTTGCTGGGATTTTTTTGGCAGTCAATATCCCAGATAGCGTTTCAAATTCAATGATACTGGAATCCACAAGACCAGATGAAAATAGAACGTGTGAAGCAGCTAATGTGGCATGGCCACAAAGTTTAACCTGCACAAGCACCCCGACAATGCTGATTAATTAGAAAAACCCCTTAATCAAGAATCAGCTATGCGGTCATTGTAAATTTCTATTACTACTCTCTCCATTCCTTTGTAAATATTGTTTAGGGAAGTGATACTAAAATTACCCAAGCAAGTTAATAGTTTGAAACAACCTTAAGAGATACAAAATCTAAAACGACAGTTATTAAGGAATGAAGGAAATATTTTTATAATACAGAGTCATGAACCGTGCTTCATATATTTCTGAAAATTTTTAGCTTCCACAGAATACACAGTGTCCAAGTCCCTGAGACAAGCTTAACTAGTGTGTTTAATTAATCAAGTAGAACGAAGAATATTATCTAGACTCTCGGAAATTATTGAAGAGTCACACACATTAATGAAATAGGAAGCTATCAACTATCATGAACATAATCAGTATACCCAACCATACTAATTACTGTGATGTGAAGTAAAATTGTGACATAAAACAGACCTCAGTAACAGGAGTGAACCATCTGAGACTGAAACGGGAGTTAGCGATGGTGGTTAAGAAACACGTCTCAGAGATGTTGAACTCGGCGGCTACGGCTTGCATCCATTGCTGGTCCCTGTCTTCATCTAAGAAGCACACTGCCGCAGGGTTCCCCTTGAATGGTGACTCAGTGAACGCGTCCACCTGCATCCGTTCATGAGCTTATTCACAATAATAGAGTTGTACATCACAGTCACAGTAAAATAAGAAGCATACATACGTACCACAGAGTACTTGACAGGTTTCTTGGCCATTCACACACGAAGAGATTCAAAGATTTTCTGAAGCCAAGAAGAAGAAGAAGGAGAAGACAGAGGGCACAGGGATCTCTCTGAAGTGCAAAGTCAACGACACTGTTAACACTGCAAAAACACTTCAGGTTGAGAGTCACAGCCGCCGCGATTATATCTTTTTTTCTTCTTTGGTAATAGATGGAATTAATAAAATTACTTTTTATAATGTGAGCCTTTTCAATTAAATAAAGAAAATTAACTCGCTTTATTTGATTTTAATTGAATTAAAAAAATTAATGTCATCCGCTCTAAAAAATTAATTTGTTAGTTTGAAACATATCAAAAATAAATGAATTGAACTTGCTTTTTACATTTTTTATTACGTTTAGTTTGGTGTTTGTAATTGACTATAATAATAGATCTTGACAATAAAATTGAATTTTTAATTCTAAATTTTATGTTTAAAATAATATATAGAATTAAAAATATAATTCCATGAACTAAATTAATAAAATGAGTAAAATCTCATTTATATCCCAAATATTTCACAAATATTTTAATATTGACATTTTCATATACACAGTCTAAATTGTAAACGCAAAATGATGACGTATCTATTTATAAAATATTAGAGATATAAATAGAATAATAGAATTTTTTTTCCATTAGAGACATAAGTAAAATATCAGGGTTTTCTTCCTTCAACTAGAATATTCCTCAACTCTCTTCTTTCCCAACTATATGAGAATTTTATATTCGCACCAATCTCATCTCCTTGCCCTGATCTTCACTTCAGCTTTATCTTTTTAACATTCATAACCCTCACTATTTTATCCTCCATATCCATGCCCACATCAGAGGAACAAGAGTAAGACTCCACATAAAAAAGCATGAGTAATGAATATGCTACCTTTTTTTTCAGCTGAAACTGCATTAAATATAAGAATAATGAATATTATAATCTCCATCTGATGGCTTCCACTCTGCTAACAAATGTCCATCGTTTGTGTTTGAAATATAAAAATCTTATGATGAGTTTTCAGTACCAATCTCATAGGAATCATAGGAAATAAAATCATAGAATTCCATCAAAATCCCATTTGCAACCACAATGCATATGGATCATTGAAAACTAATTTGGCTAGCTGACTGAGAGTATGGCGTTTATAAATTTCCATGTGTACCATTTTAGCAAATAACAATGAGTCTTAAGCATATATGAAGACTTGTAGACCATAAATTGAGTTAAACATTATGTAAGAACTGAAGTTTCAAAGTAAAAGCACTGTTTTTGGCTTGAAGAGGATGAAAATAAATGTGTTTTTGGTTTTTGGTTTCTAATTGAAAGGACATGAATATAGAGAATAAAATAGGGAGGGTTATAAATGTTAAGAAGATGAAGTTAAAGTGAAGAAAAGGGGTGGGGGGATGAGAGTAGTGAGGATATAAAAATATCAAATAGTTGAGGAAGAAAATAGTTAAGAGAAAAAAAAATCCTAATATTTTATTTATGTCTCTAATGGAAGAAAATTCTAATATTTTATTTATATCCATATCATTTCGCAAATATTTCATTGTTGTCATTTCCATAGGCACATCATCATTTTTCATTTATAATTTAGATCGCATTTACGGGAATAATAACATTAGAATTTTTATGAAATTTTAAGAATATAAATAAAATAAAAAAATTTAAGGATAAAATTAAAATTTTTGCTAAATATAAGGAATATAAATAATGCTTTATCTTAATAAAATTTAAAAACAACTATAATAGGTTCTTCTTAATTCATAACCCATATTATAAGAATTATTAATTCTAAAACTTAAAATTAAAGTATTTCTTATTAAAGTTTCTTTAATTCTCTCCTTTTTATTCAATTACTAGTAATCATATTTATTAAAACTTAATATTTTTATAAAAATTATTACAATATAAAATTGTTAAAACTCGATCTCTTAATTTTATATATAAATAATTTTCACTGAAAATTATTTATAATAAAAATTATTATTATTATTATAATACTATAAAAATTATTCTTGTATTAAATTTTTTTATTAATTTTGAATTTTGAATCTCACTTTGAAATAATAAAAATTTGACTTGAATTTAAAATTTAGAATTAAAAATGAAGTTAAATTCTATTTCAATTTGATTTTTTTTCTTTGGGTTTGTAGTTTTGCTATTATTTATTAATTTACTCGATTCGTAATTATAATCATTCATTTAATAATCAATTTTTTAAAATAAATTTAATACTTGCTAATTAACTAAAAATTTATTCAAATCATATTCTATAAATTAAATTTTAAATAAAATTAAATTATACCAAATCAATTCTTTACTTTGCTAAACCCAATTTTAATAACTCATGATAGTCATTTTACTTTATCTTATTTTGTGGAATTAATAATCTGCCAATAGACTTTTTTTTTTGTTTGTCAGGGAAAGGGGATTGTTTTTTTTTTGGGGGGGGGGGGATTGGGCATAGGGCTCTACCCTACGAGTTTCGAACTCACACCCTCATACACAATTATTCTTAAAAGGTAGAGGCTATACCATGTGAGCTAGGCCTCAGGTACATGGGACTTGTGTTTCAATTATCCCGAGTCTTCTCCCTACCGCTCAGGGTAGTTTTCTCTCTTTGAGTGTCCCTACTGCTTAGGATAGTTTTCTTCCTCTTTCTTATTTGTGCTAAATCTTTATTCACTCTGCATTATTAATTAGTGTGTTGATTAGTCTATCTTATTATGGAACAATCATCTAAAAATGTAATAGATTGCAATTCAGTGGAAGAAGAACTAGGTTGGAGTGTGCCTTTAGAGGGAGATGTTCCTTTGGAAGACATTGAGGAAGCTGAGAAGAGCATTGTTTCTTCCACCCTTGTGGGGAAGAATATATGCAACAAGGTTGTCAATAGCCGAGCAGTCAAAGGCATTCTGTTTAAGGCATGGGGAGAGCCAGTTACTATGTCAATTGCAGACTTAGGCCCTAACACATTCATGTTTACTTTCACCAAGGATGAAACACCTAAAAGGATAATGGAAGAAAACCCATGGAATGTTATAGGTCATCTTTTGAGTCTTCAGTGGTGGAATCCTTGGTGTTCTATCACTGAGATTTCTTATGACTTAGTAAACTTTTGGGTCCTAGCTCATGGAGTCCCTTTGGAGGCGTTAAGTTCCAGGACAGCTACACACATAAAGGGAAGGATTGGAGGTCTTATGGAGGTGGAGGAACCAATTGTTGATGGAAGAATATTAAGAAGTTTTTTAAGGATGAGGGTGACTATAGATATAAAAAAACCCTTAACTACTAGATTTTGGGTTCCAAGGAAGGAAAAAAACCCAGTGTGGTTATGGTTGAAATATGAGAAATTACAGGAATATTGTTTTCAATGTGGGAGAATAGGACATAAAGCAAAGCAGTGGAAGGAGAAGAAGGTTATGTCAATCCTTAACCCACAAAAGCCTCGATATGGTCCAGGTTTGGGAGTAGCAGTGCCTAGACCAATGGAAGCAATTCACAGGGAGTAGAAGGATGGCAGAGGAGAAATTCTACAACAGAGGAGGACAAGGAAGCGTGTGAAGTGAACTATAGGCAAGAGGCAAGTGGGCAAGAAGAAGGAAGGAGGAGTGTTCAACAAGGAAATTAGTCTCATAAGTCATTTAAACTGGATTTGGTGGGAGTGGGTAAAAACAGTAACAATGAGTATGGTGGAAGTAGGTCTCCAAATCTCACTGTCAATCACGAAAGGACGGTCCCATAGGGAAACAGTGGACACCACATTTTGGAAGGCAACATTGGGAAGGATACACGATGGGTGATCAGGTAAACAATGGCCCATATCCAGTTAGTGAGAATTTGTACCATCATAAGCAGGCCCAGTGGAGTGAATCCAGTAGAAATTATAAAGAGGGCCTAACAACAGCTCTGGAGGTAGAAGTCATAGGTATGAATACAATATTTTCCTAACAAGGAATTCTCTTTCCTCTTAAAAAATCTTCCATGATTACTTATGGAAAAACTATTACAAAGGTTTGTGGGAATTCTATTTATTTTGTAAATCTTCCAGAAGGGGAGGACTATGATGAAAAGGACCATAATTTGGAGACTGAGGATGGAATAGGGGATAAGCTTGTAGAACCGTTTGCTAGATCCCTTCAGGTCAAAAGGAAGAGACAGGATAGTAGTAATTTATTATTGAGCTATATGGAGGATGATTGTAATAGTAGAAGTGATACAGAAAATAAAAAGAGGAAAGTTGAACAATTAACAGATGAATCAAGCATGATGGATTATCGCATTATGGCTGAGCAGGCGAGCCTAATCATGCCCCAACCTTAGCCATGAATCTCATTAGTTGGAACTGCCGAGGTTTAGTGGCTACCTCGACAGTTCAAGAACTTAAGGACCTGTGCAAAAGGGTCAAGCCGGACATTTGTTTCTTATGGAAACTCGAGCTAAATATCAAAGAGTGGAGGAATTCAAAAGAAGACTACATTTTGATTATGTATTTTGTGTGGAACCTGAAGGTCTGTCAGGAGGGTTATGTCTTTTTTGGACCAAACAGGTTAAGGTTGAGATCATTAAAGCATGTAGTAATTATATTCATACTTTTTGTAATGTTAAGGATAATGGAGATATATGAGATGCTACATTTGTTTATGGTAATCCTAAATTTAAGGAAAGGAGATTTTTGTGGAGTGAACTTAGAAGACTTCATACTATTCCCGACGGCCCCTGGATGTGCATAGGAGATTTTAATGAAATTCTGAGCCAAGAAGAAAAAATAGGCTTAAGGCTTCATTGTCCCAATAAAATTAACTTATTTAAGAGTTTTCTGGATGATGCTGAATTGGTGGACATGGTGGTGAAAGGTTGTAAATTCACTTGGACAAGTAATCCGAGGAATGGTTTTATAACTAAAGAACTGATTGATAAACTGGTGGTCAACTGGGAATGGAGATAGATTTATCCTAATGCAGTGGTGACTACAATCCCTCCAATATCTTCTGATCATAGTCCCCTCATACTGACTTGTAAGCCTAAAGTTGGTGATGGGGGCCTATTTAAATATGAGGTGTATTGGGAGGATCATGACGATGCAACCATGTGATAGATGAGGGCTGGAATACTGGTCAAACTATGGAAGACCCATGGGGTAACCTTTTGGACAGATTTAAAAATTGCAAGAGAAGGTTGTCTAAATGGGATAGTGAACACTTCAAGAATGCAGCCAAGGAGATTAATAAATTGAAGAAGTAGCTAGCTCAAATGCTGAATGATGATAAAGCTGCTGTTAATTTTTTGGAGGTAAATATGATTAAGGAAAATATCAAGAAGCTGTGGGACCAAGAAGAGAAGTATTGGGGGCAAAGATCCAGGTTAAAATGGATAAAATAGGGTGATAGAAACTCAAAGTTCTTTCATGCTTCCACTATTCAGAGGTGAGATTGGAATAGAATTTAGAGATTGAGGGGATCGTAATGGGGTATGGGTGGAAGGGCAGAAGGAGGTTACAAAAGTGATCTTAGCGCATTTTTAGGAAGTCTATAATGCTGGCCTTGGCCAGAGCATTGAAGAGTGTGTGGTAGTGGTTCCTAGATTGGTAACTGATGATATGAATGCTGAATTAGCAAAACCAATTTCTGATTCTGAGATTAAAAAAGCAGTTTTTAGCTTGGGAGCCTTAAAAGCACCAGGCGTTGATGGTTTGAATGGCTCCTTCTATCAAATACATTGGCAAGTGGTGGTTAATCAAGTGTGTGCGGCAGTGATTGAATTCTTTCAAAAAGGAGTCTTTCCAAGTGAGGTTAATGAAACTGAGTTTGTTTTAGTGCCTAAAATCCAAAGACCTAAAGAGGTAAGTCACTATAGACCTATAAGTTGTTGTAATTTTATTTACAAGGTTATCACACGTATTTTGGTGCTTAGACTGAGAAAATTTATAAATGATTTGATTGGCCAAAATCAGAATGCTTTTATTAAGGGCCATTTAATTCAGGATAACATTATGATCACTCATGAAATTTTACATGCTTTAAAATAGTCATATGGCATTGGGAGGAATAGCTTTATTGCTAAGCTCGATATGAGCAAGGCTTATGATAGGCTGGATTGGGATTTCTTACAAAGGTGCTTGCAGGCTTATGGGTTAAATCAATGGCGGATTGATAGAGTAATGACATGTGTGAGGAGAGTTACCTACAAATTCAAAATTAATGACATTCCTTCCACTGTCTTGAAACCTGGAAGGGGACTTCAGCAAGGAGACCCTCTTTCCCCATACCTCTTTATCCTAGTTATGGATGTTTTTTCTCACCTCCTACAAAAAGCTGAGACTGAAAATTTAATTTCTGGAATCACTATTACTAGAGATGCCCCTCCTATATCACACCTTCTTTTTGCAGATGATATTATTCTTTTTGCTAAAGCTAACATGGCAGAAGTGTGTGAATTAATGAAGGTGCTAAACTCCTTTGCTAAAGTATCAGATCAAAATGTAAATATTTTGAAATCGGGCTTAATTTTTGGGAGTAAAGTCCTGCCTCAGCTAAAAAACCAGATCAGCCAAGTTCTAAATATGCAAGCCTGGAGTGAACCAGCTAAATATCTGGGCATTCCAGCCCATTGGGGAAGGTCAAAAGTGGCTGTTCTTACTTGGATAAAGGACTCCATCATGACAAAAATGGAGGAGTGGAAAGCAAAACTCCAAAATCCAGCGAGGAAGGAACTATTGATTAAAGCGGTGGTACAAGCTATACCCACCTATGCTATGTCCATTTTGAAATTTCCTAAAACATTCTGTGATTCAATCTGTTCGAAAATTGCAAAATTCTGGTGGGCCAACAGTGGAAATGAGCGTGGCATCCATTGGAAGAGTTAGCAGGTATTGACTAGAAGTAAGAGGAATGTGGGTTTGGGATTTAGAGACTTTTAATACATGAATCTAGCCTTCTTGGCTAAACAAGCTTGGATGATAGTTAATCAGCCAGATTCGTTATGAGTCAGGTTCTTAAAAGCGATTTATTTTCCAAATCAGACTTTTTTGAGGCAAAAAAGAAAAAACGGATGTCATGGACTAGGCTAGCATTATGGAAGGGCGTGACTTTCTAAAATCTAATGGGAGATGGGCTGTTGGGGATGGCCAATCTATTCGAATTTGGCAAGACAAGTGATTACCAAATAGTGCAGAACTTTCTACCACTATAAATGCTGATGAGTCAAGAGTAAGTACTCTTATTGACTCAAATAGCAAGCAGTGGGATGTGGGGGCACTGAGACAAAAATTACCCCCCCCAAATGGTTATTCAAGCTATTCAAACCCCAATTAGTGTCATGGGGTCCCCTGACAAGTTTATTTGGCCTTATACTCAAGATAGATTAAAACGGGATACCATGTAGTCTATGATGGTAATCAACATTACATAAATAAGCCTTCCAGTTCTACAATATTATCATCATCATTTTGGAACAGGTTGTGGAATATAAGAATGGTGCAGAAGATTAAATTATTTCTTTAGAGAATGTGTAATAATGCTTTACCTGTCAGGGAATCTCTCTACAGGCGGAAGTTGTTAACTTCACCTCTTTGCCCAATTTGTAGTCTTGAAGCTGAGACAATTGAGCATACATTGCTCCTGTGTTCTTGGACTAGGCAAGTGTGGTTTGGTCCACAGCTTCACTTGGCTCCTTCTCCTGAAAATGTCACTAGGATTGATATTTGGTTAAATTTTCAATTTGAGGTTATTAACAACCAAGGGTCATTTAAGGAACAAGGGTGGGCTTTACTGGCTAACACCTTATGGTTGATATGGAAATGGAGGAATAAATTTACCTTCCAGTAGGAGTCTTTGAATCATTTGTTGATTATAAATTGAGCTTTTGGCCTGGTGAAGGATTTTTTTGACCAAGCTCCGCCTTTTCATCATGTTGTGAATGATTCCTTCAGAGCTTTGAAGAGTTGGAGGCCGCCTCTATTCAATGGATTAAAATGCAATGTTGATGCAGCTTTTCATAATGATTCCAGAATGAGAGCCATAGCAGCGATAATTAGATATAAATCTGGAACTATGGTCACAGCTTTAGCTCAAAAAATTTGTTGTTCTTCTAGCTTAGTTGCTGAGGCCCTAGCTATAAGGGAAAGGCTAAAATTAGCAAACAATTGTTTATGTGAGTCCATTATTTTGGAATCAGACAACTTGAAGATCATTGAAGCGTGCAGAAATAAAAAAATCATAAGGGAAATAGCCATTGTTTTGGAAGATATTGAAGCTCTAAAAAATATGTTTACCTCGTGTGGGTTTATTTGGACTCCACGGGAAGGGAATCGTGTGGCTCACCATGTAGCACAGCTCACTATGGCTGGAGCTCTTGGACAGGATTGGGTTGTCGCAAGACCTCCATCTATTGTCCAGCTCTTGAAGCTTGATTGCCCTATCCAAGATTGATTTTTGGATTCTGTTTGTTTCACTTTGTAGAGTTTTCATCTGGTCAATTGTGGTTGTGCCTGGTGGGTGGGAGTTTCTCTCTATTTTGCTTTGTCAGTCATTAATTGGTTTTGGATGTGGGCTCTGGTGATTTTTGGCTTTCTTCTGGTGTGGAAGGATTCATTCTTATCGCATTGGTCACCTCAATGTATCATGGAGCTTCTAGTATCAGGATGTTTGTTTTTTGGCTGTTTCTAGCTTTTTCCTGGTGGTCTGTGTCCTGGGCGATTGTCTCATGATGGTAATTGTGAGTGTTGAAGTTTTCTTGAATGTCATTTGTGTGCTAAGGGCTTGTATCTATGGTCTATGTATTGGGCTCCTTTTCATGCACTTGTATTGGGCTTCTGTCCCTTGCGATGTACTTCAGACCAAAAAAAAAAGAAAAATTATCCCGACTTGATCTTGATTTTTGTTGTTGATCTGAGTCTTAGATCTTGATCATCATGTCTATGGAAGAACCTTCCCTATTGCACTAGTGATTTATTCTGTAAATGGATGGACGGAGCCCAACAAGCCACCCAAAGCTAAAAAGGCCCCGTAAGTCCAGCACTTGTGGCTTGGCCCATATAATCAAGTTAAACCATGACAAAACAAAAGCAGAAATCTTGCGATAAAAAAAATAAAAAAACAAAACACGGATATCCTATCCAAAATAAAATTTAAACAAAAAAAGGCGAAAAACAGAATTGAATAATTGAATATTGACTCCCAAAAAAAAAAGAAATGAATAAAATGTTAAAAACACAATAAAGAGAGAAAACTAAAACGTGAGAACAAATAAAATTTAAAAAGTAAAAGTACAGATATAATTTTGATTAGAATCTTAAATTGATCCTCAAAAGAGTTGTGAGACATCAATTTGATCCTCGAAAAATTTGTGATATCAATTTAGTAGTCGAAAAATTTGTGAAATATCAATTTGGTTTTCGAAAGATTAAAATTTATTTTAAATTAGTTCAATTTTTTTAAATTTTTTGGATTAATTTAAAATAAATTTTAATCTTTTAGAAATCAAATTAATATAACAGCTCTTTTGAAGGCTAAATTGATATAACAAATCTTTCGAGAATCAAATTAATGTCTCACAAATTTTTCCAGACCCAATTTGAAGTTTTACTCTAATTTTTTATGTTGATATTTCTATTGTTTCTACACATTTTTATAACTAAGATTTCGGATAAACTAAACAATGGCATGAAATAAGATATATAAAATCCCATGCACATCAAAAAGTTTTGTGACATGAGTCAAAGCTACCATAGCTTTGTTAAATGACGTTGTCTATATGCACAACTCAGCATAAGCCAGTCATGTACAATGTTGAGAAGCATAAATGCAAGTTTCATTCAATTTCCTTCAACGATTTCTTTTTTAAATCACACACCTTTTTTTAAGGAAAGAATTTTTATATCAATGATCATGATATTGTCACTTGATTTTTTTTTTCCCTTTTTTTGGATGAGTGATATTGTCACTTGATATTGCAACTTCCAATATGAAAATCAAGCGGTTTCTCAAGCATTACTGTAATACAAACTTAGCATGAACATAAATTTGTGTCAAGCAATCATGTTCATAGTGCAATCGGTTACAACCTAAGGGATATAATTGGCATTTCAGTGGAGAGCGACACCGCCAGCGAGAGAATAAACAGTACAATAGTTGGCAGCTTTACCAGTAACACAGCAACGGGAAGCAGAGCAAAAACAGAGCACTCCTTCCTTCTCTTCTTCTCCCTATTTTCTCTCTGCAACTTTCCCGTCCAAATTGGTAAACTCTCTTTCTGTTTTTCATTTTCTTTCCCCATCAACTGCATGTGTTGCTACTTAGTTGCTTTCATTGTGCCAATGCTACTGCTTCCGTGTTTAACTACAATGATTTTGGCTCAAGATAAATCCAACTTCACACTCTCCATTTATTCTTATTGTTTCTCTTCAATTCTGGATAAGTCATCCTTGCTTTCCTTTCATTCCATTCTCTCCTTTTCTGTCAAGTTTTCATTTTTTTGAAACTTTGGCTTTCATTCTTCCCCCCCAACAAAAAAATTCTATATGCAAGAGTGTTTTTAACTTCCTGCTTTTTTAGATATGAAAAGTGAGACCTTTGGCTGCGACCAAAGTGTTTGCAATCAAAAGGGTCTCAGCAGGTTCTCAGTAACTTACCTTTTTTTATTTTAGCAATTGGAAAAGCTCTTTCGTTCACAAATTTTATCTATAAAATTCCTAATTCTTATTTTGCTTGTTACAACTTACAAGTTGATGACTTAGCCTTGAGGAACAATTAGGAAGAACAGTGTTCAACGTTTGTGTCAGTGGCTATTTGTTATACTAATATTAGAGGGTTTAATGGTGTTAGCTTTATATTATTTGACCCATTTAATGAGAAAATTGTGTTCATTTCTTGATGCAACAAATGTAGGTTGTTTCTTACAATGCACTGAGTGTAAAGATGCTCATTTCAATATCTAATTTTGTTGCAGATAATATAAATCAGGTAACTTTTTTACGTGGGGTGTAATGGAAGGACAAAGTAGCCAAGAGAACCCTTTGGAGAAAATGTCCTTTACCTGTGGAGGACATGTTTCTGGTTCAGCAGCTGAGGATGATCCAAACATGCAAAATGTTGCAACTGAAAGGAGTGGGAGCCAGTGGACTTACCTCCCAAAACCATCTCATAACTATGTTCAATATCTGACCGAGTCCTCAAATTATCTGCCAAAGACTGAGGATGTGATTGGGAGCAATTATGCTCCTATTGGCAGCATAAACGATGTCACAGACAGAAACTTCTTTTATAATGACCCGGGGAATGCTTGTGTCTTTAAAGCTAATGATCATTCTTCCACTGAAGTAGACATTGGGAAGGTAAAGCCCTTTGATGGAAAAGTCAAAAGACTAAATGCACACTGAAAGTTATTTTAGTTTTTCAGGCCCATAAATGTATAACATTAATTGATACCCAGATAATGTTTTAATCTTCATGACTAATTAAATTGAAGAGTTTAATCTGTGTTTTCAGCAAGTGAGGTTTTGGAGACCTGATGAAGGTGAGGTCCACCAGGAAGCAATGCAATTTGAAAGTGCTCAACATCATCATCATCTTCTCTATACTGAGGTCAGTTAATGCTTGAGGATGCAACCATTAATTTTTTTTTTTTTTAATTTTTTATGATTCTGCATCATTCTGAAACTTTACAATAATGATTTCTGTTATAATTTTGTCCTAGAGTCCTGCTTCGTGGACAGCTGAATCAGTTGGAGATAAGCTTAATGTTTCACAGCTTGATCCAATGGTAATGGCGGGTGCACCTTTTTTCCTTCCCAAGCCAGGATGCAGCTCAACAGCAAAACAGAAAACCACTGACCGTGTAAGTCAAACTTGCCACTATTTGTTTTGTCCTTGCATACCAAAATCAAAGGTCACATGCTGAATTCAAAATTTAGATATTACAATCTCATTTAATTTCTTTTAACACAATTTATCTTCCTTAACCATACATTCTACATTATAGCAACGCAGGCAACGTATTGCTGATAATCTGAAAGCCTTACACGACTTGCTTCCAAATCAAGCAGAGGTAATCTTTAGTAAGTTGTCAACACACATCATTAATCAGTGTGATGTTCCCTTTGATGTCTTAACTAATTACAAAGAGAATCACCAGAAATGGTAACCAAAATTTGTCAAGTTTTGTCAGAATTCCCAGAAACATTGTCATGGTGATAAGTCATATTTTCCCTTGGAATGTGGAAAGTTCCACTGAATAAATGACTTTTGTTGGAAAGGAGGGACAGGGGCAATTGACATAGGAATATATATTGAATTGGAATCAGATATCTCACTGCTGAGAAGTAAGTGACAAAAAATATAATGATTCTATGTAGCTTTGATTGGTAGATTCTGCTTTAGGAATACACCTAAGAATGAACAGATCACCACGGAAAGAATAAAATCTTACATAAAAGAAAACAAAACATACCTGTCAAAAATCTCACTTTGGATACCGTTCTGATTTTTGAGTAATACTTAGGGCGCCTTTGTATGCTTAATTTCATCACATTTATATCAACGAAATGAATTTTAATTTGTAGGGTAGTCAAGCTTATGTACTGGACGACATCATTGACCATGTTAAATATTTGCAACTTCAACTAAAGGTATCTCTTAACTCTTGATCTTCTCAATTTCTCATCAAGTGTGAATATGTGCTCAGCCTAAGTCATTCTCATGCCTATGTAAAAGTTATGCGTTTGATTATTATTGTCATATCATATTAAATACGTTACATGATATGAAGGGACAAAAGAGACGTGCTGCTGTATGTGAACACAGCATGAGATCAAATGATTTTTTCTTTCTTTCTTTTTTTTTTCTCTTTTTTTTCCTTCTGCAGAACTATCCATCTTTTCTTGAAGATGACACATTTGAACTTTCTTGCATCATAGCAACTAATTCGCAGTTGACAATTAATGAATTAATGCACAGCATATCTTTATTTCCTTGTTATTAATTGATCTATAGCTGAAGAAATTGTTCCTTACAGGAATTAAGTGGAAGTAGACTGCAAGCTGAATCAACTTCTATACCACTTGTTTTCCATGAGGTATATCTATCTTTTCCTTAATATTAGTGATATGATGTACACAAAATCATTATGAATTCATGTACATGCCCAAATTATGCCCCATGGAAAAATCTCCCCTCCATAGTGTCAAATCCATTGATTGGAGAACCTTATATATATATATATATATATTTTGATTAGCAGGGTTATGGCCATTATATTGACCAGCAGATGCTGAATGAACCCCTTGAGGAGATGATGGGGAAACTACTTGAAGAACATCCAGCAGCAGCCAGTGAGCTGCTGGAGAGCAAGGGTCTTGTCCTGCTGCCTATGGATTTGGTTGAAGACTTACGCCAAGCCATGCAAGTGTTTGGTGGGAGTGCACTTGTCTGACTCATGCACGCATTATAAATATCAGAGACAACTTGGCGGCAGTAACTTACTAGCTGTAGTATGATATGATCATCATTTCTGAAAAATTAAGAAGACCATAGCTTTTAAATGAATGTGGCCATCTGCTTTCATTTCCTATAGAAATCTTGTCTCTAATCATAGAAATCTTGTCTAATCAGGTTTAGTCAGGTTTGGCCGTGTTATGAGATTGACATAAGCTATTTTGGTTAAAACTCGCTATTATTTTATTGAAGGTAAGTCCACACTATTACAAAAAAGTGGCTTTTGTTTATCTCTCATATAGATTGCCTTTTCACCCCTGCAAAGCCCAAACTTCACTACAATTAGTTAGGACCATAACAGGGAGGTGCCGTCTGCATTACACCAACCTAAAGTTGGTGTTTGATACATTGGGTTAATCCAATGATGAGATGGAGAGGTGTATCCATATATCAAACTATATGTGGTCTACTACAGTATTTTCTCAATTTAGCCAAATTTTAAAAAAATGTAATTAAAAACATTTTAGAAGTGGCTAAATTTTTTCTATGTGATACTAAAATTAATTAAAAAATTTTTGGGTACCACCGATAAAATTTAGTCACCTCTAAAATACAAAGTATATTATCACATAGATAAAATATAATCAATTCAAAAGTCATAGGATTTTATCTGTGTGATTTTGTAAATAAATAGAATTTTTGGAGATATTATATAAAAAAATTTTGGTCACCTCTAGAATGCATTTAATCACTTTTATTAAATCTGACAAAATTAAAGAAAATACTATATTGTACCACATATGATTTGATGAATGGATACACCCCTCCATCTCATCATTGGATTAGCTAGTGTATGATAATATGTACTATTACTACACTACAAGGACTACAACAACGATATGCGCTCATGCAGGTCTATAAACAGCTAGACCACAAGCAATCCAAAACTCTTATTCTTTGGATTAGTTGAAAATTTGGAGATTCATCTGTGCTCATGTCAAACTTGTTTATGTTATCATTCAATCAGCTGTTAAAAAATGATATGACATGCAAGTTAGAAAATTTTTGTACTCACATACATCAAATTAAAATCATACTAAAATCCTCAAAGAAATTCATGTTGTAGATTTATTTGATTGAGGGCACCGCAACCTAAAATATAGTTATCAGGTTCTCTCAGCTATCTTGCATACCGCATTCCAAAATTTCCTGTATCGTGTATTGGACATCGAATTTTCTCTAGAAAAGCACTTATAATTTAATATCCAAAAAATATGAACCGAGTATATAAACAAATTATGTATCCATACAAATGTTTAGTCGGTTTAAATGATTCACCACTTATTCTTTCTAAGTAAGGTCTCAATTTCAAGTTTTATGGATGTAAAAATTAGAAGTAAGAGAATTTTATCCCCATAGTGAGTAGATCTGATTTGAACCAGATTAATTTTGGTAAATTTCAGATACTGGGAGTTTTTTTTAGAAAAAAAAAAATACTGATCCATTTTTGCACCGCATCTCCAGCAACAATTTCAGGTTTCAGCTTTTTACAAACAGTAAAAATATGGGAAGAAACAATTAGACGTAAATAGAAATAAAAAAGCTTAAGAAATCAAAATATTGTTCGGTTTGTGCTGCTACTGATATTTTGGGTAAAGCCGAATTATATGTTATCGTTTGACTCTAAAACCAACTTGCCTAAAGAAGTTGAGTGTTACTCCACACGCACAAGCGGAGATACAAAGTACCTCTCCTTATTGAGTTTGATCAATTAGCAAAACGATCACATAAACAATAGCAATAAGAATCTGAAGCTACGTCGCTCAAACTTTAGATTCTATTTTTCTTGGAGTAACATCTATCAATGTCAACCTTAAAGTTGGATATGTATATGATCACCTATGAACTAAAAAATCTAAAATTGTCGGCCAAACGGAATTGAAGTAGAATTGATTTGAAAAGTTGGAAGCAACTTGGGAGAAAAATCATAGGGAATTTTCAAGGAGTAAAAAATAAAAGCCGTATTGTACGAAGTTTGCTCAATGAGACCGGATAAGAGGACACACAAATAATAGACTTATACATGAAGCATATTGAACGTAAGAAAAATAATACAAATGCTTGGATGATGAATCTCATATAATTATTACTATTTTTGTTTTTTTTTTTTTAATTTAGAAATTTTCTAGCATGAACAAGGCATACGCTGGTAAGTTTTATAAAAAGAAAAAAAGATAAGTTACAAGTGTGTTTTGTAAAAAAAAAAAAAATTACCAGCATGAATAGTATATATGCTGTTAAGTTTTGTGTATATTACACAAAATTTATTAGCGTATACACTGTTTATGCCGATAAGTTTTGTAAAAAAATATAAAATTTACCAACATTTTTTATAGCATAAACAATACATATATTAATAAATTTTATGTAATATATATAAAATTTATCAGAATTTATACTATTTATATTAGTAAATTTTTGAATAAAAAAATTAAATAAATATAATAATACGTATATAAAACCCATAATCTAAATATTTTTGTGATTTTCTTCTTCTCTCTCATATATATCACGTAATAAGTAGTAAAAACTGTATCACCAAACATTGTTCTTGCTCAATTCAAACAAAGATCCATTGCATTTATTCCGGAAGAACCTCAAGTCACACTGCCAATGGCAACCTGCGTTGTCATGCACGAAAGTCTTTGTCAGATCAATCTTGAAATTTCTATGTAACTGTCCCTTCAGTTTCAACGTATGAACTGCTTTTTACGAGGTTATCGGTTTTTAATACTCGTGGAACATTGACGGCCCACAAATCAATTTTATCATTTTGAGGAAACGCGTGCCGCTGAACAGATCCAGTAACAAAGACAGTGTGATGAGTTCTATCTTGTACACATGCATACCTAAGGACGTATTGTACTTCATAGAATTCCTTACTAAAATTTTTGCATTTTTTATTTTTTATTTTTTTGCTGTACTTCATAGAATTCCTTACTAAAACTTTTAACTAAATAATTTACATGGAGTTTGAATCATAATATCTAAAACATTAAAAAAAGCTTTAGATGATGGGAAGGCGAGTTTTGAGATGATGGTATATTTGTTGCCTTGTTACCTAGAGTGAAATGATGTAAGACTTAAGATCAATATTTAGGTGATATTTAAAATGTTTATCCATAAAAAATAAATATTTAATATTTATTTGATTTTTAATTATTGATTAAATTAAAAAATAAATTTAATAATTAATATTAAAAAATTACTTATATTTTAAATATTATATAAAATATCATAATTAATTTTTATATAATATTAACTATTAAATTTATATTTTGAACCTAATAAAATTAAATAAATATTAAATATTCACTTTTATTGATGAGTATTTTAAGCATCTATCATATGAACCTATTTAGTACTTTTGCGATAGAATACGTGGAAAGCCGTTTTAATCACTTGATGTACTCTAGGAGAAAACCTTTATACTTAGGTGCATGATCTGGTATATTGCACAAAATATATATTTTGTATATTTTGTGATGAACGGTCAGATTATGATATATCTTATGGTGAGATTATGAGGTGTATCAATGCACTAATCACTTATGATGCATTATAATAATATCTAATTTTAAGAAAATTTAAAAATATAATTAAATATATTTTAAAAATTAATTATCATAGCAGTATAAAATTATATTAACAGTATAAAATAATTTTACACTGTCAGTATAATAAAAAAATTTTATCAGTATAATTTTAATTATCATATATTGACAGTATAAAATTATATTGACAATATAAAATAATTTTACACTGTCAATATAATAAAAAAATTTTATCAGTGTAATTTTAATTATCATACATTAACAGTATAAAATTATACTGGTAGTATAAAATAATTTTATACTGTCAGTGTAATCAAAAAATTTTAGCAGTATAATTTTACACTGTCAATGTATGATAATTAAAATTATACTGATAAAATTTTTTTATTATACTGACAGTATAAAATTATTTTATATTATCAGTATAATTTTATACTGTCAATATATGATAATTAAAATTACACTGATAAAATTTTATAATTTTATATTGTTACTGTATGATAATTAATTTTTAAAATATATTTAATTATATTTTTAAATTTTTTTAAAATTAGATATTATTATAGTGTATCACAGGTGATTAGTGCATTGATGCACCTCACAATCTATGACACAATCGTCACCGTTCATCATAAAAAAATACACAAAATACACACTTTTAATAAGGTACCGTAGAATTCACCTTATACGCATACAAGAGACAAAAATTCAACACATAAAAGAAGGGAATAATAAGACCTTATCATACATAGCTAAATATTCTCTGCGCAATTTGCAGCTCTAGCTGGCTGGTTTTCCCACTAAAGAAAGAACCTACCGTGACCACTGATGTATTAGAAATTGAGAACCATGACCTCGAAGATCCTAGCGTCTTTAGGCCATTTCAGGACCAGTAACATTGTCATGTAGCAATAAATCCAGAGTTCTAATATTTGCAGAATATTTGTCTAGACCACCAGCTTATTTTTTCAAGTGGGCTACTGATAATTCCCACTACTTTGTAATCTTGAACGGATCGAGGTAGAATGCGATAGTTTTGACTGTTCCTTTAATTTCAGCTTGCCTTCTATAAATACTCAACAAATCTTATTTCCAATCTCAACATAAACCATACCAAAGTTCTTTAATTTTCCAAATCAAAATTCTTCTGCTTTATCCCAATTGACTCCTAATTTCCTTGCCGCTGGTGTTGTCTCTACTACTTCGAGTTTATTATTCAATCACCATGACCATCTCAATGGTATTGTGCAAACCAACACAACCACTGATAAATGTTCCTTGCAGTGGCCAAAAACTCATGAACGTGAGGCAGAAGGAGAAGATAGTGTTGGTCATGGGAGCCACGGGAACCGGAAAATCCAGGCTCTCCATCGACTTGGCCACATGTTTTCCATCAGAAATCATCAACTCAGACAAAATCCAAGTCTACGAAGGGCTTGGCATAGTCACAAACAAGATCACCAAGGAAGAACAACGTGGGGTGCCACACCACTTGCTAGGAACACAGCACCCCAACTCGGAGTTCACAGCCAATGATTTCAGCGACATGGCCTCAATCGCCATCGAATCGATCACCGGCCGCGAGCAACTTCCAATCATTGTTGGAGGATCCAACTCCTATGTTGAGGCCTTGGTGGACAAGTTCGGTTCAAGGTACGATTGGTGCTGCCTTTGGGTTGATGTATCAATGCCTATTCTTCATTCCTATGTAGCACAACGTGTTGATCAAATGCTTCATAACGGAATGGTGAATGAGTTAAGACCCTTTTTCAGTCCCAATGGGGACTACTCTAGAGGGATAAGAAGAGCAATTGGGGTGCCTGAATTTGACTTGTACTTTCGAAGTGAAGCAACCTCGAATGAGGAAACTAGGCAGAGGTTGTTGCAGGAAGCAATCAGTGAAGTGAAGGTGAACACGTGCAAATTGGCATGCAAACAATTTGAGAGGATTCAGAGGCTCATGAGTGTTAAGAGATGGAGGATGCACCGTGTGTGTGCCACAAAAGTGTTTCAAATGCATGGAAAAGAAGCAGATGATGCGTGGAGGAAGCTGGTGGCAGAGCCAAGTGCCAGAGTAGTTGCACAGTTTCTCTACAATGGCGCCATTAATGTTTCTAGGATTAGAGTACCAGCTTCCAAGAGTGTTGTAGCTGCTTCAACATGGAAGTTATGAAGTGTAGCAGTTTTCTTAATTATTCCTACGTCTACACCCCTTCAACACTGATTGATGATGAGTAAATTGTTGGTTAACAACATGTATCCATTAGTTAGTTAATATAAAAATGCTTCAAAGTCCGAAAATATTTACCAAAATTCTTTCTGGAAATCATGGAATTTATTGGATGACATGAAGTAGCCAATCATTCATTCAAGAATTAATAAGAGCAAGTTATACAATCAAAAAAATATTCTCAGACTATTTAACAGAAACTATGATAGTTATTGAATAAAATAAATTAATATAACTTACTTATTTATTCAGAGGCCAACTGTCATATCATATTATTTTGGCAACTAAACTTTAGTAGAGTTTTTGACTTTATAATATTTTTCAATTATAAATATGCCACCCTTTCTAACAACTTAATTCTCATGTTAACTAACATTTTTTTTATTCAATAGACTCACAAAGAGTAATGATATATCCTCCTAATTTTTAAATAAAAAAAATAATGAATGGATTTTGTGTTCTTAAGATAACAAATGCATTTGTAAAATATTTAAAATTTTCCAATGTTTAGTAATTAGAAGAATTGTTAGGAGGATATATCATTACTTATCCACAAATCATTGTTCGCCTTTTTTTTCGGCTAAAATGCTAACCAATCAATATCAATACACATTATTTATCAATAATTTGCTCATCAGTAATCATGTTGCAAGCCAGATTTGATCGTATTAAAAAGAAGATATTTTCCCAAAGTGTATTTTGGCGTATTGATTGTCAACAATTCATGTTATTTGCACACTAAACTTTTAAATTTTCCCTTTATGAAAAAAAAAAAAAAAAAAGACAAGAGAAGAAAAGAAATACTATTTTTATCTTGAAATAACTGTTCACTTTTAAAATGTATTCGTTCATAAATAATTGTTTATTTAGGAAATTTAGACAATGTTAATTATTTTTCTTAATTATACTCTTATTAAATAGAGGAGAAAGAAAGTAAGTGGAAAAAGATAATTAAGGAAGGGAAAGAATTAAATAAGGATAATTTTGTAAAACATACTTAAATTTATATAACATTGAGAATTTTTTAATCATTTTCTTAATTTATGTGTGCATTTAAAAGAAAAAGGCATAAAAATGTGATGTGAATACTTTTACTATTATACATTCTATTTCTAGTAGAAAGAAATAGTATAAGGTCTGATAAAAATTTAATACTATATAGTGTTTGGTATGTCATTGTATAAAATATTATATTATATATAATATAATTAAAAAAAGAGATTATAATAAATATAATTTTTGAATATAAATTTAAATTTTAAAAATTAATATAATTGTTTAAATATTTATTATAATTATTTTATTTTATTATATATAAATATAATTTTATATTAAAATTTATTTATTTATTTATTTATAATATTTTTTCATAATACAAAAAATATGATATAGAGAGAGAGAGATAAAGAGAAATAGAGAGGGAGTTTTTATATATCAAAATCTAAATAAGCTTAATATTATATTATTATATTTGGTTATATTTTTTATTATATGTAATTAAATTTATATTAAATATTATTTATATATTTTTGTTAATAAATTTTTATTCTTATATTTTTATATTAGTTTGAATAGTTATTTTATAATTATTAATTTTAAAAAATATTTATTTATTATTAAACTTTTTATTAAATAATATTATTTTTTATATGTTTTTTATTTTTTATTATTTATTTAATAATTATTTTTCTTTTAATAAAATATATTAAAAAATAAAAAATAAAAGAACCCTTATACATTAACAGCTAACAAGGCTTAATACGCCCTCCCTAGGCTGAATTAAGTTATCCATCATTTTAACTTATAAAGGAGATTTGATGGATAAACTTATATAACATATTGACTGTACCAAAGAATGGATAAGGTCATAATATATTATATTACTTTATCCTATTATACCTAATACGACCCTAAATTTCTATTAATATTAGATAGAATGAATTGATCTCAAATTTTGAAAAGATTTTATGATTTCCACCTTATCTAAAGAAGAACTTAATTGTCGAAAAAATATAATTTCGATGACAACGATAAAGCCCTTTAATATTATTTGAGAATATAAATTTTTGTTATACCCCAAAATAGATTTTTGTTAGAATCATTAGCAAAAAAATCAAATGATTATGTTGTAATTTAATTTTTTTGTTAAAAATAATTTATAATTATAAATTTTTTAACAGAAGTTTCGCAAAATAAAAAAAAAAATTTCTCTCCAAAGCTCTGATATATCTCGCATTTGAAAAAGTAAAAGGAATAAAGCTTTAATAAAAAAAAATTTAAAAACCTTTTAGAAAGGCCAACTTTGTGTGAATTTGGGTTTACTTGACCCTTTAAAGATAACTTACTTTTAAAGTGAGGGAGAATATACATATATAAATTAATAAAGTGTATTACAACTACAATTCAATATGTAAAAATTTATTTATTAAATAAAAATATAAAATATAAAATATAAAAGTATAAAATAATTTAAAAAATATATTTTAATAAAAAATGATTTAACACTTAAATATAAAAATATTTTTCTTATAAAATTTATTTAAATAAATTATAAAATGTTCATACTATACAAATGTTGTTTCAATAAATTTTAAAAATTTATTTATTAAAATTGTTTGTTTTTTATTTTTATTTTCATTTAATTAAAATAATGAATTATCTCCTTGTCAAAATCAAATATTCAATTTTTTATTAAATTAAAACTTTAATATTTTCTCTTCTTATTAAATTAGAAAGTCTTAAGTTATTAAAATGACTTTAAGAAGTTATTCTATAAAGAAGAGGAGATAAACAAAAGTCCAATATATACTTACTAAATTTATATATAAAAATTTTGAAATAACTTCACATTAATTTGGAGATAAATTTAATGACATAAAAATGTGTGTTAAATAAGTAGACACACTTCTTTTTTTATAACAATTAGTACATTGGAAAAATAAATAAATAGAAGACTAAGAAAGTGGAGCCCTGTCAACTCAACATAATTAAGCTTTGAATCTGAAGATAAGGATAATCATTCCAAAAGTTTGAAAAGATGCTTCCAATAGAGGGCTGCATTTCCAATCATTTAGTAGCCGAACAAGTGTGCACAGAAACGCATATTTCGGTATAAGTGTTATCTATGGCGGGAATGACAGATTGACAGTAGAGGTTGAAGTTGAGTCTATAATTATCATGTGTGTCATGACAATGAATGATATTAAGTCTTGCAACTCATAATATTTATTAGAATTTTGTTAACAAATATGTTAAGATATTGGTTAAAAAATTAAGAGTAAAAAAATTGGATTTTTATTTTTTATATGATATTTAAGTTTGATATGTTCAATAATATGAAATTTAATGAAATTAGAATTTTCAATTTTAATTTTATACACTAAATACACAAGGTAAAGTTTGAAATTTCAAGTTCTAATTTCTATTTAGAATTTTTTATCATATTGAAATCAAAAGTTCCAATTTTCGTTTAACAGAATTTTATAATGAAATTGGAATTTTTTATTTTATTTTAATAAAAATTAATATAAATAGAAATCAAAATTTTTAATTTTATATAAAATTCATATCCATATAAAATTGTCCCAATTTTCATATTTTTATACATTTAAAAACCAAATCCTATATTAAAAAAAAACACACCCAAAAAAATTTCAATGTAATACAAATTTAAAAATTCTATTTTTAATTAAATAATTTTCGCTTCTAGTTTTTTAAAAGGTATTAAGTAGCAAAATCCTATTTATTAATAGCGTATTTAGTTTTACTTTTGTAAAATTGATTTTAAATAGAATTGATTTCGTTAGAATTGATTTTGAGATAATGTGATTTATATTTGGTAGTTTTTCTAAAAGTGATTCTGACAGAAAGTAAAAATTTTTTACTTTTCAAATAATAAATTATAGAGGTAAGAATTGATTTTCATTTTTAAAAATTAAACAACATCAAAAATTGGCAAAATTAATTTTAGAAGATCAAAATCAATCCCTCAAATGCTGATCCAAATAATATACTATAAGTCCTACCTCATTCTAATTTGTTGGTATCTTCTATTCTTTAAAGTGACATTTTGTTAACAAATTTGCTAATATGTGTTATTAATGGTTGTTGTTTATTACTAATTAGATTTACTTTTAATATACTATTAGCCTAAAATATTTTTATATAGTTATTTTATCATATATTAATATATCATTAAAAATATTTGGCTCTTATATTAATTACCTAAAAAATTATATATATAGTGATATTTGATTAATTGATAGTATAAAATATTATATACTAACATTATATTAAAATCAAATTCTTAATTATTAATTAAAAATAATTTATCTAATATTTTCAAAATTTTTAAGAATATTATTTTTTTATTTTATAATTTTTATTTTTAATTTTTACTATATGTCTCATGAATAAATATTTAAGAAATTTATTTAATCTACTTAATTATTTAAAAATAGTGAGAGATTTAAATATTTGATGTAAAGTCATAGGTTTAAACTTTAATGTCACCATTAACCCTAAAAAAAAACCCTTTTCAGAAAAAAAAATAACAAACCCTTTGCCCTTAAGCACTTATCAGTTTAATTTTTTTTCTCTATTAAAAAACAAGAAAAGAATCTTTGAATAATGGGCCATCACCAATCACATTGTCTAGACCCTGTGGTTACTGCTACTGTTACTTTCGCTAGTTGGTCCTGTTACAATGGACTGGTTGCTAGCCCCGCCAAAATAGGCTTCTGGCTAGCCTCTACATGTCTGGCCGATTGATATGTACTTGGACCGTGAGTTAGGTGGCCGAACGCAATGCACGTTTATAACAATAGACTTTCAAAAAGGACCCATATTGGTTGGCCTGCTCTCTTAGCTTATATTTTTTTTATTGTTTTGGTTATTATCCTGTTTTCAATATGCATTTTCTATCTCACCAAAAAAAAATTTGTATTTTCTATATTATTGAGTACTAATTTTTCATTTTTAAAGTATGATATTTTTACTTGTCTTTGGGAACTTTCCTAAGTTTTATTTACAATGAGCGCTATTATCATTATCTTTACTATATTACTATTGTTATGACAAATGTTTTGAAAACCAAGCTTAAAATTGAATGTCAATAAATTGGTTGAGAGATTGATTTAAAATTTATTGGTTCAACCGTGATTGAATTAAATTAAAATTAAACAATATATATATATATATATATATATATATATATATATATATATATATATATATATATATATTTAAAATTTAATAATTCAATCGTGGTATTTAGCCATTTAGGTCGTTAACACAAGGCTAATCACCAATAAATATATATTAGTCATTGTTAATGTTATGGCAAACTCAATTTACCACTTCTAGTGAATGATGTGATTATATGTGATGATTCATCATATACTAAATATGAATCTGTAAAATAATGTAAGAAAAATGCTCAATGTTATGAAATCTAAATTAATGAAGCAATTACAAATTGCTTCGATTGGTTATTTTTTTGTTTTACTTTTGTTATTTTGTGTTAATTGAGAGTTTGTTGCTTTTAAGCGCCACGTAATTTGTACCCGCTATTCGTACGAATTATTTTCATATTGAATAGCATATGGTTCATAATGTAATTATATGCAGTGATTCATGCGCTTATATATATATATAACCGGCAATTCACTCTCGGGGGTCTATGCCTCCTAGGGAGTCAGGATAAGCCCCCTGGGAAACAAAAGCTGGTAACCTGTCATACATCTCCACACCACTTTGAAGCTCATGGCCATGTTTGGCAAGCTTATCAGCACAAAAATTTGCTTCGCTATAGAAAAGACTGACCTCTACATTCCAGTCACTTAAATCTATCAAGTTCCTGATAGCCTCAACCAGAGAAGCATGGGCATGCGTATCCAAAACTCCAAGAGTGTTAAAATGATACACGCAACTAGAATCTATTTCCAGACAAATGTTTCCAATCCCCTTCTGTCTAGCAATTACTAGCCCTCAGTAGACACCCCAGAGTTCCGCAGAGGTAATAGAACAGCTGCCAAGGCTAGCACCATATGATCCCCCCCGCAGGCTGCAGTCAACTTATCCCGAAGGACTGAACCATCAGTGTTCAGCTTATGCCAATTTTGAGGAGGCGGGTTCCAAGCTAATATGGTGACTTATAAACGTGTCTTATTTTTATATGTAAGAAAACAATTTTCTTTTAACTAGTTCGAAGGGTCTTATAATTAGTTTTTTTTTTTTTTTTGTTTTTTTAGTAGTTATCACTGGAAAACTCACTATACGTATTCTGGTGTCTGAAACACGTTTTCGTTCTCGGTATGTACTGAACATCGGTACAGTGATTCCGAGAATTGTAACGGTGCTTCATAGTTGTTAATCAATGACAACTAAAGAGTTGGGAGATAAAGAATGAATCATCAATCAATGGAACTCGTATTTTTTTTTTTCAAAAAAAAAAAAGGTTTAGTTCTATAGCCAAATGATGTTATGCATCGAACCAAACACTGAATCTTTGAGGATCACACTTTAGGCCTCTTTTCCCACCCGAGAACCGAATTTACGTCCTGAATTGTGATTTCATTCAAAAAGAGCTTGAATATTTTTCTGTGTACAACCCATATACAGATGAGAAAGTACAACAAGAAGTCCAAAAACTGAGGTAGTGATAATTCTTATTCTATTCATCTTAAATATTAAATATAAACTCATGTAATAACAAAAATAAATCTAGTCATATGAATGAGTATCCCAAGCCGCAAACTTTGTTCTCCAAATATTCCAACCTCTAATGTCACTACTTTAATGCGAGCTTGCTCGGCAAATAAAATCATATTGGTCCACCGCAAGGGTAAATGATCTCGCAGAGATCACCAACGAGGAGTGAGTACTGATGCACTGGTCTCACAAGGAAGGGTGGCAAGCGCACCAGAAGCTCACAAACACATTGAGCATCCACTTCCCTAGCCCACCTGCAACAGTTTTCTTCATCAGGTGTCTGGCGGCGCCTACCACCGTGCCTGTGTCCGTGCCTGTGGCCGTGCCGGCGGCCGTGGCCTCTCGGCGGATCGACGGGGCCGTCAGGTGATGGAGGAGTTGGTAGTGGCTCAGGTGGGGGGAGTGGTTCAGGTGGCAACCTTGCACATGCATAGTTTGCTAGTGCAAATTGCTGGGGGCAAAGTGGGCGTTGGGGTAGGTTTGGCCCTGCAGGAACAACTTGGGGATTGGCATGGCTCTTTATTTTTGGCACTAGTGCCAGGAATGCAAGAGCCATTGTTATTAACTTGAGAATATGCTGGACTCTATCCATGTTGTTTTCTCTATATCTATTCATATATGGTCCATTAAAAGTACTGCTTATATATACTTGCAAGTCCATGATGGGGTTGCTTCTATTAGGTAGTTTTTCTGGTGAATTTGCAATATCACCAAGAGAATGAGTCGCGGTGCTGCTTTGCTCAAGATTCTCTTTCATTCGTTTTGTGTGATGCGTTAGTAGGTGACGTGCAAATGATTCTGAATAGGGGTCCAACCACCAACCTTGTTCCCGAACATTTTTTTTAATTAATTGCTCTCACAATAGTGGTGGAGTGTGGTTAAACTGTGTTTGAGATCGTGCATAAATTATCAACATGCAGAGCTTATGAGGAAGAAAGGCTCTTCTCTGATAGAAAGTCCTATATATTACAGGAATACTGTTATTGTTAGACACTATACATTGAGGCATATGAGGAATGTACAAATAATTAAGGATTTCAATTGCATAACTCGTGAATTACCTGCAGGGAAATATAGAAAATTATGTGTTAATAATTAAATAGTTTTAGTTATTTTATTGATGAATTAAATAAAAAGATATTATATCTATTATTAGTTACTGTGCTGTATCTACCTGATTTACGAGAAATGTAACTGAAACTCTTAATTATTTATATCATTCCATAAGTGTCTAGAATAGTGTCTACATCATGGGTTAAAAAACATATTTCTCTATTAAGAGATAAAGAATTATCTCACAAACAGAAGCAGGGTTAACCTTTTAGAACCAAATGTTTCTGTGTGCTGCTCGTAAATTATGTAGTCATGCTTGTTGCAGGGGTTAACCATTGAGCTAGATGAAACATTTGTGCTTTCACCCACAAACACTACCGGATAAGGAATTTTCTTAGAGTGTGCCATAGATACAGTCACGTGGCGTGAAACTCACTATAAAAGTGAGATCTATCCCACGTGGGTATATAAGGTACATTTGTATTCATATAGGAATAAGAATGGCCAAAAGGAAATTAAATGTGGACAAAACTCGAGTCTTTAGGAGACAAAAAGACAACATATTTGTAGAGCCATTGGATATCGCAGGTGAATTGGTGCTAAAAAATGTGATGTGAAACTTCATAGATACATATTGCAGAGGTAAATCTAATGGTACAAAAATAAACGTGTAAATGTGAGTTTTTAAACGTGTTGTCTACCTGACATTACGCAAGTTAATAACACTTAACAGCCCTTTATCAAGAAAGTTTAAATGTTATTTCACAACCTTTAAACGGTACTGATGAGATGAACTAAAACAATTGGGAACGACAGTTTTTCTTAAAGTAACAGCTAACAAACATGGTACGATAATAAATTCAAGTTCATTACACCTTTCCAGACTTTGTTTCCAGCTGCTCCTGCTGAAACATGGTCGACAATAACTTCTATGCTCTGAGAAGGCTATTTGGTAGCAGAACTTGCTCATGAGTAGAATCCAACTCATTTCTTCCATCCTTAGCATATAGATAATTTGTTTCCTTCAATTAGCACAAAAAGTCCAATATTAGATGTCTCCTGCAGGCACTATGGTAGAGTTGATCAAGGTGAATAGATGCTTTGGTCCCTAAAAGAGGTATCTTGGGTTTGACCTCTGTGAATAGAAAATATCACTGCTGAGAGATATAAAGTCCATTCTGGGATCTTCTAGGAGGTCGAGCCAGATTAGTCGAGTTTATCGTAATAGGACTCAATAAACCTGAGAAAAAAAAAAAAAGTCTCCAATAGACTTAGCGTGTGACTCCGAGCAATATGATAATTTAAAACATAGTGTCATTAAGTTACTTACCAGGGTCAGAAAAACAGAAACTTAAACTTCATTTACAGCCTCCTTCCTTTTTACAATATGGAAGTAAAATCAGGTTAAATTCAAATATATATCACGTAGCCTCATTTTGGTATTTATCATGCATTTCTTTGGTCACCATATGGCATGGTGACCTTTAAGGCCTTCAATGATATTATATTATTACATCGCTCAATTCTGCAACACGGACAAGCTTAATATGGGGTACGATGTTGAATTTTCACTCGACTTCCGAGTCCAACATTATTTTATTTTGCAAGGAATGTAACACTTTGATTTTTCATTTTGAAAACAAGTTAACTATTAACTCACAGCTGCAAGTAGAAGGGCATATTTTTCAAAAGAGCAATCCGCATCTGCCCTACTAGGGTCAACAATATAGACATCACATGAACAAAAAATTTTCCTATAAACCATAAACTTATACTGTAGCATTTTTTCCATTAACATAAGACATTCAGATTTGCCAAAGTAAGACATGCATCGCAACACAAACAATCATGTGGAGTATTGTATTCGCAGCAAAGGCGAAGTTTCATTTATAATTTGCCAAACTTAAATCTTCTCACACCCCCATGCTTGTTTTGTTCATACTACCTTACATGGCCAAATGTTAAATGTGCTATTCTGGCGTTTGCCGCCAACAACTCAACAAATTTATCTTTTATCCGAATAAGTGGACACCAAACAATCGAGTTATCCTGTTCGTATGCTTCTCTCAACGTTGCTGTGCTGTTCAGGTCCCGCATTTTAATGAGGACATACAGAACATGCCTAAATGACTAGTGAAAGCAACATGTATTCATCAGAAAAATTTCCCGGCATTGGCACTGGAACCCTCATATGAAATGGAAAGAGAAAGCAACGCATGGAGAACTTCATTTGTCCTCTTCGCCATCACTCTTGAATTGTTTCCCACTCTTGAATTTGACCAATCCACAAAAAGTTAATAGAATCTTTACCCATGCTTTCAGAGGCGAACCAGGGGTGTGGGGGACGCTGTGGCCCATGGCCCCCTGTATGTATATGTATTTTAGCATCTTAATTTTTTGGTGCAGACTGGTACAAAAAAGATGGATAATTTCCTTTTTAGCATTGCTACATAGAATTATATAACCAAAATTTTTTACAACATAATTGTGATAAGACTTAATTACTTATCTAAATATTATAAAAAATAACCCATCATTTAACAACATAATTTCTAACAAAAATTCGTACTGTCTAGCTTTTTGAATTTTCTTATTTTAAAGGAAGCAAACCTCCTAAAGAATAAAAAGAAAATTAAATGATTAAATATTTTCTTCTACGATTCATTCTTCTTAATAGATTACATTTGTAATTGTGTAAAGAATTCTAGATACTTCCATCTCTATTTATGTCACATCACATACACACTTTAAAATATTTTTATTAATTATTCCGTCTTATCACAAACTTAGTATATTAACTTTAGAAATGCTTTTTGTTCCCTCTTAGTGATATATATATATATTATGACATTCCACATTTTCAGTTACTCACAAAAGATAAGTCTTTTATCTTTTACAAAAAAGTTAAAAGATAAGTAATAGATTAATATAAAATAAATGAAAAGAAAGAAAGTAAAAGAAAATTTTTATAAAAGCTTTTAAGTTTTTCTTTTTTAAACAAGTTTGGGATAAATATTCTTTTAATTTCTTCTCTTAGAATTTGAGAAAGTAAGTAACAAATTAACCACTGCTATTTATAGTAATAGATCAAATAGAGTTCGCATTAAGTTATAAATCCATATTATATTTTCACTTTTAGCGTAAGTCTGCTACTTTCCTATTTGTTTAATGCTCTCTTTTTTTCTCATTTATTTGCTTATATAAATTTTAAAAATTGTAAACACAAAAAAATTCATCTTCCCATTTTATATATTATATAATTTTTTTTACTCATTTTTACATCTTCATGTATAAAAAAAAAAAAATATTGAACATGTCTTTTCAGATATGAAAATGGCTTAAATAAAGGCGGTAGAATAAGATGAAAAAATATTTTCTTACAAATTATATTGGGGTTTACATTGAAAAAGAAATTGTTAAAAAAATCTGCCACAAATAGTACAATAGAATTTTTTTATTTTTTATTTTTTATTTATTTCATGAAGCACCATAGACGTCTTGTCCCTGTAAAAATGAAATTTTGGCTCCATCTATACATGTTTAGGATATTTTCTTTTTGATATATAAAAATTTAGGTTAAGGAGAATGCTTATCTTAATTCAAAATTAAAGCATATATTTGGACTTATTGAATGTTTATCTGTATTTATAAATAATCCACTAATAAAGAAACTTAATTGAACTCAAATCATGATGATTTATAAATAAAAGATCGACTCAAGTCAAAGTTAACTCCATTAATATTTTAGACATTATTTTAATATACGAACCTCTACTAGAAATTTTTAATTATATTAGTAATCTATACTATTATCCATGTCTATACTATTAATAAAGGGGATTCCCAAAATTAATTGCTTTTTGTCTCTCCTAATCACATTGAAATTTACTTTGACGTCCGTAAGCATGTTTTGCTATTATATTAACATATTTATGCATGATTATTTCCAAAACTCAAAATTCGAGGAGTTATTTATTGGATGTTAACCGGATAAATGGTAAGACCCACGTTCCGTAGTTGTTTGGGAGGGAGTTGGGAGAGTTCCGTTTTGCGACAGAGTAGGTTGCTACCTTTATTTTAAAGTGTTTAATTTGTATATGTATATATTGATAGTATAAAATAATTTTATATTATTAATTAATAAAAATATAAAAAATATTAAATTAAACTAAATAATTATATATTATGATGAGAGATTTATCATAATTTGGTATTTTTTTATATTTTATTGATTGATAGTATAAAATTATTTTATATTATTAATATATATAAATTAGACTATATTTTAAAAGTAATTATATTTATACACATTCTTTTATAATTTTTGTATTTTTAATATAAGTTCAAATAATAGTAGTGAAAAAGCAAGTTCCAGTTTGCAGAAAAACTAGGGTGGGTGAACTGTTCCAGTTTAAATGTCAAGAAAATAACTATTGTGAAAAATAAAATATTTATCCCATAACATAGCATATTCAAATGTGGCGTGAAATACGTTCTAATTTTTTAATAAAAAAAAATGAAGAGCCCAACAACAGACACAATTTACTTCTTTTTTTTTGGGGGGGGGGGGGTCGAAGACACAATTTATATTTCACCACTCATAACGATGCAGAATTTAACTCAAACGGGCCTAAAGCATTAACGGCTCCACTGGTTTATTCACAATCAACCAACTCTAAAAGCCCAAATCAAGACAAACACATTCTAAAAACCAGAGACCGTATTGGGAAACAGACAAGAGAAGGGTGGCAATATTATATTACTCTACACTCCTATGCACATAATCCTCAAGTAGTATTGGCTTCATCTCCATCTCATTATCCGACACCAACGTAATCACAGGCACTGACGCTCATGAAACACATGATTGTAATATTCCGCAATTGTGCACCCTTCTAGATGGGGAAATGCAACCCATTCCCACAACAAAAAGACGGGTAGTAGGTCGCATAATGACTGTGTGGGGCACACATAAATAGGACATAATATATCATAGTGTGAATGATGAAAATGATCGCAGTTATGTTACATAAGAAATATTATTGTAACGCCGTCCATTTACTGTTTAACAAGTGGTAACATTCCATTGCTTGTGGCTGGTTGCAGAGGATGCTTCCTCTGACTCTGAGCGTTGGTCGGACGGTGTTCCCACCGGAACACATAGTGTACGATGCCGACGATATCCCCTTCGGGACCCTGTGGTGGTTCGTATACGCGGGAATCTCGTGCTTGCTTGTCCTCTTCGCTGGGATTATGTCTGGTCTCACCCTTGGCTTGATGTCTCTGGGACTCGTTGACCTTGAAATTCTCCAGCGGACTGGCACAACCACTGAGAAAAAACAAGCTGGTACGAGGTCACTTTCTATTATTATAGCCCTCGTGATGTTTCTTCTTTTGTTAGTTGATTGTGAAATTTTGGGTTGTTATTTTGTGCGTGCGTGCGTGCGTGTGTGTGTGTGTGTGTGGGTTGCAGCTGCTATTTTGCCGGTTGTTCAGAAACAGCACCAGTTGCTTGTGACCTTGCTTCTTTGTAATGCTTGTGCCATGGAGGTATTTCGGTATTTGCAATTCTGTTTGTTGGATAGTCGAATTCGTACTTGCTGATTAGCCAAAGTTTTCATGTATTATTATTTTTTAACCTAAGTAATTATTGTTTCTTTTTGAGTAAGTTATACTCCCTGAACACTCAGTAACCAAAAGATACAAGATATAGTACTTCAAATTTGGAATGTCTGCAACATAATATCTTGTTGGCATATACCTATTGGAGCTAGGGCTGGCAATGAGTTGAGACAACTTGTGAGTTTGCCTTTGACTTGGTTTACTAACAGTTCAGTCAGCTGAAAATTTTGGCTTGTTTGTTAAATGAGTTAAGTTTGAGCTTTCGCATGTTCAACTCATTAACTTGTGAGCCAGCTGGATACATGTATATAGTAATAATAAGAATAATGCTTTGACTAAATATATTTTAGCATTTCATTTTATTTTTGGTCTGACTTAAATATTTTTCTAACTAAATGTATGTCAAAAAGTGCATTTTTTATTGAGTTAGAAATTGAACCTAACTCATTGAGTCTAAACGAGAAAAGAGCTGAAAAATCCAATCTATAACATAGATAAAACAAATAAATTACGTTAACTTTGCTTTCGTTTTTAGCTGATCTTCTAGCCACTAATGACGGATCCTTCTTTTTGGCATTTCTTTTCTTGCTGTTTTGATCTGCAGGCACTTCCTATTTACCTTGATAAAATTTTCCATCCAGTTGTTGCAGTAATTTTGTCTGTAACTTTTGTTCTAGCTTTTGGAGAGGTAACATATTTCTTCAATCCAGTTTTCATCATACACAAACATTTAAGCATGACATTGAACTAACTGTTACAATGCCAATGGGCTTAGGTTATCCCTCAAGCTATATGCTCAAGGTATGGGCTCTATGTTGGTGCAAATTTTGTGGGGCTTGTACGTGTACTGATGATAATATGTTATCCAATTGCTTACCCTATTGGAAAGGTAAACATTGTGTTTTTTAAAACTTTTAACTTTCATTGAAGAAATTATATTAGCATAATAACATCAAATCACATTGCTGTATAGCATCAAGCTGGTAGGCAAGTCAACTTCACCCATCAAAAACTTCCCTAGTAGAATTTTGCTTCTTGTAGCATTTATGACTCTACTGATTTAATGATTCTATGTTCAGATAGATCATTTTGAGTTTTCCTAATTGCATGGCATCCTTGACTTCATGCCTGCTGTTAAAGGGGTGGTGATGGGACAATTTGGGTTGGGTTAATTTGAACCATTCCATTTTATTTTTATTTTTTCTGGAGGCATCTGCAATACAGTTCATAACAGTGGACATTTTGGTTAATATCATTTGGAGCAAATCATGGCTATTTTGAGCTTATACTACACCTTTATGCTTCCAGGTTCTGGATATGATACTAGGACACAACGATGCCCTGTTTAGGCGGGCACAATTGAAAGCCCTTGTTTCAATCCATAGCCAAGAGGTAATCTCCGTTTGAACCACCACGTGCATTTTTTTTTACAGGTTCCTATTCAAGTCGAGTAACCATTTGGATTTCCTGGAAAATGTGTTCTAATAATAGTATTCTAATTTATTACTATAAAAAACACGTTATGATAACATTTTATAAGGAAGGCTACTAATTTCACCATGACAAATTTTCTAGTATCTTATTCTTTTCAGTCTCCCTTAACTTCATTTTCTTGACCATTTAAGGCTGGTAAAGGTGGTGAACTCACACATGATGAGACAACAATTATCAGTGGAGCACTAGATCTCACTGAGAAGGTAGCTACTGATTTGAAGAAAAGCATTCTGATAGCTTTATCTCTTCCCAGTTATCTGTAACTAAGAGTTGAACAGTGGCCATTTCTTTAATGACCCTACTACATCAGAATATAGGAATGTCATGAAATTTGCAGATATTGTGCCCGGTGAAGTAAAAATGTATGGTGCTGATTTGACAATATATACTCCATAAATCTATGATGTATGGCTCTGGGTATGAAGCTGTAGACTGTAGAATAAGACTCTAGCATGTGCTCTTAAGTTAGGAGGGCAGGGCATGCTATTGTTGGCAAAGAAGCAACTGTCATTTGAGTTGGTTTCCAAGTTTGAACTCCAAATTTGTATGTGTGGTCCTTGCTTCATCATCTATGTCAGCTCTTCGCTTTGCTCGCTGAAGTGTTCTGATGGGCTTAATCACCTGGGTTCCCTTTGTTGTCTGATTATAATGATATCAGTGATGGCTGTCTCTGGATCTTTTATAATTATAATTCCCTTTTCTGGCTCACTTACTGTTGCAGTGTCAAAGATAAATTTAAAATACAGGTGTATCTACTATATTGGCATTTTGTTTATACCAAAAAAATCTACTGTGTTGGCTTTGTAATATAATGGACGAAATTTCTACATTGTTATGCAGACTGCAGAGGAGGCTATGACACCAATTGAATCTACGTTTTCCTTAGATGTTGCTTCCAAATTGGACTGGTGCGTTTGCTTCTGTAAGCTTTTCTGTTATATATATATATATATAGCAGTCACAGAAGGTCCAGTTATTTTTTTCATCCTCATATCTGCTTGGTAGATATTATTATAAGCCTATATCTGACCGTAATTGAGGTTAGCCGAGCATTGTGAGCAGTTGATTGTCTGTCTTACCTATATTTACTCACCTTATCTGTCTTGTAGTAAACTGAACTTGTGTATATGAATTATGTGCGTGAATATTTTTCTCATTCCATGATGAACGTGGAAGTGGCAGACGCTGTCAATTCAATGAGTTTCTGGCAGATGGAGATTTTACAGCTCTCTAGTCCTGACAAAATTTTATTTTTTTGAATCCTATTTGTCTCCCTCATGGAATTTCTGCATAGTTTAGCAGAAATAAGAAGGTCATCTAGTTAACTTTCTTTCTTATGACCTGTCATTGAGCCTAAACACATTTCTGACCATGAGTATGTATATTTGTAGCCGAAGTAAACTCAGATTTTTTTTTTCTTTTTTTAATTTCCTGCTTTGTCACAGGGAAGCAATTGGGAAAATTCTTGCACGAGGTCATAGTCGTGTCCCTGTATATAGTGGAAACCCCAAAAATATAATTGGCCTCTTACTAGTGAGTGTGATTGCGTATAGTATCCAAATTGCTTGAAAAATAATTTGTTTTGTTGTTACTGGCTGCTAAAAACAGTTTGCCAATCTTACAATTTGCCAGGTAAAAAGTCTTCTTACTGTAAGACCTGAAACTGAGACTCCTGTTAGTGCTGTTTCTATCCGGAGAATTCCTAGGTTTGATCAATATTCAGTGGTGCCCCTCTATTTCATCTCTTCTAATTCATCAATTGAACTGAATTATTATTATTCATAAATAAACCCAGGGTTCCAGCAGATATGCCTTTATATGATATCCTCAACGAGTTTCAAAAAGGAAGCAGCCATATGGCAGCTGTAGTCAAGGTTGCAAGAGACAGAAACAACCCTCAGGCTGCTGATGACATTGAGAAATCCAAGGATAATGAAGCGATCAAACACAATTCTCAACTAACTACGCCATTGCTATCCAAGTCTTCTGACAAATCAGAAAGTGTTGTTGTCAACATGGACAAGCCTCCTAAGCATGCTGCAGACAAACAATATCCAAAAAATGGAACTGCAACAAATGGTATACACCACTTTTCTGAGAATGCTGAAGATGGGGAAGTTATTGGCATCATAACGCTGGAGGATGTTTTTGAAGAACTCCTGCAGGTAGGCTTTACTTGCACTAGGCTCACAGGAAATTTGGATTATATGCGACCAACCCTGTTATCTGTTTATATTTATTAATCTTTCATAAATTGAAGCTTATGTCACTAGGGTGGGATTGTTGTGCTTTATTGTTGCAACAAAGAAAACACAATATGTTTGCCATAGAATGAAGAAATTTTGCTCATATTTTTCGTCCATGCAGGAAGAAATCGTGGATGAAACCGATGTATATGTAGATGTACATAGAAGGTGATCTAAATTGTCTGGTTTACTTTTATTCTCTATCTCTCCCTATTTTCCAGAGCTGTTAAATGGTTACTAACTGAAAAATAAAATGCATGAATTTGGCAGAATACGTGTAGCTGCTGTTGCAGCAGCTTCATCTGTGGCAAGAGTTCCATCTGGCCGAAAGTTGATCAGTCACAAGCCTGTAGTAAGTTAGAATCAGTTTTTCATTTTTTTATATCTCTTTCTTTCTTTCTTAAAATATTCAAGCTTGGAATGGAAAGATGATTATCATGTTGGGGCAGTTCGTGTTGCATACTAAAAACTTTCGTATTTTGTCAATTGCAAATGAAATTTGAGGTGCATGACTTCTTCTGCTAGAGTTCAATTGTGAGATGGTTTTGAAACAATGGGAATATTACCTTCTGTGTTGTGGTTTGAAGCCAAAGCTTTCTACCACTTCTTTCCAGTAATATAAATATTCTACTCGTAGATCGTTGTGGAAGTTAGTTTCCAGCTCTGATGCAGACGATCAGGAGTAGTTTAACATCGACCAGCATCAAAGACTTTTCGAAAGGAAAAAAATCTGTCTGAAATAATTACTTTCATGAAAGATATTTCAAAATACATAAGTGAAACGTTTGTTGACAATGCTTCCAACCAAACATACCGTTCTATTAACACTTATTGCAATATTATGATTGCTGGTGTGATATCATGCAAATATTTGGATGTTATATTGAAATAACGTTGCTTTCCTTCAGGGTAATCAAGCAAGCAAGTGAAAGTTTGACCAAGTTTTTTATAGGATGATGTACATCTAAGGAGAGGTCCAGGATCTCTGATGGACTAATGTGAGGTTCAATCAATCAGGAAACTCTTCCAGCATAGTTGTGTGGCCATTCATGCGTTTTCATGTTAGGATGGCATAGCATAATACAGCGTGAAGATATAGATAAGTTTTTTTGGTCTTTGTATGAAAATGTAGATCTAGGATTTCTAAAGTAAAGTCTTATACTCGGCTTTTTCTTCGTTCCTAACCAATTTTATTTGAACCAATCGTACTTCTCGGCTATCACAGCACTGTTGCTTTCTTGCTAGTTCAATTTGCTGCATATAATTTCTTGTATCTCATAATTTCTACTGTATGGTGGCTGGCAAATAAAAACTAGGCCACCCAAAATGTCTGTTTCTCTTAACAAACTGATACATATACCGACATATTGGCTTTATCAGTCTATTCGCTTCTTGGAAGAATATCGGGCTGTCATTTTCTGTTCACGTGAACGGTTCTATATGTCAGATCAGATATTCCAAAATTGCTTTCATTTCAATTCTTTTTCTTTCCACAGTGTTAGTTTTTGCTACTCTGCTTTTATATTAGTAAATGTAGGGAAACTTTACCGTAACTTTACGTGGTAGCCGTGCCCCAGAAGGATCAGCATCCTCTACATCTGTAGGAGAACTGCCAAGGTTTGTGCAGTAATTAATCTAAGAGTATGTTTACAATATTTAATTTATCATGAAATAGAGTACTTTTGAAAGCTGAGATTCATCGCAGTCGTTTTGAAATTGCGGAAGATCTGCATCTGCCCCAAAATGATGTCATATAAAATATAGTTTACTCAATTATATAAAATGATTAATTGCATATTGGTGATGTGGTGTAATTATTTTGAGTTTAATTTTGATGTATTGTCTTATACTGTCATTCAATTATATGTTTCTATTTGCGAAATCTTTTAGGTAATGAGTGGTTGAGTCAAATATTTTTGTTTGTGACAATATATAATTAGATGTTTGTGTAAAAAAATTTTATATTGACAATATATTAAAATTAAATTTATTTATATTACATCTTTTAAGGGCACTGTTGTGTCAGAGGCAAAGGAAGGGAAACTAAGAGATGTTAGGTTCTCCAAGTTTGTAATTTTTTTTATTTAATTATTATACACTAACAATATAATGGTCAACTAATAAAATTTGAGAAAAGTACCAAATCATAATAAGTAATTATGTATTATAATTTATTATTTTTCTAAAATTTTATTAGCTTATAATGTCCATGCATAAAATTTATTTAAAAAAAAAAAAAACTCTTTCATATACTTATTATTGGCTCCAATAAAAAATGTTAAAATAAAGCAAAATAAAACTTGAAGCTTGAAAATAAAAGTTTTAGATGCATACTTAATCTTGTATGCATGGTCTTGAATGTTTCGTTTTCATCAAATGAGAAATAGAACATGAACTAAATCACAAAGTAAAATGTTCCAAAAGTTGGTAATATAAGAATTAAACTAATAAAGCAGTTTTTCAATATGGATTGAATTTCTGAATGATAATTTACAGGATAAAAAGAGTAAAATATCAAACCAGACTGTAGTTTTCCCCCACTTCTTCCTAGGAGCTAATTCTTCTTCTCTTTCGATTTTTGAAAAAGGAATAATAACATATCATGCAATAATATCAGCCAAAACAACATATTTTCAGGCTTCAGCAGATGCTCAGACCATTATTTTAGTATAAGTTCTTGCGTTCAAATTTAGTTGCTATCTCTGACAGCTTTCAACCTAACTTGATGAAGCTAAAAATATTATTGATTAGATATCCGTTTTTATTATTCACCAAAATAGAAAAGAAAAGATATCCGTTTGATTGTGTTTGAAATGGATGAATGGACTCAAATGGAACTTCCGTTTCACATGTGCATAGGTTTGCACCCCGTTAAATTATAAATCTTATTACTTGATGGTAATCTCTTCACTCTTAAAGATAGTAAGAAACGGGCTCATAATTGAACAAGGATCTTAGATTCTTTAGGCGTGCCACTCGCGCACTGACTGAGAATATTAATGTATCATCGATACCAATTTTTATTAGAAAAAGAAATGAAAATGACATTTGGGAAAATCATTGGATTAGACTTGGAGGACGGATAATGGCATAAGTCCACATCTTGACGGTGGGTTTGGTTGCTCCAGTACTAGGATTGTGACCAAAGATCATATTTTTTCCAAGATGAAATTTCTAGAAATGGCTCGAGTTCCTGCATTACACTGTGAAAGATTTTTCTTCTAAATTTCAATGATACTCACCAACCATCTCAACCAAAAAATAAAAATAAAAAAATTCAAAGGCTAGAAATAAAAATCTGTATTGTTCAACAGAAAAATCGTTGCCTTAAAATATTTATTACTTATGGCAAATATATATATATCTTCTGGATATGCCATGAGTTTCCATGTGTCAATCAATGGCCACTCGTGGATTAATGGAGCTGAAATCCCACTGTTTGGAAGTCATGAGCCGGAGAAATTGTTCAAGACAGAAGTCAATTACGCATGTACTCATGGATTTGGAACTTTCTTATAAACAATGCTAGCTTCCCTCCCGCTGAAAAGATCTGTAACTCAGCACTTCATATTAACATGAAGAAATAAGATCTAGTAACTATCTCAACAATGGAGGTAAAGGGCACAATTCCATTGACCTTTTATTTTTTAGGTGAATTAAACCATTAATGATTTGTAATCCATTGACTTAAACCCAACTTGGTTGCTCATAATAGGATATGGTTGCACTCTATGTATTGAATTATTCAGTTCCTTACTTGTACCTAAATGATGGGAACAAGTTTTACAGGAAATTTAAGGAACTATTATTTTTACTCCCTAGAAAATCAACTCCCTAACTTTGGTGTAGTGGCTTCACTTTAGCATATATATATATTTGAGAGAGAGAGAGAGAGAGAGAGAAGTGGCTTGAAGATATGAAGGAAGGCAATTTGTGGTGTATTATTAGATGTTAGTTTACACATATATGCTAGGTTATAATTTACACATGCAGCAGGAGCCCTGCTTCATCTAGTTTCATTACGTACCTAGCCCCTAACATACAAGCTTTGTTCATTGCTTCTGTCCCGGAATGGTTAATCAGCAAAAAATGGAACCCCAAATTTGCTTGACCATTTATGCGGCTCTAGCTTATCCATTTCTCAAACATGCAGTGGCTCCAATTGCACTGATGATAGTTTACTCGTGCCAGCACAAGAGTAACACAGCGCATCTCCAGATAATGTAAAGCCGAGTCCTCTGCTGCCTAACGGACTTTGAACATCTTCCCCGTGACCAAAGCTTCCTAACTGAGAATACACTACTCGCAGCTGCCATATTTGCTTTGCACTTCAAAAAATTAATTTGGTTGGTGAAAGTTATTCAAGACCTGAAGCTGAGAATTTGTGGTCTGAATGAATGAGAATAAACCATAAATATATATAGAGGGGAAGACTGAAGGTGTTGAAGATATGAAGGAAGGGAATTTGTGGTGGATTGACATGTTGTGGCCCATGGTTACAGAGATGTGGGACATGTCCCACTGTCCACCTAAGATGATCAAGTGACACCCACGAGTTTGTCTCCTTTTTTGCTTAACCCTCTTGAGAGGGACCTGTCAACCCACTTCTACTGAGTAAGGGTCTGCACTTGTCCCCCTAAGGATTATTGACTATCCCTTGCCTTTTGGTGGATGCATCTGCATCTACAGTACTAGTCTATAGTCCACTAGCTACACCATGCATGTTATCTTCCATTTTGTTTTGTTATCGTAGCTGATATTCCATGAAGATATATGATCATAGAATAGCCTTTTAGCTATAAAAAATGAATGACCAATGAAATGTCTGACATATAATCTATTATTGATCATCAGTTGGTTGCTATAAGGCATGTATATATTATTCAAGATATTTATATCGTTTGTGGCAATATATATGGTTGCGTTCTTGCATGTTATTTTAACCTGTAATGTTCTTTGTACCACAACTTTTCAAATTTCGAAGAATAATAAACATATATCACATTATAATTTTCTTTTTGATAAAATACAACACTCACCACAGTTTGTAAATAATCTGGCATAACTATTCTAACGCTATCTTAAGACAAAATACAAAAGATGGATTCAAAGATTGTACTTCAGAGTGTTTTTGTTTTGGTCTTTGACCAAGTATTTCTATACTATTATTATGAGATTATAATTAGGAGATTATCTCAATAATTATTCATGAAGAGAACTCTCTTCCTTTTTTGATTAACTGGAGAACTCTCATCCTGTAAGTGTAGCTTCCTCACCTTACTATTGTATCTTATCTTTGCTGGTATACTTTTATATATTTAATTATGGTACGTAAATGATACTGTAATTACAGTATACAATGCTCTTTTTTCCTATAAAATCACTAAATTAGTCTCTAACAATATTTTCAATAGACATATTAGATTCCGATAAAAAATAATTGATCCCTTGGTCTCTAATAATTACAAAAAGTGGACACTTTGTTTCTTCACTCACTTATAACCATCAAAGTATCTAATGTAAAAATAATTAAAACTTTTCTAACCCTCTTTTGTGTGACACTCTCTAAATGCCCAGTTGCACAACTTGAAAAAAAAAAATCCCCTAAATGCATCATTTTAATTTATCACACCCAATTCTAACATTTCAAAATAGTGTGTTTGCAAGAGATTTTAAAGTTATACAAATTGTATTTTTAAAGGGTATCATTGTATAGAGTTAGAGAAATCATAGTCATCATTTCACCTACATACCAAACTTTTTATCGGTTACAATAGTGAGTCAAAGACTATAGATATGCAATTTTTGGAATTGTCAAGGATTAAAATATCTAATTTTTGTAATTGTCAAAGGACTATAGAACCAATTATTTTTTGTTAGGGATTGATTTGGAAATTTACTCTTTTTTTTTTCCCACTATTCTTGTATTTTTTAAAATTGTAGTTACATAGTCAAAATCTTTAATAAAAATTATGATAATTGTTTAATTAAATAAAATGGTATCACCCGCTATTGAATTCACAACCTAATGGTTGTCTCCTACATATCTTATTAAGTCTAGGATGTCACATATTCAACTCATTTTTCTCTCCCTCTGCCTTTGTTAAAAAATAATAATAATAAATTAAAATAATATGACCCAGTTATTCATCCAATGATTAATATGCTATCATTATGACAAGTAAATTCTGTTAAAATTTCTAACTATGTAATATTTTTCTTTTTCAAAACAAGATAATCTGAAAGTACATTAATTATGTCATACCTTGCTTAATAATTGTGATACAATTAATACTTCTACTGATCTTTTGTATCTTGTTAAACAGCTAAAACTATCATATATGTTACATATTATAATTTTTCAAAAGAACGTAAATAAGATACACGACTTAAATTTGTATAAGTTCATTGAAAGATACAAAAATATCCTGTGCATGCAGTAGCATCCTGTATTATAACTCTAATACACTATTTTTATCTAACTCTTATTTAAAATGGTATGCAATGACTCAGGAATTTGGCTAGCCGAGTATATATGTTTCTTATCTTAATTACTCTAGTTCATACATTGAATTAACACATAGACCAGACCAAGAAAAGAAACTTAACATTAGAAATTAATCAGTTCTATAAATTAATGCACCGAACTGATACAGTTAGTCTGTTAACGCAAAAGCCAATCAGAAAATCTCTTTATAATATACGTTGCTATTACTATATAGGTGATCACATTGATCACATATAAAAATCTTGTATTGATGGTTACTAACCGAACATAGATAATAACAGCATATATTTTTAGAAAGTAGACAATGAACACTGTCATATCTGTAATACTTTTCTGGAACCTCTGGCCGTGTTCCATGAGCCAAAAGTCTATTAATAAATGACATGATTGTACTAAAAAATTCATCAAATTCAAACTTTTTGCAAATGTCTAACCTTTGGACTGATACTGACAGAAAATTTATTAAATATTAATAGAAGAAAATGTCAACGTAAGGGGATATCTCTTGATTTAGAGTCTTCATCTTCTTCAATGTTATAAGCATTAATTCTTCTGCTTTACTTTTTTTCTTACTTTCCCTCCGCCTAGATTTTTTTTAATTTTTCTTTTTTAGTGCATGTTTAGTTTATATTTTGCCACCACCAAACTTGCTTTTAATCAACTGGAAATGAATTTGCACATGTGTAAACTTATTTGGCTTTTTTTTTTTTTTTTAGATTGTCATTAATATAAATTAATACTTAAAAAGATTGTCACCTTTTAAATTGCTAGTAATATTAAATGCAGTATTTGATATATATAGATAATCTAAGTAGTAATTCACATTATCCTGTTTGGTATATAAAAAATATTATTAGGTAATATATGTCTTAAATAAATGTAATAATTATAATAATAATAAATAGTTAATTATTATTATAATATTAATTTTTGATAATAATATTATTATTATTAATTGGTAATAATTAATATTATTTTTAATAATAACAATAACAATTATTATTATTATTATTATTATTATTATTATTGGAGGATTGACATATTGGTGGTAATCCACATTATTGACTTTCGTGGAGGCAATTTATATTACCACATTGATGGTAATCTATATTATATTAAAAATTTGGATTGCCAATAATGTTGCCTAATTAAACAAGGTAATGTTGTGTTACCTTGTTTGCCTAGATAATTTAATCAAACATTGCTAGTAATCCGGTTGGATTACCCCATACCAAACGCTACCTTTGGGTGCAATTTTTATTTACAATGATGATAATAATGAGGAAAAAGTTTCAAGGATTAGATTTATGAATAATTTTTATTTTGGGAAAAGCACTTTTTAGATTAAATTTTACTATTACCCCTATATTAACAACCAGTCGTATATTCACACTAAAATATATTAGGTCCTTTTTGGTAATTTTATCTCAAAAATTGATTTTATCTTTGTCCTATCTAAACAAAAACAATCCTTTTAAATTTACTTTTGAAATAGAGTTAATGGTTACTTTCATCCTTGAAATTGCATGAGTGAGTAATCCCTAATATTATTAAATTAACTAATTAGTCTTCTACTTTGAAAATTATGAGTCATGTTAACTCCTAGCCTCATATCCATTACGAATCTGTCAAGTTTTTGCTCATGTGTAATATTAACTGACATATAGGCATCCTAGGTGGCATTTAAGGTGGCATGGTTGAATAATGGATTCAAATTGTTCCCTTAAATTTTAGAAATGTGTCAAACAAGTCTAAATCCCAATTTCCCCTCATCCTCTTCGTAAACCCTAAAACCCCAATCTTTCTTTATCCTACTATTTGTTATCCCATTTTTACACCCTACCAATAGCATATCCTCCCTAACCAGTGTGATTCAAGGTTCAAACATGATGGGTGGTGGAATCAAACCCAAGGATACCATATTACATCCACAATAAGCTCTTGGTCTTGGATAGAATATATATTAAGTTAGTAACCATTTACTTTGCTAAAGAAGAAAAGACATCAAAGAGCTTAATCTTCCAAGACACAATTTCTCTATACAAAAGAAAGTAACAAATTTAGATTCAATTCAGATCAGGTAACCAAAGTTGGAAAATAATTTTAACAATAGCTATTGTAAAGAGGGTCATAGTAAAGTAAGTTGAAATTAATTACTAAATAACAAAAAATAAGAAAGATGCTAGAAGCCAATTGAAATGTAAAATTCAAGCACATTTACCTTAGTTGCTGAATAAGTGCACCTTAGAAATCCCAAAAAAGTAGTTCTTAAGGAGTACTGAACACTGACAACATAACATCGTTTCACTGTTTGAATATTTGGATCAAAATCAAGCAATGCAGAAAGAATAGTATCATATAATGTGGTTTTTACCTTGCAATGACTGATAAGCTCTCAAAAGAAACATATTACATGGTTAGACTTGAAGTGACATTAACTATAGCCAAGAGAAAATAAACCGCACCCGGATCACAACAATACACTACAAAGCAGAATAAACTTTATGCAAAATCTAAAAAAAATTTAAATCCAAGTGGAGAAAAACCAAATATACCCTTAATCGTTCAGAGTTTGTCTTTCATTTTCATTTGAGTTAATGTTTACCCATATATTGAGTGTGTTTGTTTGTGCTTCTGGTATAAAAAGAAGTACTTTTTTTTTAATTTTTCAAAAAAAAGTATTTATAAAATTTTTAATGTTGTTTGTTTGTGCTTCTAAAAAAAAATAGAAGCAAAAAATAATCAATTTTTCTACTTTTTTAAGAAATAGATAGGGAGCTGCTTCTCCCAAAAGCAGAAGCAGTAGAAGAGAGAGAATGTTGCTCCTTAAAATTCACAACCACTTTCTTCCCACTCAATTATGATTTTATCTTTAAAACTTTTAAAAACTACCATTCTCTTCTCACTCTCATCCTCTCTCTCTCTCTCTCACCATATTCTTAATTGTAATTTTATTAAATAAAGTACTTCTATATTTATCACATTCAAATAATTTTATAACTTCTAATTTTGATAAAAAATACTTATACAATTATATCCAAACGTAAAATAATTTTCTACTTTTACTTCTACTTTTACTTCTATTTCTATTTTTTAAGAAGTATTTCTCCTATAATCTTAACCAAATGGCCCCATTGTCCCTTTGGAAGCGCCCACTAGAACGAAATCTTCTTTGTACATTATTTTTTAATCAATATATACACTTCTTAAAATGTTATCTTATGTATAATACTTTAAATAATTTCTTTTCATTTCTAAAATAAAGTTTTGGTCATCCTAATCCAATATATTAAGATAAGATACTTAAATCCAACGTTCATAAACGAAATTCGACATTGGAGCGTTTCTCCTACAAACCGCTAATTATTGGGTTTCAACTCTGAACAAGCTGACTCAGGTACAAGATTATTGTGCTTATGGATACTCCTTTTTGTCCCCTTAATTAGTATATAATTTTCCATCGCATTGTATTAAGAGATGAAATGCATGTACTCAAATCCCTTAACAATCACATTGTGAATATAATAAATCATTTTTCCTCAGCAGTAATCAACACCATCCATCAATCAGATTTTTTCAACACCCTCAAAATATGAAAGATCCAACGAAAAACACGACACTTTTTACAAGAAACTTGGTGTACCACAACTAGAAAAAAATCTTCATAGCCTACAGATTTCACTTGAATATGTGGACACGTACAAAGTGAATCTTGGGCACTCAGAGACTAATGATAACCCTATGTGTATCTATTGCATTCTCCTCATGTTGTTGTTGAATATAAGAACGGCGTGGGTTTTCACACGAGGACCAGAATATAATCATGTGTTCTCAATGGCACAACAACATGAAAACGCATGCATGCCCACAGTAGAGTCCACTGTCACGTGCACTGTGCGGAGAAAGCAAAACCAAAACGTTGTCACTGTCAACCCGACTGCCGGCCGTATCTAAATTGCCGGAAGCCATGACACCATGTCAAAGGTTTTATAAAATTGATCATCTCATATAAAATTTTTACATAACTTAATAATGTATAATCTCTTACCATTATTTTTCTTATGCTATGTGTCACACTGGGTTTCAATTTTTAAATCAATAGTATGGAAGATTGCACGTAATAAGATCATATAAAAATTTCACATGAGACGATCCGAAATTTCGACATCATTCATTTTCACCTTATCTTCAGAAACTTCCTTGTGAAGATCTTCAAACTTCAAAGGGTGTTCCCAAATCTCGCATTTATGTGCAAGGCCCACATCGGTTTGTCATCTGCACCTCCAAGAGTAGACACACTGGGCATCAATGGGCCAGGCTCCATGAATTAGTGGATTGAGTCCAGTACACGTGTAAGATGGGCTTCTTTCCTGGGCCATAGTTCTCCAATTGGGGCCTGGCCCAAGTGCGTGATTCTGCCCCGATTTTGAATGCGGGTCACGAAATTGGAATAAGAAGCAACCATAATGACTTACGATTGAAAATTCTATAGAATGGATTTTCAATGGAAAAAAAAAAAAAATATCCAATTCATTGAATACCATCAACAGCGGCTAAATTTGCCAGATTTTACAGAATTTTTATTTTTGGTACATAATTTTATAAAAAATTTTATGGGCACAATTTATATAACTTCAATTTTTCTTTTGGTCTTTAGGGAGTGGCTATTATCACTCATTCTAATCTATTGCCACTCTAACTCAACAATTCTACTTATTAATTTTCCTAAATTATCCTTCCATATTTCCATAGTTAAATTGAAAAAATATTCAACTTCACAATTTTTTATAAAATACATCTGATTAAACATTTTAATTAAATATAAATAAAATAAATTAGATGTGACCTATATTTATTATGATGAAGATAAAACTACTTTAAATGCTTAATTCAATCTTTACTCCATATTTTTTAAGATATACTATTTTTTATACTTTTATATTAATATTATTTTAAAAAATATAGAGTTCAATTTTGATATACTGGCAGTATAAAACTTTTTACCATTCAATCATATATTGTTATATTAGTAAATATATTTGACTCTCTCACCCACTAATCCAAAAGTCATGCAAATGGAAGAATTTGATTGGATGACAATGTAAAAAAATTTTATGCTATTAGTACATATAAATTAAATAAAAAAAATATATGTTAAGAAAATCTGATAAGATTCTATTAATATGTGAATTTTGAATCCAAAATGATTATTTTTAATAACCTTGACATATGAATTTATCATATTTTTTGAGAATTCTTTAAAAAGACTTAAAATCACATTAATTTGATGCTTATCGTTTAAATTTATATTAAATAAGTACATTTATAAATTCATAAAATACTTAATTGTTACAAAATAAAAATAAAAATCAGTAGTGATAATAAAAAATTAAAAGAATTTTAAGGTTTTATTTATTATTAAGAATTAATAAAAAAATTAAATAATTAATTTCATTATAAGGAGGGAAGAAGAGTATTTTAGATAAATTAAATAAATTTAATTAAATAAGAGTGATAATAGAGACATAGGAATGATACTAGTCCCTCTTTAAAAGTATAAAAAAATATATGAAATAAAGATTGAATTCAACCTCTAATTTATTTTTAATTAAAAGTTTAATCTAATGCATTTTATAAGAAATTGTGAGGTTGGCAATTTTATTAATTTAACTATGAAAATATGAAAGGGTAATTTAAAGAAATTAGTAAGTAAGATTGTTTAGTGGGAGTGGCAATAGACAAAAAAGAGTGGCAATAGCCACTCCCTAGTCTTTGTTGTATTTTTACCACACTGTGGCGATTAAGAGGCCCTCCCAACAATTGTTTTCTCTAAAATTTGAATCTTTGTCCTCTTCTTGGAAATACAACTCGTTTACCACTGCACCCAATCCTTGTTGTTAACTTCAAATTTTATTTAAATCTTAATATATAATAAATTGTAAATTTAATGAGAAATATTTTTTGTACCACTGGAGTAGGTAAACAGCTTGGACACCCAGAGATAGAAATGAGAAAAAAAAATTGTAAAAGAAAGTAAAAAGAGTGAAATGATTGATGGAGAGAAAAAAAGCTGAGAGAGGATGTTGAGGTGTTGGAAATTTTGATATGTACAAATAACATACCTCAAATTTAATCTAATAGCATGTGCTCAAGTTCTACAGCCTATGTTATGTTTTGACTGAGTTAATGTAATATTCTCAAACTATGATAAAAGCTGCACAACCTATATATTTCACTTATCACTTTTAGAGCATTTTATTGTAGAAAATAGACACATCCACAATATCTTGCAAAACAGCTCAATAATATACAAAAAGACAAATCCTAATAGCATTATAATAATTTATACAGAGTATATTGAGTTGTGATCAACAAGTCATACCTGACCAGATCCAAGCATTAGAACCTTGATAAGAAATTAAATTCCGGATGGTGCTAGGCTAAGTCAAGGTCCTACCATTGTAATAAGTTGGAGTGGAAACTCATATTCATAACAGATAAATCTGACATCACAGACTTGTAGTAATATTTTCACGTTTAAATATAAAAGATCGAATCTTAACGAGGGAACAAAGGTCCAAAGAAGATAAAGAAATAATAAGTCAATATGTTGTATTTCCAGTTGTGATTTTTCATTGTTTCTGCAGATTAAATGAGAATGAATTGGATTAAGGGATAATAATATTTATTCAATATTTGATTTCGATTATATTAAATGCATTCAAATTTTAGGCCCAAATACTAACGCCAATTCTTTGTAAGAACATATTTTATGAAATACAAATTATAGGGCAGTATTCTAGAACAGAAGAAAATATCTGAATATAGCCAAGGAAATATTTTTCACAAGAATTTACAGCAGTCTGATCTTCCAAGTTCATTTGCAAGCATATGAGCCACAAGGAAAATGTATTTTAATACATACTCATGAACAAAATCAGCTACAATGAGGGTGCAGCAAGTTACGGAGAAAATTGATTATACAATAGCGACATCACAAGACAAGAAACACCAGGGTCCACTTCAAAATATTCTTAACTATACATTTTATACGGTTTATAGATACCAGAATCCTCCCCCTTGCCATAGTGTTGTCATGATCCTCAATTCAAATAATCAGCCTTCACATTCTTAGGCCGTCCTCCTATCCATATTTTACTTCTTCACAATGTTTAGTTGTCTGTGGAAGCAAAATCAGGCTTTTACTTTAACTTCTAATGCTCAACATCAACAAACAAATGCTGGTTTTACTCAGCATTCTCCTTTTTTTTTTACTAATGAAATAAAAATCATGACGAGTTATTGCCTGAGGAGCATCATCGTATACTTCTAAGGCAAGCAGATTTTCTAGTACACAAAAGACAGGATATGACACTTGGGCAACATATATGATTGGTACACAAGAAATTTTAGTACTGATATTTGTACTCACAAATTGGAATTTACCGCTAGACACACTCTTATAAAAAATAATAGGATCCACTTTCTTTTGTTTAATAGCTCTCTCTTCTTAAATGAGTTGGACAGTAAGTCAAATAGGGAAATGAGTTAAAACATTATTTCTCTAATGAAAATGTTATTGCTAATCACTCATACTTCTACATACACAGTAGGGCAACATGGATAACAACTTATCTTTTATTAAGATTTAGTTTTATCTTATCTTCAATTAAGTTTATACAATTTTTATCATTTAATCAGTCAATCTCACCTCCTTTTTAACACACACCACTCCAGTTTTTACTACTCACTCTTGATGTGAGAAAGTTTGATTTGTGCAACAAGCATTTTCCTTCAATTCATCATTTCCAAGTGTTAAAAGTTCAAATCAAATAAAACAAAGCCCTATTAGAGGTGTATGATCCTGTTAACAATTTCTACCTAAGTCATTTTGCGTTCACCATAACCTACCCACCTCCTCTACTAATTGGACTTCGGACCATCTTTGTAACCGAAAAAAGGAATGATCCATCTAACAAGCATTGTGATTTCTTGCCTCACTTGTTAGGCTAAAGCCAACCTGCTGGCTTCGGTTGGTACATAAAGGGCGATCGGTATAAAAGCATCTATAAAAATATGCCTAAAAATGTGATATAAAAATCTTAGAATCCTATATTTAATAGAAGGTTTAAATTTTTTTTTTTTTAGAATATTATACTTCAGAAAAAGGGAAAAAAAAAACCAATAAAATCAGTTCCACCCTTCATAAGAATCCAATATTTCCATAAAAAAGAAATATTATTCCTAGACAAAAAAATCAAAATAACCCCATTGCCACTGCCCCCACCACTCTTCGCAGCCACCATCCGACACCCACCAACCACCACTGTTGGCCACAATCAAGGATATTTTTGGAAATATATATAATATTTCCAAAAATATCAGTGTCAACCAAAGATGAAAATTGCAATATTCCTGAAAATTCAATTTACCAGCCACATCTAAACGTCATATCCAAAAAAAACTATTATCAAAAATAGCATTTTTAAGAATAGTATTCCTAACAATAAAAATTTATTTCACCTACCAAATGACTCCATAATGCTATGCTGACAAGTTGATCAAGGAAAACAGGAAAATAGAATAAATCACCACTTTATTTCCCAGCCAAAATAATTCACATTTTCGTTCACGTTTACACAAACAAATAACATCACAAATCAATTCCGATCAAGTTTTCTGGTACAGATCCATCATTCAACTCATAAAATAACGACTTATATCACAAGGCCAAAACAGAATTTTAAATTTTTAAATACAACAACAACAAGCGCAAGCAAAGCCCTGAACATAAAATATGTAATAAATAACCACTAGAGAAACAACATCTACCAAATATACATTCTTCTTGTTTCAATTATCTTCAACATAATCAATAACTTCAAGTAATTCTAGAGTCTTTCAAGCCTCCCCCAATGCCTTCTTGATGTCATCCTGTAAAGACAACAGCCAAACAACCTGTGAGTCAACAATTTCCAGTTACAAAAACAACCAAATATTAGCATTTTGGCATTTTTCCCATTTGCATATCAAGCCTCTGGCTACATTCCAAGAGCAACACACACACAGAGAATTAAGAGGGAGGGAGTACTTCAATGGCCAATGGCGGGGTGGTTGGACTATATCGTTGGATGACATTCCCTTCCTTGTCAACCAAAAACTTGGTGAAATTCCACTTTATCCTAGACCCCAGAAATCCAGATTTACGGGCTTTAAGGAATTTGTAGACAGGTGCCGTATCTGGTCCATTAACACGGATCTGCAAACAAAAAAGAATTGTGTGTATGGTTAACAAACCAAGACATCATAGATTGGAGAGTGCAGGATAGTACAGCCATATTTAGCAATATAGCAAAGAGATGCATAACTCACTGAGAAATAAGCCAAGAACTAACAAATGCATCTAGACTTTTAAGACTCAGTACTCCGAAATCATCATTTGTAATCCTATAGTTCCACAATCCACACACTCAACATGCTCTCCAGTTGGCTTCTTTTAATTACTTTGGAAGACTAAATGCCAACACAAGAACGAATTTTCCTCTCTTTTCCAGCTACTGACACAGATTGGTTTCCAGTAATGCTTTCTCTAACTGTTTTGGTATCAAAATGTAAAAAGTACCAGTAGATTACATTGATTGTTCAGAGACAAAAAGCATCCCATCTTTTTTACCCTCTGTTTAGATTAAACAGGAAAGATAATCAACAATTTTAAAAAGCTCCTGCCCATGACTTATATTTTCTTCTCTATTAATTTCCATCACAAGGAGAACATCATCTAACCTGTCCATCATATGAATATCTTATGTAACCCAAGGTATATGACAATATTCATACTTCAACGAGAGAAGCAGTTTTTCTCATGTTCAATTTCCAATATAATTGCACAATTTTTAGCATACATACCACATTGAAAACAGCAAGCTCAACACTCTAGCAACTGAACTTGCAGGGTTAGATAGACATGTCAGTATAAGACATGCGGCAGGGATGTTGGAATACATTACTCAACTCAAAGTACATAATGCAATCTGTCAACAACTAATGAAATACACAAGCAAATGAACATTTCAAAGTTTAACCGAAACTGATGCACTTATAGCTGTACTACTTTTTTATTTTTGGTACAATGGTGACATGGAAGTTTGAACCTATAACCTTCTACAAGCTACCCAAACCCCTCAACACTAACCTACTTTTGGTGGCTTTTATAGATGCAGTTATGAACCCCAGATAGAGCTTGAATGAGTCACCAGTTCTTCAAGTTGTTATTTACATTGAGACCTCTCACCAACGGATGAACACACTCACAGACACACACAAACAATAACTAGGGTCTGACTTACAGAGACAAACTCATCTTTAAAATATTTGTGCATCTAATAAGGTAAACATATGTGATCTGTAAATTCAACTTAAAAACAGCTGTGCATGTAACAAGGTAAGCAGATGTGATCAGTGTAGCAATCTTTATAGTAGTGCAATGGGAATAAACAAAAAGAAAAAGGAGAGGATTTAACTTTTAAAAAGAAAAGCAAAGATTTAAGAGTTCAGAAAAAATAATGCACAGAAAAAGTAGTTTATCATTCTTCTCTTCTTCTTAATTGTATTCTTATGTTATCCACACACCAAAAAATAAGAAAAGGTAGCATGCAAGAAGAGGTAAGAGCCCTGCCTCAGAGGCCACTATACATGGTTCTGAAATTGCAATGCAGTTATGTCTGTATGTTTATTCATTTCTCAAATTTTTAATATAAGGAAATCTTATTATTGTCCTTAGTCAAGTAACAAAAGAGCAAAATTATCTTGTCCGACGTGTATATTACTTGCATAGGAGTCCTAATCATAGTTGTAAGACCGAGACCCAAAAAGGCTGGGTCACCAGCTCAGCAGCCCAACGAGGGATCTAACAGTCAAACTAGACACCCCCAATAAATAAGGGGGAAAAATGCTATATGAAGAAGTACATAATATTTTTAATAGAACACAACATTTTAAAGAATACAGAACTTACTATACAATCATCATGCTAATTTCCTTTCACATTCTACAAAGTGTTTCTGCTCCTTGTAATTTATGTACTGTTTGCTTGCACAAAAAGCAATCACTACTTATCTCATCGATCCAACTCTTCCCTTTCCTAGTTTGACTATGGAATGTACAATGCATCTTTAAAATTCAAATCCATTTGGCTCCTAGAACTCTAGAAGAGGATTAAAGTAATGGGTATTAACGCATAGCAATGTTTATCTATTTCTCTCTCTTACCATTAATCTATTTCCAATTTTCTAATCTACCTCTCTCTCACCCACTCACTCACGATGGACCCAACTTTCTTCCTTCCTCCACCTCTACCCACCGCCACCACTACCAGCGGACCCATCCCTGCATCTCTGCCACCATCCCTTTCACCCTCAAACCCAGCAATCACATACCCCTGCCCCCATCAGCGCCATCTACAGCCTCACTGCTGCTGCTGCCCCACCTCCCAACTCCCAACTACACCATGCCCCTTATGCTTAGGTAAGATTACAATACAGCGTTGAAACCCAAAAATAAATAAATAAATAAATAAAAACCCATCTTTCTTTCTCTATCTATCTACGAGATTCTCGCTCTCACTTGTGACTAACATCTCTGCTTATTCTGTGAGATCATATACATAACAGTCAGGGCACTGAAGGAGAAAAATGAGTTGGCAAGCGGGTGGGCCAAGTGAGTTTAATTGGGTTTGACAAAGTCAATAAGGAAAACAATTTGGAGTGGTGACCAGATTGGCCATGAGACACGTTCACAGGTTTCAGGTCAGACAAACAAGGCCAGTCCATACAACTATGGACCTAATTATGGTTTACGCAACCTAGCCTCTTATAACTTGATCACATTCTATATGGTATTCACTATTCAGCAGGGATCAAAAGCAATGTCAAGTTTATCAAAACTAACAGAATCGCTTAGACTAATGCAATATGACATCCTCACATCTAAAAAACCACTTAATTCTCACTAAATAACTTAAAACTGCTGGATCAAGTTGCATTCAATGACAAAATATAATTAGAACAACCAAACCCATTAATCACTGTACTATTGTCTTTTCATTAGTTTTAAGCATTTCAAATTGTTGATTTATCGCCAAAGATGGCTTAGAACCAATAGTTCATTATCTAATGGATTTTTCCGTTCTAATACTCTATCTGAGAGTTATCAATATATATCAAATCTGTGAGTTTCCTAGACATTCACTCATAAGTTCAAAAATATCCAAGAAACAACAATCCCACTGAAAAAAAGAACAGTAAACAATCCAAATTCCCTCCACGAACAACCAAACACCATACCTTTCCAAAAATGGGATACTCAGCCTTGTATCTTGTACAGGCAAATTCCTCTGCCTCTTGGCTAGACCCAGGCTCTTGCTTCAAAAACTGATTGCATGGAAATGCCAGTATCTCAAGACCTGAGATCAACCCAACAAAATATACTCAAATAAGACCAAAGTGTTGTAGGCCCTTCAGTACAACCAAGTTTAAAATAAGTTTGGTCACTGCAAAAACACAAATTTAAAACGCTAGAAAAACATGCAACAACTGCTCATCAAGCCTCAAAAAAACAGACCTTTGTCCTTGTATCTGCTGTAAAGCTCAGTTAACTGGGTGTAATTGGAGTCCGTGAATCCACTGTATTTTGCACACCCCATGAATTTAATTAGCTAACCCATGAACAATTGCAGAAGGAGAAGAAGGAATGGTTGAATTTTTATGGTAAACACATAAAAAATATAAAAATAAAAATAAAAATAAACCATTTTGAAGCGACGTTAACTACAAGAAGAACGTTCCCCTTGTAGGTGCTGAGGTTCACGTCTCTGCCCTTGGCATCCTGTGGCAGAACCATGTCCCAACATGGTAAGAGATTTCACACAGTGATATCCAAATTCCAATAATTGAAAAAAGAAAAAAAAAGAAGGTTTTGGAGGTAATTGTCTCTACCTTAACCGTGAATTCATAGATGGATTTTTCAGAGACTGATTGGGAAGCACCCATTTTTTTTCTCTCTTTCCTTCCCTTGATGATGTAAAGCCTCTTCCTCTGTCAGCTGTGATTACTTACTTACTCTCTCTCAATCTAGATGGTAAGCTAATAGGCTCATCCACACCGCTCAACACTTTATAGTGTCCTCAACTCTCAATTTTGGTTTAATAAGTTTGTGGTCCAGCAATAGCAGAGAGACATATATGATATCTCATGTTTTGGATGACTGACTACCAAAGTTTTCATTCAACATTATTTTATTGATTAACCAAAAATCTAGAATCTTTTAATCTATCAAAAATAATTGATTTGTATTTTAATTTATTTTTTATTTTTAAATTTATTTTCTAATTTTTAAAAATCAAATAAATTTATACTTTTAACCATCTCTTTATAAATATTATTTATTTCATTAAAAAAATATTTAAAAATATAATTTATCATATAAAATATCATATATTTTATATTTTATATCTCAAATATCGATATAATTAACGTTATTTATAAAAAAAATAAATATATTTAATTTTTAAAATTAAAAGATAAATTTAAAATTTTTAAAAATTTAAAAATAAAAAATAAATTAGTAGCGAATCAATTATTTCTACCTTTAATCTACTGATATCTATTTTTAAAAAGAACTCATTACTATTTTTTTTCTCTCTCTAACATGATTACAGCCAATCAAAATGTGTTGAGCACTTCTTATTATGTTAACTGCTGACTGACCAGCTTACACCCTGGCATCATATCATGGAAGCATCGTGACCTTGAAATTCAGGGTTAGGATGAATTAAGTTTGAATTCTGACAATAATTTATGTTGAACTGTAAATAGGTTTATGTGACTATTTATTATGCTGGAAATGTTAACTTCTCGTAATTAAAAATTTCATTTACATATATTAAATAGTTTTTAAATATATTATATAAATTACAATTCATATAATTATAACTGAAATTTTGAATTAAAAAAAAATTTAAATTAATTATTAAGAAGATATAACAACACTCTTGTTAAGCTACAAATTTAGAACAATCGAAGCGTCATATCAATTTTTTACCCGGTTTAGGATAATAATGATAATAAATCAAAGATTTGGCGTGACTGAATTATTAGCTAATGCTACACAGCATATTAGTACTGGAGGTAGGAACTAATAATTCTCCATCATGGCGTTTCCTATACTGTTATATTTTTTAAATTACAATCATTAAAATAATTGGTTTTTTTGGTCTGGATTAAAATAGTTAGTTCAATAAATAACTTCAACATGTCTAGATAATCACGAGTTAAAATTTCTTAAAAACAACTATCTATAAAGAATAGATAATCCTGATCTTTCTTGATTAAACAAAAATTAATCTTATCCGTAGTTAACTTGTATAATCAAATAATATATATTTTCTTATATTAAAATTACATACTACATTAATATTAATATTAAAAAATTTTCATTAGACCAATTTAATTTACTATACACGTATACACACACACAAGCACACATTTTTAGCTCCAGCTAAATTGAACAGTTGGCATACATGGCAGGCAATCATCTCTGTCATGTGTTCCTGGAGAAGATCCCAAAAAGAAAGGAGGCACACTCAAGTGACAAAAGAGGATACCCTAGAAGAATAGAATGCTAACAGAGAGTCATGCCCGTCATGATTATGCAAACTCGCATTAGGTGAACATGTCAACTACCTTCGTAAGTTTCAATAAGCCACGGCGTGGCTACTAATGCCCCCACGCGTTTTTATGTATGGCAAGTTTCATTGTCAGCCCTTAGATCATGGGCTGCACTGCATTCACTACGTGAATGAAAACAACGCATTTCAATTTTCACAGCTCAAAAATAGAAGCAAACCATTAGTGGGAGGCACACAAGTACATCTTATTGCACTTAAGTTGCCACGGGAAGTTTTTCCATAAATTAAGAGAACATGTTCAAGAAACAGCCCTCCAAAAAATTGTATATATTGTTCTAACATCTATAAGGGTTTCCATGGAATAAATTATATCTAATTTGGAGCAAAAAATTTGATACATGACAGCCTAGATAAATTACAGCTCTCCAACAACTCTACAATGACTCTTCCTGCTCTGCATTCTGCAGAAGAGGCTAGACATATATACAAATCTAGTAGATGTTGACCATGTCCTGTGCACATTCTGCTTAACTTAAAAGATCCTTGCATGTACAGAATGATGGAAAAAGAATCACCTCTCCTAAAACAAAGCCAGAGCCCACGCCAAAAAGTGGGTCATACATAGCATTCAACGGGTAAAAATGTAAGTAACAATAATACTAATGGCTGAAGGACAACAAAAGAGGCCTGCAAATGCACAGAAGTATACCAGCCATCATTTCTTGTAATTTGGGTTCACCTCGGCGGCCAATAGCTTGGGCCTGAAACATGATTATCTTAAAACATCACTATTTATAAGTAACATCCCATAATTCAAAGGAGAGAAGCAAATCAACCCCCAAAAAAAATTACATGATAAATGAAATTTTGTTGACAGGTAGAGTGCATACCACGGTTAGCTACTGGAATTGCATCTTCAAAGGGTGGTCTATAAGGCATGGAGTCCCAGTGATTCATTGACTGGGGAGGAAACCTCCACCTGTGACCTGGTAATCTAGTTGATTCACATGGGTGACAACCATAAGGGGCAGGCACACCTTCGTCATGATACCGAGAACCTGGAGGCAGAAATTCCAAGAAAAAGGAAAAAAATTATCCAATAAATCATACTCGACCAAAGCAAACCATGGCCAACCATCAGGCATCATCAGTTATCACAATCTTACCAGAATAAGGTGTGGGGGGATTCCATCTCTCTCGGTAATCATATGGAGGTGGTTTTGATCTCTCGTGATTGTTATAGAAGTTCTCTCTCTCCTTGTTCTGCACAAAGTGGTGTCTATTGGAGCATAAAGGGGGTGGCAGAGCCTCCCTCTGGGGCTTCACACGTTCCCCATGAACAAAAGAAAATTGATTGGATGGCACAGGTTGAGGTGGCCGTAACGTGTAGCCTTTATTATGCAAGGTAACACCATCAGAATTCCGGAAATTGTGTGGTAGTTGTACCGGAAAAGTGTTGAAAGAACAACTAGACTCTGGTATCTGCATATGCATGTCTCTTCGTTCTGGGACTCTATAGTGCACTGTATCACTGATAGGTTGGCTATTTCTTGGTGCAGCCAAGGGTTCAGCCATAGAATGGAGTGTGTTGTCTTGCACAGTCTGCAAGCAAATAGAGGCCAAGTAGAAAGGGAAAAAATGTTTATAACTTGAGTTCTCACTTTTTGCAGCCACTGACTCCATCTAGTGTAAAATCCCAAGCAAAATTTGTAAAGCATACCTGAGGATCTGCAAAAACTTTAGAATCAACTGCAGCATGATATGGACCAGGGGTAGCTGACATCAAGTGCAATGCTGGAGGTGGAAGTGGAGGTGGAGGTGGAGGTGGAGGTAGAGGAGGAGGAGGAGGAGGAGGTGGTGGAGGTGAAGGGGATGATGGTGGAGGTGGAGAAGATAGAGGAACCTCCTGTGGAAGAGAAGGAATAGAGGACAGAGGAAGATTCTTCTCAAACTGTGAGGCATCTCCTCCATCTACATTGCAAATTGAATTCAATTCAACATCAAAAGAGGGAGCTACATCTTCCATTTCAAGCTCACCATCAACGTCTTCCAACACATGCCTGCGTTTTTCAATTGCATGAGCCATTTCTGGCACTTCATGTATTTCAGAATCATGCTCAGGTGTGATAGCCTCAAAGTTGCCTCCATCAGAATCACTCCCTTCATCTTCATCTTTAAGCATTCGAGGCATGCAAAATCCAGGTAGCTGAAAACTTGAGTTGCTGCAAGACCAAATGCAATTTAAGTAAACCCACTCCCAGAAGTGTGAGAAAGAATATAAGGTCAAACTCTAACAAATTCAAACCTTCCATATTCGTCGACAAGCATGCCCTCCATTTCTCTAACAGGGTCATCTAAAGGCCTCTCTGTTCTTAATGTACGTCGTGAGAAGACACCTGTTGAACTGCTATATGAGTCCAGCTCCCGGATATGATGGCGAATAATGGATTCTGGAAGGATTCTTCTCTCCAACCACAGCCTTAAAACCTAAAAGAATAATGACCCAAAAGAAAGATATGTGAAAAGACTAAAGAGCATTGTTTTAATTTAAGTAAACTGCGAACTTCATCAACTTACCTTAAGACATTGCCTTCGATTTTCTTGTGCAGAATGTCCAGGAGGAGCAGCAGCAGACAATAGGCGTGGCAGGACAGCTTGCATAGCAGATGGATATACTCCACCAACATCACCTGGAAAATCAGATTTATTTTCAACATAAATAGATACACAAGCACATATTCTTTCTTTTCTTTTTGTAAGCAAGATTCAAAAATCATCAAGTGATAAACAATTACCTTTCAAACCACGAGAAGAACATTGAGCAATAGAGTCAACAAGAAAAAACAGATCCACCCTCCGATGCAGGCTTGACTCAGTTTCCAGTCTTTGGACAAGAATTTCCATCACCTAGAATACACCCCCCACAGCCCAACCACAAAAGTACATATATCATCAAGAAAAGACATCATAAGCTTTCATTAGGTGCAAAAATTTTGTATAGGAAATAACAACAATGTAAATTAAATGGTTTTAACTCCCATCAAGGTCTAGAAGGTTTAAATCAATACATAATGTGCAACTTCTAAGTTATACTGACAAAACAAATTAAATCAATCTCCTTTATGAGATTGGAATTCCAAAAGCTTCTGACCTAAATCATACATTATATGGATGCACTCATTTATTCCTGCTTCCAACAAGACCATCAAAACCGACATGATTGATCTTAGTGCATTTGTCTACACTTGACGAGGCACCAACAATGTAGGTGTCAACTATAAAGAGAAAACCTAGCATGATAGATCTATTCTTCTCAATCTCATTACAAAACATAATGTAAACTAATTTTCAACTGTAATATATTTAAAAAAAAATGAAAGTAGAGTTCCATTAAATCAGAAGTTATTATACGTAGTGGAAAAAGTATTTACAGTTCAATGATTAAACATTTTCTACAGATGGAAGGGGGTAAAATAAAATTTGAAAAACACCATCATATTACCTTAGCTGCAATGCCAAACTTTGCACAGTCAATAGCTATTCGTGTTGCTCGACCAATACTTTCCTTTGTCCTTGTCAATGTCCCAAGCATTGCTTCAAAGTACAACAAAGCAGCATTTCCAGCATCAGTTGACTTGCCTGTCATTCTTGATTGTTGATTTGCCACAGTCCCATCTTTCCATCCATCAACAGGACCAGACAAAGTGTTCTTTTGGTGTACATCAGGGCTACAACTTCCATTTTGAAGAATATTACTACTGTCTGATGTAGAAACATTGCAAACTGATGTATTTGGAGGTGATCCTTGCGGAAGGAAACCTCCCCCATCAGTCAAGGATGGGCTTGACCGAATGCCCAAGGTACCCTTTTCACCCAAACAATCATTGGATATTGAGGCTGAATTCATATCCTCCTCATGTCCTTTAATCTTCACCCCTTTCACAGCCTCATGCCTGAAATAAAAGAATATACATAAGCTTTCTTGAATTGAAAGAAATGCAGATTACTTTTGTTGAACAATTGTCCTCTTTTCATATTCACTAGCTTTAAAAGATTGATTGGAATATTTTTTTTATCCTATACAATTCCACCAAACTGACGCCCACTATGAGTTTGACAGAACCCCAATAAACAGAACAAGTGAGCAAGGCAGCAAGGGAGTTTACCTAAGAGAGTTGTGCCAAATATGCAGGCAGCTAGTGAGAGTAAAGATAAGAACAACCAACTGAATAGGCAGCAACCAAAAAAAGGAGAGGGAAATTACAAGGATTCTGGGGATGTGTGGGAAATAATCAGCAAAAGGGTGGATAAAGTGGGGTTTAGGGAAGTGGAGAAGGCATGAAAGTCACTTGGATTATGGGATACCTGAAATCTCAGAATTCTTTCTGTGGGAGAACTATTCTCTTTTCTGTTTTTTGTTTTTCCTGTGTAAGGAGGGTTACCTCCATTTCTGATCTTACTGTTCATTGCTGTCACGAGGTGTTTGCCTCCATTTCTGGGTTTCTGTTTTTCCTTAGTTAATAGTTAGCTTGGAAAACACAATTACATACACAAGTATGACCTAATGAAGAAAGTACAAGTTCATCATGTCAAATTCTATAATGAACAACAGTTCTTAACAAAGAAGGGGAAAGGAGGAAACTTTAATGGTTTAAGACTATTATAGTTAACATTTTGATGTGCAATTTGTAAAACCTAAAAATCTCAGCTTTTAGAATAGGCTGGAAACATCTTGTTTAGTGCTTATGCTTTCCTCAGAAGCTAAAATATTTGCTTTTCTAGAAGAGATTCTTTTTTTAAAAAAACAAAATAGAAAGAAAGGGGTTTTTTTTTCACTTGAAAAAAAAAACCATAAACTGGCAGTAAAAATAGATTTGGGTGGTCAGGAACTAATAAATAGCAAGCAAAAGCCCAGAAGTACGCTTACATGTTTTTATTTCTGCTGCTGTCATCAACTGCTTGTTTCAAGCACCGCATATCCTCACAAACAACCTCATTCTGACGCACATTAAAACTATTTTGAGGTATCAATTTACCAATTTCATTGAGACCTGCCACAGGATCAAGACTTATTCCATTATGTTCTGATGTATCAGACGCATTCGAATGGTTCACGGTTCTGATATTGTCATCATCATTTGGTGGCAATGATGGACCTGGTGAATCTTGATTGCTTCCAACTTCGCAACATTTCACATCAAGACTGGGAGACATTTTTCCATGTAACTGAATTTGTGAATCTGTTTTAGCAGTCTGATAGACCACGGAATCACTAAGATCTTCACCAACTTGATCTCTATGATCTGGGGTCAACTGCTTATCCACATTCTTTGTTGAAATCATTGGATTTGAATTGATTGAGAAACTACATACACTGATATGAGAACAATCAATGCCACTAGAATCCAACCCATGCACTTTTAAATCATTACCTCCTTTACTATTATTAGTGGTCATACAAGGACATCTCTTGATGGAAGACATACAATACCTACCACTTGATGTCATAACAGATGATGATGATTCCTTGCAAGCTTGATCTTCTTCAGCAGCATTAGCAGACATAGCTTCTAAAGCACGATGGAGGCGTTTAGATGGCGGTAAAGCAGCTTCACCATCCATACAGCAACCTAATATTTGCTCTTTCTTAGTTTTACAAATCTGAGATCCACTTTCACAACACGGAGCTAACAACTTTGAAGAAGAAATGTGAACCAACGGTCCATTCAAAGCTGATGCGTCCCCATCAGTAAGGCTGCCATTTTCACAATTTGAGGATGTGATTATCTCCTGTGGTGAGTTAATAATATCTTCCTTATAGCTTTTCTCTTGAGCTTGCACAGCACTATTGAGCTCTAGCTCTATGGATGATTTACCCATTCTTACTCTGGCTCGTTTCGATAAGGGCAAGTGTTCATCTCCATCTTGGTTAAAGCATTTCTCAATTGAATTTCCACACATACTCTGCAAACTGTGATTGACACTTTGAGCACCAGCCTCCTCCTCCGGCCTAATGGTTGGTGTGGCAGTATCATTAGTTGCCTTCTTCCTGTTTGGTTTTCTTTTCTTCTTATTGAATACAGCCTTAATTTCAAGATCAAGCCCTTTGTTCAACTCAACTTCACCATCAAGGCACTTGATATTCTCAGACTGTCCAAGTTTAAAATTAGAATCTATTGTATTCCCCTCATTTAGGCTAAAGGCATCAGAATCAACAGCAATAATTTCAGATCCATTGTCTTCCGTGCTGACATTTGAGCCAAATGCAGAAGAATCAGCATCATCACACCCAAAAAGATCAGGTGATTTCCTGATACGTTTGTTCCTTCTTATAGGCCCATTATGAGTTGCATCAACTATGTTGCCAGCACTATTTCCACCATCACTACAAGGTACAACAAAGTTTTGGACTCGTGATGAGCTTCTAGACCTTCGAACTGGTGCATTTCTCTGTGTTACATGGGCCTCCTGATGCAAGTCCATACATCTTTTCAGAGAAGAGTAAGTTACTGGCAAAGGTGAGTTTACAGCCACAGTTGCAACAGCATTATCAGTAGGTTCTTCCAATGATGCCTCCTTATTACAAGATTCATCCCTCAGTGCAACAGCTGAGCCGTCCTCCGCTGCACAAACTAGTTCATGTCTGTCAGTCACATAATTTGAAGATTTAATTTGTGAATCAAGTGTCAAAGGAGCATTTGTCTGATCCTTTAACTCTAAGTTGGCATATGGGTCAACTGCCTTTGAGACATCTTCACTAGCAACTTCACCAGCAGAGCAGGTTTCATCAACTTGGGTCTCTCGCTTTAATTTTTCATAACTGTCAATAATCTCCTTTACTGCACGCACAAAATCAGCACCCCTTCCCTGACGTTTGGCAAGAGACTGTTTCTTCTCTTCATCAAAGGCTTCAACATCAGCAGGATTGCAGAACGCTCTTCACAACAAAATATCATTGCAAACTAAGACAAATTGCAAGCTAAACAAAATGCAGGATTGTACATGTCTAAACAACTGAAGGCTAGAAGAGTTTCCAGTTCCACATTGCAACACAGATATAAGAAGTCTTATATAATGCAGTCAAAAATTATTCAAATCCTGTCCATTCATTCAATTAAATCACCAATGAAGAAATAGAAATTCAAATTTCAACGACCCTTGATATTATCTTTTTCATCTCCTTAAGGTTGGTGTAAATCACATCCCCCCTAATTAAGAATGTAGGATTCAATCCACCGTCAATCACATCATGCCTAATTCAATCATAGCCAATCTTATTTAATACTTAAAATTATTAAAAAAAACCAGCACATCCCAAATTACATAAATAACCCTCCACTTTAAATACAAGATACAAAGTTATGAGGATTGACACAACATAATAATTAAAATCCACTTTATGATGTAGCACTCCAGCTGTAGAAAGTGAGCCTAACAATGGAGATATATCAATGTTCTCGTATAAGAGCTGCACATACACCAATATTGCTATATTCTCACTTCATGCTCAACCAGTTTATAACTTCCTTGGATATCAAATCAATAAAGAACAAGAAAAAATTCCTAATTAATTTTAATAAGCTTAAGAAGAGGCAGGCATGGGGCTAAAGGAAGGGTGAGAGGTGGGTCCGAAAACCAACAGCAATTCAATCAAATGAGAAATGGATTTGAATACATACATTTGTTGGGTTCCAAAGAAGTAAACAAGTACTTTCTTCCCATCAGAGGAGTAACCCCACTTCTCCGGCTCACTTACCTGCCACCAGCAAAGAACTCAATCAGCCAAATAAAATCTACATGATAAACAAGAAGCAACAATAATAACACCAGCAAAGCCTTTTTCATTAGGTAGGGTCAGTTAGATAAATCAAGTGAATTCCATTGCACCCTATCGTAAACCATGTCTACATACATCTAAAAGCTATGACAAACATGAAGAAGAAAAAACAAAATTAATAAAATCCATAGTGACCATTAAAAAGCATAATGCAAGCCACCTAAAAACCCATTGTGGCCATTAAAAGCATAAGCCTACGGTATCTATTCTCCACCTTATCCATAGCTGTTCCTAATCAAAATTTTGAACCATCTAGACCCCTCTCGAGTTATACATTAAATATCTCTATAAGATTTTTTATTTATTTATCTTTTGGGTATATTAGCGGTAATGAGGTTCGAACTCCTGATTTATGCATACCACCCAAACCCCTAATAGTGGCTTAAGATTATCATTTGACTAAGCCAAGAACCGTATAAAATCAAGATGTTACATAATGTAAGAACACCCAGAAAATCAAGGTCAGACCCACAACTTACTTATTTTACCCACAACTTTTCAAAAATAAATAAATAAATAACCCGGGGGGGGGGGGGGAAGAAGACGATAACAACAACAATATCAATTATACCAGGCAAACCCTTTACATTACACTAATACAACATGCAATCCAATACATTAACAAAAGGATGTTATTCTAAATTGTGCAATCAATCAAAAAGATACAAACTTTAACTGAAAAATTGTTAAGCGGCACCTACCGTGGCAGGCCAAGCAGGGAACCCCTTCACCTTGGCAAGCACAAGATCACCGACCTTCCACTGCCGGCGGGCAGCAGCCGCAGCCGCCGTCTTCCTGGCGCCCTTTCTGCGACTGGGCGCCATAATCACAGCAAAAGTCAGAAGAAACGGAGCGATTCGAGCTGAATCAAACAATCAGACTCAACAAAACACCGAATTCTCCGAACAATCGAATCGTAATGAGTTGGCACGCTGGGGAATTCGATGGTGAGGGAACCAACAAGCATTGGAACTCAGAAAGAACAAAGAATTTGATGGTGATCGATGGAAGAAACCCTAATTGAGAGAGGGAAGAAGGGGTTTGTTTCAGAGAAAGAGGGGTGGAAGGTGGCCGCTTGTTCTAGGGTGCGCAGAGCGAAGGGTGGGGAGTGTGGCTGTGTGGGTGGGTTCATAGTTCATCATAGTTCATATACTCCGTCAAGTGTGCTAACGTGCGCTGCGTGCTCACTATAAACTATTGGCACGTCACGTGAGTGACTGACCCCAGAATATTCAGCACTAGGAAAGGATCCTTCGTCCCCAGGGGAATTAAAATAGTATTATTTATTTATATTTTTTAGCTCTAAGTTTGACTCTTTGTTTAAGTGAATGAGATATTCACGCTCGATAATCTATGAGTTTTTGTATAATGTGAGTAGCCTTAATTACCTTGATTTGGTGAATATGATGTGACGAATCATAGTTTAAATTCTATGAAAGAAAGTGCTTATATTTAGTCCCAAATATATTTTAAATATGATTATTTTCAATAAAAAATACTTGTAACAAACCAAACAAAAAAGAAATTAGCTTTATTTGATTATGTTTTTTACAACTTAAGCAACAACAATTAAGTTTTGTACAGTTAGCCGCAATTTTATACATTAACAATAGCCGAGTCTGAATGTGTTTGATTTGTGAAAATATTTTCTATTTTCATTCTCTATTTTCATTTTTCAAAAATTATTTTCATTTTCAGTTTTTCAAATTTTGAAAATATGTTTGTTTTGTTGTTTTCTCTTTTCTCCTCCACTTTACCTCACCTGTAGCTTCCCCCGTTCTCACTTTGCCTCAACTGTAGCTTCCCCTTCCTCGCTACTACAACACCATTTCACCATCTTGTACCCATCTCCTTCCTGAGCCACAAACTTATGTCAATACCCAACAATGGTCCCTCAATTTACTTACTGCACTTCAATTTTGTCGCTGTCTCCCTTTGCTCTACCATATCTATTCCTCTTGCATAGCACCATGACCCCTAAGTAGAACACATACCATACAACACAAGAAGGATTACCTAGCACTAGCATAAAAAAAAAACACCATCTGGGGTGCCACCATCAACCACTGCTCACCCTTTTCGTTGCCGCCTCATCAACAGCCACTTCCCACTCATCATGCCTCACTCACCCACAACCTCGTCAACACCTCAGTAACATCTCCAACCACGCCACCTTGCCGCCACCCTCTGTCAGCTGCGCCTGCACAATTGCGAGTCTGCTTCATCGCCGGCATGCGGCTATCCTCCATGATGGGAATCACCCACTGCTGCCCAATGGATGCAAAATGAAAGCTTGCCTGCGGCCCTTTGTACTTGCACGATGAGTTAGATAAAGGAATGAGAAAGAAGCAAAGTTGTTGAAAACTACAAAATTGCCACCGCTCTAAAATGAAAACACCGAAAACATCTTTTTTTCATTTTCAAAATTTTCAGAAATTTGGGATTTGTTTTCTAAAACTAAAAATGAAAATGAATGAGCAAACATATTTTTTATGGCATTTTCTGTTTTTTGTGAAAATGAAAACAGAAAATGCCTAAACCAAACAGCACCTTAACTTGTCAGCTAGGACGAATTTACTGGGGGCAAGTAGGCACTTGAGTTTGTTCCGTCGTATGCTTGGATTCGAATCCTAGTCATTCATAGTAGGAATTTTTGAGCCCAAAAACTCATTTATTATTTTGTTTTCCTTTTTTTTAACTAAATTTAATGTATATCCTAAATTCTAAACTCTAAACGAATATATATATTCTCTTAAATTAAAAAATTTACTTTTCCAACTATTTATATCTAGAGGAGCGTAAATCATGCTATTGTTGGAGTATAAAGAAAAAAGTGCAAGTATAATTATTTATTTTTAATATTAAAGTAATTAACTTTATGTCTTTTCATTTGTCTTAGTTTTATTTATATATAACTTTTTTAAAATAAAAATTTATATATTTGTACAATAATCAAGAGAAAGGAAAAGAAGTTAAAATAAAGGCAAAAGTAGATTTATATTAAAAAATATTTGGAGTTTAAAGAGAAATAAAGGATTAGCATATTTAGTCTTATAACTTATTAAATTGAATATGTTCTATTTGTCTTGTTTGTTGATTTATTTTAAAAGCATGTAACATAATTATTACAATAGTTATTTAATATTATTTTTATTATATTTTCATAATAATAAAAGGAGAAGAAGGAAAAAAATTAGAGTCTTTTATGATTGGAAAAAAAATGTAAGATTGACATAAATTTAAAGAGGAATATCATATTTAGTTCAGCGAAGATATGATATATACATTTTTATACTTTAAAACATTTTTTATTACATATTATAATATTTATTCGATGATAAAATTTATTATTTTCAGCCCCTCCTTTTATACTTTTCCTGGATTCATCCATGCTCATCGGATATAATAAACTAAATGAATTGTGCGACACTATAATGTCCCATCATAAATGATGTCTATAGTCAAAATTATTAAAATCTAACTTCTAATTACTTCATCTTTTTTATTTTTTTTGTCTCCTTCAACATCTAATTTTGTGGTTTTACCCTCAATCTAATCTACTTTCTTTAATGAGTCTTCTACATATCTTCTTTATACGTGTCCTACTCCTAACAACTTAAAGTGAAAATTTATAATCTTTTTCACAATAGTTATTACCTCAACTTTCTCTCTAGTGTGTTCATTCTTAATTCTATATTATCTAGTATCTTCACTCATTCAATGCATCATCTCTCTTTGCCACCCAATATTCAATCACATACAATATTGTCAATCTTATATTTGTGCATAAAATTCTCTTAAACTTTACAAATAACACTCAAAACACTTAAACCTATGGAGTGTGGATTCAAGATACTTAGAACATCATTTCTTCATCATTTTGGATTACGAATCCAATATATTTAAACTTTGTGACTTGTAGTATGATATCCTTTCCAATCTTCTTTGCTAATCTATGATTTGTGCCCCTCTGGCTAAACATATTTTCATATGCTTTTGTTTTACTTCTACTTATATAAAAGTTATGTGCTTCCAGACATTGTTTTTATAGCTCCAACTTCTCATTTATTTTCTCTCTTGAATTTGATAATAGTAATTTTATAATAATATTATTAATTTTTAATAAAAAATAAAAATTAACAATTGAAATATAATGTAAATAATTTAAAAGCAACACGTATAAAAACTAAAAAAAATACAAATTGATAAGATAAACACATAGATAACTGTTAATTCATTAGAACAAAGGTGACTACTTGCACATTTTGCATTTTTATGGTTGAAGAGTTCGACTGAGTAAAGTTAAAAGATTTGTAGCCTCGTATAATTCACTTTTTAAATATTTAATTAAAAAAAGCTTTGTTGTAGTAAAAAAAAATTATAGGCTAATTATAATCTCATAAAAAATGTGTGTCATTCATTAAAAAAAAAAAGGTTATACACACATATATAGAGCATATTATAACACTAATGGTCTTTTCAACAAAGTTGGTTTATCTGTTCAATCTTCTATTCATAATTTGCCATAATTTAAATTTTATTTATTAATTTTTCTATTGATAAGTCATCCGTAATGTGAAATGCATCCTCTTATCTTTTTCATCGAATGACCATGTGATATAATGAGAGGAAGACACAAATATTTATACTAGACTCTACAAATTCTAATAGGACCCATTTAGAAAACAAAGAAGAATAAATTATCTCAATCAGCATCTTTGTAAGTGTTTGATGAGTCTAAAAGTATGTCACAAATCTTTCCATCAAGCAATTTTTTTTTTTCACAGAAAAATAACATTAATGATCTTTTAACAAATGTATCTCACATGCATTGATGCAACATACACTTTCTAAATTGATTTTGTTTGTTATGAGTTACTGATATAATTTGTTTCTTTTGTAATATGCAAAATAGGATATGTACAGATTTTCAACTTTAAATTAAGAGTAAAATAGATTAAGTTGATTTGGATTTGAGATAAAAAAAAAATCCAAATGATCAAATACAATAAATTTGGTTTGGTTTTTAGATTAATAATTTTTTCTACCGCTAACCAACCAGGGGTCATTGAATTAAACCCAAAAAATAAAAAGACATCTTTTTTAAAAAATCAAACAGAAATATCGCTGAAAACTATTCACAAATTTATACACAAAACAAAATCGCTCACACACTAAACGAATTAAAACAGTAAACAACGCAACAAATAAAATTTAAAATTCCATGAAGGAGGTGAAAAAAAAAGGGAAGAGTAATAAACTGTACTCAGGAATTGACGCGCTTTTACTTTTTACCATCGAAGCATGTGTTATCAAGACTGTCGAGGAAGCTGCGAAGAACGTAGTTCCGCAATCTCCTCTTGCAGCTCTTTGATTGCAGGGTTAAAAAGTTCATCATCAACTTAGATCGTCGCATCATTGAGTTTGCGATAGGCCGCCCCGCAGTGGCAATAACTCGCTGTTGTTGTTGGTGTTTGTCTGTATTGCAAATCGCGACATGGATGGTTGCCAACATCAATTTGTTGTGGAGCTAGGGCTTGATTCTCTAGCTTTTGTCTTTAAACATGACCCTTTCTTTGTTTATATTGATGGCAGTGAAGTTTGAATTTAAAAATTTATACAAACTATCCAAATTTCTCATCATTAAATCAATTTGAATGGATTTGAGCACAATTCTATTAGGGCACAATGAAAGGGTTTTGTAAAAATTAGTACTGAACAAAGTCAACGAATGAAACATACAACAACACGCTATGGAATATATATAAAGGTGATCGAGTCTATAGATTGGAGATTTGGTTAGGTTTCAAATGAAGCCTAGCCAATTGGTTAAATTTGGATTTTTGGATTCATCAAATCAAATTGAATGGATCTAGTTGACACCCTTACTCTAAATAAGTAGATGATACCTCTATATGTTAAATTTTATGATGTTATAATATGATTAGACATGGCAATTGAATTTATTAATTCATCATTTATTTAATTTATTATATTTAAATCAAATTAAACAAATTCATTCTATTATATTAAATCAATTTAATAAATTATATGCATTTGATTAATTTAATTCGTAAATGGTTAACAAATCAACTAGCATTTTGAATACTCATAAATTTTGAGAATAAGATGTACTTGAATAGATATTACCACTAAAAAGGGTATTTGAGTGAAAAAGTTATGGTTATATTTACTGGAAAGAAATATAAAATGAGACTCTACATGTAACTATTTTATAATAATGTATTTAAAACATAAGAGTTTGGATACATTGGTTTTAAAGCGGTATATCCTATGAATTTGCTTCAGGGATAGTAATATATCCCCTACACACAAGTTCCCAGCTCTACCCAATTTGTGTGGGGTGGGTTTAAAACCCTACTCACAGAATGGTTATAAGACCCTTTTATAATAAAGCTAATAGTATAAAATATTACACAGAAAATTTTAGATTGAACATTAATGTATATAAATATATTGAAGTATTCACAAGGTAAAATAAGGCTTTGCTGACCATAAGTTACATATTTTTAAACCAGATAAAGAAACCATGGTTTATTTAATTATAACTCATACGTTCCTCATAATTGGAGGTGTCTATCTATCTCTGGGACGTTATTTGACTAATCTGAATCCACAAAATATAGAGTAAGAATTTAAAATTCTCAGTAGATAATGAACAGTTTTAAAGCATTTGAACTATAATGGTTCCAGCCGTATTTTAGCATGGAAATTCTCACGGTTACTATATCATAATTATATCAATTACTTACAAGTAAATTATAATACTTCATGATATTATGTGCAATAAATGGTAAGAGAAATATGTAATGCAACTTAAAATACAACAGGCAATAATAAGATTATAATATATTTGCTTTTAACTTTTATTTTTCTTTGTCTGTTTGTCTCATACATATTTAAAATATTTTTCTTAGAGAATTCCTATTCTCTGGTGTTACTCATAACATTATGACGACAAAGCAAGGCCTTTACGTCATACTAACCGAGTTAGGTAATATAAAAGGATCTTACATCTCATTCCTCTATCTTCTTAGTGGTTAATTACAAATCTTAAATATCTTTTTTTTACAATTAATTAATTGTCATTATGTATAATTCATAGTAAGTATAAAAATGCATAAACTTAAGCAATAAATAGAATATAAATAAAACTCAAATAATAAAATAAACAATAAACTTGAATAATATAAATAAATTCATCACATAATAAATTGCATAATAGAACATAAAATTAAGTAATAGATAAAAGATATAAATTAATTTATAATCTTAAAATAGATAAAGTGCACAAAAGCAAAAATGATATAAGTTTGAGTAAAGTAAATAATATTATATCTCAATAAAATTTTTCAAAATATAGAGTTGTTAGATCTAAATTTTGATTTCTAAATGGACCGAGTTTTAAATTATTTTTATTTAACTTCTCTTTAAACTTTTTTATTATAGTTCATGATTCTATCGTTGTCATTATGGCGCATTCAACACATAACAATCATATCCTTGCAAGGATCACTATGAAATCATAGTAATGCCTATAATTCAAGAGTTATTGGATTGTCCATAAACCGCGGTATAAAACTCCAAGCAAAGATATAGATAATTTAATAGTTTAAGTCTATATACAATAAATTTTACTTATAGTTAGATATGATATTTTACTCTTGATATTAGTCGCCTAGAGAAATTATCATAAAAATTTAATAGCTCAAAATAATAATAATAATAATAATAATAATAATGAGCACCTGTTAAAGAAAGGAATAATAAAACAACTTTCAATTAATATAAAAGAACGATAAATAAAATAAATTACAATAATAAATAAATGGGCAACTTTAATATAAAGGAGCAAGGAGTAAAATAACTTGAAATAAATGATAGACAAGGTAAATATAACGAAATAATAAATGAAATGAATGGCAATAAAAGTAGTAGTGAGCAACTTTAATATAAAGGATTAATAAATAAAATAACTTAGGATGAGAAATAAACTGCAATAATAAAGAATAATAAACAACTTTTAATGCAAAGGAACTATAAATAAAATAACTTAGAATAATAGACATACAATAAATAAATAATAACGAGCAATAATATAAAAAAATATTTAATAAAATAGTTTGGAATATAAATTATGAGGGTAATGAGTAATAATAACATAACTTATAATAAGTAAGTGTAACCATAATTTTATTTTATAAATAATTTTATTATCTATCTTAAAATTACTACAGGAATACCTTTTTTTTTTCCCCAAAGTCTTTGTTCAAGGCTCCAAGTGGTGAGTCTTCGCTTCTTCTTTTTTTTATATTATATTATTATGCTTGTGTTATTATTATTAGTTGATCTCTTCTCATAAAATTTTAATTAATAGTTAGTATTATTTATTAGTTTAAATAGAGTAATATATTTTAAAGTTATTATTGTTAATTTATAGTCTTATTTTAGAAAATTAATGTATATACTTTAACTATTTGATTAAGCAACTGTTGTCAAATAAATTAGTTTGCTCTATAAAATTATTTTATAATAGAGGAGATGTTGCAATGGTGGGTTGAAAAGATGTTGCACAGGATGGGAAGGGTATGAATTTAGGGTGTATCAGCACCTTTAATAATATTGAACAGATAGTTTTATGATAGGAAATTACGTAAGAGTATGATGTATTTGAGATTAAAAGATAGGTTTTTCTAAGGCTATCAAACGGGTTGGGTTGGCCCATTTAAATCTGGCCCGTTTAGGCTTGCGAAATAAACAAGTTGGCCCATTTAGTCCATGGACCAAAATTTTTCAGCCCGACCTATTTAAGATTAGTCTGTGGTCTTAAACAAGTTGGCATGTTTATTTTTTATTTTTTATATTTTTTTTTGTTTTTCATGTTTAAAAAATTATTTTTTATTAAAAAATAATTTTTATCTTTAAAAAAGCTAAAAATTCCTATTTTTTATTTAAAAAAGTGAAAATATTCTAAAATTAATTATTAAATTATATTTTTATGTCCTAAATTTATATAATTTAACTTTAAAAAATAATAAAAAAATAAATACAGGTAAACAGACCAGGTTGAAAACTGGTTAATTTAAATAAATTGTTATTTTTTAATCCCAATCCATCTATTTTTTGCAGATAAATGGGTTGGCTCGACGGATTTGACCCATTTTGACGGTCCTAAATTTTTCAATGCTTGGTTGTTGTTTTATGTTTTGCTTCTCTTTATCTTGCTTCATTTAATTTTAGTATTTTTTGTAATTGTGACTTATATCCTAATTTTAAATAATTTTTTACTTTATACAAGTAAATATGCATATAAGGACAGGTGAGGTGTGGGCGTGTGGGTTTTAAAATTATTTTAGGAGTAAAGTGTAGGGTGACTTTTAAGACATGCAGGATGTGGGCAGGATTTGAGAGTTGTATTAAGATACGGGGCAATTATGTAACAATTATGATGTGGAAACTTAAGTGTTCACCTAATTAACTTCAGTGTTCACCTATGATGTGGAAACTACTTAAGGCCATTCCAATTATGTAACAAACTGATCTTTTTCACAAAAAAAAAAAAAGAAATTAAAGAAACCTTAGAAAATAAAACACAAGGATAGTTAGCGGTTATCACCATTTTTATTACGAATTATTGTATTTGTACATACTTTTTCAATTTCAAATAGAATATCTCTTTCGCATGGTTATGCATAACATTTTTTGATTTAGATATATGTGTATTTTAATATTCACCCACACTCACAATTTTTTATAATGTCTATATGCAGTATATTCAAATAATATCTCTCTTTTATTATTTCATGTGTCATTCTAAGAATCTAACTTTGTAAGATATATATTTTTTTATTTTAGAAACATTAATTTGTTAATGAGAAAAAGTTCAGCTTTTACTAAAAAAATATTATATTTTGTCTAAACTACTAATATTCAAAGTTTATTATAAAGGTAAAATTATCCTAATATTATATATATATTTTTATCCACAAGACTCAAACTGAAAAAAAAATACTAAACTATTTAAACCAACTAAGCATTGCTACAAACAAAATATTATTTCAAATACATGAGTTAGATATATATTTGTACCATTCATTAAAGTGTGTTAATGAATTAATTGAGTATCCATTTATTAAAAAAGGTTATAGATTAGTAATTTTTCAATAAATTATATGTAGATTAATGATCTATTTTTATTCGTTCTCGTGTGTATTGTACGACATAAAATATTAACTAATTAATTCATTTTTATTGTGAAAAAGTTGTAAATAAATCATGGTAATATGTATGCATATAATAAATGTATCATATAAGCAATATGTATAGTAACGCAGATATTAAAATTTTATGATATAAAATGCACTTTTTGTACTAAAACACAATTTTTATAATAAAACAATATTTAGTTTATAAAGTGAATAATAGTTATAGCGAACTAATATAATGCAAAATCCAATAAAAAATTTTACCACTTGATTTAATTTAGAAAATTATTTTATATTCACTTTTTTTGTTTGCCTTCTAATCACCCCTATACCAGAAAAAAAAAAAAAAACTACCTTCTAATCATAACCAACCTAGAAAGTAAATGATTGCACGAAGTGCATTAATATATATCGAATATATTTCCTTAAAATCTTATGAACAAAATTAGATAAATCTTTAAGCAAATACTATTAACATAATTGATTTTGAAAATTCTAAAATAAGGGTAAACAAATCTGTAAAAGAATATTATCTTAGCAAAATTAATCATTATACAACTAAAATAAATTAACAAAATAAATGCATTCATTGTAAATAAATATTTTAACTATAAATTCAAATTATTTCCAACTTCAATATTAATTGCAGTATTTTTAATCAATAAAATTAATTTCTACCTTTTTCTTCATAAATTTAGTTAAAAAAATAAAATAAGAATTCAAGCTTGGCTGTTATTTTATCTTTTATTAGATTGTAATAAAATTTCAATAAATAATAATCTATATTAATATATAATAGCAGAACACTGACAATGATTCTTTGCCATTTGGCAACCATGGAAGGATATTTTTTCCTGCCTACAATTGCACTAGCAAATTGGCAAATAATTAAACCCATAGTGTGCATTTAATATATAATTACTAGCATTGATGGGTATAGTTTCAATTATTTTATTGAGCTTATCAATAATTGTTATTTTGATATTTATAGTTTTAATTGTTTCTCAAGGTTCATGCATGTGTTGTGTAGTGTAGGAAATCTCGAGGATTGTTTGTTTTGTATTATGATGAAAAGTACACGAAAATAACATAAAATATATATAGAAGAGTATTATTTATTTGTTAATTTTTTATATTCTAATAAAATAAATAATAGTTGTCAAAAAAATATTGAAATAAATAATAAAATATAAAATATTTTTATAATAATTTTAATCTAAATAAAATATTTTTATAATAATATTTATTTTTACTTAATTATTAATAGTAATTATTAATAGCAATGAGACTTGCACCCATTTGATGGACGGTGAACATTTTTTTATACTAACGATTATTGGAATTTGATTATTTGATAATTTTTATGTGATAATCATTTATTAGATATTATTTATTATTTATTAATAATAACTAATAAATGTAATCACACAAAAAATAATCAAATGATCAAAATCCAATAATTGTCAATATAAAAAAATTTAATAACTGATAAATAATTACCACATAAAAAAATCAAATGATCAAAATCTAATACTCGTTAGTATTAAAAAGTGTTCGCCCATCCTTCGGATGAGTGTAAGTCTGGTAAAACCTTAAACTCCCAAAGCATAAGTGTATTTAATGACAAAGGAAACTATTAATTTAAAAATAAATTACACCAAAAAATTTAATTTTTATAAGCCTTAAAAAATTAACTAGACTCTTTATTCTATTTAAAAAAATATAAATACATGGAACATATATGAAATTAATAAAATTAACTAAGCCCTTTATTCTGTTAAACTTATATATATATATATATATATATATATATATAATACAAGAATATATAATGTGTTCATTCCATTCGTGACTTTTGAAATGAGACAACAAAGTTAGTATTAAACCATAGATGATATTAACCATTTAATATCTATTAATTAATTAACATTGAAAAAAAATGACCTTATGAACGCATAAGTTCAAAATTTGGACTCTCATGTGATGACATCTCAAATTCATCAAGCTACAATCTCACCAAAAGGTAATAAAAGAACATTAACAATATCGGATAGTGACTTGGAGTAGGCTAATTATTAGATCAATTGAGAAGATAATTGATGTATTTAAGAAGTGTACGACAAAAATTGTCTATTTGATCAAACCTTTCAACAAATGTTTACAATTTATTTATCTTCATACCAAACACACAATTTTTTAAGGAGCTCAATGTTGCCAAACATAGTCATATTATAAATGGCTAATTAATGGGAAACTTGAGTGTTTATACATCTTTGTACTTTTGAAACGGTGGTGGTTAAAAAAAAAAAAAAATCTACCAAGGCAGAATAATAAAGAATTATTGCGTATATAACATTTCATATTTAATAATATTCATAATAATGTTGATATGATTGGGAGACAAATAAGTGTATATTCAATAAAGTTAGTTGAACTCAAATTTATTTTTTTATAAGTGTTTAGGTATTAAATTAATTTTTTTTATATACTGTCAGTATATAGTATTTTATATTATTAACCAATTAAATAATATCATATGTATGATTATTGAAATAATTAACAATCAAATATTTTTAATTAAAGATTAATGCATAATTTTGAATATTCCTATAAGAAACTTTTACAAAACAAATATTTTTATCTTTAAATTTATTCATTAAAGAATCACTCTACATAATTTTTTTTTGTTTTTATATAAAAAATTGGTTTATTTGTAAAAAAATAAACAAGTAAATAAAAAATTTAATTTAAATACACCAAAAGTGTAAAATAATTTTACACTATCAGCCAATAAAAATAATAAAAAATATTAACTCATATAAATAACTATCTATTATAATGAATGACCCATCATAATTTTTTATTTTTCCTTATTTCTATTAATCCAATTAAACTCGAAAATAAAGAAGATAGCGTCAATGATTTTGTCTTGTCCAGTTTGCCGCATTAAAGTAGGAGGAGATGACTACTAGTAAATAAGTAAGCAAAGTCCAAAGGGTGAAAAAAGGAGCGGCAGCAAACGAGACATGGTTCCGAACCCTTTGGCGCCAACTCTATCGCTCATTCGCTCTCTCTCTCTCTCTCTCTCTCTCTATGCACCGTACGCTCCCCACTATTCTCAATTCTCAAACAGCGCAAATTCAGTTACCATTTCATTCGGAACAAGCCCTTGCCGCTTACTCTACTTTCTCCGCATTTTCTTTCTCTTTTCTGTTTGGACGCCAAGAAAAACGAGTAGAAAAACTGCCTTGTGTTCTTCCAGCTACAAAAACGATCTACGTACATTGATTAATTAACTACTAGCAATCAATATTCTTATTACTGCTGTGGTTTCCTTGATCTCACAGCTACTGCATTTGCTCAGATTTTAATTTTTCTCGGCGTTTCTCGCTATCCAAACATGATAGGTCAACACTTGGAATTCATTGGATTTATACTTTGAAGTTGTCTTAGAAACGTACGTGTCCATATCGCACGTCTCATTCTCATTTTTTTATTTTCAATTTAAATGTTTATTTATCACGAGTTTTAGAAATGCTTATATTATTTCATTGCTCTTACGGATAATATCTTTGAAAGATCACTCTGGCTTTTACGATCGTGCGCGTGCTAAGACAATAGATGATGAAATGAATAGGTTTTCTCTGTTGCTTAATTTGTTCTTTCATCTGAATCTTGGTGTGGCTCATCCATGAACTGTTGAATACTTGAGTAGTATAAAAAGTGATTGAACATTCATGCCACCGTTTCGAGTTTTGACTTTTGAACGGTGAAGATTCTGAAGAACAAGCTTTGTGTATGAACATTGCATATTGTATCGGTGAACTGCTAATTTTTTTTTTGTATCGGGATCATTGTGGGGTGAAAACTAGACAGGATAGTAATGCACGTCTAATTCAATTCAATGTGGACAATGTTCGAATAATGTTGCTGAAAATAGTAAGTAGTGCTAGTTGGAAATTTGGAAAAAGCCAGTTTCACTGGCAAAACTATATGATGAATCTGGATGCAGATTGAGTGATTCAAAGGGAAGAAGAATATGGCGACTGTAGCGGATATTGGTGTTTCGGCAGCCATCAATCTCTTGTCTGCATTGGCATTCCTGGTGGCATTTGCAATATTGCGGCTTCAACCCTTTAACGATCGGGTCTACTTCCCAAAATGGTATCTGAAGGGGATAAGAGGAAGCCCAACAAGTTCCAGATCAGTTGTGGGCAAATTTGTTAACCTGGACATTAGGACCTATATTAAGTTCCTGAATTGGATGCCTGCAGCATTGCGTATGCCAGAACCTGAGCTTATAGATCATGCAGGGCTTGACTCAACCGTTTATATTCGGATTTATGTTCTTGGGTGAGTTAAACACAAAGTTTCTGAGTTAAAGGAGGGCATAATTAAATGACACAGCAATATCTGGTCTACTATTGTTTTCTATTCAAAAAATTTATCTTGCTTTCCCTTTTAATGCTTAATACTTTTATCTGATGGGAATACTCATTCATATACAGCTTGAAAATATTTGCCCCAATTACCCTCCTTTCTTTTATGGTTTTGGTTCCCGTTAACTGGACCGGGAAAACATTGGAGGCACCGGCTGCCAAGGAATTGACATTTAGCAATATCGATAAGCTTTCAATATCAAACGTTCCAGATGGATCACCGAGGTGAGATGATTCGAGTTTTGACCTCCAAGTCTCTCTCTTTTTATCTAACATACCATGGATTCTTAACGAAATGGAGGAGTTATTTGTTACAACTTTCATCTTTGTTGAATTAATTGATTTTTTTAACAAAAAAAGGGGTTGTAGGCTGATAGTTCGTATCACGAATATCAACTTCTGTAATCTGACTATTTCATACCATATGCTAAGAAATTTCATGTCATTTTCTTCCAGGTTTTGGGCGCATATTGCTATGTCATATGTCTTCTCAACTTGGACATGCTACAGTCTTTACAAGGAATACAAGAATATAGCAGCAATGAGATTGCGATTTTTGGCATCTGAACGTCGTCGTCCAGACCAATTTACCGTAAGTTGGTCTCATTTTCACTGAGCTGTACTTTTTGCTGATAGATACAAAAAACACACAAATGCTGTCCATTAGTAGACTGCTTTGGACCTTTAAGTCTTCCTTAGTTTTGAAAAGCTGATTCCGTGATGCCTATACCACAGCACAAGAAATACATTTAAAACTATAAGCTAGATTTCTGTATTCGACAACAAATCATATGAAAAGGGAAAATAAAATATATTTACGAGAAGGAAATATGTACATGTGCCTATTATACGCATACATATGCAGCGTAAATGGTAGTAATAAAGTCCTCGTTCACTCGCCTGTACTCATGACAATGACGAGGTCAATCAGACTACATATACAACTTCGGGGTAAATAGTAGTAATTCTTATATATGAGGGAAAAAGAAGGGACAGCTGGACTCAGATTCCGAGCAACTATGCTATGACTATGAGTTTTTTGTTAAACCTTTCAGAAATGCTATTCAGAATCTGTAGAAACACAAACACTCACGATCAAATTGTTTTGACCGGAGAGAATTACCAGTTCTCTTCAAAGTGTAATTTTTTCCCCCTTGTCCGGTTTTGGCGGCTTATATATTTGTTTTCTTCTTTATATGTGCTTAAGGAGGATCTCAGAGCCTCTGCATATGTATTGCCCTAGCACTTAGGAACACATTTTCTTGCTGATATAAGAAGAGAATGACTGTTTATATTTCCAAGTTGAACTCAACATAATGTGACTCTATGTTAATTTGTCATGGTTCCAACATCTGGCTGAATATTTTGATCTTGTAGTTTAAAGGATAGGATTTTGTTAAAATATTTCTTCCACTGCATCCCTGTAAAAATCATTAAAAATATCAAGACCCGAAATCTAATCCTTGACTGTGATGATGATGTGTGTACGTACATGTACCAGCTTGCATGGCCATGTGTTTAGATGGAGATGCATAACTAATTGGAATTTCTGGTCTTTCTATTTTCATGTCATGCATTCATATTCGAGATTTTTAGCTTGTGTTTGTTTGACGAGACATTGACAAACAACTACTTAGTATCAGTATTTTAGTATTTATAGCATACTTGCTTTTGAAACTATCCTTTTCAGATGTTCATATTCTAAGTTGTATACTGTGTGCTAATGTTTTGGCTACTTTCCAAGAGAGTTTAAGGTTGTAGCCTTAATTTTTCTTTGTACAATTACATGCTTTCCCTCCAGTATTATAAAGACTGAGCCAATAGCTGCAGCCAATATCATCTGTCCTGAAGCAACCTCAATGTTGGTTCTTAATAACCACTTTGATTTTTTCACAGGTCTTGGTGAGGAATGTTCCCCCAGATCCGGATGAATCAGTCAGTGAGCACATTGAACATTTTTTTTGTGTCAATCATCCTGATCACTATCTGATGCATCAGGTAATATTGCTTATATACGACCATAAATAGTCCGACAAATGTTACTGTTTTCAGTTGTGTTGGGAATTATCACATCTCCTTCTTCATGTGCTTACATAAATACTCACAATTAGGGAAAATATCACAAACTCTTCAAGCACTAAAATTTAATGTAATTTGCATGACGTGCTTATATCTACGGATGACAAGAGATCGAACACATTATGAATAATGTTTTAGTTCAACTTTTTGAATGGAAATATTACAACAATTTTGCATGCATTGTCTGTTGGGAAAAGTAATTTGAATACTAGTAATTTAGCTTTAAATAATAAGAATAAAATGACAGCAACAATGAGATGTAGTAGAAACAAGATTACGAATCGTGGCCTGCCCAGGAGTTTAATTAGCTCTACCCAAAGTATCTTTCGGTGGAATGGCGTTGACGGTTAACCCTCCAGGGATTAGGCGTGGGTCTCCACAGAACTCGGCCCACACGATGATCCCAGACGTTGAGCGCAGATCTTGCAAGAGGCAGAAAACGCAATAGAAGCGGGGTAGCCTTCTGCGCGAAGAGTGAGAATGAAGAGATAGGTGTGTTGTGTTATGCAATGTAGCAGGGTTTATATAGGCAAAAGAAATAAATTTGTTGTAAAAGCGTTGAATAATCTCGCAAAAGAGCCGTTGGTAGAAAAAAGAGTTGGAGCGTTAAAGTGCAGCGGTAAAAATTAAAATTTGCGAGTAATAAAAGTTTGGCAGCCCACACAGTGACCAGACGAGACGAGGCAGGCGGGGCGCGTGTATTTAACTAAGGCCAAAGTCCACAATTGCTCAATACCATAAGGTATTCTGGGTTAAACCATCATATATAAATGTTTATTAAAACATTTTCATGAACAATGTGACTTCTTGTAGTTAAATACGTATAGACAAACTAAGTTTGAAACACACTAAGACCCATATATATACAACATTGTCAACTCCATTCCACTACCGCTATAATTTAACGGACAAAGCTGAAAACATTTTGTCAATGCAATTTTTATGGACAAAGTTGCAAATCTGTCTGAAACTTCATTCACAATTTCACTCATTATCTTAACCCTACAATTACTCAATACAATTATTTAGAACTTACAAGAATTTGGTTCACAAATAAACACTCCCACAATCTACATACCAAGAAAAGTACTGCTATTATTTTCCTATTAAATAACTATCTCTCTTATCTTGATAATTACAACTCAAAAATATGAAATGACAATAATTATATTGATAAAAATTGGGGTCAAACCCATAATTATGATAAATTGTCTTCACCACGAATTAGGAATATTGTAATTTGTCAAGTTTGCTTTAATTTGCATTAATTTTGTAGTTATCTTTGAGGTTTAAATATATTTTTGGTCCTTGTGAATGTCGTGTATTTTAATTTTGATCCCCATAAAATTTTTTTTTGATTTAGGTCCAAATATTTTAAAAAATATTAGGCTTTGGTTGCTATAAAAATTTCTTTTTGATATAAATCTAAATATTTCCAAAAATATTTGGTTTTAGTCCTTGAAAAATTATGATAATTTGGTTTTAGAAACCATAGGCGAATATTCTAAAGGGCTTAAACCAAATTATCATAATTTTAAAGGGATTTAAAACAAACATATTACATTGGTATAGGGACAAAAAACCAAACAAAATAATAGTAGGAACTTAAATCAAATATTTTTTAAAATGTTTGAATCTAAACCAAAATTTATTTTTTATAGTGACTAAAACTAGAATTCACAACATTTTCAAGGACAAAAAACATATTTAAACCTATCTTTGATGTAACAAAAGATTAATTTCTTCTTAATAATTGATAGGTTGTTTATAATGCAAACAAGCTTGCATCAATAGTCGCAAGGAAAAAGAAACTGCTAAACTGGTATGTTTACTACCAAAACAAATATGAAAGAAATCCTTCAACGAGGCCAACTACTCGGGTAACTTTCTCTTCATGATTTACTGTCAATTAGTTTTTTAACAATTTTAGCTGTCTGAGACCCTCTTTTAGCTTTTTATTTTTCATGAGAATAAATATAAGGTGATATCAACTGACCACTTTTCTGTGTTTCTCAATTTGATTTCCTATCTATATAGACAGGTTTGCTGGGTATCTTCGGAACCAAAGTTGATGCTATTGACTATTATACTTCGGTAATTGATACGTTGAGCCAACAAGTAAGTACCGATTAAAATGTGCAATGTTTAAGTCAGTTTCACCTTCTGTAGTGTATTCTTATGTACCTTTTTGTACTGATTTTATTATTCAGTAATTTCTACACTCTTATCACTTATTTGTAATGTTGTGAAGTAATCAAATTATTGTAATTGGTTATCATTGTTATTTCACTGGAAATAGAGGGCTATGCTTTTATTTCATTTCCTGCTCTCATTTCGCATTCTAAGTTGTTAAACTTATATCAAATCTGTTTGCGTAAACAGAAGAATATTCATTGGTATTGAATATCGAACGATATTTTAGCAGAAGGTCATTAAATTGCCAGATCTATGTTTGTTTCACTAATTACGTCGTGTAATTCCTAGTTCTACGTGTGCAAGTTGTAAATGGCACGTATGGTTTCGATTCCCTCTTGCGTTGACTCATAAACTGAATATATGACTAGTCTATTCATTGATAGTAATCTCTGGAACAGAGGCTACTTGAACTTCTAGTTGTCATGATACAAATGTTAATAACAAATATTCATCTTACACCAATAGGACATCATCTAAGGCTACAAGAGGAAAAATGTGAAGGAGAAGAAAAAAAGGATAGTTAGTCATGATATCAATAGTAATGGATCAGAGGAAACTATTATCTGTACCTACGTTTTCCATTTGCTTTTTATTTTTGTGCCCTCTTCTCTCAAAAATAAAATCTCTTCATATGGGGATCAATCTCATCATATTCATTTCATGCAGGAAGAGGAAGAAAGAGAAAATGTTACCAATGATCCCGATGCTGTTGTTCCTGCAGCATTTGTTTCATTCAAAACCCGATGGGGAGCGGCTGTGTGTGCTCAAACTCAACAAACTAGTAATCCTACCGTTTGGCTGACAGAATGGGCTCCTGAGCCTCGGGATGTCTATTGGGATAATCTTGCGATTCCATATTTTGACCTCAACCTTCGAAAATTGCTCATGGCTGTTTCTTTGTTCTTCCTAACTTTCTTCTTTATGATACCTATAGCATTGGTCCAATCTCTAGCCAACATTGAGGCCATTGAGAAGGTCCTTCCTTTCTTGAAGCCAATTATTGAGAAGTAAGTTCAATCACACAGCAGTAATAAACTAATTTTGAAAGCTAAATCGATAATTAGTTCCTCCTTGTTCCTTGATTCCCCAATGCTTACTCTCTGTATGGGAATGGATCTCTCATTTGAAAATTCCACATGAGAGGATCCACTCCCCTCTTTGCATAGTGTCTTCTTGCAGTCGTTCTATAGAGTAATGGCTTTGGTTTCACACCCTGAGTAACTCGTTGCAGGCCATCTTTCAAGTCTGTTATTCAAGGATTTCTGCCAGGGCTGGCGTTAAAGGTATTTCTCATCATGCTTCCTAAAATTCTCATGACGATGTCCAAAACGGAAGGTCTTACATCGCTTTCAGCTTTAGAACGGAGGTCAGCATCCAAATATTACTTGTTTGTTCTTGTCAACGTGTTCCTTGGAAGCGTTGTAACAGGAACGGCATTTCAGCAACTTCAGCAGTTTATTGATCAGCCCTCTACAGAGTAGGGCCCTGATCTTAAGTTTAGAATTAGATAGTTCTAGGTGCAGTTGTTTCAGCTTTTTTCTGATAAAAAGTGATTTCTTAACTACTTTAATTTGGGCGCCGAGATTGGTGACAACTGACATGATGCTTCCGTTAATATTTGCAGGTTCACAAAAACTGTTGGCAGTACAATCCCCATGAAAGCCACTTTTTTCATAACATATATAATGATCGACGGCTGGGCTGGAATAGCTGCAGAGATCCTCAGGTTATCTCCCTTAATTATGTTCCACCTGAAAAACACATTCTTGGTGAAGACAGAGCAAGACAGACAGAATGCTATGGATCCTGGTAGCTTGGAATTTGCAACATCTGAACCTCGAATACAGCTATATTTCATGCTGGGGCATGTGTATGCTCCAGTCACACCTTTACTTCTCCCCTTCATTGTAGTCTTCTTTGCTTTCTCCTACTTGGTCTTTCGGCATCAGGTGAGAGACCACCACAGGGTTTGCTGCCATGTTTTGTTTCTTATACTTAAAATGTTTATATAAACGGGTGAAAAGAATAATATGATGAATCATACAATCGAACTTAGTTTATTATTTGATTCCTTCAAGTGCTAACATTACATTACATCTATTTTTCCTACATACACATTTAAGAGTAAACGTAATTCTGCTTCCGAGTATTCTTAATTGACTTTTCTTTCCCCCCCCCCCCTCCCCTGTCACAAGATTATCAATGTGTATAACCAGCAATACGAGAGCGGAGCAACGTTTTGGCCAGATGTCCATCGTCGAGTTATCACCGGCTTGATCATATCTCAAATTCTTCTAATGGGGTTGCTTAGTACTAGAGGTACTAAGAAGTCGACGCTAGTTCTCATTGCACAACCCGTCTTGACATTCTGGTTCCACAGATACTGCAAGGGGCGCTTCGAATCAGCATTCGTAAAATTCCCACTAGAGGTTGGTTAAGCATGTATACATATATATCTATATAGTTAATTCTTCATTGAGAATAAATTCTACGCCAACCAATAGAATTGCAAAAATTTGTCAAATCATAATGGGTGTGGTGTTAGCCGAATCAGCAAGTGATACTTACATATATGAGATTTGATGACAGGATGCCATGGTGAAGGATACACTTGAACGGGCCGTTGAACCAAACCTGAACTTGAGACTCTATCTTCAGGAAGCTTACGTACACCCAGTTTTTAAGAGCAGTGAGTTTGAAAAACCGGCGATCATCGATGATGAAGAGGAGAATCCTCTTATTCAAACAAAGAGAACGTCTCGTCGGAGTAGCAAGCCAGGATCTGATAATGAAGCTGGCAATAACGCCGGTTGCTAAGGTACAGTTGGCATTAGAGATTGCACAGAATGACCATAGGAGTATTTACGCATGTGAATGAGAATCAGCCATTTTCAATGGAAATTGTAAGAAGCAGCAAGCAGCATGCCCAAAACAGCTTCCTGGCCTAGGTGACATATTCTGTTGGTCTCAACTATGTTAGAAAATGCTATTTGTTGTACATTTTTTTTATAAAAAAAAATTTGCCTGTATGTATTTGTGTTTTTGTAATTATATACTGTGTTCGATAGACAATCAGTGAAAAGTATATCCATTTGATTCACCAAAGCAACAGAAACAACCCTCCCGGATGAAAATTAACTTATTGTCACATTTTAAAAAGAAATTATCTTTGTATATGTTTACAAGTAGAGTTATTGGCACTTTTTTTTAGTTCTTCGCTTTTTCTACATTACTTAAAACTTTAATTATCTAAAATATCTTTTTTATTTTGTTTATTTAATAATTTAATTTTCTACTACTCATACTTTACTATTTATATATTTAAATTCAAATATTTATTTTATTTAATAATTAGAACTTTGATGTTAATTTTAGAACAAAACTTCTCTTCTTTTAGACCTCCTTAATATTATTATATTAAAATATTTTAATTTGAATTTTTTGGATTTAATTTATATATATTGTTAGTATAAAAAGAATTTACACAGACATCCAATTATATATTATGATGTAAGTAAAAATGTTTGACTTAACCATCTACTATTTTAAAAGTCTCACAAACATAAGCATTTAATTGGATAATACTATCGGTGCATAACAATTAAACTCTATCTTTTTATTTTATATATTTTTGGTTTTGTATGCACTATAGAAGTTTAATACTTTTATATAATAATATTTTTATACAATAATATTTTTTAAATTTAAATTTAGAGTTTAATTAATATATATTGATAATATAAAAAAGTTTTATACTATTATCCAATTACATGTTTGTGTTTAGGGGTGGCAACAGGGCGAGTTAGGGCAGGTTTTAACTCAACCCGAACTTGCCTCTCACCTTATTAAACAAGTTTTAACCCACCTCTACCTTACTTGCTGGTTTTGACATTCAAAACCTGAGTCCTATCTGCAGACAACTTATCCCAACCCGTATCCTATTCGCCCCTACTCACTATTCCTTTTAAATACTTAAGAAAATATTTTAAAATTTAATTTGTATTTAGAGTATGCTTGATATGAGGGTTAAAAATAAAATGAAATTTTTTATAGATTAATTTCATATGAAAATTTACACATTAAAATTTTTTGATATCTATCTTTACTCCCAACCAAACACAACCCTAAAGTGATAGAAATATTTAGAAAAATAATCTTATATATATAAAAATTAAATATAGATATACAGTGCGAGCTCGGGTTTGCCTTGAATCCGAACCTGACCCTACCCACATCCAAACCCGCCCTGGGGTGGGTTTTAAACTCGACTTGATCGGGTTGGGGTGGGGTGCGTATCTGTGGGTAGGATAGTAATTGCCACCTATATTTGTGTTTGAAAGACTTTTGAGATAATAAATAGTTGAACCAAACATTTTTATTGATGTAATAATGTATGATTGAAAATGTGCATAAAATTTTTTTATATTGATAATATATACAAATTAAATTCTTAAATTTAAGAAGCGAGGTTGCTGTATTCTAAAATTGAGATAAAACTTTTAATTAACAAATTAAATAAATTCTTAAATTTAAATTTATATAAGTGATTAAGTATAAGTAGTAAAAATTTTGAATTATTAAATAAAAAATTAAACCGTTTGTTTTACACAATTAAAGTTTTAAATAATTGAAAAAAAAAGTATAAATAAAAAAAGGTGTCAATCCACCCATTTTTCACACTATTTATTATATCAATTTGTTCCACAAAATTATTGGTTCTTGCACAAAACTCTGAGTCTGACACGACAATATTCCTGTACAACTTTTTAAGGAAAAAAATTTAAATGAGAAAATCATTTTTGATCCGATTGTAACCAACGGTAAGGAGCGAGAGTTGAGTTTGAGAGAGAGGGAGGAAAGCCAAAAAAAGTGTAGTTGTCCAAAAACAGTAACAAACAAGTAACAGCAACGGCACTACACTCTCATCGCTCGCAAACTTGGCTGCGCTGTGCGGTCCCTCGCAATTCAATTGTAATAATTCACAACACAAATGGACTGAACCAACCACAAACCCCCACACTATCCTTTCTTCCTGATCATCATCTTCCCCCATTATTCACTTTCTCTTTCAATCAAATCAATCCCATAATGTAAGTTCCCATCTCTTACTCATTCCTTTTATTTTTTTTGCTGATAATCTCCTACTCTAATAATCTATGTATATGTGATTCATTTCTTTCTCCAACGCACTCCTCTAATTGGCGTTCACTCTCTCTACACTGCTACTGCCCCACGCAGCACTCTTCTTCTACTCCATGGCGAATCTCGTGCAATCATTCTCAGTCATTCCTTGCAATCCCTATAAATGCCAAGCCAAACGTTCATTCTTTCACAGATCCCGTATCCAAAGGAAAGACCAACTCGGATCCCAAAACCCCATCACCCCCTTTCCACAGAATCTCACTTCCAAATTGCATGCCACGTCACGATTGTCCGTTGAGCCGCAACTGAACACCGTTGTTTCCCAATCCGAGGATCTGAACAGGGCGTTGAATTATTTGTTCAGGACAGAAATTGGTGGTGGTTTGGTAAGAGTTTATGTCACAAAGAATAACAACAATGTTAGATATTCTGTCTTAATTGAGGTTTCTTCCTTGGACCTACTAGGTAGTAGTAGCCAAGGTGAAAAGAGGCTTGTTTTGTGTTGGGGTGTGTATAGAGTCGATTCTTCGTGTTTCGTGGAACTGGATTCGAAAATTTCGAATGTGGATGCCGGGACGGGGATGAATTTGAGCCAGTTTAAGCAGAATTCTGGTGGGAAGATTGTGGTTGAGTTGGAATTTGATGCTAAGCAAGTTCCATTGTACTTGTCATTTTACTTGGAATCGTTGTTAGGTGATGATGAGTCGAGTGGATTGCAGATTAGAAGTCATAGGAGAACGAATTTTTGTGTGCCGGTTGGTTCTCTTCCGGGATACCCAGCTCCTCTGGGTCTGTCTTTTAGTCCTGATGGTTCTATGAACTTTGCCCTTTTCTCAAGGCACGCGGAGGGTGTTGTTTTGTGCTTGTATGATGACACTGGTGTGGAGAAACCTGCTTTGGAGCTTGATCTGGACCCTTATATCAATCGGTCAGGTGATGTCTGGCATGTTGCGTTTGAGGGTGCCTGGACTTTAGTGAGCTATGGTTATCGCTGCAGAGGGGCTCTTGTAAGGAGAGACAAGGATGATGATGGATATGCTGAGCGTGTTCTTTTGGACCCTTATGCTAAGATCATTGGGAATTCTTTTCCTAATGGTCATGGATCAGTGAAGAATGTTGGATGGTTGGGGAAGGAGCCTGCTTTTGACTGGGGTGATGATTATCACCCAGACATGGCCATGGAAAAGCTAGTGGTCTATAGGTTGAATGTCAAGCGCTTTACCCAGCACGAGTCCAGTCAACTTGCTAGTGATTTAGCTGGGACCTTTTCTGGTTTGGCTAGCAAGGTGCAGCATTTTAAAGATCTGGGAGTGAATGCCATTTTGTTGGAGCCAGTTTTCACATTTGAGGAGAAGAACGGGCCATATTTTCCCTGTCAATTTTTCTCTTTAATGCACATTTATGGACCATCTGGTGGTCCTATATCTACTATCAACTCTATGAAGGAGATGGTTAAAACTATGCATGCCAATGGGATAGAAGTTCTCATGGAAGTTGTTTTCTCCCATACTGATGAGGTTGGCGCCCTGCAAGGAATTGATGACTTATCATACTACCATGCAAAAGGAGTTGGTGATTTGAAGATACAGGGTGCTTTGAATTGTAACTATCCTATAGTGCAAAACTTGATTCTGGATAGCCTTCGGTATTGGGTGACTGAGTTTCACATTGATGGCTTCTCTTTCATAAATGCTTCACATCTGTTGAGGGGTTTTCATGGAGAATACTTGTCTCGACCTCCATTGGTTGAAGCGATTGCTTTTGACCCAGTACTCTGGAAGACTAAAATCATTGCAGATTGCTGGGATCCCCATGACATGGCAGCAAAGGGAACCCGCTTTCCCCATTGGATGAGATGGGCTGAAATAAATACAAATTTTTGTAATGATGTGAGGAACTTTTTAAGGGGTGAAAGTCTTCTTAGCAACCTTGCAACAAGACTTTGTGGGAGTGGAGACACGTTTTCCGATGGACGAGGCCCTGCATTCTCTTTCAATTACATTGCCAGGAATTCTGGACTTTCTCTTGTGGACTTGGTCAGCTTCAGCAGTGGTGAGCTAGCTGCAGAATTAAGTTGGAATTGTGGAGAAGAAGGACCTACTAATAACACCGGCGTCCTTGAAAGACGACTCAAACAAATCCGCAATTTCCTCTTCATCTTGTTTGTGTCATTAGGAGTACCTGTTATGAACATGGGAGATGAGTGTGGTCAGTCTTCTGGCGGTTCTCCTGCATACAGTGACATAAAACCTTTCAAGTGGAGTGCTTTGGAAACAGGTTTCGGCAAACAAACCACAAAATTCATTTCCTTTTTAAGTTCATTGAGAAGGAGGCGGTGTGATCTTCTTCAGAGTAGGAACTTCTTAAAGGAAGAAAACATCGAATGGCATGGAAGTGACCTGGCTCCACCAAGATGGGAAGACCCATCCTGCAAGTTCCTGGCTATGGTTTTGAAGGCTGAAAAAATGGAACTCCCAGAGAGCCCTGTATCTTCTGATATTATATCAGGGGATTTATTTCTTGCTTTCAATGCAGCTGATCATCCAGAAATTGTAGTTTTGCCCCCGCCTGCAGAAGGGGTGTCATGGTATCGTTTAGTCGATACGGCTCTTCCGTTTCCTGGGTTTTTCTCAACCAGTGGTGAATTTGTCACTGAGCAGATGCCAGGATTGTTTACTTATCAAATGAAGTCTCACAGCTGCACTTTATTTGAGGCAAGCAATCAAAGCAGTTAAAACAATACTTTCCTCAGGCCAAGGCCTCCCTTCATCCTTTCTGTAAATGTTTGTCATTATATGCAATCGGCCTCTCAATTGTAGATGTATGCATTAATTAATATGATATGATGATGAACAGGTAGAAATATGTAATAGGGAATGCTGCTGGAATCCTGTGTAAATACTCGCTGTTTTCAATGTGACGGTTTCTCATATTCAGTGATGGAGGATTCATGGTTTCATTGTAATGGTTCCTCATGTTCACTGATGGAGGATTAGTAGCCTACCTGCTGTCATGAAAAACAACAATTATTTGCCAACCCGTCAAGTCACTGCGCTAAGCCTGGCGTTGTCATCTTTATCCATTCGACTCGGTGATAGTTTGTTCTATTAATTTTTTATAAGGCTAGAAATACTGTAGATCAGTTGAGCATTTCCCTGGCTCATTCTCTTCTCTGCTCTGTTATGGACGAACATTTTGCAGCAATGCATTCACCTCCCATACGAAGTCCATCCTCAACAGAGTATCTCATCAACTTCAAGGGGTGCTCGCAATGGCCCTTATTGTTGATACCATAGTAGATTGTACAGAAAACTATCTTACAATAAGGAGATTCAACCATCTAGTTAACATGCATTTAGGGTTATGATATTCATAGTCATAACTTCTATACTCATGAAAGAAAATGCTAGATGCACAACTTACAGAAGAAAACAGTCAGTGTGAAAGCCATTAGACAATTAGGTCTATCACAACGTGCTAAAAAATAAGATAGTTGACTGATGTCGCCTATAATTGACTGATGCAAGTCGTTTGATATAAAATATGATCTATATGCTCATTCTTGAGTAAATTTATTTATTTATTTTTATCAAATTTGAATACAATCATTCGCAGAGTTTCTGCAAAATCAAAAAATAATATTATTTACAAATATGCATAGTAATCATATTGAAATTATAGGACAACCATTTTATAGAATTCATTGTTTAAAATACACTTTGTTTCATCATGTTAATAACTTTAAATTCTTACATTATTATATATTCTCTCAATTTATATTAAAATTTGTGTAAAATATACTTTTCTATAAAGTCAAAAGATCCATCACTTAACCTCATACTTATACGCAAATCAACTAAGTGGCTAGCTGGAATCCACTGAAGGATCAATCTTGATTTCATTGTTCTGCTTGATGGATGATCAGCTTTTTCTACCTAGTACCTACGAGTAGGTAAAACTTTCTCAATTTCTACTGATTAAAAACATGAATATCAACATCCCTTAACACTACATCCAAAAAGGTTTAACATATCAATGAATATCGGCATAATACTGCACAGTTCTGAAACATATTTAAAATCTATGTTCAAATGCAACTATCATTTCAGCTGCTGCACCCATGACGCCAATCCCTCCATTTTCCAAAAGGCGAACAGCCAACTCATGCTCATTCAACCGTCTCAATCCCCTGCTCAGTCTCTTCAATATATCCACATCAATTTCACGGACCCACAACGGAGTGCAACTCACAATCAAGCTCAGAAACCCTGACACATAGGCTCGCCAAGTAGCATGCTGACAACGCAGTGGTATCTTCTTGTCTAGGACGCTTGCAAGAAATTCCAAATGGAGCCCCAGTACCTGTCCCCTTCGTTTTGATACAGGGGAATGGTCAATACCCCAGGCAAATGCCCCACTAAGCATAACAAAATATGCCAATGCATAACCTCTAAGCATAGCAACTACAGCACGAGATTCTTCACCATCCAGCTCCAACATATTAGCTGATAAGAACCATGAAGGCAGGGTCTCCTTTATGAAAGATTGAACCAACTTTGCTCCACCTGCTATCCAAACCAATGAAGCCCCGAGTAGTGCCGCATGCTTGACACATGCCATGGATCTAGCAAGAGAAACTTGTCCACGTGTTATTCCATACCTGGTCTTCTTTAGTCCCTTAGCATCCCCCTTGGGTAACTCACTACTTGCTATATCTCTCACAGATTGCATCAGAATAGACACAATTTCTTGAGTCAAGAACCTGATGTCTCCAATAGACCGGTACACTTTCAAGTAAAGAATCCCTGGAGCAACTGGAGAGATCCCATCGAATATTTTGGAATTGGAACCAAAGCTATGACCATGACCAAGGAGAGCACCAACACCACCATTATTATGAAGACAGGTAGAGCCAAGCCCAAGGGTGGATGTGAAGCAACTTTTTAGTAGTTGAACTACAGCATCCCTGTTGCGGTGGAAGACAGTTCCAGAAGCAGAGAACACAAGGAAGTCACTCCAACGCTTCACCTTCTGGGCCCACAAAGAGGCTACAATGGGCATGCATGGCCAGGGGCAACTAGAAGCAAGGGTAGAGATAGCTGGGCCAATCAGGGCGAGGAAGCGCCCAGTGGCTTTGTCAAGTTTATATGTTATTGTAAGGCTTACAAAAGCTGCCAAAGGCAAAGGCAGTGTTGCTGGAGAGTCCCCATCTGCTTACAGGGAATTTAAAATAGTGTCAACATAATGATTAAATGAACCTTTGTTTCCACATAAGTTAAAATTAAAAAACAAACATGTCTACCACGAAAATAAATACCGGCATGACTGAATATTCATGGGTCAACATACAGCTACTTGATTTAATTCATCCATGAATAATGTGAAAGACCATCTCTTCTAAAGGATATTGATTTTTGTAACGATGGTGTCAATCACCAACTCCGAAAAATATGAGGTAAAGGTTTATAAATAGTTTTATAACTCACGCATGAGACTTTGGACTTTGAGCATGAATAATATACTAGCGGACTCTATCTTATTGCTGAAAATTCATCATTTTATGTAAGAACAGGGTTTCAAGGATCAAATTCCTGACCGCTAGTCATAAAAGATGTTACGGACCCCAAATATGGCCAAGTATATACTAGGAAGAAGAATAGAGTTAATGGGCTGACCCCAAGCCCATTAGGAGGATAAAGACAAAATTGAGAGTGGTTCTGCTGAGCTGTAGAGAGAGAAAAAGGACAGTCTGAAGGATTGTGGTAGTGGGGTGGGGGAATTGATATACCGTTAGGGAGTGGAGAGAGAAGGCATGGAGATTTTTGAGAGAAACATTGAGAGGGTGAAGGGCTCCTCTATGCCCAGGCTATTTTCTTGTTATTGTTCTTCTTTTTTTTCTGGAATATACATGATTAGTGAGTTCTTCACTGAAGCTCGGTTCTGTGATTATACTCTACTTTTTTTTCCATCCTATTGCTTAGTGATACCAGTCTTAACAAGCTGGTATCGAGCCCTGCTCGATCAAAGGGCTCTGGGATGGCTTCCCCGATGTTACCATGGGCGAGAATGGAAGACTTGGGGCGAGTGTCACTGACCATGGAGCAGCCCAAGAGGAGCAGGGCAAGGCGCTAGAGCTCATCGGCCGGTATTTGGGACAACTACTCAGAGAGACACATGAGCCCACCCTAGAAGAACCCAGTAGCCCACGAAATCTGGAGAGAAAGTACACCCAGAGCGGTGCGGACTCCTCCACCAGGCGCAGCGAGACCCAGCGGAAGGAATCGAGGCGCCATGAGCAAGTGAATGACCCATGGGAGCGAGGAACGAACCCCAAGGCGGCATGGTGGGTCGCAAGATAGAACTTCCCTGTTTTTACGGGAGAGGCGCTATGGGTGGTTGGCAAAAGGGTGGAAACGTTTTTCGGGCTCAATGGGGTAGAGGATTATGACAAAATGGAGTAGTTATGGTGGCCATGGAAGGGGATGCCCTTATTTGGTTTGATGGTGGGAGGACCAAGTTCCTTTTCCCACTTGGAGAGAATTTGGAGGACCTCATCAAAAAGGTTCCAACCGAGGGTTGCTAGGAACCCCATGGGGCTGAAGAATGTTTGAGGCAAATAGGCTCTGTTTTTGCACTGTCTGAGAGAAGGGAGTTGAGGCGAGCTGCAGAAGTGCGAAGAAGGACCTTGAGCAGGAGGTAATGATGTGTATCTTCCTTAGTGGGCTAAAGGAAGAGCTTGATAGAGTTGTGGATAGGCCAATTCAGAACCTTGTCAGCATTGATGGACAAGGCTCTAGAGTTGGAAGAAAGGAATGGAGCATGGAGGGAAAAGGGGGTGAGCAGGTTTACGAAAGAAGGGGAGTGACATTGGAGCTTAACCCAACTTATAAGGCTCCACAGGCGCCGAGGCGGGGTGAAGGAGTCGAGGCGTAGCCTATGGAGAAAGAGGAGGAAGAGTGGTGCAGGAGGGAAGAAACGATAGGGTTCGAACGGAGCCTAGAAGGTTATCCCAAGAAGAATGGCAAGAAAGACAGCGGAGGGGACTATGTTTTAAATGTGGGGGCCATTGGGACCGTGATCATGTGTGTCCCATGAGGAGGATGCAATTAATATTGGTGGAAGAAGAGGAGGAGGAATTAGAAGAAAAGGGAGATAAGAGTGGAGGAACTCTCGAAGAAGAAGAAGAGGGAACGGGGTTGAAGAACATGAGGATTTCCCTTCATAGCTTGGCTGGCCTCACTTCCAATAAATCGTTTAAAGTGAGAGGCGAAATTCAAAGGGAGGGATGTGCTAGTATTGGTGGATAGTGGAGCATCCGGGAACTTTCTAAATGCTAGAGTGGCAAAGGAGTTGCAGCTGGAGGTTAAGAAGATTCCTACCTTTACCATTGAAGTGGGAAATGGACAAAAGGAACAAGGAGCAGGAGTGTGTTGTGGGCTTGAGCTGAAGATACAAGGAATCAGCATAACTCAAAATTTCTTCCTCATGGAGATGGGAGGATCGGAGGTTGTTTTGGGCATGGACTGGCTATCTAGTCTCGGGAGGATCCAGCGGATTTCAAGGAAATGATATTGCAATGGAGGGATGGAGGGAAGGCTGTGGGAGATTGTGGGTGATCCTTCCTATATGCAAAGTAGCTTCTTGAAAGCTACTATGCAAGTATTGAAGGAAGAAGGAGAAGGGTATGTGATAACCCCTTGGCAGGATGACCCCACATCGTGGCGAGCAAAATGGGGTACCTCAGAAATATGGGAGGAGGTTTTGAAGGTTTCCCTCTTGTTTTCCAAGCTCGAGGTCTGCCACTGTAGTAGAGTGTGACCATTCCATTGTATTGAAGGAAGATGCAGCCATACCAAATATTAAGCCCTTATAGGTACCCTGTTACCAAAAAATGAGATAGAAAGAATTGTGAATGAGATGTTGCAAGCTGGAATTATTCAGCATAGTGTTAGCCCTTATTGTAGCTGTTATATTAGTCAAGAAGAAGGATGGAGGGTGGAGATTTTGTGTCGACTATAGGGCGCTCAACAAAGTAACTATCCCCAATAAATTTCCTATCCCTGTCATAGAAGAACTTTTGGATGAATTGGGGAACGCACAGGTCTTTTCCAAACTAGATTTAAAATCTAGTTTACCATCAGATACGAATGAGGGCTGAAGATGTGCCAAAGACAGCTTTTAGGACTCATGAAGGGCACTATGAGTTCCTAGTTATGCCATTTGGCTTAACGAATGCTCCATCCACGTTTCAATCACGATGAATAGAATTTTGAAACCCTTCTAAGGAAGTTCACACTAGTCTTTTTGATGACATTCTAGTGTATAGTAGGGATGTGAGACAGCATGGGGAACACTTGAAAAGGGTGCTTGGAATTACTCCAGCATCAGTTATATGTCAATGGAAAGAAATGCTATTTTGGGCAGTCGGGCTGGAATACTTAGGCCCATATTATATCGAGGGCTGGGAGTTTCAGCAGACCCCAAGAAGGTGGAAGCAATGGTAGATTGGCCGGTACCCACGAGAATATCAAGAGCACGAGAGGGTTCTTGGGGCTTACAGGTATTATGACTTTGTGAAAGACTATGGGAGGTTGGCACAACCTTTGACTAAGTTGTTAAAGAAGAAGGATTCATATGGGGAAGACACCCAAGCGGCCTTTGAAAAAGCGAAGAATGCTATGGTGAAAGTGCGGTTTTGGCTGTCCCCTATTTTGATAAGGCGTTCATCATTGAATCGATGCATCGGGAAAAGGTGTAGGAAAATGTGTTAATGCAAGAAGGCCGACCCATAGCTTTTTATGAGTAAAGCTTTGTCAGAAGAAAGAGCCAGAGGAAATCGGTTTATGAAAGGGGAATTGATGGCCATGGTGTTGGCCATTCAAAAATGGAACACTATCTACTCGGTAGACATTTTGAAGTCCCTGATCAGAAGAGTTTAAGGTTCTTGCTTTGGAGCAGGCTAATGGGAGAAGACCAACAAAAGTGGGTGTCTAAGTTGATGGGGTTTGATTTAAGTAAAAAATACAAGCCGGAGCAAGCAAAATGCTGTAGCGGATGCCTTGTCACGAAGGTGCACCTTTCAGCAATCTCGCCAGTCCAGTTTTAGTGGGAGGGCATAGAGGAAGAACTATTGGCGGATGAAAGACTAAAGAAGGCTGATGCAAGACTTGGTGATCCATCCTGAAGCTCATCCAGGGCTATGAACTGAAAAGCAGGAAAGCGTGGTACAAGAGACGGGCTGGTTATATCAAGGCTTCTGCAAGAATTCCAATGGTACTGAGGGAATTTCATGATTCAGTTTCAGGAGGCCATTCTGGTTTTTAGAACATACAAAAGGATTTCAGCCATTCTATTCTAGGAAGGGATGAAGAAAGATGTCCAAGAGTATGTTAGAACATGTGAGGTCTGCCAGAGAAACAAATATGACATATTTCTCCCTGCGAGGTTGCTCGACCACTTCTATTCTTGCTACTACATGGACTGATTTGTCCATGGATTTCCTAAGGGGGCTACCTAAAGCCAAGGGATTAGATACAATCCTAGTGGTGGTGGATTGGCTCACAAAATATGCCCACTTCTTTGCCATCTCCCACCCTTATTCAGAGCCAAGGAAGTGGCTGGAATATTTATTAAGGAAGTAGTCAAATTGCATGGGTTTCCACAAACCATTGTTTCGGATCGTGATCAATTATTTATGAGTAATCTTGAATGAGATGTTCAAGATGGGCAGGCACTAAATTAAGGTATTCAACGACTTACCACCCTTGACGGATGGACAATCGGAAGTGGTAAATCGCTGTTTGGGGACTTATCTCAGATGTTTTGCTAGTATGAAGCCCCAAAGTTGGCCTCAATGGCTTAGTTGGGCAGAATATTGGTATAATACCAATTATCACGCATCCACAAGAACCACTCCTTTCAAGGCTCTCTATGGCAAGGATTGTCCCATTCTGTTGAGAGGAGATTCGACCCCATCAAATGTGGAGGATATCAACAGGATGGTGCAAGACCGGAATCTCATCTTTGGATGAGCTTAAAGAAGCGATTGGCAAAGCGCAGCGAATGAAAGTCCAAGTAGATAAACATAGGAGAGAACTTGAGCTCGAAGTGGGAGTGGAGTTTATCTCAAGATTCAGCCCTACAAGCTGAAATCGCTAGCTGACATAATCAGAAATTAAGTCCAAGGTTCTATGGCCCTATGAAGTTGTAGAGAAAGTGGGATCCGTGGCATATAAGTTGAAGTTACCAGAGGGGTCAAGGGTGCATCCGGTGTTCCATGTGTCACTCCTTAAGAGATGTGTAGCTCCTCAGGACAAGTGCCAACCCCTTCCTACTATTCTCACAGAGGAATGGGAGTTGCAAGTACAACCAGAGGAAATTCTTGCTACTAGACTAAATTCTGCTGGTTTTGAAGAGGTCTTGGTGAAATGGGTGGAGTTAGTCGACTTTGAAAACTCTTGGGAATTAAAAAGTAGACTTCAGAAGGAGTTTCCTAACTTCCACCTTGAGGACAAGGTGAATCTTCAAGGAGGGGTATTATTCTGGACTAAATATGGCCAAGTATATACTAGGAAGAAGAATAGAGTTAATGGGCTGACCCCAAGCCCATTAGGAGGATAAAGACAAAATTGAGAGTGGTTCTGCTGAGCTGGAGAGAGAGAGAAAAAAAAAGGACAGTCTGAAGGATTGTGGTAGTGGGGTGGGGGAATTGATATACCGTTAGGGAGTGGAGAGAGAAGGCATGGAGATTTTTGAGAGAAACATTGAGAGGGTGAAGGGCTCCTCTATGCCCAGGCTATTTTCTTGTTATTGTTCTTTTTTTTTTTCTGGAATATACATGATTCAGAGCTGAGTTCTTCACACTGAAGCTCAGGTTCTGCAGTTATACTCTACTTTTTTTTTTCCATCCTATTACTTCCGTGATACCAGTCTTAACAAAAGATTTGATACTATGTAAAGAACCAACTCTCCTAAAAGTTGGAGTTGTTATTGAAAGCTAATGATTTTATATCTACAAAATGGCATCTAATGGTTTCCTGTTCTCAAATTATTAGTTTCTAAAGAACCCAAAAGAAAAGAGGAAAGAGAAAGAGGGGGGAGGGGGGGAAGTAAAAAAATGAAATGGAGACGAGACAGATGAATTACCCACAGCAAGGCTTGGGACATCAACACCCGTGGCAGCTAGAATTTCCTTTATCTGCTGCTCAACAAGGGATAAATTTGCAGCAGGGCTAGGCCAATCGATTCCATTCATAAAAGCTGGCTTCCATATGCCCCGTCTGACTTCTGCTGAAAAGTAGCTTGCAATGGTGACCAAAGATGCTGGAAGAAAATCAGCTAGATCTTTGAGGCCTGCAATAAAAAGCACATCGAAATAAATTACACAGCAAACAACCTAAATAAAAGATTATAAGAATCAGCATTATCAAGATTATCTAATTAAAAAAATTATTCTAGGCCACTTTAATGGTGCAGCATGGGCTACTATGCAAGTTCTTAAAACAGCAGGTGGTGGTCTAGGACCAAGTTTTAACTACGTGAATTGTACTCAAAACTCAGGTTTATTGGATCAGCATTTTAGTATTTCCAATGGCTACTGAGCTATAATTGCAACTCCACAAGGCTCTAGTAATGGTCATTTATAGCTATTTATAATATTATTTTAAACTGGTTCAACTACATGCAAGTTCTTAAAACAGCAGGTGGTGGTCTAGGACCAAGTTTTAACTACGTGAATTGTACTCAAAACTCAGGTTTATTAGATCAGCATTTTAGTATTTCCAATGGCTACTGGGCTATAATTGCAACTCCACAAGACTCTAGTAATGGTCATTTATAGCTATTTATAATATTATTTTAAACTGGTTCAACTACAATTAGAAAAGCCACCTAAGCTATGCTTTAGGTGGTTGGAGTGAGTGGAGAGTTATGTAGAAGTCACATGTTCAAGTCAGGAAAAAAGGAGAATGAGAAGAGATAGAAGGAAAAAAAAAGGGGGGGGGGGGTGTGGAGCATATCAAATTCCATTGTACCCAAAATTTATAAATAAATAAATCAATATCACTTTTCAGTAAACCCATTAGGTGGGTTGGACTATTACGGGGCTCTCTCCGCTACCCCTTTTGCTAAAATCCTTGGCAACTTTTGAAAGATTGAGGCAGAGGAAAGACATCAGTATAGCCGAAGAGGAGAGGAGGTGGTCGCCAAACCCGGCACCCAACACACCCCAAAATGCTAGCCAACTGTTGAAGCTTGCACTGAATTACAAACCACAGAACAACCCTTATGTTCTTTCCTTCTGCTTGTAATTGTAAAGCAATCTGCACGAATATTTTGGAGCACTAACTCAACCCAAAAGCTTAAATTTTGTTAGGCAGACAGATGAAGCTTGAAGCATGGACAACGTACATACCCAGTGTTCACATTGTGTCGAACTCTAATTTTAAGATATGAAGAATGAACAAGAAGGATTAAACTCTTGAACACTTAGTCAAAGAGTATACTCTATCAAGAACTACCTCAAAGAATCAATCCCTCATTGTCATCCTAACTCAATATTTACATAATATAAGTTACTAAGGTATATACAAAACTTGGCAAACCTGTAGCCAGTTCACGTGTGGAAAGTCTTCCATGAGCACAAGCCGTCAAAGCAGCATCCAGCACAAAGGGAATAGCTTCGAGTATATCCCATGCAGGCACTTTTAGTTTCATCAAAGCATCATTCAATGCAGACCCAGGTGAACTGCTGCTTCCTGAATTGGTAGATGTCAAAGGCTCATCAACATTGTTTATCTTCCTAAACATCATGCATAGTAGAGCATCAACAATCTGATGCACAGGCCCTCCAGGCACAAGACCAGACCGGATTGAAACAATGCATTCTTGATGCTGCCGATACCAAAAGTTTAATTTTGGAAAGGAATCCATAAATACAGGTTCCATAGGAAAGCTTATAATTTTTGAAAATCTTTTGAGCGTTATTCGATCTTTTGCTGATTTTCCAAAAGATGCCATTCTAAAGTTTCGAAACAATAAAAGGGATTCAGGACTAAATGATGATCCAAATGGTGGAGTTGCAGAATCCCTCCTCACATGTTCAACAGATGGAACATCAAACCGCCAGAACCTCAGCAAAAGAGTAAATGCATTAGAGAACACCTCATGATAAGAGAGTTCTTCTCCAGTTGCAAGAGTTCGTGAGACATCAGGCACACATGATCCAAAAACCTCGCATATTAACATTAGCCCTGCTGCAAGATATGGAACCTGAAATTAAATGGAAATATCACAACAAATATCAGCAAACAAGGTACATGCAACATCTGCTAGGTCTATACGACAAAACCCCTTCCTCCATAAGTTTTGAAATTGTATTTTGTTAAAACTAAAAACTGATTGATGATAGGGCCTTCCCAGACTGGAAAACAAATGCCTTAGAGAAACTTGTACTGAAAAAAAGAAGAAAAAGGGTAGTTACAATTACATGTATAAGTCAGAATACAAGGATTATTAAAAACAGGACATACCAAACCATGTAGGGAGAAAATATGAATACAGTCTACTGATGAAATTCCGACAAGAAGAACGTTTAAAAATTGAGCTTGGCTGATCAAATGGCTTTCAGTCCCAGAGCAATTAAAAGGAACCAGAGGTGAGAGCAAACTTGAGATAAAAAGAATGGTGTGCTCCTGCAAACAAAGACAATCATTGTAAACCTAACATAGAAGTTAAGGAGACACACCAAACAAGCTAAAGAACTAAGCAAGAAAAAGTAGTGGTCTCTCTGGTGAAATCAGAGAGCCAAATGAAACAATGTTAGCATTACCTGTACATTCCATCCATGTACCAGAGATGCCCCACACAGAATGGTAGCAGCAGATATCCTATCTTCATCCGAACCATTGGTTGCAATTTCATATATTTTCTCAATCTCTGCTAAGCTTCCATCAAATCCATGAGCTTAAATTCAGTTGTCTTACCTCTGGTAAATTTATGGAAGAAGCATCTAATATACCCGACTTCAGGAAAAGAAAGGTGTATCTGTAGTCCAGATACTAGGCAACACTATCGGACAGCTGCCACTTTACACATACATGATAAGTTTCCATAAGTGTGTGCAAATCTACTATATCTAAGTTGTAATTTTATAATACCATATTTTGTTTGGTATATATGAATTATAATTTTATAAATCTATATTTACTCTAAAAATAACAACCTTTCATATTTTATAGAATACATATGTTATTTCCATATTCATTGTATATTATCTATTTTTTTACCACATTAATGTTTTTATATATTATATTTTAAAAATTCCTTTAAGAATTACTATAATATCTACATATTTAATTTACATTGAAAAAATAAAATATATTCCTAAGCTTGCCAATGAGTGCATGTTTGTGAGTGACAAATAATGAGGGAGGAAAGATTGATTTATTTACCAATGAATATATTTCAACCTATGTAAGCGTTCTATACATTTTTTCCCCCAAAGAATTTAGAAAAGCGCCGGCAAATTGGTAAGGTTGCTACTTTGTGACTTGCTGATTATCAGTTCTAATCACAGAAAACAGCCTCTCCACTAGGATAAGGTTGCATACAACTAATCTTCTCCAGACCCTAAACAATGACAGAAGCGGAGAAGCCTCATGCAGTGGATTGTCTTTTCAAATTAACAAAAGAACACAGGGAAATGCCTAGCAGGAAAGTATGCAAAACTGCACAATAAAGATTATCTCCAAAGACATCAAACATGAAACACGAGATTCAGCAATGCATTTGCAAAAAGTGCAAGACCACATGGCGTTGACTCACACAAGACAAAGTAGGAAAAAGTCTTCAAGAGAAAAAACAAGATTTTGTCTGGACAATATGTACATATAAAAATGGGTGTTCAATAACGAATGAAATGCAAATGGGGCTTTTTAAGAGAAGAAATTCTTTCCAGAAGACTACATTTAATTTCCCAGTAAAGCCTTTAAGAAGTCCTTCACATAGAATGAGAATTATATCCTAAACCCTTAAAATGCACTAAAGAAAAAGTTACAAATAAAACGGCTCAAATTCTCATAATACTAAAGTAGGAACAGTGTTCTAGGTCAGTAGCATGAATGGCAGAAACCAAGGCTTTCATGAAGTTGCTGATGCAATCAATAAATACAAAATCAATGATTGAAAGGCATACTTTAGCTTTATAGAGAAGTCCTAGACGAACAATTTAAGGTGAAAAGGATAACCAGGAGCAGGAAGTGCAGTCAGAAATAATACCCAAAAAAAAAAAGGATGGCAAGAAAACTAGAGGCAGTAATTCCAACATTCCTACATCAATGCTGCTTTGTCATGGTGGAAAAAGCAGCACTTAAGAAAGGTTTAAAAAAAAAAGGGACTATATTTGAAAAAGAACAACCATCTAAATTAGTACCAACCAGGCAAACACCTTCCCCAAATCTTGCCCCGCTGACAACATATTTAAGAGGGGACCAGGGGGCACACAAAGCCTAGCATACCTGGAAGCTGGAGTTGCAACTAATACATTAACCAATGCAGGAGTTAGCTGTGATCCCTTCATTAATGACAACCACCCATCCACCTGGCCAGAAATGCTACAAGGAATTTGATTGCTGCAAGCATTCACATAGCCAGGCCAAGAATAAGCTGATGTATCAAGTAGGTTTCTTGCAATACAAGCCTCAACAATTAGATGCCATAAGTTGCCAGCTGCGAGGAAAACATAAAACAAACTATGAAAAAATGTCACTTGTACAAGCCTCAGCAATTAGAGATAGAGAGAGGCTTAAATGAAAATAAGCACACATTGACTATGCACGAGGGGACCTATGCTGTCAATTTAAGGGAGGCAGGGAGAGGAACTTCCCAAAAATGAGATGCTGTGTCCTCAGCTCTTCGTATGATCCTACAAACTGTGAAAAAGTGAGAGGAAGTGGAAGAAGATGAGAGAAAGCGAGCGAGTCTAAGAACCATATTTGAGGGAATCTGACACTGATTCATTGATTTAGAGAATGAGTGTGATATAGTTTATACACAAGTGTGTCAGCTGTCGAGTCAGTTGTAACTGACTTCAACAGAATCTGATTTGGCTCTAACTAACAGCCTAACTAACTCAAACAAGCCAAGCTAAGTGGACAATAAACTAGCCGTTTAGTCATCAGTGAATCACTCTAACTTGCCCCCTAAAATCAAGGTTGGATAACGAATCAGATCTTCAGGTTGCCATCGTCTTGAACACTCAATTTGTCCCTTAGCCATGAGAACCTTAGCAAGATAGGGCCTTGGTGAGGAGATCAGTTGGTTGATCTAATGAGGATTATGAGTGATTAGGGTTTTATTCTAGAGCACTCTATCTCTTACAAAGACGAGGCTGAGTTCCATATCCTTTGTTCTTGAGTGTAGGACAAAGTCACGGGCAAGTAGTACAATACTTAAGTTATTGCAGTGGAACACAGGTCTCGAGGGGTTTCACATAGAGCTCTTGAAGTAGATATTGAAGCCATATCATCTCAGCTACTGTGTCTGCATTCTGCAAAGCTCCTGTACTCAACTTCTATGCTGGACTGAGCCACTCGGCTGCTTTTTGGACCACCAAGAGATCAGGTTGAGGCCTAGAAAAATACATGAACGTGAGTTGGATCTCCTATCATTTGTGTCAATCTCCCAATCTACATCACAGAAGTCTCTTGACCAATGTCGAGCAGTCTTAGTAAGGTGCAAGCCATGGGAAAGGGTGCCGGACAAATACCTCAGATCCATTTTACAGCTATCCAATGTTAACCTCCATACGCAAAAAGTAATGGAGATCTCCAATATCTTTGAGGGAGAGTTCAGAATTGAGAATCTGAACCAAGTGTGCTGAATAAAAGTAGAGGAAGACCCTGTAATGATAATATCATCAATATTCACTACTATATCTGTACAATCTGTCACCTGAAGTTTGATAAAGAGTAATGGCTTACATTTCCTGGATTGGAAACCAAACCTATAGAGTGCTAGCCAACCTTTCAAACCATGCCCTTGGTGGTTGTTTAAATCCATACAGGGCTTTTTGCAGTTTACAAACTATGGGCGTAGTCAGCACTTTCAAATCGCTTTAGTTGAGTCATATACACTTCCTCATTAAGATAGCCGTTTAGAAATGCATTATTCACATCAAGTTGTTAAATAGAACATTGTTTAGACGGGCCTAGAGTTAAGGTTACACAAATAGGGGCAAGTTTTACAACCACGGAAAATTTTTCTAGCTAATCAAAACGTACTTGTTGATAGAAGCTCTTGGCCACAAGTTTGCCCTTATATTTTTTAATAGTACCATCTACATTTTGTTTAATCCTAAAAATCCACTTACAACTAATAGGATGTTGACGAGAGGAAAGTTAAACCAAAGGCCAAGTGTTGTTCATTTGGAGAGCCTTAAACTCATTTCTCACGGCAGCAAGCAATTTGGAATCAACCAAAGCTTCCACTATTGAAGATGGTTTAGTATAGGTTAAAAGAAGGGTGGAATTTAGGCAAGGATTAAAGATACTAGATTTGGATCTAGATTGCATGGGGTGGATGGAGAGCAGGTGGAAAGGGAGAAGGAAAGGACGAAGAAAGGAAAGTGGGGGAGGCGAGGTGATAGATTGAAAGGAGGAAAGGGATGGTGTTCGGAGGTAGGTCACTGGAAGTTGAAAGTCTGAGATACTCCGAACGAGTTCGGAAACACCAAGCTGCTGGTCCTGAGTAATCCAAGCTCCAACTTGGTGGAGGTGTACCTTTAAGGACTTCGACTCAAGCCAGTAAGTACAAGAGTGAAATGGGTTTAATACTTGCATTATTGGGTTTACGAGTTATTTACATACGCACAGGGATGAGCATAAGTGGTTATGCCCCACGACTCGAGGGAACAACCTCAAGATCCAGAAATAGCTCTTGTGCGTGGGTTGCCATCGTGAAGGGTCCAAGATACGCGGCCTCATGTTACAAGCGTGCGGTGCCCTTTCCACGTGGGTTCCGAGTTGCGCCTTATCGGCCTTATTTGAATTTTAGCTGTAGTGCTTGTACCGAGATATGGGCCCTAGTACTAGTACGAAACAGATGGTGATGAGGGAATAAAAGGCGCTAGAATAGAAGGTGCTGGATTACGTTAGGATATGATGGAGAAAGGAATATCCTACGAAATGCGATATGTATTCGATAGTTTTATCTTAATACGAGTAAATAACTCCATCGTATCTTTAGTCTCCCAACAATATCTAAAATATCGATACAATTATCTATATCTCTGATAATTTTAAATAGTACTCAATCTGGTATATTTTAATAAAATAATATTTTTAAAATTTAAAAAATTTAAAATTTAAATAGAATATCTTATTCAAATTAAAAAAAAAATGAATATCAGATTAGATTTAAAAATTTAAATATTAAATTTAGATTAAAAGAATAGAATATTAGATAAAAAAAAAAAGATAAGACTGATATATATAGAATTATTAAAAGCTTCTAAAAACTAAAATATCTCGTCATTACAAATCACAACTCAATTTATGATTTTATATATATATATATATTACGATACTCATTGCGCTACACTACGATATGTCAAAATTTAAAAAATCAATACACGATGCCATACAAGATATGACAACTATGGAAAGGAGAGGGATGTGTAGGGGATAGGGATGTGGAGGGTGTGTGTGATGCAACTTGGACTAGGTCACTACAGGGGAACCAATGTTCATGGAAAACTTCATCTTTAGAGATCTATAGTCTAACATTGGCAGCTAGACAATTATAGCCCTTGTGTTGTTGAGCACTATACCTCATAAATGTGCACTCACCTAAATTCGAGTTTATGGCAGTTGTATGACCTAAGAAAAGGAAAACAAGAGTGACCAAAAACTTTGAGGACAGATTAATCACTAGTAAGGACTCTTGTGAAAGTGTGATTCAAAGGGTGAGGGTCAAGATAGTGTAGAGGGAGGAAGCCTGTTAATAATGAATGCAGCAATTGAAAAAGCACCATCCCGAAACTTTAGAGGCAAGGAGGCCTGAGGAAGTAGAGTAAGAGCTGTAGCAGTTAGATGTCAATGCTTTCTCTCTATGGTTCCATTCTAATGTCATGTATGAGGACATACGAGTCTCTGGAATGCCATTATCTCTTAAGTAGGTAGTGAAAGACCTAACTTCACCACACCAATCTGACTGAAGTAGCCATTAGAGAAGAAGCTGATGTTGCTGCTTCCAGAGAAGATAATCATCACCGACACTATTGTTGAGTTCATCATCTACTAAAGCAAATTTGGGTGGAACAATGGTTGTTCACTCTATGAGACGATGGAGACGGTGACCTCGAATGGTTGCTGTAATCAGCTGTCGCCAAAAAATAAAATCCATACCAACAAGCTTGATTGAAACTATGTGATTAAAGGTGACTAAGCTTGAAGATTAAGATGAAGATGGGGCCGGGAAGCAAGAAGTGAATCCATTAGGCTCTATATGGAATGGGTTTTCAGCTCTAGATACCATGTTAAGATTCTATGAGCTGTAAGAAAGTGAGAAAAAGTGGAAGAAAATGAGAGAGTGAGAGACAATCCAAGAACTATGTTAGGGAGAAATCTGATAATGATTCATTGATTTAGAGAATGAGTATGACATACTTTATATACAAGTATGTGAGCTGCGGAGACAGTTGTAACTGACTTCAATAGAATCTGATTCAGTTCTAACTACCTCTAATTGGCTAACTAAAATAAGCGAAGCCTCGTGGACAGTGAAATAGTTATTGACTGAGTAGCTCTAACAGTTCTAGACTGTTAGTTATAATTTTAATAGAGATGCTTGACTACCTCATATTTTTTCTTTTCCATAGATTCCTGGGGTTATTTTACCTTTAGTCCCCTGCAATAGCTTAATTCTAGCTCTGCCTCAGTGTGCAGGTGCCAATAAAAAGGACAGATATCAATTAAAAGTACAAGTTTTGTAACCAACATGAAGAAAATTACTCACAACATTTTGCGGGCAAGTCATTCATGCTCATATATTCGAAGTAGCCACTACCAACAGGGTTTCCTGATAAGAACATAATAGCCTTGGCAGCAGCTTGATTGGCTTCCAATAGAACAGATTGAGGTGGAGTCAATAAGCACTCATAATCACCCAATAGCTGTAAGCTGGTAACCAATTCCCCACGACGCTTCCCCAAAGCCTGTTTATCTTTTCCTTGATTTGTAGGGCTACGTTCAGCTTCTTCAATCAATTCACTTTCCTCTTCATCGATAATGTTAGTGACCACAAGGGTTGTAATGCTCAACAACATACACAAGCAAGTATGAAGGCGAGGTAAAGGATCTTCATTTGAATCCCTCTCCTAAAATAACAGGTGGAAATAATATAAGTGGCATTATGTGAAGATTATGTAGATTCCAATTGCATACAATTTTCTAGAGCCACTAGATTTTTTTATAAAAACCAGTTAATCAATTAAATGTAAAACTGCAGGTGCCAACACATACAAAATAAATGTAAATTACATGCAGCATGGCCTCTCCTTAATGATGATCCAGAATATTATATCACTAGATCATACACATGAATAAATTCATCAAGCCATTTTTCCTATAACATTTATGAGAATGGATCCTCTCATGTGAAAATTTCACATGACTTGGTCTTGTATTGATTTTCACCATTGATTAGATTCTCTTGCGAGTCCCATACTTAGCCCCACCTTCTTAATCAATGGTAAAAATCAACATATAACCAAGTCATGTAAAACTTTTATATGAGAGAATTTATTCCCAAAATTCATCAGTTCCCCCACCCCTTTCAACAAATCAATTCCTACCCTTTGAACCAACCGCAATGCTGCAATCCATAAGCCTAAAAATGTACTGTGCCAAGTACTGCCATTAACTGCATGTAAAACCTTCACCAAACCTGCAATAACAACTTCAAAAAAATAATACTGATTTTTTTCGGGGGGAAAAAAAAAGTGATCAGTACTACCATTCAAGAAAATAAAAAGGCTGATCAATGAGATTGAGCAAGCATGTGGGGGCTTAAATCTTCCACCACCAAAGGAAAAATTGATTGAGAGGTTTTCTAGGTAAAAGCTGTTAGGTAGAACACAAGCCAAGAGTGCTACAAATTTTATGTGTGTTATGTGAGGTTTGGAAACATTGGGGTTTGGGTTAAAGAGAGACTATTTAGAGCTTGATTGATATTATTCATGGATTTTAGTAGTGTATGCTTTGTGGAGCTGCAGATGTAGGCAACTCACCAAACCACATTGGATTTTTTGAGTGTTGATTTTCTGTTGTGTGGAGGAGTTTCAACATTATGATTAAAAGAAATAATAATCATACCAGTAATAATTTCAATAGCACTAAATGCTGCCACATTCCCTCCACCCAAAGCATCTTCCAAGATAAGATCAATAGGAAGCCACAGTAAAGACCAACTATCCCCATAAGATTGACCAGCTAAAGATATCTGAGAACCAGCAGCAATGACAACATTAGACTCAAGCTTAGATTTTGTTTTGCCTTCATGAGATATGACTTCAAGGACATTTTCCATCGAAAGCAAAAGGGTCCCTGGAGTAGTATGTTTTGAATTCCTCAAAACTGAAGATTTTGATACAAGCAGCTGCATTTGGTGAATGAAAAATCCCCAATGTGATGGCCTACAAATATAATCTTTCTTCGATGAAGGTTCCAAAATCTTAATTGAGATTCACCCAAATGGGTATTTAGACTGTTCACCTTATAAATGCAAAGTATATCAGAATTAAGTTCTTACATGTTTCGATGAACTAAGGAAAGGATCCTTGAAGTCATTTTGTTTTGCAAAAATTCTGCAATGATCTCGATAGCCATTGCTGTATTTTCCCTCCGCAATGCCTCCTTCTGCTCAGTTTTGTTTCCACTTAAGCAGTCAGGACCATCAATATTCATATCATCTGACCTGCTTAGCCATCTAGGCTTATTCTCTGGTGCATGATCCAGTAATCCTTCATCATCTAGTGATGCTTCAAGTAACTGCCGTACAATTGAAAAGACGAATTCAACTAGAACAACTCCCGGCTCACGCACCTTTTGGCTGTATACTTGGGAAAGCTGAAGAACTTCATCAATTGATGTCATAATCCTGTGATACCATCAGTATGAAACATTATTATTAGTATTCAGAAATACTCCAGAAGCCTTCCCTTCCCCATCCCCTGAAAAAGAGAGACAAAGAAACATAAAAAAGAAAAGTTGAAAAAAAAAACAATTGAGCATATTTATGTTCTCTTTATGCTAAAAGGTTCCTCTAGTTTTACAGTCTCTTTAGGTTGCCACAAGCACAGGATTTAAATAAAAGTACATAAGCAAGCAATTGTCAACAAGTTAACAAGTCTGCAGTAAAGACAATAATATAAATATCTCATAGCAAATGATAAAATGTAGTCTGAGGGGATAACAATGAAGTCTATAGAAAAGTCAAATCAATGTTTGCCAACCATTCACTAGATGCAAATATTGAGATACTGAAATATTGCCTAACCATCATCATATCCATTATCTATATTGAAAACAAATGTACCTCATTCTCAATGCAATATATCATGCTCTAAAATCTTATCCCCTATTCATGAGGTAGGTGGTTTGAGGGACACACTATATGTTGAAAAAACAACATGCAGCTTCAGGTTGACAGCATAAAGCCTACATAACCAGGCTTCTAGCAACCCAAAAAAAAAAAAAAATGTAACAAGATTTACTTCATTTCTTTTACCCAAATAGCTTACTTTAGGTCCTAACTATTAACTATTAAATAGAGGTTACTTCCTTTAAACCCGTTAAAGGATTGAGTGGTCTTTTTTTTTGTGTGGTGGTTTCACCTATGCCTTTTTCAGGAGGTATCTCTAATAGTCTTACAAGGGGGACTGAAGAGCTCTCATGGGCTAATATTTGTCCTTTTACTCCTTTTCTTAGCCCAATTCTTCTCTTCTTTTTCATTAAAAAAATAAAATAAAATGAAAATAAAAGGAATATCCAAAACGCTCAACATATTCATAAGCCAATGCAACAACATTCTTCTGCAGCAAATTCCGTTGGAATTGGACCTCACTTTTCATAGCTTGGGGAATTGATATGAGAGACAAGCACAAAAGCATTTCGCTTGAGGAGTTCCATATAAAGTCTGTAAGCTGCTGGATGGAGTTGTCTGCTTGGAACAACCCTGCAGTCATGGAAAACAGTGGATGTAATTTAACAGGGGAAGTAAATAAGTAAATCCGAGAAACGAGAGAGATGTCAAGCAAAGCTTTCATTAAAAGATGCAGAAGTTACAGAAGACAGCTGCCTAGAAGTTATAGTATCCACCTTTCATTTCCTAAAAAAACCGGTTGGCTTCTTTCCATCTTAACTAACCATGTATGTCACTGATAAACTACTCCAATCGCCAATAAGGTCAGAAAGGACACAAAATGACCAACATGACAGAGTGTATAAGAAACACCCCCTTCTTTTACATATTAGAGCACAATATAGAATTGAATTCAACAAAAGGAAAGTCTTAGTTAAGATGAATACATGTATAAAAAACATCCCAATAATTTGGTATTGCCCATGTAATTTCCAGACAAAAGTGTTGTTAGACAAAATCCACTCCAAAGTAGTGATTCCAAAGAATCGAACCCCTGACACTGCAGGTAAAATTCACTCGGGGCCACAATCTACTTTCACTGCAATCAACCACTCTTGAACTGTATCAAATGGAGCATCAAATGTAACTAGATAGTCGAGTCCTGATTTCAAATGTTGAACATCAACCAGCTTCTTTCTATTCACTAATTGTGAGTAATTCCATGCCAAGCAATCACTCCGTGTAAAGCAGAGCAAACATAGAAACGCACATACATATACATACACATTTATATGAGCTAGTGCTACTAAGCACTCCACCAAAAATACACATTATAGAAACAAATGCCAGTATTAACAATAATTAATAAACGAAATGGCTCAAAAATAAACCTAATTCGAAATGTGTAGTTGCGAACACCACAATCTAAGACAACAAAAACGAAAAAAAAAACGAAAAAAAATGGAAAAAAAAAAACGAAACGTAGTAAATGGAGAAATGAGAGGACCTACGTGGTGGAGAGAAGAGCGACGAGGAGCAAGGGAGGGACGATGTTCAGAGAGATGGCTCTTTCTAGAAACTTCCACGCGGTGGGGCAGTGGTTGTCCCAGAAGAAGTGAGACACGAGGCGGCGGGACAGCTCCACCGACGGCAGCGACACGGCGGAGGATCGGAGCGTGGCGGTGACCTCCGAAGCCCACAGGTTCGGGTCGGCGTTCCTCTCCTGAGCTAGCTTCGTCTGCCGAACCACCGCGTCCCACAGGCTCGGCTGATCAGCCTCGCTGGTTTGCGCGGGAACCGCCATACGAGAAGAAGAACAAGAGAAAAGAGAAATTGAGAGTGCGGTGATTGAGAGAAGAGAAGAAGAGAAGAAGAGAAGTTAGAATGCGGGACGCGAAATTGAAAGAGAGCGAAGAGCGTGTGCGTTTTAGTGCATGGGAATGGGACGGAGGGGCTTCGGTTGCGTAAATGAGAGATTCCCTATGGCCTCGTTGTTCAAACCTTCCCTCTTTTTTTCCTTCCCTTTTGCCTACTTGGGATGAAAATATGATATTGGTATTAATTATTAATTATATTATGAATTATTAATTATATTATGAAATTGATTTTTATATCTTTGACCATGTAAAATAAATTTACATTAATAACTAATGGAATTTAAGAAAAATAATAAATTATAATATATAATTATTGTAAAAATTTCTATACGTGATTTTTTTTTATAATTTTAACATACATAATTTCTATTTTTCAACATAAAAATAAGCATAGTGATTTTGGAGTTTTTTTTTTTAATCTTGATGATATCTTTATTTTTGGACACTTTTATAATTAAAAAATCTTTTCAACAGTTAACTTTACCAAGATTAAAATATTAGTTTTCTGCGTACAAATACACTCATTTATTATTACATTCACCCTTTATTGGTCAAGATCTTGGAGATATAAATTTGTATTAATGCATTATTATTAAAAATAAAATATGACTGCAATTAAAGAGAGAACTCATGTTACTGAAATTATGACGAGTGGTACTACTCACCAGCATCATGTGTTGTACTTTATTTGACAAAAAAAAGTCTAACTAATGACAACATATTTTTCGTATGATATTTCATTATTTTTCACGTGCGTCATCATATATGTAAACTATTACTTGTTAAATGCAGAATTGAATATGTACTAAAAAAACGCTGTCGTAATGTACCCAAAAAACAATGCGGGATTCAATTTATAATCTGAGAAAAAAATTCAACACAAAAATCATTACATGATAAATACGTAACAATTGATTTGTCAAAATGGCAAACATAGACCGTAATTATGATTAAGACTATCAAGTTTTGTTTAGAAAATAATCTTTTTTTTTTTCTTTTTGGGTACATTTTAGAGAATAATCTTATTTGATCATACACTCATACCCCACGTGAAAATTTTCTACTTTTGCTTAGTCAATACGATACTCTTCATTTCTTTCTCTAATCCTCTACGTTGATGACATTGAACCTTTTTTTTTTTTTTTTTGGCTGTGAAATTGGACAGCCTATAAGTCAGCACTATACTGTTCCTCTCTTTCTTTAATCCCGTGGACAGACCTGTATTAAGTGATTACTTCCCCATCTTGTGTTCTGTGTATCTCATAATGTTAACACAATTATGATAATATCAGCTTATGTATAATATTTAATAATTTAATAATATGCCAACAATAGTTGGATCACTTTATCAATCTCTAGTTCATGAATCCTCATGACTTTAAGTTCTCTCATTGATAGGTAATCTATATATATCTTTGTAATATTTGATAAGACCGAAAATATACTTAACCTTGAATTTGAGTGAAATTTTCCCTCATCTAATCTTTTGTACATCAAAAAAATATATTCAATAATATTTAATAAGTAAACAATACATAATCAGATAATAACACATAAGTAATTTTGCAATCACTGTAAATAAAAATTACACCTTTTTTTAATTTCACTAACACCTCCTCATAATCAAGTTTATCATACAAGATTTCGTATTCAAGATTGATTTCTTGGACTGATATTTTTTTGAACATTTCCTTAGTTTCATTCCTACTGGGCTCGAGGGGCTTACTCCATTCTCATGCATGGTCTTACAACTCCCACATCAATTAGGCAAGAAGATCTTGGGTGCCATATATATGGTTTGCAAATCTCCAGTCTAAAGTTAGCTTTCATTATGGAGTTAGGTGAGTATATTTCTAGTATGATATTAGAGCCTAAATTTGCACCGGTTAGTGTTCTCTATTTCGCTGTACACCAATGAATAGTCTAATGGGTCAAGATTAATGCAAGTCTTACATTGGTTAGACAAGAAGATCTTGGATGCTATATATACGATTTGTGAACCTCCATTCTTAAACTAACTTTTGTGGTAGAGTTAGATGGATCAATAACACATGGAAAATTATTGCAATTGAAATATCCAAAATACTTAAATTTTATATATTAACAAGTTATCAAGCAATTACTATTAGGAGTCAAAATAGGTTAAGTCATGCCATGAATGACGCAAGTTCCACATCGATTAGGCAAGAAGGTCTTGGATATTATATATATATAATTTGCAAACCTTCATTCTTGAGATAGCTTTTGTAGCAGAGTTAGGCGAATTTATATCACAAAATATTATTGCAAGTGAAATGTCCAAAATACTAAAGGTTAAGTTAGGCCAGACTAAACTAACCTAACCTGATTTCTAAATATTTATCTCGAGTCTAGCTTATTACTAGGCACAAGTTTTTCTTTAAGATCTAACATGGTCTTTTCAAAAATATGATGCAACTTCAAAACCTATTTAAAGATCTACTCTGTGATAAGATCTTTAAACAAGCCAAAAAAATCCATTTTTAGATTAGGCCAAAAACTTCTAAATAGGCCTAAAGCTTTCTAAACAAGTTAAAAATACTTATAGGGCTACACCTAAATAGGTGGCTTCCTAATAGACCAATTTAAAGGCCTACTTGCACCATGCATCAATAAAATTATCATGTTACTAGTATGCGGTGAAAAAAATAAATAAAACAATGAAAGGGTAATAAGGAATTATTCAACCCCAATAGAATATGGTCCAGTTAAACCTAAAATATGTGAACTTGCAAGTACAATACCTTCAAATTTTCAACCTCTTAGGTCCTTGAAGATTCTTATTCTCTTATTAACCAACATCAACATCAACATGACTGATAAATAGCTCTCATTCACAAAGCTATCTGTCCATCAACCAGTTCTCTAACAAGCCTTTGACATTTCCGGTCATATACTTGCGCCCAAAATAAAGTAAATAAATAACAAATAGAAAGGGTGAAAAATATAAATATTAGATTAAAAATACCAATATCTTGGCATTTTTGTTCCACTCTCCTCAAATTCTCAACTTTGATGACGTTGTTAACCCAATAGAATTGAAATTCTCATGTCATTCAAAAATGGTATGAATGACAAATGTTGAAACAGGACAAAAGCATGAAAAGGGGTACTAGGATTGATAAGAATAGATTCTCTCATGAAATTTCATATGACCTAACCATGAATAAATTTTCACTATTGATCATGGAATTAGGTCTTATCATGAATCTCACAAAAAAATCTAATCCATGGTAAAAATTTACACAAGTAAATAATGTAACACGTTCATGTACGAGAATCTATTTTTTGAGATGGATATATCTTAGCTAAATAAGCTTGGAAACCTTTCTTCTAATTATTGAGATGTGATTGGGCAAACTCGCTAGTCATATGGAAGTGGCAGCGAAGAAAGAACGATAATAAATTAGGAGCAACAAGTAAGAACAAGAGACATAATGAGTAATAACTTGATTGGTTATATTTTTGGAATGGACAAAAGACCTTTTATTGACATAAAAATAAACGTATACAATAACCAATATGTTTAAATATGTAAAAACCTTTTTTAGATAATCTTTTGAAACACCAGCATACCTTTTGAAAGAAGTATATTTAAATAATTTTACTTTATTCTATCCAAATAAAAATCATTCTCTAAAAAATAATTCCTCTAAAAATAATTCTTTCAAAAAATCTTTCAAAAATGATTCTTCTAAAAATTAAACCAAACATACCCTAATTTGACAACAAGGATGAGGTGGAAGAACTGAGTGAGAGAGAGAGAGAGAGAGAGAGAGAAGGCAAGAAACACCTAGCAATTGGAGTAGGAAGTGGGGCAAGAAGCTGCTAGCAATTGGAAGCTACAGGAGAAAGGAGTAGAGCGAGAAAGGAAGAGTAAGGGATGCTACGACAGAAGTGCAAAGTAGATAAGGTTTAGACAAAATTGAGAAATTAAGCCTTAATATAAATATGATTTAAATTATTTATTTAAAATCATTACTGTGCAATATATATAAGAATAACAATTTTGCATGGCCTATAAGTTAAATCTTTAGTTAAAATGATTTTTTATAAAAGGCCTAAACCCTCTATCAAAAGAAAATACGCCTAAAACCAATTTGTTTCTTAAATAAGTTAAGCCAGGCTAGGTCTACTATAGGCTATAGGCCCCTATCAAATCCTATGGCCTATTTCCACCCCTAAATTCACCATTACACCATTGCTGGTGACAACTACCAACCAGCACCATGTCTGCAGCTACCTATTACTGAAATTCAATTACGCTCCCCATATATCAGCAATTCATGGTGACCAGCAACTTCGGCCATCATCATCGATCACCGGATTTCAGTCATTATCCGTCGTTCAATTATACATGCCTTTCATGCATTGTGATAATTCTTTGAATAAAGGCACGAGAGGAAGCAAAAAAACAATGCACTTATACTAGTTCGTCACAGTAAAATTAGCCAATGCTTCTAAGAGAAATAAATGGAAAAAGAAATGCAGTTACAAAGCCTTAACATGTGCATAAAGTTTTTTTCTCTAGCAGGAACGATGATATCCATGACATTCCAAGCCAACCGATCTACCATAAAAAGATACATTACAAGAGTAACCAAATTAACCACCCCGAGCTTCTCTCCTTGTGGCATCATGCAATAGGTCAATGTCCACCCCTTCTGGGGGCAATTGCACGTATCTCACCACCGATCCTCTGATGAAGCAGTTCCTTACAGAAAGCTGACATCAAATAGTAACATGTTATATGTACACTCATCATAGCTCCGTAGTCACCAGAAGGGATACACAAAAGCAAGGTTGACTATAGCATGAAGAATCAAAATAGAATCAACATTAAAGCTAGTTAGATTATACACACCAAATTAATGCAATCAAATATAACATATTTAAAAGGAAATGAACACAGCTTTATTTTTTTGCATGCAACAGGTGATGATTTGAGAGAAACTTGTACAAATCTCCATGGATTCTATTCTACTATTAAGTTCCTTTATACCCAAAGCCACGCTCTGTAATCCTTTTGCAATAAAATCTTAAGAATTCCTCGTTCATATATCCTACAATAGAAGCATACCTTGTTATTTATCCTATCTTCTTCCATGTAACAGCATAACAACACATCAACCTCACTATATTCATATATTTTCTTAATGGCATACTACAATAACCAATTAGGCCATGCAAGTAGGGGTACTACCTTCAAATGCAAAGCTATCAATCATATATAAACTCCCATATCCCAACGTTCTTCCAAGTTTCCAACAGCCTATAAGATATGACCATTTCAATCTCTCCATAATTATGAATTATTAACATAATGGATATAGGAAAGATGAACGTTTGCAACCTGTAAAATCCCCAAATTTCTTCTAATATAGTACTATTGCTTAAAATATTTCCAATTTATTGATTATCCTGCTTCATAAAAAACCATCACCTCCTTGAGTAAGTTCTTGAGGCCTAAACATTAGCATAAATTCAAACATACCCACACAAACCTTCAATGCACCCATGTTCATGTGAACACATTAACAGGCATGTAAAAGAAAAGCAACAAAAAGACTAACCGTGAAACTTGATGTGGCTCGTAAAATAACCAAGAAAGTAGCAGACAATATACAATCTCATATTTAAAGTTTCTATAAGAACCCAATAGATCAAAAAAATTCCAACATCTCTCAAGGTATGATCAGTACAGATTTCACAAATAAGGATGGCTCAGTCTACAAGGCTCCCACCTAGTGAGGTCTAGGAAGGATAGATGTATTTAGCCTTACCCTTGCAAGCAAAGAGGCTGTTTCCAAAATCTGAACATGTGACCTTCAGATCACAAGATAGCAACCTTATCATTGCGCAAAACTCACCCACATTGGTACAGATTTCACAAAAACATTGACACAAAGGGGTTGGAGGGAGTGAAACCTTAATACTAAAACATGACCAGTTAAAAGGAGAAACTTACACCCCTCCCTCTCTCAACCACACACAAAACTTTAAGGCTATGTTCCCTTCCAGTCATTAGCTCAATTAGGGTAAAGTGCTAGCAGTTGAAGAATGGTAACAACAATATAATACAAGCTCGCTGGCATAACCTTCTTTTTTTTTTTGGTGGAAAAAAGTACACAATCTTGACAAAATCACTCAATAGGTTTTGCCAAAAATCCTTAGAATTCAATCACTTCTTGCAGGGGTAGCTTGTTTTGGTTTTGGCGCACGTCACGTAACAGCAATTATCCAGAAGATCAATGGCTACAATACTAGGAAGTCTATTGAATGAATCTTAATTCAAAGTTGCAACATAAAACCTCATAAACCCTAAATTTGAGGGCGAAAAGAATAAAACCCTAGAAAGAGAAAGGAGGGAGGGGGGGCGAGGGGGGGGGGTAGCATACCATGTGGGGGTACTTGTCTTGGTCAACAACGCGAGTGTTCTCGAGCTTGATGTTGAGGTACTGGTCAACGGAGTGAAGAGTGCCCCTTATGGCCAAATCGTTCTTCAGCTCCACCGTTACTTCTCTCCCCACCAAATCCTTGAAGTACGAGAAGAACAACTACACCCACCAAAAAAAGAAAAGAAAAGCATATTCATCACAAAAACGAAGCACGGAGAAAATCGGAGGCAGAGAGAGAAGAAGAAGAAGGAGAAGAACAAAGAAGCTTTACCATTTTGGGCAACGCCAAGAACGAACCAAAGGAGTGGAGCGTGGTGGCAAACAACCAAACAGGGGCACCAGACTTTTGACTTATACGCAGTTGCGCCCACCCAGGTTTATTTAAACCGAAAAACTAAACATATTCCCTTCTTCCCAAATTGCCCCCGCCTAGTCCCCATCAAACGCTTTATCCTGGCATAACAATTTGTGTTTGCCAGAATAGTGCTAATTATCGTCGGAAGATGGCTTTAGTGAAAGGGACTAATCTTCTATATACGGAGAATTATAATTTAAATTTAAGTTGAAAAAAATATTTATATTTAATGTTCAATTATGTTTTGAGTAAAATTGGCTCTAATAAAAAATATCTATAAAAAAGGTGCTAATTTAAGATATTCTATTTTTACATTATCATATCAAATATGATATTATCTTTCACATAAATATACAAAATATTTACCTCATTTAGATATATATGCATCTTTTTTGACCAATGGATATACATATATCTTAATATTTATTTACATCACATTAATATACAATATATGTGCATAACAAATTTATATAATATAATTCAAATAACATTTCTTCTACTAATTTAATAATATTTTTGTGAGGAGAATCGATATATGTGATGATGAAAACACCCTCGTAAAAAATGCACAAAAAAAATATGCGGTAATTATTTCATATATCAGCAACCTAAGGTAGTGTTTAGATGAATGACTAGTAAGAAAATGGTATGGAAGGAGGGAGGTATTTTTCAAAAATGTGTGTTTGATAAATACATTTTATAATAAAATGACATGATTAAGAAGGATGTGAGAGTTCTATCCTTCTTGTTAATTTTGTCAATTTTGTTGTCCCCCCCATTTGGGGGTCTAAGAGGAACAACTAAAAAAATATTTTTTTATATTCACTTCACTCCTCACTTTTCTTTTTCCATTCTATTATTGACCATTCATTTCCATCATCTATAAAACTCCAAAACACACCTTTGGTAAGCGTTGCCTCTCATTAACAATCGCTTAACGATAATCTTACAAGTGAGACATCATATCCTCTTGTGACTAATGAGTTAATATTTAATTTTAAAGAAATATCAGGACAAAAAAGTCCACACACCGCAATTACGGCATGTTCTCGTGGAAAATTCTAAAATTTCCACCACAAATAACCTGAAGGCTGCTTAACAAGTATTGGCATAATGACTTTACTCCCGGGGTAAGAAAAAAATGGGTACCTGCATAATGACATAGTTGCTTGACATATAAGGTAATTTCATCAGAAGATACCCCTCCAACGTCTTTAAGATGACTTATGATAAAAGTAAAAGAATACAAGAACAGACACGACAGTGATCGATACTTTCAAATACGTTTTTCTCAAGAAAGCGAAAAAACTACAGATACTACAGGAACCTACGTCAAACAGACCAGTAATAGTACCATCACAAATTACATTTACATCTCTTACACATGAATAAGCTAAGAAAATTAAAAATTGCCTCTAATCCTATAAAAGATTATCATTCTCCCTCTAACTATGGCTCTCGCTATCCTTTTAAAAAGGAGAGTGGAAGAGGGTTATACAGAAAGCTCTTCAGTGTTCACACTTAAAGCCTTTGCTTCACCCGCCTCCCATTTATGTCGCTGCCATCAAGTATAGCTTCATTCCTATGCTTGAACATGAAGTCCGAATGCTCAGTAAATCTAGCCACGTACTCCAATAGCTCTGTCAGAACAGAAGGACAACTTTCCTTCAAGTACTCAAACCCATCAGTTTGCATCACAGCTGAAAAACCAAATGGAGGGATATACTTAAGTTGATGAAGAGAAGACGTGCATGAACAATTTTGTTCAAATCGATCCAGATAAATTTCACACACAAACTTCCGGTAATAGGCATCTTACAAAATCTCCTATGAGGTGTTTACCATAAACAAATGCGTCTAAAAAATGACTAACAAATATCTTATTCCTAAGGTAAACCAATATCCTGGAAGACAAACACTAATTGATCAGCAATTTATTCACTTCTATGTTTTCTTTTGTGATAAAATTAATTTTAAGAAGAGGGAAAGAGGTAAAACAGCAAACTTTAAATATTCGCAACCCCTAATATTCAGCAACAAATGTAACTTTCAATCACAGTTACCTACTGACTTTTGGACATCTTAATGTCACGTTAACCCCTGATATTTACTGCAATCTCTTTTTTTTTTTGGGACCGAGCAACAAAATAGAAATTGAGGGAAGAAAAACACACCTCTGAGATTTTCAGAGGTTGCAACAAACTTGAGACAAACTGCTTTCAGATGGAAACAATGGTGCTGCTCTGCCAAGGCTAAAGTCGTAGCCACAGTGTTTATTGCAACATCAACACAAAGAGTTGCTTCACACATCAGCCTAAGCCTCTCTAAGCCATACCGATCAGCTGCTGCTAGCAGATGCTGAGCCATCAAGGTTGTTGCCCATTTTGTGTTCATCCCAGTAAGCTCTTGCAAGTCGGGTAGAGAGTCCCAGTACATAAAATGAAGCAATGCCTGCAAAAAACATTTTACAAATCACAACAATACACCCAACCATACATTAACCAAAGCATATGAATGGGTACTAAGTCAATATGCCTTACAACAAAACTAACAAGGAAAACCCATGAAAAAAATACGCAAATCGTCAAGCACAATGTGAATTTGGCAAAAACAATATAGACAAAACTAATATCCAAAACCATATTTGGCAATCATGTGACAAACACAAATAAAAGTTTATATATATATATACACACACTAATCACAAGCAGCATTTACTCATACCTTAAAAACTGGAGCCTCCATATCTTCAACTTTTATACAATGGGTATTCTGATCTTTCATAGGACCAAAAAGTTGGGCTCTGAAAACAGGTGAGCGAGCAGCTAGTACCAATTTATGAGCAGCAAAAATTTCTCCATTCACTTCAAAACTCACATCAGTTCCTTTTCCACTTTCCAGTAGTTGTCCAAATTGCTGACCAATGTTAGATGACGGTATTGCTATAGAATAGATTTTAGGGCCTTCTGTGCGTGATCTCACAACACCAACACTACAATTCACGGAAAGGCAATCATCTTTAAGATAGTCGGATGTCTCTAGAGCTGTTCTCTTAAAAAATCGCTTGTAACCCCTGAAACACGCAATATCAAACAATTAGCATTTACCAAACTGTTTGGACTCCCTTCTGACAAGCCAGTTGTGTGTCCATGAGCGCAGATATAGCACAAGTGAGACAATTAAATTCACACAGGAAAAAGAAGAAAAGTGTTCCCACTGCTTGATTTAAAACACCAAAAAGAAAAAAGAAAAAAAAAAACAACAAAGAAAAACCCCTCCCCTCAAATTATTATTCCTTTGATCCATTTTCCACAACATCAAAACACACGACCGCCTCTGTGGGATCAACAGAGAAAATGATTTAACTCATTACATCATTCCATAAAGCCTACTCCAACACAAATGTCACAATCACACAGTTACACCATCCTTAACACACGATAAGACTTACATAGCCAAAGTAAATGATCACACAACTTGGTGAACACCAGCTGCATTCAGGACGAAATAGACGGGTAGATCCCCATTAAAAATTCAACTGCAGTACACTCACCCTTTTAAACACTAATAAATTCAACATATAACATATCAGTCACGGTCCAACAACATTAGCAGCTTCAGTCACGCATAAAAACCCCACAATTTAACATGTACAAATTAGGATCGAAACAAATCCGAGTACCCCACATGCCAAAAACATACTTTCAGACCATAAATATACAAATCGCACGCATAAAATCAATAACAAAATAAATAAATAAATAAATAAAACAACGGCCGGGTTAAATCAATCAAAACCTAAATTCAATTTTTAAATAACCAGAGCCCTAATAAAAAGACATAAAATTCACCATACCACATGCTACCCCGGTACTTTAACGTGTAAGGACCGCTTTCCAGCGTCCTCTCGAAATGGCTATGGATCTTGTGCCTCTCCTTCCCACTCTGATCCAAAAGGGTCAGCTCGAAAAGCGCCCTAACGTCGGTGCCGTCGCTGGCGAGAGCGATGAAGAGGGAAACGTAGGTGGCATTGTCCTCCACGCTCTTCCCGTCCGGGTAGAAATAGATCGCCCAATCGTACCCACCAACCGAGAACGTGTCCGAAGCCACGTATTTCCCAATCCCAATCCCCTTCGATAGTGAATACCCAGTGATCTTGAAATGGTGAGAGCCCCTCACGGTTTCAGTGACGGACGTCGACGACGTCGTTGCCGGAGCCGATGACGGTGACGGCGATGAGGGATTGGACGACGGCTTCGCGGTTTCTCGGAGAATCTTACCCATGCGCGAGAGCCACCGTAATTGAATCGATCGAATTGTTTGGAAAACGACGCCGATCGAGGGTTTCGGGGGAAGAAAAACGGAATTGGGAAATTGGGGGGCAAATTGGACTATGTGACTTCGATTGGGTGAGTAATTTGGGGGGGAGGGGAGAAAATCTAGGGTTCCGTTAGGGAAAGTTGTCAGATTCTCGAAGATGAATTTCTAGGGTTTCGATTTCAGGGAGAGAGAAGAACGAAGAACGAAGCACGAAAATTCAGAAACGAAATGACGGATAAAGACCTCAGCATGGCTTTAAATAACTTTTTTATTTTCCCCTTTCGGGGATAATAAAAAATATATATATTGGGGAGACGCGCATCCAAATGCCTCACGTGCTTTGTAAACACTAATTAGCTTCATTGAATTTTTTATTTTTTTGGGAATTACTTCGTTGACTCAATTATTAGGAAGAAAATTACAATTTTTTTTTTGGTCATGTGTTTTTCATAGAGTATGTTTACTAAACTCTTTCTGATTGCAACATGGTATGAACCTAAACTTTTGTCAAATTATATGTATATTATAATTTATCATTTTGTCTATTGCTAGTACTTTCTTGAATGCACCATACTTAGTAATGTATCGTGAGACATAGGTGGGCATTAAGTAAACATGAGCCATCATTTTAAAGTAAGTAAATATTGAACGGTTATGATTGTTACTGTCAACTGTTCTTTTCCCTACGCCTGTGTTTGAACAAGAAGAACAACATCGCAAACCCATCGCTACCACTGCGTTCCGCTCCGCTGCTGGAACCGCAAACTGTTGCACAGCCTCCATTCATGCTCTCACCTCAACCCCACCACGATGATGGCGCCCAACTTGCAGATTCGCCTTTGTCATGCCACTGGTGATCTACTGACGTTCGAAGGCCTCGAAATACTCGATGGAGGTTTTCGCCGGTAAACAACACCCTTGTCAGAGTGGTTGTAGAATGGCCTTTAAGGATTTTTTTTATTTTTATTTTTAGGGTTTCCACTTTAGGGACTACAAGGATGAATAGCAAGTTTATTTTTATTTTTTTTATTTGTACTTTAACGGCTGAGACTTGAGAATTGATACCTTAGTGCTGAAAAATTAAAGCTTGGTGTGGACTTTTTTTTGGCTCGGTGGTCCAAAAAAGAGAAAGGGAATCAAATGAAGCGAAAAATGTGGAATCCTTTGCTTTAACTTGTGGAAAAAGTAGCCACTGATATAGCAATGGTGGTGGCAGGTAGTCGGAGAAGTCAGAGAAGTCGGGGGGCAGTGAGGATGTGGGCGACCATAGTGAAGGGTCGAGCAGATGGTGGATTAAGAAAGGAAGACTAAAGGTCATTGAAATAATTGGCTCTTGGAGAAAAACCGCTAATTACCCATCGCGGAACATCATAAGCGCATGGTAGTACATGGTGCATTGTGCACCTTACTTTGCACAGTGCATAGCAGCAAGCACCTTATCTGCTTATTTGGATTAACAAAAGGAAAGTAAAAGAAGTTGTGAGAAAAATCACATTAGGACGTATTTTCTTGTCTTGGGACATGCTGTTTTCACGTTCCTTCTACTGTCCAAGAAGGATATATAATTAATAGTTTATTAAAAATATTAATAGATCTCTACAAAAAAAAGAAGATTGTCGTGTTGAGTTGGCCTTAATTTCTTCGTTTCCTTTCTTCTCTCTTGTTATAGATTTTTTCTTTTGCGAGTGTTATTGACGAGGATTGTCACTTCTTATTTGATGATAGCCCACTATGCTTTTTTTTCCCATTTCCTAATATTTTATGTACAATTTAATTTTGATATATTATTAATATAAAAAAAATTATATAGATATTCAATCACATATTGACATATTAGTAAAAATATTTGGCTTAACTATTTACTAACTTAAAAGTCTTACAAATAGAAATATGTAATTAATGATAGTATAAAACTTTTTTATAATGATAGTATATCAAAATTAATCCCAATTCTTTATCTAATAAATGATTCTAATCTTTTAAATTTTAAGTATAGTTATCCAAATCTGCTACTTCTATCAATTGCAGATCTTATGTCTTTTTATTTTGTTTTTATTGTCCCATTTGAGGTTGTTTTGCTTCCCCTTATTAATGTTTCTATATTAATGGTCATGTAGATTGCGAAGATGTTTAGATTTATTTTGAAATGAGGTATAATATATTTTTCAAGTTATAATACTTTCTGTATTACTCTCTGTTGTGAAAGATATTTAAATATCGATAATTTTGAAGAAGGAATAAAGCCATCTATCGTTAGTTAGTTTAACATATAGAATATATTTGTTTTTTATTAACTTTAGATCTACTATATCATTGGTGCCAAGCAAAGGAGGCGAAGCTTGGAGCTGTATGGTAAAGGGTGGGATAAGAGGCGTTTTAGGATGAGGATGAGCATATCCTTCTCTACTAATTCTTGGCGTATTCAAAATGGGAGTGTTATTAAAGTGGTGCTCATGTCAGGGCATGAATAGGGGGTTTGAATGAGAATCGATGGCAAGATTAGGGGGGTGGATTTACCCACATTCATAAAGCATAGGGTTGGGGTTACATGAGTCCAAGCAATTGAGCCTAACAAAAGAAGCAATGGTTCAGTTAAGGTTATGGGCTGGCAGGGTATCTCAAGTTAGGGATATATGCAATTGCTTAGATAGCCGAAGAGCTCTAACGGACCACAAGGCCCCCAAACCTCAAGCTCTCATAAACAAAGAGGCTTTGGGGGATCAGGCGTGGTAGCCATGCAGCTCACATGGACCACTTTAAATTATGCCTTAAACCTCCATAGCACCCAATACACAACCAAATTTACCCCAACCTCCACTATCCACCTATCACTCAAAAGTGGCCACCACAATAGATAAGCCTTTGAACTTTGTTAAAGGTTTGATTAAAGATATTAAAGGTCGAGTGAAGATAGGAGATGCACAGATTTTATGAGTGTTTTTGGCCAAGGGATGTGTTAGGAATAGGGATGTCAATGGAGCGGGACAGGGGGGATAAATACCCGCCCTCGCCTCATATCTGCACAAGTATCCATTTTTATTTTCTCGCGAATTTACGGGTATTCGCAGATATCTATGGATACTCGTTAGAATATTAAAATTTCAAAAAAATTAAATTAAATAAAAAATTCTAATATCATAAAATACTTAAAATAAGTATAAAATAGTAATCTAATTCCACAATCCAAATTCTAACAATTTAAGATACTTAAAATAAAAATAAATACAAAATAAGCACAATAATCCAATTCTATAATATAAATTCTAACAACTTAAAATATTTAAAATAAAAATAAACACATAATAGTTATCCAACACATAATAAATATAAATAAATCTAACTTCCAAATTTAAACCTTAATGCAATCAATTTAAATAACAACAACAACATTAATCTGACTAAGTTAATAATTTAAGGGTAAAATAATAATTTTATATCGAGTACCCGCGAGTATGGGATAGTGATCCCTACCCCCGCCCCGTTTAATATGCAGATATTTAGAATTTTCGTCTCCATTATCCGCGAATATTCATGGGGATGGGTTTTTTTTACATCCCTAATTAGGAAATAAGAACATAGGAATGCTTTTTTTTTTCTTTTACTATTTTATTACGAAATATTTCTGATTAAACTTTAATTTTACCAAAAGGGAGAATATTAAGTACATTAAAATATAGTGTAACACGTTCAATTATATAAATCAAGATATAAAAAATTGTAATAAGACTAATGAATTACTAAATTAGGATGATAAGATGCATTTGGCTCTTGTTTGTTGTAATTTTATAAATTTATTCATAAAAGGCATTTTCCGAATCCTAGTGCTCATACTAGATCTTAAGCGGGGCAAAACGCTTATAGGGAGCATTGTATCGCAGGTGGTTGAGAATTGAATACATGACAAAGAACAGCATAATAAATGGTTGTAACGAGAAAATCTTGTATAAAGATAAGATCTATACAATAAACAATATACAATGTAGGAACCTATTATATATGTAAATATACTATGAGTCTATGACAACTTGTCCTATTTCCTTATGCCCTAGTAAGGTCCCCCATGAAGTCATAATGTTCCGTTGCAATTATGAACTCAATATAGTTTTGCTGGTTCTAGTACTTGTTCTATATCACAAATGGAATATGGTTATGGCAGTGAGGATTCTGAGCAGTTGCTTATGCATCAATTAGGGCCCTCCGTGCTTGTCTTCACAACACCAACGCTACAATTCACATGAAGGCAATCATCTTTGAGGTAGTCTGAGGTTTCAAGATCTGTTTTCTTAATAAATCGCTTGTAACCCCTGAAACACAAGATATCAAACATTTGGCATTTATCAAACTGTTAGGCTTCGCTTTTAATTTGACAACCAGCATATCTCATACATTCAACGGGAAAAATAGAAATTGAACTAGTGACATGATTATTTAAAAATAATCTCACATCGCATGATTTAAGGGATGGAATGGATTATTCTAAAACGACCCCAAACACAAATAATCTGAAGGCTCATGACACACCCAAGCAATTCTCTCAAAAAGTACAATACTTCTCAAATGAATGACACTAGCCCTCCCACTTCTTTGCGAAGATTTCAGAGTTCAGACAAGACCTTCACAAAACATTTATAAATTCTCATCCAGCTCAAGTCTTCGCAGCCACGTCTTTAATAGTTTGAGAGGCTGCATTCTCTATGCATTTATCATTTCTCTTAAATAAAACCTACTTCGTCATAGGAATAGCACAATATCATAAATGGAAACACCTTTGTTAACACAAGAGAAGAGACTTATTTTATTTATTATAAAAAAATCATCACACAACATGGTCTACACTGTACAGCTGCTTTCAGAATAAGAACATAAGATAGCCAAGGTACACAAACCAAGAAAAACTCAGCTGCCCATGTAACAAGAAAAATCGTATTATATTTCATTCGCAATTTAACACTTCAACCATTTCATTAAATATGTAGTGAAAGTGAACAATAATAATAACCCATAAAACTAAAGTGTCAAATTATAAATGGAGCATAACAAGATTTTCCACAAAAAATTCTCATAGGTACTTCCCAATTCACATGGAAACTTCAACCACACCTGTATACATATACTATGTACACGCAACATTCTAAACTCTAAATACTACAAATTAAAGAAGTGTCGCATGTACTGCACGCAAGTCATCATATTAGGATCGCAACACAACATAGGCTAGTACACTTTCCAGTTCTAAATAGTTATCAATTTGACTATTTTTATATAGATTAAAAAATTTCAAATTAATACATAATTATAATATAAATTTATTAAAATATTTTTATTAAATTTTATTATATAATAAAAAATATAATTTTATTATGTAGTAAAAAATAAACATATTTTTGAACCAATAAAAATAAATAAAATTAAAAAATTAATAATAAATATTTGATTAATACATGAAAATAGTAACTATTATAAATAAATTTTTTTTACCCAAATCGATAACTATTACGAAGAGTAGGACTGATTTTCACAGTTCGTACTATAGAAACGAACAAAAGAATTTTTCAAAAAAAAAAAATCATGCAAATAAATATTCAACTTACCACATGCTACCGCGGGATTTTATCGTGTAAGGCCCGCTTACCGGGGGGCATTGGAAATGGCTATGCACCTTATGCCTCTCGTTTCCACTCTGATCCAAAAGGGTCAACTCGAAAAGGGCCTTAACATCGGAGCTGTCGCTGACAAGTACGATGAAGAGTGAAACGTAGGTACCGTTGTCGTCGACGTTCTTGCCGTCAGGGTAGTAATAGATGGCCCAATCATGCCCACCTACCGAGAACGATTCTGATGTTGTGTACTTGCCGCTTCCAATCCCTTTTGACAACGAGTACCCCGTGACCTTGAACTCGTGAGAGCCCTTCGCTATCTCAGTATTCGATATTGACGATGATGTCGTTGTTGCTGTCGAAGAGTTTGAGGGTTGACTTTGGTGTGCGGATCCTGGGAGATCCTTCTCCATGCGCAACCTGAAACTTCACGATTATGGGAAGGCGAAGAACGAAGGAGTGAAAACAGAGAGAGAACGTGTTGTGTGTTGAGAAGCAATCGAAACAAGAGTTTGACCTTGGTTACGCAGACGTATGCTGCCACGCTTTGTTAAAGCAAAAAATCAAGCTATGCTAAACTTTTCTGTTCTGCCCAAATTGGCCCCAAGCCAAATTGTCCTCGCCCAAGGCAAATCACACTTTCACCGTACGCGCACGTGATCATGGACATGGTGGACAAAAGGATTGAAGTTTCGAAGAAATCGCCTATGCTAGTAGACAACTCCATTACTTAACCGAAGATTAATCCCATACTTTAAAAGTGGAGACAACCTTATAAGAAAAAATAAAGAATATATGCATACACGCAGCTTTCTTATATGCGACAAGATATCATCCAATAAAAATAACATGGCTCCATATACTTGCAGACACAGTATTTGATCAATCTAATTATAGGCAATCGTTTCCTCTCAATTCACATATGCGTCCTCAAGAGGGAAACAAAATTTCACAAGTGAGACAATTAATATTGTTTGTTAGAAGGAGACAAATTAATGTTTAAATTTAAAGAAATATCAGACAAAAAAGTGTGTTAGCAACACAGTAACCGGATTATCGAGTGGAAAATTCTAAAACAACGCCGATCGCAAATATTTTGAGGCTGCTTAACAAGTAATGGCATAATGACACTGATGCATGCATAAGGGTAATTCATCAGATGTTATCTCTCTAATGTCTTTTAAGATGACTTATGCACAAGAATGAAGGAACAATTAGAATGTCAGAAGAATACAAAAACAAACGGAGCAGTGATCAATATTTTCAGACAAATGGTTTTCCAGGAAAATGAAAAACTACAGATATTACAGAAACCTATGTCAAGCAGACCAGTAATATCACCAACACAAAATACATTTACATCTCTTACACATGAATAAGGCAACAAGCTAAGGAAAATTAAAAATTGCCTCTAATCCTATAAAAGATTATCATCTCCCTCTATGGCTCTTGCTATCTTTTAAAAAGGAGAGTGGAAGAGGGTGGGTTGTACAGAAAGCTGTTCAGTGTAAACACTAGAGTCTTTGCTTCACCCGCCTCCCATCTATGTCGCTGCCATCAAGTATTGCCTCGTTCCTATGCTTGCACATAAAGTCCGAATGTTCAGTGAACCTCGCCACATACTCCAATAGCTCAGTCAGAACAGATGGGCAACTTTCCTTCAGGTACTCAAACCCATCAGTTTGCATCACAGCTGAAGAACCAAAAGGAAGAAAATACTTCAGTTGATAATTACATTTCTGGATGAAGAATAAAAATGTATGCACAATTTGTTCAAATTGGTACAGACAAATTTACCGCAACAAAAATTTTCGGTAATACCACAAACAAATGTGTCTAAAATATGAATACCAAATATACCATCCTTTAGTTAAATCAAAATCTTGGAAGACATACTAATTGTCAATAACCTAAGCATGTCAGTCTTCTGCTCTGGTAAAAACTACAAAAAGTTTTAAGGATTCATGAGGTTAACTAGCACAAATTAACCGGTCATAACACTTCGACGTCACTGAACTGTTTTTTGCATTCAAGTTCAAACTGGGGACATGATAGTGCCAAACCATAACTGTTAATTTTCAGCAACAAATTTAACTTTAAATCATCGTTACCTATGGACATTCAGAGCTTTTATATTTTCCTAATATTGCAACCCTTTTTTTTTTTTTTAGTGAGCAACAAAATAGGAATTCAAAGAAGATAAACACACCTCTGAGATTTTCAGAGGTTGCAATAAACTTGAGACAGACTGCTTTCAGCTGGAAACAATGGTGCTGCTCTGCCAAGGCTAAAGTCGTAGCCACAGTGTTTATTGCAACATCTTTACACAGACTTGATTCACACATCAGCCTAAGCCTCTCTAAAGCATAACGATCAGCTGCTGCTAGCAGATGCTGAGCCATCAAGGTTGTTGCCCATTTCGAGTTCATCCCAGTAAGCTCTTGCATGTCAGGTAGCGTGTCCCAGTACATAAAATGAAGCAATGCCTGCAAAATAGAGGAAAGGCATAGCTGACAAATCTTTCCACATGCAAACTGCTCAGCATAATTTATCATACCACTACATTCCCATTGCATGCAAGCCTTCCATGTTGTAATTGTATAGAAAGTAGAAACCACATCAAATCACACTGTATTCCCATAATGCATTCACAAACAACAAAACTATGGCATTTCCTTCTCAGGGTATCTATATCTGAAGGTAAAGAAACAAATTAAAAAAACTTTCATTGCTATGTTTAATCGATTTTCTCTACATGTTTAAGATATTTTTAACAAATAATTGTTTATATTGCGTGAAACATCAAATCATGTCTATTAACATCAAAGATTAAACTCAAATTGATATCATGTAGCATCCAGCAAAAATGAAACTAGTTCAATTCAATAGAATTACAAGAATCGATTTCCAAGCTAAAGCATGTATTATAAAAAACATCAAGTAACTTCTTCCTGTGACCACAAAAAGCCATGTGTTTTGTGAATCTGCCAATTCTAAATGCAAACTACTAAATTACAATATTAATAGAGTACGAATTTTCTTCAAGTCCCTGAATTCATGTCTCATGTTCAAAAATAAGATAATTCAGACTTAGCAATTATACCATCAGAACCAGCTGGAACAACTTACCAAAGAGGAACCTAGAAACTAAGAAACCACAAACAAGCTTATAGCTATGATAAATTTACATTGGCACCTGTCTCTTTTTTTTTTTTTTCCCATATATATGTGTGTGTGTGTGTGTGTGTGTGTGTGTGTGTGTGATCTTTCAGAGAGGTCCATGCGTTCTCTCAGTTGACTGCCACCACTTAAGTTATCATAAAATGGTCGATAATAATACCCTCTGGGCAGGTATACCATAGATATATTTATTTACGAGCAGCATTTAATCATACCTTAAAAACTGGAGCCTCCATATCTTCAACTTTTATACAATGGGTATTCTGATCTTTCATAGGACCAAAAAGCTGGGCTCTGAAAACAGGGGAGCGAGCTGCCAGTACCAATTTATGAGCGGCGAAAACTTCTCCATTCACTTCAAAGCTCACATCACTTCCTTTTCCACTTTCCAGCAGTTTCCCAAATTGCTGACCAATGTTAGAAGGTGGTATTGCTATCGAATAGATTTTAGGGCCTTCTGTACGTGACCTCACAACACCAACACTACAATTCACAGAGAGACAATCATCTTTAAGGTAGTCTGATGTCTCTAGAGCTGTTCTCTTAAAAAACCGCTTGTAACCCCTGAAACACCAGAAATCAAAATATTAGGCAATTATAAACTGTTTCAATTCCCTTCTAACAAACAATAATATGTGTGTGCTCGTGCAGAAATTGTACAAGTAAGATAATTGATTTCAAAACAATAGTGAGTGTCCCACTGGAGAAATGTAAGATAATGATTAAAAAATAAACCCACAAATAATATGAAGGCTGCTCAACAAGTGAGTATTGGTTTGACTTATTTGCGTTCCATAGAAGTAATTCTCTCAAAGATACTCATCATACGACATTCCATTCCCTTACTCCACCACTTCCTCTCTCTATATCTCAAATTACTATTCCCTTTAACCCTTTTCCAAGGAATCCCAACAAATATATGCATTTGTAGGAGCAAGGGAGAAAAGATTTTACCCCTTGCATCATTCCATGAATTGTACTCCATCAGACAAATAGCACAACCAGACAGCTACACCCTTGGCCTTCTTAACACATGATAAGACTTAACCTTATATATCAAAAGAAAGTAATCAAACAACTTGGTATACAACAGCAGCATTTAGATACTCCACATAGAAATTTAAACAGTGACACACCCGACCTTCTAAACTCGATAACTACTTAAACTCAGCAACCAATAGCTTATCAGTCACGGTACAATGAAAAAATAGCATCTCCCAGCAACACGTATTACACGCGAGTTCACGCATCATGATCGAAACTCATCCAACTACCCCATATGCCAAAAACACATTTTTCATACCATATTCCACGAAACGCATAAGATCAAGTTAAAAAAAAAAACAAGACCCATTGAAGAAATCAAAACAAAAATTTAATTTTTAAAAAACTAACAGATAAAAAAACAATAATAAAATAGAAATGACGCGAAATTACACATACCACATGCTACCCCGGTATTTTAACGTGTAAGGCCCGCTCTCGAGCGTCCTCTCGAAATGGCTATGGACCTTGTGCCTCTCCCTCCCGCTCTGATCCAACAGGGTCAGCTCGAACAGCGCCCTAACATCGGTGCCGTCGCTGGCAAGCGCGATGAAGAGGGAAACGTAGGTGGCATTGTCCTCCACGCTCTTCCCGTCAGGGTAGAAGTAGATCGCCCAATCGTACCCACCAACTGAGAACGTGTCCGAAGCTATGTACTTCCCAATCCCGATCCCTTTCGAAAGGGAATATCCCGTGATCTTAAACTGGTGAGAGCCCCTCACGGTTTCCGTGACGGACGTCGACGACGTCGTTGCCGGAGCCGATGACGGTGACGGCGAGGAGGAATTGGAGGATGGCTTCGCGGTTTCTCGGAGAATCTTACCCATGCGCGAGAGCCACCGTAGCTGAATCGAGGTTTGTTTTGGATCGAATTGTTCGGGAAACGACGCCGATCGAGGGAACTAAGGGAGAGAAAGGGGGATTGGGATCGGGATTTAGGAATTAGGGTTGTGTGCGAGATCGGGGTTGGTGGCTTGGACTATCTGACTTAGATTGAGTGAGTAATTGGGCAGGGGAGGTGATGGTTTGATGAGAAAATCCAGGGTTCCGTTAGGGGAAGTTGTCAGATTCTGATGAAGATGAATTTCTAGGGTTTCGGTTCGTAGAGAGAGAGAACACAACGCAAGAAATTGCAGAAATGAAATGACGAATAAAGACTCCAGCTAGCGTGGCTTTTAAATAGTGTTTTTGCCCCCTCTCGTTTGGGCAGAAAGAAAAATTGAATTATTGGTGAGACGCGCATCTAATTGACCCGGTTGCTTTTCTTTCTTTCTTTAGATTGATTTTAGTAATAATATTATCCATCCACTAGTCTAAAACAAAGTGATTGTCTTCTACCAAGCACAGTGGGCTAAAGTAATAAGTAAATTGTACTTTTAGAAAAGGGTGTAGGTTTAAATCTTAGGGAAAATAATTGTGAGAATGACATCTTAATTACGAAAGTATTCAAAAATATAAATATCTTAAAAATGCCAAAAAAAAGAAAGGATTGTCTTCTTTTGGCGTATAATAATTTTTTTTTAATATTTATCCATATGTATAATTTGCTTAAAAACCTTCTAGGTTAAAAAGGTATGTTAAAGTTGTTCATTATCCTACCTTTTCATATAGTTTTCTATATCACGTTAATAGTTTTCTACCACCATCCTTTTTCAAAATGAAGCCAGACAGTGAACATAGAACATTAATATTATCTTGGGATTTCCTTCAATTTCAATTATGTTATTTTTTTGTCGGTTTTTCCTTCATCACTACTAGCTTGGAAATGTATCATTCACACAAAAATGGATTTCCATATTGACAGTCATCTTGGCTTTGCCTCCCACTCGAGTGATGCTACGCTCTGCCATTTTAAATGGCGGTTGTCATCATGAGTGGCAACAGTTGCTTACAAAGCTGGTGTAGCAGGAATTAGAGAAGGAGCGCACAAATTGTAAGAGTTTGAAATGAAGTGTGGTTGTTTGCGGAAATAAGTTGTTGTGTGGGTTTGGTACCCGTCGGGAAATACATACGTGAATCTGTTTTACGATGTGTTTATTTGTGTTTTTTATTAACAAAAATAATTATTTTTTATTGGAAAAATTAATTTTTATATATTTAAAAATAATTAATTTTTCAAAAAAATTAACTTTTAATTTTTTAATTTTAAAATTATTTTTTTCAAAATTTGAAATAAACGCACCCCTCCTCTATATTCCTACTTTCTTCTTTTATCTCTTCTTAAAAAGTAATTTTTTTAGCTATATATGTAACGCAAAATCGAAGTTGTGTACGAGGCAAAATGGGATCCAAAAGTGGTTGGCGTATGGCAAGATGGGCAGATGAAAGTGATGGAGGAGTTGAACAATATTAGTGGCTAAATCTAAATAAATGGAGTTTCTTTTTTTTTTTTTTGCATAGTTGTCAATTAGTGTTAATTATTCATTATTCATTGCAATATGGAATATTAACTTGTTATTTCATTTGTCTTTTATTCATTTACTGATAATTAGTTAGCAATTTAGTAGGCGTCTATGGGCTCCTACTTTCCAATCCTTCAAATCAAATAGAAAATGAGATATGTAAGGTAGTGAATTTGAAAGCAAACACATCATTCTTGCTTCCATCTCCAATTGCATGGGATAAAAATGTAAATACATCCCCAAATTAACAACAATTCATTTTTATGGGTATGTTTTTGGGTGTTGCCCGCTATGCCGCTCCTTAACTATGGTGCTTAATGCACCTTGTTATCTAAAAATTAAGATTTATTGGTATTATGATATATCATCCTTAGGTATAGCACAATAAATTTTTCATCACTCTCCTTCCTCCCAAACCACCCACCCCCAAACTTGGCCCCTCCTCCCTCATATGCTCCCCTTGGCTGTCCATTGTAGCATCGTCAACATCATCAACAGCACCACCATTGTGAACTTCAGCAAGTCCAATAGCAACAACAATTTGAGCATAATGACCCTAAAGCTATAGACATTCCAAGCAATTATTACTATCATTGTATATGCATACTCTACCAACCAACAAACAAAATTAAGGTCTTTAGTCACTAAAATAGCTTAGCTTAGCATTGAATTCTAATCCATCAAAAGATTAAATGTTCAAAGGCTTAATGGTCCTAACATTTAGAGAGTAAGTTTAGTGCCAACATATATCCAGATGAAAGCATTAGCCTTTTTTCAAATAAAGAGAAACAAGCTCTAAAAGAGGCCCAAGAATACAAGTCGCAAAGAAAGCCTTGTGGTAGTCGTTGTGAGGTGCCTTTCTTCGTAGCGGGGGCCGGATGATCTATTAGAGCAGGACGTTGTTGAGCTTGCTGGTGCCACTAGCTAGTTAAATCAACTAGCGATACTCATTAAATCAACCCCACAGACAGTAGAATCCAGTGAAGTTCAACGGCCGCGCGTCGGGGATGTAGCCGAAGGTTGGAAGTAGTCCATAATCCACCTTTGCATCGACACCAGCCATGGCGTTGTCGAAGAAGAATGCAAGGTGAAGGAGGCCACGAGTTTGGCATCATGATGAATGTTGCAAGCTAGAATAGGAAGAAAGAAGTGTTACTTTGGTGTATCATAACTAATTAGAGCACTAATACACAATTGATCTTTACCATTGAATCACCTAGGTGCATGGTGCATAAATCAGGGAGTGCATAATATAACGCCTTTTGTTTTTGTTAGTTTAAACTTTTGAATTTCTTTCTTCTCATATTATCTTTTTTGCGTATTATGCTATGCATCGGGAGAAGTTTTGGTCCACCATGCACCACGTGATTAAATGGTCAAGATTTGATTAGAACATCCAAACACTATTAACTATGATAATAGTCTTCTCCTTTCTCCTCCTTCGAGTGCTCTGCCACCATTCGAGTCCAGCAACCATGCAAGCGACCATTGTTTAAGTCTAACAACACAACCGTCAAAGTGGTAGAGGTGGAACACTCACTAGCAGTCGCAGCTCCTCAGCCTGTGCCCTGCTACTGGAGCACCACCGCCCACCACTGCATTTCTTCCTTACACCATCGTCACTCCTTATCTCAAGCGAGCAACGGCAACAAAAGAATAGTGACGTGCCACCACGTGCAGGCAACGGTGCCCCACCGATGCTAATCTTTCGTGATCCAGGCCATCGACGCAATCCATGTGATCTCCTCCATTTGCTTGAATCATGGCAACGAGGCTGTGTTTTGGCTTCTTTATAAGCAGGTTCCTTGTTACTGTTCCACACACAAGCAAGGAAGGGTGACACAATTGCACGATGCAAATCACAGTCCCTTGCTCAAATCACGAAGAACATGGCTATGATGCAAGCTCTGGGTGCGGGTGAGTGTGTTTGGCAATTCAATTGTTTGGGCTGGGTACTGTTCACGAAAAAGGAGATGGTGTGCACTGGTGGACCTTTGGGAGAAAGTGCTATGGTAAACACAGGTGCATAACACACCAAACTTACATTGTGCATAGCAAAATGTGCCAATCTTTTTGCTATCTATACAGTATTGTTACTATTGTACACCTCTTCGGGGCTACTTTTTCACATTTTAATTTCCTGTCAAATTGTTATTCCATTACATTTTCAAAACTTTAGGGAATGTTTGATTTATGGAAACGTTTCCTATTTTCATTCTCCATTTTAATTTCTTAGAAATCATTTCTATTTTCATTTTTTTCAATTTTTAAAAATATGTTTGTTTTTGTTTATTTTCATTTTCTATCCTTTCTCTCACCAAAGAACACACATACGAGGTAAAACATGAAAGAAAAAGAGTCTAGATATCAAAATCTACATGTAATTCATCATTTGAGGGAGGCTAAATCTTTTACACTCTTCAAAAGATTTTTTATCTTTATCCTCACAAAAAAAGAAACCAAGAGGGCACCTATACAATGGGCCTCACATTTGCAAAGCCCAGTTTGAGCACCATTAGAGGGCTTGATATACCTCCAAAGAAGTAATTGCCACCTAACAAAAGCCTTTCAAATGGAGAAGCATAGGCACATAATGTAGAAGCAAAGAAACAAAAATAGAGAAATAGAGAAACAAAGAGAGTGAGCGAAAGGTAGAATCAAAGCTTTAATTGTTTGATCAATGACATGTACAGTAGTGCAAACAATATAATGGCAGAACGTACTAAGAAGATGCACTAGCCAGGCTCACACTCAGGTTCGTGATTGGTGTTAAAGAGAGCCTCCAAAAAGATGGAAGTTGGTGGTGGCAGTGCAATCCACTTGGGCATACTAAGTCAGTTTCTGACTTTCCAGTATTGATTAGAGGTGGATTTAGTTGCTCTACGATTGTGCTTCTTCAAGATTGTGGTGGCAATTGTCGAGGTTGGAGGTGTGGGACTTGAGGGCAGAGAAGTTAGCAGTGAGGGAAATGTGAGGGAGCAGTTTCGCTTATCGTTGACATCGATAGCATGAAGCAATCATGGATGGTGTGTTCAGTTTGGAGGTGGGGGATGACTAAACAAAGGGGTGAACGTGAGATAAGAAAGAAGAAAAGGAACAATATCATTAAAATCACAAAAATGCCACCGTCCCAATCTGAAAACAATAAAAACATCTTTTTATCGTTTCTAATATTTACAAAAATGAGAATGACTAACCAAACATATTTTTTTATAGCATTTTCTATTTTTTGTGAAAATGGAAACAGAAAATGAATAAACCAAACACGCTCTTACATTCTCGGAGTCGAAATGTAATGTGAGTTTTATTTTCCATCTCTTAAGAGTAAGCTATTGAAGGAACTAGCATCACTATCATGAAACATGATTTGGAGCAAGCTTCGTTCTAGAGTCCTTGCCATGAACGACGTTGATCATCAAAGCTACTGTGATTTGTGACGTTAAGAACCAGATTAACAGTAAATATATTTAATCACCTTATGTTTTTCTTACTATATGTGTTATTCATTGATTTTGAAAATTAACAAAGTAATTTTTGTATGCCGTCGGAATCCTCTTAATTTCTAGCATCGGCAAGCCCAAACATTTATTATACCAATTTTTATTCTTCTCGACAGACTACTCAAACATTGTTAGAGTAAAAATTAATATTGTTTGGATTTTCCTATTATATGAAAGTTAAGATTAAATATGGGCAAAGTAAAGATTAATATAATATTTCTATTTTACCTCTTTGACATTTATCTTAGTTTCCATTGTTTGGATTTAGTTACTACTTAATTATGTTGTGTATACTTGGATTTTATCTATTTTTTTTAATTTATTTTGCTTTTATTTTTATTAAATTATTGTGTCTACCGGCTATGATAAATAACTACGTTTGAAAAAAAAAATTTCCCAATTACACATCTCTACTAAACTTTCCATAAATAGAAGTAAGGATATCAAAAATCCTCACATGGCTGGGATCCCCGCAGGCACTGCATTATTCGGGGCATCGCGGTGAGGGATTTTCCCCCGAGCGGATGGGGATGGGGGCGAGGATCGCCCTTCCCGCCCCACGAGGACCTCACATGTAATGAATATTTACTATATTTATACTTTTATGACATTTCACATATATTTATTTAATTTAATAATTAAAAATATTTCTAACCCTAAGTCATTTCCTCATTTGAAACATAGAACATCCCTGCGCCATTCCTAGTCTTGCCTTTTCTTCTTCTTCTTCTTCTTCTTCTCAACAACCACAACACCATTAGCCCTCACGACGCCACATCGCCCTTAGCCAGCAACAGCCACTGCAGATCGTGTTTCTAGTCCTTGGACGCCAGCAACAGCCACAATGCCCTCAACCCTCAGCCCTCGCTAGATTGCATTGCAACATTGCCCACAATAGCATGTAGCACTAGACAGCAGATGCCTAGACTAGACCTCCTTCCTGAGAGTCACAATGCCTTAGCCTCTACTTCTCCTTCACTCTCACAACACCTCAACCTTTGGGGATCCCCACAGGGACTTGTGCGAAGGCGAGGAACAAGGATGGGAAGAAAACATCCCCATTGCAGGGATCATGGACAGAGGTAAGGAGGGTTTGAGGTGGTGGGGACGGGGACGGAGAGCGGGGAGGCACTCTCAGCCCCCGCCCTGTGCGAGTGACATCCCGAAATAGAAGTGCCTATTAAAAAATCTACAATTCTTTTTAAGAGAAAAGAACTGAGTTGTTTAATTAATATCAAAAGTTGGGATCAAGGTATCCGTGTCTTGGAATGTGTCTCGGACTCTAAGATGATTGTTGACTTCATTCTTAAGGGGGTGGGTCCATGCCATTGTTTTGGACCCATCATCATCATCATCATCCATGATATCAAGATCGCTTTTTCTAGAGATTGGTTTGTCTCCTTGTGCCATACATACCATAAGGGTAATCAATGTGCAGACTTTCTTGCAAAGCCGAGAGCGCGACAAGAGGAAGGCTTGGTTTTGCTTCAGACCCCCCTTAAGGATTGCAAGGGGCTTTGTTAGTTAATGCCTTAGGTGTTAGTTTCAAACGTTAGTTTTGCGTTTTTGCTGTCTTTATTTTCTGTTACACCAAAAAAAATTAATATCAAAAGTAATATGTCATAAGGTAGTATGTAAACAACTTAAAATTAAAGGAGATTAAATGAATATTTATTTTTTATCAATACAATTAGTTGATATAGGGATAAATAAAGAATTTAACAAAACGTTTTACAAAATAAAATATACTAATTATAATTTATGTCGATAAAATGTACAAAATTGAAAAATATTTTTGACATGCAGCTACATTTTGACCTTCCAATTAAGGTCATAGATCAAAAAGAATAACTTAATGACATTTAAAAAATTCTCATTTTATAAAAATCTGAAAATAATTGGAAAACATTTGTACTTATTATCATAATTGAAAACAATTGGACCAAACCGGTCATTTTGACAGAAAAATTAGTGAATAAATCAAAAATAGAAAAAAAAAATAAAAGCCATTAAGTGTGGTTTAGTGAAGAAGGGTTAGGGTAATTTGTATACGATCATCGGTTTTAATCTCATTACCAGCATTGTACCAAAAAAAAAAGATAAAAAAAAATATACTTTACCCCCCTAAAATATAAATTATGTATATTTTAACTCTTAATATTTAAAAATATATAATTTGACACTCTGATATTTTCAAATTATGTAAATAAGACTTTCTGTTAATTCTATTGTTAAATATCACTGTTAGTGATCATATGCCATTGAACTCGAAACTCACTTATATGTGACATTAAAGTCAGAATTAATCCAATAAATTTACAAATATGAAAACAATGAAGAAGGGAACTTTTTGTTAAAACCGTAATTCATAAACTCAGAACTTGTATTCAACAATAATATTAATAAAAGGTCTTATTTGTACAATTTAAAAATATCAGGGTGTTGAATTGTATATTTTTATATATTAAAAGGTAAAATAAACTTGGGTTATACTTTAAAAGGATAAAGATCAATTTTTCCTAAAAAAAAATTAAGGAAATTGTACTTTACTTCGAACTTTAAAAGCACCATTTAAAGTGCTCCAGATTTTGTAACTTTTCCCCATATATGTTGATCCTTTTTTAATTTGAATTTCATTTCTGTATATAATGTCGACATAAGAAAAAGTTTTGTAATTGTATTTATCTAGTTGCAGCACCCGTGCGTTGGACGGGTTGCAAGTGACTGAAAAAAAATCTTAACATATAATATTTTTGAAAAACACTCTATCATCATAAGTATAATGCTTAAATAAATTTTTAATAAATTTGAAAGAGAACTCACAAACAAAACTTAACTATAAATTTAGCATTTAAGAAATATTTTCATTTCATAATTTCTTTAAAAATCACACGTAAATTCCTAACTTTGAAACAAATAAAAATACTAGTCTATAGCAAACATATAACTCAATAGTTTCTATTTGTAATAAAGTACATGAAAATTATATAAATTATAAATTTAATAATCGATTTTAAGTATTTTCAATTATCACTTAAAAATTAGAAATATATATTTTATAAAATAAATTATATTTTTAATAATTAATTGTTTGTTTTATTTGAATAATTTATTGTTATATAGAATACTTTTATATAATTTTATCTCTAAAATTAATTTATTGGAATGTTGAAAAATAGGGAAGGAGAAAAAATGAATTTTTTTGAGTTGTTTGATAAATATTGAAAGCAGATAATTTTATTTGCTATTATTTAATAATTTATTATTATATAATTTGTAATTTTTATACTTATATCAATTTAGTCCCTTACAAAAAATTTGAATTTTTAATGGAATATCAAATATAAAGAATTTATTTTACTATTTTCTTATTTTTAATTTTTATTATTTTTCATATTAGGCTTCATTTTTTCAAGTTATTAAAGTTGTAATGAAATCATATATTAAATTTTATATTTATCAGTTATTTTGTTAGTTTCAGATCAAATTATATAATTTTTATATACAATCTATTTTTTATAAAGCTTTTATATTTGTCAAAAGTTTTTTTATCCTGCATATTGCACAAGTCAAAAAAATCTAATTCTTTCATATGTATAACTTTTAAGTTAGTGGAGATTCAAAGTGAGAATGAAAGCAAAGTGCATTTAATGCAATAAAAGTGAAGGATAATATTTGATATAAAAAAATTTAAAAAATGGTTTTATCACCGAAAGAGAACTAAATCAAAACAATAATAGCTTCATTGAAAAAGGAGTTGGAAACACATAAAATAATGATAATATAATAATACAATATAAGAGAAAATTTGGCAAAAAGTTACACTGTATGGAATGATGTATATAATAAATAAATTATATTATTCTTTAATCAATTTTTACTTGCAATTATAGTTAAAATTTAATTTTAATATATTGATAATAAAAATTTATTATATTATTATTTAAATTAATTATCTCATATACATGATTTTTAAAATAATAAGAAATATAAAATGAGAACGAAAGCAAAGGGCATTTAATGCAATAAAAGAGAAGGATAATATTTGATATAAAAAAATTGAAAAAATGGTTTTATCTTCGAAAGAGAAATAAATCAGAACAATAATAGCTTCATTGGAAAAGAAATTGAAAACAAATAAAATAATGATATATAATAATACAATATAAGAGAAAATTAGGCGAAAAATTACACTGCATGGAATGTTTACGTATATAATAAATAAATTATATAGGTATAGATAAAGAAGGAAGAAAGAATAGATCGTAAGTAATGAAAAACAAAAAATCAAGGGTGAAAAGAAAGTAGTGACCAAAGAACAGAGACGTAGATAGGTAGAGGAAAAAGAAAGAAATAAAAAAAAAAAATATGAAAAGATAGATAGAGAGAGAAAGAGATTAGGAATGGAAAGAAGAAGCAAAAAGTAATGATGAAAAGATTACAGATTTGATATGATTGATAGAAGTAAAAGATAAAATGTCATAAAAGAAGAAAAAAGAAAAAATATTTTCATCATGAAAAGGATATATGTCGAGAATGTGGTGCCTTACATTAAATATGATATATTATATACCATTTAATTTTAACTAAGAAGTAGGGCGCGACCAAGTTACTAAGTTATTTGACTATATTTTATGAAGTGCGGTTCAGGGTCTTTTTTTTTTAATATGGCTTTTACATGTATAATATTCGTAAATATGGAATTTTGGGGTGATTTTTGAGAATATGGGAAACAGAGAAAAATCGCTACTGGCAATTTTTGAAATTCGAAAATTATTGCATGCTAAAAACCACCAATGGCGGGTTTTGGGACACCCAAATTTTTTATTTTGTTAACTAAAAAATGTCGTTGGCAGTTTTTGAAGGCAAAAAATCCCATTAATGATTTTTTACTATTGAAAAAATACCAATGGCGGTTTTTGACTTTTAAAAAACATCATTGGCGGTTTTTGACTTTGAAAAAATGCCACTGGCGGTTTTCAGTAACCTCTAGTATATATAACTTGGCTCATGCTCGTTAGTTGTCCACAGAGATTTTGCTACAAATTGAAGGCAAAAGTGGAGAGTGTAAAGTAGAGAGTAGTATAAAATGAGTGCAAATATAGTAGTATATTTTAATAGTGACATTCTTATAAATACGAGTGAAGGTGTGGCATTTATATGCGAGAAGTCAGTATATTTCTGTATTCCATATACTATGTCATTTGCAGATCTAGAGAATGGACTTTGTCAATGCATAAAAGCTGAGACTCTGAAAACAGTGGAGAAAATAATATATAGGTGTCCAATCTCGATTTTTGGCGGCTTTGTGCAATACCAAGCATTTCCAATAAGCAATGATGGTGACCTTCAACAAATGTTTCAGATATATCAGCAACATCAAGCACAAATTTCTATTGCTGCGTTGTATGTTAATTTTAAAGAAGCTGCCGTTGCCCTGAATCATCAAGCTGATGATGAGGAGGAAGAAGGTGAGCCAAACACAGTTGCAGAAAGAGAGATAGAATGGGAACAAAACATTAGTGAAAGTGATGACGAAGACTATGAAGACCAATATGGAACTGGAGATGATAGTGCAGATGATGATGTAAATGACAAGCAGTTGCACATATCAAACACAATGGTGGCTAGTCAGCATCCGTTTGGAAAGCCATCATTCATGCGTGATTTAAATCTTGAAGCTATGCAAGCACCTGAGTTTCCAGAATATGCAAACTTGGGTATGTAGTTACTTACATTTCATCATAATCATTATTTTTCATCTTAATCGTTATTTTCCTATTAACATATTTTCTTGATTAATTGTTATATATTTAATTTTGTTGCCATTTTAATTTTGTAATATTTATTATTCATTCTTCGTGTTTCATGTCATAGGTAACCCTATTGCAGATGGAGAATTATGTATTGGAATGCAATTCGATGTGAAGAAGGCATTATACTGTGCAATTAGGCGCTATAGTATATCAAAAGGAGTGGATTACAAAGTGTATGAGTCAGACCCAACAACATTTTACTGTAAATCATACGTTATGGCATAGACTGTGAATGGCTTGTTAGAGCCAGTTTCAGGAAGAATAAATATTATTGGGAAATTAGAAAATACAATAGCCCACACACTTGCATTGGGGCAAGGATTTCGCAGGATCACAGAAAATTAGATTCAGATACAATTGCAGAATGTATCAAGCCCATTGTAGAATCTGACCCTTCTTTTAAGATAAAATCTATGATTGCAGAGATTCAGTCTCAGTATGGATACACAACAACATACCGAAAAGCATGGATGGCAAAGCAAAAAGCAATTGAAAAAATATTCGGTCAATGGGAAGCCTCGTTTGAAGCTTTGCCGCAATGGTGTGTAGCAATGTGTGATGCTGTTCGAGGATCTGTTGTTCAGGTGGATACTGTAGAGGCCTATCGCGAAGATGAGCTAGTTCCGGACGTGCGAATATTACGTCGGGTGTTTTGGAGTTTTGGTCCCTGCATTAGAGCATTCAGATACTACAAACCACTTGTGCAAGTTGATGGGACATATTTGTATGGGAAATACAAAGGAGCTCTTTTAGTGGCGGTTGCACAAGATGGCAATCAGAATATACTACCAATTGCTTTTGCTATTGTTGAGGGCGAGACTGCAGATGCATGGCATTTTTTTCTGGATAATTTGCGCAAACATGTAGTGACCCAAGATGGAGTTGGCATTATTTCTGATCGCCACGAGTCAATTAATGCAGCAATAAGGCGAAGCAATGGTCAATGGGAACCTCCGAGAGCATTCCACATGTATTGTGTTAGGCATATCGCTGCCAATTTCTTGCGGAGAATCAAGGCACCTTACTTGCACAAACTCGTCGTCCGCATGGGTAATTTATATTTTTGGACTTATGAATTTGTGAATGCAATTTTCAGATATAATATATCAACCATGCTATATTTTTTAGGGTATTCGAGGACGGAGCATGAATTTAATATTCATTATGAACGGATGTGAGAACGTGGAGAGGTATATACAGACTGGCTTAACGAAATTCCACGCGAAAAGTGGGTTCAAGCATATGATGGTGGGCATCGGTGGGGTCACATGACCACGAATCTAGTTGAGTGCGTGAACTCTGTGCTAAAGGGGGCTCGCAATCTTCCCATCACTACATTAGTTCGAGCAACATACTTTCGATTGGCGGAGTTATTTGCACGAAAAGATAGCGAGGCACATGCGCGATTAAATGCTGGACATATTTTCTTCGAAACTGTGACAACTCGACTTCAATCAAATGAACAGGCATCCAGAAACCTCCGTGTCAATCGATTTGATAGGCAAAATGAGGCTTTTCATGTTCAAGAGCTATCCAACAGCCAAGATTATAGAGTTCATTTGAGGCAAAGGTATTATGACTGCGGTGATTTCCAGACAGATCGATATCCGTGTCGTCACGTAATTGCTTGTTGCTCTAGCTAGAATGTTGACTGGCGATCTTATGTCAATGATGTCTATAGGATCAATGAAATATGCAAAGTTTACAAGAAGGAGTTTGGAGTCATCGGGAATGAAAGCACATAGCGTCAGTATAAAGGCCCAAGACTTTGTCCTAACCCGGCCTTAAAGCGCACAATAAAAGGTCGTCCCAAATCAACCCGTTTCCTTAATGAGATGGATATGCGTGAGATGAGAAGACCACGACGGCGCGGTCTTTGCTGAGGAGAGGGGCATAGTCGCAGTCGATGTCCAAACGCTCCTGGGTCTAGTTCATAGTGTTGAGTGGTAATGATTAGATTGTTGTTGCTTTTTATTCTGTGATGACTAAATTGTTATTGTTGCATGTGGATGTAGTTATAATTAGATTGTCATTGTTATTATTATTATCGTTTTGTATATTACTGAATTGAGTTATCATATCACTTCACTTAAACTAAAACTTTACTTAACTTTATGGAATTTAGACTTTGCTTGATTTAACTCAATGGGCACTATTTTGAATGTCTTTAAAATAAGTAATGCATTTTAATTTTGTTAAATTAGAAATAATAATTAACCAAGTGAGATAAAAATGAGGGAAAGAATAATAATAAGAGATATAACAACAACGGTAAGAATACCAATAAGATATTATTTATACATAAACATAGAAAATGATGAACAACATTTACATTACAACACTTTAGTTAAACAAATTTCTACTTAATTATATTAAAGAACACTATTTTCCTTTCCCTTTCCCTTTCCCTTTTTTCTTATTGATTTCTGGGGGGGGGTAAATTTAATAGGGGAATAAGTAAATTGACATAAAAGGCGAGAAACGAGTCCCCTCGGTCTTCCTCTTCTACCACCATCATCTCCTGCACCTTGATCTCCAGCATGCTCATCTTCTGCAGCCTCATTTTCGACAACTTCAAGATTCATCACATGGGCAGATGTAGATGTGTCTTCCATAGTTTGTTGTGGCATCTCGTACTGCATCAGTGGCACTAAACATTGATCACCCGACGAGAATATTGGCTGAGATGTAATCCCATAATCAGATGTTACCATCTCTGGTCGGTATACATCCTCCTCTATGGGCGCCTGATGTACTCCCATTTCTTGTACGGGCAGCTGATCTATGTGCACCTCTTCCATGGATGCCTCTTCATTCAAGTTAAACTCACAAGGGGTTGCTGCTCGTTGGATAGATTGAGCATCATCAATGACAAAGTCGTAGGTGCACAATAACCCACGAGATATTCCACTGCCACTACTACAGTTAACAGATCTTCTCCCCTGCGAGTCTCTACTTCTTGAAGCACGAGGAATGTTTGATGAATCCACGGACATTCGTGCTGGCTGCTGTTGTGGGGTTTGTTGATCCCATTGAAATAGACGCCACTGCTTCCCCCTGTGGAAACCAATACAATTCCTCATTCAGTTGTGCTGACAGTGTAGGAAATTGCCGCTCAGGATACTGGTGCATGGGATAATGGTGGTGCTGGGAGAGTGGTGGCTCCATAGGGAACTGCTGCTACTGAGGAGGGGCGGCTCCATAGGGAACTGCTGCTGTTAAAGAGGGGGCGGCTCCATAGGAAGCTGTTGTTGTTGGGGGGCTGGCTGTTGCATCTGCGGGGACAATCAAAACTAGTTGATCGCATATTGTGTATACCATTCCCAATACTCAGGAGATTATAATTGTCAATAACAATTCCCTGTAATATACGATGATATCGGTGGTCCCATAAAGTAACCCAGTCATCATGCAAGGCTCTCCAATTCTTTGGTTCTCTTATTCCCCGTAAGTCTTTGTTGTGGAACCCCTCTAAACTTTGGGGCGGGAGAGGAATATGCTGAGCAAATCCAAACTAACACATCACTCGATCAAATGCATGCCACTCTAATACCTCAAAGCAGATCAATGGGCTAACAATTGACCACAATAGCCGCTCGCCTCTGACGTCATCTGGAATATGTACATTAATAGCGTCATCCCTATATGGTTGCCACATAAACTGCATTATTAAAAATAAATCAGATTTATAAATAGTATTATATGTGATATTACGAGAGATACTGTGGAATATTAATGCAAACCTGATGAACTCCCATATGATCTAATGCCAATCTGATATTCCCAAGATCTTTAAATGGAGTATTATGTGGATACCGTATTTGTCTTCATCTATGAAAAGTTATATTAATTAGAGCCAATGTTGATTAAAACAGACTAATACTTTGTTTAAATATAAATTACCTGAGAGCAAGAGGAAAAGCCATTGGTTCGGCCGGTATTAGAGCCAACCATGGGAGCCGATTCCATACCCACACTTGTAGCAATATCATGCAACCAGTAATTTCTTTTGCATCACTATGTGTAGCCCGATCTAATCCTCTATAAAGAAAAGCTAGGCTTACTGAACCCCAACTATAAAGCCCAATTTCATTTAAGTTCACCAACAGTTGTAGGAATTTTTCATGGATTACTGAATTGCTCTTGGTCGGCATTAAAATTTGCCCCAGAAGAGATAATATATATCCACGAATATGTTGTGCTCTTGCGATGTCAGAATCAATAGGGTGCGAACCAAGATGCTGTGTGAGCCACATTAATTTTATTTCAGATCCATCAATATCATATCGAACAGGTCGGCCACCAAGTAGCTCATCACACATATTTTGGAGGGCTATGGTGCTGGGATTAGTTGATCCAATGATCGGTAGACCATCGATACGGAGTCCGAGTAACATAGATATATCTTCTAAAGTAACTGTGCATTCTCCACAAGGAAGATGAAATGTGTGTGTCTCCGGCCTCCACCGTTCAACAAGTGCATTAATAATGGGACCATTTATTTGCATTTGGCAAATTTGTGCAACACGATCAATACTAGCCTGCTGTAAATGCTCACGCATTTCGGCCTTGGGTGGCATCATGCGTAAGTGACGAGGCCGCAATAGCCTCATCCTCTGTTACAAATAGTAAATAAACAGGGATTAATAAAAGCATGCAATATGATATTTTAATTTTATTATTACTTTAAAAATGTTAAAAAAAATTAATATTTTAGTATAAGGACATATTTTAGTATAAGGACATTTTTTTTTTCATAATTAAAATAAATAAGAAATTTATTTTTAAAAATTCACCGATAAAAATATCTTTTAAATTTATATTTAACATCATTTAAAAATAGTAAAAAATTAAAATATTAAATCTCATATGATTAAAGTTTCCATTATCAAACAATACTAATATTATATTAGCAATAATACTTAAAAGATTAATCCATTAAACTAATAATTAAGAATAACATACCATAACACATAATAATAATCTTTTAACAACTTAATAAAAAAATAAATACATCCAAATCAAAAATTATTTTTAACAATTTAATCATGTTATTCAATAATCAATAGTAAAATTTGTTTTCACAAAAAAAATAAAAAAATATTTTAAAAAAATAATACTTACATTTTTATCACGAATCTCCTCTGAAATATGCTTCTGTGGAATCATAGTTGAATCATGAACCATTTTTATTTTCTGATATTTCCTTTTCCTTCTATAAAATTTTTTTTTTTTTTTTTATCAAACTCCCTCACTCAGAATTATTCCACTCACTCACAGAACTCCCTCTTCTTCTTCTTCTTCTTCTTCTTCTCTCTCTCTCTCTCTCCAATTTTTGAAAGCTCTCCCTCAAAACCGCTTCTTCTCCCTCATATATATAATGAGGCACGGGCTACATGCACACACACGGGGGAACAACACGTCGCCTTGTTGCAGAGATTCGCTGTCAAAAAACCGCCATTGGCGGTTTTTGTGATTCAAGCAACAGCAACAGCTTTTTCAGGGAGATTCCGTGGTCAAAGGAAAAATCGCCACTGGCGGTTTTTCGGGGACAGTCCACGCGTCCAACATCGTCGTCTCATCCGTCGGTGTGCAGCAGCTTTTCAGAGTCTCTGACTCCCACGCCTCTGAATTCGTCCTCTGCATGCCACTGTTCCCATGCACGCTGACTCTACCAAAAACCACCATCGGCGATTTTTCCTAATTCCGTATTCCAGTAATTTTGCCCATAATCCCATATTAACGTATATATCACGATGATTTATCATATCAACGTATATATCTCTGCAGTTAAACATATTATAAATGTGATTAAATGCAAAAGCTCTCCAAACCCCAAATCTAACAAACTCCATCGTAAATTGTGCCTCCTTCGGTGCAGCCTACTGCTCCTCCTTTCTATCCCTTTTGTCACCGTCACTTATCTCCCAAACACCCTTTAACTAAAAATTCGAAAATCAAGGTACCAAGGAAAAATTAAAAGTTGCAAAATCTGCAATGTCGGATGATGTAGTGAAGCTTGTGGCGATGCGATTAGGTTGGTGTGGTGGTGGCGATGGTCGTGGCAGTTGCAGGTCATGGAAGACGAGGGTTGTGGTGTGGGTTGCAATGGTCTTATGATGATCCCTCCTCCTCCGCTGCCGCGTCCTCTATGCGGGCCTTCTATGGTCGAGATGATGAAGGTTGCGTGCTACAACAAGACACTACCCTTCAATCTGAAACTCCGTCATCAGAGATGAATGTCGTCGATGATGGTAGCTACTACCAAAGATGGAGGCTGGGCAGCATGATGACAACAACGTGGCGATAGTATTGTTAGTGATGAAGGTCGAACCCGATGCCAAGAATGGCGACGGTGGTGCAAGTGAACTGGTGTTGATGCAAGTAGACCAGCAGTGGTGGCACGTTGGGTGGAGCTCCGGCAAAGGTGCAAGGGAAGGGAGTAGACAACTGGGACCAGCGGTGCACCACAACAATTTTTAATCCAGATATTTTTAAACTCTAAAGAACAGTAAGGATCAGTTCGTTGCATATGATGCACCTTCTTCTTCTTCTTGTTCTTCGTTTTTTTTTTTTTTTTTTCTAAAAGGTGCATCTAAGCTTATTAAATTTGAGAATTTAAATAATGTCATAAAATTTTAGTAAACTCAATTTGTAAATTCGATTTATAAATTTACAAGAGTTTATATATTTAAAAAATATATCTTAATAATTAAATATAATTAAATAATATTTTTATAATTAATATTATATAATTTTAATTTTATAATAATATAAATAAAAAAATCATAAAATATAAAAGAATATATAACTTTATTTTTATATCATATTTTATTGCATATATATATTATTTTATAATTCAATAAAATATAATTAAATAATAATAAATATATATATAATTAGTTGAATAAAATCAATAAATATTATATAAAATAATTAAATAAACTAAAATATACAATAAAAATAACTAATATTTTATATTTAAAAAATAAAAATAATTATAATTTTAAATTTATAAATTTATTTATAAAATTAAAAATTTATTAATTTTATTAGAGTTTACGTAAATTAATACAAGTTTGATAAAAAAAATTTATATATAAATTAACTTATTTTGATTTGAGAAGATCATAAACTCATAAAAATTTAAGAGTCAACACGAGAAGCGATAACTATGAATGTAGCACGCACTAGAGTTAAAATAGTGCATCTCAAAACTTGCCGTGTGTCAATACGAAAGTAGCTTCATTGAGCAGGATCAAATATAAATATAAATATAAAATAATTAAAAAATAATATTGCATGACAAAACAGTAGGCAGGAAAGTAGGATACGTGGAATGTTTTCAGATTTAATATATTAATAGATAATGATAAATCCAAGAAAACAAATAACAAAATGCAATCACTCTTAGTTTCTTACCACTACAAATACTCGACACTTCTCTATTTGGACCACCTTTGAAGCTTTGTCCTTCAAACAGATAATAAGTATAAGCAAGACACAAAAGAACTGAAAAAGGAGATGAAAATAATTAGGCACCAAAAAAGAATGAAAATACAATAGGGAAAAAAATTATAGCAAGAACTAAAAGAAAAAAGAAATGTTATGCTTTTTCGGATCAAAAGCCCAAAATGCTTACATCCATACCTCATCTGAAGAAACTGGGTGTATTATTTGCAGGATGTTGGAACATAAATTAGAGAGAGAGAGAGAGAGAGAGAGAGAGAGAGAGAAGAGACTAAATGTTAAATGTTAATGTTTCAGTTAAAGAAATGGTGCATAGGGAGTTCGACCCGAAACTATGCATTCATGTTCCTTTTCAAAAAAAGTAAATAAGATAAAATAAAGAAAGGGAGCAGAAAGAATAGAGCGGTTAAAGGGGCTCAGTTATTTGAATATAGTAACAATATATCAATATAATGATAATATTATGTTTTGAATTTTATTATGGATGTATGGCGATGTTATTAGACATTTTGTCCCTAATAGAAAAGAAATGTGTCACACAAATTACTACTTCTAGGAGGCGTAATTTGACACACAAGTTTGCAAGGAATTCATCCCCCAATATAGTGAAATAATTTACCTTTCCTACCTAGAGTATGGCCAAATGTGAGACAAAAAAAATAGAAAAATGCAGTTCTTGACACATGTCCAACGTTCATTTTCCAACGGTCATAAACTTTAACGGCTATTTTCTTTGCTTCTATATAAACTTCCAAAGGAGGCTGAAGCCTTCATTACTCTTGAAGTCTAAACTATACTTCTATTTTATATAAACCCTTCCTCTCAAGCGTTCATTACTTCTTTCTCTATTCTTGTTGTTTTGCCTTTCTCCAGTGTTATTGTTCCCCGTTTATTGGTGTGTCTTACTCTGCTTTCTTTAAAATGAGAGTGAATAATAATACAAGAAAAGTGAGAGAAAATTATGAATAACAGTGCAAGTGTTACTGTTATTACAGATAATAACTCTATTATTAAAAATACAGAAGAAGATGTGATATTTATATTTGATGACCCCCTTATCATTTTCGTTCCTCAAACTATATCTTTTGAGAAAATAAATGTTGTACTTTGTCAAGGCATAAATGCAGGCACTCTGAAGAAAGCTGTCTGGTCTCAAATCTTAACAATAAAATACAATTTCAACTAATTAAAATAAGCAGTGATAGAGATATGCAAATAATGTTTAGGACGTATAAGTAATATCTGCAGCACATTGATGTCATTGAATTGTATGTTGACCTCAAAGAAATTGTTGCTGAAGTTGGTCGAGTTGGTCTACATCAGAACGAAACTATTCGAAGTGCATATCCCATTGGGCGAGACGAAGAGACCGTCCTTAGTTCATATCAAGTGAGTTATGTGATAATTTATTATATAAGAGGGGAAAATTAAAAAAAAAATCATACGAAAATAAAAAAGTGGCTAAAACACCTTCAAACAGCATTTTTTGAGGCAAAAAATGGCACCAACTAGCTCCACCATTGCTACGCTCACAAGCTCGTCTAGGGCTTTCTGGAAAAGTATAATAATAGCAAATTTGAGTCCCGAATCAAAAGTTATGCATATTTAAAGTTTTACCGACCATTTGATCTTTACCACACACAGGCTATTACCACAGATTGTTGAGTTTAAGGGGGAATTGTGGTTGAGAGAGCGTGAGAGGGGTTTTTTGTTTGCATACCAAAATGACTCCTTATTTGGCACTACTGATAGGATAATGCTTAATAGTATAATATTAGATAGTATAATATTAGATAGTATATGAGTTGATTGTATAAAATTTGATAAAATTTTAATATTATGCAATATATGGTATGCCCTTCTATAAAATATTGAATTGCATAAAATAATATTATCTTTTCACTATAATAAACAATTTAATTAAAACCAAAAATCTAATAAAAAAAGAAAATCATAGTAAAATATAGTAATTTTTATTAATTACAAATTAACAAATAAATAGTATTGTTAAAATATATTTTACTTTTATGTACAACTTTTTAAACATTTCTTATTTTTATTGTATATAATTATTGTTTATATTAAATAATATTTTCTATTTATTTATGTTTTTAACAAATATTTTTCTTTTAACAATACATAAAAAATCAAGAATTACATAATATTCTCTCTTTTATTTATTGATATTTTTGGTGCCTTCTATAAAATTTTTCTAATCACCAGGAACTATAATATTCATCTAATGGCCAATCTAATATGATATATATAGGATTCTAACATGCTAAAACTAATTTTAAACATAATATCACTTTAAAATTCCAAACATAACAAATATAATTTTTGAAAATAAATATATTACATCAGGAACTTGCACTGCAATATGACTGCTTGGATCCATTGTTGAATCATGTTGTCGATTACATCAACTCATTTTTACAATCTTGTTCTTTCCTTCTTGATCACATACCAAACCAGATTACACTCTCAAAATCTTTCTTCTCACTCTAGCACCACACTCAGAACTAAAACTTCTTACTCATGCTAAATAAAAATCCTCGCAGTTTTCTTTTGCTTTAGCACTTCAAAAAAACAACCCCCTCAACGATTGTAACACTACGCACCACTAACACCCCTCCCCTCCGCTTATAATGCTCCCAAGTCCACAGTGGTCAAGATTCCTTCATTGTGCTTGTTACACATTTTGCCTTGCAATGTGGAGAATTTTGGGCAAGCTTTTGTTCTTTCAAATTTCGCCCTGCAATGGATAGAAATGTGTTTAACTTTCCCATATATTCGTATTTGTGCAAATTATTCTATATTATCATACTTTTAATCCATAATTTTCATATAAAAAATGAAAAGCCGGGTAAAGGTGGGAAATTTTGACAATTGATAATAAAAACCAAAGTAAAAAAATGGAGAAAAGATTGATAAAAGATTGAAAAGATATAAAAGTATTAGGAATGGTGATCTTAAATAGCTTCTTGAATAAGCCAATCTGATAGATAAAATATTAATAATGAATGATGATGATGATGATGATGATGATAATAATACAATGTCACATAAAAATAGGTGGGAAAGTGGAACAATGGGAGTATTTGCAGATTTAGGGTATGTTGGATTTACGATTTAGGGTTAAAAGATTTTTTATTTGCATAAAAGTGAAAATATACAATAATTAATATGTTTTGGTATATAAAGATCTCTTTGTATAAACTTACTTTTAAGATTTCAGAAGGCTTTTTGAGAAAAGTATCATTGAAGTTACTTTTCATTCTAAAAAAAAGATTTTTTAAAAAAGAGTCTTACTATTATTCTCACATTAATAGCCAAAAGTAATTTTATTTTATCCTATCCAAATAAAAATCATTCTCTTAAACTTACTTTTAATATACTCAAATCAAACATAAATTAATTCTTTTAAAAATAATTTCTTTAAAAAATTTTATTTCAAAAGTAATTTTTCTAAAAATTAAACTAAACATGTCATTAATAGATTATATAAAATAGAATATAGAATATAGATTATATAGATAAGTATTATAACTATTATTATATTATTGAATAAGTTAAGCTTTTATATTATTGTTAATTAATATTCTCTTATTAAAAGAATATTAATATGAAATTGATGAGTAATTTAAAATTTTTTATACTAATAAATTTAGGACTCTTAGTTTTTCATCATGCTTCCATACATCACTATCATTTTTATGCTGCAAACTTATCTATATAGCTAAAATAATGCAATAGTTATTAATTGATTAACAGAGCCACCAGCAATATTGAAAACACAAGTAATTTTTTATAAGTATTTTTTATTAGAAGTAATTCTATTTAAAATATGGTTAAATATTAAAAGTGTATTTGATAAGGGGTAAAAAGAAGAGAAGATTTTTTATGAATAAATTTTATATGTAAATTTATATATGAAGTTGGTATAAGAGTAAAAATACAAGTAAAATTTTATGAAGTAATTTTATTTATAAAATTACACATGAAATTATTTTATGAAATTTTATATCCTATTTTTATCTCATATCAAACATATACTAATACAAAAACTTATTCCAATTAAAATTCGAAATTTCGAACTACACTTGTCATATAAGAAGAACATCCTTACCTAGACCCAATCCCTCTTAATGAATCCACGAGTATTTATCTTTTCCTCCATTAATGCATTAACCTAGCTTGGGAAATAAAATGAGGAATAAATAAGCATATTTTTAACATTTAGTTTTCCATAAGTAAACGTGTGTATGTGAAGAATGTGAAGCATAGCATGCGACCAACTCTGTTTTTGTCCTTTATGGGACACCAACCTGGATTTTATCACGCCCGTGCGTGCCATTGGTTCTGCCCTTTCGGAAGTTTCTGGATTACATAACTGATCTCTCTCTTCTTTCTTTTTCTTTTTATTTTTATTTTTGGTCAAAACAAATGGATCCTATATAAAGACTTTTTTTTTTTTGTAATTTAATTTTTGGGCAGCTTATCGGTTTGGTGCCACCGAAAAAACCGAACTTGAGGAAAATCTTTGGGATTAGAGGTCCAGGGAGCGATAAAGTTAGATGGGGTTGTGGGAGAGGCACGAAAGGAGGGAACTTTTGGTTTCTTAGACCAAATGCTTCAGAGACTCTGTTTGATGGCTTCTCATGGTTATGGTTACCCTACAGGGCTTGTTTTACAGAGAGAATTGGGCTTGCCCCCCACCAATACGAAGGTAGCATCTGTTTTATGATCTCAAAATCTCTGCAAGTTTTGAGATTCTTCTGGCTATAATTGTTTTTTTTTTTGTGGTGGTGGTTATACTGTAATAAAGGGGTGCCGCTGGGGTGGTGATGTATATAGTGTTGTGAATATGTTCTAACAATATTAAGATTAGTGAATGGTGTTATAGTGTAAGATGGGCTTGTTAACTGAGGGATTGTTACTGTGTAACCTTTGTATGAACACTTTAGGTATGTTTGGAGGGGAAGGAGGGGAAGGTAAGTTTCTCATTTCTAAGTTTAGAGAATTATAAAATGTTTATAATAATGAATAAGGGATGATTGATTTGAAGGCTACATGATTGTCTCTCGTTTCATTTCCCTGATTTTAAACAATTCTCCAATAAGGGCATGTTTACCAAAGTAATAAAATTATTTTCCTCCAAACACCTCCATCCAAAGATGGTTTTAGTTTTGATTGTGTTAGAAGTTTTACATTTTTGGATAATGGATCAAAATTAAGCTCTTAGTCTGGACAACTGCATATGCATAACTTATATATATATATTGTTTATTTGTGACAGGCTTGTCAAACATTCTTGCCTTCTTCATTAGCAACACCAGACATTATCAGATATCCGTCTCCTTGTCTTAAGCGAAATCCATATGAGGAGTCAAAGAAATCTCAAAGTGAACGGTTTGGTTACAATCAGTTTGTCGATGTTGACTTCTCAGCTCAAAGGCCTATGCTTATTGATGTCCGATGTATGTTTGATCTAGCCATTTTATGGTTCACATTTTTTCCATGACGTTGTATAATTGTTTGACCATTCCCATGTATTAGAAGAACATGTGAAACAATCAAGTAGCAGTCCCCCTTCCCACCTTGTGTTGTGACTGTTGTTTATTCGTTCATTTCATGATACTATCTCATTTTCTTATAGACTAATTGTGTGGCAATATAGTGCATTTGGCTAGCTACACTGCCTAAAGTTCTATTTGTTGATGTAATGGTCCTGCAAATCACTTCGAATTTCAACATCTCTGAGTGCTTCTTGTGACTTGATGACTTCCAATATTTCATTGAATGTGTCATTATACCATTTGGGATGGATTGTGTTTGTCTTTGTATATTCATTTTGCATCTTTCTTTCACATGTCCCTTTAGCAGTGTGACGTTAAATCCAATGACCAATAGATTAGACGATAGAGTAATACCAATTGATTAGTCACTAGAGTAATAAATAAAGGTTGCTTTGCTCTCTCATATGTTATGTATTGCTACATTAATGTAAAAACCAGAGAGCAGATGATAGCAACTCAGTTGATAACTTTTTGTGCTTGCATTTACTGTTCAGATGCTTAAGATAGAGTAACATTATTTATCTTTGGTTGCAGCAAGCTGCCAAAGTCCAGTACTTTTCGGCTTTGGCATTGTTGAACAATGCACTAAGCGTGATAAGATTTTACAATTCCTTAAGTCAGGGACTTCTGGAGCAGGGATAGATGGAGCAAATTTATCTTTGTTATTGGACATGATGAATTTGCACTTGTCAAGCATTAATGAAGCTCAGCAACCATTGTCATCTCTTATCTGCCCAAATAGCAAATTCTACATCCCGAAGCCTTTGCTAGATTTTGTTCAATATTCAGCCCTTACTTCAAAGATTACAGTTCATCCAGATGGTCAAGCCAAGTTTATGGGTACTGGAATTGAGATGGAAGATCTTCTTTCTGAAGTGGCTGAGTCGTACTTATTGAAAAACTTGCATAAGGGTGAAAAGCAGTTTATGCTCGTTCCGTACTTCAGTAGGTATAAATATGTTGACCTGTTTAAACTTCAACCAATTATGTGAAAATCTGACTGTACTGTCCAGACATCCAAAGGACTAATTGATTTAGGGTGTGTTTATTTGGGACTTTTTGGGCAAAAAATCACTTTTTCCATTGAAAAAAAATTATTTTTCATATATTTGAGTAATTTTTTAAGAATAATCAAAATCTCAAAAAAATTTGTCTTTAGCTTTTTTGTAGAAGTTGAAAAGAGTAGTTTCAGGAAAAAAAAAATCAGTTTTCAACTTTTTCAGCTATATATAAAATTTAAGTTTTAAAATCACTTTTTTCAAAATTTGAAACAAATGCACGCTTATTTAAAATTTACTTTTTCATGGTAGAACAGAATGTTTGTCTAACTTTCCCTGTAAACTATGTTGATCTTTGGATTAGCTTTAACCATTCCATGTTATTGAGATTTTCAATATCATATTAAAGCTTTGCAAAAATATATTGGCAAATGATATGTCTCTTCTCTAGAATATCGTCAAAATATTTCCTTTTAGATATTGTATAGCATAGAGAGTAGAATTATAGAAACCCATATTAAAATCAAATCCTAACCCTTAGAACAGATGTAATTTTGAAGGCAACTTGAATAAAAATAAACTAAAGACAAATAAATATCAAATATCAAATATCACTGCTACGCTGTCTATGGCTCTGTGCTATTGTAGCATAAACAGTACTTTCTGTCACTTCGAAGAATTACTTACCTCTTGTTTCCCTTGTCTTTGTGGGACTACAGTGTTATTTACTCGATATTTCTATTTATGATAGCTGAAAAATTTATTACTGGGACGAAAAACATACATTATCACTCACTCCATCACTCTGGAGTTTATGTGTATGTTTTCATTGATAGTTTTTTATGCATATAAATTTATTATGGTGTTTCATATAAATGCGTGTATGATAATTAATATAAATTAGTTTAAATCAATTTCTTAACTTGCTTGTGCGTTGGGTGATTCCTTTGATTGATTTTTCTATAAACTTTTGATACTTCCAATTTCCATTATGTTCTTGAGTAATTACCTATCATTTTTTATTCTCCATACTTGACAGTCTATAGTTGTTAGTTTTGTATTGATGAACTGACTTTTGCCGAGATTCAATATGGGCAGGCTGAATATTAATGCAGTAGAGGGCAGAAGCCATTCCTCCATATCGAAGATTGAATCTACCTTAACTGCTCCTTTAAGGAGGTATGCAGAATATACTTTCCCTGACACCTGTTTCTGTCTGACTTTGGGATGTACTCTTATGTTGCCCAGTAAAAAAACATCAACCATCTTCTTCCACCTTCACCCTTGAAGTTTAGCATTTGAGCATTAACTTGTTTCTAGAGTTTGACTCTTAAAAAGTTAATTTAAGAAAACAAAAATATGTATGCGCAACGGAAGGATTAAGATTAAGTATTCTTTTACAGCAACCAAAACCCCCCCCCCCCCCCCAAAAAAAAGAAAAATGAGCACCCTAGAGGGTCCATTGAGTTGACTATGGTCAATTGAGACTATACTATTTTAGCAATGTTTGCTGTTTACGTTTGGTGCAGTAATCAAAGAAAAAAGTTCCTAGTCAATGGAACAACTTTTCAAAGAAATGAGAATTCATTTTCTAAAACAAATCAGAGACCAAAATTATGATATTTTATTTCTATGAAAATGTTTTTAATTGAAATTATTTTCTAGATAACTAATTTTATTGGAAACGTTTTCTAGGAAGCTACTTCTTATTCGGGGGGGAAAAAAAATCATGCTATTCTCTGCAAAAGAAGTGGAGCCTTTGTATAAGGGCTTTTCATCTAATCAGGGATTAAACATATGCACCACTGTTTTGCAATTTATTTCCTCCATCCCATGAGATTGTGAAAGTAGTTTCATCTAAACTGATATTTTTGAATACTTGTCTTATGAGGAAGGATTATATTCTTTTTCAATACTAACATTATACATGGGTTTGGATAAATTTTTCACATGATGATGTAGATGTGTCATGTTCAATTATTGGGATATTGCTTTCATTTAAGGTGAATGTATCTGTGCGGTTCTGCATAGGCTCTTCTACTGAATATACAATGCCTGTAGCACTTTCTTGATCAAGAAATGCATAAAATTAATGCTTTTCTCTTGCTTAGCAGCCCCGAGAAGGTCAAAGTCAAGCCATCACAGAAGAAGAACAAGAAAGTAGGCAGGGAGAGGGATCTCTACACGAGGAACTCCATGCATGCATGTGAGAGCCTTCTGTCCTTGATGGTTGACAAGAGCCAACGTCGGAAGACAGCAATTCTTTCACTGAAGAAATCTGGCCCTGAGCTTCCTGAGCTCCTGACACAATTTTCTGCTGGCATCGCGGGGACTGGCATCGCCGTCCTGCTATCTGTTATCTGCGAGCTTGCTTATGGAATGGTTCCCATCAGTGCATCTAAACTGTTCAACACTGGGTTCGGAATCGCATTGGTTTGGCTTTCTTGGGCAGTAAATAAGCTAAGGGCCACAATTGTCGGCATCAGCAAGAATGCGGGAAAGTTAGGATCAAAAGAAGAAGACATGATTCAGAAGCTGGATAAGAGCATAAGAGAAATTTACTGGAGCACCGCCGCATTGCTTGCGGTGGCTGTGCTAAGGCTCGCTTGAGTACCATCTCCAAAGATGTGAAGATGCAGTTTGAAGAAATGTATATGCCATACTAGCTAAGTGGGTAATGCAGTTATATATATATATATATATATATATATATATATATATATATATATATATATTGGTTTGATGTCTATGGTTAGCTGAAGGAAATAGCTAAGAGCAATGTTGGTTTAAAAGTTAGTTCTACCATGAGATATTCGGGGCACGATGTAGATCAAGAGTCAGGCTGTTATGGTTGATGTATTACGTTGTTTCAGTTAGCCCTGCAAGCATTGCTTGGTAGTTGGTACTATAGCGGCAAAGCCATGTCGGGTGTAACAGACGAGTTTGCAATGTAATCAATCTACTGAGTATTAATTACTTGTTAATAATAGAACCACAAGCCATATGATGCTGGTCCACGAGTGAGGAATTTCCCTATATTTTAGCAGATATTAAAGCAGCCGTAAACGGGTTTACTTGGATGGACAAAAAAAATGGGGTTGACTGGGTAAACTAGGACCATTGATTAATGATTTCCTCATTAGGGCCTATTGAAAGATTCGGGCCAAGAAATTAAGAGGATGTTTTAATCTGTGTAACATTTGTTCAACTCACCTAGTCTCCCAGTTTAGTGAGGTAAAGTACCCGTATAAATATGTAACTTCTTAAACGGTTGATGCCTTTTACTCGATTTAACCAATTAACAATTCAAATGGCTAAGGGTAATAGACTAATAGTAGATAGTTAATACACATACGTCCAAGAAACCAGTCCACTAATAGTACATCAATCAGACTCGATATGTTTTAACACGGCTAACAAAATCATGTCTCGAATCTATTTATATCAGAAAACAACAGATGTAATCGACAAATAGGACCTCATCCAAAAGAAGCATATCTTAAAAGTATAAAAGATTTGCCAAACTCATCATCAACGAGCGATTGGTCAAAACAGAGTTGTGCTGTTTGGTACCAATGATTTTACACGAATTGACTACGCAAGTACTACAACAGAAAAGCATTGAAAGCTATACTCCTTAGTGAATAACCAATCAAAACATGTCAATCTATTCATATCACATTTTGTAAACAAAATTTCATAATGATGAGCATTATTGTAAAACAGAGAAATATGATTCACAAATTATTTTTAATGAAGCAGGAGCAGTCTGCAGCGACCAAGATAATGTTGACAAATTTTGCACTACAAAAATGAACAATTAAGGTGAGCTTCTCTAAAATTTACTCAATTTCATCCGACACAAACGCTAAATATTTTAATTGATTGCCACATGGTTTGTATTTTCAAGATAAAAGTCAGGTCTCAGGGCTTCCAACCCTTTTTGCAAATGTGTAGACAAGTTGAATCACACAGCGCGCATATTAGCTCAATACTTTTGACACCACACCTGCACCAACTGTTCTGCCTCCTTCTCTCAAGGCAAATCTTTGTCCTGTAAAATGAATAGCAATTAGCAAAGCAAAGTTTTAACACTTCCAACATATAATGTATAATAAGATTCGGTAAAAATAAGCAAAAAAAGCTAAAAAAAGGCGAGGATAATATTGCAGCATGTGGATAATCTATATATGGTAGTTGGGTTATACATGATGGACAGGTTGAAATGATAATTTTCTCTTTAAATCAGGTTTTACTGACCTGCTTCAAGTGGAACAGGTGAAATCAATTCGAACACAGCGGTGACGTTGTCTCCAGGCATAACCATTTTAACATTTTCAGGCAATTCTACTTTTCCGGTGACATCAGCAGTCCTCAAGTAAAACTGAGGTCTATAGTTAGAGAAGAATGCAGTGTGTCGCCCACCCTCATCCTTTGTGAGAACATATATCTCTGCCTCAAATTTCTTGTATGTTTTTACAGAACCAGGCTTGGCTATAACCTTTTCAATACACATTAGTATTAGAAAAGTGGTTTCTCAACTATAGTAATTTAAATTTAAAATTCGACATTTAGTTAAACAAATACAGATCATAGACAGCTCTCTTGCTGGCTATCACTCTGACAAAAGGGAAAAGCTTGATCATTGCAACCAACCTGACCACGTTGAATGTCTTCACGTTTCAGACCACGGAGAAGAAGACCAACATTGTCACCAGCCTAAGAAAATGTAAAAACACACATTAGTTTAATATATGCTATGAAAATAGTCTCTGTAGATAAAGATAACAGTCACTCACTTGTCCTTGATCCAAAATCTTCTTGAACATCTCAACTCCAGTTACTGTTGTTTTTAGAGGACCACCCTACAGAGGAAAACTCAGTTTTAGGACCCACCACTACGACACAAGTAGTTTGCCAAAACCTCTTATACAGAGCAATATACTAATGCCCATCTAATCACTAATTGCAAATAAAAATATATATGGAAGCAAAAGAAATCAGCAACTGGCATTTTGATCAAAAGGAACGAGGGAAGCCCTACTCCCAGGAAATGCCTTAGTAGACACACCTGCATTAGACCCAAAACCTCAACTTCATCACCAACTTTCACGATTCCTTGCTCAACACGGCCAGTGGCAACTGTTCCTCGTCCCTGCACCACAAATTAAAAATATAAAGCAGCTGAAGTTACATTCTGGAAATCATTGCTTTAATTATGATGAGCCTTTCCAATATACAAGAGCAAGCCAACACAGATTTTCATGAGCACTTAACAGCATTGAAAATTTTAAATTTTGACATTCTGTCATTAAGAAAGAACAAAAATAAACAAGAGATAACAATCCAATTGAAGTCAGATAAATGCCAAAATGTGTTCTGTCAACAGCAAGACTGTACAAGGCATCGTTAAAAATATTGTATGAATATTATAACCAAGCTCATCTCTTATTCAATGAATTGGCATTAAAAAATCCATAGGAAAATAAGTCCATGACCTTTTACCTGAATTGAAAATACATCTTCGATGGGCATAAGGAAAGGCTTGTCAAGCTGGCGAACTGGGTCAGGAATGTACTCATCTACAGCATCCATTAATTTTAGAATGGCCTTTCTTCCAATTTCATCATTTGTACCTTGTAAAGCGGACAATGCTGAACCTCTAATGATAGGAATTTCATCCCCAGGGAACTTGTAGAAGCTCAGAAGCTCTGCCAGATTCGTAATTAACATACAAAAACTTTTAAACAAACACAAGAAGGAAACAGAAAGTTATCCACATGTATACTTTTTACGAATTAGGTGAAGTCTTAGAGAAACACCCTACCACGGAGCTCCATTTCTACAAGCTCCAACAACTCCGGATCATCAACAGCATCAACTTTATTCAAAAAGCACACAAGAGAAGGCACACCAACCTGTACAATACATGTAAAGAAAATATGTGCATTAATATAGAAGTAAAGGGCAACCCAAGATCTAAAAGTGTACTTGGATTATTTACAAACCACTTTAATAGAATACCTACTTGGCGAGCAAGAAGAATGTGCTCCTTGGTTTGAGGCATTGGTCCATCAGGTGCAGATACAACAAGTATACCGCCATCCATCTGAGCAGCTCCTGTAATCATATTCTACACAGCAGACAGTTATTTAATACATGCATAGTTGCACAAGCACAAAATTGCAGAAACATAACTAATGTAATAAAGTAATGGCTGAATAAGAATTATTTTGTGATCTATACTGAAATAAATAAGAATTATCTCATGCCATTGCCTCCACATATTAGTAGAACAATCCTAGGTGATAATTCAATCCTCTCTTTCACAACTTAGCCACCCGATTTCTGTTAGGTAATTACTAATTATAATCAAAAATTTATTTCTTGGAGTCATAAACAAATATTTGTGCTTACTTTGACATAATCTGCATGTCCAGGGCAGTCAACATGGGCATAGTGTCGTTTCGCGGTCTCATACTCAACATGTGCCTGAAAATTGAAGCATTGAGCAAGTATTATATCATGAGGACAGGAATTCTCAAAAGAGTGAAATTGACTACATGGCCAAAAAGGCCTGCCTGAATGAATAATATAAGTCCCAACCGTTGCAATTGTAATTCCTCTCTTCTTCTCTTCAGGGGCCTTATCAATTTCATCAAAGGCTATAGCCTTAGCTTTCCCTTCATCTGCTAGCACCTGATCAAAGAGGTCAGGTGAAAAAACTCCATAAGCTAATGACTAAAGACTAAAGACTATTTTTGCTTCATACACATGTTTGAACTTATAGATTATAGTTATTTGGGAAAACACCAACACCCCCAAATTTGAGTAACACGGATTAAACAATGAATACAGAAGCGTAGATAAAGATGAAGTTGAAACCTTGGTAATAGCTGCAGTGAGTGTAGTCTTCCCGTGATCAACATGTCCAATGGTTCCGACATTAACATGGGGTTTTCTGTCAGCATAAAAACATCAAACAATAAGAGGAAACGTAAAAAGCAACAATTGAGACTTTTCACATGAAGAAATCAGCAGCATCCTTCCAATCATGTATGTATGAAACATACTAGCCTCACAAAATCCAAAAGTCCATTCATCTAAGTTTAAAGCAACTTTAAAAGATCACATCATAACTCTACTTTGAAAAGTAAAAATCTAATTTTTCGTTTCAAAATATCTACACAGCAACAAGGCTTCAAGTGAAAAATGAGGCAAAATGTTGGGTTTATATATATATGATTCGCAAATTCCAACGAAGACAAAAAATGAGAGGTGAAATTGAAGGATCACAACTTACGTTCTGGTGAAAGTGGCCATGGATCTCCACCATGGATTGGAAGAAGAGGCTTTGTCATTTGCAAGAGCGGATTCAGAGAGAGGGGAACGAGAAGGAGCAAAGGGTCGGCAGCAGGAAGAGTAGATTTGGGAAGAGAATGGCAAGAGTCGCCTAGAACTGGAACTCCTGAGAGCAAGAGAAGCCATTGGAGCTTGCAAGGTGAAGAAGAAGCCCTAGGCGTGGAACACGAAAATGAAGGAAAGTGGCGAGGGTTTTAGGACAAGAAGACCGTGAGAGAGTGAGAACAAAGGTGAAGTTGCAGGGTTTTAGTTTAGAATGGGCTCCCGACACATACTCCCGCAGACACCGACCCGAAACATTCGTGCGGCCCAAATTTTGCAACCCCCCGCAGCTTGTGTCTCGGACAAGGAAAGAGAGAAAAAAACACCGATATCTTTTTAATTATAATTTTTTTTTTAAAATTTTAGATTATAATATGAGTTTAATTGGTATGAATTAACAGTGTAAAATAGTTTTACACTTTTGACCAATAGAAATAGGGAAAAGTGAGAAATCATGGTGTATCCCTCATCGCTCATTATAATAGGTAGTTATTTATATGAGTTGATACTTTTCACTATTTTTATTGACTGACAGTGTAAAATTATTTTACACTGTCACTGTATTTAAATTAAATTTTTATAATATTCTCTTTATCTTTTTAGTTTTCTTTTAATTTCATTGAAGAGTGTATTTGTCTATTTTTTGGTTTTTTGTTTTTTTTGGTAAAATGTCTATTTTCCGTTTGAATGTTTATTGGAAAAAAAATTATACTTGTGGTTTTCTGAAAAAAAAAAAAAGGTTACGTTTTGAATTTAATTGAACTATTATACTACCCAATACAAAAGAAAAATGGGATGTCTGTGCATTTAGATTTTAAGTTTAAGAACATGCATACAAACCTCTCAAGTTTTTGAGTTTAATGGATATATCTCTTTTTTTTTTTTAAAAAAAAAAAGCAATTAACTTCCGTTTAATTCAGAAAAATATCAATAGTCAATTTGTGTAAGGAAAATCTTTTTTTCTAGGGAGATTCTACTTGTCATTAAGCAAGTAGCCAAGAAATTGATATTAGAAAGGTTTAATTAGATATTAAATTATGAGATTAATTTTAATATATTATTAGTGTGAAGTATTTTATATTGCCAATGAATCATAATTCTTATATTATTATATACATAAATTTGGAAATAAGCAAGATGAGAGTGAGTCAAATAATTTTAATGATATAATAATATATAATTAAATAATTATATAAAATTTTTTATATTAATAATATATTAAAATTAAAGTTTTAAATTATTTTTTAAAAAATTATTTAATTTTAATATATTATTATTATAAAATTTTTTACACAATCATATTATATATATATATATTTAATTCTTATTATAATTACTTCAAAATTAATATAAAATATGAGATTAATTAATTGATAGTATAAAATATTTTATAATAGTAATATATTAAGATTAATCTCTAAAATAACATGTGTGATTATTATAATATAATTTTTTTTTTGGTCAATAGCCTATGTTGACATAAATTTGTACATTAGTACCATTGGTGGCGGCAATATTTGACACGGTTACGAGTGAGCAAGAACAATATTCTATCGTTCGATGATCCTGTTCAGGCAACCCCTCGAGTTGACACGAGGACATGCATGATAGGCATCAGCTATAGAGGTCGTAGTAAAAGTAACTCCCCACATCACATGTGCCAGCATCTAACAAGTCAGTTGATACTATAGTATCATGTTCGTAATTACTAGGTGCATCCTATGCTGTTTAGGGCTTGAAGTGGGCATTGATGTCTGGCTGAACTGGGCTAGTAATACTCCTTCATATGGCAAAACTTCTCAATTGGGAAAATAGGTTGTTAAAAGTTAAAAAAAAAAAAAAAAGATTTAAAAAATATAAAATAAATTGCTGTTATCTAAATCAAAGTCGTGATTTCATCTCCCCAAATTGAAAACCTAACTTCTCGAACTTTATTCCTCCGTATCATCTTACTCCACTTCATCTACCTTTATTTCAGGAGCAACCATCGCACCTGGATAAGATTCACGGAAGTGGTGTAATGGTCGAAAGAGCTGGGAAGGATCGAAACTACGAAATCAAAACTTACTACTTGAATGGTATTATTAACTCTCATGTTGCTCCTAAAATGGGGGTAGATGAAATGGAGTAAAATGATATAGAGGAGTAGAGTTCGAGAAGTTAGGGTTTCCATTTGGTGGAGATGAAACCCTAAACTTGGAGTTTAGTGAACTAAGTTTAATGAAAGTTTGATTTAGATGACGACAATTTATTTTGTATTTTTCATTTTTTTAACAATCTATTTTTAGCATTGAAAAGTTTAGTCACATGGAGGAGCATTATTAACCCACTTTAGCCAAGCACCAATGTTCACTCCAAGCTACGAGCACCGTACAATTGGCCTAATTACTATTGTGGATTTTTTTTTATGGAGACTATTATGGGTTGTTATACTCCTCAGATGCATAGTTTCTATATAGTGGTTGTTACTTGGTTTATGGATCCTAAATAAGTGATGATAAATATTGCATTAAATTATTTAATTTATGTGTTAGTGTTTCAAAATTGCATCAAGTCTCATGTTTCAAGAAGAGACTTAAAGGAGCAAAATCTACTAAAGAATAAGGAGACAAACAACGTGAAACTTGAACATGAGAGTTGCACGAAAACATATGAGCAAATTGGAGGAAAAAGATGCGATCTTTTCCTAAGATGAGGGAGCAAATGATAACTCTAAAGAGGACACCCCAAAAGCATAAAAGTAAGAAAGAGAAGATCCATATTTGTAAGGAAAAGGGCAATCCAAGGACCAACCAAAAATTAAAAAGTGCATGAAATGAGACAACTCACCAAAGATAACTAGTGATAGTTGTAGCACCAGCTGTAATGTTTTGAATTTTTCTTATTTAACAAAACTTAGCTACTGCTCCAAAACCCAGAAAAGAGAGCACACATTTAACCTACAAGCTATATGAAATCAACTCTCTCTTTTCTTCTCTCATTTGCTTGTTATTTGTAAACATTGTGAGTGTTTTTATGAGCTTGAAAGATTTGTGAGTTTGAGAGTTCATATTGTATTGAAAGAGGCTTGAGTGTCAGTGAACTTGTGAAACATTACAAGAAAATTAACTAGTTGTGATCGATTTTTTGGTTGCAAAAACTGTTTGCGACTGATTTTGTCAATCACATAACACTTGGTTGCAAAAATATTTGTGATCGAAAAAATTAGGGGAAAAATTTTGCGGCTGATCTTAGGCAACATATACTACATTTGTATTGGTTGCGTGTTGACTATTTTGTGATTGATAGGTAATACCAACTCTATCATATGTTTTTCAATTGCAAAATTGGTCGCAAATTTAGAGTCGAATAAATCGATAACTAAATCAGTCACAAAATTTGCAAATTCAATTTCTAAATAGGTCACAAATTTCTTGACTTGGGCCCTTTTTTGTTGCAAATTTGGTTGCAAAATTTAATAGCAAAATCGGTTGCAACTTTCATAACATGTGCCTTTTTTCAGTCGCAAAATCGGTCGCAAAAATATATCGGATGCAAAGTAGAAAATAGCAAAAAAAAAAAAATAATGAATTTTATAGAATCCAAATTTCATGACCTGATATCAGCAACAAATTAGAAGGCAATATCTAGTTTCTCATTATCCAAGAAGTTCAAATCACACATAAGAACTAGTACCAAATATTAAACAAACTATAAGGTTCTTCTTAATAACACTACTAGAAACTATTGAAAAAGCAACTAATTTTTTTCAATTGCAAAAAAATAAATTTGCGACCGATTTTGTACCCGATTCAAGTAACATGGGACCAATATTTAGGGAAATAAATCGATCATAAAATTTAAATTTCTGACTGACTTGTGAAAGTAAAGGAAAAAATTTTGAGAAACAAAATTGATCGCAAAATGAGGATTTGCTACCGAATTTGTACCCTTTTTTGAGTGGTCAACGGAAAACAACTGGGGGAAAATCCGATCCCAAAGTCAGTTGTAAATTGTATCATTTGTGACTGATTTTGCCACCAACTTGTTTGAGGTTCAAGAAAAATATTTAAGACTAAATCGGTAGCAAATCTTAGAATTTGGGATCGATTTTACAAGATTCAAAAAATATGATTAAAGATTAAATCGATTGCAAATCTGAAAATTTGCAATATATTTTGTTACTGATTTTACAATATTTAAGAAATAACATGCAATACAAAATCAGTCACAAATTCTAAGTTTTGCAATTGATTTTGCAATGTACAAGAAATATGATAAGACTAAATCAGTGGCAAGTCTTTGAATTTGCGACCAATTTTACAACACTCAAGAAATATGATTCAAGACTAAATCGGTTGTAAACCGATTTTATAACATTCAAGAAATAATATTCAATACAAAATTGATCCCAAATTCTAAGATTTGCGATCGATTTTTCAATATACAAGAAATATGATTCAAAACTAAATTGGTTGCAAATTTAGTTACAAATCTTGAAATTTCTGACTGATTTTAATAGGCTCGAGTAAAATTATTCAAGACGAAATTTGTCGCAAATTCAAAATTTTTTTAATTTAGTTATTCGCTACTGATTTTGCGATTGATTTTTTGAAGTGCTGAAAATTTCTATTTAAGACAAAATTGATAGCAAAATTGGCCGCAAATTCAAAATTTTTCAAATTTAGTTATTTGCGACAGATTTTTCGGTCTCAAATAATGAATCCCTTTAAATCCCTAATTCCTAAATCAAAACACAACTCCACTCTCTCTCTTCACTCATCTTCAAACTCTCCCTTCCCCTCACCTTTTCCCCTTACCCCCACCTTCCCCAACCACCCCTTTGCCGATGTTGTCGCCGTCGAAGAAGAAGGAGGAGCACGTCGTGCTACCACAAAGCCTCAAGCTTGGTTGTTGTTCTCCACCATCTTGGTTCTTCACCACCATTTCCTTGCTCCTTTTTTTTTCTGTTATGATTTTTTTTAATAATGAGAGTTTTGATATTGTTGGCTTGTTATGTTCATTTTTTTATGTTGTTAAATTGGTTGAGATTGTTAATTGATTTTTTGATATTGTTGGTTGATTGTGGCAGTATATTGTTGTTAAATTAGTTATAGTTTTTGAATTTGGGTTTTGATGTTGTTGGTTGATTATTGGAGTAGATTAGTTGATCTTATTTAAATTAGGTTTTTGATGTTATTGGTTGATTATGAGAATAGATTCTTGTTAAATTGATTGTTGTTTGTAGATACTATACTAAATAGGTTGGGAATTGTTGCTTTAATATTTAGGGGCTATGCAAAATTTATGATTGTCAGTTTAATTGGGAATACCTGAACTTTTAGCTGGTTTTTGTTGAGATTTGTTCTTTTTCTTTAATTTTTTTTAAAGTTTTGTATCATTTAATGTGTTTAATTTGGTGCAAATGAACTTCAATGGGAAAATTAGGGGTATTTGCGGTGTGATTTAGATTGATTTTGCATAAAAAATTTATTTGATCCAAATAATAAAATATATAGCAGTTTGGCTTGGATTGATTTAGTTTAGATTTCAAATCCGATCTAACCCAAACCAATTTTTTGCAGTTTAAATTGGATCAGTTTAATCGATTTTTTATAAAAGAAAATCTTAAGTATGAAGTATTATAAATAAAAAGTAACTTGAATGAATAAAATAAATAAATAAAAAATAAAAGTAACTCATGTAATATGGATAAAATAATATTAAAATGAGAATGACTTATAAATATAGAAAATTATGTGATAAATTAAAATTATTATAAGTAAAAGTACAAACTTAGCAATAAAAAATTATATTATATAATATTATTCGATTTGGATTGGATTATATTGGTTTTGAAAATTAAATCCAAAATCCAATCTGATCCAAGCAATGTGTGAAAAACAAGATTCAAACCAATCTAAACTTTTGCCATTTTGATTGATTTTTCGAATTGGATTGAATTAGTTTAGCGGTTTTAATTGGATTGGTGTGGATTTGAAAACCCTAGAAAAAATGCAATATGTAGATAACTAAATGGAGGGGGTGCATTTTCCTAATCACTAAAGTGGTGCAATTGAAATAATTGAAAGTTGATGATGTTTTCTTAGATTTGAGTAAATATTGAATGGGTATATGTGCATTTAGCATTCAATTTCTGCTCATTATGATTGCTCTTAGATATATATATATATATATTATTTGCCCCTACAGTTCTATTTCTAGATCAATCCTCAGCTATATGATATATTGATTTATATTCTTGCATAATATAATATAACTAAGAATAAAAATTTAGGTTTGCTAAGTTATATTTAGTTATTGTGCTCTTGAGTTTGTGTAATATTGGTTTGTACTAAATTTGTCTAGTGAAGGTTAAATGGATATACACGAAGAGACCATAGATATAGTGGAAAACTCAATTGAGTGAATTGAAGACTCAATAGAGTTAGTAGAAGATTCAATAGAGCAAGTTGAAGACTCAATAGGGTTTGTGGAAGACACAGTAGAGTTTGTGGAAGACTCAATAGTCGAAGACTCTATGGATAAAATTAAAGACTCAGTAGAAATTGTTGAAGACTCAATAGAAAAGGTTGAGGACACAATTAAAGTTAACGAAGAATTAATAAAAATTGAAGACTCAATGAAGAGAATTGATGACCCATAGAAACGAGAACTAGTTAGAAATATACTAAAAATTTATCTTCCAAAGGCTTGTTTAAGAACCTATGTTTGTGAGTTATTCTTTGATAATCTTGTTTGTTTGTAAATCTTTGTTTATTATGAGAATTTGAGTTTAAGAGATTTAACTCTTGGGAATTTGTCTCATGAACTTCATGTGAACTTGGAGAGGCTCTTTTCAAAGACTAATTGGGTTGAGTTTGGAGAGGCTATTGCGAAAGACTACTTGGTGAAGCTCATGTAAAGATAACTTGTTGTTAGTGGAAAATCTTATATTTGGTGGGGACTGGACATAAACTCTATATTAGAAATTGAATCAGTATAAATTCTTTGATGTCATCTTCTCTACTCTACTCTACTCTCTTCATATTAGTTTGGTTTTATTTTCATTAACCTGTTTTGACATATTTTAATTAATATTCACATCTAAAACAGTGCTTGTAATACAATATCACATTTCCAATTTGTTTCATTTGGCAGCAGGAGATATCTTAGTAAAAATCTCATAATCAAATATAAGATTTTGTGTAAATATTCTAATTTGTGTTTTAAGTATGCATTTTTTTTTAAAAAAAATCCAAAGACTTAATTCAACCCCTACCCAAGTTTTCTAATACCATCATAGTTTGCTCCATAAAATATAATGTTTACTTTTAGGTTGCTACACTATTAATTTGCTTTCAAGTTATTGACTTGGGCGTGGTATGTGTTGTACACTTGTATTGGGCGCTATGTGTCACCATCATGGACAGGTGCAATGCAGACAATCGAGAGCCTATAGTTTCGATGCTTTGAATTTTTTAGGTCCCTCCTTTTTCGTCAACATAATGTCTTTGATTTTTCGGCCTAATTAAAGTAGTTTCTATGCCTTGTCTACCAGGGCGAGCAGATTAATCTGCGTAGTCAAAATTCTTTCTCACGGAGAATCAAGAAAATGGTTATTCAGCGCAGTCCAGTCTCTAGAATTTGACACAAAAAAAAAGCTGGTGGTAGACATTGCGTTCAAGTTGGGATATATATTTTCTTTTCTAGATGTAATAAACATTGATCAGCGGTGGAAGGCGACAAGTGGTGAAACAGAATCTTTGGGAGTGCCTTGTTCGGTTTCTACGAAATGACTTACTTTTTAACCTTTTGAGGGGACGTGACAAAATGAGTTTTTCCCCTTTAAGCTGCCTACGGGCTTGGCTTGGCTTGGCCAACGCAATCGTAGGATCATATTAGAGCTACAGCATATTCTAGATGTGAATCCTTACTTTCAATCCCTTGCTGTATTTATAATATGATTTAGTCATTTATTTGTTTAATTGAATTTTAAAATAAGTTCATTTCATATGGCAAGGCGTATTTAAACACGTTAAAATATGCATGCCAACTCAACCAATTGCTATACTGATACAGCAAGACAAAAATAAACTAGAACTTTGATAGAATTCATCTAAAACAAACGATTGTTAGGCGAATTTATTGACAAGGATTTGAGAGACAAAAAATTACAGAATTTTCGGGTGCTTCCCACATATGTTATATACAAATTGAAATTGAGAATCAGGTTGGCATATTTGCACGACAATCTACGATCAAAAACAAAAGCCATATATTATGTATTAGTTGTATTCTTTTTCTTTCTTTTTTGTTATGTTGCGGAACACTAAAAATCGGGCCTTCACTGGGTGTAACTTAATTAATTGTGAGTTGTTTTCCACCAGAAAGTCATTATATCTCTATATACATTGGTTTCATGCAAAGTAAAGCGGAATCACGCTTCCTACGTGGGAAGCTCCCATGATGCGATTCTTGCAACTAAGCTTTGTTTATTTCTCCAATTCTACGATTTTTTCTCTTGGAATCTGATACCATCTTTGGTGTCCCTTTTGAAAACCTTACCGGTTGTGTCTTTTTCCCTTAAGGGACTAAGCCGCCAAAATTGGCTATTTACAGCACCCCAACAAAAACCACACTGTAATAGCAGTTACAGTTGTGCTTGTCGATTCCTAACATCACATTCCATTGAAAACCAAGAAAAAGCCCTCTCATTAGTCGCCGTTAGGAATCTCAACCAGATTGCTTCTGCAAACACGTTTGGTTTCCACAAGTATCACAATTCAAAACATGTTTTTTTTCATATACTATTATTTATTATTTTAGTTCCTAATCATCCCATCTTTTAAACACTATAAAAAACCAGCTTATGCACCGATTGTCTAGCAACTTGCACTTAGCCCATAATCTTCTCAGCTTAAACCAGCTTGAGAAATCAAACACTACCACCAAACCCCCATCAAATTTTTGTTTACCACTACAACCATGGGAAATGGAAACTCAACAAGTTCAAAGTCTAAGGTTCATGGCCACACATCAAAGGCCGGGCAAGGGAAACCCTCAACAAAGGATAACGTGGATGGTTTCCCACCATATGGAACCAAAAGTGATGCATTCAGAGGTGAATATATTGACAAACCAAAGGTAGGGAGGCAACCGCATGGTCTTGGGGTGTACTCAGTGTTGTATATATATGGGTCTTAGTGTGTTTCAAACTTAGTTTGTCTATACGTATTTAACTATGGAAGAAGTCCCACATTTGCTTTAAAAATGTTTTAATAAACATTTATATATGATGGTATTTTTAACCCAGAAATACCTTGGCCAGATTGGAGCGATTGTGGACTTGGGCCTTAGTTAAATACACACACGCTACTTCGGGCCCCGCCTCGCCTCTAAATACCGTCAGCGCGTGTGGGCCTGCCAAACTTTTATTACTCTGCAAATTTTAATTTTTACCGCTGGTTGCACTCTTTAATGCTCCAACGGGCTTCGACTGCTACCCAACGCTTTTTCCGACTGCTATTCAACGGCTCTTTTACAACAATATTATTTCTTTTCCTATATAAACCCCCGCTACATAAGCATAACACAATACACCTATCTCTTCATTCTCACTCTTCAGAGAAGCTACCCAATCGCTTATTAGCGTTTGCGCCTCTTGCAAGATTCACGCCAACGCATCGATCATCGTGTGGACGAAGTTCGTGAGACCCACGCCTAATCCCCGGAGGGTTAATCAACGCCATTCCACCGAGCATAGCTTTGGGTAGGGCGGAATTAAACCCTTCTTAAGGACAGCGTCTGCACGATTCGTGGTAACCCTTGTTCTACTACATCTCATGTTCTTGCCATTTTATTCTTATTATTTAAAGCTAAATTACTAGTATTCAAATTATTTTTCCCAACATTCTAAGGGTTTCATTATGGATCCTAGTATTTTAGCCGCTATTAGTCATTCCCGATGCTTCTCAAGGATTGAATCATTTGATGGAAATAATTTTAAACGATGGCAACACAAAATTTTAGAAGTTTTAGACTTTTCAAATCGCTTTTGTTTTACAAGATCCTAAACCGAACATGATTCAAAAATTATCAACAAGCCTTGAAGGATTGGGAATTGGCTGATAAATTGTGCAAACATAATATTTTAAGAGCTTTATCAAATGATTTGTATGATATTTACTGTCATTATATTCATGCAAAGGAAATTTGGGGGATGCATTGGTTCAAAAATATATTTATGAAGAAGAAGGTAGTAAATAATTCTTGGTTCATAATTATAATGCATTTCAAATGAATGAAAATAAATCTGTAGCTTCTCAAATTAATGAATTTACTAAGCTTGTAGATGAATTAGCTAAAGAAGGAGATATTCTCATCAAAGGTTTGTATCTCAAACTCTTGTTGATAAACTACCTGAATCTTGGAAAGATTATAAAAATGAATTTCATGCAAAAGAGAAAAGCTATGACATTGCAAGAAACTATTGTGCATATTAAGATTGAGGAGAAAATAGACTAATGGCTAGTGAACAAAATGCTAAGGAAATGCATGCTAGAGCTAACATTGCTAAGGATATGCAATTAAAAAATCATTTTATGGCTCTAAAAATCATAACATTAGAGTTCATAAACACATTTCAAGCATGATTCTAACCAACAAATAAAAGAAGAAGGGTGCTTGTTTTATTTGTGGCAAAACAGTCATTTTGCATCCGCTTGTAGATCGAGAAGGAACAATCAAGGAGGCAAATAAAGGAGGAGGATCATCATCAAAGACAAGTGGCAACGTGGTGAACATCAAGATGATGTTATAGTGGCGATAGTGTCTCAATGCTTTTTTAGTGAAGGAAGCTATGGGATGGATTGTGGACTTGGTGCCACAAAGCACATTTGTGCTAAGAAGGAGATGTTCTTCTGAGTTTTCTCCCATAGAGGATGGGAAGGATTATGTTTACCTAGGAGATTCAAGCAAAATCTCATTTAGGTAAAGGAAAGGTACCATTAAAAATGACATCCTGGGAAAACCCTTGCTGCTCAAGTACTCTTTGTACCGCCATTAAACATTGTCCGTGTTGTGGTCCATCTTCTTAACAATGCCAATGTGAAGGTAACCTTTGATAGTAACATAGTTACCTTATCTAAAAATGACATATGTTGGTAAAGGTTATCTTAATGATGGTCTGTATGTTTTGAATGTAGTTACTAATTACAATGAAGGAAGCTCTTCTTTTTGCTTACTTGGTTGATTCTCTCTTGATGTTTGGCATGGTAGATTAGGACATGTAAATGTTCCTTATATCTTAAAATTAAAAGAAATGGGACTAATTGATAGATTGGATAATACTAGCTTGGATAAATGTGAAATTTGTGTAGAAACTAAAATAACTAAGAAACCATCTAAACAAGTAACAAGACAAAGTGAATTATTAGAGCTAGTACATAGTGATTTAGGAGATTTAAAGCACACAATGACAAGAGGTGGTAAAAGGTTTTACATAATCTTTGTTGATGATTATTCTAGATATACTAAATTATATTGAGATCTAAGGATTAGGCTTGTGAAATGTTTATTAAATATAAAAATGAAGTAGAAATCCAACTTGGTAAGAAAATTAAAAGATTAAGAACAGATAGAGGAGGTGAATATGAATCAAACTCCTTTAATGAGTTTTGTGAACAACATGGTATAATACATGAAATAACTCCACCTTATTCACCCTGAATCTAATGGTATAGCCGAAAAAGGAAAAATAGAACTCTTAAAGAAATGATGAATGCCTTGCTTGTTAGTTCGGATTACCTAACTATATATGAAGCTATCCTCCTGCAAACACTATATACAAAATAGGGTACCACATAAGAAACTTAGTAAAACACCTTATGAGCTGGTTTGATAAACAACCTAATTTAGGACACCAAAGTGTGGGGTGTTTAGCTAAGGTAATGCTGCTGCAGATCCAAGAATAGGAAACTTGGTTCCAGAACATGTGATTGTGTGTTTATTGGATATGCTCAAAATAGTGTTTCATATAGATTTCTTGTTGTCAAAAGTGATGTGTTAGAACATAATTCCATAATTGAATCTTGTAATGCATCATTCTTTGAGCATGTATTTCCTATGAAAACTAAAGAAAAGCATAGTAGAAACTCACATGATAATATATCTAAGGATATAGTTGATCAAAATGATAATGAATTGAGAAGGAGTAAAAGAACAAGGAAAGAAAAAGATTTTGGTGATGACTTTTTATGCTTATCTTGTTTACGATGATCCTTTAACTTATAATGATGCTATTACATCTATTGATGCTTCTTTGGAAAGATGCTATACAGTCGAGATTGAATCTATTATGGCCAATCATACTTGGGAATTAGTAGATTTACCACCCAAGACAAAACCTATTGGATGTAAATGGGTATTTAAGAAAAAACTAAAACCAGGATGGTAGTGTAGATAAATATAAGGCCAGGTTGGTTGGTAGCTAAAGGGATACAAGCAACAAAAGAATCTTGATTACTTTGATACTTATTCTCCCGCTACTAGAATTGCATCTATTAGAGTTTTGTTTGCCATTGCATCTATCTATAAACTTGGTGTGCATCAAATGGATGTGAAAACCGCATTTCTCAATGGTGATCTTGAAGAAGAAATCTACATGGAACAACCTGAGGGATGTGTGGTTAAGGGCAAGGAGAACAAGGTGGGGCTATCTCTTGGAAGTCCACCAAATGCATCTTGTATTGCCAAGTCCACTATGGAGTCGAATTTATAGCTTTAGAAAAGACAGAATGGTTGAATGGTTGAGAAACCTATTGGTGGACATACCATTATGGGATAGAACACAGGACATCCGTGTCTATTCATTGTGATTGTCAAGCTGCCATTGTCTGAGAGCAAAGAACAAAATATATAATGGAAAAAGTCGCAGATATCGCATCGAGACATAATATTGTAAGCGCAATGATTGAGAACAATGTGATATCCATGGATTTTGTAAGGTCGAAAAAGAACTTGGTCGACATTGACGGGCTTCACTTACTAGAACGCTAGTAAGTGAAACATCGAGGGGGATGGGACTGATGCCTATAACTTAAGGCGGTATGATGGAAACCCAACCACTATGATTGGAGATCCCATGAAGGTGGTTCAATGTGGTAAACGAAGTCACACAGTCTCATAAAGGGTATTGTCGCTTTACTATTTTCTCACCATCATATGAGATGATTGGTGAAGAGTTCCTCCCTATGATGTATGACAAGATCGCTACTGATGGTGTTTTAGGATGAGCAAAGCTCTTAATGGATCCATAGCCCTCAATGCGGGGTGGGGGTATCTCCAGAGTATACTCCCGATGGATGCCACCTAAGTGAGAGTGGAGATGAGGCCGTCTTCCATGAGTATGGGCATAAAACTCTAGAGCTCTCATGATTCTCCAGGATAAGATGGCCTTACGCGCAAACGGCTAAGAGCAAAGATATCTTATGGGATGTTGTGTGGTTGGTGGACGGCTCCAACCGCTATCTTAGAAGTTTGGTTCAAAGAGATTTCTCTACCAAATTTCCTAGGGTTGTCACCCACCTGCATCTAAGGTGAAGTTCAAATCCTTTGATACTACACTAAAGCATAACATATTCTATTTATTCCTCTAAGTTTGAAACATGTGGGGATTGTTGTATATATATGGGTCTTAGTGTGTTTCAAACTTAGTTTGTCTATACGTGATTTAACTATGGAAGAAGTCCCACATTGTTCATGAAAATGTTTTAATAAACATTTATATATGATGGTATTTAACCGTAAATACCTTATGGTATTGAGGTACAATTGTGGACTTGGGCCTTAGTTAAATACATACGCTACGCTTCGCCGCTGCCTCGCTCTCGTCTGTCTTGCCACATGTGGCTCCGCCAAACTTTATTACTCGCAAGAAATTTATTTTTACGCACTCTTTAATGCTCCAACGGCTCTTTCGATCAAGACTGCTACCCAACTTTCTTTTTCTCGATCATATTCAACTACTTTACAACAGCTATTTCTTTTCCCTATATAAACCCTGCTACATTGCATAACACAATACACCTATCTCTTCATTCTCACTCTTCTGCGCAGTAGAAGCTACCCCCACTCGCTTTCTATTGCGTTTCGCCTTCTTGCAAGATCTGGCCGCTCAACGTACGATCATCGTGGTGGACGAAGTTCTCGTGGAGACCCTAATGCCTAATCCCGAGGGTTAACCGTCAATGCCATTCCACCGAGCATAGCTATGGGTAGGGCGGAATTAAATCCTTAAGGACAGTCCCTTATACGATTCGTGGTAACCTTGTTCTACTACATCTCATTGTTGCTGTCATTTTATTCTTATTATTTAAAGCTAAATTACTAGTATTCAAATTATTTTTCCCAACACTCAGAGCAACATGGTAAGAAATCACTAGACAATGATGACACTTTCACTGAGTACATTCGACGTGCTAAGCAAAAGATCAGAACCGTGTCAAACATTGGTCGGGAGCATAGCAACCCTGCACCCCCTGCTGCACCAGAATATGTGGCTAATGGTACCAACAATAAGGAGGAAGACCAAAGTGACCAGTTTTCTGAGTTTATTCAGCTTGCTAAGAAGAAGTTGAAAACTACATCAAGAGTTGGAAAGAATGGTTCCTTCAAAAGAGGCTAAAGACCATGAACATTGTTGAAGTTGGAAGCCTAAAAGAATATTGTGGATTGGTAATGTTGGCGACTTGGTAACGCTTTGTGCATCTTATCTTAGTTATTGAGTGGAGTACATAGAAATAAGGCCTACGAGGGCATGCAAGTAGATACCTTATTCTTTTTTTTATATATATAATTGAAGTGTTGAAGCGTGATATGAACTACTCAATTAAGGGGAATAATTTGGATTTGATGGGGATAAATAAAAATTATTTAGTATGATTTCTTATCTGTATGAAATATAAGTTGAGGCTTTAATTTATATTTTCCATTCATCTTATTTCTTTCTTTTATTTGAATTTGTCTCTGTACTTATTTCTGTTGGTGTTTCTACTCAATTGAAGATGTCAATTTATTTAATTTCTTATAATTTTTTTTTCACATTTGACGTAAATATCTGAAAATGAATCTTATTCTTATTTAAGATAGAGTGACTTCACCCAAAAAAAAATTCAAAAATTAAATAGGTATACATGCCCCCATCAAGACTCGAAAACATGGTTAATACAGTATCCGTTTGGTCTGGGTTCAAACGACAGTTGAGAAAAATCGAGTGAAAAGTTCCTTCTTAAAAATTGTTTCGGGAAGTGTTTTTTGCCTTGGAGAAGTGTGATTTTGCCATTAACATTAATAACCAAAAAGGCTCATAGTTTTTTCTTTCCAATTTTTTAATTATTTTTCACTTTCCAGTCAGATGGTGTCCGAAGAAAATATTTGACATAAACCTACAAATTACATTTCTATTGTTAAAAGAGGGGACTTAATTTTACGTCGTTCCAATTCTCTTTGTCACAAAAGTCTTAAAACCAAAAAAAAAAAAATTGGGGGGGGGGGGAGGGGGAAGAAGAAAACTTACACAAACTTCCCTGCTAGGTTGATGACTTTGTGAATTACCAGTCCGGTGATGCAGTATACTTTTGCTGGTGGAGGCTGCAGTGCACTATGTTAAGTTTTGGTCTAAATTAGTCCTTAAATCTCAACTGTTCAAGTTAAAATTAGTTGCTAAGATTCAAAACTTTTATTACTAAAAAAAAAATTATAATAACTTAATTTATATTTTAATATTTATCAAAAGATAATTTTACTATTTACTCCTTCTCTCATTTTTTTGTCTCTCTTTGCTACTCCATTTGCTTCTCTGCTTTTACATTTCTCTAATTCTCTGCATTATACTATCAAATAAGACAATGAACTGCTATCTCTCATGCCTATATATCAGTTTAGCCGCTAGATTTAATATTAATGTTTATCTACCTTAAATTAAATAGGTACCAACTCAATTTCCTAATTAATCTCTAATTTCTATACTATCATATAAAACAATTCGTGTTTGAGAACCACTCATACGTTATAGTTCTCACATATTAGAACATACTAATATCATGCGTAACAATTTTTTATAAAATCTCTATAATAATTTATTTAATTGGAAACAATCAAAAGAGAAGAATTAGCGTGTTGCTCTACTGCATCTCTATCCACTTTCCTCACTGTTTGGTGGGCTCAAAGAGATCTATATTGTATTTTGGTGAAGGAAATAGAGATATATGTTAATTTTAGTAGATTTAGTAAAATATGGTGTTTTGAAAAAAAAAAAAAAAAAGAAAACAGAACTCGCAATGAAGGACCACAAATCCTAAGAATTTGTGTTTTCTTGTTGCGAGTTCTAATAGAACTCGCAGCAAGTGCCAACAAATTCTTAGAATTTGTGGTGCCGTGTTGCGAGTTCAGAGTTTTGGTGTACTTTATTACGATTTCAAAAATAAAAAAAATAAAAAATTAACTAACCTTGCTTATAAATACCGTGTCATTTTACCGGATTCATTGCAAAGCGTTTCTCAGTATTCTTAGTGTTTGATAGGTTATTCTCAGTTTTTGATAGGCAGTTTATAGTATTTAAAAGTGTAAGATAGTGTAAAAAAAGTGAGTGAAAAAAATATGGATAGTAATATAGTTATTACTATTGTATATTTTAATGGTTCTATTGTAATATCTGATGAAAGTATAATATTTGGGTGTGATTATCCTATATGGATATATCTTTCAGATTCTATATCATTAGAAGAATTAAAAGTAGAGCTTTGTCAAAGTATAAATATTGGTTTTGAGAAAAAAGTGGAAAAAATACGATATAGGTGTCCAATTTCAAATATTAATGGGAATCTAAAATTTTGACGATTCTGATCAACAGTGATAGGGATATGAGAGTAATGTTTAGGATGTATCGCCAATATCAAACTTTTAATGCAGTTATGGAGTTGTATGTTGACTTCGAAAAAATTATTGCTGAAGGTATTTAGCTCATATCCGGATAACCAAGATTATGATGAATTTGTTCCCAATTCATACTCGATAAATGTTATTATAATTTGGTGTGCTAATTTTTATTCCAAAATTAATATGTATTTTATTTTATTATAATTATTATTGTTTATTGTTATTATTATATAATATATAAAGTATGCTCTACACTTGCCTCTAGTTGAGGATCCTGTGTATCAGAAATATATATAATTAATAATCTTTATTAATTATTATTGTTGTTATTATTATTATAATTGTTGTTGTTATTATTATTGTTGTTATTATTATTTCTATTGTTATTATTATTATTATTGTTGTTATTAATATTTCTATGATTATTACTATTATTAATATTAGTATTAGTATTATTATTTTTATTATATTAGATAATAATAATATTACTATTACTACTACTATTATTATTATTATTATTATTATTATTATTGTTATATACAAAGTAGCCATATTATTATCATTTCTATTAATTATTATTATTATTATTATAATAGTAGATATTATTATTAGTATTATTATTAATCTTATAATATTATTTTTATTGTTATAATTGTTATTGTTGTTAATATTTCTATGATTATTACTATTATTAATATTAGTATTATTATTATTATTTTATATTATATATTAATAATATTAGATACAAAATATGTTTTATTATTATCATTATTTCTTTTATTATTATTATAGTAGATATTATTATTAGTATTATTATCAATCTTATATTATTAATATTATAATTATTATTAATATTATATTATTATTAATATTATTAGTAGACTACTACTACTACTATTATTATTATTTTTATTATAATAATTATTATTATTATATTAGATACAAAGGATTATTTTATTATTTCTATTGTTATTATTATTATTATTATTATTATTATTATATGCAAAGTATGCTCTACACTTGCCTCTAGTTGAGGATCTTGTGTATCAGAAATATATATGATTAATAATCTTTATTAATTATTATTGTTGTTATTATTATTGTAATTGTTGTTGTTATTATTATTATTATTGTTATTAATATTTCTATTAGTATTAGTATTATTATTTTTATTATATTAGATAATAATAATATTACTATTACTACTACTACTACTATTATTATTATTATTATTATTATTGTTATATACAAAGTAGCTATATTATTATCATTTCTATTAATTATTATTATTATTATTATAATAGTAGATATTATTATTAGTATTATTATTAATCTTATAATATTATTTTTATTGTTATAATTGTTATTGTTGTTGTTATTAATATTTCTATGATTATTACTATTATTAATATTAGTATTATTATTATTATTTTATATTATATATTAATAATATTAGATACAAAATATGCTTTATTATTATCATTATTTCTTTTATTATTATTATTACTTTATTATTATTATAGTAGATATTATTATTAGTATTATTATCAATCTTATATTATTGATATTATTAATATTATAATTATTATTAATATTATTAGTAGACTACTACAATTATTATTATTATTATTATTATTATTATATTAGATACAAAGGGTTGTTTTATTATTTCTATTGTTATTATTATTATTATTATTATTATATGCAAAGTATGCTCTACACTTGCCTCTTGTTGAGGATCCTGTGTATCAGAAATGTATATGATTAATAATCTTTATTAATTATTATTGTTGCTACTATTATTGTAATTGTTGTTGTTATTATTTCTATTGTTATTATTATTATTATTATTGTTATTAATATTTCTATGATTATTACTATTATTAATATTAGTATTAGTATTATTATTTTTATTATATTAGATAATAATAATATTACTATTACTACTACTACTACTATTATTATTATTATTATTATTATTATTATTATTATTATTGTTATATACAAAGTAGCCATATTATTATCATTTCTATTAATTATTATTATTATTATTATTATTATAATAGTATTATAATTATTATTAATATTAATATTATTGATATTATTAATATTATAATTATTATTATTATAATTATAATAATAATTATTATTATATTAGATACAAAGGGTTGTTTTATTATTTCTATTGTTATTATTATTATTATTATTATTATTATATGCAAAGTATGCTCTACACTTGCCTCTTGTTGAGGATCCTGTGTATCAGAAATGTATATGGTTAATGATCTTTATTAATTATTATTTCTTTTATCATTATTATTATTATTATTATAATATTTCCGTTATTATAATTATCATTATTGTTAATTGTATAATTATATGAGATACAAAGTTTGCTCTATATTTGCCTTTTTTTGAATATCCTGTGTATAAGAAATGTATCAAACTAATGATCTTTTATGTTTATAAATATTAATTATTAGTATCAGCAATATGAAGAAGGTCTGCCAAGCTCGTTTCCAGAAAGAGGTGCAGAATGTGAAATTAGAGACAGTGAAAGTGATAGCGATTACTTGGAAGGGGAACATGAAGCTGGGAATGATGGTGCAGAACATGATGATGAAATACCAAATACACAGGCTATTATTCAGTATTCGAAGGGTCTTCCATCTTTTATGGGTACTTTAGATCTTGAAGCCATGCATGCACCTGAGTTTTCTGAGTATGCAAATATGGCTAATGATTATACTATAGATGGCGAACTATGTGTGGGAATGCAATTTAGCGATAGGGAGGCTGTAATTCGAGCAATTAAGAACTACAGCATTTCTAAATCAGTGGACTACAACGTATGTGAGTCAGAGTCAAGGACATTTTATTGTAAGTGCAAATACTATGGCATAGGATGCAATTGGCTAGTTAGGGTCAGTCTCAGAAAAAAGAGGGGCATTTGAGAGGTTAAAAAGTATAATAGCCCTCATACTTGTACTGCAGCGATGATCTCTCAAGATCACACAAAGTTGGATGCTGACATGATTGCACATTATATAGAGTCCATGATACGAGCTGACGTATCCATTAAAGTAAAAGTTGTGATTGCAGAAATTCAATCTCGATATGGATACACACAGACATACTGGAAAGCATGGACAGCAAAGCAAAAAGCAATTGAAAAAATTTATGGTGGCTGGGAAGAGTCGTATGCAGCTTTACCCAAATGGTTGGGAGTAATGTGTGCTTTTACAAGAGGTTTGTATGTTGAGTTCGATACTAGTCCAGCTTACCATGGCACTGATGAGCAACCAAATGATCGAATATTCCACCGAATATTTTGGACTTTTGGACCTTGCACAAAGCTTTTAGATATTGCAAACCATTAGTCCAAGTTGATGGGACACATTTATATGGAAAATACAAAGGCACTCTATTAGTGGCGGTTGCACAAGATGGTAATCAGAATATATTGCCAATTGCATTTGCAATAGTCGAGGGTGAGACTGCAGATGCATGGTGTTTTTTTCTGCATTATCTACACAGATATGTGGTGACTCGAGATAGAGTTGGCACTATTTCTGATCAGCACGAGTCAATTAAAGCAGCAATTCAACGTTGCCATGGACAGTGGGAACCTCCAAGAGCATTTCATATGTATTGCATTAGACACATTGCAGCCAATTTCTTGCGGAGATTCAAGAAACCTTACTTACACCGACTTGTCGTGAGTATAGGTAATTCCCAACCTAATTATCTCTATTTACAAATGTGATTTTATTCTTTTCTTTTTTAATATATTGATCATATTATGATTTGTAGGATATTCAAGGACAGAACGTGAATTTAATTATCACTATGAGCGGATGCGCCAACATGGTGAGATTTATACAAATTGGCTTGACGAAATTCCAAGAGAAAAGTGGGTTCAAGCCTTTGATGGAGGACATCGGCATGGACATATGACCACGAACCTGGTCGAGTGTATCAATTTTGTGTTAAAGGGAGCTTGCAATTTACCAGTTACAGCCTTAGTTAAAGCAACGTACTTTCGGTTAGCTGAGTTATTTGCTACTAAAGGAAGGGAGGCATATGCACGAAAAGCTACAGGAAGTATTTTTTCTGAAACCATCACGACAAAATTGCGAGAAAATCAGCAAGCAGCAGGAGGCGTACGTGTTACAACTTTTTCAAGGCAGTATCAGAGTTTCCATGTTGAAGATCTATCAAACGGATCACAATTCAAAGTTGATATAAAGGAGAGATACTGTGATTGCGGTGATTTTCAGACTGATCGATATCCATGCCGTCACGTAATTGCTTGCTGCTCTAATCAGTACCTTGACTGGCAAACTTATGTCGATGATGTTTATAAGATGGACAAGATATGTAAAGTGTACAAGCAGGAATTCGGGGTTGTGGGACATGAAAGTACATGGCCCCCGTATAATGGCCCGAGAATTCATCCTAACCCCCAGTTGAAACGCACAGAGAAAGGTCGGCCCAAATCAACTCGTTTCCTCAATGAAATGAATACGAGAGAAATGAGAGGACCAAAACATTGCGGCCTCTGTCAAGGTGAAGGACATAGCCGCAGACAATGTCCCCATAGAAATGGGCCAAGTTCTTAGATATGGGTGAAATGTTGTTATCCTGTATTCGCTAATATAATATGGACCTCTAGCTAGTGACTAATGCTTTATTATTTGTTTTAAATCCTATCACTTTAAAATATATTATTGCTAATTTTTGTATGACTAACATAATATTATTTAGTTATGTTTACCTCTATTATTAATTATTTTTATTGAATATTGAAACTATAACTAAATAACTGTAATTGATATTTTTTTCTATTAAAACTATATTATATCATATGATTAGCTTGATTATATCATAAGAGAATTAATACTCAAGCACTAAGATAATATTTAAGTAATGAACTTTGCAATTAATTGTAAAAAAAAAATTCTAAAAAATACAAAGATATTACAAAAAATCACAAAGATATTATAACATCATACAACTAATCCATATTACAAAATAATATTATAAAAAATATTACAAAAGAATATCATTAGCCAATTATTTCTTCTTCCATGCCGGCCATGTTTCAGGGGTAAATTTTACCGGTGCCTTAAGTTTAAATTTATCCCGCAATCTTTGACAAGCACGACTCCAGACGTTGTCGCTCCTTTTTTGTCTTTCATTGGCCTCATTGTTCCCATCATCTTGCTCTTGTTGTTCATCTTCTTCGTCCTCGGTCTCCTCTTCTGCTTCCTCATTAACTTGTCCCCTATGCTGTGGCTCTTGAGCAGACGTTGTCATCAAGCGTGAAGTGGCTTCGATATTGCCCGTATCTCTAGGATTATGTAATAATTCCATTATCATGTCATTTACTAACCCTGAAGTTTCAGCAACCATAGGCACGGGCAACTGAAATTCCTGTTCATGCATAGGTAGGACTGGCCGGTATACGTCCCCATGGGCCGTTGAAGCAGCACCTCCACATCTAGATTCATTACCACGAGATCGACTATGCTGACGCGAGCCGGCACCATGATGGTAGTGCACTCCACTATCAACCGACCTTCTTCCACGTGAATTACTTTCGTCACCTTGAGCTGATCTAGATGATGATGCTGAAAAGCTCATCCGACGTGGCTCCATCCTATACCCAAATGGCATATGCCCATAAAAATATTGCGGGTGTGTCGGAGGCATGTAATTGTGCGGGTGCTGTGGTGATACCGAGGCCATATGGCTATAAGGAGGATATTGCCATGGTGCTGGGGGCATATAGCCATAATGAGGATATTGCGGAGGTGGCGGGTGCATGCTATCATAATAAGGATACTGCGAGGGTGGCGGGTGCATATCGCCATAAGAAGGATACTGTGGGGGTGGCGGATGCATCTCAGCATGATATTGATGTGAAGGTGATTGCGAAGATATTTGGGCATGTTGCTGCCTTGGAGGTAACTCCCGTTGTCGTGGATCTTGCAGTAGTGCCTCAGGTGATAAATATTGACCCATAGCAAAGTGAATATACCAATTCCAATAATGCTGAGACGGAGAAGGATCATCAGAAGGACGACCACACGTTATATGTTGCCATCTATGGTTCCAATCTTGCAACCACTCCGCATATTTTTCAACCCAATTAGTGTTTTGTTGTCCCCTCAAATCTTTATTATGGGAGTCTAACAGGCTTTTTGGATTATCAGGAATATCTTGCTCAAGCCCAAATTGACGTTTTATGCGGTCAGCAGAGTGCCACTCAATAGTTTCAAAGCAGATAAGTGGACTGGTAGTTGACCACAATGGCTGCTCATCTACCAAGATATGCGAAATAATCACTTGAATGCCTGGATGGTGATATGGTCGCCATTGAAACTGCATTATAAAAAAAAATAACATCGGTATTAGCAAATATATCGATAGCTATAATAATCTCTATAATTTTTTAACCATTACCTCATCATGTGTCATTAGATCTATACGCAGCCTTATACTGCCTAGTGTCTTAAAGGGAAATTCTGCCGGAATTGACGTATTTGTCCACCTGTGGAATATTATATTAATTAGATACATATTTAGCTATAATAAATTGCAATAAATTATTAAATTATGATAATTGTACCTGGATGCTAGAGGAAAACGTGGCACTGGATTTTCAAAAATAGGAGCCAAGAATGGAAGTCGATGCCATGCCCACGACTGTAAAAGCTGTAAACAGCCACCAATGTCAGAAATTTTATACCGCGTTGCACGACATAAATTTCGATAAAGTACGGCGAGGCATGCTGAACCCCAACTATACTCCCCTGCCTCTTGCAAATTTTCGATTAATGGAAGAAATTTGCAATGAATTAACGATGTGGTCTTATCCGGCGTAAGTCGCATCCCTAGTAATCGGAGTATATAGCCACGAGTAAATTGCTGCAAGATCTCATCAGGCACATCTGGCCCAAAGCTGTCTAGTCTTTCTTCGTTAAAATGTTCATACAACCAACTTAATCGGATTGTGGATTTGATAATGTCACCCTCTTCAGGCCTAATGCCAAGAAAGCTCTCACATGAATTCTCAATCCTTTCTCTAGTAAAGGATGTAGAACCAATAACGGGTCGACCATCGATACGGACCCCAAGTTGTAGTGCCACATCTTCTAATGTGACTGTACACTCGCCAATCGGAAAATGAAATGTATGAGTTTCTGGTCTCCAGCGTTCAACCAATGCACTGAAAGTTGGTCATTTGATTCAAATTGGTCCATCATAGAAACATCTAGTAATCTGACATTTCGTAAATAGTTATGTATTTTGGATGGCGGTTTCTCCAACTGCAAGACTCGAGGTTGCAGTACTCTCATTTTCTATTATGATTTGCAAAAACATAAAAATAAAAGAATTAGGATATATCAAAAATAATAAAGCAATATATAAATAAAAAAAATACAGATATTATCAGAAATAATAATTTTATTATAACAACGATAATATTAACTACTGATAAATTGATAATTTAGGGTTTCATGTTATATTTACTTATATGTCTAAATTTCTTAAAAAATATATAGCAGATATATTTATGATACACAGGATCCTCATAAGAGGCAAATATAGAGCATACTTTATATTTTATATAACCAAGGTTTACCAACAACAACAATAAACTAAAGTCTTAATCTCACCATTAAAATTATTAATTAAAATTTCTTAAATGATATAATATAATAAAAAGATTAATAATAATAATATTATTAATAATAATAATCATAAAACTAAATAAAACTAAATAATAATAATAATAATAATAATAATAATAATTACGTTAATAATAATTACATAAAATAATCAAGATTATATTACGATTATAAGATAATTAGAATATTAAATAATAATAATAATATACAAAATAATAATCATAACAATAAGTATAAAAGAATAATAATATTTCATTACTACTCCACCCAATATAACTATTTTTAATATATAGCAGATATATTTCTGATACAGAGGATCCTCATAAGAGGCCAGTGTAGAGCATACTTTATATCTTATATAACTAAGGTTCACCAACAACAACAATAAACTAAAGTCTTAATCTTTTGTTAAAATTATTAATTAAAATTTCTTAAATGATATAATATAATAACATGATTAATAATAATAATAATAGTAATAATAATAATCATAAAACTAAATAATAATAATAATAATAATAATAATAATAATTACGTTAATAATAATTACATAACAAAATCAAGATTATATTACGATTATAAGATAATAACAGTATTAAATAATAATAATAATAATAGTAATAATAATAATCATAACAATAAGTATAAAAGAATAATAATATTTCATTATTACTTCACTCAATATAACTATTTTTAATATATAGCAGATATATTTTTGATACACAGGATCCTCACAAAAGGCAAGTGTAGAGCATACTTTATATCTGATATAATCAAGATTTATCAACAATAATAAACTAATAATAATCATCATATTCAGCCACTATAACTACTTTAAATATATACTAGCAACAACAATAATAATAAACAAAATAATAATAATAATAGTATTAAATTTAGAATAATAATAATAATAACAATAATAATAAAAGGTAAGTACAAAGCATATATTATATCTTATATAATAACAATAATAATAACAATAATAACAACTAAATATTACTCCTTCATTACGAATCTTCTCTAAAATATGATCTTGTGCTCTCATTGTCTTATCTGCTGCCATTTTTTCTAAAAAAATATTTTTTTATCGAATCAATTCAACTCACTTTCACAATTCTTTATTACTAACTCTCAATTCTCTTTCCCTCACACTGAATTCTTATCGATATACATTTCATTCGTTACAAATGAAGCTATTTATAGGAGGGTCTTCCACTGTATATTAGGACTGTTGAACGCGTGAAATGGTTCATTATTGTCCTATACTACAGTATTTGGCCAATTATCATCGTTGCGTTCAATTATTGTTGCACCAATTAGATAAACGTGTGGTAACTGTGCATGCAAAACTCGCAACACATCACACCATTTTTGGTGAAATTGGGATGATGTGTTGCAAGTTCTATAGAACTCATAACACATCATCCCAATTTCACCAAAAATAGAACTCGCAACACATCATCCCAATTTCACCAAAAATGGTGTGATGTGATGCGAGTTCATTCCTATTCCGCGTCTCTGGTTGCGAGTTCTATAATTCCTTCTACCGTGTTACGAATTCAATAATACAAACACCATATTTCTCTAATATTTTTTTAAATACAATAAATCTTTAAATATTCATTTTAATTACCATAAATAATTTATAAAGCCCTGTTTGGTGCTCAGCAGCTCCACTTTTACACTCGCTTCCCTTCTTCTTTGTCTCTGCTTTTAATCTTTGTCGTTTTATTGAAGGTGCAATGTCATTCTTCTGAGGTTGTCGCCCAGTTTAGGTAGTGATTTTGCATTTTCAATTTGGAATTAAGAGAAAGAGTGGGTTGAAAAAAAATGAAGATGGTGAGAGTATAAATATAATTTTATTAATTATTTTAGATTTTTTTTTTTTACTTAGACCAATTTGCGCCAAAATTTAATATTGTCCACCACAGTCTCTGCCTCAAGCCAATCTCATCTAGCACAATTTCCCAAATTGAGTTGCCCAAGTTAAATCCCCATCAGTACAGTTATCCATTTAGTATTCACCGGAAAAAGAGTTATCTATTTAGTTCCAAACAAGCACATCACAATTGAGAGCCCAACAACAAAGCCGCACCGAATCTAGCGTCCAAGAAGAACAGTTTGGTCCTTGTCAAAAAACAGAAAAATGGGTCAATGGTGATGACATGATTTCTACGCTTCTTGGTCAATCAATTTCGCTGGGTTGTCTATGATCAATTCATTAAAAGAAATATTAAGAACATGATTCATGTGTGTTACCACTACTGACACTTAGCACTAATATTTATTGTCACAAAGGTTGCATGTTACTTTAATCTACTGTATATTGTTGTTTTGCTTATATCAGATTATCTTCGCTTTTGTTGAATATCCAGATTATAACTCGCTCCTTGGAATTTCTTTTTGGAAACTACACAATGCATGCTAGAAAAAGCACTTTGTTACACCCTTGAGCTTTTCATGTGCCCTATTGTCCTCGGCATAATACCTAAGGACCTGAAGATTATTGTCTTTAAACTACCTACATTGGCTTAGTATATTCTTCAGAAATAATGTATGTTTATATTTTTTCTTCCCGTAAAACATAGTGTTAACTTTTAGGTTCATGAATCTTCAATTGCAAGTCTGCATGTCTAGAGAATAGCTTGGTCTTCTTCTGAGGGGATATGATAAGACAAACTCAAGTTGTTTTCTCTAAGATTCCTTCACCGATGCCAATCGCCGGATCACGTTATCAGAGCTACAGCATATTCCAGATGCTGGGAGTAATCCTTGCTTTTCGTCCCTTGCTATATGAATAAACAACTTACAATCTCATCACTTAAGCTTTGGATAATTTCATTGACAGATTAATTACTTATTGGAAAATGTTGATTGTTACGAAAAACTCTTTTTTTCTACAAAATCAATCGCCGAGAATATTAATTGTCGATTGCTCACACACGAATTGAAATCATCGCTTCCATACTTATCGCTGTGTCATTGTGAAGTGCAATTTTAGAAGTGTCAACTCCCTCAATATCGTTAGGAATGTCACGTCATTCATAAAGCTTTCATGACAATTATATCGTGCTATACATGTAGTACTCTCATTAACTTTTTTCAACTGTTAATGCAGATTTTTTACGTTATCTGTCATCGAATGAGTATGACATTTGTTATTATAATCACAATTTTTAAATACTTTTAACACATGATTGGAGGATATATGAATTTTATACACTAATATCCTGTAAATCGAGAGCCTCTCCTTTTGATAAACGTATCTTGATGCTCAGAAAACTACTTATCACAAACTAACATTTGAGACATAATTACAGAAAGCATATTCGGGGTTATCCGCATAATTTTTTTATACAGAGTTACGACCAGAAATTAGTATTCGGGTTGGTTTTTACGCACACAATATTAAGAACCAAAAAAAAAGAATATATATGTGGGACACTAATTAACATCATGGGCGTAATTTCAACACTAGTGAGTTGTTTTCCACCAGAAAGCCAGTATTATTGCTTCCGCATGTATGATCAGTGGAACCACGTTAGCTACGTGGGAAGCTTGCATAAATGTGATTCCTGCAACTGAGCTTTGTTTATTTCTCCAATACTGCGAGTCTTTGTTGAATCTGATGCCATCCAGGTGCCACTTTGAAAACGCTCATGTAACGTGTTTCATGTTTATACTTTTTTTTGTCTCCTTTCTTTATCTGAAGGACTAACTATGGCAATAAGAGCATGGGATAGAAATGCCATAACGTGATAGCTGTGCTTGTTAGTTTGGAGTGTAGTAGGGAACAAGAAGGAATTGATCCCTGCCATCACATGCATCCCATGGAAATTTAGAAATAAAGCTCTCTCGTTAGTCGCTGTTAAGAATCTTACCTAGCTAGATGGCTTTCTGCAAACATGATTGGTTCTACAAATTTCAAAAGAAAAAAAGAAAAGAAAAAGTAGATGACCCGAAACTTGTGGGAGTAGTGTTGGTACTCATTGATTTCTATATGAGTAAGCGAAAACCATACTTAATTTTTGTTAGAAATAGTGATAATTTGCATAAATATTTTGTTGGTTCAAATAGTTAAATATTTATTTTCCTTAAGTGATACTTTGATTTTGATGATTGCAAATGAAAAAAATTACTATTAAAAGAGCTTATTCTCATAATATATAAGCTGATTTATCTCGATTTAGATTAATTAGAGATCAATAAATTGTAGATGTTAATAATTTAAACCCAAAAAAAATTGTGACAATGTTTTTTTATATAGTATAACAATGCTCATAACAAAATTCAAAAGATGATTCTATTCCTTTTCTAGTTTCTACTTATGCTAGCATTTTTAAATCTTTCCTTTTCTTACGCGGATAAACTGTACTATAAAGCAAGCATCTCGCAGCTATTGCACTGCACACACAACTCATAATCTTCATACTCCTGAGTTAGTAAATCGCTACACCTGCCTACACCTGCCTGTGTACCATACCCTGCACTTTTTATGGAAAAAAACAACACCTCAAGCTCTTCCATATGCAGCAAAATTCGCCAAGCACTCGCAAGCTATCCTGCTTTACGAGCTATTCATCGCATCAAGCAATACAACCGATCAGAACCTAAGCCTGTCAACATCACAACACATTCAAGTTTCCCATCTCCACCTCCCAACAAACATACAGCAAAAAACACTGCTATCCGAGCCAACCCTCCTCTCCCTCAACATGTCAGGGTAAACACAGAAGGAGAAGGAGCAATCCCCATCAACTTTGATTACTCAACCCCATCATCATCCATGGGGAATGGAAACTCATCATCATCAATCTCAAAGGTGCATGGCCAGTCATCAAAAGTTGCTGAGCCACAATATGCTGTTCTAAGGCAAGGGAAACCCTCAACAAAGGTAGAGTTTGTGGGATTCCCTACAAACAAAGGCACTGCTCCAGGCCCTTTGAATGGACAAGATGGTCTTGGGATGCCGCACTCAGACCAACAACAAGGTAAGAAAACAGTACTAGATATTAATGACACCTTCACTGAGTACATTCAACGTGCTAAGTACAGAATCAGAAACGTTGGTCGGGATCAGGGCAACTCTGCAGCAGATGAGGCTAATGGTACTAAATATAATGCTACTGACAAGATGGAAAACCAGAAAGACCATTTTTCTGATTTTACTCAGCATTCTAAGAAGAAGCTAGGAACTGCATCGAGTATTGGAAAGACGGGTTCCTTGAAAAGAGGGTAAGATCGTGGACATTGATTGAGCCAGGGAGGCTCGCTCGCAAAGAGTGTTGACTAGTAATGTTGGTGCCATGGTGTTGGAGCACCATGTCACTGAGATCCCGGCCAATCATATAAATGCCCATATAAAATATACTTACTTGAGTGGTCGGGATCACAGTCACGAGGTGCTCCCGGACCATGCAAGTATTTCTTCTTGGTGTTGTTAATGTGTTGGCATCTAATATTCATTGTTGAGTGGAGTGAATCCAAATAAGGCCCTATTGGGATTTGCAAGCAGATATGTTCTCTCTATTTTCTTATATCTTCCTATCCTTTTGATATTCGAAAGCTTGATTTAGGAGAATAATTCGGATTTAATGCTTTTTGAAAGATTACGAAGTATATTGAGGTCTTATTTCTGTTTTAATTCCCCCTTTCTTTTTTTCTTTTTTTATAACTTGAATTTATATAATGCCATAATTTTCATTCTTTTTTTATGGTGATATAGTTTTGATTTTTTTTTTTCAAGTTTTTTGTATTAAACAATTTAGTAATGGTGTCATTTAATTCAATTTAAGCAAAATGGATTGAAAATTAAGTGAGCAGAAAGAGCAAAGAAGTTTTTTTGTTTTTTTGGGGTGCTCAAAATGCCAATAAGGGAAGGCATCTCCAATACTAGCTAGCAAAGCACCAGTGCCCGACCTAAGGATCTAGCCGGTTAAAGTGAGGGATGCCTACTGGACTCAGCCCTTGGTTAGCATTCACCCCCCCCCTAAACTAGGCTAGTCTAAGGTCATTGAGAGGACTCATTGACATTGCCCGAGTGCTAGGGGATCTCCCTATATAGGGTTGCCCACCACTTGAGGATCTTAGGAAGCATTTGGTTTGCCTGTATTCCATTTTCATTTTCAATGAAAATAGAAAAATACATATAAAAACATGTTTGATTGAACGTTTAATTATTCTATAAGTCTGTATAGTTTTACTCAATTTTTAATTTGGTCCCTATAATTTAAAAATTTATAATTAGGTCCTTATAATATATAAAATTTTTCAATTAAATCCCTATTCATATCTCCCATTACAAAAATGTCTGTTTAAATAGAATATTTTCACAGAATATTCTATCATCATCTTCACCCTCCCCTCCTCCCTCCCCCACCACCTACCACCCCATTTGCTGATTGATGATTGGAATAAGAATGCTTCAAATTCCTTGCGATCATCTTGTTATATGTGATATAACTATCCACAATCATGAGTTTTCTCACCAACTGCTAAGTCGTGGCGTTGCAATTTAAAACACAATTACATGGTCTAAGACATTTTGCATGTAAAATTTGGAATAAGGAAAGGTGTTCATGCTGAAACTCATAATTAAGTAACATGGAAAATAGAAAAAGATGTTACATGTCTACAAACTTAACATACATCCGACAGATATCAAGCTTTTGGCCCAACTCCATAGTCTGAGTGATGCCTGGTACTGAGACAAGAGTCTTCTTCTCTTTTTCCTTTTGTTCATTTATTTTTTTCCTTTGACAAATTCTTCTTGCCAAGTGCAACTTCCATTCTCAAAGCCAATGGTGATAGAAATATTTTTCATAAGGTAATTTTGGTAGCACCCAAGCTTTAGCTCAGATAGTTGTAAATTTGTGAAGTAGAAATTAAAACCAGAGGGTCTTTAAGGATAGACAATGACCCTTATTCCTGTGCTGTTTGAATCAAGAGGGAAGAAAAAGGGGTAGAGTTCACATCGAACATAACAAGAACTGTGTAGCACTCTATAGCTGGTGAGAATGTGTTGATATAGAATAGACTATACTAAGTAGGTGTATTGATAGTCTATACTATTTTCAGCCATAAATTTTCATTTTATATACATTGAATAATTTAAATCAATAAAGTGTATGGTACACTTGACTTCATTAGGTGCACCAGAACATTACAAGAAATTTTTTGTAACGGTGGTTAACTACAGGGACTTAATTGAAAAATTTTATACACTATAGAAACTTGCAGAATAATTAAACCTTGATTGAATTATGAAGAAAACATTTCCTTGAAATATTTCTTAAAAGAGCTGAAAATTTGAAAACACTGATTTCGCATTTTCAATGGAAACCTTAGGACAATATATATATATATATATATATATCTCAAATCTACTAACCCAAATCATGGTTCAAATATGCAAGGTTTATGAAAATATTTCCTATTTTCATTTTCTTAAAACAATTTCTATTTTCATATTTTCAAATTTTAGAAAAATGTGTTTGGTTTATAAAAATAGATTATATTTTCAAATATAAAAAAAGCAAAAATACGTTTGATTTATCCATTTTCAAAATGTAATTTTCAAAATCAAATTTAAAATAAAAAAGTTATATATATAGGACATATCACATGAGAGGAGTAGTTTATTATGAGAGTGAGAAGAACAAATCTGATCCTATAACCATACATAGATGATCAAAATTTAAAGTTATTTAAAGATCATATGACATAAGAGGAGTGGTTTATTATGACAGTGAGAAGAGCAAATTTGGGTCATATAACCATATATAGATGGTCAAGATTTAAAGTTATTTAAAGAATATATATATATATATATATATATATATATATATATATATATATATATATATATATATATATATATATATATATATATATCACACGAGTGATTTATTATGAGAGTGAGAAGAGCAAATCTGGACCATATAATCATATATAGATAGTCAAGATTTAAAGTTATTTAAAGATCACATAATCACTTTAAAAAGTTACATGATTTTATGTTTCAATCTTGACTATTTATGTAAAAACCAATAGCTAAGATTTGCTTCTCTCGCTTTCACAATTAATCACTCATCTCATTTGATCCTCTCACATATATATATATATATATACATAAATTTTTTTTATGGATATCCAAAAAAATATATTTATTAACATAATAAATAATTCTATAAAATAAGATATTTCTAATAGAATTGACTATGGTTACAAATTAACTTTAATATTATATAATTTCAATTCAATCATATTTTCCATTAAATCCTAAATCCAAGATGACAATATGAAAAATTTCTTTTATGTGATTATGAATTGTGAAAAAGAATTATCCAACAAGAAGTTTTCATCCATAACTCCATATCAGTGATAACAATTTATTCATAATATGTAACTTATTTATAATGGAGTAATTATTTACTAGCTGACTGTATGGTGTTATTGTAATGCATTTTGGGGTGTGCAAGCAAACAATGGTTCGAATCCAGCGGCATCCATCTTGGAATTTTCTTTCCACTGACTTGGGAAGCTTGGAACATGTGGCGTGAGGTATTAGAAAAAGAATAATAAGACGAGTTTCTGTTAGTGCAGATTTGAAGACAGTACAATGTGGTGAAATCAAAATTTTCAACTTTTTTAAAAAATATTTTGAGAAAATGTTTTCTTCACAATTCAACCAAACATGTTTTTATGTGTATTTAATATTTTCACTTGAAAATAAAAATGGAATACAGGCAAACCAAACGCTCCCTTATATTTCCATTGTCACAAGATCAGATTTCCAACAGAGTTATGCGGATAGGTGTGGTTTTAAGATCTCCCCTAAAATGGCAATCTCATAGAGAAGAATAAGATTAACAACCAAGGCATTCCAAGATATTGTTTATAGTTACTTTGGTATAGTTAAAAAAAAAATGAGGCGACAATTTTTACAATTAAATTCATATGAAAAAATTGCATCGAAAACTCATGCCTTAATTATTGGGCCCAATTTTTTAGACTATACCTAAGGTGAAGAAGTTGATTCCTTTAGATGCGAAGTACTATGGGTTAAGATTTTTCTATAGTGAATTCAAGGGGAGAAAGTTCGCCACTGATCACAAGGATCACAGCTTCTGTTCCTCACCCACATTTGTCATATACTGCTATTGGCACTTGGCAGGCCAACGACCCTTCTCTTCCTACTGTTTCTTTTATGATCAAATGTTTATTAAGAGCGGACACTGAAAAACATTCGTATACTAGTCTCCCTAGACTGCTAGACACCCACTCCATAGAAGTGGTGTAGCTAAATGATTCTCTCCTATTTTATCTGCGTCTGCATTTTGTAGATTGAAGGCACAGTATCGATCTTCGCAGCCATATTTACGGTAAGAAAAATGCTAACTAAATATTCAAATTTTTTGTCAAAATTTTTATCCTAGAGTGATGTAACATGCTTATATAATAATCTTTAAATAATAAATCATATTACTTTATTCTATTCAATAATTATTATCCTCATTATTATTATCTATTAAAAATTCTAATAATTACCTCTAATGGTAAGACATTTTCTAAGTTAGAGGGAACTCCTAGTAATGTTAAGGAAAAATAAGGAAGCTCCAGTTCAAAGCCAATAACCCCTTAAACACAGTTCATAAAAGGTGTCACTTGAACTATAGCTTATTGGCCCCAATCTATGTTGAAATTGGCATCGATCTAACAGTCCTAAGTGAGCCCAAGTGACTTCACTATCTGTGTTCTGGTAATACATCCCATCACCAGCTTAACACAGCAGAACCCTTGCTCTAGTTATTAATCTATAATCAATTACAAAAATATTGAATTAATAAGAAGCCCTCTGCTCGCACACACTGTCGGCATTGACGACGCGAAACATGATCCTGGACCATTAGATATTCCTTCATAAGCCTACTTGGGTTGGCAGTCTATGGTCGTTCTGACCCAATAGAGGACACCAACCAACACCAACCCCCTTCTAACCCCAAAATAAAATCCCCCAGGAGCCAATGCACACGGTATTTTGAGAAAAACTAATATTATTTATTCTTCAATCTTTTTAAAACTACCAGATTCACAATTTCGTGAGCGACCCGGTTCACTTGAATTAAAAAAAATAAATAAAATCATAGAACCGTATGATTGTGCACAATCGTGGATATCTAATAATTGCATAACTTTATTTGAGGGGACAACATCCCCAGATTGTTGTCTTAGTGCAGTATAGACACATTTAAATTTATAAAATAAACTGTCCAAAAGATTTGGTTCAAATTGCATTAGGAGTACTATCACGTGTACCTAAATTTTTTGACATTATTATATGATTTTAATCAGTATACACTAATAATGTAAAAAAGTTTTACATTGTCATCTAATCACATATTTATATTTGTAAAATTTTTAAGATAGTGAGTAGTTGAATTAAATACTTTTACTTATATAATAATATAAAATTAGATATTTATATAATTTTTTTTATACTGATAATATATATAAATTAAATCTTTATTATATTGTGACACTTGAAGAATCATGTACTAGTATTATGAATTTCAATTGTATTATTGATAAGTTTGTCTGTAAGAGAATATGATCAATCATACGTTAATAACCAATAACTTCAGTTATTTTACTAGTAAAATAATTTTGTATTTATTATTAATTATCTTACTACATCTACTAAGAATATAATTAAAATTTTTAATTATTAATACATAATTTCTTATGTGTCTAAATAATAATTAAAAATTTGATTAGAAAAACATTTCTGGTGCATTAAGCTCCAACTTAGTTATTCATTTTTTCACTGTTTTTCTTTTTGGGTCAAGACTATTTTTCTTTTAACAAGTCCCAGCCGTAATTGCGTGTGGATATAGTGCGAGAAAGTGACATTATAAAATGTGGGCTATCAATATTACCTGGCCTCCTAATGGACTCTGGTGGCGATCCACGACCTTGCGAGTGCAGCACTCCCAATCTCCATCAAATGTTGGGACTCAAATGAGTTATGGATTGCGAGCCAAAAAATAAAAGATAAATTCGTTACGGTTATTTATTTGATTATCTATTATTATGTTATTGTGTGTGTGAGCGCGGAAGCTTGCATAGTTGTATTTTTGATAAATATAAATATTTAATAATTTTAATCTTGATAGACATATATTAATATTATCAATTAATTATATATTATAATGTTAAAAATAATTAACTCTCATAACAACCATTTTAAAAATTTAGAATATGTGCCTCAACGGCTTGATGTTATAAATTATATTTAAGTGATACGTCTTAGATCAATTAAATCAACTTAAGAATGTTATAATAGTTTATCAAATTCATAATTATTAATTATTTGCTAGTCAAATATATGTTTTAAGATGCCATGTAAGTTATAAGCAATCAGCTTAGAACAATGAGCTGCATAGCAAATGTTGCTTGTGATGGGCACAAGATATTCTTCTTTTTTAACACCATTGAATTGTCATTGTACAGATTTTTTTTTAAGGGTTTAATTGTTATATACATTGTTATTAGGTAAAAGTGATTTTTTTTAAGATAATAGGTGTAATAATTAACCACCTTTATCTTTGTAGAAATATATGATTAAATGTCAATATAAAAAAATTTTATACTAATAATCTATACTAATTAAACTCTTTTTTTTAAAAAAAAAAGGGAAGAGGAACACGTGTCATTGCAACTTTATGACTTATGAATTATTATTATTTCTCACTTTAATTACTCCATTATTAAGGATAAATTACACTTTTTTATGTAATTAAACCTCTTCATGTAAAAAAGAATAAACTAATTAAAAATTACTATCTTCCTGTATTTGTTCACATTTAAAATAGATTAAAGTGTAATAAATACTTTTGAATTTCCAACACGTCAAATTTTATATTTTTTATTTAATATTCTTAACTTCTAATTTCTTAATCAATATTCCCCCTGTTCACAATAGTAGCCAAATTTTCTATTTTCACACATATTTAAAAAACTTAAAATCAATACATAATTTTGATATAGGTTTATGAAAATATCCTTAATAAATTTTATTATGTGATAGAAATTATAATTTTTTAATATTTTATCTAAGGTGTATTATTATATAGTGAAAAGTAATCATATCTTTCAATTAATAAAAATGAAAGGTAAAATTAAAATATAAACAATAAATATTACATTGATGTATGAGAATGACAATTATTGTGAATAAAATTTTTTTACCCAAATTAACAACTATTACAAACCAGAGGGAGTACTCTCTTGTGGTAGCAGAATCTTAAATTTTAAAAGGTTTAATTCATCTGTAGGTCCTTATAGTTTTACTCAATTTTCAAATATATCTCTATGATTTAAAAATTTATAATCAGGTCCCTATATTATAAAAAAAATTTCAATCAAGTCCCTGTCTATAATTATTATTACAAAAATGCTAATTTAAACAGAATATTTTTACAGAATACTCTATCTTCTTTGCAACCTTTGCAGCTATTAATGCACCACCGAGTTTTCATTGCTTCTTTTAGTTCCTTTTAGAATTTTTTTCCTTTTTTTTTTCCTTTTTTTTTTTATTTCCTTGTTTGCCACACTTTTACTTCATTCTCATCTCCTTCCACCTCCAACATCCACTGTCCACCACCCCAACCACCACCCACCACTCCAAATATGCTTCTCGTCCACCTCCCATCATTGCCCATTCTTGTTTACCTCAAAGAACCATCATATATCACAACTTTCACCAAAGCCAATGGCACCCATAGCTCCAAGCCGTGGTGGTTCTAGGTGGTTTTCTCCAAATATATATATATATTTGGAGAAACCACCTAGAACCACCACGGCTTGGAGCTATGGGTGCCATATATATATATATATATATTTCATTTGATGCTTGATTGGCTTGTTTGGAGTTTGATTTGTGATTTGGGGATGTGTTTTAATTTTTTGGGGTTGGAATTGATTTTGGTTTTGGTTTGGAGTTGATTTTTGGGTGAAGATGGTGGGTTGGAGTTGCTGGTTGAGCGGTGTTGGAGAAGAAGAAAGAGTGAGCAGTTTTAAGGTGAATTACAAATGATAGGTGTATAGATACACCATTAAAATCTAAACCATTAGATAAGATAGTGTATGGTGCACTTTATTTAGGATGATGCACCTTAAAATACACCCTATACCATTAAATATTTTTGTAATGATAATTGACTGCAAGGATTTGATTATAAATTTTTATTCAATTTAGAGGCCTAATCATAAATTTTTAAACTATAGGGACCTATTTAAAAATTGAGTAAAACTATAAGAACCTGTAAATTAATTAAACCATTTTAAAAGTTGTCTTTGTATATATGCATTGAATTTCAAAGTTGAAGAATTTAAAAACATATTGTACTCTAAGGACCCATTTGGTATGTTTGATAGTATAAAATTTGATAGGATAAATGTTGATAGTATAAGATTTGATAGGATAAATGCTGATAGTATAAGGCCTGATAAAAATTTAATATTATACAGTGTTTGGTATATCACTGTATAAGATATTATATTATATAAAATATAATCAGAAGAAGAGATTATAACAAATATAATTTTTAAATTTAAAAATTAAAAATTAATATAATTGTTTAAATAGTTAATATAATTATTTAGCTATTTTTTATTATATATAAAAATAATTTTATATTAAAAATTATTTATTTATTTATTTTTAATATTTTTTCTTAAATATAAAAAATATGTGTGAGATAGAGAGTGAAATAGAGATGGAGTTTTTATACATCAAAATCTAAGCGGCTTAATATCACACTCTTATATTTGGTTGTGTTTTTTATTATATATAATTAAATTTATATTAAATATTATTATTTATATATTTAATAATAAATTTTTATTCCTATATTCTTATTTTAGTTTGAATAGTTATTTTACAATTATTTTTTAAAAAATATTTATTTATTATTAAATAATAACATTTTTTATATTTTATATTTTATATTATTTATTTAAAAATTAATTTTCTTTTAATAAAATATATTAAAAAATAAAAAATTGAAAAAATTATTATACATTAAAAGCTAATCAGGCCTAATACGGCCACTCTAGGCTGGATTAAATTATCTATCATTATAATGTATAAGGGATGTTTGATGGATAAACTTATACAATACGTTAATTGCACCAAACAACGGATAAGGTCATAATGTATTGTATTACCTTATCCTATCATACTTAATGCAGCATGCCAAACACTCCCTAAGAGATCTCTCTCCTTGATTAATATTTATTGAGTATGAAATTAATCTTCACTAAGCAGTATTGGGATTACCCCTCCATATATCAATTTATCATTAACTCAAACTTTTAACATTGCAAAAAGTTTTAATTATTAAATTTAAACTTACTTATTATACCTAAAAAAGAAATAATTTAATTTTAATGTATTTATAAAAGTATTTTATATAAATATTTAATTATATATTTTCATATTAGTAAAAGTATTTAACTTTAACACATATTATTTTAAAAGTCTTGCCTAAATTAATACATGATGATATGATAATATAATTTTTTTTTTTACATTAACAGTGTGTTAAAATTAAATTTTTTAAAAAAATTATTTGATATTGGGCCCGTTTGTATAAAATTCTGAAAAAAATACTTCTTCAAAAGTAAAAACAAAAATAGAAAATTGTTTTGTATTTGATATAATTGTAAAAGTATTTTTTATTAAAATTTAAAATTATTAAACTATTTCGATATGTCAAATATAGAAATATTATTTTACAAAATTATAATTAGCATAGAGAAGGAAGGTGGGAACTATGGAGGAAAGAGAGTCATATTTTTTTAAAAAAATTAAGGACAAAATTGTAATAAAATGGAATGGGAGTGGTTCCTAGATTTGGGATAGGGGTGTTCAAGGGATGGGCTGCTGAGGGATTTGAGACTGATTTTTGATCGGTCACTTTTTGTTCTTTTTAGAGATTCGGCAGATAATAACCCAAAAAATAACTGGGTCAACCCAATATTTACATAATATATGTAAGTTTAAACATTATACATAATAAAATTATGAAATTTAGAAGTTACAAATAAAATTTAAGAGATATTTTATAATATATATTTTAAAGCAAACTATATCAATACAAAAATAATATTATATTATATAAAACATATTAATAGAAGTATAAAAATATCATAATTTATGATTAATATTGTTAAAAAATATAACTTCTAAATAATCATATAACTTCAAGCCGGGTTGGGTTAACCCGAAATATGACTAGAACTCAACTCGAAAATGTACCGGGTTAAAATTTCAAACCCGAACCCGAAGCCAACCCAATAACCTTTGGGGCGGGACGGGTTATTGGGCCGGATCGGGTCATAAATACCCCTAATTTGGGGATCAAAATTCTATCTTTTTTATTATTTCTATTTTTAGAAAAAATAACTCCTTATCTATCTATAAAGAAGCAAAAAATTGATTTTTTTTACCTTTATTCTTTTGAAAAGTATAAATAAACAATATTAAAAATTTTAGAAATAAACTTAAAATTTAATTTATATGTATTAATAATATAAAAATATTTTACATAGTGAACCAATCAGATGTTGCCATATTGACAAATATGATTAATTTTATATTCACTACTTGAATGATTATGTAAATAAAGGATATAATTGATTAATTGTGTAAAAATATTTTATACTGTCGGTACATCTAAATTAAACTCATAAATTTTTAGAAACAATTTTTTTAAAAATATAATTTATATATACTATCAGTATGAAAATATTTTATACAGATATTTAATTATATATTACTATATTAATAAAAATATTTAATTTAATCACTATTATTTTAAAAATTTTATACATACGAATATTTGATTAGATAATAATATAAAATTTTTTACATTATTACTGCATAATAATTAATCTTTAAAAAAAACTTTTTGTGGTAGAATCACAAATAAACGCACTGATAAAGGAAAAGAAGTTGGAGAAATGAAAGGGAAGGAACCAAACGACGGCATGACGTGCGCTGGGTTTCCGACTTTCCGTCGTTGCATTGAAAATTAGCTAATAAAATCTTACATAGCAATAAGCATCCCATAAATAAATAAATGACATAATAATAGATGCACGAATGCGCGGGGTGCACGTCGTCGCGGAGGTAGCGACTATCAAACGACCCGTCCTAACAAAGACGGAAGATGTCGTTTTCGCGGTGAGACTAGTCAATTCCAAATTTTCTATCTACATGCAAAGGTCATCTATCAAGCTATTATTGCATTTGCATCCATATTTTTAACCAAAGAAAAGAAAAAAAAAAAAAAAAAAAGGTAGCGTGCATTACAGACTTACACTGTTTTTCAATAATTTAAATAATTCAGTAATTCATTGGAACTTCAGTTTTCGATAAAGGGCACCAACTGTCAATCTCTATTCGTTAATTTTTCTACTTATATATTTTCAATTTTTTATAATTTAACAAAATAGAAAAAAAAATCAATCTCAAATCATTTTCATTGATAAATCCAAGAAACTTATTTGCTCAAAAATTTAACCAAATCGTAATATGGGATTTTTTTGGATACAGTGTGGTATTTTTTGCTTCCATTTTGTGACTTATCTAAGGTTTTGGAAGTTAAATCGAATCATAGTAACCGAATTAAACTGTTAATACATGTCACATTTTAATTATTTATACTATTCATTATATTGTAGTTTCTGCCTTTCTGGCTTGTTTTATGTTTGACTTTGATGCTTGATGATGTATTATAACTAGTTCTATTTTGCTTTATTATCTAATTGATAAAACTAAACAAACTCAATTAATCTTTTAACACATGCAATTTGAAATATCAAATTGAATTCATCAATAGACTGTGATTTGAATAACTCAACTGAAACATATGATTTCACTTTTACAACATGTTTGGTTGGCAATTGCAACCTTGGAAAACCAATTCTAAACCCTTAGAATCAATTATGCCTTCTTTTTTTATTTTATTTGATTTTTTCTTGAGGTCAATGTCAAAATCATTTGTGAAGAAGCAATAAATTGTTACTTTTGGATTTATACTCTCAAAATCAATTCTAACAAAAGTAATTCTATTTAAAATCAATACTACAAATATAAAACCAAACACACATTTAGTTTCAAATATATGAGGCATAAGTTGGTTTGAGATTGAGTCTTTGAGTCACAAACCAAACGAAACTGAATCATCTAGATTTTCATGAAGAAATTATTTTCAAAATTTATGAATTATATAGGAATTCAATTCAGCTTTGGCGAGAAGTTTCTTTCACAGGAAAGGTCAAGGGATAGTGGCCGCCCCCCCTTGATGAACTTGGAAGAGCCGTTTTGTACTTTCAAAGGTTGAAAATATCTAGAAACTAAACAACACTGAGTTCTTTATGCTTTAAGAAATTTTCTAATCCAAAAAGAACCAAGCAACGCATGATATGCATACCGTATGCCAAACGTAACACTACATGCGGGCAGGTAATCATAAAAATAAAACTAATTTAAAAACGAAACAGTATTGATAAATATTCAACTCTGAATTATTAATAGGAGTTGACTCTTAGTCAGGGTTTCATTCATATATCACTATAATTTGGATTTGATTATTAAGTTTTTTTGATGGTGTATGATCTATAAATACTTCTATGAGTATTTAATGAATTCTAAAATATACCTCATCCTAAATTGGGACGAGTTTTTTCCTCAATTAAACTTTTGTTTATAAAAAAAATTAACTTTGTATTAACCTTTTTCCCTTCAATAATACCATAGTCCAAATTATGTTGTCATCCAATTGATAATTTTGAAAAATTATAATTATAAATAACTAAAAAAAAAAACATAGCAAAGATAAATTTTAATAGTTTTTTTTTACCTTAATTATTTCTAAAAATTAAATTAATAACATGATACTACTACCTTTAAATTATCATATTATCTGAGAAATATTAATGATAATAAATTTCAAATATGTAAAATTAACCTAAATTTATTTTTTGATCATCTCAAAAAAATAAACTTTTATTTTCATTTGAATTTATAAGGTAGTTATATAATTGACAATGTTAAATTGTTTAACACACATCTTTTTTACAAAAAATTTAAAATAACCTATGTTCTATCTTATTTTAATTAAAAATAATATTGCTTAATTCTACTGAATTTACTTAACAAAATTTTATATGAACATTTGTGTCATTCATTTATTTGAGAACACTTTTTTATCTTGTAATTTTTTGTACCAAAAACCTTACTTAAGGCAAAGCAACGTTGAATTACTTGAACCAACAATCATTAGCTCCCCACATGTATTGTTATAACCCACTCACAATTAGCTCTTGACCATTTCATATATTTCTTATACAAAAAGTAATGTTACACAATGTATAACATAACTCAATTGAAAACATGTTAACTAACAAGCAATAAGTAATAATAATAATAAATTATCAAATCAAAAAAGGAAAAATAATGAATTGATTCTTAGAAGTTAAAATTAATTAGCTCTTACCTTCCATTGCACTTATGCACATGCCCTTATCTTATTTTTCTTTTTCTTCTTTTTTCTGTTGCCTACCAAGTTGTTAAGGGACAAAACTTTAGAAACAAGTATCTTTCTTCATCCGAAATTTGCCACTTTGTGCATGAATGGTTGTGATGAACTAACAAGGCATCTTTTTGGGCACTTGCAATGTTCATGCCAAAAAGGGTGAATGCCCGCTTCTACATATTTTGGATGGTCCATGTAGCATTTGAACCATACACTACTCTCTTGGGTTCTTTGCTAGCTTGATTCTCTATCTCTGTGGCAAAGTTCCCAAAGATGTTGGCACAAGCATATTAAAAGTGATTGCATGCGTGGATATGAGTGACGATTCGTGTAAGAAAGAAAAAAAATCTTATCAAGTTGGTAAATGCTTTCTTGGTAACGTCCTCATTGGGAATTCATGTTAGGTTTGGTATTTATGAATAGATTAAAAAAAAAAAAAAAAGAGGGCCTCTAGTGTGCAAGGTACAATCGACGGGTTTGATGTTTTTTTATATATGTATCAATTTTTTTAGACAAAAAAAGTTCGATAATCTCAAAAAAAAAAATTGATGACTAAAACTATAAATCGTTTCAATGCTCGGTAATTTCATAAAAATAATCTAAAAACAAATCAAAGACAAAGTTTGTAAGGAATATAAAAAAAGATATAGATAGAAAGGATGGATAATTATATTTTTAATTTTAAAATTAATTTGAATATTAAAACATTGATTTTTTATTTTGAAATTGTATCCTTAAAAAAATAGAGAAACCGCAATAATAATAATAAAACAAATACTGCTAACATTTGACCAGAAAACTTATAACAGTACTTAGGTTAGTTCCTTTGGATTGTGCATCAATGGAACGTCAATTGAATGAAAGTTTTTTCTCAACAATTTTAAAGGCCCATACCCGAATTGATACGAAGCACACTTTTTTAACCATTAGATCGACACTTTGAATTAATAACATTTATGAGTTATGACATAAACTGTTGCCCCTAGTTGTATATTTGAGCTTTTGCCTCGTGATATTGCCATGAATTAGGAGTTTCCCCAAAAACAAAAAAAAGATTTTTTGTTTTAAAAAAACTGTATAAGATCGCAACTATATGGATATGCACATATAAGTGGACAAATTTTGTACCACACTCAAACATGGTCGAAATTTAGAACTCAGACGCGCATTATCCGGACTTCTAGTACCCATGCTCAAATAAGAAAACTCATATATAACTCAAAATAGGTATATTCCTGTGCCTAATCATTTTTATGCGAGCAATAAGAATAATATAATAACTATCTTGAATAATAATGCATATATTTTCCAAACTAATTATTATGTTTTTTAGAATAATAATTTGAATACCAATTTATAAAAATGTAAAATTAAACACCAAACTCGGGCGTAGGAGTCAACGTAAAAAAAAAAATGAAGAAAAGCAATTATTTCAAATTTCAAAGAAAAGGAAGACAAATTTTTGGATATCAATGTCAATAGCATCACGGATCTCTTAAAGTATATGCTTGAATATGATGCAGACTTATGTCACGAATGTGTAGTGATGATGTGAACATACATAAAGGACGGAGAAATTGCCCTTGAAAATTGAAGATTGAATTTCTAAATTGACCCCATTTTCCCTTCTTTTTTTTGTTGTTATGTGTCAAAATTTTATGGTTTTTGTTTGGGGTGGCGGTGAAGGGATGACAGACACTTTAAGGGGGAGGGTAGTTTTAGCATGAGCCTCTTGTGTGCGCCCTTCACTTTTTGGCTATAAACTAAAAAGGCAAATATGATCAACATACAGGAGCCAGGGCATTCAAATGGCGGACCCCACCTTTCAATTTTATATCTTACTTTTTATGGTCAGCTTAGCTTATAGCTTTAGTTGCTCTCAACTCTCAAGCGATTAGCCATCGACAGAATATAATTCTCTTAAAAAGTTTCTACTTCCGTGATGAAATAATTGTTTAATTATAAATATACATATAAATTAAAAAAAATTGTTAAAATCTTAATATTAAAGAAATTTAAATATATTTTATAAATTTATTCTTATTTATTTTTTAGTTAATTTTTTCATTTATTCTCTTTTTTTATTTAATAATAATATAATTAAAAAATAATTAATATTATTTCAATTTTTAAATAAATAATTATTTATAAATAAATAAAATTTTAAAAACAGACAATTGTTTTAAGAAGGATGTAGTAAGTTATAACAAGAAAAAGGTAAGTTTTATTTTATTAGAATAATATAATTTTTTTGAAGATAATGATATAATTAGTAAATGATAAGAATCTCAGTTATAAAGTTTAGTTATAAATGAATTTAGCTTTTTTAATATTTATTTTATTTCTGGTTGCCATCCTAGAATCTCATAAAGAGTTTCTTTTTTTTTATTATTTTTTTTAGTGTACTAATAAAGAGCTTCTTTAAATTATAGATAGAAAAGAATCTGATAAAGATTGTAACATTAGAGAATGAATAACACTCAAAATTAAATCGAGATAAATTAAAAAAAAAAAAGTGGTCATGTCTTTGTCATATTTTTTGGTGACACTTGTGTTTATCTCTTCGCATATTAGGTAATACGTACGTGAAAATGTTAAACTATACAGGTTCCCTCTCGCATTTTAATTAATTTTTGTTTCTCAATTTTTTCGATCGAGAATTAATTTATGTTTCATATGGCGTTAGTTTTTTCCAAGGTATATAAAACATGATACATTAAGCTAATCAAAGCATTCAGCTTGACCCCGTTCAATCACCAAAAAAAAAAAAAAAACAACACATTCAGCTTGAAGTCTTGATTCTATTTTCTATCTCTTTTTTATTTTATTTACGTATTATATATATATATATATATATAGAGGATTTGATTGTGACTAAATCTCTTTTGGTTTGGCGCAACGGTCAGAAGTTTAAAGAGAACGAATCTACATGTTATTGGCTGGAAGCTTGTCTTTCACAATGTATTATTCCATTCAATTTTCATCCTTGAAATCTAATGTTAATATATTGTTCACGTTGATATGTATTAATATATTATTAAAAATATTTAACTCTTTAGATAATTATCTTAAAATTTATATATATAATAATATATATTTTTTTTTGTTTTCATATAATTTTTTTTAACGTATGTTCATATAATTAATTGATAATATAAAATATTTTCACAATACATTAAAATTAAGCTCTTATTTTTTTTGCAATCTAACTAAAGGTTATGATTTAGGACGTAAAAAGTATATTTTTTACTATTTTTTCTATACCAAAATATTAACAGTGCAACTCAATGATTTATATGCTAAAATAATTTTTTCTTTTGCTATGATATATAATTTTAATATAACGCTTAGATGAAAATATGAAAGGCATATATACATAAGAAGATAAATTATATAAATGCAGTTATATTTTTAAAAATTAAAAAGATTTAATATCTTTCTTCATTATCATAAAAAGTTTAAATATCACACATTATGTAAAAAGAATATATAACAAATTTGATTCTTTTATCTTCAATTACGATATTTCTTTTTTTTTTGGACATAATTAAAATATTTCAATTAAGCGGTTGTTCTTATAACAATTATTTTATTTAAAATTTAAACTTTAATTCTCTCTTTAAAAGCGTCACTTACTTACAACGCTCCTAACTCTTGGTATATATAAACGACCTCATGTAATCACCATATATTAAAAAAAAAAAAAAAGGAAACTTCTATGTTTCCAACAAGAGTTATGTTTCATTTTCTACCAAACAGATGCCCTTGATTTTATTGCAGTGAAATGGGATGTCAATTACAGAATACCTTAGTCGGGGCAACGTTCCCCCCTTCTCTCCCTTGAGTTTCATATACCTTTTGTGCAACTTGAACCGATGCCTTATCTTGAAAATGGTTAATGGCCAATTTGTTTTGGATGACAATCAATTTTTTTTTTGGTATATGGAGAAAATTTTAAATTGAGGATTAAGATATACTTTCGGACTTATTGACTATTTTCAATAATACTTATAAATTATCCATTAATAAAAAAATTTAAGAATCAAATTTAAGTTATAATAAGATATGAATAAAATATTGATTAAATGAGGTAATTCTAGTTGACACAATCAATGCCAATACTTATTAACCAATAGTATTATATTAAAAAAAATAAATCATATAAAATACTAATGAAATATATAATAATAATGAATCTTATACTCTTATTACTGTAGTTTTTCTTTTTTATAGTAGGAAGGGAATATCGAGCAGCAAAACTTTTTTTAAAAGAGAATCCCCTCAATTGGAAATGGAAAGAAAAATATTAATATAGACTTAAATTTATGGTAAATTTTATATACTGTAAAATTTTAATTAATAATTTTAAATTCTATACTAAATAATTGAAATATTAACATGCGTAGGGTTTACAATAAATCCAAGAATGCAATCTTAATCGAGCCGACAGAGAACACAAGTGACTCTGTTCCTGTTAATTTGGCTGAATCAAACCGACGTCGTTTGGTTCTACAGACTGAAACAAAACAAGAGCAACCAACCAACCAACCAACCAACCAAGCAACCACTACACAGTGGCACACCCATGTCACCAACGCCATCAACAACAACAGCAGTGCCCTCACAGTTGAAGGCAATGCAGTGGCTTACCCCTCGTGGGACCCATCCTGAGCTTGCTTCCCTTGCTCGTCCGCGAGCTGTCAACCAACATTAGAGGCTCTGAATGGGCCCCAACAACAGCACCTCACCAGTGCTCCTCCCTTCTTCAATCGTGGTGGAATGGGATGGACCGTATGCTTCTAATTGCCATGGGGAAAGGGACCCACTCCACTTTGCCTTTCGGCCCATTACTTATTCCGTCATTTTTCATTGCACTTATTTTGGGCTTATTTTTATGAATAATTTTTAGGATTTAACCACAATAAAGAAATTTTACAAATATGTATATAATTAAATGAAAATATAAAAATTTTATACATATATATATAATCATATATTATTAGATCAATAAAATTATTTAATTTAATTATTACAAATAAAAATATATGATTCAATAATAGTGTAAATTTTTTTTAAATTGATATTATATTTAAATTAATCTCTAATTTTTAATTAAACACTGTCTAATATATATTTATAAAAAAAAAAACGACTGTCTAATATAAATATTCTATCTAATGTTAAATGTATATATAATGATTTACGATAAAAATATATCAATCACAAAACATGCATTTATCAATGTTAACCATTCAATAGAGTGTGTAATCGATAATTTGATAGTCATTGCCTCCTTCCTATTCCCTTTACATATTCGTCCTCTGTCTATTATCTATTAGTATAATAGTATCATCAATAATAATAAGAATTAAATCTCTAACCCTCTATGCATATTTGGGGCCAAAACTTATAACAAACCACCACTTGTACGGTGCAGGAAAAAAAAAATGTAAATGTAACCATTCCTATTGGTTGCGATTAATACTTCAACCCAACAGTGATCCAACATAATAAAATAATAATTGAACTAACTGATTGTTATTCTAGAAGAAAAACAATATTGCATACCAGAAAAGCGGGACCATTAATTGTACTTTTAAAATATAACTCTTTAAGTATTCATTAATTATCATTTATTATGAAAATTAATATACAATAAATACTTACAAGAAAAATTAGTAATTAACAAACATTGCTTATCTAAATTGCGAAAACAATGTCATTTCTAATAACACAATTTTGTAATGTTTCATAATATGAGGTGACACGTTAGGTTGCTAGTAGTTATAACGAAGTGCATATACTTATTTTTAAATTTATTTATATTTTATAATTAAAAATTTAAATAACACTTATATAATATAAATAACTCTTCAATAAAAAAATTTAATATCAAGCTAAAATTACTATGAGCATAACAAGATGATTAAATTTTTTTATTTAAATTTATTTATCAAAATGGTTTGGTACATATTTAGTTATTATATTATACAAGTAGGTTGATCATATTATTTTATTTTCTCAATAATCACTTTTATATTTTGTCAATACCTTTTACATTGATTTCTAATAGTACAATACTGTTTTTAAATATATCCACTGTAGGAAAGTCGTCTGATCATGTTATTTGTAAAAGACGCCATAGGAAAGAGTTATATTATATTAATAGATATGAGGTGAGATATTATATCAATTTATATCTATTATTAATTGAGGTGTAAATTTTACAATATTTCACAATATATATATATATATATATATATATAAAATCTAAAATATTGTAACCAATCATATATGTGTATTTGTGTGGGAAGCGCATTTTAATACGCACCGCATTAAAAATGGTGCACCATGCATTATGTTATCCAATGAGTTGGATGTTCAGGTATATCTATATACTTATTTCTTGTGGTATATCATAAAAATTACTCTTTCAAGTCCAAGTTAGAACAGGATTTTTGAGTCCGAATTCCAATATTATGCCAAGTTTTTTATTTTACTAGCAGATTTAATGTTCAAGTTAGAACAAGATTTTTCATCCCAAATTTTAATCTTATGCCAAATTTTTTATTTTACTAACAGACAACATACAAATTGGAACAGAATTTTTCACCCGAGTTACAATATTATGCTTACTCCTATATCGAAATTTTTATACTTGAGTTTCGATTTTACGCCAGATTTTTATTTTACTAGTAGATTCAACGTTCAAGTTGGAACAAGATTTCACACGAATTCCGATCTTATGCGAAGAACAGCTTACTCCTATGTCGGATCCCCCTCCAAGTTCGAGTAAAATCTTTCGCATAAATTTTGATTTTATAATAAAAAATTCGTATAATATATTACTCGATTTAAGTATATGATTAATCCCACCACTTCGATGAAAAGCGACTGAAAAATATTTGATGCAACACGGCTGATGAGAATTGACCGCGAAGGAGGGAGAGGAAAGCTCGTTAATATATGCTGTTTCCTTTAAAACCTTTTCCTTGTTATTGCCACGTTACAAAGGAAAAACCCAACTGTACGGAGTTGGCACACAACACAACAACACAACACAATTGCCAGACAACCTTAGTATTAAAATCCCACACTCCCCTACCCCCCTTCCCTCCCTATTCCTAAACCCTCTCCTCTCTAGCCTCTTCAACCTCTGCATGTGAAGTTAAAAACTTAAAAAACACCAAACCCCCCAAAAGAACACACACGCACACACCTCTCTCTGTTTCTCTCTCTGTCACAGTTTCCTCCCAAACTCTAACCCAATTGGGACAAAGTTCCTTAATTGCCTCGACGCGATGCCGATGGCGGCTGTCCCTGCTGCTCCTCGGACCGATCCACCAATGGTCGTGTCGGACTCCTTCGCCAAGGACGCCATCCTCGCCTGGTTCCGCGGCGAGTTCGCCGCCGCCAACGCCATCATCGACGCCCTCTGCGGTCACCTCGCCGCCACCGCCTCATCCTCCGACGACTACGACGCTGTGTTCGCTGCCATCCACCGCCGCAGGCTCAACTGGATCCCGGTCATCCAGATGCAGAAGTACCACTCCATCGCTGACGTGGCTCTCGAGCTGCGCAGGGTCACCGAGAAGAAGACGACGGAGAATAATGGCGGCGAGAGTGGTTTGGATGATGAGAAAGGGAAAATGGAGGAGGAGGAAGTGATGCAGAGTGTTGGAAATGGAGGTGGTGGTGAAGTTGAAGCTCATAGTCACGAGGAGTATGATTCTCCAGACAGTGAGATTACTGATTCAGGTAATTATTACGCCATGCCAGTGATCTTAATTCTTTTGCTTACTTTTATTTATTTATTTTTTTCATATTCATTCGTGATCTCATGATTTTCCAGCTTAAATTTAGCTCCACTTTTAATATCTCTCGAAATTGATTAATTTTTTCTTTCGTTGTTCTCAAATAATTTGGTTTGCAAAGTAGTGGAGAATTAGAGGAATTGAATTATTATGTTTTCTGATGATTTGTGTTTGGCTTGGGAGTACAGTGTTTCTTTTTTCTTTTCCTTTTTAATTATTGGAGATTTAAAACGATTTTCTTTTTGGGTGATTGATGCGAATTATTTTTTCGTTTCAATTTATTTATTTATTTAAAAAATTTAATATATTTTTAAATTAAGATATATGTCAATAGATAAATTAAAATGGAATGAATATACTAAAAAAATATGAAACTTTGTTGTGTGTCTGTAGAAAGGAGCAAATTTTATTTTATTTTTCATGTCCAATAAAATTATATATTTTTTTAAAGATTTAATTTAAATATATTATTAATGTAAAATTTTTTTATATAGACATTCAATTATAAATTGTTACATCAATAAAATTCTTTGACATAATCACCCACTATTTAAATGATCATATAAATAGAAGATTTTGATTGGATGATAATGTAAAATATATATAAATTAAACTTTTTCTTTTGTTCATTCAAGTTTTTATGGAAAATTATATATCATAAAAAGTTATTTTTTCCCCTGGTGTACTGCAAAGGAATTGAAGAAAAAGATATTTGGCATGAGAATCAGGTTCTATAGAAATTGTTTATTGAATCTCCTTTTTGGAGTCAAAATTAAATTTCTGTTGCGCATTGGTAGACCGCAGACGTCGTTCAACCTTTTGATAGGTCTAATTTCCAACACTTTATTCTCTTTCGATGTTTTTAGGTCGCGCTAAACCACAATAACTATGTTAGAACTTTCTTGTCGTTCGACTCCACTTGACAAGTAGCGTTGTTCTCTTTTCTCTTTTTCTTTTGAAATAAATGTTTTTGTAAACTTTTGATTTGGTGTAAATAGCGATGATATTAGAGTAATTGCACGCTGAGAATGTGGTTCATAATATTTGTCAAATATATATATATATATATTGAGAAAGGTTTGGGTGTGGTTGGTGTCACGGTTAGTGACCGACGTGACGAATATAACAACGTTGATGGAGGAGACATCTAGAGATTCGTGCAATGTCATTGTTACAGGCGGCGGAAAGATCATAGCCGACGGCATAAGGCAGTTGTTGTTGACGTCACGTGAGTGGTTCCATCTAATGGTATCTTACCACGTGTGAATTCGGGTCTGAATGGGTTAGTTGGATTTTGGAAAATTGGGTACCATTCCCGAGTCCCTGCTCTAATTTGATGAAGTCTGAAGAATAATGATATTAAAAAAAAAAGAAAATGGAAGACATGAAACTTTTTGGTTAGTTAGACCCCACTTCATCTTTTAAACTTAAATAATTATTGGTATGTGTAAAAAAATTATTAAAAATATCTATTTCTATTATAATTTTTATAACTTTACATATATCAAATAATAATTTGAGTGTTTTTAAGGAATTGTGTTTTTCTTTTTGGTAATAATAATTGCGTTTAATTAAGAACTATTTTATATAGATGAAAAATTATTATATATTTTTATAACGCAATTAATGTATGTTCTAGTTTAGAAGAATCTCTATATTATTGATCTTAAGTTTATAACTCAAATTCAATTTTTTTTTTTGGGTGAAGATAACTCAAATTCATTTAAGATTTTTTAACAGTAATGATAGAAATTTTTAAAAGAATTCATTAATTCACTAAAAATATATAATAATTTGTCACTTGTACGTACTTATATTCTTACGCATGTCACCTCATACCACTTCATATCCCTACAATTTTTAATGATTATAATTGATCTATTTTTTGAACATTTATACTCCTAATCAAAGTGTAAGAGACGGTTACATGCATTAATAGTTGTGTTGAATGCGTTTTCCTCATCCTTAAATAACCGTTTTGAGTTTCGACGACCTGTCCAAGATGACAGGTCAACTCTGTCCTGCTGCTCCTGCTTAATGGGTGAGCTTTCCAATGAATTCCATAGAGTTAGGAAGTAGTAGAAAACTGGAGAGTGAACAATGTGCAGATGGCAAAAGTAAATAGGGAAAAACAGCACATGTTTGGGCAGCCGGATGCATTTATTCCACATAGGGGGACATGTGCTGCTATCATTCTTCTGTTTGTTGCAATAGCCTGCCCTTTTTGGCTTTATTAACTGGACTATGGTGTGGGGACATTGGTAATGCTGGTGGTGTTCTAACGAATACCGACTTTATTGGGAGACGGCAATTTTTTCTCAACAGTAACATAGCAAAAACAAGTGTTATGTGGTGAAAGTTTAGATTAAATTTATCAAACATCTATTGGTAAAGTGGCAAACTGGCAATGCTATCCCTTGGTGTTCAGTTTTCTTTCTTGCTAACCTTAAGTTAAACTACCAATGGAATTCCCCTCATTTTTAAGTGAATTGAAGTAATCAAATTTCTTTAGAATCAAATTGGGTGATGGCAACCCAGGATGAATGTAACAAATTGACAATAAAAAAGCGTTTCACTGCTGTCGACTAGATTTGTGAATATAATGCTTGGGATGGAGAATTTAATGCATTATAATGTGATCAAGTAAATCCATCCCCCCTTTTTTTGCTGAGTGTTAAATTTTCATAGATTTTCTTTGGTCTGATGTGTAGGATCTCAAGAAATGCTTGCCAGTTCGATGAACATTAATATATGTTCCAATCATGAAGAATGTGAAGGACGCTCTTCACAGATAAAGTTGACAAAAGGTTTCCAAGCGAAGGAATCAGTGAAGGGGCATATGGCAAGTTCTTCCTTTTGCAAATACATTATTTTTAACAATGAAGCTTGGATTCAGACATCCACTAGTTTATATAATAAGAAGCAGCTGGATATCGCTAATTGACTATGATTTCAATTGGCAGGTGAATGTTGTGAAAGGATTGAAGTTATATGAGGACGTTTTCACCGAGCCAGAAATCTGTAAGCTGACTGATTTTGTGAATGAGATGCATGCTGCTGGCCAGAACGGGGAACTCTCGGGTAAACCACCATTAACTCTTTCTTTCCCCGTGTGGATATTCCCATGTTTAATTTCTTTATTTCATACGCAATGGATTGCAATATGCTTTCAATTTATTTAAATAATCAAATATAGTACATGCAATATTAGGCTCTATATTATCCTTAATAATAGATACATTGAGTGTTTTAAGACTAACAAATACTCTTTCCATTCACTTATAACTGCTTTTTAAGGTTTTGAGACATAGATTAAGAAATCATTAAAATTGTACAAACATAAAAAAAAAATTTAGACTAATTTAATAAAATTGGCCCTCTTTAGGAAATTATAAAATATTTATTATGAGTAGGTGAGTGAATAAGAGTAAGAATAAAATTGAAAAAAGTTAATTAATATTACTTTAAAACTCTCAAACGATAAATAATTATAGACAAAAAAATTTTGCTAGTAAGACAGTTATAAGTGGACGGAGAAAGTATTATACTTCTTGACACCATTGTGGCCGTATCTTGTATTTGTTTGACTTCGTCGCCAATCACAAGACAGGTTTAGATATAGATGATGATTTATGCAAGCTGTCCTTTTGTCGTAGTCTTTAAAATACTAACTAAATCTTCTTGAGTAAATGTAGGTGAAACTTTTATACTGTTCAACAAACAGATGAAGGGGAACAAGAGGGAGCTGATTCAGTTGGGTGTTCCAATATTTGGGCAGATAAAGGACGATGCAAACAGTAAGAAATGATTAAAATAAAATTTTGATAATTTGGTAGGGATAGTGTGTAATCCTACTTTTCTTTTTACATTTCGTTTACAGGCAACATAGAGCCAATTCCGGCACTTCTCCATGGTGTCGTTGATCACCTTATTCAATGGAAGTTAATTCCAGAGTACAGAAGGCCAAATGGTTGTATCATCAACTTCTTTGAAGAGGTAAACATTTCATCGTTTCCGGGTTACTTCCCTTATCTTGTGTCAGTCAAATCTAAGAAAGCTACAATAACTCTATTAGCGCTCGTTGTGCAATGAAATAAACATTTAGCAATGTCTATACAATTTTGTATATTTAGGGGGAATTTTCTCAGCCATTCCTGAAACCACCGCATCTGGAGCAACCTATATCCACCCTTCTTCTCTCTGAATCAACTATGGCTTTTGGACGTATCCTTATGAGTGAAAATGATGGGAACTACAAGGGGCCACTCATGCTCTCGTTGAAGAAGGGGTATATATCAAACAACTTTACTCTTTGCAGTCCTAATCTTCCATTTATTATTTAAGATACTAGTCACAGTGCTGGATACAAAGGAAGAAATACCTTCAACATGTAAGTGAATAATGTGAAATGCTATTATACAAGCTCTTTAGAGGATGCAATTATATATGTGCGTATAATGCCCATATTATTCGGTTAGATTGCTTCTTTCCTTTTCCTTTTTCCTTGAGTAACATGGAAACTCGCAGGCACTTAGAGGAATAAAAACAGATTGTTTCTCTGCCTTGAAAATATCAATACCTAGACTGTAGTAGAAGTCACACCTAGTTTTAAATTTTTATCACTTGCGTAAACGTCGCATTACAGGGCTCCACTCTGATCCTGTAAAGCTTATTTTTCCATAAATATCTTCTTATTCATATAGTACATTGTGTGTTTAAAGTGGCTAAGTTCTCTTGGTTGAACAAGCATTAAGTTCTTCAACACTAAATGACCGAGTTCCTTAGATGTTCTTAAGGAATGTTAGGTATGTTATGGGCATGGCATTATCATCATTTGGCAAGGGGCTTATGTCCATTTCAGTGGCTGCATCAAGAAACCCCGATAGGATTGCCCTTAATGACATGTCTCAGAAGAGTGACGATAGTATTCGTCTTATGCTAACATATTTGAGCCATCAATGTACTGTATGTATACTCTAAAACTGATGAATAGCAATGCATGATTAGATGATGAAACACCTTACGTTCGCAGGTCTCTTTTAGTGATGAGAGGACACAGTGCTGACATGGCAAGACACGTAATGTGTCCATCCCCGAACAGAAGGGTGAGCATCACCTTCTTTAGAGTGAGGCCAGACTCCAATCCCTGCCAATCACCAACTCCTACCATGACAAATGCGATGACTATTTGGCAACCTGGCATTGCTAGCCCATTTGCTGTGCCAAATGGAGCTCCAAGGGCCTATGAGGCTATGGATATGATGCCCAAATGGGGAATACTTCATGCTCCAATGGTCATGCTAACCCCTATGCGCCCTATGGAATTGAGCAACCGCAAACTTCCTCGTGGTGGGACTGGGGTTTTCTTGCCTTGGAAGGTGCCATCCAGAAGACCTGCAAGGCATCTTCCGCCGCGAGCCCAAAAGGGACGGCTTATGGCATTACCTTCCCCAGTTGACTCACATATGGGAGAGTCCACTTCTGAACCAGGCATTACGGTTGAAGGATAAAGGTATAATTTTCGTTTCGAAGCAGCCTTGGGTCCAAAGAAATGTGAATCAAGAAAATTAGCTTTCATGTTTCACTTAGTTGCTCTGGCCTCGGGACTATGGTGTATGTCAATTTGTTGTACAAACGGGCCCAATTGCTGCTGGAAGAGTTTGTTTCATCCATTTTTCACCCTTCCCCCCCACTCTCCTTCTTTTTTGAACTTTTAGACAGATAGCTTAGAAACGAGAGTTCACGATAGTTTATTATGGGTTCCAGCCAGCTTCAGGGCTTTAGAGGAGTCTAGCTTTCAAATGTGAAGAATGTGAATTATCTTAAGAGGGTAGGATTCTGTAAGAATGGTAATTTATATTTTCATATTAGACAAATCAAACCATCATCAGTATGCATAGTTATGATCATCTACTTAATTTTTCGTTGTTATATTTACATGTGAAAAGACTTTCTTGCCGAATATTTTGATTCTTTTGCAAACATCTATAGACAAGTAACCATACCTGATCTTGATACTTGTTGATAAACTGAAATGAAAGGGACTGCTCTAAATGCTTCCAGTGAAGATTTTATTTTACAATACTTTCTGATCCTTGATGTTTCATACTAATTTGCATCTTTTCAAAGTTTCTTACTCGGGACTAATGTATACATTTTCTTAATTTAGCAAGGATTTATATGTTTATGGGGTTAAATTTAGTCACCCTTCAAAACTTTTACTTCACACATTCACAGTATCTGATCCTCTCGCGTGTAAATGTCCTCACGCCTCAAAATTACACATGAGAGGGTCATGTGCAATGCAAATCTTCACTCTTGATCTTTTTATTTTAAAAAAGATCAAGAGTGCATATAGAAGGATAAAGGATGAGGATTTACATCAAATGTACAAGTTATTGGATTGATTGCTCTATTATTTGACGCAATGAAAACCTTAGCTTATCTGTACCGAAACAAGAAAGCATAGCTTCTTATTTCATTGTTAAAGAAAGCACTTAAATGTAAAGCAGAATTTTCCACACGAAGGAACTATAGCCAAATCAGAGTTCAAAATACAAAAGCTCCTAACGGATTGGAGGGAAGGGTTATCCAAGAATCTATATCTATTTGCAATCACCATATTCTTAAGTATGTCTGAAACAATTGGCAAAAAAAATTAAAAGAGAAGAGACACGCTTATAGAAATCGTTGCTTTGCATACACTTAAATGACACCGCTACTTCTAAATCCATTTATACATATGTAGAAACAAAAAGAAAATGCTAAATCAATTTGTCTTATCAAAGAATCACACTTACATATTTATGTGTCTCACGAGAACTCAGAACAGTGAGCATCAAACACCTCAAGCCTTAGCAGGCTCGTCATCATCATCTTCAATGTCCCAACTCAAGTCTTCTTCTTCTTCTTCTTCTGCAGCACTCAGGCGCTTCCGCAGATCAACTTTGCTTGGGCTCCCAGTCCGTGTTGTTGTCTTCTTTTCATCCACACTAAGATCCTCAATCTCATCCCACTCAAGGTCCTCCTCCTCCTCCTCATGCGCTGAGTGCATACTCGCAGCAACCACTTGAGACTTTCCATCATCAACCTTCGTTTCCATTATCTCTCTCTTATCAGAACTCGCTGCAGAGTCACTCTTGTTCCCAGTGTCATCCACTTGCTTCATAGCTTCCTTGGTTGAGTTGCTTCCGTCGCCCACCTCTTGAACAACTTCTGAACTCTCAATTTTCGACTCCCCAACAGACTCATTGCCAAGTTCCTTACTTTCCAATGAACCCTCCCTCTTTTCCACCTGAGACCCCTCCTCACCAGAACCATGCCCCTCTTCCACACTCAATCTCCTCATCCCCACCACACCTTTTTCATCAAAGTTACGATCTTGCAACTCAGAATCTCCCCCTCTTCCCATTTTTTCACCACCAACCTCCTTATCAACCGCACCCTCTGATTTACCACGACCCACAATCTCTTCTTCCTCGTCATCATCACTATGATCATCATCTTCAACATCCCAACTCAAATCCTCCTCTTCCCTGGACATTCTCCTCACAAGCCTAACCCTCACATCCTCAGCTTTCTTCAGCTTATAAACCTTATAGAAATACCTGCACCAGAAACTCTCACGATCCACACTACTCGGAACAACCCTCTTGTAGATACTCTCCATAGCATCATTCTCCCTAAGCAACCCCCCCATTTCCTCATCCTTCCCTTCAAGCGAAAACCCTAATTTCCACTTCCTATACTCGTCCAAATCCTCAGGTTCCTCACAATACGTGCTAGCATCACCCTGAACCGCACGAACCTGAGCTTCAAACCTACTGTACCCTTTCGAATTCAAGCTACTAATCTCTTCGCTACTACCGCGTTTGTCTCTGCTCTTTCCGTTATTATCATCGGATTCGAGATCAACGGCTAGGATTGCTTCCTTACCTTGAGTGATGATCTGGGCCGTCCCTTTGACGACGGTGGATCCGAACTGGTCGATGGCGTGGCCCACCGTCTCGAGGGAGCCGTGGGCGACCTCGATCTCCTTCTTGAGGCCGGTGCCGAATTCCTGGAGGTCGCGGCGGTAGGTCTCGATGATGGATTCGGATCTGGTGGTTAGGGTTTTGATCAGGCCGCCGAAGTTCCACACGCCGGCATCGGAGGAGTCGTGGGCGCCGGGGGGGCTGGGGTCGGTGGTTGGGGAGGGATCGCGATGCGGTGCGTTTTGAGGGTGGGGCGCATTGTCGGATTCGGATTCGGATTCGGATTCGGGAGGGTCTGGGTCGTCGGAAAAAACGGATTTGAAGAAATTCATTGGGGGAAAATAGAGAATGCGGAGAGAATGGAGTAACTGGAAATGTGAAATGTTTGTTTATCCTATGATGCGTGTCCAGTACCTAACTATCTGTACATTTGTTTGGGGGATCCTACTAAAATGCGCAGCGGTGCGCAGTAATCATGACGCGCACCATAGCACATCGCCTGTAACGTAACGTTGTTTGTTGATTGTGACGTCTACCGAGGGAGAGGCCCACCAAAAGCATAAAACCTCGTATTAAAAGAATTATACCATATTAATTTAGTTCTTACAAAATTAAAATTTATATTTAATTAATTTAAAAACCTAAAAAATTTAAATTAATTTAAAATAAATTTTATTTTTTAAAATATTAAATTGATATCATAAATTTTTTAAAAATTAAATTGATATTCTATAATTTTTGTTATCAAATTAATATTACAAATTTTTTAAAATTCAAATTAAAGACCAATTTCTCTTTGGAGGTCCAAAAAGTAGTTTAGCAGCTGAATTGATAACATACACGGTAGAATTTTTTTTAATTCAGAGTTTAAAACATTTTAAGTACACTTAATGTGTAGATCAAGTCAATGATCAATAGAATTTGATTTAAGCCGAAGGTATAAGGGATAACTTTTGAGTAAATATACACTTTAATTCTTAAAATTATAACTACGGATTACAATAATTTAAAATTTTAAGACATTTATTATTAAATTGTTTATATGCTATATCATAGTTAAATTAATTTTTACAATTATATTTTTATTAGTAAATTAGTCTTTGTTAGAGACTAATAAATAAATTTTATAAAGTAAACAAATTATAACTGATATTTACAATTTTAAAAACAAAAATAAAAGTGCACTCAATAGTTTTTAGCCTTTTTTTTTTGGTTTCTTACATATATTTTTTATTAGAGATAATTATGTTTAACATAAAATCGAACACTAAATATAAGCACTTCTCCTAACTAACATTCGAATCGTGACTTGCTACATATATGGGAGATTAGTCCTTTCTGTTAGTCCTAATGACCATTGGTCGACAAATTTTAGTCTTATTCACAATAAAATTGAACTTAAATTGCTCTTATAAGGTTGTTTATCTTGTTTTAATAAAATGTTTTAAAATACATTTAAATTTAAAGTTTAATTTTGATGTCTTAATAATGCACAAATTTATTATATTATTGCTTAATATTATATTAATATCTCATTAAATGAAAGTGTAATTTTTTTACATTGAAAAATATACTAAAGCTATATAAAGAAAATATAATTGCTATAATATTTCATGTTGGTATATATGATGTACATGTTAATTAATTTTTTATTTACTTATGATAGTCTAATGACATTCTAAAATTTTAACTGGGAGTAGGGAGAGAATTAGTGCATGTTTAGTTTTTTTTTTTTTTTTGGTACTCTAAACTATAAGCATAGTTTGATTCAAGTTAAGTTGATTCACAATGAGGTAAAACTCTCAAATTTTTTTTTTTCATATATAAGACTTCAACTCGATATTTTGATTAAGAAGAGGCGTAGAGTTAAACTAAACAAGGGCATTCGCTCTACTACGCATTTGCTGCATCCCAGGCAATATCATTTAGTTGTTCATGCAGCGTATAACTGGGAAGTGCTATAATCGTAATAAACAAATCAGAAATACAAAATGAGCAAGTAGCAAGCAATATTGAAAATTATTAATATGAAAGCATCAAATTTGTTCTGGCTACCAAAGTTTAGTAACATAACGTGGGTTAATTCCATTACAAGGACTATAAACTCAACTACGTACAACATAGTTTTTAATCAGGGTTGATTTTACAAACACTAACTGAGAGTCACATGGATATTCAAATCAAAAATAAAATAAAATCGAGACATTTTTTTTTCTATTTGCAACTGCAATTGAAATGAAAACATGTACAAAATCTATCAGGATATTAAGTGTTTAGATACAAAAAAAGTTTGGACGAGGTTCTTTGATCGGCAAACATCATTGATACAAACAATACCATCCGTAACCAATGCCAAAGGATTTATTTTTCTATTTTCCTAATCCAAAGCACCCAGAAAAAGGGAAAACACAAAATCCATGACTTACATTGCTCCGAGTATTATTGCCTTCTCAAGTTCCTTGAAAGAAGGCCTTATAATTAACCAAAGATTAATCTTCCTATTTCTCCCGTAGCAAACTGCTACAAAAGGTTCATGTATTGTTACTCCCTTCCCCACTTAACAATTTCAACCAAGTTTTATCGTCCTACAATACTGATTTTTTCCCCCTGAACAAATTCTCTAGTGCGATAAAAAAACAAAGAAAAAAATGGTTTAACTTCTTTCTACCCCTTTCATTCTTTTCCGTTCAATCTTGGATGCCACCTGTAATTGATCATCTAATGTATGATTCATTTTCAACTGGCTGCTTTTTCACCTTCCTCCATCATTCCCACTTTTTCCCAGTTTCATTCTTCAAAGTAATGAGTGTTTGGACGATAGAGATCATAGGGTGCCCAAAGATGATCAACAATGCAAGGCTTCCTTGAATCCAACCTCAACCAAGGCTTACCTTTGCCACTCCAATGTAGCAAACTAACAGGCCCTGGATGCAAACTCCTGCATTTGCCTTCAAGGTTGTCCCCTCCCAACCCATGTTGGTTCCACCTATGGTCCACACCCTTTATGTCCCCAGCCAACACAAGAAGAAATGGAGGCAAAGATCCCAAATGGTAAATCCTCTTTTGCTTTTGCACAGTCATCCACTCTTCCACCTTTTGTGTATACCTTCCTTCCCTCCATTTCTCCACATCCACCACCATAACGCCCGTGTTAAAGTAGCATGGATTCCTACCTTCAAATGCTTGTGGAAGATTTGGGTCTAACCAGAACAAGTCTGTGAAGTACCTTGTGAAATTTGCATGGCAATACTCGGGCGCCGCCACTACCTTGCCCTCCAAGTTGACTTCCCAAAGCTTTTCAATATCATCCACAACTACAAGATCGGAGTCTAAGTACAAAACCCTCTTCACATAATTGGGTATTATGTCGGATAAGTATATTCTTGCATAGTTTAGAGGCTGGTCCAATGCTTGACGAATGGATTTTGAGATTTTCCCGCGTACCCTATTTGACTCAAAGCGATATATCTTGAACTTGAGGTAAGGGAAGGTGGATTTGATGCTGTAGAATACTTGAGGCTCGAACCTAGCCCAAAGGAAATGGAACTCCACGTTCTCAGGGCATGTTGAGTGTTGTAGAATGGAGAGAACAGCACTAATGGTGCCCCTAAGGTAGTTTGAGTCCAATGTCATAGCAATGTGGATCCTCTCTGGCCTGCACAAGTCCCCATTGCGAAAGGAAGGGGCTTCCCTGAAGATGGGGACATCGGGGATGGGTTTAGGGAGGCGTATTCCAGCGGCGGTGGTGGTGAGATGGTGGTGGTTAACGAGGAGGAAGGGGAGCAGAGACAGGAGGCCAAGGAGGAGTTGTGCATTATTGTTGGTGGAACATTGGTTATGTGGTGGGTTCCAAAAGGCCATCCTGTCCCTAAGGGCAGAAAAATATTTTAGGCTAGTCAAGGATCTAGATTGGGAGCATTGTTAGGCTAAATTTTGAGGAAAGAAGGTTGGAAAATGGATGTTTTTGATGAATTCAGAGAAACGGGAGGAAGGAGGTTGATGAGATTGTAGGGAAGAGAACATTCCTCGGACGGGAATAAGGCTTTGTAGAATCAAACATGTTTGTGATATTTGTTGCACTTTAGCAATGTCCCAGGATCTTTGATCAAAAGAATCCCATTGTTTTTTTGTTATTTTATAAGCTGCCTCTTTTCTATATACTTTCCATATTTTTTGCCTGAATACATGGAGTAGACTTCGTTGTTAGCTTTCTCATGGGAAATACCAATCAGGTTTTGGTCTCTTATTTTGAGAAAGATATATTTTCACAATTAAATGGTTAATGTAAATGTTATTTTGATTTTTGTATATAAAAATAATTTTTTATTCAGGTAGGCAATTTACTTTTTTTTTTACAAAAAAGGAAAATAAAAGATTTAGGAAAAGAACGCTAATCCTTCTAGCATTGGCTTGTTTAGGACTCATTCTGCCACAAGCCCGTGTTAAAGGTAAGCTATACCTTCCTTTTGTTAAAAGTATGTGGTAACGTTTGTTTGTGTTGGTTAAAATCCTAACCAAACATAACAGGATTTGTTAATAAAACTTTATTTTATTTTAACTTTGATAAGAAACTTAATTAAAATTTAAAGTCTTTTTATACCATGATGATTTGAATGACGATGGAAAAAATATTTTACACTGAAACAGTACTTTTTTAAATTTCGTTATTTTTATCATAGAAACTGCAAAATGGGCATACTAATATATAGAATACCCATTACCCAATTAGTTTTGGTAGCACAAATATTATTCATAAAAGAAATTATAAATCAAAAAGGTAATAGTTCTTATATTTTTTTATTATTACACATTTTCCTAGTTAGAGTTTAATTCATTATGGAAGGATTATTGAACAAATTTTGATATATAATCTTAGCAAAATGAATTTTGCACATCATCTTTATACATCATATGAGTTAAGTGTAATAATTTTTTTTTTAAAAGAACACACGTAGAAGAACAAAATTAAACAAACCCTATTCTACCTATCATCAACAAAGAATGCTAATTATCATGACCAAGCACAAATTTTCCAATGCTACTAATTAATTTGTTGGCAATAGCGAGAGCCACAAACAAATAATCAATCTCAAGCCATCTTTCACTAATCAAACACCACCATCATTAAGAAAAATATATTAGATAGAATATTAACTGAATTATCATGTGATAATAAAAATATTAGAATAGGTCAAACCCATCTTATCATTCAATTTATCTAACTTATTTAAAATAATTTTTTTTCAACTTGACTCGTTGAACCCGCAAATTAAACGAGCTATTCCATCAAGTAAACATGTTGCCCATTTATTTTTTACTCATTAGTGAACATGAATACATTGAGCAAAAAAGAAAAACATGAATACAAGTTGTGGCGAACAAGTCTAAACAATTTAAACCAACCCACCATTTGGGTGCATTTGAATAAGATTATTTTGCTCAAAAAATTATTTTTTTCACTAAAAAATCACTTTTGACATATTTAGATAAATTATTAAAAATAATTAAAATTTCAAAAAAATTTATTTTTAATTTTTTTATAAAAATTGAATAGAGTAATTTCTAAAAAAAATTAATTTTTAATTTTTTTAATTATATATAAAATTTTAATTTTAAAATCACTTCTTTCAAAATCTGAAACAAACGTATCCTAATTCATTACAAATAAGAATTCTCAAATAAATTGAAAGTTTAAAAAATAAAAAGTAACAAAGAATTGAAGCATCTTAAGTCTAAACAACAAAAACCCTAAACCAAGTGAATGCCGCACACAAACACTCTCCCTCAGTCCCTCTCTCCTCTATTTGTGTGTGACTCACAGCGGAGAGTCCCGCCAACGCAGCTCGCCCCTTACTCCGCCTCACAGCGCCGCTGCCTGCCGCCACACAGCCCCGCCTCCTCCGTCCTCCATCAGACCCCTCCACACGCATCAAATAATTTGTAATGTAGTTAGTGTTCAGCAGAGAGAGAGAGAGAGAGAGAGAGAGAGAGATGAGAGGGATCCAATCACCGTTGAGCCAAACCCAGAAGGTTCGTCTCCAGAAGGCTCTGGAGCAGCTGGAGTCTCTGTCGTCCAAGGTCAACTCCGACGCTTCCGTCACCGTTGCCGATTCCATCTCCGTCAACCACGAAGACGGCGTCCTCAAGGGCCACGGCACCGCCGACCTCGACGGCGATCTCGTCGCCACCGTCTGCGGTGTCGTCGAGCGCGTCAACAAGCTCGTCTACGTCCGCGCGTTGCGCTCCAGGTAACCCTAACCATAACCCCTTCCTTCTCAACTCTCCAATCCCTTTTTCTTCTCTTGTTATCTTCAACTTCGTTAATCGAATTCAGCGAATATTAGGTACAAACCCGAGGTTGGGGACATCGTTATAGGACGTGTTGTTGAGGTAAGAACGTCATAGTACTATTATAGGACATGGTAAAGTGTTTTGATGCATTATTATGTATGTATTGTTGTTTAGGTTTCTCAAAAGCGTTGGAGGTTGGAGATAAATTACAGTCAAGATGCAGTTTTGATGCTTTCTTCTATGAACATGCCTGATGGTGTCCAGGTATTTCATGTCTCTCTCTCTCTATATATATTTTTTGGAAGTTTTGTGAATTCGCTAGTCTTTGTCAGAAGAGTATATGCATAGGTTGCGCGCATCTCTCTTTCGGAGTATTTAATAGATTATAATTTAGCTAATTTTAGGCAACTATTATGGAACTGGAAGAGTTGATGAGTTTGTTCTTCTGTCTCAAATTGCTGACATTGCTTTTATTGTTAAGTGGAAGAGTGCATGAAACAGGAAGCAAATTTGTATTTAGGAGTTTCTGCTATGAAACTATTAATTCCAATCATTGCAGTTGCTGCTATCTAGGGTATAAGCCGTTCATAATGAATATGGTTATTTACTCTTTTTTAGATTCGTAGTGCATTGATTTTGCAATATTTTGTAATGTTAGACTGACCTGGTCCTGAATGGAATAGTGCCTTGGAACCAACCAGGTTGGGGTCTTTGGGCAGCTCTTTAACCAATTTTAATTTTGATCTTCTGGTTTTTGTTGCAGTCTAACCTGAATGTTAGTACTTAGTTGGACTGCAAGTATTATTTATGACCTGAACTGTGTATTAGGTCTGGGTTGACATTTGCTGGTAATGAGTAAATGTATGCCATTTCTCATGAAGTGTAAAACAGATTTGACGTGTGATTTTTTAAGCTTGTGTAAAGAAACGCTACTTCTGGAGGAAATTATGCTCAAAGAAATAGTCAAGGTCAGGGGTGCAAATGTCAATTGCAAAACATTATAGTTATCAGATGCAGTGAAGTCCGTCAATCTTCTAAGTTTTGATAAACACACAGAAAGAAGTATTATAAACAATTGCTTTTGTATATGAAAGTACTCAATTGGATTTCTTGTCATTCTGTTTTCATTTTTGCCATATTATACTGCTGGCTTTTCTGGCGCAATTAAGCTTGAATACCCCTTATTCAGAGTTATTTTTTCTACTGGCATCTAGAGGCGGCGAACAGCTGTGGATGAACTAAATATGCGTGCAATTTTTGAAGAGAAGGACGTCGTTTGTGTAAGTGCAGTTGTGTCATGTTTGCAAAAAATTACATTGGATGAAGGAAACAGCAGTTGATATTGATTAGTGTCATAAATTATGTACATGACCACAGGCTGAAGTTCGTGGTTTCCAGCATGATGGCTTACACCTTCAGGCAAGAAGTCAGAAATATGGAAAGGTTAGTAGTTTTGAGAAACCTTGTAAATCATATTTATTTCTTTTGATTTGCTTCTTGTTTTCCCTCAAAAAGTGTTAGCAGTTACGTAGAGTAGGAGATAGTAGAAAAATGAAAATTCTATGGGAGATGGGTACAGTTGCTTACTGATATAAAATTACACTTCCAACTACCTGTTAATGATTAAGATGTAATGCAAACAACTTAGCATGAGGGAGAACAAAATTCATGTTTGGCATGGTTCTTACAGGGATTATATAGAAAAGATGAAGTGTAATATATTCTGGTTGCTCAAAATTTATTGGGATTATATTCTTAAGTTTTATAGATTACTAATTGCTCCCAGTTCTATGGCAGCTTAATAGAGGTCAACTGCTTACAGTACAGCCTTATTTAGTGAAGAGACAAAAGCAACATTTTCATCATCTGCAGCAGTATGGTGTTGATTTGATACTTGGATGTAATGGATTCATATGGGTTGGGGAACATATTGAAGCCAAAGATGGCATGGTAGAAGATCAAGTGAACCAATCTGATCCACAAGTTTTATGTCCCAATAAGAATTCCGTGAGTCTCGAAGAACAAGAGAAAAATTACACAGCATTGGAGACAAGAAAATACATATGCAGGGCTGCTAATGCCGTTAGAGTATTATCTACTCTGGGTTTCAATATGACGTTGGAAATCATCAAGGAAGTTATTGATCTAAGCCTATCTCTGAATCTTGATGTACATGACATGCTTGGTTCTGAGTTCTGTGTTCTGGTTGCAGAAAGAGAGGCTGAAAGGAGAAGCTCAAATAAAAAGAAGAGGTAGTCTGTAACATTGTGGTTAAAATGTAGGTTAACTTGTTTTATTATTCGTTTGCACTTCTGCATATGGGTAAAAAAGAGAGAAGAAATCGCTGCAAAGCAATTGTAGCACGTTTTACTTCACCTGTGTTCAAAGATACACTCTCCCTACCCAATTTTGTTGGCGTTATTTGTTGAATGATTGTTCATAGACACGATTTAATGGTTGTAAAATGTATGGAGTCCCAATCAATTGGGAGGATCAAGCACTTTGCGCTTTTGTTTTTTCAAGTGTTAGAGCTATTTACGATATTTGGTGAAGAGATTTTCTGACACGCCGTTGCTACTTTGTTTCAGTGGTGGATAATTGCTATGCGGTTCATGCTTTCCTTTTGCATCGTCTTTTGGTTGTCTTTGGGTCTTTATTTTGCACCGATTTCTGGCCAAAGTCAAGCAATAGCAATGGCTCAAATGTCCAAGGTCATGCGAAGCAATGATACATTAGTAGAATTTTGCCCTTTCTGCCCACCTTAAATTATTGATGTTGCACCAGCAGCAAACGGGATAAAAGTGTCAATTTTAATTTCCTCACTAGTCAAGAAAAATACTTCACAGCCATAGTAAATCTCAGTGATACAACATATTATAACCCGTGATTAAATTACATTTCGTCTTGAGGAGGTTCTTGATAATATTGGGAATTTCAATTCTGTGCAATGAGGAACGAAATGACAAAATGGCAAAATGCAGAATTTTTCAAAGAGCCTATATCATTTCTTCATTTGATGATAGGATACAAGGACGGTGTTCTGCTACCCTAGTACATGCAAAAGATGTTTCAAACTTCAATACAGAATCCATTCGTTCTAATGTTGGGACTATGAAATGCTCCAAGAAATGTCGAATGCCATCTACTGTGTGACATATAATTGAGATCCATGAAAAAGTGAAGAGACAAAAAGCCTTGGTGGCAGTTGACCACACAGGTGGTTTCCTAGTCCGTTCTCTGCAACCATCCAAACTGAAAGAGATGCGCTTTAGATACAACATAAGAAAATGATGCTAATAGCAAATATGGATAAATAGAAAGTATATGTACCTTCCACGCATACATTCCAAAGAAGGCTATTGCATCTGCTGACCAAACAACAGCAAAGGACTTCCAAAAGAATGGGATTACAACATTGAGCAATGGGATGAGAAGAAAAAGGTAGTTGAGAGCTTCTTTCTCATTCTTTGAGCAGTCTCGAGCTCTAAGTGAAGGAATTGCTGCATAGATGAGGAGTTGTATTAATCAGAAAATTTTTACACTAACTAAAGGATAATAGATTCCTAGAACATGTAACAACATATTGCATGAATTGCTGACCATAATAACATGTGATTTGAAATAAAAATTACTATTTCTTAGAAACAAATCATCTCTTGAAGCATAGCAATAAACAAGCACTTGTTCTTTCATGCAACTTTCGATTCGGATCAGAATTGGAAGGTTTGAAAGTGTAAACTTACTGAACATCCAAATAGACCACATTCCCATTAATCTCCAAATGTCAGGTTCGTTTGACGGGAATATGAGATTAAAAGACAAAGCTCCTCCTAACAACATTGATGCATAACCTTGAACCTCAAAGACAGTGTACAATGCAGTTCCAGGTACTGCAGGGTTTTTCGTAGCTGTGGAAGCCCTTGGTGCAAACGTAGCAGCAGTCTTCTGAGCAACCTGTCACGGACAACAGACATGAAAATCAGCATACACCATCCAATACCTTACACTCTCAGCAACATGCACCATCACAAACTATTTTCAAGTGAATTATCCAAATCCAGAATTCACCAAAGCATGGTCATTTTCACTCCCCAAATTCAAACTCCGCCCCCTCAGTCACTAGGGTAGTCAATCACCTAATAATCTAATATACCAATACCCAAATGCAAAGTTGCAAACTTTTTAAGAAAAAATGGTTTTTTAGGAAATGGGCATCCTTAAAAATTGGTGTAAATTGAAATTCAAGGATGTTCCAGTGGTGGGAACCAACCTTTTTAAGCTCTTTGTCGATAGGAGCAGAAAAAGTGGAAGTGCTACTGGTTCCCCCGCTAGCGTTGGATTCCGCGTTGGGCTCCTCCTCTGTCACTGCAGGTTCCTCATCTACTGTTTGTAAATGTGTGTCTAGTTCATCGGAAGTGGCACGTGCAGAGAGCGTGCGGCGAACCAGAGAGTGCGACAACAAGCTGACTCCGATGGTAGAAACGGAGGAATGGAAACTCGGAAGGTTGGTGTTGGTAAGGACTGGAGAGACAAAAGGAACCCCCGAAATGGTTGAAGGGGGTGGCAACAGAGTGTTCATTGTTTTGGGTGTGAGAGTTTCAGGTTTTGAATTGGGCTGTCATCTCATCGGAAAGTGGACGACGATGAGAAGATGGAATGGAAGATAAGGAATGTGAGGCAGAGGAGGCGGTGGTGGAGGTTGTGGACTTGTTGAAACGCTAGCAAGGATGTCTAAACGACAACGTCCAGGACAACCTTAAAGGCTTAAACTCTACTCTATCAGCAACGGTCTGTATTTGCTTCTTGTGCTCGAGTTTATTAATTTTAAATTTATATGTATAAATGTAAGTATAATGTAAGTATTTGATTCTTGAAGAAATAATTTTTTCGATTCTTTTTTTTTAACTGTTTGATTTAGTATTTATAAACTAGACTGGTAGATTTTAGTGTGATATACTTAATTATTTATATACGTAACTTTAAAGATAATTATGTGAGAGTTAAATATTTTTAATAATTTGTAAGTGTACGATTGGATAATAATTTAAAAAAAATAAAAATTGTAATTGTGATGTAACAAAATAAATACTTAATTTTAATAAAAATGTGTTTATAAAGTGTTAAATACAAATTTTGTATTGTAATATGATAGTTTAAAATATAAGTGTAAGATTCATTTTTATTATAATTCATTATGTTGTCTAAGAGGCAATGTCAAAACTATAGAAGTACAAACATAATGGTAAGAAAATCTGCCTATTTGGCAAATTAATGGGGCGCATGTAACGCTTCTTATAACCTATGCCAGTGATAAATCTAGAAAATTTAGATAGTGGAGGTAAAAGTAATATATGAATATAACAAGAAGTTTTACATAATTTTTATCTTAATGTGGACTCAAACTTGATAAAATAATGGGGGTAAAAATTATGTATATCTATGTGCTACTTAAAAAAAAAAAACCCTCAAAACTTGGTGGGGACATATGCCCTTAAATCAATGCACATTAGAGATGGTAAAATGAGTTAGACCTGTCAGATTGACTCACATAAGCTGTAATTTTTGGCGATGTAGATTGATATTTTCAACTGGCAAAAAAATTTCAACTTGCATAACCCGTCTTGTTTGAGCCACAGGTTGGAACGAAGCGAGTTTGGCTTGTGAGTCACCTTTTTTTTTTCATCTTTTTTTTTTTCTCCACACAACATACACAATATTTGAGCTTTTTTTGTTGGTGTTTATGTAACATTGGTGGACACTATAGTTTTTTTCTTTCTTTTTTTTTTTTCTTTTCTGGAAGTATGTTGTTGATTATATTTATACTTTGTGGACTATATTATTGTCTTATTGATTACAAATATATATTTTGTTATGGGTATGGTTAATTTGTGGCGTGTGAATTTTTTAATGTGTTTGGGTTTGAATACTAGCTTGTAAACTTTTTTATTATGGTTATTTTGATTAGAAATTCTATCTTATTTTTATTAAAATTTATGATTTTTAACCTTTTTAAAGTTGAGCAAATAATTTAATACTTGATTAGTAAATGAATGAGCTTCTTTATATGGATGTTATTTTGTTACATTTAATTAAAAATTCCTTTAGTTTTTTAAAAAAGAATTTAGATGAATTAATTCATATAAAAATTAATTTTTTTTTCTTTATTTTCTATTTTCTTGGCGAGCCAACCTACAGTAAGGCAGGATGAGGCGAGTTGGCATATCCCACCCAAATTACTAATGTGGGTTGGCTTGCTCCACCTTACTTAAAGCTTGATCATGGCGAGACTAGATGGGCTGACCTATTTGCCATTATTAATGCACGTAAAGCCACCCCTGCTTATGCCTAAAATGATTAACTATTGACCTAAAATATGTTTAAAGGAGGTCATTACAACTTATATGCAGTCAAATTCGTGATTTTAGGACCAATAGTTGGTTGATTTTAGAGTTGTCAAAATAGGCTGGCTTGGTCCATTCAAGTGAGCCTAACTTGGGTGGACCATTTTTCGGGTTGAGTTTAATCGAGTTAAGTTACTTTCAAGTTAATAAAATGCTAGTTTAGCCCAATCCTTTATGAGCCATAGGCTAAATATTAAGCCAATTCTTAAATTTTTTTTTTTAAAAAAAGCCAAAATGATCCGTGGGCAATGTCTCACACTGCGCTATGATGACAATTCAAAGCCCAAGCTCTAGACAATGAGGTGAAAAACCATGTGGCCTAGGAATAGCTCAAGTTGTTTTGTAATGTAGTGTTTCGTTATATAAACACTCTTTCGATTCATTCAGTATATTTGGGTGCAAAATCCCATTAGTAAAAGTCAGCCATAAGGTTAGCATACACTAGATGAAGGTGGAGTACAAGGAACTTAAGAAGTGTGGTTTGCCTTAAGCCTTGTAATTGGGAACGTCACTTCTAATGTAATTGGGAAAAAAAATAAAAAGAGGGGGCAATATTATCATAAAGATTTAGTTCTTTAAGTGAGTCTTAATGGATATAACCAAGTAAACACATTCTCTATCCATTCAAAATTTCCATATTCAATAGCCTCATCTTTGTCAATTGCAGTAGTTGGTTATTTAATATATATGTTCAAGCATTTGGGCTAGCCTAAATTGGGCTAGGCCAAATTGGGTTAGGCCATGTTGGACCAAAATTATTTTTTGCTTTTATTTTTATAGCCCAGTCTATAGATTTTTCAAGTTATTCGAGTTGGCCTATCGAACTCATTCCATTTTGATGGCTCTAATGGATTCAAGTGGCTTGATATTTGTTTATTTTAGGTAAGGTCTTGAGTTCAAGATTTGAATCTTGTAGATGGAAGAAACAAGCAGTGCGAGAGCTTTATCTTGATAAACTATGATGAATTGACTTAGCTTGATTCAGATTAATTGAAGTTTAATAGACTTCAAATATTAGTGATTTAGACAAAAATAAAATAAAATTACAGTTTTAGCATTCAAAAGTGGTTGATCATACTAGAAGTAAATTGCGACCTCATGGGAACTTTAGGTGTGATGTTAGTGGTTCAAATCCTATAGTTGACATTTTGGTAAAGATTTCATCTAAATAATCACTACTCTTAACTGGTCTAAGCATAATATGAAGGAATCCTATATATATAAGGAAGAGATTCACTTACTTCAAGAGTAAGTTTGTAAACTTATTTCATTGAATTTTTTTTATATAAATATTGAATTTCATCAATTCAATAATTAAGCTGTCAATTCAATAGTTAGATTAATAAAATTTAATATACTCATAAAATTTTATACATTTTATATCACATTTCTTTGAATTGATAGTTCCATTCCATGTTAAAGTTTGTTCTCAATGTATTAGTTTTTCAATTTATCATTATGATAAAATGTACTGAAAAGATATTCATACCTGCGCACAAATCTTACCTTTGGATTTAAAAATAAACTCATTTAGATAATTTAAAAAAGAAAGTTATTGTGAGACTAACATATTATTCAATAGCTTACATGACAATATGGGATTTGTGAGAATAAATTTTATTTATAAAGCTATTATTACTAGTAATGAAAATATTTTTTACTAATTTGCATCGAAATTTCTTGGGGTTATGCCAGTGAACCGTCAAATAGTATAAATATAATCGAAGAGTCACAAATAACATCAAGGGTCGATATGTCCGAGTGGTTAAGGAGACAGACTTGAAATCTGTTGGGCTACGCCCGCGCAGGTTCGAACCCTGCTGTCGACGTTTTTTTGTACTTTACCGTTAGTTTTATGTTTCTGTTAACCGCGCTCATATCGTATGCATTGAAACTAAAACCAAGAACAAATCGAGAACTTTATCTTATGATATGATTAAAAAGGAAATTCCGAGTTTGGCTGAATAATCATGTGGATCATAATTGATACAAGATCCAAAGCTGAAGTATTCAAGAGTCATATGGCCTATATGGCTGCTGAAAGTGCAGAAACTATGTTCTGATATTGAAATTAAGAGTTGAGGTGTCGAAGCTGCTAATTGCTGATAAGGTGTGGTGATAGATTTGGCTTGGCAGCAGGTGGATTAGTTTGAGGGAGTATGCACTACAAAATGTAAATGTGTGATCAATTGTTCAGCCATTCATGTATTTTATTTTGGACTGTTTGCTGTTGCTTCTCTTCTGTCATAAGAGTTGGAGCTTCCTCTTTGTACTTGAATTATCGAAGGGGAAAAAAAAATAGTTTTCAGGAGTCTGTTAGACCCATCCAGTTCATGTTGTCTACTAACGTGGGTTATAAAGCACGTGATTGTATAAATAACACGACAAATACAGGCCACATTCAGTTGGTGGGTATCATATAATGGACCCTATTTTGGGACAAACAATGAGAAATTTGTATTGAATTTATGGATGCAAGGGTGTAAATTTGGAACTCTTGAACACATAAGCAGTAGTGGAGTTTTGGGCCTCTGGCCCTTGTGGACTTAAATTAGGCTTCTGCATTAATTTAATGGTCCTCTTAATCGACCGTACATTTTAACTGATATTTCAAGAGCACTGGTTTTATCTAAACTTATGTAGTTTCCTTAGTTGTAATTGTAGGCTTAATTTATATGCTATCAAGTTTTAAAGTGTGTTTGTTTGGGATTATTTGAGCAAAAAAATACTTTTGCATTTAAAAAAAGTTAGTTTTCGTATGTTTGGATATTCTTTTTTAAATAATCAGATTTTCAAAAAACTTTGTTTGTAATTTTTTTACAAAAGTTGAAAAGAACAACTTCAAAAAAAAATTAATTTTTAATTTTTTAGTTATATATAAAATTTAAATTTTAAAATTATTTTTAAAAAAAATTAAAACAAGCGTACTTTTATTGTATTAATTTATCTGATATAAGCATGCTATTGCCTTCAATTATTAATTAATGAAAATTTATTTAAAAGAAAAAAGAGCACTGAGAAATCATCATGTATAGGTAGATATATAGAATCGTCTTGCAATAACAAAAGCTCTGGCCTTGATTCGGATAGGGTTAGCTAAACTCATGAATGCTGTCAACATGGGGTGCCCAACTACCTCTCTCTGAGTTTGAGACTTTCAGCTGGAGAAAAATGTGACAATTTGGGCAAATGGCATGGAAATTCCCTTTCAGAACAATCATTGAGGCAATGAATGACTTATCCGTCCAACTCACGAAATCTTGCAGAATATTTTTTCTCTGATCGTTGTAAAGTTATAATGGACTTCTAATTATGTATGGCTGACATTCCTTGAGCAGCTAGCTCATAAAGGACTGTTTGTTTTGACAATGCTGCGTTATATATATTGTACACGTAGGGCACAGCTACTGAACCACATTCTCTAATAATGCATGTTTACCATAGTTCATTCACAGCCTACTGCTGTATGTTAAAAAAAAAAAAAAAAAAAAGCTAATAGAGAAATTCAACCCAGAAAAAGAAAAGCATAAACAAAAAACTTTGCAGATTGGTTAGAGGCCTTTTTTATTGAGAGCTCACAAGTGTTACTATCCTAAGGTTCGAAATTGTTAACTATCTCAAGCAATGTGAATAGAGGTTTAATGTATATATTATATATGTATTAAGTTGAGGTTATCTTATTTATGACAAACTAGGATAAATCATCTCGTCATACAAGACTTCATAAAAGTAGACAATTCCTCGGCTAAAACACTGTAATTTTTTTTAACTATTCATTTTTTTGGGTTATAACTTATTTTTTTTATATATTTTTAGCTACAATGAAGGTCACCTGATCAGATAATGAAAAAAGTAACGAAAAGTGTAAGTATTAAACTCATTAAAATAAAATTGGAGTGCACATACGTCATAAGGAAACTACTATCATTAGGTGACAAAATTATGAGTTATGTTATGTATAGATCCCATTTTTTTTATATTGTGCAGACACACACCCATATCGGCATGGTATCCAAAAAATTGGGTGTACATATAACATTTATTCAAAATTATGAGGAAATTTTCTTAAATTCTATCGCTATCATATCGTAAGAGTATAGAATAGTTTCCCATAACTAATTAATACTATAGTGAAACTTTGAAAGCAACATCCAACGGCCAGCTCTAATATGATAATATCAGAGTCTGTGACAAAAAGGAATAAAAAGTCTGTCACATCGCAGAGATCATTCTGAGCTCCGAAGGCCAAATTTATGCATTTGGCATCTTATTTGATACATCAAATCCAGGCAGACCCACTTACTAATTTACAGCAATAAATATACCCTATATCATCTAATGTTTCTCTATTTATAAAACATTAATTTTGAGTGGATACGATTTGTCAACATATTTGACGTGGGGCATTTTTCTTTCTTTAAGATCATTTCCAACTATGATATGCAGGCTGACATATATACCCATTAGCCTGTTGGGCTTTGACCCTTCCCAATGCAAAGAGGCCCGTGTTCCTTTCTTTCTGTCTCACCACTGTTTCCACAGAAAGTGACAATAAGTGATGATTAAATAATTAATGTTACATTTTACGTATAACCTTTTCCTGATGTACCTTGAACATGTGGGTTACGTTTACAAACAGACCTTCCGGTTTTACCATACTTTTCATTCATTTAATATTAGGCATTTACATTAAATACATGACGTATGTCAAACAATTGAGTATGACAATATCGTTGAATGAAACAATTTGATATAATTAATGGGATCCAATCCCAATAAGATTATTCATATTTTATCTTTTCACTGTTGTCATGTTCCAGATGTGGATGTTTACCTTATAGGTATCTTACGGGCAAAGTCAAGAACATTGTGTAAAATGATAAAAAGAAATTAGGTAACATATTGGCAAAGTCAAAAAGCGTAAGAAGCATATCTTATTAGATCATGCATATCTCTAGTTTTTCTTGTAATATCTTCTTTTAATAAGAGGCCAATAATCTTTTTTCTTTCTTAAAATGACTACTACTATATGTATTTGTCATTACTTTGCTATCTTGAACTGAATCCAAATGAGAAAAGAAAAAATCGATGATAAATGGAAATATTACTGAAGAACACAAAGAGGAAGGTACTTTTTATATGAGTAATATTATTTAAACACCGCAATCTAACATTAAATACAATGCTTCTTTATGTATAAGTAACACATTTCTCATTTAAATATACACATATTTCAATATTTACTCATATTTGCGATAATATACAGAGTGTTTATGAGATATTTATACATTATGTGTTTAAAAGAGATTTTCCTCCGCGTTCCCTGGCATTCAACTGTTGCTTTTCACGGGAAGGTACTTGGATCAATATGTCCCCAAGTGATGAGATTACAGATTAGAGTGAGGCCCCGACTCCAACTCACATTGGATGGGATTTTATCACAGCAAGTTCTCACTTGTCCTAAGTCCTAATTCTTTAGATTATTTGGAGAAAATGGTAGGCTCATGGGAGATGGGTACGGCGGGTTTCATGTGACGTGGCGTTCCAAATAAGGATCTCACTTGCACAGCTGCACGGTCAAGACCAGAGTTGTTGGTCTCATTGATTATTATTATTGTTATTATACTTTGCTTTTCCTTAACTAGCTTGATTGATTGATTATCTTAATCAAACTAGGAAAACAAAAAGAAAAAAGATGCAGTGCTATGAACTTTTGCACAAATCTCACTTATGTGGCTGCTGCGAGTATAATAAAATACATTAATAATTTGTGCATAATCTATACAAAAGAAAAATGTGTAAAGTATCCTTGCTTCCGTTGAAGGGTAAAGGACACTGTCCTTGTGTCCAATAAACAACTAGAGGAAGCCAATTATCTTTTTCTGGAGCAGGTGGGGGCGAGGCAATAATATGGCATGGTATGTCCCAGTCCCAACTGTCCTTCAACTTTCTTTTGTTTTTGTGCTGAATAATGGCATCTCCGATCTTCCCCCAAAAATAAATTAAACTACTCCGTATCACTGATTTCATTTGCAAATGGAAAATTAAAGGGAGAGAGAAACCAAAATAGTAATTGGAAAAAACACAAAGCTTAAATGAATGCCAAGTGTCACAAACTCATTTCCCGGAAGACACCTTCCTCTATTCTACAACTCCCTAAAGACAAAGAGTACTTGCAACTAGTGCCTAATCTAATCACATAGGTCATCTCTTTTCAACGGCGACCCCCATTTTTATTTCCAAGCCACAATTCTAGGTCTTCTCTCCACTCATGAAAACCAATATGACAAAACACCAACACAAAGAAGAGTTGAAAAACCGACTCTTCAAGCAAGCAAGCAAGTAGCAATTGACTTCATATATCAGTTCATTCATCTCAAACACAACGCAGCATCCTATGATCCTGTCACATGGTCTCCCCTAGCCAAGAGCAAGTTCTGCCCCGCACCCACCACCACCACCACCACCTTTCCATCATGCTCAACCTCCTCAACAAGAGCCTCCGCCGCCTCTGCTCCCACCTCCGGTGGCCCAAGGGGCGCCGTTTCAGGTCCAAACTAGCCATCAAGAGGCTCGGCAAACCTACCCCAAAAACCACCAGCATAACCAACACCAACACCAACACCAACTCCAACGGTTCAGCGCTGGTTCACCCCAACAACACCCGAAAACCAAAACCGGAGAAACCAATACGCATAGCAACCTTCAACGCCGCCCTCTTCTCCATGGCACCAGCACTTCCCGAAACACCAAAAACCGCCACCACCACCACGACCATTGACGACCAAAATAGTGTTCCTCTCAAACTCCATGCAAAGTCAGCGAACGAACGACCCAAAGGCATTCTGAAGCATTCTCCTCTTCACCCCAGTTCCATGAAGGTTCCAGAACCTCACAACAAGCTTCCCAAGTCCAAGTTGAGAGTCTCCATCAACTTACCCGATAACGAGATTTCGTTACTGAGAAACAGGTAATCGAGCTTCTCGGAATACGAAGGAGGGTCTTGTAGTTGGAGAAGTGTGGTGATGAGACAGTGTGCGAGTTTTTCAGGTTTCGAAGGGAATATTAATGGTTGTTATGACGTGTACGGAATAAGGAGCAGCAAAACGGTGCTTGAGGTTCTGAGAGAGTTAGACGCTGACGTTCTGGGTTTGCAAGATGTGAAGGCAGAAGAAGAGAATGGGATGAAGCCTTTGTCTGATTTGGCGAAAGCTTTGGGGATGAACTACGTGTTTGCTGAAAGCTGGGCTCCTGAATACGGCAACGCCGTTTTGTCCAGGTGGCCGATCAAGCGCTGGAATGTTCAGAAAGTCTTTGACGACACCGATTTCAGGTTAGCAGCATGTTTTCATTAATTCAATTTTGCAGATTTAATTATTTTTCATTTTTGTTTTTATTCTAAAGTGAAGAATCTTGGTGTCCTGATGGAGCGAAGAAATAATTTATTTGTAATTCGGATGCCTTTTTACTGTTTATCGAGTGTGTTTCGTGGAAACTTCTTCATGCCTCTGTGCTATTGGTAAGGAAAGTGGAGAAGAATCAATAGTTAGTGTCGCTTTTCTCGTAAAGTCTCCAATTATACCAAAACTCTGCAAAATAAAATTAAAAAAAAGTCTGAAACACGGGAATTTCCTGAAAGCCAGCGAGAATATTCATACTTTCTACTTGCTCTAACTAATGCTTTTTGAATGACCTTCCTTACGTGTTGTTTATGCATTGGTTTTCTCAATGATTTTGCATTGAACTATGAAACTGTTACTTGCGTGGTGCTAGCAGCTTAATTTTGGGAAACAATTGCTTTTATCTTTGAAAAAAAATTATCTTTAGAAACTGATGATTATACATTATTTTGAGCCTAAAATAAGTTTATCCAAACACTCCTTATATAACCTTATTTAGTTCTTGACTTATGTTTCTTCTACGCGTCACTGGCAATGATAAGATACACGGAATTCCAACTGTAATAGCTGTATGCAGCGAGGCAGGATGGATCCCACCTACTCCTAAGCATTCTGTGTTGTCAACAATTTTCTTTTCCGACCGATATTCTATTTTATGCTATAATCAACATTTTTGTGAAAAAATTTATGGATGAATAGTTTATTAAGATTCTCGACCAATTGAGTATTTTTTTTTTTCTTCACTTGCAACTCAAAATATTCCGATAAAGAAATATCAATTTCTAGTCTCTGCAGAAGATTTTCCTGCTTAGAGTCCTCTAGCACATTTTAGATTCTGGCAAATACTCATGGTCGCTGTCTAGTTCCTTGACATGATAACCGTTCTTCCACAACAATGTTGTGTAACTATATGCAGCATCACCATAAGCGGCATAAAATAATTTATGTTCGTTGTCAATTAGATTTGCATGATGCAATGTAGGTCAAGTTTGTCATGATCTTTGGAATATCTATTGTGAAAACTGAATAATGCTGCCATTTCAAGAAATAGGTAGACATCCCCTTTGCCTGATCTTGAAGGAGAGTAAGAATATTACAAACAGTTGTTGCTCAGGCTCGTAATAATTGAAGTAAGAAATTTGTCTTACTTTACTCCAAAGGCAGTTCTTGATATCGACCATCTATTAAAGAATGGTTATGGAAACATTAGTGGAAATCCAGCTTGTGAAAAGTGAAAATAATCAAGCTTGAACAAATACAACAACAAAAATCTCCTTGAAATTCTGGGGTTAGAGAATGACCGAGCAACAAGTGTGAATGTGACAAGTAACACATTGTAATTTCATGGCAACAGGAATGTTCTCAAGGCCACTATCGATGTACCGGAAGCAGGTGAACTGAACTTTTACTGTACCCATCTTGATCATCTTGATGAAAATTGGAGGATGAAGCAGATAAATGCAATAATTCAATCTAATGACGAGCCTCACATCGTAGCTGGAGGGCTTAATTCACTTGATGAATCAGATTATTCCCAGGAAAGATGGACAGATATTGTAAAGGTATATTCAGCAGAACCTCAATATAAATTTGTCACCTTTTTATTTTTTAATTTTTAAGCATAAAAATAAAAATAAAATTAACTTCTATCAATTGGTTCATTGGTGTCCAGTACTACGAAGAGATTGGAAAGCCAGCACCTAAGGTTGAAGTGATGAAATATCTCAAGAGTAGACAATACACTGATGCTAAGGACTTTGCAGGGGAATGTGAGTCCGTTGTCATGATTGCCAAAGGCCAAAGTACAACAACGATCCCTTAAGCTTTAACTTTATGAAAATTCAATTTTGGAAAACTCTTGAGCATTTGGTTTATGAAATTCCAACTTTGCTCTTAAATTATAAATATTATGCAGGTGTCCAAGGGACATGTAAGTATGGAACTCGGGTAGATTACATATTATCATCCTCAGACTCTACATATAAGTTCGTTCCCGGGTCCTATCTAGTGCTTTCTTCCAAAGGGACTTCAGATCATCACATAGTGAAAGTTGATGTGGTAAAAGTAAGTAGCAATCCAACGAGTCCTCAAGAGAATTTAACAAAGAAGCAGCGGCAACCAAGACAGAAAGTTGCAAGAATAACACAGTCAAGTCCATCAACATGTATATGGAAAACACACACAGGAGAGATAGATTGAGTTCTTTTCTTCCCTTAGCTTATATTAGTGCTAAGTTTATATTTCGGAGATGGGGCAGTTCGTTTTGTTCCTGCTTCCTTATCCAATGTTCTCTATACGGTGTTCCTCAAAAGATATAGAAGAATATGAAAAAAGGTGAGCTGTAATGTGTCACACATTTTGTTAATTTAATTTAATTTTTTTTTGGACTTGTATAGCTTTTAATTACGAACTCATAAATCTACAGAGTGATTTCTTGCTTCTCGTTCTGTGTGAATGTCGATAAAGTTCAAGATTATTGGACTCTTCTGAGTTGAATGTGAGCTATTTCATCCAAGGTACTCGGAGTTCTACACAAAAATCATTACAATTAATTTGTCATTTCACATCACAATTCTTAAACTACTCTCTGTGAGTAGCAAATACAAAAATATCAGGAAAGCAAGAAACCTTTGATAAACAAACACTAACCGCATTGTAGTTTAATATAAGTATCTATATAGAAGGTTATGTGGATGAGTCATGTAACCTATATATAAAGTTGTGCAGTGCTTTTCCAACTCTATATTAGTTATTTTATGCTTTTCAGCATATACCAAGATAAGATGAAGATCCCCTAGTTCACTTTGTTGCCAACTCATCTGGAAGAACCTTTAAAGATGGCTGAACATGCATTGGACCAAACCAACAAACAAGTCCTTGCGAAGTGCCAAATAATTGTTAAGACCAAGAATGATCATGCCAATTGCAAAGGTGGAAGAAAGGATGGAAGATATTTGAGCCATCAATTGTGATCTCATCTTGTTTCCTTCCAGGTTGTACCAAAGAAACCAGGGAATGCTGCAGGCTAGAGTTAAAATCCTGATCCGAAGAATTTAGAGCCACACCCCTGCTGTTCACAGGGCAATGCTGTTGGATAATTTTATGGACTAATATAAATCAAATTACATTTAATTCTGAATTCGGATTAATTGAATGTCAAAATTGATTAAAGCCAATTGCTTAAGTCCAAATTAATTAAAATTATTGTTGTTATGGGGCTTAATTGGGCTTACGCACTGCTCATTGATAGATATTGTTATATATCTCTGTGTGTATGGGCCTTGTTATAATGGATGGCTTGGCACGTCACTTTTTTAATACAGGGAGAGGCCCCTCCTCCTAACCCTATATATAGACGCTTGTGGCCCCATTGAAATTTAACGCTCTTTTTGGCTCTCTAGGGAATAGGAGGAGCTCTTCTCTTCTTCTGGCCTTCCTTGGCTAGCTTCTCTCTTCTCTTTCTCTCTATATCCAGAATCAAATTGCGAAAACAGTTTTGGATCGATCATTCTTCATCGATTGAACCAGATTTTCTCACACCTATTCTGTTCTTGATTTTGCATGCTGTAATCAGGATCAAATCTTGATTCAAGAGCATTAAAATTCTTTCAAGTGGTATCAGAGCCTAATTTGGTCTCTGATTATGGCTGCTATTTGTGTTTTTGGTGTGAGATTGAGTGTTTAAAATGGTTGAGTTCGAATACACCATAAACTCAATTTCAAATTTATGATTCTGACCAATTGATTTCAAAATTTATTGAGGGTTATTGTTGTTCATGTCGTTGTGAATTTATTGAGCCGATTATTGTGTGATTTGGGCTGTATTGAGAGAGAAATTGAAGGAAGAACCGAAGAACCTTAACGCTTTGATCGAAAAACCAATTTAGTTATCTAGACCGATTTGCATTCGAACTCTATATGGGTTTTGTAGAGCTCTTTAAGTTGAATCTATAGAGACCAAGAACATGAATTTTTGTTGAGAATTGATGGAGAAAAGAGCGAAAAACCGCGAAAATCCATACGAATCTTCCTCGAGCAAGCCCAGGAGTTATAGGCCACGGTTCTTCGATATATTATATGAGTTTGGTAGCTCTCTCTATCACAAATCTATAAATACCAAAATCGCTTGAAACGATTGAGAAACGAAGGAGAAATCAAGCTCGATCCATTTTGAGCTTGATGAGTCGTGAACTGAGTCGAATCAACCTGCCAGAGGTTGAAGATGGACGAGCAGTTGCAGCGCATGACGCCCACTCGCAGGCTTGGCGCATGGAACCCCTAAACGTGGCCCAAAATTCATCAAAATTCGCAGGATTGGGTATTTAACTACAATAAAATTATTGGTGAATTGTATTTAATTTTTTGAGCATTAAAAATATTTATTTGAATTTATTTCAAATTTAAAATGTTCAAAATTATATGGTACTTTCCAAATTTTGGCCTGAAATTTTTTGTGCACATTGGTGCTATTATTGGACATATTGTGTTAAGTGTACTCTCAAAGTCAATGTGCTTTGCATATTGAAATAATTTTGAGCTCTTTATGTTCATTATATTGCACAATTAAAATTATGAGTTATCACTATTGTTGAATATTGTGCAATATTAATATGAAAATTACAATTTAAGAAATATTAAGACTATTGTTTTGAGTATTAATGAAATTTTGGGCATCAAATAAATTATTTTGAGTTTTCCAAAAATTAAATTAATTAAAGTCATATGATATTCCCCAAATTTTATTCTGGAAAATTTTGTGGATAATTATGACGTATCTAGGCATGTCATAATTTGTGCACTCTTAGAGTTGGAAAATTTTGAATATTGAAATAAATTTTGGGCACCACTATTGTTTATATTGATTATAGGACATTGTAAATTTTGTAATTATGTCAGATTTTATGCAATGTTACTCTGAGAGTTAATTTTTGGAATATTTTGGCAATATTGTTGAGCATTTTTCATAATTGTGAGATCATCTTCGTGGGACCAATTGTGATAAATGCTAATTTTGTGAATAATATTGGGCAATATTGTCTGAGAATTATTTTCTAAAATTCCAGAGCAAGATTTTGCTGCATACTCCCATTTTATATGAAATAATGACTTATTTTATGTAAAATTTTGAGAATCTGATTTATGCAGTCTAAGTGGGAGAATGTTTGATATTTGTGGAATTGCATAAATCAGAATGGATTTGCATAAATCAGAATTTTAATTTTGATTTAATCCAAATTAAATACATGCCTAAATATTGGAACATGTTGTGGATTTTGAAAAATATTGATTTCTTGGGAGTGTTTATTGTTTGAGCACAAAATTGGTGATAGTTAAAGTATTATTATCTTTGATTAAAATCCCACTTTCCATAAAGAAAAATTATTTTGGGGATGTGATCCACCATTACACAATAAGAGAAATTATTCAAATTTTGAAATTCTCTTTATATTTAATTCCACAAATTGGCAACAATATGTATTTTGATTTTGAAGGAAGAATTTAGCTCACAATTCATTATTTATTATATATTCTTTTGTGCTCAATTTGTGAAATTTTGATCAAGTTACTTTCAATATTGTGGGTATTTATTTGATAAACTCAAAATTTTGGTTATTCTCCTATATTGGCAGTGCTATCCTTTCTCTTGTGGACATTCTAAATATATTGTTATTTATGTTGCATTGAGAATTACATTAATAATGAACTTATCCTTCGATTTGTCTTTATTGACATAATTCCTGATTATTCGAAAATTGTGTCATAAGGTTTTCAATATATTTTCGATACTAGCTTTAGAGACATGATTTTATTATTTATTGGAGTGTACTCATGTGTTGAATTTTGAGACCCTAAAGGATATTACAGTTACATGAGAGCTCTATTTATTAATTGGGTGTTTGAAGCAGTCTGATATTTTGTGAATTTTGCTTCAACATATGGTGAAACTTATTTATGTTGAATTAAATTATGTATGGATTGTGAATATTATTGGGTTATGTAGATAAGGGACATACCCTTCGATATGACACTATTTGACATAATCATTGTGTGATAGAGAAGACTCTATCAAGTGGAAGAGACTTGTGTATTGTGATCCGAGACCCTTCATTAGGATTGCAATGATATAAGATCTTTAATTCAACTAATTGTTCAATTAATTGAACGTGAGAAAATCAATTTTATTATGTGAGTAAATTACGATATTTTAATGTAAGGTTTTCTCCTTTCCCTATTGGTCTGTCATCGCTTTATTATTTGAGACCTATTTTAAGGATATTTTGAGTTTCTTAGAATGTAATGTTACTCTCCTTTATATAGAAATTATTATTATAATGGGAGTTAAAGACTTTATATTTTGCTATGTCTTATTAATGGCTATATATAGGTCCAAAATGCTTCTGATAGCATATTAATTTCATTATATCTTTTATAATATGTTGTTGTCTGAATTTGCGATGGCACAGAGAGGGGATATTTGCTTTAAAGTGTCAAAGACACTAATGATCTCCTCTATCATATAGGCAAAGTATGTGAAGCTAATTTTATGAAACTTTGTGGCTGAAAGTTTTATTGACTTTGCACTTTTGAAATTCTCTCTATTTTGTACTTTTGTTGTTAGAGGGAATAGTAGTGAGTTTCAGACTCATATTGAATACTCTACCATAAACTATTGATTATCTCACTATTGATTATTATATCATTAGAGTACATAGAAATATTGTGGTCTCTAATGGGAATGTTTATATTATTTGATATATTGGATTAGTGGGAGATATTGTGCCATATATTAATTCGTATCCTTTTGTGATTATATGGCAATTCATGGTAGACTTGAGATTCTTCTCGTATATATTTCTAAAGAACTTATTGTTATTGATCCCCTAACTGAATATCAGCTGCCAAAGATTTTATTGTTGATTTTATAACCTGTATAGGTATATTGAGGTCCCTTTGACATTTTGGGGTAGTGGGAGCTTGTTTTGTAGATTCATCATGACCTTAAACTATTGTTAATGCCATTTAAGTCTGCGTAGCTTAATTGTTTATGCAATCTTGCATAATAGCATTATTATTGAGATATATTGGACCTAGTCTCAATTTTGTTATGCTGAGATATTTTATTAAATCTTAGAGAGCATCTTGGGTGGATACTTATGTTGCCATATATTATTGTGCACACTTATATTAATATGTCAAATATTAGATATATTTCAGACCCATCTTATATTGTGATGAGATTTATTAGATCATATATAGCATCTAAGACAGATGCTAGGGCCATTTGTTGGGAATTACACCTTGATAATCTATTGGCATGACATTCTGTTGTTGTGCATTTCTATTGGCTTATGTACCACCATTTATGGGGTCACTAGAAGATTACTATCTCACGTATATAATGTCAGTACTCTTTTGAGTATGATTTTCTGCACTGTTGAGTACTCGTCGTCCCATATCGGACCATTTGGTTGAGAGTGCGGGCTCAATTTTGACATCATATTGTGGCCATATATTGTGAACTAATCTAGGAAATTTTTTCGTAAGGCTTTGATTTATATCGTCCAAGTGGAAGATTGTTGATAATTTTGTGGACTTACATAAATTGAATCACATTTAATTTTGAACTCGGATTAATTGAATACAAAATTGATTAAAGCCAATTGCTTAAGTCTAAATTAATTAAAATTATTATTGTTATTGGGCTTAATTGGGCATACCACTACTCATTGATGGAAATTGTTATATATCTTTATGTGTATGGCATTATGTAATGGGTGATTTAGATATCACTTTTTCGGCGTAGGAAAGCGCTCCTCCTAACCCTATATATAGACGCATGTGGTCCCATTAAAATAAAATATTCTTTTTGACTTTTTGGAGAATAAGAGGAGCTCTTTTCTCCCTCTAATCTTTCTTAACCAGCTTCTCTCTTCTCTTTCTCTCTATATTCAGAATCAAAGAGCGAAAATAGTTTCGGATCGATCATTCTTCATCGATTGAACCAAATTCTCTCACATATATTTTGTTTTTAATTTTGTTCTTAATTTTACATATTATGATTAGAATCAAATATTGATTAAAGTGCTTTAAAATTCTTTTAATGCTGCACCTGCTGGTCAATTCCAGCATCCACATGACCACATATTCTACAGCCCCTCACACTCACGGTGATTGACTTCGAACTTCAATCCATCATTTTTCCGAAGGACAAAGTACAATCATCCATTTTCAGATTCTATTCTGGTTGTATAGCATCTCTCAATGTAGAATTGATCCTCACTTTCACTGGCGTATACATTTAAATGAAAGAAGAGTACTACGCCAGCTCAACTGCCGTTAGTCTCAGTCTTAAACATTGAATAAGGTTGATTTAGATGAGCATTCTAAAACAGTTTTCTATTTTGTTAATGATAAATTTCTAAAACCATGTTCTATATATATATATATAGCAAAAAATATTTTTTATTCTTAAATAACTTTTATATTCTAAAATACTTTTTCAAAAGCTAAAACATATAATTTCTGAAAAGACCTGATTTCTGTTATAATTTTTTTTTAAAAGCTCATTTAATTCTGTTAAAAAATATAAATATTTATTTTTTATTTAAACTGACATGACCAAACTCCAAACAAGCTTTAAAAATAGTTTTTTTGATTATGTTGTTACAAAATAAACATTTAATTACGAATATTAATATCCCCGTTAAATCAAATCAATCACATGTTAATATTTTATTTATTATCTATCAATATAACCAAAAAATCTCTGTTTTGGTATCTAACTTTTATTTATTGTTTAAAATTTATAATATTAATTATTTAAATATTTATAAAAATAAGAAAATATAATACAATAATAAATACATCTTATCAATTATTTAAATCTCCAAAAATACAATAATACATAATAATTTTCTTAATAATATAATTAAGTTTTTAAATGTAAGAATAATTATATATGTATTTTATTATTTAATTATAATCATTTTCAGATATTTCTTAACTTTGTATTATATAATTATAATCTATTTCAAATACATTTTACTTTTATTTTTTTGTAGAAAATTAAGAAAAGAAAAAATTGAATTGGCAATCATGTACTTATCAATTTGATAATATATTATTATTATTATTATTATTATTATTATTATTATTTTCATTTGATATATACTTTTTAATATATCATTATTTACTTTGAATGATTCAAAAGTAAAAAGAAATAAATAAAACAACGAATACATCTTATTAATTATTTAATTATTATAATCTTTTTCATAAAACAGTTTTTTTATTAATTATTTAATTAAATATTTAACATAAACATAATTGTTTAAATATTTTTATTTTTTATAATAATTGTCTTTAATACTTCTTAATTCTTCACCACATGCATAAGTATAATTTACTTTAGAAACTGTTCATTTTCGTTATAAAAAAAATTAAAAAAAAATACAGAAACCGAGTTTGCAGTTACGTTACTTTAAAAAAAATAATAATTAGTGCGTTACTTTCATTATATCTCACAAAATTATTTGCTTTTTTTTTTTTTTGTCAAATGTCTTGATATTAGTGGTGTTTGCGGTGCGATTTGGATCGATTTTGAGTAAAAAATTCATCCGATCTAAATAATAAAATTTATAACAGTTTGGATTGGATCGGTTTAGTTTAGATTTTAAATCCGATCTAATCTGAACCAATCTTTTGCGGTTTGAATTGAATCGATTTAATCGATTTTTCATAAAAAAAATCTTAAATATAAAATATTATAAATAAAAAAATACTTAAATTAATACAATAAATCAATTAAAAAAATAAAAATAATTCATATAATGTATATAATATGATATTTAAATAAAAATAACATATAAATATAGAAAATTATATGATAAATTAAAATTATTATAAATAAAAATATAAAATTAAAAATAAAAAATTATATTAGGTAATATTATTTAATTTAAATTAAATTGAATCAATTTTAAAAATTTAATCTAAAATTTGATCCAAATCAAACACTTTATAAAAAATAAAATCTAATTTAATCTAAATTTTTATAATTTTAACCAATTTTCGGTTTAGATTAAATTAATTTAATGATTAAATTAAATTAAATTTGAACACCTCCTTGCTATATACCCTAGAAGACGAACGGGATGATTTCGCCAAAAAGATTCCGTACAACACCCCCCGCCCCCCTTCCTTCTCTTTTTCTTTCCTTTTCTTCTAGCCCCTCACAGTCGCCACACCTTCTCTGTCACTTTCACCCAATCAACACCGCCGCCTACCTCTCTCAGTCTGCAACGTGGAGAAGATGAAACGCCGCCTACCTCTCTTAGCCTGCGGTGTCTTAACCCAGTCTTGAGGTGAGTTTTATATTTCTGCGACATCTGGTTCCTCATGAGCTCGCCGACTGTCAACCTCCTCTTCGGCTTTCCTTGCTCCCAATCGAAACTTGAACCTGAGCCAGGGCTCTTCCTGGACCTCGAACTAGGGCGATTTCAGGCCGAATGCCTTCTTCACCCTACTGGTGATGGTGGAAGTGAGGGATCGCTGCACCACCGGCGACTTTGACGACTCAGAGGAGGAGGATGAGTGGTGGTTGTGGTTGTTGGAGCCGTTGAAAACGGAGCTCAGAGGCTTCCCGGCGGATTTCCGACACGCTGCGACGAAGATCTCGTAGGCGATGGTGACGGTGATGGAACCGGCAACAGTATCGTCGTGGCGGTACCAGAGGGGAGCGAGTAGCGGCAGCTTCTCGTGTGCTGGACTTCCTTCATGTTTCAATTATGGCATATACGGGGATTCTGATGTTCGAAGTAGCACTTTCCATTACAGGTGCCTAGGTGTAATCGTTTAATCTACTAATATATTCGATCTGATGATTGAGATGAAAACAACTCTGTGGATAACTTTGAGAAATAAGCGAAAATTCAGAGACGAAGCCTATTTTTAGGAACTAATATAACTGCAGGAAGTGGTGCCAATCGTAGACTGCTGAGCTTTATAATCAGTTTTATGTTTGTTCCTTTGATTTTGAATTTTGCTATGTAGCCTTTCTTTTGTTGCTCCTCTTTTTGGAGTTGAGCCATTCTATGACACTTACGGGAGAAAGAAAGCAGTAGCTTCTGGAGCAAGAGGCCTTCGCCTTTTGGGTCTATTGGGAAGCCGAGGGTGTTTTCGTTCAAGTATTATAGGGATGAAGTCGCTGTTTTTTTGTCGGAGGCGATTTTTTCCGTTGTTGAAGTACAACAAGAGGTACAACGGCGGAGGGAGCTCGTCGTGGCAGAGCAAGTCCATTGCCAGCCCCATGTTTTTGAGGTCGTCAGTTTTGGCTTCCATGTTTTATAGTATCTTTTGAGCAAGTCCACATGTTTTTTCCGTCGCCGTAGGCTTCCATGTTTTTTCGTACGCCAAAGGAAAGAACAAATAAACGGGGAAAATGTAAATAAATAAACAAAGAAGGCATGAATTGAGAAGGATAATTTGGCCCTTTGAAATGCGAAAAAGCATGTGCGACTCACATGCAACTGTGCTTACCGTCTATTACAGACAAGGGATGTAATTGTGACCTGCTTAAATAAATTAAGGGTATCCGATTTATTTGACAAGGGATGTACTTGTAACATGTTTATAAATTAAGGGTATTCGGTGTATTTTAAAAATCAAGAGAGAGAGAGAGAGAGAGAGAGAGAGAGAGGGGGGGGGGGATTAAATGTAATTTTAAAAGATGATAAGAGAAATTATTGTAATTTTTCCACAAAATAAAAGACGAAGAAGTTTTGATCTGGACTAACTATAAGTCAAAGTCCAAAACAGTGGAACCGAACCATGAACACGGCACATAGATACATACCAGAAAGAATATAGAAAACACAGCCCCCGATATAACCGGATTAATTGTCGTAGCACACAGCACCCGCATGATGCATCGGTCCAATATGACAGACGACGAACTCCTGCGGAAACTGGAAGACTACACCAAGAACGCCCGGCGTCACCAGTTGGAGACTCTGCGCTCAATCCTTCACCACGATGCCAAAGTGCGTTATCTCCAACCCTTCCTCTCTTCCTTCAATGGGGACACTGTTGATGCTGATACTTTCAGAAGTGCGGTGCCCTTGTCTTCCTACGAAGACTACGTTGACTACATCAACCAAATGGCAGATGGGAAGCACGACCCTCATCACAACCCTCTTCTCTCTGTTGATCCTCTCCTCTGCTTCTTCCACAGGTGCCCCCCACCCCTCTCATCTTTTCTTCAATAATCACTTGATATTATCTTCCTTTTGCTTAATTGTATGCATCATGATCCCCCAGACTTGTTAGTAATAGTATTGTTTCATATTGATAAGAGGGTCATTATAGATGTTAATATATAGACTCGGGGTTGATGATATTAAATCCTATAAGTAACACCTTCATCCTTGATTTTTTTATAAATATCTATATATTTATAATTCATAATTTTAAATTAAATTTTAAATAGTGGGTATGTTGCATATATAAAATTCACCGTGAACTTGAGTCTTTGTTAGTATCACTCCATTCAAAATAGTTACAATATGGTTCGAAGCTTCGTATGTGACTCTTTCTTAAGTAAAGGGACTGATGTTGAATGTGACTTCTTTTTGTCTTTTTCTCTTAGCTCCGGAACAAGCTCCATGAAGCCGAAATTGATCCCTTATTTTGATTCAAGCCTTTCCAGAGCTGCCTCCTTTATTGCTCACCGAGGCAGTGCTGCTGTTCTTCAGAGGTAAAATTAATCAAATTAATTTTAATTTCTTCCGAGATTTTGAAGGATCTTATATTTGTTTACTGAGTTAGAGTTTTAAACCTCCATGAAGGTTGTTTCCTCCAAGGCCTGGGGTCAACAAGATCCTATGGTTTCTCTATGCTGGCAATATTACTACTACTAAATGTGGCTTGAAGGTTATGGCTGCCTCTTCATACCCTCTGCAAAGTGGTAAGGCCACCCCTCAACAACTTGCTCTCTCTTCTAGTCCTCCAGAAGTTATTCTTGGATCTCATGTTGAGCATCAAATGTATTGCCACCTTCTCTGTGGCCTTAGGAATCTGGACGTTATAGATGGGATTAGAACCCCTTATGCCACAGGCTTGATTAAGGCATTTGGTCTTCTAGAGTCCAAGTGGGAGCAGCTATGTGATGATCTTAAATGTGGATTTCCAAGTCATGAAATTTCAGAGGTGGCAATGAGGGAAGCTGTAACTAAGTCACTTGGGGGGCCTCAGCCAGAATTGTCAAATAGAATAAGGTTAATTTGTGAAGGCGAAAATTGGGGTGGGATTGTATGTAGATTGTGGCCAAACATCCGTTATATCAGGTGTGTTAGCACTGGAAGCATGAAGCAGTACTACCCCAAGCTTAAGTATTATGCAGGAGATACACCTATTTTAGGAGGAGATTACTTTGCTTCAGAGTGCACCGTGGGTATAAATTTAGACATAACGCAACCCCCTGAGACAACGCGATTTGTAATACTTCCAACTGCTGCCTACTTTGAGTTTCTTCCATTTAACATGAATGAGAGCAATGATGTTGCTGGAGAAACAGTGGACCTTAGTAGTGTAGAGATTGGGAAGATGTATGAAGTGGTTGTTACTACTTACAGAGGCTTTTATCGATATCGATTAGGTGATATAGTGAAAGTTATTGGTTTCCATAATTCATCTCCACAAGTGGAATTTGTGATGAGAGCACCTAAAGCTCCTGCTGAGATTCTAACTGAGAAAGACTTGATTTCAGCAATTGAAAACTTTCAACTTGTAGTAAGAGGTGCTATGAGAATTGAGATTGTTGAGTTTGCAAGTTTCTTGGACCAGGAGTCATGGCCAAAGCAGTTAAAGGTATTTGTAGAATTCCAAGATGAATCTGATTTTCTGAAGGATAAATTGGAGGAGTCTGTTTTAATTTTTCAAAGTTGTATTTCCTCACTTGAGAGTGGCTTGGGAGCTTTGTACAAGGCGCAGAGAGATAAAGGTCACCTAGGGAACTTATTGATATTCATTCTAAGGCCTGGAGCTTTTGATAAGTTATCAGAATTTGCCATTAAAAATGGAACGCCGGCTGGTCAATATAAACCACCCAAGATTATACGGAATCATGACATCGTCAAACTCTTGGAAAAATTAGCTTTTGTGACAATACCTTTGGATGATTTGTAGTGAATGGACTGGATTGCTTTCAATGCCTCTATCCTCACCTTCCAAAGTTCTACTCTCTTGAGGAATGTCGATTTCAATCTTATCACAATTAGTATAACATAAGTGTCTGAAAGGAGTTAATTGCTTTTTACAATAATAAAAATCTGTGTGATTGAAAGATTAGTTGTTTGGGAGACAAGTCAATGTATGTTTTCAAGTGGTTAATCAACATCATGTTTGAGGAGATTCATGAAGTTCTTCATGAAACTGCTGTAAGGGGGGCAAAAGCGTTCTACATTTGTTCTTTTTGTGGCTAAATCTACCTTGCAAACTAATTATTGTCTAACCTGATCATCTTAATAAATCTCAGTTCTTTAATTTCCAATGCAATAAAATGGGATTTATTTTATTTCATTTTATTTTATTTCTTTTCTATTTGGAGCGAAAGGGTAAATTCAACACTGCTACTGCTCTGTCGTTTCGGTCTTCAGCTTCTCTCCGCGCCATCCAAATGTAGCCATGGATGCAGCTTGACAAGTCTCATATCGACACGAACCTTTTTCTGAGTAAACCCTGCGAATCTCGCTTGCATGCTCTAAATGATATACATGATTTTTATTTTTATTTTTATTTTTTTTACTCTTGCATAAGGTAGTGGAAAACCCAAGTATTTTTCTAAATTGGAGTTAAATTGAGTAGAGGGGATGCTTGTGAATTTTTCGCACTTGTACGTGTACCCTGTGGAACCCACCCGACTGAATAATCATTATTGGATCTCAAGTGTTGATCAGCTTGCTACTGAGGATGTCGTTGGTAACATGCGTGCTGAGCAACTCATTCATATATTATTGTTGTAATCAAGAAACCCAGGAGATGGGATCACCAAAACCAAAGGATTTTGTACTGGCGCACACCCAGGAAAGATTTTTCCATTGCTTGATTTAAATGAAATTGGAAAGAAAAGGGAAAAAAAAAAAAAGAAAGTTTAATAAAAAATAAAAAGAAAAAAAGAATGAGAAAAAAAATTGACAATTTTTCGTATTTAGTTACAGAGAGAAAATAAAAAAAGAAAAATTATAAAATCTACCGAATTAATTTTTCCTTATTTTTGGAAAAAAATTAGACAAAAAGAGAAGTTTTATTTGAAATAATAATTTTATTTCTATTCATTTCTTTTCACTTGCATTAGAGAAAAAAACAAATATTTTTCTCTTAAATTAAGGAAGAAAAAGAAAAAAGAATATATATATATATATTCTCTTTTTTTTTTTATCTAGTTTCCTAAATAGAAGTTAGTCACTAAACCAAAATCCGAAAGGAAGTTTTTATACTGAAAATAGGCATATTTTACTATACACCTTGGTAAAGATAGTGTAAAATGTCCTTTAAATTTAATGGCATAGATTAAATGGTGTATTGGTTCAACCAACATTTCTGATGCATAATAAAACCTCTGGTGGTGCGACCGTAGGCTGATGATGTGTAACATCCAAAATAACAATACATATAACACTATTGACTGATTTATTTTTAGATACACTATAGATATACAAGTAGGCCATAATGAAATGCTAATGTTAGGGTAAGGTGAATTTAAGTTCTCCCAATAGAAAAATAGATATGTTTTGCTAGTCAAAGAAGAAGGTTGTCTATTAACAGTGCCTTATAATGCAAGAATTGAATTGGTAGGAGTCTATACTATAGAATGACATAAGTATCATTTAAAAATCTTAAGATATATGGCTAGAAACTGCCACATAAGCCCCTCTTGGTGGCCAAAGGAAGGCCACACAAAAGGGAAGCTTAAAAAAAATTAAATCCCCTTTGATATCCACCAATGAGGATCATCCATCAAGCAAGGTGACTTAAAAGAGAAAAAGATTCATTATCATCATCATTTTCTCTCATTTTTCTCTCCCAAATTCGTGCAGCCTCTTCCCCTCTCTCACCATATCTATTTTTCATCTTCAACTCACATAAACTCTTGAATTTTGCTTGTCTTTGCCTAAATATCCAACATTTCTCACTTGTTTAGCATCAAAAAGCCCTAATACAAGCCAAAAACCTCTTTCCTTTGAGTCATATAACCTCAACCAAGCAAGGAGTAAGAAGTGATTTGTCCTTATCTTGAGGCTTTAGGGAAATAGAGATACCAAAAGATTCAAATTAAGGAGCTACAAACCTTGAACTTGATATAGGATTTCCTAGATTTGTGGTCTTTTAGGATTTTATGAATGTTAGGATTTCCTTATATCATCCTTGATTTATTTTTGCATGATGTTAATAAGCCTCTTTTCTAGTGATTTGAGGCAGAAAAACTTGGTTTAGATTGAAGAATAGATGAGGAAATCAAGATAGACACCAAACAGAAAAGTTGTTGAAGGGAATCATATGAGCCGTCTGTACAATGAACAGTATATCTCAACCTATAGAAGTCAAATTTAAGTGAAACTAATTTTCAATGAAATTAAACTTAAAGATGAATCCAAACATATAAATTATAGGTTCATTAGACTTGAAATGAGAGAGTTATGAATTTTAGAACTTGGATGTTAGTCAGCACCCCTAGTCTTGACCAGTGTGTGATATGAAGGGTATAACTCGCCTTATATAATTTCAAATAAAGTGCAACCAATTTTTTCAGAAAGATAGCATATAGAAAATTATGTCCACAAAATTTTTAAATCAAATCATGAGTATATTGTTCCCAGTAATTGCTTAAAGTTGACATATGCTCTATTCGGGCTGAAACAGGCTAGCACAAATGAGCTCATAACTCGAGCTCTACTTACCCAATGAGAGTGAAACTTGTTAGATTTGAAAGAGGGTTTATATAGGTACCTCCTGATGAAATTTCAGGTTAAAATAACAAAAGGATAATTTTTAGTGATTTTCTAATTCTAAGTTTACAAGTCTGTCTTAAAACAGGATAGCCTTGAATAAAACAATAACTCAAGTTATACACCTTGAAACTTAATGAAACTAAAGAGGTTTAAAAATAGGCTAACAAAGCTACATTTCATTAAATTTTGAGATTAAAACAAATTAAAATGGAATTTTAGTGAAATTTAGAATTTCTAAGTAGATTTTAAGAAAAGCAAGATAACTTGTGAATTACATGGTTTAGAGATCGCAAAGCCATGTGGGAGCTGACTTGAATGAAAACTTATGCAATGACAATCCATATGGTTAGAATGCCATCATTTATATGTTTATGATAATGTTATGTATATTCTTGAGTATACCTTTCTATGTGCCATCTTCCATTGAAAATGTCATGCATGCAAGCATATTTTGAAAGTAAAGGTTTATGTAGCATCTTCATGCATAACCGTGTACAAGAAATGCATATGATCATATGAATTAAGAAAGTATATAAGCAAATAAGATATGGGTCCTTTCACTTGGAGGCAGTTATGAGATCCCTCCCTGTGACGGCAGTTAAAACTATGAGATCTCTCTACCTTTGAGGCACATGGCTAGATGAAATCCTTATACTTTAAAGGTACGTGGTCAAATGAGATCCCTCTATTTTGGAGGCATATGGCCAGAAGAGATCCCTCTAAATCTAGAGGCACGTGGATCCCCTTCCGGGTTAGTATTGTGTGACAATGATTACGAGTTGAGCTGCTACCAAATCAAGTTACCTAAGGGCAATAAAGATTAAAAAAAGTTAAAGAAAGCCAAAAAAGACAAGTGCACTTGCATGATTGCATGATGTGCATCTGCATATGCATAAGTTATGTTCTTTTTATTTCTATTACGAAACTGCTCTGTTAATTGTCAAGTGTGTAAATAAAATTAACCTGCTGCGGAAGGATATTTTTGAACTTTATAAAATGAAATTTATCATTGTTATGGCACGTTATCATCTTTTTATAATAAATCAAAGCAACTCAGGATGATGATGACGACACTGTGTGTACCAATCTAGGATGTCCTACTGAGAATATATAATCCTCACCCGTCATCTCCAAATAGCTCAGGAAAATCTTGAGAAAGATCAAAGAATAGATTGGATGGACGATTGAGGGTTACTGTCGGATAAGGTCTGTATATTTATTGGTAACAACTCCTAAGTGGAATACTATAACTTAAGCGTAGTATTGTACTTAGGAGGGTGTTAAATGATGCCTCCTCTTTTCGGTGCCATGGAATGGCAAATACCCAGAAAGCAAAAAAATCAATGGCGATGAAGTCACAGTAGGTGACACCGCAGCTATGGCACAACAGTGGAGATGAGTTGTTGGATGTCTCCGCCCTTGACGTACTCAACGACCATGAAGTTTTACTTTCATGGTGCACCTTGGCAAAGTTCCCCTGCCCTATCAACTTGCCCATCTCGTTCTTGTTGAAGAGGATGTTCCTTTGGGGCATGTTGGGTTGTTTTTGTGGAGAATCAAATGCTGTAGAAGAAATTCTTATTACTATGGTGGCGTAGGCAGGAGCAATGGCCATCGGGTGCAGTCATCAGAGCCAGCTTGAAGGAAGAGGAAGCCATGGCAAAAGTGGACATGGGAAGTTATCAGGCGAAATAGCACCCATGAAAACCAACAAATTTGATGGCTTAGATTCAAGGTGCATTTTGCACCATCTTAGCAAAATGCACCCTAAAAATAAAGTTGTTATCTTAACTTTGACTGTGATCTTGACTTCTGGCCTGCCTAAAGACACCAACCAATAAATAGAGGTGAGTTTTTATGTGGAGAGTGTGAATTTATCACCACCATGTGCTAGCTAAATTTAAGCCATTGAATATTAATGTGCTAAGTAAATCTAAGTCATTGAATATTAAATCTAAAAGTTTCAAAATAATCTAATAAATGATTAAATTTTTTATCTTTATGTTCTACCCTTCCCTCCAACATCACACCCTTCCCCTTCCTCCTGCAAATCCACCTAACTCCAGCTCCCAGCACCGTTGCTGCCCAGCCCCTCTCTGTTGGCGACACCGCCCCACTTCCACCCCACTCTTGCGCCACTATTCCCCCTCCCCCACTCCACCACAACCTCCAACTACATTCTTAGTGGAATCTACATCTACAGGTTGCACCTCTACAGTCTGCATAGACATCGTTGTTAGTGCAAAGCTTCTTTGTGCTTTATGTTGGCAGCCTAGGAGCTCCTATGAGTGTTCGACCAGTGTTGTAAGCAGAGATGTGTTTGTGAGTGAAAGCGCAGGGAAGTTGTTATTGTTTCTGCGATGGCAAACATAATGGCTGATGTGAAGACGCTCTTTGAAGCGCGCTTGATGTGATCGACCCCCTTCCAAAGGCGAAGAAAAAGATGATGATAAATTAAATAATAGATAATATATAAATTATTAAAATTAAATATAGATGATGATCAATGATATTAAAATTAATATCTATAACAATTAGGTGATTTCTATGGTACTCCCTTCAATTTGAAGAGTTTGAAACCCTTCTTATTTGGTCCAATAATATTTAACTATGTGGTTAATAATTATCCATATAAAAACTGACATATCATTATTTCATTATTTAGATTTTATTCCTTTTAACTTTTTATTTTTATATTTTTATATTTTTACCCTACATCTCTGAAAAATTTAAAACTTCCAAATCTCAAACACCAAATCAAGTTACTTATTCTAATTCTAAAATATCTAAACAATCTTTTTTCACAAAATTCATACATAAGACCCCTAATTCTTCCACTTAAACTCAAGAACCCTAAATTTCTCAATCTCCTTCGCTCAATCTAGTCGCATTTTTCTCCCTTGGCAGCCACCGTCGCAAATTGAATGCAACCACCATTGCGAATTGAATTAAGTTCTCCATCCAACAAAATTTTGTGTATGACCATAATAATTCCTCTATGGCACACAAAATGATAACAATGAAGCATGGGTCTTGTTCCATCGAGCTTCTTCTTCTTTCATTCTCGTGAGTGCAAATGATGGAGAAAATGGTGTCACTGAGATCCACCGATCATTCTGCTCCAAATCATTCCGCTATGTCCACCAACCACTATATTCCTCTCTGTCGCTGCCACCATAACCATTTTCCGCCTTCGAACCTTTTTCAACCTCTCTTGACTCTTGTGTTAATTTATATTTTGGATCATTTTTTATTGTTAAAAGCTGAAATTCGTGTTCAACATTAGATTTTGATCCGAAAACAACATCAAAAGATTTCATTGTTCTTAGATAAAATTAATCTGGGATTTGGGTTCTTTTGCATCATTGGATCGTATCTCTAATTTTCGATATATTGATGTGTGTAACCTATACATACATATAATATATGTACATATTCAAGAAGCTCAAAGTCAAAGAGATTTGTAATTCCGGAACTGAATCCATTGTTATTGCCTATTGGACTTATGTTAGCCATTCCTTTGCATCATTTTCCAGTTGGTACTAAGTAAATTAGTTTGATGTTTGAGATCCAAAAGTTTAAAACTTTTCAAAGAGTTTGGGGTCAAAATATTAAAAAAAAAAATTAAAGGGGATAATATCTAAATAATGAAATGATGATATGTCATTATTTACGTGGATAATTATTAACCATATAATCAAATACTATTGGGCCAAATAAGAAGGGTTTCACACCCCTTAAATTTAAAGGGTACCACAGAAATCACTTAAAAATTATTTATTTATAATATATAAAGTCTAGAACTCAAGTTCTGATATACTATAGTATTGATCCATTGGATGCTTTATTCGGCTGCCACATCAGCTTATAAAATTGTCATTATCTCATTTAATTACTTTTATCTTCCTTCAAATTCTTCTCAAATAAATAAATACCACTTATAAATACTTCACTTTTTAACTTATACATTTTCTCAATTTTCATTCCCATTATATATGAATTGGTGCTCCATATATAACTGAATTATAATAGGTAACGTTCAACAACCATCATTAACACATTATAAAATTCATTTACTTTGTTATATATACTTTAAATTATTTAATTATTTACTTTACTTTCTTACTCACAATTATGATTTTTTTTTTCATTTTTCAAATATAAAATTCAAATTATTAAAAACATATTTTAAACATTAAAAAAATACATTTCAAAAATATTAACCCATCACCTAGAGTTAATCAACTAGTTCCTATATATTGTTTTTCCTTTTATTACATTAAGTAACATTGCAATTCTATTCTATTAATCAACAATTTTCTCAAAAATAAAAAAGCCTTACTTAAACTAAAAATTAATAATAATAAGATTAAAATTTAATTTAAATGCATTCACAGTATAAAATCAACCAATAGAAATGTTAGAAAGTGCTAACTCATACAAATAATCATCCATTATAATGAGAAATCTACCATAATTTTTCACTTTCTAGCATTTTTATTGGCTAAAAATATTTTACACTGTCAGTGCATCCCAATTAAACCCATAAGATTAAATAAATTAACTCAACACTATTAATATCAACTTTCTCATCACCTTACTCATCATTTTACCATTCTCTTAAACAATTACATAGGAAACTCCTACAGAAAAATTTGGTTTCATATTTCAATCATATATTATAAGATGGAAAAAATTTACAGTATAAGGAATTTGAAATAGCAACAACAAATAACAAGTATACACCAGGAAAATGAACAATGAAAATATTTTTTCCCCACAATTTAAAGGTAAACAAAAAGATCATATTAAAAAGATGAACACATTTGAATATTAAATATTTATATAGTTTCAGAACATTTAACATAATATTCTAAAAATTGGACCCGACATCAAATCGAATAAGACATTAGTTCAAAGGTTTGTTGGTTCAATCAAAATTCAACTAGAGTGTAATAAAATATATGTATTTATATATAAATATATAAATATGTAATTAATTATATGCTATAATTACTTGTGTGTATAATAATTAAATAAATTTTAATTATAAAAATATAATTTAAAATAAAATTATTTGAAAGATAATAATAAAAAAAATTCAAAATCTACACCTAATTTGATATTATTACATTTACACACACTTTAATCCTACAATTACTATTAACACAATTTTATCCCCCAAAAGAAAAAACTCAACAACAAATGAGGTTACGTGAAAATATCTGCCACGAGCTAATATCAACCACACACACCATAACCTTATCTCGTTATAGAATCACATATTCGGAGGCTTTTTCACATAAATAAAACAAAAAAAGTAATTAAATATGAAAATGTCCTGTTTCATCTTTTTTTTCGAAAATGTCCTGATTTGGATTTGCATGTAAATCGTGTGAGGTTGGAACGATTTATAAATGAACAGAAATCGTGGTATTCTTACACGATTTATGGCCTTGAAAACTATCAACCAGAAATCGTGGGAAGGTGCCACGATTTCTGTGCAACCAATTGAACTGAAATCGTGCCAGGGTGCCACGATTTCTGTTCAATTGGATCCCACAGAAATTGTGGCACCCTCCCACGATTTCTGGTTGATCTAGCTAAATCGTGTGAGTCTCACACGATTTTTGTACAAATCCCCCACCATATATACTCAACTTCCACCGTCCAATATCATTTTCAACCATCCAATATTATTTTCCAGTAAGAAGAATACGTCTTCTCCCAAAAATTTGAGTGATAGATGGAGAAATTTTACATTCTTATTCATCATAATGGTGAAATCATAAATACAAATGAGGGAGTAACATTTTGCAGTTCAAACTTAGCTTGTCTGAATATTCATCCTTCTATTACTTTACTGGAGCTGCAGAGCAAAATATTGCAGAAGTTGCGCCAACAAAATAATAAGCATATAACACAAATGGTGTATAGGTTGCCTATAGCAGTTGGAAAAGATCTAATTCGGTACAACAGTCTTGAGATCAACTGTGATGAAGATATTGGGGTGATATTTGATTGTCATGCTCAATTTCCAGAGATTCGTATTATGGAGCTATTCATTGTTTTACAAGACTCAGCTTTAAGCTCCGGAGGATCTGCTCCCGATCCAGCATCTGTTGCATTGTCACTGGCCTAACGTTCACTTACCTTTGCAATGGCATCGCAAAGTCCTGTGCAGATCCAAAATGTTAATGTAGAAGATGCGGATGATTTGATGGGCGGGCCAAGTTTTGCACAACTTGCAATGGAGATAGCAGCACCACTTTCGCAGCATAGTCCTATTGCAGGTTATGACTTTATTTTCGATAATGGAGATGAAGAAGATGAGCCAAATGTAATACCAGATGATAGCGATAGCGACGAGGATGGGGAGGCAGTGCCTGCGACTCAGAGCCAACCATGGAGCAGCCAATCTCGATTTGGTTCCCATTCTTATTCTCAATCATATGCACATGTGTCTCATTATGATTCTTTAAATTTAGAAGCCATGCATGAGAGTACATTTTTAGGAATTGGAGGCATGGTAGATAGTAGTGATATTTTGGGTAAGGCAAGAGAAAATGAGTTGGAAATTGGGCAACAGTTTCCTAATAGGGAGGCTGTATTATTTGCTGTTAAAATTTACAGTATTTGAAGGTTAGTTGAGTACAAGGTCCTAGAATCTGATCATATAAAATATCATGGCAAATGCAAACAGTTTGGAAATGGATGCAGTTGGAGCATACGTGTGACCAGAAGAAAGGAGTGTGGGAAATTCGGAAGTACAATGGACCACACACGTGTTTGTCTGCATCGCTTTCACAGGACCGTTATAAGTTAGATACTAATGTTATATGTGCCAACATATTCTCCATGGTGCAAGCTGATCCAACAATTTCTATTAAAGTTTTGCAAGGGTCAGTGGAGGCAAAGTATGGATTCAAGACTTCGTATAGGAAGGTTTGTCTCGCCAAGCAGAAGGCCATTGGTAAGATTTTCGGTGATTGGGAAAAGTCTTATAATGAACTTCTGAAATGGCTACAACGGTTGCAGACATTTAATCCAGGTACAATTATTCAATTGATGACTCAGCCATACTATGCAGGAAATTTTGTTGATCATAGCTGTATAATGTTTCATTGTTTATTCTGGACATTTGCTCCTTGCATTGAAGCATTTAAATACTGCAAGCCGCTGATTACAGTTGATGGTATGCACTTGTATGGGAAGTATGGTGGAACACTATTAATGGCAATTGCTCAAGATGGTAACTCCAATATTCTGCCAATTGCATTTGCCATGGTTGAGGGGGAGACAAGAGAAGCATGGTTATTCTTCTTGACTAATCTTCGACAACATGTGACTCCCCAGGAGGGTATTCTCATTATTTCTGATAGGCATGGTGCTATCAAAGCTGCTTTAAATGCCGATGACAGTGGGTGGCATCCTCCACGTGCCCATTATGCATATTGTATACGGCACATCATTTCAAACTTTGCTCTAGCTTTCAAGAGCAAAGATGCAAAGCGAGCTCTGATGAATGCGGCCTATTCAAAGACCCGCCGAGAGTATGTTTATTATCGTGGCTTGTTGAGAGATGAGAATCCAGCTATGTGTGATTGGATAGACAGAATTTCCATTGAAAAGTGGGCACAACATGCTGAAGAGGGCCGGAGGTTTGGGCATATGACAACAAATTTGTCAGAGTGCATTAATGCTATTCTTAAAGGCACACGCAATCTTCTAATTACAGCTTTGGTGAAGTCTACCTATTTCCGTCTTGCAGCATTGTTTGTGAAGAAAGGGAAGGCAGCGGAGGCCCAGCTTACAAGCGGACAAGTGTTTTCACAAGCCTTGTTGCGAGCAATTGAAATCAACAGGCAAAAAATAGGCTCCATGATTGTTTCTGCATTCTCTCGGGCAAATGAGTCTTTTGTGGTGGAGGAGCATGCACGAATAGGGAACTACAGTCAAAGAAGTTATAGGGTGAGACTTTCAGATCGTTGGTGTAATTGTGGGTATTTTCAGGCACTTTATTACCCTTGTCGCCATATACTTGCTGCATGTGCATATGCACATCTTGATTGGGGCTCCTTTGTTGATGATGTTTATCGCATGCATATTGTATTTAATGTATACAGAATGAAATTCTCAGCTATTGCAAATGCAGCTTATTGGCCTGAGTACAGTGGACCTCGAATACGTCCAAATCCACAACTAAGACGAGCAGATAAAGGTCGTCCAGTTTCAACTAGAATCCGTAATGAAATGGATGCTGTCGAATCTGGACAACCAAAACGGTGTGGCTTGTGCAGACAAGAAGGTCACACAAGACGAAGATGTCCTACTCAGCCTTCTTCATCCTCCAGCCAACCTAGTGAAGGCAATTAATTTTCAGCTATTGTATATTATTTTTTTAGTTTTGTATTGTTGATTTTGGTTTGTTATTCGACTGTTGTTAATTTTCCAGATGCTTAGATAATATAATTTCGATTGTGTGTTTTTTAATATAAATATGCACTTAGACTATATCTAATTAGAGTTTGTTACTTTTTAACATATTCTATATATAAGTTATTTATTTATCCGCTATAAACAAAATATTAGAATCTAAATAAGTAGAAAATAATTATATACATGGGTTTGAAATACAAAATATCCATATGCAAGTTCTCATTATGTACATCATATACGGACATCTAGTCTCGTCTATCTCGTCGTGGGGCCGGTAAATGACAACCTGTGTGGCACTGATGAGGACGAATCTCCCGCATAGGCCAACCCCTCCCATGATCGTACTCTGGCTCCGGCCCTAGCTCAAGCTCTCCCTGCTGCTCCTGGTCCTGTTCCGGCTCTTTGTGCTGAACCTGCTGAGCCTCCTGGTCAATCTGACCAACTGTGAATGCTGATGGCGGAGTCTCGCTAAGTAAATCAAATCCATATGAGCCCTAATAAGAAGGCACTGATGTAGATGGGTTCACATTTAGATCAATACCATCCAACGATGGCCTATACACATCTGATGGCACTGTCTCATCTCGAGTAGGTGTACTCGTCGAAGCATTTAGGAAAGCCTCAAGCTCAGCACACATTGTGCCTACATCGGGACTAAACTGCTGGCCAGGACTGGATAGCAACTGGGAGCTAGGCCCAGCCATATACTGCTGACTAGGACCCCTCATCGTCTGCGAACTAGAACCCCCCATCATGGTGGCCGTCAAATGTCCCTGACTGGATGTACCATACTCAGGCATGGGCTACCAATTCGGACCACTAGCAGAATAGTGAGATTGCCTATGATGCTGATCATCATCATCATCATCAAACTGGCAAGGATCTACATAATCATCATCACCAAACTGGCAAGGATCTGCATAATCATCATCATCATCGTCGTCATCATCTCTGCGATGGCTAGCGCGGATCCCGACGCGTAAACGGCGCTCCCATCGGCGGCGATCTGGAGCATGAGCTGGAAGGGCCATAGCAGGCACTGATGGAACGTGCTCAGGAACATCTCGAAGCATCTCGACCTGTCGAGGATCACGAAGGACTCGATCTGAACATAAAAACTTTCGTGCAACACTCGAGTACCATCTCATATACTCAGCTGATGGGCGATCGTCGGAAGAGGCTTGAAATCGAACTACCTGGTTTGCCCGTGCATCCCAAAAATCATGATATGCCCTGTACTGGTCAGGCCACCAATGATCTGCCCCATGAGCATCTTTGCCGTGAACCCTATCAAGGTTCAGCGGCTCAACTGGTATAGGCTGCTGTCCTCCAATCTGTCGGATAACACGATCCGATTGCTGGAACTCAAACATAGTGAAGCAGATCAAGGCTGTGACTGATGGCCAAAGAGGGGAATCCTGAAAAATAAAGTCCGGTGTGATCTGGGCTACATCTAAGTCCTGGTACGAAGTCCACCTAAACTGCAATGTTTAACAACAATTCAATCAATCTAAAAGTAACAAATTCAAAAGTAACATGTAAGTAAGATAACTAAATGCTTCTTACCCCGGTGATGGTCAAATCGTCAAACTGTCTCCGTAATGCCAGCAACCGTCTCTTGTGGTTGTCAGAGGTGCAACGATAATCCCTCCACCTGAAACAAATTAAAGCATTAATCTTAACAATATTCAAATATGAAAGGTAAAAAAATATAAAATTAATTTATTTTTTTATAACTATACCTCGCAGTAAGTGGAAAAGTGAGCTCAGCTGGAGGAGGTCTCAATGATAAGATTCTGAACCAAATCCATGACTGTAAAAGGGCCAAGCACCCAGACATATCGCTCACTCTCATATTGGTAGCGCGACAAAGATTGCGATATAGAGTCGCAAGCACTGCAGACCCCCAGCTAAAGCTCCCAAAATACTCAAAGTCGTGCAATAGTGGCAGCCACCTCAAATGAACTCTGGATCCTGACTTATCCGCTATCAAAAAACCCCCAAACATCATCATAATATAAGCTTGAGTGTGACGTATAACCGTCTCCACAGGTGCATCTGCCTGCAAATCACGAAATGTGGTACTGAACAAAGATAGAAATACTGAATATCCATCTCGCTCATCTAAACTTGGCATTGTGCCAAATAAATCATAACATATGGTCCATATATCTCTGCCATAATATCTGCCCCACGATCCCGTGCATCCGCTAACTGCCTGTCCATCAACCCGCAGCCCTAACTGATAGGCAACATCCTCTAACGTGATAGTGCACTCTCCGTATGGAAGATGGAACGTGTGGGTCTCCGGTTGCTAACGCTCCACAAACGCGCTGATCAGCGCGTTATCGTACTTATAATATGGGACCTGAGCTGCATACCATAAGCCTGCCTGCCTCAAGCATGGCTCCATAAGAGGATGTGGCGCAGGTATGCGGCGACGCCTAGCGGTCAACACTCGAGATGGCTGTAAAAGCATAAACATAATATCATTCGTATTCAAAAACTCAAACAAAGATAAATTAAATTATCTCAAACTAAAGGCAGTAAACTATATTTATTAAAAATATATTAATTAAATTAAACTTCATAACACTAACACTATAATAAATCAAATAAATATTAAAATTAAACTTTATAATATAATAACAACAAAATTATCTATAATTAACTTAAATATATTAAACTAAACCTTAAAATAATAATCTTAATTAAAATTTATAAAAGTTAAATTTTATTTTCCTTGTAATATCAATAAAAAATAAAATAATATTAAATACACTAAAAATGATTAAAATAAATCTATAAACTTTACATATAAATATTTCATATAACAAATGATTACTTTACTAAACTAACCAAAACTAAACTAAGCTAACTAAATTTTTTTTTCACTAATCTAAACTAATCGTAACCCTAAACTAAACTAACTAAATATTTTTTATACTAATCTAAACTAAAATAAACAAATATTCTTTTATTAATATTGAATATAACTAAATTAAAATATAGATATGTAGACAAGTACCTTTTCATGCAGATGCGCAGAAATATGTGAAACTTCATCTAACCGGCGTAAATTATTTTGTGCCATTTTTGCAGAAATTCCTGTTTTTCTCTCTCCTTCGCTCGCCTCCCACGATTTCTCTGCAATGGCTCTCCCACGATTTCTCTGCAATGGCTCTCCTACGATTTCTGAACGAATGAACAGTCCTCACACGATTTCATTTTTTATAGGGAAATCAGAAATCGTGGGAGGGTGGCACGATTTCTGTGGGATCCAATTGAGCAGAAATCGTGTCACCCTGGCACGATTTCAATTCAATTGGTTGCCACTGAAATCGTGGTACTCTCCCACAATTTCAGTTCAATTGGTTGCCACAAAAATCGTGGCACTGTCCACGATTTCTGGTTGATAGTTTTCGAGGCCATAAATCGTGTAAGGTTCTGCGATTTACGATTGCTCATTTATAAATCGTTCCAGCCTCACACGATTTATATGCAAATCCAAATCAGGACATTTTCAAAAAAAAAAGATGAAACAGGATATTTTCGTATTTAATTATTTTTTTCGTTTTATTTATGTGAAAAAGCCCGTATCCGGATGGATTCCATTACCCTGCCATTACCCCCATTTAATAATAGTAGATGAATGAAATATTAGCCATCCAAAAAATTGATGTATACATAACATTTCTCTGCGTGAAATACACGTGCTAAAAGGGGAAAGGTGTATCCGGACTCCACTTTATCAAAGTATAACGCACTGACTGGAGCATTAACAAGCAACGTAGAGCATAGACGACACAGCCACCGACATAACCGGATTTGTCCAACAATATTTCCCCCATACTATGATGCAGCAGTCCAACATGACAGCCGAGGAACTTCCCCCATGCAGAAGCTGGAAGACTACACCACCAACGCCCACCATCACCAGTTGGAGACTCTTCGCTCAATCCTTCACCGCAATGCCAAAGTGCGCTATCTCCAACACTTCCTCTCTTCCTTCAAAGGGGACACTACTCTTGACCCTGCTACCTTCACTAGTGTCGTGCCCTTGTCTTCCTACGAAGACTACGTCGACTACATCAACCAAATGGCAGATGGGAAACACGACCCTCACAACCCTCTTCTCTCTGTTGATCCTCTCCTCTGCTTCTTCTACAGGTGCCCCCAACCCTCATCTCATCATCTTTGTTTTGCTTAACATGTACGCATCATGATCTATCCAATAGTATTGTTTCATATTGGTGAAAGGGTCATCACAAATAGTTACAGTACGGTTCTATTCCAAGCTTTGTATGTGAATTCTCCGAATTTTGTTTGATGATGAAGTAAATGGTCTGATGTTGTGTGTCACTTACTTTTCTATTTTTTTTCTTTCATTTTTTCGCCTCTCTCAGCTCTGGAACAAGCTCCATGAAGCCGAAATTGATCCCATATTTTGATTCAAGCTTTTGCAGAGCTGCCACCTTTCTTGCTGTCCGATGCAGTGATGCTATCCGTACCAAGTAAATTAATCGAATTAGTTAGTTTGTATTTGGATTAGCAGCTAAAATAAAATTATTTTAATAATTAATTTTTTATAATTAATTATAAAAAAATCAATTTCATATTTTGATACTGAAAAATAATTTTAAGTTAATATATTTTATTTAAATTATATAAAAAAATTATTTATGTATAATAAATTACTGAAAAAATATGAAATAATTAATTTATATTATATAATATTTGATATTTAGAATTAATTTGATAAAAGATTGTAATTCTAGAATTATCAATTTTTTTTATAGTCAAAATACTCAAATAATTTTTTTTTTGAAAAACTTGTTTCTAGTATAAATAAAATAAATTAAAGATTATAATCTATTTTATCTATTTCTTCCAAATATATCAGATTATATTGAAAACATGTTTTTTTATTAAAAAAAAAGGAATATTTTTGGAAAATATTCAGCTTTCTCAAACATGCATTTAATTTCTTCCTAATTTTGAAGGATGTTATATTTGTTTAGTAAGTTGAGTTTTAAACCTCCATGCAGGTTGTTTCCTCCAAAAACTGCAGTCAACAAGATCCTTTGGTTTCTCTATTCTCACAATATTACTACTACTAAATGTGGTTTGAAGGTTATGGGTGCCTCTTCATACGTTTTGCAAAGTGGCGTGGTCAGCCCTCAACAACTTGCTACCTATTCTAGTCCTCTAGAAGTTTTTATTGGATCTCATGTTGAGCATCAAATGTATTGCCACCTTCTCTGTGGCCTTAGGAATCTCGACGTTATAGATGGGATTGGAACCCCTTATGCCATAGGCTTGATTAAGGCATTTGGTCTTCTAGAGTCCAAGTGGGAGCAGCTTTGTGATGACCTTAACTGTGGGTTTCCAAGTCATGAAATTTCGGAGGTGGCAATGAGGGAAGCTGTAACTAAGACACTTGATGGGCCTCAACCAGAATTGTCAAATAGAATAAGGCTAATTTGTGAAGGTAGAAACTGGGTGGGATTGTGTGTAGATTGTGGCCAAACATCCGTTATATCCAGTGTGTTAGCACTGGAAGCATGAAGCAGTACTACCCCAAGCTTAGGTATTATGCAGGAGAGGTACCTATTACAGGAGGAGAATACTTTGCTTCTGAGTGCTGTGTAGGTATAAATGTAGACGCAATGCAACCCCCTGAGACAACGCGATATGTGATATTTCCAACTGCTGCCCACTTTGAGTTTCTTCCATTTAACATGAATGAGTGCAATGATGTTGCTGAAGAACCAGTGGACCTTAGCAGTGTAGAGGTTGGGAAGATGTATGAAGTGGTTGTTACTACTTACAGAGGATTTTATCGCTATCGTTTAGGTGATATAGTGAGAGTTGTTGGTTTCTATAATTCATCTCCTCAAGTGGAATTTGTGATGAAAGCACCTAAAACTACTGCTGAGATTCTAACTGAGAAAGACTTGATTTCTGCAATTGAAAACTTTGAATTTGCACTAAGAGGTGCCATGAGAATTGAGATTATTGAGTTTGCAAGTTTCTTGGACCAGGAGTCAAGCCCAAAGCAGTTGAAGGTATTTGTCGAAGTCCACGGGGAATCTGATTTTCTGGAGGATAAATTGGAGGAGTCTGTTCTAATTTTTAAAGGGTGTATTTCCTCAATTGAGAGTGGCTTGGGAGCTATGTACAAGGCGCAAAGGGATAAAGGTCACCTAGGGAACTTATTGATATTCATCCTAACGCCTGGAGCTTTTGATAAGTTATCAGAAATTGCCATTAAAAATGGAACACCAGCTAGTCAGTATAAACCACCCAAGATTATACGGAATCATGCATTTGTCAAACTCCTGGAAAAATTAGCGTTTGTGACAGTATCTTTGGATGGCTAATAGTATGTAGTGAATGCCCTGGATTGCTTCCAATATCTCTGTCCTGAGTTCCTCACCCTCTGAATTCAACTCTCTTGATGAATGTCAATTTCCTTGATCACATTTGGTATAATGATGTCTGAAAGAAGCTTATGTGCTTTTTTTTTTAGATTAATAAAAATCTAACTATGTATTTTTTCAAGAGATTAATCAATGTTGTCTTTGAGGAAGTTCATGAAGTGCTTTATGGAACTGCTGTAAAAGGGGGGGGGGGGGGGGGGGAAGCATCTATTTATAATATGAGCTATTGACATGTTGGATGATCTATAATATTGCTACATAAGCTTCTTCTTGAAGCTGTCATTCTTCACTTTAAGCCATTGCCACATCAACTTTTTCATTTCTCCTCTTCCACCTAACTGTTGCTTTCTCCTGTTTCTTGTTTCTTATGTTACAACACTCCCTCCTATTTTTCCTTTTTATGCTACATCAGCGCATTCATTCCGTGATCAATCAATGGCGTAGTCACCTCCGAATCAGTTTCTTCAACCCACCCTTTTCGACTCTAATCAAATTTCTATCATGATAGAATCAGCACCCCAACACAGAGCTAATATTCATATTAGCATCACTCAGGAGATTTGAATTCTCAACAACCCTCCTATCTTTCCACACCCCACTTTGAGCAGCACCACCCCTAGGATCCAAATTATCAAGATTCACAAGCCTAGCCTCTTAAACCAATGCCAGGATTTTTTCATCCCTCGATGTTGCAAGCTCCAACAAGAGCCTCAATGGCCCAATAGGCAACAGAACAACAGCAAGGTCATACAATAATGCCATAGCAACAAGCATGGCCCAGGTGGTAAACCAATGAGCAACCAAGATGTATATATTAATTACAATAAAATGAAATTCAGTTTCATTTCTCATTTCTTCAGCAGAAAATGAAATCCAAGAAGGTAAAAAGAGGAAAGCAATAGATATGCCAAAGACCATGTCAGCAAACTCAACTCATACAATTTCTGATAGTGGAAGCAAGATAAAAAATGCAAGTTTTCTTCTAATGCTTCCTTTTATTCTTCATTCATAATTAGTATGAATATAAATTAGTTTTCTTGAAACTTTTATGTTTGACTTATATGTAGCACAAAGATTGATGGTTTATTTGCATGTTTTCAGAAATTTGAAGGAGGTAAGAAAGTAAAAAGAAATGTAACTTCAGACAAATAACCAATGGAAGTAGCTCATGTTAGAGCTAGAAGAGGTCAATCTCCTGATAGTCATAGTTTAGCAGAAAAGGTTCTATTTCTAATCCACCGCTTCATACCATGCTTCATGCTACGAAACAAATTTTCAATACCTAATAATCCAATACCCAAGAAAAAAGAATCAAATCATCATCTCTTATTTTATTGTAATACTGGGTACAATAGGGAAAACCGATGAAAAACTTAGGTGCTTACAAAACATTGTCCTGAATGTTACAAGGTAAAGCAAATGTTATTTATAAAGCCTTGGTATGTGTCTAACATTATATAAGTCCAATGTCTATTTTTATATTTTTTTCATTTCCATGTTAATGGCCTTGCAAACCATGGGAATGGCCACACTTTTGGACAAGATCATAAAATATGTCCACTCCTCGCAGCATCAAATCGAGGTAAGTAATCAAAAGTTAAAATAAGAGAATGGCAAAAGTTAACTTTGATTGCTAGCAAAAGATACTTGAAAAATAACCTTATTATCAATTTGTGTTTGATTCTTCTTGCAATTTCTCTCTATGAAGCTTACAACTGCAAGTGCCTTTTATGACTTAAATTCAGGGATAGATGCTTTAGAAACAATGCAGGTACCTACTCCTAAAAATTTCAATCTAAGTAGTGTGCATGAATTACTCTTCATTCATATATATGCAAACAATTGTAAATTGGATGAATAAGATCGTTAGAGGTGGTGAATATCAAAATATGTTAGACACATTTATATCATATTTGATCCAATCAACAATTGGGAATAATATAAACTTTTATTTTTAATTTCCAATTGGCTTAATAGAAGAAAGAGTTCGTTGAACTACATGCTTTTACTGAACTTACTACTACATGCTTTTATTACTTGTCTGCATATGAAATATTTTTAAATTTGCATCATTTATAGAGAGTTCATGTGGCTTTCCTTTAGGATGTCAATAAGAGGTCATTTGTTGGAGTTCTTAATATTTTGGAGCTTAATTTAGTTTCAAGATAGGTATGTGTTTGGTGTTGAGTTTAACATCATAATTAGTACTTGCCACAAACTTTGGGTTGTTTCATGAGGTCGTCCTATGTTAATTTTATTTTATTTTAATGCTTTTGCAACTGTCGAAAGGGAAATAGAGTCTACCCTTTATGTACAAAGCAAAGTTGATAACATAAATGTGCAATGCTTTATCTATCTTTTATTTATTTTAGTAGAGATAACCTTGAGAGTTATAAAGTGACTACACTGCACAAGTCCTGGTGGAATACTGCATAGTCTGTATTTTTATGCAAACTTTCATGATTGCAAGGATTGTGCTCATGTCATTCTAAATGGCCATCAATAGTGTATGCCTTTTTTTTATTTTTAACATTATCATTGCACTTTAAATTATATCTACAATCTTTATTAATCATTTCTATAGTTTATCTGATTCACACAACACACAAGTCTCATTTTAGTTCTACATTATTTGTCAATAAATTTACCTTGCATACTAATTAATTTCTAACCTAATCTTCATAGTAAATTTTAGTTATTTATTTTCGAATACATTAAAATGGGATTTTTTTCTTGTAAATCACCTGCTCTAAATCATGTTCTAAATCATGTCACTTTTCCTACCCAACCAATCATTTCTTGCCATGTGAAAGATAAATAATGCATAGTTGATAACTATTTTAATTTTTTGAAAAATTTTAAATACTTATCTTTCACACGGCAAGCGGTGATTGGTGAGACATAGAAGAAAATATGATTTGGGAATAGATGATTTCCATCCTAAATCATTGGAATGAATACAACGAATGTGAAATTGTATACCTTGAGAACTAATTGAATAATCAATTTAGAAGCAAACAAACAATAAATATTGCTGGTGATTCAATCATCAACCTACGTTAAAACAAGAGGAAAGAAGTTGAAGGAGGAGAAATGGCAAGAAAGTTGGTTTTCACCTTGTTTGGAAGAGCAAACAATCAAGAGGAGAAAGAAAACTAACAGTTGACTTCAGAAGTCTTCATTGCTCTGAGTGGAAGGAAAACATGGAAAAATGAGTTTAGTTGGCAAAATTACAGATTTATCAGTCACTTTATTTTCATTTTATTTGCTATTTTTAGAATTTTATAAATAAAATAGTAAAACAATTAAAATTTATTCCCTTTCGGTGAAAACTATCTCTTTCTAATTGCTGACTAGCAAAATCAAAATTGTTTATACCTCTTTTTTTATTAAGTGGTTTGAAATTGTTGCATTTTTCTTGATAGTAATTATTGTCATAATCTCTTTCTCTGAAACTTGATTTGTTTATGAAGTTTCCTCTTACTTTGTTTTTGTAACCACACCCTCTTGCTTCTCTATCTTGGCTTGACTCAATAAATTTCTTTAGATTCACATGACTTTTCAAGGTTTGTATGATTGATTTTTCTATCTTTCCTAAGATTCTGGTGACATGACTTTTTATATTGCCCTACAAATCTACAAGTCATTGTGTCCTTTTCACATGACTCTATAATTATAATCATCACATAATCTAATATTATTGGAATAGTGCAAAAAATTTTCTCAACTACCTTATTATTTGATATCTCCTTTCCATGTACACTCATCTTATTAACAAGATCAATAACACAAGAAAAGTATTATTTAGCAGTTTTTGAGTTGAATATGTCATATTTTTCATATTCTTTAAGTTAGGGCTATAGTTTGGATTTTTGTGCCTTATCTACATTTTTTATAAGACAACTTGAAAATATCTTATGCTTCTTTAGCAGCTTTTGTGTTGACAATTTTGCCAATAACCTAATAATTTACTACTTGATGAATTTGTAACAACACCATTTAACCTCTCCTTTGCATTTGCTTCTTCTTGACCACTAGTTCAACAAACTTCAAATATTGTGAGCCTTTAGGTGAGTGGATATTAAAATTTTTCAATAATTAATTAGAATCAACTTTCTTATTTAATTTGGGACTTGATCAAACAATATTGTAATTATATACCATAATGACTCTAAAAAAGTGTAAGAGAATATTCTCATTTGTCACAAAATCTTTTAGAAAATTGGCAATGAATATAACCAGTTTCAATACCAAATGATATATGAGACACATACTAAGAGAAAGAGAGTAAGCAATTTGATTTCACTTGATGATTTGCATGGTACAATGGATTGCCTTTTATATATAGCCAAATGTTTATAATAAAATAATAATAAAAGCAAATTAAATTATCCAAGAGGGTAATAAATTTTAGCAGTGAAATGGTTGTCGCATGCTATGGCTTTTCTTTGTCTGCAAATTTGTGGGCTATGTAGAGTAGCACAACAAATACGGAAACTTGTGGCTCTTTAAAAGCATGGTTTTGGGTGTGTTTCTTTCATTTAAAAAAAAAAAAAATTATGAAACTTAAATTTTTATATATAATTGAAAAAATTAAAAATTAATTTTTTTAGAATTTTTTTAAAATTTTTATAAAAATATTAAAAATTAATTTTTTTATATTCTGATTATCATTAAAAAATTATTCAAATATATAAATAATATTTTTTTAATAAAAAAGTGATTTTTTTACTCAAAAAATTACAAATAAATGCACCCTTAATATTTTTTTGGTGAAAAAAAAAAGACACACAGGACAGATAGATTCAGTACTTTTCTTCCCTTAGCTTAGATTAGTCCTAAGTTTATGTTAATTACGGAGACTGGGCAGTTGGTTTTGCTCCTGCTGCCTAATCCTATGTTCTATATACAATGTTCCTTAAAAGATTTACAAGAATATGAAAAACAAAGGGTGAGATTAATGTATTACACATTCTTTATTAATTTTTTATTTTTTGGATTTGCATAGCTTTTGACTATGAACTCTCAAATTTGCAAAGTGATTTCTTGTTTCTTGTTCTTTTATGGATGTCCATGAAGTTCTATGTTATGGGAGTCTACTAAGTATTTTTATTTTTATTTTTATTTTTGTGAAGCCCACTAATTTATCGAGCCATATTACTAGAAATGCTACTAACGCAGATCGATTCTTAGAGATCCCAGAGGAGGGCTTTAGTACTGTCTACTAAGTTGAAAGTGATCTATTTCATTGAAACCTGGAGTTCTGCTAAAAGATCATTTTCAAATGATTGTTCATTTTACATGACAATCTTAAGCCACAGGTTCTAATCGCAAATACAAAATTGTCAGGAAGCAAGATATCTATGATAAACACTAACTGCATTGTAATTTAATTTAAGTATCTAGATTAAAGGTAATTAAATACGTGTAACCTTTTTCAATTATAAATCCATATGACTATTTGGATATTTTTGTTCGGCTATAATGTCTCGATATATTTATTTTTTGCGAGTATCATTTATTTTATGCTTTTCAACATATATAGTACCAACGATGATGATACCCTTATTCACTCTGTTGCCAACTCATTCGGCAGAACCGTAAAAGATGGTTGAACTATAACATGCACGGGGCCCACCAATGACTCTTTGTACCGCTGAAAATAAAGAATAAGAAACAACTAATATCTAACACATTGAAACTGTCCCATAGCATCTCCGAGGAGCAGACTAGGTGGGGATGTTCCAAACTTGGTCTCAGTTCTCTCTCAAACCCGAAACCCAAAGCCTTAATCTCTAAATTCACATTCTTACTCTTCCATAGAGAAAGCCAAACCTGCGTGCATCTTAGCCGGCATATAAGCTTCTCAGAATCCACAGGGCTGGTAGGGGACACGTAAGAATCGAAAAGAGCACTGATTTCACCAAAGTCAGCCATCGAGATTTGTTTAATAATTTGCTCTTCCACCCTGCGACCCTAATGTACATGAAATCTTTCTTTTACTCGTCCAAAAAGCAGCGCGAATCTCAAATATTTTTCTAAATTGGAGGTGAACTTAGACCTAGCGAGGTGATGTTCGTGAATTTTTCACACTAGTACTGGTTACCCCCCCTGGAGCCCGCCAACTAATTAAATTATCGGATCTGCTTTGTTGAACAACTTGCTATTCAGGATATCACTGCTAGTATCGACGCTGACCGACTCATTTTATTGTTTATTGTATTCGAGAAACCCAGGACACGGAATCACCACGGCCAGAGGATTTTGTACTGACCCACAGATAATTTTCCACTGCTTGATTTGAAAAATTGAGGTTGACCCAAAAAAAAAATTGGAAGAAAAAAAGATAGGAAAAAAAAAGAGATTTTCATATTTTTTTTATAATTAGTTATGGAGAGAAAATAAAAAAAATAAATGTGAGACTTATCAAAATATTTTTTTTCTTTATTTTTGGAGAGAAAATTGAAGAAAAAGAAAAAGTATATTTAAAATAATAATTTATTTCTATTATTCTTTTATTTTTACTTTTATTAAAAGTAAAAAATTATTTAATATAATTATTTTTTAAATTTTATCTTAAATTAAGTAAAGAAAGAAATATATTTTTTTCTCATATTTTATCTCGTTATACTAGATATAAATATAATGATATACAGAAGGCAGTCAGAACAAAGATAAAAAAGAAAGCTTTTGTACTGGCAGCAACACACAGAAAAGAAATAGTTGTGATCTCGACTCTGACTTGCCAAGAGACGCCCACCGAAAAAAAAAAAAGAAAAAAAAAAAGACTAATGTTATGTGTGTATAGATTATACAGATATAAATTTAAGAGAGACACATTTTGAGTAACAGTAGGTAAAGTAAGGGCTTTTATCACTGTGTTTCTTAGATATTACTCTTAATGAATATAATATAGGGGGTGTCTTGGTTGCACTTCGGGATCAAAAGTTAATTAGATTTAATCCAATTTCCTTAAATTTGATTAAGTTGTTCACCATTTTGATATATAAAGAGATTATTGTTGAGAAACATGGTAAAATAGAAAAAATGAGAGAATTGAGAGAAATTAGAAATTATGTATTGATACAAATGCAAAACTTGGCTACAATTTTGAGTGCAAATATACTAGAGGTAATGTGACTAACTATCTAACTTCCTAACCAACATGTATCAAAATCTAATTATCTCTAATACCCCCGCAAGCTGGAGGATGCGTAATAGCATTCTCAGCTTGGGATCAACAGTACAATACAAGCAATCAGCTAAACACTAGGAAATGGAAAAAGAAAAATACAATGATAAAGCTGTAAAGGCAACAAAAGGCTAACAATAACAAATGTTAGTGATGGGTGAGGTTCATAGCATTTCTTTTAGTATCTCCACAACTCTCATCTCAACTAGAAGCAATCATCAATACCAATGAAGAGAAAGCTTCACCACTCAAGTAGAAGCTACACACATGCTTAACCACTTGGCAGAAGCAAAAGTCATAGCTTAACTACCAAGGACAGAAGCTAACCTATGCTTAACCATCCAAGGCAGAAGCAACCAACAAGAAATTCAATTAATGACAAGACTTAACCAACAAAGGCAGAAGTCAACCCATACTCAACCACCCATGGCAGAAGCTGAAACTAAAGATAAGCTTAACCATCAAGACAGAAGCGAAAATAGAGGCACAGCAGGCCAAATCAACAAATCTTCTCCAAGAACTGAACATGCCAATGTTGGTTGAACCATTATCAAACCATGAAAAATGGAAATTGCTGACACCAGAACTAGTGTCCAACGCAGCAGAACATCAATCCAATAACCATAGCAAACACATACCAAGAAGAACCAATTTTGATCTAGACATGGCAGAAGCAAACAATTGAAAATGCACAAAAACAAGAATAAGCATCACCACCACCACTCTTGTCGTGGATGGAGAAGTAGAACAAACCTGAATGAAAAACAATGAAGAAGCTTCCGAATCTTAAATTCAAGAATGAACGTAATAACATCAAGAACCGATCTAAACACAAGAGAAACTCAAACCAAATCGAAGCCAAGGCAGAGGAATCACAAATCCTAGCTTCCTAGCCAAAAGAATTTGAGCCAGAAAACCACAATCACTAACCAGAACACAACTAACAAAGCATATCGCAAACCACGCCGAAAAATGCCAACCGTTATGCCTGGTGCTAAGACTAACTAGATCGGAGAAGACAAAGTAGATAGGAAAGCACAAGTGATGCCGAAAAACCAAATCCGCCGGAGATGAAGCAAATCCAGATCTGAAGAACCACGACGAGGAAGACGAGCCAGCGTCAAACCAACGAAGAACATGAACAACGTGAAACCGAACTTGACGGCGACAAGATCTGGCTGTGAAGAACCGAATTGATCTAAAACCGAGGAAGACGATTTGGAACTTGGAAGAGAAGGACCACGCCGGAAATGTGAACGGAGCCGGCGAAGAACCAGAACCAGTGGCCAAGAAAAGAAGACAAGTAGCGGCAAGGAAGAGCCACCGTGAATCGAAAAGCGTGAACCGAGACGGTGATGGAAGCAACAAAAAAGATCTATAACCGATCGGAGAAGCAACAAGCTTGAAGAATGATGAATCGAGTTTCAGAAAGAGGATTAGAATGGAAAGAGACTAAAATAGTGTTTGGAGAGTGAGAAAGTATAGGAAAGTGAAAGGAAAATATAAGAAAGTGAAAGTTCTAAGAACTCAAGGGCAGCGGAAGAAAAAGGTGTCAGGGTGGGTGGTAAGATTCTGATACCATGTTGAGAAACATGGTAGAACAGAGAAAAGGAAAGAATTGAGAGAAATCAAAAATTATGTATTGATGCAAATAAAAAACTTGGTTACAATTTTGAGTACAAACTGACTTATATACTAGAGGTAATATAACTAACTATCTAACTTCCTAACCAACATGTATCAGAATCTAACTATCTTTAATGATTATGATGGATAAATTTATACAATATATTATTTATACCAAAAAATAGAAGAAATTATTATATATAGTATTAATTTATTTTATTATATCTAATATAACTTACGAAAGACGCCCACAGTCACGTGTTTAAACATTTAGCCACGCTTCCGGGTATACAAGAATGACGGTACGCGATACATCGTGCAGTGGGCCAGAGCATCCGCCTGTGATCTTAGACTCCAACTTATATCAAAGTATCACGCAGGGAAGCATGAACAAGGAGTAGAGAGCATAGACAAACACAACCACCCACGTAGAACACCTCCTCTATATCCTATGATGCAGCCCTCCAACATGACAGACGAGGAACTCCTGCAGAAGCTGGAAGACTACACCACCAACGCCCACCATCACCAGCTGGAGACTCTTCGCTCAATCCTTCACCGCAATGCCAAAGTGCGCTATCTCCAACGCTTCCTCTCTTCCTTTAAAGGGGACACTACTCTTGACCCTGCTACCTTCACTAGTGTCGTGCCCTTGTCTTCCTACGAAGACTATGTTGACTACATCAACCAAATGGCAGATGGGAAGCACGATCCTCACCACCCTCTTCTCTCTGTTGATCCTCTCGTCGGCTTCTTCTACAGGTGCCTCCGCCCCTCTCACCTTTGCTTCAATAATCGTCACTTGACATTCTCTTTGTTTTGCTTAAGACGTAGGCATCATCATCCCTCCCTGACTTGTTAATAGTATTGTTTCAGATTGGTAAAAGGGTAATCGGAAATAGTTACACTATGGTTCTAAACTCTAGGCTTTGTATGCGACTTTTTCTTTACTTTTGTTTGATGGTAAAGTAAAGGGTCTGATGTTGTGTGTGATTTTTATTTTTCCCTCTCTCAGCTCTGGGACAACCTCCATGAAGCCGAAATTGATCCCTTATTTTGATTCAAGCCTTTGTAGAGCTGCCACCTTTCTTGCTATGCGATGCAGTGTTGCTACTCGTAAGAGGTAAATTAATTGAATCAATTGTGTGTGTTTGGATTAACTTTCAAATTAAAATTATTTTAATAATTGATTGTAATTATAATTAATTATGATAAAATTAATTTTATGTTTAAATACATTAATTAAAAATAATTTTAGGGTAGTATATTTTGTTTGGTTGGTATGAAAAAAATATTTACTTAGTAATTAAATTATTAAAAATGGTATAAGATGATTTGTTTATATTATACAATATTTGATATTTAGGGTTAATTTGATAAAAATATCATAACTCTAAAAAAATCAATTTCTACTTATAATCAAAATGCTCAAAATTATTTTTTTTTTGAACAAAGTTGATTCTAGCATAAATAAAAGAAAAAGATTATTGGCACTCCTATTTGCTTATTTACACTTCCTCCTATTAGTTTATAACTTTGATCTCTTAAATTACCCTCAACTAAATTAATTAATTTATTAAAATTTAATTTTAGTTGAGTATATTATCACTTGTCTATTCACACTCTCATTTAATATCAATTACTCTCACATTTATTTTTATAAAACTCTTTCTTCTACTGTGTTGCATTAGACTCTTTTCCCCATTTTATCATTTTATTTCTACTTCAGTAGTTTAATAAATATGTTAATTTTAGATGAATCAAAGTTAACTATAAGTTATGAATAAAACCACAAATTATAATTAAGTTCCTTTACCTAATGACGGTAATAGTCATAATAGCTTGGAGAAGTGAGAATAGGAAATAATTTTGGTTTAGAGGCTTTATCCTCTAGTACTATCATGCGAGATTAAAAAGCTTTTAGACATATATGGCTTGTATATCGCCTATTTAATAATTCATATTTCTTATATGTTATAGTTAAAATTTATGGTGATACCAGTTCAAAAATAAATTATAATGGTACCTCACTGTTGTTATTTTTTTCTTTCTTGCAGATATTTAATTGATGTTTGAACAAATAATTTTGAAAATATATTTTTATTCGAGTATGAGAAGATTGCTTTCCACGTGCATTTGTTATTACGAATAACATTATATGCTTTTTATTAATTATTGAATGTTAATTTTTTATTGCAATATTTTGATGTTAAACATTTACGTAGAAAGTATGTTTTTATAATCTATTTTATTTGTTTTTATCAAACATATCGCATTATATTGAAAATAGTTTTTCTTTTTCTTTTTCTTTTTCTTTTTCTTTTTCTTTTTTTAAAAAAAAACCTGTTTTTGAGAAATACTTAGCATCCCCAAACAGGCATTTCACTTGCCAATTTTGAAGGATCTTATATTTGTTTAGTGAGTTGAGTTTTAGAGCTCCATGCAGGTTGTTTCCACCAAGGTCTGCAGTTTACAAGCTCCTTTTGTTTTACTGTGCTGACAATATTACTACTACTAAATGTGGCTTGAAGGTTACGCCTGCCTCTCAATACATTTTGCAAACTGGCAAGGCCAGCCCTCAACAACTTCCTATCTATTCAAGTCCTCCAGAAGTTTTTGTTGGATCTCATGTTGAGCATCAAACATATTGCCACCTTCTGTGTGGCCTGAGGAATCTCGAAGTTATAGATGGGATTGCAACCCCTTATGCCGTAGGCTTGATTAAAGCATTTGGTCTTCTGGAGTCCAAGTGGGAACAGCTATGTGATGATCTTAAATGTGGGTTCCCAAGTCATGAAATTTCAGAGGTGGCAATGAGGGAAGCTGTAACTAAGACACTTGATGGGCCTCAACCAGAATTGTCAAATAGAATAAGGCTAATTTGTGAAGGTAGAAACTGGGGTGGGATTGTGTGTAGATTGTGGCCAAACATCCGTTATATCCAGTGTGTTAGCACTGGAAGCATGAAGCAGTACTACCCCAAGCTTAGGTATTATGCAGGAGAGGTACCTATTACAGGAGGAGAATACTTTGCTTCTGAGTGCTGTGTAGGTATAAATGTAGACGCAATGCAACCCCCTGAGACAACGCGATATGTGATATTTCCAACTGCTGCCTACTTTGAGTTTCTTCCATTTAACATGAATGAGACCAATGAAGTTGCTGAAGAAACAGTGGACCTTAGCAGGGTGGAGGTCGGGAAGATGTATGAAGTGGTTGTTACTACTTACAGAGGATTTTATCGCTATCGTTTAGGTGATGTAGTGAGAGTTGTTGGTTTCTATAATTCATCTCCTCAAGTGGAATTTGTGATGAGAGCACCTAAAGCTAATGCTGAGGTTCTAACTGAGAAAGACTTGATTTCCGCAATTGAAAAGTTTGAACTTGAACTAAGAGGTGCTATGAGAATTGAGATTGTTGAGTTTGCAAGTTTCTTGGACCAGGATCCATGGCCTAAGCAGTTGAAGGTATTTGTAGAAGTCCAAGAGGAATCCGATTTTCTGGAGGATAAATTGGAAGAGTCTGTTCTAATTTTTAAAAGGTGTATTTCGTCACTTGAGAGTGGCTTGGGAGCTTTGTACAAGGCGCAGAGGGATAAAGGTCACCTAGGGAACTTACTGATATTAATCCAAAGGCCTGGAGCTTTTGATCAGTTAGCAGAACTAGCCATTAAAAATGGAACGCCAGCTAGTCAATATAAACCACCCAAGATTATTCGGAATCATGAAATTGTCAAACTCCTGGAAAAATTTGCTTTTGTGACCGTATCTGTGGATGGCTAATAATATGTAGTTAATGGCCTGGACTGCTTCCAATATCTCTCGAGGAATGTGAACTTCAATCCGATCACATTTAGTATAATAATGTCTAGAAGGAGCTTAGTTGCTTTTTTAAACATTAATAAAAATAAGTGTAATAGAAGGATTAGTTGTTTGGGAGACAAAGTTAATGTATGTTTGTAAGAGATTAATCAATGTTGTGTTTGAGGAAATTCGTGAAGTTCTTTATGAAACTGCAGTAAGGGGGTAAAAGCATTCTACATTGTTCTTTCTGTGGTTAAATTTGCCTTGTAAACTACTTATATTCATACCTGGTCATTTTCGTAAGTTTCAGTCCTTTATTTTCGAATGCACTAAAATGGGATTTTTTTTGTTTTTTCTATTGGGAGCTAAAGTGCAAATTCTACACTGATGCCTTGGAACATATTGCGTGAATCATTGGCATGAATACAACCAATGTGAATTGTAAACCGTGAGATTGAATCCACTGATCAATATAGAAGCAAAAAAACGAGAAATATGGCTAGCAGTTCAATCATCAACCTGTGTCTTTATTTTCCACCATTTAACTGCAAAACTCTTGCTTCCTACGCATTAATGGAAGCTTGTAATTGTTCCAGGCTTTTCCCCTTAGTTTCTGGCACCATTACAACTATAAATAATATGGCCAGTGCATTGATTGCAGCATAAAGAATGAAGGTACCTGAAAATCGTACACACAAGTGAAAGTTCTATAGCCTGTATGTTTCTTGAACTTCAATCTTCTATGATCATTCCTAAGTCGTAAACTGATTCTGATATAATGATGCTGATCATTACTCCTCTAAATGAAAGAAAACTGAAAGATATAACCTACCATAGGAGCTCCAGCTCATGAGAAAGTTGAAAGTATAAGAGCATAACCATGCGCCAAACCAGTTCACTAATGTGGCTACGCTTCCTGCCAGCCCTTTTATGTTGATAGGAAATATCTGCAACAGAAGGTAATATATGATATCAGACCACCGAAAAAAGGGTAATATCTGAGCAAGGTTTTTGATATCTCTTTGTTAAAAAAGTCTTGCTGATTCTGATAACAGCAGACAAGTTTTAGAAGTGGAGTATTTGCAACTAGATTTTGGCATAGTACACACAGAAATTGCTACTCCCTAAATCAAAGAAATCAAGTAAATAAAATTGAGGATCAACATTTGGTAGTTGTTCTCAAGTACCTCAGACATGACAACCCATGGTATTGCTCCCATACCTATTGAAAATGATCCTATGTAGACCTAATATCACCAAAAGAGTTGAAGTCACATAATGTGTGTCAGGTGGAGAATGAGTTAGTATTTCTGAGACCTATCCAAGAAAATAGCATCATGAAAGAAAGAACAATGATCATACCAGTATGCCAATTAAAGCAAGTGCTGGGACTGCCCCCAAACCCACCTCGTGAACCTTCACACAAAGATTAAGGACATGTCACTTTTCACGTAAGTATCAGGTTTAAATAATGGAAACTGCAGGGTTCTCAGTTAGGATATACCTTAAGGTAGAATGCAACTGCTGTAGATAAACAACCTGCGACCAATCCAGATCCAGAGACCTAAATGAAACCAAGAAAGAACAATATTAAACAAGAAGGGGATCTTAACAAACAAATGAAAGTTTGAAGGTAAACTGTTTTGTGCTTTGACTTTACCAGTAATAGGGGCTTCCTCCCAGCTTTATCTATCAGGGCTGCACCAAGGCCTGTGATCACAATCTGTAAAACAAAAACCATGATGAGTTGGTTTATGGGAAACAAACATCAGATTTTCCAAGAACTGGTGAGTAAGTTAGAATTAAGAACCTGAAGGCAAGCATATATTATAGTCCCAATGGTGGAAGAAAATCCTATGACATAATAAAGTTCACGGACATTATTGCCAAAACAAAACAAAAATCTCAGTGCTTCATGAAATTTATTAAAGTTTTCAAGCATGTTCTCAATTAGAAATGTAGCTGTGGGAATTATAGGTTATATGCAAATGGTGGTATGCAATAATTTATGATGGTTTCAGACACTCAATTATCACAGCAAGTACCTGCTAGCTCAAAAATACTGCTGGTGTAAAAGCAAATTCCATTGATTCCCCCAAATTGCTGGCAGACCATAAGCCCTACTCCTATCTAGTCATTGATAAATAAAAGTTAGTCTTTTGTTGGTCTTTATGGTGTACTTGCCTTGGTAGGTGAAAAATGGGAAGATGAAACATTTGAATAAAGACCCTTCAGATTTGCTTGGTACAACAAGAACATGACAAGTTGGAACACATCAAGTGAAGGTATATTATATTAACATTAAGTGAAGTGACATTACAGTAGCATTATCCAAAAAGAAAAGCAAGCAGCTTTCAATCATAATAAGTTGGAGTAGAGAGAGAGGTATAGTTACGGTGACTGAGCGCAAATATCTTCTTTGAAACAATTCCAACAGCGTGGGTTTTGGGAGCCGTTCTAAAGTAGTTATATAGTCCTGTGTGGCAGTGACACATACATTCTCTTAATTGCATTATCTTCGGAATGCTGTACATAGAAGCAATGTCACAGAGTTATATCTAACTATATAGGAACCTGAATTTCATCTGCCTCTAGAGATATATCAGCATCTTTGCCACGAAGTATCTGCAGTGCTGCCTCAAAATCTTTTCCACGTCCTTTCTTTGCCTGCAGCAGTCATTGTTTGCTTGATACTCTTGATGTTATGCAAACCACTACATATCTTCCTCCTACATATAAATTAATAGCATGTTTGGAATTCCAAAATCCTGGTTTGGGCGAAGGCTACACTCCTATAGCTTTTGTCCAAACCATGGTTATGGTTTGGAGCTTTCTCGATGGAAAGCCAAACATGCTATAATAAGAATATGGGAATTCATATCTTACCAGCCATCTAGGAGATTCTGGAATGAAAAACAGACCCAAAAGCAACACAGCAGTGGGAATGAGGCCTGCAAACACTTGCCTAGTGAGTCCTCCAGCTAAGTATAATTTAATATCTAATTTTCTAAATTTGTTTGTCCTGCCTTTCCCATCTTCTTGTTGGAATTAGATTCAAATTGGAAAGAAAGCTAACCAATTAAAGCTAGAGCCCTCCATGAAAGTACATTTCCAATTACAAATGACACGGACACTGCACCACAGATCATGAACTACAAGGTAGCGAAAAGAGACAAAGGTTAGATATCATTACTAACTTTACCAAATACTACATAGACATTAGTTCACTGTACATTAGTTCACTGTAAAGGTTAAGGAAATATATATCTGCACTTCAGTGACCTCAAAGTTACAATAAGTGTTGCAATACTTCAAAATCTACCTGGTTTAGGGTAGTCAATGCCCCTCGGAGATCTTTTGGTGCAATTTCTGCTATGAAGACAGGAACCTTGTATAATCCATCAAATATGTGGTCAGAATTTAATAATTTGAACATGCAAGTGTCTCAAATGAAATAGTGAATTATTTCTTTGAACAAGAAGAGTGGGGTTTTTGGGAAATATAACTGCAACCAACCACATATGAAAAAACTCCCATCCCATATCCTGTTGCTAGCCTTCCAATGTCCAAAGGTACTGGGCCCTGTGTAAAAGAAAAAGTTCAGTTATATTCGTTCATACTCCTTGGAAAACATGTTGTTTGAAAAAACATTATAAAACTTTTGTAATAACAAATAAGAACCTCAGAAAAGTAAATAACAAGCCACCCTGCCACACAAAAGGCACTTGACAGCCTCATTGCCTGCACATAGTCCAAACTCTATAAAACCTTGAATACCCCAAATAAAAAATAACAAGTTAGAAGTTAATCCCAAAACAACCATCACAATTTCCCTTAACTTACCCCCTTTCGTCCAATCAAATCAGCAATAGGCCCACTTGTTATTGCGCCAATCATTGCACCAAAAGTCAAGATGGAGCCAAACAAAGAATACTGCATACAGTGGATAGCCGAAATGCAAGCAAAATTAGATCAAATCCAGGGCCGGTTTGCTATCATTGACACAAAATCCATTAGATAAAGTGAACATATTTTATGAGTACATAATTATCAAGAGCTAGCTACTGAATTGATTTCCTAAAGTTTTTCTATGAAGCCAATCAATCTTTCTGTGAAACATTTTAGTTCCACTGAGCTTTACACTCTCTGAACACTCCATTAATTTCATGCTGCACTTTCCAGTACTCCTATTAACCCTTGGCCTCTCGTGAAGCTTACTGAAACACTAGCTGCCATTGTTCAACTGTTTGTTAGTCATATTCATTCTATTTCCTATGATTTCTCTAATCCTAAAAGTGATGCAGTAGGATAAAAGCCTCAATAACTACTGGCTTACCTCTGCCAAAGACAGACCGAGATCATTCCTAATAGCATCTTGAGTGGGAGAAGAATAGCCAGCCTGCAAACATAAACATAATCATTCCACAGAGATATTAATATTAATATAATCATATCTATCAAACTCGGTCAATTAAACTATCATGCTTCTCTTCTCAGTGTCTTGTTTCAACAGGTCCCAAATAGTGCTTGTGTTTTGGATTTTAACCATGGTGATAGGCACTGTCAAACAGAGTTCAACTATATACTAAACACTTACACATGCTCCAAATTCATAGGAACCACAGACAGCAACAAACGTAGTGAAGTAAACCATCCATGGATGCCCTATGCTTGCATGGACCAGCTGGTCGTTCTGTTCATGAATCAGTGGCTCTCTGACTCCTTTTTGCACACTATCCTCCACATCCTCTTTGATTGCCATGTTCACTTTTGTATGTAGGTAATTACAATTTCCCTGGTCTGTATGAATGATGATATATAAAGGAAAATGCAATAAGGTAGGTAGGCAAAAGAATCTCCAATGCAAGTAACCATGCTGTCATGGAAGCAAGTTAAATTTTTTTTCCCTATTATATACCATGTGGGATAAGAGCGAAATTACTACGTGACAAGCAATGCCCCACACAAAGCTGGCATTCATCGTATCCAATTTCAACTAGCTCAACTGGATCCGGATCCCAAATTTTTGTTGGTAGATTAACTATTAGGTTGTCTTTATCTAATCGCTTAAATTTTTAACCAAACAAAAAAAGTTTGTTATGACATTAGAGTCTTTATGATAAAATAATTTGGAGTTTTAATTTTTATTTTCTTTACCCTTTTAAATAAAAGTTAACATGTGCTCTTTCGTGAAGGACATGCTTCTGCTTAAACATTTCATTTGACTGGATAAGGGAGTAGCAGCTGTCACTTCCTCCTTTACAGTGTAAGAAAACTTGGTCTTGACTTCGTTGTGAATACAGCAGCCCACAAAGATCATTATCATGAGAGATGAGATGGGAAAATTTATATCTTGGCAAAGATATTTTGCGTCATGGGACAATAATTGCGTCTTTAACTTTGCATTGTTCTAAAATGTTTGCTGGCTGGTGGAGTATGTTCGTTTATTTTTCTTATATAATAAGTGATGATGTGAAGTGACTTTATATATTTTGGTCCAGCACGTGATAATTCATGAACTCTAAAAAATTTGGATTTAGATCCCGATCTAGGGTCAGAAAAGTATTGAGTTATATTTAATTTTAATAGTTCATCATAAAACAGATAATTTTTAAAAGCCTAGATTCTCAACATTTATTATTTTTTAAATTGCGGACTTGATGTATAATATTTTGCCAATCCATTTGTAAAATTTGGTCCTTTTGTGTGGGTCTTATGCATTTGTCTTTGATTTGAAACTTGAAAGAACTTAAAATATAGTTTTATTTGCCTAAGAGTTATATTATTTATACCATTCTTTTGTGGAATACTGTATCGATATTTTACCTATCCACCATTAGATGGGGTATGAGTCCCATTTTTTGCCAATCTATATGTAAAATTTCATCCTTTGTCTACGAGTCTTATGCATTTGTCTCTTTGATTTGAAACTTGAAAGACCTTAAAATATACATTTATACGCCTAAGAGTTATATTATTTGTACTACTTTTTTATAGGATATCATATTGATACCTACCCATCTACCATTGAATGAAGAGTGGGCCCCAGTTAAAGTGGAGTTTACACCCTATCTGATAGTGGATGAGTGAGATATCAACACAGCCTCCCACAAAGATGTGGTACAAACAATATTTTTCTTTGCCTAAGTTGCTCTCGAGAAAAACATTCCTCAAAGACACTGCTTAACTAGGTCCCAAAAATCTTCCTTAGAATGAATGTTCCCCAAGTTGAATTGCCAAAAGGGGGATTATCCTTTTTTAATTAGAGAATAGTGTTTTACACAAAGTTTTATGCATCATAAGCCTTGTACTAAAAGCTATGAGTAATGTCATTTGTATTTATTTCACGTGTAATATCGTGCTGATTCATCTATTATCCATCATTGAAAATAATGAATTTTTATTTTAAATTTTTTTAATTATTTTTTATTATTTTTAATGGTAGATGATGAATGAATCGACAAGATGTTCTAGATAAAACGAATACAAATTATGCTATTCAAAAGTTATACCGTACATGGACTCTTAACAAGGGCTTTTCCATGCACATCTGGGATTCACCCTCCATTGGTTTTGCTTTTTTTCTGCTGTTTAATGCTGTTGGGGGCTTCCACCTCTCTCTCTCTCTCTCTCTCTCTCTCTCTCTCTCTCTATATATATATATATATATATATATATATATATATGTTTTAGAGAAGGGAACTGCACTACTAACTATGTTGCCAACTGGTTTCTGGGATTCACCCCCCATTGGTTTTGGTTTTCCTTTGTTATTTAATGTTGTTGAGGGTAAGGTTGCTAGGATCACGATCTATCTCATAGGATTGCATGATTTTACGAACTTGAGTACTTCCTCCAATCTCAATCCTAATGCCTAACCCGAGTTGGTGGGATCGCCGAGCTAAATCGTGAAATCGTTAGGAGCGGGCAATTTTCACAAGTTGGCTCGTTCCATTTCTTCCATGACCTGACCCCAACTTGGTGTTGTCGACTACCATCTTCTCACGGAGGAGGGCGCCGTTGTGACCCTTGATGAGGTTAAGGTCGGGGTCATCCTCGTAGCGCCGTTGATGTTGACATCAGGGTGGGGTTGTTATCAAGGACGAAGTGGGGATGCGGAAGGAAAGAGTGGGCTTGCTACTCAGTGCGCTTAGAGGTGGGGACTTGACATACTTGACGACCTCGTCAGTGGCAAGCTTCTTGAGGTCGTCTAGGGTGAAGGTGGGGGCAAAGAGCGCTCTCACAGGAAGGTATGAGTGCGCAATTTAATGGAGGATGAGACGCACAAGATAAGGTGTGGGTGGAGGCATTATGGTGTGGGTGTAGTGGCATGTTATGTCACATGTCTTCTATTTGTCATTGATGTGTGTCTTATTATCTTTATTTTCTTTTTTTTGGTCATAATGTCTTACTATCTTAGAGAGTGGTTGAGATTTGGGTCATCTTATGTGTTGGGCCTTTTAAGTCTCAGGCATTAAAAAAAAAAAATGGGTTGGGTTTTTTTTTAAAAAAATTATTTTATTTAATTATATTATGCTATATGTACTAATATTTATATAAAAATAATTATTTATTTTGAGTAGAATCTTATGATCCATATTATGATTCTACATTTTACGCTTTTGCATTCCTCTTTTGATCCTACGTAGGATCTCGATTTTAATGACCTTGGTTAGGGCTTCCACCCCTGTGTGTGTGCGTGTCTATATATATATATATATATATATATATATATATATATATATATATATATATATATAAAAGATAATCAAATAAGAGAAGTGATTAACTATGAAAATAAGAGGAGTAAATCTTGACTATTAGATCCTACATAAATGTTAAAATTAAAATATAAAGTCATATGACATTTTTAAGTAATTATTTAATCTTTAAATAACTTTTAATCTTAACTACTCATATATAATTATATGGTCAAGATTTATTCCTCTCACTATATACACACACACATATATATATATATATATATATATATATATATATATATATATATATATTGATTATGTAATTGAAAAAGTGAGAAATTTAAAAAAAAAAACAAAAAAACAAAAAAACTTGATCTATAATAAGGATATGCACATAAACTATACGTATGAGATAATGTGCTTCCATTTTGTAGAAAGAACAATTTTTCTATATCGATAATATAAAATAACTTTATAATGTTAGTTAATAATTTTTTTTTAAACTTTTGTATTATTTTTTAAAAATTAAGCGTACATAGTTATCCAATGACTTGAAAAGTTTTTAAAAATTTCTATTAATTGATAATGTCACATTTCTTTATACCGTGAATGCATAAAATTATTTTTTAAATATAAAATTATTTTTTATGAGATTAATTTGTATACATTAATAATGCAAAAAAATTTTACACTGTTATCCAATCAAGTGTTTATGGTTGTATGACTTTTAACATAGTAAGTGATTGAGTTAAATATTTTTACTAATATGAAAATATATAATTAGATATTTATATAAAAAAAAATTTACACTAACAATATATACAAATTAAATTCCTCTTTTATATATATATATATATATTTATAAAGTCATTTTTATAGATTTTGATGTGATAGAGTTAAGAAAAAAATAAAATTATAATATAAGTTAAAGTTAGAATATTTAATTTTGGAGGAAGTTTTTTATATAAAAAGATTCTCGAGGAATATTTTTTTTTTCAAGCATATTTTATAGTAATTTTTGGTCACGATTGACAAGTTTAATATTTTTTATTTAACTTTCTATTTTACAAGTAGACCAATTCAATGATAGTGGCCCGATAGTTGTTTCAAACCAACAGGCCAACGACCCAAAGTCTGCTTACAATACACCCCCCACTAGCAATATTTTGGCATTTGCATTTTTGCAACACTTTCCCTCAATTTTTTTATGCTCTCGGTGGTTGAGGTATGAGACAAAGTGGTATATGTTGTTATTTTTAGGGATCTTGATTTAAATAAGAGATTCACCTATCCTCTTTCCCCAACCCTAGCACCACCACCAGAAAAAAAAAAAGGATCCATATGCATTTTATGCTCTACTTTTTTTATGAAAAAAAAAAAGAAAAAATGATTACATATCCATTTAGAAGGCTTTGTTATCTAGTGACGGTGAAATTGTACAAGTACATAACTTCACATGGTGACCTTTCAAGGTTACGCCTATCTTGAGTATATTGATTTCCAAAGAACTAAGGCTTAGTAGTGCTCTCTGAAGGGGTAGCCTTTATAAAAAATATAAGCTAATTTTTTTTATGTGGTAAACTAAAAAGTTGGGATATTTTTACTTCGACTTTTAAAAATCAAAGGGGTGCTTTCGGAAGCTCTCATGGGATGTTTTTGTAAGTTGTCTTATACTCTCTAAAATTTAAAATATTAATATAACTTTACTCTCTTTAGTGCTATGCTTGGATATTTCAAAATTGTAGTCGATATTGTATTTATTTATTTTTTTCACAACTTCACCCCATATATATTGATCTTCTTAATAAACAACTAGATTTCAAAATTCCAACATAACAAAGTGAAATAAAACTTGTGATAAAAGGATATGGAGATTTATACAATTATAAAGAAATAATTAAGAAGTAAAAAGAGACTAAGCTATGAAATCTGTAAATTGGAATAAAGTATTGAGCTATAATTTGAGTCTGTCAACATGAATAGTTGGTATGGAACATGAATAGTTGGTATGGAGCTATCTGGTACTAAGCTATTTTTGGCCAATCCTTTTGTAGCTTGTTTTTTAAAGGGCACGTGGGTCAACTTTCAGTATTTGTAAACCTAAAACACAACCAAATCTGTTAGGCATTCAGCCAATGAATGTCACGAGTATGAGGCACATCAATAGATGATGCAGGGTATATTTTTCAACCATAACTTCCATGGAACTTAGAAGTTTTGCATAGGCAATTGAAAATCATATTATCACCATATTGTGGTAAAAGGTACTTTCACGTGGATATTGCACATGATTTCTCTCTTTTTTAACTTTCCAAATTTTTAACATGACTTGATCAATACTAAAAATGTTTTTAACATGACTTGGTCAATGGTGAAAAAATGTATGCTTGTTTAGTTTTTCACATTTTTAACATGACTTGGCTTGTGAAAATATTTTTAACATGACTTGAGTGAAAATGGTTTTAACATGATTATCAATGGTGAAAAATGTATGACCTAATGGCATGCAATTTCATTCCTAACCAAGTTGAGAATTTTTTGGAAACATATATATTTCACACAACATAAAGAATGCAGTGTGAAATATTTCACCAAATACTTCAATCTTCATAACCAATGCCACAATATTACCCCTAAATATTTTAACTCCAACAATATGTAACTTCAACCACATGTAACTATCCTTAAAAGTATCCAATTTTATTTAAAAAGGAAGTTGCGAGAGAAACGACAAATACATGCATCTCACTTGTTCAAAGATCACAACAGAAAAATATTTAAACTAGTTTGGATGGGATGTGCCAAGTCTATACTATAGTGTAAGACATTAGCGACAAGTGAGAGCCCTAATAACAAGCTAATGGTATGGACCCTCTCCTTACAAAAAGTTTAATTTTAATATCACGTGGACCATTGATCCACATATTAGATATTAAACGGATAAGAGCAAATACTACAAATGTTCTTAACCAAAAGACCAAGAAAGATATGCTTTGTAACAATATATGTAATTCATTTTATAGTTAGTCTATGCTTTAATGATTCATATTTCTCCAATGTGGGACTTATTAAACAGAGAGAAATATTTAGTACTAATTGTCAAAGTCTGAGTAATTTCTGTAGTTCATATTCCTTTGTCAATGAAACACATTCATGTGATGTTTATCATAATCCTTTATCTTTATCTTTACAAATAATTTGAATTAGTGTTACCACAGTTCTTAAAATGCAGTGTTCAAACTTCAAAAGGACTTAATAGCTGCATGTTGTCATATAGAAAAACTAGACTATTGGTGTGCAATTGTCAATGATTAAAAGAGGAAACCTAACTCTCAAATACACATATTAAGAGAGCTTAAGATCAAATGTTTGAGATAAATATGGTTACTAAATTTTTTGTGGCCGGTATTTATTTAAAAATAAAAATCTTAAACATATTAAAAAAAATGGAGATTGCAAATGTAATCAACAAGACACTTGAAATCTTGGTTACCAAATGCTTCAATCTCATAGCCATTGCAACACAATAGATATTTGATTGAAATTGAAAGCTTGAAAGAGAAGCTCCTGCCATACTTTAATATCGTGGAACAGTACAAGTGCCTTTTAGTGTGCAAAGAAGAATAACTAGTTGTTGACTTTTAAGAATGCGGGTTACAAAACTCCTCTTGTACTTTGGGTTGCACAACTCAATAAGCTCTACAAGACCCTTCAAATAATATTCACCTGGATTAATACACAAGCAAAATTTCCGATATGCTTGATTACTAGAAACATAAATTTGTTCTTTTTGATTTTTGATATGCTTGACCTACTAGAAACATAAGTTTGTTCTTTCCAATTCAAACATTAATAGTTGTTCTCCAATGTGGATTATAAGCATTGCATATTTTGTTGAACTTTTCAAATAAAGAACCTTATCAAATAAATAATGTTACTGACTTATCAGAAAAAAAAAACACACACACACACACACAATAGATATTTGATGCCTAAGTAACAAATGAGATTAGCAAGACACTCAACATCATGGGTTATCGAATACTTTAATGGCACCTTCTACGATGCGTTTCGTGGTCAAAGGTGCATCACGCACCACTTAGATGGAGGGCAAAGATCTATGGTGCACATACACAACCAATAATAGTTAATACACTCTAAAATTGCACACTCACACTCTCCTCAGCTCCCATCTACCCCACTCTTCTTCCTCTTCCTGATCCTTCTCAGGCCTTCATCCACCATGTAGTGTAGCCGCATTGCGTCTTCAGTCACCATGTGACCTCTATCCTTGCACCACTGTGACCACTCAACAACTCAATTCAAAAGGGGAAAAAAAAAAGCCCATTGTTCACATCCATTTGAAGGAGTTTTATTTTTATTTTTTAACATCAATTCAAAGTAGGCCCAAAGGTAGTTTTGGTCCATCCAGTATTGCAGGTCATTGATTTGGACAATGCGGATCTCGACGCTTGCGAGTTGAGCTAGTTGTTGCAGCTGACTGACCTGCTGTGGCGTCGCTTAGGCGAAGGGGGTCAACATGGCCAACTTATCAACCATCTCTCCTTTGCAGTGCTAGCCAGTGTAGTTGAGATTTGATTTGAGGCCAGATTTAGTGGAGAGAGAGAAGGGGTAGCAAGAGTGGAAGCAATGATGTTGCATAGCATAGTGCTTGGCATAGGGAGGAAAGAAGGCTTTAAGAATGTTTCTAAAGTGTATCATTGTCATTGATCTCACTGATAGACCATCACATCCTCACCATCGGATGGCATAGTGCATAATGCACCTTGACTTGCGAAGAGCATTATAGATGCCGCCTACTTTAATAAGCATAACTGACGAACATCATATACAAAACACTAAGTAAATTGAACTATAGAATCAGCAATTTTCAAAATTTTACATTTAACTAAAAGACGTCCTCTTGACTAGTATTCTTACTCTTGTTTCAAGTCATTGAACATATCTGAGTTATTATAGAATATGCAACATTGCAACCAGAGGCACAGCGAGAAATTTAGTTAGAGAGGGGCCAGACTAAATATATAGAACTTAAACAAAATTAATTACCATATAAAGGTATCCTATATAAAATAACTAATGTAACATAAATTGCTCAAACATATTAGTGATCAATATAAATTACATATATCAAATTTGCGTATAAGATTAAATATATACATATAACTTTTAATTTTATGTTATTTTATTTTTATGAAAGCCAATGAACTATTATATAATTAGGCTTTAAAACAAATTGAGTAAGGTAAGGGGCCCTCCTCCCGTAATTGCCTCTGTAAGGCTAAGCAAATGGAATCTATTGAATTTAACCGGCAATTATCCACCTTGCTGACTGTTGCCTTTACTATCTTACGCCTTACGCCAAAGCTAGCAGTTGCAGCTAGACCAACCTAACGAGTAACGACTTAACAACCAGCTATTAGGTAGAATAACTAACAGAAGAAAAGTATCAAGATGATTGAATTCAAAAGAACCAACTCTTCTACTGTAATCCATCTACAAGAAACATCAAAGTTATGAAATAGAAATTATAACTGAAACATGTTGGGTTCAGTGTGGGACTTATCAAAGAGAGAGAAATAGATAATAATAATAATAATAGTAACTGTCTAAAGATAAGTAATTTGTGCAGCTCACCTTCCTTTGTCAAGGGAATATTCAGCTTGGCAGAGTTGATGACCAACTTGGGAGTTTATGACCAGTAGCCTTGAGCTTATAAAGCCAATGACCTCCAAACTCTGCCATAGACCTGGCTAAAAAATGAAATTACTTTGACATGTTCAGGCACAAAAAAATAGAAAAACACGTTAGCTGAGACAAACTGTAGAAAAGAAAGCATATTCCACAGACTGTGATAAGCAGATCAACCTATAGCTCAACAATGGCAAAGAAGCAAGTTTATAATATTGGCGGATCAGGGCGTGCTGCACGTTTATAGTATTGGCGAAGAAGCAAGTCATCTAATAAAGGAAGTTTATTCCGAGCTTTGATTTGTGACTATGCATGTTGATATGTTACTCAAATGCTGATATCTTGGTGGAGCTGCAATTCAAATTGCGGAAGAAATGGATGGTATATCGGGTGTAGATGGGTTTAGAATAATGCAGTTCGGTTAGTCTGTCATCATGTTCCAATTTTGTTTTGTTGCTCCGTGTAAGAGCTTTTCTCATGCATATGATGTACTGAGCAGCTTTGGCTCTACTCTTTTTGAGTGTCGAGCCCTTGTTTCTTCATTGTCGAAACAGAACTCAACAATGGCAGTTAGATAGAGTGGTTAAAAATACAAAGTATTAAATATCATTCAGCAAACAATTCCCCAGCTTGTTTAACTTAAAACATTAAGGCACAAACATGATTTAAAGAGAAGTATAAAGATGATTGAATTCAAAAGAAAAATGCTAATTCTTCTGCTGTACATTTATACTAGAGGGTAGAGACATAAGTTATGAAATAGACAGAAGTTTCCATAAAGAAGTTCCATTGATTACTGAGCAACGATTTTTGCTGGCTTCTTTGTGCTTTCACTGAGAACAAGTGGTTTTTAGAAAAGCGAAGTGGAAGCAGCAAGGGGGTGTCCAGGCTCCTCCTTCCATAGGTAACTTGCAGATGTTGAGTTTCCTTCTATTTATTTATTTTTTTTCAAATTTTTTTTTTTTTTTTTTTTTTTGCATAGTGAGTTATTATCTTCATCAAAGCAATGGGAAGAAGGAAGTTGTAGGCGAGAAACATTGGGTCAGCATAGCCCGGGTTGAAATTAGTTCCGTCGGGATGATGGACCAGTCCAAATGCGCTGACTGAATTGTCATTTTAAATTTACATGAGACTTAAGACGCGGTTGACCAATGATTGGAAAAAATAAAAGACCCAAAAAAAAAAAAAAAACACAAACAAAACAAAGGTGGAACTGCTTAGGTAAAATAATAAAAAGATAGCTTCTCTCCAACATCAACATTACAGCTAAATCTTAAATATTTATCATGCATTACAATTAAATGTTAAATATCTCGATACTAATTACCTTTGTGATCTGTTCAAGATTAATTTTGGCAAAAAGCATTTGGCTAATGAAACAGATTATAGAATGATGCCAGTGATTGCTGATTCAACTGATTAATCATAGCAACCTTTTTTTCTTTTCTAATAACCACACCAGAGTCAATTATGCTAGATTACACCAGTTAAAGCTCCAAAATATCATTATTTTTTGAATAATTAATTACATTCAGCCTGTTAACTAGTATGTTTTCTAACACCAAATTCATTATTGTATGAATTTATGTTAACGCCACATATTGTAATCCTATTAAATAAACGAAGGAATCTGCATATTTGACTGATAACAACAACAACATTAATTAATCTCCGTGCCAGCTCTTTAATTTTTGTGGCCTAATGATGGAATTTCGTTGTACAAATAAAAACAAAGGCCGATTACCAAATTATGAAGAATAAGAATAATCCAACCAAGCATCATAAACAGGAACTGAAATCTGCAGCGCGCTTATTTCGTTACACCCTAATCCCTATCAGTCTTCCATCTTATATCTCTTTTGAAGTGTTTTAGTTATAGGCTTACAGCATTATCTTTGTTAGCATCATAATTAAGTTTTACATTAACTCATTCATTAGTACCATAAAAGAACTTCTTGAACCATATGCTATCCACTAATGAACCACTAAGGCGATACATAGTTGATTAATTCAAAGTTGATATAAGCATGGTGCAACTCTTCATGCCTGCAATTGACATCGAAACCAAACTGCTGATCTAATAGAGCTACTCTGATTCAACAATTAGTAGTAAGCTGTTGTGTCACAAGCAAGAATATACAAGCGTTAACTGATCTTTGAGCTCAATTTAGTACACGCTTGCTGACATTGAAGCGTCAAATTATACATTTCAGGTTATGATTCCTAGTATGTATTATTAGTTCTAAATTTCTAATGGAGTAATCAGACAGCAAAATCAGCAAAACTTGATCATATATACTCAACTGCCATCACACAAACTCTAAAAAGAATCAAAATTTGTACAACCTTTTGGTGTTACAACAGAAAATGCTCTTCAAGAAACATACAATCTAAAATCAAAATGTACAAACAAATCATGCTGACTCTAAACCAGTGCAACAGAATCCAATATTTTTTTGGTTTTGTCTAAATTACCAGTATCCGAAGATTAACCAATAATTTCCCCCATCTCAATCCATGCTCACGGTCCCAGACTCTGAGCTTCCTTCTTCTGTCTTAAGCTCTTCTTTCTGGGAAGACTCAGAAAGGCGGCGACTCTGCATTGTGTATGCTTGATAACCAGTTGGACTACAAAGCTGACCCGAGTTACTGAGTACAGATTTCTCAATATCAATCCTACCAGCAATGAAAGGGATTGGCCTTTCCATTATTGAAGGCACTGACTCATCAGTCTCCAGCATCTTAACAACCTGGTCCATTGTTGGCCTAGCATACAACTGAGGATGAGAACACAGCAAAGCAACCAGCACATACTTCTCAAGAACCTCTGGTGGACCGGGTTCCGGCAAGCCATCTTCAATAACATCCAAGGACTTACCCTCTCTAACCAATGACCAAGCCATGTCAGTGAGAGCATTTGGTTGGCCATCACTGTCCGTCTCAAGAGCCTTCTTCCCACTCAATAGCTCAAGAAGCACAACACCATAACTGAACACATCACTCCTCTCTGTCAATTGACCATAAAGTGCATACTCAGGAGCAACATACCCCATGGTACCAGCAACTCTAGTGCTCATATGTGTCATTCCCTCAGGGTTGAACTTAGCCAGCCCGAAATCCGCGACCTTGGCTTCGAATTTCTCATCAAGAAGAATATTACTAGCCTTAATATCCCTATGTATGATTGAAGGTTGAGCCCCATAATGCAAATAAGCCAATCCCCTTGCTGTTCCTAGAGCAATCTTCTGTCGAATTGGCCAACTCAGCTTCTTCCCCCTTGAACCAAACAAGTGATCATAAAGACTCCCATTTTCCATCAAATCAGTGACAATAATCCTCTGGTGACCTTCCATATTAGTAGTAGCAGTACAATATCCCCTCAATGCAACAAGATTCACATGCCTAACACTAGCAATAACCTCAACCTCATGAGTGAAGCTAGCATCACCCGCAACCGAACAATTCTTGAACCTCTTCAGCGCAACCTGAGTTCCATCACTCAGCATCCCTTTGTAAACATTCCCGTAACCCCCACTTCCAATTATATTATCCCTCGAGAAATTCCTAGTGGCTTTCTTAATATCATCAAAAGTGAACCTAATCAAAGTGGTGCTCTGGTTCATCGAATCCAACCCAGAAACCAAACCCATCTCACCCTTCCCAACAACAACCTTCTTCTCGTTCCTCTTCTTCTTCCATCTCAAGTAACCACAAAATCCACCAAACACCAACAACCCCACAACACAAAAAACCGAAACAACCACAGCAACAACAACCTTCTTACCCTTACCACTTTTCCCCGAGGAAGAAAAATCAAGCCCAAACAAGCACTTGGCAGTTCCAGGATCAGTAGGTCCTGACAAAGAAGCAGCATAAATAGAGGTATATGCCCTACAATCGGACACGTTCCCTACGGTAGGACCTGTCAAATAGGACTGCAAAGTGGACAAGCTTGTGGTACAAAGGGCACAAGGGGCGCTGTTTTCAAGGGACTGGTTGCAGTTTCCTTGAACGGGCTGAAGCGCGCTGGAGGGGACGTGGGACTCGAACCCTTGGAGGGTGGTGATGTTCATGCAGCCTTGGGAGATCCACGAGGTTTGAAGCCCGCAAGAGGATCGAACATCGAAGGTTGGGTCGTATTGGTTGATGAAGGATTGGAAGGAGGACCAGCAGGAGGAGGCGGCGTTGAGGGGAGGGACGAAGTGGGAGGTGCGGCGGAGGTAGTCGGCTTGGAGGAGGTGGAGGGCTTGCAGGATGTTGTGGCACTGCGTGCCGGAGTCGAGGGAGGGGCGGGAGCCGCCGCCCACGGCGGTGAGCACGGTGATGTTGAGGGGGCATGAAACGGTGCCGTTTTGGGAGAGGGAAGGGGTGGAGAAGGTGAAGAGGAGGAGGAGGAAGAGAAGGGACATTGGGGTTATGGAAGGGATTGGTGGGGGTGCTCGAGATTGATCCACATGAAGAAGAGGAAGAAGCAAGTGGGAGAAAGAGAACGAGTGGGCTTGCAATTTGACCGTATAATGATAATGATGATGGTGTTTCTTTGTTTGTTTGTTAATGCTGTCTGCCGAGTTAGTACTACGTGTTGTGGCTTGTTAAGTTGGTGGAATTGTCAGCAGCCAGCCAGCCACGTTTTACGTTGGTTAGATTAATGTAATGTAAGTGCCATGGGGGATTGTGATTTATGATTCCTTGCAGGGACGATGGTTCCAGGAACTCGAGGATTGTTAGTTTTACTGTTGCAGTAGTAACAAAAAGTGATGTGCTTTTGACCGTTGACCCATTTCAGCATCTATATCCGCTTTGGGCTCCTAATTACTCGCCTACTGCTTCTTCTAGAAGAAGACCCGTGAGAAAAATATTTTCCATTTCAACAAACCCTTTGAATTCGAGTTTAGTTATTGGCTTATGGCATAGATGATTGTTGTATCATTGTTTGTGTTATGAATACTCCATTATGTTGTTTATATATATGGACAAATTCTTGTCTCGTTAATTGTAATAATTATTTCATTGTATTTATCATGATAACATAAGTCAAAGACGTAGGACCTATTTAGGGTCAGCAAAACTGTATTAACAATGTATCATCTAAAATTAAAATAGTCAAGGCTCGCGTACAATGCTATTGGGTCCAACCTAGATTCGGCCCAATTTTATCCATCAGCCTCAAGACCCCAACCCACTTCCCTCTCTCAGTTGCCTCGGTTTGAGATCGGCTCCATTCTTTGACCAACTCCATTCTGGCGGGAAAAAACAAAAACAAAAACAAAAACAAAAAACTCCATTGCTGCCAAGAGAATGGGACAATCAGTCCTTCTCCGTCATGTCTCTGAAGGATTTATCCTCTACCCATATTATCTTAAAATTAACAGTCTAAGTATTAAAAAAATAGTTGTCAAATATCTAGTTTTTATTAATTATATTTATTTTTAAACACTTCTGATATGACTTATAGGCTACAGTTAACAAATGTTTCACAGTGCGTTCTCTGGTGCATTTGCAAGTTCGTGCGTTTGGTGCTTTTTTGTGTTTCTGTTATATACTTTAAATGAAAAGGAATTAGCACACCATGCCTACACTTTCAGTGCGTATGCCCCGCATTCTGGTCCCTGAAGTGGAGTACAGGGGGTTCGATCCGCTCCCACTTCTCACCCAAATATTGATTCTTGGCAATTATTTCATTCTTTCAAAAGAGAAAACTAAAAAAGAAAAAAAAGGAGAGAAAAAATAGGCAAAAAAAGAAAAGGCACAAAAGTCTTAATTCTTCTATTTGCTAATTTGTTATTTACTAAATATTTTATTTTTGTCTTACTTTTTTTATCATTTGCTATTTGATAATTTTTATTTTATTTTTTCTCTGCACTTTCTTTTTTGTTCGCTATCACTTTTTTTTTTCAATATGAATTTTTTTGTCTTTTATTTATCTAAATAAAAATATTGCTCTCTACAAATAACAAAATTCATTTTATTTTTCTCTTTCTCCTCTTTATTCAACTTCTTACTAACAATTTATTGAAATTAAATGGAAGAAAATTTATATATTTGTCATTAAAATTAATTTTAATATGTGATATATTTTTAAATATTTAGAAGAAAATTCAACAAAAAAATTGTTTGTTTTCCACTTTCATCTCTTTCTTTAGTATCTTAATAAAAAAATTCCTAAAATTAAAATGAAGCATATCAATAATATCTATTTATAAATTATTTTGCCCGAATTCAATATAATCTACTTCCTATAAATTGTATATAAAAAATTTAATTTTTTTATCCTACCCTTATACTTTTAAAAGCATAGTGCATTAAAAAGTATAATTGTTTTATACGTTAATACTTTTCAATTTATATATTGGAATTCATATTTAAATAGTTGTTGGTACAAATCCACACATAAGTCCTCTTTTTAATAAATTTAAATAGTAGTCCACAATCATCTAGTGAAAATATTCAATGCTACAAAAGATATATAAAATTTATATAGTAATGCATTACACTTTTAATAACAAGTTGTTAGACATAATGCATTTATATATTTTTTTTCAAAAGTAATTTGTATTTACCAGTAATGATGTCATAAATTTACTTTTCATTTCTATAAATGTGTATTTTATCATGTAATATTAAGAACTATTTATGCTGTTATTATATATGAGCTTGAAAGTTTTATACAAAATATAACTAAATTAAAAAAGTACAAAGGTAGGATAAAAATTAAATTTTTTATATACAATTTATAGATATTAGAATATATTGAATTCAAACAAAATGATTTGTAAATAGATATTACAAATATGGCCCATTTTAATTGTAATATTTTCTTTATTAACTAAAGAAAGAGATGAAAGTGAAAAACTATTGAACTTTTACATAAATATTACAAAAATATATCATATGTTAAACGTTAATTTTAATTATTAATATATAAATTTTCTTGCATTTAATTTCAATAAATTCTTAGTAAGATGTTAAATAAAGGGGAGAGGGAGAAAAATAAAATGAATTTTGTTATTTGTAGAGAGTGATATTATTACTTAAATAAATGAAAAATAAAAAATTAACATTAAAATAAAACAAAAAAGAGTTAACAAACAAAAAAGAAGGTGCAAAGAAAAAATAAAATAAAAACTACCAAATAGCAAATGGAAGAAAAACAAAATAAGAAAATAAAATAATTAGCAAATAGAAGAACTAAAGCTTTTTGCTCCCGATTTTTTCCCCTATTTTTCTATATTAAAAAGATGAAATAATAGCTAAAAGTCATAAAGAGGTTGAGAGAGGTTCGTACCCTCAGCCACCAATCACTGGACCAGCATGCGAGCCACTTGCAAGTCCCGGATTTCCTAACTCAATTAAAGTATATAAGCAAAACTGAGAAATGCAGCTACTGCACAAACTTACTAATGCACCAGGGAATCCGCCATGTTTCACAAGCGTCATAACGACTCCTCTCTCAATTTCGACCATCCCCACTCACTTGAACACGCTCTTTGAAGTTTAAATCACAAACTTACCCTCATTATACGTAACGGGTCAAATTGCACAAAACTGAACATATCTTTTAATTATTATGTATATTTTATTATTTTATAGCTATTTTTATATGAGTTTAATTGGGGTACATTGACTGTCATCCAATCAAAACATTTCATTTGCATAATTATTCAAGTAATGGGTGGTTATATCAAAGACTTTTGTTGATGTGGCAATATATAATTAGATATCTGTGTAAAAAAATTTTACACTGACAGTGTATTCAAATTAAATCCTTTTTATATTAGTAGATTGTTTTTTCTTTTTCATTTCTATTAAAAATTGAACTTTTTTTTCATTTTTTTTATCAAATTTATCTTACCTGTAATATTAAGGATTTAAAGTTTAAAATCGTCACCTGAAAAAAGTTTTATTTAATCACTCTTTTTAATCTGAAATTACAAAATTACATTATTCATCATCATTATTTTTTGCTTTGAAAATTTTTTTATTTAATCACTATTTTTATCTGAAATTACAAAATTTCACTATTGGTCATCATTATTTTTCACTTTATCTACATATAGTTTTGATGTAATAGACTATTAATTAAACATTAAAAGATAAATAGGGACACTTTTTTTTTCTTAATATAAGAGAACACAATAATTTGTTCTCCCTTCGGCCGCAAGTTATCTGAAAACAAATAAATTTTATTCTTGCACTTTTAAAAATCGCCTTTGAACCGAATTTCGTGAAAAGTGTGACAAATTCAAATCTCATAAATTTATTAGACTCAACAAAAGCTAAGCTCATCAGCATAATCCAATAGCCAAAATAAAAGATATTCAGCTATCAAGAAAAAGAAAAAGACAAAGACAAAGACAAACACTAAACAATTTGAATTGACATCAACATCAGTTCATACTTGATACGTGCATTGGTTGCGATTTTCTTTTAAAATTCATTTCACATGGTTAGCTAGGAACTTGTCAAATTGATCATGCTAGATTAAATAGATAAATAATCATTTCCTGCGCACATGATTAATTGTTCAAATTTTAGAAAGGGTTTATTATAGGAAGGGTTTATATATAGTATCAGAAAACTTAAGTTCACACAATTATACATTTATACAAACTAAGAATGTGTTTGATTTCATAAAATATTTTATGTTTTTATTTTTTTAAAATTAATTATAAAGATGCTATTTTATTTTTATCTTATTTCTTGTTTTTAAAATTTTGTAAAAAATAATCAAAATAAAAAATTTCATTTTCAATATTTTCATTATAAATTCCTAAAAAATAAATTAAAAATAATGTAACATTTTTATAATTAATTTTAAATAATTTAATTTAGATGCACTGACAACATAAAACTCTTTTACATTATCATCCAATCATATTTTGCTATGTCAGCAAATATAATTAAATTTTATATTTACTACTTGAATAATCATATAAATGAAATAATATAATTGATTAACTAGGTAAAAAATTTTTACACTGTCATAGGAGAAGAATTAAACATATTTAAAAAATAATAAAAACATAAAATATTTTCTAAAATTAAACATATTTGAAATTTCCAATTTGATCCCTGTGGAAGTGCATTTCCTTTGTCAAGAAAACTTCCTTTAACTTTCTACTTTTGTGTTTTTCAACTCTGATTCTCGTTATACCCCAACGAAAAACTTCTCCTGAACTTGAGACTCAAATATACATTACGTACCGTTTGAAACATGCGTGCTATTTTGTTGTTGGTAGCTAATACACAACGAGAAGAATTCGAGATCAAGAAAAATATATTGTTACGACTGAATCATGATTCAAGTTTGATTAGTCAAAAAATCATTAGGAGTGATTTAATGGTGAGAATTTTGGGTTATATACATGAGGTTAGGGTTCAAATCTTATTGCTATATCAAAAAACAAAAAAAGTTTGATTAGTCAATGATATTCAATCAAACGTGGTCAAAACAAACAGTTTTAGACCAAAAATCATAAATAAATTAAACATATATGTTGACTGTAATTTTGTGTATGCCAGTGGAAGAAGGTACCCGGCTTTTATTCTCAAGTCAAAATTTCATTGTTTCAATAATGAATTCCGCTTATGACTTTTTTTTTCTTGGTAAAGAAAACCGTTAAGCCTCGTGTCTAATATAAAATACCAACTTGTTGGCATCTTTCATACTGAAGAGAAAATGGACAAAGAATAGAGTTGTTGGGTAGTCACATAGCTACAAATCCTACTATGAATGAAACAATCGACTTCTGTGGCGTAATAGGCAATAAGAGCCACCAACCATAAATGAATGGATGTTGACCCTGCTTATGCATACTATACAAATAATAATATAGGGGTTAAGGAGGAATAAAAACTATATACAAATGATTTATCACGTAGGAATGATCGATTAACTGAGGACCCTCGAAGTTGATTTGGTGGCGAAGAATGTTGAGCAATAATAATAAGGTATTGAGTGTAGCAATACAGTTCCTTGACCGAGGGGTTTGGCTTGTGCATACTGATCGTGTTCATTACGCTGAAATGATAGCGAATACAGTCTTAACTTTTTAAAAATAAAAATTGCCGGAACTTGTAGGTTATGTATGCTACGTTGCTACGAGGCTGATCATCTACGCAAGTGACAATTGATTAACGGGTCCATTTACGTTATATTAATAATTGAGACATTAGTTAGCGGTTGTTGCACGTTAGTGTATACCTGTATATGCGGCAAAGAGACAAAATATTATTATATATATCCAGTATTTTTCTATAGACATTAAATGCATTTATACTATTATGCTTTTAAATTTAAATATCATAATATTAACTTCTTAAAAATTTAGGTGCAACTTAATGATCATACATATTATTTTTTATTATTCTTATCACAAAATTAAAAAGCTATGTCATAACCTCTTTACTAATTGGAATTTGATAAACCTTAAAAAAGGTGTTCAGCCCTCACCCATAACAGTAAATAGTAACAATAATGATGGTGTGGGCACACACACAACTAACTTATGGTTTTGCTTTACTTTTATACATACAGCTATAAAATAAGGTCTACGAGGCGGAATATGATGGAATGTGCTATGTATTTTATGTCAAACTGAGATTTGATCTAATAATAAGAGAGTTAGTCCATCACAATATGACAAATCATAATTTGAATATCAACTGAAAGAATTACTCACATATAAATGCCTTGTAGTACTCCAACAGAATTGTCTCAAATGGGAGCATATCCATAGGAAACCTAAAAAGAAAAAAGCTGGCATATATTGGTATGTTTCCTAGCTTTTTTTCATATATAGTATTAGGTTTTATCTTCTTTGAACCAATCCAAGGACTATGAGCACTAGCTCAAATGATAACTCTCCTAATTCTTGTGTTAAGGAGGTTCACAACGTTGGGTAAAAGATTCAATCCTCACATGCCTATCTTTTGTCTTATATCCTAACTCCACTAGGAGTTTCTTTGAAAAAAAGAAAAAGACAAAAAACCAGTTAAAATTAAATCAATGAACTGTATAATCCCAGCTCCTTTTGTTTTTACTAATATGTTTTTATTTTTCATTCGAATGTCTCACTTGTGTTACTGTTTTCTAAGTTGCGCTCATTCCCTGTAAATAAATAGGAAGTAGATCCTTCTAAGTACAAAGCCGATTGATGCAGTTAGATATAATATAATATAAACTCACACAAAATGAGAAATTTCACAGGATATCGAATATGCATATGACATATTCAACAAAAGTATATTGACTTCTTTTAAAATGTTCATACATTTTGATACATTACAAAAATTCTCTCAACTTAAAGATAGTTTATACTAAAATCTTTAAATAAACTTTCTACCTTACATGCACCGACCTTTGTATGGCTCTCATTTTTCACAGCACATATCGTAGGACAGGACATGGCACAGGACGCATCTTAATGAATGAATCCAAGTGTGACGTTGGTTTGCTAAGCAAAATAAGCCAATGAGCACCATGGTTTCACCTTCACGTGCCGTATCCAAGAGGACACCACAGACACAAACAGAGCCGTCTCTGACCAAAGAAGGTATCGTGACAATGAGATAAAGCTGTAATCACCACCTCTTTCATCCACCTCAACAATCCAAATTCCATTTCACATAATATCAATAATAATTAATACTAGTACTCATCTTCAAGCTTCATTTTTCTTATTTTCTACGTCTACCAATGAATTGGTAATCCACAATTATAGCTCTATAAAGCCAAGATAACAGTCCAACATCTTATTTTATTACCGTATGTTTTTTCTTCTCATCACCAATTTGTTATCTTCTATAAAGATGGATAGCAATTATGTTTTGTAAACTTGAAAGCAACAAATTGTGAGCAGTACCTGGGCAACATTTAAAAAGGCAGTGATAGTTGTTTGTTGAAGTGGGAAGGCCAGTAAGTAATAAACATCTTATGTCTGCGTCTCTGTTCACTCCACTGTCTCCTTGTCTCGCTGTCCTCTTTGTTTCTCTGTTACATGTGTCAATAGTAGGGGAAAAAAAAATAACAAATAAAAATAACTATGAAATTTTCTGTGCCATTCTAGCTGCCTAACCTCTTTTATTCTCACTATGTATGATTGAATTACTGTCACTCCTTTTGAATTGCCGTGGATTTCACCTTGTGGGTTACATACATGATACATGATATGTTGCTATGTGATTTCATAGCACCTCTTCTGAATTCTGATACATAAGTTGGTGTCTTCTCTGTTCTGGTCATTCAAAAAAATTTGGTTTTCTCTTGCCGCTTTTGTTGATTCTTACACTTCAGGAAGCATTCTTGTGTTTCTTTTTCCAAATCATTTTCTAGGAAAATTTCTTTGCGGTGTCATTAACTTCAACATTCCAGCCTTTCTTTTCAAGGAAATACAACGGTTCCCCACAATGCCCTTCAATTCACTCTATTTGCTTTGGCTAATCTAGATTTTCTTATCAACTCAAAATTTTCTCTATGACGGTTTTCTTCAAAACCAGAAGTCTTTTTCTCTTCTCTAGAGGATTCTGAGTTCTAAGGGTGTAAAAATAATGAAGGACGAGGTGGATTCACCAGTTTGTGTTCTAGAGGACTATCTCAGGAGCTCAGGGTCAGAAACAAGTTCTTCCAAAGAACCCACTGTGGATTCTGAGTCTCAAGACAAGTCAAAACCTGCTTCTAGGTGGCATACATTTCTTCAATTGTTGAGGACCAGATCAAAGAAGCCCTTAGCCACATTGCATCCCCTCAGTGTCCTCAAGCTCTCAAGAAGAATGAGTGGTAGCATGAGGGAGACTGCACTTGCAAGCTGTAGCATGGATTCAGATTCCTCCTTGCACAGGCCACCCTGGAAGATCTTCACTCAGCATCAGATACAAATTGCTACCAATTATTTCAGCCAAGGTATGCAATGTCCCTCGCAAATAGACTTCTCATTAAGTTACACTCAAGTTACTTGGTTATAATTTTGCATTGTTTTTGTGTAGAAAATTTGATTGGAAAGGGTGGTTATGCTGAAGTTTATAAAGGGTGTTTGCCAAATCATCAGCTAGTAGCGGTTAAACGGCTAACAAGAGGAACATCTGATGAAATCATAGGGGGCTTCTTGTCAGAACTCGGCATCATGGCACATGTAAATCACCCCAATACTGCTAAATTGGTTGGCTACGGGGTGGAAGGGGGAATGCATCTGGTGCTTGAATTGTCTGAAAAAGGAAGCCTAGCTTCAGTGCTTTATGGTAAGGAAGGTTAATGACTTAATGTCTTTCATATTTTGCTTGATTATTGAGCCAGTTTTTGACCATTACAATCAAAATTTTTCGTTTCTTTCTTCCCATTATTAGGTTCCAAGGAGAAACTTCCGTGGTCTATGAGGCAGAAAATCGCGTTAGGAACAGCTGAGGGTATATTATATCTTCACGAGGGTTGTCAACGAAGAATTATCCACAGAGATATAAAAGCCGCAAATATCTTGCTTACTGAAGACTTTGAGCCTCAGGCATGGATATGGCTTTGGATTCTGTTGTACAAGTTTTATCCTATGATTGATCACCACATATTCCTTCTGCTTCTTGGCAATTTGTGTTTACCACTAAAGACAAAAAATTTTTGGAAGATTCCTGATTTTATGTTAGGGATGAAGTTATGAAACGTGACTCTTTTCCCATTAGTACTCTAATCCACCTCAAATGAATTGCACAATTTATGCACGAGTGGATTTTATTTCTTCTGAATAATATTTTACGAATAAACTGAGAAATTTTGAATTCGCTAAGAAATTTTTGCGCAGATTTGTGATTTTGGGTTAGCAAAATGGCTACCAGAGCATTGGACTCACCACAGCGTTACGAAATTTGAAGGAACTTTTGGGTTTGTGACCTTCAGAAATAATTCTTTATAATCAATTTTTGTAACCTCCTGCTAATTAACTCAAGTTTCAATTATGGTTGCCACAGATACCTTGCTCCTGAGTACTTGCTTCATGGCATAGTTGACGAGAAAACAGATGTATTTGCCTTCGGTGTAGTTTTATTAGAATTAGTCACTGGGCGGCGAGCACTAGATTACTCACAACAAAGTCTTGTTCTATGGGTATGTTGTGCAACTAAGAAAAAAATTTCGTGCTCTTTTGAACCTCTAATAATGAAACATAATAATTGGATAATTTATTTTTTCATTAACATTTTTCTTCTGATTCTTGTCCAGGCAAAACCTTTGCTGAAAAAGAATGATATTAGGGAACTGATTGATTCTTCACTAGGAGATGACTTTGACTATAGACAGATTAATATCATGCTCTTGGCGGCTTCTTTATGCATACAACAATCCTCAATTCGTCGTCCCTCTATGAGACAGGCAAGTTCTCTAGTTTTTTTAAAATTTTAACAGAACCTACTTTTCATCTTCAGATTTGCACAATTGTTGGCATTTTTATTTTGCATGATGCTCATATCCTCCTTACCAGAATTTCTATTTCTATCGTCGTCCAATTTCTCTAGTGGCAGACAATATGCAACGTTTGCAACTATAACTGAGCTAAACCAACCTCAAGCTTGATTTAAAAATTTGATGAGTTTTTTTTCCTCCTAATGTTAAATCTGTTATTCATTAGACTCTTTAATGGCTACCTATGTAATTAAGCCCCGGTAACATGCATAACCGTGATTAGGTACAAAGGGGTCTTTGTCTGTTTAACCTGTAACAAAGTTCATGACTACCTATGAATGCAGATTGTACAGCTTCTGAAAGGCAACCTTAGCTGCTTTAAGTTTGCCAAGAAATCTCGACTTTCATTCTTCGGAAGAGTCTTTCAAGAAGAGTTCCTTGACTCTGACTAGTTGAAAAGGAACATGAATCACATAAGCAGCAGCAGCATTAAAGGAATTGTGATTACTGAATGGTTAATCAAAAAAGGTTCATTTTGCACCATACGGCATTGATGGGGTTTGAGTTTCTGCGGATGGAAATTGCTCTGTCAAACCAAAATTTTTGCAGTTTATGAAGCACAGACGAAGCATGGCAATGTCTCACAACATGTGTACATGGTAGTTTTTTTTTTTTTTTTTTGTAAAAATTCAAATACTTAGTCACTTGAAAGAAAGAAATGATTCCCCCCGGTCTCTCATCTAGATTTTTTTTTCTTAGGATAATATCTTCGTAATTAAGTCCGAAATATCAAAAGAGATGAAGATTATATGAAAAGGTTATCTTTAAATTTATTTTAAGAGATATCAAACTGATTAAGAATGTACATGTTATAGTGAAAAAGAGAACTCAGATTAAATGACCCAAAAAAAAAAAGAGTACCAAGAAGCTTATAGTTCAGTTGTTAGTAACTCAAGTTGTAAAACTTAAGATGTGATGTTGATAAAATCCAAAAGAAAATGTGATGTTAATGTCCAAGGTTATCTTTAATCATCTCAACTTTCTTGCTTGCACCTATAATATATGTATACAGAAAAAATGTCAGCAAAGACTATGAATTTATTTCCCATGTCAGCAGATGATTGAAACAAAGAAAAAGCTTCTGGCTGCGAGTGCGGAAGTGCCTAACCTAGTGTTTGAAGATATTACATTTACCAGCTCCGGATTATGACAATCAACCACCCGCGTATTAGAAACGGCAATATATGCAGAAGCAACAAAGGGAATTGAGGACACGTAATTTGAATTAACAGGCCATCACTTGTTTAATAATTTATTTTTGAATGTTTTGTTCTTACTTCTCAATAGTTTTTGGAATAGATATCGATGTATTATTGATTATTCAGGAAGGATTTGAATAAAATAAAATGTTTCATCTGGAAAACTGTTAAGTTTTCATTGAATTGTAAATAACTTCATACAGACTTCCAAATACGTACATTGAAGACTATAGCATATTAGGAACGGGACTTAATTTTTCATGTTTCCCACAATTTAATGAAAATTAAATCTATTTTAACATTACGAAATTGATTCGTTTCTAGTTTTCGAGAAAAAAAAAAAAAGGTATGCTTTTAATTCCAGTACAATTTTATGGAAGAGAAAACAATCTTTTAACTTTTTTTTTTGAAGTTTTAATGCTTTATAGTAGACTTTTCAATTCAACAATAAATTTTATGAAATATTTATGTTAATGCAACATTCTATTAATAGAAATCTCATTTATTTGCATTTCAAACATAATAATTAACGGTGCCATTTGAAACATAAGTCATACATAAACTCTCTATCATTTTGACAGAGCGATCATATCCATTGTCCAGTGTCATCCGTGCAACAGGTATCCTTTCCGCTTAAATGCTATTAAAGTTCTACCTTCTAGATCGATGCTGAGAGTATCATGTCGAGTATCTTGTCCATTGTCCAGTGTATATATATACCAAAATGGTGCTACACGCGCGTGTATTACTATTTATTTTTTTGAGTAAATTTTTTTTTTTTGTCTTAATATTTTAAAATTAATATCAATTTAATTTTAAAATAATTTTTATATCAATTTAGTTCTAATATTTTAAATTTTAATATTAATTTAGTCTTATTCTAATGATTTGATAAAAAAATTAATTTTATAAAAAATTTGTTAGGATTAAATTAATATCAAAATTTAAAATATTAGGATTAAGTTGATATCAAAATTTTCTTTAAAATCACATTGATATCAACTTTAAAGTGTCATGAGTAAATTGATAACAAAAATTTCTTCAGAACTCAATTGATATCAACTTTAAAATATTAGGATTTAAAAGATTATTTTTTTTTTTATGGATACATATTACATATAATTACTATTATCTTTCCCCATGTATTCTTATATATTTTTTTAAGTGCAAGACTGAATTCTTTAGATAAGTATAAAATAATAAAATTAGGTTTTATTTACAAAAGATACCTTCAAAGCTCAACTATCTTTTCTTAAAGGATATAATTTGCTGATTTTTATGCTTAACTCTATGTAAATTTTACTAAAATGTTCTACCGTCTCATCTAGCCAGTGATGCTAGATGTATAAAATATTATTATTGTAGTCATTATTAGTTATTTAGTATAATATTATTCTGTTAATATATTTGCACAAACAAAATATAAAATCAATATAGATTCAATTCTTTAAGTAGGCGTTTGTTTATTGAGACTAAAAGGGAAAAAAAAATCAAACCATTAAAAAAAAAGATAAAATTTGTCTTAAGTTTTTTATGTTTATATCATCTAATTCTCATATTAATTAATGGCATGGGGATATTTTTCTTAAATTAAGAACTTAAAAATTAAAATTGTCACTCATTTGAAGAAAAGTATTCCCATAGTATTATTTAGTTTGAGAATTTAATAAAATAAATAAAACCAACTTAACTTTAGTTTTAAAAAAGTGAGCAACAGCGTCATTTTATTTCAAAAGCATTGCTCTTTAGCCTTACCATGGGCTATTAAACCCCACCCCCGGGCCACACAAAAAAAACTCTCCTTCCCAACCAAATAAAAAGATCCTAGTTTTAGGGCCAAAATTGGAATAAAGAATGAAAAAAAAAATTCAAACCCAATCTCTTGTTAAATACGTATAAAACGAAAAAGAAAAAACAACTTTCCTCGTTAGATCATATTAATTAGAGAAATATTTGGGGACTCATTTTTTTATAAAATATCGTATTAATTTATACTCCATTATTACTAGATGAGGTATAAATTCCATTTGAATGAGACCCACACTCCATTCAATAATAAATGAGATGTGAATTAATATAATATTCTATAAAAAAATGAGTCCTCTTATCACTTCTCTATTAATTAAACAAACTTTTCAGGTAGACTTAAAATGAAAATTATCTATATCAAAGTTCTTTTCAACTACTCAAGTACACTGGACAAAAAGAATATTACTAAAATGATACTAAACAGAAACAAAATTTCGGTGCAAATCTTTTTCAATTCTGCACGCTTATTATTATCATCGAGATTTTTTAATACTCTTAATTATTGTAAAAATAACAATATATTTTTATTAGTAAATAATTAATATTCAATTATGAATTCACCAGTTTAAAACATAATATTTTCGAATTTTTTTATGTGATATATTTTTATTTTAAAAATATAATATAACTTAATATTAAGAGTTTAATTTTAATACATTTATATCTAATTAAAACTTTTTATTTGTATAATTATTTAAATAATGAAAATGAGATTCAATCATATTTATTGTTGTGATAATATATAATTAAATAATAATATAATTTTTTTTACATTTTCAATACATATAAAAAAGATAGAAACATTAATCATTCAGCTAATATTAATCAATAACCCATATAAATTAAATCCTAATATTAATCATTAAACTATCAATATCTTTGGAAAGTTATGATTATCCAATTTTACCCCATTTTCTTTTAAAAAAAAAAAATGAACACAAGAGAGAAAATGCCATGGTTAAGAAAATTAGGCCGGATCTGCTGGTTGAACTGATTCAATTGGGAACCGAATCACAGGCTGGCCTATTTATCTCTCTTAAATCATCTATTCTTAAAATTGGTGAGTAACTAGCCAAAATCAAGCAAAACCGACAAATTGAACCAATTACGTCGATTGACCGATTAGATTTTTTTAAAAAAATTTTGGTCAAAATATTGTTATTTTTTTTTAAATGAAGCTCAGTCAAAATATAAATTAAATTAGAATCTTTATTTTTTTATGTTTATTTATTATATATTTTTAAATTAATTTAAAAGTAAAAAATTAAAAATAATTATTATACTATTTATAAGTATTTAAAAAAAAATAAATGAAAATTAAAGTAAATAAATTTTATATTGAGATGTTTAATAAAGTATTTTATAATAAATAATATTTTATATGAATTATGTTATTAAAGATAGTATAAAATAAATGCACTAACAGTATAAAATAATTTTATATTGTCAGTTAATAAAAATAATAAAAAATATTAACTCATACAAATAATCATCCATTATGATGTAGAATCTACCATAATTTTTCACTTTCTAATATTTATATTAATTAATAATATAAAATTATTTTATATTATCATTATATATTAATTAAATAATATATATATATAATTTGTATATATTAATAATATAATCTAATTATATTATCTCATTTACATGACTTTTAAAATAATAAAATTATTTACATAACTTTTAAAATAATAAAATGAAAGATTATATATATTTATTTATATAATAAAGTATAATTAAATAATAATATTAAAAAAAATTTCACTATCAACATATATAAATTAAATTTTATTTATATATAAATAATCTAATATATATTTTATCATATCTCAATTTGACCTCATCAAATCGGTTGAATCTCTAAATTCTTGAACCGATGCTTGGATCGGTTGAATGTGGAGTCCGATTTTCTTTACTTGCAAAATGCGAAGAAGAAGAAGATAGCAAAAGCAAAGAAAACAATAATAAATACAAAACTGCGGAGTCTAACTGCACAGCAGCTGCCATGGATGAGAAAGAGAGAGAGAGCGCGCGCGAAAGCGAAGTGTGTAGTAATTAGTGAAGTTTGATACAAACTGTGCCACTCACAAGTCACAAGAGAGAGAGAGAGAGAGAGAGAGAAACCGAGTCATCAGAACTTGATTCAATTCAAACCGAGCGACCAAGCAAGGTTCATCCTCCGATAGCGTTCGCTTTTTCACAGTCGGATGGTATTTCCGATCTTCGCTGATCGGAAATGTTTGTTTCCGGCGGCGGAGGTGGCGGCGGCTGTGCCGCAGGTGGCGGATGCGGCTGACGGTTGTGCACTTGTGCCGAAGGTGAAGGAGAAGAATAATCATGAAGAAAGGGAAGGGGAAGAACAACGGCTTGTTGCCTAATTCTCTGAGGATTATCTCTCTGTGCCTCAAGACCGTGTCAACGAATGCCACCACCGTTGCTTCCACCGTACGCTCCGCTGGCGCCTCCGTCGCCGCTTCAATTTCATCTGCTTCTGAGGATCACAAAGACCAGGTGCTTGCACCACCACACTGGCTCTATGAATTTTCAGCAACACAACTAAAAAGCACGCACCAAAAAAAAAAAAAAAAACGAAAAACGAAGAAAAAACTATGTGTTGGTGCTTATTTTAGTAACGATATATTCATAGTTATTTTTGCTGAAGTTAACTCTATTATTTGACGTCGCCGAACTTAACTCTGTAGAGATTATAGTTCTATTGTTAGGTAATCACAGCGAACTTGAAGGACTTGATCACCATGAACAAGCTAATATATTTGCTTCACAACCGTTTTTAAATGGAGCGAACGTGTGCCTCTTTCTGAATTAGCTCTATTAATATGCACGTGTTACTCTGGACTGAAGATATTGACAAATATTATATTATTTGCACCGGGATTTTGGCTATTTACGGTGTATTTTGAGATGGTTTAACTAATTTGTTAATATGCCTTTTAATATGAAATGAGGTGAAAAATTCTTTAAATTAAAAATTGTATGAAAGAATCAATCTTGAATATTTCATCCCCAATTCTATGGGGATAAGTAAACTGATTCCTGGGAAAGCATTTCTGAATCTAAACAGTTTTGACAGGATTCTGCGGACCTATAAGCTATTCGAGAGGATAGGTTATGTTAATTTAAATAAATCCTTCCAACAAGATAAGCTATGAATTTTGTAACTGATTTTAGCTGCAGAGCTTGCTTCATTAGTTTTGAGTTGGCAGATAGAGTTCCTAACTCCGCTAGCTGATCTGCAATTTGAGTGATTTTGCCATTTTCCTGTTAAAAGTTCTTGTTATGATTAGACTTTCTGCTTCTTTGAAATTTTTTATTTGCTTAGTTAACGTGCTGTTGTATCCATTATCACATTCCTATTAATTTTAAGTTTACCTTTTACTACTTGGTGGGCAGGTAACTTGGGCTGATTTTGATATACTAGAGCTTGGTCCATCTATCTTCAAACGTGTTCTTTTACTTGGTTATCTGAACGGATTTCAAGTTCTTGATGTGGAGGATGCCTCTAGCTTCAGTGAGCTGGTCTCAAAGCGTGATGGTCCAGTTTCTTTCTTACAGATGCAGCCCTTCCCTGCAGCCTCTGATGGCCAGGAAGGATTCAGAAAGGCACATCCTTTACTGTTGGTTGTTGCCAGGGAAGACACTAGCAGTTTAAAACAAAACAGTACCCATTTGAGGGGTTTAGGAAGAGATGGTAATGTGGAGACTCAATCTGGGAGCATTGTCAACTCTGCAACAGCTGTTCGGTTCTACTGCTTGAAGTCTCACTGTTATGTGCATGTTCTGAGATTCCGGTCCACTGTGTGTATGATCAGATGCAGTTCACGGATAGTAGCTGTTGGTCTTGCCACACAAGTATGCGGTGGTTTCTCCAGTATCTTTTAGAATTGTTTAACACTTACACTAGAGCATTATTGTTAGATAACACAGAATACGATCTATTTGACTTAGCTTGTTTGTGTCATATAAACCATAATTCATTTATTTTCTCAAAAATTTTGCAGATATACTGCTTTGATGCTGCAACTCTTGAGAATAAGTTCAGCATTCTCACTTATCCTGTTCCTCAGTTGGCAGGACAAGGAACAACCAGTGTTAATGTTGGCTATGGTCCAATGGCTGTGGGTCCAAGGTGGTTAGCATTTGCTTCCAACAATCCGCTGCCGTCAAATTTAGGTCGCCTAAGCCCACAAAACCTTAGTTCTTCTCCTGGAGTTAGTGCATCAACATCTCCTAGCAGTGGTAGTGTAGTGGCTCATTATGCAAAGGAGTCCAGTAGACATTTGGCTGCTGGAATTATCAAATACTGTCAAGATCTGCTTCCTGATGGTTCTTCTCCAATATCATCAAGTGCAGGCAGGAGAGTCAGCAGGGTTACAGGAATTGATATGGATAATGCAGGAATGGTTGGTATTGTTTCATGATGGCTCAAATAATCGATAAGTTAGGGATTCGAGGGCTTTAAAATCAGAGTACTGATATCTGACCTGTTCCTGGTTCATATGATTGATTGCAGGTAGTTGTTAAGGATTTTGTTTCCAGAGCTATCATATCCCAATTCAAAGCTCACACTAGTCCTATATCTGCACTATGTTTTGACCCTAGTGGGACCCTTCTGGTCACTGCATCAGTCTATGGTAATAGCATTAATATCTTCCGGATAATGCCATTGTGCACACACAAGAGTTCGGGTGGTCTAGGCTTTGATTGGAGCTCTTCTCATGTGCATCTTTATAAACTTCATCGTGGAATAACACCAGCTGTTAGTATATCTTACTTGCGATATGCTTATTTTATTTGTTTTTTAAGTTTGATATTCCTTTATAGCTTGCATTCATGCCTCTTTGTTCTTCTGTTTTCTTATTTGACAGACGATACAGGACATTTGTTTTAGTCATTTCAGTCAATGGATTGCAATTGTCTCATCCAAGGGGACTTGTCATCTTTTTGTTTTGTCACCCTTTGGAGGTGATACTGGTTTTCAAATTATTAGTTCTCAGGGAGAAGAACCCTCCTTAGTTCCCATTTTTTCTCAACCTTGGTGGTCTACTCCATCTCCCATTTCTTATCATCAATCTTTGCCTCCTCCAGCACCAGTTGTCCTTTCTGTGGCAAGCCGGATAAAATATAGCAGTTTTGGATGGCTTAATACTGTTCACAATTCTGCTGTGAATGTGGCAGGAAAAGTTTTTGTGCCATCTGGTGCTATTGCTGCCATTTTTCACAATTCCTTATCTCAATCACAAAAGCTTGTTAACTCAAAGGCAAAACCCTTAGAGCATATATTGGTATACACACCTTCAGGTCACATAGTTCAACATGAACTTCTTCCATCTGTTGGTTCAGAAACAAGTGATAATGGTTCGAGAAACGAATCAGCATCACTCTGGCATATGCAGGAGGATGAGTTTAGAGTCAAAGTTGAACCTATTCAATGGTGGGATGTATGTAGAAGGTCAGAATGGCCAGAAAGAGGGGATCCTTGCTGCAATACCTTTGATGGACAAGGAGGAACTGAGAGAGTTCAAGAGAAAATATGTTATGGTGATGTCCATGCATTGGGTTCTTTGGATATACGTGAGGATGTGGGGGAAAAGATGGTAAAATCTTCCAGTGGGAATTCCAAAGAGAGGTTTCACTGGTATCCATCTAATGCAGAGGTGCAAGTGAATTTTGGAAGGCTGCCGATATGGCAAAAGCCTAAGGTATTTTATTGTGCTAAGTTTTGATTTTCATATGCAATGGTAGTTGCTCTGTGCTAGGCATTGTTTGTTAATAATCTTGTTTCTTCAGGTTTGTTGCTATACAATGAGTTGTGCAAGAACTACTTTTAGTGCTGGTGGAGAGTCTGAAATTGAGGAGGTCTCTGCTAATGAAGTTGAAATAAGATGGAAGGATTTGTTACCTATTTTTGACCATGTTCATAGCATTAGACAAAGCTGGGATGAGAGGTGCTGACTAGTTAGTAGTTTCTATTTCATTCATCATAGATTTTGCTATCTGTTTGCCAGGCCATTACATGATCAAATCATGCCATTCTATCTGTTCCATACTACTTTCAGATTAGGGTAAATTATACTGATTTCCCCTGAGACCGGTGATATTACACATAGCATCCCTCAATTTTTCATGATTACACTAACCTTCCTTTCATGTTTACAAGGGTGTTTAGTGTCACATTTTACAAGATATGAGGGTGTCGTGTGTAATATCACCTATATCTCAAGGGAGGTCAGTGTATATTTTTGAAAATCAAGATATGCCATGTATAATATCACCTAACCTCAGAGGAGGTCAATGTAATTTACTCTTTAGATTATAAAAATTGGCTGTGACAGGGCTTTATCAAAGACATTAAAGAAACAATATAATTGTTATTTACAAGCTCTAGAGTTCACAGAATTTCATGTTACAAGGGAGAGGATTGCATAAGGATGGTGTGTATTTTTTGGATATTGATTTCACTTAATTGGTTACCTTAGGAGCACCTGATACATCTAAATTTTACAGGAGTGGAGTTTATAAGTTTCCAACTCAACCGTGGTATTGCAAATTCACCCTAACAGTCTCACTGTATGATGTTATAGATAAACTGGTTTTCCAACTACAACCTTTTGATTTATCTTCATTGAGTATTAGTTTCAAAGTTGAACAAAATTCGACATGCACTCCCTTTGAAAAAGGAGGACAAAGAAAAAGAAAAAAACACAGTATTATGAATTGTTGCAAGTGTTTTCTCATGGTCTGGTTGGCATGAGGTCATCCATATTTTAAGTATCTGCTGCTTGCGTTCAGTTCATGAATTGGAGGCAACTTAGGGAACTATTACCTTGATCAGTTAAGTATTATCTCTAGCGGAAGGCATGCATTGTCATTAATGACAACCATTATCCTAAACAAAATGTTTTGGCTTGTCTGTGCTTGTCAATGATCTTTTTTTGGTGGCAATGCTGTTTACTTAATGCTTACTTGGTTGTTTGATTTAGAGGCCTTGCTGAGGAAAGATATTCAAGCTCTACATGTCCAGATCCCGATCAGGCTGAAGATAAGGAAACTGCTGATGTGACAGTTATTTGTCATTCAAAGCCGGCGTCGCTGAGTTCTACTGAAAGCTATGATGGGGGTAAGAAACTAGTCTACAGAAAAAAATATGCTTAAACCAACTGGTTTTAGTTTTGTAATCTTTTTTTGGAGCAAAACAAACCAAATTGTTGAAACCTGTTGGAGTTCGTGAAAGAATATGGATTCATACATCACCCAATATACCAACATCCTCTTTGGAGTCCTTGTTTTATTATTATTTGAATATCCTGTGGAGACCTCCCATTGATGTGATGCTTGTAATTACTTTAGGTTCATCAAGAAGAATTGAAAATCTGCTTGACCTGGATCAAGTTGCTTCTAGTTATCAAATGCTTGGTGAGATATATCTGGAAAGAATAGGGGCGATCAATGTTGAGCCTTTCCTACAGAACCAGATTTTGATGGAAAATTCACCATTTCTATCTGGAAGCATGAAACGTGTTGATGTTCATGTTGACCATTGTGTCACTGCCACTGGCAGTCCAACATTCCGAGGGAGAAACATAACTTCCGAAGGGAGAGATTCTGTAGGTGTTGGGATCAGTGGGGACTCAGCATTGGTCCTGGAACAACATGATTTGGAAAAGATTGAAGTTGTGGAAGTAGCCTCAGTATTGCAAAATGCAGGTGTCAGGCAATCTTTCCATGATGGCCACTGCAAGACACTGGGGCATGATAGAAGTGAGGTGTTAACTGAAGTTGTAACTGATGATGTTGACAGCGGCATTAGCCACCATGAAAGAGAGCAACTGGAGGAGGATGGGGAGAATGATGAAATGCTTGGTGACATATTTGCCTTTTCGGAATAAGGTAAATATATAAAGCTGTAGCTGCAGCCGCATCTATTTTCTAAATCTTTTGTGATTGTTTATTTCGTATAATCACTTTATCATCTATTATTAATGAATTCATGAATTTCATATTTATTTAGGCTGATTACCACAATTGCAGCATAAGTCACGGCATTTATGAAGTCATCTCGACATCTTTACTCGCCGGAGCCTTAGGAAAACTAAAATCAATGTGAATATTGTGAATAACAAATTGCATATGAGCGTCAATTTAGATTGATTTGTTGATCAATTGTGTGAACTTCGTCCCGTCTCTCACCCTTGTAAATTTAGTAGATGGAAATTCATATATTCATGGATATGGAAAGCCCTGTGTAAAGATATTTTGAGTTTGTATTCAGTCCTAAGCTGATCATTTATCAAGCTTGTCTGTAAATATGAATTGGGCATGCAGTTCCCTTCAAGTTGTATAACAATTTTGTACATTTTGAATTTGGCAAGGAGAAGAAATGAAAGTTTTTAAAGTTCAGTTAATAGTGTGTTCATTGATGCTTCGCCTTCCCTTGTGCCGCTGGTGTGGCATGAGTATGATGAATGATTATGATAGTGTCTCTTTCTCTAAGCCTTGCTTCATTTTATGTATTGTTTCTGTCCTCCGATATCTTTCTTTGTGACACATAAATCCCCTACTTTATATATTGATTTTACAAAAGTCTACTTGGAAATAACAGAGTAAGGAAGGTAAATGTAATTTACCAAACAACGATGGTATCAATGTAGTAAGCGCTAATCTAAGGAGAGGTGTTAGAAAGATGTATTAGTTAGTATAGCATTAGTGTCAATATACTCCCTATTATTATGCTTTGTACTATGTTTTATTATTCAGCATAAATTAGAGTGACAAGATGACTAACGTGATTAAATTAGTCATTTCTTTTACCTAATTTATCATGAATGGATTAGAGAAATCCTAAATCGACCAACTTCCTTTGCCTATTTTTTTTAAAAAGAGACCGAAAAACCTACCTTTCCAGATATTAGCATCAGTCGATTTCTCCGCTCCTAGGGTTTTCATAATTTTCGTCCATTGTTGAGTGTGTATTTGATTGTTTCCTTCTTGCGTGGCGTATTTTCTCACATTTAGAGTTCGTTTGGATTAACTTTTTTCAAGAAATAAGTACTCATTTTTTTGAAAAAGTATTTTTATAAGTTTTTATAGATGTTTGGATGTAACTTTTAAAAAAAGTGCTTTAATTAAAAAAATTAATTTAAAAATTAGGAATACCTAACTTCTAAAAAAAGTAGAAACAGAAGTTATTTTTAATAAAATTATTTTTTAAAAATATCCTTTATTTTTAATTAAAATTATAATATATATCCTTCCTTTCTTATCTTTTATTAAATCTTACTGCTCTTTCCTTTTTTTAAATATTTTTTTAGTAATTTAGTCATAAAAAAATTATTTTTATTCTTTTGTATCTAAATTTATAAATACTTTTAATATTTAAAAGTACTTTATATATATATATATATATATATATAAAATAATTTTTTTAAAAAATTAAAATTTTATTAAAAAAAATTTTTAAAAAAATAATTTTTTTAAAAGCTTATCCAAAACGGACTCCCAATACGTTGGCTAGTGTAGTTGTCCGTGTGTGAGCTTTCTAGCAACCGTGTCGTTGCTGACCGTAATAGTGCTACCAAGAGGGTCACAAATGGGGGTGCGGTGGTCATCTACTTTTATGGCGTTTTTGGCTAGCCCGTTGCTGGTTTGGGCACCTTAGAGCCTATTATTGAAATTTCCCAGTGTCTGTGAGTGATGAGACTGTAATAGAAAACTCAAGAATTTCTTTTAGATAGAGTTTCAGGCTAAGGATTTAGGTATGTTAAAGTATTTCTTGGCTACTGAGGTGATGAAGAGTAAGAAGGACATTTTCCTAAATCACAGGAAGTATGTACTTAATTTACTCAAAGAAACAGGCGTGCTTGCTGTTAATACTGCAAAAAGCACAATGGTTCCAAATATCAAACTGTTACCCAATGATGGAGATGTTATGTTTGAGATTGAACAATACTAAAAACTAGTGAGTAAAATCCACTATCTCACTGTCACTCACATTGATATCGTCTTTTCATCTATTGTGATTAGTCCATTCATGTCATAACCCTCAAACCACCCATTGGGAAGCTATTCTTTATATATTGAGGTGTTTGAAAGGAGCTCTAGGACATGGTGTTTGGTATAGAAATCATGGGCATATTGCAATCAAAGGCTTTTCTGATGCCGACTAGGTTAGTCCTCCCGGTGATAGAAAATCCACCTCTGGCCATCGTGTTCTAGTTAAAGATAATCTTATACTTAGAGAAGTAAGAAGCAAGGTGTGTGTTATTGCTCAATCCAATGCTGAATTTGAATATTGAGCAATGATACAACCTACATGTGAAAAAGTATGGGTACATTATCTACTTAATGAGATTGGCTTTAAGAATACTATTCCTATGAATTTACGGGTGTTATAATCAAACAAACATTCATGTTGCATCTAATCCTAGCTTTCACGTACGAAAGAACAAAATATATTGAAACTGATTATAATTTTGTGCATGAGAAGATTCAACAAGGACTTCTTGTCACTTAGCATGTGTGATTGTTTGGAAACAACTAATAGATCATATTACCAAAGCACTCAGTAAGAGGAAATAGACTATATTTATATCAAGCCGAGCATGATTAACTCTAGCTTAAGAGGGAGTGATAGAAAATATGTATTAATTGATGTTGTGTCATTGAGCTAGGCTTATACTACAATTGTACTATACATCTTGTACTGTGTTTTACTATTATACATTTTGTACTGTGTTTTACATTTCATTGTAAATAAAGAGACGAGACGACTAAATGAACATTTACTCCTATTTTGTGATAGAGGTTGTGGCATGTTCTTTGATGACTCTGAGAAGCTTCTCAACATTGCACGACCTCTGTAAGCACTCTCTCTCTCTCTCTCTCTCTCTTTCTGTGCGCGTGTGTGTGTATGTAACGGGTAGGAATAGGGACTACATTTAATAGAATCCATGTGAATGAAGGGAAATGTCAACAACTGTTATGTTTTAACCTGTGCAAAGAACAAAGGCCCGTAGATTTTAAACGAGTATATTCTCATATTCGTCATTACAAGGGGAGCAGTGCCAAGTGCACTGTAGGATTGATTTCTCCTTTATATTTCTGATTGTCTGTGTATTGCATTAAGGCGCCGACTTCGGTGCGCTTCGCAGTCCAAGGTGCTTAGTGCACCTTGTGACTGTAGCGCATCGGATGGTGTAGATTTGTGAGGTGTATCGATATACTAATTACCTATGATGCATTATAGTAATATATTAATTTTAAAAAAATTAAAAAATATAATTAAATATATTTTAAAAATTAATTTTTATACACTAATAATATAAAATTATACTGATAATATAAAATAATTTTATACTATCAATGTAATATTATACTGATAGACAGTATAAAATTATATTGACAGAGTAAAATTATACTGATAAAATTTTTATAATTTTTAAAAATTAATTTTTATACATTAGTAGTGTAAAATTACACTGACAGTATAAAATTATATTGACAGAGTAAAATTATACTGATAAAATTTTTTGATTATAATGACAGTGTAAAATTATTTTATACTCTGTCAGTATAAAATTACACTGACAGAGTAAAATTATATTGATAAAATTTTTTTATTATAATGATAGTATAAAATTATTTTATACTGCCAGTATAATTTTATATTGTCAATATATAATAATTAATTTTTAAAATATATTTAATTATATTTTTAAATTTTCTTAAAATTAGATATTACTACAGTGCATCATAAGTGATTGGTACATCGATACACCTCATAATCTCACTGATCAGAGGCACTAAGCACCTTGACCAGCGAAGAGCACCGAAGTCGGCGCACACAAGAATTGTGACATTATTTAATTAGCACACTGTGTTAGTGCTGCCAGAGTTAAAATTGTCTTCAGTACCTTCAGAAAACTTTTGTTAGGCTCAGAACCGGGAAGGGTTAGTTGTACAAACTCATTTACTAATTAATAAATTCTCTTTGCTCCCCACAGCGTGTTAAATCTTTGAACATGCCTTTAGACTATTGCTTCAACATTCTTATATCATGTCTTGTGAATTATTTTGATTATTGCTTTTCTTGCATCAAAAGATGCCTTCAGGATAAGGTCCAACAATGAAATCACCTATTGAAATCAATGTTTTAGAAACTGAACCAAAGATTGAACCGACATTACCAATACTTAGTTGATACAAGTGATTCGGCACTTGTTCCCTTTAAATAAGGTTTCTGGTTCGAGTCTTGTGGATGAAAAAAATTAATGTGAGAAAGCTTTACCCCTATAGTAAACTGATCCGGCATGAATTAGATTAGTTGGAGTCTAGTGAACTCTCGAATAATGGTAGTTCATATTAAAAAAAAAGAAAGAAGATTGAACCGGCATTGCCTCCGGTTCATAGTTCTACTAGTTCAACCATTTAAATTTGTAGTTAAACCATAATTAGACTGTGGTTAATGTGGAAAATATTTGAACCGAAAACGTGGTCGATTTACGATCCAACCACTTCAACCGGATGGTTTGGTCTGGTTTTTAAGACGTTGATTGAAATTCTGAGGACCGTGAGGTTTAGGAAAACTTAAGTAATAATGATAATTGTTGAGAGCCATGAATATTTTCATCTCTCTTCTGATCCACTGATCCAGGACTGCTATTTTTGACATGAATATACCACAGAAGTCAATAATACTTGTTTATGTACTGCCTTAATTTCATTGTATCAGATATTTGCGCTGGAAACTACGAGGCAATTGCCGTTGCACTTCATAGACCTTTGCTTATCTCATCTCTCTCTTTTTTTAAATACCTGTGTTTTGATTAATGGAATAAAAATATGTAGTTCCAGTAATTTTTTTAATTTCTTGCTTGAAAGAAAGTTCTATAGATATATAGATTATCGGAGTTAATGTATGCTGTTGTTCTCATGTGTTTATATTTTTAAGATGTACTATGCTATTTACAACTTGCTTTTAGTTTATCCTTAAATATAGGAGTATGTTGAAAAGAGAAATACTACATCATTAGCAAAAATTGCTAGAATAATAATAGTGGTCATTATAGAATAAAGTAGTACGAGTTACTTACCTATTTAAGGATCAATAAGAATACTACATTGTTTTGGCAAATAAATTCTAGCAAAAATTCTATTTCTCTTGCAAAATCTTGCAGCAGGAGCACTTAGTAACAAGATAAGCCTTTCCGTTTTGAGCCTAAACTGATTTCTCATAGATAACATGGTTATTTGCTTCTCCGTGAGCTCTTTTGAAAGAGTCATACTCATTGTAGATATCTTGCACCTATGTATGAAATTAGTCATGCTGACATGGCCTTGACTTTAATAGCTGGACAAGAATCGGAATCACTAAAAGAAAAGAATATAGATGCAGGTGTATAAGATGTCTGCAACAGCTGCAACATGAATACTCTATACTGAAGAAGAATCTTCAATCCTTATTTAAGGTAAGTGTAATATGTTGTTCGAGGAGCTCTCGAGAGGAAAACTGCATTTTGTAATGCTATAGCTTTGTATGCTTGTCCTTATTAGTGCTTAACGGTGTTTCTTGTACTGATTACCAGCTGCAGCAAGAAATCCATGCTGCAGACGGTGCAATTTCCACAATAGAATAGATGGCAGTGACATGATTGCCAACTATTAGAAATGAGAACCAAAGTAACGCTTTTGATGGAACCCGCTAATTTTGTGAGCGCGTGTGTGTGTTTCTTTTTTTTTTTTTTTCATAAAAAGAAAAGTTATGAGACTAAGCAACTTTCAAATTCTGCTGGACGATTCCTTCAGAATCGTATCCAATTCAAACGAGGGAATAGTGCTATTGTGAAGAGGCATTTCTTATCCATCTTGTTAGGAGTTTCATTTTTCACTCAATGAGTTGAAAAAGTTTATTGGCTATTATTAGGTTTTGTCTTAAATGCACTTTATAAAGTGTGGTAGTGATGCATCTGCTGTAGGATACACCTAATTTTAGCCGCATTCAAAAAAATGTAGCTAAACAAAAATCAAAATGTGGCTAACTGAAAATAAAAGTGTGGTTAAATGATCTCCACCTCATCTCCTTCCTCTCCCTCCACCGTTCCACCTCGGTAGCCCCTCCTCCACATCTGACCACCTTAGAAACCCCATCACAAGACCAAACCTTCGTACCTTGATTTTGGAAAACCAACCAAACCCTCTTACCACAAAACCATAGTCTTCATCGCCAAAAACCAACCACCGCCGCCACCACTTCCACATATCCACCATCAAAAATGGTCCACCACCATTTTGTGATGCCAGGAATGATTTTGTGCTCAACTCAATTAGGCACACCTCGTTCTTCCTGGTCAACTCGATCACCACCACCAACGGCATCGCCTTCATGTCATGGTCAACTTCGAACTCAAAGTACACCGACTCATGCATCGCCTCCATCTAACAAATCCTGTAGCTAGCGGAGGAGGACACCTTCCTCTTTGGCATTGGCGAGCACAGAGCCAAACGCGACTGCCTTCCCCATATGAGGTTCCCTCCATCGGTCACCAATGAGGCAGTGGGAGTTAAGATGAGAGGGACCATAGTGTGATTTAGTCACCACTTTTACTCCGCACCATCCAATATTACTAAATTCTAATCAATGGTGTGGATAAGTTTAAGAAGATAGTGCATCATTTTTTCTTAAACAGTGCATCAAGCACTATATTTAAAGAGGTGCATGGTAAAATGACCCCTATTATTATGAGGAATCATAATGAATATAATTTTGATTTTAGTTCAAGTTTTAATGTTCTTGATTGATAAACGTGGGCCACAGTAACCGTTATCTTCGACAGAAACTTCTGTGTGAATACAAGTCTTCTATGCATTCAAATCACTCTATGGTATGGTGGGCGTCACCTAATGCAAGTTTATTTATGATATAGTTATATCTATATAAGAAAAATTCATATGTTTGGTAAGATTCCAGTACGCTCTTATATGGAGGCAATAATGGGCAACCGTAGTGGCTCCTTCCTTTAGCTTCTGCTTTAATTTTAGAAAGTTCCAACTAAAATGCCATAGAAAGAATAAAATAATGGTGATGGAAGGGTTGGCAGCGGGAACTGGATGATGGCGATAATATGGTGCTAGTGCCGTGGTTGTAAAGAATTAAAGGCTCGATGAATGTTCCCAGCTTTAATTTTGTTTGGTCATCCATCCAGCTTAAATGAACTGAGGGAATTGTTGGCCTAAGACATGGGAGATGTAATTGCTGTATTTATAGTTGAAGTTCGAGTCTCTAGGACAATTGGCATTTAGCAAGTTCTTAACTTTATTTAAAATACAAGAAATTATTATTGTTTAATATCAAATTTGACTCTGCAGTGCATTTTAATGTTAATTCTTGTTGTTTTAACGCTTAGTTTTTTAATCATCGTACTTTTGGTTATAGATATTCTGCAATAGGATAGTGCTTTATAAAAGTATAAAAGAGACATGTTATTTAAATATACTATCAATATTGGGATGATTGTAGTTTAAATAAGTATGGATTTTAATTATATAAATATAAAATTAATATATTAGCTTCATCAAAAGTGTGCATTTATTCTTGTTTAATGTTATATTTTTTATTTATATAATTAAAATATATATTTATTTGAATTATAATTATCATATATCAATAATATATCTAAAAATTAAGTATAAATAACATTTTCTTTTATAAAATATTTTCAAAAATAAATATATTAATACAAAAAAAAATCAGATTATGATGTAAAAAATATTAAATAATATCTCTTAGAAAATAAAATTATATTGAAGTGAAAAAGTGAATATATTTTATACTATAGTGAATCAAAATTTATTTACTAAAACATAGATTGCATTTTCAGCGCCCCATAGTTATAAGTCAACTGGTGCTAGAAGTCATGGATTAGACTCACTAATATTACTGGGAAGGGGCTTAAAAGTATCGTAGAAAAGTTACCATTATTGATCATGGTAGATATCTGATGAAAAAGACAACACAACAAAGCTACATTAACAAGCATGTGGAAGAGAAATAGCGCAATCATCACCCGACCCCGGTAGCCCCCACCTCAAACTCCTGGAATTGAAGTTCATACCATGAATAAAGAAAAAGGTGGGCTTCTTGGGTCGTTGTTTGAGTTTGGTGTAATCCTCACACATCCCCATACAACTTGTAACAAGACGAGGGCCATTTGTTGAGACTTGCCGCTTCGCAGAACTGCCCCCCACGACTTCTATTCTGTGAATTAATGAGGGGTGTTTTCAAGCTAAGATGATATGAATATGGTGCTGTGGTTGTTTTCCATGTGCATTCAGTATACCAAACCAAACAACCCCCTGGGAGACATCGTTCTTTTGCATTCGTAAATATGCTTGATGTTTCTCTCTCTATCTTGACGGTCACTACCCGATTTTCGACCGATCCCTTAATGGTAGACGAGAGGAAATACTCCCTCCGTTAACTGTCTTTATAACAATTTTTTTTTTTTCACATTTATATGTTATTTGAGAAATTTAAAATAATATTAAATATATTTTTTCAATTTTACCTTTACTTTTATTCTCTTATCTATACGTAATAATGATTTTATAACAATTATAAGTGGACAAAAGGAGTATATATATTTGGGATTTACTAACAAGTAGGGCATTTCTTGAAATTTTAATAGTGAAAAATTTTGATTAAACAAATGAAATTTTAAAATTTTTAACGCATTTCATATATTGAAAGCTTCTAAATTTTTTACTATTGAAATCTTAGCTAGTATCTATAGAGCATTGGTCAGTTTTGGACTAGAGGTGAGAGATTTATTGAAGAAGGCAGGTTTTATATAACTGTCCAAAACTAATTATGAGGAAGATTAACATCTCATTAATAGTGTCTGATTATGAAACACTTGATATTTGGGAGATATAATCGTTTAGTAGCATTTGGTCATGAAACACTTGGATGGTATTTGGGAGATATAATCCTTCAGTAGCGTTTGGTTATGAAACACTTGCTATTTAGGAGATCTAAGTCGGCAATTTTATATAAGCATTCGGTGACTCATTATTATATGAGGAAGATTAACCAAGTATCGGTCCAGTCTACCCTTTTTTTTTTTTTTTTGGGTTAAAGGTCTGGTCTACTTATTAGCCGTGAAAAACAAAATAGTACTATATACACACACATGTCCTTCTGTTTAGCCTGATTTATTGGCTTGAGGTTGACACTTTCCCCCCAGAATATTTTTCAGGTAACTGCCTACTGCCAATATGTAGCAGTTTGCTCTATCAGACTGTATCCCTCGTTCGTACTAGAGCTCATTATCAATTACTAATCATAATTAATTATTTTGTGTATTTGTGAACAATAATTTGGAATTGTTTTGTGTATTTGCAGGGGAAAAAGAGACACCTTGTTTTTGACGTTATAGCCTGGTGTGGCAAAATGATTCACTGTGAACTGCGGAGTGTAGAGTAAGCTGACATCAATCAATCAGGCTTGTTTGGGACTCTTTTCAATTTTATAGCTTTTATTTCGCTAAAAAAATAAGATGGAGAGAGACGAGAAGCATATGCATAATATATAACATAGTTAGTTTAGTTTTTGGATGGTCTCTATAGTTTGAACAAGAAGTTATCTCTTATAGTTCTTGCCTAATTTATGGTAAACATGCTTACAACCTCTTCTAAGGCTGATTCTAACATAGACTGGGACGAGTTTTGGACTAGGTTGATCCGGATGATTTACTAGCAGATAAAAGGAGTGTATTGATGCACCTTTTTTTATGTAATATATTGTAATATTTTTTAGAATTATACAAATAAAAATTAATCAAGTCTGAAAATGACTAAATTTTTATTTCGGTAACACTTAAAAATACCAAATTTTATTTGTGTGATATCTAAAAATTTTTAGTTAATTTCAGAATTTCATAGAAAATGATCAGATTTTATCTGCAAATATTCCTTGTATTTCAGAAATGATCAAATTTTTTTTTTTGTAACACTAAAAAATATTAAATTTTATCTGAGTGATACTTAAAGACTTATAGTTAATTTCAAGATCTCACAAAAAAATTTTAATAATTTTCAAAATGTATTTAACCTTCTTTCTTATTAATTTGACTAAACCAAAAAAATTATAATACACCATGTGAAAAGAGGTATATGAATTATATCACCGATTAGATTTTCAAGACTAACTTAGTCCTCGTTAAAAACTCCCCATGTTAGAAACATCCCTCTTCTAAATGGTATATATTAACAGTTTTCACCTTTGTCCTTACGGCACCATCAGAAAGGAAATCAAGAATACCTTCTGCATAAAAGAAACGGATCGAATTTTAGTCCCATTTGTTAATTAAAAAAACAATATTATTCCTTTTTATCCGTGGCCTGCAAGCCAGTGAGCAGTGGCAATTGGAAACATAGCTTGATTTTACAATGGTACAGCTTTTGACCCTGGCAAGAAGGACCTGAAACCTTAGCAGGGAAAAGAAATAGACCCCAAGAAAAGAAAGTGAAGAGCAATACAGGAGAAAAAGAACGACAAGCTTTACCGCGTACGCAGCGGATCACATGATGGATGATTTGATTCTGTTATGTTGACTACTTGTAGTCTTCGTCTCCAAGAAATTAAGACAAAAGGGCTACTAATAATTAACTAACCTATTCCACGTAGTAATTGGTGTAAGGATAATTTGAATTGCGAAACAAGCGTTGGACATGCATGTCTTGGACCGAATGCAATCGACTAATGACTATTTTTAGCACTCAGGTAGCTTGTGCCCCAAACCACCTTCCTCCTTTGTCATTTCATCCAAAAGAAGAGAGAGACAGAGAGCCTGGACGTTCCTTTTATAATAAGGAATAAAAAGGTATACTATAATTGATGTTATGCTATTATCCTATTTTTCCTACTCCCACACGGTACGTGGTACATATGTAGTAGGCAATCAAACCGCTAGGAAATATATGCAGTGTGTTCCAAGTTATGGCTTGTTAGACATTCATCTAGAAGAGATGAGTACGATAAATCATTTCTCTTTAATATTTGTAATGTTCAAATTAATGCACAATTAACCCAAAAAACTCGTTTCACAAACTTTATTTTGGAAAGTGACGTTTATTTAGTTTGTAATGTGAACAATCTAAGATAAATAGTTACTTAGAGTCTTGAAAAAAATAAAATAAAAGAAAGACTGAAAACTAAACAAGATACACGTTTACTAAAGTGATGAGATTTTTGTTATACAGCGAAATACAGCTATGTTTGCATGACACAAGAAGCATGTGAGTATGAGCTTGACTTTGCACTTTGCTTTCAACATGGAACCGATCTGAAGTGGCGAAACTGAATCCCAGTCCAGTTCGGTCCACCACTTATTTTTGACCATGACATCAACTGCTTAGTTGTCACTCTCAGCGATCGTGACCCAACAATCCTCGCTTAAAACGCTTACGCTTTTTTTTTTTTAAAAAAAATAAAGAAATAAATAACACTTAACGTTTTCATTTTCTGATTCTAATAATAGTGCCACATTTAACCGCATAAACGAGAACACTAACGTGTCACATGCACACGAGAAAAAAATAATAATAACGTGGCAGGCGTTTTAACGGGCTTTATTTTTGCACATCTTACGAACAAAATAGTAGCAATAATCTCTGCACGTAAAACGTACACTTGGCCTGCCTTTCGATGCCACCTCGCATCCCGGCTGTCACTCCGGTCCTCATGAGCTTAGGTACGGAGGCCACGTAGGCTCGGACAACCGTTTGATACGAACCTCTTCGTACCCGAAAAACAGTGTCAAAAAACATTAAAATAAATAAAAATAACATTATCATTTCCCACATACCCACATCCATACATGCTTGCATTTGTTTCGTAGCGCTAATACAGTGAGTGATATGATACCAGATAGCCATATAGAGATAGAGAGAAAGATAAACAGTGTGTGTGGTTAAGCAGTTGAAGAGCAAGTAGTGCGGTTAGTTTGTGGCAGTGATTGCATTGCATTATTTCTATTTCACCTTGTGGGAGAAGCCAAAATCATGAAAAGGCAACAAAGCGATTAAACATTGTGGATTCAGCAAGGAATTGCTTCTCGTCCAAGCCTAAAGCCATATCACATTTATATTTCGATTGATGCTGATAGTTCCGCCATATTTAAGACCTTCACACGACAAACCGGTGGGTTCCGTTCCCTCCCTCATTCATCATCACGGAAAACCCAACCCCTTCCAACTCAAAAGAACAACAACCTCATTACCCCACCACTCCCTCTCCTCCCCTATAAAGCCCACCACCACCCTCTTGCTTTCTCCTCCATCTTTCAACAATGGCCACTGTTCCCTTCTTCTTCTTCTTCTTCTTCTTCACGGTTCATGCCATATTGGACCCCAACGATTTCTTGGCCCTTCAATCCATTCGAAAATCGCTTCACGATGTTCCAGGCTCCAATTTCTTCTCCTCCTGGGACTTCACCTCCGACCCCTGCAACTTCGCCGGCGTCTACTGCGACGGCGACAGGGTCGTCGCCCTCAACCTCGGCGACCCCCGCGCCGGCTCCCCCGGCCTCACAGGAAAACTCGACCCCGCCATTTCTAAGCTCTCCGCCCTCGCCGAGTTCACCGTCGTCCCCGGCCGTATATACGGCCCCCTACCACCCTCTCTCTCCGAATTGAAAAACCTCCGGTTCCTCGGCGTCAGCCGAAACTTCATCTCCGGCGAGATTCCGACGGGACTGGGCAGCCTGCGCAGCCTCAGAACCCTCGATCTCAGCTACAACCAGCTCGCCGGAGCAATCCCTCCGCCGATCGGAACCCTTCCGGAGCTCGTCAACGTCGTCCTCTGCCACAACCGCCTCTCCGGTCAGGTTCCCATATTCTCCTCCCAAGCCCTAACCCGACTCGATCTCAAGCACAACTCTCTCACCGGTTCGCTCGCTCCCGATTCCCTCCCTTCCTCTCTCCACTACCTCTCCCTCTCATGGAACCGGCTAACCGGATCGGTTGACCAGTTACTAACCCGCCTCAACCAGTTAAACTACCTCGACCTCAGCCTGAACCGGTTCACCGGTTCAATTCCGGCTCAACTGTTTTCCTTCCCGCTGACGAATCTCCAGCTCGAGAGGAACCTATTCTCCGGTCCGGTCCAACCGGTTAACGAGGTGACGATCCAGACCGTTGATCTAAGCTATAACAGATTCTCGGGCGAGATATCGCCAATGCTGGCGAGCGTGCAGAACCTTTATCTGAACAATAACGGGTTTTCCGGTGAGGTTCCGGGCAGCTTCGTGCAGCGGTTACTGGCGGCGAGTATGGAGATTTTGTACTTGCAACATAATTTCTTGACCGGAATAGCGATAAGTCCGACGGCGGAGATTCCGGTGAGTAGCACGCTGTGTATTCAGTACAATTGCATGGTGCCGCCGATACAGGCGGCGTGCCCCGTGAGGGCAGGGAAGCAGAAGATTAGGCCTGCTGAGGAGTGTAATCAATGGAGGGGATGATGATTTTTGGAGGAAAAAAAAAATCATATATAGTTATATTGTTATATATTTATTTTATAAAATTTATTGTCGTTACATTTCAACTTATAGGGAATGTTGAAACTTTTGAAGTGGAAATTGATCATATAGGCTTTGAGTTTTGTTGTTTCTATTTTTCTTTTTATTAAGCTTTTTTTGATTCGTTATTGGTGATGATGAATAAGGTGGCTAGTGTGACTGTGAATAGTTTGGGAGAGTGTAAGCTGCTGTGAGCAGGTTCTGAATTATAATGTTCTATATATTACTAATGTTGTAATATGATTCAATTGGGGGAAAAAAATAAAAGGCAGAAATTATTGAATATTGATTATTGCCCTCGTGTCATTATTATGATTTTTTTTTTCCTTTTGTAAATGTCTCTTTAGTATCAGCAGAGATGTTATTAGCAAGACAATTTTGTGCAGAGAATTCACAAACATGAGGATAGTTATTGATTGATGAAAAATAAAATGAATAGTGATGATTTTGATTTGCTGAGATGCCCATATAAGATGTGTACGTGTAACACTTTAGGGTGAAAGACTAATCTGTCCATCATAAAGTTAGCAATGTAAATCATATATGCTAATTCATGTAATCTTCACAATTATAAAATGAATGATTGGAAATTTTTTCTCATTGGTTGCTTAAATCCAATACACAAACTTAACCACTCATTCGTGAGTTACTTTTCCTGTCAGTACATAATTTTTGAATTAGCTGTGTCTTTAGGCTTGCCAATTTTTTTTGGCACTGAGACTATATAAATACTCGTTGAATTAGCTATTGTGGTGTAACTTAACTGGCACCTCCAATGAAGGCTCTAAATAAAAAGGCTCTGAGTGCAACGAAAAAGATTAAAAAACAAAAAACCACACACACAAACACACACAAAGGAGTTGATTTGATTCCCTCCTCCGCTACCAACTCCTAGAAGGCTCCATGTGAAAAAACAAAAAAATACTGGTTGACTTGTAGTTGCATGCCACTTGAGGTTTGGCTTTGGACTGGCTGTTTATGGGGACTACACATGCAAAGTGAAATAAGAGGAGCAGCAGTTCAACAACTTCCCTCAAATGGCGGCTTTTCCCACATGTAACTCATTGTCGTTTGTCATATCGGGTTGTTACCTCGGTAATGGCATGTTCTAGTTGACATGTCACGTTATGAGTTCTATGGGTGAAAAACATATTAATATCCTTTACACATTCGAAATCACTTCAATTTTCTTTACCAAAGTTAGAATACGATCGTAAGTAAGGAGGATTCAAGAAGCATCAATAAAACTTACCGGTTATTTTATTATTTGGATAAAGAGATAGAATACGATATAAACTCGGAGGCAAACTGTTCAATTTTTTATTTTGTTTTTGGAGCATTTAGTAGTAATTAAAAGAACTAAGTAAAAAAAAATAGACTTTCGCCAAATTACATTTGTCAATTTATTTTCCATTTAAAATAAGGAGTAGGTTAGGCTTTTAGTTTGTATTTATATATAATGATAGGGGAAAATAATGGTAAGGACTAATAATAAAAAAGGTTATTTAAGAAAAAAGATTAAGTACGTTAAAATTATCAAAAGAAATTAATAAAAAAATTATATAAAGAGAACCAAATAATTTTAACTAGTAAAGAATAATAGTATAATACCCTTAATAATAAAAATATTATTTACATTTTTAGCCACTCACTTCTAACAAATAATCATTTTAAAAAAAAAGTAATAGCTAATAACAAATTTTTCTCTAATTTAAATAGCTAGTTCTAACCCATAGAAAACATAGCAAGGATGTTATACCTTAATTTTTTTTATGCATCACAATAATAATTTTATAACAAAATATTAATTATGTTAAAAAATATAAAAAAATATGATAATTGATAAAATATCAATACTTTTATGTTTTTTTTTTATTAATTTTAGATTATCATTAACTATCTTCTTTCTTTTATATATATATAGTAACTTTGTACATTTATTAGTTGTTAAGGAGGCGTTTGATACATTGTCTAACAAGATTATTGATAATCTAGGCTACTATTCAAAAAGATTGTCATTTTTTAAATTATTAGTAATGCTATAATGCAGCGTTTAGTATATACAGATAATCTAACTGCCCATTCATGTTATCTTATTTGATATATTAAAAAATTATTATATAATATATGCCTTTTACTAATATAATAATAACAACGGGAGGATTATCACCCATGTGGTAATCCACATAGAAACCTTCCATGAGGGCAATCCACATTGCTAGTTTAAAGGTAATGTAGATTTTTTTGAAAATTTAAATTGTTAGTAATGTGTCTCAACCAAATAAGATAATATTATGGATCCAAGTAATTTGATCCAACATTGCTAATAATACAGATGAATTATCTCATATTAAATACCCTCTAAGTGTTAGCAAATTACCACTAAATATAAGAAATGGTCATTTCAAAGTTGTCCTTATTTTTATTTACATTATATAAACTTTATTTCAATATAGCCATTTAGTGGTAATATGTGCCCCTCAATAATTAGGAAATTTTTTTGTTCAAAAAGTATTGTCTAACTTCATGTTTATTGATATTGCTAACCACTCAATAGTAACAAATAACTTCTCAATAAAATTAAATAACCACTTGAATTTTTTACTAATTTCATGTACAAAATACAACGTTACTTGAAACAATACATCGTCTAAACTAGCGTGTCGTCTACATGTAATATTATGTTGAATTTTTATTTGTGTTGTATTATATAAGGCCAACTCAAATTAAATAGAACTTGAAATCTGTGCCAATGAGTGTACGCGGAATCTATGTAAAATTACTATCCAACCAAATGAATTCAGATGGAAATTTTACTGATACAAAAAATTAATATTAAAAGAATTTTATTTTTATAATCGATTGACCTGATTTATATTAAATTAATTGGAGTTTAATAAATTTTAAATAATAATAATTTTCTGACAAAAAAAAAAGGACTAATAGTTTAGACCAAATTATCTGCACTCTATTTTATTTCTTAATCATTATTGTAGTTCTTGTTACTCCCATAAAAAAAAAAAAAAAAAAATCATATGTGCTCGTTAAATTTTTGGCCGACCGTTATATGCGACTGTAATATATGATAGCCATCACGCTGAGCCAAGGCTCCATGTTCCATGTTTTGTTTCTGACCGTCGTACTGACTGCAGCTAATTTTCTCGACATTTTAGTCATTTTTCATAGAAATGGTTGCGTTTTATAATCCGATAATAATTTGTTTGTGGCCATCAGGGGAGCATCTTTGGGTCCATTATCACTTACCAGACAGTGGGGGCCCAAACTCTCACAGCTTGAATGCTTGACATCACCACCTTTGATCTGAACTCTGAAGGGTTCCCCCAATGATGACCAAAACAAATGAACGAGGAAGGTTCCGAAATTATAGAAGCGGCTATCTTGCGCCCTTGATGTGGGATTTGCTTAATAGAAAATAAATTTGATAAATTCTCCAAACACTAATGAGTTTTGATTTATAAGCGGCAGGGGTAACCAGCCTACTCTCTCATATGAGATGTTAATTGCTAAAATACCAAAGACAAGAACATGTGATGAGACAACAAATGCTGGTTCGGATGGCACCCAAAGCTAACATATATATATATATATGGGACTAGCGACTATGCAGACATGCTACTTTTTTCTTTTCTTTTCTTTTCTTTTCTTTTTTAGTACTATGCAAACATGCTATTATATTACCCCTTTTTTACGCTTTGGAGTGCGGCAGGACCGCCAAACACTCGAACTAGAAGCTAGAAGCATTTGGCTTTATTCTCGAACTTTCATAAAATGTGCATCGACAATAATTGGGGCGTAAATGCTGTTGCTTCGGCAAAAGTACAAAGGCCAACGACTAGATTCATTACAAGTAGCGAGACACCAATTATTACATAAATTTATTACATACATACACTGCTTACAAATGAATCGACCTCCATGTCAATTCGTGTGGCTATTTATGTACAAGATTTTGTGGCACTCCATATTGCACCTTATTATGCCAACAACATATCTTCATGAACACGGATATCTCCGAGATCACTTGATAACTAATTTGATTTTACATCATAGGTAATCTTTTAAAGGTATCTTCTGGAAGCCCTCCTTTTAGTGGAAAGGGCAGGTACTTCACCACTCCCATCAAATCCCCATTTCACGACATCCCCATCCCAAGAAGAGCTAACAAGTGTGGTTTGGAATGGATGCCAGCTACAATCTCTTACAGGTGATTTGTGATGCTTTAGTGTTGCAACTTGAGCTCCACTAACCTAAAATGAAATCATCAGAGTTTAACATCAACAGGTTAAGAGAGAGCCAACAAAGACTTCATTTCTTCTTCTTCGGATAGTTTTTTTTGTAAGGGAGGTGGTGGAAATAAATTAAATTAAAACAGCATTTTTATTTAACCGCAAAATTCCCTCGTAGGGACAAAGCATGATCATGCATGGTGGCTATGTGGATGTCTATGGAGTTTCTTGGTACTTCCTTTACAATTTTGTTGCTCACAGTTGCTACACGTGGAGCTTTCAATAAAGTAGGCACAGGGAACATTCCAAAGATAGATGTTCAGTTCATTGTGAATTTGTGATCAGGATATTGCTTTTTACGCACGGTATGGGTCTATGGGAAGGGAAAGAAGATAGCATACCCTAGTCTTATATATCACTCAAGTGTTCAAAATTCATGCTGCAACTATCAAAATCCCCACCTTGTTATCGATAAAAAATGGAACATGTATAAAAAGAGATATGATCTCAGAATAACAAATTGTAAGGAGAATTTTAGTTTGGTCCATGTTAATTAATGAATATTACGTTATAAAATGTGGTTATGGATTATACTATTTGTTGACTTGCACCTAAATAAAATCGTTGCAATCATAAAACATGCAAATATAGCTAGAGCAGCATTAACTGATATACATACCAAATCGTATATATAAACACGTGCATTGTGTGATCCAGTATAGATGTACTTTTGGCCAGTGCTGCGAAGGGCAAAAAAAAATCACGTTAACTGAAATATTTTAAATATGATGACAATTCCAACATTTTGAAGAGAAAATCTTGCTGGAAATAACCAGCATGAAAACTTAATACGCACAAGCAAGCTGCATGCTAGTCCGAATATGAACCTGGAAAGATTTGTCTTTCTTTCCGCTGGCACACCCCCCCCCCCCAAAAAAAAAAAAAAAATAAATCTCCTTTCTTAACCACAAGCATAGCAGATTTGGAAAATGTTAATTAGAACTGACCAAGAAGACTGTTTCACGAAAAAAATGACTGAGCTTGTAGGAAGAACAAGATCGGAAGGGAACAGCAAAAAGAAAAAGGAATAATTACAGAGTAAGTTTAGTGCCCACCTAAATGCTGGGGAGAAATAGCAGCGGATAAGAGTGCGTAGGACTGAATGGCCTCTATATGTAGCCACGGACTGATCACATGGATGCTTCAAATTTTTCGCTTGAGGTGGGTAGTCCATCCACCTGTAATCCCATTCATAACTCCTATAGCCGGGATTGCTGGAACGAAGGAAATTCAGTTATAGTATGTCGTGATTACCAAGCATTTCATCCAGAAATTATTGAAGTATTATACTCCAAGAAAGGTAAAGACACTTCAGACATGTTAACAGGAGTCTTAAAAGGGATATCCCAAGCATGTTTATTTACCCCCAAAACAAATCATCATTCTCTTAGCAAGAAATTTAAATTAACCACTTCACATCATTTACTTTCCTTTTTATCAGAATATATATCATGGAGTTTCAAACTTTAAAAAAATGAACATCAGAAAAATATTGGAAGCTAAAAATGAGCATACCAGGTAGCATTGGATGACATTTTGCGTATATCCCAAAGTTTGATGGTCTGGTCTTTACCATTTGAAATGAAATAACGCCCATCTCCACGGCTATCAATAAATGTAATGCCCTCAAGGTGTCCCATTAGAACCCCTGCAGGCTTGCCTGTAGAATTTAAGCAACGCCTATCCCAGACCTAAACAAATTTATACCTTAGAATGTGTCCTTCACTATAAAACGGGAAAAAAGGGCAACGGTGCCAGAATACTTATGGAAATTGCAATAAGTAGTGATGACCATAGCAAAGAACTCTGACACTTATCTCCATTAACAAAAACTCTCAGCTTCACTATTTTTCAAACATTGATGATGAGTAATGACAATGACTTCCTATGCAAAAGATGCCAGTATATTTCTTTACAATCAGGTAGTCTTAATAAAAAATCCATATACAGCTATAGTGTAGAACATACCTTGCAGAAAGTATCATCACTCCCAGAGTAAATAAGATGGCTAGCTTCATCAGCAAAACATACAGTGTTCACATCAGACTGAAGATACAAAATGAAAAACCAAATGTTAGAACTTAGAACCACTCTAGGTTAATATTCTTGATCAATCAGAAGTCACCACATTAGGAAAACATTTATCCACCGAAAAAAACAAATGCAAGTCCAACCCAATGGATTTTTTATCTTTTTTTTGGGGTGGTTTTGAATATTTCCTTTTCTTTTGGGGCGGCCAGGGTGGGTGGTACTGACAAGTAGCGTGGCTACGTGGCCATGTCATGCCCATCACTGGACTTTCCAATCCTTCTACACCAACATAGCTAATCCTATTTGTAAGTTTTTCTTCTTTTTTTCCCTTTCCAAATATTTTGAAGATGAAAAAGAAAATAGGCTGAATTGCTCATTACAACTAGCAAACCACCAGCAAACCAAATAATGAATGCATGCACACGTGTGCACGAAAACAAAAGAGTAGAGACTACTCATTACAGCTAGTAAATGTGTATTTCCTAATTGAAATATTTTTCACAAATGATCACGCTTTTGGCATAATCAGAAAGCAAAATAGTCATAGCATTGTGAGTTCAAACAACTGCTAGGAATATCTCCAAAAGTTTCCCCCTTGGGATAGAAAAATCTAGCATTCTTCAAAGTTCTTCATATACTTTTGATGTTTTTAACAAATATATCACCGAACGCAGAAAATCTCATATAGAGTTTCACAAGCATTAATGTAAAAGCACTGCCAAATATCATAAAATAAGTCAAATTCCCATTATGCAGTTCAACAATATATGCTATCCTATGAAATATAAAAAGTCCTCTTCATCTTGTGCAAAACCAATTGTACACAACAGCCCTAGAGCCACCACTAAGTTATGAAGTCATCTAATTTACTTCATCCCAGAAAACAGACAAATAAATTACATACAATACAGGGGGAGTGAAGCTAAATAAATGTAGTGTTTATGCCCTGTAACAATACCGTATGAGCTAAAATTCGAAGTGAAAGTTTATTTGCTTCAAGATCATATACATATATAGAGTCACCACTACTGCCTGCAACTAACTCTCTCCCATCTGTTGAGAATTTCACAGTGAAAATTCCAACAGAGTAACCTCCATCATCATTTGAAGAAAGATCCAAACCATCATGGATATCCTGCATATTATAAGAACTGAAACACATTACAAAATGAAAAAAATACCACTGAAAATAATCTTGGCATGAAACATCCACCACCAGTGATTGACACATATCTTGAAAGATCAAATTTTTGAATGTCTACTCTTCTGTAACATTCTATAGCTATCAAGATAATTGCAGTATTTATGGAACTAGAAGAACAATTTAAAGTCAAAGAGCTGCACTACTTATCAATACCGTAACATTTGCTAGGGACTCGGTTTCAGCAGATCCAACATTCACAATATGTACAATGGGTGACATGCTGGCATAAACCTGAAATTGAAGAGTGCAGATGCCATAAGAAAAAGGTTAACAACAGTAGAAATGTACTATAGCACCCCCACTCTGAAAAAAATGTAGGTTTTGTTTGGTATGCATTTTTGGGAGGGAAAGGAAAGGAAAGTGGTAGAGGAAGGGACTTAATCCTTTGTTTGGCATGCATCTGTTGATGGAAAAGAAAGGATTCAGAGGGATGACATTTCCACAGGACCTCTCCCTCTTGGATGGAAAGGAAGAGAATGGAAGGGAAGAGATTTTTGTGGGTCCCACTACAAATTACATACATTTCCATTCTTTTCTTTGGTGATATTAAACAAAAGAAGGGAAGCCTCCCTTAATTTCCATTGGATGATAGCAAATAAGGGAGGGATAACTCCTCGACTTCTCCCTTCCTTTCTTTCCATTTATTTTCTTTTCTTTTCTTTTCCATCCTATTCCTTTCCTTTCCTTTTCCTCCATGATACCAAACATACTTGTAGAGGAAAGCAATGGATCAAAAGGATGTAGATAATTTTTATTCATGCAATTATATAGATAAAAAGTAAAAACACAGTAACTCACAAGAAAGCGTTGATCAGGGGAAAGAGATGTATCAGTAATTGTCCATCTCAAACTTTTGGCTAGAATATTTTTCTGAACTTTCCAACCTTTATCCACATTGTATATTCTTATGTGGCTTCCCTGCAAAGCAGATGTTCTTGATTTAATTAAAATTAAAACAATCGCATCCTTCTTCTTTTTTTTTTTCTCCTTCAACAACAGATCAACAAAGAACATGCCTGATATGACCATAAATGAAGCAAGCTTTCCTATTCCCTAGAAGGAAGATAGATTTCACAAACATAGTTCTTGCTATATTAATTATTGTCTATGTAGTTTCCACCATGCAATATGATTTACATCATAGAATAGGTAACATATTGGAGCATTGAAAGAATCAAATAAAGGTTGAAGCAGAAAACATTTTACCTGAAACCCAGCAACAAAAAGAGAACCATCAGCTGAAAACTGAGAGACATACACTCGACTTGCCATTTGATCAATAAGTGAGGGGCCATTTACTGGCAAATATCTGCTTAAAAGATGACAACAATCGGCTGATGAAAACCTTCCCCGCCCTGAATAATTAGATTCCCGACCTGCCAGCAACTTCACAGGTGAAACAGGCAACTCTGGCCTTCCAGGTCCAACTTGGCCTAGCAATTGATGAGGCGTCGACTTCAACTTTGTAAGCTGAGCAATTTCATTGTCCAAATTGTTCAATGGTTTTTTAGTTGGTTGAGTGCTACAATCTTCAAGGATGGCATTTCCATCATCAGAGATGTCGGAATCTATCTCCAATCTACTCATAGCATAGCCCATTTTGTCAATGTAAATTGCAGCGGATGTAGCATAAATAATTCACAGCAACTGACAAGATTTCGTAATGCCCAAGCATCTTATCTGCTACAAAATCTTCATAGCATCTGTGTGCTTGTCAACCCTACAAAAAAGTTGTAGACAAAAGGATGAGTAAATTTCTGGATTTCATTTCTCTGAAAAAAAATTCCTGAAGCAATAATTAGCATAATCAAAATTTCCAATTGGCAGTTTAAAACAATTAGCATTCAAAAAGAACTATATTTTAAGTTAATGTAGTACAACTATAAAGTTGACCTCTTTGCTTGTCAAAAGCGTCTGCTCAGTAGTATTGATTCCAACTCCAGTTAATGGGGTTGCCTTTTGTGCTGATGCATTAAATTTAAAGAAATACCAGAACCTTCCCTTGACCTATAGAAGGTTACCAGGAATTTGACAAGCATCATATTCTTAAGTCTGACGAATATGAATTATCATTTTTTTTGTCTTTTTTCTCTCTCTTCAGTGGGTTATTAGAGGATAACAGAACAACCCCACGTGATAAACCTAAAACATTTTCCATGTTCAGGGAAAAATCAAATTCAGGCAAAAGCAAGCAAAACCAGAAAACGAATTATACCCAATAACTCGCATACCCCTCCCCAGTGAATCATCTTCAAGTTAACTATTTGTCAACAACGCTTGAATAAGAGGGAAACATGCAAAACCAAAAATGGATCATACCCAGTTCCTCACAAACCTCACTGGCCTTGTGAATCGCCTCAAAATTAAAAATTTCCCAGCAAAACGTAATGTTGCTGTGTGAAACAGTGAAGATGAACCAATACCATTGATAATAAACCATTTTAGAGATCCATTCCATACAGAAGCTGAACATGTCAAAGCTAACCCAGAGACTTGAACAAAGTAAAAGTTAGATGAAACATCAAACCTAGTACAGTACTAAATAGCTGGAATTCATGTCCAAAGAGTGGCTTCAAGATTATAAGAATCACAACTCATTTGCATAGGAAAACAGAAAGAATAGCAATCGTGCTGTGTAAATGTCTGACAAATACACTTTACTAGCCTGATAGTCATGTCATACCTCTTGGAGCAGAAGGACCAAAGATTCTTTCTACCTGTTTCACTTTTCTTTTGTCTTCAGCAGAAGATTCTGCTGTATTATATGTCCAACAGAAATGGTAAACTCAACGCATTTTTCGGTTTTTGTGTGATGAAGATATACATGAAGGATAAAGCAGATGACGGTGAAGGAGATTGTCTACAGCCAGTGCAGGAAGAAATGCACTCCCAATGGCACATTTTAAAAGGATTTTTTGATACTTTTATTATTGATTGTCTCATTGACGACTATACATCTCCTATCCTATCTCGTATGAAAAATTTCATAAATGATCCGTTTGTTGGTAAATTTAATCTCTCATATTCTATGTTTGGCCCACCATTCTGATTCTTGTGAAAAATTTACATATAATTAGTTCATAAATTTAATTTTAATATAAATAATTTTTATGCAAATAAAAACATTTAAATTTTATAAATATTATATTAAAAATCATATATATGATAAAGTATAATTGATGATAATATAAAATTATTTATACTAATAATATATTAAAACTAATCTCTTAATTTATATAAAATTTTTGCATAAAACTATTCATTTCTCTAATAGACATTTATGTATGCATGAACTTCAATTGAGTGATTCATCAATCATAGGTAAATTTTGGATTTAGTTCTTTTAAAGTGATGGGTATATTTTAAAGGATAAAGTATGTAATCTCAATCATTGATTAAAACTCAAAGATATAAATTATTTCATATATATGATGTATTATATTAATATTTATATCTTATAAAATTTTAATCGTTAATTTTTTATTAACGGTTGAAATTATGTACTTTATTCTTTAAAGTACACTCCCAATTTTAGAAGAGACAATATCCATAAATTTTATATTATGTTTGAAGGTAAGAGGTGTAATGATTATCAAATCATCGATAAAGTAAGGATAATCATCGATAAAGTAAGGATTACCAATAAGGAGTACCAATAAGCTACCATTATTAATGATACAAATCAAAAAGCAAGAGAAATTGAAGTTGAACGAAAAGAACCAACATAAGAAGATGTTAGGTTAATAGATGAAATAAGAGATAACATAAAAGACAAATGTTTAGGGACGCATCTTTTACGATGTAATATAAGACGTATACCAAAAAAGTGAATAAAATGATAACAATATTTGAATAATAGGTCCCATATAATTATTTTTACTTTTATTCAATTTTTTTTATTCAAAAACTTACCAATATTTTTCAATAATATGCTGATAAGTTAAATATAAAACTTACCAGCATCTTAAATAATACGCTGGTAAGTTCTATATACAAAATGCAAAACTTACTAGCGTATTACAGAAAAGTACTAGTAATTTTTTTTTAAACTTACCAGCATGTGCACAATTTAAGCTGGTAAATTTTTTTTTTTACAAAACTTACCAGCGTGAGCAATGCACATGCTGGTGGTAAGTTTTGTGTAAAATTTATGAATAAAAAAAAGTTGAACAAAAATAGCAATGATTTATGGGACCCATCATTCAAGTATTTTGTCGTTTTTCTCATTTTTCAGTATGCGCCATATATGCATCCACTGTTTGTGCATCCCCCTACCAATTCTCAATATAAAAAGCAATTATCACATTGAATGCTTCAATGAGAATTAGGCCTGACATGGTAGTGCTTTTTAAAGTAGTATTTTTGCTTACAAAAAGTATAATTTTTTTTTTGTTAGGTAAACTAAAAAGATGTAAAGTTTGGTTTGATATTGTTGTAATATTTTTAGAGCTATTGAGCCATCTTAACTCTCTAAAAACTGTTCTTAAAAAGTTATTATAATATTATTTGATAAAATTATATAAAAGTTGTTCTCAATAAATAGGAGCCATACGAGTACTATTTGGTAAAATTATTTTTAAAAGCTAAAATAATTATAATGAACATAAATATTAAAGAGAGTAATTCCTACTTTCACTATCATTAAAAAAAATAAGATTATATTAGTCTTTTAAATTTTAGAGAAAACGAATTAACTTTAAAAAATATCCTATGATAGCTCTTAAGAACATCCCTAGGTTTTAAAAAGTAATAACAAAAATGTCCCAACTTTTTTATTTATCAAATAAAAAAATTGACTTTTATTTTTCATAAACAAGAACATCTCCTGAAAGAGCACTATCAAATTAGACCTTAGGGTATGTTTGAATTAGTGATTTAGGATAGAATGGAATGGAGCTTAAAAGAGTGTAATAGACTTCCATCATTTGGATTGATAAGGTTATAGTGAAGTGAAATGATTAGGGAGAGAATTGATTCTATCCTATTATACCAAAACCCTATTTTCTGTTAGAATAATTATTCCACTTCATTCCATTTCATTCCACTCTTTTAAACTTTATTTTACTCTACTCTATTACTTATCACTAATCCAAACATACGTCTAATATGTTGATGCTTTGGTAATTAATTTTTTTTTTTGGTCATATACTTTGATTTTTTTTTCAAACTAAAAATAAAATCTTAGTCAAAATTATCAAAGTATATTTTTCCAAAAATAGTCAAAGCACATGCATAAAGTGATGTATAAATGGGCCGGCCCAACTGAACGTGGACTAAAAATGCCCATTCCCAAATACAAAAAAAATCAAGTCGAAGCCCTGTGGTGTGCGAGTAGGAGAGAGAGAGAGAGAGAGAGAGAGAGAGGGAGGGGGGTAATGGGTTTTTGCGTTCTCTGTAAAACCCTAGGAAAATCTCAAAGCACCAAACAATGAAGCGAGTGTGGAGATTCTCTTCAGACGCAGCAGCGCAAGCCGAGCTCTTCTGCTTGCACTCCCATGGAATCCCCTTCTCTCCTCCATACCCCAAACCCATTATCCCCACCTTCACCAACTCACACTCGCGTGCCCTCACGCGCCGCCACTGCACCGCCGTCCCCCCTCCCCGCAAGCTCACCGAAATCGTGTTCCTCTTCACCGCGAAACCTGGGCCTCCGCCCAAAGAGGATCTCAACAATAAAGCTTCGATTTTGAGGAACGAACTTGTTCGGGAATCCTGGGACTCTGCTAGGGTGCTCAAGATCCTCGACGAGAATTCTGAATCTCTGATTCAACCTCACCCTTCTGGATCCGTTTTGCTTGAGCTCTTGAATCAGTTGGATTCGTGGCCTTCCTTGGCCCTTCAGGTAATTTGTAAATTTTTCCCAACTTTGATTCTGTGATGGTTCTTGTGTTCACCGGCTAGTGCTAGTTAAACTGAAAAATTGGACGCGTTCGGATAAACTTTAATTGAAATAATGATTTTAAGATAAATTTTTCTAGAATTGATATTATCATAAGCAAAATGGTCATTATCTTCTGAATTTTTTTAATAATCTTATCTAAAATGGTTTTATAAAAATTTAAGAAGTAATGTTTTATTTATTTTTTAAACAAAAAAATTCTTACAAAATGAATACAAATAAATGTACCCGTTGATTTGGAAGTCACACCTGTTTTGTCATTGGATTTGGGTTGTTTGTGATTCAGGTGTTTAATTGGAGGAGGAAGGTTTCTGGTGCTGGCATGAGCGTGTATGAGTATTCTAAGGGGATAAAAGCTGCGGGTAGATATAAGAATATTGATCTTGCTGTTGAGCTCTTTGAGGAGGCTGCGAAAAAGGGTATGAAGTCGACCAGCACTTACAATGCGCTTATGGGTGCTTTTATGTTCAATGGTCTTGCTGATAGGTGCCAGTCCTTGTTTTGTGATATGAAGAAGGATGCAACTTGCACTCCTACCATTGCCACATACAATATTCTCATATCTGTTTTCGGTCGCTTGATGCTGGTTGATCACATGGAAGCGACGTACCAGGAGATAAATAAGTTGGACCTTCCACTTAATACGAACACGTATAATTATTTAATTGCTGGATACATTGCAGCTTGGATGTGGGATGATATGGAGAAGGTTTTTGAAATGTTGAAGGCAGGCCCTGTCAAGCCTAACTTGAAAACCTACCTGCTAATGCTTCGAGGCTATGCACATTCGGGTAATCTGGAGAAGATGGAAGAGACGTATTCTTTGGTAAGGGATCATGTAAATGAAAATGAAATTCCGTTGATCAGGTCCATGATATGTGCATATTGTAGAAGTTCTGATGCAGATAAAGTTAAGAAGATAGAGGTATTGTTGAATTTTATTCCACAAGAACAGTACAGGCCGTGGTTGAACGTGTTGTTGATTAAGCTCTACGCCCAGGAGGACTGGTTAGAGGAAATGGAGAATGCAATAAATGAGGCATTTGAGCACAGAACCCCTGTAACCACCTCAGGTATTATGAGATGCATAATTGGAACTTATTTTCGGTGCAATGCTGTAGAAAGGCTAGAAACTTTTGTGAAACGTGCTGAATGTGCTGGGTGGAGAATCTGCCGGTCTTTATATCATTGTAAGCTGGTCATGTACGGATCACAGAAGCGCTTTGAGGAAATGCAAAGTGTCCTTAATGAGATGGAAGTTATTAACCTTGATTGCTCAAAGAAGACATTGTGGATAATGTACAGAGCTTACTTGAGCTGTGGTCAGAGATCCATGGTTTTGAAAATATTGGGACAAATGTTCAAGCATGGTTATGAAGTCCCCTTGGGTGCATTTCCATCATAAAATATATTGTCTTGCATTTCGCCTGTTTCAGTTATTGTAAGCACGGTGATTCAGCAGATTAGTGTGGAGATGTTCATTACACTTGCCCGAAATTGAGCTGTCCACAATTTCTACCGAAAGAACGCCCACCACATTGAATACATTCTATGATGAGAATGCATTCAAGGAAATTCTACACGTGTGGTTGCACATAGCCCTAATATTAGTTAGAAAAAAAAAAATTGAAGTGCAAGGGACATCTTCAGTGGCTTGCTAGTTAAATAATTTGTAGGTATGCATCTTTTCTTGAGGTTTCTTTTAAGATATTCTTATTCGCATGGATTGCCTATTTTGTCTCTCATGGCATTAATAATTTGGTTGAATACCTATGCTTGGATATAATTTTGAACTTGTTGCTCCTCAATGCCTATAATTCTCAATTTTTCTGATCATGGGATTGGTTTGAATGGTGCCTCTTGGACTCGTTCTGTACAAAGCACCATTGCTGCCACCCTTGTCCTTGCTGATTTGTTAAAATATCTAATCAAAATTCATAGATTACAAGCTAATAAATGAATATAAAAATCAAATTAGCTTTACTAATTTGAGAAGCCCTAGATCTATAACTCCAAATTGTCTTGTATTGTATCATATGGTAGTGGATGGCACTCAGCCATTCATCAGACTGACTAGATGTTGCTGTGCTACTGAAGGCATCCATTCATTCTAAGATGGATGGTCATGTCTATCCGAGAGACATTCAATTTGAAGTAATACTTTATTATGAAATCTAGATGGTTTAGCTTTAACTACTTAACCTATACAACTCCCAAGATAAGATAGGCTTCAACAATTCGCAGGATCTTTTGAAAAAGATTAGTCTTTGCTGGTTTTCCCTACAGAATATGTTAATGTCTGGTGCAATGCCACACTCTCTTGTTGTTATTCACTGTATTGCCTATACTAATGTTCTCATTGTATCTTTTACATAAAATCATAAATTATCTTTGGAAGTTCGAAGATAATTATCTTTTTACTAGTGAAACTGTGAAAGCTAATTTATCACCTTTTAAAAAGAGAGAGAGAGAGAGAACGAGTATAGCAGTTACTCATTTTCAACCCCAACATGTGCCTGTTTTCAAACTGATCGCTTATTCTTCAAAGTCAAGCCATAGAACATGATTCTGTCGCTCTAGTTTTTCTCATTGTATGCTGGCTCGCTTTACTGACAGTATTTATTGCAGATGATGTTGTACCTGTGCAGTCTTTGGGAAATGAAGGGCCCCAACATGCTGAGTGCTTTAGTGCTTGCAAAATCCAAAATCAGTCCCACACTTCCACCCAGGCAGGACATATCTGTCTGCCGAAGATATTAATGTTCATATCCATTAAATTTTATAGGAGACTACAATTCCACATAACAGAGTAACTGTTGATTACATGCAGAGACTATTTACAACTTACAAAGCCATGGTGGAACTTCGGAAGAGCAGGAATGAAGGTGATATGGGAACTACATTTAATACATAAATGAAATTGGAGCTTACTTAGCTTGCACCAAACAATCAATTCTTTGAATCGATGTCCTCTTCCCATTCGATTTGAAACTAATCTTTCAATTGTTTTGTCAGCTAAATTTTGTCTGATATAGATGCCCTAATTTCATTGGCTGATTATGCTTGTAATAAAGAATTAGAGTGAAAAATATATGTTAATCCAGAGGAGGGCTGCATTTATTCATGGTAATTCAAAAATACTCAAATTTGAATATTTGATAGTTGCATATACTTTTATCAAAAAAAATTTCGCAGAAAGCCAATTGCGTATGGATGCATGCAGTGTTTTAAAGCTTGGCAGCTCACTTGATTGAACTGGTTAATTCCTATTTGTCATTACTCATTATCAATAAAAAGAAACTAGAAGATCAGCTTTTAGAATGATATCAATTCAGTATACAAGTAAGCACTAGGACCATTCCATTTCCATCTTCATCTAGTTTAGTCCCCTGTACCAAAAGATAAAACACTATAGTGTAGAAATATTGTCTCATGGAGCAACAGGTCGCCAACACTGACCCGTAGTATCAGTTCCAGATCAAATTGGTTCGAGCATCAGCAAAAGCCCATAAAGAATTCCAGGCGTGAATTTCTGAAGCTAAAATTTTCTTTTATTCCATCCACTTCAGAGAGATCTTCATTCTGATCACATTGCCTATTATGATTGTGGAATGTAATTTATCACATTATGTGGGCGTCCTCGCTAAACCTTTGCAAGCCCAGACAAAACAGAAATCATGCAAAATCCAGTCTGCCTATCAATTGGGCAATAAAGTGAAGAGGCTTTTGTTTATGTACTCCTCCATTATTAAGAGTATATTTTAGCTTTGAAAATTCCCAAATTGAAAAACCGCCTAGAACATTCATAAGCACTTGGATCTGCAGCCTGCTGAATGGCAACCTTCCCAAAATTTCAAAGCAAGCTCAATAATCAGAATAATAAAATGATCTCAATATCAAGTGCAAAATCCCCAGTGCATGGCCTCTTCAAGGACAATCACTCCTTACTACCGCTCAATATTATAAACCCCAAATCATAATAACCCCTTTAACACTGACTGCAGTGTTCGGGTGGGTGTGAACTCCCTTGTTGAATTTATTGAGCGTGTGATGTGAGGAAAAAAAGCACCTTTATATGTGTAATTATTAAAAGGGATATGAATTTATTTTTTTAGGTTGAATTAAAATAAATTAGTTTTACAGTTTTAATTATAAATAGATTGATGGAGAATTATTTCTTTTACAATTAAAGTTTATTTAAACATTATAAAATAAAACCACTTTTATAATATTTTAATAATTCAAAGTTATTGAATTTTTATTTATTTAATAATATTTAATTGATAATATAATATTACATTAATAAAAATTGTCAATCCATACTTTAATAATTTTTTATCTACCACAAAAGTAATAAAATAGTACTTTCAAGTTTAAGGGGTTAAATTCAAGTTTGAAGTATTAACAAGGTGTTAGTTCGAGTGGAAAATGCTCAAAAGGACTCTCACTAAGGTGCTTGACTGTATCCCGAGATATTAGTTTCTCACATGTTAAGTGAGAGAATACTCTAGGGAAAAAAAAAAAAAAAGAATCAAGTTTGAAGTCAATGTTGATTTTGGCTCAACTGAACCCAACCATATTTCACACTCCGTTCAAAGTAATTTACAAGTTCAAACGGGATTTTGAAGGCTTCAACCTGAAGCCAAACACACACAAATCTAACAAATAGTAAGAGTATGTCTTAACAAGGGTTCTATGAATAGAGCACATGCAAATGATCAACTGCACCCAAAAGAAGAAGAGGAGAGTTTCTTTTTTCGTTTGTTTGTTTTGGGGTGGGGGAGTTCCCTTGTTCAACGAATTTTGCTGTGCGTGGTTGGTTTAATTTCTTTTTCTCTCTTTATAAAAGTTAAAATCCCTTGTGCGTGTGGAACCATGTATCATACACTTTTTGGGCACCGTCAGAATGAGAGAGCAATTTTGGAAGTTTGTTTGCTAGATACGCCCCACCAGATAAGTAGGACCCAAACTCATTTACCCGTAGAAGACATTACCTGATACTTGATTTTGACCCCGAAATCGGGCAATTACAAGCTATTTGTCATAAATCCTGTCTTTTTGTGGTAGTCGATATTTGATTTTTGCTCCCGTGTTATTTTAAATATACAACCTGTCTTTTTTTTTTTTTTTCCCTTACTGCGGACAAGTAAAAGTTACATGCATATGGCGTGAAGATTGATATTTATATCATGTCAAGTGTATTTACAGAAAATTAAGCAGCCGACACAACTGAAAGATATAATCCTTCCAATCTTTTATCTGTTTTTATGATGTTATTATATAAGAATTAAGATAGTCATTAAAAAACATCATAAAAAATTTGATTGGATGTTTTTATTAAAATGTTTAAAATATTACTATAATTCTATAAAATTTCTATCTATTCCTACAAAATTAGAAAAAAAAACACTTAATTAATTTTTTAAAGCAAAAAATAAAAATAAACAAAAAGAGTATTGTCAAAGAGAATAGTAAAAAGGAACCGAAAGAATAAATAATATAGTTGTTAGTGCATGTCTTTGTTTTAAAGATAATTGAGTAAAATAGTCAACACAAGTAGTTGTATATTTTTGGATGACTATTAATTGTACGAATAACATTGCTTAAATTATTGAGTTAATAAATATGTTTAGTTTCAACCTTCACTGTTATTATCAAAAGATTAAAGCTTTTTTGTTTTGTAGTAAAAGGTTTAAGCTTTTAAATTTTGAAAAGACAAAGCTCTGTACTCAAAGCTCATAGTGCTAACCATGTTCGTAGCTTCCCATGTTTTTCTTATGGCACTCTTTCACAGTCCTTTTCCTCGTCTTTGTCATTGGAATGCCCGTGTTCCTCCTATATATTTTTTATGTACGTGTTCCTCCTGTATATGAACAGCGTTATCCAAGCCCCTAGTCACCATTTGGATTTTCTCACGTTCCATCTGCTGGCATATTAGAAAAACTGCTCATGATTTTTCCTTCCCCCATTTTTTTTTTTTTTTTTTTGGGTTTTACTTTGTTAATTATATTTGAAAACTGCTTTGATTGCGGTAGAGGAAAAAAGAGATGAGAATAGATAGGTGTTGCATTTGTTGGCTCCCTTCTGTTTTTGGCTTACCCCCAAACAGCCCAAAGGCCAAAAGTCATTCTCATCAGTGACATAACATTGGCTTCATATACAATTTTAAATACATAATGAGCTTAGGAGCCTAATTATGAGATGCCACTTACTTTGCCCCCAGCATCTTTTATTACGAAAATAAACCAAGCAAGATAGTGAAACCACCCTGAGGCCTATGGATTGTAAATTACGGGATTGCTTCCTCCCCGGGCGTTGGGTGCGGTCCGGCCCCAATTGGCCTAGAATCATTCAAAGCCTACATGAAGAATAGTGGGATATCATTTTGGGAATATTTTGCTTTAGAGTTTTGTATGCCTTCTTAAATATTATTTTAATTTAATCAAAAATAAAAACACATTAAATATAAATAAAAGCATATAATTTTTATTTAATAATTAAGAGAATTGTCAAAAACTTGGTTACTAGAATTCGACATATGTTTTCTTTAAGAAAAATCTCGGGTTCAAGTCTTGTAGATGAAAAAAATTAATATTAAGATAACTTTACTTTTATAATGTGTCAACGTAGCTTGAGAAAAATTAGTTGGAATTCAATAGATTTCGAATCACGAGCAAAAATGATTGAAATTTCTACTATTTAAAAGAGAGTAAAACAACCCAAAATCACCTACTAGATTGGAGTCGTTGAAAAAAAAGAAAAAGTCTAGAATTATCCTAGTTTATCATTCTTGCCCAAAGCTCATGTAGGAAGTTCATGTAACATTTCCAAGGTTACACTTTGACAGCTCTAAGCCTAGCTATAGCCTCTTTTTCTTTTTCATTATTATTTTTCAACTAGCTATAGCATTGCCAAATGAGAATTGTTGACCAGTGACCCAAATTCGGAAATTATTTATGAGATAGATTCGTACGTGTTTGATTTTTCGCTGAGGGCTTCAAGAATTGATTTTGGGATACCAAAATCAATTTTGCACATTTTGCCATCTTATTTGATTTCTTATTGAATCCATTCTTCAAAATCAATTCTAAATGAAAATAAAAAATTGTTGCTTCTAGATTTTTACTCTTTTAATTTTTATCAAAACTACTTCTCAAATCAAACAACCAAATATAAATTACTTTATTTTAAAATCAATATTACAAATGCTTAATCAAACATGTTTACAAGTGAGAAGTCATCAATAATTTCCAATTCTGCTGCTGCTATTTTAAGTCTTAACAACATATCTGTGGGTTTCAATTTCTCCGGTAAGGATCATACTTTTTCCCTAAGCTGTTTATGGCAAACGGTTTTGAGTTGAAAGCTGAAAGTGACTAGGATTGACAACTATGACTATGAGTATAAACTATAAAATTAGGCACTAATGACACACCTGAATAGGAGAATCATCATAATGTTGTGAACACGCAAACCGCAAGCAATGAATAGTTCCATGTTGTTGTGTTAAAAAGCAAGGTACCGACCAAACAAATGAAGTATTTTGTCCATAGTCTCCCCAATAAAGAAAAACCTATTTGTTTACAATAACTTGGTCTGTTCCATTAAGGAATATTGTCAAAGACATAAACAGCTAATTAATAAGGACAACTAACAATAAGACAGGAAGTAAAGCAGGATAATCTGCACAAGAAAGGTGAAAATCAAGCTTCAAACCAAAGTCTTGGACACTTGGGGAGTGTTTGGTGTGCTGCATTATGTATGATAGGATAAAATAATACAATACGTTATGACCTTATCTGTTATTTGGTACAATTAACGTATTATATAAGTTTATCCATCAAACCTCCCTTATATATTATAATGATTGATAACTTAATCTAGTCTAAAGAGGTCGTATTAAACTTGATTAGCTTTTAATGTATAAGGGTTCTTTCATTTTTTAATTTTTAATATATTTTATTAAAATAAAATTAATTATTAAATAAATAATAAAAAATATAAAATATAAAAATATTATTATTTAATAATAAATAAATATTTTTAAAAAAATAATTGTAAAATAACTATTGAAACTAAAATAAAAATATAGGAATAAAATTTATTATTAAAATATATAAATAATAATATTTAATATAAATTTAATTATATATAATAAAAAACACAACCAAATATAGAAATATGATACTAAGCCTACTTAGATTTCGATGTATAAAAACTCCATCTCTATTTCACTCTCTCTCTAACACATATTTTTTATATTTAAGAAAAAATATTAAAAGTAAATAAATAAATAATTTTTAATATAAAACTATTTTTATATATAATAAAAAATAACTAAATAATTTTAATAACTATTTAAACAATTATATTAAATTTTTAATTTTTAAATTTAATATTTAATTATATTTTATATAATATAATATTTTATATAATAATATACTAAATATTATATAATATTAAATTTTTATCAAATCTTATACTATCAACCTTTATTCTCTCAAATTTTATACTTTCAAACATATCAAACGAGCCCTTCGATGGACACACAGGGCTGAGGCCCCAATTCAACAGACAAAGTAAAATAAATGTGTCACAAGAAAGTCAATAAAAGACAGGGTTCCATGTCCTCGTTCAAGCTTAGCTGTTCCTACCACTTAGTGACCATTAAACACTTAAAAGCAATCCCAACAGGATTAATTTTTTTTAAATTGGACTTTATGGGGGTCGTGGGTTCCCAAAAGTGGTCCCTAAGAATACATCCAAAAATCCCAACCAATAGAAAAATGGGTTCCCCCCATCAAAACAATGCCAAATTCCCGTTTTTGCTGTTTTCCCAAGCTCCAAACAGACCCTGATGGAACAGGCAATAACGGAGATGACAAGAATTAATCAGATTGATGTTGAAAGATGGCGAAATCTATGAATCAAACTCCTGCCAATCATTCTTTGCGTGAAAGTTTCTCATGTACTTTTGGGGGGAATGGGTTTTGGCTTAAGGCTACTAGGATTAAGGATAGTACTCGCCCCTCACAGGGGTGGTTCAATTATACGATTTCATTTTCCCCTTGCAACACATGATACAACAAACACATCTTGACATTTGGTATCAACTTTTTCAGGCGAATCTTATTTTTCGAACCTAATTGGAATGCAGAGAGAATAAGAAAACTAGAGAACAAATCAAATGCTTCATCTCCCATCATTTTTTTTTGATAAAAAACCGCTTCATTTTTTTTTTTATAACTAGTGCACTAGTACTATCTTTCCCTTCTATACTATGATGTTGCTTATGATTCGGATGCTAAAGATAATGACTTACTTTAGGTTTTGGAAGGTGCGAATGCTAAGAATGAAAAGAATGACCCTTTAAGCAGAAAGAAAAAAGCAAAGATAAGAGTGAACCTTTCAAACAGACAAAAGAATAAATTTCCAATTTTTTTCTTTTTTCCTTTTTTCCATATTAACTTTTCTGGTCAAATGGACACGCCACCCACAAGGCAACTTTGTTTTACATTAGCCTTTATCCTAGGCCTTCCATCCTCCTTTTTCTTTTGTCACAATAGCCCTTGGAAAGACCGAAATAACTGCACACCCAAGTTTTGGCGCAAGCATCTCAATGAATGTATGTAATTTATCTTCAAGAACTCAATACAAGCAACATCATTTGTGACATAGGCTTTTTTTTTTCTTTTTTTTCGGGGGCTTCAATAACTGCTTAATTGGAACTATAGCAGGATGCAACAGAGAACAGCACGACAATATTGGCTTCTGTATTGTTCCTGGAGGAGAGAATCCAACTAGTACCCAAAAGCAAACATACTAGACATTTATATATCTCTATAATATATTATATATAACATACAAATACAAATTCATAACAGGTTCGGATCTGCTCCAGTTCACATTCAGTAATTAGTGCTACAATAGAAATGCATTCACTAATGTGATCAACTGATCCTTATCTTCTATCTCCCCTCCTGGTATTAAGGTCAAAAAAGTTGATTGGGGTAAGCCTTGTATACGGTGGTTCAGCCAAACCCCACATATGAACTTAGAGTTCTGGTACTTCAAACTGCTGAAACCGGTGCATTCAAACTGCTGAAACCGGTGCTACCCTTCAAAAGACACGCGCAGATAGAACAGGAAGCAGCAGTAGTCCCCCAGCTACAGAGCTCTTAAATTGGCCACCATAGATGTTATGACAATAAGAACTAAGAAGTAACGTAATGGTACACGATTTTTATAACTACACACCATTACTACAAAGTAGGAGGAAAAGAGGAAAAAAAAAAGAGAAGATACAAAAATACAAAAAGAGAGAACCCAAATGAAAATGTCAAGCTTCTGTTATGTATGGCCTCCTGTAGGTAAGGGTAAGGTTAAATAGTAGTGGTAGCAGTAACAGTATATTAACAGTTAGGATTCACGAAGTTCTTTATCTTTCCCATGAGGCAATAGAAATGATCATTATTTGGCAAGAAGTAGAAACCAATAGTGGCCTCCTGTAGGTAAAGGAGATTGACCTGGTGGCCAGAGTTCCTAAGACCTTCCGCATATGCCAATTGCCAATCTTGGAGAAGATCCAAGCCAGCCACACAAACAAGACTCTTTGGGAACCCGAGCCCCGCAATGCTCTTACCCCTTGGCCCAAAGGGGTTACAAGCAGGGTGGTCTCTATCCTCTCCCTCAGGTAGAAAAGCCCTCCAATACCAATCACGGTCTTGTAGCCTCACAAAGTACTTCCCATCAAGCCTAATTTCTGATTCAGTCCTCTTCTCCCCACCAAACAATGGATGAAGAAGGATGTTACCAAGCACCTCAATTCCTGCCTCAGCAGCCCTCACTGCCACATGATGAACTATGTTGCCACCGGAACTGTCACCAGCCATGTACACATAAACCTTTGATTCCTTCCCACTTTGAAGCCATTTTCTTGACTTCACCCACTCAAGTGCAGCCCAGCCATCCTCATAAGCACAAGGGAACCGGTGCTCCGGCGATCGCCGGTAGTTTACAGACACCACGACGGCCTTGCAGACGCCGACGAGGCGGCGGCAGAAGGTGTCATAGATGGCACTGTTGGCAGAAGAATGGGAGAAGCTTCCACCATGGAAGAATATTATGACAGGTACAACCTCTGTGGTGCTCAGGGGTTTTTCCATGTCCATGATGCCCCATTGAGACTCAATTTGAGGAGCTGGTAGGTACACACGGTTGAAGAGTCCTGTGTTTCGATCAACATGATCAAAGGATACGACCCCATCAACGGGGATTGAATTAGGGGGTACCTTGCGGTCAAGGAACTCTGCTAACTCGCGGTTGAATGTTCCATCGGCACGCCTTAGAAGATTGTAAGCCAGCTTGAAATTGGAGATGAGAACCCACGTATTGAGTGGAACAACACTCTACAAAAGAAAAGGAACCAAAAGATTGAACATGTTAGAACAGAAAAAGCGTTCATCTATATCAACCCCGTAGAAGTAGTCCACATCACTATTTAGTAATTCTAAAACAGACTGCAGATTGATCGTGTGATTGATTCCTCCCACTAATCAGAGAACAGAGGAAAATCTGTACAGAAAAAGGAAAAGAAAGGCCAATATGAAGCTTACAAATCTTCAAGGAAAAGGCCAAAAAGAATCCAACTTGTGGCACCAAAATGAAACTCGAATTGCCCAACTTACCAGAACAAGAAACCAAAGGCCTACATGGAAGAAATAGAAAGTACAACAAGAAGAAAACCATAAAAATTAAACCAACCCCAAAAATTATCATATCATCCTATAAGGGTGTCTCATCATTATTAACTAAAAAACCACCGAGGGAGAAGAAGAAGAGCAACAACGACGAAATCAATCACCCTCTAACTCAGATACGTCCCCCACAAAGGTAAGAACTTTCTCGGCAACCCAACATCAACAAGGCCAAAGCAAGCAACAAAACCAAAACATAATGTGAGCTTCAAAACGACAATCATAATAACAATTTCCCAGATTGAAGTATCACTATATAAGAGATGTTACCCTAGATTCATTGAGGTTGACTTCATTACTTCCAGCCATGTCTCTCTCTTTCTCTCTTTATTTGTAGAGCAAGATATAGACAGAACACGCTTAAGATTAGGAAGCAGCAGCAACAACACTGACGATGATCCTCAGGGTAACCGCCCTCTTGTGCCGCCTCATAATAACAACAATCACAACCAAAAACCAAAGGCCTTGGAACTTCAACTGACGAGTACGTACTCGGTACGTATGTATGTACGTATCTACGTACTACGTAGGCGTCTGTTAAGCCGGTGCCTCTGGCTCTGGCACCTGTTCTGAATGATTCGTGGTTGAAGAGAGGGCAGTGAAGAAGAAAGAAGTTAAGACGTGTAATACGTGAAAAGAAAGGGAGCTGAAGAGAGATCAGAGGGTATAAGACAGGGAAGAGGGAAGAGAGTGCGGGAGGTGTGAGAACGATAAGAAGGTGCAGAGAGCAGAGAGAGGAAGAAGATAGAGAGAGAGAGAGAGAGAGAGAGAGAAGAGAGAGAGAGTCAAACGCAAAGGAACGACGGGAATGGACGGAGACGAGAGAGACGACAAAGCGGGCGGCTGTATTAAACTGTTTATATGGGTCCCACTATTTCTCCTTTCCTTTTTTATTTTAATTTTTTTTAGGTTTTATTATTTTGTATGATTGTTCTTTTTTATTATTTTATTTTTTACTCTCTCGGTCTCGATTTTCCTTTTCCTATTTCGTTTTGTTCCTTTGCGTGTTGATGGCTATTGACAGGTCCGTTTTGGCCTCGCGTGCCAACCATGTTAGATAAAAATTTCTTGGTGCGTGTTATGTTAAAATGGGAGTAACTTAATCCCTTAAAAAATGTGAGAAAGTATTTTAAATTAATATTATTAAATAGATATTATATTCTTTCTCTTTGTAAATAGAGTCTTATCTGGCGACAAGCCCCTCCACCCTTCAACACTATCCGCATCAAACAACACAAACTCCAACATTGTCATCGGAATCCATCGGTTCACGGCGCGCCTGCACCGCACCAAGTCCACCACCCATTCGAACACTGGCAGCCGCTGCTACAGCAGCACATGAAGCGGCAGAAGCCCCCTCAGCGCCACCGCCTCGCTATACTGCGCGCCACGCTCGTCATCGTCGTCACCACTGTCACATTGCGAAGCTTCATCGCGACGACAAAGGACCCCATCCCGTTGCTGACATTGATCCCCAATGGAGATGCACAGCAGACATGAGGCGCGGGGTTGGGGACGCGATGGGGCTCGTCACAGATGCGGGCTGGGTCACGCTATCTCATGATGGCTGGAGCTCGACGGTAGCTGGGCGGCGGTTCACGGTGGCTGGGAGGAGGACATTGATGACATAGATGCGCAGCGATTCGAGGTGGAACGAGATGGGTGGTGGTGTTGGCTAATGCAGTAGAAGATGATATAATTTTTCAGAAAGAGGGTGTGAAGAATCTGGCTTGTGAGCACTCGATGCACTGCCGCGTATGGTGGCTGGAGATGGCGGTGCCGGCGGAGAACACAGTGGATGAGGAGTTGGTGGAAGAGGAGGTGATATAAGGGCAGCCATTTGCAAAGCCCCTATTTGCAAAGAAAAAATTAAGACACCCATTTTGTAATATAAATTCTTAATTTTTTATAATTTTATACATGGGAGTAACGAACTCCTAAACTAAAAGCGGAGCAACGTAACACACACCAAATTTCTTCAATGTTTGTGGCAAGGGTGTGGGAAAATAAGGACTTGAATAATATTTTAATTAACATACCTTTTAATTGTTGTAATTTTATGGATATGGATTTTTTTTTACGAAATTTTAGTCCTTTGAGAACTGATTTTTTATTATTTAAAAAATTATTCTGGTATTTGATTTTTATTTTTTTGCGAACTCTTATTAAATAGATTGAAATAGTAATAACAATAAAATATAATGTCTTAACAATAAAAGGAATTTAAGTACAAATTTCTTGGTTTTGATCATAATTTTTTATTTAGTTTATGTTTATATTAAAATATATTTAATTACTTATTTGAAAAAATTGATAAAAATATTAAATACTACAAACATCTTATTTATCATTTAAATACTAAAAATAAATACGATAAAATAATAAAATTCTTATTAGTTAGTTAATTAAAGATTTAAAAATAAATATAGTTATCTAAATATTTTTAGTATATATTATTATTATCTTTAAATATTTATTATTTTTCAAGTGCGTATTGATTATTATTTCACTAGTCATAATAAATTAAGTTTTAACAATCAATTATTTTCAAAAAAATGAGTAATACATCAACAAGTGAAATTATAGAACCTGAAACCCAAATGAAAAAAAAAAAAATACGGTCAACGCTATAAAATAGAAATCAAAACCCAAATGAGTGAGCATATAGACACTAAAAGCCAAAATTAAAAATATTAAACGAACCAAAATGTATATTAATAAAAATTATGATTTAACTTATCTAACAAAAATAAAGTTTGTGATCGAAATGTATAAATTGTAGAATTGAAGTATTGTTTTTTCTCATAAAACTACGATGTATTTCTGCAAAGTTTTAGTCTATTTACATCGTTTGTGAGATTAATCTGAATTAATTATAAGACCTTGAGGATTGTACAAGTTTGTTATAGCAATTACTTCCTTAAAAATTAAACTCGCTTACTACTAATTGAGAAAGGTATCCACATTTAGTCTTCAATCATGCTTCAAATAGGATTGTGTTCAATAAAAAAAAAAAAAATACCCATGAGAAGTCAAATGAACAAAACAAAGAAAAAATTAAACTCAAGTATTTGTCTTAGGGAATTGAGGTTGTGTATTATTGTAGCCTATCCTATATCAATAAAGGTTAGGCTAAGAAGTTCAATCCTCTAGATAAGGTCACACTTGAAAAAGGCTTTTCAAAATGATAGTTTTAGTATGATATATATATTTTTAAGTAAAAATTTAGGTTAACGAAAGGGTTCACCTCAGTCTACAATTAGATATATTTTTGGGTTTGTAAAGTGTTTATAGTGGTATCTATAAATTATCTATCAATAAAAAAAATCTAAGAATCAAAATCCAAGTCATAACGATATATAAGCAAAAGAACGACTAAGTGGACAAATCTTTGTTGGCAGTAGGATTAGAACATGTGTTCATCTTTTCGCGTCACAAGCTAGTTAATTTCCTATTTTCTTTGTAAATTAATTACTAAGTGGAATAATCGTGATATATACATATAAAGTATTCATCCTCAATAATTTATTTACAAAATAATTCTTAAGAAAAAAATGAAATCCGAAAATGATTAAATCTTATTTTGTTGTTCTTCCCTTTCATTGAAAATTCTCGTAAGTTTACCCAAGAATAAGCAATTTGAATCTAAGAATGTTAGAATTGGGTGTTAGTTCTAGCTCCAATGTGTAGCTTGCTTGCGACGCTAACACTACTGTCTTTGTTTAATACAACTGGTTCTAAATTCTATTACAAAATTGGGATTAGATACCTAAGACAACACTTACACTAACGCTACTTTATTTGTTTGATATACAACCTTGCATGCCTAATTTACAGTACTCTAATGATTGATATTTGATTCTTTAATTTTATCAATTAATTATGAAGCCAAGCAATCTCTATTCCTACATAAACTTGTTTCGATTTGATTGAGTATAAACTTGTTTCGATTTGATTGAGTACTTTAAAGCAAGATCACTTACACTATTACTTAACATCGTCCAAATATCTAGGTGTTAAGATTGTCCAGGGTGGGAGCTTGGAATAATTCTGTCATCTTGATAAAAGAAAAAATGGATAATTTAGATTTTGCCAGAATGAATTAAAAATTAGAGGTTCCGATCCACTAATGTAGTAAACAAAATCAGAAGGTTTAACCTATAAAGGCTTAGTAAAGGTTACAACTAATCTATATCTATCAGGAGGAAGATATAAATTTGAATCCTAGGAAGATAACTTTTGTAAAAAGATTGTATAACTCATTTGCTTCCACAGTCGAACGATTATAGGCAGTTTAAATAAACCGAACCTGCAAGAATACCATAAGACCTATATTTTTTTTAAAAAAAATGAACTATCTTATAATTTTATTGAAAAAATTATTTATTTACAATTGAGTTTATGGAAAAGCCCACCTTAATATCATTAATCCATGAATTGAAATTTAAGAGTTTAATTATGGTGAATTGATTTTATAATTTTATTTAATCAAATACTTGTGTTTATAAGATTTTTAAGATAGTGGTTGTGAATAAAATATTTTTATTAATATGATAATGATTGGATGTCTATATAAAAAAAATTTATACCAATAATACATATAAACTAAATCCATAATTTAATTCATCTACACATGTATTTGGATACACGTTTCAGGTATCCAAAATCAATTGTAAAGGGTGAAAATCAATTCTCATCAATAATTATGTTATTTAGTTTTCTACTTTTAAAATTAATTTTTGCCTCTAGAGATAAGAATTGATTATAAGAGAAGTAAAATTTTTTTATTTTATGTCAGAATTATTTTTAAAAAAATTACCAAACATAAATTATTTTATTTTTAAATTAATTTTAACTAAATTAATTTTAATTTTTTCTAGAATTAATTTCATAAAAATAAAATTAAATACGCACTATATCAATGCAGGTTTTGATTAATCTATATCTTTTGGATAAAAGAATAATAGAATATATTCCATAACCTGACTTTCAAGTAATAAGCATCGTAGGATTCGGACTTATAATCATAAACAAGTCTACTCAGACATTACCTGATTGTCCGATGCTAAAATTCTCTCGTGTGAGTGACCTAAATAAAAGATCCAATTATCCATTATCCCACCTAAAATGGAGGAAGCTTTTATCACGGGGATAATAATTTTGTTCTAAACGAATTGAAGAGATGGCTTTCACTTTTCTTCTCTTTTCTGCGCCCGAAAGTACGTTTTCCTACAGAGAGAACGGTAGATCTGGAAGGGACTGGAAGTAGTCAAAAACAAGACCTGGCAGTAGCCGTACCATAACTAAAAAAACACAGATAAAAATCTTTGGTGGAAAGAAAGAGAAGCCACAAAGCACAATGGGGGCAAAGGGGAAAAAGAAGGAAAAGATTGGAACAAGGAGACAAAAGAGTTTCCCTGCGTGCGGCCGACGCCAAGGCACGTGGCGACAAAGGGTTCCGTCTCCACGCTTTGCCCAAACAGCACCCTACGCGCACGAATTTCCGAAAGTGCCCTCCGCCTTCCCTCGAAACCCCATCAAGGCGCCATCGAGGGTGACACGTGTTTTGTCCGGTAGCGGGTCGCGCGTGACGGCATGTTTTTTGTCAGAACCTGGAGAGGGGGGCTTCGTTTTCGTCGTTTTGTTTCTTGTCTTTTAAGATTTTTCAAAAGAGTTATGAAATTTGTTATCACATTGTTTTTTCGATTCCTACATGACTCGCTCTCATTTTTTGTTTGGGTTTCGTATTTTATTTTAGGTTTAATTATTTTGAATATTTTTATAATTTTATTTAATTTTTAATTTGGTCCCTATAATTTAAAATTTTTTAATTAGGTCACTATATTAGATAAATTATTATAATCAGATCTTTAAAATAATCTCAAATTAAAAATTTTTGTAAAATTTTATATAATTTAATAGGTTCTAACTCAATTTTATAAGTTCAAACGTAAAAATTTATTCAATTTAACCATCAATTTTGTAATGATAAATTGCTCTAGGAACTTGATTATAAAAATTTATTTAATGTAGGAATCTGATTAAAAATTTTTAAACTATGGAGACTTAATTAAAAATTGGGTTAAATTACAAGGACTTATAGAGTAATTAAATCTTTATTTTATGATAAATAAAAATGAGTTAATACTGAAGTAAATAAAATACAAATATAAATAGGCTCCATTTGGTTATACTTTGGAAAGATCTAAAAGATTTTTTATTAAAATAAGACTAAAAATATATAATAATTAATATACTTGGATGTATAAAAAAAATTTTAAAAGTATTTTAAAATTTTAAAAAACTTTTTAAAAGAAATATCATTGATATTATTTTTTAATTTAAAAAAATCTTTTGAAAATAAATTTTTTTATTACTCTCACGTTAACAATAAAAAATAATTTTTCTTTATCATATCTAAATAAAAATTATTCTTATAAACTTACTTTTAATATGTTCAAATTAAATAAAAATAATTCTTTTAAAAGACCTTCTTTCAAAAGATTTTATTCAAAAAATTAAACCAAATGCACCTATAATATTTCTCTTTTTCAAAATAAACCAAAACTAAAACGTGTTTCTCATAATGTGGGTCGTTGGGGTATAACATAGTAATATTTAATATTTATTTTAAATAATTTAAATTTCATTACATAATTCTTGAATGATTGAAACATTATTTCTTGTTTTTTATTGTCTATTAAATTTTATTTTTAATTCTTAACTTATATTGTAAAAGGAAATAATAAATAGTCTAAACTTTTATCAAGATTCAATTGTTAAAATGATATGACATATTTATTTTTAAAAAAATTATATTATTTTATTTCATTGAATAATTGATTATAATTTTTGTAAAAAAATTAATAACATTTTTTAAAATTTAATTTATAAATATCTATTTATATATTATTATATTAATAAAAATATTTGATTCAATTATTTATTATTTTAAAATTTTTATAAATAAAAATATGTGATTATAAAAAAAATTTATATTGACATTATGTTAAAATTAATTTTTATTTTTTTAATTGTATAACATTATTTCTTTTAAATATACATCAACAAAACTAAAATAAAAAATTTAAAAAAATTTAAATACCATAATAAGTTAATTATACTTTTAAAGGGAGGAATAAAATTTAAATTTAAACAAATAATTATTAAAAGACTTCTTAACTTTTATCATAGCAAAACATGTAAAATACCTTAGTGAAAGATGAAAATAAAAAGAGTTTAATTTAGGTGTAGAGTTTAATTTAGGTGTATTAATAGTATAAAATTTTTTTATACTGTCATCCAATTAAAATTTTTTATTTATATGATCATTCAAGTAGTAGGTGGTTATGTGAAAGAATTTTGTTGATTTAGTAATTTATAATTGGATATATGTGTAAAAAAATTTTACATTGATAATGTATTCAAATTAAATCTAAACAAAAAATAAAACATATAAAATTGATATTAATTGCCGTATATTGGTAATATAGAATAATTTTATATTATTAATTAATAAAATTTTAAAAAAATAATAAATTATAATAAATAATTATTATAATAGATAATTATATAATAATTTCTTAAAATTATGTATATAATTTATAAATTTAATTTAAATATATTGATAATATAAAATAATTTTATAATATAGTCAATAGAAATATTAAAAAATACCAATTCAGATAAATAATTACCCATTATAATGAGAGATTCATAATAATTTCTTAATTTTTTTATTTTTATTAGTTAATAATATAAAATTATTTTATATTATCAGTACATATCAATTAAATTTATCATTTATTCTCTGAAAAGAAATTAATGATTTTTTTCCTTTGGATTTTTGTCGTATATTGAGTGAAAGCGTGGCGGTTCCGTTGTCTCTCTCTCTCTCTCTCTCTCATCGTGCGCTACGAACAAATGGCATACTTAAGTTGCTCTTGGTTTCGGGGGTGGGTGGGTCCCCCTTCCGAAGTCTTTATTCTCAAAACGAGTTTGATACGATGATGAATAGCCACCTTTCGGTGTGGGACACACTTCGAGGAGACCCTCTGATCCGCTATGCGGCTTCCACCGCTCGACACGTGTCCTATCACATTTGCTCTCCGGTGCTTTCTTTCCATTGATCAGATTTTACTCGTGACAATTGGTTGCGGGACCCTTGCGGTGTATATATCACTGCCGTTTGTTTTTTCTGTGCGATGGAAAGCTCGATTAAAGTTTGTGAGATTTTCTAATCATATGAATGGAGTATGGAGGGTGAGGTGAGAATGTGATTAGAGTGTGACAAATCAAATGAGCCGTCACATTTCCAATCTATAATAGAGTGAGTCGTGGAGTTTGGACCATTTGGTTATTGAAGGTCATGGTGATGGAAGAGGAGAGAAGGGTATTGAATTTATTTCTTAAAAAGTTTTTTATGTTATTGTTTATTTAATGACGGCTAGGTTGCTCAAATTTGGTAGTCCTACGATCCTTTTCTGACTCTAAATAATTGGCGTTTTGTTTTTGTTACTTGTTTTTAAAATTCCATGCGTTCCTTTTATTCATTGGTTCTATCTTTATGCCATCATTCATGGCGCCCATCCTACGCCATCTGCTAGAGGGCTAATTGAGAAAATAAACCCCACTCCATAATTATCGCAACAACACTTCGTGTATATTTTTCATAATTTACGTCATTATTATTTTTTTTATTTAAAAATTAATTTTGTCTTGTGATGCTTGTAAACAAACCAGACATATTTTTAGCAAAATTATGAATTTTTAAAAAAATTATTAGTACAATGGGCTACATTAAAAAAAAAAAAAACTATGTAGCACTTTTGAAAATTTATGGAACATTAAGAATTTGATTCCTTCTAGGAGACTATCGTGACTGACTCAAACGTTTGCTACTCGGATTTAGAAGTTATACACATTTTTAAAGTGATGAGATTTTTCCATCATATGGCGATGGCTAATTCGAATTGAATATCATAAAATATATTTTGATGAGGTCACCAAGCATCACGAAATTACCAAGTCCCATATCTGATCTGATCTTTGACAAGCAAATCTAGCACGGAATACGGAAGTTCTTCAAACAAATTAACGTCTATTAATTTTAAGAATAGGATGTATTCAATACTGTACAATAGGGGGGGGGGAACAGAAAAAAAAAAAAGAAGGAAAAATGAACAACTAACTTCCAACAAAAGCATGCCAATGCCCAATGGCATGAACTCTTCAGAATAACGGAAAGTGATCGTACACATTACGAATCTTTTCATCCCCATGGGCTCTTGTCCTGGCCATGCAATTAGCATAGGCATTTTCTTCACGACGAGTGAGATGGACATGGATCTCCCACTCAAAAAGCCAATGAGTTATTTTATATATATTCATCACAATACTATCATAAAAAACGAACGTTGTAACCTCATATATGCATGCTATGGGAAGGCGGTTATAGTTTGTAGGTAACAAACGAATTAGTTTCCATACATGCTATCTGCTTGGTGCAGGGTCTCAATCTAAATCCACATATATATCTACTCTAGCTAACTGCACTCTAACATAATTGAACACAAATCCAAGAGCTAAAGTTTGATATTTCTGACATCCAAATTGTCATCAATAAGATCTTTTTTCTCTCTAAGGCTTGCATGTTACGAGCCTGCCATTTCCACCACAACCTAGCTATGAAAGGCATTTATTATCTCTCATATATTGAGAGAGACAAAACCATTTTTTAGAGGTTCAACTGTGAAGAAGCCAGGGTCTCAATAGCTGCCTAGCTAGTGCCTAGATTCTCCTTGGCTTTGAATAATCGCGGATGCTATGAAGGAGACTCTCCTCAGCACCCAAACACTTCATACAAAACGAGCGAGCTATAATATGTCGTTCACACGATGAATCTCACATTCTCACCTTTAATACGGGGAGGGAAGTTTCCATATATATCTTGCCGCAAGAATATACATATAGGGTGGTAAACATATTGTGCTTGGTCAAACGCCAGATATAATTATGTTGACTTATCTTAGTAGGCTCCAGAAGCAATCGCACTCCACGCCATACATATACAGTCATCAACCATCATGGCCTGTATTCGTGGACTGAAGTTATCTCACTCTTGGTTAAGAAGAATAGAATAAAGGTTGTCCAGCCGCCATATATACTTTTCTTGCTAAACACGATAGCATGTTTGGTTTAGTTTTTATAACCTCAAAATCATAACTAAGGTAAAAGCTATAAAAAAAAAAATTACCAAAGCTATTGTTTGAAATTGTCTAAACGCTAAATCAAACATTCTGGAACTCGTAGCCAATGTCTAAGGTTTGGACAACATCCACAGGGTTGCACAATGAGCCACTAACCCATCTTCCAACCACGGATCACACCAGGAAGAGACTTCATTTTGCTAACATTGATTTTGAGACTTGTTCATGGGACCTAGGTGCAAGCATGGTTTTAAATTATAGTCCGTAATCACCGCAATTGTAACCACAATATTGCTGTTGTGGTATCGTTCTCAATCGTATTACAACAGCAATTAAGGCTATGTTAGATACATGTTTTTTTTTTTTTGCAATATTTCTCGTTATAACATAACTGCAACTGCGATTATAACTGCAATTTAAAATTATGGGTCGCAATAAAAGTTGTTTTACTTCAGATAACATTGAAACAAAATGAACAACAGATGAATTACAGAAAGCTTATTATATTCGGACAGGCCTTCTAGTGCTTGGTTAGGCGGAAAAAAAAGAAGAAGGAAAAAGACAATATTGAATGATAAAACTACAATAGACAACGATACAAGTAAGGGAGAGAAAGAAAACTTCTGTTCCACCTCAAAGAAGAAAAGTAAACGTTTTTCTGATTTTACTGCTGAGAAATTCATTCTATTTGAGAGAAGGATTTTATTTCCTTTATTGAGAATGCCCCCTAGAACACTTGCATTAGCCATACATTCCAGAAAAGGTTAGATTGATTTTTGATTCCTTTCAGTAATACGAATACAAGAATCAGTCCTACGATCGTATTAAAATGTAATGAAATATCGTCTTTTAAATTAATTTTATTAAATAATAAATTTATCTTTCAAAATTGCAGATTAATAAATTAAATGGGGCGGGTTTAAATGACACTCTTAAAAGTGGTTGGTTAAAATAAACTACAATCTCGAACAAACTTTACCTTGTAATATTAGGGTTTAAATGGCCACTTAACTATTACGTTTGACGCAAAATTACAAAGGTAATTATTAAATAAAAGTACACATTACTATTTATTATTTTATAACTGAAAGGGGTCCATATCCGAAATACAATGCTAGCCAAAAGGAACATCATAGTCTAGTAAAATATATATAAAATAAAAGCACAAGCATTTAAGTATTTGTCCTCATATGTTGTCCTAATATAGAAGCGGTGGCTAAGCATGTGCCACACACACACAAAATTTATTCCAAACATACATGCCGTGTTGTTTACTGCTCTCTTCCTTGTTTCTTCCTCTGCTTCTTTTTCCTTTTTCCTGCTTTTTCGTCCCTCTCTCTCACACTCTTCATTCAATGGGCGCCATTTGCTTCTTTTTGGGTATTGAATGCTCTCTCTCTTGTTTTTGTCTTCTTTGTTTTTCTTTCATTTTAATAATAAAATAATAAAGCTTCTGCATCGATAACGTGCGGGCCAACTTTGGGTTTGGCCTTTTCTGCGTTAGGTCAACAACTAGGAACAGCTTTTGGCCTTTTGTGCTGATTAGCTCAATCCCACCAAATGGAAAAGAGTTCATTTATGCCTGTCTCTGTTCGATCGTCAGATCACGAAGACAGAGAGATTGTAATTGTGGTAATTGCAATGTGCTAACCAAACACAAAAACCAAGTAACCAATCCGCATGTGGATTTGGATTATCTCCAATATTAATTAATTTTTCTTTGGTTGTAAATTTTGCATTTGTATGTATGCGTTGCGTCCCGTCCACCTGGCTCTATATATGTCCATTCATCAATCTATTTCCATCTAATAATCTAATTAGCTATCTTTGTTCCTATATATTATTTGTCCTGATCCTTATCATAAGCTGTTCTTTTTTTTTTAATTAGATTAATTATTAATGAACCCTACTACTATACATTTGTCTTTGAAAATTCTAAATAATCTCCTTTAAGCAAATGAGAGGGTCCCGTTGAGAGCCACTTACTTATGATATATTGTTCTTCTTAATTAATTTATGACTAGATACTGTTATATAAGAACAGGAGACAACCATTTAGATAGATTTTGTTTAATTTTTTGATATGCCCTTTCGTGCTGCTAGTAAACTTTTATTCCGCGAGTAATGAAATTATCTGCGTGATTGATTCGGGGTCTTTTACCAGCTTACTTTAATGAGTCCTTCATAGCGCAGGGATCCAACCAGTATTGGAAGGATGCATGGTATCCAACTGTTCATCGAGGTAGCCACTAGCCAGTCGTCGATTATTGGCAATAAGATGCTCAAATGCTTAATTAATGTACAAAAAATAATGATATTATCGCCGATGTTTTCGTACTATTTTCATATTTAATTAAATAGAAAGTAGCAATTTAATAATGTCATAATATGATTGTACAAACCATTGCCTTTAGTTAGGGCTCCCTTTAAGTCCACTAGGGTTACCTTTTCATTGGGTATAAAGACAAAGGATGCTTTTACATGCAATGAATGCTTGGTTTCTGGCGGATTAATTCCCCCTGTGATCTAAATTATAAGTCAAATACCCACCAAACTTGGTGCAATGCATTTGTGCCAATATTGTCTGATTAATCCCAAAGGTTCTTCTTCTCCAAAAGAAGTCTTAACATTTTCTTTAACAAAGTTTACAGGTGACAAATTTTCTTTCATTTGAAGATTAGGATATGCTGTAAGATTCAGCAGGAATTTGCAGTAATATTTATTAACGAAGGACAACCATGTTTTAAATCCGAAACATTTGCTTAATATTGTTTGGTTTTATCAGCTAATTAAGTCAATCTTTACAAGCATAAAGAAGAATGATCAAAGTTCATTGAATTGCACCCGTAAAGGAGCCAGCCTAACTTATTTGCATTCACTTTATTTTAACAACCCTTTAGGTGAAGCAGATTGTATGATGATAATCATGCTCCATAAAACACGTGTAGATGGGATCAAACCACTTGAATATATATATATGCTTTTCAATTTAAATTTCATTTTGAAGTTTTTATGCTTTAATATGCCGCGTGAGTTTGCCAATTAGAGCGATTCTCGGGTTTTAATCGTACCTAATAATTGAAACCATGGTGGGGAGCATGTTTTCATGGAAGGCGGCATCAGTAACGCTAGTGTAACTATCAAGTGGAAATTGAATTACGTAATGAGAGTACAGTGGCGTGGGATCTCTAACTTCCACAATTCAAAGAAATTATTGCCAACTACATTCCATACAGCATGTGTTGCTTATGCGATTAATTAAGGATAGTTGATGATCTCTACAAGGAACATGATTCCAGAAGGGCCCCTGGCCCTGTAGTGAGATTAAGAACGCATTACGCACTAGCTTGTCCATATTTACTTCACGCAAGCACTTCCGATAAGCACTTTTCAACTGTAAAAGGAATAATAAACAAAACTTCTAAACAATTAAGTAAATAAATAAATAAATAAGAATAATTCTGCAATGCTACTAAGTAGCATACATATTACAACCAAATGGTAAAATCTGGCATGTACACACCTAAATAATGAATTGGCTAATATGATTAGACAACTCTGTTAATTTCGGCATGTACACCATCTGTGACACCAGAAAATTATCCCCAACAAAAAAAAAGAAAAATTGAGTCACGAATGCATATGTGTATAGCCTATAAGATATGATCTTATTTTCAGATGACTGTATGACTCTGAATATGCCGTTTTCATGTGTAATGGAAGAGGGTTTATACCACAGTATCTATTGTCATCTCTTTCTTTTGAATTTTAATCAGTTTAAACACCGATCTTTGAGCCTTATAAACGATGAATATGATTTTTGCGGTGATGACAGCAATGACGTTTTGATATATGCTTTGAAAATTAAACGACCATGGTGATTGTGATGCGGTTTCCCTTGTTAATGGTTTTGATTTGATTAAAAAGTCTGATATATATCCAGATAAAATTGAAACACGATCGATCGAGACAGCGAAAAAACAAGTGAAATGTTTAACACAATTAATAGGTTATACGTCCATATAGGTAATAAATAATGAATTTAATTTGGAAGCACTAACCATATAACTTTTTATACCATCATCCAATTATATCATACTATATTAATAAATATGGTTAAGTTTTACATCCACTACTTGAATAATTATGTAAATAGAAAGATATAATTCGTTGGTTGTGTAAATTTTTTTTACATTATCAATGCATCAAAATTAAACTGATAAATAAGTGATTTAAATGAAATCAATCTCATGCAATTTTTTTGGATGCGTAATTTCATGTAATTTAATATTGAGTGGATATTTTAATACAATTTTTCCTGTAAAAGTTTAGCACTTGAAAAAAATGAATATAAGTAATTTAATGAAGGATAGAATATATGACTTCATATATCACATCCTAATCTGAATTTGAAATCAGTGATAATACCAAATTGATGTCGAATATTTCAATAAATTTTAATACATTTAGCTTCAACAAGTGTGTTTATATGCTAATTTTATGATTTGGGTAACTATATTTTAATTAAAATATTTAAATTTGTGAAATTTTTGGATGGAATAACTTATTAAGTCATTAAGATCATAAATTAGTTAATTGTCAAGTTCAAAATCGGATGGTCTCATTTGTCAAAATTCTTTGCATTTGGACCTAAATGGTTTAATCAACTTCATTTTTTTCCCCAAATAAATCTTCCATGATTTAGCAAAGGGGCAAGGGTTGGGTTTGGCAATCGCTTCTAGGCCGGATCATATCAAAAGTTTTTGCAAACTAGTCAATTCTCATGTTTGCGAACTTGTCAATTCTCATGTTTGTATCTAGCTTGATAGATTTGGATTCCCTTTTTTGGTCGGTATAAGTTTGGATTCCCAATGTTTTTTGTTTTTTTGGGTCAGATTTTTGGTTTACAAAAGTTTGGATTCTAATTTGGGGAAAGAAATAAAATTTTGAGCAGGCCTGAATTGGAACTGAGATCATGGGTTGGTGTGCGCTGTGACATAATTATAGCAAAAATGGGCTTGGAGAGACCGAGGGTTGCCTTTCACAGTAGCCCATAAGAAGATTCATAAGCTGTGAAACTTTTTTAACATCAGGCTAAAATGATTACTTTGTTTGTAGTTGTTCGTGCGTCGAATTACGAAAATAATTTCGTACCATCAATCATAACTGGATATACGTTACTTGTACATCTAAAGATGTGGACACTCCCAATATTTTCTTTCTATTTTTATATTTTTTATCAATTATTTCAGTCATTTTATTTTCTCTTATAATTTTTTTTCTTTTTTCTCTTTCTGGATATTTAAGCATATTTAACAATCCAGTAGTACAAAAAATATTTTTTATCATAATTGAAATAAAAAATAATTACCAGCTTTTTTCATTTTGCCAAAAAACTTTGTTTGTGCTGTTGTTAGAATTTGATTTTCTTGAGAAGTGAGTATGCGTTAAGTTCTTATGTTATTTAAGTAGTATTAATGGAAATCAATGTTTAATGTGCAATTACTAGAAAGGAATATTTGGCTTGAATAACATTACTAGAAACATGCATCCAAACATGGTTTTCTATGAGAGAAGCAACAAATACATAGCTTTTCACCCATAAGCACACTTGGACGACTCCACATGACTCTTACGTAATGGATGCAAAATATGTTGGCAGCCCTTCTTTAAATGAATTTCTTTTTTTTTTTATTAGCGATTTTTCAAGTAGTTTTAAATTAGAAGCAACAGATAAACAATACAATTTTGTCTAAAAATAACAAATATAAAATTCAAATTTTTATATTATAGATAAAATGAATCACAATCAATTTCTATTGCGAGCTATCACTTTTTACGACAGAACCACGTCTATTTCTGATCATTTTTATTCTACCACTGGATGTTGATTTTGTACTTTGAATTCAGGATCTTCACATCAAGAATGTTAATGGCCACAATTTACGAACTTTAGATTTCAACACTGGACATTTGTAAGCAGAGATGAAAGAAAAGCCTTGTTTGAGGTAAAGGAACCTCCTAAGAAAGGAATAAGAGGTTACTCGTGATTTAACTATTCAGCACTTGAGTATAGTACTCGGGGAGAGGGATTCTTTTATATGTAAAAAAATTGTATATCAGCTAGTTATATACATATGTTTATTATTTGAAGGTTGTTATTTGTATATCTTATCATGAACTTATAAGGGATATAAATTCCCACGCACATGTTATAAAAAATCTTTTATTTATTTTTCACCTTCACTCACATGATGTCTCTTAGAATGTCAATATAAGTGTACAATATTTTTTTTGTTATTTTAATTAGATCATGTTAAAATAATAATAAATTAAAAAAGAAAAAGAAAAATAAATGATAAGAATATGTATATGTTCAGTAATTTACACATAGATGATCATCATGATCCCCTCTCTTATGACTCCTAAGTTACATTCCAAAACCATTCCTTTCCAAAGCTATAATATTTTTGCTGAGTCTCTGACAACACACCCGTATGCATAGCGTACATATAGTGCATGTTAGTTGCAAGTGCAAGATTATGAATAATTAGGTATGCTACGGGCCGTTTGATATGCCTGATAGAATAAGGATTAATAGTATAAGGTCTGATTGTATAAGATCTAATAAAAATTTAATATCATGCAGTAGTTGATATGTTATTGTATAAGATATTGTATTATATAAAATATAACCAGAAAAAGATATTATAATAAATATAACTTTTAACTATTAAATTTAAAAATTAAAATTAATATAATTGTAAATAGTTATTATGTTTATTTTAGCTATTTTTTATTATATATAAAATCAATTTTATATTAAAAATAATTTATTTATTTATTTTTAATATTTTTTCATAAATATATAACATATGAGAGAGAGAGAGAGAAATAGAGGGGAGTTTTTATACATCGAAATTCAAGCAGACTTAATATCATATTCCTATATTTGGTTATATTTTTTTATTATATATAATTACATTTATATTAAATATTACTTATCATTATTTATATACTTTAATAATAAATTTTTATTCTTATATTTTTATATTAGTTTGAATAGTTATTTTATAATTATTTTTTAAAATTTTATTTATTTATTTATTAAATTTTTTATTAAATTATTTTTTTATTAATTATTTTTCTTTTAATAAAATATATTAAAAAATAAAAAAATCCTTATACATCAAAAGCTAATCAGGTCTAATAAGCCTTTCTTAGACTGGATTAAATTATTCATTATTTTAATATATATGGGAGATTTAATAGATATGTTTATATAATGTATTGACTACACCAAATAATAGATAAAGTCATAATATATTATATTATCTTATCCTATCATACCTAATATATCATGCTAAACACCTCTAATAACTCCTTTAAAATACATGGCATGTGAATATAGCATATAAACAACATCAAATAGACTGTCAAGTAGTTGAACTAATTAGACTCTAAATGGTAATTTTCTATAAAATGTCACAAATTTAATTACAACTATCAATGCATTTTTCAATTAACCAAATAATCAATTGGTAACCTTTCTCAAATATAGCCACAAACAATAAGCAAACTAAGCTCAGCACCACAGAGGTGATCAAAATGGGATGCAGCATTCACTTTCAGATGGTTAAATAAATAAGACAAATAAAAAAGATGACAATAATCCTATCCTACTAGTCAGGGGAGGCAATTTTTATTTATCCATCACGTTAGCAACATGTCTTACTCTTTCCTGCTCATCGCGTGCCTAAAGTTTTCAAAATAAAATGATACTAAATAAATAATTATTGACTTGATCACAACAGAGTTACCAAGAAATTAAATAGCACATACCAATCTTCTGGACGCCGATAGTTAAAGACTTTGAAGTGGTTCGAACCAACACGGTTACACACACACACACACACAGCTTCCTCACATGTCACATTGTGTTTGTCTTGTCCAACTTGATAGTGATCACTTTGACCATATGTTGCATCATATTCAAAGCAAAAATGCTAAACAACCAGAATGTTTTGAATGTTAGCATCATATTTAAAACAAAATCAAATGCTATGTAGCATTGTTATATTACAAAAATGCCATCAACGACCGGTTCCAATCATCCTCCATACTCTCATTGTCAACACCCTTTTCTCATCTTCACACACTACACAGTCATCATACCCAAACCAGACCATATATACCACTAATAAAAAGCCCAATAAACATTTAACAAAGAAAAATATTTTTTGAATATATTATGCATAGACATAAATAGTATATTTATGTGAGTGTGGGTGAATATCGAGGTGTACATGTATTGAGATAAGATAATAGATTGTATATTTATGTGAGAGGGTGTTGTATTTAAATGTCCCACCTTTATATACAAATAACATAACTCTAACAAAATCTTATAAAATTAGAATTTAGAAATAGTAGCATCACCGTATGGACAGGTTGGTGAAACCAGATATGAAGGACGTGGAACTGACTTACTAGAAGGGCCAAAAGTGCAGCAAAACGTTCAAACTCACCAATCTCATGCATGTCATGTCTGTGGCAATGTCCATAATCACCACAAACCCTTCTTCTCCATTCTCCGTTGATTGTCCATTCGCCACAATCCCACCCTGCTCTTCTTCAACATACACTCTCTCCATCTCCCACCCCTCCGACAAACCGCCACTCTCCGCCACACCGGACGCCGTCACCGTCAGAACCTCCTTGCTCCTCGGCTGAAAAACCCACCAACATGACGACCTCCGCTGCCTCCTTTCCAAACCGGGACCTCACGTGTTCAACGACGCCGTCATCCCCGTTTACCTGGTAGGTCCCTATGTCGCCAAGTACATCATCTCAAACCACCCCCGAATCCCACAAACTCGCTTCCTTTTGAGCAAAGCCATATCAAGGTGGGTTCCATCGCAGCTCACGGACTTGTTGACTTACGTCGTCGAACTCGGAAACACATATTCCGTTGCCGTTTTGATAGACGCCAAGTGCAGACGTGAATTCCAAGGATTCAAACGGAAAATCACTAGTCCCCTTAGCAATTCGAACTGGGAAAATCGATACCGTGAAGGTTTTGTTAGCTTGTGGTTGCGTAATCGACAACTCGGTGGACCGCGTTTTGCACGAAGCTGCAGCAGCGAGTAGGGTAGATCTCATGGAGTTGTTGTCAGAGTTTCTCGATGACGACGCTGACGTGAATTCGGTGAATCACGAAGGTAGGACCCCGATTCAGGTGGCGGCGCTTCGTGGGCACGTGGAGGTTATCAGGTTCAGAAATTTTCTAGCTACCTGGCACCATACTAACATGTCATTTTATAAGGCACTTAACTCATTATTTATAGACACACAACCCAAATATAATTAGTATGTGACAAGTGTGAAAATAATTTTAATAAGAATGAGCGTATTCATGTCGTTGGGAGATTTGCTGCATTGGGGTGACGTGTTGTTTCGTGCTGCGAGGGTAGAGGACGTGCATGGGATGGCGAGTTGTGTGGCGGTTGGGGCGGAGGTGAACGGGAGGGACCAGAATGGGTGAACGCCTTTGCATTGGGCTGCGTTCAAAGGGAGGGTTAAGAGTGTTGAGGTGTTGATTGAACATGGGGCTGAGGCTGAGGTTGATGCTGTACGTTGATGATGATGGGTACACTCCTTTGCGGTGTGCCGTTGAGGCTGGGCATTTGCAGGTTGCGCTCTTGTTGGTTGCTCGTGGGTCTCGCTCGAGTCTTAGTCTTAATAAGGACTTTGAAGGCGTTGGTGTTGGTGTTGCCCCTCCTAGATTAGTAGATTGTTTTGGAAAACGTGTGTCTTGAGTATCCTTTTGTATCATGAGAAATGAAGAGCGTAACTCTAGTTTGGAGGATGTTTGCTTAACCGCTTTCTGTCTATAGTTATTTAATCTAGGTAGTTACTTTTGGTCGGGTGGTTGATGAAATGGGGAGAGAAGGAATGCAGGTTGTGTTCTAATCCCATTGAAGCTGTGCATCCTGTGTAATAAGCTTTAGACTTCAGCCTTGCTGTGCTTCCATTAATCCAAACACAAATGTAAATTTTGGATGCCATAATTACTTAAAAAACACATAAATTGTATATTATACTTTTAATATTATTGCTTTGTTTTAATTTTTAGATATCTAAATAAACTATATTAATATTATTTTAACAAAAATATAAATATTATTAGTAAAATATTATAAATATTTTAAATAAAATTATATTAACATTATTATTATAAATAAAATTATTTTTAAGATATTTGAATAATTCTTAGTGTTGGTATTAAATTATAAATAAAAAAATTACAATTGAGTGTATAAAGAAAATGCATAAAAAAGTAATTAAAATAAATTTTAATTAATAAGATTAATTCACAAATTTAGCAAAATCTAAATATTTTAACCCATAAACTCTCATGCATCAGCTTAAGAAAAAAGGTAAACATGATAGATGAAAATTAATTCTAACTTTAGAATTTGTGATAGCCCAAATGCAATTGAAAAGCAAGAAATTGTTGCTTTAAGTTAAATATAAGTTGGCAACCAAAATCAAGTTAAAGTTGCTTGAGTGAAAAACCACCCAAACAAATAATGTGTGTGTTTGATTCTGTTTTTATATAATTGATTTTGGATATAATTGATTTTATTAAAATTGATTTAGTTAAAATTAATTTTGTGATTTATATTTTATAGTTTCTCTAAAAATAATTTTGACATAAAATAAAATTTTTTTACTTATCTCAGAATTAATTCTAAAGACAAGAATTGATTATTATATTTTCGAACCAAACAAAATAAAAAACTACCACAATCGATTCTACCACTACACAATGTTTTTCCAAACATGCCCGTAGACATTCAATGAGTTTCAATTTGGTTTTGGGCATCAAAATACCAAACCAAACGTGTTCTATCTCTTGGATAATTATATCTCTAAAAATAATTTTTTTATTATATTTAAATAAAAATTATTTTCTGAAATTTATTTTTGATATCAAACACAAATGAATATTTTTTAAAAATAATCATTCTAAACAATATTATTTCAAATTAATTTTTTTAAAATAATTCTCTTAAAAATTAAACTAAACCTATCCTAATTCATCATGGCTTTTCAATTTATAGATATTTAAATAATTTTTTCCAAAAAGGGAAAAAGAGAGGAAGAAACCGGCTATGAAACGATAATCGTCCAGGAGAAGGAGAAAATTCAAGGAACGACCTTTATAGAATTGTAAAAGACACCTCAAAATTCAAATCCCTAAAAAAATTCACCATCTCCCGCTTGGAAGCGCAAAATCATGTGTCAGAAACCCCAAAAAGGCATCCCGGTTGCCACGCTGGCGATCCGCGACAACCCCCCTCATCCAATCGCAGTTCACCCTTACGCTCTATATAAATCAAAGCCAAGGCAAAGCACTCGCCACAGCAGGATCACGTGTTCACCATCCCCCGCAAATTTCAAATTCCCATACCTCACTCTCAACCACAGTAACCAACCCCCCAAAAAAAAAAGCCCGGGCCATGAGTTCATCAGAAGCAGCAGCAACCACCACGAAGGGTGGCAGAGGCAAACCCAAGGCCTCAAAGGCCGTCTCCAGGTCCACCAAGGCCGGCCTCCAATTCCCCGTTGGCCGAGTCGCCCGTTACCTCAAGGCCGGTCGCTACTCCCAGCGGGTCGGATCCGGGTCACCCGTTTACCTCTCCGCCGTCCTCGAATACCTCGCCGCCGAGGTTCCCCACTTTGTTCCCTTGACTTAACCTTGTTTTTTCTCTCTTTTTCTTTATTATTAGTATTTTTTTTTTCTTTCGCTGATGGTTTGGTTTGTTTAGGTTTTGGAGCTTGCTGGGAACGCTGCGAGGGACAACAAGAAGACGAGGATCATACCGAGGCACATTCAGCTTGCGGTGAGGAACGACGAGGAATTGAGCAAGCTCATGGGGTCGGTGACCATTGCTAGCGGAGGGGTTCTGCCCAATATTCATCAGACTTTGTTGCCCAAGAAGGTCGCTGGAAAGGGAAAAGGCGAGGTTGGATCTGCCAGTCAGGAGTTTTAGGTTCGTAGGGATGTAACATGAGGCTTGGAACCAAATCTCCGTCATCTCCCGTCGTTTTGGTCGCTCTTGGGATATATATGTAGATTTAGATTGGTAGGTTTGGGGCTATTAGATGTTGTAAAGCTCTTCATTTTGTGAAAAGTGATTGGATTAAATTGAGAAGTAATTGGATGGATGCTCTGGCTTATAATTGGTCCCCTTGGCCGCCAGTTTGTTCCTTGTTTCTTAATTGCTGATTTTTTCGTTACCTTTGTTAGTAATGCAATTTCCAAGAGGATTTTTATTACAAGAAGTATTGGTTTATCCGATTGGAATTTGAAATTACTTTTGGCGCCGAAGATATTCAACTTGGGAAGAAAATTTTGCGTTCGATGTGGTGGTGGTGGTACAAATTTTAGACCAATCTAGGCGTTGAACGTGAATGCCGTTTCAATAAGAAGTTTGTGATGATTCCTGAGCTCTGTAAAAAATTAGGAAAACATTAAAGAAATAAAATAACATCCGTCATGATAAAATTATTATAAAATTTAACATTTTAGCCTTTAGTTATAATTATGAAAATTGAAAATGTTGAATATTCTTTAAGCTGTGTTTGTTCTAATTTCCATAGCAAATACAATTCTTTTATTAATTTTTTACCGTCGCAATGACCTGTATGCTCGATTCGCATCTTTTTCTTTCCTCTTTTGTACAAAAATTACATTCAGTGGGGAACCGTCAACGAAAAATATCAATTAGTAAATAAATCAGCAAAGAGAAATGTCTTACTTGTAAAGCACTTACAAATTCCTTAGCAATTTCGATCTCCCATGCGCATTGCATTCTCTTAATTAACATACTCTCTCAAACTGACCGTGATACGAAGAAACATGTGTATATTTTCAGTGAAGAAGTTCCGTACCTCACTGGTGCCCATTACTCAGCTCAGCTCAAAATCCAAGCTACATTCTTTTTCTTGAAAATATTTGTTTTCGTCTCAATTCCTACTGTTGGCATGAAATGAAAAAATTGCTTGCTCTTCACCCCCTACTTTTAACACTTAAACCTAAGTCCAAGGTGAGTGATTCGTTACTCCTCACTTGTTTGGGACTAACGTTAGTCCCAATATTAAATTACAAAATAAACCCAAATAATTATTACAAAATGGGTGTCAAACTTTTTAATTTGCAGATGGGTTCAAATCCTCATGCCTCTTACTTCCGCCGAAGCAAGTTTCTCCTGTAATATAGTTGTGTTTTCTTGCCCCCTCCGCTTATTTTGTAACAAATAATTCAGTGATAGCCTAACAGAGGGAAAAAAAATATTACAGAAACTATTGTTGAATCAAACAATTGAGGCCAAAATACATGAGACATATGTGGTAACAGGAGTTCAATCATCAATGGCTTTGAGATTACTAGTAGCAACAGATTCTAACAACTTTGAGGCAAAAAGGGTGAAGGAACTTTCCATCAAAGCTAGAACTTAGCGAGCTCTAACCGTGTCCCAAAGGATAAACAAATCCAACACTTTTGGCAAATAGTTACAATAATATGAGAGGAAATGAAAAAAAAAAAAGAGTATCGCAGCCAACGCTGAGGTGATGTTGCTAGACTGCTAGTTATTGTGCTTTCAATTGTGATGTTACAAAACAACCCAGCCATGTTACTTTCTTTGTTGCCCCCCCTTCCTTCGTTTTGTACTGATATTGCTCCTCCGAACAACCACTATCAAGTTATGACCCCATCTTCATCTCCAAATCGTTGTTGTCGTGCTCCATCATCCGTGACCACTGCAACGCCAACCCAACCATTGACGGCTATCCTCTGTCCTCGCCGCACCATCTCGAACCACCCACCTAAGCCCAGCCACTGCGCCTTGCTGGTCCGTGAAGCACCGCTGTGAACCCACCGCACCGCCATGGTAGAGTAGTCGTCGAGTAGCTGCTTTGCCTTGGCGACCGCGTGATGAAGTCAGCACACCTCTCGAGAAAGACACGGGGATCACATAGCAAATATTATGAATATAGAGATTTAATATTATTTTCTCATCTAACAAAGACGGGTTCAATAATAGCGCTCCGATCTAAAATAAAATATATCCAACGGTCCTACACGATCTAAATCCATCAGTCTTAAGAGAGGACTAACGTTAGCTCCACACAGGTGCGGAGTAACGAATCACTCACCTAAATCCAAACCGTTCTATCAACTCCCTCGCCAAACCCTCCTCGCTCGACCTCGTAAAACATTCTGGTCCGCATCATTTTCCACCGACAAATCCAAATGGAACCCACCAACCAACGTCCTTATCACGAACCCAACCCTTGTGGCCATGGAGTCCTGCTCCAACATGCGCCAGCTGCGGCAGATCCAGGCCTGCATGACCCGCACGGGCCTCATGGCCCACACGTTCCCGGCCAGCAGGGCCCTAGCCTTCTGCGCCCTCTCCGACGCCGGTGACATTCGCTACGCTCTCACTCTCTTCGACCACATCATCGAGGAACCCAACACCTTCATGTGGAACACCCTGATCAGGGGCTACCGTAAGGCCAATGTTCCCGCCATGGCGTTCTCTTTCTTCCTACGAATGCTTCGTGAACGCGCCGAAATGGACTGCGGAAGCTTCGTTTTCGCGCTCAAGGCATGCGAGCAGTTTCGAGCTGTTGGTGAGGGGGAATCGGTGCACTCCGTGATTCGGAAGATGGGTTTTGATTCTGAGTTGCTCGTGCGAAATGGGTTGGTCCATTTTTATGCTGAACGTGGTTGGTTGAAAAGTGCGCGCCAGGTGTTTGATGAAAGCCCTGAGAGGGATGTTGTTACTTGGACCACTATGATTGATGGGTATGCGGGTCATAAGTGTGCGGATGAGGCTTTGGAGTTGTTCGGTTTGATGTTGCGGAGTGAAGTTGAGCCCAATGAGGTGACTTTGATTGCGGTACTTTCGGCGTGCTCTCAGAATGGTGATCTTGGTATGGGGAGAAGTATTCATGAAAACATAGAGAAGAAGAATGTGAGATGTAATTTGAGTTTGAATAACGCAGTGTTGGATATGTATGTAAAGTGTGGTAGTTTGGTGGCTGCTAGAGAGCTCTTTGATAAAATGGAGACTAGGGATGTATTCTCGTGGACTAGCCTGGTTAATGGGTATGCTAAATGTGGTGACTTGGAATCTGCAAGGAGGTTTTTTGATCAAATTCCTCATAAAAATGTGGTCTCATGGAACGCAATGATTGCAGGATACTCTCAGAATAACAAACCCAGGGAATCGTTGAAATTGTTTCATGAAATGATTGGAGCAGGCGTGGTTCCAGTTGAGCATACCTTAGTCAGCGTGCTCTCTGCTTGTGGCCAGCTGAGTTGCTTGAATTTGGGACAGTGGATTCATCAGTATTTTGTCAACGAGAAAAGGATGCACCTTAGTGTAACTTTGGGGAATGCAATTATAGATATGTATGCCAAGTGTGGAAGCATTGATGCAGCAGCAAAAGTCTTTAGTGCAATGTCAGAGAGATGCCTGGTTTCTTGGAATTCAATGATTGCGGGGTATGCTGCTAATGGCCGAGCTAAGCAAGCTATCAACCTATTTGATCAGATGATATGTGTGGGGTTCAAGCCAGACGATATTAGATTTGCGAGCTTGTTGACAGCTTGCAGCCATGGTGGGTTAGTTTCTGAAGGTCAAGAATATTTTGACACCATGGACAGAAACAATGGGGTAAAACCAAAGAGGGAACACCATGCATGCATGATTGATCTACTAGGTCGAACGGGGCTCCTTGAAGAAGCTCACAAGTTAATAATAAGTATGCCAATGCAACCTTGTGAGGCTGCTTGGGGTGCCCTTCTAAATGCTTGCAGGATGCATGGCAATGTTGAGCTGGCTAAGTTGTCGGCTTGTAATCTTCTAAGGTTGGATCCAGAAGACAGTGGAATATATGTGCTGCTGGCAAATGTCTGTGCTAATGAGAGAAAATGGGGTGATGTAAAGGGGGCGCGAAGTTTGATGAGAGAAAAGGGTGAGGAAGATTCCTGGTCATAGCCAAATAGAGGTAGAGGGTGAATTTAAAGAATTTTTGGTGGCCGATGAATCACACCCTCAATCTGAGGAAATCTATAAAGTACTGGATGAAATATATTGGTAGTCAAAATTGGAAGACCATAATAAGCTTCAATGGCTGAACCACATCTCTCCAAGACATTGCCAGTAAAACATAAAACCGAAATCAAAATCGAGAACCTAAAACCTTTCCTATCGAATAGTTTATGACAGAGTGGATGGTGAAAAGTCCAATGATTTGGTTGAACTACAAATGCATTTTACTTATATTGCTACTCTCACCGGCAGAGAGGATGCCGTGTTGTGTCTTACTGCAGAAAAGGGTGTATATTCTTGTTTGCGAACCTGGGGAGGCTTTGCGGCAGGTTATATTGTTTTAAATACTTGATTCATGACATGGGCATAGCGCTATGCTATTTGCTTCTTAGCACACGTTCTATTGGAGATGGATTGTGCAACGGGGTTATATTGGTCAAGTGCAGTGTTGCCACTTCCCACTCGAGACCGAAGACTAGTAACCATCTTTTTGAAGGGTGCCTTTTCTTGGAGAATTTGAAACAGTGATTGTAGTGACTATTTTTAGGAATTACTTGGCTACTGACTTCTTGCAAGGTCAATTTACCAACTCCTAAGCTTTGGCTTGGAATTACATAGCTTTTTCCAAAATTTTTTTAATTTATTTAAATAAAACTTGAAAGGTGCTGTAATACTCCGAATGTGTAACTAATATTTCTTAATGTTAGTTCTTCAACTGCTGATTTCAAGCTTGTTCACCACTTAAGTATACATAACTTAGTTTTTGGTGTAAGAGGAACTTTGCCAATATATTAATTGATGTACTTTAGTTAAGATAAAGAGATCGAAGTGCTCTTGTCTAGCATCATCCACAGCAATTTATATAAATATATGTATGTATGTATATATATATTGATGTACAGGAACTCAAAAGAATTGTCGCTCACGATATTTTCTTCCTTTTCCTTGGTTAAAATGTATATATAAAATATAAATTATTGAGTATATATACGGATATACATGAGGATAAGCCAATTTACTCAGCATACTGCATATAATATTTTCGACGTTTGCATAATTTTCTAGTATATTGTTTTAATTTCATGATATAATGTGAACGTTTTAGTATAATCTTTATGCAAAGAAAATATAGAAAGAAAATAATCTGAAACTTTTTTGCCAATTTCAAATTTTCAGAAGTAATGGCAGGTTATGCTTTGCTGTTTATTGTTTAGATTGGTTCTAAGCTTGAATGCGAAAGGAGAAGAAACGGGTTTAGCTGTGCTTTTGCTTGGATTAGCCCAACATATTTCCTATCAAAAAGATTATATATCCTCATTATATATCATGTAATAAGATAAGATGAGATGAGATTGGGCTGGCCCAACACACCATGTGTTGTTGTAGTTGTGTGGAATTGGTGGGCTTATAAGAAAAATGGGTTGTGGACACTTGAGCTAGAAATAGCCGTTGACCAAATTAAAGCTGGAAATAGCCCAGAAAGGCATTTGAAAGAATCTTCTCTTCCACAAAGAAATTACCCTGCATTTATAAATTAATAACACAACACCCACGTCAATAGTTGAAGGCCGTGTCTTTAGAAAGATGGTTTTATAAACTTGAGATTATGGTAAATATGACATATGGTAATATATCAATCAATAATTTTTATAATATTTATATATTCTAATTATAAATTATATTTTGAATGATTGAGATTTTACTATTTGTAAAATTTATGATGAACCAAAGACTATAATATCACTACTCCTGCCTTCAATGCTCTCCATGGTAATGGTGAAGATTGACAATTTATCAATACAATCTACTATTTATAATATGGTGTAGTAATATTTTTAATTTTAGTTAGACTATAAAAATATGTTTAAATATATTTTAAAAGTGATTAAAATTTATTTGTATAATCCTAAATTTTTTTTAATTTATCTCTATATTCTTGTAATTAAAAAAGTTATCTCTAAAATTAAATAAATATTTTTAGAATATTCTCTATAATTTCAATATTATATTGATAAATTTTGGCTACTCTTAAAATATATCTAACTACATTTTTAAAATTTAACTAAAATTAGAGAATTATTATTGTATATCACAGATTATTAGTGCATCAATACACTTTACAATCTTCAGGGTTAGATTGTAAGGTGCATGATACATCTTAACTAGTGAAGTGCACTGTAACACCCGCCATATTTCGATTAGTGAAAGTCAAATCGTTAAAGCGAGAGTAGCGAAATTCTGCTTTTCTTTTCTTTTTTTATATTTGTAAAATTCCTCTTTTCTTTTCTTTTCTTTTTTTATATTTTAAGGCATAGAGAGCAGCGAAATTCAAGGGTAATTCTGTAATGTACCTTACTACGCACCAATTGCAAAAGTTAGGGTGTAGAGTGGTCCTTCTTCCTATTTTTTCTCTTCCCTCTGCCATTTTCATTTTCCTTCCTTCCAGCCAACCATCGCGCCGCCACTTCCACCTAGCAACCCGTTTCCATTGCCACTTCCACTTCCAACGCCGCCTAGCCGCTGCATTGCGCCATCCCGCTGCTTCTTGGTTGCCACGTCACGTGCTCGTCGGCGTTGAAGAGGGAGGCCATCCTCCTCCGGCCCAGCTGCAGGGACACTTGTTCCAACACCAAATTTGACTTTCCCGATGGAAGCAGTAGCAAGAATCTGGTCGTCGTGGTGGTGGGTAAGGGATTGTGGCGGTGAGATGATGGTGTGGCGGTATTTGGTGGCTAGGTGGCTGCTGGAGGTTGCGGTTCAATGGTTGGACAGATGATGGTGGTGGTTAGGTGGCTGATGGAGGTTGCCGTTCAATGGTTAGACAGATGATGGTGGTGGTTATGGAGGAGATGAGGAGGAGTTGTTTAACTACATTCACAATTCATTTAACCGCATTCATAGTTCATTTAGCCACACTTCTATCTTCCTTTAACCACATTTTCTAAATGAGGGTAAAAAATAAGACCAGCTACACCCACAGATGCATCACACACCATACTTTGTCAGGTGCATATAAGATAGAACCGAAATTCAATCCCTATAAATATTGTCTCAATTGCTCTTCTTACATCTTTCATCTTTCATCTTTCATCTCTTTCACATGTCTCGTCAAGGGACTTTTAAGGGCCTCACTAGGAAGCCCCTTTGTTAAACTCATGAGATGGTCTAGGCCTTGCAAAAAAAAAAAAAAAATTAATAACACTTAGTAAAAAAAAAATTAAAGATAATAATAACACTACATTGTCGCTCTGGGTAACACGACATTATCACTCTATTAGCTAAATTTTAACTCTTATCTAAACTTTCTGTCATTTGACAGAAAAAACAACTCCGTCACATCCTGAATTCATATGGGCCTGGGAAGAAGGCGGGCTCTTGGGTGGTGACAATGAGTTTATCACCACTATGATGATAAAATTTCAGCCATCGGATATTGAATTTAATGATTTCGATGAATTATAATTAAAATTTATATTTATATTTTAATGTTTATAAAAAATAATTTTATAAATAACTTTTTTATTTTACCCTTCTCTTTCATCATCTTTCACTTTCCCTTTTCTCCATACCACTCACCACTTTGCAACCATTGCCTCTGCCGCTACCGCTGTCAGTGTCGACCACTCCGTCCCTTGCCACTCACCCTTCTCCCCCAACCCCGGCTGCACTTGCCATACACCTGGATGGGCAATGACTCAGGCTCACAAGGTCAAAAGTCATTCATTGGCATGGACCATATAATCGCGGTTGACCCTCACTATTCTTGTCTAGCACCAAGCCATCCCTAACAACCCGCACCCATTGCGCGGTTTGACCACCGTGTTGCTACCGTCGTCACTTCTAATGTATTATATCATTGTCGTGTTGAATGCCACTGCATGATTGCTTGTGATTTATTGCAGAGAAATCTATAATTAAACGATAACAAAGACATGTCTAATTGCTCTAGAAACCATAAGTCCAATTCCTTGCACAAAAATCAGAATTTTACTAGCAATTTCTACTTTTCTTTGCTCGAACAAGGGAATATACACCTTCATTAATGATGAAGGGTATCATCATTTTCTCTTAACATTTTGACTTTTTGAACTTGAAAGCTTAAAAGCACAAGGTCAAACATTTCCTTCCTATATATTGAAGGAAAAAAAAGTGTCTCTACCCAAAATTTTCCATCCTTTTTCTAAGAAAAAAAGGTAAAAGGAGATCTCAAACTTGTCATGCCTTGTACCCATCTTCTCATCCTTTTCACACTAATATGCAAGATTGCAACATTTCAATTTATAACATGACAAAAAGATAGTAGGATACAATGGTTGCACAAAAAAGAGCGTCACTGCCAATATTCAACTTTGTGCAAATGAATCATGTGAGGTACTATAGCGAGGTGCAACAAGGGTGGGGAGGGGTGCGATAGGAGTAAGAGAGGAAAGAGAGACTAAGATGAGGGCATAAAAATCACTTTATCGTTATTTTTATTATAATATTATTAGTCACCATATAGAAACAAACTCAATTACCACCACATAAGAGGTCGCCCTAGCAAAAAACTTATTTTGAATTTGATATTAAAATGTGAACAGATATGTGTGATATACAGATACGTCATGTTTCTGTTTTAAACTTATTTATGTTTAGACATTTGAATAACATGACCAGTTTTTACAATTCAATTGATTTGCAAATATAGGGTGCATTTAATTTAGTTTATTTTGATTAAAAAATATTTTTTAATTAAAAAATTAATTTTAGAAAATTTATTTATTTTAGTTTATATTCAAAATGTATATGTAATTTTTAAGTATAAATTGAAATGAATAATTTATATAAAAAATAAATTTTTAATAGTTAAAAAATTATTTTATATAAAAGATAAAACAAATGCATTTTATAAATTGTGTTTATTCTAGCTTTTTTTAACAATTTCAACTTTTGAGTAGAAATTAAAATAAATATCTTATAAAAATTATTTTTAATTAAAAATTATTTTTAAAAAAAAATTGAAACAAACACTAGGAGAAAAATCAATTTCCTTAAATGACCTTTCATATTCCTATATTTCAAGGCATGTGTGTGGACCTAACATATTTCCACGTGCAGTGATCCGTAAAACTCAGCACACAAAAACAAAAAAAATAAAAAATAAAAAAACAGAGTATTGATATTTGCAACTCAACGGAGAAATTTTAAAATTAGCATTTAATTTATATAAATTATCAATATAAATTTTTTTATATAAATATTTAATTATATATTATTATATTAATAAAAATACTTGATTCAATTATTTATTATTTTAAAAATTTTATAAATATAAATATTTGATTGAATGATAATATACAATTTTTTATACTATTTATCCATAACAATTAAACCCTAAAAATTGTCCCAGAGTATGACTTTGGATAAGCTATATTTATTAATGATGCGATTTCTCTATTCAGGTTTAATAATAGATTAGCATTTACTAATACATTATTATATATGTATTAATTACAAGATTTATTAAATAATAACAATATGTATTAATTAAAATTCATATATTTAATCTAAACATTTGTATGCTGTATGCTTATGGCACTACATGGTGCATTTTCAATATAAATCTCCAAGTTGTCGGCTGTTCAAAATTTACCGAACTTCGATGTTGAAAACCAATTTACCAGGAGGATTTGAATATATTTTAGGGAAAATTAGTATTAACGGCTGTCAATAAGAATTAATCAATAATAGGAATAATTATATTAAAATTATTAAGAAGGATTAATTTGAATAATAATTGAGGAGATGGACCAAAATCTCTCTCTAAGTAGATAATAATGCTTTTAAGTCATATTTTAATTTATCTTTTGTTTTATCTTTCTAGCACTCCTATTGAGCACCCTCTCATTCTCTCAACCCTGAACTCTCACCTTTGCTAATAGCACACCTTTGTCTGTTGCTCATCTAGCATAGCTCTGTCACTCTGCATGCACTTACTTCTGCAATTTTGATTTTCCTTTGCCACTAGTAGTCAGTTCTCCAACAATTCCGTTCATTTTAAGTTTCATGATTGTTGTCTCTTACACATTCGCATCTTAATTGATTGAATTTCTTTTCTATTTGCTTAGAATATTTTTCACTTTTGCCTTCAAAAAATTTAACTATTTTGTTTTGTTAGTGATGATATGTACTCACTATTTTATTTTGATGATTATAATATGAACTCACTCGTGCTTTATAAATTTTTATTTTATTTTCATCAAGAATAAGTCATAACTTAGTTAGACATGATTATTTGGATAAATGTGCCATTGATAAATACTTACTATTTTAGTTTGCTTGTGATAATTTATACTTATTATTTTCTTTTGATGGTGATGATATGTATTTATTGATATATCATTAATATTTATTCATTTTTATCTGACATAAGCTAGAACTTAGTTAGATATGATTATTTGGATATTATCTAAGATGATTAGATAATTTGGGCAGACTATTAATTTGTACTCAAGTATTACAATTTCTACGTATCTATACATATCACAATAGCAAAGAGTTTCATAGTCACACGTCACCTTTACAAGTTTGTGAAATAAAATATCCAAAAAGAATTCTAAAAAACAAAAAAGCCTATAGTGCTACAATATAGTACTATACATAGCTTATAATAAAAAAAATAATCTAATGCCTATAATGCTATATCATAAATTAAAAATAATGTCTATAGTACTACTATAGTTTTAAACAAAAATAATATAATTAATATAAATTTAACTATTATAAAAATAAATTATTATCTTAAATATTTTAAAAAATATTTCTCAAAGACTTTTATGTTATTTTTAAATAAATAAATAAATTATTTATTATATTTTGTAAGATTTAAAATTTTATATGAAATATAATTAAACTAAAAACATTACGTATGAAGAGGAAATCAACATTTTTCTTCTATCAAGCTTTGGATAAGGCTAAGTGGAAATTACTATCCAATTTTATTTTATTTTTTGTTATTTAGCTCTTTTGGTAACCACCCTTCTCCCTTGTTCGTGTTGTTTTGTACAATGGAAGATTAAATATATTTTTGTTTATGGTGTGTAAACTTTATATTGTCATCAACTTCATGTATTAATGAGCATTAAACCAGATAGTGTTTGTAACTTCAATTGTGTATGGAATTACATGCTCTTTTGGATTTTTTTTTTAATGATTTTGCTATAATGCAATATCATTCAAGTCCTTAATCCACTAATATATATATATATATATATATATATATGGGATCCATCCCCCTTTTTTTGGACTAATGTTTTGTTTTACTCAATCGCAAATTGAGTAACTAAGAAAGTTGAATGGATTGCTGACAGATACATTTATTTGCTGAAGGAGTGTTTCACCCATAGCATGAGCCTTCTGCTAGTGGTATGACAAAGCTATGCCAGACAAGTAACAAACAAAGGTGTGGCAACGACAAGGGTGAAAGTTCAAGAGTTGAGGTTGAGAGATGGAGAGTGCGCTCAGCAGGAACGCAAGAGAGAATAATAATAATAAAGATAGATTAAGAGATGGTTTAAAGATAGAGTTTAATTAGTATATACTGATAGTGTATAATAGTTTTACACTATCAACTAATAAAAATTAGGAAAAGTGAGAAATTATGGTGTGTCCCTTATTATAATGGATAATTATTTGTATGAGTTGACACTGTCAGTATATTTAAATTAAATTTTTAAAGATATTATTATCTTTATAGAGAAAGGTTTTGATCTTTCTCCTTAAATATTATTTAAATTGGTCATTCTTTATAATTTTAATATAATTGATTATTTTTATTAATTAACCCTTATTAACTGTCCTTAGTACTAATTTTTCCTATATTTTATACCCTGTACAAGAAAGTAGATCAATTCCTTGGTAGAATTGAGATTCAATACATATATGTTAATCCCTGAATGAATTTAGATTTAATAGATGAATCCTTTAAAGAAAATTTGATAACACTTTTTAGTTAAACATATTGTAATAAACTCTTAAAACAGATTATAATGTGATTATTAAGTGTCATGTTATAAATGATCTGAAACTAAGCATTTAAATATTGTGTTTCAATAATATATATATAAAAACACATTAATTACATCTCTCTTCTCTTATTTCTGCAATCCTTTCTCCAACAGTTTGTATAAAAAAGAGATAATCAACATTTTATTTTATATATTATTGAACAATTCGTTTATATAACATGACACTTAGTGCTTACATCATTATTTTCATTAAGAATTAATGGATGAAAGTTAATGAAAAAATTAACTTCTTACAATGAATTAATTTTAGCGATGAAATTGGTATCAAATTTTTTGAGAAAAAATAGGAGTCACATATTAAATTCCGCTTCTTTCATACATAGAAGTTAGTTCATTCCAAAATTAATATTCATATGCAATAATCCTTACTCTTTCTGTGCACCTTATCTAGAGTTTTACTCGTCAAGAGAGCCTTATCCAGAGTTTTTGTTTTGGAGGCGCCAGGATTTTTTACATATATAAAATTAAAAAATATTATTTACTTAAATATACTATTTTAATATTATTTTCTAAAATGTCCTAATTTATTGGATTGTTAATAAATCGATTTGTATTACATTAATTTATCATTATTTAAAATTTTTGACAGAATTATGAAAATCGATCTGACACAAATCGAATTATACACTGTTTGGATGAATAGTATATAATTTGATCCGACACAAATCAATTTATTCTCTATGCAAATGAATAGTTCATAATGCACTATTTAGTGAATAATGCATAGTGTTAAAGACTTATAATAATAAACAAATATTATATTATAAATAAATTTAAATAATATACTAAATTTCAACAACTATGTCGTGTATAATAATAAATTATAAATAAATTAAATAATATAATAAATTTATAAATTATAATAATAAATAAATAAATAACATCTAAACTAAATTTAAATAAAAATATAAAATAATAGGCTATAAATAGTGTCGAATAGTGTATAAATTGATTTTTGTCGAATCGATTTATATACTATTGTGTGTCATGGTTGTCTCACTATAAATTTTTCTTTTCTCTAAATTCCATATATATCTTATTTCGAATTCCTCTTATTCGGTATCCCACATCAGTGTTTGACTCCCATAGTTTTTTCCATCGCTCTCTCAATTCCACTCCGCTCTTTGAGTTCTACTTTTATCTCATTTCAAATCCCACCCCGATACTTTCTATTAGTGTTTGAATCCCACCATTTTTTTATCGTTCTTTGAATCCCACCATAAATTAAATATAGGCTTTTTTTTATAGATATAAAATAAAAAATTTTTATTTACCTAAAATATTATATACAGATCAAAAACTATTTTTATACCTCAAAATAAATAAATAAACAAGTATTTTTACTTTAGAAAGAATGCACTCTTATTCTCTTTTGTATGAATCATTGCATCAAGTGCGTATATTCTCTTTTATATGCAATGTTACTATTCTCTTTTGTATGCATCATATTTTCTTTTATATGTAATGTATTTATTCTTACTATTCTCTTTTGTACGCATCATTGCGTCTAGTCCGCATATTCTCTTTTATATGCAATGTATTTAGTGTTGGCATATTCTTCTTTATATGCAATGCATCTAGTGTACGCATATCATCATTGTAGTGATTTTGTTTTTCAAATATACCTTATTTTAATAAATTTAAATATATAAAATTTTTCGTTGAAAATAAACTAGAGAATAAAATACTAAAATTAATAATAGTTAAATTAAACAATTTATATATAATTTTAAAATTATTTTATTATAAAAAATTTTAAAATTTTTATTCTTGTAGAAAATTTATAAATTATAACAATAAACAAATAAATAAATAACAAAACTAAATTTAAATAAAAATATAAAATAATCAAAACATAAATAAAATATTAAAATTATCTGTATATCTAAATTTACAGAAATATGTTCATAGGCATCCATCCGATATAAATTATTGCTCTCTATTCCTTCAATTTTTTCTTTTAGTAATTTTTTTCAAGCTCTCTTTTTTTTCAAATACTCTTCTTTGCTTGAGAATCGATCTGCTTCGAATCGAATGTGAAATGAGTCGCTCTCATACTATCTATAGAGGAGGAGAAACAGTGCATAAATGGATATTTATATACTATTTAGTGAATAGTATATAAATCGATTTATGTCAAATTAATATATACACTATTTAATACTATTCATAGCCTATTATTTTATATTTTTATTTAAATGTAGTTTAGATTTTTTTATTTGTTTATTATTATAATTTATAAATTTATTATATTATTTAAATTTATTTATAATATAATATTTGTTTATTATTATACACGACACCGTTGTTGAAATTTAAATTTAGTTTAGATTTTTTTATTTGTTTATTATTATAATTTATAAATTTATTATATTATTTTAATATAATATTATAAATTTATTATTTATTTAAATTTATTATATTTATTTAAATTTATTTATAATATAATATTTATTTATTATTATACACGACACAGTTATTGAAATTTAGTATATTATTTAAATTTATTTATAATATAATATTTGTTTATTTTTATAAGTATTTAATATTATGTACTATTCACTATACAAGTAAATAGTACATAAATTGATTTGAAATTCATTTGCATAGTAAATAAATCGATTTGTGTCGAATCGAATTATATATTATTTATTTAATTAATTTATGTTAGATAGATTTTTATGTTTCCATCAAAAATTTTAAATAATAATAAATTAATTTATCAACAATTTAATAAATTATAATATTTTAAAAAATAATATTAAATCAATATATTTAGGTAAATAATTTTTTTTATTTTATATATATAAAAACCCGGAGGCGCCATCACGGGAAATAGAAAAGATGACCAGTTGAAATATCAAACCTGTAACATCAATGTCACTCTTACACTAGCTCATGTAGGTCTCCAAAGGTGCATTTGATTGTGTTTTTAGTATATTGAAAGTATTTTTTTACTTAAAAAATATTTTTAATAATTTTAGTGGTATTTATTTATGTTTTTTAAAATAATTAAAATTAAAAAATAATCAATTTTTTTTATTTTTCTAAAAAATAGATAGAGTTATTTTTTTCAAAAGCATAAATAGTAAAAGAGACATAATTGTGTTTTATGGATTTCGGAATCACTATCTTTTATTTCTTTTACTATTTTGTCCTTTCATTTTTATTATTGTTCTCATTTTTTCATTCCTTATATTATAATTTTATAAATAAAAATATTTTTATATTTATCACATTTAAATAATTTAATAATTTTTTATTCTAATAAAAAATTATTTTTATAATTATATTTAAATATAAAATAATTTTTTACATCTACTTTTACTTCTATTTTTAAAAAAATATTTCTCTCAAAATCTTAATTAAATAGCCCTAAATTAATTAGCCATAAAGACCTTAAGCTCAAATTAAACTATTAAGGTCGATGTGGTAGAATTACGTTTAATTCACATGTTCACACTTTTTTATGATAATAGCTACTGAGAATCCTTTCATTTATAAAGTAAATTTTTAGGTGAATTTAGGGTATGTATTGTCAGAAACAATGACTAGTTCCCTTAAGATAAAGAACTCACAAATATGGGTATGACCTCTAATCATGAAACCCTTTCCACATGCATTACTAGAGATCGAACCCTGATTAAATGCTTAAGAAACCCAACTAGTTACCAATTGTGCTAGGCCTTGTGGTTATTTATAGAGTAAATATTAATGTGTAACTAATTCTAACTCGTGTTTTTATCAAATTAATCACAATTATCTAGCATTTTCGTAATTAAAGACTAAAAATTTGCATAATACTGACGTATATGGAAAGAAACAAGATCCTCCCGGGCGTCGTAGGTAGTGCGTTGCTTGGCGTCTAATACATTCAAAAGGATGTTGATGTCCATAATTTCTTTCTCTCTTCCGGTCGATTTTCATGTTGTAGCTTTCAGTTTATCTTTTTATAGACGACGGTGGCACACTGGCGCTCATCAATTACATACGTGACGTTTTTCATGAACAAATTAAATTCCAAAGTGGCAAGTGGCAACAATTAATTGGAACACAAAAATGCTAGGTCAATTAACATCTTAATCTTGAATTCAACTTTGTATCCGTAAGATGATGGAAGTTATTCATATTATTATTATTATTATTATTGATTAGGTTTTAAAAAGCTCTTTTTTTAAAGATAGCATAATATATAATTTTGCCTAAACAATAAAAGAAATAAAAACATGATTTAAGCTTAATAGATAGGGCATTGCTTAATAGTTAGGACATTGAAAAATAAAAAAGTGAAAAGTTCTTGAAGCTTTTAATATGAATTTAATTTGTATGTATTGACAATGTGAAATTATTTTACGCTGTCATCCAATCACATTCTCCCATTTGCAAGACTTTTGGAGTAATAGAGGTAAGGATCATGTATGTTTATTTATATAATAGTATATAATTAGATGACAGTGTAATAAACTTTTTTAATATATTGAAAATTTAAAAATTTTATTTTGTAATAAAAAATTTTCCACTCGTTACTTGTTAATAAGCACTCCCAAACTATAAAGAATTATTTTTACGAATTTGTAGTTTTAATGGTGTGGTACGTCATTATTAAAGAATTATTGTAGTGCTATAGCAATATTTTGTATTGATCATTAATGTCTTTGTTGTTAATTCAGTTTTATTGGTTGATATGTTAATTTTATTCTATTACTTATTAATTATTGATTTTATAATTTTTGAAATTTATAAATAAAGTTACGTTTTTGCAAGATTCACGTGACAATAATAGAAGTTTTACAACCTTTTTTTTTTTTTTTGCTTTTTCCTAATTAGTTTGCTCATAGTAGATGATTACTTACTCTATCATCCACAAACTCAAATTGGTTTTAAAAAGTGTATAGTGTTTACACTTTTTGAGATATCATAATAGAATTATATTTTTTGCTTCTCATAATGATTAATATATGAGATTATTAAACTGTTGTGTATCTTCTACAAACTCAAGTTAGTTTTTAAAAATATATAACGTTTTAACTTGATGGGTTGAATGTTTAATAAGAATAACTTATTTTAGAAAATATTTTTCAGTCATAGTTGTGACTAAAAAAAATCTCCTTCTATCATTTTAATTTATGCAATTAAATGCATAGAGTCTTCCAAATCAAAATTCTTATTCGGCTCACACACAATTCCATTACTTTTCAATCCTCTTAAGCAAACCATTAAATAACTAATTTAATTCTGAAGTTGTTATTAAAATACCATAAGACATTTCATAATAAATAAAATAACATGCTTCATTAAAAAAAGAAACAATGAAACAAATAATAAAAACTATCAAATAAAAAATAAAAGAGGCCAAAAAAATGAACCCGTGAGAACACGGGTATGAATACTAGTGTTTAACTAATTCTGACTCGTGTTTTTATCAAATTAATCACAATTATCCAGCATTTTCCTAATTAAAAACTGAAAATTTGCATAATACTGACATATATGGAAAGAAACAAGATGCTCTCGTGCGTCGTAGGTAGTGCGTTGCTTGGCATCTAATACATTCAAAAGGATTGGTAATGTCTATAATTATTTTTTCTCTCTTCCTGTCTATTTTCATGTTGTAGCTTTCGGTTTATCCTTCTATAGACGACGGTGGCACGCTGGCACTTACCAATTACATAGGTGACGTTTTTCATAGACAAATTAACTTCCGAAGTGGCAAGTGGCAACAGTTAATTGGAACAAAAAAAATGCTAGGTCAAATAACATCTTAATCTTGAATCCAACCTTGTATCCGTCATCACCAATGCCAGATGACCGAAGTTGTTCATATTTGACTGGTAGTCCAAAATAATTGCACGGAAAGTCTGCACACCCAACTCAGCCTTTTTGACGAGAGTGTGTCAGCTTTTGAAACAAATTATCCAACTGTGGCTGTTCACAAACAATTTTCTTGTCTGGGGTGGTAGGGGAAAACCATGGCACAAGTTGACAGCGCGCCAACATCAACAGTGCCTGACAGCAGCAGATGGCGCAGGTTCAGGTTGCGCCACCTTCGGCCTTGATTGACAGGTCCTGCAATGGCGGTGGTTGGAGTTGCGCCACTCATATGGTTAGCACCGGTTCAAGTTGCGCCAACTTCTCCCCCCTTCACGTCCCAACAGTGTCCAGTTGCTCAATCTTCGCTTATATATACCCCCGAGCTTATTCCGTTCATTTCATGCAATCCATCACCTTATCATCTATGTTTTTGTTTGAGATTTTGAATTTTCCAGCTTTTATGTGCTTTTTAAAATTTTTGATTTGAAATCCACGTCTATTTATTTTGTTTGCAGTATTTTAAATTTTTAAAGCTTTATTTTGTTTAAATTTTTTTATTTTTCTTTGCAGTGTTTAATTTTTTTTATTTCTCAATTTTTAGCCTATATTATTCTAAATCTTTGAATTTTTTGACGTTCTATTTTTTTGTCAAATTAATTTATAGTAATATTTTCTTTTTAGTTATTTGAAGAAAATGAGTACTTTTAATGTATTTATATACTGGAATGGTAGAAAATTTGATGGGCCGCAAGGATGTACTTTTGAAGGTGATAAAAGATTAATTAGAATAGAGAAAGGTGTCAGTTATAATGCATTAAAGAAAAAAATTGCCGCTAAATTAAAACTTCAGCCCCATCAAACAATTTTCAGTCTCACTTATAGATTTCCAATTGCTCGAGATAGTAGTTCATATACTGCTCTTGAGATAGTTGATGATGATGATATTGATTGCATGATTAGCACCTTTGAGCAACAGTCTTCTTCGACGGTGCTCGAATTATATGTCGAGATTGATGTTGCAGGTAGTTCATTGATGCCTATTGCTCATAGAGATCACTCTATTGTTGCATTTGATGATGAAGATGAAGATAATGATAAAGATTACATCAGAAATCTATCCTCAGATGAAAATGAAGATGATGAAAGTGAAAATCCTGATGGCGATTCTTCTGAATCTGAGGCTGAATTAGATTCTTCGGCTATTGCAGTTTCTCCTGTTGCATCCTCGTTACATATTAGAAAGCAAATTTCACGACAAGAAGGTTAGTTTTTAATTAAGTATTTGTGTATACTATAATTTAAATAGAACTTTTTTAATGATTTGATGATATTTTTATAGGTGTAACACATTTGATGGAATCTCCATTTTGGAGTGCATCTCCACATTATAATTATATCAATTGGGATCACCCGGATCAAGAGATGGAGGAATTTTCTGGGTTGGATATGCCTGGTTCTTGGCGTATTGGAGATAAGCTATATGGTTTACAATTTGATAGCAAAGAAGCTGTACAAATGGCTGTTAGGCATTACTCTATGAAAATCCATCAAACATATATTGTGGTTGAATCAACACCGACAATTTTCTGCACAAAATGCATAAGACACAAAGAAGGTTGTCCCTGGCGAATGAGGGCAATTTTAGGAAAAAAGACAAACAAGTGGCAAATTACTAAATGGGGTGGTCGTCACATTTGTCTTAATCCTATGCTATCTCAAGATCATTGCAAATTGGATTCAAATTTTATTTGCGCAAATATATTAGGTATGGCACTAAACAATATATGAATTATATATTTTATGGATGTTAACTTTTATTATTGATAAAAGTTTGATTGCCTAATTTATGATAGGGTTGGTTAAATTGGAACCATCAATTCCAATTTCCTTGATCAGAGAAAGAATTAGCAGTCAATATGGATTTCAAGTATCATACCGGAAGGCTTGGAAGGCAAAGCAAAAGGCAATAACAAAAGTGTTTGGTGACTGGGATGAATCATTTGCAATGCTTCCTGGATGGCTTGCATATATGCAGATGTTTGCACCAGACTCCGTGTACAAAATAGAGACAACCGAATTTATCGTCAATGATCAAGTAGACACTCGGTTTCGCACATTTCATCGAGTATTTTGGACATTTAAGCAATGTTGCGATGCTTTCAATTTTTGCAAACCCATTATACAAGTTGATGGCACATTTCTATATGGAAAATATCGTGGTACACTCTTAATTGCCACTACACAAGATGGCAAAAATTGCGTTTTACCGATTGCTTTTGTTATTGTTGAAGGAGAAACTTTAGATGCTTGGTCATAGTTCTTGGGAAACATTCGACAATATATGACAAGGAAACAAGGTCTGTGTCTTATCTCTGATAGGCATGCAAGTATAAAAGGAGCTGTGGCAAATGAAAATCTCGGTTGGCAACCTCCATATGCATATCATGTGTACTATATTCGCCACATTGCTAGCAATTTCAACCACAAGTTTAAGAATACGAAATTAAAGCAAGACCTATTGAAACTTGGTAAGAAGTAAATTTTCATAATTTTAATATTATATCTATGAATTTTGTTTCTTTCAAAAATAACATTTAATTTGTGATAATATAGGGTATACGGCTTGCATGCACCAATTTGACAGGAATTTGGAAAAATTTCGTCAAACTAGTCCTGAAATTCAAAGATGGATCGATAGCATACCGAAGGAGAAATGGAGTCAGGCATATGATGTAGGAGGACGTAGATATGGCCATATGACAACAAACTTATTAGAGGCTGTGAACAAAGTCTTAAAAGGTGCTAGAAATTTGCCAATAACTGCATTGGTTAAGTGCACATACGGAAGGATGGTCGAGTATTTTGTCAAAAGAGGTGCAGAGGCTAGGGCGTAACTAAGCACTGGAAATAGGTTTTGCAAGAAGTTAATCGATGCTATTAGGAAGAATCAAGAGGATGCTTGTTCCCACCAAGTTCTCAGATATGATATAGAGAACACAAGGTTTGAGATTGAAGAGGCATTCAACCCTGTGACACAAAGTGGTGGTCATACGTGGGCTGTGAACTTAAGGAGAGGTACTTGCCAGTGCGGCAAATTTCAGGCATATAAATATCCATGCTCTCACGCCATTGCTGCCTGTGCTGCTGTGAGTATAGACTTCTACAATTTAGTTAATCCTGTTTACTCTATTCAAAATATTGTCAATGCATATAGTGGGCAATGGTGGCCAATTGGCAATGAGGATTGCATCACAGCTACATCTGGTTGGATATTGGTTCCAAATCTGTCAACCGTTCATGCTAAAGGAAGGCCGAAGTTCACACGTATAAGGAATGAGATGGATTTAAGAGAATCGCAGCGAAGGCAACGTTGTGGAATATGTAAAAGGGAAGGTCATAACCGACGTCTTTGCTCTCGTTTCACTGGAAGTCAAAGCTCCCAACAAGATACTGACACCATAGATAGTCCAGATTTTTAATATCTATGCAAATTTATCTTAAGTCCACTTGTGTAATTTCATTTTAATTTTAAGAACAAAAACTTTGATGCAGTTGTCAATTATTTTCTTGCCATTATACCCTTGTTTATTTTGTATCATTCTCTGATTTACCATTAGTTTAGTTAAGTAAACTATACTAAACTTAAGATTAATTTATTATATTAGTATTAACTTTTACAGTAAATAATGCATATTTAATAAATAAATGTTTAATAAATAAAAAAATAAAAAAAGTTAAGATTAATCTATACCCTTAGTTTAAGTAAAAATTAATAAAAGAATTAAATACATATTTAATAAGAAAATTAAATACATTTTTTAAAACATTTACATAAATAACCCATCTTTAATAAACAAGTAGATATGTCCATAATCAATCATGTGGAGAGTTAGGCGATAATATACAACCACGTTGCCTATCTCTCGCTCTACGATGCGGGTTTCTTCTCACATCAGCCGCATCGTCCTCAGGGCTAACTACAGATAAAAATTCTTCATTCAAGTCAATACCTTGTGGAGAAACAACATTCACACCGCGTGGAGTGTAAAGGGTTTCTTGTGATAAGAAATCCATAAACTCCATAGGTGCACTAGGTGTGAACTCTGGTGGCATATATGCAGGGGGTGTAAATTGTGACGGGCTAGGTGCGGAAGGAACGTATGCCTCGTCTGGATAATATGAGTGATATGCAGCATGGGAAGAGGATGCTCCTGCTGTTGTTTAATGCTGAGATGGCCAATAATAACTTCTTTCACTGCCTGAATCCATCGGATTAGCTGATGATGCCGATGGAACATAATATTGACCATAACCACGTTCAGGCAGTGGAGGAAGGGTATGAATCTATGTTGCCTCTCGCCTTCTACGTTATTGAAGTCCCTGACCTTCAACCCAAGTCGGAGGTATTGCCACATTCACATCAGGTTGTGGAATAGGCTGCTGTTGAATACGGGGTCCTACAGGTTTAGTGACCCTATCTAATTCCTCAAATTGTTGCAATAACTCTGCTGTTACGTCTCTAACATCCTCCATCGAAAAGGTTGAATCGTTGATAGAGGATAAATGATGCATTCGCTCCAACTGGTTGTGCTGTTCAAAATGACAAAAATATTATATACATAAATATTATACACCTTTAACAATAACAAAATTAATTTAATTAATAAAAAAGAAATCATACTTACTATTTGCTCTCTGCATGCACCATCTCTACTGATCCAGCGACGAGTGTGCCTTGAATACCATCTCATGTAAGGATCATTTTCACTTAATAACACCATCTGTTGATCGCTACTTACTAAATATTGTACTCTTTCATTCCATATTTGGATAACAGAAGCATATAGAAGCATCCAATTATCACTTTCTTTACCATGCAAAGTAAGATCGTGAAGTTGTTTGGGCTGATGTGGTGGGTTTGGAATATTTTGTTGTAAGCCAAATTGATGCATCACTCGATCTGGTTGATGCCACTCTACGATATGAAAAAATATAAGCGGCGCAATAGCTCTCCAAATGTGAGAGCCTTCAAGACATATATGTGGAAGTGACCCACAAAATTCAAGATAAGGTTCCCATACAATCTGTAAATTAATAATAATAAACATTAAAAATTGTATACAGTCAAAATTATAGATGTATTAATAAGATGTTCTTACATCTTTTCGCTTTAAACGATCAAGTTTGCGACGATAGTATGGCAAGTCTTGTCGTATAGCCACAAAAGTCATACCACCTATCCATCTGTTATTTTATATATTAAACCAAATATTATAAAAGGGCAATCATTATTTAAATAGAAAACTTATTACAAAAATAAGAAGGAAAAAAGTCATACCGAGCACCAAGTGGGGCATGGGCGATCTCTACTGAAGGAGTTGGGGATATTGATGGGAATCTGTCCCATGCCCATAGCTGAACCAACATAGCCATGCCTCCAATCTCACGCCGATTATAATCTGTACACTTGCACAACTCGCGATATAAATAAGAGAGCACAGCTGATCCCCAGCTATATTGTCCAGCCACAACGAAATCCTCTAAAACTGGAAGAAGTCTTAAAGGCACCAAGTTTCCAGAATGATTTGGAAATAGCATTGACCCTATCAACCGCAAAATATATGCTCGAGCGAACTGCTGAACTTGGACCTCATTGTCAATATGGTCATTTATATTGCTAAAATGTGTATTTAACCACCCCATTTTTAGTCGATGACCATGAAAAGCGTTTTGCGAGGGAGTTACGCCAAGTAATTGCTGGATAATAGGTTGCCACGGCCCAGAAGTATTGCCAGCAACTGGCATTCCATCAATACGAAGGCTGGTTTGAATAGCAACATCTTGCAGCGTAATTGTGCATTCCCCTGGAGGCAAATGAAATGTATGTGTCTCTGGCCTCCAATGCTTCACTAGAGCAGATATCAACGTGTGTTCAATTTGAAAAAATTCAAATTTTGCAATTTCAAGAAATCCTGCTTGCTCCAAGTATGGAATAATCTGCACATGAATTTGCTCGTCCCTATTACGAACAGAAGGTTTTCCTCTAATAACTAACACTCGATCAGGATGTCCATTCCAAATATACTGTGAAATGTGTGTTTTTTGCATTGTCAATAGTGATGCATCTTTTGCCCCGGGCCGTATGACACGTGATAAAGAAGAAGAAGAGCTGGATGCCATCTGTTAAAAAAATTAATTATTAAATTGTTTATATACTTTTCTATACATAATAGTAATATAATTATTTTTATTTAGCTTTTTTAGTACTTTATTTCTTCATTAATATAAATTAAAAATTACTTTTTACATATGTCTATAAATATTATGTCTAGTCTAATAATTTTTTCAAAATTCTAATCTTGAAATAAAAAAATTAAATATTTTTTAACGCTATAAGTTAATTACCACCCTAATTGCCATTCTAATATTTTTTCAATAAATATTCTAACAAGCTTCTAAATATCCTAATAAAATTTTTTAAAGTTTAACTCAAAAAAAATTAAAAACTATTGTAATTTTCTCAAAAATTTTAAATAAGTAATAAACTCATAGTAAAATATAAACTGAATGAATTAATTAAAATCTAAAACTAATAAATAAAATTACAATTATTCTTATAAAATCTATCTACAAAAAATAAAATAATAAAAAAAATTTAAAAATAAAATTACATTACTTACAATTGGAAAAGGAGGTGCTGCGGAATTGAGGAAGATGGCCGAGGAAGCAAAGGGGGAGGAATTTGAAGTTTGGACGGTGAACGAAAGGGGACCAGTAGTTATATATGGGTGAAGGCAGACACGTGGCAGCTCCCCATCCATGGCACAACTCCAACCACCGCCATCCTGCTGCTGTCTTTTGCTGTCAGGTGTGGTGTGGCGAGACCTGAACATGCGCCAGCCAAGGCGTGCTCCCGTTGTCCCATCCGTGTCAGGTCGAAGACCATGGTGGCGCAGTATTGTTTTGCGCCTTGTTCTGCACCACCTCCAACATACCCCAGACAAGAAAATTGTTTGTGAATAGCCACAGTTGGATAATTTGTTTCAAAAGGTGGCACACTCTGGTTAAAAAACCCCCAACTCAACCTAATTATATTTATATTTATCAGTTACAAAATCCCACAAAATTTGCGACCCAGGTCACCTCGCATTTAGGAGTGTATAGAAGACGGGTTGGTCGGGTAAGACCAGCCCCAAACTCAACCTAATTTTGCAATCAAATTATGTTTTTGTATTTAAATTTGATCTGATAATAACTTGATTAATGATCAAATTAGATCCGATCAACCTAACATTTACATAATCTATAAAAATTTAGATATTATAATAATAAAATCACAAAATTTTAAAAATAAAAAACAAAATTTAAGAAATATTTTATTTCTTTTATTTCCTAAAGAACATAGAGCACATTATAGATGTTAGTAGGGAGAATAAGTAAGGAAGAACTCAACTCACAGATGGCGTCCTCCTCAGATAATGCCATCCAAAAATCTTTATCCTTAATCTCAAGACTATCTATTCCAGAGTCTTGTATAAAGACTCTTTCTTCCAAAATAGAAAACCTAATAGAATATTCCTATGTCCCTGAAGATGCTCAAATAAAAAGCTCTATTCCTCCTCTCCTTAGTCTCTATAATGTCTTTAGAAGAGAAAAAGGGTCATTTAGGTGGCTCTGTAAAAAGCTTATCTCAACCCCTAGACCTGGTGTAAAAGAGTATATCCAGACTACAAAAATGGATGAATGTACTCCTCAAGCCACCAACGTCGAATAATATGTTGATCTAGAAATTAATCCTACTTTCATCCAGTTTTGACAGATAGAAGGATATGTTAGCCTTTACCTTGGGGCTATCAGACTAGTTCTTTCCTTTCATGGGAGAAAAGGACTTCCTATTACCGCCAGGGTGAGCCTACTGGACACTACTTTCCAGAATCTTGAACATGCCACCATCAGAATTGTTTTAACGACACTAAATGCAGGTAGTGTTGTTTTAACTATGTTCCCTAACTTCAATGTCCATCTTAGAGACCCCACTTTGACCACCAGATTCAAAGTACAGGTCCAGCTCATGGGGGCTCTACAAGATGAAACTGCCCTAACCGCCTCAATGCAGTATCAGCTAATTTATAGGTTTTAAGATCATTATTTTGATCCGCCTACACGAAAAGACTTTAATGAAAATGCCTTAATGGTTGTAGCCACTTCAAACGATGAGACACCCTCTATCGTTCAGATTCCAAAGCAGATTCCAAAGAAGGACCTTCTGCAGCTCATGCCACTTGAATGGATAAACAACTATGAAAACTTCAAAAGGAACAATACCCCTGCTGTTTCAACTGAAGCAAGTTTTCAAAGGTCTGCTGATGGAACTGTCAGAACTATTTTCAAAAGGCCAAATTAAAAGGAACCTTCTGAGGAAAACCCTCCAGTCTTCCACACCATGATGATCACTCTTGAAGCAGCTGAAAAGAAGCTGCCGATCCATGCTATTGAGCCAAATGGACAGATCATCTATTTTGACAAAATCGATGGATATTTTCTATGGGATATTTCTGGATCAAGAATGTGCGAACCAGGTTGTACTTGCGACACATGGTTCTATCCTATGCCAGAAAATGATGAATGGCAGAGGGCATGCACAGAAAACTGTAAGCATCCTGCTACTCCATGCAGGCCTCCTCTTAAGCTGCAGACGAAATTTGATCCAAATAATGGTCCCTAGGTAGGGATCAGAAAGAAGAAGGAACCATTACCAATTTATGAAGAAGCCCTTAGGATATTCCGATAAGAAGGGTATCCACCACCACCTGAAGATCCTGATCTTGTCACTTGGCCACCACTACAAAATATCACAAACTTTTTTTCCTGTGAAAACTCAGAATCCATATTTGTTGTCCCAATAACACTAGAAATCTCGTGCATGATGTTTGCTTCCACTTCAGCCACCTACGGAGCTGATTTTCCAACTCTAGAAAGAAAATTCAACCCTACCACCTAGATACATGCTAAACTTTTTATCCAGCCTATTGAAGTACAACCAGATGGGAAGCTAAAACCTCTTACTCAAATTAATGAAGTTCTAAACTGGCAAACTGAAAATTCTATAGCCCAAAATGGATTGCTGACAAAAATCAATCAAAAGATTGATAGCCTCATGACGGCCGTAGAGCAACGGCTGGGGATACTGTCTGAAAAATTACAGAAATACGATAAAGGGACAAAAGCCAGAATCGAAATCTTGGAAATGAAAATCCAATAACTTCTTATTCGGAATATCTATGACCAGACTTTTAATCAAAGAGAGAGAGAACTTCAAAGGCATAGCTACAGTATAGAAGAACTCTATGAGTATATAAAAAACTTTCAAAAATAGTCAGAGTCAGACGCATTCTTTACTCCTCCACCAAAAATATATCTCAGCCTCCTGCTATCCTCACAAGCACATAAACATCCACCTTTATTACCGCCAATCCTACCACAAAAAACAATATTCTATAGAGAAAGATCTCGACCCTCCAGAAAAAACCCAAAGAAGAAAGAAGTTGTTAAGTCTTCCTCAATTTTTTCAAAACAACCAATTCAGAATCCAAAGTCTCTTGAACCTGAACTATCTCCAAAAAAGACTCAGATATCAAAGATTGACTTCGATACAGTTCCACTGTCTCAAGCCATGATAGCCTCACATGTCTATCAAGAGCAAACAGATAGCAATGACCAGAGTGTCGAAGCATCTGTCGAAATCCCTAGTGATGATGAGCATGCTGATATCACTAGGATTCTCATGACTACAACTGTAGAGACTGAGACAGTCAGAGAGGCTCAATTATCATCTTTAAATCATCAAGAAATCAATACTCCTCTGCTATCTAGAGGACCGTTGTTCACTATCGATGACATCCCACCATCTCAATGGAGAAAAATGTTTTTAGACTTTAAAGCCTGGATGAATGCTAAGATAGTTTCACCTGATGCTGATCGATACCAAGTCATTGAAGAATTCTGTGCACACATGACTGGAGTCCTCAAAGAGTAGTATTGTAGCCTTGGTCTTGCAAGGCAATATGAACTACATAGACTAGAGAGTACTGATACTATTAATACAGCACTGCACCATGAATTTCTTGGTGACCATAGTCTTGTCAAAAGGAAATTCGGAAGGAATACTTTGACATGAAATGTTCTCTGAAAAAATCTGACCTGGAACGCCATTTCAAAAGAATGGCTCAAAAGTTTTATTAACTAAATGGCTATAATGATCCTAACCTTAAGAACACTTATGTCAGCTGTATTCCCGAAGAACTCCAGGCAGAAATATACCAAATGTTTACAACTATGCAAAGAGACATTGTAAGCATGACTCTTGGAGAAATCCACCAGATGTGCCTTGCTGCATTGGACAAATTATGCAGTCAATAAGTCCTCTTTGAAAACATTATCAAAGAAAGAAAGAAGTACACCAAAGCTTGCAAAAAAAATTATCTGGAGATCAAGTGTAAAGAGAAAGATTGTAACTGCCGTTACAAGCCAACCGCCAAAAAGAAAATAAAATCTTCATGAACAAAAAATGGAAGAAAAAGAAGGTCAAATTCTTCAAAAGAAAGCCTTATTAAAGAAAAGATGCAAACGATGTTTCATTTGTGGCAAGAAAGGACATTTTTCAAAAAATTGTCCAAATAAAAAGGAAAAGGCTTCCAAGCTAATTCCTTCCCTTGACCTAGCCGCAGATGAAGATATTGAGTCCTGGTATGATGAACAAGATCAACCAGATGCCTTTACTATTTTTGGGTTGGAATACACAGACTCCGAAGAAAGTAGTGAGTCAGATTCTTCAAGTTCTGAAGAACACTTCCCTGTCCTACAAGCAGAAGAAGTCTCCAGATTTCCAAATTTAGAAATCAGCTCACTTGATCCAGTTTCACTACTGTCAAACATTGAGATTCATATTCTTTCGTCCAAATATGACATGCCAATCAAAGCTATTACTTTTATGCATACAGGAGCACAAAAAACTTTACTAAATCCGGTGATCCTCTCACCATCTGCTTGGGAACCTAGTATTCATTTCTTCAAGGCAGTATACGGTAAGATTTTTCGGATGGATCTGATTATTAAACACAAGATTAGAATCAAAATTTTCCCAGGATGCATTATCTGGACCAAAGTTATTGGAACAGATTTGCCCAACAAAGATCTTGTGATTGGCATGGATGTCTACACTTAAAATCATAGACTTCAAATCCTCTCTCAAGGGATTAAATTCAAAAGGGAGTTCAAACCTTATTCTACTATCTCAAAATTATTTACTCTTGCAGATATACCATTGAGATATGAAGACATAAGGGACAAACTCCTTAAGATGAGTGCTGACAGCCATGATCTCTTCAAATATCCTCATCCACTTTGGAAAAATGAAAAATTCTTCATAGAATTTCCGCTCGAATTAAAAGAAGACATCAATCCAACTAAGGCGGTTCATTCCAGAATGTCACTATCTGATAGAGTAGCAGCATTTGAAGAATACCAACAATTGCTGAAACAAGGACTGATTGAACCAACCAAATCTGATTGGGCATGCCAAGCTTTTTATGTGAATAAGAGATTTGAGCAGGTTCGAGGAAAAAAGAGATTTGTCATCGATTATCGTCTGCTAAACCAATTCCTTAAAGATGATAAGTTTCCTCTTCCAAAGATTTATTCTCTTTATTCCTATATCTGGAATGCCCATATTTTTTCAAAGTTTGACCTAAAATCAGAATTTTGGCAATTGGGCCTTAACCCAAAAGATAGACTAAAAATCGCATTTTGCATTCCTAATGCCTATTATCAATGGACTATCTTACCTTTTAGGCTCAAAGTCGCCCTATCACTATTCCAAAAGGCCGTGACCAGAGTATTTGAACCCCTCCTTGACCGTGCTCTCATTTACATCGATGATATACTCCTTTTCTCTCCCAATTAAAACAGTCACAAGTAACTCTTGGAAGAATTCTATAAAATTTGTGACCAATATGGAGTAATGTTATCATCAAGAAAGTCTCAAATCGAAACTACTGAAGTAGATTTTCTGGGAATGCATTTTGCTTAAGGAATATATGTGCCGCAGCCACATATTGCTGAAGAGCTTCTAAAATTCCCTAATGAAAATATGATCACGAAGTAGATCCAATAGTTCTTAGGAATCCTGAATTACATAAGGGATTTCATTTCGCATATTTCCAAAGACACCACGAAGCTGTCCAAGCTTCTCAAGAAAAAAGTTCTTTTATGGGGACTGGAATAAACTGAAATGCATACTTTGAAAGCAGCGACAAAGAATCCACCTCTACTCAAAATACCTGGAGAAGGAAAACAGATTTTACGAACAGATGCTAGTGACCAATACTGGGGAGCCGTCCTTATAAAAGAAATTAAAGGCAAAAAATTCTACTGCAAATATGCTAGTGGACAGTTCAAACCAGCAAAGCTTCACTATTATACAACTTACAAAGAAACTTTGGCAGTTGAGTATGGAATCTAGAAATTTGATTTCCATCTTAGAGGACACCAGTTTGAGATACATCTTGATAATTCCTCATTTCTAAAATTATTTGAACTCAAAAAAAAAAAAATCCCACCAAGTCCTCAAATACTCAGACTGAAAGAATGGTTCTCTCGATATGATATCTCTGTAAAACATATAAAGGGAACTCGAAACTTTATTCCAGATTTCCTCTCTAGACCAAACCAAACCCAAACCAAATCCATCACCATCATCGCCTCCACTCACTATTACTCATTAATCATGATGAATACTTATTCATCCAATTCCTCTGAAGAAAGCATAGTTCAAAGGACTTTTCCGCCTAAAATTCCTCTTGACACTCCATTGACTCCAAAATACTTACAAGAATTTGCCAAGTTACGCATGTCCCTTTACCTCAATAAATCTGTCCAAACACATAACCTTATTTCTCAACCCACTTGATTAAGTCCTGTTATATCATATCTCACCATTTTTACCATCTTCATGGGAACAACATTCGTAGAATCTGATATATGGTATCTATGGTGTGTTTCCATATTATATTCTTATCCTATTCTATACCCTGCTTTCAAATTAAGAAAATTCCTCTTAGACCCAGAGAACCGCTCTTCTCTTTTATGGAACACTCTTCAATGGTTTTCACCTATCAATTGCTGGATCAAAGAATTTGACAGAGAATTATCCAGATTCAATATTTGAAAATTAGATGATGATCAATTAAATAATTTTATCTCAGTTTTTATTATCCGCAGTCCGTATTTCCAGCACCAATAGACAAAATTTCTTTGGACACAAAATTATGCCAGGGTGTATACACTACTCCCTAACTTGAAAGCACTTATCCGAAACAATGAACCTCCATTCTACAAGGAAAATTTGATCTTTCATTTACAGGAAATTAATGGTGTAAATGATGATGATGCCACTTGTACCCAACCATTAGATATCATCTGTCCATTATTCGAGATTCCTCATATAGGTAAAGTACCAACTGGAGGATTTGAAGCAGGCCAGACAAACACAGCTACTGACAGAAATTTAATGCAAGATCTAATCATACAAGATTCTCAAGACCCAGATGAAGATATGAAAGAGATGGATCCTGAAGAAATACTGTTAGAAGCAGAATTAAGAGGGTACTAGCAAAAAGTAGATAGAGATAAGAAAGCAAATTTGTCACTAAGTCATGAACCTATTTTCAAGTAGTAGAGGTGTTGACAATCCAACAAAGCTCAAAGCCTAATAACAGTAAAGAAGAAGTCATGTGACACTATAATACATGTAGTAGAAAAAATTGTTTATCTTTTAGTGTCTTAGTCAACATTGTAATAAATGCAGTATCTTGTAATAAATTATCAAAAGAAATGTAGTTTATCTTTTGTAATAAATAGGGGGGTCATAGTCATAAATAAATTTGTTCTTTTATAATAATTAGCTTTAGGTGTCTAGTCCTTGTCAATATGACAAGTGTCCACTAAATAGTTATGATGCTTATCTTATTAGGAAACTTGTAGAAGAAATTGAGTATGTAGCAAGATTACTAAGAGTATTCTATAAGCTTCCTTCTCTATATAAAGGAAGGAGCTCTCTCTTTGTAAGGTCATCAGAAGACTCCATCAGAAATAATACAAGTGTATTTCTATAAACATGAGTTTCTAAACTTTTCTCTCCTTCCTGAAAGTTCTTACCTTCTTTCTCTTAGTATGCTCCTGTGATCTTGAACAAAATAAAGGAAATAATAAGACTATAGAAGATACGAAGTATGCTCTACACTTTCCTCTAATAGAGAAACCTGTGCATAAAAAAGTATCAGATTAATGATCCAAATTTCTGGTCCTCTTTATTATTAGTATGTGATCCTTATGAATAACTGGGACTAGAGAAATAGGCTATTATATAAAAGCCAAAATACTCGCCTTGCCAAAGTAATGATTATATATTAATGATAAAAGGGCTCATATTATAATTTATTATTAATTTTTTGAAAATTAAACTTTTAAAAATATATTTAATTTTAAGCCGAATTAGACTAATATAAACCATGATTAAATCCTATCCAAAAAGTGCAATAGGTCAAATCCTATAATCCGAAACCGATTCAATAAGTTTTGAGTCGGGCTAGATTAGGGAGCCAAGTCAAGTTATAAATGCCCAATAAATTTTGAGCCACACTAGATTAGCAGCCGGGACGAGTTATAAATGCCCTACTTGCAGTACAAGTTAATTAACAGCACGTCGAATTCACAAAGCACCACAAGATGATCAAGATACGAGAAATACTTATATGGTCCGGGAGTATCACGTGACTATGCTTCCAGACCAATCATGTAAGTGCATTTTATATGGGATCTATCAGTAACACACAATCTTATAAAAATGCACTTACATGATTGACCGGGAGCACCGCCATGTGGTATTCCTGAACCATATAAAAGTTTCTCTCAAGATACCCACATGATCTATACCCACTTATGAGCAAGTACTCTATAGAATAATTCAACAACCCATAAAATTTTGTTGATCAATACCTTGTTGGCTTCTTCAACATTTAAAAAAAATAATATTACATAATCATTTTATTATATATTATTTTAAAAATCTTACAAATAAAAATTTATAATTAAATAATAATATAAAATTCTTTTATACCAATAATACATCAATATTCATCCCAATATAAACATTTCTCAAGTCTAAAGGCATGCTTTCACTTTGGTCTGGGATGACCGAATCTTACGCCTGAACAGCCATTGTGGCAAAGTCGTCTGCAAGATTTCATTGGCATAAAAGCAAATGCTTAAGTCATTATCGATTTGAAGAGCCAGAATAATAAAAAGACGTAATAGATTTCAAAGGAGGAATAGGAAGGCACATAAGAAATTTCAAAGGGTGGAATAGTATGTAAACAAGCACTTTCAATAAAAATAACAAAGCTTTCTCCAAAGTAATGATACATTGATAGAATAATTCTTTTACAGAGTTCACAGAGACTCGTCATAACTATTTTTCGGGACCAGTTTAGTATAATTTTCCAAAAAAGTGTGTACCATATCACTCTTTTTGTATGTGATATGAGTCAATAGAGAAACTGACAATATACAACACATGAATGAGGGATAAATGAAAGAGAGACAAGAATACAATAACATTATATAACAAGATGTGACACAGATGTATTAATAAATAATCTTAACACTTGATGTAATATAAATGTAATAAAAAAATTTCACATAATAACTTTTAACATCATGATTATAATTTTTTGCCATAAAGTATAATTTTTAAATGTAGTAGTACACGATATAACTCAAAAAAAAAAAAAATGTTGTAACAAAGTGAATGCCTTATTCTATTTCTTTTTCTTTTTTTTAGATAATTGAAGGGAATATTACTCAGAGCCAGATTGAGTGAGAATAGGAGAGTACAAAGATAGAATTACAAAAAAGCACAAAAAAATCGAATACAAAAATAGCTCTCAAGCAACTTAAGACTACCCCCATCAATCACCACAAGGATCTGAAGATATCATCCCAACAGATTACAACTCGAACTTCTATTGACACCAAGGTTGATTCATGTACAATAATTCCAGCACTACATTTGCCTGAAGACCACCGAAAAAACTTTGCACACCAGAGCCTGCATTCATAAACCGCAAACAACATCCCATAGGAGCATATAGAATTGCTAACTAGAAGCAAAGATATCCACTCAAATGACACATACAGAGTATGCATACCCCCACCTAATTTGTAGCTTATTTAACAACAAAACCACCCGAACAGAACTGTGATTCATAAAGCCGCCCACCAGAGATCCCCTTCTTTTGGTTTTATCCCCCACAGTCTCTACTGAACAACCACATATTGCTGCAAACTACCTCATTTATCTAACCAACCTATAACACAACATCTGACACTGCAAGAACCTTCACCTATTATTCTTCATCCAAAAGTTTCCACACCTCTTTCATTCCTATATGTCTCTTATCTCCACACTTTTTCTTTTTCTCTTTTTTTTTTTAAAATTTTTTCCTCTTTTTCTTCGTCATCTTTTTTCATTTTTCTTCTTCTTCTTCTTCTTCTTCTTCTTCTTTCTTTTTTTACCTTTTCCTCCTCTCCACCCTTTTCTAGAAAGATACAGAAACAGGAAAAGCAAGGACAAAAGAAAAGGCTAACAGCCAAATGTTTATTCTATTTTTCTTTCTTATTTATTCTTCCCATCAGCAACCTTCATCCGGAAGTCCAAGTTTATGTAAATATCACAACTACTTTTACTAACATCATAACATGTTAAAAGTTCGAACCTGTTCATATTTGACCAGCAGCCCAAATATAATCCAGTAAGCGTCACTCCGAAGATCTTGCTCATCTCCGCCTTATTATAAATACTCTATCATACCTAGTGGAATGCTAAGGAGTGTAAGAGATATTCCCACGATTCTATCTTTTACACTAGCCAGTATTAGACTATTAGCTTTCACTCCTCCATCGCCTAAACTCCCTGCCATGGCCAAACCCAAAATTCTCCCCTCTTTTCTTCCAATCTTCGCTTTTCTCTTCTCCTCCCTCCTCGCCGCCGAACCCACCAGTTATTCTAGAGGAATCTCACCAGGATATTTGGGCTTTCATGAGGAGAAGCTCACCCACCTCCACTTCTACTTCCACGACGTTGTCTCGGGCCCAAATCCCACCATGCTCATAGTTGCTGAGCCCGAGGGTAGGCCCATTAACGAAATCCCCTTCGGAACCGTGGTGACGATTGACGATCCACTGACCCTTGGGCCCGAGCCAGATTCCAAGCTAATTGGAAAGGCCCAAGGGCTTTACACCTCTATATCCAAAAAGGAGACGGCAGTAATGATGGCAATGACCTTGGCATTCATCGAAGGGGAATTCAATGGAAGCACCCTCAGCATACTGGGGCGAAACAGGATCGAGCGCCCTGTGAGAGAGATGCCAATCATTGGTGGAACTGGGTTATTCCGGTTCGCGCGTGGGTTTGCTCGGGCCAACACTATTATGATCGACTGGACAAGAGGGGATGCTCTCGTGGAATACAATGTGTATGTCACCCACTATTTAACCCCTGATTCGTCGTCTCACGGTTGATGCTTTTGGTTACCTTGACGTGGCAGATCTAGAAAGGCCGAAATGAGTGTATCTTTTAACTTTAAAAAGGTCGGACCATCTTCAAACTCTTCACAGATCCGTTTTGCTTTCTAATAAAGTAGTCATCCTCAATCCAACAAGCTTCTAGTTTGGCAATGGAAGCTTTAGCCATCCGTGATGGTCTCCTTCTAGCATATACTTGTTTTTTGCCAAGGGATCCTGGTGGAGGATGGGATTTTGATCCCAGAAATTGCTGTTATCGTTGACGATATCTTACATTTAAAATTGTCTTTTAGTAGGTGTGGGTTCCTCTGGACAAGGAGGGATGCTAATGCAGTAACACATGAAGTTGCAGCGACGTCTCTTTCAGATAAACTCAACTGTGATTGGTGCACTAGATTTCCCCCGAGTTTAGAAAGGATTCTGCTTAGAGACAAGCCTCCGTAGTGTTTGACTTTGTACTTGTCAATTGTTCCTTTCTTGCTTGCTTTCCTTTCTTTTTTTTTTTTTTTTTTGGTTCCGTAGTTCCTTTCTTTTTGTGTCTGCCCAATTTGGGTCGCTGCTACATTATCTATGTTGTTGAGCCCGCAGTCATTTGAGCTTTTTAATGAGTCACTTTTCTGACCAAATAAAAAAACAAACCAAAGTAAAATGTCAATGGATAGGGAATGTGTTTACTTGATTATATCCACTGAGACTCACTTAAAAGAATTAAATCTTTATAATAACGTTGCCCTTTTTATTTATTTATTTATTTTTCAATTACATTTGAAGTGACGTTTCCAATTCAAAGGCCCAAGGCAAATCACACTTCTTAAAAAGAATTAAATCTTTATAATAATGTTGCCCCTTTTTATTTATTTATTTATTTTTCAATTACATTTGAAGTGACGTTTTCAATTCAAAGGCCCAAGGCAAATCACACTTCTTAAGTTCCATAGACTCCACCTTAATCCCGCGTATGCTCAGCTTAACCTCATAGCTGACTTTTACCAGTCGGATTGTGCATGCAATTATACTAAATGACCAAAAGAGTGTTTATATAGCGAAACACTACTAACTTGAGCTATTCCTAGGCCACGTGGTTGTGTCCACTTAATTGTCTAGAGCTGGGGCTTTGAACTCTCGTCACCGCTACGTGTGAGACATCGCTTGCGGATCATTTTGGTCCTTAAAAAAAAAATAAGAAGGTTGGTTTGATATTTAGCTTATAATATATAAAAAATTGGCTGAAGTAGCATTTTATTAACCCAAAATTAGCTTAAATATTTAAACCTGGTTCAAAATAGCCCGGCTCGAGCTGGCCGCCCATTTTCACAGCTGTCGGGAGTAGAGAAATTTAATCCCTCTAAATATTTTCTATTTGCCTTTCTATCTCAATTGCTCTTCTTACATCTCTCATCTCTTCTGCATGTCTCGTCGAGGGACTGTTAAGGGCCTCACTAGGAAGCCCTTTTGTCAGACTCACGAGATGGTCATGGTCTTGGCCTTGCCAAAAATATATTAATAACACCCGGAATTGAGTCAATTGACCAGAAAAAGAAAAGGCCATAATAATAATAATATGACATTATCACTCCTTCAGCTCAACTTTTCCTCTTATCTAAACTCTCAAATCACACAGTGAAAGGTTATGTGGGACTGGGAAGAAACGTATTTTTCATTTGATCTTAAAAAAAGAATAGATATGTGTGCTATACGGACACATCATTTTTCTGTTTTAAACTAATTTATGTTTAGACGTTTGAGTAACATGTGAAGTTTTTACTATTCAATTGATTCAAATATATGGTGCATTTGGTTCAGTTTATTTTAATAAAAAATATTTTTTAATTAAAAAATCACTTTTATAAAAATTATTTATTTTAGTTGTTATTCATAAATTATATAAAAATTATTTATTTTTTAATAGAAGCTGAAATGAGTCATTTGTGTAAAAAGTAATTTTTTTAGTAGTTAAAAAATTTATTTTTTATAAAAAAATAAAACAAATGCTCCCATAAATTGTGTTTATTTTAGCTTTTTTTTATAATTTTAATTTTTAAGTAGAAATTGAGATGAGTATTTTATAAAAAATAATTTTTAAAAGATTAATTTCTATGTATTGAAAGTGAAACATAGTTTTATATTATTAATTAATAGAATTATAAGAAAGTATCAAATTATAGTAAATAATTATCATCATAAATATTCATTTATCATGATTTGATATTTTTTTAATTTTTTAATTAATAATATAAAATTATTTTATCTACTAATATATACAAATTAAACTCAATTTTTAATTAAAATTTATATTTATTAAAAAAACTGTAACAAACAAGAGGAGAATTTATTCCTAAGGCTGATAATCCTGAATTTTACTCTCACTTTAGACTTATAAGTCTTTGTAATGTCAATTACAAAGTCATTACGAAGATTGTAGCTATGCGCCTGAAGGAGATTATGAATAAAGTGATGAGTCATACTCAAGCTAGTTTTGTTCTGGGCAGGTTAAGTCCAGATAATATTTTGGTGGCTTAGGAGGCTATTCATTCCATGAGAAATAAGAAAGGGAAGGTAGGATTTATGGCTATAAAGATGGATCTAGAGAAGGCTTATGACAGATTGAGATGGAATTTTATTAGAGATATTTTGATTGATGTTGGTTTGCCGGATACTCTAGTGAATATTATTTGGCACTGTATCTCTTCAGTCTCTATGCAATTGATTTGGAATGGCTCAGTCAATGATTTGTTCTCTCCTTCAAGAGCTATTCGCCAAGGGAATTCCTTTTCCCCATATCTTTTTGTTCTTTGTATTGAGAGATTGGCACAAATGATATCATTGGCAGTGGAAAACAATATCTGGAAGCCTATTCATTTATTCACATCAGGCCCAGCTTTATCTCATCTTTGTTTTCCAGATGATTTAGTGTTGTTTGCCAAAGCTTCTATGGAGTAGATGCAGATTGTAAAAGAAATTTTGAACCATTTTTGTAAGAGTTCGGGGCAGAAAGTGAATGCGGCTAAGTTTTGCGTTTTCTTCTCGAAAAATGTTTATCATTCTAGACGAACAGAGCTTAGTCAGAGTCTGGGTTTTCAGCTCACTTGTAACCTTGGAAGATATCTGGAAGTTCCTCTATTTTATGATAAATGCAGGAAGGAAGATTTCCAATTTATCTTAGATTGGATGCAAAATAAGTTAAATAGTTGGAAAGCAAATTCTCTCTCATTGGCTGGGAGGATTACTCTAGCACAATCAGCGCTTGCTACTGTCCCTAGTTATATTATGCAAACAGTGAAAATTCCAGCTAATATCTGTATGAAAATTGATAACATTTGCAGGAAGTCCATTTGGGGCAATACCGAGGAAAGAAGGCGTTTGCATCTTGTTAGTTGGGAGAAGATATGTAAGCCAAAGAAAGCAGGAGGCTTGGGGTTTCGTAAAGCTAAGGATATGAATAAAGCTTTTCTCATGAAACTGGTTTGGGGACTTATTAACAGAAGGGACACCCTTTGGGTGAAAGTGATGAGATCTAAATATAATTGCACAGATGAGGTTATTCCTTCTGTTAATAGGAAGCTGCAGTCTTCTAATGCTTGGAAGGGCATTGCTATGGTTTGGCTGCAGGTGAAGAACAATCTGGTTTGGAGAATTGGAGATGGTAGACATGTTAAATTTTGGGATGACCACTGGATCCCGGGTATTCATTGCCTTCGTGATTTTTCTACTTTGAATCTCTCGCAGGTTGATAGCTATGTTCCAGTAAGAGATTTTGCGAATGTTGCTGGTAATTGGGATTGGAATCGGCTGGAACAAGTCCTCCCTTCGGATTTTATAGATCTTTTTACTAGTATCCATTACCCAAATGATGATCTGGGTTGTGATTCTGTTGCTTGGCATCCGGTCTCTTCAGGGAAATTCACTGTCAAATTTGCGTATGAGGTCAACCAACATATGGATTATAATGGAACAAATAAGCTGTTTGACGAATCTTGGAAGGTCATTTGCCCCCAAAGACTTAAAGCTTTTATGTGGCTGGTCATTAATAAGGCCCTACTTACATATTTGGCAAGGTGGAAGAGAAAAATGGCGCCTGATCCACTTTGTCCGCAGTGTGGTGCTTTTGATGAATCGGTGCTCCATGTATTACGTGATTGCTATGTTGCGAAGGATATGTGGAAGAGCATCGTACCTAGCTCTAATCATGTTTCGTTCTTTTCTGGCCCTCTTGATTCTTGGGTTTTAGAGAACATTATGGCTAGAGCTCGTTCTATTCAAGGGTAGCTTGGCCCTTGCTTTTTATTACTGCTTGCAATATTCTTTGGCATAACAGGACTGAGTTGGTTTATGAAGGCAAGCATGACCAAGGAAGGGAGTTGGTGCAGAGAATTCTAGTGTTGGCTAAGGATTATTCTCAAGCTCTAGATGTCAAATTTGATGCTAATTCCAGAATTCGTGAGTTTCGGGTGTTGCATTTAGCTTGGTCGCCTTCAATGATGGGCTGGGTGAAGCTTAATGCAGATGGTTCTGTTTTTCAGTCTACGGGAGAAGCAGCGTGTGGAGGTATCCTTAGAGACAGTCATGGTAATTTCATTAAGGCATTTTGTGCCAAGTTGGGGGTTTGCTCTACCATTATGGCGGAATTATGGGGTGCTTGCATTGGGCTGAAGATGACTTTTGAGTTGGGTTACAAGAATGTTCTCATTGAGCTTGATTCAAAGATTGTTCTTCAAATACTGGATCATGGGGTGATTGATACCCATGTGTGTTCTCCTCTGGTTAAAGAGATTCGTCTAATTCTTGCTGCGAATTGGAATGTCCAGATTATACATGGTTATAGGGAGATTAACAGATGTGCAGACATCTTAGCCAAACATGGCCACACCATTAGCGTAGGGGTGCAATTTTTTTCTGAGTTACCTGTTTTCGTTTCAGTTTCTTTTCTTGTTGATTTGTCTGGTGTTGTTAGCACCCAAATAGTAGGTGTTTAGTTTTGTGTTGCTTTTCTAGGCGGTTTAGCCCCATTGTCGTTCAAAAAATATATTTCAAGACACGTGTGCTCATCCTAGCATATTTCCACGCCCGGTGATTTTTAAAACTTCACTGGGAAAAAAATGTTTAATATAAATAAATAACTCCCTCGGGTTGTGCGGCTTCCCGGAAGCGGGAAGATGACCATTGAAGCACAGGTCTCCTCCGCATTCGGAGCTACGACTTAAAGTGTGCTGGACCTACCACTTGCTTGTTGGGACTATTATCTGCAATTATCCCAAAAAAAAAAAAAAAATCGAAGCTATGACTCCGGTGGTTGTTTAATATTAGTAACTCAACAAAGAAATTTTAAAATTATCCCAGGGTATTCCTTTGGGTAAGTTATATTTATTAATAATTCGATTACTCTATTCACGTTTAATGATATATTATCATTTGCTGACACATTATTATATATTATTTAAGAAATTCAATACTTCATACGTTACAAGATTTATTAAATAATTACAATATGTATTAATTAGACTGTATGTATTTAATCTAAACCTTTGAATGCTCATGGCACTACATGTTACATATTCATTAAACAATGCTCATGTTAAAAATCTCCAAGTTGTCAGCTGTTCAAAATTCACGGAACTTACGACAGTGTAAACCAATTTACTAGGAGGCTTTAAATATATCTTATACTCTGCACAAGAAAGTAGAGCAGTTCCTTGATAGAATTAAGACTCAATACATATATATTCATCCTTGAATGAACTTAGATATAATAGATGAGTCCTTCGAAAACGGAATTTGGTAACATTTTTTAATAAAACATGTTGTAATAAGTTAGTTATTCTATTAACTCTCATTTGTTAACTCTTAAAAGAGATGATGATGTAATTGTTAAGTATCATGTTCTATCTGACCTAAAATTAAGTGTTCAAACGTTGTGTTTTAATAATATGTATCCCTGCAATATATATATATAAGAACACATTAATTACATCTCTCTTCACATATTTCTGCAATCCTTTCTCTGACAATTTGTATCAAAAAGAGATAATTAATATTTTATTATATATAGTATTAAAATATAGCACTTCAATTAGTTTCAAGTCAAATACAATATGACATTTAATACTTATATCATCATTTTCATTAAAGAGTTAATGGATGAAAGTTAATGAAAAAGTTAACTTCTTATAATGTATTTAATTTTTATGATGAAAGCGTTATCATTTTTCGTTTGAAAATGGGAGTAACATATTAAATTCCGCTTCTTTCACACATAGAAGTTAGTTCATTCCAAAATTAATATTCCTATGCAATAATCCTTAGTCATTCTATGCACCTTATCTAGAGTTTTACCTGTCAAAAGAACCTTATCCAGAGTTTTTGTTTTGGAGGTGCCACCATGGGAAAGAGATGACCGATTGAAATATCAAGTACATTCTACGATACCTGCGGCTAATAGCAGGCACCAATACTCTATTCACATGGTCTAATAAAATTTTTTTAATGGTGTTAGATGTGTTGAAGTTGGAACTTAGAATTCAGAAACTTGGGGGGACAAGGAAGAAGTGGACTGACCATGTTGAACTCGAAATTCAAAACTTCTGGGAGACAAAGAAAAAGTGAACACTTTTACATTAAATGACACATTAAACTTGAAATTTAGAACTTGAAACCCCACTTTGTGAAGTATGATGCACAGGAGACATTCTCTAGACAGTAACCCATTCATGCCGTTAGAAAAATTACTTTTCACCTCAATTTTTTCTTTCTTCCTTTTTAGCTTGTATTTTATTATTGACAACTTATGCCACATGGACCAGCTTCACTAGCTCATGTGAGCTGAACATTGATACCCACTCTCAACCACAAGCACTATAGAATTGCCCAAAATATCAAACCTGTAACATCAATATCACTCCCACTCTGACTCAAGTAGGTCTCTAAATTAATCAGTCATATAGACTTATTCAGTTCAAATTAAGCTATTAAGGTCGATGTGGTAGAATTACATTTTATTCACATTTTCACACTCTGAGAGTAATAGCTACTGAGCATCTACTAATTTGTAGATTAAATACTAATGTGTAACTAATTCTATCTCATGTTCTTATCAAATTGATCACAATTATCTAGCATTTTCCTCATTAAAAACTAAAAAATTGCATAATCTTGACATGTATACAAAGAAACAAGATGCTCTCGTGCGTAGTTGTGCGTTGTTGGGCATCTAATTCATTCAGAAGGATGTTAATATCTATAATTATTTTTGGAGAAGGTTGTGGTGTCCTTTACTTAACATGTGCACCATACAATAGGCTAATATAATGGATTATATCTAAAGTGTATTGATGCATTGATATATCATAATACACTATAATAATTTCTCTCTCCCGCACCCGCTGCTCTCACCGAACCCCTCAACTGTTTGTGCCATTTTTGCCCTTTACCATCGGCTAGCAAACCTTGAACTCTGCCTTCCCGTCTGCAGCAATCGCAAAGCTCCATCGGGCCTTGCAGCAGTACTGTCTACAATAGTAACTCCACGAAGCCGCCACCTTTGGTCCCGCCGCCGCCCTGCGAGCACATCGTCGTGCCACCACCTACCTGCCGTCCATGGTGCTGCCACGCCGCTATCGAAGCTCCCCTCCCAACATAGTCTTTCCACTGTTGAATGTTGACCACTCTCGTCCCTCACACCTGCATGACCCTCCATCGTTGCCTTTCGCGTTGCCACTGGAGAGAGGATGAATCGAGCAACAGAAGGTGGGTACTAGAAGACTGCTGGGAAGGATAGATCGATTGAACACAAGAAGTGTGTTGGGGGATGATAAAAACCCTGGTGTTTCACAAGAGCAAAAGCACATAAGGGAGAACGAATCGATTGGGTCCTGCAATAGAGCGGATGAGGGAGGAGAAAAGAAAACTTTTATAATGTATCATGTGGGATCAGGTATATTAACACACCTTTTATCCTCACTTTTAGATGATAAGATGATAAGATGTATGATATATTTTATTAAGTAAGTGGCACCAAAGTCTTCTCCTTATTTTTTTCTCTCTTCCTGTCACTTTTCATGTTGTAGCTTTCAGTTTATCTTTTTATAGATGATGGTGGCGCAGTGGCACTTATCAATTGTACATATGTGACGTTTTTCATAAACAAATTAAATTCTGAAGTGGCAAGTGGCCACAGTTAATTGGAATACAAAAATGCTAGGTCAGATAACATCTTAATCTTGAATTCAACTTTGTATCCGTAAGATGACCGAAGTTGTTCATATTTGACCGGCACTTCAAACTAATTGCACGGAAAGTCTGCACACCCAGCAAGGGTACCAACGACATTTATCAGTCACTAAATGCCACAAAATTTACGACGCTGGCCGCCTTCCAGTACAAGTTAATTAACAGCACGTCCAATTCACAAAGCACCACGAGATAATCAAGATTCCAATACAATCTATGCCCACTTATGAGCAAGTACCCTACCTGCAGTAGGACAATTCAGCAACCCATAAAAATTTTGTTGATTAGTACCTGGTTGGCTTCTTCAAAAGGTTTGGAAAGAAATATTATATAGATATTTAATTATATATTATTATATTAATAAAAATTTATAATTAAATAAAAATATAATTTTTTTATATTGATGATATATAAATACTTATTAGAATTTAAGATTTACGATTATATTAACAATATATAAATACTTATTAGATCTAAAGGCCATATATTGATAATATATCAATATTAATCCCATATATAAATGCTTGTTAGGTCTAAAAGCCATGTTTTCACTTTGGTCTGGGATGATCCAACCTTACGCCTCAACAGCCAAAAAAAATAAAAAATTGTGGCGAAATCTTCTGCAAGATTTCATAGGCATAAAAGCAAATGCTTAATTCATTATCGATTTGAAGAGCCCGAATAATAAAAACAAGTAATCGATTTCAAAGGAGGAATAGGTAGGCACATAAGAAATTCAAAGGGTGGAATAGCATGTAGACAAGCACTTTCAATAAAAGTAACAGAGCTTGTGCACCGAAAATAATAATAATATAACAAAGCTTTCTCTAAAGTAATGATACATTAATATAATAATTCTTTTACAGATTACACACAAACTCATCATAACTATTTTGCGGGACCAGTTTAGTATAATTTTCCAAAAAATTTGTACCATATTACTCTTTTTGTATGTGATATGAGTCAGTAGAGAAATTGACAATATACAACACATGAATGAGGGATAAATGGGGAAAAAAAAACACAAAACACACATAAAAGAGATAAGTATATAATAACATTATATAACAAGATGTGACACGGATGTATTAATAAATAATCTTAACATTTGATGTAACATAAATGTAACAAAGAAAAATTCACATAATAACTTTTAACATCGTGATTATAATTTTGGTTTAATTATTCTGCATGTCTTTATTATTTCACTCAATTTTTAATTAGGTCCCTATAATTTAAAAATTTGTAATCAAATCTCCATACTGTATTACTGTATAAAAATTTTCAATCAACTCCCTATCTCCTTTTGCAATTACAAAAAAGTTAGACTAAATAAAATATTCTTAGAATATTCCTTGAGTTAAACTGAAGTGGATGTAATAAGGATCTGATTGAATTTTGTAATAAAATTATAGGGACCCGATTATAAGTTTTACACATTGTAGGGACCTGTATAATAATTAATTAAGACAACTATTTATTAGATACTAATATGCTTGTATGGTATAAAAAAGGGGGTAGTGCAACTAATTTCTCATAACACTCCTTTTTTTTAATGATTTATTGATAAAAAATGGCTCCAAACTCTTTAGAATGAAGAGAAGTAAGCAAATACAACAAATAATAACAAATACAGACACACTAAAAGAAAAAAAGGTAACAATGATAACAAAAATGAAAAGAAATACTTTAAAGCCATATTAGTTAACTCCTAAGCTATGTCATTGCACTTTCTTGCCATTCATAAGCCCATGTCTCCTTTGCTGCAAAACAAATGCTTTTAAACCTGCTTCTCTCATGTTTCAACTTGTTCCAAATAAATCTAAGGTCCCAACAATAATCCTCTTTTTTGTTTAACCAAAGCTTAACTTGATTTGATTTGACAAAGACAACTATTTCAGTATTAAGGATCCATTATTCATTAGCTACAACTATTAGCAACTCAACAATCGCAAGTAATTTAATATGTACATCTAAACTAGCATTGATCTAATTACACAAAGCCACTTTAGTGCCATTTTTGTTATTCTAAAACACCCCACCAATAATATGTTTATGCAATTCAGCATCATATTCACTGTACACCAAATCATCTACCTTTTATAATATGAGATTGAAATATCCTTCCTTTTTGCTTTGCCATTGTATCTTTACCAGTGCTTTACTGCTTCCATATTGTCGACAATAAAATTAGGAGAAAAGGGAAGCTCACCACACCATTTTGATACCCCAAAGCCCTATCTTTGTTTTATTTGGAATACAAAAACATCCCACTCAGCATTTGCTCCCTCAAAAATGATCTTGTTTCAAAGGATCAAAATAGACCAGATGATAATAAAGAAGAAAGTGGACCAAATATGTTTCTGAAATCCATTCTATGGACACTCCATCCAATTTTGAAAAATGACATTCGGTTAATTTGAAATAGCCCAAGATAATCCCTACCACTATAAACATTTACACCAGACATTTCAAGTATGGTAGCATGTAAAAAAAAAAGGGAAACAAATTCCACTATTATTCCAAAAATGCATCTTGCCTATTCTAATTGCATCATGTTGAGCTTCACCATTCTATCTTTTGTATTTAATCTTCCAAGAATAGCGAACCAAGTTAACAGTTCAACCTTGGGAGGAGCAAGTCCTTTCCATATATTGCTTACATAATTCTCAGTTGCTAACACATTCTCATAGCACATACCTTCAACCTTTAGCTATGAAAAATTAGCTTCACTTCCACCTGCCTTGTATCATACATAGTATATCAGTATCCAATAAATAATTGTCTTAAATAATTATTATACAAGTCCTTATAATTTGTAAAACTTGTAATCAAGTTTCTATAGTTTTATTACAAAATTCAATCAAGTTCCTATTGTATCTACATTAGATGACCTTAAGGAATATTCCAAACATATTTCATTTTGTCCTCCACCAGGCAGAGACTTGATTGAAAATTATTATTCAATATAGGGATTTAATTACAAATTTTTAAACTATAGAGACCTAATTAAAAATTGAGTGAAACTGTAGTGACCTATAGACTAATTAAACCTATGATTCTTTGCTATAAAGTATAATTTTTAAATGAAGTAGTACGCGATATAAGTTATATAACTTCAAAAAATCAAAAAAGTTGTAACAAAGTGAATGCCTTTCTATTTCTCTTTCTTATTTATTCTTCCCATCGGCAACCTTCATCCGGAACTCCAAAAGTTTATATAAATATCGCATCTATTTTTGCTAACATCATAACATGTTAAAAGTTCAAACTTGCTCATATTTGACCGGCAGCCTGGAACTAAAATCTTTTATATAATTAAAAAAGTTAAAAATAAATTTTTTTAAGAAGTTATTTTTTTAGTTTCTATTAAAAAGTTAAAACTATTTTTTTAAAATTTTAATTATTTTTAAAAATTTATTTAAATATATCAAAAGTAATTTTTTAATAAAAAAGATAATTTTTTTACCAAAAATATTTACTCAAACACACCTTTATTGATATAATAATATATAATTAAATTATAATATAATATTACACTATTAATACATGAAAATTAAACTTTAATAAATAACTTATGAATATCATATAAAATCCTAGAAATTCCACTGTAGATAATTATATGGATTTGTTTGGATAAATAACTCATATAAACTCTTATATAAAAGTAATTTCTAATAAATAACTTATAAATAAATTATTTTATATTAAATATATAATAATAAAAGTGTTCATTTTAAGTGTTTTATATAAAAAATATTTTTCAAAAAATTAGATATTTAACTTTATAAAAAATACTAAAAATTAGTAATAATTAAATTATATAACTAAATGAGATAAAAAGATTAAAAAATATAACCTTTAACTTGTAAAAAAAAATTATAAATAGTATTATTCAAATGGACCTTAAAAATAATATAAAAGGTTAAACAAGTCATCCGGCGGCTCTGCAGAAATTTGTTGGATATTTATTGAAACTCGTAAGTCAAGTCGTAGCATCCTACCCCGCTTCTTGTCTCTGTTCTGATCTTTCTCTTTTTCTTCGTATTACTTTTTTTGTCCAATTTAAAATAAAAATTTTAGACTCACATAGGAAGATTCGATAAAAGTAAACTATATAAATATCGTATGTTTGATTCTTTAATAATTTTTTGTGAAAAAAATAACAATATCATTTTATTTCCAAGCGGAAAAATGTTGAGATCTCGTAAGAGGTCGTGTTTATTCACAATACAAGTGCATGGTTGTGTTATATATTATATTTAGACACACAGCATAATAATTTCTTGCATCCCTACTAAATAATAATGCAAAATTGCTTTATGTTTGGGCAAATAGAAATTCAAGAACCGTCACATCATTATAAACAGTTACATAAACTTAGATTTAAAGCACATAACATAATAATTTTTTGCATTCCTGTTAAATAACAATACAAAATTGCTTTATACTATTAGGCATAGAAATTAAACTTTTTAATAATAATTATAGAAACAACATAGCAAATACTTTGCGTCTAAAATGTTGAAGAGGACCTTCACATGTATGACTGACCACTTTTTATGTTATAAAGACATCTTATTACGAATGCTTCGTTGAAAAACCAAGAACATAAGAAAACGTCTGATTTAATCTAAAGTAATAGATAAAAAGAAAAATATATACACCAAAAATAGATAAGAATAATTTTTTACAAAAATAATTAGATTGTGTGATATAATTTTATAAAAAATATATCAATCAAATTTTTTAATTATGTAGTTTTATAAAAAGTATTAAAGATCGATTGGTACTGATGTCATATTCAAGAAACTCAAATGTCAAAGCTAAAATAAAAGCACGTATATTTTTCAAAGGTGGATTGCGAAGGCACGTATCTTAATTTCAAGGCTGGAATAGTGTATATGTAGACAAGCATTTTCAATAAAAGTAACAAAGCTTAGAAATGATATATTAATAGAATAACTCTTTTACAGATTTCACTCAAACCCATCATAACGACTTTCCGGGACCGGTTTGGTAAAATTTCTCAACAATATAACATGATGTAACGAGACGTGACACAGATGTAATAAATAATCTTAACATTTGGTGCAATATATATAAATGTATTAGATAATTTTCACGTTAACTTTTAATTTCATAATTATAATTTGTTGAATTTAATTTGATACACTATTAATGTATAAAAAAATTATACATATATCTAATCATATATTATCATATTAGTAGAAGTATTTGATTTAATTATCTACTATCTTAAAAATCTTACAAATAAAAATATTTGATTAGATGATAATATAAAACTCTTTTATACTGATAATATATAAAAAAAATTAATTTCTATTTTGTTTGCCATAAAGTGTAATTTTCAAATGAAGAGGCATGCGATACATCTTAAACAGAAGTCGTAACAAAGTGAATGCCTTTTTCTCTTATTTTTTCTTACCGTCAGCAACTTCGTACGCACTCCAAAAGTTCAGCTAACATCATAACACGTTAAAAATTCATAGTTGTTCATATTTGACCAGCAGCCCAATAATCCAGTCAGTGTCACTCCAAAGACTTGCTAAGCTCCACCTTATTATAAATACTTTATCATACCCAGCTAGTGGAATGCTAAGGAGTGTGAGATATAATTCAACAGTTCTATCTTTTCACATACACTAGCCAGCATTAGACTATTAGCTTTCACTCTTCCTTCGCCTGAACTCCTGGCCATGGCCAAATCCAAAATTCCCATCTCTGCTCTTCTAATTTTCACTTTTCTCTTCTCCTCCCTCCTTACCGTTGAACCCACTGGTTACTCCAGAAGAATCTCACCAAGATCTTTGGGCTTTCTCGAGGAGAAACTCAGCCACCTCCACTTCTACTTCCATGACGTTGTCACAGGCCCAAATCCCACCATGCTCATAGTTGCCGAGCCCGAGGGTAGGCGCAAGGACGAACTCCCCTTCGGAACCGTGGTGATAATAGAGGATCCACTAACCCTTGGGCCCGAGCCTGATTCCAAGCTAATTGGAAAGGCCCAAGGGCTTTACACCTCTATATCCCAAAAGGAGATGGCACTAATGATGGTGATGACCTTTGCATTCACCGAAGGGGAATTCAATGGAAGCACCCTCAGCGTATTGGGGCGCAACATGGTCGAGCACCCCGTGAGAGAGATGCCAATCATTGGTGGAACTGGATTATTCCGGTTCGCACGTGGGTTCGCTCGGACCAACTTTGTTTCGGTTGATTGGACGACAGGAGATGCTATTGTGGAATACAATGTATATGTCACCCACTATTTAACCCCTGATTCGGCGTCTCCTGGTAATTTTAACGAGGGACTCGAATATATGGTCGATCCCATACTCTCCAAGATCGAGCCTACTATAAAGTAATATTTTTAAGGGTGGCTTTGCTTAGTACGAAAACACACGGTTAAGAAATAAGAAGTGCGTCTTACTTGTTATTGGAGAGGTCCACCTGATCCAGTCAGTTTTGGGGTATACTTCTCCGATATGCGCAGTGTCTTTTGCTGTTTAATGCGTAACATATTTCAGTTATGATAATATGTGTTGTTTAAAAATTTTGAATTATTTACATAATTAAATATTCTGTCGTGTTATGATAGTTTGTCTGTAATGTAGGCAGCTTGCCATTTGCTGAAACCATCATAAATTCGGGTCGTAGTAAACAGATAACCTTGTCTTATTCAGCAACGTTACAAAATCACAATGATGTAAAAAAAAATTTTGATAAAAATCATAGCAGTAATTGGATGAAATACTATAATAATAAGATTTTTTTTATATATCTAAGAGTCACAATCATGTTATATCATTTTATTACTTAATTTTTGACCTAATATTGTGGCTTTGACAATTTCCTATCCCAATAATGTGCTGCCATTTGTTTGGTGGCTGCTGTTGTTACTTTTAGAATTGGAAAATATTAAATGGTCAAGAAAACTACCCAAAAGCTTCATCTTCAGTTAATATTCAACAAGTCAGAATCTCTTCGTTCAAATAATTAAAAATGCTACACCAACCACGTCGAAGCAATAGCCTCCGGTGGCTTTACAGGAGTTTGTTGGAGGGAATATTTCTTAACTAGGCATTGCCTAGTATGCGTAATTAAATTAAAAGTATTAGCTGGGCTAGGCCTAGAGTTGGGTTGGTGTGCTTGGCTGGTGTTTTCTGGGTTGTAGTGTAACCAAATTCCTTGTATGTTTTGTATACTCTTTGTAGTTTTGGTCCTCACCACTATGGTTAGTGGTGTCCTTTATAAATCTATCGAAAAAAAGAAAAAAACATAATTAAATTAACAGTTGATATGATTGGAAAAGTGTAAAGTTATGTGTATTAGGTTAAAAATTCAACTAACTATAAAGATTATCTTTTGACAAATTTCATTTGTGAATGAAAATTTTATTTGGTTGACACAATTATTTCTTAAGTGCTTAAATTATTATTTAGTATGTATGAAAATATTTTTAAAGATGAATGCACTTCTATAACGTAACTCCATATCTTTTTCATATACGCTTAATAATAAATTAGCTGGGTATCTATTATAATTAAATCGTATCTGCCTAGGATGATGCTGACGTTCCTCTACGCCGGCCGCTTGTAGTCTTGTCTCGTGTTTTTTTTTTGACGTTCGAAAATAAATTAAAAACATAGCAAGTATTCAGTGCATCAACATATCGATAAGGACCATCATAGTTATAAATAAAATTTGATTGGTATAAGTGACTTGACTTTTTTTTTTAATAATTATCATAAAGGCTCAAAATCTCATGACAAGAGTAGCCATAAATTACACAATCAGGCATCAAGCCAAAACACAAAACCATAGGAAGCCAAGACAAAAACAATAAAACAACAAAGACCTCCAACAAACTACAACCATACACCAATCATGCCAAAGACTCCAATACCAACATGCAGCAACTATTATAACGAGTGACAAACCAGCAACAGCAGTATAGTATAGCAGTGAGAACATCATCCCACTTCCGCCCCAGCTTCACGAAATACAAGCACCCTTGATCAACATACAGTCTCGCGTTCACATTGTCTAGTGTATTAACGACAACACTCAAGTTCTTCCAGAGGCATCATGAAACACTCGAGTGATATGACATTTATCTATTTTAAATAAGTTATTGCATTCAAATTTTGTAAATGAAAAAAAGAGCTTAAATCAAATTATATTATTTATTTGTATATAATCTTCATATGAAAGATGATAAAAAAATATGTTAAATAAGTTATGTAAATTTTATAGATTAGGTTATATTTTATAGATTAGTATATATATATATATAATTGATAAAGGCACCTATACTCACAGGTCACAAAGCAACGACACATGCTTTTTTATATTTATACAAAATAAAAAGCTTCCAAAGGAAACGAGAAAAACTTTTCTACATCTATTTTTCTTAATTTTTTATTAAAATATATTGTTGTTTCTTATACCTAATATCTGTTTTTAATTATTATAAAAATTATTTAATTTTTTATGCGTATAATTTATTTCAGTGTCGTTTATTATCCATTAATTGTCATTATTAAACTCTCAACTTAGTATGGAACTACTGCAAAAATATCTATCCAACTGAAATTAATCATTATACATGATTTTTTTTTTAATTATATTCATATAACTACGGTTTTTGGACTTGTGCAATGCACAGAAAAAAAAACTTTTGACAAATATAAAAAAACTTTTGTAAAAATTTTGGTAAATATAAAAATTTTATAATAAATCAATTAATTGCATAATTTTATCTGAAACTAACAAAATAATTTATAAACATAAAATTTAGTATACGATTTCATTATAAATACAACTTTTATTCAATTCATGAAATTTAGAATTAATTTGTAAACGGTTTGTGCTTTTAGTTTAGTAATTATTTGTTTCAGATGATTAGCTAACAGTTTTAAATAAAATTCGATGCTAAATTTATAAAATTGAAATAAACTTACGAGTGGTTATTATATGTCACTGGTTATTGTATGTGACATTTGTTCGTATAAATTGAGTAGCTAATAATAATAACAAATAATACTCTTTATAAATATACATGAGGTTGGCGAAAGATTGTTACTTTACATGAATAGGCATTTATTCTGACTGAGTGGCTAGTGATTTTAAATAAAAGTATATGATAGACATATAATTAAAAAGAATTTTATAAACACCTGTTAATTATCATTGAGTAATATTTATTCTGAATGAATCGTTAATAGAAATAAATAATTTTATTTATAATTAAAATATACAAAGTTATAAAAAGTTTTAGAAAGGATTACCACTTCATATATGATGAATGATCATTTATTATTACTGAATTGTTATTTTATTAAGGAAGTTTTAATCCATTAAGCAAAATAAATAAGTCTTTCTTAAATAAATTTTATGTGATCTTTTTAATAGTTTAAATAATTTATATTTTTAAAAATAAATATAAATAAATATATTTTCTTAATGGTGCTTTATATTAAGTTTTTTATAAAATATTTTATTATACGTAGTTGGGTTTGATTAAATCAATTTAAAACATACTAGTTCAAGGAAGCAATCATGGAAGTCAGGTAATACTTAGGCTATTCTTTTTCGATAATTAAAACTGCTCTATCTCGCAGAGAGAGGAGCCAAGATACAGCATCCACAAAAGGCTTAAAACTAAATCAAAGGCCAAAAAAACCAGAGGCAACACCCCTCAAAGCCTAACACATACTCACTAATCAACACCCACAAACACACCCATGACATCACAGCACATAGCCCTATCAAAAAGCATAATATCAATGTGTCAAAAAGAGCCTCCCTTAGCCAAAAGGTGTCGAAAGGAAGCACCCTTGATAACGTTCCTTAAACATAGCGCCACCTCAAACTGCATTTTGAAACAAAGCACCACCAAGCCATCCTCCATGCTGACCGAAAATGCACACAAATTTAGGGATGAGAAAATCATCTATAGCTTTCAGAAACAGGATTTCCATTGATCAAGCCTTGGTTCCACGACGATTCTTCTTTCTCAATTTGGCTTTGCACTTTCCTTTATGTCGTTTATGCTTTGCAGCAAGGAAGGCTATTACCTTGTCTTCATCATCTGCAAAAAGACCCAAAACTTTCCTAAGCTTCCAAGTTTCGGTATCTTCATCAAAGGAATCCACCTCAACCTCTTCATCCCCTCCAGCACCATCCAAATCGTGCATTTCCGGCACTGCAATGACCTCCTGGCCCAAACCCGGGTGGAGCTGAACCAGAGGATGATGAAAAATCAAATGGGCCACCATTGTTGTTCATCCCATTTTGCACACTATCGGCAACACTATTCATGAAGTTTGAACCATTTAGCACAATAACACCCATGATATTTTCACTTTCCAAGCCCACTTTTTCGAGGCCCAAACCCACTTCCTCAATTACTTCCACAGTACGTCTGTCATCATGAAGACTCGTTGTTCTGCTTAATTCCACCTCCGAAACCATTAGCCATTTTCAAATTCCCGTCATAAATGTGATCATTATTGTTAATCTTGGAAATATCCACTTGCTCATGCCTTTTCATCTCATCATTATTCACACCAGAGTCCAAAGCAATTTAATTAATGACTGGCGAATCTACTGGCTTTCGATCTACAGAGACCACCGGACATCCCTCCTGCCGGCCACTGGCTGCCCATTCTTCCTTGGAGCTAAGCTTCGCATCCTTATTTTTTGAATGGACAGCATTCTGATTAGACGAACAAAAACACGAACAATTGCACATTTCCCTGCCAAGCTCTTTAACATAGATATCGTAGCCCTTATCGCCTAAGAATAAGACAAACCCATCCTTTAATAAACCGCCGGACACATGTGTCAATGAGACAACGGGCCTTTCCTCAGTGATTTTGTCAAGACCAACAAAGGTACCCCCAAACTTCACCAATCTTCTGAATATTTTCGGTAGACCATGCATGAGGTGGAATACCGTAGCATTCAATCCATATTCTTCGTGATTGGCACCACTCCTCCTCCGACCATGGCCTGAACTCGGAAAAAAAGTTGCGAAGCTAATCCCCCCCGGATGCCCTAGCTCCTTCCATGTCTGCTTTATTGTCAAAGGTCAACAATGCTATATAGCATCCCATCTCCCTAACGCTGGCAATACACGACCATTCTCTCAAGTCTCATCAACCTATCTGCAAGAAAACTGGAGTTAATCAGTTTGAAAGACTCATGAACAATGCTCCTCTGCAACCACTCTACTTTCTCGCAGCTCACTTCACCCTATACTATCGACACCTTATTATACTCCATAGGTTCCTTTATGGAGGAGTTTGCATACCAAACCCCATTCTGATTGTGGTCGTTGAACCCTTTAGAGTGGTTTTTGTTCGGTTTCCCTACCATCTCTTCATTCTTTCCTCCACCATCAACAGCGTCTCTGTAAGACCTCCTACCCTTCAAATTTTCTCTTCCCCATTTTTCCTGCAACCACTGTTTTTTAGGTCCTGGAGTCTTCTTCAGAGTCTGAAGTGATTTTCTAGGGGCACTTCTTTTATACTTTGCTTCGCTTACCATGATCTTGTGACCTCTAATCTCCACTCCCTCGAGTTTTTGATCCCTATCACTGCATCATCTTGGCGAGCGAACCTTACGAAGGCGAGAACTTATCCGTCTCACCTTCCTTGAAATAAAGATATCGGAAACGTAACCTTCATATCCAAAAAGCTGAAATAGCCACCCCTCGGTCACGATGACGGCAAGTTATCCACAAACACCGTAACACAAGACTCCTCCACCTTCTTAATTGCATCCCAATCCTGCTTGTTGTTTTGCCCGTAGTGATGCACAAATGACTAGACTTCTTACATGAAATTTACTTCTTACCGCAATTCTTTTTTTTTTTTAACTTTATTGGGCTAACCTTGAATATTCAATATCCTGCATGATAGCCTACGCTTTTTAAATATAAATGTGGTTGTTCTAAAGCATGGTGTACACTTTAAAAGTAAACTGAATGATTCTAATTGTTGATGGAAAAATTAAATGTTTAAAATTTTATATAATACAAGTGTCTACAAAATGGATAATTATACATGTGTGACACACGCGCTTTACACCCCTTTCCCAAAAAATACACATAGGTGTATTTTGGGTATCACCAGAGATTAATTTTTTAGGATATTATTAGATATTTAAATAAGGACTTTTTTTAACAATTTTTTTTCCATATATATGAAGATTAAACCTTGAATCACATACCTAAAAAATTGAAGCTCTTTTCATTCGAATCAATATATATATATATATATATATATATATATATATAAACACGAAGATATTTTCTCTTTTTTCAATGTTAGATACTTTCCCTTCTTATTTCTTACTTCTTGCCACAATTTTTTTCCCTTTTGTTGGGCTAGTCTTGAATAATTCAATATCTAATAACTTGTATAAGAATGCATGATAGCTTACCTTTTTAAATATAACTATGGCTCTTTTGAAGTGTCGGATATATTTAAATCAATATAAGTTAATTAATGACGAAAAATTTGGATAATTTATATAAAATTATAAATTTAAATTTTGTTATTATTAATGTATTAAAAGAAAGTATTTGGTACAATTTAAAAAGTAAAGCGCACAACTTTAATTATTGATGAGAAAATTAAATATTTAAATCTTATATAATACAAGCATTTATCGGACTCAGAGATCCAAAGCACTGAACACGGAGCACTAAACCAATATTGTGGCACGCTTCAGCACGCATATAGAGCATAGTTGAACTGCCAAAATAGATACCTATCTCCTTACTATTACCTTCGCAACATTGCAGGTGTAGGACACGTAATTGGCACAAGACCAATAAAGTCCAAATTGCCCACTAGTAACAAAGGCTGATGATATATATCACTTTACACGAGTGCGATCCTCCAATCCTACCTAATGTATTGGCAATTGTGAGAAGTACAAAAGTGTGAGCTAACCTCACGCCATTTGTCATGACTAAGACACATTCATTATTAAGAGAAACTCGTTAAAAGAGATATCAAACAAAGATGTTTCAAATACGAGGAGTTTTTAATAAAGATTAAATTTGTCTTTCAAATATAATAATTGATCAAAAGAATGTATTTATATATATATATTTTTTATATGATATATTATAATTTTTTTAGTTTTGTCAAATTAAAAAAAAGTTAAATATATTTTAAAAATTATTAAAAAATTTTTTGTGAGATCTTGAAATTTATTGTAAGTCTTTAGATATTATACGAATAAAATTTAATATTTTTAATGTTACAAAAATAGAATTTGATCATTTTTAAAATATAAAAAATATTATACAGATAAAATCTGAACACTTTTTATGAAATCTTAAAATTAATTAAAAATTTTTTATATAACATACAAATAAAATTTGATATTTTTAAGTATTATAAAAATAAAAATTTTATCATTTTCAGACTTAATTAATTTTTATTTATATAATTTAAAAAATATTATAATATATCACATAAAAAGAGATATATCAATATAATCCTTTTATCTACTATTAAAACACAAGGACAGCCCGATCCAAAACTCGTGCCGCCCCAGGTTAGAATCCTCCATCAAACAAATTATCAAACAATAAAGAGGTGGGAGTACAAAGGGGGGAAAAATAACGAAGAAAGATTCACCAACTAAAAGGTTTATCGGAATCATCATAGCAGGGATGAATTACCTGTATGGAATTGGCTACCCGTTCTTCAATTCTTAAAGCATATAACCGTTTGTTTTTTGCTGGGCTGGCTTGCATGTTTCAGCTCCAGCCCATGTCCTTCTTGGCCTTTGTTTGGGCTTTAGAAGAGTTCGTATTGGGGGCTGTCATCACTGATTTGTGACCAAAGCATTATTATGTCTTGGAGAATGTAATTTACTACTTTATCAGTATTACACCTTTCTTCTTGGCCATAAAAACTCTATCATACATAGAGGAAATAGAGTGTAAACTTCTCGTATTAAAAGAGCGTGTGCGAATACTATAACTTATATATGTAGTACAAATACAGATATGGGTACAATATAGACATGCCAAATTTTAAAAATGGATGATTATTTTAAAAAAGTTATATGATTTTATATTTTAATATTAATTATGTATTAAAAATCTAATGATCAATATTTACTTTTTATTACTTTTATAATTTATCACTCCTCACATATATATATATATATATATATGTTCAGCTTTGTCATAATTAAAATACCTTTTTAAATTAAACACAGATAAACACGTGTTATTAATGTGCTATATAAAATTTAACACGACCGCTTGTTCAACACATAATCACAATACTAAAATATTGTGCCCTTGCCGTATAAAATTGATAACTCATCATCTGCGTGATGCAAGGAAGAAAATGAGAGTATATACGTTCAATAATTTGACATTTATTTCCTTTATATATGCAAGGTATTAGGCTCAACTTTTATGGATAAAAGTAATCTAGTGATGGGAAGGGGCCAACCGAATTGAGTGGGAGAAATATTATTTATATTATTTTTAGGGATATATCTAAAGGGACATCTTACAGTATTTTTTAATTATTGCTTAAAAGTAAATGCCAATGTTTCCATAAAAAAAATACAAATAATATTAGTCTTATGATTGTGATAGTGATCATGTGCATTTTGGAAGAAGATGAATAGACCATTAATTCCGTTTGCACGATGCCACAGCCATAGATCTCATAATACGAAACTGATTTTCATTTTTTGAAACCTGTCTCCTTCTTAATCATTGTATTTCATTTAATTCATCTTTTCAGTCAGATTTTGAAGGAAAATAAATTATCTGATATGAAAATTTCACAAAACCAAATCATATAAAATTTTATCATTCAATAAAAATGTGAAATCTAATTTGGAATCTATAAAAAAATTTAATAAATAGTAAAAATTTACATATAAGTATGTAAATTTTTATAGAAGATCCATTCTAAATTTAAAGGAAATGTGCTGAGATCTTGGGTTCAAATTTAAATTAATGGGGCACGATGATAAACTAATTATGTCAACCTGTCTCCTCCTTGTTTGAGTATTCTTCTACTCCCCATTAGGGGTGGCAATTATTACTCTACATACTAGTATCCACCTGCCCTCACCTGATCGGGTTGGGTTTAAAATCCGGCCCGCTACCGGGTAGATTTGGATACAAGTGGGGTCGAATTTGGATGCGGAGAGAGTCAGGTTCGGGTTCAAATTTAAGGCAAATTCGCCCCTATATATATATAAGATTATTTTTCTAAATATTTCGATCACTTTAGGATTGTGTTTGGTTGGAGGTAAAGACAAATATAAAATTTTTTTAATGTATTATTTTTCATATGAAACTAATCAATAAAATTTTGCACTTTATTTTTAATTTTTATATCAAACACACCCAAAATATAAATTAAATTTTAAAATAATTTTCATCTCAAAAAATTTAAAATAATTTTTTAAGTATTTAAAAAGAGCAGTACGTAAGGACGGGTTGGGATAAGTTATCGACGGATAGCGTTTGGGTTTTGAATATCAAAACCTGTGGATAAAATAGGGACGAATTGAAACTTATTTAATGATATAAGGGACAAATTTAAATTGAGATAAAACTTACCCTAACCCGCCCCGTTACTACCTCTACTCCCCATATGAATAGCTTCGCTTAGGTACTGGTGCTATGCTAAGTGACACTTCGTTGTTTGAATAGTGAATAAATGCTAGACTCTGATTCTAATTCATAATTTAAGTCGATTTTAAATTTGAACTAATATTAGAGGTATGCTTTGTGCACAAGTGCATATCATTCACATGTAGTGAAAAAAATTTAACAATATTTTTAAACATGCTGCATCATGTGATTACTGTTTAGCCTAGAAATCTTACATCGTCAATAGATAAAATTTATTCCAAATACAAGGTAATTAGCTCCAAAATCATATATTATTGGCTAGCATATGAGCAATCTCAAACAAAAATCCAGATTTGCAATGTCTGAACCAAGAATTGAACACGCTAATATATATATATATATATAAATGAAATATTTTAGCTTGAAACTGATTAAACGTATTTTTACAACGTAAAGCAACAAACTAATAAATTAAGTCTTGTGAACCTCGCTCAAATAACCAAAAAAAAAAAAAAAAGGGTCAAATGAACCTCACGCGTTGACTCTAAAAAAAAAGTCAACAATTTGATCAGAATTTCTATATCCACTCCACAATCACATGATTACTACATTTTTTTCTTATCAAAATGCAAGTTCCAAATTTAAAGGATTTAATCGTTCTTTTTCTTAATTTTAATTAGTGGATTGGTCGATTGTTGAAACTAGAAAGAATCATTCCCCTTATCTAAGTTGTCATTATTCACACCACACATCTACGCCGACTGTCGTGTGGAGTGTAGTGCTGTAGTGGGGACTAGACCGGGGCTAGAGTAACGTCTACTCTGGTTCTGCTTACTACCGACAAATTTATAGAAAAGGACCTTCAATAATTTGTATTATTAATTTATTTTCCATTTTTTTTAATTTGTGTGTAAAATTTGTTTTAATTTTATAAAAGACTTCTCATATTGTGTTCGTTTCATTAAAAAAAAAAAAAAATACAAACGAACGTAAAATAATTTTCTAAAGCTATATAATTCTAATGTTATTTTTATCAAAATAAATTTCTATTATTTAAATTATATTATCATATATTTCCAAAAAATGTTCGAAGTGTCATAATTCTAAATTCAAATTCTACTAATATTACGTTATATATAATTAAATATTACAAATAACTGATTAATACTACTATAAAAAATGTTAAAATGTCATAATTTTTATTAAAATTTGATTATTATAATAATGTGGACGATTTTATATATATATTATCGAAAAAAGAAACTCAAAGCTAAAAGATAAAAATAACGAAGAGATTCCAGAAACAGTAGCTCTTGGTCCAAAGAAAAGTATCTCCGTCGTCACCTGTGCAAGTTCACAGAAGAAGATGTGCACATTATTCTTTTAGGACGTCAATCACTCCAAAACTTCCACCGTTCCCCCTATAAATGGTTTAACAATACTCTGCTAGCGTATTCCAAGAACCCTCTTCTCATACGTATACGCAGTCTTGATTACTTCCCCTAGTCCCAGCCACATGGCCAAATCCAAAACCCTCTTCTCCATTTTCTTCATTCCCCTCACCATCACTTTCCTCTTTTCCCCCCTTTCCGCCTCTGAGCAACATCTTTTCCATCGAAACATCTCTCCCACATCCATGGGCCTCCACAAGGAGAAGCTCAGCCACCTTCACTTCTTCTTCCACGACATTGTCAGTGGCCCAAAGCCCACCGCCGTCAGAGTGGCCCAGGCCCAAATGACAAGCAAGTCCCCCGCGTTCTTCGGAGCCGTGGTGATGGCCGACGACCCGTTGACCGTTGGGCCCGAACCGGGCTCCAAGCTTGTGGGAAAGGCCCAGGGGATTTATGCCTCCGCGTCGCAGGACGAGTTGGGGCTCTTGATGGTGATGAACTTTGCGTTCACGGAAGGGAAGTATAATGGGAGCACGCTCAGCTTGTTGGGGCGGAACGCGGTGCTTTCCACCGTGAGGGAGATGCCGATCGTCGGCGGAAGCGGGCTTTTCCGGTTTGCACGTGGTTATGCTCAGGCCAAGACTCACTGGGTTAATTTCACGTCTGGGGATGCTGTTGTGGAGTACAATGTCTATGCGTTCCATTATTAACCAATGGTGCTTGATTTGCCATCGCTCCGTTCTTCTGTTTACTCTTATTCCATTAGCAAAATTGATATTTCCTCTCATAATTTTACGTATTGTTTGAATATTTAGAATTTACCGTATAAATAATTAGTCAATTTAAGTTGTAGCTTTTTTAATATATGAATTTAGTAATAATATTCTTAATTTTTGGGTACAAATTTTTAAAAGTAACTGTAGATAGACGGAAAAAATATCAACAATGGCCATTGATAATAGTAACTTTTAAATACTGTACATCAAGTCGTAAATTCAAACTTCAAGGCGGTTGATTTGAAAAAAGAACTCTTTTTGATACAAAGGACAAACTTTGCATCTATTGACCTGTAAAAATATTCAGGCGCACCCCTACCGTGTTTTCCGTAAAGCACACTTATGTGTTGAGTCATCTTTGCCTTTTTCTCATTTTCAGTCCCACTTAGTTTCGAATATGATTTCGTGATTTTTTTTTCAAAGGAATGCTCATTTAATGGAAATGGGAGTAAATAATAAAAAAAATAAAAAATAAAAAATAAAAAACATCAAATGCTACCTCAATGATTCTCACACAACAAATTCACCATTGGAGGAGCAAAACTGGCAACTTTTGTATAGAGTACGCTGAGAATGTAGGCATGGGTCGTTTATCTTTCGAGAATATAGTCAAAGATTTCGTTCACTTGATTAACTCTAACTTAATAAAAAGAATTTAATTGGATGCACTAACAGTATAAATTTTTTTTACACTGTCATTCAATCAAAATTTTCTATCTACATGACTATTCAAGTAGTGGGTGATTATATTAAAGGATTTTGCTGATGTGACAATATATGATTAGATGTCTGTGTAAAAATTTTTTACACTAACAATATATTCAAATTAAATCATAATAAAAATGTAGAAAAAAAAAAGGGAACGCTGGATAGGTTCATTACAATTATGAGAAAAATTGTAACTCACTTTTATTTTCTCAACTACCCATTATTGTAGGCTTTACGACCGAATTTGTGGAGTTATTGAACTTTTCCTTTGGTTTTTTTTGGTTGCTGAAGGCATATTAGACTCGAATAATAACGGAGTAGCTGATTTCGCACATTTTGCGATTTGACGATGAATTGGAATATTGGATTAGTAAACTCCCCCATGGTCGAGTAGTTGGCATCGATAATGGAGGAAGAAGACTTTGCCGGAACTTTCGGTTTAAGAGCAGAATATAATAAGAGATTAATTTTGTGTTGTTTACCCACGTTTATGTAAGAGTAGTTAAAAAAGTGTTGTTATTCACAGTTTTTGGGTAGTGAGAGACCAAAAAATGATAATAAGTTAATGAGCTAACTTATTCATTATATGTAATCTTATAACAATACTAATCAACAGCATATTTACAAATAAAAATTGCTTCATATTAATATGCTCGATCACAATAATATTATCATTGAGGTATAAAAATAAGTTTTAATTGTTTTAATATCTAATTAATTTAAATTTTATAAAACATAATATTAACGTATACTAATCCATAAAAAAATATTCTAACCTAGCGAATTTTTTTTTTTTCATTTTTTCTTACCTTGGATGGTTTGTCATTGTCATTTAAACAGATACACGCTTGTGTGTTGTGGGATAGTGTCATAAACTTCATCATAAGCTCGTTTTAACTTTCAAAAGAATATGAAATTTTAATTTGTAGAATTTGAAAAGAGAAAAAAATGCTAAAAATGACAAGCAAATTTAATAAATTAGAAGAAATTTAGTTGGTTACGACATATTCCCTTCCAATGTATCAACAAACTAATTTGTTCTTATTTTTAACAATTAAAAAAGGAAAGTAAAATCATGAAAGAAAACTTGATTTCTCACATGAAATTCACTAGCTATCTCTTTCCATTTTGTTTAACCCTTCACCTAAACAGACGACCTTACCATTATACCCTTCATTAAATCTCAATCACATGCAATCACAATATCAGTCTTCATTGTTTCATGCAGAACAATATGCTGAATACTACTTTTTTGATAAGAAAATGAGCAGTACTCAGTCCTCTTTGCAAAATCACTTGGAGGTTATTTGTTCTCAATAAATTGTCGTGAGTGAGCCAAGTCCCACACATTGATGGATTTGGTGTAGGAGGGGAGGGACTTCCCATATAAATAGAAATTTAACTTTTGGTTATCGCATGCCACCAAGAAATAGAGTATATACAGTAGAGAGAGTCTAATTAGGTTATTAGGTGGTCATTTTAGTAGGAATGATTTTAATTTTTAGTTGTACAAATGTCATAATCTAATATTTTTATTAGTAGAGTTATTTTCATCCTTTTAAATGTCGTGGAAATAGATTAAAGAAACTGAATCATATTAAATTCTATGTTCTTTTATTGTGCTTTAATTGTTTATTTTCTTATGTGTTCTTTATGGGTTCTTTTTATTGCCCAACAAGTGATATCGAGAGCTTTGGTTCAAGAGGGAAAAAGGTTGTCGCCTCGAGAAGAAAGAGGAAGACGCCATTAATGACAACATTGCCTTGTTATTAAGAGTGTCATGTCAGCAATATCTTTTTGAGGTATTTTTTTAATTGCTTTTGTGAATTTTGTGATATTATAAGTAGGAAGAGGTGCTTCACTGTACTATGGCTAATGCGATGAAATTTGAGGTACTACTCTTCATAAAAAGGGCAATGGTAATGCACATACAAGATCTATTGGTGCAAACAAGGTATAAATGCAACTTTGAAGAAGAAAAGCATGAAGAGATGAAGGATAGTGAGTGCGAATCTTGGTTTGGTAGTGTTCTTTGACGGAGTGCTTTTGCTTATGAAAACATAATCTAATTTTTTCTATTTGGTAAATAAAAAACTTATTATGGTGCTTTTACTTCTAGTTTTTAAAAGTTAAGGGAGCTCTTGAAAGCATCTCATGAAGTGCTTTTCAGAGCTGATTTATACTCTTTAAAAGTAAAAAATTAATATAACCTTAAATGTTAATAAAAATCCAATGTAGAAATTATTTTCTTTAAAATATATATTTATTATAGTCATTTTAAATTTTAAGAGTAATTTTATAATATATTTATCCAATATTACTCTTGTACCTTCTTCTTATTGAGGACAATATTTACATTATTTTACTAAATATATTATTATAGCTTTTTAAGAACAACTTTTAGGTTGACAGCTCAAAAAAATCACAACATTATCAAATCAAGCGAAATCTATTCAAAGGAAAGCTATAAGGTAGTGTTTGTCACATTGCCTACCCAAATAGCCAATAACATAGATTACTACTTAGAAAGATTGTCACTTTTTAAATTACTAATAATGTTACAATACAATATTTAGTATGTACAGGTAATCTAATTAGTAATTCACATTATCTTGTTTGATATATCAAATAGATTATTAGGTAATATATGTCTTTACCAATAATAATAATAATAATAATAATAAAATTTAATTATTAGTTATGATTATAATAATTAATGTTATTAATAATTAGTATTAGTCAATAATGATTAATATTATTTTTCATAATTACTACTTAATAATAAATAATTATTAATATAATTAACAATAAATTATAATAATAATTACTAATGATATTAATTTTTAATAACAATAATAATAATAGGAGGATTGTCATATTGGTAGTAATCCACATAGTCATCCCCATGAGAGCAACCCACATTACATCATTGATGGTAATCAATATTACTTTAAAAATTTGGATTGCTAGCAATATTGTCCAACCAAATAAGGTATTATTGTGGGTCCCGACAATTTAATTAAATATTGTTAGTAATCCAGATGGATTATCCCATACTAAACGCTATCTAAGTACTATATTAGGTTGGTGTAATATCCCTTGTAAACTTTTGTTATTTACAGCCTTGCCGTAGAACTTTTAGTAATTACATATTGACCCCAAAGATTCTTTCCATAATTACCCCTGAACTTTTTAAAAAATAACATTTAGGTCCTTACATAAATAAAATTTGTAGAATAAAGTTTTAAATGAAGCAAAATCCCATACCGAAAATGTAGAAACCTAATTCTTGGCCAATTAAGCCATGGAGGTGTCCACATCTGAAATGATGTGGAATGCCCCTAGACTTGCCAAAAATTATGAAAATGTCATTATCTATGGAAAATAGAAAATAGAAAAGACTTTCAATTTGCAAAATGTTTAATTTACACTATTAATCAATTTATTCGATTTTATTGAATCTATAAAGTTAATTAAAGGTTAATTAGGAGTTAATTAAGTATTAATTAGAGGGATTAAGCTTAGGAAAGATTAAGATAGATACATACGAACTCTTACAAAAGGATTTAGTTATGACTTACTGATTTGAAGGAAATCAATAAAGATTCAATATTTTAAATTGTCATAACCGAATCAATGGGATTACATATCAAAAACCTCAAGACTTCTGGCTAAAAACTCAGGCACACTCTCCCCACTTTGGCGCCACCAATCAGCCATAAAAGAGAAGAAATGTTGGAAGAATGATAGCCACCCAAGCCAAGAGCCAATAGGATTCAAGAATCCTAACTGCCTCATTATCAACTCCAAATTTTTCCTTCCTTATCCCTTCATTTTCGCCCTAAAAAGGACTAGCAGCTCTCTTCCTCTTTTCTTCCTTCACTCCATCCTATCTCATCTTGCTTCAAGCTCTAATCACTCCCATCCCTCAAGATTTCCACATCTTGCTATTAGTTTCACTAAATTGAGGTAGGATTCAACTTCTTTGCTTGGTTTTATTGAATTAATGACTATTAGGAATACTTTTTCTTTTCATGTAATTGATGATATATGGTGGTGGTGTATTGATTTATGGCTGGTTTAGCACGTATTTGCTTGGTTTGGATTGAGATTTGAATGAGAAAATACAAGGAGCCACAAAACATAATATGGATTCCCTTGAAACCCTATGACATCAGTACTTGCAGAGTGTACGGCTCCTCCTACTATCATCAAACTTTGATGAACTATTTTTAAATGAAACTAAACATCTGGGCTTTCCAACCATATAAATTACAAGACTATTGGATTAGTATTGAGTGAGATATAATTTTTTGAAGTTTGATCCAGATTTTTGTTTCTAAATCTGACTAGAGTGAGTTAAGTAGGGTATAACTCGCGCTATATTCTTTCAAATTGAGTGCAACCAATTTTGCTAGAAATTTAAGACATAGTTAACATGGAATAAAATTTTCAGAACAAAATTCAATTCTTATTATTTCCAGTAATTCATGAAAGTTTCTCCAAGCTCTAACTAGACTAGAACAAGGCAGTTCAAGTTAGCCAATTTCAAGAGCTTATAACTTGAGTACTGCTTATTCAAAAGAGATGGAACTTATTGGAAATGAAAATCTGTTTGATTAGCTTTAAAACCATATAGGTTTTGCATAGTTTTAGCTAGTTTTCCATTTTTAGTGAATTTTTACTTTTTAGGACTCAAATTTATTAAGTACAAGATAGGCCTAGGTAGTTCTTCAATAACTTGAATTATATATATTAAAACTTAATGGGACTAAATAGGTTAGAAACTAGATAAATAACCCTTTAATATATTCAAAATTCAAGTCTAAATGAGTTAAACAAAATTTATGGCATAATTTACAAAATCGGGCAGAACTGAAAAAAAAATGGTAGGAATCTAATTCAAGGTTAAGGTTGCAAATTCTGTTTGATCATCGAAAGATTGATGCCTGGTATTGATTTAATATATGAATAACTATTTGGTTGATTGGTACTATTCACGGGGAAGTGGATTTGATCCATTATATTGTCGACATTCGGCAAACTTGTGTGAGAGTTACAAAAGTTTATACATTATATACATTATTACCATTCAAGTATGAATATTTGAAAGTAAGATATGAAGCCCATGCATTCATGATTTTACGGTTAAAGATATGATGATAATCCCATATTCCTAAGAAGTGTAACATGGCAAATATACTCTGGAATGTGTATAACAAGTAAAAGTTGCACATTAAGGACGATGATACATAATAGCTAGGTGTGCCAAGTAAAAAAAGTAAAGAGAGTTAGCACTTGAGGATGGCAATACATAACACTCAAATGCAAACCGGTAAATGCACCCTAGAAACGACAATACATAATGCCTAGGTATGCCAATGAAGGAAAGTAAAGAAAGTTAAAAGAGGCAAAAATACTTACACCAAGAAGGCATATGCATTTATTTATGCATGAGAATTAACTCTGCCTTATTTCATTATGAAGTTGTGCACTTTATTCAATTATCCTTCATGTTATTATGTTTATATTTTCTCTATGTTTAACAAGTATATGAATAAAATGAACTCTGCTTCAGACAATATATTTTCAAACTATAAAACTGAACAGTTCATATAATATATTCACCTTTTTCATAATAAACCAAAACAGCTAAAGGTAATAACGATAATATGATATGTAATTTTTTAGTGAATCTGACTTAGAATTTTATAATTCTCACTCTTATATATTTCTGTGTTATATCCAGATATCTCAGAGGAGCTAGGAAGTAATCGCTTGAGACAAAATTAGAAAAATTAAAGACATCCCAAGAAGCATTGTCATACAAGGTTCGTTGAAGTAACAATAACAACTCTTGAGTGTAGTACTATGACTTAAGCATGGTACTGTACTTGGGAGTGTATTATAGTTGGCTCTTGCTCCTGCAATCAAGTATAGAGTATTGAATGAGACAATACTAAAGGAGATGTGGAAAAAGTTAGCAGAGATTTATGTATCGAAGTTATTAACGAACCACCTATGCTTTAAGATAAACTTGTACACACTAAGAATGGAAAACGGAGATAATCTTCATAATCATATTAATAAATTTAACTAACTAGTTATCAATTGTTGAATATAGGAGAGAAGTTAAGTGATGAAGACCAAGCAATTGCTTTATTAGACTTTTTTGGCATAATTATGTTTTCAAATCCTCAAAATATCACATTCTTCCTATTTAGTCCCTTTTTTTCTAAAAAAAGAAAAATTCATTTAGTCCCTCACAAATTATTTTCATTCTCGTTTGATCCCTTCGTTGGTGTTTTATTAATTTATGTTGTTAAGTGTCAATGTGGCGTCTTATGTGAATACTGATATGGACTAAAGAATAGAATAGAGGGACCAAACAAAGAAATCGTGATATTTAAGGGATTAAATGAAAAAATTATAATATTTTGGAGGATCAAACAAAATAGCATAACATTTATATGAACAATTATTTATTTATATATACATAAAATAAAGTTTCTAATTAAAATTTTAATTAAATTAATGTAATTGTAATTATTGTTATTAAATTAAATTATTGTTTTAAATAATTTTAAATAATTATTTATATTAAATATCTATGTTAAGTTGTATTATTTAAAAAATTTTATGTCATATATTTTATGAAATTAAAAAACTTACGTAAAATATAATTAAAATAAAATGCATGAGATGTGAGAAAAACCTTAATTGTAAAAAATAAACAAAATTCAATTAAAAATTTAATCAACATTGATGAGTCTCACGTTCTTATTGACATATGTTTATTTTTTTTTAATTTGACAAAAATGATCTATATAATAGATAATTGTAATTTGATGATAGGATTAATAAAGATTATATTTTATAGAAAGTTATTAAGTGTTGTAACGAGAAATAATTAGGTATTCATGGAGCGTCAAGTAAAATTGTGTTTTGATTATTTATGGAGTGACATTTCATATGATAGTTAGTGGTGGGTCTTCCCATTACATAAAGTTAAAATGTCACTCTATAAGTGATTATGATATAATTTTATTTAATGCTCTATAAGTATATAATAATTTCTTGTGCTGCAAATATATTTAAAGTTATATCGATTGATCCGAACTATATATAGGTCAGGATCAAATGAAATCAGTATAAGAATAAGAATAAAACTATTACACTATTTTCTAACCATCAATTTTTTTCTGATTGGATAATTTAAAATAATACAATTCAATGAAGAAAGGGTGTAATAGAATAGAATTTTAATGAAGAGAAAGAATAGTTAAATTTAATAATTGATGAAGAAAGATAATTAGATTGTATTCATATTTTAAAAAATTGAAAGATAATAAAAAAAACAAAATTTTTAATAAAATAAAAATAAAAATTTCAATAAAAATATTTATGTTTTTAATAAATAATTATAAAAAACACAAATATCTTCACATTGAAATATCTAATAAATAATTATAAAAACATAAATGACATAAACAAGTAAAATGTTAATGAAAGCAAAATAATTTTTTTTATGAAATTAAAATGAAAATTTCAATAAAAATATTTATAATTTTGTATTCAAAATTTTAATGTGAATACATTTATATTATGTATAGTTATTAAAAAATTTCATTAATTGGCAACTGGACTGCTTTCGTGGCTGAGCTTTGGAGCGTCCAGCTAGGTTACAAATCACCTGGGATTATGGATGCAGAAATCTTATCTTGGAATGTGACTCAAAATCTGTGGTCGATCTTCTGAATAAACGGGGTCTGACCGATACTTTCAACAGTGGTCTCTTGAGCAGGATTTTCAAACTCTGTGATAAGAACTGGAATATCATCTGTGAACACACTTACAGAAAAGGGAATTTTGGAGTTGACACAATGACAAATCTTGGTTCGAATGACTCTTTTGTTTTAAAACATTTGGAACAAACCCCCTCCCCCCCTCCTCTCCCTCTCCTTCCCTCCCTCCCTCCCTCCCTCTCTCAGGTTATGTGGGAGCTCCTAGTGCGCGATTTTGCTGTAGTCTCCTTGCCTCGATCAGTAGTCTTGTAATTTCGTTGGGCTTTTGACTCTCTAGCGAAACCCCCCAAAAAAGAATTATTAAAAAGTATTTACTTGTTTTAGAATTATATATTAGAAATGTAAATATTTTTGGTTGAAATTTATAATATTTTATTTCACTAAAAATGCAGTTATTATTTTTTTAAGTTTTAATTTTTAGCATAAATATATTCAAATTCTCATTTATCATTAATTATTAAAGTTTATTGTTCTCTCTCTCTTAAAAAAATCTATTTTACAATTATTTTTCTTCTTAAATTATATCATTTTAAACTATTAAATTAAATTTAATAAATAGTCAAATATTGCAATTTGAAAAGAAAAGTCAAAGATTGATATTGTTAAGATATAAAACTATTCATATGCTTCTATTTAATAATTTAAATTTTTGACAGAAATAATTCATGAAATGGTATCAAATTTTAATAATCAAAAGATCTAGAATTCAATTTTTATTTGTCCTCATTCTTCTAAGTAAAAAATTAAAATTTTAGCACAAAATATGATGGATCTATATATTATTTATATTTCAAGCCCAAAGAAAGGTTCTTGTGTAAGCAACTTGAGTTTTAAGCAAGGTGATTCATGGTAGATATAAGAGTTTTATTCTTATATATAGTTAAATCTTATAAATAGTATATTGGTACTACTCACAATCAAAAAAGAAAATGATTCCAGAAACAAAACCTCTCGGTTAAAATAGTTTCTCCTTCAGCCCCTATTAGAAGCTCCCAGGAGATGTTCACATTATTCTTGTAGCTAGCATGCCAGTCATTCCAAAACTTCTACTGTTGCCCCCATAAATAGTTCATACTCTCTATCCTAGAACCCTCTTCTCTTATAGCTGTTAGCACTCTTGATTCAAACCACACCACCATGACCATGGCCAAATCCGAAACCATCTTCTCCGTTTTCCTCATTCCCCTTACCCTCACCCTCACCTTCACCTTCCTCTTCTCCTCCGTTGCCGCCGCCAAACCACCTCGTTTCCATCGAAGCATCTCTCGGACATTTCCGGGCCTCCATGACGAGAAGCTCAGTCACCTATGGCCCAAAGGCCACTGATGTCAGGGTGACCTAGGCCCACATGACCAACAAGGCCAAGCTCTTCGGAACCGTGTCGATGGCCGAAGACCCGTACGGTGCGGATTAAGCCGACTCGTATTGAAATGGGCAGAAATTCTGAAATGGCAGGAGTAATATTTATAGAAGAAAACAATAAAACAATCGTTACATCCACGTCCAAGTCTTAGATAAAGGCATTAAATAAAAGCTTATAACTTGGCTGAAAGAGAGGAACCATAAGTAACATCTTTTGACATAGTCAAAGAAAGAAGTTAAAGGCTTGGTCAGATGTGGCATAACGTTCACGCACGGACATATTCTCATAACCTCCAAAACGTAAAATTAGTGTGTAAAAACCATTAAATTAGCTTCAGCAAACAACCAATGTTTTTTAGAAAAGACACAAGCTGATTTGATAATAATAATAATAATAATAATATTAATAATAAAGGCAAATTACATTTACTTCCCCCAAGATCTTTTAATAAGACATTTACCCTCTCTAGTTTTTAAATTGATATTTGACTCCCTTGATTCTTAACAGATGTTAACTCTGTTAACACCTCAAATAAAATGTCCATTTTATCCTTTTTAATAAAAATCCTCTTTCTTTTCCCACAGTCCGCCAAAATCCCTAATTCTGCTAACGCACTGTGCTATTCTCTCCCCCGTTCTTCGCTTTCCACTTCTTCCCCTCCCTTCCCCAGCACATGTTTGTTGCAACCAGAGGAAACAATATCGTGCCCTTCATCTGTGACCAAAGGGAGCATGGATTCCCATATAGGAGGTTCACCGGCCCCCAAGTCATATCTTGAGGCCACTTGGGTTTCTTTCTAGTGTTCCTAGCAACGTAGATGGCGAAGGAAGCAACTGAGCTTGATGGTGGTGCGACGGAACCACAATAGTGTAGGGAAGAAAACATGATGGCCATTGGCGCAGCTGCTGTGACGGTGGTGGATGGTTTGCATTGAAGGAGAGGATTCTAAGAGAGAATGGTTCTGTACAAGAAGGGGGTGGCCATGGTTCTCTCTCTCTCTCTTTTTGCTATTTTTCTTTATTTGTCCATTTGTTGTTATGTTGGGTTTTGGGAATTTGGTTTATGATACCATCTTAGTTTTGTCTTGATTTTGTTACTCAACTTGTGTTTGTCTTTCTTGGTTGTGGTTTTGCTAGGTAGTTTGGTGATTTGAAGTATTGTTGAGTAGGATTTTGTGGATATAACATGGAACTCAAAGGCTTTTGAAGGATATATCTTGTTCTATTTTGGTTTGCATTTTTTTTTTTTTTTTACATGGGTTGTATTCTCAGACAAGACGGTTATTGGAAGCAATTTGTGTTTTGTGTGTGTGATTCTGGACTAGATGGATTGTGATGCTTGCTATGGAGGGCTGTGATGTTGTTTCTGAGATGAAGGAAGTAAAAAATGAAGATTAGCAGTGTTATGGCAATCTAATGAGAATAAAGTGAGGACCGAAGGACATAAAGGATATTTCATGTAGCTTTTGAATCTTTTTTTTCAAACATTAAAACTCACATGACTACTAACAGAGTTAACTTTCTATTAGTGTTAAGAGAGGTAAGTGTGTTATCTTTTAACAAAGGTTTAATTATTCTGCAGGTCCCTATAATTTCACTCAATTTTTAATTAGGTCCCTATAGTTTAAAAATTTGTAATCGGATCCCTAGATTAAATAAAAATTTGTAATCAGATCCCTATCTATACTCACTATTACAAAAACTTTAGATTTAATAGAATATTCCGTAAATATTCTATGTTTATCTCCCCCTTCATTCTCACTTCCTCCCTCCTCTTACACCCACTGCCCACCACCACCCAGCACTCCAAATCTGCTTCTCTTCCATTTTAGCTTTCCCATTTTCCCCCTCCCATTCTTGCCCATTCTCGTCTCTCTCACCACCATGCCTTGCTCCCCTGCAATCACCATTCACCTTACATCCCCAAAGCAACAATCTATCATCCACTACTAAACCCCAACCATAACTTAGCCCCATTGAACCAAACATCCCCAACAGCCATTATCACAACCACACATCACCATCTCTACCTACCTCAAAGAACCACCATACATCACAGCTTTCACCAAATCCAGTCGCACCCATAGCTCCAAGCAGTGGTGGTTCTAGGTGGTTTGCTCAAAACAATGATAAATTTTTGTTTATTTGGTGCTTGATTGGCTTGTTTGGAGTTTGATTTGTGATTTGAGGATATATTTTGTTTTTTGGGTTGGAATTGATTTTGATTTTGGGGTGTGATTTTGGTTTTGGTTTGGAATTGATTTTTGGGTGAAGAGGGTGGGTATGGAGTCGCTGCTAGTGGAGTAGGGGTGGGAGAAGAAGAAAGAGTGATTTTTAGGGTGAATTATAGATGATAGGTGTATGGATGCACGATCAAAATCTAAACCGTAAGATAAGATAGTGCGTGGTGTATTTTATTTGGGATGATGCACCTTAAAATGTACCCTATACCATTAAATGTTTTTGTAATGATAATTAACTCCAGGGACTTATTACAAATTTTTATTCAATTTAGGGCTCTGATTACAAATTTTTAAACTATAGAGACCTAATTGAAAATTGAGTGAAACTATACGAACCTGTAGAATAATTAAACCTTTAACAAATTAAGGGAATCGAATGTCAATTTAAAAACTAGAAGGGGGGCAAGTGTAATATTGAAAGATCTTGGGGTAGATAGATATAATTTGCCCTAATAATAATAACTTTGAAATATAATATAATATAAATAAAATACAACATGATGAACATCGCATTCATGGAGGGAAAGTACAATGGGAGCATGTTGAGCTTTTTGGGGCGAAACATGGTGTTTTCCACCATGAGTAGGCTTTTCTGTTTTGCATGTGGTATGCTCAGGCCAAGACTCTCTACTTCAATCTCACGTCCAAGGATTGCTGTTTTGGAATACAATGCCTACATGTTCCATTATTAATTAACCAGTGATTGAAAAGAAATTTTTAGATGCTTTCTACAATAAGTGAAAAATCTTATTGAGTTATATTCATAATTTGACATCTAATATTCGTGAGTTGTTGTAATTTTTTATTTTTGTGCTTTTTTTAATGATCTAACTAAAATTTGAAAGGATAAATAGAACAAACAAAAAACTTCCTAATACCTAAAAGTTTTTCTTATTGGATGTGCCATATTGATCCCTCTTTTGTCTTTCTAGCTCCTTACTTTCTACTTTTTCTTTTGTGGGTACAGAGCTTCTTTGGGGATAAAGAGATGCCATGAAATTGAAATAGAATTAAGTATCACTTTAGTCCATAAAATTGTAAGCATGCTTTATTTTAGTCCTTGTTATAAAATGTGTTTAAAAAGTCCCTAAAATTTTAAAAATATGTCAGAAAAGTCCAAAATTCTTAAATTTCTTCTTTTTTCCTTCACAAATTATAAATCTTTAATCTTCCTTAAACCTACTAATTTCTTTCCTATTTTCACATCCTATCTAAACTAGATCATCCGCACATAGAATAATAGGAAAAGAATATATAAAAATGAAATAATGAGATATAATCAACAATGTAACTCAACCTAGTTCAAGATCCGAGAATGCCTCTAGACTTAAGGAGTACTTATAGGTGTACTCATAAATAACTCATCATCAAAGAAATCTAAAAGTCAAATTTAATTGAAAGACTAACTAGGTAAATTAATCCCGTATATTTGTTAAGACAATTCCATTCCTAACAAATGAAACTTACTCATTGTTATTTATGCACTATATAACACCTATTCATAATAAAGCTAATGGCACAACTTTACATAAAAAGTTTGGAGTTGAACACTAATACATATAGATACAGGACAGAGTTTAAGAGCAGAAATAAAGTTCTGCTTGCCATAAGCTAAATATTTTTAAGCCTGATAATAAAACTATAATTTATTTAATTACAACTCCACATATTTTTGGCAACTGGAAGAGTCCACCTTCTTCTAGGGCGTTATTTGACTAATCTGAAACTACCAGAAATAGAGTGAGAATTGAAAATTCTCAATAGATATTGATTAGTTCTAAAGCATTTGAATTACGATAGTTCCAGCCGTGTCTTAGCACGAAAATTCACACGGCTACTATATCATAATCTCATCACATTACTTATAAGAAGATCGTAATATTATGGGCATTAAATGCTTAAAAATCTATGTTATACAATACATAAAGTGGTAAGAATTTACGTGAATAAAATCTCTTTATTATAATTTTCACATTCCTTTGTCTGTTTGTCTCACACATATTTGAGGGCCTTCTGTTAGGGAATTCCTATTCTCTGGTGTTACTTATAATATCGTGACGATAAAGCGAGACTTTTACGCTATGCTAACCAAGGCAGGTAACATAAAAAGATCTTACATCTTATCCTTCTGCCTTCTTGGCGGTTAGCGACAAATCTCAAATATCTTTTTTCAAAATATTTACTTGGCATAATACATAAATTCATAATAAATATACAAATGCATAAACTTAAACAATAAATATAACTTAAATAAAAGACTCTAGTAGCATGAGATAAATAATAATTTGAATAATAAATTTATCTCATAATAAATTAAATAATAAATCATAGAATCAATAAGTTGAATAAAATGTAGAAACTATAAATTAATTCATAAGTTTAAAATAACCGAAGTATGCAAGGACTTAAATAATATAAATTTGAGTAAAATAAATAACATACTATTTCAATAAAATTTCTCAAAATATAGAGTTGTCAATTCTAAATATTAATTTTTAAAAGGACCGAATCTAATATCACTTTTATTTAATTTCTTTTTAACCTTCTTTTTATAATCCATAAGTCTGTCATTGCAATCATGACGCATATTGATTCCTTAAATTACCATAAAAATTAACAACTCAAAATAAAATAACATTATAATAATAAGAATCGTAATAATAATAATAGCAAGCAATATTATAAGGGAATATTAAATAAATTAACTTGAAAGGATAAATAAAATAAAATTGGAATAAGATTAAGCAATAATATAAATTAACATTAGATCAAATAACTTAGAATGATAAATAAAATATATTATAATGATAATTAATAAGGAGCAATAATATAAAATAACATAAAATAACTTGGAACAGTAAATAAAATAAATTGCAATAAGAGAAATATTGAGCAAAAATAATAACATAACTCGGAATAATGATTGCAGTGAATAAATAATAAAGAGCAACAATATAAAGAACATCAAATGAAATAGCTTGTAATAAATCGCAATAAGGAGACATCAAATAAAATAACTTGGAATATAACATAAATTGTGATAATGAATAATAATAAGTAAAGTAATATTAAATAATATAACTTGCAATGAGTAAATATAGCTATGGTTTATTTTCGCAAATAATTTCACTATCTACCTTTAATAATTGTAGACAACCAAAAACAGTGTGGGCACACGGAGTTTCTTCCCTCTCCGGTTTAATATCCTCGCTTCTTTTTCCTCCCGTCTCCCTCTTTCTTTCTTTTTCTCTCTCGTTCCTGGTGGAATTCCCTCTTTCTTTCACTATACGTATAATTTCTCTTTTGTTTTTGCTCTTAACTGTGAGCCAACACCTCCCTTATTTATAAAATCTGAAGTTCACCAAAACGTCATATGTAATGTTTAGTAATTTATTACCATATGCTTAAAGTCCTTGCTCATATTTTCTGATACTGACTTGAGCTCTCTTTCTCTCTTTTTTTTTTATCTTCATTTATTGCTATGGTAATTTTTTCTTCCTCCCACTGTGAATCCCCTTCCTTTCTTCTTCTTTTTTTTCTCCTAAATCTTCATGCAAGACTTGTTGAGTCTTCCTTCTCTTTTTGTTTTTTTTTTCACATTTATTGCTTGTAGTTTATTTTCCAAAGCTATGGTCTCCAATCTACAAAACTAAATCTAAATCTCACGTTTGCTGTTGTGAGTTTTCATTTTTTTTTCAATATTTTATAATTATAATTATGTTATTATTTTTAATGTTACTACTATTGTTATTTTATGAATCTGTTAAAAATGTGTAATTACAATGAATGTTACAATTGTTATTTTCAATTGATTGTTGTCACAAAATCAATTCAAACAAATTAACTAAAATTAATTATTCTACAAAATGTTTCATGAAAAGGAGGAAGATATGTTTAAAATTAATTATTCTACAAAATGTTTCATGAAAAGGAGGAAGATATGCAAGATATCATAAAGGTTAGTGTCAAAAGTCAAATCATCTTTTACTTGTATCGTTTCATATTCCATGATGTGTGAAGGGTCAAAGCTGTATTTTCTGAGCTGAGAGACATGGAAGATATCACAAAGGTTTGAAAGATTAGTGGGAAGTGCAATTTGATATGCAACAGTTCCTATTCTTTTGGGAATTTGGAATGGGCCAATAAATTTTGGATTTAAGGTCTCTGCCAATCCCAGTAGTAGGAGTGACTCTAAGCAAAATATGGTCACTTTCTTTAAATTCTAGAGGTCTCCTTCTGTGATCAGCATAATTTTTTTGTCTACTTTGGGCAATGAATAACTTTCCCTGATGAATTTGATCTTTTCTGTGGTTTGTGTTACCAAATGGCCTCACGAACTTAAGAGGGGGGTGAATTAAGTTTTAAAGTTTTTTTGTAACCCTTTTTGAAAATCCTTTTCTTTTTTATCTTATTGAGAATAAATGATTGAAAAATTGACTATTAACAATAAATACTAGTTCTAATCTGCTTCAACAATGTATGAAATGAATTTAACTTGCAATAAAGTAAAAAGATAAGGGAAGAGAGAATGCAAACTCAAATTTATCCTGGTTCGGTCACCTTGTATGGCCTATGTCTAGTCCCCAAGTAAATACTCAGGATTTTCCACTATTCTCTAACCCTTCAAAGTGTTTGGAAACCTTTATGACACTATTGAGAATCCTCACTCTAATGTTTAAGTCACTCTTAGAATAAAAGGGATACCTCACCCTTTTAATCCTCTTGAGGGATGCCTCACCCTCTTACAAGTTTTCAGAGTAAAAGCAAACAGAAAATTCACTCTCTGTCTAGAGTAGTTGTTACAAATTGAAGCACTAGAAAGTTTTCAAGAGATAAAACTTTTTGGCCACAAAACTTGATAGATAATACAAAGAATAAGAATGATGATTGAGAGCAATTGATACTTGATTTTTTTCTTGTCTTAAAAACTGTCATTTAATAGATAGTTATAGGCCATAAAATTGTGCTTGCCATTGTACACTCTTATCCCAATAGACATGACTTTTCAAAAACTAGCCATTTACTGCATTTAACTCTAATGTAATCGATTACATCCTGGAGTAATTGATTACATCATGTAAAAGCATGATTCTGGGAATAAGCAAGAATAGTGTAATCAATTACATCACTTAGTAATCGATTACCAGAAAGGCAAACTTCAAATTTTAGTTCAGAAACCCATAAGTAATCGATTACAGAACCATTGTAATCGATTACCAGAGTGACAGCTTGCAGATTTACTACGAGAATTACTTGTACTTGATTACATAAACAATTGTAATCGATTACATGCATTAAAAATGCTTATTATCATTTACTTCATTTACCTCAATTCCTTCAATAAACACTATTTTAGGAAAGTTAATAAGATTCAAAATAAAACATGTCCAAAATAAAGTTTAAGAATAGTTTGAATCTTATTCAAGACCATTTACCAAAAGAAAACTTTTAACGAAAAGACTTAAGTCCTAAAAATGTAACCATGTGATTTGTGGACTCGTCCTTCTTCAAATAGGTTTGCATTAGTTGTGTTGCAATAATTTATTTTCTCTTGGCATCATCAAAACCTGCAATATAAACAATCACAGTCTGTTGCACCAAATCGGGTCTTAGCAGACTTTTCTCTCCTACTTCAGACCAACACAAGGGAGATTTACATTTTCTATCATACAGAGCTTCAAATGGTGCCATTCCTATGCTGGAATGGTAACTATTGTTATAGGCAAACTCTATCAATGGTAGATAAGTATGCCAACTTCCTTGAAGTTCTAATACACAAGCTCTAAGCATGTTCTCTAAAGTCTGAATAGTCCTCTCTGTTTGACCATCTATCTGAGGGTGTTAAGCTATACTAAAACAAAGTTTAGTACCTAAAGCTTCTTGTAGAGTTACCCAAAACTTAGAGGCAAATATAGGATCCTTGTCTGAAACTGTGCTTGTTGGTATCCCATGCAATTATAATTTCTTGGATGTAAACATAAGCCAACTTATGCAATAGGCAACTAATTCTTATTAGCAGAATATGGGTTGACTTGGTCAATCTATCAACTATCACCTATGATGCATCACACCCTGAGGGAGTGCTAGGTAATCCTACCACAAAATCCATTGATATACTATCCCATTTCCATTCAGGAATATCTAAAGGTTGTAAGAGTCCTACAGGTTTATGGTGCCTTATCTTAACCTTCTGACACGTAAGATATCTAGCTACAAAACTAGCTATGTCTCACTTCATCCCATATCACCAAAACAACTTTCTAAGGCCTTGATACATCTTGGTTGCACCAACATGCATAATGAACTTACTACAATGTGCCTAAGATAAAATCTTATTCTTTAGCTCCTCATTATTGGGCACATATAGTCTTCCCTCATACGTCACAACTCCCTTATCATTGATGTGAAAATGCTCAAGTTGCTTTGTTTGAGGCTTACCCTTTAAAGACTTTAGAAATTCATCACTTTTTTGGGCTTGTCTTATCTGACTCCTAAATCACATTCTATTCTAAGTTCACTAGCAAATATACAGTGGGGTTTTAGAGACACTGAAATATTCATGTCTTTGAATTCCTCCAATAACTGATGCTCTTCTATCATCATTAGAGATATGTGTAGCGATTTTCTGCCCAACGCATCAACAACCACATTAGCTTTGCCAGCATGATATTTCAATTCAAAATCATAGTCCTTTAAAAACTCTATCCATCTTCTTTGTCTCATATTTAATTTCTTTTAATTAAAAAGATATTTTAAACTCTTGTGATCACTAAATACCTCAAATTTCACCCCATATAAATAATGTCTCCAGATTTTTAAGGCAAACACTATTGCAGCTAACTCTAGGTGATGGGTTGGGTAATTCTCTTCATGAGACCTAAGTTGCCTAGAAACATAAGCCACAACTCTTCCTTTTTGCGTCTGCACACAACCTAATCCTCTCTTGGATGCATCACAATATACCACAAAATTTTTCTTATGATTAGGAATTATTAAAACTAGGGTAGAGGTAAGCCTATTCTTTAACTCTTGAAAACTGGTTTTATACATTGAATTCCACTCAAAAGACTGGTTTTTCCTAGTTAATCTAGTCAAAGGTAAAACTAGTTGAGAGAATCCTTTGATGAACCTCCTATAGTAACCTGCTAATCTCAAAAAACTCCTAATTTCAGTGACCATCTTTGGTCTCTTCCAGTGAACTATAGCTTCAACTTTGCTTGGATCTACTGTAACTCCTTGAGTGATCGCATGACCTAAGAATTTTACCTCACTCAACCAGAACTTATATTTAGCTAACTTGGCATACAATTGCTTCTTCTTCAAGATTTATAACATTATTTTAAGGTGTTGTTCATGTTCCTCCCTAGTCTTAGAATAGATGAGGATATCATGTATGAAGACTACTACAAACTGGTCAAGGTAAGGCCTAAAGACTCTATTTATGTAATCCATGAATATTGCAGGAGGATTGGTAAGTCCAAAAGGCATCACAAGATATTCATAATGCTTATACCTAATCTTGAAGGTTGTCTTAGGTATATCTTCTTGTTTTACTCTTATCTGATAGTATCCTGACCTCAAATCTATTTTGGAGAAGACTGAGGCTCCTAACAGTTGATCCAACAGGTCATCTATCCTAGGGAGTGGATACTTATTCTTGATTTTGACTTTATTCGAACTGCCTATAGTCTATATATAACCTCATGTTTCCATATTTCTTTTTGACTAAAAGAACAGGTGCACCCCAGGGAGACATACTTGGCCGAACGAATCCTTTAGCCAACAATTCCTCAATTTGTTTCTTAAGTTCAGTTAACTCTAAAGGAGACATTCGATAAGGTGCAAAGTATAAGGGTCTTGTTCCTGGCACGAAATCAATAGAAAATGCAACCTCTTTTTCAAGTGGAAGGTTCACTATATCATTGGGAAACACATCCGAGAATTCACTTACTATAGGTATACTATCTATTTCTTGCTCGACGTCTGAATTTAAAGAATAAAGTAGAAACCCTTGAGCTCCTTCTGAGAAACACTTCTATATTGGGTGGCATTAAGAAATAAAGAATTAGAAGACTTTTGTTTATTGAGTGGATCATTGCGAAAATAAGTAAGTTTTCTAGAACAATCTAGGAGGATATCATTACTAGATAACTAATCCATTCCAATTATGATATCAATACCAGTCAAAGGTAAATAAACAAGGTCAATAACAAAAGGTTTTCCTTCAACTAAAATAGGACAGTTCAAATAGGCTTGAAAAGTAGAAACCTTTCCCTCTATGGGAGTAGAAACTAACAAATAAAAGGGCAAAGGAGATAAGACAAGTTTAACTTCTTCACACAATCAATAGATATGAAGGAGTGTGCAACTCCTGAGTCAAACAATGCAATTAAGAAAGTGTTTTTAAGAAAATATGTACCTTTAATCATATCGGGAGACTAAGTTGCCTTTTCTCCACTTAGAGTGAATACACTTCCTTTAGTTTATGGTCTGGGCATAGGATTGTTCAGCAGCTTTCTAGTATTGCAATCTTTGGCATAGTATCCTAGCTTTCCACATCGATAGCAAACATTTTGGCCAAAAAGACAAGATCTGGAGTCACGAGATTTTCTGCACTTATTGCATGAAAGTAGGGGTTCCCTAACAAATATTTGCCTACCCTTTCCTAGGCTCACCTTACTCTTAGAATTATTTTTCTTTTGTATTTCTACTACCCTTTTTCTTTTGAGAAAACTTTGTCTTTCTCTTTCAAACTCCATCTGTAGGAAACTCTTTCTGCTATCCTACACTTATTCACTAGAGTGGCGAAGTCTTTAATCTCTAGGGTGGATATCTTCTCTCTTATCTCAGGTCTTAACCCCCACTCAAATTTGGTAGCTTTCCAATGACCATCAGGGTTGTTTTTCAGGTAAGAAAAGAATTTGGACAATTCATCGCTACATATTGGCCTATGGTCATACTTCCTTACTTCAGTTGTATGAATTCAGCTTCTTTTTCATTGTTAACACTATCAGGAAAGCATTTATCAAAGAAAGTGGTTAAGAATACTTCCCAAGTAATTTTAGTCCCATTAGACTCTAACAGGCTTTTAGCACCTCGCTACCAATGTTCTGCCTCTCCTTTTAGCATATAGGTGGCAAAAATCACCTTTTGTGAATCTGTACATCCCATAACTGTAAAAATTTTCTGTAATTGCATAACCCATTTTTCAGTTAAGACTGGATTGTAATCTCCATGGAATGAGGGTGTTGTATCCTTCCTAAATACAAAAAGTCCTTGGTAACAAGGATTGATCATAAGGGCTTCTCCTACTGAGTTCCCATTTCTTTCACCATGGTTATTATGGTTCCTATCTTGAGTCTCCTGCATGCATTGCAGAACCATCCTATTTGATTTTACTTGGGCCATGACAGCTTCAGCCAGACCCTTAACAGTACCTATGATCCCTGACAGAGTATTATTTGGTGTACTCTCCACTTCTGGGATCCTTTGTCCTTCTGATGCCATATAGTCCTACAAGTGCATAAACAACCCAATATTGAGTTGATCAGACTCAATATTGTATAATTAGTGCATTAAGAATAGTATAAGGCATGCAGAGAAAACTTCGGAGCCATCATGCAGATAACAGAGACTCACCTAACACCTATTCTTGCCCAGAATAAGGCTCTGATGCCAAAAATGTAACACCCGTTTATAATAAAGCTAATGGCACAACTTTACATAAAAAGTTTGGAGTTGGACACTAACATACATAGATACAACACAAAATTCAGGAGCAAAAGTAAAGTTCTGCTTGTCATAAGCTAAACATTTTTAAGCCTGATAATAAAATTACAATTTATTTAATTACAACTCATATTTTTGGCAGCTGAAAGAGTCCACCTTCCTTTAGGGTGTTACTTGACTAATCTGAAACCACTAAAAATAGAGTGAGAATTGAAAATTTTTATTAGATAATAATTAGTTCTAAAACATTTTAAATATAATGGTTCCAGCCGTGTCTTAGCACGGAAATTCACACGGCGACTATATCATAATCTCATCACATTACTTATAAGAAGATCATAATATTATGAGCATTAAATGCTTAAAAATATATGTTATACAATACATAAAGTGGCAAGCATTTACATGAATAAAATCTCTTTATTATAATTTTCACTTTCCTTTGTCTGCTTATCTCACACATATTCAAAGACCTTCTCTTAGGGAATTTCCATTCTTTGGTGTTACTTATAACATCGTGACGATAAAGCGAGACTTTTATGCCACACTAACCAAGGCAGGTAACATAAAAAGATCTTACATCTTATCTCTCTGCCTTCTTGGCAGTTAACGATAAATCTTAAATATCTTCTTTCAAAATACTTACTTGCCGTAATACATAAATTCATAATAAATATACAAATGCATAAACTTAAGCAATAAATGTATATTAAATAGCACAAGATAAATAATAATTTGAATAATAAATTTATCTCATAATAAATTAAATAATAAATCATAGAATCAATAAGTGGAATAAGATGTAGAAACTATAAATTAATTCATAAGTTTAAAATAATCGAAGTGTACAAGGGCTTAAATAATATAAACTTGAGTAAAATAAATAACATAATATTTCAATAAAATTTCTTAAAATATAGAGTTGTCAATTCTAAATATTAATTTTTAAAAGGATTGAATCTAATATCACTTTTATTTAATTCCTTTTTAACCTTCTTTTATGATTCATGAATCTGTCATTGTCATTATAATGCATATGGGTTCCTTAAATTATCATAAATATTGACAACTCAAAATAAAATAACATAATAATAATAATAATAATAATAATAATAATAATAATAATAGTAAGCAATATTATAAGAGAATATTAAATAAATTAACTTGAAAGGATAAATAAAATAAAATTGGAATAATATTAAGCAATAATATAAATTAACATTAGATCACATAACTTAGAGTGATAAATAAAATATATTATAATGATAATTAATAAGGAGCAATAATATAAAAGAACATAAAATAACTTGGAACAGTAAATAAAATAAATTACAATAAAAGAAATATTGAGCAAATTTAATGTAAGGAAAATAATAACATAACTTGGAATAATAGATTGCAATGAATAAATAATAAAGAGCAACAATGTAAAGAGCATCAAATGAAATAGCTTGGAATAAATCGTAATAAGGAGACACCAAATAAAATAACTTGGAATATAACATAAAATGTGATAGTAAATAATAATAAGTAAAGTAATATTAAAGAATATAACTTGCAATGAATAAATATAGCTATGGTTTAATTTCGTAAATAATTTCATTATTTACCTCTAATAATTGTAGACAACCAAAAACAATGTAGATACACAGAGCTTCTTCCCTTTTCGATCTAATATCCTTGCTTCTTTTTCCTCCCCTCTCCCTCTTTCTTTCTTTTTCTTTCTCATTCCTTATGGTGAATTCCCTCTTTCTTTCACTATACTTATAATTTGTCTTTTGTTTTTGTTCTTAACCGTGAGCCAACACACCCTTATTTATAGAATCTAATGTTCACCAAAATGTTATATGAGATGTTTAGTAGTTTATTACCAAATGCATAAAGTCCTTGCTCATATTTTCCGCTACTAACTTGAGCTCTCTTTCTCTCTTTTTTTTTTCTCTATATTTATTGCTATGGTAATTTTTTCTTCCTCCCACTGCTTCATGTCATTGACCTGAATCCCCTTCCTTTCTTCTTTTTTTTTTCTCTTAAATCTTCATGCCAGACTCGTTGAGTCTTCCTTCACTTTTTTTTTTTTCACATTTATTGCTTGTGGTTTGTTTTCCAAAGCTATGGTCTCCAATCTACAAAACTAAAGTCTTCAATCTAAATCTCACGTCTACTGCTGTGAGTTTTCATTTTTTTTTTCAATATTTTATAATTATAATTATGTTATTATTTTTAATGTTACTACTATTGTTATTTTATGAATCTGTTAAAAATGTTTAATTACAATGAATGTTACAATTGTTATTTTCTTTTATATCTTGAAATCATTGCTGCTAATTGTAGTCTTACCTTAAAAATTAATATCTATGATGTAATTGCCTTGATCAATTGATTATCGTCACAAAATCAACTCAAACAAATTAACTAAAATTAATTATTCTACAAAATATTTTGTGAAAAGGAGGATGTTACACACTAGTTGTAATTTATTAGGTTACACACAAGTCATAATTAACAACCTCTTAGTAGCCAATATAATGATTTTAATTTGAACCTTTTAGTATTGGTAGCCTTTACATCTCTTTGATTCGCTCTTCAACTTAATATAGTGTTTGTTAGGCCTAATTATCTAAAAACATTTTAGAAGAAATTTTTGAATTTTAATATGAAAATTTAGAAAGCTTGGTTTTATGAGGAGTATAGTCTTAAGGAAATCCTCAAACCAGGAAACTTACCAATTTATAGTCTTCAGTATAATCAAGTACTTGTCCAAGTTCATGCTGCTACTTTAAATTTGATTGATTTCAAAAGGCATCAACGCCCTATGTTTCTATTTGAGTTTTTTGTGATTATGAAATATAATTCATTATATAAGACAAATTTGTACGTCTCAACATCCAAGAAATCATTTGCTACGTTATAAAGACATCATAAAGGGGTAACATCATTACAACATGATCATTACAATTAATAGAAACCATTCTATTGGCTACTAAGAGGTTGTGAATTATCGTTTGTGTGTAATCTAACTTTCGAAACTATAGCTAGTGCATAAATAAAGATGAGTAAATTCCATTTATTAGGAATGAAATTATCTTAGCAAATGTACGAGGTTACTTCACATAATTAGTATTTCGATTAAGTTTGACTTTTAGATTTCTTTGATGATGGGTTATTTATAAGTACGCTTATAAGTACTCATTAAGTCTAGAGGCATTCCCGGATCTTGAATTAGGATGACCTACTTTGTTTATTATATTTTATTATTTCATTTCTATATATTCTCTTCCTATTATTCTATGTGAGGAGGATTTAGTCTAGGTTGGGTGTGAAAATAGGAGAGAAATTAGTGGATTTAAGAAAGATTAAAGATTTAGAGGTTATCAAGGAGAAGAAGAGAAATTTAGAAGTTTTAGACATTTTTTACATGTTTTTAAAATTTTAAGGACTTTTTTTACATATTTTAGAAATTTTAAGGACTAAATTGAACTAATTTAAAATTGATGCCATGTTAGTATGCCACGTGGCATGACATGTCAAAGTTCATGCCACGTCAGAGTTTCTCGCTATGTGGCATGCTGACGTATCACTTAACCTGACATATTAGCAAAACTGTCGTGGTTGACTAATGGTTGACTAGTCAGAAACTAATGTGACCGATGGAATGCAACTTCGGAGACTAAAGAGTTAATTTCCAAATTTCAAGGAGTAAAATGAAGTACGCTTACAATTTTAAGGATCAAAGTGATACTTAACTCAATTGAAATATTATGCCCATTTTTCCTCTTTATTTTCTATTCCATCAATTAAATTATGATATTTAATAGTAAATTTATCTGTTTTTGATAAATAATAAAATAAGAAAAATAAAAATTGAATTTTTTTAATCAAAATTTACTTATCATAATAATATGATATATTTATTAATTTTTTATAAATAAATATTTATAGCATTTAATTTCATTAAATAATAACTCGTATTTTTTTTAAAAAAAGCTATTTTTAAAATTATGTAAGTCTGCCCTAATAAATTTTCTCTTAATATTGTTAATTGGAAAAAGAGACAAAACTACAGAAAATTAGAATCGGGATATAATCATACGAACCATTGAATGTCTATCATTTTAAATATGAGGCAGTTCAACTGAAAAATTGTTATGTCGTAATGCCAAAGCGATATACGAGAATCAAGACATTTCCTCTCTCTCAAAAAGATTTAATATATTTAATTTCCATAAATACGAGTCATTTTAATTTTAATCTTTTTAGAATTTTTATTTTGATTTTCGTCCCTTTTTTTTCTTTATTAGATTTTTAGTCTCCATTAATTGTTTAGATCCAATGTTAAGGAATAGTATTTATAAGGACAAAAAAAAATTCAGAAAATATTTATAATGATCAAAAATAAAATTTTTAATATTGGTAAGAATAAACATATATTTTAAAGTACTTATAAAGATCAATATTTTAAATAACTAGAACTAAAAACAAAAAATAAAAGGAAAAAAAAGGGAGCAAAACTAAAGTAAAAATTTTAGAAAAAACAAAATCAAAATGGATCTATATTTATAAGAATTAAAGTTATATTTATACTCTTCCAAAATTCTTTAGAATTTATCTCATTGCTGTTGTCGTTGTCCACTTGTGGCAGTGTTGATGTCCTTTTCCTTTGCGGAGATCTTTAGCATATCTTCTTAATACGTTACTAGGGATGTTATTAGCACGTATAAGATAGATATTTTGGAGACATGAATAAGGATAGAAAAATACAATGATAGTAGGTGTTGAAAGGGGAAAAATGGGAACTTATCACCTTTGTGTCTTTATATATATATATATATATATATATATATATATATATATATATATATATATATGTGTGTGTGTTCCAATGTGTTTAATTTGTATATACAAATAACATTTCTTATATGTCAATTTTAAGATATTTTACTTGTGGTTAAAAAAAAGCTAGTATGTGGAAGTTGAACTTGGACTCAATTTGGTTCGCCTTTCTGTAAAAATTATAAGAAATAAGCTTTTATCAAATTCATTCACGTATTAAGATTTTTCAACAGTTAAATCAAATATATTTAAATAATGCTAGTTCTTGAAGCTGATTAATGGAACTTGTCAAAAAATTATATTTGATTTTATTCAATGATATAATATTGGGTTTTGTTTACAAATTGTGGCGAGGACATTTACTAAAGATTTTTTCTTTATTTAAATCAATTGTATTTAGAGTTTATTAGATTTTAATTAATTAGTTTGAGTTAGATTAGTTTATTATGAAAATAATTTTTTTTTAATATTAATTTTTTTTCATTCATAAGATTTAGATCTAAAAACTTACTTAAAAAAATAAATATTAAATCACTTGAATAAAAAAAAATATAAAATAATTGCACTTAATATGGTGGGTTGTCGATATAAATGATTGCAAACATTCTGTCAAATAGATTGAAAAAATAAATGCCTTGCTCGGTGGGCAATAAGCATTAATGTGTATAGTTCTATGTTAGTGAAACTAGACTTTCGCAAAGCTTACAACCGAGTTAGGTGAAGTTTTATTAATAAAGTTTTGAAGTATATGGGGTTTCAAGCAAAATGGAGAGGATGGATATCTCACTGTGATTTCAGCCTGAGTGTCCTTCGATTAATAGTTCCCCTTCAGTTCCATTTATAATTGAGAGTGGAATATTAAAGCAATGGGACGATCTTTCCCCTTTTTATTTGTGCTTATACTGAAATGTTCAAAAGATTTGTGAATCGAGCTATAGAATTGGGTTACTTTGAAGGAATGAAAGTGGGGAAGAATAAATAATTGAAAAAATATATATCTTATTTTTTAAATTATAGATCATTTACAATTTATCCCATAATTTAAAAGACGTACAATTTAAACTCTAAATTTTTTTAAATATATATTTTAATTCTTCTATTAAATTTTTAATCAATTATTGATAAAAATAATTTTTATACAAATAACACTGTTTTCAATAATTTAAACAAAAATAATGTTATTTAGACTTATTTTTTAAAATTTATTATAGACACATAATATTTCTCTCTTATTTTTTATAGATCCATTATTTTTTATTTTTTTAACATTCATCATTTGATATATTTCTCTCTTAAAATACATACACACACACACACACATATATATATATATATATATATATATATATATATATATATATATATATATATATATATATATATCTCTCCAAAATAAATATAAATAATATTTTTTCTTAAGTTTAATTGATATACACTGACAGTATAAAACTATTTTACACTGTCAATCAATAGAAATAGGAGAATATAAGAATTCATGATGGATCTCTCATTATAATGGGTAGTTATTTGTGTGAGTTAGCACTTTTTACTATTTCTATTAGTTAATAGTGTAAAACTGTTTTATACTATCAGTGAATTTAAATTAAATTCTTTTTTCTTTAGGCAATCAAAAAAGATACTCAACCCTACGGCGACAAACAAATGAGAGGGGGAAAGAGAGAGATTCTAGGAACAAATAAGTATCTCCGTCACCCCCACTTCTCTCACAGTTGTTAACACCCACCCTTGATTATTTCCCCTAATTAACCACAACCACACGACCACTCCCATTATTAGAGATGATAAAATGGGTTAGACCCGTCGGATTGATCCAAATAACTCATAATTTTTGGCGGGTTGGGTTGATATTTTAATTAACAAAAAATTTCAACTTGCATAACTTATCCCATTTAACTTGCGGGTTGAAACGTGGCGGGGCTAGTTTGACTCGCGAGTCAAATTTTTTTTATTTTTATCTTTTTTTCTCCACATAATATATATTATATATAGGCTTTTTTGTTGATATTTCTGTAATATTTGTGGACTTTATAGTTTTTTTTTTTAGGACTATATTATTGATTATATATTTGCTTTATAGATTATGTTATTATTTTGTTGATTATGAATTTCATATTTTATTATGGACATAGTTAATTAGTGGAGTATAAATTTTTTAATATATTTAGATTTAAAGATTCACTTGTGAACTTATCTATTATAATTATTTTGATTAGAAGTTCCATCTTATTCTTATTAAAAATTATGATTTTTAACTATTTTAGAGTTAAGTAAATGATTTAATACTTAATAAGTAAATGAAATAAATTTTTTTATATGGATATTCTTTTGATACATTTAATTAAAAAAATTTTATTTTATTTTTAATTTGATGAATTAATTTATATAAAAAAATATTTTTTTTTTCTTTTATTTTTTGGCGGGCCAACCCACTAATCCGCAATGAGATAAGGCAGGTTGACATATTCAACTCAAATTATTAATGCAAGTTAACTCGTCCGGCCCTACTTAAAGCTTGATTCGCAGCGGAGCAGGGCGGGTTGGCCCATTTGTCGCTATTGGCCAAACCCAGAACCCTCTTCGCCATTCTCTTAATTTCCCTCACTCTCACCGTCTTCTTCTCCTCCCTCGTCGCCGCCAAACAACGTTGTTTCCATCGAAGCATCTCTCCGACATCGCTAGGCCTCCATAAGGAGAAGCTCACCCACCTTCACTTCTTCTTTCACGACATTGTCAGTGGCCCAAAGCCCACCGCCGTCAGGGTGGCCCAGGCCCACATAACCAACAAGTCCCGCACGCTGCTCGGAGCCGTGTCGATGGTCAACGACCGTTAACCGTGGGGCCCGAGCTCGACTCCAAGCTTGTGGGAATGGCTCAGGGGTTTATGCCTCTGCGTCGCAGGACGAGTTGGGGTTGTTGATGGTGATGAGCTTCGAGTTTACGTAAGGGAAGTATAATGGGAGCACGATCAGCTTGTTGGGGCGGAACGCGGTGTTTTCCACCGTGAAGGCTATGCCGATCGTCGGCGGGAGTGGGCTTTTCCGGTTTGCACGTGGGTATGCTCAGGCCAAGACCCTCTAGTTTACGCCAGGGAATGCTGTTGTGGAATACAATGTCTACGTGTTCCATTATTAACCAATGATCGACGAGAAATTTCTAGATTGTTTTTAGAAAAGTGAAAAATCTTATTGAGTTGTATTCATAATTTGGCATCTAATAATCGTCAGTTGTTATTATTTCTGACTTCTGTTCATTTTTTAATGAACTATCTGAAATTTGGAAGGATAAATAGATATGATAAAAACTTCCTAATACCTAATAATTTTTCGCGTTCCATTTGCCATATTGCCATCCCTCTCTCTCTCTGGTCTCTCTCCTTCTTTCTCTCTTTTTTTTTTTGGGGGTACAGAGCTTCTTTGGGGATGAGATATGCCATGAAATTGAAATATTATGTCCATTTTTCCTGTTTACTTTCTATTCCATGAATTAAATGATATTTAATAATAAATTTATCTCTTTTAATAAATAATAAATTAAGAAAATTAAAATGTTAATTTTTTAATCAAAATTTACTTATCATAATAATATAATATACTTACTAATTTTTTAGATTAATTTTTATTACTGATAATATAAAATAATTTTATATTATTATCTAATAGAAATCATGAAAAGTGTGATATTATCATAGGTAATTACTTAAATACGGACCATGTTGATAATTTCTTTAAATTTTATTAGATGATAGTATAAAATTATTTTATATTGTCAGTATGTATAAATTAAATTCTTAATCTTTTTTTAAAAAAATTAATATTATTTAATTTCCTTCAACAATCACTCCAATATTTTCAAAAAAGTTAAATTTAAATTATGTAACACTCCTCTAATAAATTTTCTCTTAATTGTCAACTGGGGAAAGAGACATTAAAAAACAGAAATTTGAATCTAGATATAATTATACATTTATACGACCTATTGATGTGTATCGCTTTAATAAATATGATGCAGTTCACCTGAAAAATTGTGATGAAGTGATGCTAAAGCGATAGAAGAATCAAGAGATTTATTCCCTTCCAAAATTCGTAAGAATTTCTCTCATTCCAACTTGTGGAGATCCTTAGTATATATAACTTCTCAATACGTACGTCACTATGAAATTAACGCAGAAATTTTACTTGTAAAAAAAGGGGGAAAAGTAGCATATGGACGTTGAACTAGAACTCAATTTATGGTTTGTGTAAAAATTATAAGAAATTAGTTTTTGTCCAAATCATGAATTGAGACTTTCTAAAAGTTAATGGAACGAATTATATGTATTTTTTTTTTTTGGTCAAAGAATTATATTATAATTGTTTACGATGATATAATTTTGGGTTTTGTTTACAAAATGTGGCAAGGACATATATTAGAGTTATTTTTATTTGGGTAAATATCATTTACAATCCATGAGATTTCTAATAATTACACTCCACCTCAATTTAGACAAGAAAAGGCAGTCTGCCCCACTCGACATTGCAACTAACGTTAAAGTAACTCACTTTAACCCTGGTTTGTTTGATGAATTTTAAAAAATAAAATAAAATAATCATTAAATAAAAGCTCCAGAAATTTGGCTCTTGAAACCCCCTCCAAAAACCCCCTCCTTGGATCGCTCCCACTTCCACTCCTTATTACACCTTCATTTTGATATCTATTTGAATCCGTAGAATCCAAAAGCCACTTGATCTGCTCCATTCGTGCAACCTGTTCGCTTGACCCCTATTCTAAATTGTGTAGAGACGGAGGAGGTAGTTATGTGCATTTTTGTGTATACAAATTTTGATGTGCATACTATTTTGCAGGAGGTGATCAAATGTAAGTGCAGAATCATTAACATATGCGGCAAGCTATGAGTGCTACTTGAAGTTCATGGGTAGGTTCCCTTATGTGCAGAAAGAGTGGGACTTGTAGCTTCTTCCCGTCACCACTACATTGCTATGTAAAGTGAGAATGTGATATGCTTATTGGCCTGGTGTAAAGTGACATGTATATAATTAACAAACAGGTGTTATCAAGAATTATATATATATATATATATTGTCATTTACTTGATTGCATTTACTAGTTTTTGTAGTTGGGTTTACTGGTTTAATGCAATTGGCTTTACTAACAGCAAGTGTCAAATAAATTCCTACATCATCCTACATGGGAAGAAAAAAATAACATGCCTGCTTCATGATTTTTTACTTTTGCTTTTACTTTTTGATTGTATAGAAATTGAAAATTTCCGACAAAAGAAAAAGAATAAAAACTGAAGTTAATTTACTGATAAGCTGACAGCTCTAAATTCATGCTTATGAAAATCAATGAGAGAAAGAGAAAACAAACAATTTTTTCTGTGGTTAGAAATACATATAACCATAATTTCCATTGAACTTGCCGAAATATATATAACCATATTTTAGACAATTCCTTTGTTTATTGTGTCAAGAGACTGGCTTGCTTTTTTTGAGTTGATGTTCTCTTTTTTTCTTGTTTTATGCTTCTGTTCTCTCTTCCTAAACTCTACTTTTATTTGAAAAAAAAAGTTCTCAAGTAATGGGTTTCCCTTAAGCTGGTCAACCAACCAAATAAATAAATGTTGAGTGAGATTCCTAATTTCCATTGAAATGTCAATTATTAATTTTACTGTCTAGGCTGAATACATAAGCAGTGTTGCAAACAAAATCCAACAAGCAACCAAGCTATTGTCTACAACTTTGTAACCATAACCAGGTAATATACCTTAGAAGTTGTGTACATTAGTTTCAATGTATTTGGCACTGTAATAGCGAATTTAAGAAAGCATGGAGAGTATATAGCATCTGCACGAGCAATAGTGTGGTGTATGTTTGTGCAACTGCAACCTTAATCCTTAGTTGTTTATAGAATTTATAAAGGTGACCTATTGCCATTATGCTTGCATGACCTTCCCACTCTATTTTGGGTGCACTCTGTTTTGGGTGTCAATGACATAGAGACATGAAAGCTACTATCTTTTCTCCCTTGAGAATTCCCTTAGGTTTAACCATGATAGGTGATAGTGGTTAAGGCTTGTAAGAGTGAGACAACTATGGTTAGGGGAATAAGTAACTCTAATAGAGCCGTTACTATCTCTTTTGGAGTGGACTGCATTGTGCAAAGTTAAGTGGGGCGAATTGCTTCTTTTTGTCTAAATTGGGGTGGAGTGCAAAGTTAAGTGATATATACCCTTTTTATTTAAATCACTAATATTTATAGTTTATTAGATCTAATTAATTTGTCTCAAGTCAAATCAGTTCACTATAAGAATAAAATTCTCCCAATACTAATTTTTTAACTTACAAGACATGAACCTGATACAGGTGAATAAGGGATAGGTTAGGCTGGACTAAGCCAAACTTGAACTTGACTCGATTTTTTGACGGAGTCATTCCATTGAACCCAAACCCAACTTGATAATGACCTAACTGAAGATTATGTTATCTTGACATTTAGAAAATATATAAAGTTTTAGACATTATATGTACAATAAAGCCATAAAATTTTAAAAGTAAAAAACAAAATTCAAGAGATGTTTTACAATACATATTTCAAAATAAATTATATCAATACAAATATAACATCATGTCATGTAAAATTTATTAATTAACGTATAAAAATCTTACAATTTATCACTATTTTTTTTAATGTAACTTTTAAAGAAATATTTGACTTCAAGTCAAGTAAAGCCAACTTGAAGTATGATACAAACCCAGCCCAAAAAATACATCGGATCAAATTTCATAACCCAAATACAGCACCAAAAAATTAGGGCCATGATGGGTTAGCTGATCCATCCAGGTCATGAACACCCCAATAATATGATATTTTACTTAAGAAAAACAAATATCAAATTATTTAAACTAACTAAGCATTAGTATATAAACTTATCAATAGTTTAAAATAACCAAATATTACTTGATGGCTGAATTATAAAGTTATTGCACTTGGTACAGTAGGTTGTCTATATGAAGTGATTGCAAAAATTTTGTCAAAAAGATTACAAAAGTAATGCCTTGCTTGGAGCGCGAAACTCAATAAGCATTTGTGTGTGGGTGGCAAATTTTAGATGGGGCACTTATAGCCATTGAGGTAGTTTTCAAGGCAAAAAGGTCAACATGTATTGGTGTGTTAATTAAACTTGACTTTCACAAACTTACGACCCAATTAGATGAAGTTTTCTTGATTAAGTTCTGGAGTACATGGCGTTTAACAAAATGGAGATGATGAATATCTCTCTCTTTGATGTCAACCTCAATATCCCTTTTGATTAATGGTTTCCCTTCAACTCCATTTAGAATGAAGTGTGGATTGAGGCAAAGGGACTCTCTTTCCCTCCTTTTAGTTGTACTAGTTACAGAAGTGTTTAATGGATTAGTGAATCGAGCTATAGATTTCTGTTACAATTAAGGGCTCAGAGCGGGGAAGAATATATAAATAATTTGATCATGGGTATTGGTGTTATGCTTTGGATACATGTAATTTTCGACGAGAACATGTACAAATTTTATATAAATTGATCATGTGCAAAGTTTTATCATTAATGAGAAAAGTGGGCCATAGTCTAGTTTGGATCACACAAAGGAATTTAATTAATAATAAAAATTTATATATGATAAAGTTATATAAAATTTTTATATAAGGGAATCTATTCCCCATTTTAGACTTTTGCAGTGTTTGTTAGATTAAAAAAAATAAGATAACTAAGTATAATGGGGCCTGATTTTTAATAAATATTGTTTCGTAACTATATACATATTTTAAATCTAATTTTTATCTAAATCAATTTGGATCTAAAATCAATTCTAAAAAAATTAATTTTAACTTTATTTTATTTTATTTTATTCTATATTTTTCTCCTTCTATTTTATCTCTTCCCACTACTTTATTTCACTGTATACAAATTCTTTCTTTTTTCATTGATTTTGTTAACCAATTTTTTTAGGGTTTATCTCCATAAATCCTAATTTTATTGCTCTTTATCATGGGGTGCATTACCATTTGAGCGAATTTTAAGATGTTAATCTACCAATTAATCCCAAAGAACTGCTTAAGCATCGCCATTCCTCCTTGTATAATGTGATAGAGCACATACTTAGAATACTCAAGATTAGATTTCTTATATTGACAAGTGCTAGGCTTTATCTTATTAAAACACAAGTTAATATTGTGCTAACATGTTTATCTTATTAGATGAGATGATGAACTATATTGGTTTTTCAATAATATGGGGAAGGAAAAAGAGGTACAAAAGAAAATGAAACAATATATCTATTAAAACTAATTTTTAAATTGTCCAACCAAACACCATTTAATAAAAAATTAGTTCATTTTTATACAGGTTAACATAACTAATTTTATTTTATACTATGTTAACTTGATTTTTCAAATTGTCAAACATCCTTTTTGATTTTAATTACTAATGGGATTTGGATCTTCTAAAATGCATGATGTAATTATTGATAAAAAAAAATCAAGGGTTTAAAATTTTACAAAATATAAATATTAACATGATAAATCATACATGTGTGATAATTCTAACCGTCAAATTTTTTTCAATAGTTATGATCGTACACTTTATTCTTTAAAATGTATTTTTTTTAGAGCACCCAAATCCTTAATGAATAATATTCCTTAATTTTAAATTTGAACTATTTTTAGATTAGTTAGGTACTTCATCCGTCTATTTAAATTTTTTTTTTAAAAAATTCTCAAATTATTTGTCATTTTGGAATATATATAAAGGAAAAATTAATAATTTTTTCCAACTTTATGCTTATCTTCTCTCAACTGATAAATGGAAAGAGAGAAAGGAAATTTTAATAAAATTAAGTAATATTTATTCTATATCTAAATATAATTAATAACATCCTTAATTATTGAAAAACGCTAAAAGACATAAATAGACGTAGGGAATAAACTTTGTGCATAATCATATATCATTTACGTGTAGTGAAAAAAATCAACAATTTTTTAGGTCATGTGTCATCATGTGATTTACTACTGTGTCTTAAGTAGCAATACAACTCTTACAAGGTCAGTACATCAAATTTAATCCAAATACGAGTTATTAACGCCAAAATCACATATTATTAGCTAGCACAGGAACAATAATGTTAAACAAAAATCCAGATTTGCAATGACTGAACCAAGAATTGAACGCGCTTCAATTGAAGAAATGAAAAGTTTCAAAAATTTATTAAATTAAACTAATATCTTGTGAACCTCGCTCAAATAAATAAATGAAAAAAATTCATAAGAACCTCACGCGTTGACTCAGAAAAAGAAATCAGAATTTCTAGTCACTCCAATCACATGGGTACTACATTTTTTTCCAATTAATTTGCAAGTTCTAAATTAAAAGTATTTAATCATTCATTTTTTCTAAGTTTTAATTAGTGGGTTGATTGATCGGTGGAACTTGAAAGAATCATATTCTAAAAGGGAAAATTTTTTAAACTCATTAAATCATCGGATGTCTTATTGTTATGTTGAAATAGGACTAATCCTTTTCTAATTACTTAATTTGTCATTATTCACATCTATATAGTGTAGTACTTTAGTTGAGACAAAGCAGTGCCAGAGCGACGTACACCATTTTGGTTCCGCTGATTTTACTATTTATTTATTTTGACGGGAACTTTATGTTTATGAGTGCTAACTAATTTATAGAAATGCAACTTTATATTTAGTATTATCTATAAAATTTTTAGATTAAACTCAGTGAGATTTTTTCAAACGTAAGAAAGGGGATTATTCACCCTTTATATATATATATATATATATTATGTGGGTTTCATTAAATAATTTTAAAAGTAAATAATTTATTACTTTCTCACTGATCCTTATTTTAAAGGAAATTTTTTCATAATTTTTTATTTTATTTGTGTGTAAATTTGTTTGACTTTTATATAAAAGACTTCTCATGTGTTCGTTTAATTTAGGAACCAATCACATAAATGCAAAAATAATATTAAATTCGAAATAATAGATTAACAACATAAAATAATTTTGTAAAATACGATATATTATTCAAATTTAATTCTTTATAAAATGTAATTTTTGTTATTTTAGTTACATTATGAGATAATTTCGAAAAAAAAAAGTTCAAAGATGTAACAATTCTAAATTTTGATTCCATTAATATCAGGTTGTATGTAACTAAAAGGAAGCATCAATGAGAATACTATTCAGATGTATATTAAAAAAAACACTCTTTTTTCAAATTTTTATTTTATCGATATATTTTTCCTCTCGCTCATACGGTGCCTAAAAAAATTGTCTAAACTCACCTAAAAAAAAAAATTCCAAAATGATATAAAAAGAAGTTTTGCTTCATTTACTATTTGCAAATATTTTATGTTTTTTCTGTAATATTCTTTCTTATTGTTTAACTTTAATGTATATATATAACGTTACTTTCAAAAATACTATCACTAAAAAAAAAGAAAAAGAAAAAAAAAACTGAAAGCTACCACAATAAAGAAAGAAAGAAAGACAAAAGCTACCACAATGAACAAAAGAAAAAGAAAAAAAGATTCCACAAACGAAGGCAGTTGGTCAAAAAAGTTTCCCCGGCACCCCGGCACAAGTTCTCAGAAGATGTGCACATTATTCTTCTAGCAGGTCAATGCTCCAAAACTTCTACTGTTCCCCCTATAAATAGTTCAACACGGTCTAACATCTTCCAAAGAACCCTCCTCTCTCTCAAAGCTATTAGCACCGTTGATTACTTCCCCTAATTAACCACAACCACACCACCACCACCATGGCCAAATCCAGTAACCTCTTTGCCATTCTCTTAATTCCCCTCAATCTCACCGTCCTCTTCTCCTCCTTAACCGCCGCTAAACAACCTCGTTACTATCGAAGCATCTCTCCAACATCTCTGGGCCTCCACAAGGAGAAGGTCAGCCACCTCCACTTCTTCTTCCATGACATTGTCAGCGGCCCAAAACCCACCGCCGTCAGGGTGGCCCAGCCCCAGATGACCAAGAAGTCCGCCACGTTATTCGGAGCAGTCGTGATGATCGACGACCCGTTGACCGTTGGGCCCGAGCCCGGCTCCAAGCTTGTGGGAAAGGCGCAGGGGATTTACGCCCTTGCGTCGCAGGAAGAGTCGGCGCTATTGATGGTGATGAATTTCGAGTTTTCGGAAGGGAAGTACAACGGGAGCACGCTCAGCGTGTTGGGACGGAACCCGGTGTTTACCACCGTGAGGGAGATGCCGATCGTCGGAGGGAGCGGGCTTTTCCGGTTTGCACATGGGTATGCTCAGGCCAAGACTCACTGGTTTAATCTTACGTCAGGGGATGCTGTTGTGGAATACAATGTCTACGTGTTCCATTATTGACCAGTGCTCGATACGCCATCCCTTCTCTTCGCCACTGTGTTTGTCTTTACTTTCTCCTTTTTCTTTGTGTGGGTAAAGAACCTCGTTGCTTTTTCCTCGGGGATAAGAGGTGCCGTGAAATTGAGATATTCTGTCCTTCGCCCCCGATTTTTTTTCTTTACCCCCCCCCCCCCCTCTTTTCTTCTCTCTCTTTACTTTCTATTTACCTATTCCATCAATTGAAATTATGACATTTACTAATAATTACATAATTTATCAACATAATATTACATATTTGAGTTTAATTTTGATATACATAATTAACTAATTATATTTTTTTATTTTTATGATCATTTAGCTAATGGATATGAGATATAGGCTCTGTTTGAGTAAACAACTTAATTAAGTCGTTATATAAAAAAAAATTTTCATAAAAGGACTTGTATAAATAGTAACATTTGAATAGTTGCTTTGTATTTGAATGCACAATTATATAAGTATTTATTTTAGTTTGCAGTGTTTGTTTCTAGAAAATTGTGTAAAAATATTTTTTGAGAAGTTAAATATTTTAATTTTGCAAAAACACTAAAAATAATTTTTTAAAAAATTATAAATTATATAATAATTTGATCTAAATAGGTACAAAATAACTTTTGACTACTCAAAAGCTAAGAAAAGTTAAAAGTGATGGTATCCTAATGAACTCATAATTATATTTGTTGATGTGGTAAGATATAATTGGATGATGGAGTAAAAAAAATTTATACTAACAAGCATATAAATCAAATCCTACATATTTATTATCTTTTATAAATAAATAATTTATATCATTTTATTTTATTGAACAATAACTTATTGAAATTAATTTTGATACACTAATAATATAAAATATTTTTACATAAGTAGCCAGTAAAAAATTGACAAATTATAATTCACAATGTGCAATTTTTTCAAATTTGAATTAGAATTATAATTGGTTTTGAAATGAGCTACATGACGACTTTTTATTAGCTGATAGTATAAAAATATTTTATACTATTGTATATAAAAATTGCACTCTTAACTTATTTTTTAAAAATTAGTTGTCTTTTTAGTTATGTAACACTACTCTAATAAATGTTCCCTAAATTGATAATTGGAAAAATTGACAAAAAGTAATAATAAAATTAAAAGTTTAATTGATATGTATTGACAGTATAAAATAATTTTATATTATCAATCAATAGAAATATTAAAAAATAAAAAATTATAATAGATCCCTCATTATAATAGATAATTATTTATATAAATTAATACTTTTTATTATTTATATTAATTGATAATATAAAATTATTTTATATTATCAATATATTTAAATTAAATTCTAAAACTAATTGAGCCTAGATATAATTATTTGAACTCCTGAAAGTGCATTACTTTAAGGATGCATTTGGTATGAAATAAAAATGATTAAAAAATTCAACACACCCTAAATATGATACAATTCAATTGAAAAGACAGTGGGTTTATTTGATTTAACTTTTTAGAGAAGATCTTTTGAAAGAAGATCTTTTAAAAGAAGACTTTTTAGAAGAATTACTTTTAAAAGAATAATTTTTGTTTGGTTTGAATATGTCAAAAATAAGTTTAGAAGAATGAGTTTTGTTTGGATAGGATAAAGTAAAATTACTTTTGGTTGTTGATATAAAAATAATAATAAAATTCTTTTTTAAAATATCTTTTTTTAGAATAAAAAATAATCTTAAAAATACTTCTTTCAAAAAATTTTTTAAAATTATTATTTACTATATAAAATTATTCTTCTTTTTCTGGAAGTTCTTCTAATAAATGCAAATTACAATTTAAACAAGCTCAGTGATGACTTAACGCTAAGGTGACGTAAGAATCAAGAGATTTATTTTTCCAAAATTCCAAAGAATTTCTCTCATTGCATCATTGTCCACTTGTGGTAGTGTTGATGTCCTTTTCTCTTCGTGAATATTCCTAGTATAACCTTTTTTGTCATACGTCACTTCGAAATTAATGCAGATATTTTACTTTAAAAAAAAACAAAAAAAAGGGTTTAGGCCAGTCTTCTTTTAGATAAATGAAAACATTAGGCTCAATGTATTCCCATGATTTCTGCCACTTCCCTCTTTTATCATGTGCACGTTATATTCATGCAATTCGTGATTGAGCCATATAACATTACCGTTAGCCATCCAAGTAATGCCTAATAGTAGGAAATTCGATTCGTGATTTTAGCACGAATGAATCTGATTGGATGAATTTTTTCATTTTTTAAATATTTTACTTTTACCTACCGATAATTTCTGCCACTTCCCTCTTTTATCGTGTACACGTCATATTCGTGCAGTTCGTAGTTGAGCCATATAGCATTACTGTTAATATCCAGAGATACGAAATACAAAGAGAAACAGACACGAAACCGACAACAAATAACATGACTACATCAGAATAACAGAACACCAATAGAACGACAGGACCAGAAAGAAAACAGCAGATCAGCACAGGCACCTACAACTTTACTATGAACACCTTGTTACTCTCGCTTTAGGTAAATTTCACTCCGTTCTACCGGTTCACACGCTGATTTCAACAAATCATCAACATGTTTTAGTCTATTTTTGGAGTAAACAAATAATAATATTGTTCTTAAACCAGTTCCTTATGATCTGAAGCTTAATCCAAGCAAAACATAGATCCTACACCACAGCCTTTTCACTCCCTCCATCCATGACATAATGACATGTGACTAAATTTGCACTACACCCTTGGCCCCAGTAGTCCATGCAGTGCTGACACAGAATTTGCATAACAGCACCACGTTCATAAATTCAGCATCACAGTCTAGCCTGTGGACGTTGAGAACTTAAACTCAGTAACGCTAGTAGTTACTTGAAGTCTTTTAAACTTTAAAGGAACGAATTATAAGTATTTTCTTTTTCGAAGAATTTTATCGGGTTTTGTCTACAAAATGTGGCGAGGACACTTATCAAAGATTTAAAATAACAAAATATTGTTGGAAAATATAATTTTTTAATATATTAAGTGATATTTCTCCTATTTATATAATAATTTTTAAAAAAAGCATAATAAATATTCCTGTGGCATTTGTTAGATTTTAGATTCTAAAATATTTTATTAGAGATAATTTTGGTACCTTCACTTTTTATAAAGGTGTTAATACTTTTAATAGTTAGTAACTAAAATATAGTTATAAATTTACTAAATTAAAATATAATATTTTATATAGTTATAATATTTTATTTTAAAAAAATAGACATATAATATAATAATTACTAATTATTAAAAAGTACTAGTATTTCTATAAAAAGTGAGGGTAACTAAAAAAATTACTTATTTTATTATATGTAGTGAATTGTTTTTGAAGTAAATTTAAAGCTAATTTATGGTTAGGCAACCAGGGAGGTAGCATTTAGGTGCCGTTTAATATATTACCTATTAAAATTATCAGTAATATAGATTATCACTTAGAAATATTACTACCTTTTAAATTATTGGTAATGTTAAATGTAATATTTAATATGTATAGGTAATCTAAGTGGCAATTTATATTACTCTATTTGGTATATCAAAAAGATTAATACGTAATATATGCATTAAACTACTACTACTACTAATAATAATAATAATAATTAAAAAGAATAAGAAAATTTAATTATTAATTATGATTATAATAGTTAATTTTATTAATAATTATTATTAAAAAATAATTAATATTATTAATAATTAATATTATTTTTAATAATTAACAACAACAACAACAACAACAACAACAACAATAATAATAATAATAATAATGGAAGGATTGCCATATTAGTAGTAATTTATATTATCACCTTTTAAGGGGGCAATTCACATTATCACATTGGTGGTAATCTATATTACCTTAGAAATTTAGATTGTTAGTAATGTTGCCCAATTAAATAGGATAATATTGTGGATCCAAATAATTTAATCAAATATTATTAATAATTCAGATAGATTATCCCACACCAAAGGCCACCTTAGTCATAATAAGCATTATTTTGTGTGTATGCGCGCGGACGTGTTGTTTGGGTATATTACCTCTGATATGGACACTTCATTGCCAAGAGTTTGTCTATTTATATGAATATATGATATCATATTTCATAGTTGTGCTACTGTCATATTGTCCTTACTTTTTTTTTTTTTTGTCTAGGTATATAGTTCAAGACTCCTTGTCCACTTGTTACTGTTCTGCAATTCACTTACCTTCCGCGTATTTTATTCCAATTTATTCTTTGTTATTTTCCTGCGTTCATCTATATTAGACTTGTATTTATATTTTACACCTTTCTCATACACGGTTGTACATTCAGTTGAGTGACTCAGTTAGATTAGTCACTGGTTAGTTACACCAGCTGTCAGACTAGTTAGATAGAATAGATGATCGGAGGTTGTCTATATATATGTTCGCTGTATCAGTTTTCATTTCAGATGAGAAATTATTCTCTCTTCAATTTTTCTTGTTGCTCGATAGTCTCTCCCTCAATTCCTCTCTCAGAATTTGGATTTGTGGTTTCACTATATCCTGAAATTTTCATTTTTGGACAAATTTGGATGAAATCAATTGATTCAGAGAACGGATCTCACCTACCATTGCCAAAATAGAAATTATTATTACACATATGCAAGCTGGTGGGACATGCATTGTGCCGAATATTAGGAATTGGCACATCATCGACCTAATATTAAATTAAACTGAGACTAAACAATAATACTTAACGTCAAATGCTACCTCAGTGATCGCATTTCTCCTAACACAAGAAAAATTAAATGCCACAATTCAATATTATATTTAAAAAGGGTAATAGTACTCAACCCGGCTTTTGGTAGCCCGAATAAGCCTGGACAACTAATTGAACAGTGATTAAAATTAAAATTTGCCAAGCATGAGCTGGCACTATTAAGTTATAACACACAATTGGGCTGTAAATGGGATTCTAAACCCAGAACGTTTAGCATGAACCTTAAAATTGAAAAGAGATTGTTGCAAGCAATTATTTTAAAAATATCAGTTAAGGAATTAAAAAATATATATTATATAGCCATTCAGTTATATATTATTATATCATAAAAAATATTTGGTTTTTTATATATAATTAATTAACTATATAAAATATTTTATATTGAAAATATGTATATCAACGATAATTTGTCGAATAATATAACATAAGAGCTATTAAAAACTTAATTTTTTTTTTAAATTTAATACTTTTTTGTTTCTCAGGGCACTTATTTTGAAAAAAAACCCTAAAAGATATTTCGACTTTTATATAGACTGGGTCTTGATGGAGTACCATATGCATGTCCAACATGCAGCAAGCTAATTATGAAATGACTCAGAGCAAACTATTTTGCGAGAGAGGCGACTTATGTGTAGGGTAAGGTGAGAATGCAATGCATAGGTCGTTCATCCCTTCTAGAGTAGACATATTTTTCGTTCACTTCAACAAACCCCACAATGAAATTGTTAAAAAAGTAAGGGAATTCTAGATGAACTCATCATAATATAGCTTACAAACTAATCTGACGAGATATTTCAACTAATCTTCATTTTTTTTTTTCGTTGAAAAGAAATCGGACTGTTGATCGATAATGGATTAGCTAATTTCACACTTTCGCTATATATAATTAATTAATTTGTCAACGAATTGGATTTGTAAACTCTCACATGGTTGAGTAGTTGGCATGATAACGGAGACTTCAATAGTTTTTGTCATTTTGTCATGTAAGATACGCACTTGTACGAGTCCTGCGAGATGAGAATTCAAAGATACTACATTAACTAATGGACAATTACCCTTTGAGAGTCTTAACTCTTTGCAATAAAATCACTTGGTAATTCTTGGTAATTCTAAACTCCTGGACATTTTTGTTTCATGTTCGCTCCCAAAATCATCAGAAGGATACAGGCAGAAGGAAACAATTGGAATTTGGGAACCGCCTATTTGTAGAGGCTGCCACGAGACACATGAAAAAGCACACAGGACAAGGGATATTTGATCCAAATTTCTTTTGCATCATCTATGGTCCTGTCAACAACGGAACTTTGATACATTCTTTGCTTCATTGAAAAAAGTTGCCCTCTTTTCATGAAGGTCACGTCTGCGGAAGCATGACAAAAAGGAAACTAAAAAGCTACCAAAGAGAGGGATGACGATTCTTTGTTTCAACTTTCTAAAATTTGTTTAAAGATATTAATAATACGTAATTAATGATAAACAATTAAGTATCGTGACTAAGGTGTATTTATTTGTGATTTTTTTAAGTAAAAAATTATTTTTTACTAAAAAAATATTTTTTATATATTTAAATAAGTTTTTAAAAATAATTAGATTTGTGAAAAAATTAATTTTTAATTTTTTTTGTAAAAATTAAAGAAAGTAAATTATAAAAAAATTAATTTTTAATTTTTTAATTATATATAAAATTTAAATTTTATAATCACTTTTTTAAAAATTTAAAACAAATACACCCTTAAATAACATGCCAAATTGCCAATTCATTTTGGCGACCCTAATTGGGTCAATTGTCTTGCTGCATAGCATCACTTCATTTTGGGAAAAAAAAACAAAGGATGCACGGGGCACACGGCTTCCACAAAAGTAGCATAATAAAAATTTGTTATTGAAGAAATTATAAGAGGTCAAGGTTGTTCCATAAATTAACAAACAAGACAAACGACAACAGCGCTGCTGCACTATCGCCATCTTTAAATAATAAAAATGAAAATGCGCTGAGTACACCAGGATTGTAAAAACTAAATAAAATGGTAGTTCAGATTCAGAATATTGACGCCCATCAGTCATCACTCATGCGTCACACGAGCCACCATTAATTAAAATCCTGAGTAGCATAACTTGGTATCACGTTGGAATAATGGAATTTTTGAGTCCGTTTTGGAAATTTCATTTTACAGCTATATCTAATCATCTTCATCATTAAACACTTTTTCCTTTCACTTTAGTGCTTTTTTACATGGCTGGCATTAGTCTAACTCATGTTCTGGAATCCATAGTTTGAAGCTCACCCTCCTGCTAAGTGCCGACATATAATGGAACTCTGCTTCTACGTGGCATTAAGGGAGTCTCTACACCCCATGGCTTAACTTTGTAGTCTTTTTCATTACCCCAAAAAACAATTACCTTCCCTTCTTACTTCGTACTTCTTTCACAATTATTTTTAATGCTGTATTAGAAAAATAATCATGATTTTAATAGGATAGCAGTTGTTACTAGAATAAAATGATGGAGAATCAGTATATAATTCAGTTACATCATTCTAATCAAATTTTTGACCTTTTTTTTGGTCTGAAATCAAATTTTTGACTCTATAGTATACTTTTTTTTCCTTTTGTTGGGCTTGTTTGAATATCAATCATAATAAAAGCCCAAGTGCATAATCTACTTGGGCTTAGACAGTTGGGTTTAGCAAACAATTTTCATTTTCAATCTTTCAGTTATGCCCCTAAGTGCATGTTGACCAAAAAAAAAGTTATGTCCGTGTTTTATTTATTTGTATAATAATATTCTCTTGAGCAGCATTAATTAAAGCATCAAAATGTTCTATTTGCGTTACTGATTATGGGGGTTTCGATGGCAATGCTTATCGTGTAGTAAACACTAGTTTGACATTTCAGTAAAATTGTTAAATAAGGAATTGATACTCCACACTGCAATACCAGCTTATCGGGTAAATGATATATCACACAGTTTGTTTTTGAGCTGCACGCCTGCAACATCCCATTTGTTATTGTGGAGTAGTTCAGCTTTAATGTGGCAACGGGTGGTGTTTTAAGGTACAGTTGTTCAGAAAGAAAACTATCAAAAGTTCATGTGAACCATTTCGAATGATTATTTTATTGTATCCAGTAGTTTGACTTGAAAAGCTTGTCTTTTATTTTAAGGGACTAAATTGTCATTTGACAATGTTTTAGATTATATGTATAGATTCATTAATATGCAAAGGCTACCAGCTTTCTCTATCCTGCATTATGTTATGAACAGAGCTAATCTGCCTGTTAATTAAATGCAGTTTACTGTGTGTGCTAAGCTAATCTGGGTCACTTACTGGCCAACTGTATAGTAAATTCTGTCTTTGCAATAGGAACATTTCTTGTGCAGCTGTTAAAGTGTTACATGCTGATAGAGGCATTGGTATGCTCTACTGCCTCCATGAATTGGCATTATATATGCAGGTAGCCTCATCAACCCCCAGCAGAAATAGTGAGATGCTAGTGCGTCGCATAAATTAGGCTTTTTAGTCCTGTTGATCTCTAAATTTATTTAGTTTCTCAAAGATATAATTTGAGTCAATTAATCTCAAAGATGTAATTTGAGTCGATTTTATTTTTCCATTTACTTGAACCTCAACGGAATTTTGGGCCAGCATGGTAAAGGCTTTGCATTTTCCATCAATTGTTGGCTTTTTGCGCCCGTAGCGCTTTCTTTTCTTTATTATTATTATTATTATTATTTTAAAAAAGAGACGTTGATGGTGTTTTAAGTATCCGTTAAGGATTTGTGTATCAGATAAACTGGATTATATTTTTAGGTGATTAAAGTTTAAATTAAAGAAATTAATTTGCAGAGAAATAAATTGTTAACTAAAGCATCATATCCTTCAAGATTATTAAAACCACACGTGGTTTGAGTACACTAACTAATTGTGCAATTAAGAACATTCTCTGCCCGCAACAAGTTGCAATAATAAGATGATCGAGGTCACAGTCAGAATTAAAAAAATATTGATCAATGTCTTATTGTTTTTGTTTTCTTAACTAGCTATAGCTAGTACCTTCAATTAGCTTCTCCTTTTCTAATTAATAAATGAAAAAATAAATATTTTTATATTATTAAGATATTAAATACATATTCAAGATTTTTCTTATTAAATATTTTGAATATTTTTAAAAGACATGATGATGATGATAGAAGCAAAATAAAAAGAAAAACGCTGTACCTCTACGTGAAGCGCTCTATTGTTCAACTTGCTGGCTTATTAATTACCCGGTGAATAGTGCAGAAGTTGAACGTAAATTCTATCTCCTTAGGGGGGGCATCACATGTAATTCTGAAAATTTGACGAATTAAACATGATATGATAGCCTCTGTTGCGGACGTGCCCACGCTGTGCAGATCAACTGGACCGCGGCATTGACGTGTTGGTGGTCCAATATGAATACTTGGAACCATAAATAGCAATACCCAGCACCTCCTAAGACTGGGTGGCAGTGATAATTGTTGTTGCTGCAGCTCGCTGCATACATTTCTGTAATAATTGTCATTTGAAAAACAAAGATGGTTTGTTTGACACTTTGACGAGACCAAGGACATTGGATCCTATTAAAACGGTACTCTACTTAGTATTTATGTAAAAGATGGTGCGGCGTTTATTGTGATCTGCGATGTTGTCCATCAAGTTCTTTCAGTCTTCCGCCAATAGGATGGAAATGAAAGGGAAGGGTTTGTTTTTTGTGTTGTAAATGCGCCTTCCGTGCTGGTTGGCATTATGAGATCACTTTTCTGTATAAACTATCAACCTCGTTTCTAAACTTTATTGTGGTATGGGACCGCGAAAAATTCTCTTAAATTCTACTGTTCTTTCACTCTCCCTTTGAAAGTAAGGAAGCAAGTGTGGTCCTAATTGGCTAATCATAATGTGTTTCAGTGTGTGTACTCATCTCTGTGTCCTTATCGTGGCCTTCATCGGCGCTTTGCACCTCACATGCGCCTTATATGTCACATTTACTCGTGGGGACCTTATACAGTTGGGGTGATGTAAACACCACCGCAGTATTTTTTTTTTTAATCTATCTCTCTCTATCTCTTATGCCCTATATTATTTTATTTTAGATGGGGCATTTTAATCTGACGTGTTGGAATTAACTTCGAAATTCAAACAAATAGTTTATCACTTTTTGGATGAAATTAAATTTAGAAACAACCAAAAAAAAAAACTTGGTGTATAAAATTGTTGAAGAATATTATAAATTTACATACAAAGGTGTTTAAAACAAGAAATTAGAAAAAAAAAATTTCCATATAAAGGTGTTTAAAACAAGAATATTATAAATTTCACTTGAGACACTATATCAATCTATCTATTATCTATCATTAAAAATAATAAAAAAAATTAAAATAAGAAGCCTATCACTATCAATAATAAATGATGGATGACTATATGAATTGGTATGATATCTCAAATAAAATGAGTACAAATAATATCATATAACGTAAACACGTGGCTTGCTCTCTTTGACTTTTTAAGGCCACACGAATGCTTAGTTATATTCCTGAATTCAGAGTAGCATTCATGATAAGTAGCGTTGGTCAAAATGAATGCCAAAAATCTTGCGAGACCAATTGGAAAAGCTATACCATTATAAGGGTATGTTTAGTTTAAATTTTGAAAGAATTATTTGTGAAAAAATATTTTTAAAAGGATTATTTTTAAAAAAATAATTTTTATTTGGCTTAAATATGTCAAAAGTAAATTTAAAAGAATAATTTTTATTTAGATAAAATAGAATAAAATTACTTTTAGTTATTGATGTAAAAGTAATAGTAAGATTCATTCTCAAAAAATCTTTTCTTAGAATGAAAAGTAACTTTAAGAATACTTCCCCCAAAATACCTTTTGGAGTTTTAAAAGCGAGTTTAAAAAAATACCTTCATACATCCAAATATATTAGTTACTGTGTATTTTCATTCTCATGCCAATAAAAGGCCTTTTGACCTCCCAAAAGTATATCCAAACAGACCCTAATATGATTGAAACTCAAAATGAATGCTGAAACTTTATTGGTGTGGTTGAATGACCATAATTTAGAAGGTAATGATGTAGGAATTTTAGTTCTTAATAATACAAAATAATTACCAAATTACTACTAAATATGATATGCATAATAACTGTTTTTATAAATATGATATGAATGGCTTTAGACAAGAGATAAGAGGTTACAGAAGAGCAAGGAGATAAATTACTCTCATCCCACAAATAGTTTACGGTATTTGTGTGTCAGTCTTAATGAGGTAATCAAACATCTATATTTATGGTTAGAAATAGGGCGCCCTTTTTTGCATAAATAACCAAATGGGCTAAGCCTAGCTATTATCTCAAGCTCATATACAAGGGTCATACTATACCCACTTATAACTAGTGCTAAATTAAAAAAAGGTAGTACTAAATGTCATTAAATCCAATCATAATATTGATCACCAAATGGGTTAAACAATATGCTTTAATATTTTGACATCTAATTAATATAGGTTTTGAAATTAAAAAGCAATATTGATTTATGCTAGTTTACAAAATAATACACTCTCCCACTTGGACAACATAAATTAGATTGCTATATTTATATGAAAATAATACTTCAGGTTAATTAATAATATGTGACCACAATAAGATTAATGCCAAAATTAAGCCAACATTCTCAATCACAAGTCCAAAATGGGATTACAAGCATCTCAACAATATAGAAAATCATACTTAAAGGAGTATTGATATTATACATGTGAGATAGTCATATCCTAATGACCTAACAAAATGTGGAATACGGATAAACAGGAAAACATAACAAAATGGCATGCCAATATGTGATCAAAGTGTAATTCCCAACAAAATAGCCCCACTATCCAGCCACCAAAGATGCTATATGAGATTTAATAAATCCCATCATAACAACAAAATGAGACCGAGTCTAAAATATCTCCACGACATGTTATTATACAATTATATAAATAATTAAGCTACAGAGAAAATAAACAAAGCATGACAAAAACAATGGCATCAATAATCAATACTCAATGTCTCTAGACATTATAAAATATGATGTCATATTAAATCTACGGAATAAGGCTTCTATTAACCCAAAATATAAAGTCAAAAAAATAAAAACCACAATAGACCCATATGGGTTACATGATCAGCAAAAACTTTAATAGCTAAGCCTTTAATTAGGAGATTAGTTGTCATAAGTTCCGTATGAATATGCTTGCTAGTACATGCCTAAACTCTTGAATCTTCTCCTTAACAAACATGAATTTTGTGTCAATATGCTTTGATCACTTTGATCATTTATTACTCTGAGAGAACATCATAGCAAATTAAGTTGTCACAATATACAGTTTAAGGCCTAAAGATACGCTCCACAACACCAGCTTCTGCAATAAAATTTTTCAACTATATCACTTGATGTGTGGCCTCATAACATGCTAAATACTCTGTTTCTATGGTTGAGATATCTGTAAGTGTCTATTTGGAATTTTCAAGAAACTTTTTCTTTTAACATAAAGATATAACTTGGTGTGGGCTACTTATGGTCGGTTGGGCAACAACCATAACCAGAATCAGAATAACCTATCACCTCAAGGTAATCTAACCTCCTGTAATTGAGCATATGATCTTTGGTACCTTGCAAATACATTACAACTTGTTTTGGCATATGCTAATGAGCCATATTAGGTTTGTTCAAGTATCTCCGAAGTACACTAATAATGAAATCAATATCAAGACGTGTACAAACTTGAACATATATAAGGCTGCCAATAGCGTAAGCATATAGGACTTTCTTCATTTCTGCAGCGTCATTATTATTTTGAGGACACTAGGTATCAAAGTGTCTCTTATTTTGTAATAGATGTAGCACAAGGCTTAAAAAATTTCATATTGAATCTGTTTAGAACCATTTCAATGTAGCCTTTTTAAGACAAACATAGAATATCTCAAGATCTATCATGGCAACTCTCATTGCCTAAGACAAAAAATTTCTTACTCACTAGTATTTCTCAAAAACATATTCGTCAGAAACTGGCCCCAAGAACCTCCAAAAAGATGGTATTTAGGTTTATCAAAATGAGCCAAATCCATCGGACTAATCCATTTATCTACCAAAAATAGATGGACTAGGTTTAAAAAATAATGACCTATTTAAACCAACCTGTTTTTCACCTCGACCCATTTAACCCACAGGTTAAACAAGCTGGCCTGCGCGACCTGTTTACCCACATTTCTTTTTTTTTTTTTAAAGAAACAAGCATTAATGTGGAATATAAAAACATAATTTAGTAATCAAATTTAGAACATTCTCACTTTTTTTAATAAGGAATAAGAATTTATGTCTTTTTTTTATCAAAATCAATTTTTTTTATCAAAAAATTATTTTTAATAGCCTAAAAAGCAAAAAAAAGAAGGTTGAACGAACCAAGCTACCAAAATGTGGCCCATGGGCTACACGGGTTAGCCTGTTTAGGCAATTTATTTTGTGGGCTTAAACGGGCCCGGCTAGCCTATTTGATAGCCTTAATGGTATTATATGCTTATATATGGGAGCTACTCAATTTGTGAAAGACGTATGATACATCTATGTCTATTGACAAAAATAAACACTTAATGGGTTCACTAAGTAAATATTAGAGAATTAATTTTTTTCGCTTGAATTTATTTGTTAGAAGAATGTGCTATATAAGTTGACTTTTAAATGAATAAGTGGATCATATTTCTTTATCTCGTCCATCAACTACCTTTATTATTTTATCAAATCTAACAATTTTATCTAATTGTGTCTCATTACTAATTCATTAAAGGTAGAATTCATGAAAGCATATCGAAATAAGAAAAAGAACTCTCTGGACATAAAATATGCTCGAATTTTAGATACCTGACTAATATGGTATCTTGTGTGGAATCAATAATACAATTCCTTCTTCTCCTCCTTTTTTTTTTCTCTCCTTTGTTAGTGTCTCTCTTCTCATTTCTTCCTCTATTTTATGTTAAATTTATCATCCCACTCCTTTCATTTCTTTATGTATTTAATATTAAATCTATTATTAGTTGAAATAATTAATCATAATCCATCATCACTTTGATAAAATGTCAAATATGCACCCCTTACATCACCCACCTTTAAACACAAGAACTCTAACAAGGCTTGCCGCAATAAATTGTTCGGATTCCATTGACTATTATTTGCAAGAATCACCCCTGAACTCAATTGAATTTATTTATTTCTCCAACTTCCTTTCCCTACACAATTCTTCACAGCTTCAATGACATGAGGCCAAATTTCCAGCAATTAGCTAGTATGCCATTTATGGCCTTTTAGTGAGCTGTTTAACATTCTTAAGGTCATAAAGTTTAATCATGAGATCCTTTATTCAATGTAGCCTAGTCAAATTATTTTTAGGCGTTACGATCAGATAGAGGGTTCGATCCACAAGGCCCTCAGCTCTTAAGTCAATGTAGTTATCTTATTGATATATGGATAATATTCGAAATTAAGTAAACATAACTCATCAAAACAACTACATTGACTTACAAGCCTAGGGCCTTGTAGATTGGACCTTTTGTCTAACCCGTAATGCCTGGAAATAATCCAACCAAGCTTTATACACTGAATAAAGACCTCATGATTAAACTTTATGACCCTATGAATGTTGAGCAGTGCACTAAAAGGCTATAAAGGGCATACTAACCGTTTGAATTACTAAAAATGCTTAGAGAGCCGAGCTCAATATAAAAAGACAAAGTAGGACAAAAGAACGACTCAGACCTAAGAAATACACATACACCCAAATACTTCAACAATATCTGGTTGGACTTCCAACCAAAAATCTAGGAGTTCCAATTGTTGTCTTGACACAAAAAGAAAAAGCAGATGGGAAATATTGCCATAAAACAAATATCGCGTGGATTTTCCATCAAATTGGAAAGGAGTAGTTGAAGTGAAATCAAAGCCTAGATCAATTGAAATGAGTTATTTATATAACAAAATTTAGTTAGTTTGTTGGTAGAAAGTGTAAGATTTTACTGGATTTATACTAGGAACTTAAAACACATATGATATAGGAATATGGATTAATAATGTTGCATACCTGTCAGATTCTTATTACTGCGGAACACCATCTATGAATCTTGTTGCAAAAGAAAATGTATGCATATGCATATGCCAAGTATAGGAGAATCCACTCTATTTCCTTCTTTTCCATAGAGCCACATCGATGGAGTAATAGTCATCAAGAGTGCTAAGACTATAGTGGGGATCCTGCCTATAGTATGAATATATAGTACCTAGTTCCATTTATTAAAAACCTAGGTTACCTTAAACCTCTACACCTTCCAGTATACTCATCATTGAGCCCAAGCCCAATATCATATGGTGAATATGAAAGCTATTAGAGTATATGGAGTTTGTTACAACCTGTTAATTGAGGCTAGTTAGAAAGTTTTAATTAGTGAGTAATTAGTTATATTTCTCATGCTATATAAGTCATGTACTAGATCCATTGTAATCACCTTTTACCATTTAGTAAAATTTTACATTTTCAATTTTATCTCATTTCTCCAAATTCCCAGACCCTAGGGCTCTCTAATATGGATTTCAACAAGGTAGAGAGCTCTAGGATGTGAGAATTTGGATAAATGAGAGAAAACTGAAAGTATGAAATTTTACTAAATGGTATTTCAACATGGTATAAAGCCTTAGGATTTGAGAATTGGGAGAAATAAGAGAAAACTGAAAATGTGAAAGTTTACTAAATGGTAAAAGATGGTAGAGAGCCCCAGGATCTAAGAATTCAGAGAAATAAGAGAAAACTAAAAATGTGAAATTTTACTAAATGGTAAAAGGTGATTACAATAGATCTACTACATGACTTATATAGTATGAGAAATGTAACTAATTACCCACCAATTAAAACTCTCTAACTAACCTCAATTAATAGCTTGTAACAAACTCTATATACTCTAACACCCCTTGCAAGCTGGAGGATGCATGTATTAGCATCTCCCACTTGGGATGAAAGTGCATTACAATAGAAAAATGAGAAAAATGCAATGATAACAAAGTTGAAAATGAATGAACAAACACTATGTCAACAATGGCAGTGGTGCCTAGTTCTAAGAAGTCTTTGACCATCACTTGGGCCCCTTCAATCTTCTATCGACATCTCCATAGCACTCATTGCGAAAGAAATTCCAAATCATCACTTGAATGAGGTTAAAACCATAGGGTTATATCAAGAAGAGGTTAAAGTTATAGGGCTATATCAAGAATTTCCAATATAGGGAATACCAAACTTCAATGTCAAATTTGAAATCAAATGCTAAACCACCAAGCAGAAGCTGACCCATTTTCAAGCTTAACCACATGGCAAAAGCAAACATCAAAGTCATAGCGCTATAACAAGAACTATAACAGCAGCTTAACCACTGAGAGAAAAAGCAAACTATCCAAGCTTAACCACCCAAAGCAGAAGCTAATCCATGCTTAAAGACAAGAAACAAAGTGGACAGCACCACACATGAATCCAAACCAGAGCCAATGGATGTCCAAACAAAGGAAAACATATACCTTCCATCATTCAGACGAATTACCAAACATCTTAAGTGTTCTTCACAAGAACATAAGAGAACCAGGCAATAATGGCAATAAGAACAATCTAATCAAAATTCAAAATAAAACCAAAAATTAACAAAACCCACCTCAACACAGATAACACCTTCAAGAACCAATTTGATCTAAAGTGAAAGGACTAACAAATGAAACTAAGAGCACAAACTAACCAAATCTGAAACCAGTCACAGAGATCTGACAAAATAGAGTCACAGATCTGAAATTAATCAATGATCATCATTGGCAACACCAAAAAAACACAAATGCTCATCGAAAAATGGAGATAGAGCAGATCCAGATGTAGGCCATAATGGAGAGACATGGTGGAGATGAGGATCTTTAAGACAAGCAGCAGCGGCGAACCAGTGGACTAGATTTGAAACAAGATCATATCTTTGAAGAACAAGAGTTGACCGATCTGAAAACGAGGAAGATGAGCAGTAGCGACGACGGCAACTTGTAGAGGATGCGATGGAGATGAGAAATGAGGTGGTGATGGTGGCCAGAAATGCGAGCTTGAAGAGGACAAGCCGGATCGACGAGAGATGCAGATTTAGTGAAGGCGTGCGAACCACGTTGGAAAACTTGAGCCACGTCGGAGAGGCTGCGATGGCCATCGGAGAAACCACCATCGATGGAGGTTGCGACCACACAATACAATGCAATGAATCAAATAAGAGGCTACTAAACAAATACGAAGCAGGGAGAAGAATATATCGAGGATTTTCCTTTAAAAAATAAAAGAAAATGGAAATGTGAAAGAGTAGAGAAAGTGTCTAAGAGAGATAATAAGTTTTAAGAACTCACCCTTTGATTGGATCAAAAGAGAAAATGAGAAGAAAAAAAGTGAAAAGAAAAAAAAGAAAATGAAGAAAAGAGAAAATAGAGATAAAAGTTTATTCTCTCTCTTATTGGTTGAATGAAAAGAAAATGGAGATAAAGAAAATAAGAAAATTTTTTCTCTTGGATAGAGTGAAAAATAAGAAGAAAGAAAATGTAATTATATCAAACAACTTTACCCTTAGTTCAATATAAGGTAAATATTTTCCTATATTTTATATTTCTAATTCATTTATAAATGAATTTAATTTTTGTATATTGACAATATAAAATAATTTTATACTATTAAATAATAAAAATTCAAAAAAGTGTGAGATCATGGTGAGTAACTATCCACTATAATAACTATTTATCATAATTTATTAACTTTTCTAAATTTCTAATGATTGACAGTGTAAAATTATTTTATATCATCTATGCATAAAAATTATTCTCTTTATAAATTAAATATAATAAATTGCAATATAATAAATTAAATATACAACAAATATAAAAGAAAAAATTGACAACCGAACTTAAAACAATATATTTAGTTACAAATTAAAGATATGTTTTCCAAGTTGGACAATTCCAAATATCTTTCACATTAAAAATACAATAACAAAAATTAATATTAGGTATTATTATAGCTAAAGTAGAATGGTGCTTAAGTAAAGTGGAGTTCTTTTCTTCACTGTAGCACATAGTAATACTTAAGTCATCAGCTCTCCACTTCAATTTTCTCGTCTGTTGAGGGGAGACAAATTTTTTGTGGTCCCATTCTTAATTATTTCTTTCTCTTGTGTTTTCTTCTTTCATCTAAGTAAAGAAAAATTTAAAAATCTCTCTATTTTCTTTTTTTCAATTTCTTTCTTTCCTTTTTCTATAGATCCAAGCAAGGGTTCAGAGTAGCGGAATCCATGTTGAAACTATGAAAATTTGTTACAATGTTGAAATCCATGATAGAGAGTCCTAGAATATGAGAATTTAGAGAAATGAGAGAAAATTAAAAATGTGAAATTTTACTAAATGATAAAAGATTATTATAATAGATCTAGTATATGATTTATATAACATGAGAAATGTAATTAATTACTCCCAAATTAAAACTATCTAATTGATCTCAATTAACAGCTTGTAACAAACTTTATACACTCTAATAAAATTTACAACAGATCATTTAATAATAACATGAGTTTATAAAAAATAATCAGACTATTAAAATTTAATCCATTTTTATAAAATAAAAAATTCCACCAATAAGTAGAGACACAAACCTAGAAAATTCTTGACAGAAAGTTCGAGTAGCAGGTTGATGGTTCAAGACTTGTATATGAATCGACTCAATATTCCTCCTTTCAATTCATTCATCATGCCTCGTTACCTAAATGAGCTGCCACATGATGTATCTGGCAAGCTTAATTCGGGCATTCATGCTGGCGGCGTAGCAGCACTGATCGAACAACGCCTTATTCTGTGCAGTGGCCTCCAATTTTTCGTGAGTAAATTTAATATTCAGTTGCTCTGAGAAGTATTTAATTACTAATATATGGTGAGAACTGATAGGTACATGTTGATTACAAATTTATATTTGCATCTACCCAGGAAACGTACGGAAAATAGCGGCTGCTAAGAATTAATAAATATAACATTAATTTAGTGAGATAAACCAAACAAGCGGTAGACCCTAGACACCGACTTGTTTTTGTTTTTTTACGGTCCTTGTGGGTGATTACTCTAACTTCCTAGGTGCGTTTTATTGAAGAGGCCAAACATGAAGCCAGCTGTGCTACGCCCCCCAAGTACCCTGGACACCGACTTTGAGAGCTTGGGTAATTATAAAATTAGTTTAGCCATTACCTGAGGCCCTTATGCATGTGTACTTGTTGGGCTTGGAACAATCAACAATATGACATATGAGCCCACCTCGCTTTCAACAAATTAAAAGGTGAGCCCACCTTCCACTGAAGTTTGTCGACAATGCAACAATGTCTTCGAATACATATGGTTTAACTTTTATGAGAATTAATTTTAATGGAGAAATTATTTTGAAAATAATTAATTTATATTTAAATTGAATATATCAAAAATAGATTTAAAAAAATAATTTTTGTTTGGATAAAATAAAGTAAAATAATTTTTGTTTGGATAAAATAAAGTAAAATTATTTTTAATTGTTAATGTAAGAATAACAATAAAATTTTTTCTCATAAAAAGGTTTTTTTTTAAATAAAAAATAATTTTAAAAGTACTTCTTTCAAAAAGTCTTCTAAAATTTTAAAAATAAATTTTAAAAAAAACCTTTATAGCCCCAAACTGTAAACTAAACTAACCCTCCATCGTCAATGATTCTTTTTTTTTTTTTTGTTGGGGGGAGGAGGGATTGGTCAGTGATTCATTCTTGCTATTTATGCTTACAACTAGGAGTGTCCATGGGGTGGGGCGGGGTAGGAGGCCGGGGATAGGCCCCTGTCCCCCGCCCTATTCCAGTACGGATACCCATATTTGGAGGCTCACGCGAATAAGTGGGTACCCACAGATATCCATGGATACTCCATATATTATTTAAAATTTTAAAAAATTAGAAAAATAAAATTGTAGAAAAGGTATTTTTCTATATCTTAATAAGTTACAAAAGCCAACAATATATAGGTCTGTGAAGAATCTGTACAACTGATTCTATTTCTAAGTAAAGGAGGAAACAATCTCCTCTTAAATAAGAAAATAAATCAAAGATATTGACTACCTAATAAAGGAAAGATTCTATTCTTTCTAATCTATACAAATAAGGAATTAAGTAGAATATTTTGATATCATAATATCCTTTCAAATATAGTCGCTGATTACCAACACTCACCCTCAAGCTGGGTGGTAGATGTCTACCATGCCCAGATTGGACCTTAGAGTCTCATTGATGCTTTTCGGAAGACCTTTAGCCAGAATATCTGCAGTTTGTTGATTGGATGGTGTGTACTGTAGACTAGCAACCCCACTTTCAATCTTTTATAAAATGGCGATTAATTTTCACATGTTTGGTTTTATCATGATGAACTGGATTTTTGGCAATGCTGATGGCAGCTTTGTTGTCACATAGGACCTTCATAGGGTAGGTTGAGGATATTTTGAGCTCCTTAAGTATTCTTTGGAGCCATATCCCTTCACAAATACCGTGAAAAAGAGCTCTGAACTCTGCCTCAGCGCTGCTCCTAGCAACTACCGGTTGCTTTTTGCTCCTCCATGTGACCAAATTTCCCCAAACATATGAACAATAACCTATGGTGGATTTTCGGTCAGTGACTGATCCTACCCAATCTGCATTAGTGTACACTCAATGTCTCTATTAGAATTCCTTGCAAAGTGTAGTCCTCTGCCTGGGGTCCCCTTTAGGTATTGGAGGATTCGGTTTACAACCTTCATGTGAAGCTCAGTGGGATTGTTCATAAACTGACTTGCCATACTTACAGCAAAGCCAATATCAGGCCTTGTGTGAGTTACATAGATTAGTTTTCCCACAAGCCTTTGGTACTTGTCCTTGTTGGCTGGAGGACCCTCGTCCTCTACCCTACCTTTCTTTGCCGGATCCATTGGGGTGTCAACTGGCTTGCACCCCAACATACCAGTTTCTTTCAGAAGGTCCATGGTATACTTTCTCTAGGACATAGAGATTCCGCTTCTTGATCGAGTCACCTCCATTCCTAGGAAATACTTTAGTTTTCCTAGATCCTTTACTTCAAATTCCTTAGCCAGGAGCTTCTTGAGCCTTTCAGTTTCTTCAGTGTCATCACCAGTGATGACTATGTCGTCAACATACACAATGAACAATGTTGTTTTTCCTTCTAGCGAGTGTTTAACAAACATTGTATGGTCTGTTTGACACTGAACAAAGCCATTTCCTTTGACAACTTGGGTTAGCCTTTCAAACCATGCCCGTGGTGATTGCTTGAGCCCATATAAGGACTTGTAAAGTCTGCACACTTTGCCTGCTATTCTTGGGGTCTCAAGCCCGGGGGGAATGTTCATATAGACTTCATCTTCTAGCTCACCATTGAGGAATGCATTCTTGATATCAAGTTCGTTCAAAGGCCAGTCAAGATTTGCTGCAAGAGATAGAATAACTTGAACTGAATTTAGTTTCGCCACTACAGCAAAGGTCTCTTCATAGTCTATGCCATAGGATTGTGTGAATCCTTTGGCTATTAGACGTGCTTTGTACCTATTAATACTACCATCAGCATTGTACTTAACAGAGAAGATCTATTTGCACCCAACAGTTTTCTTTCCTTCTGGTAAGGTCAAAATTTCCCATGTTCCACTTTTCTCTAGAGCTTGAACTTCCTCTTTTACAGCTGCTGCCCATTTTAGGTTTTGTAATGCTTCATGTATGTCCCTTGGTACTTGAATGCTATCAATTACTATCACAAAGGCTTTATGGTTTGGTGACAATCTATCATAAGATACAAATTGTCCAATAGGGTGTTGAGTGCAAGACCTCACACCCTTTCTAATAGCAATAGGCAGATTAATATCTTCTTAGGTAGAAATTTCAGACTGTGAGGAAATAGGAAAAGTGTTACCTTGGTGAGTTTCTCCAGGCTTTGATATTCGGTTAGATTCCTGACCTTGCCTTGGAAGTACGGAAGGCTCTTGCTCCGTTTGGGTTTTCTGTCTTTACGAGTATAGAAGAAGTGGCTTGTCTGCTTGTGCATTAGGCCTTTTATTTGTTGCCTTAGGTTCTGCTATTTTCTTTTCTGGTATGCTGTTTTATTTTCTGGTTCAGTTGCTTCAGATTTAGCTAGATAGCTAGTTTCCAGGTCTGGTTCCTCATCATACACAGCTGCATTTTGTTCTTTCTTCAAGGATGCTAGTCTCCTTGAATTTCCAAAACTGAAAGTCGTGTCTTCTCTCCCCTTGAGTTTTTGTTTTGGGAAAAAAAATGGCTTGTCCTCATAGAAGGTGACATCCATAAAGTCATAGAACTTTTTCGTGGAGGGAGAATAACATTTGTAGCCCCTGTGGTTTGGTGAATAACCCAGAAAAATGCAAGGTATTGATGTAGGGTCAAACTTGCTTCGGTTCAGTTGATGATTGTGGAGAAAGGTAGAGCACCCAAATAGTTTAATTGGTATATGTGTGAAGAGGTGAGTGTTTGGGAAGAAGGTTTGAAGGGTGGAGTGAGGAGTGTTGTAGTTTAGGATTTTTGAGGGCATTCGGTTTATAAGGTAGGTGGCTATGAGGATAGCATCTCCCCAAAATTTTGAGGGGACATTAATGGCCAATAATAATGATCTAGGAACTTCCAAGAGATGACGGTTCTTCCGTTCGGCAACTCCATTTTGTTGTGGAGTGTTGACACACGAGCTTTGATGAATGATGCCATGTTTTTGGAGATAGGAACCAAGGGTAGAATTGTAGTATTCCCATCCATTATTTGTTCTGAGCACTTGGATGCTTGTCTGGAATTGTGTCTTTATGGTGTTGTGGAAGTATTCAAAAATTATCCCTACCTCTGATTTTTCCTTCATGACAAACACCCATGTTGTTCTTGTGTGGTCATCAATGAATGTGATGAACCATCTAGAACCAATGATATTGTTGATTTTAGAGGTTCCCCAAACATCGCTGTGGATTAGGAAGAATGGTTGAGATAGTTTGTATGGTTGTGTGGGAAAAGTGTTTCGAGTATGCTTATCAATTTGACACATTTCACATTGGAAAATTTTTGAATTTTTATTGAACAAGGATGGAAACAATTTTTCCAAATACATGAAATTTGGATGACCTAGGCAATAATGACATAACATAACAGACTCAGCCTTGGGTAAGGTTGCTGCACAAGCAGATTTTGATCCTTCTTGGTTACTCTTGAAGTCATCAACCCGTAGGAGATAGAGCCCCGCACATTCTTCAACACTGCCAATCTTCCTCCTCGAATAAAGCCTGAAATTCACACAAATGAGGCTGGAATTTAGTAACACAATTTAGATCTTTGGTTAGTTTGCTTATAGATAGTAAGTTACAATTGAGTTTAGGGACGAAGAGAACATCCTTTAAGATGATATCCTTAGACACCATAACCGATCCTTTGCCAACCACTTTAGAATGAGTACCATCTGCTATTCTAACTGTGGCATCTTCATGATAGGGATAATACTTGCTGAATGTATTAATATCCCCCGTCATGTGGTCAGAGGCTCCCAAATCCACAATCCAATCTGATGTTCTTCCTTTGCATATTGATAAAGCATTTAAACAATTACCTTTTTGTGCCAAAGAGGTAGTGTTGCTGGTACTTTCTATTTTCATGCTCTAATGAAGGAGTTTTTGTAATAGCTCCATTTGTTCCTTATTGAAGGGGCTGATTTCAGGTGCAGTATTTTCTGTTGTATCTTCTAATATGTGGAAAGAGGTTGAGTTGCCCTTATTTTCTCTACTTTTGGGCTTGCGATCTACTAGTTTTCCATGGAGGAACCAACATGTATCCTTTGCATGGCTTGTCTTCCTGCAATATTCGCACCAAGGCTTGAATTTTTTCTATTGATGGTTTGGCCGTCACCCCTTTGCAGCCAAGGTTAAGCTTTCAGACATTTGAACAGCAGGGGAGCCTCCTAGCATGATCTTCCTTCGGCTTTCTTCTCTTCTGACCTCAGAGAAAACTTCTCGAACCTTTGGAAGTGGTTTTTTCCCAAGTATCCTTCCACGTACTTCATCAAGGTCTTTATTTAGACCAAAGAGGAACTTATAGATTCAGTCCTTTTCTACAAGGGACTTGTATTGTATATTATCTTCTGCGCAGCTCCATTTAGTCTCCTCGTAGATGTCCAACTGCTGCCAATATCGTATGAGAGTGTTAAAATACTCTATGACAGTTGAGGTACCTTATCTTAAGTCATGAATGAGACTCTTGATCTCAAAGATGGCTGAGGTGTTGTCCACATCTGAGTAGGCCTCTTGTGCTGCACCCCATATTTCTTTTGTAGTGCTGAAATACATAAAATCTTCTCCAATTTCATTAGTCATGGTATTTAGTAGCCATGACATCACTTGGCTATTTTCCAGCTTTCAGGTTTTGAGTTTGGTTTCATTGTTTTCTGGTTTCTTGGATTCACCAGTAATATACTCCTCCTTTTCCTTTCCTTCGAGGAAGAGACGGACCGATCTGGGCCATTGGGTGTAGTTGTGGCCATTCAGTTTACGGCCTGTGATTGGGAGGTATGTTGCCTCGATTGGACTGGCTAGGACAGCGCCACCAGTCTCCATCTTGGCCTCTCCTTCTGGTTTCTCGCCTTTGTTAGCCATGGGACAAAAGGGTGTTTTGGTGATGGTTCAGGTCGAGCTCTGATACCATGTAGAAAAGGTATTTTTCTATATCTTAATAGGTTACAAAGGCCAAAAATATATAGGCCTGTAAAGAATTTATACAACTGATTCTATTTCTAAGTAAAAGAGGAAACAATCTCCCTTTAAATAAAAAAATAAATCAAAGATAATGACTACCTAATAAAGGAAAGATTCTATTCTTTCTAATCTATATAAATAAGGAATTAAGTAGAATATTCTAATATCAGAATATCCTTCCAAATATAGTCATTGATTATCAACAAAAATAAATAAAAATAATTTTAATACCATAATTTACCACTTAAAATACTCAAAATAAAAATAAAAAACATAATAGTAAAACAACTTTCACAAAAATTAAAAAAAAAGGAAGCAGATTACTAATAATACTTGATAAGGTGTTTTTTAACTTCATGTTTTGTGCCTAGTCATTTTCTTATGAATGACACCATGGAGTTCAACTTCAATAAGACATTCTTTCAACGTGGCAACAAAATACAAAGAAACCAACTTATTAAAATAACTTGACAAGGATCCTATTTCTACCAGCTCCAAGGAATGTAGTTGATTTTCCTTTGATAAATATTTGGCTTTTTGTATTTTTTTTTGGAAAAAACTAAAATATACATGTGGGATCTAGATATATATATATATATATAAGAATAATTTGGTAATATTATAGCGGATATCCGTGGGTATGGAGATCATGATCCCTGCTCCCGCCCTATTTAATAAATGGGTATTTGAATTTCCCATTCCCGTTACCTACGGGGGGAAAATTCTTCCCCCATACACGCCCCGTTATGGATATTATCCGCGGGTATCCTCGGATGCGGGTAAAATTGACATCATTACTTACAACCAAACATATCCCTTGTATTAACTGCTTTCTATTATGATTTATTTTGAAGCATGTACCTAATTCCCGCTCGGTATTAGACCATTCTAATAAATGCCGATCCCTTTATAGAATTAATTTATCTGGTTTCGTTTGAAAGTTTTGATTGATAGCAGATAGAGTAACTCGTATATATCTGCTTGGGGTTGGAAACCAAATTGAGGGAGGGGAGAAGAGATATTGCCAAGTGGTTGACCATGCTCAGTGGCTTAATAATAGCACAACTACTTTTGATTATACGAAATTCAGAATTATTTTTTATCTGAATTTAGAATTTAGTTTAAATTCATCAAGTGTCTTACATTTACCATTTAAGTTAAGAATTGTAACATCATTAGAAGAATTTGAATATAAAAACAATTATATAAGATGTCAAGGTTTTTTAGGAAGCTTTTACAACAACGCATTTTTTGAATTGATTTGATTTTAAAATCTTTTTTGTTAAGTAGTATACATTCAAAAATTTATCCAAATTTAACTATATTTAAATAAATTTTATATGAATTCATTGTTAATTATTTCAATTCAGAATATTATTACCCTTGTTAATTATTGGCGTAGGCTTCCATTTTTAACATGTTATGCATATAGCTTTGTAATATACATATACATATATGAATACTAATCTTTTCCATTTCATCCAATCAAGTTGACCGATTTCGTAATAAAATGAAGAAAACTCAAATTTCAACACCTGTTTATTTGCAGTCACAAACTTATCATTCATACTACCTAAAAGAAAGTCTTTCATAGTCATAAAATTAAAATCATATGTTCTAGGATACTGAAAATAAAACCATTTAAGGGGCGAAAACGTCAATACAGAGGTATACACTAACGAGTGAATTACTTATGTGAAAATAAAAAAAGAGTCTTATTTGGATAGCATTTTTAATTCATCGTTATTCAGTGTGTACATTATTTTATTAAACGCAATTTGATTTTATTAGTTGAATTGATCGTGATATCTATGATCAAGATGCTCGGTATGAAGTCACCACACATACAGGTTATATTCATCGTGATTAACGTGATTTTGCGAAAGGGTGTTAACTTTAATAATATGTACAAATACCTTGCCCCACACCACAGAATTAATCTATCATGAAAGGCTTCTAATTAAACTGTGCAGATAGTGAGATGTTCATAGTTCAGGTTGACAAACATTGATGCATGTTTTATTTATTGAAGGAAACAATTAAACAGACGTCAGAAATGTAGTGTAATCATCTTCTCATTTTGCAAATTTTATAGAAACGAATCATTGATTAAACCAGGTGATGGAAAGCGTGGGATATGTTTCACATGTGTACAAAAGCATATATCCCAACAATTTTGAGGAGAACGGAACTCTATCATGTGTGTGGTTGATTGCCTTTTCTCTGAATTTTAAGGTAAGGCAATAAGTTGGGCAAAGTCCATTGTCATATGAATATGTTATTTGAACATGTTTTTTATACGTATAATGGACATTCTCACTTTTTAATATAAAAGATATTTCACTTTTTTTTTATTTTTTTTCTTCTATTTCTCACCTACTCACATAATATCTTTAAGAATGTCTATTATAAATGTACGAATAACATTTGTAATGCTTTGTGCTGCGACTGCAAATAAGAGATGATTAAAGTAGACGGATCGATCAATACTAATTACCTATCAGTGTATTATTGTCAAAGGAGTAATAATATTTGCCCTGGCAAATTGGGATTTACTATTCAACACATCTCCACAAAAAATTATGGGATTTATTTTCATGTAGTATGTCATACACTTTTATTCAATAATTCTCTCTTTTTGAGTGAACTGGATAAAATAATAAGTATAAACATTATTTCTCTTGTCAAAGAGAACTTGTCTTCCATTTGATCTTTCCCTGGGAAGGAATCTCCAATTCTCATACTCACCACCTAAACTAAGCTACCTAACATTTATCTCTCTTTCTATGTAAATCTGCAGAGACACAAAAGCAAGGTGCAGAAGTTGGGAAAATAAAGATGGCAGTCTGCAACCAAAAATAAAAATGATGGCAGCCTAACTATATGTTCCTTAAAGTCTTTGAGGGAAAAGGAAGAGACATCCTTTTCTTGGGGGTTGGTTTTGCTATTTTAAAGTCATGAAAGCCCTTGGCACCACAGCCTCCGAATGATGAGGTTTGTGTCTGTAAACAAGGCATAAATAAGTGACCCATGACTTCCTAGCTGTGGGACATGCAGTACTCATCAACTTGGTACATAGGAGTTAACTCTTGTCATCACTTTATTTTTGAGTGATTACCTAATACCCATTACATAATTCAGATTCCACCTCCAGGTCCTCCACAACATGCTTGAATTTTCTAACAGGACCATTTTGTTCATACTTCAGCCATTTGAGAGAATCATCCGGTCAACCTAAATTAACTGCGATGAACACGAGCAAACATTCGTATGTTCTCGCGGAATATGTTTTCTCGCAGAATATGTTCCTTCTCCCATTTATTGATTTTTAGAGGGGGCAAGAGAATGTGTGTGTGCGTGTTTATTGGCCCTCTCCATTTTGTCTCCTAAGCCCTAGTTGTCACTGAAATGAGCTTCCAAGTTTTTAGAAGGTCTCACAACAAAGACAAAAATATAATTTGATATTTCATTTTTGTGGATCACGGTTGTTTCTCATGACATTCACTATAATGAGGTGTTAAATTGTATATGGAAGAACACATATTAACTTTTTATCTTGCTCTGAGATTACCTAAAAATCTCTCATAAAAGACATAATATTTAGGGGATGGGCACACATCCACAGACAAACACACACACCCCCGCCCCCTATCATTCTCTCTTCACATTGCACTGGAAATAAGTGACTGAGAACAAAAGGAGCATATGAATGTGTACTGTATATGTATATGTTGGAGTTAAGTTGGAGAGCTATGATGTCAGCAAATGGCATGGAAAAATATCACTTTCTTAATTATCTGCAAAATTTTAGCAGATCATGGAACCAAACTTTATCATTACCATTGCCATTCTCAATTACATTGCATTGAATCAGAACCCACCTCTCTTATCACTCCCACCTGTCTGGACAATATGATAGATTTAGCACACGTGTGTTCGGACAAAATGTTCATGCGCACTCAACACTGCCTTGTACGCTTTACATGATCCCCACACGTATGGACAATTTTCTCAGTGCATATATCTTTTGAGCTCAAAAACCAGTATTTAGAAAACCAAACAAGAATAGAAAAATGAGAGGCAATTATATAACCATATAATTGCATAGCGTTATTGTTTACATAGCTTAAAAATAATAAATCATAAATATCATATATCTAAAAATTAACTGTCATGCGAAGAAAAAGAAAAATATTAAAAACGAAGTCATTGATGTGGGAATCATATCTACAACAACAATAGGAAGAAAATTCCCAACATTTTATATATTGTCTGCAGCATCTCCGAACTCCAAATTAAGTAGCTCTATATATGGAACATAAGTTATTGATAAAATTTGTATATATAAATTTGATGTTACAGATGAAGATCCAAACTCACATGGTCATTAACGCTTGTTTTGGAGTCATAAACATACCCGTTTTGTGAACCAGTGGGACCTAATTCGACCCGTGAGGCCCCCATCCTCGTGTTCATTTCCTCGCCAGCAAACAAAGGCAAAGGATGCAACGAGCGTTCACGGCTGAAAATAGGGTTACTCTGGACACCACCACCGTTAGGGACTCGCCACCAGGCCAAGGGGCTCCCATTGATGGGTTGCTGAAGATGCTGATGATGAGAAGAATATGATGATGAGCTTCCATAGAACCTTCCACCACCACCATTTATCACAGAACTTGACGAGTTGTTGCTATTATTCCATGTTGGATAAGCCACAGTTGGAGAAGAACCGTAAGATCCGAACCTGTAGTTCATGAGGCCATAAACCTGCCCTTCGGAGAGGGAACCGTGAACCATAGCCGACTGAAGGTGTTGTCGTTTCGCGTGTTGCCGCTCCCGTTTGTGTGCGTTTTGGTGGCCACCAAGGGCTTGAGAAGTTGGGAAGTTTCTACAACAGTAGTGGCATTCAAACCTGCGGCTACTCTCACCGTTCTCCGTGTTGTTGTTATTTTCGTTAGTGTTGTTGGTGGTTGTCTCAGTGGACTCCGACTCTTCAGCGGCGGAGATCGGTGGGGCGTCGCCGAACTCTATGCCGAACAGTCGGATGCCCTTTTCTTTGGGAGGTGGTGCTGGGCGGATGAAGGGGAGCTGAGAAAAAGAATCGACGTTCATGAAGTCATGTGTCTCTCTCTCAGCTTTGTCCATGAGGGGGAAACAAGAGGTATGAGTTGGGAGTGTGCAGTTTTTTTTTTTTTTTTCAGTCTTTAAATTCTATCCTTGAGCACGGTCACAATTAAGAGGTCCTCTCAACTACGGAGAAATTAAGGTTAATGTTGGAAATGAGGTGGTGGAGGTGATTTAAGGGTGTGAAGTGCACCACCACCTTTGGGGGAGGAGGGTGAAGGTTGGTTGGTGTTGGAGAAGGAATTAAGATAATTGGGGGAAGGGGAGGAAGGTCATAAAAGGGGATGTATGTATGTGATTGTGGGAGATGTGGGGAGGGTGAAGGGTATGGATGGTCCTATAAACGGAGGGAGGGTGGGGTCTGATATGGGGACAATTGAGGGCTGATCCCATCTGAGAGTGAAGCCTGACAAAGTCCACAAAGTCTCTGAGATTGGCTTTGGCTTTGGCTTTGGCTTCTCAAAGTACCACCTTTACTTCCTCTCACTCAATTTTGGTTTCACATGGAAAAAGTTTTTGTATGATCATTGCAGAACTAAGAAGAAATTATTTGTATTTATCAAAATGTTACGTAAAATTGTATTTATTTTTATTTAGAATTTTTCATCTTGGCTAGTGGTGCATGGGGGAATGGGCAGTAGTTAGCATAAAGTCATAGCTATAGATTTAAATATAACTGTTACTGATGTACTTAAAAAAAGGATTTTATATCCTAATTATATTTAATAATAAAAGATTTGTATTTTTAAGACCAAAATTTTTTTTTAATAGACTTGACCCATTTAAAGTTTTGAACCGTGCATAAAATTAATCCTCTTCTGACTAAGGGAGCATAAGTATGCCGATTCAACACAAGAGTTTGATTCGATCTTATATCCTTTTCCTAAGGGTTAATGTTGCTTATTACCTTAGCTGTACTTTTCTAGGTTATAATAAAAAAATCTTTTATTAACTTGTGTAGAAGATTTTTTTGATATCTTTATATTTTGTAAGAGTACTATCCACACCTTTTAGCAATTAATAGTTAATATACAAAAAGTATAATTGGTACCCTTGCACGAATAAGCTGGTAGCAGAGAAATTTTCATATATTTATTATCAAAATTTTATTTTTTTTACATGTGGGTCTACGTGTTCCGGATGAACCTCGAAGAGGTTTGTATTTTTTGTTAGTTGATGATGTTTCATGTGTTAATTTCCCTAGTAGAATCCCGTCAGCCTGGGGCCTTAGCCCTCCCATATAATCCACAAAAAAAAAAAAAAATCTCATTTTTTTAAAACTAAAAATGAATAATATATATAAATTAATTATAAATATTCCATCCCGATCATGACTGAGATCTTAAATTATAAATTAAATAAGTACAATACCACTCTAACAATTTGTAATGATTTTTCTTAAAGATAAGTTGTAATGCCAAACCAAATCTGAGATACATGTACCTTCTTAGCGAAATTCAATGGTAAAATATGCTTTAAATGTATTTTTTTAAAAATGCTTTAATTTTTGAGGTCCTTTAGGAGTATTCAAATATTTTCTCCACATGGAAGTATCTCTACAACCCCAGAATTCTTTTATATTTAGCACCATTTCATAGAGTTTTAAAATGTCAAATACTGGCCTTCTAACTTTCTTTCCTCTCTTATTAAACAAATGTGTTAGAAAATGAACAATGAAAATTAATATATTCAAGTTTCCATTTCTGTTAACATAGTCCACAAAGAGATGATGCGCGCCCTGTGCACAAGAATTTTTCAATAAGACGGCTAAAATGTAAAATTCAACGAAAAGAATAAAAAAGGGGACATGCTACTAAGTATTGAGTTATATAATACATCATTTCATAAATAAGAACTACGGATTTTACTCTTGAGTAAAGTATTATTTTTCCTATAAATTCATATTGTAATTAGGTACCAGATCCGTAGATCATGAGAAGAAGAGAGAGCTCAAGAGAGAGGAAAGGATGACGAGCAAAAAGTGAAACTGAGAAAATGAATTCTTTAATTGATGATTGGTTATTGATTACAAAGAGAGTGACTACTAATATACATATAATTAGCACATACTGAATCTGATGCAAAACTAACTCTGATATTAGCTAACTAATTGCGCCGACTGACATAACTAGCTCCAACTAATTGATACTCTTACTAGCCAATATCAATAACTAATTCATTCTTTTCCCTATCACATATTAACAGTCACACACCAAAAAAACGAAAAAACAAAAAACAAAAACTTGATAAATACCATTCATATACACAACAAATATTTGAAAATATATAACATATTCACAAAAAAAAAAAACATTTTAACATAATTAGTAGATAAATAACTTTTGATGCTAAATATTGACCAAGTATAAAAATCATATTATACTTTTTTTGTCATTGACATCAATAAAGATTGAATGGATCGAAGTTTCAATAATAGAGATTGACATAAACTTAATTTAAATCATACGAATAACTTTGGATTTATCATGAATCAACATATGCTTGTTTATTGTTACATTTTAATTTATGGCCGATATGGCAATTCAATTTCTAAAGAGCGTTAAGTATAGCGACCCTAACTCCACTGTATCTCTACATTAAATAACCAACATCAAAACTTGATTGAAGTTGCAAAAGGCTTAGCTGGAAAAGTTTTACTTTGGGACTCTTCATTTCCTATCTTCTCGTAGAAAGGAAATATATTGAATAAAAATGTTTTGTTAATGATGAGACAGTCATTGTCAATTTCGTTGTATTTATGAGTATTTATTATAAGTCGTTGGACTATTATATTATTATACACTTATACCACTGGATGTATGTAGCCCTTTTTACCTTTGTAAATAACCCTGAAATGGACAATGTTAGATTTACACATTCGCAAGGCTAATGCTATATGCCGAGGAATTCATTTTGCGAATCCCATCACGTACGAATGACTTGGCAAAACTATAACCACCCACCTCTTATTACCAGCAGTATTCGAAAAGTTAAATGAAGAAAAAGAGACAATCCAAACAGCATTTTTTTTTTTCATATGAATAGAGATATTTTTATAGGTTTAGTTTATATAAATTATTTATAAAATTAATTTTTATTTAACGGCAGGAGTATGAAGTTATGTGATATCTGTATATGAATTATTTTTCTAATTAAACTTTAAAATTATAATTTTTTTGAAGAATTAAATTTATTATTTTAAACCAGTATAATTTCTTTTAAACTATTCACTCTGCTTTTATTAAAATATTTTGTAACAAGGAAAATGATTGGCCAAGCTGTCCAAAATTTATTGGTATTCTAATTTGGCATTACACTTTGTTTTGTTAATTATAAAAATGATATAAACTTGTGGATTCCACTCCTTTTATTATGACCACTCTTTGCTTTCCAACTCCGTAGGGAAACTGTCTTTCTGGCAATCCCGTCGGATTGTCTAGCATTACTCTTGTCGCAATCAGTATCTTCCTTAATCCTAAGATCACTTTCTATCTCTACATAATATCAATAGTTGAGAGGAGAAATTTTGGATCTATTTAATTTAAGAAAATATTATAAAAATATCACTCTATTTTTATTTTTTTTTGCTTTTTAAAAATTTTTATAAAAAAGATTTTGTTATTTTTATTATTTTATTCATAAATCATAAAATTAGAAAATAGAATAAAAACAAACAAATATTATTATAATTAATATTAAAAATAAAAAAATATTTTGTAAAACCAATCAAACCCTTAATTAAATTTTTTCAGTTTTACCTTCTATTGTGCGCCTTTTTCCAGCGGTATTATTTCGATGCGTTTTGTTCCCAGCAATCTTGGGACACCGTCCCAACGTGCTTGGCAATGCACAAACCTAACATGCACGTTTGTCTTCAGGTTAACCTGATTCTTCCTTGTCTTTGAACACCATGCTTTATATCCGTGCATGTCTTTTCAAAAATTAATATATGTACTAGTAAATTAACTTGCTTTGTTCATTATTGTGTACTAACTTTGTTGCAAGTTATGTCCTCGTGAATGACAAGAATTCAGGATGCATAATTACTGGGTCGCACGATCTCGCTTTGCGTTTGTCTCCAGTTAACTGCACTTTTGCTACCTGCCCCTCTCTTAATATTCAACATTTTCTAGTGAGCTAAATTGTTATATTTTTTGTTGCCATCTTTTAAAGGGCCAAACTCTACATTTGGTTCATTTATATGGACACTATTGTTATTATGTAGTATACACAATGACAAGAATGGTATCACAACTAAAGCAGCACTTCCAATAATAATTTTTATTACAATAATTTGGGTCGCCGTAAAAAATTTTTGGATCTTGAAGTGGTTCAGTCTATTATTAGTGCTGAAATTGCAATCTCTACGAAAAAAATATAGCATGATATATTGCTGACCTGTGACACTCACTTATTGGATTATAGATTTTGGCATTTCAAATGGCAGCGCACTTTTATTGAGGGCAATGTATATAATTATAACGGTTAATGAAAAAATTAGTCTAAGATGATTTTGTAAAACATAGGTACTTGTATAATAGATTGTTTAGGTGTAATAATTTATTTTTTTAATTTTTTCATCAATGATTAAGATTATATATTTTATTTCCTAAGGTGCACTTCATATTTTAAAATAGCCAAATCTAATTTAGATTTAAAGTACTTTGCTAACATGCTCATAAAAAATGTGAGAGCATGAATATTCTCATACTTTGAGCCATTGATTTATTTTCATAAATTAAAATTAAATCAAGAAAATAATTATTAACGACTCAAAATTAGTTCCTCTCTCTTCTCTCGTAGTGTTTATGAGCATGTTAACATCCGCTAGATTTAAATTTTAAGCTTCTGTAGTCACAAACAAAGTCATTGCTACACTCCAGACAATGTTAGAAATGGACGATTCTAAGATACTAATTAAAAAGATAAAAAGAAAGAAAATGATAAAATCTAAACGTTAATAAATTTTTTTTTTTGATAAAATCTTATTTAAAATTAATATATCAACGGCTAAAATACCTGGTACATTCATGACTCTCACTTTTTTAATGAGATTTTAGACAAGCCCTTGGGAGACAATTATTGTTAACTATTAATTCACTATCACCTATGTCTCTTTTGTTCGTGAGCATGGTTGGTCATTTCTTACAAATTCCATGTAATGCAGTTACAGTTATTGGATACACACAAAAGGATATAAATTAGGGGTGTATAACAAATGGGTTGGTTGGGTTAAATCAGTCTTGGACTTAGACTCTACCCAAATTTTGATCGGCATATTTCTTTGAATTTAGATTTGACCCTGTGATGACTCAGCTAATAACTGGATCAGTTAAATATTTAGATAATATATAAAAATTTGGATATTATGTATGAAAAAATCATAAAATTTTATAAGTAAAAAATAAATTTAAAAAATATTTTATAATATTTTAAATAAATTATATCAATACAAAAATAATAGTATCTTATAATTTATTATTAATTTTATAAAAAAAATATAACATTTAAAGAATTATTTAATTTTGGATCGGGACTAATCAACACAAAAAATGACCCCAATCCGGCTAAAAAAGCATCAAATAAAATTTTACAATCCAAATCTATCACAATAAGTTTCAGATTGGAAAAAATTATCAAGTTAGATTGGGTCATGAACACTCCCTTCAACTTGACAAAAATAAATGATGACCAAAAAATTAGTTTAAACATATATTGCTATGATAAATACTTTGAAAAATTACATTATTCAAAGTAAAAACATATATGATGTTCAAATTCTTTTATCAAAAACAAAAAATAATAATAATTTAAATACATTAATAGTATAATTTTATAATATAATTTTACATTATGAATATATTACTACATTAACAAATATAATTAGATTTCACACCTACTATTTAAATATATGATTATATAAATAGAAGATTTTAATTGGATGATAATATAAAAAAAAATTTATACTGCTAATATATCAAAATTAAAATATAAAAAATATGATTTTAATAAATTATATCATATAATAATCAGTTAGTATAATTCTTCTAGACAATTAAAAATTTTCCCTGTCTCTCGAACTCCATCAGACCCAGTTAAAAATGCTCAGATAAATTGAAAAAATATGAGTCGAGTACCATGTCAGATAGTAGTAGCATGGCAGTGGTTTTTTAACTTTGATAAACAGGCATCGTAGATTTACCACCACCGGTACAGTACTTGATTTCTCTGCCCACACACACACGTCTTTTCCTTCTCACGGTTCTCTTATTTCACGTATGTACGTGTATCATCAGAGCGCCACGTCTTCGTTAATGAATTCGTAACTTTCAGAAGGACTAAGAAATGACCCAACTTCTTTGGTAAAGTCCATGTCCTCCTCTCTTTCCAGGACCATGTATTGTACTAATAGTTGGTGTCGGTTCTTTATTTCTTTGTTGGCTACTTTATATCTGCCGCAGGACTCTGCAGAGAGTGGTCCTCAAAAATGTTAAATTGAATCAGACTACACGAATGGGTAAGACTAAGAGCATGTAATCTGCCTGCCTTTCCCTCTCCCTCTGGGTAACTAAGTACATTCATCTCTTCCGTTTATACCTTTTCCTTGTTTTTCTGCATATCATTATACATCGTTGGTAAAATACACAATTAGATTCCTTTATATTTTATCTACTTAAGTTAATAATATGATTATCGTGTGACAATATTGATGCAACATCACGGGTAAGTAACATATATATCATTCTTAAAAGGATTGCAAAAAGTGTAACGGTAAACAGCAATGAACGAGTAGATTAGTTGGTGAGAGCTCTACTAGCTTAATTAGATGTCGTTGATTTGAGTCTTGAATATGTAGTTGTATTAAAATTCAAATGGAAGAGCTGTGTCATTCAAGTGGTTATATCCGACTTGAGCAGAATTACTTTCAGATGAAAGATTTATATAATTTTGACCAAAAAAAAAAGTGAAAGTAAATTAACAATATTAATAGATAATTTTAAGAAAAAATGAAAAATAAATTTAAAAACAGATAGTGACTAAATTAAAAATATAGAGCACCAAGTTAAAAAAAAAAACCAAATTAAAAATATAAATATAAGAGACCAAATTTATGCCTATATATATATATATATATATATATATATATATATATATATTGTCTTCTTCTCCCTATATTCCGTATATTGAGCCGCTATTCAATGCGCTTTTGTCTTGTTTGTTGTTTTATTCCTCCTCTTTATCTTTTCGGTCATCTTTTAATTTTGCTTCTATGAGTCAGTGTAAATTACAAAACAAGATTTAACTTTTCTATTGAAGAAATCAAATTCTCTCAAAATTGATACAAAAAACTTTGATCGCATTCCGTTTGAAGTCTGAAATTCAACATAAAATTACGTCTTAAAATTATAATTGGATTTTCTAATTCCCTTTTTTATAGCTTTTTTTTTTTATGGAATTCCGTTTTTTATACTTAGAAAAACATATAAGATTATAATTATAATTATAATTCTATATTAATCTATAGAATTGAAATAACTAAGATTAATTCTTAACCTATACCCTGTCAATTTAAACACTAATTATATATCTTTCATTAAAGTCTATATAATTCTATCTTTTTTTATTTATTTGCTAGCTATCATATTTATTAAAGTTAAATATTTTTATCTCATCGATAATTAATTTAATATTTTTATAAAAAATAGCATGATATAAACTTTTTTTTCCTAGATTTATTATTTATTATTTTATATATAAATAAACTTCACAAAAATTATAATAAAAATATTGCTATAGTAATAAAATTGTTATTATGTTACATTTTATTAATTTTAAATTTTAAATCACATTTTTAGTTAATAAAATTAGAATTACAATTCATATTCTAATTCTTTAACAAACTCAAATATAAAATTTAAAATTTAAAATTTAAAATTTAAAATTTTAAGTCAATTATTAATGAATTAGAATTGAAATTAAAATTCTGTATTATAATTCCAAATTTCAACTTCTAAACAGACACTTAAATCTTAATGAAATGATTTTCTATAGTATGCGTGTTATTAGCTGTAAATTGAGTTTCACCAGCTTAGAGACTCACATGTTCCATAATTTCTTATACCCTCCTTTTTTTCGCACTGCTTATTCTTTGAGAACTAAACCTCTCGTCTGTTATTATTTTAGTTATGGTTTAAATCATCAATATATAAACTTTATTGAATTTCAATTAATTTAATTTGAGTCTAATTGATCTACTATGGGAATAAATTTTTTTGGCACTATTTTTTTTTCTCAGCTACAAAACTCAAACTCAACTTCTCATTTAAAAAAAAATAAATGTTGAACTATTTGAATTAATCAAACATTGATTCTCTATTTTAGTATCAGATCAGGTGACTTATCCTTCTTCCAAAGTCATGCCTATAGCCCATTCATCCTATACTAATTTTAACATTTTCTTTTCAAAAAATACTGACTCAATAATAAGTTTGTACTTGATTAAGCGCATTCAATCGCATTTTTCACATCATTTTCATTTTACTATATAAAATAACTTATCAACCCGAATGTAATTATTCAAACCAGTCAGATATTTTAGGAATAAATTGTACTAAATTGAAAAGGTAAACATATAAAATCTTTTAAAGAAAATGTCTGACTTTAAAACAAAGTAAGTTAGATATTATTCACATTATTCGTCAAATTGTTAGTTAATAATAAAATTTTACGTAAAACTTTTTGTTTACTATATCTCAAAATGACATATTATATCTAGGAATGTTGTAGATGTTGACAAAGTTTATTCTTTGTAAAATTATATGTAAGCATCTCTTCCATACTTAAACATATATATAGCATTATTCAATATCTTTTAGATTCATCTAAAGTTTCGTTAAATTCACTTATTACTTTTTCATCATGATATTCATCGTACACATAGTAGTGTCAAGTGTGCACAGATATTATGTGGTCAAAAGTATTTTTCAACGCAATTAGAAATTGAGGTCCGTTATTTGTATATTTTTTTATGAACATATCATGTACACTTATACTCACATGGTATAAAAGTTTATTTTTATCTATATACATTTACTGCCACATAATGTTCTCAAAGATATCCATCATAAATGTAGAAATAACATTTCTCCTACAAATTCAACATAGTTATAAATAAAAGGATATAAACAGAACTTGACAGATTGATGATTAAGTTATATAAATATCAATTAATTAGTCTTGTTAATTTAAGTAGTTATTATTATTTAGTGTAATAGTGTCGATGCATTAATATCCACTCAGATTTTTCCAATATCAAATTCTCCCTAAATATATATCTTGGGTAAAGGAAAGGAAATATATCTTTCAACCTGTTGTCTTTTTTGTCTTTCACTTCTTTCAATGTCTGCATTGCCAATGTCCCTCTTTTTATCGTTCGTTAGCTAAAAAGGTTACTCCTTATTCAGCATGACTGGAAAAGAGAGGGAAGGTGACCTCTCTCTTCTTGTCATTAGGAGCTGTAAGAGGTTCTCTGGTTGTCAGTGAATTTTTCATGGAATTTATCTGAAATAGTAGTTTGATGATTTTTTAGTGACTTTTTTCTTTATAAAACAGCCTGCTTTATTCATGCATGCTTGACTCGTTTTTCCATATGTATTTATATAGACCTCAAGTGCTTTTCACTCTTTCTTCATTCTACGCCTTTCTTGGCCCAGGACATGTCACTATTCCCACTTTCTTTCTCTCTCATAGTCAGTCAATTATTTTCGCATTCTGGGCTATGTCTTCAAGATAAGGAGCTTCCCTTGAAGTATTGGAGATAAATATCTATTGTATCTAGGTAAACTATATATGGTTTGAATTTTCTTCGTTTCTAATAACTCAAGTGCCCCTATTGATAGTGATTTGCATCGACCTCAAAACGTGGGCCTCTTAATCCATCCTTTAATACTAACAACAACAACCAATCTCATTCATGCAAACTTCTTTAATTGCCAATGAGGTCACATCATGTATGAGATGCTTTGATAGGGGACCATATAACATGTTGGGGTGTCATTGCAATTGCACCACTTTATTTGCCCTAATAAAGTAGAAAATTATTTGACGTGAACATAAGGACTTGCCCATTTGCTTTGCCACTTGATTTGGCAACATCCGGAGCGACATTTCATGGATCTTATTGATGAACATGACATTGAATTACGTCATTTATTTTTCAACTTTGTAGGCAATGGAGAGGAAACACGTGTACATTTAGTCATTGTTGATTTGTTTTTAGTTGAACCAATTATTCAATAAATTAAAAACTATTTACAATCTCAACTCATTTTTTCATTCATAATACCACCTGAATTACTAGATATTTAGTTTAGTTCTTAGAAATCCTTAAATGGTAATGTAGATAAAGTTTTATTTCTTATAACTTTTGTTTAAAATATAGTATTAACATGTATTTGGAGCCCAAACAATTTTAGACCCCAGAATTGATTTTGAGAATTTTTAATGATGTTTGGTTATCTATTTTCAAAATCAATTCTAATTTTTAGAATTGATTCTAAAAGAAGTGAAAATTTTTTACTTTCTATTCGAATAATTTTTAGAAAAACTATCAAATATAAATTATTTTATCTTAAAATTAATTTTAACTAAATTAATTTTAATAAAACTAATTTTATCTAAAATTAATTCTACAAAAATAGAACCAAACATATTATTAATGTTTTAAAAACTAAATCAAATATGTTAGTATTATATATAATCCAAAAATGCGCTGCTTATTGGTACAACTGTAAACGTCGGTTAAATTAACGAAGCCCTTCTTGATAAATTCTTTCAATTCGATCATTTTCAGGGGATATATCAACATGAATATATAATAAGTAGCCTATATTAACGATGACGGCGGTCGTGATTGGATGCGCATTTGCAGGATTAATTGATTATGCCATAATAAACCGTAGCAAGCAGAAACAATTCTACATCCCCCAGTTTGCAATACGATGACAAGTTAAATGTGGTTTTAATAAGAATTCTTAGAATATTAATGATGCGATAACTTTTAGGTGGATTGATAATGAAAGATCTTCTTGAAAATGATGTGTCCGCGTAGCATTAGTGACGTATATGCTACATAATCTCAGCTTGGGAACTGGTATGATTAAAATAAAGATAATAAATCGATATTTATTTAATTTAAGTGATTTAATATTTATTTTTTTAAATAAAATATTATAAATAAATTTTATAAATAAAAAAAATTTAAAACAGTTTTATTTTATAGTAATAATGAATTAATGAAAATAATAAAATGAAATGAATAATTAATTATAAAAATAAATTAAAGAAATAAATTTTGAGTATTGATTTTATATAAATAATTAAAATTAAAATATAAAATTATATAATTTTTTAAAATAATTATATAATTTTTAAATAATTTTTAATATTAATTATTTATATTCAATTATATAATTTAAATTTATTTTTATTATTATTATTATTATAATAAATCACTTCTTTCACTTTATATTCTCTATAAACTAATACAACTTAAATAGGATGAATTGGAGTTCATTCATTAAATTAATTCCAAATATTAATTATATGGAAAAAATGGTACATAATGAGTCATTAAGTAGTTATTAGTCATATTAATGTTTAAAAACAACAATAAATAAATAAATAACTCACCTTAAATACCAGTCAAATATATGGCTTAGCTTTCATATTAAAGTAATTAGTTATTGATTAACTTCAATAATAAGTAACAAATTTTGTTTGTGATATTATCATTCTCTTTCTTGAATAAATATTAATTAGGAGATGGCTTCAGCCAGCGTAAGCAGAAAAAGGCGGAACACCAGAATGCGTTGCTGGCATGACAAGAAGGCCGTCGTTTCGGTCCAGCCAGCAGCCAAGTCTCATTAAATACTTGACGTGATGGAAATTAACTCAGTGATACGTGACTGTAAAACTTTCTCTTAATAATCCTTTTAATTATTACTAAATAAGAAACATATTAAATATTTTTTTATATGTTCAAAAGATATTAAATACATTTTTTATTTAATATTTTATTTATCAAATATTAGAAATATCATTAAAAAATATTTTTACAAGATATAAGAAAATTAAATTCATTTGCAATTTTAGCACTCATCCACCACCAGTCAAAAGGAAATTTTTTTAGTGTTTTTAGAATATAAAAGAATTATTTTATACTTTAATTTCGAAAGTTATTGTTATTTTTTATTTTTATTATATTTTTAATATTAAAATAATTAAAAATGTTAAATAATAAATGAAACAAAACAAAATTATTCTTTTATTTTAAAACGGCTAAAAAAATTCCTCAGGAAACTCAGAATCAAAATATTGAGGAAGAAAGTGAAAAACCTTTAGTACTCTTTCGAGGAGTAGAGAAACCACTGCCCTGGGAATGTTGGTCTGGCTTGGCTCTGATTTTTGGTGTCTTCTTCGTCGTTAGCTAGATCTATCTAGCTATCTTGATTCGCTCTTCCCCTGGCCAGCATGCAGCCAGCCGCTTGGGTTCATTGTGTCTTCTTAATTTGGCGTACCTTAGGGAAGAACCAGATGGGTCACTGTCCATTTGTTCCTCCTTATCTCTATTTCCATTAGGTGTCATGACTGCGACATTCCCTCCGAGAACTAGAGCTTTCGATCGACCTCCAATTTGCATATAGCTTTCATTCTTATTAGGTATCCATATGTATGTGTGTGGATTCTCTTTGCACACATAGTCACTATTGTTTGTCACTATTTGGATAATGTTTTCCAACACTTCTATCCGATGAACATCTATATTATTTTACGTCTAGCTAGGTTTTATGTTCGGAATGATTGTCTTTCGGTTTCAAAATTCAAGGCATACTGTGACATTAAAGATTTAAAATTTAACTTTGAAATTAAAATCCGTTGATTAAAGGCTACCCTTCTTGCACAATTATTGTTGGTCGGTCATCGCATGGCAGTATTTTGATATGTATAATAAAAATTGATAACGACACCGATGGGGTTTGCCAGCTTTTGAATCCTTCATTTTAAGGGAAAATTAAAACTAATCACGTTAGCATCAAGTTTATTATAATGATAACGGATTGAGATATATATGGGTTTAGGATAAGAATGAATTAACTTATAATGGTATAAGTTAAATATAATTTTTATATTATTAAATAAACTTTTTTATTGAAGAAATATCTTACAATACTCTCTTTGGATTGAAAATTTATATATTATAAATCATATTTATAAATTTCATATTAATTCAAAATATTTCACATTAATGTAATAAATAAATTTTAAATGCATGTAAATAAAACTATTTAATAATATTCTTATTGATATTTAATATTTTTAAAATTTGACACAAATAATTAAAATAATAGATAGATATCATTTAATGGTTAAATCAATAAAAATTATATTTTATAAAAAAAGTTATCAAAAATATAAGTATATCAAATTTTTCACCAATATTAATCGAGTCTTCCATGTTGTGTCTATATATATGGACTCTTTTCCTGTTTGTTTTTATATAAATACGGTAAGTGTATAATAAAACAAAGTGTATGAAGCAATGAATGAGGAATGATAAATGTATATATCATGTAGACCATCAAACGTGTTTTGAAGTTTACAAACAAAGGAAAATAAGTGCATCAAGTGTCTTTATATTATTATTAGTCACATATCTTTTACTTTGTTGGAAAAATTCAATATATATAATTATTAATGTCATCAATTATCTTTCAAAAGCTTAAGTTGTTGGGTAATAACATATAAATTATTTTATATCCTAATAGTTAATAAAAGGGTATTTTGGTTACAAAAAAGATAATACACTTGAGATATTGTAATTTAACAAATAATTTAATAAACCGGAGATATTCGAGCCCCTACTTGTTTTCTTCAGATAAGTTAAATATAAGTTTCTTTGTAAGTACTCTTTGAACTTGAAGACTTCCCCTACCTCAGATTGGGGCACCATCTCTTCATCCTAAATTTTATATTATCAAAAAAAAAAAACTTGAGATATTGAAATTTAACTAAGATTACACTAAAAACATAAAAATATATTAAAGTGTAGTGCATTTTTATCTTTTAGTGGAGGGGAGTATATAATTTAGCTAAAAACAAAGGGAAAGGTCGTGACATTCCTTGTAAAGTGAGAAAATAAAAAGTTATTCACCCTTAGATCTTTTAGTGGATAGGACCTACACACAATGCTTTGTATTGATTTAATGGTGAATAATCCTTTACTTTTTCATTTTATAAAGAATTTTACTTTATAGAATCTTAATCCATAAGGATATCTCTCAAAAGAAGGAAGAGTAATTTACTACTACTACTATTTTTTTTTTTTGGTACATTGACATTAATAAGGTTTGAACCTAGAATTTTATGTAAACTATTCAAATCCTTCACCATTAAACTACTCTTAGTGGTTTTTACTACTACTACTACTATTATTATTATTATTATTATTTTCGCGTTCAATCAATGGATCCATGGTTAAACTTGCTCATCTTCTCTTCAAAACACAAATATTAGCTTACTTTTTTTGGCATAGAGAATGCATTTTCTTATTGCTTAATTATTAACTGTTTTGCCTTCTCTATTGAATGTGTATCATGCTGTGTATTGATTTTCACCTATATATGATGATTTGATGATTATGTTGACCGCAAGTGCTATTATGTTTATTTTTCAGTCAAAACCATACGTATCCTTTCATTAAAGGCAATTCTATTCGAGCCGGATAAGACAGGTGGTCAAAACTCTCCCTTCCAAATTTTAACAGAAACTACATATCTAGGGCTTAAATCCAACACCTTTGGTTATGGTAGAATAATTCTTCGTTAGCTGACTTATGCGCTTATTGAATATGTATTATATTTATGAAACCATAAAATATGGCCTATAGTTGGTAACTAAATTTATAGTTTTATATGGGTGAATTTTTTGACACTTACTAAAGATACTTTGTGGCCAAGCCAACGTCCAAACAAGTATTCATTTCACTTGTTTTTTTTTTTGGTAAGGTATTTATTTCACATTTGAATCGTGTAAAACTATTTTGTGATCTTATGTAAAAGATGGAATTTATTAATATGTATTATATATATATATATATATATATATATATATATATATATATATATATATATATAATTATTAAAAGTAAAAATGATATTTATTATTTATTTGAGTTATTAAAAGAAAAATGATCGAACACTTTTTAGATTTTTAAAATATTAAATACTTATATTTTTAATAATTTTAATTTAGATTTTGTAACATATTCCGCACACGTTAACCAAACAAAAAATGACAATTCTCTGCCCAAAAAAAAAAGACTATTTATATTTTGATTTTTTTTTTATCAGTGAAAGGTTGTGCTAAACTAAGTCCGCGTGGGTTTTACTTTCTATCAGTATATTTTCATTGAAGAGCAGCAATTTTTTCTTGCCCTTTTGTGACTTGAGCTGATTTAGGGATCTTGTTGTCATCTATGATTGATTTAGGTCTATACAAAGTATCATGTAATGACATATATAGGTTAACCTATATTGCCAAATTGATATAAGAATATAATCAACATTTAGAATAAATGAAAGTTTATGATATTCTTTTGACTAATAAAGTAAAAGATATTTGAGTTGTGAAAAGGAAATTAAAATTAATTATTACAAGTGAAAGTTATCCACATAGATTGATATCACATGTCGAACTAGAAGTTTCGTAGAGTTTATTTTATTTTATTTGTTTCAACATATACAGAGGTGATTCTAAACATTCAATTCACTCTGTTTGAGTGTTTGGCCTTAAACTAACTCTATCAGGAGACTCATTAATACACTTCAGCAATACTTTGGCAGATGATTTTCATAGACTCATTAATTTGGCCATTTGTTTCTTATTACTAGAATTGTCGGCTACCAAAACCAAATACATATTTAGAATTTTATACTCAAAAGGAAGAGATATTTTCTAAGAAAAAAATAGAAAGCAATAATAATGTAGAAAAAAACGAGAACCCACCATTTCTCCACTTAATGCACTAAAACTTTGGCTGGACATAGCACCATCGAGCAGACAAACAAGTTAACAACATATATGGATGGACCTAAAACAATGACCGTGATGGATGGTCGGCTTTTTCTACATATAAGACCCTTAATTGTCAAATATAAGGATCGTTCTTCGAATTCATTAACCTAAAAGCTTGATGGGCACTATATCATTGTTTTCTGAAACTAGAGGGCTTGGACCACAAAGGGCATCTTTTTCGGACGTTGAATTATCATTGTGGAGACCACGCTTATTTATGTGATATCCTCTGATCTCTATATTTTCCTTCTATTAATCATTATCTTTCATACAGAAATGTTTTTAAATTTTCAGACAACTAACTTGCAAGAAAATTAGCACCAAAATCTGTGTGCATGCACATGTAAATATGTAAATCGCATTTTTTTTTCCCGGTTTATAATGTTAAAATTCACATGTATATCTCTTCAAAAAAAAAAAAAACGTACATGTATATACAGCTAAAATTAGCCATATACAAGCTAGAGACTGACAAAATAAATATTTTAGATTAGGTGACAAAATGATCAATGAAGCTACTAATCCAATCAAACCAAACATAATCTCAAGCAAATTTATCTATTAGTGTACTGATTTTTAATGAATTGGAGTTACTAAATTTAATACATATATTGGACAAATAATAAATCATCCATAATTTATCAAAATCCAGATTTTAAAATATGAAAAAAATATAAATTTCAAAGTATAATATAGAGTATATTACTCCCCTCCCCTAAGAAATGTTTATATTACATGACCCTCTTCTCTATTTCTAAAATATACACTCTAATTAAGTTAACATCACTCTCTTATTTTTTTAAAAAAATTATTAATTAAAATATGTATATGTAAATTTACTACTCATTATAAAAAATACTTTATTAATTAGCATCAAATTTAAAATATTTATTATTATTTTAATTAATAAACAATGAATATTATTAAATTTTTTATTTTAAAATTCTTGAGATCGAATTGATATGCTAATATTAATGATACTATATTTATTAACATTATCACATAGATTATAGTCTACAACTATTGCAAAAAATTAAAAAGTGTGTAATCTTTACTTTTTAAATAATCGTAATAAATTATTGTTATTGTTATTAATTTGTTTTCATAAGATAATAATAACTAAAAAAATTAACAAAAGAATATACATGCATCAATGTCTTTATATTATTATCAGTGACATATCTTTTATTTTACTGAAAAAATTAATATGTATAACTATTAATAAAGCATATTTTGGTCAAAAATATGGTAATAAACATAAAATAATAGAGTTTAATCGAGATTATTTATTGAAAAACATAAAATAGCCTAAAGTATAGCACATTTTAACCTTTCAAGGGAGAAGTACATATATTGTAAAGGCAGAGAGGATGGTCGTATAATAAAGACATTTCTCATAAAAAGGGAGTGTAATTTTCTCTATAATATAATATCAAAAACATAATGTTTAATACATTGGTTGGACAGTTTTTAATTAAATAGGTCATGAATGAATTAAAAATCTTAAATAGATTAATAGTTTATTTTTCTACCTAACCACTTTGGTTTCATTCAAAATCCATCAAACCTATACAATTTCCAGTTATATCTTAGGTCACAAGTGGATTAATTTTCGTTGTCTTTAAGAAACCTTGAATTTCTTGAGACGAGATGATGCTTAAATTTTTTTTTAAAATGTCCCCTTAGTAAGTCCAACTCAAACTTGGTTCTATTCTGCTTTAAAGTTTTGCAAACTCTTTCTTTTTCACACTTTTTTTCTTATTCAATTAGATTTAATTTTGGCTGTTAGATAAGATAAATCAGTAAGAAATACTTATTCGTAAGAGTTTATAAGCATGCCAACATCTTTAAATTTAGATAATCACATTCTTTCACACGTTTCAATTAAAAAAATCAATATTAAAATCATTTTGGAAGTAATTTTAACATAAACTGAGCTCAGTTTTCAATTTTTTGCCCCTAATATGCACTTATATAACTAGTTTTAGGACCTATATAAACGCCAAGTTAATTTATTGCTTTTGCGAGTTACTCTTTCCTAACTTTCATGTGATTGGAATTTTAAGTTTTAGTGATTAATGTGTGCATTTGTGTAACTGGTGACTTGTTCCTCAGGAACTTGTTTTTCTAAATTGCACATTTGCATAATTTAATTTAATTAGAACAAGCTATTGCGCTGCTCAAGTTTGATTTCTGATTGTAGGAATCTACAAAAGAAAACATATTTCAACTCCCTCTTGGTCAACTCATAGTTTTAACAAAACTACTGCTTAATGAAGCAAAAATCTTATTTCTTGTATAAATATAAAACTCATAAAAAGAGAATAGTGCACCACAGGGAATGTTGAGTGTCTGATTGATCTCAGTAAGTATTTTTAAAATTTTTGTTTTATGTTTTTAATATTTAATTTTAAAAAATATCACTTTATTTTTATTATATTTCCTATTTTAGAATTATATAAGCCACTAGGAGTGATCTAATGATAAAAAGTTTGGATAGTATACATAAGATTAGGAATTCAAATTTTATTACTACTAATGTACTAAAAAGAATTTATAAAGAAAATATTTTATTTTTCTTACTTCTTTAACACAACTCTAAAAACAAGAATCATAATGAAATAATATAATTTTTTTATAATTAATATTAAAAAAGAAAAATGGAAATGAAAAATATTTTCTAAAATCAAACAGGTTCTAAATTTACTAGCTTCTTATGAAGACATGTACACTTTGATTATGGGTGCATTTGTTTGTAATTCTAGCATAAAAAGTATTTCTTTTCTTTTTTTTTTTAAGGAAATACTTTTAAAATTTTTAGTATTATTTGTTTATGCTTTTAAAAAAAAATAGAAAATAATCATTTTTTTTTTTTTACTTTCTTGGATATAGATAAAAAGTTGCTTCTCCTAGAATTAAAAATAGAAGAGAGAGAGAAATTCATCCCTTAAATTTAGCAACTAGTAACTTATTATTAGAGGTAGTAACCACTCTCATTCTCATTCTCCCTCTCCCCCTCACTTTTGTAGTAATTTTATAAAAAAAAAATATTTTTCTATTTATCATGTTCAAACAATTTAATAATTTCTATTTCTAATAAAAAAATATGTTTAAAATTAAATTCAAATGCAAAACAATTTTTTGTTTCTGTTTCTAATTTTGCTTATGATTCTTGAGAAGTATTTCTTTTATAATCTTAATTAACCAGATAAGCCCTATAACATGTCTAACTTATTATAATTAAATTATCTCAAAACATGGACAACCAAACAATAAATAAAAACGGCTAAATTTAATTTCATTTTATTGTTGGTTGGGAATTAATGTCCCTGCTTTGGCAAAGTTGAGGTAGATTTACGCTTAGCTGTAAAAACAATTGATAACCAACTTAATTAAAAACCCTAGCTGATTAACAGCTATAACTTGTAACTTAGTGAAAATGATTCGATCGAAACAATTTCATTTAATAAACTTGTTCAGCAAATTCCCTTTCATAAAAGGAAAATAGACATCAAAATGTCCATCGATATATTGTCCGGTTGACTATCAGTTCTTAATCTTCCACAGAAGTTTCCATCGTCCTATCATTTTCTATGGATTTTAATGGATTCGCATTGATGGATAACGAGTGGCTGTTCATCTATCATATTGATAGAGATTTATGGTTCTGTGACTCCATTTAACACACATGATTGCAATGTGAAGAGAATCACGGCTTCGACAAGCTGGAATTCATTAATTACATCTTCATCTTCCATTAATTTTTGATTGAATCGACTTATGAAATCGAATGAGTATTTAAAATTTCAAATCAAACTTCTCGACACACCTACGAATGAACAAGATTGAAAAAGTTATGAATAATAATTGACTTTGCGTGTTTACTAAACTATATGTTAAATGGGTTCCCCAGATTTTCCGTGGAAATCTACAGACTTCCCCAAGTAATAGTAACTTTCTTTCACTTGTCTGTGTTTACAGCAGACAGTCATGTGGGGGGAGAGTAAGAGACAGAGAGGGATAGAAATTCATTCAAAGTTTGTACCGCTCTTTGAGTTTGACATTAAAAGTAGTATCTGAATTTGGTAGTTGCAAGTTAACGACGTTCACATGAATAATGTTCCCTTCATTTACTTCAATCACTGAAAATTGGTCCACATCCATAAATCAAGATGTTGACACTAGAACCTGTTCAATGACATCTGTGAATCATTTTAACTGCAAACAATGTAGTCAGTATCCTTATTCTATTATAGCTAACTAACACACATCTAAATCTGTGTGGTGATCAGGATTTTTCTTATACATATATACTGTCTTATCAACAATATCAACTATATATAGAAAAAAAATGTACATACTAGCTTTGTACTTTTTATAGTTTATCTATTTTTCATTTTTTTTATATCTTTCCTTGGTGTTAGGATTCTAATTAAATCATTAGCATGAAACTCCATGGCCTTAATTAATTGAGATTAGATTACTAGTCACCCACGAAAGATCGTCATCCCTGGCAATATCATTAATGTCCATTGACAAGCGGTGTCAGGTTCTCGGTTGGTTTTCCTAGCCATTTCCCCTTCTGAGCAATACCTATTTATGTCTGCATATGGTGTCTATAATTTCTTTCCTCTAACATGTACATAACGTTTATATACTCCAATTGAAATTTCTTTCGTGTCTCTGCAGTTGCACTCTCCTGTGGTAGATTTGTTCATCTATGTGAGATTGAAATGAAGTGATAAATATGTACTTGGTGACCAAATGCATCATACTAGGCTTTGTTGAAAACCAGTGCTCTTTCTCTGCTTTGTGTGTCTGTGCTTTGCCTTCTGGCATTCTTAAGTGGTCCTAAACAAGACAGCCTCTAATGCCTTGTGCTTGTATCTTCTGTTCCATGGCTTTCATCCACACATCAACCTACTTGACCTTTTCCAAAATGTTTAATAATGTAGGGCCCTTGATGGAAAGTGGGCGAAACAAAAGTCTCCATCATCCGAACCCCCTCAAAAGAACGACATGCCCCATAATGCATAGTTTTAAACAGTAAAGCTAATTAAAGTACGAATTATAGTAAAAGACTCATGGTGGGTTAGAAGTCTAAACATATTCTCTTTCTTTATCTATGTACAGGCAATGCTTTTCTTGAAAAAAAAAAAAGAAATATTTTTCGAGTATTATTACGAAACTAATCATTGACGTACTTCTATGATTAATTAGAAAACCTTCACAATAAAGTGTTTGTCCGAATGAAAGGGGTTTTGGTCCTTTAAATATATGTTCTTGGGTTTAATTTTGGGATTTACGTGTATAGAAAAAAATACAGTTAAGAAGTATCTATACTTAAGTGCCTGACTGTACTTCCGATAAATTAGTCTCTTATCTGTCTAATGAAGGAATGCTCTAGGAAACCCAAAAAGAAAATTTTCGCAATAATTATCCTTTTTTTTGGGGGCTTAAATTTAATGCATTTCTCTTAAAGGAAAATTCACTTATTACCAGGTGCCTAACCGTTTTCTACGTTTAAATTTGATACTTTTTTAATAAATATATTTTTGTCTATAATATAGCTATTGCCAAGTTGCTAACTTCATGTCACAATCGGCATCTTCTTTTGGACCGTTACTATGCCTCACGTTTAGTTACAAGTCAGGAGCTACTAATAGCTAGGTCTTTGACATTGATGGCTGTTGTGAGGGATGTTCCATTCTTATATAATTGAGCATGTAGCTTTTTTAAGGTATCTAGTGTCTATAAGCACCCAAAGAGTGGTTTTTAATTGGTTGAAGTCTTTAACAAATCAATGAACTGTGGATTAAAACAGTCGCACAGACCCCACCACCACATGATATTCCTTCAAGCCGAATAAAGAATGGGCGCAAGTTTTCCCATTGGGAGAAGGGCGTTCAAGTTCCATCCACATTGGGAGAAAATTAGAAATGGCTATCACATTCCTTTTAGACATTTGCTTCCAACTGGATTAGCATGATGAAGTCGCAATTCATGCCGAGTTTACGGCAAAGTAATTGTATAGCATGTTATTGGACTTTAACTATATCTATATCTTTCTTGCACAGCCGAGTACATAGATGGTTAAGAACTAAATTCCATAATAGTTCATGATGGATTATTAGAAAAATTTCATCATAAGCTTGCAATGAACGAGAGAGATGTATAAGGATGGTATATTGCCAGTTAATTGTGTTCGTTTGCCTAGTAACATTAGCAATTATACCTTTGGAAACAAATATAGTGTGAATTGATATTTGGCTTTATAAGTAAACATAAAATGTTTTTGAGCCTACATTGGTACAAGTTCTTTCTATTAGCAACTTGCCTTGACTGTGGTTGGATTAGTGTTTTGTGATTTCACCTGCAATCCAATCTATTAGCAATCAATTCTAAGTACATCAATAAATTGATATCGGTATATAGGTATTTTAAATATTTCATTATTGATATTCTATTCTCTATTCTTTGTTTTTTTTTTTTTTTTCAACATCTTCTATTTTATTTTTTATTATCATAAAATTTAGGTTGAGAGGAAAGTTCGTCTCAGCTCAAGATAAAGACATGCCTCCAAATTTATGAAGTGCTTATAAAGGTATTTTACAGATTACTCATCAACAAAAAAAATTTGAGAATCAAACTCAAATTATAACAATACATAAGCGAAAGGCCGACCAAGTGAACCAATCGCTGTTGACCGTCAACATCTTCTTTTCTGTTTTGTCTACCCTTTTCTTGGCCATTATTATTCTTTGCTTTTTTGGGTTCTGATTATTATTTTTCTTAATCGAGTTTTTTGGTCCTCCGTCCCCCGTTAAGGCAACGCAAAAATTTGAAATGGGCCCATTGTGGCCCGTTATTTGTTGGGTTAAGGCTAATTGATCCAAGAGTCAATCAAGAGACAGTCCAAAAAAGGCCGTTTTGGTCTGAGACTTGAAAATTTAAAATGCACTTTTTTCTGTCAGCAAGATGCCTATTTTTCATTGGGCCACACCAAGAAACAAATTTTGTTCAGGTTATAATTTGGGCCTGATCAATATTTCTAGGTCCAGTTTTCTTAAGGCAGGTTTGGTCCGTGGGGGCCGATTCCTAATATTGGGATTTCTTTATGAAGGAGGCCTAGCCCAACAGAAGCTCCCGTCTCAGGCCCACAGAGGAAAACGGCATTTTACATTTTGCAATGCAGAGAGCGTAGAAAAACAAAAGAGGAAGGAACACTCGCAAGTCGTTTAAGTCACAACTTGAAAGCAATAATGCGAGACTGTTAGGTAGCTCCACTGCACGATCGTTCTGTGTTTAAACGAAGGATACATAAGCAAGCTCACTTCGTGATCTGCGATTGATTCTGTTGCACAATGCATATGCTCGATTCTTAAAGGTAAACTAACCTCTCTCTTTTCTTTCTGATTTCCGATTTTTTTTTTAATTTTATTTTTTGGCTCTCTACATAAATACTCTTTCTACAGATTTTTTTTTTTGTTTTTTTTTTCGATTTGCAATTTCAATTGTGTGCTATGATTTAACAATTTCCAATCTTCTGAGAAAGCAAATTGTGGCGAAGTTTCCTTGAGGGTTTTAATAGTTATTCGACGCTAGAAATTCGAGTTGAGCTATTATTATTATGACGATGAGGATAATTTAAGGTTTGTGAGGAAAACTTAAAGTTTGATTGATGGCGTTTGAAACTTCGAAATGCTAATATTTATTCATAGGTCTTTCTTTTTGGTTTTTGGGATATGATTGTTAGTTATGTTGTAATTGTAGTTTTCGTAAGTTTTGCAGTGTTGTTGACATGAAGGAAAAGAAGAACAGTACTTCTACCCTCAAGCGCATTTTAGTGAATTGTACATCTCAGGTTTGATTTTATCTTAGCGTGGGCTACATGTGTGATTTTGGTTTTGGGTTACATAATGAAATTGCAATATTGCATGTATGTTGAACTTTTTGGATACATCATTTCGGTGTTTAGGATGTATATAATAATAAACTTTGATAGCATGTTAGTAATGGTTGACTTGATTTTATCATTTTTCACTTGTGATATTTGAGTTTAATTTATTTACTTGGATAGATGTGTTAAACATGTGCTTGTGATTGAAGCATGTTGTTGTTAGCAAGGGAAGGGAATGGGTTGTATAAATGGGTGCTTGTCTTTTCTCTTGTATTCTTTCTGCCTTATCTTGGTTATTGGTTAGTAGTCGAGTATAAAAATTTATTTGATTAAATCTCATCTAATAGGCAAAAGCATATGGGAGCTGCGTTGCGTCCAAGGTTCCAGAGATTGAACGTGATGTCTGTGCAAAGGAGTTTCTGGCATTAAAAAGTTGTATGCAGAATATGGTATTGTATTCTACAACTGGCTTGCATGAATTTTTTTGTTTTTTTACTCTGGCTTGGCATTTCAGCTATAAATTTGTTTGTTTCATTTTAAGGGGGTGTTTTTGTTTTTTTTTTTTTTGGGGGGGGGGGGGATACCTTGTATGTTTTTCTCTTTAAGCAACAACATTCAGGAAAGACTGAACAGAAACCTTTCTGAAAACATCATTGAATCACTTTTGTGGGCAACAAGATGTTTCTGATTGTAAACTTTTGGTTTTTCTTACTGTGTTTTTGAAGTTATTATGTTGTATCGACTGAACAATTGTTATATTTCTTTTTGCATTTCTGATATATATCTTATGTTTAAATTTTGCTACAAACAGCTGAAAAAGAAGGTTTAAGTGTGCACCCACTTGTTTCTTTGTTTCGGGCCACTGAATAAACAAACTACAAAGCTTGGCAGTTACAAAGAGAAGCATTTGGTGAAGAACTTTCCAACCATCAGTTCAAGAGGAAGGTCCTATATTTGCATGCAGCAAAGGTTCGACCTTCAGTGCTTGTATCTCCTGTTAATGATAGATGCATTACTTCAATCTTTTACTGTCTAGTATAAATGATTTTGCAGTCTGTGTAAACAGGACTTAGCAACATGTCTGGAAAAGCATCAACATCAAAACCTAATATAGATCTGAGTGGATCTGGTGGTCTTTCACATGCTTACATTCGGTATCCACCGCTTCAGTGCAATGTTCCTGGATCAAGGGGATTGTTTTATGATGATGGAAATAAATTGCTACTGTCCCCAACAGCTGATCAAGTAATATGATGCACCTTGTATATTTGTTATTCAGTGAAAAATGGTGTTTTTATTTTAGATGTCCACTTTGTTGAATTGCTTTGAATTGACGAGTCATTTGTCTATTTTTATATTATACTTCCTTGTTCAAGTGTTGAATCACAGAGTCTGTGTTTTAATGTTTAGGTATTTTCATGGAAAGTTGTTCCTTTTGATCCTCTTATTGGTCCCACCACTGATTCAATAAGTGAGGGCCCTATTATAGCTATTCGGTATTCCCTGGACACAAAGGTCATTGCAATCCAACGATCAAACCATGAGATACAGTTTCGGGACAGAGAGACTGGGAATACTTTTAGCCATAAGTGCAGGCCAGAATCAGAAAGCGTACTAGGATTTTTTTGGACTGATAGTCAACAGTGTGATATTGTTCTTGTTAAGACCAGGTATAGTTGGCTTTTCATTTTTTCCCCCTTCTTTGTTTATACAATTTACATTACTTAGTGATGCAGCTTTTTAATATATTCTGATGTTAAATTCAGAGAAGACCCAACAAAAGATGGTAATAATGTTTCTTAGCTGGAAATCTATAATCTTTTAGTAGTATGAAGTTTTATAGGATGATTAGTCGATTTAAATTTTAATATTTTAAGGTTTGTAATAATCTTCATTGAATCTTTTTAGCAAAAAATAGATAAACACTCTTCACTGGATCTAGCATCTTTTTTTCTTGGGGAATGGGGACCAAGATAGTTGAGGTTTTCTTGTAATTCAATTAGTGAATGAGAATAAAAGAATCTTGAACTTAATTAGTGTTCTTGAGGGAAATATTTATTCTTGCATGTCTTTGTTTGAGATGATCAGTGGTCTGCCCCTCCAGCTTCTGAACCTGAACTATAGCAATTTGTGAAAATTCTCATACGAGAAATGTATTCACTAGTATGTTAGTAATCATGGTATAGATCCAGCAATTGTGGGCCTGTCTGACTGCTTTTTATGCTTCACAGTATGTTTCTTATTTTCAGTTTTGATACACTTTTTCCCTTCCTTCTTACTGAAAGAAGGAATGCTATCGCTTATAATGCTGTTGCCTTTCCTTTGTTTCCAAATTTTCTCAAAAGAAACAAAATAAGAATCTAACAGTCCCTATACTTCCTTTCTCTGCTTACAAGGAAATGGTTGGATACTAAAAGTTGGGTTTGGTCGAGACTGGAGATGGGCACCACAGTTATGTGATTTCTTCTTTAAATATAGAGAGGAAAGAAAAGATGACAATGCTCTTCTGCCTAAGAAAAAAAAATAACTGGGAAATTATATTATCTTGGGGCTTGTGAGGGCAGCTTTTTCTCTTTTCATAATTATATGTAGCCATGATAAAATTTGATTAAGAGTTGTAGTTCTGAATGCAATGGCTGTTTAAAAATTGTTCATCTCGAGTTTGTCTTTCATCACAAGAGGCCATCTAGTCATTTTACCATTGTTGTGGTTTAAATGTTCCAGTAATTAACATTGACCTGCTATTCTATTGTCTTAATTTTCTTCTCATAATAATATCTGTGGTACTTTGCTTCTCTCTTAATTTCTTCCTTTCTCTTTTCTGTTGTTACCTAGATTGTTTAAGGTGAAGATTTTTTCTATGTTGTTTTAGGCAGAAGTTTATTAGTGTAAGACTAAGAACAGGTATATTTTTAGATTATGATTGAAGAAATGAAAAAGAGAAAGAACAATAAAAAAGAATCCAACAAAAGCGCAGACCTCTTATTTCTTTGTCTCCTAATGTGTGCTATGTTCTGTTCTAGTTCAGAATCAGTGTATCATCTATTTTTCCATTGTTCTGCTGTGAATTATCTTTGGAACAAACTTTTTGAGATTTTTAGAGAAAACTGGGTTTGCCTTAGGGACCTTCATCAGTTTCTTCTTACTAAATGAGGGGCTTTGGGATTCTTAAACAAGCTGAGATTCTGTGGCAATGGTCAGTTTTTGCTATTGGAAAATGCTAGAATTTTCAAGGGGACTTCTTTATCTTTGGACAACATTTGGGATAGATTACCTTCTTAGCTTCTACATGGTGTTCTACAAATGGCTTTTCTAGAGGTTTTTGTTTGGTAGATATGCGGAGATTGACATGACTTGTTACATGGCTCAATCTCTTAGGGCCTACATATTTTCTTTTCCTTTCTTCTTGTGACAATACCTCATCCTCTCTTTGTGATACTCGTTGCTTTCTCATGAATAAATTTCTTTCTCTATAAAAGGGAAGAATTAAAAAAATTCATTTACTGATAAAATTTTACTCTATTGTTAGATGCTTGTGAACCCTCAAAACATTTTGTTGGCTGAGCTTCATAATGATGCTTAAAAACAACCTTATCCCACTATAGCTGTGATGTTATGAATTTCTACATAAGACTTCTGGCATAATGCTCCAATAAAGTACATTAAACCACTACAAAGATGGCTCGACTCCCCAATTTTATTTTATTTTTGATAAAAGAAGAATATTATTAAGGAGAATAGAAGAAAATATTTCTGTTTCCTTTTTTTCTATTTTATTTTTTCAAAAAATAAAGAAGTACTAAATTACAAACCTTATCGACAGTGGTCTAGACTTGTATGCATATAATTCGGAGTCAAAATCACTGCAATTGGTCGAAGCAAAGAAACTGAATGTGAGTTGGTACGTATACACACATGAAAGTCGCTTGGTTGTTCTTGCTTCTGGAATGCAGTGCAAGACATTCCATGGATTTCAGGTAAGAGTTGCATACTATTTGCTTCATTTTTCTTGTTAATTTTTATGTCGGAAATATAATTATTTGGTTTGTCAAATACGTTACAAGATCCATCATGCAATTACTTTGTGACAATCTGAGGTATTTGCTATTTGGAGCTCCTTCTATGGCATGAACTGGGATTTGTAGCCAGCTTATGTGCAAAGATGAATGCTTTATAATATCATGCAGTAGCTAAAATACCATATATTGCTGAGCTGCCTTGTAGCTCATAGAAGAATTGTAATTTGTTGTTTTTCAGAATAGGATTCGAGTTCATTATTGTTCAGAAAAGAATGACATTATCAATGCAGCTTCTGTCATAGTCCTTGTTGCTTAAGAGTATTAATGTAGAATGTCAACTGATATTCCTTGTGTTATTTCATTTGACTAATACAGCAATGCATTTCTGGTTAGATTTCATCTGCAGATATTGTTCGCTTGCCAAGGTTTGAGATGGTTATGGCCAAATCTGAGGCAAATAGTAAGCCCGTTTTAGCAGCTGAAGACATCTATATTATCACTGTGTATGTATATAAGTTTTTGACTTCATCAAGCATTCTAGCTTAAATCTTCATAATTCATATAGCTGACTACTGGGATTTTTTTTACAATCACAGTTATGGTAGGATATACTGCTTGCAAGTTGATAGAGTTGCTATGCTACTCCATTCGTATAGGCTATACCGTGATGCTGTGATACAGCAGGTTGGTTTTGCTCAAATTTGTTAATGATTTACTGTTTTTAATTCACCCTAAAGTTTTTTTTTTAAAAATTATTTTTAAATAGCCATCTAGAAGTCTCTTGTTAACAAATGCCAATTTTCTGTGGAAGATATGTTTCCCACTAGTTTACTTTGGTGATACTGGGACATCAATTTTAATATATGATGGTAAGCAGATAAAATTTTATAAAAATAAAACGAGCATGCATGAACTTTTTAGGTTTATTTTTCCATTTAATAAAACAATTTTATTAACATAAAGAATATAAAAGAAACTTGCCACTAGTTCATGATATGATTTTATCAGAAGCAAACAATCTGCAACAATTTGATAAGAAGTATCAAGAATTAGATCTTCATACTTTCAGAGACTTGCTAGCTGGAAATAGTAAGATTGATTATGTTTATGTCAACAAAATTCTGTTTCTTCGGATTGACCAAATTAATTTCTGCCCTTCAAATTTTGCAGTATTTTTTTTTTCCTCCTTACAAAAATTCTTAAAGTTTTATGAGACATTTTAACTTAGTACTTTTCGATCAAAAAAAAAAAAAAAACACTTGGTACTTGAATTTCATCCTAGATCTTGTATGATTGCATTAGTTGTGTGATTCTGCATTGAACTGTAGACTTTATAAAATGAGTGATGTTCATGATATTTGCAGGGTTCTTTACCAATTTATTCCAGCAGGATTGCTGTGAGTGTGGTCGACAATGTACTTCTTATTCATCAAGTTGAAGCAAAGGTTGTTATACTTTATGATCTCTTTGCAGATTCTCGAGCTCCAATATCTGCACCCCTTCCTTTATTATTAAGGGGTTTCCCCAGGTCCGGTACTTCTTCATCTCAATCTAGTGGTGGAGAAAGTCAGAGTTCAGATGGTAATGCTGTGAGTAATCATGAAGCAGTTACCTATGCCGACACATGGACTTTCCTAGTGCCTGACCTTGTATGCGATGTGGCCAAGAAGTTACTATGGAAGTTTCATTTAGACTTAGAGGTAAGTTATTTGTTCTTTTATGTATCAATACCAAACTTTGTGTGCTTTCTTTTCATGAATAGCCCTATATATTGCAGGCAATTTCTGCCAGTAGCTCAGAGGTCCCATCAGTATTAGAGTTCCTGCAGCGGCGGAAGTCAGAAGCTAACAGGGTATCTCCCCCCCCCTCTTTCACTATAGCAATGCTTCATATCGATTAATTCTTCAGGATGCAATAGTGCAGCTGTTGCTAATGACTGTTTCTTTTTAATTCAAACTAAGCTTCCTAGTAGTTAGTATGTACTGGAATTTTGACCGCAAGTGTGTGTTGACTGCTTCATGTCTAGTTGCTGATTTGGACCCTAAAGTAAGCTTTTAGTTGCCCAAAGTTGTTTTGTTGCCTTGCTGTAGGATGAATCCTCGCTAAGAGATGCTGCAGGCTTAGCATCTGAGAAAGGAAGCATGAAATTGAAAAGCATAGATCATCTTTACTGCTATGAAGTCTGCCTGCAACTAGCCAACCCTTGTCTTCCTTTCCATAGCCTTGTGTGTTAAGTTTTTCTTTGCATCCTGGCTTTAGCATAATTGGTGCAATAAAGTCTGCCTGCTATCTTTTATCAAAAAAAAAAAGGGGTCTTCCTGCTAAAAAAATACAAAATAGTCTGCCTGCTACTGCTAGCCACTTCTAGTCTTCCTTTGGCATAGCCTTGTGTGTTAAGTTTTTTATGCATCCAAGCATTAGCATAATTAGTGCAATAAATATATCCATATCTCACTTTGCGGTTTCTATTTAATGGTGACTTAAGTTTAGTGATTTGCACTTCTTGAAGTAAATTTACCTATTATTTCATTTAGCTGGTTTAAAAGTGAGATTTAAGTGAGACTCTTTTTTTTTCCTCAGTCGTTTGCAGGCCCTTTGGGACATTAGTATCCCTTCATGTACAAGGAGAAAATGTGTGATTGTTATCAGAACTAGAGTGCAACGGATAGGCATATAAGAGTAGTGTTAGAAAGGACAGTTATCATCTACCATCTACCCTAGCAAAAAGCATGATTTTCATATGCATTGCCTGGGAAAGTTATTCTAGTTTGTGGGTATTCAAGATTTTAAATATATTGAAATTTTTGTTGGTAGCTTTGGATTCCCTGTAATTCTCTTGCTAAACCTAAGAATGCTGAGTTTTCTTGTATACTTTATTGAGGTATGCACTGTAAGTTTGGAATGTGATTCTGGAAAATCCCTCATCTAAATGGGCCCTTGAGACCATGATTTTATACTGATATTGTTGGAAATGTCTTTTTAACTGGTTATAAACTAAAGATAATAGTATTCTCACCTATACTTGTTTGGTTTGAAAGTTAGAATTTGTTAATTGATGATATTTGAAAAACATCACCTTATTTCTGGTCTTTCAGGCTAAACAATTGTGCTTGGGTATAACACGAACACTTATTCTAGAGCGTAGGCCTGTACCTGTGGTTGCCAAAGCTATACATGTATTAGTCACCTCGTACTCCCATTCAATTAAAACTGGTAGCTATCTTAAGGGACTGAAGCCAGAGAAGACATCAGCTTCCGGTGTACAAAATGCTGGTGCCGATGTATCAACTATAGGAACAGATGCAATTGGAAAATCGATTGTACACGAATCTGGTGCAAGGGTGGACAGAAGATCCTTTGGTAAAGCTTTAAGTTTGGATTCTGAGGATGAGTCCCAATCTGCAAATCCAAAATGCGATTCAAAGGAGACCCATTTTGGGGGAGAAGTGAACAACGAGAACTCCTCAAGCACTGAAGCTCATAGTGCTTATGTTATGCAATCACCTCTGCAGTCTGGGCAAGAGGAATCCCAACTTACCTCTGCAGCAATTTCACCAGATGAGATGTACAGCTTTGTCTTTTCTCTTGTCGATGAAGAGATGGTTGGAGAACCTTCTTACTTGGTTGCTATCATTATTGAGTTCCTTCACAGGTATGCTATCACTCATTAGTTTAGAAGCTGTTTTGGCTCCGAAAGCTTACCATAGATCAGTTCTACTTTTCAATGGATCTAAGTTTGGTCCACCGTCAGGGTATGACAGTGAATCTTAATTTCACCCATTTAAAAAGGTGTTGAAAACTCTATCTACTACTTAAATGTCTTAACTGCTTCAGTTCTTATTTATTGATAGTATGTAGAGTTTTCTATTGATGAGAGATCTAATTTAAACTCAGTTGATTACTTTTATCAATCTTCTTGTGCTGGTAGATCTAACACATGGCAAAGTTGGCACTGACCATAGTCTGTGGTGCACTTCAATTCTTGCTCCATCCTTTTTCCTATTTCCCTGGTCTACAAGGTTTTCTTTGTATCCCAATCAAAAACTATATGCAAGAACTATTGTTATTTGATATGCCATCGGTGGAAAATGAAATGATGAAATAATCAACTTAAAATGCTATTGTTTCGAAACTAATAAATAAAAATAACAATTCAAAATATTATAAACAAGCTTCTTATACTAGTCATGCATTAAAATACAAACTGTTTTTTGCATTCTCTATTATGGTTTTAGCATGAAATCATGAGAGAAGTTAAATCAATGCTCATGAAAGATTGCAAATAATATTCTTGTTGCATGGTTTATCCTTGTAGGACTTGGTTGATATTTTTGTGCCTTTGTGAGGATGTCTTATCCTTTTTTGTACTCTTTTCTTTTCTTCCAAATATTTCTTTTCCATCCCCCCAAAAAAAAGAGATTGCAAATGATACTTTGGGCTTAACTAGTTTTTACTAGCTTTTGTTCCAAATAATCGTGAAAAGACTGGTTAGTGTTCACTAGATCATATAAAAATGAGTGGTGGGATGTGAAGTATTTATCAACAAAAGATATAAAAACAATGCATGCGTAAAAATCAAAGCATGGGTAAAACTCTAAAATCCACTACTGATATAAGACATCATTTTTGCATCAGATTTTGCCATAGATTATTACTATTCAACAGTCAAACCAGGCATACCTACAAGAAAGAACAGAAAACTCTCTGAAACTTTTGTAACTTCCTAAAGTGGTTCAGCTTGATGAGCCTTAGCTAACTAAGGTCTTGATTTAGGATATTATGTAAATCTATTAGGTTAGTTTGACCATGTCTCCACTTGAAATGATGGATGGAAATTCAGGGACTTAAGTTAATTCTCTTTTTCATGATCCGATCTTAGCTTTTACCTACAGTAATTTTTAATTGGCAATCCCCTCAATGTTCTTTATTAATTATTGCAGCGCAAATTTGGAAAAGATTCGAGTAGTCCCAAATCTATATGTATTGATAATTCAACTGCTGGCCCGCAATGAGCGGTATGCAGAACTCGGGTTGTTTGTCATAAACAAGGTTACCAAACTTTCTACATATTATTATTGTGGAGGTCTGAGGCCTTTATATGCTAAATCATGGTTAATTTTATTCTGAAGCTAGACTCTTTGTTACAGATTTTGGAGCCCTCTAAGGAAGTTGCACTACAGCTCCTAGAATCTGGTCGTCAGAATACTCAAACTAGGAAGCTTGGTCTGGATATGCTGAGACAGCTTGGTTTACATCATGATTATGTATTGCTGCTAGTGCAAGATGGATACTACATTGAAGCATTACGATATGCACGGAAATACAAGGTAATTTCTACTGTGCTGGCTCCTGGTATAGGAAGTTATTATGTAGTGTTTTAAATAATTAAGAGAGCAGGGAGATTATGGAATCTGACGACTCTGGTGCTGCAGTTTTCTCATGATTTTGCTGGAGAAATTTCATTCATCCAGTGTGTCTGGAGAAAGATAGTTCTTTGCTGAAAAAAGAGTAGCTGTTTGTTTACATACTAAAACTAAATTTAGCTCCTTTACTGAGGGTGGATTTAGCTGTCCCCAGATTCCACTGGGGTCTACATACCCCTGATGGATAGAAATATTAGACACCTCAGCTAAACACAGCATCCTGGGAAGACAAACACAATGGCAGGGTGAAGGATGCCATCTTGGAAAGGGAGCCAAACTCCCCTTGCAATAGAGAACTCACTTTCGGCACATTGTTAGGACTTCATGGAAAGGAAACCCCACATCCCCACCAAGGCTTCATCACCTCGATAGAAAGGTTCCTTCTTGAGAAGCAGGTTAAGGAAGCATAAAGCTCTCTGATAAAAAGAAAAGACCAGGAAAGTAAAATTTAAGGGCAGAAATTAAAATAGACACAAAGGATAGTAAAAATATGGTTTCCTACTAGACCTCTAAGCAACTTGTTTTTAGCAACTTAGGTCATTGAAAAGTGGTTTTCCTACTAAATCTCTAAGAAACTTGTTCTTAGCAACCTAGGTCACTACAAAGGGATTTTCCCAGCTAGACGTTCAAAGAATCTGTCCTTGACAACCTAGATCAAAGAGATAGAAAATTCTATATCACACAGAACCAAAATAAGAAAAATCTCCCAGTTGTATGATAGTAAATCTATGAATTGTCTATAGGCCAATTTGCCTATTTACACATAAATACCAATATCAATAAAAACAAAAATTATTTAATCCTATCTGAAAGATTTGATTTAAAATTGAAATTAAAAAAATTAGAGATATGACTCTATCCTAAAAGACTTATTTCTAATTAATTTAAATCAAATTTGATCTTTGTAGATTAGATCAGATTTGATTTAAATTTTAAAAGAAAAACTGATTTAATTCAAATCTAAGCAAATTTAGACTAAGTCAAAACAAATCAAAACAAATCTGGACACAATTTAAATGTATTCAATCACATATTGGATTGGATAATAGCGCCTTCAACATGATCGTATTGCTTGCTCTCTAAGTTACTTTAATTAAGCTTGATTTCTTATTCTCTAAGTTGTTTGAAATAAGCTTGATTCCTTGGGCTCTAAGTTATCACCAACAAGCTCTTTCCTTTGTAATAGGACCCACATCCATGACAACATCTCCATTTTGCTCTCTCGTGTTGGAATGACCAAATTGCTTTTTGAGATCGTATTGTTCTCCTCGTCTATTCGTCCTCAAATTTTGCCTTCGTAACTTTTAGAGTTATCTCCACCATTACCTTCACTCCATGACGTCATCTAAGAACTTGCAAAAAGAAGGACCTCACTAATGCTTTCCTTTTTTTTTGGTCGCCTTTTTTATTTTGCTCTTTTTTGTTTTTTTTTTCTTCTTTTTTTTTTTAAATTATTTTTGCTTTTATTTTTTGGGAATTGAATATAGCTCAAAATAAATGTATTTTTTTAAAAAAAATGTAGACAAAGATGGAAACTAAACTCAAAACATGAATAAAGAATGTTACTTGACTTGCAAGGAAAACTAGAAATTGGACTCAAGAATATAGACAAATAGGAATTTATCTACAACCTATAACGGATACCAAATGAAAAAAAAAAAAAAAAGACTTGGAAAGTAAAATTTAACAGCAAAAATTAAAATAGACACAAAGAATAGTAATGATAGGGTTTCCTATTAGACCTCTAAGAAACTTGTTCTTAGCAACCTAGGTCACTGGAAAGGGATTTTCCCTACTAGACGTTCAAAGAGCCTATCCTTGACAACCTAGATCAAAGGGATAGAAATTTATGCATCACACAGAACCAAAATAAGAAAAATCTTCCAATTGTATTGATAGTAAAACTATAAATTGTCTATAGGCCAATTTGCTTATTTATATATAAACACTAAAATCAATAAAAATGAAAATTATTTAATCCTATTTAAAAGATTTGATTTAAAACTGAAATTAAAAAAATTAAAGATATGACTCTATCCGAAAAGACTTATTCCTAACTAATTTAAATTAGATTTGATTTTTGTAGATTAGATCATATTTGATTTAAATCTTAAAAGCTAAATTGATTCAATTCAAATGTAAGCAAATCTAGACTAAGTCATATCATTCTCCATGATAAGTAACAGCAAAGCCACATCACCTCCATTAACCTGATCCTATTTCCCATGTTAAATGCCCTTGACCTGTTGTCCACTATGAACCTGCAGTAGCAGCACTTGTGGAGCCCTAACCTGGCAATTGGGAAGCCTGCATTATACACTCAACTCAAGAGCAAGTCGCTTAGGACTCCCTGCCAGACCTCCTAGATGAGCCTCATCCTCAGCAATGAAAGAGAACAAGTGAACAACACTTCCAGGCCAACTACCCTCCTTACTCCTTGCTGAAACCTAGAAAAAATCCTTTGAAACCTTGACCACTATTCTCCAAGAGCCTTAGCCAACATTCCTGCAACTTTAGAAGGCTAATAAATGGAGGTTTGCTTCGGTACCCCAATGAGGACACGAACTAGACAAAGACATCTTGACATGTAATAGTCTATAAGCAAATACTTCCTTGTGTTGCCATACCCACACCTGAAGTGCTTTCCTGTTCTTTCTACAGCCTGGGGTTAGTCTCTAGCTGTATCCACTCACTAATTCATCCCAAAACACTCTATTATAGGAAATGACTGCATTGCTACATATTATTATGCCAATTCATTTATTTAGCTGAAGAGGTGGAACTGCACCGCTTGCTTTGGAATGGATTGGGTTTCTATATGATGGGTTGTTTGCAGAAATTTTATCATCCATTGCATAGAAACTCCACCGAGCAACTATTTATGATCACAAATTGAGTGTTGAAGTTGTTGGTATGGTTGGGGAGATTATGGTGCTGGTAGTTACTTCAGAGATTAGTAATGTAGTTATTTGATATGTGAAGTTGTCACAAATAAAAACAATTTGAAGTAAATATTATCTTGTAAATATTATGTATATTGCTATTTGAAGTAAATTTTTAGTTGTGGAATCTATGTAATGTACAGAAATGCAGCATCAAGAACTACTTCAAGTAGTAGTAGTGATTAGTGAGTGTATATTGGAAAAACATGAAATGGTCACTGGGTTTGTTTTTATGATTTTTTTTTTCCCCTTAAATTTTAGAACTCCAAAGTTAACTAATATGGTAATTATTTTCAGGTGGATAGCATCCGGCCATCATTGTTCTTAGAAGCAGCATTTGTTTCCAATGACTCTCAACATCTTGCTGCAGTTCTAAGATTCCTTGCAGATTTCCTTCCTGGCTTCAAAAACACCTCAGAGCATAATAGATACCACCGCATACTGAATGAGATGAACTCATCCATGACTGCTTGAGAATTTTTTCTAGAAAAATCTCTTGGGGAAAATTTTGGGTCATTTTCATTGGGTACCCTTTTTCTAGTGTGGGCTTATCTCGTAAAGAATGACATTGATATCTACAGGATATGTGATAGATTTTTGGTAATAGATTCATGTTGTATATTAAATAAATGTCTCTTTCTAATAAGATCAGTTTTAGACTTTTAGGAGATATTGTGATCTAAATGAAATTCCACTGTAATGAAATTTTACTTTGGTTGAGCTTGTGGGTGTATTGCAATTTTTGTTTAATTTATTAACTTTTTGGTAGGTAGGGGATGTGGGATTTGGTTTTTGTGGAAAGAACTAGGAAATTAATAAAGGCCACTGAATTGCCGACTGATGGAATATGTGACGCCGGTTGGCTAAGGTTCATTGATTATAATCTCAAACTTAGTTTATACTTTATTAGGTTCTATTACACTAAACTCTATGTTGTAATAGGCTTTGCCTTAAATTTTTAATCAATGTAATTACATTGACAAACAAAAAAACTAGCTCGCAAACCTAAAAGTATTCAAATTATTAAGATTTTCCTTTTAAAATAATCTAAATATTACTTTAAAACATTTATTTGCTTTAAACAATAATTAATTAATTTTAAATATCTTAATCTAAAGTTTTATATATATATATATATATATATATATATATATATATATATATATAAGTTAATTAAATAAATTATTAAAAATTAATATTTTTTATTCTAATTATACAAATAAATAAAGAAATATAAACCAACCGTTTTAGTCCAAATAACTAGTAGCATATAAATGGTTAGACTAATCAGCGAATCTTTTCCTATGTATTTATATGAGGCGGGTGAACTTAAATTGATACCCATTGATAATGCTCAAGAAAAAATATCAGGCACCCCCACTTTGAAAATAAGCAAAGCCAGTGCATCTAGTTTCAAAAAGGTAATATTATTAATTCATGTTTTAATTAGAAAAAAAATCTCCCACCATAACAATCGGCAATTGCTGTCAAGTTTCTTTCTTTTGCGGTGACGACATGGTCATTGAGTGACTGTTATCCATCTTAAGTTCTCAAGACACCATCTGATTTCCAACTTTTTCCTGTAAGCAGCCTCTCTTATTTTTTTTTTTTTTTTTTTGAACAAAGATAGGTAGTTTTATTCCTCAAACTTAGTAAGAGTAACAAGTGGTCCGAAGAAACAGACAACAACAAAGGTCCACAAGGGAACTTCCAATAGAGCAGATTATTCTAAGAAAAAGTAAAGAAATACTCTTAAGATGATAAAGAAAGAGTAAAGTTAAGCCTTAAAAACTTGTTAGCCAAGCTTAAGGCGATGGAGGTGATGACTTGCGGCTCCACATTTTTGTCTTCAAACACTTTTTCATTTCGAGCTAGCCACAGACGCTAGAGAATAAATGATGTCCTGCTCAAGATTCCTACACCATTAACCTCAGTCCTCACTTCCTCAACTCGATCCATCCACCATTGCCAGAATGCCCTGTTCCCATCGATCTAGTTTTGATTGTCGAAACCGGCTCTTGTCCAACTTTGCATTGAATGTTGGCAAGAAAGAAAGCAATGTTGAATCGATTCCACTGCAATATTGCACCTTGGGCACTTGTCATCGATGTTAACAAAGTGAGATTTCAACTTTTGCCTGACCGGAACTCCATCATGGATAAGCTTCCATACAAGTAGCTTCACTTTTGGAAGGGCACACAAAGACCAAATAGAACTCCATAGTCTTTTGATTCTGAACTGTGCTGGGAGAGTTTCGATTGGTGGGTGGAAAAATTGAAATGCTATCTCATAACCTGACCGAACAGTGTAAGTTCTACTTCTTTCTTTAACCCATATAAATTTGTCTCTACCTTGCACTATGGGTGTTTGAAGCATTGTTTTAGCTATCTCTTCATTAAACTTGCTTCTAATTAGTTGCTCGTTCCATGAATCTTCGCTAGTTAACAACTGGTTCACCATCTGAATGTTGGGTTCAATTGTTTCTGTTGATGGTATTGTGAATGGGTATTCATTTGAAAACCAAGGATCTGTTCGAATAGTGATCTGATCTCCTTTGCCTACTTGTCATTTCATTCCTTTTTCAATCACTTTCCTTCCTCTGGTAAACTTCTCCATGCCCAAGAAGGATTATTCCCTGCTTCAGCTTGAAGAAATGATTTGTATCTAAAATATTTGCCTTTAAATACTTTGTAAAACAGAGAGTGATCTTTAGTGAGTAATCTCCAGAATTGCTTACTCAACATGGCTAAATTAAAGGCTTTCAAATCTTTAAAGCCTAGTCCTCCCTCCCCCTTATTCCTACATAGGTTATCCCACCCGATCCAAGCCATTCTTCTTTCATTTTGCTTTTGACCCCACCAGAAATTTACCATCATTATGTGCAACTCATCAAATAAGGAATCTGGTAGTCGAAAGTAGCTTAGTGTATAAATCAGAATTGCAGTTCCTACTGCTTTCACCAAAACTTCTCTCCTACTTGAGGACAGTAGGGCTCTCTTCTAGTGATTTAGCTTCTTGTTTACTTTTTCCTTGATGCCATTGAAAGTTTCTTTCTTTGATCTCTGAACTAGTGCAGGTAGACCCAGATATTTATCTTGCATGCCAATGTGAGCCACCTGAAGCAAATTTGCTAGTTGCACCCTGATCTGTTGAGGAGTGTTGCAACTAAAGAAAATTGAGGATTTAGACAAATTCAACACCTGACCACTTAACCGGTTGTAACCGGTTGTAAGTATTCAGAACTTCTATCAAGTTTTCACAATGCCTTATAGAAGCTTTGCTGAAAAGAATTGAGTCATCTGCAAATAACAAGTGGCTAATAGTTGGGCATCTACTATTTATTCTTATCCCACGCACCTTTTGATTCTACTCTACTATGTGAAGTAGAAATGATAGACCTTCTGCACCAAAAAGAAAAAGATAGGGAGATAGAGGATCTCTTTGTCAGAGACCTCTATTTGGTTTGAAAAAACCAATTGGTTGACCTTCCACCACAACAGAAAATGATACAGTAGAAACACATTCTTTTAGCCACTTGATCCATTTATCACAAAATCCCAACTTCTTCATGATAAACCACATAAAGTCCCACTCCACTCTATCATATGCCTTGCTTATATCTAATTTCAGCACCAAATCAAAAGCATTACTCAACCTTTTATTCTTTAGGAGGTGCATACATTTATGAGCCACTAATATATTATCACTTATCAACCTCCCTTTTATGAAAGCGCTTTGATTCGCACTTATAAGTTTATTCATGAACTGCTGCAACCTATGAACCAATATTTTTAAGATAATCTTGTAAAACACTGCACATGAGCTTATAAGTCTCACCTGATTCATTGATGAGGCATTTCTGACTTTTGGAATTAAGCAAATTTGAGTATGATTGAAACTTTTCAGTAATCTTCCACTGACAAAAAAACTTCTTATTGCCCTCACCACATCCTTTTTGAGAATTTCCCAATAGAACTGATAAAATTTGGCATTAAAACCATCATCTCTAGGAGCACTAAATGGGTGGATTGAGAAAACTACTCTTTTAACTTCGTTCTCTGAAATTGGTCTTGTAAGGTTTCGATTCATTGTATTTGTGACTTTTTCCCTTAAACCTTCCAGCTAAGTTTCTGGGCTTTCTGGCCTACTGGAAGTGAAAAGATCTTCAAAATACTTAATGGCTTTTTTTTTACTATACTTTCTGGGTCTGAGCACAATCCCCCATTGCCATCCTCCAACTTCCAAATTTTGTTCTGCTTGTTTCTGTCATGAAAACGAGCATGAAAAAATTTGGTATTCTGATCCCCCCATTTAAGCCATTTAACTCTAGATTTCTCCCTCCAATACCTTTCCTCTTGCTCATAAGCTTTGGTCAGATCCTCTTCTAGCTTTTCAATGTCTTCAGAATTAGTAGCTTGTCTACCTTCTTTTAAATCTGCCAATCTTTCCTTCAGCTTATTAATTTGTTCCTTGGTATTTGACATTCCACCTTGCTGCCATTTTACTAACTTATGTCTATAGTGTTTGAGTTTGTGAAATAACTGGAACATTGGGGATCCCACAACATCCACTAACCAAGCATTGCTCACAATATTCTGCACTTCCTCTGGACCACACCATCTTTCTTGAGATTTGAATCTTTTCCTCCTCTTTGGCTTGGTGGATAAGCATCAAGTAGAATAGGACAATGATCTGAGCCATTGTTGTCTAGATGCAAAAGTCTAGCTTCTGGATAATTAGCTTGCCAATCTACTGAAGCTAAACTTCTATCAATTCGCTCCTTCACTAAAGTTCCACCAAAGCTCCTATTTGACCATGTAAATTCATAGCCTACAAACCCCATATCTACCATCCTGCCTCTATTGATGAAGTTATTGAAAGCATCAATTGAATCAACTGCTTTCATTCGACCACCTAATTTCTCTGCAGTAGATGTTATAGCATTAAAGTCTCCTATCACTATGTAATTAGCTCTTGTTCTTAATATCAGCTGAAGAATTCTCTCAAACTGTGATTAGCGCAAATTCTTCTCACTGTGTAGATGAACAGCAAACACACTCCATACCAATGATCTAATTTGATTCTCTACCTCCAAATAAATGAAAATTTCATCATGGTCTTTTACTGTAATCTTCATGTCATCATTCCAACCCAATGTTAGACCCCCTCCAATACCTATCGGGTCTACTAAAAAATTATTCATGAACCCGCACTTCCTCAAAGTATTCGTCACATACGTAGGTTGGTTTTTAGTCTCACAGATAAACACAACCTCGGGGGAGTGAGATTTACAAATCTCTTTTAAGTTGTGAACTGTCAAGGGTCTCCCCAGACCGTGACAATTCCACGATAGCATCTTCATGGTTCCTGGGGTGCCATTTGTGGGCTGGCACCCTCCACCATATCATTCAAGTCTGCATCAGTCATACATTGTTTCTTCCCACTGCTTACACTTTCTTCTTCTGTTGTTCTTCTTTTAGTACCAGTTATGCTACTTACTCTCTTGCGATTAGACCGAGCCATTTGTTTCATTGAAGGCTTCCTTAGCTTATGACCCTCTTCCTTCTCCACATTCATTGTTAAATTCCCAGCTCTTGTTTCTACTATCCTCCCATTATAAGTTATGGATACTATATCCTCATCATCTAATTCTTTCAAGGCATTTCCTGTGTTGTTAGCATCAGTCTCTTCCTGTCTCATCCTCTCCTTTGCTCCTCCTCCTAATATTTTTGTCTTCTTTGTTGTTATAATTGCCCTCCCCTTACTACTTCCTATGTTGTCCTCATTCATTGAAAGATTAGAGAACACGGGTAAAAGACTAATAGGTTTGGGCTTCCTACTTCGATCCTTGTTGATAGAGCTCTCTCTTTTGTTGTTGGGATCAACATTCTCCTTATTTCCTTCCACCCTCTTCCCTACTTGATCAGCTTTTATCCCAGGTCCCACTTTGTTCTCCTTCACTTCATTTCTAACTGTATCTTCAAGATAATCAGTGCAAAAGCGAGCCTCATGACCCAAATGACCACAATAATGACAGAAACAACCTATCCTTTCATATTTCAAAGCAATCTCAACCACTTGTTTATTTTGCCCCATTGTCTTTACCTTTTCTTTCAGCACCTTAGTCACATCTAGGTTTACTTTGATCTTCACAATTCTCGCTTCTCTCCTCTTCATGTTGAATATAGCTGCCTCGTCCACTGTACCTATTTTCTCACTAATCTTCCTCCCTAATTCAACAGTTTTATAGTGTTCCAGCATCCCCCATAGTTGCACCCATAATGGAACATGAGAGAAATCTTCCTCTTCAATCTTTATGTCGTCTCTCCATCTTCTAAGATTAAGAATAAAGTTTTTGAACAACCACAGAGCCCCCTTTTCCACCCTTAGCATGTCGACTTCCTTTGCAAAGAAAAACTGGAAAATTTTATCTGTAACATCCCTATTTTCGTAAACAGAACGTAATGAAAACTTTGAATTATTTCCCTTAGGTAGTGTGAGAATTCCTCAGGCAGCATTATGCTTTAACAATCTTCACACTCAGAATTATATGGTACTATAACACTGCCGTTGAAAATATGACACTCATATGTTAAAAATTAGGAAATGACAAAAGTGCTCCCCATTCAGCAGAGGTTTCCCTATTTATTTCTTCATCCATTCCATCTTCTTCTTCTTCTTCCATCTTCAACCTCCATCAACCCCTTGCACTCAAAACTCAAATCTAGCTAGTTTTTACATCAATTTGAGGTAGGAATCTCAACTTTCTCCTACTTTTCTTTGAATTGGGGCTGCTTAGGGTCTCTTGTTTATCCATGATTTTGATATTGTGATGGATGGGGATGATGAATTAAGGCTGGTTTAAAGTATATATGTGAGTTTGAATTAAAGATTGGATGGATTGATTTAAGGAAAACATGAATCCAAGAAGAATTCAAGAAGTTGTTAGGGTTTTTCCCTCGATAGTCCGTACAGAGGAGTGTACGGCTCTACCTACAGCCGTTTAAATTTGATGAATCCATTTTTATATGAAACTAGACATTCAGGGCTTTTAATACATATAAAATATAAGGTCATTGGATTAGTATAGAATTAATTATGAATTTTTGAAGTTTGACCTAAAATTTTGGATTCTCATCTAGGCAGTATAAGTTGAGAAGGGTGTAACTCACCCTACACAACTCTAAATTGAGTGAAATTAATGCTGTTTGAAAGCTAACATGTAACGAAACATCTCATAAAAATTTCAGAGTCAAATTCGCTGCCATTTATTCCCAGCACATCAATGAAGTTACCTTAATTTCAAATCAAACTGGAACAGGGTAATCCAGTAGGGTCAAGTTACAGGACTTATATCTCAAAATATACTCATTCAAATGATATGCAACTTATTTCATTTGAAAGCTTGTTCTGTTAACTTTAAATTGATATAAACTTCATATGATTTCACCTAGATTTCTATTTTTAGTGAATTTTCACTTATAAGGGTGCATTTCTGGCTAAGTATAGGGTAGTCTGAGGTAAAATACTATAACTTGAGTTATACAAATCAAAATAAAATGGAACCAAAAGGGTTGGAAACTAGACACATAGAGCTATGACATATCCAAAATTCAGATTTAAATGAGTTGAATTGGACTAAAGGTGGATCATACAAAATTCGGGCAGAATAGGATGAAGTAAGTAGAAAACTCTATCGATGTTTGTATTGAATTTGATGAATGATATTGTGAATATATAATTGCTGTTCCTTATTGATTTGCATGTTTAATGATTTTACTGGTAGTCTGGCACTATTCACGGGGAAGCGGACTTGATCCATCATGCTACCGAATTTTTGGTAGAAACATATGAAGTTATGATAGCTTGTATTATGAAGATTTAAGTTATGAATATGAAATTCTAAAAGCAAGAGTGTTCGAATGTAAGTGCACTATAATGCATATAAACATTGCATGATGATATGAACATGATTCCTTTTATGAAAGACGGCATCCTTGCATGCAAAGGAAGAGATATATAAATATGTGAGGATGAATCCCTTCACTCGGAGGCAATTATTTGGATCCCTCCCTGTGAAGGCAGTTAAATGATATGATGAAGGTCTCATATTCCTAAGGAGTGTGATATGGCGATCACACCCCGATGGGGTATGACACAGCAATCATACTCTGGAATATGGCATGATAAGCACATCCTAAGGAGTGTGACATTATGACATGGCGATCGTACTCTGGAGTATGACATGATAAGCACACCCTAAGGAATGTGACATGGCGATTACACTCCGATAGAGTATGACATAGCGATCATACTCTGGAATGTGCATGACAAGTAAAGGAAATTAAGAAAAATTGCACTCTGAGGACGGCAATATGTAATGTCTAGGTGTACCAAGAAAAGAAAGAAAAGAAAGTTAAAGAAAAACACCAATGCATTTGCATGAATTCAAGTATAAGTATTTGCATAATTATATCCCATGTTTTATTGATGCAGAGACTGTTCTATCTACTTATGCTGTGATTATTATTCTAAATATGAAATATTGCCAATATGACTCAAGTGTGTGAATAAAATGAACTCTGCTTCGAACAATATATTTTCAAAATATAAAACTGAACAATTTATTTGGCATGATCGCCTTCTTCATAATAAATCGAAGTAGCTGGAGATAATGATGATGACACAGCAGATGGTAGTTTAATGAATCCTACCGAGAATTTATAATTCTCACTCCTATGTTTATTTTTGTGTTATCTCCAGATAGGTCAGAAGTTCCAAAGAAGGTTTTCCGAGGCAGAGTTGACTAGTAAGATTGAAGGTGGCCGAAGGTTACTGCCAGACAAGGTCCGATTAAGTGACAGTAATAACTCCTAGGTGAGGTATTATGACTTAAGCATAGTACTATACCTTGGAGGGTGTTACATTATCCCCATGATCAAGGACTTGAAAACCCTCATGATGTCCCCATATTGCACCCAAAGCGGCTTCCATTGTACCTGCATTGAAAGAACGATCCGCTAGTATTCTCCCAACTAAACTTTTCTCGCATTCCTCAATACCTCCTCGTATATCTTCTTCTTCAAAAAACAAAATATCATCTTCTGATTCTACACCATGATCACGTACTGGATCTGTTTCCATGATTAACACCTTTCACCACTGCAGGATTGGCTATGAATCACTCACACTTTTATGTCAAGAGATCGACATTAGACCCCGAAGTCAGAGCACACGACAAAGCCTTAGAAGAGCACACAACAAAACCCTAGCAAGGCACACTTTTTGGGTCACTAGGGGAAAGAATGATCTGCAAGCAGCCTCTCTTTCATTGACCAAATACGCTAAATTAATGAATTGGAGTCCTCTTGCGTCGTTATAAGATATAAAGACATAAATTTTGTCATGATAAGACTCATTATTATTTATATTAAACTATTAATTTCATTTTTATATAGTGATGAAAATATAAGAGAAGATATTACCATGCTTCTTACTCTTTAGTCTTTATCACATCACCTTGGATATTTTCTATATATATATATATATATATACTCACAAGTATCTTTTTACTGGATGTATTTCTAATTGAGTATTTGGGATTTTATAAGAGTTGTAGCTCTCTTAGCACTTGTTATTCATATCCAAGACTCAAATCCTGACCACTAGTTAAGGTAAAGGAGTATTTATCAGTCCAACTGACCCTATGTCGATATCACCATAGGTATTCTGATCTTTCATTTTGGATATCATAATTGAACTAAGAAAAAGGAATCTTACTCAGTAAATATTCACCTATATAAGGATAAAAAAAACAAACACTTTTGCTCTTTACTATTTAGTATATATCATCTTAATTATACATATCATCACAATTTTATTTTAACTTTTTTTAGTTTAAACAACAACTATAAAAAGCTACTTCAATTAATCTGACTTGAATTAAGTTAGTTAATTATGAGAATAAATCTTTTTTTATAATTTTTTTTATTTGCTAGATTCTAACACAGACGTTATTTAAGAGAAATAAATATCAAAATATTTGAACTAAGTGTTAGGGCTTTGTTTTAACTACTTATGCTCTAAACTTTACTTTAACTATACCTTTTAATATTATTACACATTAAATGTAACGAACAAAGAGAAATAAATATCTTATTTTCATACCACCTAAAAGTTTCTCAGCTGATTGTTCTAATTCATAAAACAACGATGCCAAATGGACAAATAATGGAGCCGTAACTGATTAGATGAAAAAGCAGTTCGAATTTTATACTATTACTCTTGTTTTGTTGCGTTTGTAAATTGAAACCTCCTAGAGGAGAAGGAATAAGTAATCATAGTCATTATTATTTTATTATATAAAGTGAAATGTAGGGACGGACTTTTCTTTGGGTGTTGCTGTTGGGGAGGGGGGTAAAAAATTTTATATATATAAATGAAAGATTGCTCAAAAAAAATAATGATAATATCTCATTTACGAATTCACACACACACACACACATACACATATATATATATATATATATATTTATATATTTATATTTATATATATAAAAGATTGCTCAAAAAAAATAATAATAATATCTCATTTACCAACTTGAATTCATTTGTTTTCTTGATTCTATTCCTTTTTAACACTAATATTGACAACAATTTTTCAAATAAATATAATCTGATCGATGAATAGATCAATCGATTAATTCACGTCAAGGAGGCTTTTTCTTTTACTTCAGCTCATGGTGAATTCGTTAGACTTTTATGATACAAACATAAATTTTTTTATTCAAAAATAAATATAAATAGAAAAATAATAATAAATTACAAAAATAATGTTGAGCTCGAATACCAGCTGTTTCACAAACTTCAACTTTTGGACTGAAAATACTCATTTGTCACTATTTGTACATTTTACTCTGCTTATTCTCTTCTCTAACCAATTGCTAGAAAGGAATAACTTCAACCATTTTTCTTTTATCTCATTCACTCTAATATATATGTGTGTGTGTGTGTAATATTTTTTTCAATTAGAAATTTTGTTTTTTTCACCTATTTATACTTAGAGGTGCATAATTCATGGCAGTATTGGAGTAAAAAGGAGAAAATGAGAGCATAGTTATTTATTTTTAATTTTAAGTATTTATTTTTTCTTTTTTTTATTTATATTATTTTATATGTAATTTATTTTTAAGAATAAAAATTTATATATTTTATAATAATCAAGAAAGAAGAAAAGAAATAAAAATAAAGCAAATAGTGGATTTATATAAAAAAAAATTTGGAGTTTAAATAGAAACAATAGTTAGTATATTTAGTCTTATAAATTATTAAATTGAATAAGTTCTATTTATTTCATTTGTTTATTAATTTTAAATGCATATAATATAATTATTATAATAGTTGTTTACTATTTTTTATCATATTTTTCATAATAATAAAGGAGAAGGAGAAAAAAATTAGAATCTTTTATGATAGCAAAACAATGTAATACTCTGAAATATTTCTTTATTACATATTATAATATTAATTTGATAATACAATTTGTTAACTTTCGGCCTCTCTTTTATATATCTTCTGGATCTGTTCTTGTGTTCAAGCACATTATAAAATATACATGCACCATCAAATGTCATTTTATTACTTTCAAATATTTTATTATTTATGATTTTTTGGGTAAAAAATTATTTTTTATTAAAAAATCAATCTTTATATATTTGAATAATTTTTTAAAAATAATTAAAACATAAAAAAATTATTTTCAGCTATTTTATAAAAATTAAAAAAATAATTTCTAAAAAAATAATTTTTAATTTTTTGTAATTATATATAAATTTAAATTTTATAATCATTTTTTTTTTTAAACCAAGTGAAATTTTCTAAGCAGGTCTTGAAACATGATTTAAATAAACGAAAGCTGCTGGCACTGTACTATTCGTTGAATAGTTGTCACTGATTTTTTTTTTTAATTTGATATTTGTATATCATTTCTTTTACAAAATTTATTTATTTGAGTAAGGAAGACGTTATAGTTATCCTATACGGAAAGCCATTTATGCATAAAAGATAGTGTAAGAAACAAATTAATTACACGAACTATTTTCCTTGTTTCGTTTTTCAGTCACATCACAATATGATTTATTAAAAAAATTATATGAATCTCCATATAATATGAAAACAATTTTCTTTTATAAAAATTAGTAAATAATATATGAATGAACTACGTTAGCATCAGGATAATTTACCTACACTATAGGAATAAGGCTTTTCTAAAGCTAATTTTTCTTATTCACAATATTTGAATATGAAATATTACTTAAATAGAAAGAATATAATTTTTTTCAGAAACTACTATTTTTATCTTCTCCAAAAAAATTGAAAATTGATTTTTTTGATAATATGATTACTTTTAAATATTTATCCAAATATATAAAAATTGATTTTTTTCAATAAAAAAGTGATTTTTTGCTGAAAAAAGCACAAATAAACACACCCTAAAAAGTCTTCCCAATAATTGTTCTTTCTTAAGTTTGAACTTTGGTCCTTTTTAACAAGAAATACAACTAACTTATCACTACTCCTAATCTTTGTTAATAGGTTACTTATCCATTTGAGAATTGATTAATAAGCATATATATCACATAAATATGTTGGAAATTTATTGGATTTCCATTGATTTTATAAGATTAGTTGAATGGGAACATGATAGTACCTGAGATCCATTGTTACTATAGAATTATTTGTGACCTGAATGAATTATTGGAAATCATATGTTGGGCTTTGGACTCAAGTATATTAATGTGGTTGAATATGCATTGATCTGATTGTTTGGTCCACAATGGGTAAAACAAGACAATCTTTCACCAAAAGGTAGATCCCCTCACAACTCTCATTTTATATATATATATATGATGAGAAGATGAGAAGATCATGTTTTTGTTATGCACATGTCTGTATGTATACTTTCCACAATACTTAAAGTGGTTCTTCCCAATATCAAAATGTTTTATAAGGTACATATCTTTAATTTGCTTTGTATTTTGGTGTTCTAATATCATGTATGTTAATATTGGATGTTATTAAGATATGGCCAAATAAATTGGTAAAATTTTAACTCTGACATTTTTAATTTAAAATAACATAAATGTTTGTTATTTTAAAAATAAAAGGCAATTATGTAATTTAATTATGCCAAATGCTAAAATTTCATGAAAAGTTTAAGTACTAAAAAATTAAGGGAAAAAACTCTTCTACCATTAAAAAAAGAAAAATAACTCTTCGAAAGTGAGATTGTGATAAAGTATTTAGCTTTATCATTTAGGTATATAATGATATTCTGATATATTTTATTAATTTAAGAATAAATATTTTTCACTTTCTTATTTTAAAAACAAATTCATTTTAAAATAGCCTTATCCACTAACTCACGAAGGTAAGTATTTATTGGCATCACTTTTATTATGATTTTTTCTTTATATATACACATATTATCCTTTGAAAAACAAAGTGGAATATCTATTAACTTATGTCATATCTTTTGTATCAGTTTTTTGAAATTCCTTTTAAATGAGATAGCAGTGCTCTTTAATATATAAGTAGTTCGCATAAAAAAAATGTTAATATAAGTAGTTAAAAGAAAAGTTTATTATCTATGTATATTTTTTAAAAGGCTTAAATATGTTTTTAGTTTATCTAAATATTTGAATTTTTGAATTTAGTCCCTCAAAAATTTTTTGTTCAATTTTGATCCCTTATTTTTTAGATGTTATCAATATTTGTTCATGTCGTCAATTGAGTGTTGTTAAATGCTAATGTGGCAACGTGAGATTTTGACATGCGTTAACATTGATTAGATCTCATGTTGCCACGTTAGCACTTAACAACACTCACTTGACAGCAAAGACTAATATTGATAACATCTAAAAAATAAGGGACCAAAATTGAGCAAAATATTTTTGAGGGACCAAATCCAAAAATTCAAATATTTAGAGGGATAAAAAATATATTTAAACCTTTTTAAAATCTTATAGAAAGCCAGATTTTTTTTCTGCAATTGTAAAAGGTGGAAGTACACACAACACACACAGAAGCCATGGCCGAAGCCACCGCCGAAGAGTGTCCGAATGTGGTTCATATGTCATCCTCTCCTTTACAACATTTATGTTCTACTTTAAGTAGTTGTGGTCCACCTCCAGTCCGCTTTTTTGTATGCACTGTTTTGTAATAAATAGATGCTATTTAACAATTTTACTTGTAATTTATTTAAATTTAGTTTAAAAGGAAGCCGCTACCTTGCTTGTCGTAGAATGATTGATGCTAAATCTATCTAAATTTTTGTGATATATTTATTTTAAGGTATGTAAAATTATTCTTGAAAACAATTACTTGAAAATAATAAATTCTTATGCTTGTTTCAAGTTTTTGAAAAACATTCTGAATACTAATCATTCACAGGAAGGTCATAAGATTATATTCTCATATTTTAATAACTTTTTATTCTAATCATAGGGGTCTAAAATGAAATATTTTTGTGATATAGGAATAAAAATTATTTAAAAAAATAGTAAACTATTCCTCAATTAATAATAATAAATAATATAATTAATTATATTAAGGATATTTTGAAAATTTTTATATATATTTCCAAAAATATGTATTATAAACCAAATAAATTTGAATTTATTTTCGAGAATCTTAACAAATATTCCCAAAAATTGTTAACGCTAAACAAATGAATTTTATAGAATGCTTATGACTGACATTCTTAAATGTAACATTTCTAGGAATGTGATTCCTATAAATATAATTTTAAATATTTAAACAAACGCCCTTTTAAGCACCAAAAAAAAAAAAAAAAAGGAAGCAGCTAAGTCCTCCCAAACAAGTTAGAGGATTAACTATTTCTAAAACATGTAAAAATTGTTTTGTCTCATTTTACATAACTATCACATTAGGAGGATTGATGAACAACTATTGGGAGAATTTTAGTTATGTAATGGAAAAAAATTATCTCTCCAACTTTTTGTCTCTCAAACTTGATGAGAGAAAAAATTTGAATAGATAAAATAGAGATCAATGTTAAATTTTTTAGGGATTTAAAGTTATATAATAGAGATTGCATAAATAAGTTTGTACTCGAGTACATAAAAAGAAAATTTTCAAGAGATAAAATGAGGATTCGTGTTTAATTTTTTTTTGGAGATTTATAATTATACAATGGGGATTTAATAAATAAAATTATACTTGAGTATATAGTATCTTTTGAAGAGAGGGACAATATTTAGTCCCCATTCTTGAACTAAAAGTCCCTCAAATTTTATAATAAATTTTCACTTAATCATTGATACGAGAAGCATGCCATGGTGTATTAGGTTAACTGTGGTGCACCACACACACCAAGTGAATATAATGGTAAAGTTGATGGAGTATGCATACAATTCATAACTATAAATTCACCATAAAAAATCACTTTCTTTTCCTATATTGCTCACCAACTCCATAGTCTTCTTTACTCCTCTGCCTCCCAGCTTCCAACAACGGCACATAGTAAACCCAGCTTTCTTCTTTCTCTTAAAATCATTCTCATCATCATCCATTTTCACCACGATCTTCTTTTTCCCTCAACATTCGTCCTTCAACTACCACTGGTACCATTGAAATATGGTTGTGGAGCTGCAAAAGGCCACATGAAACTAATAGATTAGGAGTTAGTGCAGCAATGCTTGAGGCGAATGGTGGCGGAAAATGAATTGGTCAGGCTCAGATGGTAGTCACGGAGATGCTAGCATTGACGATGATGGTAGAGGAGTGAGAGTGGGGAGTTTGGAGGCCATGAGCATGAAGGGAGAGAGAGAGAAAGAAAGTCGCAAAATAACAGTGAAGAAATTGATTTTTTACAATAAATTAATAGTGATGGATTGTATGCATTCTCCATCAATATTTGCCATTAAATTCACGTAGCATGTGGTGCATTATAAATAGCTAGATGCATCATAGCACATACCTTGATATGATGGAAAAACTAGAGAAAAAATAAGTAAGAGTTAAGAGGAAATTTTTTTTCCCATTATATAATTAGAAATCCCCAAAAATTATTTATCAGTTCCTTAATATGAAGTCATGCAAAACGAGATAAACCAACTTTTACAGCTCTTGGAAGTATTTGCTTGTTTGAAAGGACGGTAAACAGACCTAATTAAAAAGGGCCCCAAGTTAAGTAATGCAAACTCAATGACTTTTTTATAACAAAAGTACAAGTATCTAAAGAAAAGAAAGCGGATGGTGTAGTACCCCAATCTTAATAATTTGAATCAGCGCCTACTGAACTACAGGTTGGTCGGCAAAAAACCTTTTTTTTTCTGCAGTTTTTTAGATGTGATTTCAACAGTTATAGATGAATATTATTAGTTTAGTTAATTATGCCAGGTATATTTGCGCTGTATGTTAAAATTCTAAACTTATTATTGATAGGATAAAGACAATTGCACTATGCATACGTCTATGTCGAATAAAGAAGAATTTCTGTCTGTATCTCATGCTGTTGCTTTTGTCATGGGAAACTAACTACTAAAATGACGGCTCATTTTAATGTCACAATCATCTAAGATTAATTTAATATAAAAGTTGGTTTCAAGAAACAAATAAACGAAGGACAGCCCACTTTAAAAAGAGACGCGAAAGTAAAAAAAATCATTACATAGAGAGACAATATAATGAGAAAGCAGAAAAAAAAAACTAAAAATGTACAGTTTATTTTCTTAGAATTTTCACAGATACGAGGTGACAGAATATATACGAACAACTATGCTAGTACGTTAATTATAATATATTTTTTTATTTATGTCACAAAAATTTCATAAAATTTCACGTTAATTATTAATTACATAACACAGCTATTCTCTTCTATCAGAGCTTAAGGTCAGTTAAATAAAGATTTAGTTGTTTTTTAATATTATTATTTAATTATGATATACTATTAATATAGTTTTTTAACAGTAGTTTATTTAATTATATATATAATTACATTAACTAAATCTCAAAATGCATGTATTTTATATGAGATATAATTAGTTAATAATATAAAATATTTTATACTGATAATATCTCAAAATTAATTTCATATTAATATATATAATTAATAATATAATAAATTTTATACTAAAACATATTAAAATTAAACTTTGTTTTTGAAGCTATTTCTTACTGTAATCACTATACATGTATTTGTATGTCATCTTGGTTGTTGTTGTAGTTATCAATTTCATATAATTCTTTCCAATTGTATATTAACAGTGCCCCTTTGGTATTGAAGTTAGATCGGAAATGATTTGTGAAAGGAAAAGTGACAAGAGAGTCAAAATCAAATTAGAGCCCAACTAAAGGTGTGGGGATTTTCAGTCTTTTCAGGGCAAACACAAGCTTTATCATTACATTATTTCCATTTATTTTTGAAAAAATGAAGCAGGTAAAGCATCCAATACAAAAGAACTTATATTTTGCAATTTGCAAGGAATGATTGATTGGTTGGTGCGGGATGACCCCTCCAGACAGCCAGGGTTATACGGAAAATATGTATAAAATTATAATTTCTGTGGTACGTTTTTTTTCGATGAGTAAACTTAGCTCAAGCCACTCTAAGAATGGAGGGGAGCAAGCAAAGATAGTTCAAAACATAACAAAGGCCAAAGAACATGCAGCAGTACAACAAGCTGCAACAGACCAAAATACAACCGACAAAGAAAAGGATACAAAAAAAAACTTAAACCAGCAACATGTTGGCATAATTTCTGTAGTACCTTATTAATTTGAGATGTTCTACCTAGTTGACACTGTTATTTAGACGATTGTTGGACAAATTTTGATACAGAATTTAATAGTAAATAATTTCAAAGCATAACCAAAAAAAAAAAGTATAATGAAAACCTTATATAAAATTAAAGAAAAATTATAATTCTTCCAAATTTATGTATTTCTACACAAATGATAGAATAGTATATGTCATTGGATAACTATTGGATGAATATGAAGAATAATACAAGAATAAAAAATAAGAAAAATGTTTGGAGAACGCATCTTTTACGACGCAATACAAAATGTATATTGAAAAAGTGAGCAAAATGATAAAAATGCTTGAATAATGGATCCTACATAATTATTGTTACTTTATTTCAATTTTTTTTAATTCAAAAACTCACCAGCGTATGCATTGTTCACGCTGCTAAGTTTTGTGTAAAATTTTTGAATTAAAAAAAAATTGAACAGAAGTAGCGATAATTATATGAGACCCATCATTCAAGCATTTTTGTTATTTTTCTCATTTTTCAAGATGTGTCGCGTATATGTCTACTATTTGTATGTCTCCATATCAGTTCTCTAAAAATAAAAGCTTTAACTATATTATTTCATATTTAAAAGAATTAGTTTTACATTTTAAAAAATAGAAATATTATACGTTTTAAGGTTGACATTAAAAAACTAAAACCTTTTTTGGTTATAAATACTAAAATAAATTTAATTTTAATTGTTTAATTTGGTTTGTGAAAAAAATATTACTGGTTTGTTAGGAAAATGGAGATGACGTGTGCAACTTTAAGACGATGGATAAAGTAAAACATATTGAGTAGAAATTAGAAAGTGCAACTCAGCAACTTTAAGCAGAAGTTCATTTGTGGGTGAGGTTCCAATTGCTGACAATTTTCATGGGTCTTAAAGGAAGGTCATCTCAGTATTATTTCAATTTCCATCAGCAGAAAAGCGAAAGATGTAAATATGGTTTGTCTCCTGAATTTTGAACATTTCTTTATACAAAAAAGTTGTTAGACAAATGAACATCCTTTTCTGCTTCCTCTGTAGAATACTAGGTTTTCCACTTTTCTTTCACCGTTTAATATATGTGATCAAAGTTTGGGATTAATATGTATTTTACAACCTCGATTCAAGAAAAATGAAAAAATCGTCACAAAACTTTTCGTTTTCTTTCATAATTAGTGATGATGTACGCTATTTCATTATCATTCTTTGATCAGACGCAAAGTATAAAAGTCCCTGATTGGTAGTTGTATTGCATCCTTCATAATTAAGGGAGAGGGCCAAAGTGCTAGTGGCTCGATTCAAATCTTGAGTATCTTGCTGTGCTTAATTTGTCTTCTTCTAATGTGAGTAAATTTCTTTTAATCATTTGATTCAAGGAATCGACGAGCTTGTGATCCCGTTAGGTGATATGAATTGATGACAAAATAAGAAAATTTGCAGTCGGTCGTACCTTTTTTTATTTACATATGTTGAACACTATTAGGTAAATGATATGCTAATGCAATGTATTTTCCCAAAATTTATTGTTATATTCATGTATACTTAGATGTTTGCAAAACATGAAGTTATAAGTGTTAAAATAATGACTTGAACCTAATCATGAAATCATCGTTAAAATCCCTGTTAATGTGAGACAAAATGATAAGGTACATTACTTATAGTTATATTGTGTTTGGTTCATTTAGACGACTTGGAATACAGTGATTCTAATACTGAATTATGAATCCATAGATGGTTTGCATGTTTTGTATTCAAGAACAAAATAATAAAAAGGAAGAAATCCAAACATGCTATTTCAAGTCGGTAGCACTGTAGCAGTATAACAAAATGACATATAGTATGAAGTACTAATTAAATAAAAGACTCATACAACTGAGGGATATTTTTTTCCCCTTTCGGATAGTTACAAAGCTGATATAAACAAACGGAACCAAACCGGTGACATGGATTTGGTCACATTCTTTAAACATTATACTAATTTTGGATTAACAATGAAACTATTTTCTTTTTCTTTTGGATGCTGCATATGTGAATCACGAGGCTCAGACTCGTGCACTATGATTTTTAATTTAATGGTATTTCCAATTAAGGAAAATGAAAATATTCTTCGAGTTTTTAATGTATCAGATTGGTTCTAAATGAGTTATAAATTTTCTGAGACTAATTTCCTCCTTTTCTTTCAACGATAAGATTGAAAAGTTGAGAGAGGCTTTCAATTTTTTTTCCTGAAACCGGAATTGCCATAAAAAAAGGGGGTGCTGTTTACTTTTGGACACTGCAAAATTGTTTTGGCAGTGTTTTCTCTCATTTCCGTTCGTGGCGCATGTCTGGGCCCGCTTAACGCAATGTCAAAAACAGTAAGCATCCAATTTAATTGACCGAAGCACGGATATGCGGTAATTTTTAATCAATTATGATTCTCTCGTGTTTCTCGTTAATACGATTAATATAAATAAAAGATTAATTTTGATATATTGATAATATAAAATATTTTTATATTATTATTTAATTATATATTTTTATTTATAAAATTTTTAAAATAATAAATTATTAAATTAAATATTTTTATTAATGTAATAATATATAATTAAATATTTATATAAAAAAATTTTATATTAATAATATACCAAAATTAAAGTATATAAATACTTGTAAATTTTATCATGATAAGTTTGTGCCTTTTTTAGAATATGGCACTTTTCTTATTTGTAAAAAATATTAGAAGATCTTGATACATTTTAAGGTTCCATAGCTTTAAAGTGAATGAGAAATACTTTTGTGGTCCTAAAGTATTATGTGATTATGTTCTCAACCAATTATATAAGTGCATTTTATATGAGACTGTATGTTAGTAGTGAGTTCCATGAAAAATACACTTATATGATTGATTGGGAGCATAACTACGTGATACTCTTGGACCATACAAAAATTTCTCAAAGAGAATTGTAGCATAAGGAAGTGTTTGACTTAAAGATTTGAGGAAAAAAAAAAAAGAGTTTTCATGTTACTAGTTATGTGAAATATTAACATTGCTTTAGAGATAGAAATGGTAGATAAAATTGTCTCTTTTCATTTTTGTTTTACAGTAAGATGGTATTTTTTATATTAATTTTTTAGCATTGATAATATAAATAGTTTTATATTATTAATCAATATAATTATAAAAAAAAATTTAATTTGTATATATTAATAATATAAAATTATTTTATATTATTAACTAATAAAAATATAAAAAAGTGTTGAATTATGATGGTTCCTTATAAAAATGTATCAAATTATAAAGATTAGTTATTTATTATAATTTATTAATTTTTTATAATTACATTGACAAATAGTATAAATTTTTTTTCCCAGTTACCGCATAGAAATTTTTTTTTTTTTTATTTTGGTCCTACTTAACAGTGGCACAAGCATCAATAAATTAAAACTTTAACTGCTTTCATGTCCTGTCCCTATGATAATTCAAGTACATTGCCAGTTTCTGCGCGCTTCCTTATGGATTTGCTCATTCCTGTTCTAGGGCTAATGCGTGTTGCACCGGTTGATGTGAGCGCTAACTGGATTGAATATTAAGATTGAAGCATTCAACTTCGCCTAAATTGTTAATTTTAGATTGTGAATCATGCAACGATGTTATAGTTTGTTACAACCAATGTACATCTGATACTATGTCTTTTTATCATGCGGAATGAACAGAACATTTTTTTTTTTTGGGGCATAGGAAAAAAGAAAGAGAACACTCATAGCAGTTGTTTCTTATATGCAAAGAATGATGATTAACGTCACGTTAGCATTGAGAGGTTATTCATTTTCACTCTTGGCGGATAGATTTTCATGCATCTCCAAGAAGACGGATAATTTGCATCCTACTTTTAACTTTATTCCTTTCTATATCAATAATACATTATAAAAAAGTAAAAATGAGATAACATTAAAATTTTCTCTTTAAAAAAAATTTCAATTTTATTTTGATTTTAAATATCATTTTTGGCCTCACTACTTACTAGCTGTAATAAAAGATAAGAAAAAAAATTGGCGTAACCTAGTTGTCATGTGGTCATTGAATGATATACAATCCGCCATAGTTTGTATCCCGATTCAGTGGAACTCAACACTCTATCTCCCAGTTTCGCCTGCGGTCTCCAACGACAAAAATCAAAGTGGGACTAACATCCACAGTTAGGGGTGTTCATGACCCATCCCGGTCCGATACTCGTCCCGGCCCGAAGGTTATTAGGTTGGGTTCGGATTTGAAATTTTAACCTGGTGCATCTTTCGGCCCAAGTTCGAGTCATACTTCGGGTTGGTCTGACCCGGTTCGAAGTCATATAATTATTTAGAAGTTATATTTTTTAACAATATTAGTCATAAATTATGATATTTTTATACTTCTATTAATATATTTTACATAACATAATGTTATTTTTATATTGACATAGTTTGCTTTGAAATATATATTGTAAAATATCTCTTAAATTTTATTTATAACTTCTAAAATTTCATAATTTTACTATATATAATATTCAAATTTACATATATTGCATAATTGTTGGGTTGACCTGGTTTGACCCGATTATTTTTCGGGTTATTATCAGGTTGAGTTTAAGTTTTAAAAAATGACCCGATCAAAAAATCGGGACAGGTTAGGGTCTACCTCAACCCGGCCCAACCTGGCCCTTGAACACCCCTACCCACAATAACTAGGACGGTGAAATTTTAGTGTTGGAAGTGCTCTTGGATCTCACACACTATATTATATTGTTTAATGTGTTTCAATTTATATTTCTCTTTCTCCCTTATTGAGATTTATTTATTGAAATTAAAATTATAATTTCAGGAATTTTCCATTGTAAATTGGATCCTCTCAAATAAGGATAATTATAAAGTGATAAAATAGAGATATTCACCTTTTAATCATTTTAATAAAATTCACATACAATAAAAGTTATTAATTTAAAAATAAATAATCCCTCTTTTTTATTATTTTATAACTGTTCTTATTTTAAAAGATTCAAATCATTTTCTTTGATCCATTTCTTGTTATTCATAGTTGATTGGTTTACAAGAAGGATTAAGAGTTTTTGTAACTTTTTTTTTTTAACCACTTTATTGACTTATGTCCCATTTCTATTAATTGATAATATTACTTTTTTGATATGATAATTGATAATATTGTTTCGAATAAATCATTATTTTTTAAAAAATAGTAACTCATGTCAAATTATTATTATATATGAATATGAATGGAAAAAATAAACCTGTTCACGCTAACAATTCATATATTAATCCAAATATACTTTTAAAAAAAATAAAATTATCTAAGTACATTTCACCAAAAAAAGAAATTAACTACGAACAATATTGAACAATTTTTTGGATTTTAAGATAAGAATTTAATTTAAATGTACTAATAATGTAAAATAGTTTTACACTGTCAGCCAATAGAAATAGTGGAAAGTGCCAACTCATACAAATAACTATCCATTATAATGAGAGACCCACTATGATTTCTTACTTTTCCCTATTTCTATTAGTTGACAGTGTAAAATTATTTTACATTGTCAATACATACCAATTAAACTCTTGAGATAAACCGAAATGCACGTCCCAAAAAAATCAAAGATAAACCCAAATGATAAATACTTAATTGCGATAAACTAAGGCCATGGAATTACTTAGACTCAATGTAAGTTATATATGCATTTAATTGAAAACTACCGTATTTAGTGCAATATATTTTTAGAAAGTTCAGATCGATCCCATCTTATAAGTCAATTTTTAATTTGTGTTGATTTAGGTTAATTCTGTAGTAATATACTACATATGAACTTAGGGCCCATTTGGCATGTATGATAAGATAAGGGGTGATAGTATAAAACCTAATAAAATTTTAATATTAAACAATATTTGTATGTCATTATATAAAATATTATATTATATAAAATATAACTAAAAAATAGATTATAATAAAATATAATTTTTATTATAATGATTTTTTAATTATATATTAATATAATTTTATATTGAAAATTATTTATTTATTTATATATTTTTAATAAATAGTTTTGCATAAATATAAAAAATTAGGGAGAAAAAAATAGAGAGAATTTTAATACATTAAAGTCCAATTAGATCTAATATCACATTCATTTATTTGATTATATTATACATTATATATAATTTTTTATTATATATAATTAAATTTATATTAAATATTATTTATTATTATTTATATATTTTATATTAGTTTAATTGAATAGTTATTTTATAATACATATTATTTGTAAAAATGTTTATTATTATTAAATATTTTAATTAAATAATATTATTTTTTATTTATATAGTTTTAATTTTTTATTATTTTTTAATAATTATTTTTATTTTAATAAAATATAAAAAATAAAAAATAAAAGAGCTCTTATATATTAAAAACTAATTAAGCCTAATACAATCTCTTTAGATTTAATTAAATTATCTATTATTTTAATGTATAAGGGAATTATGATGAATAATCTTGTATAATATATTAATTTATCTAACCATACCTATTATAACATGCACTCACACCCTTAAAATATGGAGCGTGATTAGATTAATCTGTCCAGCTAGCTGTTTTTTTTTTAAAATAAAATAAATTAAATAATATATTAAAGGACAAGATAATAATAGTTAATACATAGCTGACCACATGATTAAGGCAGCCTTTTTTATTTCAACTGTCCATTTCTACCATCTTAAAAAGTAGCAATGGAATTAAGTGGACAGACAATGTACCATATAACAAATAATAATGTATTGCATAACAAGTCTCAATCATTTGGTTAAATTTCGTAATTCCTTCAATGTCACTGAAATGGATTATTAAAGCCAAAAATATATTAATAATATTTCATTGTAATAATACTGACAAATTATTAGATGAGTGGTAAGTAATTTGGTTTTTTATAATGATGAGAACATAAGTTTGATTATCAAGACCTACACTTAGTAGGAGGGAGAGTAACTATAAATATTTCATACCTTAGAATTGTGAAAGTAATATGTTGCATAAATTTTTCCTGTCAAAAAAATATTTCATTATAGTGATATGAAAATGTTTGAAAATTTTTTCTGGTTAATTACTCGTAAATAAAAGACCATCCAAACAAGTAATATACTAAATAAATTTAAACTCTAATTTTAGAGCTTTTACAATATTATTATTTAAGCAGGAAGCCAAGAAACACTTGTTAAAAAGAACAATCTCAAATTCCAGAAAATAATTGTACCTTCTTGTTGGAAAAACAGACAAAAGAATAAAGAATTACAAGAACAAAATCATGCAGGTAAAGCTCTTTTTTTTTTTTTTTTAAAGTAAAATTTATCGATTCATTGGACCTTATTATTAAAAATTTGATTAATCCGACTCAAGATTTTAGAGAGAGTTTTACGTCTCCAAATGAGATTTTTTTTTTTAATTTTTAAGACTTGAATTTAAGATATCTAATTAAGCATTCTAAAAAAATGTATTTTTAGCCCTTCAAATCAAAAGAAAAATATTATAATATTATAAGAATAGTAACATAGGTTAATTTTCGGATACTTAATAGCTCCTATATATATATATATATATATTTATTTATTTATTTATTTATTTATAAAAGTTAGTTAATAACGATTAATGAGTTCGGTGGAAGAAGGGCATGGATAGAAAGGGTTTCATTAACAGAAATGGTTTTATTAACAAGGTGTAAAATTTGTTTCTCTTGTGAAAAAATAAAAAAATTGTTTGTCTTATGCAATGGGAAGACCCTGGGTCTCATTACCGAAAAACAAAAGGACGACCCTGGGTCTATATCCCTGGCAGCTGCCACGTAGGTGAACAATTGGTGGTGTACTAGGAAAAATATTTGTATATTCTTGAAAGAAAAGCTTTTTCCTTTTCAAGTAAACATTAGGCATAAACCACTTTAAACAAGGGAAAAAAAAGAAATAAAAAAATATAAAATATGTGGTTAAAAAGTTGTATAGGGAAAGAAATTTTCTTCATCGAAAAGTAAGATAAAATATTTTGGTGTATTTATACTAAAAGAAATTATATTTTTACTCATAATTTTAAATATTATTTAGATATAAAAAGATTAATATATAAATAATTCTGATTTTAATTATATTTCAAGTAAATATAATAAATGTGATAAAATAATTAATAATAATAATCAAATTTTTAGTTAAATCAAATTATTTGGTATTTATTTTTTTAAATAAAATTTTGAATTTAATTCTTTTGTATAAAAAAAATTATCACTAAGAACTTCATTTCTAAAGTGGATGTATTGATTCGAATCAGATTAATTAGAGTTCAATAAATTTTAAATATTAGTGATTTATAATAGAATAAAAATTAATAATAATATAAAATTCTTTCACCTAAATTTATTAATAATATAATTGAGATTTATGATTAGTAATACATATTTTTTTTTATTAAAATTCACTAAAATTAAAGTTAAAATTACCAATTATTTATACCTAATTCTTAATTATTAAGTATCTAATAACATCGACAAAATTGAGGTTTAAAGTTACAGCACTCGTATTATTTAGTATTTTAGTATAGTAATAGTAGATGACAAGTCCGAGCGTGTTGCTTGTCTTGTCGTGGCACGCGGCTCCCGTGAGATTGCGAAAGACAACCAACTAGAGCAGCCAAGCAGCAACCCCACCCCAGTAATAAGCTCTGCCCGAGACCGGGACACAGAATAGCTCGACCAAAAGGAAAGAAAAAAAAAAAAGAAAAAAGAAGAGAAAATAGAGATTCGTGCAAAATTTGCTACTTTCTTCTCCCTTCTTTCTTCTGTCTTTCTTTTTGTACCATCTCGGGCACCTGCTCGTTCCACTCTCCCCTATCCTAATTTGTTTCTCTCTCTTAATTTCATGTTCCTTCCTTCTTTTCTCTCCCTCCGTTTCAGCTCGACGGAAAAAAGGAAAAAAAAAAAAATAACAATTTCCATTTAATATAAGGTTTACGCTTTTTGATGAAGGGCACCCCATCGCCATCGCTTCCAAGCCAAGGCAATAACCTCTTCCAACCTCCCTCCCTCTTTCTCTCTCTCTCTAACTGTAATTGACGCAATACTGCTTCTTCTGCTGCTGAAGATTATTGCGCGCTAATTTTTCATCACTCATTCAGCTCTCTCACTCGCACTTCCCCGATCTGTCTCTTCCACCTCGATCTCCTCCACAATGCGCCTCTGATTCTTTTCCCTCTCGGGTCAATCCTCTCTCTTCACTTTTCCACGCCTTTTCCCCTTGTTTCCCTCCATTTTAAAGCGTTTCCCTTTTTTCAGCTCGGTTTAGTTCGCGAATTTTTGTTTTTTTTTTTGTTTTTATTTTTGATTATTTAATTTATTTTTTTGAGGTTATTTGTTTGTGTAGATTGTTGAAGGCTTTGAGTGTGGAAGTGTGCGATGGCATCGAAGCAAGGTGTGAAATCGAAGAGATTCGGAGTGAGAACCTCGAAGGCCGCGAATTCGCCTTCCTCTTCCACTACGTCGTCGTCTAAGCAGTTTCTAGAAACTTCCGTTGACGGCCAGAGCTCCCCCGCGTCTTCCTCGGCTCGAAGCAAGCCGCACAGCTTCTATCCGGAAGCTGTGCCGTTGGATGCGCAACGAGTGAAGGAGAATGTCACGGTCACCGTCCGATTTCGTCCTCTGAAGTAAGTGTTTTTTTTTTTTTTTTTCTGCCCAAATTGTTACTGTGAACTGTGTTCTATGGATGCGTGTCAATTTTGATTGAGGTCTGTGTGCATGGGAACAGTCCAAGGGAGATTCGTCAGGGAGAAGAGATTGCTTGGTATGCTGATGGAGAAACCATAGTGCGAAACGAGTATAACCCGTCCATAGCGTATGCATACGGTATGTATGACATCCGAAATTGACATTCATGAATAGAATTTTTGCTGTGTACCTTTATTGAGTGTGAAGTATGGTGCTTTTGAGGCTGAGTGTACATCATGGGATGCTTCTATGTTCTTAGGCACATTGAAGTAATGGACTTCTTTTATATTTATTTTTGAGAGTAATATCTTATGATGATAGCTGAGGAAAAAGAAAAAAACTGTAATAGTGGTTTAATTGATGCAGCCAAAACCAAAAGCATTGATTTTTTTTAGGTGGGTGAGGAAAGAAACTTTTACTACAAGAAATCCTCCTTAGACAAAAGTCACAAAACTAATAGAAAGCTGGTCATCAAACAGAAATAAAGCAACTAATGATACAATATAGCTCTCCCATCCCTCTGCAAATGTACTAAGGAGAATCCTTGTGCTCAACGGGAACAAGAATCCAAGTTAAAATTCTTGTCTACGTACACCCAAATAAAAAAAAAAAAGTCTTGTCTCAATGCATGACTTAGAGATCTTCTTTTAAAATTCTGAGCATTCCTTTTAACCAATGGTACCAAAGTACAGTGAGCATAGAGTGACTTTTCCCATCTTGCTACTGCTGAAACCTATGAAATTAATCATCAGAAAATACTTCGAAGGTTTTAGGACACAGCCAACGGTCACCAAATACTCCAAAAGAAAGGCTCCCTCCTAAAAGTAGCTTTGCTGCTTGACAGTGTATAAACATATGTGCAGCTGTGTCTGAAAGACTTGACCTAATAAAATTCCAAACAGTTTCTCAAGAAGGAAATTTCCTGTTAAGATTTGGATAATGAGTGAGAAATTGGAAGAAGAATCTATGATAAAAGCCAAAAGGGACTCTATTCTAAAAGTTTCTTCGACAGTCAGAGTCCTAGAGAAGTGGGAATTCCAAGAAATGTTGGAGCCATAAACTAATGTTTAAATCAAGGATGGGCAATGATGCATTGAAAAAACACCATAGCCATTTACTAATGTAAACAATGTTTCTGGACATCAAATTTCTAGATCTAATCTCGCTGACCAAATGATCCTTCTTTTATCTCCAACACCTGATCAAGAAACACAGTGCGTGTTTGGCTTTAGAGAATGTTTTCTGTTTCCATTTCCTGTTTTTGTTTTTAATTAAAAAATGACACTTTGTTTTTATTTTGTCTCCTATTTTTAGGATTTTGTGAAGAAAAGTTTCCTTCACAAAAAATGAAAACAAGGTGGCATTCTTTTAATTAAATTTGAATACAGAAAATGGAGAGAGAAAAAAAAAAAAGGGTTCTTTGAAACCAAATGGGCCTACAGTTTTCTAAGTAATCTGTACTAGAATTCTGATTAAGACAGGTGCTTAGCCTGAATCAGCATAAACTGATCTCCTTTTTTGTTTTTTTTTTTTTTTTGTTTTTTGGGGGGGGGGGGGGGGGAACTAAAACACAAAATGTGTCTTTCTAGTTATTTGATCTTTTATGCATCTTTTGGATCACAAGGCCTCAAAATGAAGCCACTTGAGGATCTTGGACTCCTGAATAAGAAAAAGGCCATTTGAGGATTTTCACAGTTGGCATCCAAGCAAATTACCGAAAGAATTGAGAAGCTAATTATATATGTTAATTTTAGTCAACCCACTCCTCATTGTGTTAGCTTTCAAGCCGGCAACAAGAACTATAACAATCAAGCTTTATCCTTTTGCCTGGGTTGGCTATATGGATCAGTATTAGCCATTGGCCTCTACAACAACAACAACTAAGCCTTGTTCTATTAGGTGGGGTCAGCTACATGAATCAGATGACACCTGCCATAAATCATGTTTACATTAGCCATTTGCCTCTATCTAACAAAAATTTAAACTTCTCTAAAACCATTTAGTGCAAGGTATTTTTTAATTGTTTTGCCTAATGCTCACAAGATTGCTAGAGTTATGATATTTGAAGAAGAGTAATGTACTCAGGAAACTTTCATGATCCTGTTAGAGAGAAATGGATTATAAATGTCATGAATTGTACATTATCACAAATCAAATAGTTTATCAAGTGCATATTATTCTCAATTAATAGTATTCTGTCTCCCTCTCTCTGATTTGTCAAAGTTGTGTATTAAAATATTAATTTTCTTTTTCTTCCTTCTAGATCGTGTCTTTGGTCCCACGACCACAACTCGTCATGTTTATGATGTTGCTGCTCAGCATGTTGTTAGTGGTGCTATGGAGGGCGTCAATGGTAATTGACAGATTGAACTTACTACTTAATACGTATTCAGCAAGGTTAAAGAATAAAATGTATTGTTGTTTAATTAAAGCATCCTTTCTTTTCCCTCAATATACAGATCACATTTTGTATGGATGTTTGGAAATATTGGTAATGCCAACTAATTAGGCAAGGGTTGTAATATGATATAGTGTAGTTTGATATGGCTGATCAACTCTAACTTGGATACTAATGTTCATTGAGAATAAAAGTTGTTATTTTGAATTTGGTAGATATGTGAAAAGATTTAAGAGCAATGAATTTGTATTCAAAGATATCCAAATTTTGCTTATCAAATATCAAACATGACAGGATCAGACATAATTATTGAAATCTTTAAGAAAGATTTCTGAAAGACTGCCATCCATACAATTTTGATTTATTTGTCATGAAGCCATATGCTTTTGGCTTCATTGACCACTTCTCTTCCAAATGTTGATAAATAAGATTTCAAACCACAGGTTTGCTTAGGTTGATAGTCAGATCATGATGTAACTTGATAACAGTAATCGGTTTGAGGCTTGACATCTTAACAATCAGTTCACATAATGTTTTTGTCTTCTTGTAAAAGTAATCACTAGTTTCAGACCTTGCCGAATTCACTGGAAAAGAAATTGAGGTAACTTGATGATTCGGTCCATGGAAATTTTTCTGAGACTCAGCATTTCTCTTATAGGTTGTATTTGGCAGTTGTGCAATTTCCTTGATATGGAAAACTATCCATTTTTAGCTTATTCTCTTGAAGTTAACCATTCCAATTGAAAGTCACTGTTCATGGGGACCTATGTGGCTGAGCAACTTCTAATTGTTTTATCAATTGCATAACTTGGCATATTGGGTAATTAACAAATGAACACCTCTTCGGTTTTATTTTTTTCATTATTTTTTGGTTAACCTCTTTGGTTTTCATAACAGGTACAATATTTGCATATGGGGTAACAAGCAGTGGGAAGACTCATACAATGCATGTAAGACTTCACCTGTTTTCTGCCTTCATCTTATTGATCTGAATGTTTATGATAAGTTCTTTCCATGTTATGATACTTAAGGTTATTAGTCCACATTAAATCACAAAAGAGCAATCCCTGATCATTGTGAATTTGTGTTACTTGCATTCTTGTTTCTGATATTTGAGTTCATTTCTCTTTGTGGATTTTAATGGATTCTTGGTGATGTAAGATTCCATAATTAATTATCTCAATAGATTTGCAAGTTTATTAGGTTTCAACTGCAGTTGCAACTTTGTCCTTGGGATATTATTTATAAAATATATGAACTTACAAGGTAACATAACGTCATCATTAGAATTATAGTTGCTTTGAAGTTGTTCATATCAATGGGTCATTTTAATTTAAACTTGGTAAAAATTGCCAATGGCAATTGGTAGTACAGGATGAATTAGGCTCCTTTAAAGTGGGGTTCCTTCTAAAGTGAGAAAGTGAGGGTTATCCACCCTTAGATTATTTGGTGGGACCCACACACAATATGCTATCCCTTCCTTGTTGGCCTTTTTGTTTGCTTTAAAAGTTCTGCTAGTCATGCATTGTCAAGGTTGATTTGATGGTACCCAACTGAATTGTACTCCATTTTTCTGGAATATATTTTCAGTCTTTTGATTGTGGATGCTGTCAAATTTTGTGCAAATGTATACCTAAGTACAGTAGATAACAGTAGTAATTGGTTTTAGTACTAGCTTTAATTTCTGGTCTTGTTTTGCGTCATAATTGTTTTTCCTCCTATGGGACTCCTATGGGAGTGGGAAATGCAATTCCCAATACGCAACTCTTTCTGTGTTGTCTTCAATTTGATAATTGTAGTTTGTTATGTATTATTCCTAACATGTCATTCCTTCCATTCATATCGCAACTCTTGCTCATAAGTTCATGTTTGCAGGGCGATCAAAGATCTCCTGGAATCATACCTCTTGCTGTGAAGGATGCTTTTAGCATTATCCAAGAGGTATATTAAACACCAGTCTGTTTGTTGAATTTTTCTATTATAGGAATTACATAGTCTGATATCCTGATGTTTCTGCACACCAGACCCCAAATCGAGAGTTTCTCCTTCGAGTTTCATACTTGGAGATCTACAATGAGGTGGGCTTCTTGCTCCTATCTAGCTACTTTCTTGTGATGCTAAGTTTATGCTGATATTCTCTTCCTCAAACTCAGCTATTTCCATTTGGACTCTGCTTGAAAAGAAATTTGACTATTGCTGCTTTGCTCTTCGCACTATTATTCTCAAAACTTCATTTTTATTTTAGGTGGTTAATGACTTATTAAATCCAGCAGGACAGAACTTAAGAATCAGAGAGGATGCTCAGGTGCCAATTATAGCTTTTCTGATCTTTTTTCTTATTATGTATCTTTATTTTATATGACTGAATTAAGATTAAAGATTTTCTGTTCTTTGTTTTTCTTTTCCTTGCTTTGTTATTTCCTAAATATTATTATTTTTAAAAAATTATTAACCATAGTGAAATTGAGATAAACTCCAGGAGGATTCTTCTTGAGTAGAGGACACTGACATCAAGTGATGTAGATGAATTCTTCATAACATCATGGACATCAGGCATATGCATTAACTAGTGTGCTTTAAATATCAATGGATTGGTTTCTCTCGCCATATCAGTCCCTTTTTCTCTAGCTTTGCTGTTAAAGAGCTAGAACTATTTTCCTGATTGTTAGTTTGTAACATATTCTGCTCGCCGTTGCTCATGGTCCTTTAGTTAGAGACTGCTAATAAATCTATGTAATGACTTTGTTTATCAGAAACTGTTCCAAACACTTCTTAACGATTCTAACTCTTGTATGTTGAGCCATAAACTTTATTTCTTGTTCTTTCTTTGTATATAATGTATATTGAATTTTGGTCATCAGAGTGTTAATAATTGTTGTTGAAATACTTATTCATAGTTCTATAAGTATTTTATAAGTATTTTGAAAGGAAAGCTTGTATCATTTGTAAGTTGATTCATGTGTAGGGAACCTTTGTTGAGGGAATAAAGGAAGAGGTTGTACTCTCCCCTGCTCATGCACTGTCCCTTATAGCAGCTGGAGAAGGTAAAAATGCCAGCTACGTTTGTTTTCTTGTGGATTACCTGGGTATACCATAATAATGTGGGAATTGGGTTGTCTGCTTGTGACTTTTGTATTTAACTAGTGATGTTTTTGTAATTTTGAAATTGAGTATCACTATAAAGAGTGGGGGAGAAAAGTTATCCCACCCCTTTCCTTAATTTGCTTTATTTGGCTGTTTTCTTTTGGGAAATAGGTTATGCTCGTGCATTAAAATACCAGGCATATCAATTAACAAATTTTAATATGGTATTCTTACGAAGTAGCTGCATATATAATGGTTGGGCTGTTATTAAAATATAAAAACTAAATAAACCTGTTTTTGTGGTCCTGTAAATGATCATGATTGATGAGAACTGGGTTCTTCTATAATCCTACTTGGTAACCCCCACTGAATTCTGTTATTTAATCTGAGTATCCGTTGCTTTCTTTATTCTTGATAAATTTTTAATTTGATCACAGAGCACAGACATGTTGGGTCCACAAATTTCAACCTACTCAGCAGCAGGAGCCATACGATATTTACCCTGGTGGGTTTGTACTAAAGGGATAAATGGCATTGTTTTATTTGATTAACATGATTCTTATACCATGTTCTAACTATATTGATTTTTATATTTATTTTGTTTTGTGTTTACATCTTGATGAGATTGCCCATTATTATTGATTTTTTTTTTCTCTTTATGATAAAAACTAAAAGACCTGCTGGGGGGTGGGGTTGGTTAGTAAAAGTATATCCAACATTTTCAGCCAGATCATCAATGATAACAATCTCTAACTTTTAAGAAGTTCAGGATGAAAAAATGTAACATCAGGAAGCAACCTGTTTCTTTAAAGTTCCTTTTGTAAATATGATATTGCTTCAATTCTTTTTAACTTGTTAATATTTTGTATCAGACCATAGAGAGTAGTCCGTGCGGTGAAAATAGTGAAGGAGAAGCAGTAACACTGTCACAACTGGTAATCATTTTAAACTTTTTGGTTGCACTACATTTTGTCCACTTCTAAGGTTTAGCATGGGTTATGATTTCATGTTCATGCTTTGTAGTTTTCTATTGTTTCTTACATTTTTTAATATTTTACTTATACCTGCAGAATCTCATCGATCTGGCAGGTTCTGAGAGCTCAAAAGCTGAAACAACTGGCATGAGAAGGAGAGAAGGATCTTATATCAATAAAAGTCTTCTAACTCTTGGAACTGTGAGGTCTCAAACCTTTTCTTGGTGTACATAGGACTCTTAAGACCTAGTTTGGGGAGGGTGATGGTAGGCTGAAATTCAAGCAAAGGGCCTGTGGGGGTATTCAGCCTTTGGGATCAAACGGCCCTTGAAGGTGCCTGGTGCACTTCACCTGAGCTACGTCTCTTGGGCTGCAAGGTCTTACACTTTGTTGTTAGCCAAGCCTATATCTGATTGTCTCTCTGTTATATTTGCCAGTGGAGATATCTGTTTCTTTTCATTAACTTTAACATCATCCACAGCCAAGAAATTAGTTGCCATAATTCAATTTATATTTTCTCTATTTCTTTTTGGTTTTGTTTAGCACTGTCAAACAGGTTGGATGGCCTGGCCTTTCCTAAAGACCAGCTTATTCTTTAAAACAGCCTGAAGTATGTCAGGTCTAAACCTGCCTGCAAGCAGGGGTTAAATGAGCCAGCCTGTTTAGCCCACCAAAACATGATATTTTAAAAATTAAAAAGTTAAAAATGACAAATTTCATAGAAATTTAGAAGCCATATATGCATTTAACCAAATAAAGCCATAATTGCATATTAAAAAAATTGAATAAATTAAAAAACTCTACGAATTAAAGCATGAATTCATGGTTTTAGCAGCCTGGCCCACGTAGCCATATAGTCCTTTTTTTTTCCCCCTTATTCAAAATTTCTTTATTTGGTAGTCCAATCAGTGGCAAATTTAGATGAGCTGCAATTTTCTAAACTAAGCCTTATCCTCTTCGGTCGAGTCAGTTTCATTAGTAAATCTTTACCATTTGGCTCCATAAACAACCATGTTTATTTACAGAAATAAAATATTTTTAGTATTAATTATTTAGAGCAAGGTCATTATTAATGTTTGGAAAAAGATATACGGACACCCTCTGAACTTTGCCCAATTTTGAAATAGCCACCTGAATCTTAAATCTGGATGACAAGTCTGTAAACTTTCCCAAACGTAAACCATTTCTCACCAATTACACAAAAATTGTTCATACGCATGTGTATAAATACATGTGACAATCTATCATTTGTCTACATAATTTTTTTGAAAAATAAAAAATACTTTAAAAAAAAAAAAAAAGCTTAGAAATGAGAAGTTCAATTAAAAAAGAGGAAAACTATAGTTTCTTTTTTTAACGACCCAGACAAATAAAGTAGCATAATATGTTTTTGAAAGAAGAGGAAGAAAAGAAAAAGAAGATATATCTGTATTGATATTTTTTTCTATAAAAGAAGAATTTTATTAAGATGAAGAAAGGAAGATTACAAAGATGTATATTGTATTCATATTTGATTTAGTTCACAGCTAAAATATTGAATTCAGATGGGACTCATGATGGTTTTTCTCTGAACTGCTTGGATGTGTTCATAGATCCTCTTTCTCAATGAGAAACATGTTGGTTTTTATCCATTAAAAATGCAGTAGAATAGGTTCTTTTGCCTTGCACCATTGATCCTGTTTAATTGCTCTATGGTCTTCCTTTTTATATATTCTTCTAGGGCTTGGGCCTTCTCTTTCTTTGGTGAGTATACTCTTCGGAAATGTCTGTCGTGCAATGGTCACCTTGCCTTGCCTTAGAATGTTTTTAGTTCATCATAAGGTTCCAGCACATGGTTGTGCTTTCTGCTGTTATTTATTATAATGTCCTTTCTGTTATTGATAGAATGATAGTCTATTCTTTTGAGAATGATCTCTCTGCAATGATTTCTGAGCGTAGATACTTCACTGTATACTGTTGTATTCAACGGACCTGTGTTTATGCCTGTGTTGAAGTGTAATTATCTTTGTTGCACAGGTTATTTCAAAATTAACTGAAGATAAACCTAGTCACATACCTTATAGGGACTCCAAACTGACTAGACTACTTCAGTATTCGCTCAGTGGTCATGGACGTGTATCTGTAAGGCATTTATTTATGAAAAATAAATCCCATTATACAGATCTTTGTGGTAGAAGTGCTGAAACATAAATTGGAAATTCTGATAGTTCGGTGTTATTGAAAACACAGCTCATTTGCACGGTAACTCCTTCATCAAGTAGTACTGAGGAGACGCATAATACATTGAAGTTTGCTCACCGGGCAAAGCACATTGAAATACAAGCAGCACAAAACAAGGTAAGATAAATTTTATATATATATAAGATCTTTTTGTTAATATAATCCTGGGGCATGTTTCATCCCTCAATTTTTAATGGAAGAAATGTTTCAAATGGTTTCTTTTGATTGCACTGGGAAGAAATTATGTGAACCTGTAGATTTTGGATGGGAAGGTAGTTTGGGAAATTGTCTATGTTTGAAGTAGTTGCTGATGATTGAAATGAGATGCCTGAATCTTTAAAATTCAGCATTATATTTTCATGTACTTCAGAAACATGATGTTGTGTCTTGACTTCTCTTCACTTTGGTGCTCTGCCTCTACTGTATCTTAAGAAGTTGTACTAGTATGTATTTAGCAAATTGGCATGATTAGAGAGTTATGATGTTTTTCTTTTTTGGCACCCCTTTTCTTTGAGATTATCTCATCCTTTAATCTTGTAGTCTCTCTGCTCCATTCTTAGTTCTGTTTTTATTTATATTGAACCTGTAGATAATTGATGAGAAGTCACTTATCAAGAAATACCAACAAGAGATTCAATGCCTAAAGGAAGAATTGGAGCAATTAAAGAGGGGTATTGTTACAGTTCAGCCAAAAGATATCGGGGAAGATGACATTGTGCTCCTAAAACAAAAGGTGGGTATATATATATATATATATATATATATATATTGTTTCTTAGTTTGTTGTTTATTTATTTTTTCAAAAAAATATGTGGATTAAAATTAGATTTCAAAATGTGAATACTTCTATCATGTTTTCCTAGAAGTTGAGCACATATATCACATGCAAACAGGTAATCAGTGTGTGTGTGTCTATATATATATATATATATATGTATGTATGTATGTATAAACCTCTAAAAGGCATAATGATGATGGATTTGGAAACGAGTGTACTTAATTATTGTGAAGTAAATTTACTGCACATCGAGTTCATTGTTATTCTGTGAAATTAATATTCTGATTTTGAATGGTTCTTAATTATCATGAAATTGTAAAGTTAGAAGACGGTCAAGTCAAGTTGCAATCCCGATTGGAACAAGAAGAAGAAGCTAAAGCTGCTTTGTTAGGCAGAATTCAACGGTTGACTAAGTTGATTTTGGTCTCCACAAAAGCATCACATTCAACAAGATTTCCTAACAGGCCTGGTCCTCGAAGAAGACATTCCTTTGGGGAAGAAGAGGTATTTCTTGTTTTATGTTGGCTATCTCCTTTTTTAATCTAATAATACAGTAATACCAGGATTTTAAATTCCATTTACATATTTTGTCTCAATTTATAAGACAGGTTTCTTGTTCCCTACATAATTTTAATTATCAATTATGTTTACAGCTGGCATACCTTCCATACAAAAGGCGGGATTTAATCTTGGATGAGGAAAATATTGATTTGTATGTTAATCTAGAGGGAAATGCTGCAACAGCTGGTGATTCTTTTAAGGAGGAAAAAAAGGCAAAGAAACATGGACTGTTAAATTGGTTGAAGTTACGTGTAAGTTGTCCATTGCTGTTTGCTGATCTTGGGAATTATAAACAGTTATATAAATAGCTTACGTCTATTTTGGCTCTCATCTTTTTTAAACCCATGAGACTTATTGGGCTGATCCTCTCATTCGTTGTCTGCTTCTCCCATTCTTTACCACTCTGATTCTTTAGTAATTAAGAATCTAAAAAGCACTGTTGGACCATGTATTTAAAATAATGTAACACGTTGGTTTAGCAATGGCATTCTTCTATGCATTCATTGATATTATCCCATTATTGTTATTGAAACTCTAGAAATTGGAATGCATTTTGCTTCTTTATCAGGAATTATTTTGAGGTCATTTTATAGGTAATACCTTTGAAGTTTGAGAGTTCTAATCATCATTCCAAAGATTATTTAACTGTCTTTAACCACAAAATTCAAGCTCTCTTTGGGCCATGCATTTGTCACCTGAGTTCTGCTTTGTTGCAAGTTTATAATCATCACTTATCTCAGATAACATTTATTTTGATGCATGCTGAGGGTATTTGATTGGTTACCTTTGTTGAACATCTCATATTTCCGAGGTTCTATGATGGAACTTTTCATTTTGGGTATTCTTCACAAGTTAATTTTCTATTTGTTTAAGCTTGTGCATATCACTATTTTTATCAGAAACGAGATAGTGCCTTGACAGGCACTAGTGATAAATCCAGTGGAGCAAAATCTACTAGCACGCCTTCTACACCTCAAGCAGAAAGTGGTAATCATGCAGAATCCAGGCTTTCCCATTCTCTACCTGCAGAAAGCTCTCCATCTGCTGATCTTGTATCAGAGGCAAGAGAGGATAAAGATATTCACGAGGATAGTTTATTGGGACCAGAAACACCTTTGGTATGTAATTGACTGCCTTTTTTCCTTTAAAACTGCAGTGCTGGGAAAAAATGCCAATTCCTAGCATTTGGAAAAAGTATCCGCCATTGTTTATTTGGTTTGTAGCCAGTTATTACATCTTTCCCGTTTTCAAATATTTCCATTACTTTTTCATGTGGTGATCGTTTTATTTTTCTGTCAGGGTGTTAGACCTAAAAGCATAGCCATGTGTTGCCTTCAGTTTGAGAAATATCTTAAATTGCTTTTTTTTTTTTTTTTTTTGGTGGGAAGATATATCTGTTTTATTTATCATAAAATGGAGAAATATTATGGATATGTGGTCATTGAGACATCTATATTTTTATCTTATTAGATGTCACTTATGTTTTTTAATGTTCTAGACAAGCATCAAATCAATTGATCAGATTGATCTTCTGAGGGAGCAGCACAAGATTTTATCTGGAGAAGTTGCACTTCATTCAAGTGCTTTGAAGAGGCTGTCTGAGGAAACAGCAAGAAATCCTCAGGATGGTCAGATTCATGTAGGTTACTTATCTCCTCTTTTGTCTATACAGATATGTTTGTCTCTGTGATTGGAATCATAACTGTGACTATAATGCCTGAAAGTTGCATTCTGGTGTTTTATCTGGTACTAAGGTGGAGATGAAAAGGTTGAAAGATGAAATTAAGGCAAAGAGTGAACAAATAGAATTGCTGGAAAAGCAAATTTCTAATTCTGTCATTGTTTCAGATAAGATGGATCAATCAGGAGTATCACAGGTACATTCAATTTACATCGTTGTTGTGTTGTTTCACTTGTTAGTAGTCCAACTTAATGCTGCTTGTTTTATACAGAAGACTGTTGCTGAGCTGATGGCACAATTAAATGAGAAATCTTTTGAACTTGAGGTGAGAATTATTTACGTCTTGCTAATACTTTCCTATATACAGCAGGTCCTTTTGTGGAACATATGGGAGGTCAAATCCCTTTTTTTAATCCTTAAATATAATTGTGTTGTAGTACTTTCCAATCAGAACAAAAATAGGTAGTACTTATGTCGGTAATTGGATATAATTGATATTTTAAAAGCCATGCTGCTAATCAAGCAAGAGAGTGGTGTTCTTATTATGTAGCATAGACATTTTCAACTGGCAAAAATGATAGCAGTACATGAACATGTTGCCTTGCTGTGGGCTGTTTTCTGATGAGTCCAGTGTTAACTAGTGCATGTTATTGTGCTAACGCAGGTCAAAGCAGCAGATAATCGTATAATTCAAGAACAGCTTAATCAGAAGGTGAAAAATCTGTCTTCAATTACTTTTAATGACATTCATATTATTCTTCTTTTTTTCATGTTGTTAGCTAACTGAGTAATTTGGCGTTATCAGATCCGTGAATGTGAAAACCTGCAAGAAACAGTTGCTTCTCTGAAACAGCAACTTGCAGATGCATTGGAGTTGAGAAATTTCAGCCCTGTAGTCAATCATTCACAACATTTCTCTGTAACCAAAGACTATCATGGTGACCTTCACCTTGACAAGGGAAATGTGATGATAAACAATACCAATGAAGGGATTCTTTTGCAAGCACAGGTATATTTTTACCTTGTAGGGTCTTCATTGAGTGCTATTACAGTTCTTTATTTCATTTCTCTGTAGAAAGAGTGGTTGTGATTACTTCTTATGCTTCCAGCAATCTTAAAAAGGCTGCTTACAATGTCCTTGTAATACAGTACCTGTTTCAAACTACCTGCTGTAACTTGATTGTTACTGTGCAGAGATTTGTATCTAGCAAAAGTGTACAATCTTACTGAGAGTCTAGAGCATATCTTAACTACTGTTTCTTACGTGGATGATCAAGATTAGAAATTGCTTAGAAGTCACATTACTTTGTTCTAATCCTTTAACATACTTGCATGATGTAATGATCAAGAGTTGCTTCCTTCTCAAAATATCAGAATGCTCTCACTTTATATTTACTAGTGAATTGGATGGCATTTTGTGCTTGTCAATTCATCTCTCTCTCTCTCTCTCTCTCTCTCTCTTTTTAATCTTGTTAAGATCAAAATAGATAAAAACAAAAATTGTTTGAAATAAATTATTGTTATAACTATATAGTTAAAAGTTAAGAAGTGTTTACAAATAGTTGTAATGTGAGAATAACATTTACATAATTGTATTTATCTTTAAACATTTACTTTTTTTTGGCAAAAGCTTTAAACATTTACTTAAAAGATTAATAAGAAGTTAATATTTGATCCTTTTAAAATAATTAATTAGTAATGGTAATTGTAATAGTAATAAATACTATGAATTATGACCAAGGAACCAATCCCCTTTACATGTGTGTGTGTGACTCCCGTTGGGTTTGTTTTCTATTTTCCTTATGAGCTTTTAGCTTGTGAAGGAAATCTTTTAAATAGATATTAAGTTGCAAATTTTACCAGCTAAAAAGAGAAAGCTAATATCTGCAGTTAGCCGAATGAAACAAGCCATGTCTTTCAAAAATTATTTGTTTCTACCTGCCTCCAATGCTTCGTTTAGTTAAATTGTCATCTTCAGATGGCGTCAAGAATTTTTTTTTTTTATAGTCAAGTCGACATTCACACTAATTTTGTGCACTTTTTAATTAGATAAGTGAGATAGAAGAGCTGACGCAGAAGGTGACGGAACTAACAGAATCAAAGGAGCAGCTAGAACTTCGGAATCAGAAACTGGCAGAGGAGAGTTCATATGCTAAAGGACTAGCTTCAGCTGCTGCTGTTGAGCTTAAGGCATTGTCAGAAGAAGTTGCCAAGCTCATGAACCATAATGAAAGACTCGCTGCCGAGCTAGCTGCATCCAAGAATTCACCTACACAGCGCAGAACTAGTGGAACAGTCCAAAATGGACGAAGGGAAAGTCATGGTAGACTCAGACGAAATGAGCAGGGTGGGTCAAACTCGGATATCAAGAGAGAATTAGCCTTGAGTAAAGAAAGGGAACTTTCATATGAAGCTGCTCTTTTAGAGAAAAATCAGAAAGAGGCCGAGCTTCAAAGAAAGATCGAGGAGTCAAAGCAAAAAGAAGCATACCTTGAAAATGAACTTGCCAACATGTGGGTTCTCGTGGCAAAGCTAAAAAAGTCACAAGGAGCTGACACTGATGTTTCTGGGTCGACTAGAGAGGGTTTGCAATTGGATGGTTTTGACATTTGATGTGATTTCGTGATAGTGGCTTTTGAGTTGATCCATTAGTTTATTACAACTTGCTTTTGATAGGAGTGGCTTGAGAGAGGAGTGTGTAAAGATTGTTTTTCCGCAGGAATGTGTGCTTTTCTCTTCCCCCTCCATCAATGTCCTTTTTTGTCCATATAGAAGGCTTTCCCATTTGTATAATCCTCGCTTCCCTTCTCGCAGCCTTCATTTTCTCCATTCCTCCAAATGTTGTGCTACTTTGGTCCCTTTTTATTTGGTTGGCATCTCAAGAGGGATCACGTTTAAGGCATGGATTGCATTCATAATATTGGTTTGCGATTGACCCTTCCAAAATATTGGTTTCGAATGTACATTCATAATGAAGTTGCGATTGCGTTTGATCCTTTTACTTTACACTGCCAATAAGTGGACGAGAAGATAGATTATTATTATTATGTACAGAACTGAAGCATCTTGGTGCGACATGATACTTGATAGACGTGGTAGGAGTTATTACTACGGCCTTTGCTCGGGCTGTTGGGAAGTGGGATTCAAGCTTGAAATCCTTTAAGATGGAGTGCAAGGTCTAATAGTTTAAACGCTTCAATATACTTATGGGACATGGGGGACCTGGGGATGCTGAATCGGGTAGTGCATCGTGTACCAATTCCAAAGAGACATGCCGTGCTAACCAACTGCCTGTATGCTTGTGCATCGCATAAGTTCTTTGCTTCTTCTATTCATTGACTCCTCTTGCAGAGGATCTAGTTTCGAGGGAGATTATTTTGGAAGGTCAACTAGTCTCATGAAAGTTTGTTTGCATGATTGTCTCTTGATTTTGATGTTGAGGATATCCTATTGGCCACATGTAGCAACACATCATGCATATCACACGCACAATTGATTCAATGTAAAATGTAAAGATTTAAATTATTTGAGAAATGATATTAGGATGCGTTTGTTTCAGATTTAAAAAAAGTGATTTTGAAATTTAAATTTTATATATAACAGAAAAAGTTGAAATTTGATTTTTTTCAAAAATTATTCTTTTCAGCTTATCCAATTAATTTTTTTCAATGAAAAAAATAACTTTTTACTGAAAAAAGCACAAACACACCCTTAATGTGCAGTAAAAGAAGTAATATGAAAAGAAAAAGAAACAATCCATCCATATTTTTGTTTTTTGGTATAAATAACTGGTATTTAGAGTTTATTAGACTCTAATTAATCTGGTACTAGTTGAATCAGTCCATTAAATGTTTTTTTATGAAATAACTTTAATAGAAAAAACCGATATAAATAAAAAGCCAGTGCTTTGTTTTTGTTCCCTTCATTAAATTTTTAATTAATTAACCCATTTCTATAATTTTTCCTTCAAGACTAGCTTGCTAATAAATAGTTCACACCGAAATTCTCGTTTAAAGGTCTTTAAATACAAAAGCAAAGTATGTGAAAAGACGTTTACATAAGAAAAGGTTTTCTTTATGCATATGTTTGACATGGAAGAACAATCAAACTTATTTCTTTTTTCAAAAAGGAAAATACTCCTTCCACTTCTTCTCTTCAGAGTTTCTCTATTTCATAGCCTATAATTTGTTTTTCCATTTCTTTTAAATCTTTAATATCTAAAATCCACTAGACTTTAATTAACCTAATTTGAGTAGGATTAATTCACCATTGAGCAAAACTCTCCCTAATTTTCTCCATTATTTTCATGGTTCTTGACTGAAAACCAACGAGCTTGTTAGAAGCAAATATTAAAAATAACAAATTCAATCTTTTAAAAGAATTTGGGAATATATAAAAAAACTATATGATAATTTTTTGCTTACATAAATCTATCAGATAATATTATAAAATATAAATAATTTATAATTTGCTTAAAAAGTATATAAATGTAATAAAATTTAGCTCATTCTAGCGTATTGCATTATTTGTTATTCAAAAGTTATTTTTTAATTATTTTATATTAAATATTGTAACTGATGCTAATATATAATTTAAGAAATGGAATTTAATAAATAAAATTAATAAAAAAGTTAATCTTTCTCTCTTTATTGAATCTAAATTAAATTATTACTGCACTTTTAAGGTCATGTTATTTGATATAATAATATTTTAAATTTTTGGTTCAAAATTCATTATATCTGAATTAAATTACTAAAATACTTTTGAGATCACGTTATTTGATATAGTAATCTTTTAATTTTTCAAAATAAAATACACTGACAAAAGGAGAATTTTAACAACATTGATTCTTACTTTTTTATGAATTAATTGGAGGAATAAATTAAAAAAAATCTGTATTTAATAATCCGTCAAAATTTTAAATTCTTTTTGTTTTATTTAATGAATGCATTGATATATGTTAAATATCTTAACATATGTTAATTATAATTTATGAATTTAAATTTGATAAATAAATTAATAATAAGGTTAACTTGCTTTCCATTAAATCTGAATTAAATTATTAAATTACTTTTAAGATAACGTTATTTGTATAATAATATCTTAAATTTTATGTTCACAATTCATTAAAGCTGAACTAAATTATTAAAATACTTTAGAGATTACGTTATTTGATATAATAATATTTTGCATTTTATTTTCAAAATAAAATACACTCACAAAAAAATAATATTAAAAATTCATATTTTATTTTTCAATAATTAAATGGATGATAAACCAAAATGTTTTATTTAATGATCTGTCAAAATTATTACAACATTCATCTCTTACTTTCCCATGAATTAATTAGACGAATAAAACTAAAATATTTCTTTATTTAATAATTTATTTTGACCAATATTTTATTAACTCAAAATATTGAATTTAATAAAAAATAAATAATTATATTTCATTTAATGAATACATTGATATTTATTAAATATCTTATCACATGTTTTTTTGATATAGTTCAGGGCTTGAAGCCCAAAAAGGAATTGCAACAAAATAATACGAGGACAGCTATGCCCAGAGGAATTTGCTAAAAAGTCTAAGGAAATACCGGTCGGGACTCTATCAAAGAAACTGATCCCAATTGGGATTCTATGGCCATATTTAGCAAGACCATCAACACACTTGTTTGCTTCCCTAAAAGAATGATTGATTTCCACATTCCAATCTTTCGTAGTCAGATTCCTCACAGCAAAAACCAAAGAACTATACACGAGTTTTAGGAACACCATACAATAGTAGATGATGCACACAAAATGAATCAGTTTCCAAAATTACATTCCTATGACCCATGTTGTAGCTAATACGCATACCCCAAAATATACCCCATAACTCTGCTATAGTTATGGTGCAGGATCCTAGATTAACAGACCAAGCTGCCAGGAACTTTCCTTCATAATTCCTAATGATACCACCACAGGAGGCTGCCATGGTGTTACTTAAAATTGATCCATTCGTATTAATCTTGATCCACAACTCTGGAGGGGATTTCCACTGCACTTGAACTAAAGAGACCATGGGGATTATGCTCTTTGCTGCCTTGCTTAGCTCGAGACATTGATTATAATCTTTGGCCAGCTTAAGAATCCTACAAGCAAGAAAGGCATGAGCATTATTACAACCTTTAAAGATAAATAAATTTCTGCTGTACCAAAGGAGACAACAGACTATAGAGAAAACAAGGGGCCATTCAATCCCTTGGCATTTTCGAGTTTCATCAAGAAAGTTTTCCTCCAACTAGATTTTTAATGGTGGCTGGAAAAATGAAATCTTGATCAAGTTATTTCCAACACTTTTCCACATGTCTTTCGCAATTTCACAATCACGGAGGACGTGGAGTGTTGTTTCAAAACATATTGGACATAAATCATTTGTACTTAATCCCTTCTTAAGTCCAGAGACATTAGTTAGAAGGGCATTATTGATTACCAACCATAAAATTCAGTCTCTAGGGAACTCTAATTTTCCACATTAAACTGTATAGTCTATTTTTATCCCACATATTACCACACAGACTAGAATAAGCAGATTTGATAAAATTTAATGTATAATTTGCGAATTGAAATTTAATAAATAAAATTCATAATAAAGTCAAATTTCCTCTCTTCATTAAAACTGAAATAAATTATTAATATAATTTTAGTATAAGTTATAAATTTTATTTTCAAAACTCATAAATATGAATTAAATTATTCGAATACTTTTAAGAACACATTAATTGATATAATAATATTTTTCATTTTTTTAAAAATAAAATACACTCACAAAAGGATAATTTTAACAATGTTTATCTCTTAATAATTGGATGAATGAATTAAAATATTTCATATTTGTATCTTTCAAAATTTTAATAACATCCATCTTTTACTTTTTCATGAATATACTTACATATTTAATAATTTAGTTTGACTGACATTTTTAATAACTCAAAATATTAAATTTAATAAAAGATAAATATTACGCGGTGTTGACATTCATGATTTGTCATTTAAATAATGAATATTTTTAAAGAAAAAACTTAAGGTGGTTATCAATTATGTATGTATGATCTTCTAGCAAAATGTTACTGGTTATGAGAGCAACATGATATGGGGTGAGAAGATTTTTCATATGCACACTTCTCACTTTCTCCATTCGTTAAAATTTAGGCAATAAACCTTCAAATGTTCTTTCTTCTCTTCTTTTTGTAAAATTTCAGATGTAAATTTATTTATAATGCTTTTAAAAGTAAAGGAAAGAAACGAAAAGAATGCTTTTATTTTCTAGATACATAGTTACCACGCTTATGTCATAACGTGGAAATTAGTCGCATGGCACGAACATTTACGTTCGAATCGGTATGGAAAAACAAGTGTGTGGGACAACCTTCCCCATGAAAAGACAAAATCCATATCGTGAGGCAACCCTCTCCTTCTTTCGTCGCTATTCGACTCCTATTCCATTTCTAATGTCTTCCAGCTATGCAATGTGTTTTATGGTAGTTTCAGTAGGACGAGATCCATGCTTCTTCTTCCTCTTCCTCCTCGTTTTCTTTTTCATTTTTTACTTTTTTATAAGGTGATCCATTTCTGATTTCGTTATAGTGAGATTGTTAGGTAGAGTTAGGTACATGGGCCGTGATCTGCGGATTGGTTCGTTTAACTTGCAATCCGTATAAGTTAGGATCAGATATTTTTTTAACCCATTAGGGGGTTGATCCACTAATTTGTGTAAATATTATGTTATAATAAAAGTACACAATATATAAAATTTGATTGAATATTACAGCAAAATATATGCCTTTAGCATAATGGTAAAATTTGTGTTTTATAAAAAATAATAAAACTTGCGGTGCGGACACGGCCTTATATAATAAAAGCCCATATACATTGTGGACCGGGTTGGCTCGTACAGTCACCTATATCAGGTGATTCATGCTCCATGCCTCTGTCTTTTGTACGCTATTATTATTATTATTATGATTTGGATGTATTAATTGTACACTATTATTATGCCATTTAATTTTGAACGTATTTCGCTTGTTGAAATTTTTCGCATTCATAACCAACTTTTGTTTGTTTTCGTCAATACTTCAGTTATTCAACCATTAGTTTTTATGTTTAATACTTACGCCAAGACAAAATGTTAAAATACAATACTTCTTTTGTGATGTTATATCCGTGCGCAGTGTGGTTTGTTCTTTAATACTTATAAGAATTCAAAATAATTGGTTAAGCAAAAAAAAAAAAAAAAATCGAAACTTGATATTAGACTTTAAATTAGCACTTTCGTAATAATTGTTGCATAGTTGTAAGATTTACCCGTGGATTCGGAATTTAAGCTCATAGAGATTTCTTAATTTGATGTAGTGTGTGTATTTTATACAATTAACAATTCACTGTGCATGATACATCATTTGCACAAACTGAAGTTTTTTCATAGAAAAACGTTGCAAAATAATTTCTCGCTGTGTGAATATGAAACAGTTATTAGTTTTTTTTTTTAAGCAATGTAGTGCCTGAATTCAGATGGTAAAGAAGTTCTGATAAACCTTCATGTCTATTATCGATAATTAATTCTACGACAAATCTCTGTACATGGAATGAAAAATTGCATGTTAGATACATGAGAGAATATGAAGTATGGTTACAGCTCATGTTATGAAACAATATCAAAATTTGTTTAAAATGGCATGTGTCTTAATGCGTCTTCAAACTAATTACACTCACGGTTAATTGACACAATTATGTATATAGAACTTGTCTCGTGTACTAGTATACTGATAATTTTCATTTTCATGTACAGTCATAAATGTCGCTTGTAAGTATGACATCTAAGATTATAATGCGTTGCTTTCTTTGATCTTTTTTTTTTTTTTTTTATCTTTAAAATATTTCTACCTTACAATTAAGATATTCTTTTAACAATTGTCTTATTCAATATTGGAATTCTATGCCTTTTCTTTGGGAGTACAACTCAGTTGCCACTATATCCAACTCTTGTTAGTTTTTGTTTTTTTAATCTTTAAAAAAAAAAATGTTCACAAAACTTCTAAGCTCAAATTCACATGAAAATTAATGAATAAATAATAGTATTGTTTTTGCCCAAGAAAAATGAGAGTCGCATGTACTTGATTAGGCCTAAATTATTGACAGTACAGAAAGTAATTTGAGAGTAATAATCTATGAATAGATTACGATTTTTTATGTTTTTCATTATTTTTCGTATACCGTTGTAAAATAAAGCGGTAGATTCAATATTATCAGAAGTTTACAAAAATAATGTTTTAAAATCAGACTACACCATCCAGCTAAAATAGTTAAATCATAAGTTGGCTATGTTCTTTTTGTTTAAATATTTTTCAGTTTCATAGTAGGGTTCAACTATTGATTTTTTGTCAAAATCTGACTAATCCATACAATTACACTGGTCGAATCATGAATTAAGAACCTTATCCGTTAATCGCTTATGAGATATGTTATTTAGAGCGAAAAGATTTGCACGAAGTTCATACGAAAACAAGGTGGATCAATAAAATTGCTCTACCACCGAAAATCATATGGTGGATATATGGTAGAAAGAGAAAAAAATCTATATCATTCGTATCTCTCCGTACAGAAAGTACGAATAAATTTTTGTACCAAATAAGATTTCTTATGGTCGATTCGAGTTTTAAAACACACTACAAAGTACTAGTCAAACATTGAAAAAAGTATAACGGATTTTGATGCTTATAATTTATTTGTCATATATTGCCTAAAATAAAGTTATTGTTCCAATATTATTGAAAGCTTAAAACATACAAGTTGAATATTTATGAAAAGATTATGGTTTAATAACAATAAATATATAATGAATAATAAATGAAACGATAATGAACTTGTAAAATTTGTTTGACCAATTTTGATTATAAAATTTTTTTTAAGGGAAAAACTACAATTTTGTCTCTAAAAATTTTGGGTTGTAACTAATTCATTCTTAAAATAGAAAACCAATATACTTTGCTCTCTAAATTTAACAATATTAGAATAAAACACATACAATTTGATCTTTAAATTTAACAGAAAAAATTAGCAGAGTGGTTAAATTCAGGGATCAAAATATAGGTGTTTTTTTTTTTTTTTTTTTAAATTTCAGATTACATCTCAAAATTTTTACGGACGAAATTGTAGTTTCTCTCTCCCCCTTCTCTCTCTCACTCTCTTTCTCACTCACATTACTGCTTTCACTTTTTTCTGCTTCTGATTTCAGTCTTTTTCAACTCTTTATTCTTGTCATTTGAATTCATGCATCATTCGTAAAAATAATTGTGGTACTAAATAGTATTACTGATATACAACTTTAATTAATTTGTTGTAATATGCAATAACAACAATATCTATTTCCTATCCAATAGTTAAAAGTATAATTACTAATTTGCCATAATTTTCGAGTGTTCGTACATTGTTATTATCGGGTAATTTTTAGGTTAAAGAAATTAATTCTACACAACTCTCTCAATGTTAATCATAGATAGTTCAGAATCTAAACCTTTCAAACATGTTTTAATTTGCAGTAATCATTGTTGCTGTTATGCAGCAAAATAATGGGGGGGGGGGGATAAATATCTCAGCTCATAAAAATAATAATAAGGGTGACATCATAGAATTCGTTGGCAAAGAGGGACACGTGGAGCCAAATGAGGAAAATCAAGAGCTGGGGCGTGGCAAAAGAGTGCGAGTAACTAACTCATGCCTCGAGGATTTTGTGTGCTGAGCTATGTGGGGAAAGGAGGGGGCAACGAGTGGGGCAAGCTTAGTATGATATTTTGTTCTTCTCTCTAAACCTTCCTTCCTTCCTTCCTCTCTAACCCCTTTCAGTCTCTGACTCCAATTCCTTCTATCGTTGCAGGTGAGATATCTAGGAGTTGATGGAGTAGTGATTTTCCTTTACCCGCGGGATTTGTACTTTCTTTTCCTTGTCTGTTTCGGTTATATCTGACATTGTACTTGAGACCAGTTTTGATTTTTTTTGTTGTTGCTGGTTTGTATCGTTTCATTGTAGATTTTCCATTTGAGGTTTTATCCATACATTTCATTTACAAACCGCAGAGCTACATTTGGTGCTCTCATTTTGCTAGTGATGGCGGATGGTACTAGACTGAAAGACGTGGACAGACTGGGAGCTGAAGTCCTGCATATGCAGGGTTGTTCCAGCAACGGGACCAAGCCTTCGACGACCGATTTGATCTGATGGAGTCCGTATTGCAGCAAATCCAATAGTATCTTAATACACAATCTGCTTCCTCCTCTGGTGCCCGACATAATGGCACTGAGAGTGATGTTGATCTCACTCTCCTTTTCACCCAAGGCATGTGAAGTTAGACTTCCCACGGTTTGATGGCACTGACGTTTTTCATTGGATTTTCAAAGGAGAGCAATTCTCTAACATCTATTCCACCCCCAGAAGATTAGAAAATTTCGATTGCTTCTCTTCATCTAGATAAGCAGGTGGTACCTTGGTTCCAAATGATGCAATGCATTAACCTATTTCCTTCATGGCAGATGCTCACACGCGCTCTGGACACCGAGTTTGGACCCTCTCCATTGATTCTCCGCGTGCTACTCTGTTTAAGCTAACTCAGCAAGGGTCAGTTCACGATTACTATTTACAATTTACTCCTTTAGCAAATCATTCTTATGGTGTTGCTCCTGATGCTGTTCTGGAATGTTTTGTGAATGGCCGCCTTAAACTCGATATTAAGAGAAATGTATTGTCCCAAAACCCCATGTCCCTAGTGAGAGAAATATCTCTAGCAAAACTCTGAAGAAAAATACCAATATAAGCCTAGATAGCATTCCTCGTCTACCACCCCAAGTTTCTTGCCAAGACAATACCCCAATTACTCTACAAACACAAGCTAGAACAGTCAGCCACAGCTCCTACCTCTGTTACCCACACCACTTTTAACCGCACCTCCATTACTACCAGCCCCACCATCCCAACCTCAAACACTTTCCCCAAGAAACTAGAACATTAGAAAAATGTCCCCTACTGAAATTCAGATGCGAAGAGAGAGAGGTCTCTATTTTACATGAGATGAGAAGTACACTATAGGCCATAAATACCCAAATAAACAGATGCTATTACTGCAGTTAGATGAGGAATCCAAAGAAGAACCTAAGTTACAGCAATCTGATCAGGATATTGAGCTCACTCTAACAATTCAAGAAAATTACCAACCTCATTTTTCTTTTAATGCTCTGAGAGGAGCATCGGGAAAAGGAACAATGAAGTTTGCAGGGCATATTCACGGGGTGGCTGTGTAGAGTCTACTTAACAATGGGAGCTCTGACAATTTTCTCCATCCTAGAATTGGTAAATTCATCAAACTACCAATTCAATCTAGTACGGATTTCAGAGTTGTGGTAAGGAATGGAGACACATTGATTGCTGAGGGGTTCATACCGAATTTACCTGTGCATATTTAAGGTCACGAATTGCATATGCCAGTATATCTATCGCCCGTATCTAGAGCTGATCTGCTGTTGGGATCTTCATGGTTTGCCACAATTGGCATTCATGTTGCAGACTATGTGAACATGAACTTATGGTTTTATTGGGGTCACAAACTTATTAGTCTACATGGATTAGTGTCTGTTCGTCCACTGCAAGCTCACTTTCACCACATTAGAAGGTTATCTCATTGCATAAATGTTTGCAATTTAGTTACAACAGCAGGATGGCTTGCCTACTAAGGTGCTGCCATTGCCTGAATCAATGGAACTAAAGTTATTGTTACTCTTGCATACATATCACTCGGTATTTGACACTCCTCATGGGCTGCCTCCAGAAAGATCTAATAACCATGCCATTCCACTGGTTGAGGGTGCTAAACCAGTGAAATCCAGGCCTTATAGACAGCCGCATAGTAAGAAAGAATAGATCGAGAAAATGATTCAAGAGATGCTGGATGAAGGGATCATTCAACCAAGCTCGAGTCCTTTTGCGTCCCCAATTCTTCTAATCAAGAAAAAGTATGGCATGTGGAGGTTTTGCATGGATTATTGAGCACTCAATGCAATGACAGTTAAAGCTAAGTTTCCTATGCCTACTGTCGATGAATTACTTGATGAATTACATGGGGCTAGGTTCTTTTCTAAACTAGATTTAAGGTTGGGTTACCACCAAATTCTGGTGCAACCCCAAAATCATTATAAAACTACTTTTAAGACACACCAGGGACTTTATGAATGGCTGGTAATACCATTTGGTTTGACAAATGCCCAACTTTCCAATCTTTAATGAACCATGTGTTTTAAGGGTACTTGCGAAATTTTATAGTAGTATTCTTTGATGATATACTTGTGTATAGCCCAACATGGCAATTGCATTTGGTGCATTTAGAGACTTTTTTGAAACTGTTACAGCAACACTAATCCTATGCCAAACTTTCAAAATGTTCTTATAGGCTTCAGGAGATTGAATATTTAGGCCATGTTGTTTCAAACAGAAGTGTGGCAATGGATGCTAATAAGGTATGAGCAATTTTGGATCGGCAACCACTAGCCAATGTGAAGTAATTACAAGCATTCCTTGGTCTAACAGGGTACTACAGGCAGTTTATTCATAATTATGCCAACATTGCAGCTCCTCTCACTGATTTGTTGAAGAAAGTGGCCTTCCAATGGTCTCCCATAGCACAAATGGCTTTTGATGATTTAAAAAAGGCCATGACTGAAGGGCCTGTAGTAGCATTACCCAACTTCTCACAACCTTTTATTCTAGAGATCGATGCTTTAGGCATTGGTATTGGCATGGTGCTAAGTCAAAATGGCCATCCAATCACATTTTTCTCTAAGAAAATGCCATTAAGAATGCAGAAGCAAGGAGCAAATGTCCAAGAGTTATATGCAATTACTGACTCATTGGGCAAATTTTGGCATTACTTATTGGGCCACAAGTTTATTATTAGAACTGATCAACAGAGCTTAAGGCATTTAATGGATTGGTTGATCCAAACACCAGAGCAACAGGCATGGTTACACAAGTCCTAGGTTATGATTTTCAGATTGAGTACAAAGTAGGGAAAGACAGCATTCCAGCTAATGCTCTTTCCAAATCCTTTTACGTGACATGGAGTCAACCACAGGCAGTAATTTGGGAGGAACTTAAGTAGGCCCAAAGCAAGATGCTGATCTTAGGAAGCAATTGTAGTAGCAATATGACATGGATGACAAGTCACCAAAGTTCATAATTCATGACAATGTCATTTTCTTCAATAATCGGGTGGTCATACCAAGGAATTCGCAATTCATTACTAAATTACTAGAGGAATTTCGTGCTTCTCCAATTGGGGGCCATGCTGGAATCAAACGAACTGCAACAAGGATTTCTTCTTTGTTCTATTAGCAAGGAATGCAAAAGGATATCAAGTAATATGTTTGTACTTGTGTCGTGTGTCAAATGGCCAAGTCTTTGAATTCTTCATTTGTAGGCTTGCTACAGCCGCTACCTATCCTTGCTCAAGTATGGGAAGACATTTCTATGGACTTCATTACGGGTCTTCCTAATTCTTGTGGCTACACAACAATTTTGGTGGTGGTCGACCGTTTCACAAAGTATGCTCATTTCATGCCAATGAAGAATGACTATACTGCCAAACAAGTTGCAGAAGTGTTCTTTAACACAATTGTCAAGCTCTATGGTATGCCAAAATCCATTGTCTTCAACCGGGACAAAGTGTTTACAAGTGTATTTTGGCAGCACATATTCAAACTACAGGGCATGACACTTGCGATGTCTTCTTCCTACCATCCATAAACTGATAATCAATCCGAGGCAGTCAACAAGTGCTTGGAAATGTTCCTCCGTTGCTACACTTTTGAGAATCCAAAGACATGGTCTAAGGCTCTGACCTAGGCAAAACTCTGGTATAGTTCATCATACCATACTAGCACGGGAAGGTCCCCTTTCCACGTAGTGTATGGCAGGCCAGCACCTAGCTTCATCAAGTATGATCCATCGCCTAACGACTCACCAGAGGTCCAACAGTTACTTATAGCTAGGGATCAAATCCTACAGAAACTGAAGATGAACTTGGAGAAGGCGCAAAATCAAATGAAGAATCAAGTTGACAAGCATTGGATAGATAAGGAATTCAAGGAAGGTGATTTGGTGTTAGTCAAGCTCCAACCATAAAAGCAACACTCCCTGCACCTCAGAAAGAATCAGAAGCTCAATTTGAGATTTTTTGGCCCGTTTCCAGTGGTGCAAAGAATTGGAAAGGTTGCTTATAAGGTGCAGCTTAATAGCATGAATACACCTAATTTTTCACATATCTATGCTCAAGCTATTCAAAGGAGATGTCGAGACTCAATATTATATTCTCCTAGAAGTCACAGCGGAGTAAGGACCTATCCTCAGGCCACATGCCATTCTCCAACAAAGGATGATCTCTAGAGGCAATTTACAAATTCGTCAGGTACTGGTAGCATGGAAGGGATTACCAACAGAGCAGCCATGTGGGAAGATGCCTATGTACTTCAAGAACATTATCCTAATCTCAACCTTGGGGAATTGAAGTTAAAGAGGGGGATTGTTATGCAACAAAATAATTGGGGGTAAATATCTTAGCTCATAATAATAATAAGGGTGACATCAGAGAATTGGTTAGCAAAAAGGGACATATCGAACCAAATTAGGAAAATCAAGAGCTGGGGCATGGCAAAAGAGTGCAAGTAACTAACTTATTCCTCAAGGATTTCGAGCATTGAGCTATATGGGGAAAAGAGGGGGCAACGAGTGAGGCAAACTTGGTATGATATTTTTCTCTTCTCTCTAAACCTTCCTCCCTTCCTCTCTAACCCCTTTCAATCTCTGACTCCAATTCTTTCTATCGTTGCAGGTGTGATATTTAGAAGTTGATGGAGCAGTGATTTTCCTTTACCTGTGGGATTTGTATTTTCTTTTCATTGTCTGTTTCGGTGATATTTGACATTGTACTTGAGACCAGTTTTGGTTCTTTTTTTTTTTTTTTTGCTATGTATTGTTTCGTTGGAGATTTTTCATTTGAAGTTTTATCCATACATTTCATTTACAAAGCATTGAGCTACAGTTGCTTTGTTTTTTTGGGTAAAATAGTTTGCAGTGGGAGAATGATTTTACCAACTTTTTTGAGTTCATATGTGCTCTAAATTATTCAAAACACATACCAAAAAAAATATTCAAAAGAACCATGGGCTTCGATAAATGTAAATATTTGTTAAATAGGTTTGTTTTAATAAATTTTGGTAACAATTGTGACGCATATATAGAATACGTTATATACAATTATAGTGTATAAAAATATGAATTTAATTTTTATGCATTATTGATATAAAAAAATTTTACATATGTATCCAATTATGTATTGTCATATCAACAAATGTTTAACCACAAATTAGCTTAACAATCCTATAAATAAAAGTATGTGATTAGATGATAGTATAAAACTCTTTTATATTGATAATGTATTAAAATTAGTCTCTAAAAATATATATTTAAAATAAAAATATAAAATAATTTTAATTCATTGAAATGAGATAATCTTATAATTTAATTTGTATACACTAAGAGTATAAAAATTTTTTACAATACTATCCAATCAACTCATCATGTGTGAAAGTCAAATATATTTGTTAATTTAGCTACGTATGATAGGATACAACAGCGAAGCTTTTTCCATTTAGGTGGGGTCGGTTATATGGATCAAATGATGTATAGTGCTCTATCATAGATCATATTTATATTTAAACTATTAACACGTAAATCTCTTTGAATTATTTCACCATAATTTTTCCAAGTCTCCCTTATCTCTAGTTATAGTACTACCCTCTATTTGATCCACTATTTTTACCGGAGTCTCTATATACAATATATGATTGAATAATAGTATAAAAAAGATATATACAGTCAATATATCAAAATTAAACTTATAACCTTAACCTATTTGTACAAGCAAAATTTCAATAATAAAGATAGAGAAATGGTAAATGAACTCATTTCATATAAGATATCGTGCCGACTTATTCATCATCCACTATTAAAAATGATGAGTTTTTATTTTTGGTTTTTTATTATTTTCAATAGCAAATTATAGATAAATCAATTCGGCATCTCATGTAAATTCACGTAACATTTCTCGTCAAGATATCATAAATATAATTGAACATTGGAATAAATGCAATACGACTTTTGGCTTTTGTCGTCGAGCGTCGTGACCTTTTCCATCTCCGACATGGTTAGAATGAACACAATTGCTTGGATTTCAGTGGGTGTATTGATCAACTGAGAATTTTTTTGGGTGCTTCAGAAAGTGGTTTTGCTGGTGTCGATCACTTGAGATCAAACCTGATTTTGGAGCAATGAAATGGGTTCTGTTCTTTATCTAAACTACTTTTCTTGCCAACCGGAACAAACAACACAACTACAAGATTAAAACAACACAAACATGAAATAATTACACGATGATTAATTTTATAACAACGACACCATTACACTGAAAATCAGGATTGAACAAACTAAAAGACATGCCAGATTCCATGCTTAACCGACCAAACCAGACCTACGACCAAATTCACATACTCTAATGATCACAAAAGCGATGACAGAAACAAAATTTTCAGACACCCCATTACATGAATTCAAAGCTAGCAATCAAATTAAAAGTCCATTCCCCATTACGTGCATAAACAAGAGAAAGATAACACCACCAAAAGTCTTAATCCCAGTTAATTAAACACAAAACCCTAGATCAGCCTAGAGCTTCAACTCCAAATCCAGCTCCTCCTTTCCACTGGAACCACCCACTGCAGCAGCATCACGAGCACCATTTCCACCATATCCACCATATACACTTGGTCCTGGAAATTGGACGGAGCGAGCCCTGGCAGCATGGGTATGGTCGATCAGAGACAGAAGGTCCACGGTCTTCAAAGGAGGTTTAGGATCACCACGACCACCAAAAGGATCGTGTGTTGCACTGCCCTCAGCAACAGTGTTGCCGAGCGTAAGAGACAAGTTTAATGGTGCAGGTGCAAGCATGGTTGCGCGCTGGTAATAAGGCCATTGTAGTGGTGATGGCGGGAGTAGCGGTGGCGTTGGTGGTGGAGGAATAACTGGTTGAGCGAACTTGAACCTTTGGAGGAAGCTCAGGGCCTTTCTGGCGAAGTTGCACGAGCCCATTTGGTGCTGGATCAGCGCCCTTTCGGAAGAGAACAAGCGAGGGCACCCGGAGCATCGGAACCTGGTGTTGGCCGGAAAGGCCAAGAGTGTTCCGGTGCTCAAGCCGGAGCTGCCGGTGCTGCTCTCGTTGTCTGAGAGGGAGAAATCAGATTCCATTTCAATATGAAACAATTGTTGATCGAGGAATAAGTGGCCTAGAGACGGCACACTAGAATAATTGAGGATCTGAACAATGATCTAGTTAGAAGAGAACATGCTTCACATGAAGGATATGGAGGAGAGAGTAGTGGGTGTGGACTAGAGGGGCAAATGCAAGAAGGAATTTATATGGATGGTTTGGACTTGGGAAGATGCAATTTGCGTCTCAATTTTTATTTTTATTTTTTAATTCTTGATTTTGAAATTGAGGGGGGAAGGTTTATCATGTGAGCTTTGTATCTTTTTTTTGAGAATATTACGTCTTAACTTTTAACCAAAACGGGAGAGAAATCAATTTGGAAGTTATTAATGGTGTGTAATGTTTTTGGATTCTAGCCAGCAAGGCCAACCGAAGGAGTCCATAAGCACAAGCCGTGGCTTATCTGTTTCACCAGAAAGGGAGGCTTTATTGTGGATTAAACGTTAAAGTAGCCTTTGTGAAAGATGGTTCACTCAACAAATACATCAAACACTGTGGACCCAAAGGTCTTGAGTTTGTTTCTCATAGTAGTTCTTCATTGGTTTGTAAGTACACCACTACATTTTCTCGTGCCATGCTTGACCTCACAAGTATAACCACCTTCTTTCCCTTAAAATTTCCTTTGTACCGAAGGAAGAAAGAAAAAAAAAATGAAAGAAAGAGTGGCCTCTATATATCTCTATTGCTATATATGGTGTTTGTTTGATCCTTCGATCCATGCTAATGGAGATCTCTCACGACTTTTTTTTTTATTTTAAATTTCTTTGTAAAATGTTAATTAAGTTTTTTAATTTAATTTTAATACTATGTCAATATAAAAATATTTTACAAACAGTTAATCATATATTGCAATGTTGTAAAAGTGTTTGATTTTTATCTCCACTATCTCAAAAATCTTATATATAATGAAATATAATTGGATAATAATATAAAATACTTTACAGTGTGGTTTATAGCAACACCATACGTTGAGCATTTATTATTCATGCTCAAGTTACAGCACCAAGATTAGGCTACGTACGACTCTACACTTTGCTGAGAATATGAGCATTTGATTGCCACATTATATAATTCATATAAAGGTAAATTCAATTACACTATAGGTATATGCATTTTCCATATTAGGGATGCAGAGCTATTTGAGCACGAGGGCTGCAATCTAACAAAGCTACTAAGAGAGTGTTTGGAATGAGGGAATATTTTCATATTTTCGAAAATGTAATAGGAGATCTGAAATAATATTTTCGAAAATATTACATTTTCAGAAAATAAAATTATCCCTAAAATATTTCTATCCTCTAATGGGAATTGAATATTCTCATAAAAAAAAATATTTATCATAATAAAAAGATCAAAATACCCCAATCACTATCCAAAGTCACGTGCTACTGATCATCGTCCACCACTAGCCGGTCACTATCCTCCACTGGCGTCTGTTGCTACTTCCATCAATGATATTTTTGAAAATTTATGAAATATTTTTAGAAATTTAATTTACATAATAAATACGCCTAAAATATTATGCTAGGAAAAGTTATTATCGGATATCGAATGCGCTAAAGGCATATTTAAGAAGCGGGAGGAGAAGAAGGGGTAGGAAGGAAAGTGAATAGTATGGATGGTTAACCAATAAATTTTGTTCTCCTTATTAGATGATTTAAAATCCTCCAAAATCTACCAAAGTGAGGTGACTTTATTATCTTAATTAGTTACAATCATTGAGGAGTTTGGGACTAATGTCTCATTTTTCTTCTTTTATTCAAAATTTTCTCGAACACGGATCACTCGAAAGTTTTCCCTCTCTTTCCTCCATTCACCTTTATATCCAAACATAAAGAGTTATCTATTTATGACGGATTCAGGCTGTAAAAATTTGCCAAAAACAATTCATGAATCTAACACAACCAAGATGATATCTATTCAAAATTAATAACCGTATCCTATTAATATAGAAAAACAAATACTTACCCTTAATTAATAGGAATCGGTTGTACTGCTAGCAATGAAAGGTTGCAACTGCAAAAAATTTAGGCAGTTCATCTTCGTGGTATTGTACTAAAAATCTTGGGGGACTTTCACCTTAATAAATTCAGAGATGGGAATTGCTAAGAATGTATGAATGTATAACTAAATAGAAGTTAGGCTACACATTTTCATAGATCAAAAACAAAAGACAAAATGACCAGAAGCGGTTGCTGGATTTTTGTGGCACCAGAATAATTATTTAATTCAAAAGGTGAAATTAAATTCTGGCAATTCCTCCACTCATCCACGATGTTGCTTCTTCATTTCTGACCTACGGATTGACTATGCCAGTGGTAATTAGAGCAGTACTCTCGAGTCTCATACACATTAGGTCAACATCTTTAACAGAACCAAGAATAATTTACTCGCTGTTGAATTTCTGAATCCTTGTACAAGATGAATTCAAAACAGAGAGACAATATATGAAAGGAAAAATAGAGAAGCAATCAACGAAATCAATGAATCTCTTTTTGTTTTTTTTTTATACATAAATATATGAATCTTATTACACATAATGTTAACATAAATCCCTGATGTAAACTCTTACAAGTTTGCATCTTTCATGGGGAACCTCGTCAGGCGATGATTAAACTATCAAGGCCCTAGCTACATCATCAACATAAAACTAAGGGAAAATTAACCAAACCATATCAAATCAAACTTATAAGAAATTAACAAGCGAAGATTAATTAGACACTGATTCATACATATTATTATAGATTTGTACCAAATTTTATCCATGTAAGTATCACAGCTTAAGAGTCACGTCCAGCCCAGTGTTGTTAATGACTTTCCTGGTGCCCCTTCTTCCACAGAGCCACCCCACATACTCATCAGCAACACCAACACCAACACCAACGCCACCTTCATTTGCGCCAGATCTCACGGCCATTCCAGATAGCTGCAACTGCAAGAATTGGCCATAAGCAACGGGACTGGTATAAGGACATTGAGTCTCAGCATCATAGGCCTTGTTAACTCCAGACCCAGAAGGGGCACCAACACCAAACTCTTTACCCTCCTTTACAGAACCGAGGCGCAGCTCCAAGTCAATTTCGTTTTCAGCCGAATCATCATTGGCCACAGGTCCAATAGTGTTGTTGCGGGCCCTTTTGGTTGGTACTGGTGATGATGTGTCCCCAACAGGATCATCATCATCATCATCATCATCATCATCAATGGGAAAGTCAAAAGGAGGACTATTTCTTTCTCCTAGGAACTTCATATAATACATCTTCTGCATCTTGTTTCTGAGACTGCGGTGAGCATTCTGGTGCCCTCCAAGGGCATTGGGGGAGTGGAAGCTCTTGTCACAGAAAGGACAAGCGTGGATTTTGGGTGGACTTAGGCTAAGCCACACCCCTGTCTGCCTTGGCTTGTAGCCAGATTGATCAGCGGTTGAGCTCTCCGCAGAAGGAGCACTCTGCAGACACAGCGTTTGATTGGTTTTGTTCCTCATCAATAATAGTTTTCAGGTGGGGGAGACAGGGCCAGAAGAGATCTCAGTGACTAGACCACTTTATAATTTGTTGTGACTCTGGGGAACAATATTTGTGCTTGAATACGAAAAATGCGAATACTTATCATAAATGTTCTTTGTACCATTTTTTTTTATATATAAATGTTATTTATATCATTTTTTTTTAGATATTTTTGAAGAGACACCTTTAGATATCTCTTAAAATTAGTTGAAAATGCATTTCGATTTTTTTTTCAATTAATATGTAAAAGACATCTAAAAATATTTTAAAAAATAATATAAATAATATTACTAAGATATTAATAACATAAATTTTGGAGTGACTCACTCGATGTGCTATAGGACTAAAAGACGCCAAAATTCATACCTAGAGAGAAAAATAAAGACATGAGGCAGAGAAGAATAGAATTGTAGAAGAGTTTAGGTTTAGGGTTTGATGTTTGGAGACAACAACGTGGGAGGGGGAAACCAGACTTGTACAAAGTGCATGCAGAGTTGTCGAGTAGAGGGGACGTGTGGTCCCTGACCTGGAAGGATAATGCAATTAATCCCGGGTTAAATGGATCGCTCTATTTGCACTATGTAGTCCTCCTCATGAATCCAAACAAGATTTTTGCTATCCAGTTTTACAAAGAAAAAATTACACTGAATTATAATTTTTTGTTAGAATTTATTTTCAGATAATCTACCATGTATATTAACTTTTGAATTGGAAAGTAAATTATATCCCTTTATTCTGTTTAATGAGTATCCTTCTTTATGAATATGTAACTTGCTCCTTACAAAATGCTTAGTATGACATATGATCAATTAATTATGACAGCACGTGTTAACTCATATATACAAATATCAACCCGGAATATTGTAATTAATTAGAGGTCAATTTCAAGTAAAAATAAAAGGATGTCTAATAAAAGGATGGCTAAGTGCTGTCGAGCGTATAAGTAAAGAGTAAACCCTCAAAATAGTCCCTATCGATTTTTATATTAGATAAATTAGTCTCTAACAAAAATAAATTAACAAATTAGTCCCTAACCTTTTATAATATTGGACAAATTAGTCCCTAATCAAAATAAATTGACAAATTGGTAAATTGTCAAGCAATCTAGTCCCTCCATTAAATCTCTTTATTAAACACTATGATATGGCCCATTAAATAGTGGACATGTCACCATTATCTCTTACCTTATCATCCTAATCACTTTCGTTTATCAAAATGACATCATTCTGACAAAATCTATCTTATTTGCATCATATCAAAATATAAAATTCAGTATATTAGTTTGAGAATTAGGGGAGCTTTGTCAAAATGACATTTTAATAAATAGAAGTGACTAAGATAATACGGTGAGAGATAATAGTGTCGTGCCAACTACTTAATGGCTATATCATAGTATTTAATGGAGCAACTAAATTGTTTAACATCTTAAAAGGTTATAGACTAATTTGTCAATTTCTTTTTGTTAGGGATTAATTTATCCAATATAATTTGTCAATTTATTTTTGTTAGGAACTAATTTGTTTGATACAAAAATCTATAAGAACTATTTTAGGGGTCACCTCATAAGTAAATTACAGAAATTTCGGACAATCATCAGACCTTCAACCTTTTTGTAACCGAAAAAAGGACCTTCAAACTTTCCCAGCTAGCTAGTAACTTGAGCATTGGTAGTATGAGTAGCTACCAAAGATTATTATAATAAAAGAAATGCAGGTTCAATCTCCTAGAGTAATTAAATGTTGTTTAGTTCTTTAAAACAGAACCCCAAAAAAAAAAAAAAAAATCTATTCGACTACGTCCTTTCTTCCCCCCAATGGTAACTAAATTGTGGTTAAAACAGCATGTATGGTCAATATCATCAGGTGTTAAATTATGCACCTACATAATTATTTACAAATCATGTAAATAATGATTTTATACATAAAAGTTTAGACACCTAAATTGATATATGGTAATCGCAATTCAAATAAATATGTATTTCAGATATGTGAAATGTCGAATTATCATATTGCCTTTATTAATAATATAAATATTCATTCTAAGTTAACGTTATACTCAACACTTATTTAACAGAAATTCAGACTTATTTAAAATATGATTATTACATATCAATTTAGCTGTCTATATAACGTGTTTCTTTAATATGTGATATCTTGATCAAACCCACATGATTGTGCTAAAAGCCTAAAACAAAACCCGAATCTTTGTGAGGCATACTCCTTCTAGACGGTTGGTTGTTAACAGGAGGTATCGTAATCAAAATTTTAAGTAACGTAAATATCTCAGTAACATATACTAAAATAAACAATGAAAATACGAAGTGAAAATACAAGCTCCCGAACCAAGAACATATAACAATTGCAAGTATAAGTAAGTCAAGTAATAAACTAGTTCGCTAAGTTAACTTTATTGTTTGATTAATTAAAATGGGAAATGATTATCAACAACATCTTTTAGCTGTAAAAATGTAAAACAAAGTTTGAAAAGAAAAGCCCAAGAGTAAGGAGAAGTGAATTGAGGAGAACAATTATTAAAGACTATTATTTCTTATTGTTGCAAACTCACCAAGGAAAAAACAAATAGAACTACATGTGACCAGTGAAATTTTGAAGACGTACTTACATACACTGATGTAAAAAAAAAATAAAAAATCTTGTCTAAATCTCCGGTCATTAGTTCGAGATATTTTATAATAGAAAGGGATTTATAGCCAACATACATTTCTAATCTTCTTTGAGGTCTCATCTTTGTGCGTTGTGATGGAGCAATTGGAACATAAACTACATATCCAAAAATTCTAGGATAGGATATATTTGGTTCCTAACCAAAAGCCAATTCTAATGGGAAGAATTTATGATAACTTATTGGTTTGATGCATACAAGTGCTGCTACATATAGGATAACATATCCTCATGTCATAACATGAAGTTTTATTCTCATAAATAGTGGTCTAGCAATTAATTGGAGGCATTTAATAAATAATTCTATTAGACTATTTTATGTATGAATATCAGCAATAGGCTCTTCAACTATTATTCTAGTTGACAAATAGTAATAATTAAAAGCTTGATATGTAAACTCACCAGCATTATCATGACAAATTGTCGTAATGCAATAATCTTGAAGTTGTGCTCTTAATTTTATTATTTGAACAACTAATCTTGCAAATGTCAAGTTATGAGTTATGAGTTATGAGTTGACAATAAACACACACGTGACCAACTTGTTGATGCATTTATGAAAAATATATAATATCTAAATGGACATGGTGGGTGAGTGGACCCACATATATCACCCTAAATACATTCCAAAAATGTAGATAATTCGATCCCAATTTTAACTAATGATATCTTATAATTAATTTTCCTTGAGAACAAGCAGCACATGAGAATTCCTTAAATTGAAGAATCTCCTGGTTCTTCATTGAATATCTAAGTGGATTCTTAATAATTCTTTCCATTATAATTGAACTGAGATGGCCTAACTGACCATGCCAAATAGTAAAAGTATATATGAATTTTGTCAGTAAAATTCTGGTTTATTGTAGCATAAAATTCAATTGTGCCAATATTTGTATAGTACAAATCGAAGGAAAAAGCATGTGGCTTTTCTAATACATATTTCTTGCCCAATATAATAGTTGTGGTATAGAAATATTGGATGTTCTCATTTAAGTCTTAACATGATATCCATCTTGGAGAATATTTTTAAAACTTAACAAGTTTCCTTCGAGAAATAAAATAATAACTCTTCTAGAACTTCCAATTATCTAATACTTCCAATAACATTTACTTGTCCCATCATTAGATGAGTAAAATATAAAATTTATCATAATATGTCATATCATATAATTTAGAACTTGTCATATATAATTATTTTACAAGAATAAATAATTAATAATATAGTACTGATATAAATGCATGTATCACAAGAGTGTCAATATTATTTTGTGATATATTGAATTAATAAAATAAATGATATATTGAATCTCAATAATATCACGTCAAAATAACACAATAAATAATTATGGAATATGCCATAAATAGTATAATTATTTAATTTGATGTTGACATTAAATACTAAATGTTTCTGAATAAAATAAAATAGTATCCTTTAAAAAAGAATCTTAGACTCAAATTTTATAAAAAGAAAAGTAAAGTTAATACAATTAGTAAAAATATTTATCGTTAATCAAATGACCAAAATTCCATTAGGATCTTAAATAAAATTAGATATATCCAAATTATTCATATTAACAGTCTAAAATATCTTTAAAAATCAAATTTGCTTCTATCTTTTACACATTTTCTTTAGTGATGCTTGATAAAGATTAAAGATCATGTAAAGGATCTCAACGTACAACAGGTACGTGACTAATATGTTTTGATGCCACAATGATAATATTTATTTTCTTCATACATTGATCACATATTTTTATTGGAACCACGATCTTTACTACTTTTGTAGTCATAATTTATTGCATTCCCTTTATGGATGGAGCATAGCCATCTAGACGGGTTTCACGATTTTTCATGAGCAACTAATCATTTTGTTCAGTCACAAGATGACATAAAATTAATTAATAATATTTGTAAAACTGTTTTCTCAATATTGCTACTACAAGAGCACATTTGGGGCATTGAAAGTCAAGCGCCCATGATTTCAGCATCAAGCACATGTGATAAATAGTTTTTGCCCATTATATTGAACACAACTAACTCAAGTTAAATAATTAAAAGTAAATTCAATAAATAATTAAATAAAGAAGAAATAATTTGAATATTAAGTTGACCAATTTGCTTCTAGAAATTGGTAAATAATAAACCCCTTATATTATCTTCTTCAAGAGATATGTATACTAAATTATAAATATCCAAAATAACAAAAATTAATAAACTATAAGTGCTAAAAATTGTCCTTAGAGGTACATTTGCTTCGGAGAATGTAAAATTGAAAAAATTCATTCCAAGTAATGTATAAAATTATTTTAGATTATAATGACATGCTTCATGCAAAAATAATAGCACACAGGTAAAGTGTATAATATGATTCATTCACTTTAGGGAATGATCTTTTGATATATTCATTGCTGGAAATATGTAAATCCTTTTAAATAGAGAAATTGTATTTTTTTTTTTGAATAATTTTGGATAATAAAAATGCACTTGCTTTAGGGGATGACTATAATTTATTTTTGGATACAGTAATCATTCACTTTTGGGAATAATTTTACCTTTTTCTTATAGATACAATTACCATTCACTTTAAGGAATGGTATTAAAAGAAAAAAAATATAATAATATAAAAAGAGTATGTGTTGATAAGGCCAAATAATAAACACAAACTTAAATAAGATTTAAACCATAAAGTAATAAATTCATCCAAAAAAAAAAAAAAAACATAAAGTAATAAATCATGGGTATATCCTAACCCCATGTATACATTGAATGATAAACCATTTTGTTTGATGCGATCATAAGACCAATTATAAATAGTTAGAATTGATAAACCATAAACATAATATAATTAATTGATAAAAGTAATCGGAAAATAAGAAATCTAATCATGTCAGAATAAAATAAATTGAAAAGATGAATTTTGTTTTAGAAACCCACATTAACAGTGATTGGAAAATATATATCAACAGAACATAATGTATGAAAAATATTTTAAAGGAGAGAACATAACAATGTAGAAACTAATGCCAATAAGAAAGAAACCTATGTGTAGCAATAAAATATGTATTAACAGGAAGGAAAAAAAATTATCTTGGAAACTCCTTTAAAGAAAAGTTGATTTTTTAAACTTCTTGCTCTTCACTTCAAAAACAAAATCATGTTGGTAATGTGTTATGAAAGTAATAGTAAGCAGAATAGAGAAAGAAGATAAAGAAAGAATTCTATTATTGATATTTTTAAAAGATGTCTTACATGGAGCATCGAAAGGGTTATTTATAGTCAAAAGGTGAGAGATACAATACAAAATCAAATAACAGATTTTATCTAATCAAATCTTAACTGAACTAAAATAAAGATATAGACATTTATATTCAAATTCAAATAATATTTCATAACAGTTTTCAAATACCGTATACTCAGTTTCTTTTTTCCAACTTGTTTCTCTCTGGCTTGCTTACTAAGAGTGATCTCTCTCTAAATGCATGGATCGCCACGTCCCTCCACAAGGCAAACCAAGTGTTATAGCAGTTTGAGGTTTATTGATCATGAGAGCATACTAGGAAAAATTGGCTGCTTCTTTTACTCAACGACATCACTTGCCTTCTATTCCTTTCTGTACTTGTCTCAACCAAAGATAAAGAGAGTGGAGGGTTGGTATATGGGTTGAGATGAAGCTATCTTACCCCCTCCTTCTACCATGGTTTTTATAGGGGGTAAGATTTATACCCGCTATTAATGCGAGGTGGTGAAATGGGCTTGGGCCAAACAATTAGGAAATTTGGACGGATTACAAGCCTCCAAGTTTGAGCTCTAAAAGAAGTTAAGAAATGTCTAAAGTCGGGTTAGGAAGGTTGGGGAACCGGTGGACCAGGAGATCAGTAGACTGACTGGACTACAAGTGCTCCAATCTCGAGTTTGTGAGAGCGAAGAGGATTGTACATGGAAATTGGTCCAGTCAAGATAGTGGGGTAAGTCGGTCGGGTAAACCAACTGGACCACTCTCTATATCAGTTAGCCTCAGATTTAAGCTAGCCCTCTGCTTATGCAAGCAAGAAACTATTTAAAGAGAAACAAAAAAGAGATAAATACCAGTCAACTTGGACTTTTCATATTAAATTTCACACATTGCTTTGTCATCCTCATTTTATGCATGATTGTTAATCGATGTACCTATAGAGGAAAAGAGAGGAGAAATACTTAGATGTTCACCATCACATGAATATATTCAAAGTCAACAATAAAATAACATTTTAAGATAAGATTTATCATTAACTTACACCCTTATCTAAAATGTTATTATATTATTAGATATGAGCACAATTCACATAACACTTCAAGAGTAACCAAGAATTTCTCAAAAAGAGAGATGGTCCAATGGCTAAGCATCCAGACCTGTTAGAGTTCCACACTGCTTAAGAATATAGTCAATATAGCCTTTATAAAAGCTTGGGTAACTCGTAAATGTTTAGTTCTACAAATTTCATGTTTTAGATCCGGTCCTAGACATAAGGAAGGTGTGTTAGAGCTCCATATTATTTAAAAATATGGCTAATATATCTTTTATAAGAGTTTGAGCAATTCTCCCTCCATGTATTAGTTTTAGGGGTTGTGTTAGGCTCACTAAATTTTTAAGATGATATTAAAGTCTATCCTATGATTTTTATTAGGTGTATTAGAGTCCCACATCGCTTGGAAATGTGGACAAGATAGCCTTTATAAGAGCTGGACAACCCTCCCTCATGAGCTATCTTTTGAAGTTAAGTTAGATCCACTCAATTTTAAGATGACCATTAGTTTAATAACAATTGATAAACTTACATTCTTTAATGATGATGATTCTCATAAAATTATGCTAATAAACTTTGCAAATATATACTTTATAGTCATGCAATGTTCTTAAGTAGTAAGCATTTTATTTATTTAAAAAATTATATTATATGTTGGTTCTGATATATATATATATATATATATATATATATATATATATATATATATATATATATATATATATATATATATATATATTTTTTTTTTTTTTTGAGTAGAAATTTGAGTAGAAAATAATATTATTGACTCTGGATCAAAAAAAGATTGTAGTATGTTTATAAAATCTTATAGTCAACCATGATCTTTTGTATACTCAAAAAAAAACTTTATCAAGACTAACGTACAATAATATTTTAAGACTAAGAAAAATATCAATCTTTTTTTTTTTTTTTGGCTTAGTTGCATCTTTGAGAATTTGACATACAAAATAAATGTCATTAATTACTATTAATTAATAAACCAAAATTTAAATGTTTTTCTACATTTAAAATTGGTTCATAAAAAAATTGTATAATAAATTAAAATTAATTTAAAACATTTTATATTCCATCAAAATGTCTTTGTATTCAATTATAATATTTTTAAAAATAAACAATATTGTTTTATTAATATAATCATTTTTATCCATAATTTGAATAATTTGGTATGAAATGTAGTAATTAATTTTATCAATCAGTTGCGTTGATAAAAAAAAAATTTTATTAGCATTTAATGATATTATTTGCCAAAGCTAACTTGAATTTCTTATAATATATATTATTTATATATCAAATTTTGCACCTATTCACAATCTAATCCACTTCTTGTAAAGATTATTTATTTATTTCTGGACCTTTGCACAGTAAATAATTCCTGTAAGGAAAAGAACAATGATATACAGTAATATATATATATATATATATATATATATATATATAAAATAAGCTAACATAATTAATGCAAATTACAATTAACAATTTAACGTTAGCAATGTGCATGTACAGCCACTCGACGCCACCGTGGCGCAAGGACGACCAGGTTCAGCTAAGGAGTAACATTTCCTCCTCTCCGCGAGACAGCGCCTCACGTAAATAATGTTTTCCTTTTTCTGTTGGTTTTTCATGAATGATTAGAATTTAATTTTGAAATACTGTTAATATAAAAAATTATATAAATATCTAATTATGTATTACTATATTAGCAAAAGTTTTTGACTCAACCACCCACAATCTTAAGAGTTTGTTCATGAGTTATGAGAGACAGGAAAGGGAAGCGATCAAAGGGAAAAGGAATAAAGGGGTTTAAAATGTTTTCATTAATCTTGTTTATGTGTTTAAAATTGATAAGGGAAAGAAATAGAGGGCTTATAATATAGTTTTATAATTTTACCTTTTACTCAAATAATTAAGTATAATTAATATATTTTATAGTAATATTAATTTTAAAAAAAATTAGAAAATATTATATATATTTTGTAAACCTTTCTAAAATTTTTTTAGAAGTGAACAAATTTTGATGGAAGTTGATAAAAAAATTAGAAGGAAATATAATTTCTATGAAAATTGAAATAAAATTAAATGAATTGATAAAATGGTATTTTATATTTTAATAAAAATAGAACAGTAAGTTAAATTCAAATTTCAATAAAATCCCTCAATTTGGGGGAATCATGAGGGATTAATTAAAAGTCCCATATATCTTTCCCTGCTAAAAAAAAAGAAAGAAAACTCGTGAATAAGGTATAATTCCATAAGTCTTTTTCTTCTCTCCCATTTTTTTTTAAGCCAAGCTCATGAATATATTCTAAAAGTTTTACAAATAGAAACATATGATTAAATGACGAGTAAAAACTCTTTTACGTTAAAAGTGTGTAAAAAATTATCTCAAATAGTTAATAATTTAATTTTGATATATTGTTAATATAAAATTTTTTTACATAAATATCTAATTATATATTATCATATCAATAAAAATATTTAGCTTAAATATTTATTACTTTAAATATCTTATAAATAGAAGTACATAATTGAATAATAGTATAAAATTTCTTTACAGCGTTAGTGCATCAACTTAATTATATCAATTAAATATAATTAAATGTGGGACCTTGGTGTGAAAACATTCAATTCAGTACATATGAAGTAAATTAAGAATTCTTTCTTAATGTGATATTTCAATTTTTTTTGCTTGTTCTATCCATTGATTATGAATATAATCAAAGTAAATTGTTTATTTAATCTTTAAAATATTATTTATTATCAATTTAATTCTTTAAAATTCATATTTTTAATATCTTAATATCTTCCAAAAAAATCTTAATATTTGCAAATGGATAGGTTCTGCATTCAAACTGGTGTGAACCAATCCGATTCACTAGTCCAACTGGATATATGCTCAAAAATTCATTTTTACTGCAAATGAGATTTGAATTCAAGACCTTAAGAAAAGTAGGCACATACTCTAACCGCCTATTGTGTTATGATATTCTGATAATAATGTATATTTTATACCTAAAATGTGCTAAATTACTAATGATTTATGTCATTTTATTATATTTATTTGAGATTTAATATACTTTTATATATTTATTTAATTATATCCTGTTCAACCGGTTGAACCAGTGATCCAGTGACCCAAAACCTCGGCCGAGTCCATTACCAAGTCGAGTTTAATAACTATGGTGTTTAGTCTTTTAAACTTTGATATTATTTTGAATTCTGATTGTGTTTTCAATTTTGTGTGTTGATGTAGCCTTGGCTCGTCTCATACTTGAGAGTGTTTTGAGCCCTTTCAAATTATATAAAAAAAATCTTAATATTTCAACTCAGTTTGATTCCACATCGTTCATGATCATTATTAAGATGGATGAACTAAAATATTGTTAAGTTTTAAAAAATAATAATAATTTATTAATTGATCCCAAGTGTGTGTGTGTGTGTGTTTTTTTTAAGGAATTAAACAAAATTTTACAAATCTGAGGTATTATAAAGTTGCTTGTACTTGATGTGAAAATATTCAATTCAGTACAGAAGTAAATTAGGAAGTATCTCTTTCACTTGATGTAATTAATGTTCTTTTCTTGTTCTATCCATCAATTATGAAAAAAATTGGAGTAAAATGTTCATTTAATCCTTAAAATTAATTTCAGTTAATTTATTTCTTAAATTTTATATTTTTTAATATCTTAATATTTTGGTTCAGTTGGACTCCAAAAAGTAAAAAAGGCTAGAGTTTTTCTTTTGCTTGGATTTAAGAATTTTTTTTGGGGGGTCGAAGTTTAGATTTGAGTTACACATCTATATTCTACATTTTTAAAAGTAATACTACCAAAGAATCTCACAAGTCTGTCTTTTCATATTTTGAATCTCAAAAGTTTCAGCTTTTATTTTATTTTTTAATTTTTTTTCAGTCATTAAAAGTCTCAACTCTCAATGTCCTCTTTCTTCCACTAATTTTATTAGGTTTGGTTATTGCCTATGCAGATCACCCGTGATTAATCCCTATCAATAGTGACTTCTAATTGCAATTGTAAGTATCCGCGTGCGATTGTTTGACTTCATTTGTGACTATGCCTTGTGCTTCGAAGTTTTTAATTTTCTTGACATTATATGACTTCATCATTACAAAGACTGGAAAATTTTCTCACCATCATATCATATCTTTAATATTTATATATTGATTCCCTGTAAATTATTCTTATCAGAGTTTGTTGTGTTGATTTTTTTTTCTGTCCACTTTTAACCAAATTGAACTCTGAAAATGCAACATGGTTTCTAACTTTTTCTATACTTTATAATTACTCTTATCTTTTTCTTTATTGCCTTCTATAATTTTTCTTATGTCATTATGATTAAAAGTATTTTATTTTCTCGTAAGTTATATCACCTATATGTATTAAATATAAATTTTGTTTGTTTCTTGACTTTGCCCAACTGTATTCAGTACCGCTTTTAACACTCAGTTAACTCTCTTTTGTGAAACTCAAATGCTGAAGTGCATTCAGCACCAGTTTTAATTATAGATGCCAAATTTTATTTTAATATATTCAGTACCAGTTTCAATATTTTATTTTAATATTTTATTTTGCAGTAAAAATTTCATTACATTTAATTATTAGAATTTTACATAATTCATTGTTAATATTTAATATTATTTACATGCAAACTCATACAAGAAGATCAAAGTTTAAATGCAAGCTGAAAAAACAAGGATTTAAAAAAAAAATTGCGGTTTGCTCATAAAATGAACATTGCTTCAAAGAGGTTGTTATCTAAGTGAACCTAAGGCAAATTTGATACTTGTTAATCTCCAAGCTCATTAGGGATGATTTCACCTCCATTAAAGCCCTTAAATGATAAGACAAATTTATTGAACATGAAAATGACAAACTTGATAACTGCCTAGCCTGCCTTCTTAATTTTATAATTTAGTTTGAAAAATTATAATAGCCCCTCCTGATTTTTTTAAGTGAAGAACTCAAATTCCAATATGCTATATACAAGGATTTATTATGATTATCATTTGGTAAGGTACATCATGTATTACACCTTGGTTTAGTTTCATTATTAAAGTGAAGATGAGTAAAGTACCCTTTTATATCTAAAAAGTACTTAAAAAATCTATAAACAGATTACTTGCATGACATACAGCCCTGCATATGTTCCTGTCATAATAAAACTTTGACCTGATGCAAGCAAAGCAATACCAAGTAGTTTTGAACTCCATTTGCCCAATACATTCTGAGTAAGGCCCATATCAGAAATTATCCTCAATAACTTCCCTAAACCCTAAGTATAAATTCTAGTGAAGTGACAAGTCATTACTTAGGTGGATAAAAATGTAACAAGTAGTCAAACTATATTAGGCCAACTATCTATGATGGGCTTCAAATCCCTTATTTTTAAATGGGTATGGGAGAAACCATCTTGCGGTAAATTATTTCAACCAAGCCTTGTCCCCATTCTTGGTATATTAATTTAGAAGGAGTAAGAGATGGTTGAGGCATGAGACAAAGTGGTTAATATTGTTGCCTCAAAGAACCGCATCACTAGGGTCATAGGTTCGAATATGAGATTCACCCAACCTTTCTCCCAAATCCAATCTGCTCCCCTAACTTCCCCACCCAATTAAAAAAAGAAGAAGAAGAAGAACAAGAGAGTAAGAGAATTTTTTTTTAATGTCATCACGTACATCGCACGTGAATTGCACATGCACCCCACAACACATAATCCTACTTATATACTATTGTAAAATCCTAACAATGAATTATTGCATTGCATTATGTTAAACTAGAATGAGACATACAAGATGTGCAGGCAAATAAAATATAGGAATGTTTTATTAAATATTGTAGCAGTAATTAAAAATAAAATGACTTTTGTAATGACATGAAAATATTATTTATTTATGATAAAGTGAAAGCTGCTAATTATATAAAGAAAATAAAAGGTTTTTACCTTTATAACTTTTAAATATATTGAAACTATATGGATATCTGATATTCAAATATGCTCCATTCTTTTAATGTTATCTTTATCCTTTCCTTTTTTGACACTTGTCTCCTTCAAAAAAATCATGAGCAAGAGAAGCTCTGAGTAAGAAAAATCGTTTCATTGTTCTTTTTAATCGTTTATACTTGTCATCTGTAGTTATTATTTCAAATTCCTTATGGTGTACATTTTTACTTTTATAGCATATGATTGAAATATGAAATCAGAATTTTTTCACACTATTGCATGTAAAGAGTTCTTTGTGTAATTGTGTAAGAGAATAGAAAAATGATGAGCAAGGTAAGAAAGTTGATATTAATGTTCTTGAGATAATTTATTTACTCTTATTGTAATTAATTTTTAGTTTAAGTATGTGTATTTTTTGAAAAAATTATTGATTAAGAGAATTGCAATGTTACTTGGTGTAATAAAAAGAAAACAATATATGAGATTCTATTGATTAACTCTAGATGATAGATTAATATTTTTTAAAATGTGTTTTTTTTTAATGTTTAAAATATGTTTTTAATTTTTTAATGAAGAATAATTTGAAATTTTTATTTGAAAAGTGAAAAAAAATAATTTTTTTGGTAAGAAAGTAAGATATATAAATAAGTAATCAATTTTAAGCATATATAACAGAGTGAATGCAATAAAGTAAAAGAAATATAAACTAAGGTATTTTTTTTTATAGTTGAATAGAATATTAAAGAATGAAATGATATGATTTAAATTAGTATTAATTTGGTATTTTTTTTCTTAATGGAACTATTAATATCCAAGTCCTATTATCAAGAACCTAGCTAATCCAGTTCGACCCAATGCGAAAGTCCCTAAAGAGGATAAGGTTCTCCTAACAAGAGTTTTTTTCATTTTCAGGCCTTAAACTTAAGACCTCGGGTCAAGGGATCAATGTATCTTATCACCTCAACCAACACCACATTAGTTAATTTGGTAATATTTAATATAATAAAAATTTACTTTTTTATTTTTATTTTTTAAGTTTATATGATATTTATAATTTGTTGTAATAAGACACTGCAAAAATGAAATAACATGACATTAACGATAAATAAGGCTATAATATTTGGAAAGATTATTTACTTGTTCATTAAATAATATCATTTTTAAAATAATTGAATCTTCCTGTTTTCCTGGTGTAAAGACATTCACTAGTGAACCACACGAACTTTCATTGTGAAGGTATGGACACTGGAATGGTATATGGTATTATAGTATAGCTGATTTTATTAATTTTTTAATGATTCTACAGTTATATTTATTCTTAAATTGAATTGAAGTCAATGCATTACTCTTATAATGTGTTAGTATTGATGGCTGAATCTTCTTATTATAATTAAATTGTAGGGAATCAATTCATAATGGAAATGAAAGTTGAGAAATTATACAAGTCAAAAGGTGAAGTATTTATAAGTGATATTTATTTATTTGAGAATAATTTGAAAGAAGATAAAAACCAAAAAATGAGAGAATGACAATTTTTATAATAAACTGATGTCGCAACCTAATAGAACATCTAAGGTATCAATACCATAATATGTCACAATTTGTGTTTCAGGCTTTATATATTATAAATAGGGAAATAGATGTAGCATTACACACAGCTCATGCTCTTGTATATATCGCACAGGTTATTACTCTAGTCCAAATATCGATTTTGCCTTATCTTTTTCGTGTTTTCTTTTTTAGTAAATTGATTTCTTCATCTTTCACAAATTAGACTTACACTGATTATATCATTCATAAAATTTCAAAAGATAGTCATTCTTAAAAGAGAAATTGTGCATATCAATTTAGCGGATAAGAAGATTTCAGCGGGTAAAACTTAGAAACTGTGATAATCAATCAATGTAAAATGACATTTTAACAAAATATAAATCCAATCTTTCTAAGGTCAAAACATAAATTTACTCTCTTTTACACTAAATTCAAAGATTAAAATAAATATATTTGTCCAGCTCTTTTATTCATAATTATACACGACATACGTAACCTGATCTAAGTTTAACGAGTGAAACTACCTACAATGCTGTTAACATTTCTTATCCGATTTCAGGGCACCATAATATGGTTGTGGTCACAAGATTTGTAAAGATAGCAATATTATCAAAGAAAAACGGGCCATAAACATTTTTTTTGTGCGTATTCTTTTGTTTACTTGTCCAAGTGCTGTCAAGCAAACATCTGCTAGATATTAGTATTTACCAATTTCTTTTCTTTTTCTGTACAACATATCAATTGTTTTTGATATGATCATATTAGGAAATTAATTCTTGTGATACAGTCATCCATACAATAGATTAACATCTTCCAACCCTGCACTTTTTTAGCTTAGACTAGATTACTAGAGCAAAAGCTAAACACTTACAAGACTAATTGAAGCTCACGTAGTTAGAGAGAGCTATTAACACAATCAATAGGATGAACGTTCAAACTAAAGAGACCTACTTTGATTTCTTGGTTTAATAACCAATCTCATCATTAAATCACATTGAAAGCTTAACACCATTTCTGGCTGTTGGGAAGTCTACTAAGAATGGAGTGCTCTGGCTTATGCTCACATTCAGTGTCAAGATGAACAAAGGCTCGCTCAACTTCAGGAAGTTCTTCGATTCTTATCTGCAAAGATTCTCCAATTGCATGGGCTTCTTTCAGTGGCAGATCCTCCGGCAGTTCAATGTCCACCTACATTAGGCCACATTTCAAATCATATTAGTTTATTTCCCTTTGTATTTGAATGCAAAGGTTCCTTTCAACCAGAAGACTAAGATCGAATATTCACATTTGAGAGAAATTTTGGCTTTAATTCAAGCCCCACGGCGCTTCAGCCAGTCTCTTTCAAGAGAGGACACATAATTAACTTACCTCAACAAAGTATAAAGCTCCAAAGGTATAAGCACGGACTGTGTCAACATGTTTGATTTGAGGATGGTATCTTAAAACAAGGTATGTCAGTTTCTGCAAGACTTCAGGTGATGCTGATTGTCCAACCAGGGATACTACACCAAAAGGTAACAATCATTTAAAAAGAGTACACACGCCATATGGAACAACCAAGGCATTCTTCAATCCTAAGGTACGAATTTGATGCCAAGATAATTTAAGGCATAAAGCTGAGAATTTTTCTATATGTATACATAACCTTGGTAAATTGTTTAGATAGCAACTCTTCTTTCTAGGATAATACTTGATGTTGACGCCTAAAAGAGCAGGAAAAACGTGTGACGAGCCTAACTAGGATACAAGTTTTAGTTTCAATTTAATGTAAACCAATCTACAAGTACACACATAGGGAGAGAGAACCTGCATTTTCAAGCACTGTTCTAGACCAATTTGAAATTGTGTAGATTGCAAGCAAAATAGCACCAACAGGGTCAATCCACCAGCTAAATTGATCACCAAGTGCAGCAGCGACCAAACCAACTACGTTTGTTATCACATCAAAATAGTGATCCTGGTAATCATCATAACAAAAAGCAGTGAAACTCCAAAACCTAACTTGCCAAAGATGATCCTGTCAGTACATACTGTGTGTTTGGAAACCTGTTTGCACGGGTTGGAATCGATTCTATCTAATTTTTGTAATGTTTAGTTGCATACTTTTAGAATCAATTTTTATCTCTATAATTGATTTTGGGAGAAATAAAAATTTTTTACTTTATATCAATATTACTTTTAGAAGTACTACCAAATATAAATCATTTTATCTCAAAATCAATTTTAACCAAATCAATTCCAACAAAAACAATTCTATCTAGAATCAGTTCTACAAAAGAGAACCAAACACGCTAATACTTTATCACAAGCTGTAAACAGAACTATTTAGTTTATACCTCTGCATAGGCATGAACTATTTTGTTTCTTGTGCTTCTGCAGTACAACCAGAGCAAAAGCTTTACTCCGGTGGCAGTCAGCATGATTACATACAACCAAACCAATTGATCTGAAGTCATCTTGAGAGGTGCCTTTCCTCTAACTAAGTGTTCAATAGCCTCAACCAGCACTTGAAAACCTTCATAAAAATGTCAAAAGAAAAGTGTCATAATTATGGTACATAGTTTTGACTAGTTTAAGAATGTTAGATAAATCAAAGGTAAGTTACAACTTACAATGGATTAATGACAGAATTAAATCTGAAGTTCTGAACCAAATTAAGTAATTTACTGTGCAATTATGATTTATGTATTTGTTGTAAATCATTTCACCCAACCCTTGTCCGCATTCTTGGTACATTAATTTAGAAGAGAGTGAGAGACAAATAAGCTCTCTAAAATTAAAACCACATCTAGATTTAACATTGCTTGCTTTCTTTATCACAATTGTACAACTTCTTGTGACTTCTATCCGAACTGCTTTCTGATAAACACGTACCACAGACGTATAAGTACCATATTGATACTCAAGACACGACGGCATGAGGTATGAGTCATAGCTTGAGGCTGGAACACTCATAACTTACCCAGCGTAGCCATAATAGCAGCAAAGATGATAATGCCCACCGGTTGCATTCTCAATTTTCCAATTGGATACTTATAAATATTTGTTCGCTTCATAGAAAGGTGTGTAAACCAAAGTACTCCACCAGCCATAAGATCTAACAGAGAATCAAGAGTTGATGCAGCAATAGCTATGGACCCGCTCTTAACTGTTGCAAATATCTGTAAGGTGTGATTCCTTGTCAAAGTTGAGCAAAAATACAAAGAAACGAGGAGAACAAAGAATGCTGACTAGTCGTGACCCACAAATTTATACAAGCTTCAAGGAACTCATTCTTTTTGCTTTCACCTTTTCTTTATATTCTTCAATTTATGTCCAGTGTTCAGCAAACAAATTGACAAACTGAAGCTCCAAATGACTAGTGAAAACGTGAGTATAGTTTAGTTCTATTAAAATAAAGAAAAGTACTACCTTAAACGCAAGCAAAAGAATGTTTGCCCAATTGGATATTTGCATCGCCCTCTCAGATTGCATTTGTTCTGCCTCTGCATGCACCGACTCATCCTCAATGACATTAGATGATTCAATAGAATCAACCTCCTCGAAAGACCTTAGGGTGGCAAACTGCCTTTCATAATACTCTTTCTCCCCTAGCACATAAAGAAAGAAAATGAAATTTGAGAATGGCGATTAGTGAATAAGTTCATATATTCTCACAGCAAATAAAGGTAACCATGACCCAAACTATAGCATGAAATAGAATCCAATTAATCCATTTTGTCGAATGGTAAGATGCAAGAATGCATTCAAATATAAACCATTTAAAGCAAAATAAACTGAAACATACAGCATATAAAAAAACACATTGCCAACTATGCTTAACTAAAGAGAAGGGACCGACCACGAAAGAGTTAACTCGTGAGAGGATTCTAGTGATATGGTTGAGGTACTCATTTTGCAGCAGCACTGCAAAAGAATTGCTTATAGATATATGCCACACAAGCAAATTACTAACGGTTGTGATTTATTGTTCAACATGGGGACTAAATTGTACCTTTCTAAATATAGAGATTAATTCCAAATTGAAGAATCAAATTAAAACGTAAAGTAAATTACAAAAAATAAAAAGTAAATTGGCCAGTAACAAACAATAGTCTTCATTGTATTCATTTAAATCCAAAGTTGTTAAACTCGTGATTTTACCTAAACTTGTGGGACTTAGATAAACTCAAATCGTAAACTCGTAAGAGTTTACTTATTTTAAAATAATATTAAGAAATATTTATAACATCTAATTATAATAAAATAAATTTATGAAAAAAATAAAAATATGTCAAAATTTTACTTGCAACATCATAGTAAAGCAAATACAAGTCATAAAATATAAATTAAAAAACAAAAATGTAACATATAAGAACTTCATGATGTTACAAATAAAAAAAATTAATTAAGTCAAAAAAATCATATATTCAATTTTGGAATGCCTAATAAAAAATGCTTCTTGTGAAAATCCATGTTTTAGTATCTGAAAGATCAAATTCTAACTAAAATAGTAAACTCGTGAATTTATCTTGAATTTATGCGAGTTTACTCGAATTTATCCGAGTTTATTCAGATTTGAGTTTTCAAGCAAGTTAATTCAATTTAGGGGCCTAAACTTGTAAACTCATAAGAGTTTATGAGTTATCTCAAGAGTTTGATAACCATGTCTAAATCTATGCTTTGTTTCAACTAATTAACCAAACTCCAACTTCCGTCGACACTTCCATATATAACAGGGTTAATATATTAACTAAGCACGTTGGTTGTTCAGGAAAATATCTCACAGAAAGAAAACAATGAAGAGTAAACTATATGCAGACTTGAAGAATGTAATAATAACCTGGAATTGCATGCACAAGGAAGATTCAAGTATACCTTTGGTCAAGCCAATTGCCTTTGAGAAGTCAATGGAAGAAGAGAGCTCAGGATCCAGACCACACCGAACCTTATCAGGTAATTTGGAGTAAAAATCACATTTGAGACTGGTGACTGAGCTGTGCTCGCCATTATCCAGCAAAAATGGTGTTTTTAAATGATCCGAACCACTTTCCATATTTACTGCACAAGTGCAACCCAGAAACTCAGATAAAAAAAATAACAATAAAATTGAGATGCAAAAGCCAACAAATTCCAAGGCCAAAACAACACCGACTATACCAAGCTAAATGAAGATGAGCCCCCTAAGTCCTAACGGCTGAACCAGTGCTTGCTTTTATATGCATGAATTGTGATATTATTTTTTTATTCCCCTCAGACTCCAATTATATAATATTATGTTTTCTTTCTGTCACGTATCTTGTTCTAGTTTTAGGGAAAGAGAAGTTATTACGCGCTTGTAGAAGTGACATTTTAATTTTAAATAATAGTTAGTGGAGGATTCTTATCCCATATGAAGTAGAAATATCACTTTACAAGTATTCATAACTCATAATACAATACTTAATGCTCTGCAAACACCTAATAATCTCTCTGTTATCTATTGCTTGCGAGATAATGCAAGCAAAGCATCCAAAAGCGATGCAACTTGAGCTTGGACAAATTAGCATTTGGAAAAGGGCTATTACTCGTGGACCAATATTGATTCCATTTACAAGTTAAAAAGAAAAAATATATACATCATCTTTTTCAAGATTTTAACTCTAAATTTACTTGGTTTGTTTGTAAATATTAACACCTTCCCTCAACAAAGTAGAATTGTTTGGCAAGATCAGTAAGAGCAGTTATCAAGACAAGACACTGTATGTACCTCATCAAAATTCAAAATGGTTGGACCCATTGATCTGCAAAACCCACATGTCATTGACGATGGTTAGGTGAAGGCCACCTAACATCGACTCCTTCAAATTGATGAAGGCCGTTCACATGACACTGACTATGCATGTAAGCAGCAGTGACGTCTGCAAACACATACGGTTTTCATCAATGAGTTTCGCTGAAATTGTGATGAATCCGTATAATTACAAGAGCACGGCAACTAGCTCGAGTTACATTGTGAATCTGTGATGTATGAATAACAAGGGGTGTGTGTGTATCTATATATTAGTGACACGTGAAACTGTCAGGTAAGTTAAAGAGAGATGTTACACTGGTATGAATTTCCATAATGCGAAAAGGGTGTCGTGAAAGAATTTACTTTAGGACAAAACTTTCAATTTCTTATGTCCTCGTTTTCTAGAAAGTTGTGATATGTACATATTTTCTTAACCTAGTAACATACTTTAACAGAGTTTTGCTCCAAGTATCATAAGTTAATTTTTAATGAAAGATATGTTAAGAGATTTTTTTTTTTTTTTTTTACAAAATAGAGGGTCATGAAAAGGTTCTACATTACCCGCAGTTAGAAAGGTAAAAAGCTTCGCACATAGAAAGCGTGTCATAAACGTACGTGTGTGCCCTCTTATTTTCCTTCTGAAAAGTTGCTTCTCATTCTATTACATGACGAGTTATCACCTTATAGACTTTTCTTCATACACGTAAGAGAATTTTTCCATGAAGGAGTTGTATCACTTTAGAATAACTCTTAACGTTTATAAAAAGACAAAATTTACTTACATTGCTTGACTGCGTGAATGCAAAATGCGTGAGGTGTATTTTAGTGTATACAATTGGTTTTGAAATTTTGTTTCCACCAGGTGTAAATATTTTTTATTAAAAAAATATAAAATATAGACTGCCAACCAGTGCATTCAAACTTATTTTCAACCTATATCTAAAGTTTTAAGCAGCTCCAATGGAAAACTATATTTGGTGGAATGATTTTTATACATTATCTGTTGTGGAATGCTTGCGATTAACCCAAGCAACTTTGATATTCACAAATTATTTTTTTTACATTATTTTGACATCAATAACTGCATTGTACACGTTAGCTATCATGAATGTATCTTAAACTTTTTTTTAATACATTTATGACAATAAAGTTTGAACCTATAATCTCATAGATATTACTCAAGCTCTTTATCATTAGCCCACTCCTAGTTGCTTACAAATGTCTTGTTAGAATTTTAAGTGTAAACTGTTAAAAAAAAAAAAAACCCAATAAGTGCAGCATTTCTTCTCTCTCATTTTAACTTAGCATCATCCAAACATTTCTCCTTCCTCATTTTAGTTTAAGGGGGGGGGGGGCATCGCCCCATGGAGGTGGTTTATCCCCTTCATGGTGGTTGATCACCCCCTTCCCTTCTAGTTCTTCGTTTTTTTTTTTTTTTTTGGCTCTTTTGTTGCCCACCCTTCCTCTAGCTGATGGTGTGTTTGATTTTCATGTTCAACGAGTTTTCTTGATGGTAGGATATCTGGATCAGGAATTCATATTTTGGAGTCTTACAGTTGCAATTACTCTTTGAATAAAAAAAATGTGCTTATGGCAATAATGGATCAACAACCTCTATTGATGGATGTTGATTTGATTGGAGCTTTTTTGAGGCAGTGGACATCTTCCTACAACATATGGTTGTCATCGAAGATTTTGATGATTTGATATATATCACAAAGTGGGTTACTGATATACAAATTTGGCTGTCACAATGTCTATGAAGCTAGATATCGCCATGTTCAGTCCCTTAACTCTGAAAAATTACGATTATAATGTTTTGTTTTTATATAGCTTGAGTATATTGCTTTTATGATGCCTTGGATAGATCAAAGATCTGACATGCTCATCTTTGCATTCATGGGTATATTTGCGGCATGATGTGATTGTGTCCATATTTAGAGGTGTCTATTAAAGCTACACAGTACTTATTAGTTAATTTTCTAGGTTGAATTTTGTTGTGTCAAAGGTTCTATTATACCAATTTCTATGATGTAGTTAGACTTTTTCTTTGTTTATTAATCAATAAAGCTTTTTTGACCAAAAAAAAAAGTGTGAATTGTAAAGTCTCAGATTGATTAAGTTTGGACTAAATAAAAAGTATATATTTAGGAGGATCCATAGACTTATTGCTCTAAAGTTTTGGGTCAAGGTATGGCATTGAACCGGCTTTTGGGTTTCTCATTTAGTTTATTAATTTAGATCTCTCCGATATGTGGGCTTCCGCTTACCTCTTTACCCAACAAATGGTATTAAAGCTGATGGTTTGGTTGGGCCTCTGCTGGATTGAGTGTTTGAAATTTAAATTTGGACACGGCAGTTTGGTTGTGCCCAAGTGTCATACCAACCCTAAAACCCTTGGTCAAGACTTTATGTCTAGCTTTGCCATGATTATTCAGAGCTTCCATCGAGGGGAGAGCACACCATGTTGGGTCTCACACTTGAAAGGGGAGAATGATAAAATTTTAAATGTGAGAATGAAGTCCCACATTAATTAAGTTTAAACTAAATGAAGAGTATATATTTAAAAGGACTTATAGACTCATTGTCTTAAAGTTTTGGGTTAAGATATGACATTTGACCCACTTTTATCATGTATCATTTAGTCTGTCAATTTAGATCTCCTCGATTTTTGGGCTCCCCATTACCTCTTTACTCGACATGTATGTTAATTACTTCTTCCGGTTTATAATAGTTGTCAATTTGGGGAAAAAAAATTTTCACAATAATTGTCATTCTCACATATCAATACAATATTTAATGTTGATTTTCAATTTTGCCCATCTTCATTAGTTGAAAGAGTTGGTTACTTTCTACCACATAATGAAATCATGTTTTCTATCATACAATAAAATTTAATAAAGGTATTTTAGAAAACCCATATTATAATTATGCATTGATTTTAAATTTCTTAATCTATGTAAAAATTGCCAAATTGACAACTATTGTGAATTGGAGGAAGTACCGTACAATACATTGATTACTAATTAATTATTATTGATGATTAGCACATATATAATATATATTGATTATTAATTATTTGCATATATTTAAAAGTGGGGAGTGGCTATTGCCACTCTCATTTTAGTGGATTTTATTTGATTTATCTAAAATACCCTCCTTATATTTTGACCAAAATAATGGTATAACAATAATCATTCATTATATATCATAATTTTGTCTTAATTTATTAGTATTAGTTTAATTAATTAACAACTAATTTGGTTATTTAAAATCTTTAATATTTATCTGATTTTTTCAATTTTTATATGATCAATGGATATATTACAAGTTTTGATAATTAATTTGTTTAAAATAACTATTTAGATCAAAATATTGAATTACTTTTTTAAAATTTTCGCGATACAGTAATTATCCAAATAATATAGTAATGACTATTTTTTAAAATAGTATCTAAAATTGAGTAACAATAAAGGCATACTAATAAATTAGAATATACAATATTTATACCTATTTTTTTAACATATAGTGTTTTATATAATTAAAAAAACATTAAATAAACATATGATAAAAGAATTTATGGCTATTGACAAACACATATGTTCCTTTCAATTCATTAGTAATGGTAATTGATAATAATCAAAGATATAACTAATTTAGTGCATCAAATTATCTGAATATTTTTTCTAATCTTAGGAATTGAGCATGCAATTTTGGGTTGGGATTGGTAGTTAGGTAAAGACCTCTCAAAGTGGCGACTCCAAGATTTAAACCTTGATATTGTAAATAAAGTTTGTCTAAAGTCGCAATCCTTTTTCATTGCAATAAACCATTTTTGGGTAATAATTTCTAATATCTTATGTTCATTTCATGATTTTAAAAAAAATAATAATAAACATTGGATGGTAAAACACTGGTATGTGTATTGTACATTAAGATTTTAGTAAATATTTTTATTGTTATTCATGTTTACTTATTATTATTTTTCTAAAATATTCACTCATATATATTTTCTTGTGATGATTGTGTTAAGAAAATTTTAAATAAAATAATAAATTTAATTTAAATATACTGACAGTGTAAAACAGTTTTACACTATCAGCCAATAGAAATAATAGAAAGTGCCAACTCATACAAATAACCACCCATTACAATGAAGGACCCACCATGATTGCTCACTTTTCCCTATTTCTATTGGTTGACACTATAAAACTGTTTTACATTATCAGTGCATATCAATTAAACTCTAAAATAATTTAATGCATAAATTTAAATAATTATATTAATAAGATGTTTTTTTGTACTTGTAATATTTAGTGGCTATATAAAACTTACAAAATGAGATTAGTAATAAATGTTTTTAAAAAATTAAAATAATTATGAATTAAATTAACAATAATAAGTTTACATAAAATTATAATTGAGAATAAAAATTAATGTTAAACTATTATTTTGATTAACAGAGAAAGGAAAAAGAACATTTTAGAGAAATTAAATAAAAACCACTAAAATGGGAGTGATAATAAACATTTGGAAGTGGCAGTGGGTAGGGTAGGGTAGGTTTTAGTCTACTTCAAACCCACCCCATACTCTAATACAATAATACAACCTTCAAAACCTACCCCTAACACAATCTACGGGTTTTAAAAGTCACACTCTACACTCTACTCGCATAAAAATTTTAGGACCCAATCCTACCCACCCCTACCCACATCTTTGCCTAAATAAATACTATCGGATCTTAGAGTTTCGATTATATAATCATTCTTCTTTTCTACAAGAGCTTTGAAATTTTTAAATGCTACAAAAGCTTCATATTTTTGCTTGAGAAAATAAACCCTAGTCTTCTTACTAAAATCATCAATAAAAAACAAAAAATATTTATTTTTACCGAATAAGGTAGTAGTGATTAGGCCACACACATCAATATGAACAAGTTGCAATGACTCAGTTGCTCTTGTAGTTGCTTTCTTTGAAAAGCTTTCTCTTTTATACCAACCAAGGAGACATGCTTCACATAGTTGGTTGGGATGATTAATGGAAACCATTCCATTCACCATCTTTTTTTCTTCCAAGGCTTTGAGTGCATCAAAATTCAAGTGGGCAAATTGCATATGCCAACACCATGCTTCACCTCCCACATTGGCCTTCAAATACCTTGCTTCAATTGTGTTAAAATTCAACAAGAACATTCTATTTCTTATCATAGACACCTTAGCAACCAAGTTAGCATTTTGATCTCTAAGCCCAAGATAACAATCTTTCATTAGAACTTCATATCCTTTCTCAATAAGTTGTCCTAAACTACAATTAGTACTTTTTGATTTGAGTACCTAATAGACATTTGTTACTAACTTGTGGTTACCATTTTTAACAAAAATTAAAATGGTACCTTGTCCTTGAATTTGCACTTTTGAGGTGTCTCCAAATAAAACATTACCCTTCACCTTCTCATCAAGCTCTACAAATTTTTCTTTGTAACGGCACATGTGATTGCTCGCTCCATTGTCTAAGTACCATGAATTTTTGTCATCCTTTTCATCATCTTTTAGTGCCAATAATCAAGTTAGCTCTTCACATTTTTCGTTGTCAACAAGATTAGCTCTTTCTTCAACACCATTTGTATCATAACCGCACTTCGAAGCATAATGACCAAATTTATGACAATGGAAACACTCAATATGAGATTTGTCATGCCTCCTATCATTTGTTCTAATAGAGACTCCTCTTCCTCTAGTAACTCCTCTTCCGTGGCCCCTAGATGAATGATGGCATGTCTCTTCATTGGTTGAATTATCATGGTTGCCTCTTCCTCTTCCTCCTTGGCCATAACGATGCCATCTTCCTTGTCCACGTCCATGTCGATGTCCATGTCCTCTTTGACTCGTCTCCACCATCACCTTTCAATGACACCTTGGCTTTGAGAACTTACTCCGAAGGCTCATTTTTCCTTTTTAACATTTTTTCTTCTTCGGCTTGTATAGCTCCAAATAACCCATTAATGGTCATGGTGTCTAGGTCATTTGAGTTCTCAAAAACAAAAGTGACATAATCAAATTTTGGAGTCAAAAACAAAGAATTTTATCCTTCACCCAATCATCTTCAACTTTTTCTCTATACATCTTCATTTGGTTCACATTAGTGAGCACCCTCAAACTATAATTCGAGAACGATTGGGATTCCTTCATGTGCAAAGCTATAATTCAAGAACGATTGGGATTCCTTCGTGTGCAAAGCTTCAAATTCACGTCATAGAATTTGACATCGCACCTTCTTCACCTTGTTTGCTCCTTGGAGAGAATTTTGCAAAATCTCCATACTTCTTTCATGATTGACACATTGGCCACCTTCTCCAGAGACAAATACAAGGGGGCAAGCAGGGCCTATGGCCCCCCTAAATATATATATATATATATATATATATATATATATATATATATATATATATATAATGTCACAAATAGAACATAGCTCAAATAGTACTATTCATTGCTTTTATATGAGAGGTTCACTATTCGATGCCTATATTTCTAAGGGTGTGTTTGGTTGGAGAATAAAAATAGGATGAAAATTTTTATGGATTAGTTCCATATATAATTTTACACATAGAATTCATCCATAAAATTTTTCACCCTATTGTTACCTTCTAACCAAAAATATCCTAAATGTTTTATGTTATTTCAGCATCCAAAGTAAAAACCCACGCTTACCTTACCTAAACATCCATCCCATGCCATAGTAATTGTAATAAAATAATTATTTTTATCTATATTCTTTTTTAGTTTTATTTGTATTTTTTTATTTAATTTATTTCCAAGAATAAAAATATATATTTTTATAAGAACCAATAGAGAATAAAAAAAGTAAAATTAAAGTCAATAGTGTATTTACATTAAAAATATTTTGCATTTAGAGACACAAAAAATTCGTATACCTTCTAAGTTATTATATTTAATATGTTCCATTTATTTTATCTGTTGCTTCATTTTAACAAACTCAAACATAAGATGAAAGATAATTTTCTTGTTGATTCTCTTATATTGAAAAAATAATTAATGAAGAATTTGACACAGATTTTACTATTGACAAGTTTCATGATTTAAAGGAATGTTGTACTCGACTTCAACAAATATATTATATATTATTAATTTTTGTACCTTGAATTTTTTTATTACTACACATTAAATTATATATTTAATAATACTACTCTTTACTTTTGGCCCCTCTTTTGTAATTTTTCTAGATCTATCCTAACCTTCTCGAATATCAAATCATCCAAACCTTGATGGATGAGAGATACGACTTGTTAGTCCTTTTTCTTCAACTTTGCTGCTGCCTTCTTCTCAGCTGGAGACATAGTAGCCTTGTTCTCGGCCTTAGAATAATCATTCTCCACAATGTCCCGAACATCTTAAGACCGAGCAACATATTCATATGGTTAGACTAAGACTCAGAGTTATTCTTTGTAAGACAACGGAATAAAAATGGAAATATTTCATTATTTGCTGCCATCTCTCAAAACTTACAAGTGGTACTTCATTGTTAGAGTGGAAGAAGAGTATATGGGAAGAGACAAACACCATACTTAGGAAGAAAATAATTTTATTTCTTTCTTACACGTCAAACTCCAAATACATAGGATACTTATAGGAATTTCATGAGAGACTCAACATATTCTATAACTCTCACAATAAACAAAAAATAATTTACCTTAACTTCTAGCATAACTCACTAATTTCATAACCCCAACATTATTCTCCCCAAAGACAAACAACTCATTTTAACTCCAACATTATTCTTCCTAATCAATGGCCAATAACTCACACTAGCCAATGGTTACATAACTACCAGAAGCATCAAATCATCTTAAACTTTTCTCAGTCAACAATCTTACAACCTTGAGCGCCAAATACTAAATGGAGCATGCCTTCTCGTAGCAGCAAATAGTCCTGCATTCTTGGAATTTGACCTGATATCCCAATTCTCAACATTCCTTGGCCAAGAACCCCATGTGCATTGATGCTTGCACGGCTTGGGAGTTGAATAAAACCTTCCTTGCGTTCAGCCGGTATGGAGCCAACATATTTACCCTCGTAATACTCCATTGAACCGGGTCACAGATTATCACTTGGAGCAAGAGTAAAACCCTGAAAACTAGTTGAGGTCACTGCTGCTTTCCTCAATTCACTGAATGGATCTGTGATCTCATCTCTACTTCCCTCTATGCCCAGTTTCTCATCTTCAATGCGTTTATTTTTGCTGCGATAAATAGCAACTGCCTTGCCAAGGATCTTAGTGATAGCAACCTTATACTCAATCGGATGATGCCGATAATGACCTGTGACAAAATCAAACGGAATTCAATACTCTAGGAAACAGTTTAAAATATTACCTACCTCACCTGGCACTTGAATAAAAAAGATTGGGTTACAATGCTCATTTCAATTTTATTTAAAAATCAGGAATGACCAATTCTTTCTCTTTGTACACACATGCAATGAAAATGATCATATCATCTGTCAGCTTGCCAAAATTTGAATAGTTCATGATTTGCATGGTTGCAGACTCTGGTATTTGGTATCATGCAAACGTTGGATGCACTTGCACAGTAGCATGCAAGCTTGATTAATTTGGAATCTAAATGCAGAGCTTAAGGGAAAGGAGGTTGACAACTGTACCAAGTACCAAGTACCAACATTTTCCATAATGAATGTTGTTTCCTTAAATGAGAGCACGACAGGCAGGAAAAACAAAAGAATCGGCAAGTTGCATATCTATGCCAGTAATGTGTAAAATGGTTATATAAATAAAGTTTTTACAGTAAAAGACTAAATGGAACAAATTGCCCTATGGAGAAGGCATGTAACCATAGTTTACACTAAAAGAATCACACAGATATTCCCATAGATATAATCATATCGACAGGGAACATAAAAAAGAATAGATGTTACAATTACGCTTCTTATCCCAACCAGACTTACGTTGTCTAAATCTCAACGTAAGATCATAGAACAATTTAAAATCATTGGAAATGTTTTTAACTGACTAGAATTTTCAGACTGACTGACCTAAAAAATAGAGCACCACCGAAAAACTTACCTCAACAAGTTCATCAAGAATATCAACAGCAAGATTTGTAGCTTTCTCAGGGAAGAACCTGCAAATAATAGTAATGTTCATAATCATCATCTAGAATATATTCAGATGTGCAAAGAGCCACAGTGTTGGTGGTTGAATTGCCTTGAAAATTAAATAAAATGCCAAAGCATCAGCACGCCATTTTACTAAACAACTAAACATAGACTTCAATTAAAATAATTTAAAAATTAATTATTTTGAAGATTAATCACTCGAGCTTATACCATCATCTATACAAATAATTAAAATGCTAAAATATAAAAAGGCTTTAACTTTGACCTTTTGGAAAATAAGCACTGTGGTTTCAATGCTGGCAAATAGCAATTGGCTGGCTCAAACTTTCAATAACAGGAATAATAAACCCCTACGTCCAAACTGCTATAATTGGTAAACCATAAATGAAAATGCAAGAAAATTGACAGAAACTTCACATAAGGGCACATCTGTTGGTCATGACAAGTGACAACCATATTGATCAATTCGAGGCAAGGTTAGATGCTAAAAAGTATGACACTTGACGCACCTTATAAGCTAATGATAATGATTGACGGTATACTAATACAACCAAACATGTGTAATACATCTTATTAATTATATTTCTTTCTGTCTTTTTCCTTCGTCATTCCCCACCCCCTCTCTCTCTTCCCCACTCTCACCATTCCAGCACCACGAGCTCCTCCTCTCCGTCTCCGACGCCGCGCTTGCCAAGGACACCACCCTCCCTGCCGTGGTCAGAAATGGCACCGTCTGGTCATGGTCATATAAACCTTCTGAAAAATTCTTTTAGCAAATAAACCTTTCACTGATAATCGAGCTCCTAAAGGATAGTAAAAAAGGCTAGTAAATAGATACTTTCTTGTGATCTACACTCAACAATTTTCCGGAGCCCATTTGCAACAATTACTATCCACCACATGCAAGTTGTATGTGCGCCCTGATTTTGGGGACTGGTTTTCAAAGCTGTCATCCACATACAAAGTAGAGAAGGATAAATCATAAGGAATCCCTTCAGAGGCAATTTTCTTTCCATATTTCATGGAATGCATTATCTGGAAAGAATTGTTTTAACAAATCTTTGATGGATAAGATCACCATGGATGACAACCAACGACCCAGCTTTTCATTCAACAGGAACAAAAACTTTTTGATCATTAGAATAAGATGGTGATAGTCAATCAAATTTAACACCATCTTCATCTCTTAACCTTCTAACAAGCCCACCTACAGCAACCAAAGAACAAAAAATAAAATACTAGATATGGTCAACCAAAGCAAAGGATAAACGTCGAGGGAACAATAACAAACAAAGAAAAGCGCTACTCTTGTGAGATCCATGAAGTTCTAATTTTTTGTTATTGTTCCTCTTCCCTTCCACCATCAACAGACGGTGCCATTTCTGATGGCGGCAAGGAGGGTGGTGTCGTCGGCGTTGGAGATGGAGAGGAGGAGCTCATGGTGCTAGAACAGTGAGAAGGTGGAAAAGAGAGAGGGAGTGGGGAATGATGAGGAAAAGAGAGAGAAAAAATGATAATTAATACTGTGTATCATATGTGTTTGATTGTATTAGTATACCCTCAATCATTATCATTAGAATTAGATTATAAGGTGCATCAAGCACCATATGGAGAACGGCAGAACGCACCAAGGGACAAAGGCATTTCTTCTACTGATTCCACCACATGAAGCAATATCTTCAGCAACCAAAATGTGCTTACCCTAGTGCCACACGAACAAATTACTAACGGTTGTGATTTAGTGATCAGCCCAGGGACAATTGTACCTTTCTAAATATAGAAACTAAGTCTAACATTGAAGAATCAAATTAAAACGTAAAGTAAATTGCAAAAATGAAAAGCAAATAGATGGTATCAAACAATAGCCTTCATTGTAATAATTTAAATCTATACTTCGTTTCAATTAATTAACCAAACTACAACTTCTGTCGCTTCCATATGTAACAGGGTTAACAGATTAACTAAGCACACACTGGTTGTGAAAATATCTTACAGAAGAAAACAATGAAGAATAAACTATATGTAGACTTGGAGAATGCAATAATAACTTGGAATTGCATGCACAAGGAAGCAGATTCAAGTATACCTTTGGTCAAGCCAGTTGCCTTTGAGAAGTCAATGGAAAAAGAGAGCTCAGGATCAAGACCACACCGAACCTTATCAGGCAATTTGGAGAAAAAATCACATTTGAGACTACTGAGTGGTGACTGAGCTGTGCTCACCATTAGCCAGCAAAAATGGTGTTTTCATTGTGTGGTGGAATGCATGACTTTATTATGTGGTAACATGTAGTTACTTCTTTCTACCAATGAAAATGAACAATAAAATTGAAAAATCAATAATAAATATTACATTGATATATGAGAATAATAGCTATTGTGAATCAAAAAATTCTATCTAAATTAACAATTATTATGAACCAAAATAAATATTAAAAAATTTGGATGTTCAAAAAGAAATTTTTTTGAATAGATACAAGTTTACTATCTCATATTTAGGCACACTCAATAAATCAGTTCAAGTTGCTCAGCCCAATAATGTCTCAGTTAAAATCTCGTCCCATGTAACAAAAAGCCCATTATAGGCCTCGCATATAGGGAGCAAAGCAATGGCCCACGTTGCTAATTACTTGTTCTGGTTTCTAGTATTCTATAGCGCAAAACAAAAAAAAAAAAGGTGTAATTTACTTATGAGTTTAATTGTTATACACTTATATTATTTTTCAATCAAATATTTATATTTTTAAGATTTTTAAGATAATAAATAATTTAATCAAATACTTGCTAATGTGGTAATACGTACTTGAATATTTGTGTAAAACTTTTTAACATTAACAATGTATGTAAATTAAATCTTTTACTTATCCTGAGTTCCAACATAAAAGGTGATTTAATTCAATATATATTTTTATCTTACAAATTTCCTTTTGTCTTTTTAATTTCTAGACACAATAAAGATCAACTTGTATATTTACTGTTTATACTATTATTACATATAAAGAAAGAAATTTTGCTTCGTATTTTGCCATTATTTTTTTAAAAATAATAGCATCAATTATTTATTTAAAAATTTAAACACAAGAATAAAATTATGAATATATTTTATTTTTATTTAGAAATTAAAAATTAAAAATTAAATATATAAATTATAAACATTTTATATGTTTTGATTATAGCTATCTTTAGATTTTTTAAATTTTTATTATATCGTTGTGATACATTTATAAAACACAACTTAATAGTTACATTGAGAAACACTTGCCTCTATATAAAATAAATCAATCAAATTATGGCTTACAATACATAATTAAATGATTGAATAATTTTTTTTATACAAATAGTACACTAAAATCAAATCTATAAAGTAGATTAAGTCCCATATTTTATAACTTTAACAACATTATAAGTATGAGACAAATATGAAGATAATCATTAATTAAAAATTAAATTTTATAAATTAATGTATTGATAAAAAAAATTAATGATTAACTTTTTTTAAGATTTATTTTTGATATAGTATAAAAAAATTTATATAAATATTTAATTATATATAATCACATCATTAAAATTATCGAGCTCTTACTATAATTATTTAAAAATTATATAAGAAAACATAATTAATTAAGATTATTTAGTATATAAAAATTAATCTCAAAACTTTTCAATCGATACCCGACATTTTTTTTTTCGTTTTGTGGAACCAATACCATATATTGTATAATGTAATGAAAATTGCATTTTATTCTAGAATTATAATAGATAAATTCATTCTATATAAAATATTATATCAATTTATATCTCATTTGTTATCAAATGAGATGTAAATCGGTCCGACGTTAATTCAGGATAAATTCTCCAAACTTAACTCCTTTATTCTATAAGGTGACAGCCACACCACCTCTTCCTCACTCCAACCTATCCGACATACGACCCTTTATCCTCTCTCAAATTAAAACCTCGTTTGGGTTTTACTCTGTCCTCTTCTCTTCTTCTCTCCTGCCATGTGCCACCACAGTATGCAAGTTAAGTCCTCAATGTCCAAAACCAAGGTCTAATCTCTAGTTCCAAGACACTAATTTGAGCATCAGGATCCGTTTCTTACAACAACCCAGTTGCAAAAATTTGTTCTTTCTTCCCATGAATTCTGTTACTTTAGGCTCCTTCACCCCTATATCCCCACCACTACGCAAATTCCACCCAAGTCTTCAAGAGAAGCACCAACATGTTCACCATCTCTGTGGCAGTGCCTTCAAATTTTCCTCAATTTCCCTGACATCAAAACCCACCAAGTCTATGCCTACTTTGCTGCAAGCCACTGACTCAAACACTGATGCCCCAGTTTCATTCCCTGAGGGCTCTGCATCCGTTCTTCACATTGAAGAGGTTATAGAGAAAGATTGGTCTATTCTTGATTCTTTTGAGTCCAATTCTGGTGGGGAATTCAAGAGAAGCATTGACCGCATTATATCTGCTGGGAGGGTTGAAGAGAGTTCAAGGGTCTTGGTTTCAACTGGGTCTGAAGAGTTTGTGGATGGCTTGGTGGGTTCATGTAAGTCTCTTTTTGTTGTCCATGATTCACTGTTGATATTGGCTTGTATTAAAGAGAAATATGACAAGGTCAAGTGTTGGCAAGGGGAGATTGTGTATCTTCCTGAGAAATGGGCTCCTTTGGATGTTGTGTTTCTCTATTTCTTGCCTGCGTTGCCCTTCAAACTTGATGACACTCTGGGGTCTTTAGCTAAAAAATGTGCACCGGGTAAGTTTTTCTCTTATGGTTGAAATTTGTTCTTTCTTGAGTTACTTTACATTTCACTGCATATTGTGTGTTAGAAAATTGGTTCACAGTAGGATACTATGGATAAAGTTTGGTTGTTATTGTTGTATTGTGATGTGGAAATTCCTATAAAGCTGTTTAGTTTGTTTATAATTATATGTTATATATGAACTTCATACAAGTATAAGCAGTCACTCATTACATTTACTTCTTCACGCATCTTGTGTCTCACATTTTGCCTTTCATCAAGCTTTGAGTAGTGTTTTGTCCGAGACAAGAAATTGCTTTCTGGAATAAGCTACTTGCATACCAAACTTTCTACACCTATTATTAATTTATTACATCCTGGTTCTTAATTTGCTTGAACTTATGTTTTAACAAGATGACGGATTTGAAATGTGTAATTTTTATATCAACGATAAGTTATTAACAATTTAATCCTTAGTATATGTGAGGAACATTGCAGCATATAAACTTGATGATATGACAACGTAAACTTGATGGGATGTTCATAGTGCACATATAGTTTATCTTAGCTCAATGTTCTTCTTCCCTCTTTTGAAACTTAAGCCAGTGCTCTCAATGCTTTCTTCCTTTTAATCTCGGATCTGACCCTGTAGGTGGAAGGATTATCATCAGTCATCCCCAAGGGAGAGAAGTATTAGAACAGCAAAGAAAACAGTACCCAGAAGTTGTCGTTTCTGACCTGCCTGACAAAACAAATTTACAAAGGGTTGCAGATGCTCATTCTTTTGATGTGGCTGAATTTGTGGAAGAACCTGGCCTTTATTTGGCTGTTCTAATTGCTCCGGGGCTTAAAAACTAGAGTAGAAACATAGCAGTAGACAATTTGGTTGGACTTTCTATATGGTTTTTCGCTTTATAACTGTACCTTTGAATTTTTAGATGAAAACTGAAATTATAAAACAATTCAATTTTGTTGGCATGTGAGGATTCCCTTTGTTTGTAAAAGACATTGTCTGCTATGCCACTCCGAAGGTCTATATCCTTATTCCTTAATTTTGGAGTTGCATACTAATAATAATATTTGTCCTTACAAGTAACTTTGGTTTTGCACCTGCTGAGTATTGCATGCTAAGCTTTTCGTTCCTCATTTATCATCCTTAAACTATGGCTACAAAACAGAGTATTTGCCACAAAACACTGGCATTTTGGGTCTCTTCCTTTCTTCTGAAGAACGAAAGTCAGTTGAAAAACTCTGTTGAGTGCTTTCATTAGTGTTTGAAGGCTTTGTTAGGAGTAATTTAAGTGATGTGCGAAAGCCTTTTGGTGAGTGATCTGTTGTTTTTCACTGTTCTGGCTCCATCTTGGGTTCTTATTCGTACAAACAGAATACAAATAGATCTTAAAGCCTCCTCGATTGAGATTTCTCCTCAATAAGGGTGAAACTGTGAAAGTAGCAGTCTCATAGATAGACCATATAAAGTGGAAGAACCGAGCAAACATGGGCGAATGGCTTGGCTAATGGATCTCTTAGAAAAACATTTTAAGACTGAAAAGAGCTTCTCACATTACTTCATCAAAGCAGTGCATTGTATAATGCTCTCAGCAATCTGAAGTAATACAAGGTATGCACTACTGGTGCGAAGCACCAAAAGCTAATTCCTATTATATTATGTTACAATGCAAGCAAAAAAGAATTGTGAAGAACAAATGCTTCATTGAAATTGAGGGGCATTTCTGACCTCACACCAAAAAAAAAAAAAAAAAACCTTCAAAATTCCAGCACTCTCAAACTTTCTCTACATCGAAGAAAACAAAAAGACAAATTATATGGTACTCAAACCCCCATTCACATGACAGGACTGGATTCAACAACAGCCACCTTATACTTCTCAGTTCTTACTTTAACATCCTAGAAAATCGAAATCCTGAAGTTATTACTTGGCGCAAACAAGTGTTCCTCCATTGCGGTAGTCTCTTTCTTATTACAAGCATGGACTTCTTCGACGTGACCTGCTGAATTTTTTGAGTTAAAATCGCCGATAGTACTACAATGTGCAGATGCAAGAGTAGATTTACAACCTGCTGAAAGGGCTACATGCCCGCCAAAATGAAACAAGGAAAAGTGTCACCATTCTCAAACTTCGTTTACTTTCTTCATGTGGTGCTAGAGAAAAAAGGTACTATGAAAAGCACTTTGCCACACTAAGGTCCCTCGAGGACGTTAATTCTATTGAATCACCACACGTCATTGAGTATGAGTCGGTGCATGCAGAACAAGTCCCCCCAATATATGCATGATCCGCATAAGTCTCATATGGATGCTGTAGAGCTGGATATTGAGATATTTGAAGTCCACCCCAGATAAAGTGATAATGTTCTCGAATCATGGGCATTTATGGGAGGACAGTCACACTTATGCTGATTGTGCCTGAAGCAAATGCATAAAGAAACATAATATTAGGTTACATTGAAAATTAATAATGATAAAGGCTTCACAAGACATGAGGAAGTCACGGCATAACCAAAGCCCCAAGGAGTGAAATTGCAAGACCAGTAGACTCAGTCCCTTTAAGTTGTGGAACAAAAAGAGCCTTTAGAACTTCTTTGGCATCAGGCTTTGCAGATCCCAGCTCAACCGTAGAGCAAGCAGCAATGGTAAATACCGGTGCAATCAAGAATTCAAGTTTCCTAATCTGTTAAACAACAACACCAAAAAGGCGCTCAATTTGTTTTCATGTTAATATTAACCAAATGAAACAGGCAATGACATCCATAAATTCACGCAGGATATAATAATTTCTACATACCCTATCAAACGATAGCATGATACCAGGCAATCATGGGGGAGAGGGGAGTATGTAGCACAGAAACTACCCCATATTGTTTGTAATGCTAGAGGATGAATGTACTGAATCCGTTCAAAAGAACACCAATTTAGACATGTATGTTGAAGAGCATGATCAATGCAAAGGCAAAATCAAGGGAAACTCAAGGAACTCTCCCTCTCCAACAACAACCTGTGTTGACCGCATCCCACACAAAATCCATGTCACCAAGCTCAAGATTCTCGGCCTTGGAAACAACCACTTCTCCAAGGACGTCCCGTCGCAGCTGTCCTCCTCGATGTCTCATCCAACAAGCTCTCGAGGAACCTCAACTTCCTCAAGTACTTCCCCAACCTCGAGAAACTCAACATAGCCAACAACTACTTCGGGTCGGGTCCCTGTGAAAGAGGAAAATGAAGACAAAATTAACTGATCTGTCGTGTGATAAAATATAAATGGTGGAATAAAGAATGGAAGAGGGTTTGAGAAGAGAAGATTTCCATCCCCATACATACTAGCAGTGAGAAACACCTTTATGAACAGATTAAAAAGTAAATTAACCACTATCAAATAATGGTCTTCAATGTAATAATTTAAATCTATTCTTCATTTCAACTAATTAACCAAACTCCAACTTCCGTCACTTCCATATATAATAGGGTTAACAGATTAACCAAGCACACTGGTTCTTCAGGAAAATATCTTACAAAAAGAAAACAATGAAGAATAAACTATATGCAGACTACCTGGGATTGCGCGCACAAGGAAGATTCGAGTATACCTTTGGACTTTTGGTTGCCTTTGAGAAGTCAATGGAAAAAGAGAGCTCGATCAGGATCAAGACCACACCGAACCTTATCAGGTAATTTGGAGAAAAAATCACATTTGAGACTAGTGACTGAGCTGTGCTCGCCATATTAGCCAACAAAAATGGTGTTTTTAAATGATCGGAGCCACCCTCCATATTTACTGCACAAGTGCAACCCAAAAACTGTGGCAAGAAAATAACAAAATATGCAAAGGCGATGAACCCTAAACCAAAAGAAAGAAAAGATGAACCCTAATGGCTGGACAGTGCTTGCTTTTATAGGCCCGAAACATGTTTTCTGATTTTTTTTTTTTTATTCCCTTGAGGTTTAGGTGAAGGGTTAGGGTTGTGGTCCAAGGACCAGTGGTTGACCATTGATATTAACGGGATATTGTAAGTCTTTCTTATTAGTAGTGTAGTTCCCTAAATAATATAATTTTTGTTCACACTCTTCTGCAGTGCTGTTTTTTTCTTTATCAAACCCATCAAACTCTAATGATTTTTATGTGAAATTGATCTCTAAATGTCTGGTGGAGGCTTTCAATTTATCTCCGAATGTCGCGCACAAGTTATTGAGAACTTCTAGTGGGGAAAACTAAGCTCATAAAGTGACCTTCCAAGTTGCTGAGAACTCCTGGTGGAGTGACAAATAACGAAATTAAGTGAGAGCCTGAGAGGAACAATTTGGTTGGCAAAACCTCCGGGAAATAGAAGGAAAGCCAGTTCAAGTTTAGGAAGAAAAATAACTTTTATCCATAGAAAACTAGATGGAAATGATCGACTGCATAAAAGCCGCATGTTGATTAAATGTGGATTCTTCTTGTTTCATGGCTGAACTGGTTGACTGTTTCATTATCAAGTTGTTGAACATGATTAAAGGAAAGGATCTAAATTTAACCATGACCAAAGCAGTTCCTCGTCCAATATTTCTAATGCTATTTTCCCTCACTCCAAGTTTGTACGGGCGCGTCGTCATCAAACGTTCACATGGCTAACAATCAATGCATGCAGCAGCGGTATCTGCAAACACACCGTTTTCGTTAATAAGTTCAACCTGAAAAAGAAATGCACCATGCTCAAAACTTTCTATCTGAAGCTTGAGAATCAAACGAAGGACGATGAGTGGATCATAAAAGAGGGAGAGCAATGAAAAAGTTCTACATTACTCGAGAGGGAAAAGTACAAGCTTTGCTTTGCTTGCTTACACATGAAGAGTTATATCACTTTATTACCTTCTCTCCATACACGTGAAAGAATATTACACTTTTAGATGCCTCTTGACGTCTATAAAGACAAATTTTACTAGCGTTGCTCAATTGCGTGAATGCAAAATGCGTCAAGTGTCTTTCATTGTATGGAATTGGTTCTGCCATTTTTGTTTCCGCCAGGTATAAATATTATTTATTTAAAAAATATAAAATACACTGGAAATCAATGTACTCCATCAGACTCATTTTTCAATAAGAAATACTTAATAGTACGAAATTATATTCTAAGAACGACATTTAAAGCAGTGAAAACAAAAACATTGATTTGCATTTTAATATATAACTTTTTTTATCTCTCTTCACTTTACTCTTTAGTATCTTATTATCTTATGATTGGACACAAATTCCGTTTTTGGTATATTGATGACAATAAAATTTAAATTTAGGATCTCATAATAATTATTTAACTTTCTTATTATTATTATTAAATCAATCCTATTGATTTTTTTGTCACAATTTTTGATCAGTGCTCTTTCGCACCGCTGTTTTTCAATATATATTCAAACTTTTAAGCAGCTTCAATGGCAAAGTGTACCGAGTATGTTATTTTTACATACCATTTTGACATCGCACAGACATCTCATAAAAGACAAGTAAAAAAGGTACTCATAACTCCTTTTTTTTATTATTATTATTATTTTTGGTTTCTACTTCAAACTGCAATTATGGGATATATGTCACCAAGATGTCAATTTTTTGTATGTAGCAGACCATGGGATATATGGGATACTATGCAAAAGTACTCATAACTGCAATTCAGGGCAAACACGCATGTGGCAGACGTCTTGGCTAACTGTGGCCATCACCTTTCTCCCAGCCTACATTGTTTTGAATCCATATTGTTTAGAATCCATACGGTTGTGGAATGCTAGCTGTAACCCAAGCAACTTTGATATTTACACATTATTTTTACACAAATCATTATTACACGTTAGTTATCACAGATGTATGTTAATTGCTACACAAGAGATCGATTATAATTAATTTTTATTGATAACTATCACATAGTATATGTTAGTTATTAATTATTTGTATACAAATCGCCGAAATAAATATAAATATTAAAATCATTAATATATTTTATTATTTATTTAGATGGTAAGCAATAAATATATAAATTATAAATGTTTCATGTATTTTAATTATAATTATCTTTAGATTTTATAAATTTTTATTATACCGTTATAATTTTATTTTAAAAAACAACTGAAATTCAGTGAAATTTAGTTATTTTCATTTATAAGAGAAACTGTCTGATATGGCATTCTTTATTTTCGTATAATTACCCTAAATGATAAATAAAGAACGATAAAAAAAATTGACTTTATTTTAATGTGATGATTCTATTCTTGTTTTGCCCTTTTTCCACTTAATTATTATTTAATATTTATATCAAATAACAAATAACCATTCAATAAAATTTACAACTTCTAAACAGTTTGATTTATAAAACTATTTTCTTTGGAAAAAAAGTCTCTGGGACCATGGTCGACCAAACTTTTGCAAAGAATTATGGTGATGCTGCCAATACACCCCTGGCTAGATGTGAATCGAACAATATTTGCTTCTCGTACTTTTCCGTTCAGTTTCAATAATTTTATTTTAGTTATGGATTATGTTAATATTCAGTTGATTTAATTCTAGAATATATATGCTCATCTAAATTTAATTATAGAATATACATGCTCATCTATAATTATGTATTATCATATATGAAAGGTATTTACTTTTACGTAGTTGTAATGGTAGTCAATTTTTTTTAATATCATTATAACATATAATCAAATAACAGAAAGTTTTTCTTTATTGACCACATGAGTAAAATTAAGGTCACATAAATGTATTTTTATAGTAACACTAAAAAAAATAATAAAAAGGTTTGGCCGCCTCATAAAAAATAAATAAATAAAAATTGACCACTCAATTTGAAAGAGATAAATTATACTAACATCTTATACTAACATCTCCTCAGGTTAGACAATAATACACATAATATCTTTCGATTTTCAAATATATATTGACCTCCCCAAATATGTAAATGATATTATACATAATACTCTCGTATTCTGTAAAAATATGATGGTAAACACCTGTGTAAATGCATAAAAAATTAAAAATTATTATATATAATATCACTTAATCTCATAAAGGTCAATATAATTTATTTTTTTAAAAAAGTCAGCAAGAAGTTACAAAGGTAATGGGAAAACAATGGATTGACACAAAAGTGTCTACTACTGGTTATAATGGTCATTTTATTATAAGTGATCACCAGAACTGGTTGCAACCGAGTTTCACACTGGTTGAACATTGGAAATGCTTCCGAGACTCAAACGAAAGGATCTTCATTTTGGTCAATTGAGCTGTACACTTTTCCGCCGGCTGAGAAATAGCTTTAACCTGAGTCAAGGAAATGCTTCAATCAATATGATAATGTCCGCTCAAAAATCCCAATACGGCTAAATTGCAAAGAACAAATGCTTCATTGAAAAAAATTTGGTGTTCTGGTTTTTTTGGTTTTTTTTTTGTGTTTTTTTTTTTTTTTTTGGGTGTGAACACCATAACAAAAAATAAAAAAAATAAATAATAAAAAATAAAAAAATAAAAAAGAGAAAGACAGAAGAAGAGAAAAAAAAAAGTTGGTCTATTTATTTTTTGGAATAAAAAAATAGTCTAATTATGAAATATTTTGACCCAAAAAAAGAAAAAAAAATCAAATCAAAATAAATGAGAACCAATTTGGTCAGATATCTTTATTTTGGCATTTGTATCTAAATCAGATCAAATCCGTCAATTATCATTAAGGCAAAATTTTTATTAGAATCAATCAGATTTAATTACAATTAATCCCTCCAATATATATATAAATAGAGGGGATTTTTTTGGAAGCACTGGCAAAAGAGATTAGGAGGGAAGTTAGAGCATTAGAGTAAAATTTTGTGTGGATGTGCAAGGGAGAGCAACAAACACGACTTCTCCCAATTGTTTAGCATTCAAAGGTACATTCAATAGAAACATCTGTTGCTCACTATACATATAACATTCTTCACATTACACAGAAACACTTTACACATAAGCATAAACCACCTTCCTCATCACAATCTTTATATACTATCACTGTTAACCCAAAAACATCAAACCCAACTCCTTTTCCCATTACAACTGCCACTCCGCCTCAGCCACAACAAGTAACCCGCGTAGCCACCACCGCACAACCTTGTCGTCCTAGATTCCATACTCACGACCAGCCGCAAACACACCTCCATCACCAAGCCTCCATAGCCACATCAATGTCGACGTATACATTGATGTCAAAGTAAAAAAAACCAAGCTGCCACCATCTATTTCTTTTTCTTTTTCGCGGAACAGCTAACGCGTGGTCTCTGCAAGTTACTTTTGTCAATAGTGTGGACTATGGTGCATCGCTATGGCTTTAGAGCATGTGTGTGTCTCTTTTTTTTTTTCATTTTCGTTCTGTTTTATTTTTTTGTTTGTCGTTTCTTTTTAAAATGTTATTTTTTTGTTTTGTTTTTGGGTGTTATTTTTTTGTTATTATTATTATTATTATTATTATTTTGTAAATATACACAAGATAATTTTTTCCTTTTTTTTAAACTCAAATAATAAAAGCAAATTTTTAAGTCTTTAAAATTCATACAACATTCTCTAACATTGATGTATGGCTTGCTCATCCTCAAGGGTTGTGAGAATTGTAAGGGCTTATTATATTGCTCATGCTATCCTGAACCCTGTATAAGAGTGAATTTGTTTTCTTTTCTTTTTTCAAATAAAATCTTTTTTATAAATAAAATTAATCCAACCCATAATCATTTTCTACGAGAATTACGTGATTTTGAATTCCTCATTGCACCGGAGGATACGTAGAAGCGGATAATCTCCATCAAATCAAAATTTAGATCTTCTTAAATTTGGTTCGATTTTAATTTCTTAAATAATTGTAACATTAATTTTACTTTCTTTTCCTTTTATAAATAATTATTATATCAATTTCTATTTCTTTTGTAAATAATCATAACATTAATTTTACTTTCTTTTTTGTGTATAAATACTTGTTATGTTAATTTCTGTTTCTTTTCTAAATAATTATCATATTAATTTTATTTTCTTCTCTTTTGTAAATAATTACCATATTAAATTTTTCTTTTCTTTTCTTATTTTGTAAATAACTATATATTTATCTTTATCTTTTTCTTTCTTTCAAAATAATTATCACATAAATCTTGCATTTCTTACCTATTATAAATAATTATCATATTAATTTTTTCCCTTTTACAAATAATTATTATATTGATTTTTCATTTATGTTCTTTTGTAAATAATTATAATCTTAGTTTTGTATATTCTCTTTTGAAAATAATTATCGTATTAATTTTGTCTTTCTTTTGCAAATAATCGTTATATTGTTCTTTTGTAAATAAGTGTTATATTAGTTTACTTCTCTTTCTTTTTTTTGTAAATAATTATCAATTTTACTTTTCTTCTCTTTGTAAATAATTGTTGTACTAACCTTACTTTATTTTTCTTTTGTAAATCATTATTATATTATTAAGGGGAAAAATAAATATTACTAAGGTTATTAATTAATTTACATAACAAGCTCTAGGGTAACCATTATAAAATAGATATATTAGGGATGCAATGGGATTAAGTTTCCACTCTTCTCTATATATAATTGGACTCCCGAATTCAATCTCTTTAAAAGACTAATTTTGCAAAATTAAAAGTTTTTTTCCGATTTTTCCCATAATAAAAATTGGTGGCGACTCCATTGAAATTATTTTTCAATTTTTTTTGTTGCCTCTCATTGTGATGCCCTTTGGGCGCGATGTGACAGGGAGGTTGGTTTAATTATACAGTGAAAAATAGGAATAGAATAGAAATTATTCCTTTTTTATTTCTATTATTGTTTCATAGGTATGTACAACAAATTTATAGAAGAAGAAATAACTAAGAATAGACTTAATGCTATTCTTAAACTTTCTAAACTTATCTATAACAGAAGTTAACAACGAAGATTACATGTATTTAGAAATCTAGTTAAACCGATCCTATTTTTGAAAATCAATCAAAGGAAATCTCAACACTCCTCCTTAAGTTGGTACATAAATGTCAAATATGCCCAACTTGTGTAGTACCACAGAGAACACTTTATTTGACACTACTTTGGTGAGAATATCTGCTAATTGATCTTCTTATCGAATCTTGGGCAATTCCTAACTTTTCCTTTATAAAAAATCTATCCACCTCAACATGCTTTGTTCGATCATGTTGAACTGGATTAGGAGAAATATCACACTTAATCTTCATTGTAAACTTCTGTTATAGATAAGTTTAGAAAGTTTAAGAATAGCATTAAGTCTATTCTTAGGTATTTCTTCTTCTATAAATTTGTTGTACATACTTGTGAAACAATAATAGAAATAAAAAAAGGAATAATTTCTATTTTATTCCTATTTTTCACTTGGTTTCAAAGCTTCTATTAATGAAGCACGTACAACCTCCAACAAGTGTCAGTTTGAATTGTGCATTGTACTAAGTTTGAATCATTTTATGAAACCTCTTAAACAATATATTCACTTCTCCTTTGGATTTCATTAAATATAACCAAGTCATCCTTGTACAATCATCAATAAAAGTAACAAACCACTTTGATCCACCCAAAGTTTGGACTTTAGATGGACCCCAATAGTCAGAATGGATTTATCATAAAAGGAACTGGACTTTTATTTAAACTTAATGGAAATGAGGCATGATGGCTTTTTGCTAGTTCACAAACATCACAATGAAAACTAGAAACATTGTATTTTTCAAACAAACTAGGAAATAATTTCAAATAACCAAAGGATGCATGCCCCAAGCATCTATGCCATAACCAAATTTCAGATTTCTTCTTCTCCCCCTTAGAACAATCTACATTCAAAGCTTATTGTAACTTGTTAGTACTTTTGGACGTCAAGTCCAAATAGTACAACTTCCCTCTCCTAATACCACAACCAATCGTCTGCCTTGTTTGAATATCCTTAAACACACAAAATTCAGGCCAAAAGATTACACACAAGATAAAGCAATAGTTATTTGAGAGACAGACAAAAGGCTATAAGATAAAGATCGGACAACTAAAACAGAGTCCAAATTTAAGGTATCTGAAAGAGTTAAGGATCCTTCCCCAATAACGAGAGTTGTGTCACCATTAGCAGTGCAAACAAGTTTTTGTGAAGATGATTTAAGGGATGAGACCTATTTAGAATCAAATGTCATATGATCCATAACACCAGAATCAATTATCCATGTACTATTAGAAATAGGTGTAGTAATATTTAAAGCCTTACCAATAACATCTGTAGCTACAATCAAGGTCATATTTGTTTCATCTTTTGCCTTTATTTCAACAGCAGCTGCAGTTGGAACTTTAGTGAAGTTTTTCCCCTTTTTATCATGACTGTGATCCCACCAATATGGATATCCCACTAGCTCAAAGCAATGACTTTTAGTATGACCTATCTTATTGCAATTGGTGCACTTGTAAGCAGACTTATCAGCACTAGCGGTGATCTTAGAGTGATTGATTTTTGCTAAATAATGTTGCCAATTTTGTGTTGACCGATTTTGAGCCACCATAACTGAGGATTCAGAATTTTCATACCCACTATTCAAAGTGGAATGACGTACTGTCTCCCGTCGAACTTGAGCATAACAATCCTCCAAATCAAGAACTGGTTCTTTACATAGAATCTCTCCACAAATTTGTTCAAAAAACACCATCTAATCCAACAAGGAAAATGTGCACCCTTTGTCTTTGGATTGCCTTTTGGTATTCTTTAATGTCGTTGGCATCTTTCATGACCACTTTATCACGGTGGTCCAACTCACGAAAAATCTCAATCAGCTCCCCGTAGTATTCAGAAAGAGACTTACCATTTTGTTTAGCAGTGAATGTTTTCTAGTTTAAGGTGAAAATTTGCAACTCATCACTTCCATCATAGAATGCTTCATGGGTAGTGGATGAGTGTAAGCAGCGTTTCATTATTTTTGGGCTTATGGACATCAACAACCATCTCTTCACTTTTTGATCCTCAGCATACCATTTTTCATAACCATTGTCAGACTTTTCAAGTTTTTTCATTTTGCGTTGATATACGAGAGTTTCTCTTGCTTTACAATATGCATCTCCATAAGTTGTGACCACATATCATAATTTGATTCTGTGAGATTGATTCCTGCATTGAAAACATTCTCGGATTGAACAATAACAGGAATAGATTTGTCTCCTGACGTATCAATTTTAAAAAAAAAAAACAAAAGGTTTTGGCTCTGATACCAAGTGAAAAATAAGTATAGAATAGAAATTATTCTTTTTTTATTTCTATTATTATTTCACAAGTATTTACAACAAATTTATAGGAGAAGGAATAACTAAGAATAGACTTAATGCTATTCCTAAACTTTCTAAACTTATCTACAACAGAAGTTTACGATGAAGATTATGTGTATTTAGAAATTTGGTTAAACTTATCCTATTTTTGGAAATCAATCCAAGGAGATCTCAACACATACCAGCACTCTGAATCTATATGTATATATGAACTTAGTAAATTCTTTTGCCCGCTACTCTTCGTTCTAGGAGAATATTTGTTTTTCCCACACTGTAACATTTCATTCAAAAAATAAAAGAAGAAAAAAGAGCAGAAAAAGTGTGATACGCCTTACTAGGATACAACAAGTCTTAGCTTCAATTTAATGTAAACCGATCTATGCACACACTTTGAAAGAGAGGAGAACCACAACATTTTCAAGCACTGTTCTAGACCAATTTAAAATTGCTAGGGTCAATCCACCAACTGTCACCAAGTATAAGTTGGTTATCACATCAAAATAGTGATCCTGGTAACCAACGTATAGTTGGTTTGATTGCTGCCATAGAATGTTTGTCCAATTAGATATTTGCATCGCCCTCTCTCTGATTGCACTTGTTCCGCATGTACCGACTGATCCTCAACGACACGTGATGCTCAATAGAATCAAACTCCTCGAAAGGCCTTGTCGTGGCAAATTGCCTTTCATAATGCTCTTTCTCCCATATAGCACATGAAGAAAGTAAATGAAATTTGACAAGGGAGACCATTTCATATATTCTCACTGCAAATAAATGTAACTATGACACAAACTATAGCATGAAATAGAATCCAATTAATCCATTTTTTCGAATGGTAAGATGCAAGAATGCATTCAAATAAAAACCACTTAAAGCAAAACAAACTGAAACAAAAAAAGAGAATGCCAATTATGTTTAACTAAAGAAAATGGAGCAACCGCAAAAGAATTAACTCATGAGAGGATTCTAGTGATATGGCTTGTGAGGTGGTTTTGCACCGGCCAGCACCAACACTGCAAAAGAATTGCTTGTATGCCACGCAAACAAATTATTAACGATTGTGAATTAGTGTTCCACACAGGGACTAAATTGTAACCTTGCTAAAAAATATGGAGACTAATTTCAAAGTTCAAGAATTAAATTAAAACGTAAAGTAAATTATCCAGTATCAAATAATAGTCTTCATTATAATAATTTAAATCTATAATTCGTTTCAACTAAACCAACTCAAACTTTCGTCACTTGATAAAGAGTAGTGTAACTTGGAAATTGCATGCATCAGGAAAATTCAGGTACACCTTTTGTTATTTTGTTAAGCCACTAGCCTTGAGAAGTCAACGGGAGTTCAATGTGGTCTTGATCCTGCTCTCTTTTCCCATTGTCCTCTCAAAGGCAATTAGCTTAACATAACAACATAAGCTAGGCCGAACCTTATCAGTGACTGAGTTGCGCTACAAAAATAGTGTTCTTGAATGATCCAGACCCCCTTCCATACACTGTGCAAGTGCAAACCCTAAAACTCAGGTTAAAAAAATAACAAAGCATGCAAAAGCAACCAAATGCGATGAAACCCTGAACCAAACGAAGGAAAAGATGAACCCTAATGGCTTGCTTTTATAGGCCTGAAACATGTTTTGTGATATTATTTATTTTTTTATTCCCTTGATGGTTGGGTGAAGGGTTGTGGTCAGAGGACAAGTGGTGGACCATTGACATTAATATACTATTGTAAGTTTTTCTAATTTATCTGTCGTGCAGTTTTCCAAGAAATATGATTTTTGTTCACACTCTGTTGCAGGTTTTTTTTTATTTTTTTTATTTATTTATCAAAAACCCCAAATGATTGTTATTTGAAACTGACCTCTTATTGTATGGTGGAGGCTTTCGGTTGATCTCTGAATGTCAAGCACAAGTTGTTGAGAACTTCTTGGAGTGACAAATAAATTAAGTGAGAGGAACTCGTTGAGAACTTCTGGTGGAGTGACAAATAAAGAAATCAAGTGAGAGGAATAATTTGGTTGGCAACAATCTAGGAAACAGAAGGAAAACCGGTTCAAGTTTAGAAAGAAAAACAACTTTTTTCCACAAAAAACTAGATGAAATGATCGACTGCATAAAAGCTATATGGTGATTAATGTGGATTCTTCTTGTTTCATGGCCTGAACTGGTTTACTGTTTCACTATCAAGAATTTGAACATGATTAAAGGAAAGGATTTAACCATGACCAAAGTAGTTCCCTGACAAAAATCTCATGAACTCTTAAAAATTAAAAATTAGAAGAACAGTAAGTGTTCTTCCCTAAACCATAAACCCTAGCCATCCACAATCACCATTATCCTAATCGGTTCTGGTCACACAACTGGATTGGACCAACAATTCTGATAACGATTCTGCAACAAGCAAACTTCTTTCCCTTTTTCTAATTTATTTGTCGTGTAGTTTCCTAAGAAACATGATTTTTGTTCTCAATCTCTTGCAGTGTTATTTTTTTTTTTTTCGGTTTTTATTTATTAAAAACCGAAATGATCGTTATTTGAAACTGACCTCTTATTTTATGGTCGAGGCTTCAGTTGCTCTCTGAATGTCACGCACAAGTTGAGAACTTCTGGTGGAGTAAGAAATGAAGAAATTAAGTGAGAGGAATAATTTGGTTGGCAACAACTCCAGGAAAGCCAGTTCAAGTTTAGGTAAAAAAAACAACTTTTTTACGTAGAAAACTAGATGGAAATGATCGACTGCATAAAAGCTATATGGTGATTAATGTGTGGATTCATCTTGTTTCATGGCCTGAACTGGTTTACTGTTTCATGATCAAGAATTTGAACATGATTAAATGAAAGGGTTTAACCATGACCAAAGCAGTTCCTTGTCCATTAATTATTTCTAATGCTATTTGCCCTCACTTCTGGATTTGCATTTGAAAGTACAAATTAGGACGATAGAGAATAGAATAAATACTTTAATCAAATGTATGTATTGATTCTAAATCAAAGTTTTGTACGGGCGCTTTTTCATCGATGAAACGTTTACATGACTGACAATTAATGCATGCAGCTGGGGCATCGATCTGCAAACATTCTGTTTTCATGAATGAGTTCAGCCTGAAAAAGAAATGCATCATGTTCAAAACTTACTCTCTGAAGGTTGAAAATCAAACGAAGGACAATGACTGGACCATGAAGGGGGAGAGCAATGAAAAAGTTTTACATTACTTGGAGTGGGAAAAGTACACACTTTGGTTGGCTTTCTTTCACATGAAGAGTTATATCACTTTAATAAAGCATTCTCTCCATACACGTGAAAGAATATTACACTTTTAGATACCTCTTAACGTCTATAAAGACAATTTTTACTAGCGTTGCTCAATTACATGATTGTAAAATGCGTCAAGTCAAGTGTTTTTCATTGTATAGAATTGGTTTGCAATTTCGTTTCCACCAGGTGTAAATATTATTTATTTTAAAAAATATAAAATACACTGGAACATATATTCAAAGTTTTAAGCAGTTCCAATGGCAAACTGTATTTATATCATAAATTCTTAGGTATTCTTTAGAATAAGAGATTTCTTTTATTTTGATTCAGATATTATTTGCTACATTAATAAATATAGACCACTCTTATTTTCTTAACTACCAATATTTATTAATGTGATAAATAAATAATAAATTAAAGTAAGAGATTTCTTATTCAAAGAACACCTAAGAATTTCTTATATAGAAAGGGCAAACATGTGGCATACAGTACGTCTTGGCTAACTGTGACCATAATAGGGCTCCTTGGGGGGTTATGTTATTTTTGTATACAATTTTGACATACTTATTGAAACTTACTTTTTATTCTTTTCATTTCATTTCAAACTTAGGTGATGGGTGTTTGAGTTATGTCAAGTTTGTCATGCATAGCAAATATTTCCCGCTGTGGGGTGCTAGCTGTTAAGCTCGACAACTTTGATGTCCACACATTATTTTCACATCATTCACTAATTAATTTTTATAGATAATTGTCACATGGTATATATTAATTGTTAATTATTTGCATATGAATTGCCGAAATAAATATAAATATAAAGCCATAATATATTTTACCATTTATATAGAAATTGAAAAATAATATGAATTATTAATATTCCATATATTTCATCTATAATCATCTTTAGATTCTCTTTAGGGGGTGTTTGGCATACTGTATTAGGCATGATAGGATAAAGTTATACAATACGTTATAATCTTATCCATTGTTTGGTGCAATCAACGTATTGTATAACCTTATCCATAAAACCTCCCTTATACGTTATAATGATGGATAACTTAATATGGTCTAAGGAGGCCGTATTAGGCCTGATTAGCTTTTAATGTATAAGGGTTCTTTCACTTTTTTATTTTTTAATATATTTTATTAAAAAAAATTAATTATTAACTAAATAATAAAAATAATATTATTTAATAATAAATAAATATTTTTAAAAAAATTGTAAAATAATTATTCAAATTAAAATAAAAATATAAGAATAAAAATTTATTATTAATTGTAAAATATAATTTAATTATATATAATAAAAAATACAACCAAATATAGGAATGTGATAGTAAGCCTATTTAGATTTTGATATATAAAACTCCATCTCTATTTCACTCACTCTCTCTCTCTCTCTCATATTTTTTATATTTGTAAAAAAATATTAAAAATAAATAAATAAATAATTTTTAATATAAAATTATTTTTATATATAATAAAATAGAACTAAAATAATTATGATAACTATTTAAAAATTATATTTATTATAATCTCTTCGTTTTGTTATATTTTATATAATACAATATCTTATACAATGACATACCAAATACTGTATCGTATTAAATTTTTATTAGGCCTTATACTATCAGGCATACCAAACGGGCCCTTAGTGTTTGTTCGCAAGTAATCCAGAAGGTTAGAATTATCCTATAATCGGATTGATGTCTTCAGGTCAACGTCGCTACTTCAAACTCATGACGGGGTGGAACCTACAAAGATTTTGATGTCCAAGTCGGCACGGTTTCAATAGGTACTAATAATGACTTAGAATAAAACTTACCTAAGCTCCCAGTTTAATATGAGTTATATAGTTATAATTCAAAAGAGGCACTATCTCGGATCTAGAGATGTCAATGGGGTGGGGCAGGAGCGAGGATTTAACCCTGATCCCCCAGCCCGTGGATAGGTACCTGCCCCTATCCCCCTCCCCAATACCCACACGAGTATCCATATTTGGAAACCATCATGGATAAATGGGTATTCGTGGATATTTATGGGTATCCATAATTATTAAAAATTCAAAAAAATAAAATAAATAAAAATAATTCTAATACCATAATTTATCACTTAAAATACTCAAAATAAAAATAAATGAATAATTAATAGTATCTAACTTTTAGTTTGACACATAATAAGTATAAATAGTAATCCAAATTTCAAATCTAAACCTTAGTCCCATCAATAAAAATTACAACAACATTTAGCTAAGCTATGAAACTAAATAGTAGCATTCAACTAATCCAAATACAAGAGCATAATCCATCATCATCATCATAATGGCCCTATCCTGGAACTCCCTTTACAACTTTAACTTGGACAAACTGATTCCTACAAAAATAAATATGTAAACAAACAATATTATTATAAGTGGTATAAACATAGCTTACCAAACGAACAAACAGGATCCTTTCAAAAAAAAAAAGAAGCAGATTACTAAACTATCAAACATTTAAACCTCCTGAAGAAATACCATACCAAGAAATATACTATATATGCAAGGAATATAAAAAGCACATTATTCAAATAACCATTGCAGGTTAGGAAACAAGAAAAAAAGGAAAAAGAAAAATGAAGAAAAAAAACTATGTTAGGAAAATTAAATCAAATAACTATGTACATTAATCAAATAACTTTCACTGACACATTCAAGTATGTTATGTTCCAAAACAAGCCAAAAAAAAAAAAAAGGTTGGAAAATTGAAGAAATATCAAAGGTCCAAAACACCAGTCATTAGAGAGATGTGGCAGTTTCCTTCAGACAGGAAAAGGATGAGCTTGTGGTGGCAAGGCTGGCCGGCAAAGGTGCTCGCAAAGGTGGAGGCGAGGCACAAACGGCAGAGGAAGCACAATCTACGATGGCAGAGGAAGCACAATCTGGGTCCTAAGATGGTGTTGTGCAATGCAAGTTGTGCTAGTGAAGGCAAAGGCGACGTGTGAACGGCAGAGGAAGCGCGATCTAGGACAATGGAGCAAGGTAAAGGCATCGGCACTGTGACTATGACGTTGAGTTATGAGGTTTATGAGGAATGAGAGAGTGGGGAGTGGGGCGACTAGTGGAAAAGGAGGAGAGAAATCAGAGAAATAATACAAAATTAGGATTTGTAACATGTACATATATATATACAAGAGTAATTTGGTAATTTCATATCAGATACCCATAGGTACGAGGATTATGATCCCCGCCCCCGCCCCATTTAACAAATGGGTATTAGAATTCCTCATTCTTGTTATCAGCAGAGGCAAATGAAATTGACATCGTTGAATCTCGTCTTTCATGCGATACAGCCTCACGTTAAGGGTACGTGTTACGTTGCTCCCCATCAAGTATTGGAGTTAGTTACTCCTTGTGAAACATCACAAAAGTAATATTGCAAAAAGGGTGTCTCGTATATTTATTTGCAAATAGAGGCAATTGTAGATCTGCAGTGCCATAGCAGCTCCGCGTCACTATAACAAATTCGAGCTGTGTGGGGACGAGTGGAGATGTGCGGCAAGCATGAAGTGGCACGGGGTTGAGTCGCAAATGCGGATTGGGTCATGGTGGCCCGTCAACGGCACAGCTGGAGCTCGACGGTAGCTGGGCAGCGGATCATGGTGGCTTGGAGGAGGATGTCGGCGGCATAGATGTGCGAAGATTCATGGCGGAACGAGATGGGTCGTGGTGCTGGCTAATGCAATGGTCGTTGGGTTTTTGGGACAAAAGGGGAGCAGTATTGCTGCAGCAGATGTTGGATTTGGTGGAGCTTCGTGGTGCTGCAGAAGGCAAGGCGGAGGTTGAGGCCGAGAATGTCATCCGTGATGAGGACGGTGAGGCCAGAGGGGGAGCTATCGCAAGCAGAGCAGCTCATGGGCTTCTATCAATCGGGGCCTCCCGAGGAGGAGAAGGAAGGGGAATCACCGCCGGGGGCACGATGGTGGGTGGTGTTGGTGGCGGTGGCAGCGACGGAGGGAGGGAAGAGGAGGAAGAGGAAGAAGGCAAGGTAGGAGGAGGAGCAGATTGCAAAATTGTTTTCTAATTTATTAAGCTGGGAGTAAGTTAGTCCCAAACTTTGGGGGACCAACGAAACATGAGCCCACGTTAAGCGCTCATGCCTTGGCCTTTCGAGATCGCAAGGTAACAGCCAAATCGATAAAAGCAAATGCCCCAAAACTCACTTTCCTTGATTGCTAGTTTGGTCTACTATAGTGGGCCTTTGATTCTAGGCCTCTCGTTTGGTCCCTTGGGTCCATGCAATATTAGGCTTCCAAGTCTCTTATAGCATGGTTGTTTCCGCATTTGTTTCTACAAATGTAGGTTGAAGTGCATTGAACGTAGTAATTGATATGTTTATGTGTTTTCACTTCTAGTGTGTTCCAACAAGTTTTATGCCTTGGATCCCGGTTGGATTAGAAGCAAGAATTTATAGATTTGAGTTCATCTTTTCCTGTTAAAGCAAAGGTAATTTTTCAATTACCACTTTTAACATTTCATTAAATATCTTAAAAATAAAATAAAAGGTAAAAATATAATATAAAAGGCATTTTTTTTAATAATTATACATTCATAAGTGATTTCAAAATCAAATTTGTAAAATCAAATTAATACAAAATCAAATTTACAAATTCTAATCCAAACACCCACTTACATGTTGGGCTTAGATAATAGTTTGCAATAGTTTTTATTTTATCGTCATAATTTTATTTAACAAATACAATTTAATAGTTACATGGGCATAAACACTTGCTTCTATATAAAATAAATCCATCAAAATATGGCATCAAATATATATATATATATATATATATATATATATTCTATTCTAGGAAACTCCCTATGGCTAGTGGAGCTAAGAAAAAATGGGAAAGGCCGAAAAAAGATGGGTAATTAGGGATTGGACCCTTAACTCAAAACAAACAACCCCTTGTCACTTGAACTATCGTTTACTGAACTATAGTTTACTGGCAATATATATATATAATGACATTGGATCTCTAACAATGTATTTTTTATTATTTAAAAATATTTAACTTGCTCAAATTTCAAAATAAATCTCCTTAAATTTGATTAAATTAAATACATTTTATTTATGCACAATAAAATTCTATATTAAATAAACTTGTGCAAATTTAATTTTCTTTTATGACTTTTCAAGCAAACATTTTATATGTAAATTAAATCAAGTCCTATATTTCATAACTTTAGACACATTTTTTCCTTTTCTAAAACACCATTATTTCGAATTTACTTTATCTCAGATTAATTTGATTTAAACCAAATCGAAACACATTTATATGTATGTGACAAATTATGAAGCTAACCATTAGCAAAAAGTAAATTCTATAAATTAGTTTTATTTATAAGAAATTAATGATTGACTTTTTAACCTGCTAATATTCCTACCCATATAAAATATATTTCTATATTTATATAGTAACAAAATTAGTAATTAAATTGACTTATTTAATTTACTTAAAAGTTGTAAATTATAATGATGTATAATAAACAAAAAATATGACAATTTTATAAGGTGTAATAACTTATCATTTTATAAAATATAAGTTCTGGAATATAATTCAAAATTATTTAATATTACAATATGAGTGACATACTTGATGCACACTATATTTAACTTGCACATTGTCTCAGTAGCCATATTGTATCATTAGTCATCCTTGTAAAAAATATAACAATCATGTAAACAAAAGAATATTTGTAATGTATTATTGAAATTTATAAAGTAATTTAATACAGAATACTTACACTTCTCGTCAAAAAAAAAAAAAAAAAAGGCACTGTAAAATTTGTTCAAACTCTCTGCTTTCTATAGTTACTTAAAAAAGGCAAAATACTGATAGGAGCACCATGGAACCTTGCACCTCCAAAGCATATGGGTACCTACTGACAATAAGAAATTTTAAATGTAAATACTAAATGAGTGCATAAAAAAACTATACTTCACACAGATTTTTTTTTTATTCTTTATATGTTTACATAAGTATGTAGAAGAAATATGATAATCTATAATATTTTGAAAATATAATCCAACAAAACTTTAATATAAGTGAAAAGTGATTGTGAAAAGTGATAATAAAGAATTTAACTTTAATGTATTATCAGTATATGTAAAAAAATTTATACAACCATCCAATCATATATATTACCATATTAGCAAAATTATTCGATTATTATGATCATTATTTCTAAAGTCACTTATAAAGTAGAAATAAGATATGAACAGATAACAATGTACAACTCTTGACAATGACAGTATCAATAATTAGGTTTACAACTACAACTACAATTTCCCCATAGGATTACACAAAAACTTGCACAAAGTTTTCATGTACAACTCTCTGTAATCATGTATGAAACTCACACGAAAGGATCATAACTTTTAGCTTTTGATCAAAGTACCCCACACAAACAATGTTATAGAAGTAACTCTTTAGGCATTACAACCCAGAAAATCTCACAATTGCTTTCTTCAAGATTTAAACCTTAATTCTCAGAAGCACAACTCACGTACAACGTGAAAGAATCGTAATTTGCATTCAATTCATGTTAAACTTTTCCACGGGATGAGAAATACAGTCAAACAAATACTTTAATCAAAATGATAATGTCCACTCAAAAATCCCGATACAGCTTTCACTATGAAGATTGCTTCGGTTCCAGCATGACAAAAAGAATAGCGAAGAACAAATGCTTCATTGAAATTGGGGGGTAATTATGACCTCACACCAAAAAAAACTTCAAAATACCAGCACTCTCAATCTTTCTCTACATCGAAGGGGGAAAAAAAGGACAAATTTGGCAACAATTAACTAATCAATCTATAGGATAAAATTGGAAACTGCTGAAGGAAGCTTATTGTTTACCAAATTACAAGGTACTCAAACCTCCATTACTATGACAGGACTGGACTCCACAACAGCCACTTTATACTTCTCACTTTATCATCCTAGAAAATTGAAAACCTTAAGTTATTACTAGCCGCAAACAAGTTGTATTCCTCCACAGCGGCTGTCTCTTTCTTATTGCAAGTATGGACTTCTTCGACAGGATCTGCCGAACTTTTTGAGCTAAAATCCCCGACAGCACTACCATGTGCAGATGCAAAACTCGATTTACAGCCTGTTGAAAGGTCTACAGGCCCGCCAAAATGAAACAAGGAAAAGCCACTATTATTCTCTTGTGTCTTGGCAGAATTATCATGCCTCACTTCTCCACTCAATGCTGCTTTTTTTGAATTAGCTCCAGCTGGAACAGCCCTTTCTGCAATGGATCCAGTAATATGCTCTTGCATGGAAGCTGGCTTAGAAACTCGCGTCCGCTCCTCTGCATTTAAGACATTAGCCCTGGCAACTGGCTGATAAACTGGAACAGGAGGGTTAAACAAGGGAGTTGGTTGCTGCAAGGCACCATACTGCAGGCAGTAGCGCGGGTCCTCGTTCAAGCCATATCCAAGAGGGCCAGCATATAAATAATGATTCGGGTGTGGGAAGGGCATCAACCCATTTGTAGGAGCTGCAGGCCACGAAACTGGATTTTGATGGAAATAACCCATTGTTGAAGGAGCTTGGAACATTGGAAATTGTATATTCTGATTCGACACCAGTGGAAGCACGCTTTGAGGCTGAGAACACACGTTAATCGTGGAAAAACCATTTTCAAAATTTTGGCCAGTTTCCACCACAAGATTCCCCAATCTATCACTTCCTGTACCATCCAAGGAGGGACCATACAGTGTACTTGACCTTCTAGCCAAACTCTCACCATTTGCATTCTGGTTATTTTCCACGCCAAATTCATGACAGCCAGACAAGTCATTTTCAATGCAAGCTGAAGTGTCTCTAACTTCAGATTGTAGGCTAACATCTTCTGAATCTGATGTGGTTGACGATTCTGTATTTTCACGGTTTGAAGAGGTTGTATTGTTATCACCCTCACTTAGGCATGATGAGCAGTTATCAGAACTAAAAGTGCTACTTTGATTGGGATCAGAAGAATTATTCAAGGCAGAACCTCCAGTCGCACATATTCCAGGTTCCTCAGAAGCATTTTCTGTAGATCTACAAGAACCTTCAGCTTCCACTTGAAGTTCATTTTGACAGCCTTCATCCATTTCACTTGATCTCTTCGAATTACAATCCTCATAATAATTATCACCTGAATCAACAGCTTCACCAATTGATGACTTGATCAGATCAGACTGAAGTCCTTGACTCTCAGCAGACCTCAATATAACATCAGAGTCTGGATTACTACCACGATATTTCTTCTGAGATTCCATAGGCTCCCAAACTTTCTTTGATTGAAACAAATCCCTGTTGGGATAGTTCCCCAAGATGATTTTGCTTTTGGGTCTCCCATTACACTCATGCATATAGTCTACTTGATTATGCTTACTACCACGAGAAAACTGCTTAGATGTATCTCCTGCAGCTTCAGACTTACTTGCAGGTTTTGTATCCCGACTGACTCTAGTCATGGGAGAATGTTGCTCAACCTTTGTCCTATATTCATGATTCAGGTTACAACTGCAAGAATGGAAATCACATCTGTCATTCACCCGGTCGTTGGAACAATGGAACTTCTCATTATACTTGGGACCAACATTTCGACCATTTTGTTTTGTTGGAACATTTATTCTTGATTGCCTATTCAATCCATTGACTACCCTGGAAGATGTCACAAAACTCTCTCCATAATGTCTTGGCTCAGACCTGCCAACCACCATACCACTTTCTGAAACAACTGCATGACGCCGTCTGTCAGACCACTTCATAGGCATATCCAGTTGAAATTCTTTCCTAAATCTTGGTCTTTGACGAGAAGGCATTGATTGTTTAACTGTAAACTGACCTGCCCCATCTTTTGTATTGGAAATCTCTTCATCACAATCATTGTAAGAGTGGCCTTGTGTTGTCAAAGTACTACACTCATTAGTGAACTGTTCATGTTGGATGTCAGGAGAATCATCCCTCAGTAGATTAGCTTCATCTGTTTCATTTACTGAATTCCTGCAGCTAATAGGATCATTTTGCTCCATATCAGCAACTGCAGACAATTCTTTTGAGACTTCTGGAGGACCAAGAACATCATTTGATTCAGAACACCTTTTTTCTTTATCTTTATCTTTATCCTTTCCTTTCAGTCTTTCCTTCCTCCGAAGTTTTTTCTCCCTTTCCTTTGTCCTTCTCCTCTCCTTGCGCTCTTCTTCTTCACGTTTTTCCTTTTCTTCTTCTTCAAGAAGTTTCATCTGCAGACAAGATCGGACAATTAGGATTTAGGAAATGGAATTCCAAAACACAAGCAGAGTTGAGTTTTTTCATCCCCAAAAGTCTTTTTCCTAAAAGCCTAATAATTAATACCTGCTTTTCTAATGTAATGATTTCTTTGCATGCTACATGCAGTCGTTCCTCCAGTAATTTTAGTGCAAGACAAACGAATATGCTGTGAGCATTTTGGCGTGCTGTCCCTTCTCTAAAGGCCTTTTCAACCTGAAAGGGTAACACATAGTCAGCAGTTGAACAAGACAAACAGACAAAGAAAAACAATGCTAAACATGCCTGTTCTTTAAAAATAACAGTGGCAGCATCCAGAAGAAATTCTCGAGCAAGTTCAGGGCTCTTTGCATGCTTTTGGGGTCGGGAGCATTCTCCATCAAGATCATTTCCATCCTTGTCCATCGAATCATCATCCTAAAGGCATACATAGTATGATAATATATGAAACTTATTCTGACAAGTTTCTCATAGACAATTATCAAAATCACATATGGATAACTAGCAAAGAATTTTATTTCCTTAGTGAAACTTGGGTTACCTCTTCTTCCTCTGCCTCTTCAGCATGCTCAAAAAATCTTCTGATACTTTCCCCTTTTGTGATTGCAACATAACCATCTCCTACAATTAGCCTGCAATGTACACACTGTTGACCCTTCAATGAATGAGCTTTAACAGAAAGTTCAGTGCAGCGCCCATCGAGTTTCCAAGCTCGAAGGGTAATGAAACATGCACTCAAACCACCAAGATCCAGGCCACTGACTTGAACACATGCATTCATTCCAACATTTTCGAACTCCAAAATGTCACATTTTCCTTCAGTTGTCCCCACAGCCCACTCAAAGTGATGATAGGAACCCAAACTATCAGCAAATGTCTGATGCCAATCAGCTTGAATTGAGTCATCAGATACCTGATAAAAGCAAGTGGATACATGTTATGTTATGCAGAATATATGCTTTAATGGTCAATGGTAGCTTGATAAAATGACCTTGTCATAAGAATAATGCTCTATAGACTTTTCCACTGAACTCCCAATCACAAGAGATTTTACAACATAGAAATACAAAAGTCACACCTCATACTGAAAGGCTGTGTCAGCAACACAAAACCAGCTAGTGCAACGAGGTTCTTTGCGCATGCGCTTCAGTTCTTTTAGTTCCTTGAATTCTCGAATAACATTTCTTCTACAATCTCTGCAAAATCTCTTGCTATCAAACCTGGAAGATAAATGGTAACTTATTAGTAAAAATGAAAGCATAAAGATTCTTTGTAATAGATCTCAACAAATAATACTACCATGAAGCAAGGTCTCATGCCTAGTTTCCAATGATGAATGACAAAATAAATTAAACTAGTAATGCTAGAAATTAAGGCGTACGCATTGTTTATGTATTTCAATGAGCATTAGAACAAAGTTTTGAAAAGAAATGGCTAAAGGATCAAAAGAGTTTCATTTCTCTAGTCTTATAATAGCCCACATGACAAGTACAACAAGCCACGACCAGCCTCAACATGGAAAATTTCAAATAAACAGAACAAAGCATAAGGATTCACTTCATATCTTTTGCTGACAGATGACAGATCATGCAACTCCAGAGACAAAAACATTGGTAGAAAACATAAAATAAGTACGTAATACCATGCATCATGCAAAGAGCAAATACAGCAGTAAATAATAACTATTAATACTTTCCTATTTATATCAGAAAGTTAGAAGGAAATGTTAATACTCTAACCTACCACTACCAAGGTGCCTATGTCAAAATCACTTTCAAAATGCAGAAGCTTAGTCCATTACTCTACTCCATAATTTATATCTAACTCAGATTCTTCTCCTGTTTCTTTGTCTTTAGAAACTATGTTATCCATACTATAGGGTATTACCTTTCAATAAATCTCCTTACAAACAACATCGCTGTGCCCTCACAAAATGGTCAGTGGACATTAATGTATTAACCATATAATGGCCTGAAACCTCAATAAGAAACGGTAATCAACATTTGAGTGACACAGCTTATCAGTTAATTTATCTTCTCAAGAATTGCATGAACAAATCTGTGCAACAACATCCTTTCTTATATAATTATCCATACTACAATTTACAAAGTCCCTAAGTACCTAACAGTATCCAACAAAGTCATACTTGCTTATCTAATTAACCACAGAGCCATTCCACCAGTCCCTAGCATGCAATTGACTAGACCTTCCATCATGTCATAACTCATAAGTGAAAGGCTATCCTATTACAGCCTGTATCATTCTGCTTCTCTGGGATTTTAAGTGATACTCATAATTCAACAATTAACTTCATGCCTATGATAGAGTTTAACATCAAGCCAGTAGCCCAAGTGTCCCAGAATCCAACGATAGCTAGTCAATTAAAAATCACTTGCATATGAATAGTGAGAATATCAAACACCCAAAATCTTTGTCCTCCTCTTTTTTCCACCTGACCTTTTAAGGGTGGAAAATGGATAACTTGGATCCCAATGAATATGGCCATATTCAGGAAATTTAAACACTTCAGATGCATGACTCAGATACACATGCTTAGTATATCAGTCTCAACTGTATCGCTGCTTTTAGTATCAGAATTTTTATTATTATTCCACCACTAACAATCTGTCACTTATCTAAGGCATAACAAGTGTAAGTATTGCACAAATAATAGATAGTCACCTGTACATAAGTCTCTCAATAAAATCTTCTTCCTTCATCCTTAGAAGAGATAGCCGGGTCTCCTCTCCTAGTGCTGACCAAAAGTCCACCAGTGTATCACATGAAAGTCGGGCTGTGTGCAGGGCACATGTTTCTCTTGTCCCGTGTCCTCTGCCATAACTCACTATTCCTTGGCTTATCCACCCACGGCCTCCCCCACCACAAGCATCAGGATAAAGTAGTTCTCTTTCCCGCTCCCTTGCACGGGCCCCATCAAAGACCTGATATAAGCAAAAGTTTAGCTACCAAATAAGGAAAAGAATTGCATGAGGACCCAAGTTGCCCAACATAGAGAAATTCTTAAATGCTCCAAAAGAAAGAAAAAGTTGTTGCTCTGTATCATTTAACATTTACCACCTTAGTTATGTGGGTTACCACTCTCTCCCACTTTATCTACATTTTTAATGCTATAATTGAGGTGATGAATGTTGAATGATACAAAGCGACAAGTTTTTCTCGCTCTAGAGACATCAAAGAATTTATACCCAATATGAATGTGCTGCACTTACAATTTGAAGTCCTTTCAGAGACTTTGAATACAAGTAGCAGTTCACAAGCGTCAATGAACCATCACGCGTTGTGGTCAAACCTCCCCATGGATGGACAGATGGATCTTGAATTTCATCTTGGCACCCATTGGTAACGTTTGATCCAGCATTATTTTGTTTTTTCAAACCTCCAAGTCTGCTGCAAAGAAAGTGAGCACCAACCCCTTCATGCTGCAGAGATTTCCCGTACATAACAATCTGTAAAAAACCTTCAAGAAGCAACCCATTGCATCTGGAGCAGTACATGTTTTTACGAGCTTGCTCAAAAAGGGATTGCTTGTCTATCCTCAAGAGTTCTTGTCGAGCTTGCGGTGACAGCTCACTCCAGAACTGTATCACAGGAATGTAAAACACCCAATAAGAGACAAGTTAAGCATGTTACGAATTGCAGTTTTATCAAGAGAACAAGGTCATATGCACAGCATGTCCTCAAATCAGAAATCAATCTCTATGACTTAACATCAGTTCCCATGGATGTTCATCACATTTCTGCCTCCTAAATACCCACAATTTTGATAGTTGCTTACAATCACTGAAGAGCTAGGAAGCACAGACATGACAGAGGACACAAATACAACATGAAATGGACAATGGAATCCACGACAGGGCAAGGGAAAAATATTATAAAATTAATAAAATATTAACACAAACTCTAAATTAAAATAGATAAAATTAATGTTTCAAAGGTCAACATTAGTCATTGTAGACACAATAAACAAACATTACATCTATCATTATTGTGGTATCGCATCTGTAACAGTATAAAGCTATAAAAAAGTATAAGTAAAAATCTAACAGATACAAGGCAGCAGCATCTGACGGTGTCCGGCTGTCCAATAAGTGCACGACATCAACACGTGTCCTACACCGGCCGACATCCCAACCACATTTTCAAGTTTATGGCATTTATTGTTGATAATTCATTGCCCCAGCCAGGAAAGTACCACTAGTCAAGTGTATTGCATTCATTGTTGATAATTCATTGCTCCAGCTAGAAAAATAACGCTATTCTTGACCTCGTGCGAGGGCAATGCATGCAAAAATGGTAGGTATTGCTCAATGGGCAATTAAAAAACAAAGTAACCATAAATATTAGAATCCACATGTGACATCATTTTTTAATAGCCTTTACCAGGCACTGATGCGGAGATGCGATAGAGTACACTGAATCTCATCTATCAAGCACAAAAACACAGAATTATAAATAGAAAACAAATTCATATATTTCTTCTAACAATGATACATCCAAAAAACCCTCTAAAGCAATCCAAGAATCAATTCAACAGTCAGATCCAATACAGAATTCAATCAAACCATCAATATCAACACAATAATCAATACAAAACAGTGATCTATCCTCAATCCAAAAACTAATAACCAAAAAAATAAACAAACAAAAAGAAAATCAGAAACAATCCACTACCTTCTGGAGCTGATTGTAGCTGACGTCGTCGCGATTCCTGGACCAGAATCCATTGGACGAAAGCGAGCACGTCGAGGAGCCATTACTGAATTGTTCGTTCCGTTGCGCTGCTAACCCGGGCATTTTGAAACCCTGCGAGATTCATTCACCAATGCTTCCGCTCCTCCTTAATTCTAATCGATTCTGAGAAATTCATATCAATCGGATGAGAAACTAAAACAAGCATGAATCAATAAAATTGAAACCACAAACACCTAGCAGATCGAATCGGTCATCATTCGTTCGGATTGGAACTGGATTTGGAAGTGGACGATGATGATGATGGATTGGTTCGAATCGAAGATGCAAACAGCGATCGAAGAGGACCGAGAATTGGGAGATGGAAAGATAGAGAGAGAAAGGGTTTTTGGTGCGATGAGAAATGAAAGAGGAGACGATGAGAAAGAATGAGATTTGGAGGTGTGTGCGACTGCGTGGTGTGAATATATATTTGTGGAGAAAAATGAAATAAGACACGAGAGCGGAATAGAGATAGATGGAAATGGCTTCTGCTCCTTCTTGTAAGGCGCGGTTAAAATGAAACAAACAAAGCCCATTGCTGTAACTTCATCCACAATTTCACATTTTCACCCTCCCAAAAATTGAAAATATATGGGCATTTGGATAAATTAGTTAAAGAGAAAAAGTATTTGTACCTGCTAGAATGACACAGTGTTGACATATTATCACATTATGTGAGAGAAAAAATAAAAGAGAGTGAGTATTGAGAGAGAAAATATAGTAGACTTCACTTCATCTACAAGATATTTATCAGAGTAGAAGGGTCTAATATCCCTTAAATATGAGATTTCAGTTTGATTTCAAAATTTTCGTGTATAGAAAAATATACCGCTGGAAGGAGTCCTTGCTTAAGTGTTTAACCATACTTTAAAAAATTAGTTTCTCACCTAAATCATGAGGAGATATTTAAAAAAAAATTTAAAAGTAGTGAACCCTACCAATTTTGTTTCTTGTATGTCTAAATTATTTCAATTTTATAAATAAGATAAATTATATTTATCTCCTCCAAGTTTGAAGAAATTGCAACTAATCTTATTCTTCTCTCTAAATTGCACTTATCCCTTCTAGATTTGAAGAAATTGCATCCTACTCCAAATCCATATAGTACTTAATGGTATTGAAGAAATATTTGAATAAAATATTCTACCTAATCAAAGTAATATGTGAATTTCATAGAATGTATTTTTTTGAAATTTAACATTTTGCTCTGGTTAAGTAGAATATTCTATTCAAATATTCTTTCAATACCATTAAATACTGTATGGGTTTGGGGCGGCATGCAATTTCTTCAAACCTATAGAGAGGTAAGTGCAACTTAGGAAGAAGAATGGGGTTAGTTGCAATTTCTTCAAGCTTGGAGAGAGTAAGTACAATTTCTTCAACTTAAAAATAATATTGCTTGTTAGCTAATCAAATCATATCAATATTGGTAAATAGGTAAATGTGATTAATCATTTGCCTCCTAAAAGGAAAGGTAAACGCAAGAATTCGTTTGATGGTGGTGAAAAAACAATATGACCATTCTTTGGTGTTCTACAATAAATCAAAGCATATTATTTCGTTAGTTGTGTTTTTGTTGTTGGGTATTGATATTTGTTTAATATTTAATTCAATTTAATCGATTACACAAGTTATTGGTGTAAATGTTTAGTAATATTTAATTGATTTAAGTAATTTAATACTTATTTTTTAAAATTAATATCTTTAATTCAAATATTGTGAATTAAAAAATTAAAGTTAAAAGAATTTTATCCATAAACCAATTTGGTTCAAACTAAAATAGATGACATTCAAACAATTTTAAATACTGATAATTAAAACCAAACAATTGTATAAACATCGATAGTCAATCGAATACTACTGTTCTAAAAATCTACGACATCGTAGTAACTCGTTCAATTGACATAAAAACTACGTGATGTAAAATCATAAGTAAAGTTGAGTTATGTATATGGAAAAATAACTTTTATGTTTGTTAACTGGTTATTTATTTTATTAAGAAATTATTGTCTAAATATTCAGGTATCATAATTATTTGCATTAATTTCAAATTATTATTTTTTGAAAACGTAGCTTCTTTATTTTGAAAAAGAAACATCTTTCAATGAAGATTGTGAAGCTCATAGAATTCTCATACAAATTGATATTTACTAAGATATATTTCTTTTTATACAATTATAACTAAAATAAAAGAATATTGTCTTTTTTAATCATTCGAGTTATAGATATTTTGTCCAAAAAAAATTTACGTATTTGCGTAACTCTAGAAAGAAAAATGTTAGAGAAATGTTATTTGGCATAGTATACATATAACAAAGAGCATTACATTCCTGTTTTGCATTTTGGTCCGCCCATGATTTTTTGTGGGGTAAAAGAAAAATATTTTTTCATTTGATTTGCTATTGGATCAACTCACTCGTCCTTGTTCCGTAACATATTTTTTATCCGATGCAGCACTATTATTGTTAGAAATCTTTAAAAAATAAATAAATAAATGGTAGGAAACCATTTTTACAAAGTGAAAAAGGTGTAGTGGCTAACTTGCGTTTTGCTTCTGATCAAATTTCTCTCTCGTCACTTTGCATTTTCAATCCCCCTCCTGATTGGCTATCAAAGCGTTCGGAACAATTTCACAGTGTTAATTAATGACACTTTAAATGAATATAAACAAATAGGCAATAGTAATTAATGATTCTCAAAATGTAATCACCAAAATAACTCAATTTTAACATATTGGTAGTATATGATTGAACTAGTGTATTTAACAGGTGCGATATCCAGATGCAAATGGTGAGAAATATATATAATATAATATAATATAATAATATAATTTCATATAATATTTTATTATTGATATTCTATTTTATTGCTTAAGTATAATAAAATATGGTTATATAAATCAATTTTAAATATTATTTAATTTAAATTATGTAAAATAACATATTTATATGAATAATAAGTAGTTGTGAAATTTTTATTGAATAAATTAATTATTTTAAACAATATATGTATACATTTATTTTATGTAATAACTTACTATTAAAATTTAAATATGTTCTATAAAAAAATTATTTATTCTAATTTTTATATAAAAATTAAAAATCACTTTCATTTACTACTCCCTTCTCTGTATTATAAAATTTATTTCATTTTTCTCTATTACCTATTAACAATTTATTGAAACCAACCTTATAAGACTATCTTTTAATCTTAAAATCTAAAATTTTATCTAATGTACATTCTTCCAAAATTTTAGTGAAAAATTAATAATAAAAAAAATTAAAATAGTCATTTCCCCATCCTTGTATGTTTAAATTTAATTATATTCTATAAAAAATTTCAATCCCTTATATAATATAATTAGTTCTCATACATAATTATATATACATATTTATAGAAATATATAGAAAAATAGAAAATATAATTACATAATTATTGTTGAAGAAAATAAGAAATTTTATACAAAATAGTGTAAATTTATCCTTAAAAGCATAGTTTTTAAAGCATAATTCAATTATATAGAATTGCTTTTAATTTTTAAATGTTGATCAAACAACAAAAAAAAAAATAATTCTATTTCTTAATCTCATCCCTTTATTAAAAAAGTTCATTTTATTTCTTTGTCACTCACTTTTTATATAGCCTCTTTATATAGCTTTCTAATAGTAATATATTAAAATCATAATGTAAAGAATATATATTAATTATAAAAAATAAAATTTAATTTAAAAAAAACAATGTAAAGAATATATATTTATTATAAAAGCTAAAATTTAAATTAAACTTAATTTATGCAAAAGTTATGTAAATATTCAATATTTTATATACGATGCATCAAATAAAAGAAGTTATTAACTATCCTCACATATTTTTATCTAATAACATTTATTTTATAAAACTTTCAATCCTTTGCATAATAATATAAATGAATCTAAATATTATGCAGGATTAAAAATGTTATAAAAAACCATTTGAATAATCTTTTGAAAAAGCTAAAAAAAAAAAAGATTGGATTTCTATTTAATTATAAAAATGCTTCAACTCTGATCTATTTCAAAGAAGACTCCATAAGATGTTATCAATGATATAGTAAGGAAATGGTTGCATAAATTAATATAAAAGAATAATTAAAACATTTTAATTATATAAAATAAAATTAGTGTAGAAATTAAAAGTATAATTTTAGAATTTTTATTTCAAAAAATAGTGAAAATTACTTTTTTAAGTGATGGTTGAATAACTGAAAATATAGTAAAATTACCTCATTTCTTTTTCTATACCAAATCTTCGGCTTCATAGAAAAATAGTTTAAAAAAATTCTATAAGCCCATACTCATTAAAAAGCTTGAGTTATTTTTTTTCAATGGAGAGTTATTTATTTTCTAAAAAGAGTACTTACCATATATATATATATATATATATATATAATGAATTAAATTTGGAAATGAAAAGATTACTATTTAAATTATTATTAAGAATAATTTAATTTAAAATTGTGCATAAATTCATATAATTTATTTTGTATAACAACCCATTATCAAAAAGAAATTTATTTATAAGAATTTTTTCCTGATTTCAAAATTAGAATAAAAGAGTTAATGTTGAAATCATTCTCTTATTATAACCAATAAAATTTGTAAATAAAGAAAATAATTCCAATTCTCTTTCTCTTTATTTGAAACTTTGTTTTACTCTGTTTCCTTCCCTTTATTCAATCTCCTATTAACTATTAATTTAAACCAAACTTTAGAGAATATATATTCAACATTAAATGTAAAAATAAATATACAGTTACATACAACTCATATGTTTAAGACAAATATTAAAAGAAATTGATTAAATATGATACATACATAAAGAATGCAGATATTTTTTATGCATGTTGTAATTTTTTTTAAAAAAGGTATAGATATTTATTTAAATTGTTATATTTTATACAACATATATTATATATAGTATTAATTTTATATTTCTTTTATAAATATATATAATATTATTCATATAAATATAATAATGGTTATATTTATTGATTAGTGGACTCTTAAAAATAGTGCAAATAGTCGAGATAGTGGACTTAATGAATAGTAAAAAATGAGGATCAATCAAAATAATTTGCCATAAATAGAATTTTTTTTATATAAAATTTTAAAGAAAGAGATTAAGAAGCTATCACTTGATAGAACATTTCAAATTATATTTTTGAAATATTATATATATATATATATATATATATATATATATATATATATAATTTTTTATAAACAAATTTAATCATATAAAATTAGGCCAAGGATTTGTAGACCGGTTGTCTTTTGGACTAAAGTTAGTTCTGGCCCAAGTTACTCACTGTAAACCGTTGGATCACGTTTTTTTTTAATACTTGGACGGTCGATATTTGAGGCATGTGTTTTTACTAATGAATTTCCATTTCAGTCTTATGAATGTTTATTTTTGCACATCAGTCCCTATTCACTTTGATTTCGGAGACATGAGCATAAGTAGTTTGTCGCCGCCAGTTTCGATGGCTTGATGGCGCCAAGATGGAAACATGAGCACAAGGCGACATTCTCCTTCGTGCTTGGTGGTGAACCTAATTGAATTGTTCTCTGCCCATGGGCGTCTCGAGCAGAGGTCTTGGTCTCGGATCGCGGGCGAGTTGGGCGAGTTTTGGTGGCAGAAAGAAACGACAAACAAAGTAGTGAACAGAGGAGCCTCTCAGTTTAAGGATCGAAGACTTGGAAGTGGAAAAGTGGTATACATTCGTGAGGAGAGCAGAGGATTTATGGGAAACCCTAATCTCCCAGGCAATATCAGACGGTGGAAGAGTGAAAGTAAGTTATCAGCGAGTTCCAGGGGTTTCTGAGGAACACAGTTATTAGGTCTTTTTGTGATGGTTGATAGCTGGAATTGTAGATTTGAACAGTGCATTTAATGTTAATGTAACTCTATGCAGCACATATTAAGGAAATCTTGTATCGTGTATCTTTATCCAACTTTCTGAGATTTCATATTTGCAGGTAATATTTCCTATGAAGGCAGACAGCCAGTTTGTTGAAAAGTTTTTTATCATAAGTTTTTTGGAGACAGAAGAACTTGGTTCATCGTGAAGGTAAAAGCGAGTTTGTTGAATAGTGAGTTGTTTGGACAGTTGTTATGTTTTTAATTTTGCTTGCTCTGTGTATTTGATTTTGGTGCTGTTTCGTTCTTTCTGTTTGTATATTTTGAGGCATGGGAAAGATTATTGACGCTAGTGTTACTTAATTATGTTTGAAGACAAACAACGGAGACGTTAGATTTTGGTCAGTGTATTTAACGAAGCTTGCAGTTTGTATGTGTTGTAGATGGGAAGTGTGTTGTGATTTTCCTTCCTGCTTGTGGGTGGTGGTGTGTTTTTTTTTTTTTTTTTCATTTTTTTGAGCTATATTGTGTTTGAAATATTTGAACTATCTGGTAGTGGTATTGAGGAAGTAAATCCTTTGCATGTTGGAACCAAATTGATGTGTGTTGCTCTTCAAATGCGGTTGGTGCCTTTTACTGCTATGGATGCAGATTTTTTTTGTTGCTGGCTAGTTTGCAGTGACATAGTTTAGTTTGTCGTCTGGTTCGGATTGTTGGAGTTTTCTTTCTCACTTTTGATATTGGTTTTGAGGAATGAGGGAATATGTAATACTTAGCGTTTGGCTGCATTGCTGGTTGGTATGTTCTTTCCAGATTGTGGCACGAAAGTTTGTTTAATGCTTGGTTGACATGATAAGGTACTATCATTTTCATAGTTTCACTGATTAATTGTTTCACTGATAAGGTGCTATATTGTGAGAATCATGCCAGCAAGCTTCCTTTTGGTATAATGATTCACAGCTACTTCAATTTTGGTTTAGAATTTGGGTTTAGGTGAACGATTCCAGCTGCAGAGGGTAGATACTGAAAGCACATGCCTTAAAAGAAACTTTTAGGGATGATGTGGTTATTATGTGGTGGAGCATGATATGAGCAAAAATAGTTTGGATGACTCGGACTTTGACTAAGTTGCGGTATAGAGAGAGCAAATGGATGACACTGAGGAAAAATTCTTAAATATTCCTTCGAGTAAATGTTTTTTTCTTATTCCATGTCAATGTTAACCACACAATAATTAAAAAGATGATAGAGATATAAAAGATGTGAGCCATATGCGGTCTATCATTTTTTTCACTAATCTCAATATTTTAATGTCTCAATCAATATGGTGCAAATTTTTTTAAATTTATATTAGAACAATCACCAATTAAAAATATATATATATAATAAAAAATTAAATTTATAATTATTAAATATATATGAAATAAGGATTTCTTCCTTCACGGAGAGGACAGAACTTCTCGACAGTGAGTTGTGGTTCTAGCATGCTGGCGCAATAATTGGCGATGGGGCTACCAAAGTGCATGCAATCTCCTTTATTCCGATCAAAGGTTGAAGAGGTAATTGTCTTATGTTCATTTGCCCCGTATCGTCTCAAGCGTGTTGAAGCAAAAACAACGGTGGGGGGATTTCGAGGTCACTGCCCAAATAATATATTGGTTTACATTAAAAAATAAGCAATATCCAGAGTACTCAAAATGCCGCAAAGAGTAAACTTGCTCTCGAGCTTTTCAATCACTTCAGATCACTAAGCACAAACTCCAGCACCGCAACCCTTAACTCTCAAAGAAAGCACTGATCAACCATATTTCAGATTCGATTTTTGACGAGAAAAAGCAAATGTCCCGCTGACTGTCAAAAGAAATTCGGGAAGAGGGGTGAGGGAACTACTACTGCTTCGATTTGTAAGCCCAACTGCACCCTAATCCCCAAACATTAGTGCTCTGTCATAAACGGGATTGCTCAGGCGGATATGGGGAAGAAAAAATTGACTCAAACTGCAAAAAATAATAACCTAGGCCCTCTTGCAAACAAACGCAGGGGTCATTTTTTGAATATTAAAACAAGATTAACGTTAATCAAAAAGACAATCGGACTAACAAATCATTTGCCATAAATTATTAGTGGTGGAAAAAAAGTAAGTAACGCATGAAATATGAACATTCAACAATATTCTACTATAAATCTTTTTTGATTTCTCAAAGTATCTTCTCATTCTATAAGTAAGAGACTAATCTCTCTAGTACAGTCACACACCTAAGCAAAAATCTCTTTCGACGATATTTGTTTGCCATACACACAAATATTAGAATCGAGCTCAAGATCACATGCGTAAAAGATCCAAACTCCTCCAACCCAAATTAACACCTTGTTGGTATATTAATTAGCATACTATTTGAGAATGTCATTACCAAAAAATATTATTTGAGTATGTGAGTATTACTATTTTTTTTTGTATTTGATGTCCGCAAATAAATTAGTTATTAATTATTGATTAAACTTTTTGGTCTTAAACATCATTACTTTGAGTCTAGTTTTTTTTTTTAAGGGTTACATTGTCGAAAATAAGGTTTGAACCCATAATCTCGTGCAATCTATCCAAATCTCTTACCAATCACTGTTAGAGTAATCCTAGTAGCTTTGCCTGGAGTTTAGTATTCTCTCACTAATCTAGTTCAAATTGGGTTATAGTTTTAGTCATTAATAATTATTAATTATTAATTAATTTTGGTAGTTTAAATAAGTATTTTATTGTAATAGTCAATATATAAGTGATAAATATTTGATATTTAATTTGAAGGAACAAGATTATATGAAGCAAAAACACATGCAAAGTCAAATTATATATATATATATATATATATATATATATAGAGAGAGAGAGAGAGAGAGAGAGAGAGAAATAATTTTTTTGTGTTGCTTAACTGAATATTTTTGGTTTATTAAGTGATTATTATTTGAATATTCACATGCCATAGTTATTTGGATTAATTTTATTTATTTGTTTTGTCAAGAGAGAGAGAGAATGGGTGCATTCACCAATTGTAGATCCTGTATTTACAATGTATAAATTATTTACTAAGATGGAAGTATTATCAATTAATTTCAAATTAGTATTCACCAAACATAGTTTTTCTATAAAAAAAGATATTATTTAGCCAAATTTTGAAGCCTATATAATTTTTTAAACAATTATGATTAAAATGAAACAAAACTTCATTAATTCGCTATGTCAGTTGTGCAACATTGTTCAAAAAATGTCGATCTCAACATTTCTGCAAAACCTTGTCAAATGAAGCAGACGAGCCAGTGGCTCAGTGGTGTAACTGCATAAGGAACAGACTTTGTGTATGAGGGGACGCAGTTTCGATTCCTAGGCGCAGAGCCCCCTCCCTTCTTTGGGTGTGTGAGTGTGTGTGTGGGTGGTTACGTGTGTGACCAAAAAAAAAAGCAGTAAGAAATCATAAAAATATAGCAAAGCAAAGTTAGGTAGGACCCTTGACATAGTTCTAACTAACAGTGAAAAGATTAATAAGAGTGTCTTTGTTTCAACTTTTAGAAAAAATAATTATGAAACTTAAATTTTATATATAATTAAAAAAATTGAAAATTGAGTTTTTTGATAATCTAATTATTTTAAAAAAGATTATCTAAATATATGAAAAGTGATTTTTTACCCCAAAAAAATCACAAACAAACATCCTAAATCTTCAGGATAAAAGTTATTATTATTTGATGGAAGGTTCAATTACAAACTATATAGGAGTTTCTCTCCTCATATTCTTAATATAATCGATCTGTCACTAGTAACAACTGCAAAATAGAAAAGTATGTAACTACTAAAATATCAATCTTATTTGGTCTTTTTACAATCCACTTGCTTCATATAGTTTGAGCCATGTGCTTCATGTCAGACCCTTTCACTTGGAAAGAACTTGACCTCGAGTTGCCTTGATCTCTAAGGTACAATGGCACATCTAATGAATGAAACGGATAAATATCCACCACATTAAATGTTTTGGTTACAACAAATGCATCAAGTAGCCAAACAATATAAGCATTGTCATTGATCTTCTTCAGAGTCTTATATAACCCACACTTCTTATGTAATATCTGTTCATAGTAAAGTTAATGACACAACTTTATATAGAAAATTTAAAGTTGGACATTAATATACATAGATATAATACGAGTTTAGGAGCAGGGTAAATTTCTGCTCACCATAAGCTAAATATTTTTAGGTTTGATTACAATATTACAATTTATTTAAGTACAACTTTGATATGTACCTAACAGCTGGAAGAGTCTGCTTTCCTTTAGGGTGTTACTTGACTAATCTGAAACTACCAGAAATAGAGTGAGAATTGAAAATTCTCAGTAGATAATGAAAAGTTTTAAAATATTTTAACTATGGTGGTTCCAGTCGTGTCTTAGCACAAAAATCTACATAGCTACTATATCATAATCTTATCACATTACTTACAAGAAAATCATAGTTCATAACATTATGGATAGTAAATACTAAAAGAAGTATATGCTATGCAATATATAATATGGCAAGTGTTAATAAAATTATAATATTTTTGCTTTAAGCTCCATTTTCCTTTGTTTGCTTGTCTCATACATATTCGAAGACTTCTCTTTGAGAATTCTCATTTTCTGGTGTTACTCTTAACATCATGACGACAAATCGATAATTTTACGCCACACTAATTAAGGCAGACAATATGAAAATGATCTTGCATCTTATTCCTTTGTCTTCTTAATGGTTAACAAGAAATCTTAAATGTCTTTTTTTCAAATTACTTACTTGCCATAAATTTACAATAAATATATGAATGCATAAACTTAAGTTATAAATATAACTTAAATAGAAGACTCAAGTAGTATAAAATAAACAATAATTTGAATAATATAAATAAATTTATTTCATAATAAATTTAATAATAAAACATAAAATTAGACAATAAACGGAATAAAATGTAGAAGTTATCAATTAATTCATAAACTTAAAATAGACGAAGTGCGCAAAAGCTGAAATAATATAAACTTGAGAAAAATAAATAATATAATATTTCAATAAAATTTTTTGAAACATAGAGTTATCAAGTTTAAATGTTAATTTCTAAAGGGACTGAATTAGAAAATATTTTTATTTAATTTCTTTGAATCTTTCTTATCATAATCCATGAA